>CM060902.1:303572294-308572294 GCA_030737815.1 Allium fistulosum
ATCTGACTACTTTACAGGCTTGGAATGGCCTATTTAGCTATAAATTGGCTACTACCTTCAACAAAGAGATGACATTCTGGGTCTACTACTAACTTTTGCTAGGCCTAACGTTGCCATTTTGTATCTTGATATTGAATATCCAAATTATGTTGTAAATTGGGTAGTTCTAGCGCAAAGTAACCAATAAAGTGGATGTAGGTTGGTCATTTGTCAAACTACTATAAAAATCTCTTTTGTTCTCTCTTACATTTCCCTTTAATTCTTATAATTTTCATTTATTCTCTACTTTTCTATCAATTGGGAGTGTTAGCCCAATTTTAAGGCTAATATTTTTTTGTGCTTTCATTGAGAAATTGAAGATTGGATCAGATCTCAATTTGCTACTCGAATTTGAAAAAATATATCCAACTCATATGCCGAAACGTATGTATACGACAGAGCTCAAACTCCCAGCTCGTATGCCACAAATGTATGCGTACGACCATGCCCAAAGTCCCAACTCGTATGTTAAAAAAGTATGCACACGACTGAACCCAAAGGTCTGCGACGCTATTGGAATTATGCCTAAAACTCATCATCGCCCCCACCATTTACGAAGCTACTGGATCAAGCCACAACTCATCGTCACCAAACGTCACTAGTACTACCGAGTACTAGTTTCCCCATACATGTACCGAAACGTCCTACTAGAAAACCCTATATAATGAAACCACTAAAATAAGACACCTTTTTGAAGTAGTTCAAAATACAACAAACAACATATCAAAGAGTTCCTTGTTTCACCACGATCACGATGCCATAAGCCATGCGCGAAACGGAAGTCATATGCGAGAGTTATAAGCGTTTAAAGTTCAGGGGCATTTTCGTCATTAACAAATAATATTACTTTATATCATTGAACGAACATTACAAATGGATTCATGTCATTTACAAATACAATTTTGATATATTATATGTCTAATTTGGAGTACCTTTGTATTTTACACTTTTTAATCAGACAGAGACCAAACTTTGTCAACTAAAAATCAATTTTTTTCTTCACTTTCATCATTTATAATTTTGGTTTAAGACCATAAGGGTGAATGACTACATCTTATCAATATATACACAAATAAAATAAATCTCGGTCACCGAAACTCTCAAATGAAGAAGCCCAGCACCGTCATCGATGTCCTGTGCCTTTTATGTAACATCCCGTATCTGGAGGCCAAAAGCTAAGCGCTATAGATGCTGCAGTCATCCACAATATTAACTTCTGGTGACGAAATACGGTAGTGTTAATGGTATCGATAATATCAGGGGCGCTTGAATATGAATAAAATCACAGATTTCCAAAAACAATAATTTCAGTAATTATATTTCAAATAAATCATATCCAAGTTACAAAAATCCCAAACGTAATGCCAAACATTGATCAAATATAATTTACAACAATATGCCAAGAGCGACATATGAAGATGCCCCCTTGGATGATCAAAGCAATATAGACATAATTGTCTTAATACACAACGGAAACAATTTTAAAACATAATCCCTAAATTAGCTATCCGTCAGCCACCTGCTCATCTTCGGATGCTTTATTCGCCAAATTCTGCTAAAACCTGAAAACCTAAACCCTCAGCCTACTCAAATCAAAATTTAAGCACCCGAGAGTTTAAGGGGAAACAAAAACTTTGAGTCAGACTTAAAGCCTAGTATGAATAATTTCTGTTACATCTCAGTTTACTGATAAATAGTGAGACCACGCCGCTTAGCGGAACGGGTTTCCCTTCACTGATATCTCTTTTCAAACATATATTTTGCAAATCCTTTCCTGCAACCAAACTGGTTAATCAACAGATTTAATAATATAGCAATATCCATTATGCTAAAAACATGAAATAAAATAGACTATCTGTCTAAATCTGAGCTATCTGTCCTAAATTCTGAGCAAACTGCTCTTTTCTGGACTATCTATCCTAAAACTGGTTATACCAAAATAGCAATATCTTTTATGCTAGATAATGGGCTATTTGCCCAAAACCGGTAAAAATGGTGGACTAACTGTCCTTAAAATTTCGCAAAATCCGTTATGCTAATAAATGAACTATCTGTTCATATCAAAGCTGATTGCTCTTTCTGGACTAACTGTCCTGAACTAACTGCCCTCTAGGCTGACTGCCCTCAAAATGGACTAACTGTCCGAATTTTAAATGAGTTGACTGCCTAAATTTTCTTTTGGGTTAACTACCCTTCAAAATATCTGAGATAACCGCTCTACAATATCTGAGCTAACTACTCTTTAAATTTTCCTTGAAACCTTTCGAAAATGATTTAGTCCGTCAAATCATACATATACAAGGAAAATATATTTTTAGCTTTAGTCTAAACTATTTTTTGCCATGTTATATATACTTTACTCAAAATAATGTTGATGGTGTTCAATAAGGATTGTCTATCCTTTAAAATAAGTTAAAGTCCTTTATAACTTAAAACACTTAGGCTATCTGCATACTTCTTATATTCGAAACCTTTGTTTAAAACCCTTAAACAACCTTTCGAAAACATAGAAGGTAACTCCTTCAAAATCATTCATAAGACCCTTCGAAAGTATTGAAGGTAACTCCTTCATATCCTTTAATAAACCTTTTGAAATCATTGAAGGTAACTCCTTCAAACCTTTTAAAAGCTTTAAAACATATGACATTCGCCTTTTAAATCTTTTAAACCTTAGCCTTTCGAAAACATTGCAAAACCATACCTTTCGACTTTGTCGGAAGGTTTCTTTTCGATCTAGTCGAAGGGTTTCACCTTTCGACTTTGTCGAAAGCCTGGGGTACCTCCCCTATATAATAAACTTTTCGAAAGCAATGTAACTCAAAACCTTTCGAAGACATTGGGTTCAATCTAAAACAGGTGGAAAACCTTTCGAAACCAATCAAAGTTAACTACTTTGAAACCTTTAAAATGTTTGGACTTAAAACATTTGGATTATGCAAAAGGATCAGAAAAACACTAGAGTCGAAAGCAACTGCTTCGAAACCTTCATAAAACCTTTTGAAACCATTTGAAAACAATGAAGTGTTGGTGTTGGAACCAACCCTTTGAAATCAATGGAGAGAGGTGGCAAGTTTTAGAAAACAAAAGATAACCTTTGACTCCATCTGTGTCGAAAGGTTAGGAAGCGGCAACAATGCTTTCGGCCTTGTCGAAAGCTATACCTTTCGACCTTGTCAGAAGGTGTCATTTAAAACAAGAAAGTAAACCAATCGAAACTTTTTTCTTTTAAACCTTTTTGACAATTTCGAAGGCTCTTTATCGAAAGTTAGCAAGCGTACTTTGCTTTAAACCAAAACAAAGGTTCATCTCTTTCGAAAGCTATTACCTTTCATCCCTAAACCTTTCGACCTCTTCAATTCACTACGTACCAGTTGCCTGATACCTTGTGCCTTGGAATTTGACCTAGCCAAAGGGTTTGATACCTTTCAACCTTGTCGGAAGGTCTGAAATGAAGGCGGAAGCTCTGCCGAAAGGGTTGAAATAGAAGAAAAACTATTTATTTGTACTTTAAAACAATTATTTTGTACCCCACCTGCCTTGTTTGTCTAAATTTGATTGGTTGCCGGAATTTTGTATTCAAAAGTGCTGCCGACTGCCCTTATTTGGAAATTTGAATAATTCTGAAAAAGCCCCTTTCACCTTTATAATTACATAGAACAGAGTCTCATACCTTAAATAATTTTATATAACTATTAAAACACCTTCGAAAATTCTGGAAAAATTTCAGAAAATCAAATAATATGTTCTCTTCAACATATAAATTTTTTGAATCCAAACTATAATTATTTTTCTCGTAAATAATTTTTTAATAATCCAAATTAGCCTTTTTTTAGAAAATTCATAACAATTCCACAAAAATTCAAAAAATTCTGAAAATCGAAACTCATCTCTAAAATAACTTTTTCGATCACCATAAAAATTCGCAAGGCTAACGGATGTCGTTTAATAGTGTTTTATCTCAAAACATGTCAAAAATCTATATGAATATACATAAATCGTCAATGTGTGTATATATATATATATATCATTTATCTTTAAAAAACATGGCAAACCTTTGCAAAATCATTCCGAAATAACCTTAAAACCAAAACCATAAAAATTTAGAGATGTAAACATTATTCACCTTTTGCTTTATGATTAAGGAGCTTGAGATTTGAATGAGTTTGATTTGAATTTGCTTTCCTTAAGCTTTTCTTTTGTTTCCTCTTCTTCTTCCTTTGTTAATGGTGGCCGACCAAGCTTTTTAATTTTTGAAAATGAGAATGAACGTGTTTTGAAATACACGGACTAAGAAAGATGATATAGGAATGGCCACTTTTCCAAAATAATCGTCCTCTAATTCATTTTTTAAACCCTTCATTTAATTTATTAGTTAAAAAGGCACAACTACCTTAATTAAATCAAATCTCAATCTCTTAATCAACATATTATTTTGTTTAGTTTATCTAATTAAATCCTCTAAATAATGTTACCAAAAATCTGGGGTGTTACAGACTCCCCTCCTTAAAGAATTTCATCCTCGCAATTACAATAAGGCTCAAAACAACAAGAAGGTAAAACATACCATCAAAACAAGTCAGAATAAGTATCTCTAATCCTGCTCTCAACCTCCCAAGTACATTCTATGTCATCGTCACTCCACTGAACTTTGACTAATCTGACCGTCTTGGTTCTGAGCCTCTTCTCATCTTTCGCAACAATGAAAACTGGCATCCTCACTATGTTCAAGTCTGGTTCTACCACTAAATCATCTAGCACTGTCGGTGCAATAGCAGTCTTCGGGTCTCTAACACACTTTCTGAGATGAGAAATATGAAAAACATCATGGACACCTGCCAAACTGCTCGGTAACTCAAGTCTATACGCGAGCTTCCCGATCCTCTCAAGAATAGGAAAAGGTCCTATGAACCTAGGAGATAACTTCCCCGACATCCCAAATCTAAGCACACCCTTTATCGGTGATACTTTGACGAAAATCTGGTCCCCAACTGAGAACTCCAAATCTTTCCGTCTCTTATCTGCATAACTTTTCTGCCTAGACTGAGCCTCCTTCATCCTATCTCGAATAACCTCAAATCTTTTCTGCAGCTTCTCTAACCAAATCTGGACCAAGAACCAACCTATCCTCGGTCTCCAACCAACAAACAAGAGATTTTCATGGCCTTCCATATAAAGCTTCAAATGGTGCCATCCCAATACTAGTCTGATAACTATTGTTATACGAAAACTCGACTAGATGCAGATAGTCCTCCCATGATCCCCCAAAATCCAGGACACAAGCCCTCAACAGATCTTCCAAGATCTTGTTAACTCTTTCTGTTTTCCCATCTGTTTGCGGTTGATAGGTTGTACTCATCATAAGCTTGGTTCCCAAAACTTCCTGCAGACTCTTCCAAAACTCGCTAGTGAACAAGGAATCTCTATCACTAACTATGCTGTTAGGAACTCCATGTAGTCTAACCACATTATTCATGAACAACCTTGCTAAAACAGGTGTCGTCCTAGTTGACTTAACTGGAATGAAATGGGCACTCTTGGTTAATCTATCCACTACAACCCATATACTTTCATTTCCCCTGTTCGACCTTGGCAACCCGTCTATGAAGTCCATAGAAATAGAATCTCACTTCCACACTGGAATATCTCGACTGAAGTAAACCACTCGGTTTCTGGTCTTCGGCCTTTGCTTGCTGGCAATTCAAGCACTGCCTTACACACAAACCAATATCCCGCTTCATTCCTTCCCCGAAGACACTCCTCTTCATATCCCGATACATCTTGGCACCTCCGGGATGTATAGTGAACTTCAAACAATGGCATTCATCTAAGACTTCCTTTCTTATGTTTCCTACACTTGGAACACAATCTTCCTTTCTTTCTCAACCACCAATTCTGGTCAAGACTGAAACCTTTCAAGTCATCGCTCTTGGTTCCTTCCTTTAGCTTACTGATTCATTCAGCTAACATTGGATCCTCTATCTGCTTAGAAGCAATCCGCTTGATCAAAACTGGTCGAACTTCTAAACAAGACATTGAATAATTGTGAAAATGTCTGCAATTTTTTGATATAATTGCATAAATGTCTGCAATTATTCATTGAATAATTGCATAAGTGTATGCCATCATTCGGTAACTTAATTCTAGGGACCTAATTTACAAACTTTTTTTTACTGGGGTTTTTGTGTATTTTGAAACTTATTAGGGACCTGTGCCAAACTGTCCCTTTTATCATTCCGCTGTGAGATTCTTTGTTTGTTTTCTTCTTTTTTTATTTTTCTTAATTAACCCCATTGATTATCTATGTTCCGGATTGTTTTTAGTTGGACATGTGTGATTTATTGTCAACTTAAACATTTCGAAATGCGGGTCGTCAAAGTTGGTATCAGAGCTTTGGTTTAGTGATAACCTTAGCTTTGGTGGGGTTGGACTCATTAGAGATATGATAGTAATACCCTAGAATGAGTTTGTTTGAGTGTATATATATGAGAGCGCGTACTTGTTAGTGATATAAAATGTTTTATATTGTGTTTACTTATCTATTGAGTTGTTTATGAATTTTGGTGGGTACATGAGGTGCCATTATCGATAGGGGTTTCTAAACATTTAAACGAGGCAAGTCGACATAATATTGTTTTAAAATGAAATAATTTTACCTAAATTATATTTTATATATAAAAAGAAATAATCTACCATGAATAACTATATAGGTTTATGAAAATAAAAATTATTTATGGATGTTTGTTGTTATGAGATGATAATATTTAGTTATCATCGATTATTGGTTGAACTAAACTAAAACGAATACTTTGTGAACTCTATTTCATGAAGCGTTCGATAATCAGATTGAATGAAATCTAATTACAATAGGAATTGTTTGCAATAACAAAAATGTAAATAAACGAAATGTTTTCATATAAGGTAATGAAATTGTATAAGTATATTTATAATATGGCTTATAATAGAAAGAATTTAAAAGCTGAGAATTTTAGAATTTAAATCCCGTTGCTTTCAAAATTATTTTTAAAGCCTTCAGAACTAATAATAATATTATTTAAAAGTTTTTTTGACTAGAAATATATATTTTTTAAAAAGATTTTTGAGAGAAATAAAAGCATTGAACTCGCCTTAGTCGTTGGGAAATAATTCTGAGGATGACTGCAGCATTGCAGTATTCATTTTCGAGTTTCTGGGTGAGAATTGGTACCAAAAGAAATTTATTTCCAGTTAAAACAAGTTCTGATTGTGGAAAAATACCAAGTATGATTTGATAAATATATGAAAATAGTTTTTGAACTTATAAATTGAAAATAATATAAATAAGAAATAAGTTTATAACTTAAGAATTTGAACAGGAAAGTAAAAACGAATTTCAAAGTGGCTGAACATTTTGGTTAAGCAAACAAGAGAAAATTTGAAATTGAGATCTCAAATAAAAGAATTAACCTAAGTAATGTTAAATAAATCGAGTTAGTGAAATGAAGTAAATAAAATGAAGTTAACTGAAGGAAGTTTAAATGGAAGTGAATTGTATTTGAAATGAATTAGATAAAATAATGAAATGAAATTTTAAGTGAATAAGTTTGTATAACTTATAGATTTGAGAAATATTAAGCTAAAAACAAATTTTAAGTTTGTTGAATGTGAATGATAAGAAAGAAAAATTTAATTCAGATTAAGTAAAGTGGTAAGAAATAATTTAAACTTTAAGTTCAAAATTTATGAAGTGAATAATTTTATAAAATAAATTGAATATGAAGTGAAAAGGTTATGAAACCAAATTTGAAAATATTAACTTAACTAATTTGAATTTATGGATATTTATGAACTCAAGTAATGAACTTAACTAAAATCTAACTTTAGTTTAAGTTAAAAGAATGAATCTAAACTGAGAATTTGAGAACTTAAATCCCGGTGCTTTTGAAATTGTTTTCTAATAATTTGAAAATAATATTAGTATTATTTAAAATATTTACGAATATAAGTTGTTTTCAAAAAATGGATTTTAAAAGGAAGTAAGTCTTGTACTCCTCTCTTCTGTCGCTGGAAAATAATTTCAGCGATGATGGGCGCATCATCGACATTCATTTTGAGTCTCAAAGTAGGGGATGCCACTTAGTAGCTTTGCTACGCATTTGATTCAACAAACAGAATTTGATTTAAAATTTCTAAATATTATTTGATATATATAGAAGATATGAGTATATATATTATTTCAAAATGATTTGGGAAGAAACCCGGTGTTTAGTTCTTACATTCTCTATAAATTAATATTTTTCACTTATTGAAATGAAATGAATTAATAAAATGATTTCATAAATGGTCCATGAATGATTTGATATGAAAATTGTTAATATAAAGTGAAATAATTGAAATTTGAATAAATTGAATGTAAATAAAATAGATGTAAATAAATTGGAAGCAAACCAATTGGATGTTAATAAAGAATGAATGTTAATAAGAAATGAAGTGTATAAATTAACTATGGACATTGGATAATGTAGATTGATATAGTTATGAATTAATTCGATGAATACAAATTGTTGGATGGTATCTTTTGTTGTAAATCATCGTTATTACTGCTTTTGATTGCATATGATTGTTTTGTTGGGTATTAGTGCTTATGCTTATGATTTGGATTCAGAATTCATGTTATATAGTTCTATTAAACTCATACATGTTTCTATATCTCATTATAAGTGAATAATATTCTAATTTGAGTTGAGATAGGTACATAAGTAGTATGAGAATATTATTCACTTATAATGAGATAGGTACATATCTCAAACTGCTTCATATGTACCTATCTCAACTCAAACTGCTTATGTACATATCTCAAACTGCTTCTAATTTGAGTTGAGATAGGTGCATATCTGCTTATCCCTATTCATCCACGAAAATTTCGAACTCCAAACGAAGCATGCTTAGAATGTTGAAAGTGAAATTTGTTTATAGAAATTGTTTAAAGAATTAAATTGGAAGTTGAAGTTATAATTGAAATATGATTTGAAGTATGGAAATTGATTTGTTTTAAAAGATTTGAACTTTTATTCGAACTTTGAAATATATCCAAGTAAAAGAAATTTAAATCGATATTTCAAAATTTGGGCTCAGAATTGAAATATTTAAAATTGAATTAATTTAAAGATTTGAATTTAAATTCGAGCATTGAAATTTAATTGGATTTGAGTGATTTTAAATCGGTATTTCAGAATTGGACTTGAAATCTATATAAATTGAAATGGTTTAAAATAAGAATTGAATTTAAACCATTGAATCGAATCGTGGAATCGAATTTGAAGTTTAAATGAACGTTTCGAAATTGAAGTTAATTCGAATTGAAATCGAAATTGTGTTAATTTGAATTTAAATCGAAATGGAGTCAGTTTGAATTAAATTGAGATTTAAGATGATTTGAATTGAAAGATTTGGAATTGAATCAGTTTGATTTAAATTTGGACCTGGGTTCAGATTTGTTGAAATGGAAAGAAACGGTTTGATTTGAAACTATTTTGAAAATAAATAATTTTAATATAAACTGTTTAAAATCTATCTTTTTAAATATTCAAATTCTTTTGATTTTCCAAACTCCTTTTACTATATAAACTATTTTCAATACTCAAACCATTTTATATCAAACTGTTTTAAACCTCTAAACTATTTAAACTATTTTTAATCTATTTTAAACTATTTTCAATATTCAAAGTATTTTCTAAAAATTCAAACTGTGCAAAGTTGGAATGTTTATATTTAAATCATTGATTTAAATACGAATGTGGTTAAAATGAAGTATAACCTAAGTCGAAGTGATAATGATTTTGAAATGAATTGATTTCAAAGTGAATACGATAGTTTCGAAATGAAATTGATTTGGAAGTGAACATGATATTTTGATATCAAGTATGAATTATTTTCGAAATTTAAAAGAACCAACCGATGTGTAAAATGACGTTTGGTTATTAAAGAGACCGGGGCCTCTTATTGGCAATTGGCATACTCTCTGTCAATATTGGAACCACTTGAACAACTGTGTGCACGGAGGAGAATCCAGAATGAAGTGGTTGGATTTGAAGAAAGAGAATGATGATGGATAGCCCCGACACTTGTGTCAATTTGAAATGACTAAAACAGGACGGCTTGACAGGGCAATGAGGGCAGCTACCTCTAGCGGACATCTGTTCTTCGATTTTCTTTTTGGACTCGGTCCATGCTTTTACCTTTGCTGTTGGTTTCGATTGATGCACCTTGATTTGGGATGACCTCCCTTTGACTCGATATGGGATGGATGGATGCGGTAGGCGGTCGTGGCTACGATGTGTTACCACTAGCCCTGCGACCCGAACTGGTAGTATCCTACCTTGGGCATTGCCTCACGTGCCTTGTCATACTTTTTATCCTTATATGAGACCACTACGAGTTTGGTTTAGTGTTGGCATATCACGGCGCATCCCTATCCCCCGACGTGCTACTGGGGCGTTATATGCAAAATATACGACAATGCTTAAAAACGCTTTAAGGGGGATTAATGTAAAGCCTTAACGCTAGGAAAAATATTTATTTTATTGATTAGACATTACATATATAGCATATTCTACTATATATAGATATTTTGATGGATCCTTAAGAAATGGAAAATCCTGTAACATCTCTTGAGTTATTGCACGCACATTATACACTGGATAGGAGATGTAAAACCCCGTAAACATCTCTGATGCTATTACACTAATGTTATACGTGATATTGATTTGACTTACATAAGAATATTTTAGTTCTGAGTCGAGTGTATTGTTTTACTTTATGCTCAGGTCAGCCCTGAGTTTTCGTTGTATTTAAGATCATTTATTCTGGAGGATGAAGATGAAGATTTGGTATATTATTATTAGTATTATTCTCACATCATGTTGTTCTACTGCATTATTCTATTATTCTATTGTATGGATAACTCCGATAACTGTTGTATAAATTATAATCAAATGTATAGTATAGACAGCTTCATGAACTGTTTATTAGATTATTATATTTTGCCATTCCGCTGCGAGATTCTGTGTTTGTTTTCTTATTTTCTTATTTTTCTTAATTAACCTCATTGATTATCTGTGTTCCGGATTGTTTTGAGCTGGACATGTGTGGTTTATTGTCGACTTAAACCTTCCGAAATGCGGGTCGTCACAACTTAGAACTCTTCTAAGTTTCTTTTAAATAAAATCAATATTTTATTTTGTTTGGCAAAAAGGAATTTTAAATTTAATTTTAACTTGTAAGTATTATAATGAATGTATCGAGTACATTCATTTGTGTAAAGTGTAAGTGCAGGATACAAGTGTTGTATAAATATAATATGTACAAATGAATTAAGAGAAAAGGACCATTTGTTTCTCTATCTCTCTTACTCTATTCAATTAATAAAGAAAGATTTGGAAAAATATAACAGGAGGGAAACTTTTCATTTCTTTCCCTTTCTTACCATATTCAATTAATAGAGAGAAGATATGGTAGAATATAAAAGAAAGGAAACCATTCATTTCTTACCCTATTTAATTGTAACAGTTAATATATCAAATAACATTTATTGCTTATTAATAAAATTTACACATGCCTATGTTATCTAAATTTTATCAATGAAATATATGCATACATCATAATAATTGTAAATATACATACATATATACAAAGTGAAAAACTATCAGTTGTTTTAAATAATTTGAAGTTCAAAATTAACATTAATAAATATAATTTCAATTAAGAAAGGTTTAAAAACAAAATTGTTACATTATTGTTCATAATCTTTGTAAAAGTTTGAATTAAACTAAACATTTATATTCTATATATGTGATAATTACAATTCATTAGTTTAGATCTGAACAACAAACATTTGCAAGCGTTGTAGCATATGATATTTTATATATACATTTTATAAAAGGTTTTTGGTTTTAAAGTTAACTGTTTGCATTAAACTTTCAATTTAGGAATGAAACAATACTTTAAATTTTACATGAAACTTTAAATATTGAAAACAACAAAGAACTATAATTTGCACAAAAGTCCATTTAACAATCATAAATCAAAGTTTCCTCTTTTAAAAAAACAAAGATCGAAACAATTGTACACACGAATTTAACATATGAATAAGATCGATTTTAAGGAATGGCAGACAACTTAACACATGTGTAATTCATTAGCAATTGAATAAATGAATGTTATATCATTGTATATATAAAATCTCATCTAGTGTCAATTTTCAATTTCATAAGTTTACAAAATAGAATAGAAGAGATTTGAACAAGGTTGACACCTGTAAATTTTGTAAATTTGTGATAAGAATTTACAGATCTAAATAATACAGAGAATGAAGATAATTTATTAGAAGTAATATGAGAATCAGAACATGTCAATTCATCATAGACATACATTAAAAGGAATGGCTGAACAAACATAGATCCAAATAAAAAATAATACAATAAACATAATTTAATCAAACTAAACATAAGGCATACTAAATTTACACATTGCAGGATAAAAAATTGATCCATAAAGTGAATCATAGGCTAATTATATTAATCATATGAATATATATGTGAATTTAATTAAAGATTACCTTTAGATGTAACCAATAAATAACACCTTAAATGATGAATCAAAATTTCCAGATTCAGAAATCAGCGTCCGAATTTTGCAAGGACCTTATTACTCAAAGCCTTGAACACTCCTTAAAAATGAATTCCCCTTAGGATGTTGTCTAGAAGTCACACCTTGAATGATGATATCTCCTCAGATCTTCAAGATCTCCATCCTATCCTTGCAAGAGATGGATGAACCACTTTTGTTTTATTCTATTTGATGTCTTTATTTGGAGTTGAAAGATTTTGGAAATTTGATTTTTTTTTTCTGCTTTGAAAATTTGGAAGGAGAGAAAGAAAAAGAACGAATAAGAAAAATGAATTGTATATACAAATGAATTAGAGAATATGTTTTATTTGAAAGAATGAAACTTTTCTCATTCTTTAATCAAAAGTTCCCTAATTAATTCCCTTGATTGTTTCTCTCTCTCCAATCCTTTCTTTACACGTATGTCTTCAAATAATATAAAATTTCCATAAATCATGTCATCAAATGACATAAAATTTCCATAAATCATGTCATCAAATGACATAAAATTTCCATATATCATTTCGTGCAATTTTCTTAAAGTTACATCAATATCGTATATCAATGCGCACAAATATAACTTTTATAAATGCATTAAAATAATTACAAAAAACTTCCAACATCAAATAAATAATAATTAATATTTCTCAAATATCAATTAGTTTAATCAATTTACAACATTTTATTAATTAATCAAATCATGTAGTTTTTCAATGAATTCATCATTACCGTTGTGCAACTCGAAGGTGTAAATTAAGTTAGCGATTAATATTGAACTATTCGAATATTAACATTCACGTGTCACTTAGCAGGTGGTGTGACATTTTGGCTGAATTTATCACTTACACATCTTTTGGTAAAATCCTATTTTACTTATTATAAGCAACACCTAATAGTGATAATTATTTATACCAATTCTCTTCGTCAAAACTATATCACTTTGGATTTATGGAATTTGATAATGGTCAAAATTCAAATATCATCAACATTCAACTTTAAACACAAAGTCCTTGGTTTAACAATAACAATTATTGTTAACCGAAATGCTCTGGCTAGAGACTTTGACTTTGAGTTGACTTCAGTTGACCGTGATACTAACCTCATATAACCGAGGAGACGAATCCTCTCTTGAATAGTGTTTCACTTCCAATGCTTCCACTTGACCCAATTATAGTCATTCGATAGACGCCGTGCTACGACTTAACTATAATCAAAGCGGAGCTTCCAATTGAAGATCAACAATATTCTCAAGTCCAAAGTACTATGTAAATTAGTCACATTGATATTCTCTGCTTGACATTAGTTATATTAACCAATAGAAAACTATCGAGTGAGTTATTCTATAGTTGTCCAATAACTATCAGTACGTGACCCTTGGTGCCCCCAGCAGTCATGAGTAATGCACCGCCTAACATTTGGAGAGCGTTACATAATCTAGCCTTAACGGATTCATCGATATCCAGTCTTGATGCATTTTGACTAGAAACATTTAAATGATATATTTGTTTTATTGTGATAAATTACTAACGGTTACAACACTTTGTAACTACTATCATAAAACATACCATTTATGGATTTTCTATTAAATATACTTTTAATTAAATTGATTAATTAATATAACCACATTATATCAAGTATACAATAGAAAGAAAATACCTTTATTTCGAACAAGATTGGTCAACGAGTTAGATATATGTAACAAATTACATAATTTTCCCTAGGGAATACCCCTAACTCTATCAAATAATAGATGTTAATGAGAAAAGAAAAGTGTACTTAGCATTATTTCACCTAAATTACTTAACTAAATTTAATCATTTACTTGGTTCTAAATGCCTGTAATAAAGCATATTAGATGAACATCCATGTGTTATAAAAAATTGACTGGTAAAATTATTGTTACCTCTGGTTTTGAAACAATGTTACTGATGGTTTATCGTGAAAATTGGTAAATTTACTAGTTACCATACTGATTAAACCGGTATCCCGATTTCACTTAAAAATAGTAACCGATTGACTGGTAACAACATGGTAGGAAATTTTCCATTACCACAACACCCTTGGTTATAAATACATATATTAATTTATAAATAAATATGTATATATTTATAGATATTTTTAAATTAAATTTAAATCATATAGCTTTCGCCAGTTAAAATTTTTTTAAACATGGTTTTAGTTATATGTGTGTGTGTGTGTGTGTGTGTATTGTCTTAAAGTTATATATATATATATGATTATTTATTTATATATACATTTGTGAATTAAAAAAAATTATTTATAAAATAGGTTTTGATTTATAATATACAAAGAAAAATTATTATAGCTGAAATGCATTTTAATATATTTTGTTTTTAGTTAATAAATGATTTAGTAAATTATATATGATTAATTAATTTCGTAATTATATTATTTAATGTATTGTAAATTTTATTTTGAATTTTGAATACATACATACATACATACACACACACAGATATATATATATATATATATATATTATCTAGCATTTTGACCAGGCAATATTCAGACAAATTGGACGAAACGAACTTGAAAACAATCAAGGTAGGAAGCTCGGAGAGATAGCCCAAGAGTCTAGAA
This sequence comes from Allium fistulosum, assembly GCA_030737815.1. Classification (NCBI taxonomy): domain Eukaryota; kingdom Viridiplantae; phylum Streptophyta; class Magnoliopsida; order Asparagales; family Amaryllidaceae; genus Allium; species Allium fistulosum. The sequence goes on from CM060902.1 coordinate 303,587,577, forward strand.
ACCAAATGCAAATAGTCACTGGCAAAGACCAAGCCATCTCAAGAGTTTGAAGACACCAATCCAACCATGAGTTGGATCGGTACCGATCCAACATCATGGATCAGTAACGATTCATGAAATCTCACCCTATCTTCCCCTGATTCCTCCTACATGCTAGTGATGATCCCAGGAGCCTATTTCAAGTGCTACTTTGTTAATTCCACGCAATTCTTTATTGATCTCCTTGAGCACTTAAAATCAGCAACTTCATTCGACCATAGATCCATCATTTGGACTTAGAAACAAGCTAAAAATGGTGCGAACAAATTTGGAATCATGAAGCTAGCCACGAATCGAGCCAGGACAAGGGGTTCAAAGTCATCCATATGAAGAATATATGGATCAGTATAGATCCAAGCCCATGGATTGGTATCGATGAATATTGATGAGGTGGCCATCTATTTTCTTGAAGAAGTGGTCTATGGCATGGAAAACGAGATGGAGATCATGGAGGCGAGATTTTAGGCTTTCTACTGCTATAAAAAGAAGGGCATGGCACACTTTTAAAGATTTTTTGACTCTTTCTCTCTCTAACTCTAATCTCTTGTGATCATCCATGAATTTATACCGATCTGTAAGAACTCATACCTGCAAGTTAGTGATATAAGCAATAAAATCACTAAGTGGACGTAGGCCAAGTTTAGCTGAATCACTACAAACGTCATGTATTCTTTTCTTGCTCATTTTAATTTACTTTTCTTTATTTTTTATTCTTTACGCAATCTCTTTGGTGTTTATGCCAATTTTGGTTCAAATATGTTGGTGCTTTCAATGAAAGACAATATTCTCAAGCTACTTGGATCCATCATCTATTATTGGATTTCTTAGATCCGAGAGATAGATCCAATCTTTCAACCTTACCATTCTACTATTCAGATTTTCAACAATCTACAAAAAGTTATTCGCCATGGCCCTAAGGAAGCAACATGCTACAAACTCTAGATCTATTGACACAGAGAATCAAGATACTCAGCATGTGGACGAATTTGCCTATCATAACCAGCTAGAAATCCAAAATCCAACTGATGTCATGAGCATAATGGAGATGGATTGTATGATGAAGCGGATGGATGATAGCTTCTAGGAGAGTCGCAATGAGATGAACCGGCAGATGCAAGGGGATTTGATACTGCTGAATGAGCTAACTCAGAACCGCCGTAAAAAGAGCAAGAGGGACCTAGAATATTCTAGTTCAAAATTTGATAGTTCCTCATCATCCGAGTAGAGACGGAGGGAAAGAAAGTAGAAGAAGATGCAAAACACAGTTATGACCTCAAATCAAGGAACGATACAAACTCGTGGCTTGAGTTTGTGGATCGGTACTGATCCAATAGGATGGATCGGTACCGATCCAACTTACATTGGAACTGGACCTCGCCCTTTGGACGGTGGCATAAATTTAACCTCTTGACATGCTGTTGATGATCAGAATCCAGAATACCGAGCCACTACTGATGATCTGCCACACAGGAATCGAACAAGGGGACTATTGGAGAAACAGATCTCCTAGAGTTTGGAGAACTCCGGTATCGAGAGTCTGCCCGAGAGCGTTCGCCGGGCCAAACACTAAGAACAGATCCCTAATACCGCCGTTCAACCAAACCTGTAGAACCGGAGTACTTGGAAGAAATGGTCAGGAGACTAGTAAATGAAAATCAATTTCGAAGCAATGACGAGTGGGTACTTCTCCTAGTCAGAATTCTTTACCGAGAACATTCTGCGTGAGAGGTATCCACAAAGGTTTATAAGTACCTGATAAAATATGAGTGGCATATGGACTCTATTAAAGCGTCGGATGCCGTGAGATGTCAGTGCTTCCCAATCTTCCTGGAAGGAGTAGCGACAATTTGGTTTACTCGGCTCCCACCGAGATCCATATCATCTTTTGCGGAGTTGTCGTGAAAATTCTTGGAGCAATTCCGTCCACACTCTTCGTATCTGAAAGATGTGATGTCATTATGAAACCCCTTCCAGAGTGTAGGAGAGTCAATTGAAGGATTTCTTGAACAGGTTCCATGTAGCGGTGACAGAAGTTACAAACGCCAAGGATGACATAGTCTTGATGGCACTGATTAGGGGGATACATCCTGACACTGATTTCTGAAGATGGTTGGAAATGAAACCCCCGTCGACGTTGGATATTTTCTATAGGAAGGCTAAACACTACTTACTTTTGGAAGAGCTGCGCAATCAACCGCGGAGAAGTGATGCTGGCAGTTCAGCTGAGGCAATACATAGCAATATTGTTGTGAAACAATCCAGAGGAAGTTCCTTAAATAATGTAAACGTTGGCAACAAGAATGATGGCCAGAAACAAAATGATAGTGGGGCCAAGAAGCGAAAGTCTGATAGTAGGAATCGTCCTAGGATTCCTAAGTATGATTGCTATACCGAACTGAATAACTAGATAGAGAATATTTATCTGGCTACTCAAGAACTGAGTAGTATAGGAAGCCGGCTCTGAGAGAGTCGATTGAGAAGGATAAAAAATCTGCCAAGTTCTACAGGTTTCATGAGACCCACAGTCATAATACCAACGAGTGCAAACACTGGCATGACATGATCGAGGAGTTGATTCGAAAAAAGAATTTGCAGTAGTTTGTGAAAGCCCAGTAGGATGACAGACAAGGAAATTTCAACCCCCTTGGGACGATATCTCAACGAGGGCATGTCGAACCTAGTTGTGAGGAGCCTAGGCAGCCTGAGAAACGTTTGGTGATCAATACAATCATCGGTGGTCCACATCCAGCTGATAAGAGTTTGAACGAGATGGATAGAGACACTGGTGGGGTGGAAGCCTTAGCGATTGACCCTCTTATGATTACGACAACGATTGGCTCTACTATTGAGTAGAAAATTCTAGTTGACTATGCGAGTTCATTCAACATTCTGTTCAAAAAAACTTTTGACCAAATGCTTTTGGAAGGGAAGGATTTGAAACCATGTAAATCTCGGATACAGGGATTTAAAGGGACGACTACTGTAACGATACGAATTTTTCGCGTTCAAAAATCGACATCCATACTTTTCATCGTACTCGAATGCCGTAGATTCGAGCGTTCAAATCCGAGTCGCCGGAGCTTATAACACCATTAAGTATAACAACACAGCGGAAGAAAAAAAACAATGATATCATATACAACTCCAATGAATACAATATCCAGAATGATATACAATAATGATATCAATATGATACAACAATATCAGAGATATGATACAAGAAATAGCAGCGGAAAGAAAATAGATAACACCAGCAGCGGATAGAATGTCTCCAATAGAATGCTCCAAGATAAGCAACGTCAGTCCATGAACTCCAAGAACTGAACTAGCTCCAGATAATCTACTAAACCTGAATATCTGAAAAACCCAACTCTAGACTGCCCGTGTGGAAAATTGTGGGCACCCAGAGTTTAGGAAGGGAACAATAAACTCCGGATCAGTCATGGGACTGGTATGAGCAAACAAAACAGTTTATCTTTAAACAAACACAAAAGGCTTTTAAACATTGAAACCCGCGATGCTTTTGGAAAATGAAACTACCATAAGACCTCCCACCACACACACAATGCAAACACAGAATTGGAGGAGATTTCTTCTTATGATAGTCAAACATGCTTACTACGAAAACAAAACTTCTTTAATATTATTACTAGTGCATAGTGTGAAAATATTTTGAAAGTATAATATCAATCTTAGCCGGCATACAACATTTCATCATATGCCTACTATAGCTACCATGTTCAATAACAGGTTACCGCCACATTCCATGGTAGGTTATACAACTAAAACCATACATGGTTCGTATTGTTTCTTTGGATTTCCAACAAATGATCATGCTAAGGAACTTCCTTACACCGAAATAGAAACGCCTCTGGAAAGACGCCCCGAGAACCTAACCGGATCTCTGCAAACACAAGGACGACGCTACCTCACGCTGTACAGCTGTAACTAGGTAACTAACACACTGACGCTACCTCACGCTGTACAGCTGTAACTAGGTAACTAACACACGAGTCATGTCATCCCCCGGTCGTCACCCACCTTTATCCGAGGATCCCCAATCGCAAAGCAACAGCCACAAAGTATAATCAACATAGGTAAAATATCTGGGCTCCATACCATGATATCACCTTTTATCCAGAAGGAAATGACATATCCTAGGGGCGCTACCCCTACAAACCTTTGCCGCAACATTCCTGTTTTGACCATTACCGGGTTGTGAGGCTCGACGAAGTGTCGTCCACAAAGCTACGCTTTTTCACAAAGCCACGCTTTTTCACAAAGCCACGCTTTTTCACAAAGCCACGCTTTTTCACAAAGCCACGCTTTTTCACAAAGCCACGCTTTTTCACAAAGCCACGCTTTTTCACAAAGCCACGCTTAGACCATCAATGATCAACAGCACTTCGTATGCCACATTACCAAATTGGGAATGTATCACTAGTAACCATCAACTACATAACCTCTGAGCTCGTACGTCTCAGAGAAGGGTGTTAAGCTAAGAGAATAAATTCTCCGCCACCAGCAGAAATGTATTTGATATAAACCAGCTTTACATCTCAAAGTGTAATGTCAGACACACATCCATACAAGTCTGTTCCGGGATCGAACAGAACCGAAGGCACTTCCAAAGAAGACCTTGCAAATCCGGATAATTTCTAATCACGTCTGGACTTCCCATCACAAAGGGTGATAAAATCTCTTTACCGGGGACCATTCGATGCAGAGACATTCGACGAGTTGTCCTTTCGTTTTCGAAAATATCCGGTCTTCACCACCGGTCTTCAAATGCTATCCATATACGTCGTATCACTATTCGGAATGGGTTATATGACTCAAAGGTCCTCTCCCGGATAAACCGAATAACGAGCGCAATTAAAAATCATATGGATACTGGGGTCTCAGTTAAATCACAGCTTAAAGCCCAAAACTTTTCATTCGAATGGTTAAAACAAATTACCATTTCCGATCCTTTAAACAAAAAGATTCATTTCAAAAACCTTCAATGGTTTAAACAAATTTCCACACTTTTAATCTTTTAAACAAAAAAGATTCAATTCACAAAGTTAACCCCATTCACAAAGATCCATTTATGGATTTCAAAATAATTTCCATTTCAATTGAATTAACTTGTTAAATCTTTAAGCCAAGATTTAACTTATAGCTTTCAAAACAATTTCATTTCGAATGGTTTAAACAAATCACCATTTTAAATCTGTTAAAAATAAACAGATTCAATTCATAGCTTTCAAAAAGAATTCATTCATAGCCTTTCAAAACATTTCAATTTCATTTTAAATTTGAAACCTTTCAACACAAACTGGAAGTTCACTTCTTTTATGAAAGCTGTTATTATTTGAAAACAAGTAGTTTTCGTTTCAGAAAAATCCAATTATATTTGCACGAGTTAAAGCCCTTGAATTATATTCACATTCCAAAATCAATACTTTTAAAATAGTTTAACCCTTATATAACTGGTATAACATCTTTAATCCCTAGTTTCAAATCATAGAATTCAATTTCAAATCTTGAATTTAAGTTTAAATCAAATTATTTAAACTTCAAAACTTTATCAAATTATTCAAAAATAAGTTTCATCTTTGAAACTCCATTTCAAAAGCTTTTCATATTAAACCCCAATTTCCAATTTCAAAATCAATTGAAATTAAAATTTCAATTTGAAAACATTAAATTTAAATTATCTGTGACTTAACCGATTTCCACGTGAAATTCATATTTGTGTGTGTAAAAGTGTAGTCCAGGGGTTTCACACACAATAGTGCAACATCAATCATCACAGATATATCGATAAGCGGTATAATCGATAACGCTTATCTTCATTCACAGATTCATAGATAAAATAAATTCATCGGTCACAAAGATTCATCATTACAATTCGATGTGGGTTTCGGATAACCAACTGGAATCCGACTCCCTGTCGCATCGAAATTCAAATGTCGTTTACGGATCAAGGGTTTTCATATTCATATAGTAATATATCACAGAAACAGAAATCACAGCTCAACACAAAGTAATTTATATCACAAAGCATCACAAACACAAACAGGGATATCAAACGATTCAATCATCCAGTCAAATCCAATCATCCATAAGTAAGATCAATTAATCAGCTGATAAATTTTTAAACCAAATTAATTACTTATGAATAAACTACAAATTTTGGTTAATTAATCATGAATTAATTATAAACCATTTTAATTAATTACCTTTAATAATAAATCAATTAACCTTTAATTATCAATTAATTCTTTAATTAATTATCTTAACAAATTTACCTTCAATTAATCACATTAATTAATTAATCACATTAATTAATTACCATTTAATTAATTATCCTTAATTAATTACCATAAATAAATCATTCTTAAGTCAATCACATAATTAACCCTTAATTAATAAATTATCCCTTGGTTAATTATCCTTTAATTAAATAATCCTTTAATTTCTCACTTAATCCAATTGTTAAAAACAATTCAAAGATATTTAACTTTAAACATTTTAAACTTTGAAACTTGTTTGAATAAATTCACTTGAAAATTTAGTTAATATTTTACTTTAAAATTTTAAAGCCTGAAACCAGTTTTTTTCCTTTAAAATTTAAAGACTGGAATTAAAAACAAAACACCCGAGCCAACCACCTAAATTCTCGGGTCCATCCCCGAGTAAACTCTTTTTTTCAAATTTCCTTAAACCAAGTTAAATTTAAAACAACAGTTCTATATACCCGCGCAAACTCGAGTCCTGCTTCGAGTCGAAAGCCTTCTTGCTCGAGTACTCCTCCGAGTTACTCAGGAACTCAACCATCACCTGACACATGAACGAGAACACGTGCACGTGCACCGTTCCGGTGCCTACCTCCGGTCAACACTGACACGTCGAGCAAGTCGACTACCACCAGCACACCAATCTCCGATCCTAAAAACATCACCATCAGCCTCGAATCAAAATCGACTTCACAAACGAAACTTGGAAACTAAAGCCACCTCAACACCCAAACCTGTCATCGCTTCGACTACGAAGCTCCGACCACTTGAAGGTCTGCAACCCCGGCCAAGCCATCGTCTACTTTCATACTTCCCTTCCCTCGCGTTTGATAGCACTCGAACAATCCGAGATGAAGAACGAATCAAAATACCAGCCTCGCCTAAAACTAGGTTTACCCACTTAAAACACTCGCCACCGTTGCTACGTCGAACTGGAACACGGCCGACCATTTTTCCCCGACTCCCTGATCATCATTCAAGCCCCAAACGAAGTCTCGGCCACGCGAGTGACTCCGATCACCAACATTTACCCAAAAACCATTTTCAGTTCATTCCCAAACTGATCTTAGTATTATTAACTAAAAATTCCCATTTTAGTTTTAAAAATCATGATTTGCAGTATGTATTCAATCTATAAACTCGAATCAATATTTTACAACAATCTATTTTTATCAAAATATGACTTAATTTCCTGTAAACAGATTGCAGTGGTATATTTCTTTCAACATGGTTTAAATCAACTTCTAAAATTTTTTATTCAAGTTTAAACCTATTGTTTTAGTTGAAAACTTTCAGATTTAACAATGTTTAAATGAGAACTATTTGAGCTTTGAAAGAATTTTGCAAACGGTAACCAACATAGAGAGTACAGAGCATACCAAAATTGTATACAAGATAAAGCATACACCACAGCATATGATTATTGAATCATGAATTTAACTTAAAAACTTTAAAATTTGATGTTTACTCACCTTTGTTCCTGAGAAGATAACATAGCCCATTGGTTTGAAAAGCAGCAGGCTTGATCTTCCTTGATTACTATCTTGTTTTGCTTAATTGAAAGATGTTTTTAGTTTGAAAAAAAAAACTAACTTATCCTCTCTAGTTGCTTATGTTTTTAGAATGAACTAGAGTAAGGAGATACATATAGAAGAAGAAGGTTACATGAGTGTTTTCTAGGTTTGAAGTTTTAGCCTGGTACACTACCCTTTTGTTTATATAAGCACAGGTCAGAGTTTATACTTTTATAATAGAGGCCGAAATGATTTCAAAGTAAATCGAATTGTCTTGAGTTGTGCTAGCATTTAATGTTTGCGTACTTCATGTTTCACATCTTCCTTCTTTTGCTTGCTTGCCCATGCTTTGTACAAATTCATATATTACTTCTTTTCTTTAGTTTCGGCTGTACTAAAAATATGAGATGACTTGATGTGCTTCTTTTACAAGCTTCATTTGTTTATACTTGAATGCATATAATGTTGTTTTAGTTATTTGTATTAGTTTAAGTTAGGTTGCATACTTGTCTTTATACTTAATTGAGTATATTTTATTTTGTTTTATTTCTATGCTTTTGTTCTATTATTTTAAATGAGATTCTATAATTATTTTACTTCATATTTATTGTCTTATATTTATTAGCTTAAGTATTTTGTATTTGCTTTTATTATTTTTATTTTCATTTATTTTTCATTCATTTATTTTATCACTTTTATATCGTATTAATATATATTCACATATATATACAATATTTACAATATTTATAAATGTAAATGATTTATACCAAATTTATTTGGATTCGGGGAAACTCGCATCACTTAATCAATTTATTTCACAGTTTTATTCAAAAATTAATTTAAATTATCAATTTAAATAAAATTAAATTTCGGGGTCGTTACAAACTTCCCCCCTTAAAAGAATTTCGTCCTCGAAATTTGCCAGGGAGACACAAAGATAGATGAAGAATGTTTCATCGAATCAACTGAATATCTATTCTGCATTTGGCTTACCAAATCAGAATATCAATAATAGATACAAGAACGAATCTGTTTGACACTTCACAAGATACTCGGGTTATCCAGGTCTACGAAATATGCAGTGGCATCGGTTAGTCCGAAGGGATAACTAACCATTCGTAGAACATATCCGGACCCAAAGAATAGATAGATATATGGATACGATTTCAAAACTTTTAGTTTAGAACGAGAGTATACCTATCAGCCATAGCAATCAAAGCAAACAATTCATCCAAACAGACAATTTTGGCCATTCCGGAGTTTATGTCCCATATTAATATATCGAATCTCTTTCCTGGATCTACCAGGAATCATCAAAGAATTGAGAAAAGATGACGAACAAAAGAGATTGATAGAGAAAAGACTGTTTTCTTGTTGTTACAGAGTATTGACCATTTATAATCGTATTCCTCTGTCCCCTATCTCATCCTCTTCTTACACTCATACTTACTATCAGTGGATAGCAAGAGAATTTACTAAGGTATTCGAACGGATATCTGAGGAATACTCATTCTAGGGTATACTTCACCCTATCTCTAATGAGCTACTTAATGTGTTATACTCCTGAGCTAAAGTTCAACCTTAGCTCTGATACCAAATGTAACGATACGAGACAGTGGGCACCAGTAGGCTTTGCAACCATCCCAGCCCCACCGTGGCTTACACTGGCACCTCGCATTTAATTTTACGGCCATCCTCTCGACAGTCACGGCCTCTGCCTAACTAACCCATCCCTCTCAGGGACATGTAGGGGTAAGAGTCTCCCGTTCGCCACCAAACTGCGAAGCGAGAACCCCCTATCATGCTGTAATATAGCAAATGCGATCCATATACGTCGTATCACTATTCGGAATGGGTTATATGACTCAAAGGTCCTCTCCCGGCTAAACCGAATAACGAGCGCAATTAAAAATCATATGGATACTGGGGTCTCAGTTAAATCACAGTTTAAAGCCCAAAACTTTTCATTCGAATGGTTAAAACAAGTTACCATTTCCGATCTTTTAAACAAAAAGATTCATTTCAAAAACCTTCAATGGTTTAAACAAATTTCCACACTTTTAATCTTTTAAACAAAAAAGATTCAATTCACAACGTTAACCCCATTCACAAAGATCCATTTATGGATTTCAAAACAATTTCCATTTCAATTGAATTAACTTGTTAAATCTTTAAGCCAAGATTTAACTTATAGCTTTCAAAACAATTTCATTTCGAATGGTTTAAACAAATCACCATTTTAAATCTGTTAAAAATAAACAGATTCAATTCATAGCTTTCAAAAAGAATTCATTCATAGCCTTTCAAAACATTTCAATTTCATTTTAAATTTGAAACCTTTCAACACAAATTGGAAGTTCACTTCTTTTATGAAAGCTGTTATTATTTGAAAACAAGTAGTTTTCGTTTCAGAAAAATCCAATTATATTTGCACGAGTTAAAGCCCTTGAATTATATTCACATTCCAAAATCAATACTTTTAAAATAGTTTAACCCTTATAAAACTGGTATAACATCTTTAATCCCTAGTTTCAAATCATAGAATTCAATTTCAAATCTTGAATTTAAGTTTAAATCAAATTATTTAAACTTCAAAACTTTATCAAATTATTCAAAAATAAGTTTCATCTTTGAAACTCCATTTCAAAAGCTTTTCATATTAAACCCCAATTTCCAATTTCAAAATCAATTGAAATTAAAATTTCAATTTCAAAACATTAAATTTAAATTATCTGTGACTTAACCGATTTCCACGTAAAATCCATATTTGTTTGTGTAAAAGTGTAGTCCAGGGGTTTCACACACAATAGTGCAACATCAATCATCACAGATATATCGATAAGCGGTATAATCGATAACGCTTATCTTCATTCACAGATTCATAGATAAAATAAATTCATCGGTCACAAAGATTCATCATTACAATTCGATGTGGGTTTCGGATAACCAACTGGAATCCGACTCCCTGTCACATCGAAATTCAAATGTCGTTTATGGATCAAGGGTTTTCATATTCATATAGTAATATATCACAGAAACAGAAATCACAGCTCAGCACAAAGTAATTTATATCACAAAGCATCACAAACACAAACAGGGATATCAAACGATTCAATCATCCAGTCAAATCCAATCATCCATAAGTAAGATCAATTAATCAGCTGATAAATTTTTAAACCAAATTAATTACTTATGAATAAACTACAAATTTTGGTTAATTAATCATGAATTAATTATAAACCATTTTAATTAATTACCTTTAATAATAAATCAATTAACCTTTAATTATCAATTAATTCTTTAATTAATTATCTTAACAAATTTACCTTCAATTAATCACATTAATTAATTAATCACATTAATTAATTACCATTTAATTAATTATCCTTAATTAATTACCATAAATAAATCATTCTTAAGTCAATCACATAATTAACCCTTAATTAATAAATTATCCCTTGGTTAATTATCCTTTAATTAAATAATCCTTTAATTTCTCACTTAATCCAATTGTTAAAAACAATTCAAAGATATTTAACTTTAAACATTTTAAACTTTGAAACTTGTTTGAATAAATTCACTTGAAAATTTAGTTAATATTTTACTTTAAAATTTTAAAGCCTGAAACCAGTTTTTTTCCTTTAAAATTTAAAGACTGGAATTAAAAACAAAACACCCGAGCCAACCACCTAAATTCTCGGGTCCATCCCCGAGTAAACTCTTTTTTTCAAATTTCCTTAAACCAAGTTAAATTTAAAACAACAGTTCTATATACCCGCGCAAACTCGAGTCCTGCTTCGAGTCGAAAGCCTTCTTGCTCGAGTACTCCTCCGAGTTACTCAGGAACTCAACCATCACCTGACACATGAACGAGAACACGTGCACGTGCACCGTTCCGGTGCCTACCTCCGGTCAACACTGACACGTCGAGCAAGTCGACTACCACCAGCACACCAATCTCCGATCCCAAAAATATCACCATCAGCCTCGAATCAAAATCGACTTCACAAACGAAACTTGGAAACTGAAGCCACCTCAACACCCAAACCTGTCATCGCTTCGACTACAAAGCTCCGACCACCTGAAGGTCTGTAACCCCGGCCAAGCCATCGTCTACTTTCATACTTCCCTTCCCTCGCGTTTGATAGCACTCGAACAATCCGAGATGAAGAACGAATCAAAATACCAGCCTCGCCTAAAACTAGGTTTACCCACTTAAAACACTCGCCGTCGTTGCTACGTCGAACTGGAACACGGTCGACCATTTTTCCCCGACTCCCTGATCATCATTCAAGCCCCAGACGAAGTCTCGGCCACGCGAGTGACTCCGATCACCAACATTTACCCAAAAACCATTTTCAGTTCATTCCCAAACTACTCTTAGTATTATTAACTAAAAATTCCCATTTTAGTTTTAAAAATCATGATTTGCAGTATGGATTCAATCTATAAACTCGAATCAATATTTTACAACAATCTATTTTTTATCAAAATATGACTTAATTTCCTGTAAACAGATTGCAGTGGTATATTTCTTTCAACATGGTTTAAATCAACTTCTAAAATTTTTTATTCAAGTTTAAACCTATTGTTTTAGTTGAAAAATTTCAGATTTAACAATGTTTAAATGAGAACTATTTGAGCTTTGAAAGAATTTTGCAAACTGTAACCAACATAGAGAGTACAGAGCATACCAAAATTGTATACAAGATAAAGCATACACCACAGCATATGATTATTGAATCATGAATTTAACTTAAAAACTTTAAAATTTGATGTTTACTCACCTTTTTTCCTGAGAAGATAACATAGCCCATTGGTTTGAAAAGCAGCAGGCTTGATCTTCCTTGATTACTATCTTGTTTTGCTTAATTGAAAGATGTTTTTAGTTTGAAATAAAAACTAACTTATCCTCTCTAGTGGCTTATGTTTTTAGAATGAACTAGAGTAAGGAGATACATATAGAAGAAGAAGGTTACAGGAGTGTTTTCTGGGTTTGAAGTTTTAGCCTGGTACACTACCCTTTTGTTTATATAAGCACAGGTCAGAGTTTATACTTTTATAATAGAGGCCGAAATGATTTCAAAGTAAATCGAATTGACTTGAGTTGTGCTAGCATTTAATGTTTGCGTACTTCATGTTTCACATCTTCCTTCTTTTGCTTGCCTGCCCATGCTTTGTACAAATTCATATATTACTTCTTTTCTTTAGTTTCGGCTGTACTAAAAATATGAGATGACTTGATGTGCTTCTTTTACAAGCTTCATTTGTCTATACTTGAATGTATATAATGTTGTTTTAGTTATTTGTATTAGTTTAAGTTAGGTTGCATACTTGTCTTTATACTTAATTGAATATATTTTATTTTGTTTTATTTCTATGCTTTTGTTCTATTATTTTAAATGAGATTCTATAATTATTTTACTTCATATTTATTGTCTTATATTTATTAGCTTAAGTATTTTGTATTTGCTTTTATTATTTTTATTTTCATTTATTTTTCATTCGTTTATTTTATCACTTTTATATCGTATATATATATATATATATATATATATATATTCACACATATATACAATATTTACAATATTTATAAATGTAAATGATTTATACCAAATTTATTTGGATTCGGGGAAACTCGCATCACTTAATCAATTTATTTCACAGTTTTATTCAAAAATTAATTTAAATTATCAATTTAAATAAAATTAAATTTCAGGGTCGTTACAAACGGAGCCAGTCGGATATGTGGAACTACCCATAGTGCTTGGTGAGGACGGCCACCAGCGAGTGTAGGTCGTTCCTTTTGTGGTGTTGGATATTTATTCTCCTTACAATGCATTTTTGGGCCGACCGGCCCTAGCAGAGTTCAGAGCAGCTATAGCTTCTTAATACTTGGCAATGAAGTTTCCTATAGAGAATAGTGTAGGGATAGTCCAGGGAGATCAGGGGCTGGGCCGCGAATGTTATATCACCGAGCTAAAGGAGGCAAGGCAAAGAGAGAAAGGGAAAAGCGTAGAGGGGACCCTCTGCATTAAGGCTTTGTACGCATTGCAACCACTATCTGAGCCTTAGCTCAAGCAGCATAGTCGGTTCCATAAGGATATGGATCCACGAAAAGAGCCTTTGGATGGAAGAGCAGCTTCAGCCGGATTGACAATCAATGTTCCGGTCAGCCAGGATGATTTGAATCGGGTCCTAAAGGTCGGATCACAACTCGGCATAAGAATAATGAAGGAGTTGGTTGGTTTTGACCTGGCAAACCTGGATGTGTTTGCCTGGACGCACTCGGACATGTGTGGGATCTTGTTGGAGATAGCAAGTCGTGCATTGAACATAAATCCTAAATGCGTTCCTATGAAACAGAAACGCCGCAACCTAGGTCCGGAGAGATCCGATGTACTTAAAAAAGAGGTAGATAAGCTGAAGGAAAATGGCTTCATCTGTGATGTCTTATACCTGGAGTGAATATCTAATCATGTCTTGGTGAAGAAAGCTAACAGAAAGTGAGGACATGCATCGATTATTCTGACCTGAATAATGCATGCCCGAAGGACACCTTCCCACTCCCAAGGATTGATTAGTTGGTGGACTTAACAGCCGGACATGATCTGCTTTCGTTCATGGAAGCATACCAGATTCCAATGCACATCCCGGACCAGGAACACACTAGCTTCATAACCGATCTGGGACTGTACTGCTTTCTGGTCATGCCTTTTGAACTAAAGAACGCTGGAGCAACTTACCAAAAGTTGGAAAACAGGATGTTCAAAGATCATATTGGACGTTTGATGGAAGTCTATGTGGATGACAGGCTTGTGAAGTCATGGCATTCGGGAAACCACATTGACGATTCAACAGAGATATTCGGCGTTCTCTGAAAATACGGGATGAAGCTCGACCCTTTGAAATGCTCATTTAGCATTGCGTTGGGGAAATTCCCGGACTTCACTGTGAACTTCCGTGGGATTGAAGCTAATTCGAAAAAAATCCAGGCCTTGAGAAATATCGAAGCCCCAAAGCCGATCAAGGAGGTCCAGAGTTTAAACGGGAAGGTCGTCACCCTCAGTCGATTCATCTCCAGAGCAACAGACAAATGCATTCCTTTCCTTGACATGATTAAGAAGGAAAAGGAACTTCACTTGGATACAGGAGTGTAAAGACGCATTCCAGGCTTTGGTGAATCACTTGGAGAGACCTCCCATTCTTTCAAATCCGTTGGATGGCGAGGACTTGTTTATATATCGGGCAGTGTCGGTGCATGCTTTGAGCGCCATACTCGTATGTGAAGATTCCCGCATCTAACGACCGGTCTACTACATCGGCAAGCAATTGCCAAGAGCAGAAAGAAATTACCCAAGGCTGGAAAAGCTTGCATACTGTGATTGCTTCAAGGAATCTCCATCCCTACTTTCAGGCTCATCTGATCAAAGTTCTCACCGACCAGCCATTGCAATAGGTCTTGCAATGACCTGAGACTTCTGGAAGGCTACTGAAATGGAAAATTGAATTGAGCCAATACAATATAACCTATCTCCTTCAGAGAGCCATCTAGGGTCAAGCATTGGTGGACTTCATAGCTGAATACACCGCGCGAGACAATACTCCAGAGAGCAGTGGTGAGTAGAATGCTAGATGGAAGATGTACATGAATGGTGCATCAGACAAAAGTTGTTCTGGTGCTGGAGTTGTACTTGTCACTCCCAAGGAACATTCGATTTATTATGCCTTGAAACTCGATTTTCTTTCAACAAATAATGAAGTATGGTACAAAGCATTGATTGCAGGACTCAAAATTGCCAAGAAACTAGGAGTTAAAACCTTGCATATCTTTTGTGATTCATAGCTGGTTGTATGACAAGTCAGGAAAGAGTTTCAGGCAAAAGAAGCGATGCTAGCTTCTTATCTAAACCTGACCCTTGAGCTGCTTAGTGACATTGAATATTACACAATAACGCATATTCCCAAAGAGGAAAATGTGAAGGCTGACTCACTGGCTAAGCTGGCCAGTTCTGGAGATGCGTAGCTCACGGGCCTGGTTCCGGTGGAGGTATTGTCGGCTCCGAGCATCGATTATATTGATGTTGATTGGATCTTGGAGGCCGAGCATGAGAAGGAGTCATGAATGGCTCAATAAAGAACTATTTGCAGAGGAAAATCCTTCTGGACATAAGGAATGGGCGACGAAAGCTCCTTCGCCAAGCTTCGAGATATATCTTTCAACAAGGAGCAATTTACAGGAAAAGATTCTCAATCCCACTACTACAATGTGTCGCCAACGATGAGGCCAAACAAGTCCTGAGAGAAGTTCATGAAGGGGCCTGTGGCGACCACACTGGGGGTAAACCCCGTTGAAGAAGATTCTCCGTTATGTATACTTCTAGCCAATAGTCAACCAAGGCGCAACCGATTACACTAGATAGTGTGAGAAGTGCCAGAGGTTTGCAAAGATTCCGAGAGCCCCTTCGACAAAAATTACTCAAATGGTCAGTCCCTGGCCGTTTGCAGTATGAGGAATCAATATTATTGATGTATATCTAAAGATGGTGCGAAGTACGCCATCGTCGCAGTTGATCATTTCACCAAATGGGCTGAGGCAGAGCCATCAACCAAAATCACTACAAAGAAAGTAATCAACTTCATAGTCCGTAATGTCATATGTCGTTTTGGAGTTCCACAAGCAATTATTACCGATAATGAAACCCAATTCGATAGCACCGAGTTTAAAGATTTCTACCGTCGACATCGCATAGAGAATAGATTTGTTGCGGTGGCACACCCTAGACGAATGGATAAGTTAAAGTTGTAAAAAAGATTATCAAGTCCATTCTCAAGAAGAGATTGAAAAAGGCTAAGAACAAGTGGGTTGAGGAACTTCAATTAGCACTTTAGGCTTATCGTACGACCCACAAGTTAGCGAGTAGCCATTGTCCATTCGTCTTAGCCTACGGATCAAAGGCTATGATTCTAGTTGAACTGGAAGTTCCTTCTCATCGGGTAACACACTACAATCCATGGACAAATGAGAAACTCCTGTTGGAATCTCTTGATATAATTGTTGAGAACCACGATGAAGCTAACTTGAGAGAAACTACACATCGAAACCGAGTCGCCCGATATTACAACGCCAAGGTCAGGAATTGGACCTTTAAGATTGGCGACCTGGTTCTCAAACGAATCTACTGATGCCCTGGAATTTCCCGTCTTCAATAAATGAAATGGCTTTCCGGATCTTTGTCTCTGTCATGACATAGCTTAAGAGTTGTGAAATATGACCGACTCGAATGAATCTGCATGTGTATAATGCAGGTATGCAGGTACTTGAAGTTAGGTGCCACCCAAACTCATACGGTCCATGATTAGACCATCGGAGTTCAACTATTCTTGGCACCCGGAGTTGGATGTCAGTTAACTCTTGTCCTTGATGTGGGGGCAGGAGTATAAACCAATAAGGACGTGATTTGACTGTCCATCACTTAACTCTTATCCTTGGTGTGGGGGCAGGAATATAAACTTAAAAGTACATGATTTGACCATCCATCAGCTAACTCTTGTCCTTGTTGTGAGGGCAGAAGTATAAACCTGGAAATGATGTGACGAGACCATCCACCTATTAGCTTATGCCCGGAGTTTGCAAAGCGCCAATGTCTTGCCCAGAGACAGGCGAGGCCGGAATATGAACCAAAATGGATGTGACATGACCATCCAATAAATAACATCTTTCCCGGCGTAGGCAAGACGAAAGATCCATGCTCAACGTAAGGTGGGATCTTACTTTTAAATTTTGATCGACGCACAGAATTAGGCATGATTAAAAGTAAACATCTTGGATAAGGATGTGCAAAATATGATCCTAAGTAGTTAGCTCAAGCCAGAGCCAGAAGCTTGGCGCTATCAAATGTCACTATCCTGGAAAAGGGTATCTCGGCCATTATTCTAAGTGGCTCACCTCGACCGATGCCCAGAGGCACTTAACTGATTGCTTTACGTTCACTAGATCGACAAAAGGCCGGCGGATCATGGAACAGGCTAATGACTTAGTTCGACAATGATCATGGAAAGGAATGGATCACGAGTACAAATAATGGAAAGCACATTTCTTAAGTACTTAAACAAATTCACACAAAGATTTGACAAAACAAAATTCTTTGTTATTAACAGTCAAAATAAGACTTGGAAGAAAAAGTACAAGTGTTATTGACACTGGAAGTGAAAAGTAAAAGCGGAGGCCCAACCCGCACAACACCGGCCAAGAAACAAAAGCAAAGGCTAAAAAGTGCCGAAGTACTGCTATACAACCAAAAACGCAAAGAAGTTGAAAATGGAAAACGTGTGAAGTTCACGTGAAAGTTATCCTAAGCTATGCAGATGTGGTACATCCTATATACCCAACAGAATAGGAGTTATAACTAGAAATTGAAAATGGAATACGTGTGAAGTGCACGTGAAAGTGATCCTAAGTTATGCAGCTGTGGTAAGTCCTATATACCCAACAGACCATGCTCGGTTTGTGGGGACACGTGAGCGGCTATGTCCACGAAAGGAGTGAGAGTAGCATCGTCCCATCCATGCAACATTGCATCAATGTCAAGATGCTTGAAGTTAAGGCCTTGAAGATCGACGAGCCTTAGATCAAGTAGCGGCCCAAAAACTTCATCAATAACTGGGGCAGGACTTGATTCCTCGATTTGACTGTGAATCGGACCGGGAGAAGTCCCTGGCTCCAGAAGCTCTCTCTTAACCATTTAAACCGAGAAGCAAGAGTGGACGTGCCTTATTTCTCGACATTCTCCCCGATGGATTCTTCGCTGAATACTTCTTCTTCGCATCCATATTTATCCTGACCTTCCTCATTTTATTCTTCTTCGAATATGCCTTATTCTTCACTTTACTGGATTTTACCTCAATGAAGTCGTTCCCCTCATCCATCGATTACTCCATGGTGGGTCGAAGCTGGAGGAGGAACATCGACTTAGGGAGCGGTAGTTGCAGTAGGCTCAAAATGCACTATACAACCATTGTAGATGAGGCAGAAATGGAAAAGACGTAGGTCAGTTATAAGATGGGTTGTTCTACACTTGTCTTAGGGAACAACTTGAAGTTGTACGACCATTTTCCTCAAGCAATCATTATCAATTCTCAGAGAGATAACCACAATGAAGAAGAAAGAGAGTAGAAATCTGGATGCATGAAGTGATAGTTGGAATAAGAGATGCAGACTTACATCTGGATAGCCATTTTTAGGCAAAATCGATGGGGTAGCGGACGAAGAAGTAGTCGTTGTAGAAATGGCTATCTTGTTGTGGAGGTTAATCACGACTCTGTAGTCTCGTAACCCTTCGATGAAGGTGAGCGAAAAATTTGAAAAGCGAGATTTTAAGTTGTAGAAATATCGAATATCGGCAAAAGACGGCTCCCTGATCATATGTTGGATAAATATCATATATGAGCTCAACAAGACTGCATAAGCATAAGAATGCAGAGATGAAGGAGCTAGCCTCATCGATTGAAGGTGTCAAAGAAAGGGATTAAAAGGAGGCAATGCTCCGAATAGGCACATGTCACACTTACAAGCGATGTAACCGTTTGGAGGGTTATGAGCTCGCTCGTGTAACAATGGGAGCCTGACTTCGTCAAGGGTTATCCCTTGTCTAGAGAAGATTATTTATAGCTCAGCAGTGGATAGACGAGTGGCAGGAGAATCTGGGGATTGTCTAGGACCATAACTCCTTCTAGGTTAACATCTGGAGGAAACCCACTGTGTGGTTCCCAAATGATCATCAGTTGAGCTACATTGATTAGAGGCCGACGCGAACAACGAGATCTAGAAGACTCGATTGTCATAAAAGTGGATGTTGGCACCATGCTAGAAGCCATTGCTAGTGGTGTAGAAGTAGAAGGGGCCGCTACAGCGGGAGAGATGTGCAGAGAGCGTATACTAGGTTGCATTACTAAACTGAAATCTTGGACGATGAGCGTAGTCAGGTAATCTTTATTTCAATTTTTATACTTAAGTATATAATTGTTTTGTCCTTGTGTGTAATCAATGTATAATATCCAACAAACATTGATGTGTGTAGACCTATTGGATTCTATACATCAATTGGAGGCAACGTTTGTATACTATGCAATGTGTATCCTATGTCTTTAGCATGGTGTATGAAAGCTCTATATAAAAAGTCCACTCATAATGGAAAACGAGCTCTAACACGTGAGGGAACTATGCATTAGATATTACCCATCAACGTAGGAATTAGGTTAACAGGGTCGAATGGATCTCAACACGGATGGAACTCGAACTTTTGATGGAGGAATCCCGAAGAGACGACACAATCATTACAAAGAAAAGATTCTTGATTGACAAAGTTGATCATTGATAGGGCTCATGTCCTGAGATATGTCTACACTTGAATTTGTCAAAGATTGGAATCGGTTTTATGGAGTTTTGTCCAGAATTGAATCAACATGCTTCATACTCAAATCCACGTTCTTCGTCCACGGCCACCAACAAGTTCATCCATAATCGACGACTAGGAGTTAGCCATAACCTTCCTCTTCATCAGCCGTGATTGAATCGATCGGTGCTAGTAGATTGAAGCACCGATCAAAGGCGGCGACGACAACTAGTTAAAGCGACGATCTATGGTGGAGTGAATTTAGGCGAAGTCACTGACAAGGCATTGTGGGGGGTGGAGAACGACGATGGAAAGAACTATTATGGATCGAAGTTCGAATGGATTGACGGCAAGTTTTTGGAATTAAAAGATGAAAATTGGAAATCGAAGACGAAGTATGCCCTAGATTTGAAGCCTTGAGTCAAAGAGACGCTCGGACGCAGATGACTATAGATGGAAAAGAAAACTGGCTAAGTGTTGGATTATATACAAAAGTCAAAGCATGGATTGGTATTGATTCATCAAGTAATTTGTTTTAAAAAAGGGTAAAGATGAAGATATCTAGCTAACCATGCACCAAAACAACTGTAAAAAAATTCTCAATGATGAACGAAATGAATAAAGTTTCTGGATTGCGGACTACAATATTTATATCTACCAAGGAGACGTGACTCGATTGCTGCTTGGAATGAAGTGCCAAAAGGTTTTTAGTGAAGATGCAACATTTCAAGGAAATGTTTCGAGTAACGAAAGCGTATATTCAGATCTGGATTTGGCCGCTTGTCTCGATTCAAAACATGTTTTGTGTTCACAGAAGCATATTTTGGAAGGAAAATGTTATTTAAGATTTTATCCAAACGACATTTTGATGGACTCTAGATTCGAAAATAATTAACAATGCTTAAGGAAGAAATTGGGGAAATTTGGCTAAGCCCACGAACTGGTACCGATTCATCGAAATATTAGTACCTTAGGCATTGGTTTTGATGAAAACAACCATATGATATTATATAAAAATATAAATACTGATGTTTTTATCAAGATATATATAGTATATAGTGCATGATATTAAACAAGTGTTGATTAAGAAGACTATACAGTATAAAGAGCAGATTCAAGAGGCTGATATAGAGATTCAAGAGTCGAAGATTGAAGATTCAAGATATCAAGATAAGTTATAGGATCATATATTATTTTGTTAAGACTCATGAGTTTTTTAAAATATATTCTCTGATTTTAAATGATTTTCAAATATCCTGGTTTTCAAACATGACTTTTAAAAAATCCCTGTTTTCGAAATGATTTTTCAAACATCTTTTCAAAATAGTTTTCAAATGATTTTTAAACTTCTTTTTATTAACAAGTTTATTATATTTTAACTAATTAAGTTTTAAAGCCTTTTATATATTAATAAACTTTTAATTTATTACAGTGAAAATAAGGGACACATCCCTAAAATCAAACTTAATACACAAAACATTCTCCCCAAAAAAAGATATAAATTACATCCCTATTTTCAAATACTGCAATTTTCTTTCCTGAAATACTCCTCTACTCCATGGCTGAACATTGGTTCTTCATATGTGGATGTTATTCTCACATCCATAATTAAAATTTGCACTTCATTAATTATCAATCTTTAAAACGCAATAACTTTTTGTAGAAACGACAGATTAACAAACTGTTTTCACCATTAAATCACAAATTTTATTATCTTTCTAATGAGTGACATTATGCATATGTAAAAACAACGGCAGGCCAAGTTATTCGCGGAGTTTTTCAAATTTTCTACAATTATATGGTATGATTGCAAATAATTCAGCAATTATATGCAATAATTGCAGAAAAGTCTGCAATTATATGGTATAGTTGCACTTTTCTGTGATTACTTGGAATAATTGCAGAAAATTCTATAATTATTTCATTTAATTGTAGAAAAGTCTGCAATTATATGGAATAATAGTAGAAAAGTCTGCAATTATTCCACTGAATTGCATAAAAGTCTGCAATTATTCCATATAATTGCATAAAAGTTTGCAATTATATGGAATAATTGCTGACATTTGAAGAAAAATTGATGATTATTTCATATAATTGTAGAAAATGGCAAGTATACGAAAAAATTGAAGAAAAGTCGACAATTATATGGAATAATAGCAGAGAAGTCTGCAATTATTCCGTATAATTGCATAAAAGTCTGCAATTATGTGAAATAATTGCTGACATTTGAAGAAAAAATGATGTTTTTCAAAAATTACAGTATTCTATGCAAATATATGGAATAATTGTAGCCTTACTGCAAATATGATTTTTTGGTATCAACAATGAATCTCATTTTAAAGATTGTAAAATTTATGATTTTTTGGTGAAAACGGTATGCTGATCCGATGTTTCTACAGAAAGTTATGCGCGTTTGAAATGCTAAAAACGTAAAGAGTATTTGGGTCTTTTGGGGCAAGTGGATTTGAAAATAAGGACTAGAAACGTAAGTTTAGTTTGGAGATGATGTTTTCTCTATTTTGAAACTTAATAGGGTGTGAGCCAAACTATACCTTTATTATATTTAGATATATTTTTTGGTTTTATATTTTCTAAATAGTATGGTATTCAAAGGAATATTTTTAACATTCATTAATACTTTTTAATATATATTCACTTATACTTTATATATATTATTTTTGTATATATTATTTATATTTAAATCTTGTATATTAAAATATTTCAAAATATATCATATTCATAGGGATTCCGTAAATAAAATATTCAAAAAGTTTGAAACAATTGGGACTTTTTCGAAGATTGGATATAGTTGGAATAATCAATAGTTGCAATGCAATCATCGTTACATTAAGATCTAAAACAAAGATTCTATTTTATTAAGATTTCTTAAGTTTTATTATAATTAAAATGTGTATAAACTATGCTTAAATGATTTTACAAAGTATCAAAATATTTCACAAAACTTAATATTTTTAAAGCAATTTTTATTAAGTAATTTTCAAATTTACAAAGGATATGTCGACATATAGTCCTATATTCTCAAAATTTAAATTTTGAATGGAAGTGTCTTTTCGTCATATATCTTCACGAATGGATATGGCTGTTGTTTCTCTATAAATAGGGGTTCTCTCAACGAATTTTGATTAACTGCTTTCTCATATTTTCTCTCATCTTTCATTCTCTTGATTTCTAAAAAAAAATCTATTCAAATTCAATCAGAATCACATTCAAACTCTATTAATTTGATTCTCTATTGCATACTCTCTGATCTCTCTCATCTCTCTCACTTAATCAAAATCAAATTGCTCTTCAAGATGTTATAGGATTATTTATACTCAAGATCAAGAAATTGATTTTGTAAACTCAATCAAATCATATTCAAATACTCTTGGGTGTGCTTGGTATCCTTGAAATCTAAGTGGATGTGCTTATGTCCCGTCTGAATCAAGTGGGTGTGCATGGTGTCCCATTTGAATCCAAGTGGGTGTGCTGTTGTCCCGTCCAAATCCAATGAGTGTACCCAGAGCTCGAAAAATCTGGAGGGTCCGTCTTGTAGCCTTGCAATCGAGATTGTATAAACTTTGATATTTGAAAAGAAATATGTACAATTTTTTTTACGGGAGTGGATGTAGGGCAACTCCGAACGAGTATAAAAATCCTTTTATGATCTCTCAAACTCTGTACTTTTTAATTTTACTGCATTTATATCTATCTATGTTTGCATCTGTGATTGTCAATTTGCATTGATTAAAATATAATCTTAAAAGAATTCAAAAAGATACATAAAAGTTATTAAACACTACTCACCCGTCCCCTTTAGTGTTAAATTAGCCTTAAGATCCTTACGTCCGCAAACTAACACGAAATTGCCAAATTGCCACAAGAAGTCAAGTACTATGGATCTCAAAGCCAAGATGAAGGTAAAAACAAGTTTTAGACATGAGGGATGGATCTATGTCGATTTGTTGAAAAGACCATTTTGTCCTAGAAGTTCAAGAGCATTGAAGACTACAGAGTTCTATATCAAACCCATAGATCGGTACTGATCCATAGCATAGATGAGTCGGTACCTATCCATCTAACCTCAAAATGTGGTCCAGATTTGTCATGATATTGCAGACCTCAATGAATAACGGTTTCAAACTAGATCTAATGTGTGACAGGCTTAACGATTTGCTCAATCATTACAAACTCGTGTTCTCTCTTACCTTTCTCTTTGACTCGTATATTTTTCATTTATTATGTAATTTTCTATCGATTTGGGATGTTGATCCAAAATTAAAGCTAACACCCATGGAATAAAAGCAAAAGGCAAGTTAATATTTCCATCGACATCTCCATAGCACTACCACTTTTGAGTTTTTCTACTCCTCTCCCCTGAACAATTTGCCATTAAAGGTATATAGGAGGTTTAAGGAAAACGTTAAAACTAGATTTAGTTTTCGGCTGAAGGGAGAAGGGGAACAATTTTGTAGCGATTTCTCATCAAAATTTAAAATTACTAAAAAGTTATCTCTCTTCTAAACGAAATGGAATCATTTTTAACGAACATTCAGTGATTGAAATGGAAAATGACACTAGCACGAAATATAGCCAAAGTTAGAGTGAGGCTTGTCGTGAAACCGGTAGCTAAGATGCAGAATATGGAGCACAAATTGACAGCATGACCCAACTTTTCAAGCACCCACCGACGAAACAATCAGCATTTATGTCTGTTGGTGCATAAATTGACACCAAGCACTTCGTTTTCATTTATATATATTCTGAAAATGTATAGAAGTTAAATACCAGTTAGTTATATTATGAGCTTTCCCATAAAATGTAAATACAAGTCTCTAAGACGTTCTTACATTTAATGTTTTAAAATATCCGCCATAATGACACATGCTGAAAAACCAGAAAAACACACTAAACCTAACTTTTAATGATAAGTATCAATAGTATTTTTATAACTACTAGAATAATGGGTAACTAAAAAGAGTTTCCCTGTCATATATTCCAAGAACACATGTTAAAAATGCAATATTACATTTATAATCATTGACAATGATCAAAACATGAGCAATGAACCAATCTAGAATACTCATGTAATTTCCAAACTACAAAATGTTATTCTCATGTTTTGATATAAGCTTTCAGGACACACGTTTAACCTTTTTCCAAAAAATGAAGAGCAAATAAACCATTATACCACAGCCAACCTACAAAATATACAACTGCCACATTGCTAGGAAGGTAGCAAGTGTGATTTTGTATGCACGCACTTCATTTGTGTCCACGTGAACACCAAGAAAAAATCATGTGAACACAAATGGATGTTATCACCATACTTAAATGTATGTGTACGATATCACCTAAGATATTAAGTTGTTCTTAGGCTCCATTCTTGAACTTTACCTTCTTAATTTATCTTATTGATCTAATTAGTTATTACTAATAAATTTTAGTTCATCGATAATAATTAATAAATTTAATTAATAATTACAAAATTTAGATAATAATCAATATTTTTTAACGGGACCGGTTATTTGAACATAAAATTAATCACAATTTGTTAACAATAGATGTGGAACATTGGATCTCATTGTGTTCACACAGAGGTTGAAATAATGGGATAATCTAGCTAGTGGTTGAGATTCAGTATGTCACCATTTGGTATTCCAAATAGATTTTCCTTATTTAATTAATAGTTAATAGTTAACAAATGTTAATTAATAAGTAATAATTAATATTTAATTATCAATAAATTTTAGTTAATAACTAATGACTAATAAATTAGAATTAATAAACTGTATCTGGTATACTATAATTCATAATTCAGAATTAATAAGTAATAAACAATAATTAATAACTAATAACCAATAATGAATAAAATTTAATTAATAAATAATAATTTAATTAATAAGTATCTGTACAGCGAGACATAGTTATTGCTTGTATGGCAATACATAATTTTTTACGTCGTATGTCTCGTCGTGATGAGTTATTCGAGCAAGCCGAACAAAATGAGGAAGATGAGAACGATAGTAATGAAATGTACTACAACATGGACGAATCAGAACCGCCACCAATACCACCTAGCCACGGTGATATATTTTCTACTCAATCACAAATGTTCATGAATAATATGCGTGATCAAATTGCCAATTGTCTGTAATTAGTAGATAATGAAAATAAATAAACAAGTAATAGTCATGTATGATTTTTTTTTGTCTACGATGGATGTATTTCTATTTTCTTTCCATCAATAGTGTAATAAGTATTGAATTAGAGTTGACAAGAATTTTGTTTAGTTCCTGAAGTTTTAATAATGTAACAAAAACAAAAACAAACAACATTTCAGTATTCAGCATTAATCATTCAGCATTCAGTCAAAAAAACAAACGAAGCCTTAGTATTTAATTTATAACCTTTACTTTAAAAAAATAACTTTTTTAGATTAGTATTTGAATATAAAATTCTAATAAACCTTGATTAACTTTATAAATATATCAAGATTTAAAGTAACTTAAATCCGATCTAAGATAGGCATCCAACTTAAACTTTGAAGGGTAACCGCATATTATCCCTTGCATCATTCACACTTTCCTTCACATCAAAAATTATGAGTTCGACATTCACTCTAAGAATGGAGGGTTATTTGCAAAAGAATGAACTATCAAAAACTAATTGCTATGCACAGCATGCAAAATAAAAGGAAAAAAATGATTACACAATTCAAATATTTCTACTGAAATATTATAATTTCTGTTTCACAAGCAATGAAATTACTAAGATATCGAGGGTTCTAGAAACTTATGGAGCTTAGCAAAAAACAGAAAAAAAAAGGCTGCTTTAAGAAAACCAGCAAAAAACAGTTGTACCACACATAGTACTGCTATATTTAACTCTTTAAACCAAGATCAACCACCATGAAAGGTTCTCAATTAATATTTTATGAAGCACGTGTATAGATTGGGGAAAAAATCACAAGAGAAAAACCAAGGATAAGAGAAGATAAGCCTCTGAAATCGTTGATGGAGGTCATCTTTTGAAGGATAACATTTTATAAAACAAAATTAGTACAAGGGAAAGCAGATAATACTAAAAGACAATCATGATGATTCAATGTAACAAATACATAAGCATTTGTTTTTTCAAAAACCTCAGGAAAATGCTCTACTGAACAAGCACCACTGCTTGCAAGCTTACAGCATCGGATACAAGCTTGATCAAATGCCTTACCTTGACCTGTTAAACCAACAGCTGAATGTAAATCTAGTGCAAGTAAAATTGCAAGTTTGCAGATATTATAATATTTAAGTTAATAGGCATGCTATATGTTTTTTCTTGGATGAGGATACCGTGGCAATGTCAAGGGTGAAATATAGGTTCATTTAATATATTAAATAAAAAAACAGAATCAATCACTTTCAGTGTTCGAAACGGGCCATACCACCACAATCAATGGAATTGAGTAACATTTCCCCAGCCCCAGGTTCTTCAACTGCTCTGGCAAGCTCATGAGCTCCGATAGGTTTATCCTCACGCCCCCGCGGCTTACCTGGTTTCAAAAGTCAAAAGTAATTTTAAGTCAGAGTAAGCTTGTTACTCAATGAAATGAGTCGTGGAAAATGTAGCTTTACGAATAGGCATAGTTTACATAGTTAACAACGACGGCAGTAGGAAACGCTGATTAATGAAACATATACGGATCAACTTTGTGAAGTAAATCAAACTAAACAGAAGATTATATAGTCCGATGTTGTAAAATTGAGAAGGCTATATTGATTAAATTGTAGCAAGTATTCTTTAGAAGAAGAAAAAAAGGGAAAATTTCATACCCAATTCACATGTAACCGAGGTAAGGTGATTAAACGACAGGTAAGAGTTGCTATTTTAACATTAGAATTAATATGTTTCTTAGGAACTAAAATTTACACATTAGCTAGCTTGGTTCAAGAAAATGATGTGATTAAGGCGAGTACCATACTTGTTACAAGGATGATGCATTGAACTACCAATAAGAAAACAGATGCACAAATGTGAAGCATTTGCTATCAAATAATGAACGAACAGTTTTTGACCCATTCTTTTATGTTACAACTGTATTATTGTCGAATATTATATAAGGCATTGTATTTGTACAGACTGTATTATTCAATAAAAAAAGATCATTTCTCTTTTACATTTTCTTACAAACACAATTCACTTAGAAAATCTAACTTGGTACCAAAGCATCCAAGTCTCACGGCAATCAAACACCTCGCCAAGAAGTTCATCAGATCTCAGCTCATCATTTGAACAAACATTGGCTGTGTTTTGTTTCTTTTTCTCATCAGATTTAGAATCATCATCTGAGAAAGGCCAAGATCAAGAAAGGTATCCGTTCATACCTGTACATATCTGTTAATATCAGTTTTCCCCATCCTTCCCTCACTCAAAACAAACACCTCGCCTCAACATTCATCATCAAATCATCTGAATCTCGGGCTGTGCATGTTAAGAGATCCAACCACCCATTTCTATTCATTCCAGCAATCAAGAAACTCTTTTTTCATCAATGGGAGACGAGAACAATGACTCATCCGGCAATTCATCTGCAACAGAACCGTAGATTACTGATCAACTGCCAAAAGCACCTGTAGATGATTTAATCAAGAAAATTATAAGTCCACAAAGTCAATTAATTACTGCTCATCTAGATGATAGTAACTACTTGCTATCGAAGTATCAAGTGGAGACAGCAATCAGGGGATATGGCCTAGAGAAATACATTCTTGGCACACTAACTATACCACCCAAATTTATTGCAGATAGTCAGGGAAAATTTATAAGCAACAAAGAATATATTGTGCAACAAAGGCAAGATCATCTATCGAGTTCTTGGTTATTATCCTCAATAAGCACTGATTTGTTACCACAAATCATTGGTTGTAAAACATCAAATGAAATCTAGATGACAGTTGAACAGACATTCAATTCTCAGTCTGCAGCAAAGATCATGCACTACAAGAGGCAGATGCAAAATCTAAGAAAGGATGATATGTCAATGAAAGACTACTTAAGCAAAATCAAAGGCTACTGTGACTTATTAGAAGCAACATGTCACAAGATATCTGATACTGAACAGATGTTGACTAGTATGAATGGTTTAGATGGAGATTATGAGGCAGTTGTTGCAATTATTGCATCTAAAGAAGAAATACCCACAATTCAGTATGTCCACTCTACCTTACTTGCACATGAAGGCAGAATTGAACACAAGAAAGCATTTGACAGAGAACTCTCAATCAATTACACAGCAAATTCAAGAAACAAAAACCAAAACAGAAATCAGGGAAGCAGCAATACAACAACAAGAAATGATCAAACTTATTCAAGAAATGAACAAAATTATTCACGAAATCCTTTTGGAAGAAATAGAGGTAGATGAGGAAGATGGAATAACAACAACATGCCAAAATGTCAAATCTGTGAGAAAGTAGGACACACTACTAACAGGTGCTACTTCAGATTTGACTCCAACTAGAATACTTCACAAAGAAACAACAATCCAAATGCAAACATAGCAAGTATGAAAAATGATTAAAGGGGTACATCAGAGGAGCAAAGAATACATAACCTGAATATCTGTGAAGGAGCAAAGTCAGAAGACATTCAACATGAATGCTGGTATCCAGACTCAGGTGCAACACATCAGGTGACCAGTAATCTAAACCTAGGAAACAAGAAATACAAAGGTACACAGTCTATTAGTATGGGTAATGGAACTAAAATTAGTATCACCCATACTGGCACTGGTACTATTAATGGGCAAAAAGTAATGCATTTAAATAACCTATTAAGAGTGCCAAAAATAAGAAAAAATCTTATTAGTGTTTCTCAATTTGCCTTAGATAATGATGTATTCTTTGAATTTTATCCTAGATATTGTTTGGTCAAAGATAGTAAGACTAAATAAACTTTATTGCAGGGTGAAACATACAATGGCCTATACAGATTCAATGTTACAAAAGTTAATCACTGCAGTAATCCAAGAATATGGTGCAACTTAACTGAATCATGTTCTACTGTATGTACTAGAAGTGTATTTGACATTTGGCATTGTAAGTTGGGACACCCTAGTGTCAAAATTGTAAAGAAGATATTAGAGGATAATAAAATTGATATTAAAGATATACCTACTTTCTATGTTTGTACTCACTGTCAAATGGGAAAGAGCCATAAACTGGCCTTCCCAAAGTCTCAAACTTTATATGATAAACCATTGCAACTTGTTGCAACTGATTTATGGGGATCGGCTCCCACTAACTCAGACAATGGTTACAACTATTATATATCTTTTGTTGATGCCTATACCAGACATACATGGATATATTTTATGAAGTCTAAGTCTGAGACATATAATGTGGTTATGCATTTTATTAAGCAGATAGAAAATCAGACTAGCTACACAGTTAAAATGGTGCAGATAGATGGTGGAATAGAGTTCAAAACTCTGAAAAATTACTTTCATGATAAGGGCATAGTTCATAGAGTAACATGTCCTTATACATCAGAACAAAATGGTCTGGTGGAAAGAAAACATAGGCATATAGTGAAAACGGGTCTTACATTGCTTGCACAATCATCACTTCCATTGAAATTTTGGCCTGATGCCTTTGCAACAGCAGTCTATTTGATTAATAGACTGCCTACTAAAATATTACAAGGCAAAAGTCCAATGGAAGTGTTATTCAATATAAGAGCAGATTATGAAAGTATGAAAGTGTTTGGATGCCTATGTTTTCCCCATCTAAGGCCATACAATTCACATAAGTTGAATTTCAGTTCAACACCATGTACCTTCTTAGGATATGGTGTGAATCAAAAAGGATACAAATGTCTAGATAGTAATGGAAAATTATTTATATCTAGACATGTTGTATTCAATGAAAACATTTTTCCTTTTGAAACATCAAGTATAAAAACAACACAAAAGGTATACAATCCTATTGTGTATATTCCATCTATACCACTATATGCAAGTAATCAGGAACAGAGAAGTACGGAGGAGAATAAAGATGATTCTGAGGCTCAACACACCGTGTTTGAGAGTGGACCAGGTCAAGACATCACAGAATCATCTCAACATCTCAGTCACACTCCAGCTAGCTCAAGAAGTCAGTTTTATATCAATGAAAATAATGAAGAGCAGCAAAACTTGGAACAACATTCAACACAGCAAGAACAAACAACCAGAGGACATCACATGATAAACAGATCAAAAAGTGGTATATTCAAACCAAAAGTTTATGCAACAAGTACTGCCAATGAAGAACCAGAAACATATGTGCATGTAGTGAAAGATGAAAAATGGAAAGATGCAATGAATGAAGAATACAATGCATTAATAAGGAACAAGACTTGGAGTCTTGTGCCTCAGCCATAGCATAAAAGCATTATTGGATGCACATGGACATACAAAGTAAAAAGGAATCCAGATGGAACAGTCAAGAAATACAAGGCCAGGTTTGTAGCAAAAGGATATACACAGCAGCATGGATTTGACTTTAATGAATCTTTCTCTCCAGTTATTAAACCAACAACAATCAGAGTGATCTTAACCATAGCCTTGCATAAAGGATGGGACATCATGCAACTAGATGTAAACAATGCTTTTCTAAATGGTGAGTTATAAGAGGAGATTTGTATGAAACAACCTCAAGGATTCTGACAGTCAAGTACAAAAACATTAGTATGCAAACTTCATAAAGCTATTTATAGATTAAAGCAAGCACCCAGGGTATGGTTTGACAAATTAAAGACTACTCTTATCAGTTTAGATTACAAGCCAACAAGGTCAGACACATCATTATTTACAAAGTTCAGCAGTGGCACTACTACTTATATCTTGGTGTATGTAGATGATCTTATAATCACTGGAGACAGTAAAGAGGAAATAAGTCATGTTATTCAGTTTCTAGACAAGCAGTTCTCAATTAAAGACTTGGGGGAACTCAACTATTTCCTGGGAATAGAAGTGAATAGAGTATCCAGCACAGAAATGAGCTTAAGTCAAAGGAAATACATCAAAGGATTACTCATTAAAACAAGAATGCACAATGCAAAACCATTACCAACACCAATGACCAGCAACTTACATCTCTCTAAATACAAAGGTGCATCTATTACAAATGAAAAAGAATACAGAAGTGTAGTTGGTGCTTTGCAATATGTTACTATAACCAGGCCAGAAATATCCTTTGGGGTCAATAAAGTATGTCAGTTTATGCATCAACCATTAAGTGAACATTGGAAGGCTGTAAAGCGCATATTAAGATATCTTAATGGAACTCAGAGTTATGGCTTACTATTAAGTGCAAACAAAAGTTTAGCAATCACTGGTTTTTCAGATGTAGATTGGGCTTCAGACCCAGATGACAGAAGGTAAACTACAGGTTATTGCATTTATTTAAGGGATAATCCCGTATCGTGGTGTTCAAAGAAACAAGCAACGGTGTCAAGATCAAGCATAGAATCCGAATACATGAGTCTAGCTCATGCAACAACCGAAGTAATGTGGTTGGAATCACTTCTTAGTGAACTAAAGATTAATACAAGCAAGAAAGCTACAATTTGGTGTGATAACTTAGGAGCAGTTTTGCTATCAGCTAACCCAGTTCAACATGCAAGGACAAAACATATGGAACTTGACATGTATTTCGTCAGAGAACAAGTGAACAGTGGAAAAATTAACATAAACCATATACCTGGACCTTACCAGAGAAGTGACATACATACTAAAGCTCTTTCGGCAAGAAACTTCAACCGATTCAAGGATGATCTAAGAATCAGAAGCTTTAGTGACAAACCTGAACGCTAGAACCCAGATCTGAAACAAACAAGCAGATCCAGAATTCCAGACTTAGATCTGAAGTGAGCAGTGCTCGATTCTCTAATTATCTTCCTTTCTGAACAGCAGATCTATGAATTAGAAGTGTTCGAAAGCATATACGAGCACTTTTTGCCGAAGTCCGAAGTATGAAAGCGAAAGCATATCAGCCAATCTTCATGCCAGAGCTTTCTGAGATGATTAAGATCTGATTTCATATATAGAGGTTGTAATAATGGATCTTCTCTGTTGATTTTGAAGATTTTTTATGTTTGAGGAGGAGCCGACATGAAGATTTAGAGAGGAGAAACCCTAGCTTAAAAAAAGGGGGCGAAATAATGAACGAACAGTTTTTGACCCATTCTTTTATATCAAGGGTTTCAGGGGCAATATTGTCTCATCCAGTGTTTTAAGGACCGGATCAGGCCGCGGTTTGACCATGGAAAACCGTGAACCGTGTGCTATGGCGGTCTGGAGAGGAGTTGGGCCGTTGGCAATTCAGACCGTAGGTTAGACCTCAAAGCCGTCGATCTAACCGTCGTTTGAACCCTTATTATCGAGATTTACCGATTATCGTTCTCTCTCCTAAAATTCACAAACCCTAGCTGCTACAAAATCCGTCGTCGCTGCCACCAAATCGACTGCCACCGTCATAAAATCAGTCGCCGCTACTGCAAACCCAATAGGCGCTACCGCAAGCATCGCCACCAGTATAACGAGTCGTCATTGGAAGCTTTGGACAATCCATAGTGTCATTGCAGCAAAATTATCGAGGTTTGTTTTTTAATAAACTTTAGTACTAAATTTATTAGAAAAAAGCTTTGTTTTATACTGTTTGTATTTGGTATGATTGAACATTGAAGTATTTAATTTTATTGATGGCTTTCTGATTCCAAAATAGTCACCCAAATTGAAACTCAACCGCTTGTACCGATCAAATTAAATTGTATTTAGCTCTTATTTCATTTGCATCTCATGTAGTGAGTTTAATTTTGATATGTTTTGTTAACTATGTGTGCTTTTTTGCTTGAACCCTTACAATTTAATTCTGATAGTCTCGCTGCAGTAAAATTATCTCATGTATTGAGTGTTTTGTGAACTTTTTGGTACATTTTTCCATTGTTTGAAATGGATGATATGGATACTCTAACGGGTGAATGTAGGAATTAGGAGGTGAATAATGAACTGGCGTATTATAGCAATTACAAATGCTAATTTTGTTATTACTAAAAATGATATTTTGTTTATGAACACCGTGAATGGTGAATTACAACAATTCTGTATTATAGCAAACACAACGAATACATGACTGTAAGCTTTGTAGTGTTTGAGTATGAGATGTATGAGTTTGAAACCATGTTGTAGTGTTTGGATTGTTATTTTGAAATTTACATGTACTCCGTAAACTGTCAACTATTATATATGTTAACTTTTATGTTCAATTTAGTTTTAAACAAAAATGCAGTGTTTAAATTTATGTTACTTTGGTATTTATACGTAGTTTTCAACCGTTGTATATTAAAATTATTTTCAATTTGCATGTGTTTAAGGCTATGTTATATATGTGAAATATGTTGTCCGTGTAGAAATGATATGTTATTTTTTTATGACAAGAGTTAATATCTTACATCAAGCAACTTAGTCTATAATTTACATTTTAAATGTACTAAATGTTAAAAAATAAAAATACATGGTTTCGACGGTCTGACCGGCTCGACCTTCGGAACCTTGAACCTTGAACCTTGAGACGCCACGGTCCGACTTACGGTTCGGTTCTCAAAACATTGGTCTCATCATATTACAACTGTATTATTGCCAAACATTATATAAGGCATTGTATTTGTACAGACTGTATTATTCAATAAAAAAAGATCATTTCTCTTTTACATTTTCTTACAAACAAAATTCACTCAGAAATCTAACTCTATCAGTTTTTAATCTAGCAACTAGCTATGCGTTTTGATGCCAATTCAAACTATAAGATATGACAGTCTAATATAATTATAAACCCTTATTTTCTGGTTTGCAAATAAGAAACAAAACATGTATCCAGCGTAAAACCTCTTAGGCTAAGGTATATCACAGTGCTTCACCACATTCAAGCACGAAATTCAGTGAAGAATTGCTTCAGCATAAATTGAACTACTGAAGAAGTTTTGTTTAATTTTATTTCTACTAATCTTTACTGATATTAACTAAAAACAATCTCATTTCTGCCATAAGTCATTTTATGGAATCTTATTCCCCTACCGTCCTCATCCTCTAGAATAGACGCCAAATAGTTGTTTAAGAAAATTGTAACGATCTGCTCCTTCATAAATTAAATATCATTTTAAAATATTCTTTTTACATGTATAATTAGTTAATAATGATATTAAAAATGAATGATTACAAAACTCCAGTTTAGTGTACCTATAAGTATCATACTTGAGCATATTGTATGTGCCGTGAACTAGTCAAATCAACTACATCACCATTTAAAACTATATAAGCTATGTGGTGAATCATTATCACATATCAAAGACTTGCTAACATAGAAATGTTCTTTCTTGAATTCAAAATTAAGTTTATATTTGAATGATTATGCTATAAATATGGGTGCATGATGTATTAAATACTTGTACTTTCACACACACACATTACATACATGCATACATACATACAAACATAGACATAGACATACATACATACATACAAACATAGACATACATACATACATGTGGGTGTGTGTATGCAAGACAATGGAAATGTGGAAGAAGAATTTATAGATTAAATGTCTTACCGTGCACTGATACCATGCATATTCTTCTCCACAAGGTCCTGAAACATATAAATATAAGAGATTGGTTCACATATGTAAATAGTATTTCATACATTTGAATAAGCAGTTCATATATAGTCAGACTGAATATATACATAATGAACACATAAACACATACACACACATGTGTGTGTATCAAGCTTGGAAATGGTGGACTAGTTAGAATGGCGGACATTGTAGCGAAGCTGACCACAAAAGAGGGTAAATCAGCCACACATGTGTGTGTATGGAGAGGGATCGGCTACACCCCTTATTTTACACCACTTGAACTGCACCTCAATAATATTTTGAGTTAGACAACTCGAAATTAAATGAAACTTTGAGGACACTTTTATATAATTATAGATCATCTTCACAAAATTTGACTTGTTTGGATAATCTTACATTTTCCAAAATAATAATTAAAATTGAATTTTAATTTTAATAATATTTACCTTAACTTTAAATAGGTTAGAAGTTTTGAAATGATCTCATTTTATGTGGACAATGTTCATAGCGTAGATTTATCATCCTAAAGTTTTGTTGATTTCAAATTGAGCAACTCTAAAAGCCATAAGTAAAAGAAGTGGGATGCAACAGGTCTTTACTAATGTGTGTGCTCACAGAGAGAGATATTATACACACACACACATATATATATATATATATATATATACACACACATAGATATATATATGGAAGGGATCTAGATACCCCATCCTTCAAATATCTTACATCAACAACAAAACAACAACAAAACAACAACAAAACAACAAAAAAACAAAAATCATATCATAGTAAATTTTTATAGATATGCCTTGCTTGTTATCGAAACCATCTAGGCAAAACTAGAATCGTTTGAAAAAAATTATCCCCTTGAAAATTACATACATACAGAACATATCAACGAAACATACATACCGATGAAAGAGGATTTAAAAGTGTGGATGTAGATTCCTCCTTTTATATACATACATACATGTGTGTGTGTGTGTGTGTGTGCATAGGCGCACGTATACATGTATGTATCACTGTTTCAAAAGAGATACCTTAAGCTGCCTTAAAGCATGCTTCGATGTGGAACAAAGGCAGTGCCTTTAGAATTGCTAAGAAGGCTTTTGGCTAGTGAGCAAGGTTCGAGAACTTGGTTTCGAATTCGGTAATTTGAATTTTCTTTAGTTTCGGACGATTTCGGAAATTTCGAAGGTTTCGGTTTTGATTTCGGTTTCGGTCATGGTTTCATTTTACATTGGTTTGTTAATGAAAAGAATACTAAATACTAATTAAAACCAAGTTAAGTCAAACCCTAAAACTAAATCATAGTAAATACTAATTAAAACTAAATTAATTTATACTAAATACTAACTAAAACTAATTAATACTAGGGCACAATGGTTAAGCCAGCCCAATACATTTCTAGTTAATACCAGCCAAGTACTAATTAAAATTTTCAGCCCTGCGGATTTTCAGCCCAT
This sequence comes from Allium fistulosum, assembly GCA_030737815.1. Lineage (NCBI taxonomy): Eukaryota > Viridiplantae > Streptophyta > Magnoliopsida > Asparagales > Amaryllidaceae > Allium > Allium fistulosum. Next base: position 303,624,940 of record CM060902.1, read on the forward strand.
AATTATTTCAGTCCTCATGCTAATCAAATATGCATTTTCAGCCCACAACACTTACTACTCAAACACAAACACACACGTACTACTCAAACACATAAGCTAGGCATAAATAAAATATGCGACATTGTCGTTGAAGAAGACGAAGATCTCAAAAAAAGAAAAGAAAAAAACAGCCGTCGATACGAAGATGACTGAAGAAGAGGATGATCGAAGGAGGCAAGTCGCGCTCGGGTAATTTTTCTTCGATTTTTCGTTTTGATTTTTCGTGATTTTGCTTTGACTTCCCGCGATTTTCTTTGGATTTCTCACGATTTTGCTGCAATTAGTGTTTCATGTCGCTATTGATTTTTTTTGAAACCCTAACCAAAACCGATAAACTTGGTCGGTTTCGGATTGTTACTTAACGGCACTGGTATGGTACCACATAAATTTCAGGGTAACGTCCGATACCTCATACCATGCTTGTGAGGCTTACGCCAGAACAACCTAAGGAATTCGAGACGTGCATTTCGCATTCCTTGGGCTGCCGAGGGGTGTGCCTTAGGGCAAAAAGGAAGCCTCAAACTATAATAAAACTTGGATCTAACAAAAGTTATGAAATCATAGTCATTTCTTAACAAACAAAAAAGAACAAGATAAAGAAAACAACATGTATTGTTTTTAATTTCCAAATTCAATTTTGAAAATGTTGAAGTAATTAATTTTTGAGTTTAAATCAGTTTCTGAATTCGAACTACACTTTTATAGAAAAAGGGAGAATCGTTGAGAAAGTAAAAATAAAATAACATAATAACTTACATGTTTTTCTACTGCTTGTAATAGTGTGTTTAGATTTTTTTGTTTTGAATGTATTTAAATTGGATATTGCTTGTAATAATATATGTTTTAGCTTGAACTGAATGTTGGTTTTGTTGTTGCTTATAATAATTTGCTTTCAAACGAACTGGGATTGGTTTTTTTAAAGTGAATTGATGTTGTGTTCACACACACACACACTAACAAATGATGTATAAGTTATATATGATTGATTGTATTTTGTTTGAGCCACTTTGAATGTTTAACATTTCTTATTGTAATGTTCAACTTCATTATTATTTTGTGTTTAATTCTTTGATATGTATAGCCGATCCAAACTTGTTTGGGAATTGTGACGCCCCAATAATTTCGAAATGGCGAAAACATTTGGAAATCACAAATAATCAATAAATATCACAAAAGATGGATCCATATCACAAAAGATGCACGTGCTTAACAAAATTGCCGAAGCCCGCCAAGTACTGTATCACAAATATGGCACCTAATACGACCCAAAGGCCAAAAACCCCAAAGGTTAAACATCACGATGGACAAACATCCCGAAGGACAAACAGCTAAAAAGCCCAATTGACCCGAAGGTCTAGTACTGGCAAACAACCCGAAGTTCCATAAAATGTGTATAGCTTCAATCGAACAAGTCCGGAATTAACGAAAAAGTAAACGCATGTGTCCCATACCACATGTTTTACTAAATCGTTAAAATCTCTTCCTCATTCGCTTGAAGAGTGTGAAAACGTGTATTTTTTTTATAGAAAATACTTTGCTTCGTGAAAACTAGTTTTAAAACAATTTTTAAAATCATTTGGAAATCATGGCTTTGAAATTACCTTTATTATAGAGAATATATACATATATTTTAAATAGCTTCAAAAATAATTATAAATGTTGCAAAATATTTTTTTCAAAAGCTATTTTATTATAAAAATCATTTCAAAACCGATAAAGAAAACCCGTGCTCGAAAACAACAAAAATCATCGAAAATGCCATAAAATCGGCATATGAAATCTACTCAAAAACATGTCAATCCAAAGTACGGATCAACAATAATGTTGGGTTACCTATTGATAGATTTAATTCCTTCAAAACACTTCAAAATATCACAAGAATTGGTCTCAAGAATTCACTCGAATAAGCAGAATAAGCAAAACAGTGCACAGGAACACAAAAGAAACAACCTGAACAAGTTCAAAAGGCAAGGGTCGACCTTTATATGGCCTAGGTCGACCATAGGAAGGCATGGTTCGACCTATGGAGTGCCTGGGTCGACCTCCAGTGTGTCTGGGTCGACCTGGAGAGTTCCTGGGTCGACTTGGAAGTCGTGAATGCTACAAGCATTTCTGCCTGTTCCAATTCCAACATTGAGCACTGATTTCATACATTTCCTGATTGAATCAAGCTATCAAATTTAACATGCACATACAACTAAATATGGTCTATGATCCGGAAAAGGTTTCACTCAATTCCGGTATAAAACAAAAGAGATATGGGCTCACAAAGTTGAACCCAGGCAAGCTTTTTACTGTAAACTACAAATTTCAATTTACAGTTTACAGTAAATCAAAAATCAACACAAACTGAAACAAATTCTTTACAAGTAGCTTGTTTTGGCTAGAAGTGTGAGTTACTACTCACCTTGATAAGATTTTAGCGATTTTAAATAGCAAGCAGTAGTCTTTTGGCCTTGAAAAAGCTTTAGATACCTGTAGAAAGAAGAAAAGGAAACATGCAAACAAAGAACTGAAGTTACAGACACTGATTTTCTCAAAATCAGAAAGTAAATGAAATAATTTGTGGTTTTGATATTGATTACCTACTAGGAATTTGATTTACTAAATTTTCCTTGAATTTTCCTTTTGATTATGTTTAATTTGGAGATAGATTTGAATTTTTAGGAGAAGGTAGCCATTTTTTTCTTTTTCCAGGAAGATGATGAAGAAGGAGTACTGTACGTACTCTTCTCTTGCAACCAGAAAAGTTTTAATTGGGTTAATGGGTTTGGGTTAGTATGGTTAGGATCCAATAGGCTATGGTTAATTAATTTAGGCTATTATATTTTAATTAACACCACATAACACTTAATTATCACTTAATTAAACCATTTTAACACCTATTGTTCCTATTTTAACATGTTTCACTTTATAAAATTAATATAACATATATAAAATTATTTAACCCACTTTTAAACATTAATTTTAACACAAACATTTTAAATTTTACAATTCAACTAAAATAGATAATTTTCCACTTAATTGTTTAAACTTACATTTTTAACAACTAAATTTGCACTAACATTTTATTTTAAACATAATAAACGTAAAAATCTTATTAAAAATATTTTTACACACTAATATTGATTCTTAATCAATATTACACATTTTATTTTCTCATTTACAACTTAATTAATTTCCAAAGCAACCAAAATTTGCCAATATCAATAAATTTTCCAATTGGTACATTTTTAACATGTATAAATATTTAGAACATGTTTTTATCATCAATTACCCATTATAAAGTTCCAAAACTTTATTTTCTCCATACTTAAGTTGACTTAACCCAACAATATTGAATTGAGGTATTATATTTTTTTTTCAATTCAATATAACACAAATCTCACTATTTAACCATTTCAAATGATTAAACAAATTATTCTCTCCAAATCATATTTATTCTCTTAATTAACAAATTATAATCATCATTATAATTTGTTTAGATAGGTAATCACAAAACCAGGGATGTTACAGATTCCCCCCTTATAAAAATTACGTCCCCGCAATTCCTAGAGAAGTGCTGTATTCAACACAATTTATTTCATCTAGCAAAGGAAAATAGATAAGCTTGAGTTAGAGTTCTCATCCTAAACACGAGAAGATATTAAAGTAGGATAGGATCGCTCGATAAATTCTCTAGTTTCCCAAGTACAGTCATTGGGATTAGTGGACCATTGAATCTTCACGAGCGGTACATCCTTATTTAGAAGGCGTTTCACCTCCGTAGCAAGAACATGGACATGATGTTGTACAATAGATAAATCAGGTGAGATCTCAAGCTCTTGCAAAATAGGAGGATCAATAACCGAACTTGAATCACGAAGGCACTTCCGAAGCTGAGAGACGTGAAACACGTCATGAATACCAGAAAATTGGGCCGGAAGTGATACTTTATAAGTAACTGGACCAATACGCTCAGTAATAGGAAATGGTCCTATGAATCCAGGAGCCAATTTTCCAGTCCTATTGAAACGCATTACCCCCTTCAAGGGAAATACACGAATATAAACAAGATCACCAACAGAGAACTCAAGAGGCTTCCTACGTTGTTCGCGTAGGATTTCTGACGACTCTGTGCCTCTTTCATTCTCTGACGAATAAGATCGATCTTCTCTGAAGCTTCACAATGGAATTGGGGCCTAAAATCAACTTCTCCCCGAATTCCAACTAACAAGAAGGTGATCGACATGGCCTTTCGTATAGGGCTTCAAAAGGAGCTATACCGATACTGGATTGAAAATTGTTGTTATAAGAGAACTCAACAAGCAGTAAGTGGTCTTCCCAACTACCACAAAAATCAAGAATGCATGCACGAAGTAGATCCTCAAGAATACGATTCACCCGTTCAGTCTGTCCTTCTGACTGCGGATGATAAGCTGTGCTGAAGTTAAGCTTTGTACCCAAAGCTTTATGAAGACTCTGCCAGAAATTACTGGTGAAAGGTGGATCTTTATCACAAACGATCGAACTAGGAACACCGTGAAGTCTCACGATCTCCTTAATATATAGCTTGGATATATGAGAAGCTGTCCCATTAGATTTAATAGGAATAAAATAAGCGGATTTAGTCAAGCGATCCACAATAACCCAAACACAGTTATGGCCCGATCTCGAACGAGGTAGGCCATTAATAAAGTCCATAGAGATTTGATCCCATTTCCAAAACAGGACCTCAAGAGGCTGAAGAAGACCACTGGGACGCTGATATTCGGCTTTAATGAGTTGACAAGTCATGCAATTACTCACATAACTTGCAACATCATGCTTCATGCCTTCCCAATAATACAAGCGTCTCATATCGGCATACATCTTGCTACTACCGGGATGAATAGTATACTTAGAATGGTGACAATAATCAAGAATGTCTCATCTAAGATCAGAAACATAAGGCACAATCAATCGATTCTTCTTACGAAGACAACCATGAATATAAATGCTGAAATCCCTCAACTCATCATCACGGGATTCAATCTTACATAGCTGAATAAGGTGTATAAGATCTGGTTCTTGTCGCTGAGCCTCGGCAATACGATCCAATAAGCTAGGATGAGCTTCCAAACTAAATAATAAGATAGGATAATATGAAGCTGGAGCACTGTTACTCAATAAATTCGCCTTCCGCTTAACCTAGAGAATCTTAAACAAAAGATGGTAGAGAAAGAATTCAGATAAGACCTTTCGAAGAGATCGAAGGGATGCAGCTAGCAAAATGAGACGGCTCAAGGTCTTTTGAGAAGACAGAGGGTATTATCGTACAATGTCTAAGGAGCTCTTACCCTCCGAAGGAGGCAAACAAGCGGAAACAAGGGCATACGACACTACGACAACCTTTCCGAAAGCACAATAAGCCTTTCGGGCTAGATAATACACCTATAGGATACCTTTCGACAATGCCGAAAGGTTTAGGTAAAAGCAACATCCATGAGTCAACAGAAGACAACCTTCCACCATCATTCAGGAAAAGCGCAACTCTCGACAGTAATCAAGTAGGAAAAGCGACCTTCCGACAAAGCCAAAGGGTTCACAAAAGTGAAACCCTCCGGTATCGCCGAAAGGTTCTCATGCCGTACATATAACAGATCTTCCGACAAGGGCAACAGGTCCTTAAAAACGAATGAATAAAAATGTCCTTCGACAGCTCTCAAAGATCCACAGTGACATGCCAAAGGAAAAACCTTTCGATGGATTCGAAAGGTTAGCAACTGTATGCAAGAAGGGAACCTATCGACCAAGCCGAAAGCAAAGGGATGGAAGCATGGCCACCGGTATCTATAAATAAGACCAAAGGGGTCCTGTTTTCGGGGCGGACTTTTCCTCATTCCATTTTTGTAACTTCTAAAATCAAAGCTTTATAACCCTAATTGGGTAGTGATTTGGGAAAATTTAATAAAAAGAGAAGTCCATTCAAGGATCAGAGCGAAGTCTTGAATATTGCACGTTTTCTTTACAGTTTATATTCATCTTTGATGGTTTAATCACAACTTTCAGGTACAATACCTCCGAAAGGTCCATATCAACAGAAACAATGATATTCTTTCTTGAGCAGGCTTCATAACCTATCGGAGACCTCTGGTTTGTGGCCTAAACCCGTCGGACCTAAAGGGAGCTTATCAGAATTGGTATGCATAGAACCTTCCGGAGTGATAAATCCTGAGGGTCAAACCTTTCGCCAAGTATCATAACCCGTCGGATCCAATCAACCTTAGCATCAATCCGAATCCCAAACAACTACTTGTCCAACCTTTCGGCAAAGAACCAAGTTAACTCCCTAAGTAACATAAACTAAGGAAATCTGATCTTGACCAAGGAAAGAGCTTCAGGGAGGAGTCTTATAAAGGTTAATCAAACCAAATACCCTTCTACGTTAATTCAACAAGACCAGAAAGACTTTTCTCCTTCCAAATCTTGTATCTAAGCCTTCTTGACCCCATCGAAAGGTCAGGTTTTGAGTTAATCCCGAGTAGAGAGGTAGAGAAAGTTCTACATACCATTAACATTTCGGCATAGCTTCGATTAATCCTATCACTCGGGATAGCATAGAGTTATCAATTGAACATTTGTCAATCCCTTTAGAGATCTCATCTTCCATCTTTTCTCAATAACTTCTCCTACTGGGATTCATTAGAGTGTTGACCATAAATTTGGTTAACATTTTTGGCGCTAGAAGGAGGGGCCGAACCTCCGGCTTGATCGATTCTCTAACACCATAGCTCTCTAATTCCCATTAGACCAGTTCCACTTTAACTTCACTTACTTTGGTTTCATAATGGATAAGAGAATTAAGAGGTCGGCACAAGGATCTTCCGAACCATACTTGACAAAGCTTTCCTATGTGAATGTCAAAGACTCCAATCAGGATGAGGAACAAAGGTTAAGGCTTGAAGTCTTGAAAATTATAAACAGAAAGAAGGCAGATTCTTAAAACCCTGAGAAATGGAGCTTAAATCCTTTCCACGTGGGACCGACCCCAAATTTTGCACTTGGAAGGAAAATGAGTGGAAGTGACAACATTTTTAATCAAATGAGGAGAACTATTCGGTCATACTCCCAGGGAACTATCTTCGAAAAAGAGACGATAAAGACTATGATAGCTTCATATATAAGTGGAGTAGGATTATAAACGAGGCTTGCCATTCAAGGGAAAACTATGGATACATGGAGAAATCCTCAATTGAAGAAGTAAGGAAGATAAAAGAGCTACCCAGTGGAAATATAAGAATCATCAAGGAATTTCCAACCGAAACCTTAAACTGAGAGAAATTCCCATGAAAGAAGAACAACGAGCGATAATAAGAAAACTGCTCCTCAAAAAGAAGCATTTGAACCAAGCTGCAAAAGAGTTAGACGCCTGTCAAAGACGGCTCAAAAATCAATACTTCTTGGAGAATACAATCTTACAACGTCAACCGAGGACAATTATATTAGAACCAAAGAGGAACTGAACTATTGGCCCTCTCAAAAGAAAAAGCCAGGGTTTGAGAGAAGGTCTAAAGGAGTATATTGCAACTTCCATCTCATGAACGGACATAATACTGACCAATGTAAAGTGCTTAGAAAAACGGTCCTACACTTTCTAAAACAAGGAAAGCTGAAACAATTTGTAAGGGATTGATCAAGTCATGAAATAAAGGCTCTATTCTCAAAGTAAGAAAAGTCTATAGATCGGGAGAAGAATTCTCCTTAAACTTGGATTACCTAAAAAAGTAGGCTACCAATAATGGTAGAAAGCTCTTGGTCGCGCCAAGATGGCCAGGTCAAGGCACCTCCTGGAGGGAGGGTGTAAGCCTTTATCCACGCCAAAACCAGAAATGGTCAGGTTAAAGCAGCACAAGCCCTTATCCGCGTCATGCTATGGTTAGGATAAGGCATCTCCGGGAGGGAGGATGGGTAATCCCTTGGTCCGCCAAGGTACCGAACAAGCCCTTAACCGTGTCATGCTATGGCCAGGTTAAGGCGCCTCCTGGAGGGAGGTCGGGTAAGTCCTCGGGCCCTGCTTCAGAATAAGCTAGCCGAGTGTACCGGAAACCAGGACAAAATGTTTGGCGGACTTAGAAAAGTCTATGCCTGAAATAGGCACCGCCATAAATCGGCATAGCTTAAAATAGCAACCACCAAAAAGTTCGTTAATGTCAAAGATAACAAACAGCCTGAAATAGGCTCTGCTTAAATAAGCACAAAACCGAACAAAAGAGTCCCCACCTGAAATAGGCCAAAAACAAATGACAAATGGATAAAGAAAACTCGGGCCCAAGAAAGCAAAAGCATGCATGACATCCTCAAAGCCTGAAGATGGCACATTCAATGGATAGAATCAGAAAGAATACTCGAGCTTCTGCCAGACGGGTATTCTGGTCTTCTATTATTAATTACTAGAAATGGTATTCCGGTCTTCTATTATTAATTACTAGAGGTGGTATTCTGGTCTTCTATTATTAATTATCAGAAATGGTATTCTATTATTAATTACCAGAAATGGTATTCTGGTCTTCTATTATTAATTACTGAAAACAATATTATGGACTTCTGTTATTTTCCAGAGATGGTATTCGGGACTTCTATTATGAATTACCAAAGATGGAATTCTAGTCCTCCATTACTAGTTACCAGAAATAGTATTCTCATTTTCCGCTCTCAATTATCAGAAATGGAATCTTAGACTTCTACCATTAAGTGATGCTCTAGATTTTTGCTATCAAATATCAGAATAGGATATTCTGATCATCTATTATTTATTACCAAAAGCGGTTTTTTGGATCCATTATTAATGCCAAATTGGATTTCTGGCCTTATGCTACTCATTATTAAGATGTGCACTCCCATTCTTCTAATACTTGCCGCCAAAGATGACATTCTGGTCTTTTATTACTTATTATTGAAAATGATATTCTAGCCTTCCATTATTAATGGTATTTTGGACTACTATTCACAGTAATGAAATTCTGAAAGTGGCATTCTAATCTTCTATCACTAATTATCGAGAATGATAGTTCGGTCTTTTAATGATCATCGCCGGGCTAAGTCCCTAACCCTTCATTATTAACTGACAAATATGGTATTCTAAACTTTTTTTACCTAAATTTCAGGATTGGTTTTCTGGTCTTCTGGTATTTAATACCAGGGTGAATTTCTGGTCTTCTACTAATTATCAAGTGTTGCATAGGGAATTTTGGACCTCTAATACTTAATTACCATATACGGCTTTCCGAACTTTCACTGTTTATTCCAGATTAGAGATCCTGGTCTCTTATCAGCAAATATAAAATTCTGTCCTTATGACGTCCATCAATAGGAATAACACAATGAGTTTCCATCGCATATTGCCAAGGAAAGGCATCTCGATATTCTAAACATTCCTTTTTACTGAAGCCGGCATTCTAATTCCCCATCATTTATTATCAAAATATACCAGAAAACAACTATCGCATTATTTTAATATTTCCTAGTACCCGAATCTGGGTCCCATGACGTCTTATAAGAGTTCATCATTAATACCAAAAGGTTTGGATGCCAAGGCTACTGATTATCGAAAGCTACAAAATATTTGGATTTCTACTCATCTCAAGTAATTTGACTCAAGTCAAAAAATATTATTGGAAAAAGGCTGCCGCCAAAAGAATCTGCAATGGGAACTTCTGACCATTTTATTCTCAGATTCCCTTGATAATGAGGAATGAATCCAAAAATTACCAAATTAAGATCCCATTCATAAGTATCCCATCAGGGTCTTCATTGAGTAAATATGAAATTTTGGTAATTATTTGCGGTCTAACGATTAACTATTCTCAGGAATGCCGAACAAGAGAAAGGAGCTAAATCTGTATTCATCCCTCATTATGGATAAAGACGAGACCTAAATATTTTTAGTGAATCGCTTTTCATATAATTGTTACAATGGCTTGCTAAGCCAAGCAACTGATGGCTTTAAGATTAAATTGTCGATTTCCAACTAATAATTAAAGAATATTATGTACTACTCGTTCTGTAGGAAAGATAGGATAACAACAAAGAATCTAGATCTACTTGATCAAGAGAGGATCCATGAATAGAAACAGAAAGCATGGAGACACGTCAATCTCCAAAAGGCGTATCTGAATCAAAGATAAACAAGGTGTAAACAAAGACAACGAAATAGGTAGCATTTACAATATTCGAAGTGTTGCATTATGCTGCATAGCATTCCCAAGGTATGGAAAATACATCCTGTGTATATGGTGAGATGCTCGTGACCTTATCAACCATACTAGCAAAACTCATAGATATTATAGTGTTGGCACTTGAAACCGAGTTACCAAATCTGAATTCTGAAGATTTGCGTAGAATCCGACTATCTTTAGATTTTATTTCCAAGCTATCTATCTTCTCAAGAAGCTTAGTCATTTCAAATCAAGACTTATACAAGCAACTCCACCAATGAAATGCTTTAAAACTTCAATACTCCAGCCTTCCTCTTTCTTGAAGATTTAATTTCAAAATCTCAATTTCCATAAAGAACTAGTGCAACATTTGAGCTTAGAAACTAAAGAAGTTTTTGTAAAATTAACTTTGTTTGAGCTCCATTCTTAACTTATCCAAAATCATTGTGAACTCCAAAGAAGGAGCTTCGGAAGGAAAAACTAGTCTTGTTCAAGTCTCCCATATCAACAAGCAAAACAAGTCCCTTTATTTCAACAATAAGAACACATATTAGAGTATGTTTATTGTCGAAACTTGTTGTTAATAACAAGATACAATAACCCTGTCTAGAATGGTAACTAGTGCGTATTTGCTAATATCATCTCTCAGTTAGAAGGGTATTATAGTGTAACTATCAATCGATATCGAATAAAATATCCCAATTTTCTTTAAAAGGAATTTTCCTTTTACCTTCGAATGAAGCCGGGTGAGAAGTGGGGGTGTTCCACGTACAAAAGACCATTCACCCTAGGCAACCAATATTAGGTCATTTTGGAAGAAAGCCTTCATCTATATAGCATGTTAACTAGGTTGGCTTATTAAGGAGACATGATTTAAGGAACAGATAGTTTGGAATAACATAATATAGACAAGCGAAATATAAAATACGTACTAAGAGATATATATTCATAGAATAAATACTTGACACCCATTTATAATCGCTCCCCCAATTCATATGAAATGGACTTAGAAATAAATTTGAGAACAAACTTATACTTATAATGCCTGAGCCATTTAAGGAAATTTTTTGACAAACCGTCTGATTCAAATCAAATTATAACGTGCACCAAGATTTAGGCCAAGTCCTAATTTACATGAAAATAGAAATATAAAAGTAAAACTCCTACTAAAATTTACCCAAATACTAAAATTTCAGAGCTGAATGTTAAAAGTGTACTTTACATAAAAACAGCCAAAGTATCTCTATTAACTTGTCATCCGACGGAAGGTTGAGAGTTCACCACTCTTTCTCAAAAAGCGCTGAGTCAGGGCCGTCGTTTGCAGAATTTGGACAAATAAGACTTAACTAACAATTGCTTTCAAATCAAAGGTGAAACGGTAACATACAAAAGACAAAAACATTTAATGATAAATCTTTGGAAATATGAGAGAGAGCGTATAAGACTTCACGCCAAAAATCTCTGCTAGAAATCCATTCGTCTTCCTTTACTTTCCTTTCTAACTTTTATTACAAAAAAGAAAAGAAAAGGCATCAATGGCCGCTTGCAATCTCCATCAAATTCATCTTGATTTCATCAATGCGGAAACACCACACTGTTATTGTTTCTTTGTGTTAGGCTTACTAAACCCACCTCATGAGGTGTAAAAGGTCAATAACGCATGATGTGCACGTAAATGTGCATATTTTTACCACCATATTTAAATTAAATAAATGATCATATTGGGTGTTTTAACATGTTTAAACCAAAATTCAAATTATTTTGAAATCGTCACATATTAATCTTCATCCAAGGGAAAAATGATCATTTTGTGCATATATTAATTTGAGAAAATTTAATTGGAAATTTCTATATTATTTTGTAGGAATTTGGCTTCATATACAAGTGGTTTCATGAAGGTATATGCATGCACAAGAGTGAATACAAAGGAATGGAGATGGAAATAATTCATTTCATAGATCATGGAGGACTCCACCTACCCACCTATCTTAATGTACAAATTAGAGGCTAATGCACATGCTAATAGAGTTTAAAGATTCATGCACACTTAAATGATGATTATTTGATGCTAATGATTACTTGGCCTCCACACTTCCTAAGAGGGTATTTTGGGAATTCCCTAAAAAAGTGTATTAGGGTTTCATACATGTATAAATACCACTTATGCTTCATATAGGCTCTCTTACTCTCTCTTCTTTTAGGCTCTTCCTCTTTAGTTTAGTTTAGGATCAAAATAAAAGAAAGCTCTCTTTCTCTTTTCATAGATACTTAGCCATTTTTTATTTCATGTAATTTTCCTTTTTTTATGCAATGTTAATTAGTGTTTTATTTTACTTACATGCTCTCTTTCTTTCATGCTAGTAGTGTTTATGTCTTGTTAATTAGTTCTTCTTTCATTTAGCTCCTTTTTTCCTCTTATTTTTGTTTATTGTTGCAAGCTATATTTGTTGATTTGATAACAAATATGAGACGCTAAACCCCTTCAATTTAGGGGTAAGGAAGCTCTCTAATTATATAGCTTCAACATTTTGATAATTATTGCTCTCCTTTTGTACTTAATGACAATGCTTGAAGTGGTTTAACTTATTATTTTTGCTTTGAATTTGATAGCCTATATTATTGACACCAAATAGGCTATGCTTAAACAATCATTAAACACAAATTGTCTCTTCATCTAAATATGATCATGGCAAAGAAGTGAATGTTGAAATTAAAATTTAATGGCCTATATTTCTAACAATAGTTAATAGGCCATGCTTAAAATAGATTTAATTTTCAATTTCATTGTCAGTTTCATAAGAGTTAATAAGTGATTTAGTGGGTGTGTTATAGTTTGATGGCTTATGTTGAGATAATTAATAACACATCAATTAAACTCACTAATGACCAAAAAAGAGAGATCATAATTTCATATGTTGTTGAACTATGTGATCTAGAGAGTGGAATTATCTCTAAATTGACATTTAACTCTCATATTTTTATCAAATTTCTTTTGTTAGTTAGTTAGTTTATTTACATTTTTAGCTAATCACACTTTCATCTTTGGTTAATTTGATTGAATAGAGATTTAAAATCTAACATTTCCCTGTGGATCGACCTGTACTCGTCACGTACTAACGTTTGTACGCCGTGCACTTGCGGTTAATTTTATCACAAAATTCGTTCGACGGTATTATAAACCGATAGAATTTCCATCGACGAACAAGTTTTTGGCGCCGTTGCCAGAGAATTGCTTTGATTTTATTTTCTATTCTTCGAATTATTTTCGTTTGATTTTCGTGTGTTTTAATCTTGTGTGTTTGTTTGCATTTATATAAAAAAATTGTTTATGTGATTGTTGCTTGCATTTGTTTGAGTGTTGGTTTGCATTTGTTGTTCTAGTGTCCTTTGCATTTGCATTTTATATATTAAAAAAAAGAGCATGCACAATTCAAAAAGAAAAAAAATTTATTCCATTTGATTTTCCATTTTCATCAACATTTTTCTCTTTTTACAATTTTCATTTCAGTTTACTTTTACACTGCTTTCATTGCAAACTGTGCACCTGCAAAACTGTGCACTACCTGACTATGCATATCACCGTCGCTTACTGTTCATATTGCTGCTGACCACTTCCCTAGTCCTCAACACACACCCCAGCACCACCATTCACAGTCTTCTTCCTCTTGCTAAATTAACACTCCACAAACCCCTGCCAGTTAACTGCACTGCCACCCTTTCTTTCTTACCAGTCACATTGCCACTTCCACTCAAACAAGAAAACAACACTTCTATTGCCAGCCATACATAAAAGCTGCCAGTACTCTTCACAATCGCCTTACTACAATCACATCCCAAAACTTCCCTTACATCACCATACCGACCATATTCACATACCCTTCATCATCTTGCAGCCATCCTCTAGACACGAACTTCAACAACCCTTCTGCACATTGACCTCGCTGCTATTTCAAACACCCTCCACAACTTCATTCCATCACCTATACAAACATACAATCCCTACATCCTATCCAGAACCCATCACCAACATCACCATCACTCTCTTATCAGACAAATTGTCCACATCATCTCTATCACCTGCCTGAACATTGCCTGAACTACATCAACATCCTGCATATCAGCTCTGTCAACCACAACACCCTCCCTCGTTGCCTCCACAACAAAAAGTCATCAACCATCATACAATTACCACCTCCAACCATTCCTTAACTCTTGCATCACCACAAATACAATACTGCAACAGCCAAACACACCATCACTGACATCCCCACATTCACCTCCTATTACTGCTGCAAAGTGCCACAAAGAAATCACCAAAACATCTGCTCCTTTGCCTTACTCCTGGTAACACCTGCACTTACTGCCTGCAATTCACTCATCCTCCTTTGTTCCATTAAATTCCATCAACATTTCTCCATTCGACAACCATCAGCCTACCATCAACATTTCTCCATTGAATTCCATTAAATTCCATCACCACACTGACATTTCCATCAACATTTCTCCATTCACACCACTTGAACATTATAACCAAACTACAACATCCCAATACAACCATCTATTCTGCAACCACCGACAATCATTTCTGCCTCTACACAAAACTGCCACCATCATCACCGTGGCCTCCGACCTCTCCACAGCAACTCAGAAACTATAATTAAGCTGCAACTTCACTCAGAACCCCATGCGACTCTCAACAAACCACCAGTCGCCCTTCATCTCACCAAAATCATCTGCAATTCAAACCTCTGCCTTGAACAGCAATCGCGACCCACTTCAAACTCCACTGACCTATAGCATACATTCGACGACCACCGCATCTCCATACATCACACATCTTTTATAGCCTCAACCTCTGAACCATCTTCGACATCATAGTGCTTCAAATTCCAACCTGCATTCGAACAAACAAGTCGAATCAACCTCACCAAACTCGAGAATTGCAATCCCTAAATCATTGTCAATCACCACCACACAAATTGCCACCGCGACGACTGAACCACTAACAAAACCCATCGACTCGAACGTAACACACGGCAACCTTATCTCCGAAGCAAACCCAAACTCGCGACCTTGGCTACCACGATTTTATTCAATTGTGGTCAATCTTTCGGTTTCGATTTGAATTGGTTTTTGATTTCCTAAATTCGTGTATTCTCTGTATAATAAAGTAAAAAAAAACAGGGGGGGAGGGAGGGTGGGGTTTTGAGTTGGGCCGGGTAGAAGAACGTGTGGGTTTATTTAAGTCGTAATGGTGAAATTTTTTTTGTTTTTTTAAGGTGTATAATTAGTTTGTTTTGAGTTATGAGTTTTATTTTTGAATTTCTTCCTTGATTATTAAAAAAACAAAGAAGCAACAAGTGTTTGAAATTGTTTTGTTTTTACTTTGTTTTAACTTTTCTCATTTGGTATAAATAAAAAAACTTTCAAAAAAAAAGTATATTTCTTGTTTTTATTTCAGGTTGCCAAAGCAGAATTTCAGAAGGAGAAGAACTGCTGCCAAAAATAATTGCTTCGCTTTGCTTGCCAAAATAAAATAAACTGCTTGCTTGCTATATCTATTGTTTTTATTTGTCTTGCATTGTTGTTTGCTTGCATTTTATAAAAAAAATTCAAAAACAAAAAATCCATTCGTAGTTGCATTGTTAATACACGTTTAATTTCATTTTTGCATTTCATCTTAGAATTTGGATTAATAATAACGGTTAGAAATCGATAACGCTAAATTGTATATTTACAAGTTGTTTTCTTTGAACAATTTACTTTCTTGGTGTCTAGGCTATGGCAGAGTAATAACTATTTATAAATATTACGGTGATTCATAAATATTATAGTAGTTGTTCCTTTGAAGGTACTTAAACCTTCGGCTGCATTGCTACGGTGATTCGTGGTGCACCGATAACCCCTGTTCGTTACCTGGTTGAGAACTATCTTGTTGATTTAAGACAATGTGTGATTATACAATTTTGGGTTAGGAGCTACTTAGGATAAATCATTTGTAATTAAATCCTTGCATTCATATAGTTTCATTAGTCCATGCATATTTAAGAGAAAAAAAATCAAAATCCAAAACTAAAAAAATTGTAAATTTCTTAACTTAGTTTTTTTTAAATCCATTCTTTTGAAATTTATTTTGCAATAAAAAAAACCTTCTCAAAGAACCCAATTTTTTTTTGAAAATTCAAAAACAAAACAAAAATCAATTTTCCATTTTGAAAAATAAATTCTATTTGTAAATATTTTTTTCTTTATAAAAAAAACCCACAAACATTCTTGAAAATGTCCGAATTTCCATACTCACTTGAATTTTACAATAGTTGTGAAAATCAATTTAATCCATATGATTTCACACCAAATTCGTATGGATATTTTAACGATAACTTTTGTTTAAACAATCCGAATTTTGAACCACAAAATTTTCAAAATAATGGTCAACCCTCAACTCTTGAAAATAGCATTTCGTCTTTACTTGAACTCTCTACACAACAAAATCAAAGTATAAATGATTTGTGTAATTCATATTTGTGTAATAACTCAAGTCAAGGATTTCAAAATTTGAATTCAATTCAAAATTCAAACGATTTCGAGTATTACCCGTGCCCATTCAATTTCGAACTTCAAAATGAATTTCAAAATCAAAACGAAAGTGGAAACAACTTTTCAAATAATTTTGGCAATGGAAATAATCTCGATTACGATGCAATTGATAATTTTTGTTATAAACAAATCCAAACCAAAAATTCTCAAGTTAATAACTATAAATTGGATTTTGTTGAGCAAATAGACGAAATCTACAATGACCACATGGATTTGTTGTTCGAAACATATATGAAACAACATGAAAAACAAAATCAAATCCCAACGTGTGATGAGTCAAGTGATAATCCACCTTTTACCCAAATCGACGATTTTCAAATAACAAATTTCGAAACTGAAAATGACGATCTTAATGAAGTTGTTGAAAATACGGTAATTGAGTTGGATTTCAATTCTTTTGAGGGTGTGAAACTTGATTTAAAATTCAATCTTCCTTCCTCCGATTTTGAAAATTTGAATACAACAACTTTGGATTTTGAACTTGATATGCAATGAAGTTGTGAATAATTCAACAAAGGAAGACGAATTCAATGAACATGATTTCTTTGGACTTTTCAAAAACGAGTTGGTAAATTCTAACGGGGAAGATTAAATCACCATTTTCATTTTGAAATCAATAATTTTGAAGAATTTGTCAATGATGAGTTTGAATTTCAATTTGGTGAAAATAAACTTGAACGTCAACCAATTGTTTTATCAACCCCAAAAATCATCGAAAATAAAACAACTCATTTGATTTTTAATAAAACGACATTCGTTTTTCCAAATCAACATTCAACTTCGAAATCTTTTATGATTTGGTTTTCCGAGCTTAAGTCGTGTCTCACATACTTAACGAGACAAATGAATTGGTCTTTGGAAGACCGGTTCATTTACTTTTTGATGATATACTTTCTGATGTCGTGTAAATAATAATCTTTTCATTTTCATGTAAATATAGGACATCTTTTTATTTTTGTTTTTATTTTATTTTTCTCCTTTCACTTGGTTGACTGTGGGGACACAGTCAAAATCAAGTGTGGGGGGAGTCTCATCTTCATTTTTTTGATTTTTCAAGATTTATTTTTGCATTTTTCTTTCCAAAACTCAAAAAACAAATTAGAAAAAACAAAAAAAAAATCCCAAAAACAAATTATCTTTTGTTTTAGCTTTTTAATTACTTTTATAGAAACACTATAGGATAAGTATAAGATTTTGGTTATTAAATTGAAATTTTTGAAAATTTATTTGTCTCAACAATAATAAAAATAAAATTTGATTACAAATAACGATGATTTAACTAGTATATAGGTAGATTCATGGTCATAATTATGAAGTATATCCTAATTGAAAATCTTTGTTTAAAAAAGTGGTGAATTTAAAGTAAAGGATATAACATTTTTTTTTGTCTTTAAAGTTAAATGGTGCTAAGATTATTTTGCAAAACTCTCTTTTAAAAAAAACAAATTTTTTTTATATATGTATATAACTTTTATTAACACCTTGAGTCATGTGTTCATACTCGTGTGTTCACTTGCCATGCTCTGTACCCTTCTCACGTAAGCCCGAAAGGCAGTGCACGATCGGTATATCTGGTCTTAGTTTATCTGAGTTAGGTGTGTGTATAAAAAAAATTCTTTTATTAATAATGCCTACAATCGATAAGTGTTCACACTTGTGTGTTCACTCGCCACGCTCTGTATTTCCCTCACATAAGTTCGCAAGGCAGTGCACGGGTAATATATCTGGCCTCAGTTTATCTGAGTTAGGTATATGTAAATATTGTAAATATCAATAAATTTTCAATAAAATATAGAGAGTAAGCAAATGAAATCCAAGCACTATTTTAACTTGTTTGATTTGACTTGTTATTGAAAAGAAATGAAAATACCGCTTTGATAAACTTTGATAATCAACTTAGGATCCATTTCATAGTTACACTGTGTTATCGACCGAAACAACAAGTTAAACTATAGTCTATTTGTTATGATAACTTGATTTTTGTTGGAAATTTTGACGAGTAAATGACTTAAATTTTCATGACAATGACCAAAACCTATATTTAACTTATTTGTGTCGATTTAAAAGTAAATCCTTCATTTGTAAACATTTTCAAAAACTTGCATTCACCTCTTTGTAAATAAATCTTGCATTTTGTAAATATTTTCATACCGCATTTGGATTTTGTGGGTAGTATCCACTGAAAACCCTCACGAGACAACACTCGTCCTACTGGGGACACCCAAAGGTTTAACGACTTATTGCATACGCTCAATGCAATCATGCTCCCTACGAAAACGGATTTATCTTGGGTTTTCTTTATTCGAGGACAAATAAAAAGATAAGTGTGGGGGTATTTGATGTGCACGTAAATATGCATATTTTTACCACTATATTTAATCTATTTAAATTAAATAAATGATCATATTGGGTGATTTAACATGTTTAAACCAAAATTAAAATTATTTTGAAATCGTCACATATTCATCTTCATCCAAGGGAAAAATGGTCATTTTGTGCATATATTAATTTGAGAAAATTTAACTGTAAATTTCTATATTATTTTGTAGGAATTTGGCTTCATATACAAGTGGTTTCATGAAGATATATGCATGCACAAGAGTGAATACAAAGGAATGGAGATGGATTATGTTGAGCTAATTAATAGCACAAATATGCCATACTTATGATAAACACATCAATTAAACTCACTAATGACCAAAAATGAGAGATCATAATTTCATATGTTGTTGAACTATGTGATCTAGAGAGTGGAATTATCTCTAAATTGATATTTAACTCTCATATTTTTATCAAATTTCTTTTGTTAGTTAGTTAGTTTATTTACATTTTTAGCTAATCAAACTTTTAACTTTGGTTAATTTGATTGAATAGAGACTTAAAATCTAACATTTCCCTATGGATCGACCCGTACTCGCCACATACTAACATTTGTACGCCGTGCGCTTGCGGTTAATTTTGTCACAAAATTTGTTCGATGGTTTTCTAAACCGATAGAATTTCCGTCGACGAACATCGCATAATCTAGCAATATGGATCACCTACAACCTAATTTCCTTAATCCACACGTAAAGGCAACATACTCCTTACTTTTCAATCTGGCTACAAACACATTCTGTATGGATTTGGCCATCTGGGATGTTTCTGGAGAAAACCTTGCGTTAATAACCTACTCTCCTTATCAACCCATATGGATTGAACCCGTCATCATCAACCCCATCAATTAAGTTCCGAACCATCCACCTTTTTTCAGATGGGCTGTAGGAAAAAGGGGGAAAGAAACCATCTTGCTGTTTTTGGACGCCTTCGATGATCAATTCTAGGACGCTAGTGTAATTTTGAATATGTACATATTAACATATCATTTTGAAAAGTGTAATATGAAGTAATACCTATATATGTGAATATTTAGATGTTTCAGTTGAATTTCTTGAGTTATATAATACAGCTGAAAATGTGCTTGTTACTTGGTTATATGGTGTTTTGATGAACAGAAAGGAATTGGAGGGTTTAGGACTTTTAAATCCCAACGAAAGCTTGTTGTCAGAAGGACTAAACATTAAGCTACCTAGACCTTCCGCCAATAAGGGAAAATTGAAGTTGGAATACCATCTGATCCCTTCGGAAGGTTTAGTGCCACAACTTTAATTCCTTTCGGAGGGAATGAATAAGTAGAAAAGATGATATTTAAATGGATCTCGGGTCATACTATTAATTTGATACTAAGGGCAGTTTTAAGCCTTACTAGGATAAATGATGACGAATGAATAAGTAGGAAATATAGCTTGAAAATTTTAAATCAGATTTAAGAATTGACCTCCTTGTTTTGGGGAAGGTCAAATTGTTTGAAAAGGACTCTTTTACTTGTACTTGGAACTTACATTTATAGGAAAATGAGGCTTAGAGAGGATGACTTGAAAAGTCAAGAGCATCTCTTCGCATTTGGGGGGGGGGAATTGTTACTCAATAAATTCGCCTTCTGCTTAAGCCAGAGAGTCTTAAACAAAAGATGGTAGAGAAAGAATTCAGATCAGACCTTTTGAAGAGATCAAAGGAATATAGCTAGCAAAATGAGACGGCCCAAGGTCTTTTGAGAAGACAGAGGGTATTATCCTATAATGTCTAAGGAGCTCTTACCCTCCGAAGGAGGAAAACAAGCGGAAACAAGGGTATACGACCCTACAAAAACCTTTCTGAAGCACAATAAGCCTTTCGGGCCAGATAATACACCTATAGAATACCTTTCGATGGTGCCGAAAGGTTTAGGTAAAAGCAACATCCATGAGTCAACAGAAGACAACCTTCCGCCATCATTCAGGAAAGCGCAACTCTCGGTAGTAATCAAGTAGGAAAAGCGACCTTCCGACAAAGCCAAAGGGTTCACAAAAGTCAAAAACCCTCCGGTACCGCCAAAAGGTTCACATGCTGTACATATAACAGATCTTCCGACAAGGGTAACATGTCCCTAAAAATGAATGAATAAAAAGGTCCTTCAACGGCTCTTAAAGATCCACAGTGACATGCTAAAGGAAAAACCTTTCGATGGATTCAAAAGGTTAGCAACTGTATGCAAGAAGGGAACCTTTCGACCAAGCCGAAAGCACAGGGACGGAAGCATGGCCACCGACATTTATAAATAAGACCCAAGGGGTCTTGTTTTCGGGGTGGATTTTTCCTCATTCCATTTTTGTAACTTCTAAAATCAAAGCTCTGTAACCCTAATCGGGTAGTGATTTGGGAAAATTTAATAGAAAGAGAAGTCCATTCAAGGATCAGAGGGAAGTCTTGAATTTTGCACGTTTTCTTTACAGTTTATATTCACCTTTGCTGGTTTAGTCACAACTTTCAGGTACAATACCTTCGAAAGGTCCATATCAACAGAAACAATGATATTCTTTCTTGAGCGGACTTTATAACCCTTTGGAGACCTCTGGTTTATGGCCTAAACCCTTCGGACCTAAAGGGAGCTTATCAGAATTGGTATGCATAGAACCTTCCGAAGTGATAAATTATGAGGGTCGAACCTTTCGCCAAGTATCATAACCTGTCGGATCCAATCAACCTTAGCATCAATCCAAATCCCAAACAGCTTCTTGTCCAACCTTTCGGCAAAGAACCAAGTTAACTCCCTAAGTAACATAAACTAAGGAAATCTGATCCTGACCAAGGAAAAAGCTTCCAGGAGGAGTCTTATAAAGGTTTAATCAAATCAAATACCCTTCTACGTTAATTCAACAAGACTAGAAAGACTTTTCTCCTTCCAAATCTTGTATCTAAGCCTTCTTGACCCCATCAAAAGGTCAGGTTTTGAGTCTAATCCCAAGTAGAGAGGTAGAGAAAGTTCTACATACCATTAACCTTTTGGCATAGCTCCGATTAATCCTATCACTCGGGATAGCACAGTGTTATCAGCTAAACATTTGTCAATCCCTTTAGAGATCACATCTTCCATCTTTTCTCAATAACTTCTCCTACTTGGATTCATTAGAGTGTTGACCATAAATTTGGTTAACAAGCACGATCACGAATATCACAAAGAAATAAGGTCTCTAACACATCCCACTCGGCTAACATCATAGAAACAATAGCCGAGTGCTTGCAGCTTAGCGCATCTACAACTCGGTTCCCCTTTCCAGGAGTGTACTGGATATCAAAATCATAAGAGGCTAGGAACTCGAGCCAACGTTGTTGCCGTATATTAAGCTCTTTTTGGGTGAACGGATACTTCAAAGATTTATGATCAGTATAAAGAATGAAGCGCTCGCCTAAAAGATAATGACGCCAAATCTTTAAGGCGAAGACTATGGCAGCTAACTCTAAGTCGTGGGTGGCATAGCGAACCTCATTCGGGCGTAATTGCCTAGAAGCATAGGCAACTACCCGATCGCTCTACATAAGCATGGCACCGAGACCACATCTACTAGCATCGGTGTAGACAACAAGATCTTGATTCCCTTCGGGAACCATAAGGATAAGAGCATTAGTGAGAAATTCTTTCAATTTCTAAAAAAAAGCTTCACACTTATCAGACCAAATAAATCGAACACATTTTCTAGTAAGGCTAGTGAGAGGAAGAACAATGCGGGAAAAATCCTTGAAGAACCGACGGTAATAACCTGCCAATCCAAGAAAACTGCGAATCTCATAAACGTTCTCTAGCCTTTTCCAATTCTAAATGGCTTCTATCTTCGATGGATCGACAGAAATGCCATCAGAAGATACAGCATGGCCAAGGAACTTCACCTTATTCTCCCAAAAGTGGCACTTGGAGAATTTGGCTTTAAGTTGATGCCGACGAAGAGTATTCAGAATAATCCTCAAATGATGAGCATGATCGGCTTTGGATTTAGAGCAGACAAGAATATCATCAATGAATACAAGGACGAACTTATCGAGATATTCCCGGAATACTCGATTCATAAGATCGACGAAATAAGCTGGAGCGTTTGTCAAACCGAACGACATAACGAGCCACTCATAAGAACCATAACGAGTGCGGAATGCGGTAAGAGGAATGCTGTCCTCTGCAACTCGCAGCTAATGAAAACCGGTGGCAAGGTCGAGTTGAGAAAAGACCTTAGCACCACTCAACTGATCGAACATGTCATCGATCCTAGGCAATGGATACTTATCTTAATGGTTAACTCGTTAAGCTTGCGGTAATCGATGTAAAGCCAAAGAGTACCATCAGATTTCTTAAAAAGACGACCGCGGCATCCCATGGTGAAGAACTGGACTGAATGAATTGCTTGGCTTCAAGCTCCAACAATTGCTTTTTGAGTTCCTTATTTTCCTTAGCGGACATCCTCGTGGGAGGACGACTAACAGGCTGAGCACCAAGAATGAGGTCAATATGGAACTCAATTGCCCGCTTGGGTGGCAAACCCAAAACAGGCTCAAATACATCGGCAAAATCACAAACCACTAGAATTCGAGATACATCATCATCATCTCGAGACTCAAGAGCAAATAAAGATGCTTCGGAATCACCATCAACATTCTGAAGGACAAGAGACAACTGATCAACTGAATCAGGATGCCTAAATATAGGATCCTTCTAGAACATAGGATTCGAGCTTGATAACATGCAAGCCAATCCATCCCCAAAATCTTATCAAATCCAAGATAGTGAATAACATGCAGATTTGCATGGAAAGAAAAACCACAAAGAATAATCTCAACATCACTACAAAACATGCTAAGTGTTGCGGATCCCCAATACGATTCGCAATCCTCAAAGAAGTAACAAGGCAAGAAACATCCAATGGTATAACATCAACAAGCTCCTTCGATATGAATGAGTGTGAAGCACCCGTATCGAAGAGAACTCGAATAGAACGATCATGGAATAATATAGAACCTTCGAGAATAGAAGGAGAAGTACCCTTGGGTTGAGAAGAACCACCAGAAGCATCCACCACATTAAGCTTGCCTGACTTGATGCTACTAGGAGCAATGGCACAAGATGAAACCCGATGTCCCTCTTTCTTGAAATAATGGCACACACGAGGCTTGGGACAATCTCGAACCAAATGATCAGAAGAGCCACAATTGAAACACTCCTTCTGACTAGGACGTGCTCCACTGGGCTGAGAGCTAGAACCAACAGACTTCTTCTTCTTGCTATGAGGAAAAGACTTGGACTTCTAGAAAGGAAACTTCTTCTTGTTGGGGTTCTTACGAACCTCGGTCTCATCACTACTATCTCTCTCCTTCTTGGCTGCTTCAAGGTGAAGCACCGAGTCAACAAACTCCTCAAATGAAAGCTTATGCTAAAGCATCAAAGGTTTCTTCAAATACTTCTTGAGGCTAGAAACAAACTTGAGATTCTTCTTATAACAAGTTCTAATATACTCGAGACCATACTTGGACAAGGCCTCGAATGAAGAAACATACTCGAAAACTGAAGATTCCCTTGTTTCAACTCAAGGAAGTGACAGGCTAATAGGGCTTTCTCGGACTTGGGAATGAACTTAAGTTTGAATCGCTCCCTAAACTGGATCCAAGTAAGAGTAGACTCATCAAGCTCAGTAATAAGAAGCTCATACCAATCAAGTGCACACTCTTGCAACCTGTGCAGTTAAAGCGCCCTACCGCTCCATAACGTTTGAGGTGCGGAAAGATGTAGCAGAGATATATCGAGGATATATCAGGATATAGCGGACGACTTTAAAAAGAGGTATGGTGAACATTCTACATTAAAAAGAGGAATAAATATAACTTATTATTTCCCACCAAGCAAAACAAGTTATAATAAAGTAAAGATAAACAAAGTTGACACTTAAAAAGTTATAACTAGTTATAATAACCAACAACGTATATCATTGTTACATCAACTTTGAAGTTACCATAAAACTTAAAAGCAAGAAATCAAGCAAAATGCTTATTTATAGGAAAGGGGGATATAGCGGGGCAACAAAATCGGGGATATAGCGGATTATTGCCACAATATCGGGGATAATAGAGGATCCGCTATATTGGGCCGCGTTATAGAAATATCGTTGCGCCAAAAGTCCTCTACGGGATATATCGGGGATATATCGGGACAATATCGGGGAATTGACTGCAGAGCTTGCAACATACTCGATGCTATAAGAACTCGATGATGGTCGGAAAGATCCATGTGAGTAAAGATACGCTCGCATTTACGAAGCCATGCCTGGACCTCAGGAACAGACTCTGAGCCTTTGAAAGGCTTGCCTCCAAGATGAGAGAAATCACTGCACATACGCACAAAAGTAGACTTGCACAGAGGGGACAAAGGAGTAGGAGTTGGAGGCTGAGTGCTCCTGAATAACTCCATGAACTGATCAGCAAACATATATACACCGTTTGGATGTGAGCCACTGGACGGCCTAGCATCAGAACGGTGACCTCTGCCTCTTCCAGCCATAGGCTGAAAGTATAAGATAAGATAAGGATTTTCATAGGGTAAGATATCATTAATTTAATTATGGAAACTATGGAATTAAAATGCATTCCTAGATGTATTCTCAACCTATATCTATCCCCAAGGACATGGAAAGGATTAAGGACACGATGATTAGGGAATATGTAACACTTATACTGTACTCTGATGGACTGTAATATATGTTCTATTCTGTGTTTCATATTTGCTCTGAATTCAGCTATGATACCAAGCTGTGACGCCCCAATAATCTCGAAATGGCGAAAACATTTGGAAATCACAAATAATTAATAAATATCACAAAAGATGGATCCAAATCACAAAAGATGCACGTGCTTAACAAAATGGCCGAAGCCCGCTAAGTACTGTATCACAAATATGGCGCCTAATACGACCGAAGGCCAAACAACCCGAAGGTCAAACATCCCGAAGGACAAACATCCTAAAGGACAAACATCCTAAAGGACAAACAGTTAAAAAGCCCAATTGACCCGAAGGTCCAGTACTGGCAAACAACCCGAAGGTCCGTAAAATGTGTATAGCTTCAATTGAACAAGTCTGGAATTAACCGAAAAAGTAAACATATGTGTCCCATACCACATGTTTTACTAAATCGTTTAAATCTCTTCCTCATTCGCTCGAAGAGTGCAAAAACGTGTATTTTTATATAAAAAATACTTTGCTTTGTGAAAACTAGTTTTTAAATAATTTTTGAAATTGTTTGGAAATAATGGCTTTGAAATTCTCTTTACTATAGAGAATAAATACATATATTTTAAATAGCTTCAAAAATAATTATAAATGTTGCAAAATATTTATTTCGAAAGCTATTTTATTATAAAAATCATTTCAAAATCGATTTAGAAAACCCGTGCTCGAAAACAACAAAAATCACCGAAAATGCCATAAAATCGGCATATGAAATCTACTCAAAAACCCGTCAATTCGAAGTATGGATCAACAATAATGTTGGCTTACCTATTGATAGGTTTAAACCCTTCAAAACACTTCAAAATATCACAAGAATTGGTCTCAAGAATTCATTGGAATAAGCAGAATAAGTAAAACAGTGCACAAGAACACAAAAGAAACAACCTGGACAAGTTCAAAAGGCAAGGTTCGACCTTTATATGGCCTAGGTCGACTCTAGGAAGGCATGGGTCGACCCATGGAGTGCCTGGGTCGACCTCCAAAGTGTCTGGGTCGATCTGGAGAGTTCCTGGGTCGACCTGGAAGTCGTGAATGCTACAGGCATTTCTGCCTATTCCAATTCCAACTTTGAGCAATGATTTCAAACATTTCCAGATTGAATCAAGTTATGAAATTTGACATGCACATACAACTAAACATGGTCTATGATTCGGAAAAGGTTTCACTCAATTTAGGTATGAAACCAAAGAGATATGGGTTCACAAAGTTGAACCCAGACAAGCTTTTTACTCTAAACTACGAATTTCAATTTACAGTAAATAAAAAATCAACACAAACTGAAACAAATTCTTTACAAGCAGCTTGTTTTGGCTAGAAGTGTGAGTTAATACTCACCTTGATAAGATTTTAGCGATTTTAAATAGCAAGTAGTAGTCTTTTGGTCTTGAAAAAGCTTCAAATACCCGTAGAAAGAAGAAAAGGAAACATGCAAACAAAGAACTGAAGTTACAGATACTGATTTTCTCAAATCAGAAAAATGATGAAATAATTTGTGGTTTTGATATTGATTACCTGCTAGGAATTTGATTTAATAATTTTCCTTGAATTTTCCTTTTCATTTTGTTTAATTTGGAGCTAGATTTGAATTTTTAGGAGAATGTAGCCATTTTTTTCTTCTTCCAGGAAGAAGATGAAGAATGAGTGTTGTACGTACTCTTCTCTTGCAACCAGAAAACTTTTAATTGGATTATTGGGTTTGGGTTAGTATGGTTAGGATCCAATAGGCTATGGTTAATTAATTTAGGCTATTATATTTTAATTAACACCATATAACACTTAATTATCACTTAATTAAACCATTTTAACACCTATTGTTCCTATTTTAACACGATTCACTTTATAAAATTAATACAACATATATAAAATTATTTAAACCACTTTTAAACATTAATTTTAACACAAACATTTTAAATTTTACATATGCAACTAAAATATGTAATTTTCCACTTAATTGTTTAAACTTACATTTTTAACAACTAAATTTGAACTAACATATTATTTTAAACATAATAAATGTACAAATCTTATGAAAAATATTTTTACACACTAATATTGATTCTTAATCAATATTACATATTTTATTTTCTCATTTACAACTTAATTAATTTCCAAAACAACCAAAATTTGCCAATATCAATAAATTATCCAATTGTTACATTTTCAACATGTATAAATATTTAGAACATGTTTTTATCATCAATTACCCATTACAAAGTTCCCAAACTTTATTTTCTCCGTACTTATGTTTACTTAACCAAATAATATTGAATTGAGGTATTATATTTTTTTCAACTCAATATAACCCAAATCTCACTATTTAACCATTTCAAATGATTAAACAAATTATTCTCTCCAAATCATATTTATTCTCTTAGTTAACAAATTATAATCATCATTATAATTTGTTTAGACAGGTAATCACAAAACCAGGGTTGTTACAGGAATAATGGCTTAGTTGTTGCTGTTGTAATTCTTTTATATGTATGTGTGTAATGTTTATCCAGAAAACTTATGCGTCAATGTCTAGAGGCATATGCCAAATCTTGAGAGCACAAAGTCGTTGTGACATGAATCGAGCTAGAATTGGACTAGTGTCAATGCCGAATGTACCTAGTGCAGTATATTAATTGGAGTGGATTTCCCAAAATAGGTGGGTTGTCCAGAAAGACAACGAAGTTTATCTACAAATACCAGTACCTGAATAACAAGTGACGAAACCAGAAATGGCTTGAGGATATCTTGTCTTTTAAAACCCACACACACATTTGTAAGGAGGAACTCCAAAAATAATGGTTGAAAGTTTGGGATAATTTTTCCAATTTTGGTTGCTGATGTTAAACGGGTAAAGGATGGGATAAATTTTCCAATTTTTGGCTCTTGACAATAAACGTTTAATGGTCTCTCTATGATATTAGGCATTTACGACTAGACCTGTCATACGGGTTGGGTTGGGTCAAAATAGGGTTGGGTCGAATTTGACCTAACCCATTTATGACCCATTCTTTTTGACTCATTTATGACACAACCCATTTATGACCAAATCCATTTAATAAGCGGGTTACCTATTTAACCCATTTAAAGATTTGAATTTTGTTTGACTAATAAAAAACAAATAAATATAAAATAATTCTAATTTTTACGTTTTGAATTTTGATAAAAATCAAAAATTTAAAATTTAAAATTTTAATTCTAATTTTCATCAAAATTCAAGTATGGGAATGTGGTAGCCTATTATTTCTAAGTACAACTGTTAGTCTCCATGGAGAACTACAGTGTGCGTTCACAAGATGAAGTATCTGAGTGTTCCATATTGTCCGTAATTTAGATAGGAGTTCATCGGTCGAAGTTTCGCCTGATTCCGAGTTAGTATAAAGAAGTTATTGCAGTCTGAACAAAAAAATAGCAGCTTCTGCACTAGGCGGAGTTCAAATATAGGGATGTGATAGCCTGTTATTTTCTAAGTACAACTGTCTGTCCCCATGGAGAACTACAGTGTGCGTTCACAAGATGAAGTATCCGAGTGTTCCATATTGTCCGTAATTTAGGTGGGAGTTAATCGGTCGAAGTCTTGTCTGATTCCGAGTTAGTATGAAGAAGTTATTGCGGTCTGATAAAAAAATAATAGCGGCTTCTGCACTAGGTGGAGTTCAAATATGAAGATGCTGTAGTTTGCTAGTTTCTAAGTACAACTGTCAGTCTTCATGGAAAACTACAACGTGTGTTCAAAATTCTTATTTTCAAATTTTATATTTTCAAATTTTATATTTTCAAATTTTAAGTTTTTAATAAATGAGTAAATGGGTTACCCATTTATAACCCTTATAAAAATGGGTCAACCTAACCCATAACCCATTTAATAAAATTCAGATCCAACCCATTTATAGGGTAAATGGTTGGGTAAATGGGTTGGGTCAAATTTTAACAGGTCTATTTATGACTGAATTCAATACTGGTGTGCCCAAATTAACCTTCGGAGGCAACAAAACTGCATCCACAGAAAACTTTACCTTAGATTAATTGACGCCTGCGAACAATTGTAGATCTTGAAACCGCATGTACCATATTTATGTGGAATCAAGAAAAGCACTCAGGTTGACTGGTTATTTCAAAGGAAAGGAAATGCAATTTCTTAGGTTCAGGGTGAGACACATATTTCAATTTGGACATTGACGGGTACAAACTTCTAAGTGCTCATTGCAGTACAGTTCGATACCAAAATACTAAAAATCGGCTTTCACGGTTTGCGTCTTCACAGAGAGCGCTGGTGCAAATCAAATAGGTGTTTCCAGATCTAAAATATCAAGGTTGCAATGGACAACACAGTAGGAAAACGTTTGGGAAAAACAAATCTACCACATCCCGCTTCGATGGAAGTATTAATTATCGGAGCTATGTTCGCGATCCCGCAAACGCAGGAAGCGATTGTTGTTAAATTTGGACGATTCAATATATTTCAAATGTTAAAGGGATAAGATACATTAATTGATTCATGCAGAGAATAAATGTGGAAACAAATAACATTATACTTAAATTTTGATGAAATCAAATCAAACAAATCCGGAAAGATTGCAACCTTATCCCTATAAAATATGAAGACATTTGTTCATTTTTTGGACAAGAGAGTTCTCTATAAAATATCTTCAATAAGATCCATATTTTTGTATCTGTTTTAGAGTGATCGAAATTTATTGAGTGATTTATATCCTTCTCATATTGTTGTACTTCCTCTTGAATTGGAGAAATGATAATGGTTGTTAGATCCAAGGACCTAAGCATAGTCGAACCTAGTTATATCAGTGTGTTATTCCCAAACCTCCATTAATCATGTCATACACTCTTTACCCGAGATTACCACAAAACTCGACCTCCAAATCACATTATCGCCGTATCTTCCTCTCTCTCCGCTCTCTGCCGCTGCTACTGGCTCTACAACTCCTTTCTTCCCTTTAGATCACATCAAGCCTGATTTAGCCTCATCAACCCTAACTTTGATTCTGACTCCTCCAACTCCCTTTTATGCTGCAGGCTCTGAGATTGAATTAGCCACAAACCGATTCGATGAAACTTTTCTTGTTGATGTAGGTAGATTCAGAAAGGTTTACAAAGGAGATATATATGATGAGTCCACGAAAGTGGAAATTAAGAGAGGCAGCCCAATGTCAGATCAGATCCGGCCAGACCTGTACTCCTTTGGAGTCATACTTTTTGAGGTTTTGTGCGCCGGGCCAGCATTAAATCCCACATTGCCTAAAGAGCGGGAATGGACTGATGCACACAACATGCTTGTTGAAATGAACAAGCTGAGATGTGAAAGTAAAGTTTGATAGAGTTAGGGGATACCTTAGGGGAAATTATGTAATTTGTTACATATATCTAACTAGTTGAACAATCTTGTTCACAATAAAGGTGTTTCTTTCTATTATATACCTGATATAATGTGGTTATATTAATTAATTAGTTTAATTAAAAGTATATTTAATAGAAAATCCATAAATGGTATATTTTGTGATAGTTGTTGCAAAGTGTTGTAACCGTGAGTAATTTATGACAATAAAACAAATATACCAATTTAAATGTTCCTAGTCAAGATGTATCGAGACTGGATATCGGTGTATCCATTGCGACTAGAGTATGTAACGCTCTTCAAATGTTGGGCGGTGTATTACTCATGACTGCTGGGGGCACCTAGAAGTAATGTATTGATAGTCATTGGATAACTATGGAACGACTCATTCGATAGTTTTCTGTTGGTTAATATAACTAAGGTCAAATAGAAAATATCGATGTGACTGATTTACATAGTTCTCTCGACTTGAGAATACCGTGGATCTTCAATATGAAAGCTCCGCTTTGATTATAGTCAAATCATGGCATGACGTTCCATCAAGTGACCATAATTGGGTCGAGTGGAAGTATTGGAAGTGAAGCACTATTCAAGAGAGGATTTGTCTCCTCAGTTATATGGGGTTAGTATCATGGTCAACTCAAAGTCAAAGTCTCTGACCAGAGCATTTTGGTTAATAATAATTGTTATTATTGAACCAAGGACCTTGTGTTTGGACTATAAAGTTGAATGTGGATGATATTGGAATTTTGACCATTACCAAATTCCATAAATCCAAAGTGATATAGTTTTGACGAAGAGAATTGGTATAAATAATTGTCACCATTAGGTACCGCTTATAATAAGTAAAATTGGATTTTACCAAAAGATGTGTGAGCGATGAATTCAACAAAAACGTCACACCACCTACTAAGTGACGTGTGAACGTAAATATTTGAATTGTTCAATATTAATCGCTGACTGAATTTACACCTTTGAGTCGCACAACCATAATGATGAATTCTTGGAAAAACCACATGATTTGATTAATTTATAAAAAGTGGTAAATTAATTAAATTAATTAGTATTTGAGAAATATTAATTATTATTTATTTTATTTGATGTTTGGGAGTTATTTGTAATTATTTGAATGCATTTATAAAAGTTGTATTTGCACGCATTGATATATGATATCATTGTAATTAAACACAAGATAATTACATGCGTTTTATGGAATCTTATGTCATTTGATGGCACGTAATTTTTAGCCATACCATGTAAAGAATTAGGAGTGAAAAGATAAAGTTAATCAAGAGAATTAATTAGAGAAGTTTTAATTAAAGAATGGGAAAGGTTCCCTTCTTTCAAATAAAACATATTCTCTAATTCATTTTGTATGTACAATTGAGTTTCTCATTTTTCATTCTTCTTTTTGTAACTTTTCTGCTTCTCTCCTTCTTTAATGACTGAAAATATGAGATCTTCCATGGCTTCAATTATTCCTAAAATTAAATACAAATAAAATCAATTATGAAAAGTGGTTTATTCCTCTTGATCCTTACGACATATGGAGGCTGATTTCTGAATCTAGGAGATTTGATTCATCATTTAAGGTACGATTCATTGGCTACATCTAGAGGAAAAATTCAATGTTTCAAGGTGTACTTCAAGGCTTTGGAATTAAGGTATGATCATTTTATTCTAATAATTTTGATATAATGTTTTAATGAACAAAATTGAATATCTTAATTTATATGTGTATAATATTGTCTCATTTGATTTGAAAATGGTTTATGTATTTTGAATTGTTTATTATATGAATTGATTGGTTTTTTTATTTAGATAAATCAAAACTAAAACTTGTATATGATTAGACAATATTTTGAATTTAGATCTATGTTTAAACACTCAAATCAAAACGTAATTTTTTTGATATGAATGTTTACATGTTTTTATTGTTTGCGTTTTTACTGTAATAGAAACTTACATATGATTAAAAGATGTTTTGATAATAAATTGATTACAATTAATTTCTAAATTTGTTACCCTATTTGGCATCACAATTATCCTTCTTTAACTATTCAAAGGATTTTAACATATTGCTTAGTTCAGTATGTATCACCTTTTGTTTTATAATTATTTATTCATATAGGTTGAATCTCCTTAGGTTTGTAAGTTTATTTGTTCTTATTATCTGCATCTTATTGTAATTGAAACCCACACATGATTAAAGGATGTTTGGATAATAAATTGATTACATTAAAATTATAATTTTTTTACCCTATTTGACATGACTAATATCTTTCTTTAAGTATTCAAAGGATTGTTAATATATTGCTTAGTTTAGTGTATTTCACTTTTGTTTTAAAAAAATTTATTCAGATAGGTTGAATCTCTTTAGATTTGAAAGTTTATTTGTCCTTATTATCTGCATTTTATGGTAATTGAAACCCATACATTATTAAAGGATGTTTTAATAATAAATTGATTACAATAAACTTATAAATTTGTTACCCCATTTGACATGAATAATACTATTTAAGCATTCAAAGGATTGTTAATATATTGCTCAGTTTAGTATGTTTCACTTTTGTAAAAAAAAAATTCATATAGGTTGAATCTCTTGATTTAATTGTGTGTATATATATATATATCGTTAACTAATTTAAGTTTATGTAAGTTCATAAATACATCAGAAAATTTAAATGTTATACGGTTTATTTTGAATTAATTAAGAATTTTTGCGTTAATCTTTATATAGAAATAATTATATATATATATATGTGTATATATAAAACTTAATGTTTATATCTCAAATTGTATAGCTTATATGATTTATCAATATCAAAAAGTTTTAAATAAGGCAGTGGTTTATGCATATGAATTATTGTTGGCTGTTCCTAATCTTATGTCATAATGATTCATTAATTGCTAATTGAATGCTGCATAAATCAAGTTTGTCAAAAAGGGGAAGATGAATCATTCATCTTTGTCATCTTTTATTTCTTTCCTTTTTGTCCCCTATGTGATTGCCTTTGAACTTATTCTTATTTATTCATATACATCATGTTATCAATTTATCATACTTGCCTTATGTTTAACTATTCTGTCACACAATTAAGGAATGAATATATTTGATATATTCAAACCTAATTTTTATATCCCATTCTTTATTGTTTTAGAATCAAATTAATAAAACAAAATATGGTATTAAATAAAATATCGATTTTATTTAAAAGAATTTTAGATAAGATCTAAATACATTTAGACTTCATAGGCCCATTAATGATCCAAAAATGGTAAATTATTTGAAATTCACTCATTTCTTCCACTACGGGCTAGCCTAGTTCCATCAATGGTATCAGAGTCCAATAGCCCATGCGGTCTAAATTAGTCATGTTAGGGCTAACTAATTAAGTTTGTACACTTAGTACGGTGTCTAGAAAGGTGATGTCTAGGATTGGAATTGGGTGATCAAGTACCGTGTCCCACCTGGTTACCTGCCTGGACTGAAAGGTGATGTGAGCCCAAAGGTTGCTCCAATAGAAAAGGCCCAATCTGAATTGGGCCTCGGACTAATTTTCAAAATAGTTTTGAAAATTAAGACATGATTTTAAATTTAAAAGTTAAATTTAAAATAAGAACATGTTTATTATAAAAGGTTATAATATAACATAAATTTTCAAAATGTTTGAAAATGTAATGAAAATTTCGAAATGTTTGAAACTGTTAATTTCAAAATTTTAAATTTATTAATAAGATTAATAAAATAAAGTAATTAAACGAGTTAATTAATTAATACTTATATGCATGTACTATATATGTTATGTTATATTAAAGTGTTAAGATAACATAAGTATACATGTATGTAAGATAAATTTTGAAATTGATATAATTTAATTAAAATTGTTTAATTAAATAAATTAATTAAAGGTTAGTTAATTAAATAAAAAATACGCATATATAAGATATATGTGTTATACTATAAAGGTTGTAGCATACGCTATAAAGTTTATAATAGATATGTCCAATATAAAAGTTGTATTGAAATACTAATTTAAAATTAATTAAAGAGTTAATTAATTAAAATTAATTAAATAAGATTAATAAAATATCATACATAAGACTATCATATAAGTAATATGAAATATAAAAGTTATATAACAATAAAACTTATATGATATGAATGTATAAACTAAAGATAGAACATTAAAGAAACCCAAATAGACTTAAGAATAAATACATACGTAAATGTACGTATACTGTGATTTTTGATGTGTCTAACACTTGAATCACGAGGGTATTTCATAAGAAATACATTATTCCATAAGTCGATATCACTCAATACAATATATGAAGATTATGAATCTTCAATATAATGATGTCCTCTATCATATATATATTAATAAATTACTTGCATACTCCTTAGTCGTTGAGCAAACTCAAGCTGGGGATGTTATGTGTAGTATTATTAATATATTGAATAGATGAGGTAAGATAACTATATGTATTTATTGAGCAAACTCAAGGTACATATACTATACTTAGGCCATCACGATATGGTAGGTACGAGTGAATAATCTCTTTTGATTTGTTGAGCAAACTCAAGGTCGAAATGAGATTAGAACAAGAAAAAATGGGTTTGGAGTTGTATGTGATACAACCGATAAGGAGTTATCCATCGTTTGTGGGGCTATGACTTGTTGAGCAAACTCAAGGTCAGAATACCAAGACAGACGAGTCCTAACACCCACTAGTGAATTAGAAAGACTTCTATGTTTCATCTTAGAGTTTGGAGAAATATAAAAGACTAGTGGGAGCCGTATTAGGAAAATGAAATGGTAACATTTAATCTTTCTAATATTGTAAGAACATATTCTAAATAATGTTATAATTATCTACAATGATAAATTTGTGCATTTAATATGATTGATAAAATATTTATCAATTAACATATACAAATGAACTGAGTTGAAATTTGACAAATGGAAATATAATGCCCACTATTAAATGCCAATTGCATGTTAATGTTTTCTATACCCATGCAAGTGTCTAATTTTACAACTACTTAATACATTCGTAAAATGGTCACTTACGTGCTTATTTGGTTGAGACTATGTATTGCACTCTATGAGTTTCAAACTCTAAAAGCAATACAAGGCTATGGATATTTGATCCATCTACTATTATTTATAAATGTTATATGGTGAACGGTCACAGTTCGTAATGTACAATACTTCAATGGATATAGTTCATTGGAAATAATCCAATAAATATTATTTTGAGATCATGTATTCAACTTGATTGATTACAAAAGGGATCATAGTGTGTTAATGTAACATAAGACTAAAAACTACAAGATAGATCTAAGAACTCGATTGCTGAAATGTCATTTTGATCGGTTTACGTAAAGTGCAACATATTTGATATCCTTAAATGTTAAGGATAATCGAATGCGCTTTTGTAAAGAGTTTGTTATGATATTGTAGTAAGGTTTTCTTTTGTATAGTTTGACCATTTGAAAGGAAAACGAATGTATAAGAATATATGTAATTTAAGGTACAGTTGGGGATGAAGAGAATAATAGTCACTTCTGCTTCATAGAGAAACAGTGGAAACATAATTGTAATAATAATTGATACTTAATATTGGAATAAGAAATATGATTTCTATTCTAAAATGTATTTTCATATAGAAAATTATTTTCTATGAGATTTATTTCTTTAAGCTCAAGATATTTGATCAACGGACTCTCCATAGTAAATAGTTGCAGTGTATGAAATAAACAAATTGTATTAAGTGAACGATAGACCACCGAATTTAGTACGCTATTATAGTAATGGTGGAAATAGTGGGATCATGCCAAATAGCACTTATTAATTGCATCATAGTACGAAAATTATTTCCGTAAAACTTACCATACATTATTTATGAAATAATGATTATTTTTCGGTATCAACTGAAAAAAATAGACGTAACTATATTTCAATATGAATATTATGAATATTCTTTGTGAAATAAAATTATAATGTGGTAATTTTTTTATAACAAAAGTGATGCATTAGAAAATACAAAAGTATCTTGTAACGACCCGGAATTCCACTGCTTTGATTTGCGAATATTTAATTAATTTTAAATATTCAAATAAATGGTTTTATAATGAAAATAAAACTCTTTTTAATAATAAATAATAATGGTGAAATAGTTTTTAAAATTTGTTTACAAAAATATATAGTTCGATGAAAACAGAAAATGTGACCGAAAACTGTTTTCCGAATTTTCGACGTTTCATCGTGTAAAAGTTGTGCACACTTTCTTATATATATGCATGAATAGATTAATTATATAATATGGTTTAAGATGATATAATTAGTGTTAATTAAGTTAGTTAACTTAAGATAATGATGATGTGTCACTTTGGCAACTAATATAAAAAAATTGAAAATAATGTCACGTCAAAGGAGACAAGAAGTACATAGGGGTCAAATCAATGTTTTCTTGTTTCCTACATGGTAAATTCGAATATTTTAAGGGGGGAAACATGGATGTGACATGGTGGCGACGTGGCGCAAAGAGAGCGGAGGGTAAGTACCTTAGGGTATTTTGGTAATTTACATTGTGCCTTAGTATATAAACTAATTTTCCTAAATTCTTTTTCATTTTTCTCATTCTTATCTTCTTGTCCAAACTTCCTAAAGCTTTTGAAAAACACTTTAACGGCTTCCTTTAACATTTTCAAGTTTTATATTTTCAAGTTTTAAACTTTTTAAATCATTTTAAACTTAGCTTCGAACTCCTCTTTTCAATCTCAATTTCCTCCATTTTTACCCCAAATTGTTTCGGCCATAGCTCCTTTTATTCGACCCCAAATTTAGATTTTATTTTTTTTCAAACCATTTATAATTCTAGTGACTACAACTTTTTAGTGTACCACTTTTTCTGATTTTGAGATTAAATACTCCAAAAATCCATATTTTTCAAGAGTGTTTTTGAACCAAGATTTTGAAGTTCAAAAATACCCCTTACTTTTTTGACCATAACTTCCTCAAAATTTAACCTTTTTGAGTAACTCTTTCTTTAAAATGATAGAGGAAAGAACAATATAAAACTTTTCTTTTGACCACTTTGCCAAAATCAGAGAGGAAAGGGTCGGAAAATCGAGAGCAAGTTGACATATTTTCAAGTTGTTTTTGTTGATTTCCAAGCTTTACAAGTCCTAAGTGTTTTTGCAAAAGTTCGTCGAATTTTGGTGAGTAGATTCCTTAACTTTTTTGGGAAAGAATTTACCTTTATATGACTGGTTGTTATATGGTTATATATGTGATGATATGGTTGGATTATCTTGTGGTTGTTATGGTAATATATGTGTATGTGATGTGAATCTTAGAATTCGAAAATCAAAGTCTAAGTATTATGTTTGGTTCGAAAGATGTGTGCTTGTTTATGCGATGGTTATGATTCATAGACTTTGGGTTGGTTCTGATATAGAAGTGGAAAACAAGTTGGAAATTACGGGTATCCATAGCGATAGTCGTTATGGATGCAGTTCGCTTAAAAGTTTGATTTTAGGAAAATTTGGTTTTTAAAACTAAAAGTGTTTGTAAATGTTTTATAAAACTTAACTATAATGTTTTAGGAAGTTAATTAAGTTTTTAGTAATTAATTTTTAATTAATTAAGTTTTGATAATTAATGATTAAATAAGAATTAAACAAGGTTTAATAATTATAATTAAGTGAAGACTAGTTATTAATTAATTATCTTTTAAAGTTAAGATTTATTTTAATTAATTATTAATTAAGTTAATTAATTTTGAAATTAATTATGAGTTATAAATATATTTTTTTAATTTATAATTAATTAAATATAGGATTAATTATTGATTAATTATTAATTATTTTTAAATTATAAATTAATTAAAGTTTAATTTATAATAAATTATTTATTAAAGGTTTAATTTATTAATTAAGTTTAATTAACGATTATTTAATTAATTAATTGAGATTAATTAATATTTAATTATTAACGAAGGTTTAATTAATTATTTAATAATTAATAAATGATTAATTTGGGTTTAATTAATAGTTAATTATTGTTTAACTATTTAATTAAATTAAGTTAAGATTAAATTAAAATTAATTATGATTTAAATAAGGATTTAACTTTTAATTAATTATTTTTAAAAGGGTTTAAAGGTTTTAAATAGTTTGGTTCCAAAAGTAAATTTATTTAAAGGTACTTCTTTTTTTCAAAGATGGTTTTGAATACAAGTGATTCAAGTGTTGATACCATTAAGAAGTCATATAGCTGTGATGAGTTATAATGTAGATTGTTGGGTTGTTTGGACATGTGTTAGCAGAATAAATCCCCGTTCTGCTATAAGTTGATTGTTTGTTTGGTTGTTTGGACATGTGTTAGCAGAATAAATCCATGTTCTTCTATAAACTGATTGTTTGTTTGTTTGTATGGACACGTGTTAGCAGAATAAATCCCCATTCTACTATTAATGGAATAAATTGTTTGGACATCTATTTAGTAGGACAAATCACCATCCCACTATTACGTTATTTGGACATGTATATGCTAGTTAGCTTATATTAACATGTTATTCTTTGATTTGGATATGAATTGTATTTACAAACATGTTGACTTATGTAAATAACTGTTAAGTGGATTGGAATTCAAATTGAAATTGAATGGTAACATAAATAAGTACCATTGGAATTGCTAAGCCTCTTTTTGAATTACTAAAGTATGTTTTTGAATTAACTTTAATTCTTTAATCAATTTGGGTTTAAAGGTTATAAATGATTTTTAAAATTTATTATTATTTTATAAAGTTATTTTTAAATAATATCTTGTTTTTAAAAAGGGGTTTATTAAATAAAAGGTTTTACCTAAATTGATTTACAAATGATATCAAAATGATATTTTATAAAGGAGATTCTGTACAGGAATTATGAAGGAAGAATTTTAAATAGTTTTAAAAATAGAAAGAGATTTTATAAATCATTTTAGATATTTTTCAAAGACGTTTTAAATCAAGTTTGAAAATTTGTAAAGAGGTTTGAAATGTGAAGTGAACTTATAAAAGAATTTTTATAAGGAATATTTGAATGGGTTTTATAAAGTGAACAAGTTTTATAGTATGTGATGTTTGAAAAGGGAATTGTTTGTCCATTTAGTATGGTATGTGAGAAGAGAGAAATGTTTTTGGTAAATGTTTATATTGTTTTCCAAGTAAAAGGGATGTAAGTGGTTGGGTAAACAGTTTTAGAAAAGATCCTTTGATAAAGTTTTATAAAGTGATTTTATTAATTAAAGATTAATTAGTAAAGGCTTAGAGGATCCCATATGGAATTTAATCAATGTTTGATTTTTTGTTTATTTGATAGTTAAATGACCAACTATCAAATCTGGACCAAAATGTAACTTTGGAAATATCTAGGAGAAACACGGAAATTATATGGTACAGTTACCGTCGGTGGTGCTATACTGTACGTATAAATTCGTTTCGTTCTTCTAGGATAAATGATAAGGAAATCGTTCACTAACGATTAGGAGGTGAACTCCGCTCTTATCTTTTATCTGCTTATTTCCTAAAGAACCGGGGTTGAGTTTAACGAAAATTATCGAAAGATGTTTCGAAGAGACCGGGATCGGATCTGTTATCCGAAAACCACTTTGATCCAACTCAAGCGTTTCGAAATGAAGACATATTGAAGCATGGGATCAAAGACGGAGCCAATGAAGTACAAGGGCTACTTGCTACTAATCCTCAGGGTGATTCCAAAATGGATGTAGTAGAAGTAGTGCCTTCGGTTTGTCCTTATCCTGGACAACTTGTATGGATGAATGCTAGCATTGCATTACTGGCTAGAGGGCAGTGTTAACATTCCAAGTGGGATTGCTATTCAGAAAGGTAAAACGTAGCCTTAAGCCTCATCAACCGAGAAATGACTAAAACAAGGCATGCAGCAGGGCTAAGTGGGTCGCTCCCATTAGGGTATGTCATCATCTTTCTAGATTACCATATTTTGACGGATTTGGTTGTGCATGAGAGATCTCGATTAAGGTTGGAAGACCGGGATGATGACATACTCGGTACTACTAGTCAACTCGTAGGCCGGTTCTATGTGGCAGGGTACAAGATGTTCTTGTCAGACCCGAGTGCATTGTTCTAGAGATGTACCCATCGGAGGTTGTTCCTTACTTGGTATAGTATGGAATCCATTCTCCAATAAGTGCCTTTACGGTTTTGATTGTAAAGCATAGTATGCTGGAATTTAATTAATGTAACAATTTTGGCTAAGATTAATAAGTATTTGTACTTTAGACATTATTATAGTATCACTGGATTTTCTATAAAAGTGTTTGGTTATCGTAAGGTAAAAACCTGTCTGTGTTTATATGCGGCGTGGTTTTACGAGATACCTTTGATTTTTAAAAGGTTTTGAAATGTAATAATCAAGTGGTTTGAGTTTACTCACACCAGACCCATGTCTGACCCGGAGTTTTATTTTCTTTCCCTAAACTCTTGGGTGGTCAAATTTTTATGAGCAGCCAAGTAGTTCAGGTTTTTCCACGGATGCATTTTGGAGGAGCTCAGAGCAGGAAGTTTCATCGATAGCTACTTATTGTCTTATTTCCGCTGTATTATATGTATCTTGTATTAGTTAGGTAAGGACAAGCTGTTATAACTATCCTAGGGTAGAATTTGTATTTGTATGACTCTGATGTATCATTTTTGAAATGAATTTGTAAAGTATTATGTTGATTATTATATTTTATTCCGTTGCGTTGTGAGATTCTATGATTGGTTAGTTTCTTCTATCTTCTATCTCCTTTCTTACCTCTAACAATTTGTCTTTCTGGCACTTAGTTGTTCGGCACGTGAAAACCATGAATGTATTAGTGTCGACTTCTAGGGTTCGAAAAGGCGGGTTGTTACAGTTGGTATCAGAGCTGAAGATTAAGCGAGAACCTTGGCTTTGGTGGGGTTCACTCATTAGAGATAGGTTTAGTAGTACCCTAGGATGAGTTTGAGTGTATATTATATGAGAGCGCGTATTTGTTAGTGATATAAAAATGTTTTATATTGTGTTGTTTGATCGATTGAGTGATATATGAATTCTGGTCAATGCGTTTGGCCAACGCTATCGATAGGGATTCCTAAACACTTGAACCAGACCAACTGACATAGTATTGTTTTGAAATTAGGGTAAATGAAATAATTTTACCTAGGATATATTTTATATATAAAGAATTTTTTTCAAAAATATTATAGTATAGTATTTTTGAGATGTTGTTGTTGGGAGATAATTATATTTTATTATTATCATATAGGTTTTGGTTAGTCATGCTCCTCCAGTTTGAGCATTGACTGTTGTGTAAATGTTTAGGTACTTTCCTTTGAATAAGATGTGTCTTTTTAATTAAAAAGAATTTAGGTTGAAAACTTGAGAAACTAAATCCCGATGTTTTGGAAAATTATTTTTCAATATTTTGAGAAATAATAATGGAATTTGAAAGCAATTTTGCTTAAAGTATGAAATTTTGAGAATGAAATTTAAGTAAGAAGTGTTTTCTTTAGATTAGTTAAGGGGGATGAGTTGTGATTATTTTGTAATAATCAGAATAATCTTCTAAGTGACGATCGGATGTTTGCCTAGGCGAACTTTGTCGTGCACTTAGTAAATTATTCTCTTTATTATTGTACAATCGAAACGAATTAAACCTGAACGAATCCAAAGTAAGTTGGTGATAAATGTTTTGTTGGAAAATGTAAAGTATTGTTCCAAAAAATGTGATTTTGAAATAAAGAATTTTTTAAGTTAACTAGTTCGAGTGGCTCGAAAATAACTTAAAATCTGAGAAAGAGATGTGTTCGGATGGTAAATACTTCTCTTGAGTATTACCCTTCTTGGTAAGGGAATGCATGATACTGTTTGGTAGTACCCAGTTCCATAGTATTCTTTTGGAGTTACTCGAGCTATATTTATATATTTGTATAATTTAAAATATAGAGTATCATTTCAAAACATTTTGCAATAAAAGCCAGGTATTTAGATCTTGAGTTTTCTTAGGGAGATAAATTCAAAATGGAATAGTGGGATCAAATAGAGGTATATACTCTTAGGCTATAATGGAGTATTATCCAAGTTGAAACTAAGAGTTGTTTATGAAATGTTTTCACAAACGATTTAGTGAAATAGAGTTGGTATTAGGAAGAACCAATGTGGTAAGTATGTAGGGTGGACGTAGATCAATTCTCCTTTTCATAGAGTTTTGATATAAGATTCGAGTATATGACTTTAAGGTATTTGCACCGTTCCAAATAAGGATTTATTACTCGATTTTTTTCGACGGGCATTCGATGAGGATTTTTGGTTTGGGATCAAATTTTCTATCGTAGTTACAACTATGTAAGGAGAACAGAGGTTCCAAATCAAGGATCCTGATCGGAGTTCGCACTAGAGAATCAGGTAAGCGATACTAGTTCGGAAGTGAAGTTATGTATTCGAGTTGTAATCGAGTCGGATTTTGCATAAGAATGATCATGTACATCATATGGAATGATGTAGAGTGTTAAGTGTTTCTAAGTAGGTTATGAGGTGTAATTTCGGGGATGAAATTCTTTTAAGGGGGGAATAATGTAACGACCCGGAATTTCACTGCTTTGATTTGCGAATATTTAATTAATTTTAAATATTCAAATAAATGGTTTTATAATGAAAATAAAAATCTTTTCAATAATAAATAATAATGGTGAAATAGTTTTTAAATTTTTTTTACAAAAATATATAGTTCGATGAAAAACAGAAAATGTGACCGAAAACTGTTTTCCGAATTTTCGACGTTTCATCGTGTAAAAGTTGTGCACACTTTCTTATATATATGCATGAATAGACTAATTATATAATATGGTTTAAGATAATATAATTAGTGTTAATTAGTGTTAATTAAGTTAATTAACTTATGATAATGATGATGTGACACTTTGGCAACTAATATAAAAAAATTGAAAATAATGTCACGTCAAAGGGGACAAGAAGTACATAGGGGTCAAATCAATGTTTTCTTGTTTCCTCCATGGTAAATTCGAATATTTGAACGAGGAAACATGGATGT
The DNA here is from genome assembly GCA_030737815.1 of Allium fistulosum. NCBI lineage: Eukaryota > Viridiplantae > Streptophyta > Magnoliopsida > Asparagales > Amaryllidaceae > Allium > Allium fistulosum. Next base: position 303,669,322 of record CM060902.1, read on the forward strand.
GACATGGTGGTGACGTGGCGCAAAGAGAGCGGAGGGTAAGTACCTTAGAGTATTTTGGTAATTTACATTGTGCCTTAGTATATAGACTAATTTTCCTATCTTCTTATCCAAACTTCCTAAGCCTTTTGAAAAACTTTTTAATGGCTTTCTTTAACATTTTCAAGTTTTAAACTTTTTAAAACAGTTTAAACTTAGCTTCGAACTCCTCTTTTCAATCTCAATTTCCTTCATTTTTACCCCAAATTGTTTTGGCCATAACTCCTTTTATTCGACCCCAAATCTAGATTTTTTTAAACCATTTATAATTCCACTGACTACAACTTTTTAATGACCACTTTTTTCTGATTTTGAGCTTAAATACTCCAAAAATCCATATTTTTCAAGAGTGTTTTTGAAACAAGATTTTGAAGTCCGAAAATACATCTGACTATTTTGACCATAACTTCCTCAAAATTTAACTTTTTTGAGTAATTCTGTTTTTTAAATGATAGATGGAAGAATAACCTAAAACTTTTCTTCTGACCACTTTGCCAAAATCAGAGAGGAAAGTGTTGGAAAACCGAGAGCAAGTTGACATATTTTCAAGTTGTTTTTGTTAATTTCCAAGCTTTACAAGTCCTAAGTGTTTTTGCAAAAGTTCGTCGAATTTTGGTGAGTAAATTCCTTAACTTTTTTGGGAAAGAATTTACCTTTATATGTATGGTTGTTATATGGTTGTATATGTGATGATATGGTTGGATTATCTTGTGGTTGTTATGGTAATATATGTGTGTATGTGATGTGAATCCTAGAATTCGAAAATCAATGTCTAAGTATTATGTTTGGTTCGAAAGGTGTGTGCTTGTTTATGCGATGGTTATGGTTCATAGACTTTGGGTTGGTTGTGATATAGAAGTGGAAAACAAGTTGGAAATTACGGGTATCCATAGCGATAGTCGCTATGGATGTAGTTCGCTTAAAAGTTTGATTTTTGGAAAATTTGGTTTTTAAAACTTAAAAGTGTTTGTAAATATTTTATAAACTTAAGTATAATGTTTTAGGAAGTTAATTAAGTTTTTAATAATTAATTTTTAATTAATTAAGTTTTAATAATTAATTAAGGATTGAACAAGGTTTAATAATTATAATTAAGTGAAGATTAGTTATTAATTAATTATCTTTTAAAGTTAAGATTTATTTTAATTAATTATTAATCAAGTTAATTAATTTTGAAATTCATTATGAGTTAATTAAATAATTTTCTTTTAATTTATAATTAATTAAATATAAGATTAATTATTAATCAAGTGTTAATTGTTTTTAAATTATAAATTAATTAAAGTTTAATTTATAATAAATTATATATTAAAGGTTTAATTTATTAATTAAGTTTACTTAAAGATTATTTAATTAATTAATTGAGATTAATTAATATTTAATTATTAATGAAGGTTTAATTAATTATTTAATACTCAATAAATGATTAATTTGGGTTTATTTAATAGTTAATTATTGTTTAACTATTTAATTAAACTAAGTTAAGATTCAATTAAAATTAATTATGATTTAAACAAGGATTAATTTTAATTAATTATTTTTAAAAGGGTTTAAAGGTTTTTAATACTTTGGTTTCGAAAAGTAAATTTGTTTAAAGGTACTTCTTTTTTCAAAGATGGTTTTGAATACAAGTGATTCAAGTGTTGATACCATTAAGAAACCATATAACTGTGATGAGTTATAATGAAGATTTTTGATTTGTTTGGACATGTGTTAGCAGAATAAATCCCCGTTCTGCTATAAGTTGATTATTTGGGCATGTGTTAGCAGAGTACATCCCCGTTCTGCTATAAATTGATTGTTGGTTTGTTTGTGTAGACATGTGTTAGTAGAATAAATCCCCATTCTGCAATTAATGGATTAAATTGTTTGGACATATGTTAGTAGGACAAATCACCATCCTGCTATTACGTTATTTGAACATGTATATGCTAGTTAGCTTATATTGACATGTTATTCTCTGATTTGGATATGAATTGTATTTACATACATGTTGACTTATGTAAATAACTGTTAAGTGGATTGGAATTCAAATTGAAATTGAATGGTAACTTAAATAAGTACCATTGGGATTGCTAAGCCTCTTTTCGAATTACTAAAGTATGGTTTTGAATTAACTTTAATTCTTTAATCAATTTGGGTTTAATGGTTATTAATGATTTTTAAACTTTATTATTATTATTTCATAAAGTTATTTTTAAATAACATCTTGTTTTTAAAAAGGGGTTTATTAAATAAAAGGTTTTACCTAAAGTGATTTACAAATGATATATTTAAAATGATATTTTATAAAGGAGATTCTATAAAGGAATTATGAAGGAAGATTTTTAAATAGTTTTAGAAATAGAAAGAGATTTTATTAATCATTTTAGATATTTTTGAAAGACGTTTTAAATCAAGTTTGAAAATTTGTAAAGAGGTTTGAAATGTGAAGTGAACTTATAAAAGAATTTTTATAAGGAATAAGTGAATTGTTTTATAAAGTGAACGAGTTTTATAGTAAGTGATGTTTTAAAAGGGAATTGTTTGGCCATTTAGCATGGTATGTGAGAAGAGAGAATTTTCCAAATGTTTTTGGTAAATGTTTATTTTGTTTTCCAAGTAAAAGGGATGTAAGTGGTTGGGAGAAGTGTTTTAGAAAAGATCCTTTAATAAAGTTTTATAAAGTGATTTTATTAATTAAAGATTAATTAATAAAGGCTTAGAGGTTCCCATATGGAATTTAATCCATGTTTGATTGTTTGATTATTTGATAGTTAAATAACCAACTGCCAAATCTAAACCAAAACGTAACTTTGGAAATATTAAGGAGAAACACGAAAATTATATAGTACAGTTACTGCCGGTGGTGCTATACTGTACATATAAATTCATTTCGTTCTTCTAGGATAAATGATAAGGAATTCCTTCCACTAACGGTTAGGAGGTGAACTCCGCTCTTATCTTTTATCTACTTATTTCCTAAAGAACCGGGGTTGAGTTTACCAGAAATTATCGAAAGTTGTTTCGAAGCGACCGGGTTCGAATTTGTTTTCCGAAAACCACTTTGATCCAACTCAAGCATTTCGAAATAAAGACATATTGAAGCATGGGATCGAAGATGAAGCCAATGAAGTGCAAGGGCTGCTTGCTACTAATCCTGAGGGTGATTCCAAAATGAATGTAGTAGAAGTAGTGCCTTCGGTTTGTTCTCATCCTGGACAACTTGTATGGATGAATGATAGCATTGCATTACTGCCTAGAGGGAAGTGTTAGCATTCCAAGTGAGATTGCTATTCAAAAAGGTAAAACGTAGCCTCAAGCCTCATCAACCGGGAAATGACTAAAACAGGGCATGCAGCCGGTTCTGTGTGGCAGGGTACAAGATGTTCTTGTCAGACCCGGGTGCATTGTTCTTGAGATGTACGCATCGGAGGTAGTTCCTTACCTGGTCATAGTATGGAATCCATTCTCCAATACGTACCTTTACGGTTTTGATTGTAAATCCTAGTATGCTGGAATTTAATTAATGTAACAATTTCGGCTAAGATTAATAAGTATTTGTACTTTAGACATTATTATAATATCACTGGATTTTCTATAAAAGTGTTTGGTTATCGTAAGGTAAAAATCCATCCGTGTTTATGTGTGGCGTGGTCTTACAAGATACCTTTGATTTTTAAAAGGTTTTGAAATGTAATAATCAAGTTGTTTGAGTTTACTCACACCAGACCCATGTCTGACCCGGAGTTTTATTTTCTTTCCCTAAAACTCTTGGGTGGTCAAATTTTTATGAGCAGCCAAGTAGTTTAGGTTTTTCCGTGGATGCATTTTGGAGGAGCTCGGAGCAGGAGGCTTCATCGATAGCTACTTATTGTCTTGTTTCCGATGTATTATATGTATCTTGTATCAGTTAGGTAGGGACAGGCTGTTATAACTGTCCTAGGGTAGAATTTGTATTTGTATGACTCTGATGTATCATTTTTGAAATGACTTTGTAAAGTATTATGTTGATTAATATATGTTATTCCATTGCGTTGTCAGATTCTTTGATTGTTTAGTTTCTTCTATCTTCTATCTCCTTTCTTTCCCCTAACAATCTGTCTTTCCGGCACTTAGTTGTTCGGCACGTGAATACCGTGGATATATTAGTGTCGACTTCTAGGATTCGAAAAGGCGAGTCATTACATATCTAATATTGTTTAGGGTTGTTTTGGAATTATAGACTAAGCCGTTGTTCTGAAAAATAAATTTATTGCATAATTTTGAGTCATATGATACTTATTAATTACATTTCAAACAATAAAGGGCTATGCATCCATTTTGTGGGAGTATCATAAGAGTTGATGAACTCTTCGGATTGATACATATATATGTATGCAATCATAATTCTATAAATACCAAAACGGATCCATGTACTTCATCATATTCATCGATGAGTTATCGTCGACATGGACATGTGTATTTGATACACATGTAGTATGTTTATGGTAAACTTATAGAATATAAAACAGAAGTAAATAAAGTAACATGCTATAGAAATGATTTGATTTGATCGAATGAGTGAGTATATTGGAAAATGTTTCGAACGTACCTAAAATGAATAAAGATTCAATCTCAAAACTTCTCCTTCATGTGATACATAATGATGCATTGATATTGAGTAATCGAACTTTGTTGCACAATGTACGATTAATTGTGAGTGAAGTTGAGTTAGTTTCTTTCTATAAGGTAATATACTTAATGGTATTACACAAGGTTAATTTTATTTCATTTGAATAATAGTTTATAAAATTTTATAAGATAAGGGTTTATAAGAAACTCCAACATATCATAAGCCAATGAATTGGCAGGTTGTGCGAGTCGAAAGATTGCATGTAATAATTGTTCATGAGGGATCTTGTATGAATCTCCCCAAAAGGATTTTGAAAAGACTGTTATTGGATGACATATTTATGTTTCAAACATAATTTTTGTAAACTAAAACCAAATAAGTTTTATAAATAAAGAAATTCATAAAACATTTATGAATACCTATTCTATTGCACAGAGAAACAATTGTTGTTTCAAGATATACCAACTTCATTGTGAAGAAATTTCTTTGAGGTATTATTGGTAGTAAAATGGAATTGGATACGATCCATGGATAGAACTGATTATATGAGATGAAATTAAATTAACTAACCTAAACGAACACATAGCATTAGAATGTCTAATAAGTATTCTCGCATATCGAAGAGAAACTATGAGTTTTTTATTAACGTCGAAAATATATAATCCTAGATTGTTTAATTAAACCATTGAGAGTGTTGACTCTATATGGTATGATCCGCAAATCCGAAAGAATTCCAAGTACGCTATCAAAATATAGATTTTGGTGGTCGTAAATGAAGGGATATGATCCATCGACCTCGATGTGTCTTTATTAGTAAGACTAATGCAGTTGGAATTAAATGAGCAATGTTGATAAGAATAATATCGCAAATTTCAATTGTTGAAATTAATGTAATAGATTTGATATTCAACATGTTCAATTCAATTTGGATTTACTCATCAAAATTATTGCTTGATAAGCATCAAGATTGAATAAGTATTTTGATAGAAACATCAAATAGTTTGATTTTTAATCAAAATGCAGAGGAAGCATGTGTTCATAAGAAAGAATGTTAAAAGGTATATTGATATTTCTAAACTATAAGTAAACAACATGTTGTTGATTTTAACGATGTACTTCTGTTAAAATCAGCCTTAGTTGTTTTAATACTCAACATTGGATTAATAAATGATGACTTTTATAGTAAGTATAAAAGATGTCGGGAATGTCCCAAATGATATGCAAGGACACCTTATTAAAACGTTTAATACGGAACATGTAAGATCGATTCCTTTGCATTGGCAAAAGGAATTATCATACATGTTGTGTTGTCTACGATATCATGATTTGCTTATGTATTTGATACATGAAGAAAATATCAAATCCAAATTGATATCACTAAATGGTTATTTGAAGTGTTCTCGTGTATTTACGAAATACTAGAGAATAATTTACAGAAACAAAAACTCCTTATTAGGGACTATTCGGACTCAAACTTCATAAGTGATATTGAGTATATTATGTCAATAATAAATTCAAGTTAAGAATCTTTAAGTTGGAAATGTTCCAAATGAAAGACCGTTGCTGATTCAATGAAAAGGCTAAGTACATCGCCTTGAATATTGCTGAAATAAAAAATATGTAAACAAAAATATAAGTGCACAAATTTATAACTGAGCTGATTCCAAATGTTGAGGATCTCAAAACATTGTTATATGACAACAATGTCGTCATATGGTTCGTAATAGAACTTAGAGCTCACTAGAGGTCGAGAGACATACTCCGAACTGTTCCACGTGATAAAGCAATATATCACCGTCGGAGAGAGTGGATTGATAGAGTAGATAATTGAAACATAATAGCATACCTGTTCACAAAGGGACTGACCCAACTGGTTTTGAGAAATCGATTGGAGAAGTTGGAATAAGATTCCATAATTGACCACAAGTGCAAGTGGGAGATTGATAGAGTTAGGGGATGCCCTAGGAGCAATTATGTAATTTGTTACATATATCTAACTCGTTGAACAATCTTCTTCACAATAAAGGTGTTTCTTTCTATTATATATTTGATATAATGTAGTTATGTTAATTAATTAGTTTAATTAAAAGTATATTTAATAGAAAATCCATAAATGGCATATTTTGTGATAGTAGTTACAAAGTGTTGTAACCGTGAGTAATTTATGACAATAAAACAAATATACCATTTCTAATGTTCCTAGTCAAGTTGCATCGAGACTGAATATCGGTATATCCATTGAGACTGGAGTATGTAACGCTCTCCAAATGTTGGGCGGTGTATTACTCATGGCTGCTAGGGGCACCTAGAGGTTACGTACTTATAGTTATTGGATAACTATGGAACGACTCACTCGATAGTTTTCTGTTGGTTAATATAACTAAGGTCAAACATAAAATATCGATGCGACTGATTTATATAGTTCTCTCGACTTGAGAATACCGTGGATCTTCAATATGAAAGCTCCAATTTGATTATAGTCAAATCATGGCATGGCGTTCCATCGAGTGACTATAATTGGGTCGAGTGGAAGTATTTGAAGTGAAGCACTATTCAAGAGAGGATTCGTCTCCTCAGTTATATGGGGTTAGTATCATGGTCAACTCAAGTCAAGTCAAAGTCTCTGGCCAGAGCATTTTGGTTAATAATAATTGTTATTATTGAACCAAGGATTTTGTGTTTGGACTATAAAGTTGAATGTGGATGATATTGAAATTTTGACCATTACCAAATTCCATAAATCCAAAGTGATATAGTTTTGACGAAGAGAATTGATGTAAATAATTGTCATTATTATCCACCGCTTATAATAAGTAAAATTGGATTTTACCAAAAGATGTGTAAGCGATGAATTCAACCAAAACATCACACCACCTTCTAAGTGACGTGTGAATATTAATATTTGAATTGTTCAATATTAATCGCTGACTAAATTTACACCTTTGAGTCGCACAACCGTAATGATGAATTCTCCAAAAACCACATGATTTAATTACTTTATAAAAAGTTATAAATTAATTAATTATTTAGTAGTTGAGAAATATTAATTATTATTTATTTTATTTGATGTTTGGGAGTTATTTGTAATTATTTGAATGCATTAATAAAAGTAATATTTGCACGTATTGATATATGATATCATTGTAATTAAATAAAAGATAATTACATGCGTTTTACGGAATCTTATGTCATTTGATGGCACGTAATTTTCAGCCATACCGTGTAAAGAAATAGGAGTGAAAAGCGAAAGTTAATCAAGAGAATTAATTAGAAAGTTTTAACTAAAGAATGGGAAAGGTTTCCTTCTTTCAAATAAAACATATTCTCTAATTCATTCTGTATGTACAATTGAGTTTCTCATTTTTCATTCATCTTTCTGTTACTTTTCTGGTTCTCTCCTTCTCTAATGGCTGAAAATATGAGATCTTCCACGGCTCCAATTATTCCTAAAATCAAATACAAATAAAATCAGTTATGAAAAGTGGTTTATTCCTCTTGATCCTTGCAACATCCGGAGGCTGATTTATGAATCTAGGAGATTTGATTCATCATTCAAGGTATGATTCTTTGGCTACATCTAGAGGAAAAATTCAATGTTTCAAGGTGTACTTCAAGGCTTTGGAATTAAGGTATGATCTTTTTATTCTAATAATTTTGATATAATGTTTTAATGAACAAAATTTAATATCTTAATTTATATGTGTATAATATTGTCTCATTTGATTTGAAAATGGTTTATGTATTTCAAATTGTTTATTATATGAACTGATTGGTTTTTTTATTTAGATAAATCAAAACTGAAACTTGTATATGCTTTGACAATATTTTAATTTTAGATCTATGTTTAAACATTCAAATTAAAACGTAATATTTTTTATTTGAATGTTTACATGTTCTTATTTTTTGCGTTTTTACTATAATAGAAACTTACATATGATTAAATGATGTTTTGATAATAAATTGATTATAATTAATTTCTAAATTTGTTACCCTATTTGGCATCACAATTATCCTTCTTTAACTATTCAAAGGATTTTAACATATTGCTTAGTTCAGTATGTATCACCTTTTGTTTTATAATTATTTATTCATATAGGTTGAATCTCCTTAGGTTTGTAAGTTTATTTGTTCTTATTATCTGCATCTTACTGTAATTGAAACCCACACATGATTAAAGGATGTTTGGATAATAAATTGATTGCAATAAATTTATAAATTTGTTACCCTATTAGACATGACTAATATCTTTCTTTAAGTATTTTAAAGGACTGTTAATATATTGCTCAGTTAGTGTGTTTCACTTTTGTTTAAAAAATAAATTTATTCAGATAGGTTGAATCTCTTTAGATTTGAAAGTTTATTTGTTCTTATTATTTGCATTTTATTGTAATTGAAACCCATACATGGTTAAAGGATGTTTTAATACTAAATTTATTACAATAAACTTATAAATTTGTCACCCTATTTGACATGAATAATACTATTTAAGTATTCAAATGATTGTTAATATATTGCTCAGTTTAGTATGTTTCGCTTTTGTAAAAAATATATTTCATATAGGTTGAATCTCTTGATTTAATTGTATACATATATATTTTGTTAACTAATTTAAGTTTATATAAGTTCATAAATACATCATAAAATTTAAATATTATATGGTTTATTTTGAAATAATTAAGAAGTTTTGGGTTAATCTTTATATAGAAATGATTATATATATGTACATATAAAACTTAATGTTTATATTTCAAATTGTATAGTTTAAATGATTTATTAATATCAAACAATTTTAAACGAGGCAGTAGTTTATGCATATGAATTATTGTTGGCTTATTCCTAATCTTATGTCATAATGATTCATCGATTGCTAATTGAATGCTGCATAAATCAAGTTTGTCAAAAAGGGGAAGATGAATCATTCATCTTTGTCATCTTTTATTTCTTTCCTTTTTGTCCCTCATGTGATAGCCTTTAAACATTCTTATTTATTCATATACATCATGTTATCAATTGATCATACTTGCCTTATGTTTAACTATACTGTCACACAATTAAGGAAAGAATATATTTGATATATTCAAACCTTATTTTTATATCCCATTCTTTATTGTTTTAGAATCAAATTAATAAAACAAAATATAGTATTAAATAAAATACTGATTTTATTTAAAAGAAATTTAGATAAGATCTAAATACATTTAGACTTCATAGGCTCATTAATGATCCAAAAATTATAAAATTTTTGAAATTCACCCATTTTTCCGCTGCGGGCTGGCCCAGTTTCTTTAAAGTTATCATATTTGATCCCGGCAGAGCATTTCAAAAAAAGAGATGGGATGATGCTCGTATTACGACTTACGACCTTGAGGACAAGGTCGATTTCGAGTGGACAGTAATAATATAGCACGAACATTGCATCCTAGTAATACAACTAGTGCATAATAAGCTTCAGCAAACATTGCCCACAACCGTACAAGAAGAACAATTAAATTGCCGCGTCATTTTACAGTATGAGACCCACTATCAAAGAAACAATGCGGCTGCCTATTCCTATAATTCACAAGTACTAAACACAAAGTAGTTGTTTACAACAATTTCTTTTTTATTTGCTTGTTTGTATTCCATTTAATTAGTTGTTACCAAATATATGGTTGCATTTCATTTAATTATTTGCTCAAATATCTCAGCCTCTCCTCCTCCTCTCTTCTTCTCAAATCCTTTTTTAGACTGTTTACTACAACTTTAATTTTTATTACCACAATAATGTCCCATAAAAATGTGTATTCAAATCATTGGTATTACCAAAAGTAAAGCTTAGTGTTTCCTGGAGATTTGACCAGGCAACCAGTGCTCGGCATCAGGTAGCACTCGGCGTCAGACAGTACTCGGCATCTAGGAGTGTTCGGCGAAGTACCCGGCTTCCTAGTGGAACTTGGCGTCATAGAATGTCCGGCATCTAGGAGTACTCGGCGAAGTACACAACATCCATAATGTTCGGCATACAGAGCGCTCGGCATCAAGACTGCTCGGCATACGATAGTGCTCGGCATCAAGACTGCTTGGCATACAAGACCGCTCGGCATACAAGACCGCTCGGCATCAAGGAGAACTCGGCAGCATCTGGAGTTCGGCATACAGGAGTACTCGGCGTAGTACTCGGTAGCATCAGGAGTACTCGGCAACAAGAGTACTCGGCATCTAGAAGAGCGTTCGGCTTCGACTGACAAACATCCTGCACTTCCCAAACATCAACCACATCGTTCGGCATAGAAGGGACTGTTCGGCATCAGGGCGTTCGGCACACCTGGTTCGGCATACAGCGACCACTGTACTGGGGCTGGAGCGTTCGGCTATCCAGCCCACTTGGGAAGTCCAGCCCATATTTGCCTATAAATAGAGGGAAAGGGTCACAGTGAAATGGATCCTTTTTTGGGGAGAGAGAATAATGGGGAGACTCTGCCATTTTCAAGACTCATCTTCTCTACTTAACAACTTCATTCAAGCATTTGATTCACGAATTGTATTTGTAATCAACTATAAAGAAGATCAATAAAGTTTAACCTCAAAGTGGACGTAGGCAATTACGCTGAACCACTATAAATTTGGTGTTCTTACTTTCTGCAGTTAGATTAGCATTGTCTTCTCTGTTTAATTTACTTTCATCACTTATATCTCTACACAATCTTTCTCTACGAGGTTAGTGACCAATTTTGGTGCTAACACTTTGGTGATTTCACCGAGAATTGAATTCTCAGACCTCAAGGATCTGCTTTGAAGCTACTGGATTGAACAAATCCCCCAAAGAAGATCCGAATCACTGATAGGACATCCGTTGATTCTACTCAGAGTTCATACCGATAACTCTACAATGGCAAGACCACGTACCAGGTCAGCTTCTCATAATGCGGATGCCCACGAAACTGCTAGTGTGCAACAAGCAGGACCTAGCAATCAACCAGCGATTCCGAGTGCAGGAATTGCCGCTCAAGAACAGACTCCGGTTGTCACCAGAATAGAGTTCAATGACTTGATGAGAGAACTCAGGGAAAGCAGGAGACAACTAGGAGAGCAGATGCAGGCTAACGCCAACCTGATGGCACAACTCACTCAACAGCAGCAACAGAATGCTGGGGGCAATCCCGCTCCTTACTCTTCATCTGACAGTTCAACTTCCTCTGATGAACCTCCCAGGCGCAGACGCCGCAAGACTGACGCTGCACGAGCAGAAGCTGCTGTTCAAACAACTGGAGACCGTGACCAAGCAAGAGCTGGAAACTTCAGGACCGGGGTACAGATGGAGGACAGAGGCCCTGATCATCAAAATGCTAACGATGTCGAACCTCAAGACGCACGATTGGCAGATCGCCAGGAGAGGAGGCATCAGCATGGACAGGCGCGTAGAACAGACACCAACCTTCCACCTTCCATACAGACACCAGATCTGACAGCCATGATCAGGCAGTTGATGAAGGAAAATCAGGGGTTATCGAATGATGATTGGGGAGTGTCAAGAAGTCATACTCCGTTCACGGATATTGTGTTGCAAGCGGCGTACCCCAGGAAGTTTAGTATGCCTACTATCCCTGCGTATGAAGGGAGGACTGACCCCAGACAGCACGTCATGAGGTACGAATGGATGATGGATTCAGCTAGAGCGAATGATGCCACCAAGTGTAGGTGCTTTCCGATTACTCTATCTGGGATCGCTACTATGTGGTTCACCCGACTTCCTCCGCGATCCGTATCAAATTTCGAGGAGTTGGCAAAGAAGTTTATTGAGCAGTTCAGGATACACACTACGCGCCCAAAGGACGTAATGTCTCTGTCAAGTGTAATCCAAAATCCCGGGAAGTCGTTGAAGGAATATTTGCAAAGATTCCACGTTGCAGCAACTGAAGTCAGTAATCCCAACGACCATGCAATTCTAATGGCTGTAATGTGAGGTGTGGATCCAGACTCTGAGTTTGGAGACTGGCTGGCAGGAAAACCTCCGGCTACGCTAGAGCGTTTCTACTCAAAATCACACCAGTTCATAAGAAGAGAGGAAGCTAGGTGGGTACGACGGGATAAGGCGCCAGGACCTGTCCAAGAATCAATAAAGAGCAACATTGCTGTGAAGCAGTCTGGAGACAGCTCGGGAAAGGTCCAGGTCAATGTCCAGAACAAGCCTGGGCAACCCAAGGAGTCCGGAGGAAGGAGTCAAGGGAAAAGAAAAGAAGCGGGGAAGTGGAAGTCGAGAATTCCAAGCTACAGCGAGTATACTCCGCTGAACGTGCCACTTGAGAACATTTACCTATCCACCTGCAATACTTTTCAATACAGAAAGCCACGTCCGAAAGAATCAACCGAGGAACAAAAACGGACCGGGAAATATTGTCGCTTCCATGAGACTTATGGGCACAATACGGAGGAGTGTAGACACCTACACGACGCTATTGAAAAGTTGATCAGGCAGAAGAAATTGCAAGAATTTGTGAAGGATCCTCAAGAAGGAGGACAGGGAACGTCCAACCCTGGTCGTGCACCAGCTCCGCGTCATCCCGAGGAGCCTGCCCGAACCGTAGGTAGACTAGTCATAAATACAATTATCGGCGGACCTCACCCCGCAGATAAGAATTTGCAAGAGATGCAAGTTCCCTGAAGCATGCAGATTTTGAGTGCTGTTCGAACATGGAGGACAGGGCCCCTGCTAAGCAACAGCGCATAATGACAGACGATATTGTGTTTAGAAATAGAGACGCTGATCAGATAGAGGCTCCAACCATCGACCCCATGGTCATATCTGCAACGATCGGACCAGCATATGTGAAAAGAATTCTAATTGATTGTGGAAGTTCAGTCAACATCATCTTCAAGAAGGCTTACGATCAAATGAAACTAGAAACAAAAGACCTGAAACCGTCCAAGGCTCGTATACACGGCTTTAACGGCGTAGCAACCGACGCCGTAGGATACGTTGAGTTACCAGTTGAACTGGGGCAAGGCGAGCGTCGGAGGGTGCAAATTCTACCCTTCGTAGTTTTGGATGTGGATTCTCCATATAATGTTTTCTTGGGCCGGCCGGCCCTGGCTGAGTTTAGGGCAGCATTGGCCCTGTGGTGTTTAACTTTGAAGTTCCCAACTGACAAAGGAGTAGGTATTGTTCATGGCGACCAAGCAGCTGGTCGTTCCTGTTATGTGGCTGAGCTCCGAGAAGCCCATCGGAGGGAGAAGGGAAAGGTTGCGGACAATCCCGTCCGCATCCTTAATGCGAATAATTGACAAGTAGTGCCCGAGCCCTGGCTCGGGCATAGTTCTCGGATCTTCGGAGATATAGATCCGAGAGACGACGATGAGAAATCCAGGGAAGAGAAGGCGGCACCGGCTGAATTAACAATTGACATCTTAGTTAGCCGCGACGACCCTTCGCGAATTCTGAAAATCGGATCACAGCTTGGTCCCGAGATGACTGAAGACCTTAGCGACTTCCTCCGGGCGAACCTTGATGTTTTCTCCTGGGCGCATTCTGATATGTGTGGGATTTCTCCCGCCATCACGAGTCATATGTTGAACATAGATCCGAAATACGTCCCAGTTAAACAAAAAAGGAGAGGAATGGATCTGGAGAGGTCCGCCGCTCTCGGAGAGGAGGTGGACAAACTCAAAGCAAATGGGTTCGTCCGCGACGCCCTCTACCCTGAGTGGGTATCCAACCCCGTGCTAGTAAAAAAGGCGAATGGGAAATGGAGGACTTGCATAGATTATTCCGACTTGAACAAAGCATGCCCTAAGGACAGTTTCCCGCTGCCTAGGATTGATCAGTTGGTCGACTCCACTGCAGGACACGAGCTGCTGTCATTCATGGATGCGTACTCAGGATACAACCAAATCCCGATGCATATTCCAGACCAAGAACACACCAGCTTCGTTACAAATGTCGGGCTGTATTGCTATGTAGTGATGCCCTTTGGATTGAAGAACGCAGGAGCAACTTACCAGCGTTTAGTGAATCGAATGTTCAAGGACCAGCTGGGTAGAACGATGGAAGTCTATGTGGATGACATGCTCGTGATGTCACGACAGTCAAACGACCACATTCGAGACTTGGTTGAGATGTTCGACATACTCAGGTTTTACGGGATGAAGATCAACCCTCTGAAGTGTTCATTCGGCATTGCATCAGGGAAGTTTTTGGGATTCATCGTCAATGCTAGGGGAATCGAAGCCAACCCAGAAAAAATCCAAGCTATTCGAGATGTGCAAGCGCCGAAGACTATAAAGCAAGTACAAAGCTTGAACGGAAAAGTGGCTGCGCTAAGTCGATTTATATCTAGGGCAACTGACAAGTGCATCCCATTCTTCGATATCATAAAGAAAGGGAAGAGAAATTTTGAATGGACGTCTAGTTGTGAGGAAGCATTCCGGAATCTGGTGAGGCATCTGGAGAGTCCACCAATGCTAGCAAAACCAGTTGACCACGAGATGTTGTACGTATACTTGGCTGTATCCCCGCATGCGATAAGTGCTGCATTGGTTCGTGAGGAGGATCGAGTCCAGAAGCCGGTGTATTATGTTAGCAAGCGTTTAACAGGGGCAGAGAGGAATTACCCTAAAATCGAGAAATTGGCTTATTGCTTGGTGATTGCATCACGAAAGCTTCGCCCATAGTTTCAAGCACATTCAATCGGCATTTATACCGATCAACCCCTGAGGCAAGTACTCCAACGACCGGAAACTTCTGGAAGATTGCTAAGATGGAACATCGAGTTGAGCCAATTAGATATCGCATACTTACCGCGGAGAGCCATCCGAGGGCAAGCATTAGCGGATTTCATCGCTGAGTTTACCATACCCATCAAACCGGATGAAGACGACATCATTCCCCCCGTTCGATGGAAATTATACACCGACGGTGCATCAAACGACCGTTGCTCCGGCGCGGGCGTAGTTCTTATAACTCCAGAAAACCGATCAATCTGTTATGCCCTGAAGCTCGACTTCCCGGCTACAAATAACGAAGCCGAATATGAAGCACTGATCGCTGGCTTGAAGCTCATCAGAGAACTCAGAATCGAATCAATCGAAATCTTTTGTGACTCACAATTGGTGGTTTACCAAGTACGGGGGGACTACCAAGCAAAGGGACGAAAGCTTGCTCCGTACCTCGTTCAGGTCCAAGAGCTACTATCAAATCTTGAGCGTTATGACATTTCACATATCCCGCGCGAACAAAACAAAGAAGCCGACTTATTGGCTAAGTTTGCAAGTACCGGCGATGCGCAACAAATGGGATTGTATCCCGTCGAAGTCTTGCATGCCCCGAGCATAGACGGGATGAAAGTCGATCTCGTGTTGGAAACAGAAATCGAGAAGGAATCGTGGATAACCCCATTCAAACTGTACCTAACGACCGGAGCTTTACCAGAAAAAAGAAGCGAAAGATGGCAGGTCCTTCGAAAGGCCGCGCGATACGTAATGCAGGATGGGTCGATGTACCGAAAAGGATTCTCAGTCCCATTATTGCGATGCATCGCTCATGATGAGACAAAGCGGGTCTTAAGAGAGGTTCACGAAGGGGAATGTGGCGACCATACTGGGGGGAAAACGCTAGCAAAGAAGATCCTCCGCTATGGATATTACTGGCCCACCGTAAACTGGAACGCCGCGGACTACGCAAGAAAATGCGACAAGTGTCAAAGATATGCGAAAATCCCGAGGGCTCCATCAACGGAACTCACACAAATGATTAGTCCCTGGCCATTTGCGATCTGGGGAATCGACATAATCGGCTCTTTGCCTATATCCAAAGGTGGCGCGAAATATGCGATAGTTGCAGTCGACTATTTCACAAAATGGGCTGAGGCAGAACCTTTGGCCACAATCACCTCTAAGAAGGTCATTAACTTCGTTGTACGAAACATTATATGCCGCTTTGGCCTTCCACACACCATCATTACGGACAACGGGACGCAATTTGAAAGCAGAGAGTTCAAAGAGTTCTGTTTAAAATATGGCATCGAGAAGAAGTTCGCCGCCGTGGCACACCCAAAAGCTAACGGGCAAGTCGAGGCCGTCAACAAAATAATCAAGTCCTTACTGAAGAAGCATCTGGAGAAGGTCGGAGGCAAGTGGGTAGATGAACTCCCGACAGAATTATGGGCGTATAGAACTACCCACAAGTCCACGACCGGCCACACTCCATTCGCCTTGGCATACGGCTCTGAAGCCGTTATACCCGTGGAACTTGAAGTTCCATCACACCGAGTGACATACTATGATCCCAAGACGAACCAAAATCTCTTGTTGGAATCACTGGACTGCATCGATGAAAAGCATGAAGAAGCCGAATTAAGGGCGGCATCACATAGGCACCGAGTCAAGCGCTACTACGACGGCAGAGTTCGCCCAAGGATCTTTGATGTGGGTGATCTCGTTCTGAAACGAGTTTTCCCGGTACCATCACGTATGAATCCCAACTGGGAAGGTCCGTACGCCATTGAACATAAGCTTGGAGAGGGAACATTCAAGCTGGAAACCGTTGATGGCATGACACTCCCCCGAGCATGGAACAGTGAACATCTGCGGCAATATTACATTTAGCATGTTTCCTTTCTTGTTTTAAGCACTGTTATTTCCTGCATCTTTCCATTCAATAATAACTTAGTTTCTTTTAAAAAAAAAGTTGTAATCGAACAGTTTAGTTGATTTTCATTAATAAAGGCTTGAAGCCGTACCTTCCATGAATCACTAACGTTTCTATATCTCGTAATTGAATGACGAACTGCATTATCTTGTACGAAAAACGGACTCGTATAAACGGTTTCAAGTCTCCAAGTCCCCAGAGCGCGGAGCGGAGTACTCTAAGTCCCCAGAGCGCGGACTAGAGTATAAACGATTTCAAATCTCCGAATCCCAGAGCGCGGAGCGGAGTACTCTAAGTCCCCAGAGCGCGGACTAGAGTATAAACGATTTCAAATCTCCGAATCCCCAGAGTGCGGAGCGGAGTACTCTAAGTCCCCAGAGCGTGGACTAGAGTATAAACAATTTCAAATCTCCGAATCCCCAAAGCGCGGAGCGGAGTACTCTAAGTCCCCAGAGCGCAGACTAGAGCATAAACGAATACAAATCTCCGAATCCCCAGAGCGCGGAGCGGAGTACTCTAAGTCCCCAGAGCGCGGACTAGAGTATAAACAATTTCAAATCTCCGAATCCCCAGAGTGCGGAGCGGAGTACTCTAAGTCCCCAGAGCGCGGACTAGAGTATAAACGATTTCAAATCTCCGAATCCCCAGAGCGTAGAGCGGAGTACTCTAAGTCCCCAGAGCGCGGACTAGAGCATAAACGAATACGAATCTCCGAATCCCCAGAGTGCGGAGCGGAAGTCCCCAGAGCGCGGACTAGAGTATAAACGATTTCAAATCTCCGAATCCCCAGAGTGCGGAGCGGAGTACCCTAAGTCCCCAGAGCGCGGACTAGAATATAAACGATTTCAAATCTCCGAATCCCCAGAGTGCGGAGCGGAGTACTCTAAGTCCCCAGAGCGCGGGCTAGAGTATAAACGATTTCAAATCTCCGAATCCCCAGAGCGCGTAGCGGAGTACTCTAAGTCCCCAGAGCGCGGACTAGAGCATAAACGAATACGAATCTCCAAATCCCCAGAGTGCGGAGCGGAGTACTCTAAGTCCCCAGAGCGCGGACTAGAGTATAAACGATTTCAAATCTCTGAATCCCCAGAGTGCGGAGCGGAGTACTCTAAGTCCCCAGAGCGCGGACTAGAGTATAAACGATTTCAAATCTCTGAATTCCCAGAGCGCGGAGCGGAGTACTCTAAGTCCCCAGAGCGCGCACTAGAGTATAAACGATTTCAAATCTCCGAATCCCCAGAGTGCGGAGCGGAGTACTCTAAGTCCCCAGAGCGCGGACTAGAGTATAAACGATTTCAAATCTCCGAATCCCCAGAGCGCGGAGCGGAGTACTCTAAGTCCCCAGAGCGCGGACTAGAGTATAAACGAATACGAATCTCCGAATCCCCCAGAGTGCGGAGCGGAGTACTCTGAGTCCCTGGATCGCGAACTAGAGTATAAACGGTTTCAAGTCTCCAAGTCCCCGGAACACAGAGTCAGCAAAAAGTCCAAGCACTCGAGAGATGCGGGACGAGAAGTACGCCATGTCCAAAAATGTTTGAACAACACGAGAATGGACCGGGAGATAATGCAACTCATAAGAACTTGAGTTATGGCTACAATTAGTCAGCAAACCAAAGAAAGACAAGAGAATCATTCAAACAAAAAGAAACTAAACTTTATTCGATAAGTTCAAAATGGGATTACATGATCACTCCTGCAAAATCCAGACCTGTCTATACAAACTACAAGCTACGGAAGATAAAAGCAATTACAAGACTTAAGCAAGAAGCTCGTTGAACGAGTATATCGATCATTTCTTCGATTTCTTCTTCTTGTCTTCCTTCGTCTTTTCCGATGACTCCTCTCCCTCACGCCTTTTCTTGGACTTCTTGCTTGCTAAGGAAGCGGAGTCAGGAGTAGGAGACGGAACATCTAGCGGTTTGGACCTGCCCGGGAGGATGATTTTCAGAGGTCTGTTCCGCGGGTCGGAAAGTTCCAGGATTCCGGGTTCAACTTTGACCTCGGCCTTTTTCTTATCCTCTTCGGCAAGGCGGTCCTTCATGCTCATATGCGAGGTATGCTCAGTGGCGTCGATGATTTCAATTTCATCATCCCCTTCGGCAGGAGATGAAGCGTCGAGCTTATCATCATCCAGCGCCCCGATCAACTGAGCATCGGGACCAGGGAGTACTCCCGCGTGGACAGCATCGCTTGTTTTCCTTGCCTCCTCCTTGGCGTCATCGCTCCTCGGAATTTGCTCGGCGTCAGAACAACCTGCACGAAAACATAAAGAATGAGCGTTAGAACGAGTAGCCACTGCTGGAAAAAAAAGACAGGATCTTTCAACTTCTGGAGAAAGAAGAATTTCCCACCAGGTTCCGGTTGGCTATCGGTGGCGCGTGGGGTTTCACCCTCCAGGATAGGTGATAGCACATGAGCACCGAGCCCAGGGTCTTCGGGATCATAACCAAAATGCTGCTCGAATGGATCAAGTGTCGGCCGACCGGCCGATTGGGCAGCAGACTGAGCAGCAGTATGAAGAGCAGTAATATTAACCCCAGATGGGCCAGCTTCACCATCTTTTTCTTTTAGAAGGGAAGAGCCTTTGCTGTAAAGTGCTAATGCTGCGGATAAATCCGATGGCTCATTCCCCCTAAGGAACTCCTTCACCAGGGCCTCCTCATCGACCTCTTCGGAGCCTTACTCGATCTTCCTAATCCTTATCAAAGTTTCCCAGGCCTCGGCTAGGGACTCAAGGTAGCCGTCACCCAAGAATGTTAAGTCGCGATGCATGAGGACGCGGGCTCCGTATTCAGCAATCAACGGGTCAAACATGCTTTTGACCTCTTCCCTGCTGGCTTCCGCGGCCGCCTCGAGGCGAGAGTCAATCTCCTCTGCAGCCTCTCTTTTGCCCTCCTCACGGGCCTCATCCTTCATTTTCTCAACCCCAGCGAGTTCGTCATCGAGCTTTGTTTTCAGGAGTCGGGTAGCAACGATCTCATCACAGTATCGTTGTGATTTTTCTTGAGCATCTACCTTATCCTCCTTCTCCTTGGAGAGTAATTCTTTCAGCTCTTTGACTTGGGTGGCGAGCGCGTCCTTTTCTTTTTGGACAGAGTCTTTTTCTAGGGCGAGGGCACCGCTGCGCTGGACTGCTTCGTCAAGCTCTTTTTTGTGAGCCGCCTCTAAACGAGTAACTGCCTCAGCAGTATCTTTTGCGCTTTGTTCAGCGGCTTCCAGCTTCGACTTATACGAAGCAAGCTCTTCGTCTTGGAGTTTGATGATTTTCCTATCGCTGTTGGCTTCCAGATTCAGACGATCAATCTCGTGTTGACGCTCAACGGATACTTCCGAGATCTTCTCCACCAAATGCACAAACGCGTCATGTTGAACATAGACGTCGTTATTGCAGGCAATGGCACTCTGTTTCACATGCCCGGGAATATGATGAATGGCCGGGAGGAACTTCAGACCATCGAAGCAAATTTTTGGAAACTTGGCCTTAAGATCGACCATCTTTTCCGCAACAGTTGGGTCCACCGCAGGAGTAGGAGGAGGAGGCTTTGAGAATTCCGCTTT
Organism: Allium fistulosum; assembly: GCA_030737815.1. Classification (NCBI taxonomy): domain Eukaryota; kingdom Viridiplantae; phylum Streptophyta; class Magnoliopsida; order Asparagales; family Amaryllidaceae; genus Allium; species Allium fistulosum. The sequence continues at coordinate 303,690,135 of CM060902.1, forward strand.
TTTCCGTTGCTCTCGGACTTGCCTTGTACTCGATGAACTGGAATGTTGTTCTCGAGGAGCATCAGATTGATAACCCTTCTGTAAAGACTTCTCCCTATCCGGCTCAGTTGGAGGAGGAAGATCACGGGACTGGGAAGATTGAGAGTGTGCCTTCTTGCGGTGAGACGACTCGCGGGGACAATTGTCCCTATCTTCATAATCGCCTCTGTCCCTACGTCTGCCTGAACCAGAATCCCGTCCAGAGTGATGAAATACAGAAGAGCCCTGAAGACGATCGAGTCCGTGAGAACGCCCCATATCACCTGCAAAGAATGGAGATAACAACGAGTTAAGAAAAGTCCGTGAGATGAGGAAAAACTTGAAGTGTATGATGGAATGCATATGTGCGTGTGTGTCCTAGTGTTCCCCCCGACGGACCAGTTCGTTTATCTTTACTAATCGGGGTGTTGTCTCCTTGGACCGGGAGTTGAACTCCCGCATTGCCTCTAGCGGGCGAAGAAAATTTGAGGGCTTCAGGATCATCAAACCCGTAATTAAGTATGTCTTCGGGAATAGAAAGGTTCGATAGACCCCTCAAGGAACTTTCCAGATGCTGCGAAGAAGCCTCTTTCTCAAGCGGGATAGGCGTAACTTTTGAAGTGCCACCAACTTTCTCCTTTTGAACTGTATATTTTAACTTCTTCTTCCCCTTCGAAGGGGAGGATGACGTCTCAATATCTTGAACCTCGATTGCCGGATTCCAAGCGGGACCCACGTTCTCGCTTTGAGTCTCAGGAACATCATCTTCTCTGCGCTCACCTTCTCTGTGCGTATCGGGAGTGCGGCGCGACGACGATCCGGCCTGTTTTTTCCTTTTACCGGACGAAGGTTTGGGAATGGTGACACCTTCTGGAAGGCTGATCCGACGACCAGGGGCTAGCAAGCCAAACCCCGACAGCGATTCATTCGAAATGATAGTCCGGATGTCTCGATCCTCAGCAGGAAGAGCTCTAATGGCTTCAACAGCCTCAGAATATCCTCGGCCTTCCGGACGCGGGTTGATACCTGAAAAGATGAAATGAAGAGTTAGGAAAAGCATGACTCCGATTAAATACGAATAGTGACTCAGCAGAGAGACTTACTGCCTTCAACCCATCTCCTAGCGAAACCAGAAGGGCAGCGCACATAGAACCATTCCTGTTTGTACAGGGAGAATTTGCTACATGCCCCTGTCAAGATCTGGCATTTGTGGTATGGCTCGAGGAACATAAAGGAAGGACTGTCTTTCCGTCTCTTGAACATATAAATATATCTGATATCACCGGGGGTTGGAGGTCTGGAGAAGACGGCCATGAAAAGTAAGTAAGTCCCGTATAGAAATGCATGGCCGTTCGGGTGCAGCTGCGACGGAGCTATGTCTATGTACTGCAGAACATCCCGGAGAAATAAATTGAACGGAGGCACGCTGCCCATCCAACACATGAACTTGTTGCAGGTAGTGTACCCGACTGGGGGCAGATGAGGACGATCGTGTCTCGAAGGAACTAACACGTCGGCAAAAAGAATCCCATGAATGGAACATATCCGTCGCAGAGCAGCTTCGTTGATCTTCGAGGCTTGTGAATCGATCGGATTGTCTAGTAAGATTGTTGCCTCCAGAGCATCAGGTGCCAAGTTATGAGCAGGAGAAGTCGACAGATTAGAAGTATCAACGGCTCCTTGCCTTGATGACGGCCCAGGCCTATCGGATATAGTGGCGGAGCTAGATTTTCTCGACATCCCAAATAAATAACGAACCTGGCTAAGTGCTTGAGAGAACTATACTTAAAAAACGTTGAACGTTAGAATTAGCAACACGAGTTTTCCCCCCACGTGGTGTGTGAACTAGTGCAAGCAATTGTGTACAAGCAATAAGATTTCAAAGATATAAAAATGAGCTTCGAATCGTTGCCTTCGAAGACCGTCATCGCTGACCGTCTCAAAGAGCCCGCCTGGTGGTGGTTACAGTTCCAGATCTAGAAAACGTGTAATTTGTGAAGTCTCCGGCTTAAGTCTAACTTGACATTTATAATTTTTCGGCATTTAAATGTTGTTCGGCAATTGCATTGTTCGTCCTAAGAATAGGTCGGTATGTATGTGTGCTCGGTTAAGTCATTGTCAAACGTTCGGCTAAAGGCCTTGTTCGGCTAAGTCTATGTTCGGCTAAAGGCCTCGTTCGGTTAAGTCATCGTCCAGTTAAAAGTTCTATTCGGCATGTATGTGGTTGTTCGGCATGTCTAAGTTCTGTTCGGCATGTATGTGGTTGTTCGGCATGTTTAAGTTCTGTTCGACACGTATGTGTCTGTTCGGCATGTCTAAGTTCTGTTCGGCATGTATGTGGTTGTTCGGCATGTCTAAGTTCTGTTCGGCACGTATGTGTCTGTTTCGCATGTCTAAGTTCTGTTCGGCAGGTATGTATCTGTTCGGCATGACAGTTGTTCGGCAATTATGTTGTTCGGTCTAAATGCTATTCGAAGTATATGTCTGTTCGGCATTTGGGTAGTGTTCGGCCTTAGTTCGTTCGGCTAAAGTAGCCCTCCGCCCTCGATCATAATTCCACCCTACTCCTTCTCCATCTACGCCGAACGACAGAGACAGATCGCCCGGCGAAGGTTGCGCCGTTCGACACCCCATCTTCCTTTTTCTTCTAGTCTTGATCAGCACAAAGGAGCTAGGCCTAACTACCCTGCACCGTTCGGCGACACCAAACGTGCGAGCCACTTCTACTAGCCACACATTGTACAACCATAGAAATACCCCATTTCCATGTGATGAACCTAAAGTTGAAGTAATGTAATCGTGGAAGGAATGATACCTAGTTCGACGATCGAAGTTGAGGAAGGATCAATTAGACTTTATATCTGATAGGATGGCAAAAATTGCAAGTCTCTAGGAATGACAGAAAAGAAGGCGTAAAAGGAAAATGGTGGAAGGGCGCCTGGTTATATAGAGGGAGGTAGAAGTTGAAAAGGCTATACCCGGTAGAACTGGTCAATACCAGAAGTGTTCGGCATCAAAACGAAGTGTCGTTCGACACATAAGGGCTGTCCGGCTTCGAACGTATTGTTCGGCGTCCAAACCACGCTCGTCACGCACCTCCGTCACAGGCATTCTCGAGAAGGCAGCATCAAGGGAAATTGAACCAGATTCAAAGCGCATCACGTTCGGTCACATGATACACTTTGGGGGGCAAGTGTTTCCTGGAGATTTGACCAGGCAACCAGTGCTCGGCATCAGGTAGCACTCGGCGTCAGAGAGTACTCGGCATCTAGGAGTGTTCGGCGAAGTACCTGGCTTCCTAGTGGAACTTGGCGTCATAGAATGTCCGGCATCTAGGAGTACTCGGCGAAGTACACAACATCCATAATGTTCGGCATACAGAGCGCTCGACATCAAGACTGCTCGGCATACGAGAGTGCTCGGCATCAAGACTGCTCGGCATACAAGACCGCTCGGCATACAAGAGCGCTCGACATCAAGGAGAACTCGGCAGCATCTGGAGTTCGGCATACAGGAGTACTCGGCGTAGTACTCGGTAGCATCAGGAGTACTCGGCAACAAGAGTACTCGGCATCTAGAAGAGCGTTCGGCTTCGAATGACAAACATCCTGCACTTCCCAAACATCAACCACATCGTTCGGCATAGAAGGGACTGTTCGGCATCAGGGCGTTCGGCACACCTGGTTCGGCATACAGCGACCACTGTACTGGGGCTGGAGCGTTCGGCTATCCAGCCCACTTGGGAAGTCCAGCCCATATTTGCCTATAAATAGAGGGGTAGGGTCACAGTGAAATGGATCCTTTTTTGGGGAGAGAGAATACTGGGGAGACTCTGCCATTTTCAAGACTCATCTTCTCTACTTAACAACTTCATTCAAGCATTTGATTCACGAATTGTATTTGTAATCAACTATAAAGAAGATCAATAAAGTTTAACCTCAAAGTGGACGTAGGCAATTACGCTGAACCACTATAAATTTGGTGTTCTTACTTTCTGCAGTTAGATTAGCATTGTCTTCTTTGTTTAATTTACTTTCATCACTTATATCTCTACACAATCTTTCTCTACGAGGTTAGTGACCAATTTTGGTGCTAACACTTAGTAAAATGATAAATGGATTTAAACGAAAAGTAAAATATCAAGTTCATGTATGTTACAATCAAAGTTCAAAATTCTAGTTTCGTTCCGTTCATCCAAGATTTTCAAAATTCCTGAAATTTTGGTTATAATTCCATTTCTGATTTGATACCTTTTCTATAGAAACGCATTAATAATATACTATGAAAATTAAATATGTATTATACATGAGAAAGTTGGTTTGATTATTGGTTTTTACTGATTTTTTATGTTATTTTTGCCAAATTGAATCAGAATTGATGATAATTTCACGGTTTTTTAAAATTAATTTTCCATCTGCCCATTTTTAATATGTTATTTGATTTGTCATCATTTAATTCTTTTTCACGTTTATCGCATTTTTCCCCCTTTTCTACTGTTGTTTTGCTTATTTTTCACCACATAACAGAGTCAAATCCAAAATTTGGATCAGAACCCGAGTTTAAATAGGATTCCGTCCCAATTATGATGAAACCAAATCAGAATTCCATTGAAATTTTGAACCATGATCATACACACACATATGACAAGAATCAGCCATATATTATTCTTGCTATACATTAATATCCTTTGATTTCAACCACATGCTCCGAGTTAAATAATATAATCAAGTGACAAGAGAGAGAAATATATATTTTATACAACGGATCGTTGTCGATATTTAATTCGGAGCATGTGGTTGAAATCAAAGTAGATTGAGGTACGGACACATACATACATACATACATACATACATGGTAAAAAATCCTAACAGCCTTACCTAAGTTTCTGCAAGCATGGTAAAAAATCCTAACGGCCTTAGCTAAGTTTTGCTTTTTCATTTATCGTTTGGGCAGCTCAATCTTTTTAGGAAATTATTCTTGTACAGATATTGGTCCTGATTCCTAATGCATAGCATTTTAAAATAATACGTAAACACATACCCATTTTGATTCAAAAAATCCATAGCTGGTGCACAAGCTCCAACCCCCGGAAAAGTAAGGCGATCTGCAGAAAGAATGACCTCTGGTTTTTGCACCTGTTAAAACAAGTGTAGTTCTAAGGGCACCATCTTACATACATGACAATCACAGAGGTATTTGTCTAAATTAACTGTCTCACCCAGAAAGCATATATAGAAAATCTTGATATTCTAACACTTGCAACCTAAGAATATCAACCACCAAGCAATTATCATACTTCTAAACATATTATAATGTTAATAGGTGGCAGCATGAGTTTATATCTGCTTGACAGTTTAAGGTTAAATTCAGACATAGAAAGAGTCCATTCTCTTCATAGCAAACGATAACTTCCTCAGTGTCTTTCCCCGCTGTTATATGTGAATGTCAGCTTAATTTCACCATAATGATTTAAGTTTATATTTAAAAATTGTTCTTTTGGATAATGTTTCAAAAATTAAACTCAAATCTGAAAATTTTCCAAAAATCTAGAAGACAATTTTTCCGTCATTGCAATAAATAGATATTCTCATATACTTGTATAGTATTTTATCCATACCATAAGCACCCCCACGTTGTAATTAAGTAATTGTTGACAGTAAAATGAGAGAGAACATACGCCTTTAATGTTGAATCCAAGATACTTAATAGCATTGTGAAGACTTCTAACATTACCAGCTCCATAATCAAGAATAATAACCGCCGAAACCAGAAAATTTAAATTTCACTTAAAAAATGGACTGAGCTACAAAGAAGAAGGAAGGTGTCGAGAAGGATCAGTTGAATTTGAAGAAGAAGAAGAAGCGCAGATTGAGAAATAGTTTCTGGATTTGGAGAAATAAATGAGAGAGTTACATTGTGTTAAAATTAGACAGCGAGAAACTGGGAGTCGAGAAGAGCGGAGGGATGAGAGGGAAGGGCATTCCATTTTTGCTATGGCAGCTCTGCTAATTTATCATGGTTTGGAAAATAACGAAAGCATCCATTCCCTCCGTCGAGTTTCCCTTCATCTTTTTTTCATTTCTTCGAGCGTCTATCTATTCTTCTTATATTTTGTAATTAACGTTGAAAACTCAAAACATAAAATATAAATAAACCAAACGACCTTTAATTTCTCAAAAACAATTTCACAAAATGCCCCATTTCAAACTTTCTAGCAAAAATATTTGATTTAAACTGCAAATATATGTAGCTGGAACCGCAAATATGTGCAGCTAGCTGCACATTTTTGTAAAACGAATATATATTTACAGATGTGACAGCAAATATATGTAGTTTTGATTGCAAGTTGATGCATATATATGCAATTTAAACTGTATATTTTTATTGTAGAAGTTGATAGGGGTGTTTCATAAAACTATTTTATAGAGGGGGCGTGTAAGTAGATTTTGAAACTTTTTTTTGTGTTTGACAAATTTTCCTTTAAAATAACCATTTTTTTAGGTTTCGGGATATTTGTGGAATTCGCAAAGAACTTAGCAAATATTTGCAGAGTAATATTTACATCATGAAATAGCAAGTTTAAAAATGTCAACGAGATTTTTTGTTCTCACAACACAAATTTAGATTTTGAAGTAATTACGGTGTCGAACGCATACGTAATTATTAATTTGCAGTTTAAGTGATATTAAATTGTCGTTTGAAGACGTAATTATGTTGTTAAAGCTTACACAATTATGTAGAAGCACTTTAACTGTGTATTAAAATGTCAAGTTCATTTTCAAAAACAAGTTTAATCAAATCCAATGCAGAAGCAAGGTAATATATGTTGAAAAGTAAATGACACAAGAATTTATGTGGTTCGATTTAAGATATCCTACGTCCACGGGTAAATTTCCTTTCTCTTTAATTCTTTTCTAGTACAAGTTTTTGGATTCTAATGGCAGATAGTACAATTTTTATATTATATAATTCAAAGACCATAAAAATTTGATCTCCTTTTTATGCTACAATATCTTACCTTTTATAGCAAATATGATATCACATGGATTGTTAACATCGTATCCTCGTATCCTTTCTCCATCAATAAGTTTTGCCACGTGCCTTTCATCCGTAAGTTTTGTCAAATGTGCATGGATTGCTGATGTGGATATAGGCGGGATGATTTGGCATTAGGTGGGAGAATAGTTCTCTAGATAGAAATTTTGAATTTTGAAGTGATGTGCTTGAGATTGAGATTGGAGATGGTATGTTGTCATGATATTGGCACAACACATAATTATTTAAGTTGCATCTCTTTATAAGCGTGACTTGATTATGTCGTCTGCACATGAGGGTGTGACCCTTAGGTATCATACCATGTTGTTGCTTTGACTATGGTGGCACAGTCCATCTCAGCCAAGGCGCATTAGACTCAAGGGTGGTGGTGCAGTTTGACTCGAGGGCAGCGGTGTAGCTTTCCTGTAGGGTAGCAGAACATTTTGGCTTTAGGGTAGCGGTGCAGTTTTAACCCGAGGGTGGCGGTGCATATTTTGAACTTTGCTGTAACGACCTAGGTTGTTCAGTTGGGCCATACTAGTCTTCTTTATGTATTAATTTCAAATTTGATGTTGCACATATTGTTGTGCATGAATTGTGGGTCATGCATTTTCAATGGGGTTTTAGTTGGGCTTTGCATGATGTACTTTGGAATGTATGTTGTTTGTTTTTAAGGTAGATGCATCCCATTTTATCCTCCTGCAGCGCTTTATAGTCCATTGACTTCATGCACTTGAACATGTGCCGAACATACCATGGGAGAAAAAAACGGGTGTAACATTTGCCCTCTAAGTTTGGGCTAATGCATATTAGGATAGACTTGTTATTTCACTCCAGTTTTTTCGAATGATCTTATCGGCTGTTTTTCACATTTAGTGCTCCTTACAAGTATCACAATGTGGTTAGTTACTCTTTCTAAACGTTATCGGATGAGTCGTTTCGTGTTATAGAAAATCCGCTATTTTTTGTGAACGTGTTTTTGTAATTGTTAACATCTAACGGTCGCTATTTTTTTTGTCGTTTAAATAACTTCTTTAGGAACCTATATATTTCTAACTTCTTTTTTCTTCCCTCTTTTACATAATCTAGAATTTCTTTATATTATATCATCTTTCTCAATTTTCATCTTCATCCCTTCGCTGTTAATTACCATTTCATGTAAGTAAATCTCTTATCTCTTTTTGTTTCGAGTCATTTTTTTTTGCAAGGTCGTTCGTTGCATTTATATCGCTATGGTTGCTTGGTTAATTATAGATATTTTCTTTTTATGTCCTCGAGTTCTTTGATTAAAGGTCTACATGAATTTATTTGAATTGAATTGATTTCCTTGTGAAATCAATGTTGGATCTTTCTATTTTCTTTTTTAGCAGCGCTATGATTTTTTCTCCTCGTTATCAATTTTAAAATCGTTTTTTATATTTTGTTTGCCCGTTCTTTTAGTTGTTGATGGCCTCGGACAATCTTCCCAGCACATTTGGTCAGGAATCTGTCATCAACTATTTGCAAATAGAATCAAGCCGTGGGCATCCTAAATCACTTTTGAATTAGTAATTATGAATTCTGGATTCCCTCCCCTTTTGGGCGCATTCATATGACCTAGAAGGGTTCATCTTTCTGACTTGGGAACATATAGATGCGGTCTCCACTTAGGGCTGACACTTTAGTAAAGCTGGAAAAGCAATGGCTTTAGGCCACGTAAATTGTAAGGGACCATCTTCATCTTCATATTCAGCTCCCTTACATATCAAACAGCAGCTGAAAATGAGCAGAAAAAAGAAAAAGAAGAAGATCTGCATACCGCAGCCAAAAAGAAAAGAAGAAAAAATCCCGATCCGCAAAAGCATCAGCACGCTCAAGCATAACACATAAATGACGCATCTCCAAACTTTGAAGGTGGCGATGGCTCGATTGTGATAGCGAAGGGAGCATTGGGGCAACTCGAATCTGACGCAATTAGCAACTCCAGTCATAGATCTTCAGTTGTGACTTGTTGTTGGCTAGCATCGCTTGTTGAAAAGGACCGAAAGGTACTTAATGTTAGTTTGGTAATTGCTGGTTGGCATATTTTAAATTGGTGTAGAAATCAGATTAGGTTGGCAAATCGGTACTATTTTTTTCCTTCGATTTACAAAATTTATGGAGGGTTTTTGACTTTTTCAAATCTTGAACAAATTTGATTTTGTAGACAAATTATTAAACCATTGATTACTTTGGGTGCAAAAATAAATGTGTAAGAGAGGTTATGTTATCTAAAATTGATAAGCAGTTTCTATTAATTTTAATTAATGATTCCAAATGTTGTAAAATATTTAACAATAGTTAATTTATTTTTGAATGTTCTCCTTAGATATGTGATATTTGCATTGAATTAGACAAAAATTGTTTCATATTTGAAATTGAGGGAATTAGGTATAAGGACAAACTTTGAAAAAATTTAAGCTGAAAGACACAAAGTTTCATTTTTGGACTGAAGGACAAACTTTGAAAGAAAATTAGGCTGAAGGACAATGCTAAATATAGTAGCATTTTGTACAGTGCAAACATTGTACAAAATGCTAATTATAACTAGCATTATATCCAGTTTTACATTGTACAAAATGCTAGTTGTATTTAGCATTGTCCTTCAGCCTAATTACCTTTTAAAGTTTGTCCTTCAGCTTAAAAATGAAACTTGTTGTCCTTCAGCCAAAATTTTTATGAAAATTTATCCTTGTGCCTATTTTCCACTTTGAAATTTGTTTCAATTTAATGACAGTGATTAAATTATTTTATTTTAGTTCTTTTTGATTGGGTGGTCACAAATTGTTTCCAATTTGTCATTTTCTTTCCATATTATGATCACCACTGTTTGTGTAGGGAGCTAAAAATTTATTCATGTTCACTATGGTCACGTGCTTTACAATATCGGACGAAAAATACGTATTCATCGTGGTATATCTACTTTCTTTATATTGCTACTAGGTTGAATAGTTTATGTTATGCGTCATTGAAGCCAATGGCCCCAAATTAGTCGATATTAAAAATTACACAAGCTTACAAATAACCATCTACGGCTAAAGTCACTTTTTTAGGACAAACTGGTTGTTATTTACTTTTCATAATTGGCGCATTGAAAATGTTATGTAAATGACATCGTGAAGATATCCAATTATTAGAGAAATATGTTGGTGATATAAATACAACAAGATTACTATATATTTTCAAATGATAAGGCAGGATATATTGTTGTGTGGGAAGACGAAAGATTTGTTGTGCTGGAAATGGTCGCTTTCTAAAGAATGCGTAACGCAAAGATGATGTTTGCCAAGGTATATCATTTTCTTTATACAACCTACATTGTTTAATAATTTATGCTATGGAGTGTTTATATAAGGCAAGATATATTAAGTTTTTATGTAAGAGTCTTGGTTTTGCAATTGTTTTTAAACTCCAAAACTCCTAGGACTGGTTTCGTCTCTACTTCCCACTTCATCCCCTCATCAAGGAGTGGTTATCCACCGTGGGCTTCTCCCCCATCCACTTGGTCCATATATCATATTTTCTCTTAACATACACTTACATTTTGTATGCTGAACATTTGACCATGCATACTTGTCAAGAGTTGATTTCCCTATATTCTGTTCATAAGAGTTTTTCCTCAGGTTATGACAGATTTCACTTCGTTAAAGCTATGATATCTCTTGCTTCACTTCTCCTCGTAAAACCCGAAGGTGGACGGACCAGTTTTTCTTTATTTCCAATCAAGATGGCTTTGGTCCTTCTTTCTAAGAGCCTGGTACTGCCCTTTCTCCTTCTCATTTCTCTTCTTTAATTCTCTTTCCTGCATTGATTTGCGTCTTTTTAACTTTTTAGTTGATCGCCCTGAGTTCACTGGCACTAAGCATGAATTGTTTGTCATGCATAGAGCGAATGCACTTATGCTTGCTGATGATATCCATAAGGGTTCAAATAACTTTATAGAACCCCTACCGTGCATGCATAACTTTTATGTCGACGTCGTCACTTTTCACATTATGTTTTCGCCTACGTTTTCAATCACATCGGAAGGTATACTTATGCCATTTTCTTAGGTTGAAGTTGTTTATTATATTATTTCTTAAATTGTGCAGGTACGATGTCTTCAAAGCTTGCTTCTACATTTTTATGGAAGTTCGGGTCCAAAAAGGACAAAACAAGCCGCCGGAAAGATCTGAGGAGAGCCTCACTTCATTTGAGGAGGTTAACATGAAAGCTCGTCATAATGCAATGCTCCTACTTCTATCACCCTTGCTGCGCATCCTCTTGCAATACTTAAAGAGTAATATTTGCAGAGTAATCCGTAGATATTTGCAGTTTCTGGACTGCAAATATTTGCAGAGAACTCTGTAGATATTTGCATTTTTAAAGAAGATTCCAAAAAATTTATTTTGATCATAGAAATATACATTTAATTTTTGGTTAATTTTAGAAAAAATATGATTTTTTTACTGAAATTCAAAATAGAGATATAATTTAAAATATGTTTTTAGAAAAAGTTTTTCACGTACCAAATCTAATAATAAGCGGTGAAACTAGATTTCCTCAATTTTAAAAGTTTCATGTTTCTCAATCTTCTCGCAAGTATAACCATATAGTCAGCAGGATAAAGCCTAGCCCAACTCAAACCGGCCAAGTACACCTAAGCCCGGCCTAATTAATGCCGATTGGCATTTCTAAATACAACTCCATCCAAGCCGGCCCATTTCTCCTAAGCTCGACCCAGTTTGTGCTAGCCCAGGCTCAACCTGGCCCCACACCAACAAATTCACTTAGCACACTCCAGAGCTATAGTCAACCAACTCAACTTTCGATGACTTCGATAGCCAACTCATCCGACCAAGCCCGGCTTAAGTGAGACCCATCTTTGACCTGGTTCCATTTCAACCCACCTTCTACTAGCCCCAAGTAGACCATTTTGTCATCTCAAGGCCGGTTTAGCATGCCACTTGTAGCCTTGCCCTTAGCATTTTTCAATTTCTCTCGGCAATTATGAGCAACAAGAAACTAGCCATAACTATGCATTGGAAGCTTCTCCTACGGTCTTATCCCCTATGAAAGAAAAGTAAATGACAAATAGTACACCTAGGTGTACCCAGTACAGTAATGCATCTGCCAAAAGCATACATACTCCTGTAGAAAGCCGCATTTCCTCAGTACAAAGCATGTGTCTTGTACGACATTACAGTTGGCATGCATCTCAACTATTTGATCACACCAGTTTTATATCTGTCTTCCACCGGCCAAAGAGATTGGATCAACGACTGACAGTGTTTTCCGCTTATTTCCTACTCAATCATAGTTATCCATCCATCAACATTTACTATTATAAATATATTTTTCCATACGACATCAAAGGGGCTAATTTTTATACTCAGAATTCTCATTTCTAGCAAACAAAATACCCAAAGCTCTTGAGTTTAGTAACCTTGTAGTCTTAAATGCTAAATTTCTTTTTATTCTCTTATAATCCTTTATAATTGTAAGAAATAAACATAGTAAGATATCTCCATAGTGGACGTAGGCAAGCTTAGTTAAACCAATATACATCTTTGTGTCATTTACTTTAATTTTCTCATTTTACTCCTTATTTTCAATTTTAAGCCTAGCATTACTAAGTAACCTTTGCTAATACAAATGCATTAGTCTAATTTCGAGTTTGGCTAAATTTTTAGTCAGGTTTTGATGCTAGAATGAGAACCTCCCCTAAAAGCTCTCACCTTTCTTCACTTTTTCTTCTCTACACTCTCTTTCACGCTTTGCACCATGTCAAACCCCGGTGAAAATGAAGATATGCTACTGACTGTGATATTAATGGAAACACTATCATCGATGCCGCTTTCCCCATCCATGGACTTAGCAACGACATGTGGCGATGTGTGCTTCAGTACTTAACTAACATAGGAAAGCTAACACATAAAGTGAATGAATTAAGGGCTAGTTCGGATACCTAAACAACCATGAACTTCAGTCCTCTGCCCCTCTTCGTGCTTACAATCTCATGATTACCTCCTAGGAGTGGGTGGTAATTGAAACTCCAACCGGAGTTGCTCCTGTTCACAACAGGTGAACGCATGTTGTGCTCAAGCCATCTGACTTTTAGAAACCTTTAGGCGGAAGATGGAGCTTGAGACTTGAGATCCGTGCATCTATAGTGGTAGCTCTCTTACCACCAGCAGAGAACACGGAGCCCCTAGCACACTCCCGGTCCTAGAGGGATGTACCCAGGCTCAGGCCTAGATAAGGCCGGGCCAGAAATTCACGGTCCCCCTCTATGCATAGGGAGAGGAGATACCCCAATCCAGTCCAACGTCACTATCACTCTTTGTCATATTGTTGTCATCATTCACCCACACCACAAAGACAACAGCTGAGCCCACAACTGGTGGTAGGCCAAACACTTCTGTAGTAGGCAGATACTGGCCATTTGGATGAAATAAATTACCTTCACCAACAATTTAATAAAATGCAAGCCCAGAACGCCAAAGGCAAGGCATTGTCTGATGACGAGAATGAAAAGCCTTTCTCCGAAGAAATTTTGAATATATGTATATATATATATATATATATCCATGGGCGGTATGCCTTGTCACCTGTTGACAAGTATGATGGCAGTGCTGACCTATCTGATCACATTATTACCTTCAACATCATCCACAACGGCCAGCTTCCCGACCCAGTAAAGTGCTTACTCTTCTATTCCACTCTCATAGGACTGGCCTCCTTCTGGTTTCTGCACCTACGACCAAACATCATCTATTCTTAGGCCCAACTTTGTAATAACTTCAAGACCGGGTTCTTTATCTCAAAGACCCATGTTATGATGACTGGTGAGCCAGGTAACATTAGAGAGGGGCCGATCGAGAATCTTCTATCGTATGTGAACCGGTTTAACAAGGAATCCATCCAGGCAAGGGATGTTGGTAAGAATAGCTTGGTTGTAGCCCTATGCTTAGGGGTGAAATATAAATCAAGAATCTGTAAGTAATTGCAAAAGCAGTCGGCTGTGTCTTGACCGATTTCTATCGGGGGAGCACAACATCATGAAAATGGAAGACGTTGATCTCTCTGGCAGTGATAATAAGACCCAGCGTACAAGCCAAGCCGGCTCACGTGAAAATACCAACTATCAGGGTAATGGTCGATGAAACAACAACAACAAGAAGAGACCTATTGAACATGACACTCGATACAAATCTTGGTACACTAACTATGCTACTATGAATAGGGATATGGAAACAATATATCTCACAACCAGAGACCGGGTGCAATTCCAAAGACCATCTGCCACCAGAGGCAGGAGTAGGGAGGAACCTCACAGTAATAGTAAGTACTACGAATTCCATCAAATCAATGATCACTCCACTAGAGTGTCGTACACTGAAAGACAAGATTGAAAGATTGATCTAAGAAGGAGTACTTATAGAGTTTGTTTGGCACCAGGTTGAACAAAGCGGCTCGTAAAAATCAGCTCGCTCAACCTTCACAACCTAATAACATTATAGAAATAACTTAGATTTTGACCGTATGTAGAGGCTTGCATATGGCCAAAAGTAGTCGGGGAGCCCAGTCCTAGTACTAGAAGGAAGTGGATTCGGCCGATCAGGTATATTCATTAGAGCACCGCATGTCAAAAGCACCCAGAGTAGAAGCTGATCAGCCCATCACTTTTACAGCCAAAAATAGGGAAGCTATCTCTTACCCCCATCATGATCTCATAGTCATCACTCTTGCAATGCCCAACTCAAACGTGCATCGAGCATTCGTGGATGGGGTAGCTCTTCAACATCATGTTAAAACATATCTTCAAGGCACTCAAGCTTCTTGCTTCTAGCTTCACCCTCTACGCCTTACTCATTTACGACTTTGGGGGTGTTGGCATTGTTCCAATCGGGATCGCATCTCTCATGAACACCTTCGGCCAAGAGGCCCTTATTGCAAATATATAGGTAAACTTTGTAGTGGTTTATTACCCATCTGCTCATAACCTATTAATATGACGACCAATCCTGCCAGAGCTAGATGCAATCATCTTACATAACTGGCGTGTCATGAAATTCTCTATCCAAAGCAAAGTCGGTTAAAATCTAGGGAAACCAAAAAAAAGGTTGGAAGTGTTAGGGGACCTCCCTCTTACAAGAAAAGAAGGGTGTCATCATGCTTCAACAAGAGTTTGCAATGCTCAACGCAATTCACTTGAGAGAACCTTTGAGCCGGTCAGTGCTAAGGTTCGTGCCGAGACCACTCCCTACTTCGAAGTTGAGGCATCCACATCAATACTCCCTTCGCAAGGACACTCAAGCACTTTAGGGCTTTTGTCGAAGTGGAGGACCAAGACAAATCACTTGATGAAGTAACAACAATCAACGATGTGTCACCTAGAAGAGTGCTCAAGGTGGACCGTGTCACACTCTTGTAGGGACCATCCTTGCCCTTGAAGAAATAATTGCTTATGGTGTGTCACCTAGGAGTAACTATGAGCCTATCAATGATCTGATTCATGTCGAGACCACCCAAGGAATTGAAGCTACATCAACGGACCGTGTGTCACCCAAGAGAATCCTCAAGCCAGTTGCCACTCTGGTTGGTGTCGAGACTGCTCGCCGCAACGAAGACTGGTTTAACAATCTGGTGTCGAGAAGCAATTAATTAAAAATTATTAACGATGTGTTTAATTAATTAAAATAGATTTTTAGGATTAAATGATAATAAGTTTGGAGTTAATTTAATAAATGGGTTTAAAATGTAAATAGGTGGTAATTAAATTGAAATAAGTTAAAATATGGAAATAATATTTTATAAAATTATGTATGAATAAATTATATTGTTTTGAGTAAGAACAAATTTAAAGTGGAAATTTAAAATATTTTGGGTTAATAAATAAGTTTTTTTAAAAGTGGGCTAAATCAAATAATTTTGAGATAAATAATTAAATAGAAGAATTTGTGGAAAATAAATTCCATAAAAATTTATCATATTAAGTAATCATATAAGTAACATGAATATGATTTTATTTTGGAATTTAATATTGATTTGTGTTTAGTAAATATTAGTAGAAATGGAAAACAAGAGAAGGGAATAAATGGAAATTCGTTACCACGAAGTCTAAGCACTAAAAGCCAAGCCCAAACTACATGTATCTTATATCTAGATTTTTCATTATCTAGGGTTTTCTCTCTGCTATTCCCTTCATGAAAATTTGCCCATATATACTCCTCCCTCATCAATTTTCAACTTCTTGCTTTAGGAAATAAGAACTAAGAAACCCTCCTCCTCCTCCTCCTTCTTCTTAAATTCAAATAAAATAGAAATAAAATTCTATAAATTTCCAAATCAATATATAAACATCTCAACACCAAGCTTCACTAACACACATACAAAAGATTGCTTTTTGATCAAGGTTTGAGTTCCTGGAATTTTAGAAATAAAGGGAGAATTAGAAGCATGAAGTATTTTGTGCAAGTTTCATTCAAGGTGAGTAATTTTACTCACTAACCTATGTTTACATATGTCTATATTGTATGAATTCCTTGTTTTATGTTTGTTTTGTGTAATATGTTTTGTTTCTACTCTTGAATATGATCGAATTGTGTAAGACATGGTTCAATTCTGATTAAAAACATTGATTAAGTTTTGTAGGAAGTCGCAATCGGTGTTAAGCACCGGTCGACCATTAGCGGTCGGCTGTTGAGCCTGTTTCTTGCACAGATAAATAATAAAAATAAAAAATAACATATATATATATATATATATGAAATTTAAACATACTTTAATGATTTAAATGTACAACAATAGTATGATTTTTAATATATTTATGAATTTATTATGAGAAAATTTTAATTGAAATTTAGTTTAAACTTATTATAGAAGAAATTAATTATCTAAAGGAAAATCTAATTTTTATTATAAATAATTTCTTAAAAGTATTATATAATTTCTAAAAAATAACAAATGCATTCTAATTCTCCTTATAAGTATTTTGAAGAGTATTTCATAATTTGTGGGAATATACAAAAATATTTTAAATTCTTAACACAAGGAAACTTGGATTTAATACTTATAGCTTCATTTAAATATCTTATTTTATTTTAGAAAGTTGTGAAATGACTTCTAAACACTATTGAAAGATTTCTAAATTGAGTTAAAGTTATCGAATATTTTGAATATAAATAATGGATTTGAATTATATTTTATGCTTTGAAATAAAATTTGGAAGTTTATAAATTTATTTTCAAAGTAGAATTTAATTACGGTAACCTCTATAAGTTATATTTGATTTGTAAAGTGACATTAAGTGTTATATATATATAAATATAAGTAAAGATTTGGAAGTGAATTTTTGTATTTAAATCTATATTTGTGATTATATAAATAAAATGAATATATTATTTATTACATAAATGTTTTAAAGATATTGTTATTAGAATATAATAATTAGTTTGAAAAGATTTATTAGATTTTTATAAATGTAATCTCTTTTCTAATTTATATTTGAATGTTTTAATTGTATTCATCCTATGTGATGAGGAATCTAAATAAACAAAGATATAATACCATGTGGTACGGGGCTTTCGATAATATTTCTTTGGTTATTCTTTAGACTCGTCATTTAGAATAATACAGTGGAGATTTTAGATTGTGAGGAATTTGAGTAATTGGACTAATAATACCATTTGGTATGGGACATTGGGTAGTATTTTTCAGTTGCTCTTATTACTCATGATATTGAATATATGATGGAGTAAGTGTGACTTGTGAGCACTGAATAAGCAGACTAGTACCATACGCTGGTATGGGACACCATTGTGATATTTATTCAGTTATTCTTTGCTCATGGATGACACTCGTATGTGAATAAGCAGGATGAGACTATGATCTAGAGCTTGCTATAATAAGCTAGGTTTCGTGCCTATTGTCGTGTATGAGCATATTTACATGGCTGTGTGTCGACCTATATATTCATATACATATACATATACATATACATGTACATATACATATACATGTACATATACATGTACATATACATGTACATATACACATACATATGCATATATATCTGTATGTGTAGTGTCTGTTTATCTACCACTACCCAACCTTTTTTATGATTCAGGAGTGAAGTAGATTATGCCAGTATCTACCTCTAGCGACATGATTGCAGGGTCGTGCCACTAATCCGTGACACCCTTTATTTATAGTTATGTGTTATCATTGTGTGCGTTTTCCCATGTGCCCTCTAGGCTAGTAGTCTGTTATCATAGGGTCATGTGCCGAGCCGTGACCTAGTTAAGTCCTTGCATTGATAAGTACACCGGTGGTTCTTGTCATGATAACGACGGAAAGTAACCGAAGACTGTAGGAGTCGTGTCAAACAGACACACGTGTGGCATTTGAAGCAAGCAAACATGCTGTCAGTCTCCTGTCTGGTTCTAATATGTGGTAGTAGCCATGTACATACTCTTTCTAGAGATAATGAGCCGTGGTTATGCCTAAGACCATGTCCAGTGTATTGTCAATCCCTGTAACTTACATCTATACGACTGATGGGCAGACGGCCTATCCTTTTTAGGCAGACGGCCTATTCTTTACTGATTGTATATGTGGATGTTGTTTATTCCAACTTTATGAGTTCGACGGACCTAGGAATGTCTACATTTTATTTATTTAGGGTATTGTTGTGTGCTAGCCTGTTTCTATTGATTTCTGTGATTTGATGATTATATTTTATTATTTGAGATTGATAGATATACTTGGACATTACTGTATACTAACGTAACACCCTATAATTTTAAGGATAATTAACTAATAATCAGTAACGCTAAAAATAGAATTTTTACAAATGTCAGAATTTAACTACCAAACTTGCACCGTTGGGTTTGTGGCAATCTTCTTATCAGTTTTCATATATAAAGTCTTCCAATCGGAGTTTAAACAAAAAAATTATTAACGTTTAAATAATTCAAGTAAGAAATAATTATATATGTAATTAAGAAAATAGAGGACAATTAACATAAATTAGTTAACGTTAAAGGTTGCTTAAGGTTTAATTAAGATGAATGCGGAAATAAATATTCTCAGTCAAGTGCAAAAGGAAACAAATGAACAAATAAAACGTGCAAAATTATTTACCGTAATTAGATACGATCGGTCGACCTTTGACTTAGACCGGTTGACCGCTAGCGGTCGGCTGGTAGAGGGCGGCTGTCACCAGGTCGAGATGTCAATTATGGGATTTTGTCGTGGCTGCATGGCCTAAATTTAAAATAAAAGAATATAACGGCTGTCATTGATTCGAACCCTTATAAATACGGGCTTAACCTCTCACTTTTCTTTTCATATTTTCCGAAGCAGCAACGAAGCTCTATCATTTTCTCTTTTCCAAAAATTCTTAAACCTAAATAAATTTATAGTCTATATACGTATATACAAGCGGAAAATAACATAGGATAATTGAGAAGAAGAATAGGGTTAAATAACATCGTCAAAGCCAAGGTAAATTATAAATCCAAATATAAAATCTATATTAAATCCAAATCATTTCTCTGATCTAGATTTTTGATAGATATATGCACGCATACGATATAAGTATTCAAATAGGGAGAGTAAGGGAGTTAAACTGAAATAACAGGGATTAGATCTAGAGATATGGAAAGCTAAAAAGGTGAGTGGGAAATTGTATATTTTTATATAATATTAGAGTTATATTGTTGTAAATCTATTCCTGTATGCCTAAATGTAAACTTAGAATTATAGGCTAAACCGTATAAGTGTAATGAATTTATAAATCCCACCTACATATTCTATGGTTGATAACTTGTATTTAATATTGCATGTACTTGAATCTGGAAAGTATTGGGTAGTAGTAGTCCTTGAATTTAGTATTGGGTGGCAGTAGTCCCAGAATTTGATAAATTATATTGTAATTCCAGATTTGTTGATTAATTGATTTATGCAAGAAAATGTAAATTAGAAGTTATCATAATAAATTGTTGGAATTTAAGTGTAATTCATTGGAATGTAGGGTGTTGCAATGTAAATTTCTATAGATTATCAAGTTCAGTTTTGCAAATAAAAGTATATCTTTTGAAATAAAAAGGAATATGCCAAAAAGAAAAAGATGTATAAAATTGGGATATTTTACCGTATTTTGTATTGTCTATTTCAATAATTATAAAATATAATTCCTTGTAATTTCAAACATAACACAAATTTCCTTTTTGGATAATATATAGAGATTTGTAGTGTTAACCTTTCCTTTTGAGGGAGATGGAATTCCAATTCACTAAATTGCAGAAATCCCTAGGTATGAATTAAAGAATTTAAGTTGTGACAATAATAACAGTTAAATTATAAAATTTGGAATGTGTGTATATATATATATATATATTGTTAGCGAAGTTTTTCGGCTTCACATTCAACAGGATCGTGGAGCAACCCAGTGACTAGCTGCTTCCGCGAATTGGAATCAGTTAATTTAATTTATGTTTTATTCACCTTTGAGTAGCGGCTATGTTGTCGAATGCTTACACAGCCGAGTAGTCGTACTTCAACTATTTGTTGAAATGTCAAAATGGTTTGCAAACAAAAAGGAAAGCAAGATTTAAATAGTAGAACAGTGAAAGTAAGACACAAAGATTTTTACGTGGTTTGGATTACTGTTAATCCTACGTCCATAGGATATTTAAGTATATATTTGCTATTTTTGTTCAAATGATTGTAATGGCCATAAAAGCGTACAATATTCAATTTGTTGTTTATGGAAGGAGAAAAGGCTTAAAGGAGAAGATCCAATCCAAGATCCATTTTTCGTTATCTAGTTTTTCCTTTTATAGTATGAAAAGTGCATTGCTAGTTGTTGCAATCGCCTTTGATCTTTTCTCTTCAATCTCCACCTTCCGATTCTACCATTTGTCATCTGTCTACAACCCCTATTTGTTGTGCCTATATTGTGATGGGTTTTTGATGGGAAATCGTAATATTGGCGGGATCTTGGAAATTCAAGACTGGATGCCTGAAAATTGGAAGGGAATCCAAAGCCTGTATGGGTCGGTCCCCTCTCTCTCGTAATGGCAAATGTCCTAAGAGGTACGGTAGGGGACTGCCTTGAAGCTTTGCTCTGTTGTTGATGCACATGAAGAGGTGCAATAGTGAATATTGCTTGGCATTCAGACCGCACTACCCTACCGATACCTTTACTACCTTTGCTTGACTTAGTAAGGTGTCAGGTCGAAATGGAATAGCTTTTCCTCTTTCTGCTCTAAGGGTTGACTTGGCACATGTCTGGAACGTGTTTGAGGCTATTCGTAATGAGGATTTCCCTCCGTGCAAATATACTTTTACTACCGATAAGAGGGAGACGGGACTTCACACTGGTCATTTTGTTGTATGTTCGTTCTCCGTTGAGGCGTGTTCCGAGTGTCTTTGTATATAGCCCCTTTGGGGTGCTTTGGCTCCATACAGCACTGTCTAGATTGCCGTCGGTACGTGCTGGAGCAGACCAGTTCCTATAGGCATTGACAAAGTGTGAGTTTTAGGGGTTTGGTTAATTCAGTATACCATTATTGCTTATTATGCCTCGGCCCACTTTATGTCTTTGGTGTTGGATTTGGCCGTCATGACCTGCCCATGTTCCTAGAAGCGTGTAGTATTTCCCTCGTTTTTCTTTATTGCGGTTCGTGGTAGGAACGGGTGTAATATATATATATATATATATATATATATATATATGTTATCCCACCTTTTGGCAAGGCCGAGATACCAAGGAGCTGACTGGAAAAAGACAAGATCATACGTCCTCAACTTTAAATGATTGCTGGGATGTTGCAAATACCGACGAATTTTGCCCGAGTCCAGATCGGGCTACAATCGATAAGGCACGTCAAGCAAGGTAGTAGAAACCAACGTTCCAAATTTTGGGGCAACCCAAGTTCATATGCTCAAGTTATTGCCAATGGAAGATGGATGAGATAGTATAGGTTCGAATCCCTCAGAAATAGGCTAGGGTCGAATCGATGAGGAAAGGCTGGTTCGAATCGATCAGAGGAGCATTGCGTCGAATCCACGAAGAGCACATATGCTTCGACTCCATCGAGCAAGTCCTCATATGCCTAAGTTCGAACCCATCCTCGCATACTCCAGTTCGAATCCATCGAAGGAAGGATCCTTCGAATCCATGCAGGCAGAGGAGCTTCGACTCCATTCCAAAGCACCGACATCATCAATTCGAAGGAAGCTAACCTTCGACTCCAGTACCTTCGAATCCCCCAAGTCCACATAGCTAAAACCAAGGATATGACCCAGAAAACTCGGAGAAAAAGGAGGATTGACCCAAAGCATATGCACCACGTCATCGCCTTCACGTGCAGAAGCCTGGATTCGACCCTATGGATTCGAACCATATCGTTTCGAACGAATCCATGGGGCAAAAAAACTCCAACTTGAATCGACCATAACTCGAGATCTACAAGTCCAAATGCTATGAAATTTTCACAGAAGCTTGCATATACATAGGAGAATGCTCACGCCAAGTTTCACCTTGATTGGACAAATTCTTGATCGATTCGAACCAAGGGTCGAATCGATCCCAATGTGGGCCCGGATCACCAGATTTCGGTCATGTGGGCCCCCTCACGTGCCTGAAGCGTTCTCCCCGGGTTTTAGGCGAAATATCAGCCTCCTACACCTATAAATAGAGCCTCTGGTCATTCAGAAAAGGGGTCGGAGAATTCTAAGAGCTAAAGAGCGCCCAGACTCTGCCAGATTTACTCAGAATCACCACGGTTGTCTTAAATTCAGACTTAGCTCACAAAACCAGTTGTACTGCGTTATAAGAAGTTGTAATCTTTGAGTGTCGAGCAATAAAATCATTAAACTTCATAGTGGACGTAGGCTAAAATGCCGAACCACTCTAAATAGCTTGTCTTTGCACTTTACCTTTCTGTTATTTGGAGTTTTTGTTAGATAACCCACAGTGTTAAGTTTCATTCTTTGCGTTTATCTCTTCAAAGACTTCCGAAGAGTGTTGTGCCCATTTTTGGTACAAACACTTTGGTGCTTTCACTGAGAAAACCAGTTTTTCTCTTGCTCTTCGGATCTACCATCGATACCGAATTGCGTAAAATCCAAGAGGAAGATCCAGATCTCTACTCCGGAATCCTTCCATTCTATTCAGATTTGCATAAAATCTAGGAGAGGAATCCACTGTTCAAGATGGTTAGCATAAGGACTACTTCTACAGCTGCTAATCAAGAAGCTCGGGATGAACAGAATCCCACGCAGCAGTTACAGTCCAATCAAGACAACACTGCTCACTCCGGTCCATCTGGACCGGTAACCAGACAAGAGTTCCAGACATTACTCCAGGAACTGACCCAAAGCCGGCAACAGTTAGCTGAACAGTTGCGTGCCAACATTGAATTGACCAATCAATTAAACCGCCAAAGGCGTAGGAAGACAAGGACGGGCGATGCTTCCCACTCGTCCACTGAAAGTTCTGCTTCCTCTGACTATCATGGCAGAACTACACGTCCCCGGTTGGACGCAGGTCATACGCTAGTTACCGAATATCAACCCGCCTTGACTGTGGGACAATTGAGGGTCAGACCGTCAACTAGCTCCCAGGCCAGGCCCTCATCACGAGGAGGTGTTGCTCCACAGCATACCACAGGCGATCGCGCTACAACAGCCGCGGTAGAGGCAAGGGTTGATACCCAAAACCTGTCGGGTCCAAATAATCAACAGCGTGGGCGTACTCCCGAACCATACATCCCAGAAGATGTGGAGCCAAGGAGGCGAGATATGGGCCGTCGACAACGTCCGGTCCAAGCTCGCGCTGTGGAACCCGACCACACCTTAGTTCATCCTACACGGAATGTGGCTATGCCCGACATTTCAACCATGGTACGTCAAATGATCCGCGAGAGCCAGGGACTTATCAACGACGACTGGGGGATCTCCCGTAGTCAAACTCCTTTCACTGACGAAATACTGCACGCTGAACCTCCTCAGCGATTCAGAATGCCAACTCTCCCTCTGTACGAAGGAAATTCCGATCCCAATCAACATATCTTAAAGTATGAATGGTCAATGAGCGCCGCAAGGGCTGATGATGCAGTAAAATGTCGAAGCTTCCCCATCTCTTTGGGAGGAATTGCAACGATGTGGTTCACAAGGTTGCCACCAAGATCCATCTCTTCGTTCGACCAACTAGCTAAGAAATTTGTCGAACAGTTTCGTATGCATGTCACTGGGCCTAAAGACGTTAACACCTTATCTAGTGTCACCCAGGCTAAGGGAGAGACGCTCAGGCATTACCTGGAGAGATTCCACGCAACATGCGTGGAAATTAGCAATCCCAACGACAACTCGATTCTGATGGCGTTAACCAAAGGGATCGATCCCGACTCGGAATTTGGGAATTGGTTAGCTGGGAAACCACCCGCATCATTGGACCGTTTCTACTCCAAACCCGCTCAATTCTTGCGACAAGAGGACGCGAAACATTCTAGGAAACAGGGTGATGCGATACCCAGAACTGAAGGAATACAGAGTAATGTGGCAGTCAAACAGTCTGGTGAGAGTTCCGGAAAAGTCGAGCTAAATATACAGAATAAACAAGCTCAGCCGAGAGTCAGCAGCGGTCAGGATAAGAAGAGAGACCAAAATCGAGGCCCGCAACGTAGGACCCCGATGTTTGACAGTTACACACCATTGAATACATCGTTGGAAAACGTGTATCTGCAAACCTGCAACGCTGAGCAATATAAGAAACCTGCTCCGAAGCCATCATCGGAGAGACAGATTCAGACAGGAAAGTTTTGTAGATTTCACGAAAGTTACGGCCACAATACCAACGAGTGTTGACATCTGCAAGACCTCGTTGAAAAATTGATCAGAGAGAGAAAGTTGGACCAGTTTGTACGGGCACCGCCGTCTGGTGGAGCGGGCCCCTCAAAGCAAAATCATACACAGAATCAAGCAAGACAGGAAGAACCGGGTCGTGACGGAGGAAGATTGGTAATTAATGCTGTAAGTGGTAATCCTCATCCAGTGGTCCGAAGCTGGGAGGAAGTGGAATCATATGGCAACTTAGCTACACGCTCAAACTTCGAGTATAATGATAACTTGGGCGGTAAACCTTCAACCAAACGAAAGAGAGCGATGACTAACAACATCACTTTCCGAGACAACGACGTTGACTACGTCGGAAGCCCGACTACTAACCCACTTGTGATATCGACCCAGGTAGGCCCGATGTGGATGAAGAAAATCCTGATTGACTGTGGGAGCTCTGTGAATATCATATTTGCACATGCTTATAATCAAATGAAGATGAAAGCTGGGGGTCTAAAACCCTGCCAAACTCATCTCTATGGATTCAATGGCAGCGCTACTGTACCAGTTGGAATGGTAGAGTTACCAGTTGAATTGGGAACCGGAGAATGTAGGTCGGTTCGAATATTGCAGTTCGTTGTGTTGGATGTAGGGTCGCCATATAATGCCTTTTTAGGTCGACCTGCCCTTGCTAAATTCAGGGCCATAATAGCCCTGTGGTGTTTAACTTTAAAATTCCCAACCGTCAACGGAGTTGGGGTCGTCCAGGGCGATCAGGTTGATTTGAGAACAATCATACACCAAAATCGAGTTGCCCGATTGCACAATGCCAAGGACGACTTAAAACTTTTGAACTTGGTAAGCTAGTCGCTAAAAAAGGTTATCCGGCACTCCCGCCCCTGAGATCAGCGTGGAGAGGGTCGCGCAAGATTAAGCAAAAGCTTAAGGATGGCGAATTCGAGTTATCACCCGTTGATGGCTTAACTTTACCAAGGGCTTGGAATAGCGAAAGCCTTCATCGCCACTACAATTGACAGGCTATGTTTATCTATTTAGTTTAAATTCCGTTTTGAAAGTTGTTTCAGCATTTCGAAATTAGAACTTATAATAAGGCAACTGACTTTGCCGTGTTTTCTGATTTCAGCAATAAAATGCCATTTCTTCGGGTCAGAGCTGTGATTCATTAAATACAATGTACAACATCACGATGCACGGAGAACTAAAATTCCATCATGCAATGGGGTTTATCCAAGAAAGGAGTGGCTGTGATACGATCAACCACTCGCTAAAGGAAACCCGAGCTCGGGGGCAAGCCATCACATCAGGCCGGAAAAGGGATGATACACGACAACCCTCCACTAAACTCCGTACTCCCAGAGTGCGAGGCGGAGTATAAACATTCCTTTAACTCCGTACTCTGAAGAGTGCGAGACGGAGTATAAACATTCCTTAACTCCGTACTCCCAGAGTGCGAGGCGGAGTATAAACATTCCTTAACTCCGTACTCCCAGAGTGCGAGGCGGAGTATAAACATTTCCTTAACTCCGTACTCCCAGAGTGCGAGGCATAGTATAAACATTTCCTTAACTCCGTACTCCCAGAGTGCGAGACGGAGTATAAACATTCCTTAACTCCGTACTCCCAGAGTGCGAGGCGGAGTATAAACATTCCTTAACTCCATACTCCGAAGAGTGCGAGACGGAGTATAAACATTCCTTAACTCCGTACTCCGAAGAGTGCGAGACGGAGTATAAACATTCCTTAACTCCGTACTCCCAGAGTGCGAGGCGGAGTATAAACATTCCTTAACTCCGTACTCCCAGAATGCGAGGCGGAGTATAAACATTCCCTTAACTCCATACTCCCAGAGTGCGAGACGGAGTATAAACATTCCTTAACTCCGTACTCCCAGAGTGCAAGACAGAGTATAAACATTTCCCTAACTCCGTACTCCCAGAATGCGAGACGGAGTATAGACATACATCAACTCCGTATTTGTCCCCAAGACTGGGGGCATGACCAAAACAAATATCGAATTGAAGACGGAAGAGAATATACTTTCATTTCCATTATCAATAAAAATAATTCGATTACAAGATGATTCAGAAAAGAAAATAAAATTCCTACTAGTGGGATCCGAGTCCACATCTATACACGGCTATAGAGAAAACCAAAAGACAAAACACTACAGAGAACTAAAGAAGGAGTTCAATCTTTCTTCTTCCTTAGCTTCTTCTTTGAGGAAGTCCCGCTAGAGCTGCTACCCAACTTCTTCCTCCTTCTTTTGCTTTTCTCCGATTTGCCCTCAGATGGCGACATAATGTCCACCTCTTCCTCAGAGCTAGAGGCAACAGAGATTCTTTTGGAGGGTGGAGCCGGAGGAATAGAATCAGTAGCAAGAGGTGGAACAGGAGCACTCGCAATTATCACAGTGCCGCCAGGCGATATCATCATTAATGGGGCATGGCCTGACGGGTCCATACCGGCGGTCACTGCGCCCATCTCAGCATTGATCTCAGCCAAAATCTCATCTTCACGAGGTACTTGGGCCGCGCTGGATATACTAATGACTGGCATGGAAACACTAACAGCCGGAGTGGTCCCGCTCATGGAGAAGAATGGATCGATGAAAGGATCGTTGGGTTGATTGAGGAGTTCCTCAATCATCTGAGTGTCAAAAGATAACGTATCCGCTACCCCTTCTTCACCGACCACAGAAGATGTCATAGTAGCTTCGGTGACGATAGCCACATGCGCTTGATGAGAAGCCTGAGATGCAGGAGGCGCGGGGATAACGACTTCAGTCACTGAAATGTGAAAAAAAAACGAAGATTGTTAGCTGTGGGTATTGATCCAAATTCACCACACTAAATGTATACGGGAGGCGTTTGATTACCTTCCTTAGCCTGGCTCACAGTATGGGCAGATACAGAGGCAGAAACATCAACAGAAGATAAATGCGGCTGGTCAGGATTATAAGCAGGGACGGACTGAGGATTGACCGCACCGATGTTTTCAAGCAATGTCGGAATTGCAGCTCCAACACTCGTTTCGTGATGCTCAATCCCTGAGCCCTCACCTGTCTCTATCTGTTGGAACCCGAGCCTCTCTCTCGCTACAGAAACCACCGCCTCATGAAGAGCTTTCCTCTCTTCCTCAGTAAGCAAGCGCATCTCAAGCTCGAAGTCATCCAGTGTTTCATCCGGATGCGCCGCCTTCTTCTCCTCCACCAATCTAGTCCAGGCATTATATAGAATCATGGAGTCATCTCCCAGCCACGATAAATTTCTGTGCTCTAACACATTGGCGTTGTATGTAACCAGGAGATCATCAAAATCAGCATCCATCCTGGACCGCTCTGCCATAATCTTTTCCTGGATTTCTGCATCCACAGACTTGGACTTGGCCACCGCCGCAGCAAGTTCGGCCCGAAGTGACACAGCTCGGTCACACGCCTCCTGAGTGGTGGTGTTAGCAGCATCTTTCTCTTTCACCACTTCAGCGAATTTGGCCTTGAGCTCATTCAGCTCCTTGACGGCTGCATCTCGCTCAGCTACAACGTTGGTATAGCGGCGGCCCATCTCTTCAACCGTGGCACAGTGTGCCTGCTGCATTCTCGTCATTTTGGCCACAACATCCTCATGCTTTTTGAGTACGTGGAGTTCCGAGCTTCGAGACGACTCCATCTCAGACTGAAGAACTTGAATGATGCGGTCTTTCTTGACAATCTCAGCATCTCGCTCCTGAATAACATTCGCCCGGTCAAAAGCTACCTTCGAAGCTTTCGCGGCTGCTTTGTACCATTCCTTGTATTGGACATAGAAGTCACGAATATAGCTGTGCGCAATATTTTCAGCATCCTGAGGAATCCTCTTGAGATGAGGAGGAAAAACGTATGCGTCCATACAGATTTCTGGGAAGTCCTTCTTCAATTGGGCAAGCTGGATGGCACCTTCGCTTGCAACTCAACCGGAGCCTGCTCAACGATAGCAGCTGCCGGTGGTTCAACTATGGGCCGCTGAGTCTCGGGCCTTGAAGATTGGGAAGGCTGCTGCTGCTGTGATGGCCCAGAGATATCTATGGGGGCCCTAGAAGGCGGAGGAGAACGAGATCGTGATCGGTACTGATGGCCCCGATCTCTGTCAGTACGATCATGGCCAGAACGGCCGCGCCAATAATCTCTATCCCTGTCATAGCGCTCCTGGCTAGAGTAACCTTGCCCGGGGTCCCTATTTGATTCTCTCCTACGAGAATCATAATATGGAGAAGATTGGTGCACGTTACGGAGCCTATCCAAAGTAGACCCGCGACCCGACATCTCGCCTACAATAAGAAGGAGTTACAGATTAGAATCCTACAAAACGGTAATTAATATGCGAAAGTCGTGTAGTGGTGTGGAAGTGTGTGTAAATGTGTAAACCCCCAGACCAACCGGAAGTGTTGACCGCACTCAAAGGAAAGGGCTCGCTCATATTTAATACATCTTGAAATTCCTCCAACCCAGGATTACATGGAATCAATATAAAATCCGGGATGGGAATGTCGTCAAGCCCTTTAAAAGTATCTCTCGAAGGAGAAGGGGCGGCCTCAGAAATCGTAACCCTGGAAGTGGGAGGAAACACATCCACAGATTACCACCCCTTAGACTTAAATTTTTTAGAAACGACGGTCTTGCTTTTCCGTCTTTTTCCCAACTCCTCGAAGTTGCCCGAAAGATCAGCCATCGGCTCTACATCTGTATGGGTCCTTTCTTCATCGCTCACTTCGGTTATTGTAATCCCGGGCATTTTCTTCGCCATTATCTTCTTCTTCTCCTTGTTTTTCTTCTTTGAGGCAGGCTTTGACATCCCCTCGATGACTATACTATGATTTATTTCAATCAAGCCGAGAGTTCTTAAGTTATAGTCATTCAACACCAAGTCGATGTGTCTCATCTCGCTCGGAACTTCTTGGAGACTATGGACTATGCCCTTGTAGTACCCGCCATCGGGTCTGGAGATAATGGCTGCAAGAAAAACAAGATGACAATACCAATGCCAAAGAGCTATTGATCAAAGAGAAACAACAACATATGAGGACACTTACGTCTAGACAACCATCGCTTAGCGAAACCAGGAGGACACCGGACATAAAACCATTCATTCTTAAAGTAGCTTAGTCTGGTCCATGCTCCAATAATAACTTGGCAATTTCTGACTGCCTCCAAAAATGTAAAGGATGGGCTATCGCCCCTGCTCTTGGAATTAAATATGTATCTGATCTCGGTTGGCCTTGGCGGGCGAAAGAGACAATCCATAAATATGACGAAGGCACTATTTAGCAGCGCATGTCCGTTAGGGTGTAGTTGTGAGGGAGCGATTGCTAAATATGATAGCATCTCTCTGATATATTGATTAAATGAAGGAAGCGTTCCAGCCGCAAGAGCATGGCGATAAAAAGCTGTATATCCTTCAGGAGGATTGTGCGGTCTATCGTTGGCACTGGGCAATAAAACATCATCCGGAGATATGTTGTGCTTCAAACATATCCTGCCTAACAAAGACTCAGAAATACTGGACTGGACGGAATCAACAGGATCCTCGATAAATATTGCGTCTTGTAGCTCGTCGGGAGCAGGGTCTATTATATCCGCTGGGATATCTGGAACTATAAGGACCGGAGGAGGAGAACTCTGAATCTCCTGTTGTTGCGAGCTCGAAGATTCCATAACTGACTAACTTATCAGAAAGCAACGTTAAGTTCATAAACAGCCCGTGCATTCCCCAATGTAGTGTGTATGGATGTGCCGTGTAGTGCAAGTGCTGAACGTTACTTAGGCAGATTTTACAGATTGAAACAAGATGTCCGTACGACAAAACTTTGGGATTTGAGAATGAAAATGACCGTCATCGCTGACCGTCACTCCCACACCATCCAGACACTACTGACCAATTCAAGTACAAATCTGTTATATTGTTGTTTAAGTCACAATTCCATCGACGAGCTTCAGAAAGGAGGTTAAGTTTTACTGTCAAGTTCGATTGTGCAAGGCCGAAGCTCGTCGGAGTCAAGTATGCTAAAGTTCATTATGTTCGTCAAAGTTCAACTTGAGATTGGTCGTAGTTCAGATGTTAGAGCAGATCAGAAGAGCAAACGTCAGAACGTTCAAATCGATCGACTCGAATCAATATGAGTCGAATCGATGACATTCGAATCCATACGCCTCGACTCCATTAAGGTCGACTCGGTGAAGCCTTAGGATGGAGGAGCGCTTCGAATCCATGAGCTCCACGTAACTTCGAATCGATCAGTATTCAATTCCTTCGAATCGATCGGGATAACGTACCTTCGAATCGATCGAGGTAACGTTACTTCGAATCGATCGATTCGATGCCCTTCTTTTTTTTCCCTCCCAAGTCATCGATTCGAAGCCTTGCCCTCGAGATCGATTCGAACTAGTCATTCCTGGATCGATACGAAGCAACGACGCTCCTCCATATTAACGCTCAAGATCGATGCGACACGAATGGATTCGTTCCTCAGATCCATCGAGTCGACCCATCTCCGACCGCAATATTCCTCATGATTTTCGAGAGAAGGAGTTGAAATTAATGATAAAGGTTCCGGTTTTATCTGTCATCGTTCGAATCGATCCCTTAGTTACCTGATTGAATTCGATTACAGATGGAAACTTGAGAAAATTTGATGGATTCGCGCAAGGCACAGTTGTTCTGGCTCTGGAGGATCAATTTGAAGGAACAGCGATGGCAACAGTAAAAAGTAAAAGCAAAAATGAAATTGGCCTTGGGTATTTATATGGTTTCCACAGAAAGCGCGAGGCCCTTCGTCTCCCGGTCGTATTGACCTTCTACCATCGGTGACTAACCATGCCAGATCGATTCGAACGATTGTTTAATAACCCACTACGTTCGAATCCATCACAATGAAGAGGCCTTCCACTACTTCGAATCCATCTCCTGCGAATCCTCTTGCACGTTCTAATCCATCCCAGCAACATCGATGTGAGACAACATCGATTCGAAGAAACCACCGAGCAAGGGCTGGATTGAGGATCGCATCGACTCGGAGCACGAAGTCCACAAACCATCGTTTCGAAAGGCCATCGATTCGAACATTCATGACTTCGAATCCATCAAAGACCACCGATGAGAGCGGACGGATCGCTTCGAATCAAACATCCAAAATTGGTTGTCTACCTTTTGTACCGATTCAGGAGAGGATCGATACAAGAGGATGATCATAGACAATCATAAAAGCGATGTTATAACTCAAATCTCAAATCGGTTCAGGAAAGGACCGATGCAAAATCCAATAACGATCCGAACTGACAACGACTTGCAAACATGCAACGTTCACCAAAGTCAAAGTGGTACATATATGCACCTATGTCTGACTAATGTTTGATCTTTACCATTTACAGGGATCAAATGTTCATTTCCTTATGACTTCAACGTCAAACAGCCGATCACAACCGTACGACGGTTGATTACAGCCACAAAGGATACAACTTTCAGCAGAGCATGTCCTAATTGTCCAACTGTAGACTGCAGCTTTTCAAAGCACGTCATGTTTACACAAGACGTACTTTGGGGGGCAAATGTTATCCCACCTTTTGGCAAGGCCGAGATACTAAGGAGCTGACTGGAAAAAGACAAGATCATACGTCCTCAACTTTAAATGATTGCTGGGATGTTGCAAATACCAACGAATTTTGCCCGAGTCCAGATCGGGCTACAATCGATAAGGCACGTCAAGCAAGGTAGTAGAAACCAACGTTCCAAATTTCGGGGCAACCCAAGTTCATATGCTCAAGTTATCGCCAATGGAAAATGGATGAGATAGTATAGGTTCGAATCCCTCAGAAATAGGCTAGGGTCGAATCGATGAGGAAAGGCTGGTTCGAATCGATCAGAGGAGCATTGCGTCGAATCCACAAAGAGCACATATGCTTCGACTCCATCGAGTAAGTCCTCATATGCCTAAGTTCGAACCCATCCTCGCATACTCCAGTTCGAATCCATCGAAGGAAGGATCCTTCGAATCCATGCAGGCAGAGGAGCTCCGACTCCATTCCAAAGCACCGACATCATCAATTCGAAGGAAGCTAACCTTCGACTCCAGTACCTTCAAATCCAGTACCTTCGAATCCCCCAAGTCCACATAGCTAAAACCAAGGATATGACACAGAAAACTCGGAGAAAAAGGAGGATTGACCCGAAGCATATGCACCACGTCATCGCCTTCACGTGCAGAAGCCTGGATTCGACCCTATGGATTCGAACCATATCGTTTCGAACGAATCCATGGGGCGAAAAAACTCCAACTTGAATCGACCATAACTCGAGATCTACAAGTCCAAATGCTATGAAATTTTCACAGAAGCTTGCATATACATAGGAGAATGCTCACGCCAAGTTTCACCCTGATTGGACAAATTCTTGATCGATTTGAACCAAGGGTCGAATCGATCCCAATGTGGGCCCGGATCACCAGATTTCGGTCATGTGGGCCCCCTCACATGCCTGAAGCGTCCTCCCCGGGTTTTAGGCAAAATATCAGCCTCCTAAACCTATAAATAGAGCCCCTGGTCATTCAGAAAAGGGGTCGGAGAATTCTAAGAGCTAAAGAGCGCCCAGACTCTGCCAGATTTACTCAGAATCACCACGGTTGTCTTAAATTCAGACTTAGCTTACGAAACCAGTTGTACTGCGTTATAAGAAGTTGTAATCTTCGAGTGTCGAGCAATAAAATCATCAAACTTCATAGTGGACGTAGGCTAAAACGCCGAACCACTCTAAATAGCTTGTCTTTGCACTTTACCTTTCTGTTATTTGGAGTTTTTGTTAGATAACCCACAGTGTTAAGTTTCATTCTTCGCGTTTATCTCTTCAAAGACTTCCGAAGAGTGTTGTGCCCATTTTTGGTACAAACAATATATATATATATATATATATATATATATATATGCAATAGAGACCAGATGGAAACAAAATAGTAAACGATAATAAGGTAAGCAGTAATAAAATGAATAAAGATAATAAGTATGTATAGTATATGGGTATGGAAAGTCCACGAAACAAGAGAGGGTGCTAAAAGTTAAAGAGAAATAGAAATAAAAATTCAATAATGAGAAAGGAAAGTATATAGGAAAAGATATCTAGATCTTTTAATGAAAGCGATAAATGACATTAAATTGATATCAAAAGGATAAGAAGTAAATTCATGAAAATGTAATGAAAAGTTATGAACCATAAAACATTAGAGGCATAACAATTAAACAAGTGTGAATATATATACACATACGTAGCCTCAGGTGTGTGTTTATGATGAGTATGAATTATTAAAGTTAGCTAATAACTTAGATAGATAAGAATGACATAGTCATTAAAATGGGTTGAAATGCAAGGTTAGTAGTGTTACAAAATAGAAGTCTACCAAACGCAAGGGGCTACCAGCAGTTGTATATACATTATAATGACGTGAGACATATCCAACCGTAGGACCCGTTGAATTATATACGCACTTATATAGATCAAAGAATAACCCAGTAGGGTCCGCTTCAACTTTTTAGTAGGGGTATTTCCTTAATTGCTTAGGCAATCTAAATTCGACAATGAGCATGGCTCAGCGCTATATCAGTGTGTTCGGTACTATATTATGGAGTAAGAGTTGTATATAGGTCGAGAACACCGTTGGTCCTGAGCGGTTAGCGAAAAGATGAGGATTACACCTAAAGGGCTATACCTCCCACTAGTGTAGATCATGTTTAGGTCATACACCACCATAATTGTTTACTAAATTTTTTGTTATGAGGTAAGGCTAGATAACCCTTAAGCGAGGTCTTTCAAAACGAGTAGGGTAGTCTGAGGAGCTGAGTCCTCTATAGTCCGTGGAGCTGAGACCATAATAGGAACCAGACAAGTAAATAAATCCGCAAAGCGAGATAGTGTATGGCTAAAACTATTGTGATGTCGTTATTAGGCATCGTGGGAGTTCCTTGGTATGCACGACGATGAAGACATGATATTGCATTGATGATGGATCCTGACGAGGTGCTGGGTTATAGATACCAACAAGGATAGTATCTTGGTCCAAAGGGGAACTGTGATACATACACACACACACAAGTATGTAGTTATGATCTACTTCGGGTAGACAAGGTGTATCGTACGCGTACGTGGAATCGAGATGACTAAGTAAAATAAAACGACATAACATGTGATGGAAGACAATCGACATAAACTAGTCTTATGTATAAAGTATATAATTTACCAGTCACCAGAACATTGTTCTGACCCCCTCCTCGTTACAACCCATTGAATAGCTTTATAGGGACAAGTACTGGTGCGAGGTGAGAACATTTGAAGGACATGTTTCATTATGCATGCTCGACACTGACAAGAACACTATATATTGGAAGTGTCAGTCTTGGTCAGTAACTATGTAATTTATTATACTTTGATATTCCGCTATGAGTTATATTGATAGTGCTCTAATATGCATTTATTTATTTATTTATAGGATGCCAAACCAGCAATCCGTACTTTGGTAGACTTGAGTTTTCGATTTAGCAAAAATTCAGGCCTACTACGGTGTCGGTTGTCACATTTGGTATCTGATCTTAGGTTAGTTGATCTTGAAAATAGAAAACGTTGAGTGAACGTATTTGTATTTTGCCTATATATATTATTCGTCAAATCCTATGAATTCCGACTATAGAGTAGTTGCAACCATACATTGAAACATGGATAAGTTGATTGTGAGTCAGAATAATGGATGAAGTTGAAGATGTATTCCTACCCCGTTACCCCACAGGAAATAGGTCGTATGGAAAGACGGTGACTTAGGAAGAGCATGAGTGTAGCATATGGAAGGTCCTTGAAGCTGAATAGTACATGACTCCTAGCTGGTCTCCCGATAGCTTAATGTTTGTAGACCCCCGTAGGATTACCGATTGATAATGTACAATAGGTCCATATAAGGGAAAGTAAGAGTCTATATGTTGTAGATATCCAAAAGCAAGAATTAAATAAGTTCCCAAAGGAAGGTGTTTAACACTCACTCCAAGATAATAGCCAGATTTTAATATTTGGAAAGAAGATAAGTCGTAATAAGTTAAGAAAAGTCCAAAGGATGGAATAAGTAAAAATTCACTCTGAGTCCGACCCCATATAAAAGAATTTAATATAAAAGTTAAAATGATTTTAATATAAAGATTTGAAAAAAAAATATGTAAATAATATATTTGATTTTCAAAGGAATTTTTAAAGGTGGAAAAACACTATTTTGAAAGTACGTAAATCTTAAATTTTTTAAAATGTACATAGTGTATGTATAGCTCGTTGACTTTTTCGAAATGAAAATTTGTAAATTGTAAAATTCTTTTTAGGGATGGCCAATAGGAAGTGGTAATACTTTTAAATGGGGTAAATAGTATGGGAAAGAAGACTAGATTCCAGAAATAAAAGCAATAGGTGGACACGGCAATGATTTAACTACGAAGACGTTCAATTGATAGGAATGCTATATAAATATAAGCCATTTAGAAGTTTAAATGGTAGTAACATTTTGAAGTATAAATAGAAACACTGATAGAAGCTTATATAAAATAATGTTAGTAATTAGAAAGAATATAGGAAATTAAAATAAACATGGATAGTTTCCATAATAGGTGCGGTAATGACACACATCTTTTAGAATACGCCGTCATATGCTAGTGGAGCCTCTGCTAATATTGGAAGTGGAGATAACATGAGTGATAGGAAAATAATAGAGTGAAAGTTGCCCTTAACTACTCCAGTTTTTATTATTTAAAATTATAAAAGATGTTTTAGAAACAATGCAAAGTGCTTATTTGAAAAGAAATGCTTTGGTGTAACAATTGAGTTTTTAAAGGCAAAACTTAATAAATGGTTTAAGTTAAAAATCACTATTTCTATGAAGTAAAATCCTTGTTATTGAAAAGGTTTTAAAAGTAAAATTTGATTTGAAGAAAAAGGAAAGAAACTTTTTAAAATTAGATTGCTAACATTTTCTTTTGGACTTGATGAATAAGCTAGATTCAAAAATCCTAAAATATAGTTTTAAAAGTTAAGATACCAAGTTATTTTTCAATTTAATAAAAAGTTTCTAATTTGTAATTTTAAAGATAAAAATTCTGGAATTAAGTGCTTTAAATTTTTTTGAAGTTTTAATTTTTGGAAAAAAAGTGGCGAATACCAAACCAAAATTTTAATGTGAAGTAGATAGGGATGATTGCCTAGGTAAGACGGAGTAAATGATAAGGCTATAAGGAAAGATAGCAGTGATTGCTCATAGAGTGGCAATAAGGAATCCCCATAGAATATAATGAATAGTGGTGAGAACCTAGGAATGTTTTATTAGATATGTATGCAAGTCATAAGAAGAACCCACAAAGGAATGATGAATGGTATCAAAGTACACTTCTATGAGTTCTAGAACAAGCTCGTAAGAAAAGTCAAGGATAAAGAAAGTAAATACCAAAAATTTTAGAATACTATCAAAAGGTTTGGATTAAGAGAAGATAAGAACATAGGTTAATAAGATGGCAAACACACATAGAGGACATTGGTGGACTCAAAGTTAAGAACGGCCAGGTCAATTTGCCAATGAGCTATTCTAAAGGTGCATAGTGTATATCTCTTACCCGCTACAGTGTGGGGGTACATAGTTTATGCCATAATTGGCTATGATAATGGAAGTAATGGATGGATCTTCATTATTAGAAGCCAAAAAGAATTTAAGATATCTGAGTTACAGTGGAATGTCATGTTGGAAAAGTCCATTCAATTTTAGTAGGTTGACAGGGCATAACATTGTTATTGTCAGTTGATGTTGAAGGGCAGCTTCCAGCAATTGTTTCTTTGAGGTTTAGGTTGTAAGCATTAGTTGTTTTTTGTGAAATGCTTACAATGCAATGAGAAATGTTATTATTTATTTGTTTTTTGTGTTGATCGCAGTTTTATTTGGAATATAATCAAACAAGGAAATTTCAAGAAAGGCACCTAACTAATGCAAAAGAAAAGAAAATAGAAAAAGACTGGAAGATAAAAAATAAATTAGGAAATTTATTTTGTTAACTACTAAAAGTAAAGTAATTTATGTCCCAAAAAGTGCTAAATTTTTAGGAGGTAAATTTGGACAAGCGAGGGATAGTGAAAGGTTGTTGCAAAATAATGGGTCACTATCTCTGTGCCTTAAAAGCCGAAATGTATAAATGAACTTGTATGCTGGTTGTTATTTTAAAATAAATGAAAGAGTTTTTGAAATTGACATTTACCGTGTAATAGAATAAAATAGAGTCCATTACAGACGTTAAACTATTGGCTAAACCCCAACTGCATAGGATGTAACATGAATTGTTTTGAAAGAAAAAAATACTTTTGAGATGTTCAAAATCCTTTAGGTTAAAAATAAAATGATTTAATGAAAAACTTTGAAAAAAAATGAATCTGTGAAGATTTTCCAACTATTCAAAAATTTAAAAAGGTTTTTAGCAGAAATGAGGAAAACTTTTTAATTTTGAAATAACACATGCTTAGCATAGGGAAAATTTGACAGGTTAATAAATATGAGTTTTACTGTGTAGCAGAAGTGACAGTTAAAGTAAAAGGTAGATAGTGATAAGGGAAAAACTGTTTTAGCTATGAAATCTCTTTTTCCATACCTTGTCGATAGGTGAACCAAACTGTTTTTAAAATTGCTCTATCTTAAAAAAATTAAAATTTAAAAGTAAATTTCCTTATGTGGACTGTACTTGGAAAAGTTAGAAAATGATTGGAGGCAAAAGAGAAGTTCCAAGGTACAGTGGAAAACCATACAAAAAAGAAGGATGGAAATATGAAATTCTCCATCTAAACCCCCTTCCGACATAAGAATATAAGTTTAGAAAACTGGATTTTTTCTAATTTGGATGTTAGAAATGGTGTGCAAGGATCTTGGATGGTAGAGATTGGATGCAAAATTGGTCTAACTATACTTCTTTTCATAGAAGTATGGGAAAATTTGGATGCGAAAACAAATATTTTGATTTTCAAAACTTGCATACATATAGAACTGCCAATATATATAGGTTGTTTGCACTATATTTTAAAAAGTAGCATTCATATAGGAGGCATCGATTTAAAATTACTCAGTATGGATATCATATATATTGTAAAACACCGTGCACTTGTACACAATTGGCTGCAAAATTAGTTGTACACATATTGGTTGAATAGTTTAGAATGGTTGCACGTTATGTTATGTGATTCTGTCCTTAAGGAATTTCGAGGACTAAGTTCTTTTAAGGTGGGGAGAATGTAATGCCCCGTAATTTTAACGATAATTAATTAATAATTAGTAACGTCGAAAATAGAATTTTTACAAACGTGAGAATATGGCTATGAAACTTGCACCGTTGGGTTTGTGGCGATTTTCCGATCGATTTTCATATATATAAAATCTTCCGATGGGAGTCCAATAGAAAAAGCTATTAAAGTTTGAAAAAATCAAGTCGGAAATAATTATATATGTAATTAAGGAAATAAGGATAATAAACAAAAATTAGTTAACATTAACGGTTGCTTAGGGTTTAAGTAAGATAAATGCAAAAATAAATATTTTCGATCAGGTGCAAAAGGAAACTAATGAACAAAATAAAACGTGCATAATTAATTACCGTAATTAGATATGACCAATCGACCCTAACATGGGCCGGTCGACTGGTAGGGGCGACGGTCGACCGATCGGGCCATAAATTAGGAGATTTTGACGTGGCCGAACAACTTAGACTTAAAATAAAAGAATCTAATGACTGTCATTGATTCAAACCCCTATAAATACAGGCCTAACACCTCACTTTTCTTCTCATATTTTTCGAAGCAACGATGAAGTTCTGTCGTTTTCTCTTCTCCATAAATTCTTAAACCTAAATAAATCTATATTTTATATACGTACATACAAGTGGAGAATAGTAGAGGATAATTGAGAAGAAGTGTATGGTCGAATCAAATCGTCAAACTAAGGTAAATTATAAATCCGGATCTACAATCTAATTAAATTCAAATCTCTTCTCTGATCTAGGTTTTTGATAGATATATGTATGCTTGCGGTATATATATTCAAATAAGGAGAATAAGAGGAGTCAAACTGGAGTAACATGGATTAGATCCAGAGATTTAGTAAGCTAAAAAGTGAGTGGAAAATTATACATTTTTATATAATATTGGATTTATATCGCTGTAAATCTATTCCTGTATTCCTAAATGTAAACTTGGAGTTGTAGGCTAAAATTATATACATGTAATGAATTTATAAATCTCGCCTACATATTCTATGATTGATAACTTGTATTTAGTATTGCATGTACTTGAATCTGAAATGTATTGGTTGGTAGTAGTCCCTGAATTTAGTATTGGGTGGCAGTAGTCCCTGAATTTGATAAATTATACTATAATTCTAGATTTGTTGATTAATTGATTTATGCAAGTAAATGTAAATTAGAAGTTATCATAATAAATTGTTGGGATTTAAGTATTATTTTAATTCATCGGAATGTAAGGTGTTGCAATGTAAATTTCTACAGATTATCAAGTTTAGTTTTGCAAATAAAAGTGTATTGTTTGAAATAATCAGGAATATGCCTAAAAGAAAGATATGTGTGAAATAAGGATATATGAATTGTATTGTCCATTTCAATAACTACAAAATATAATTTCTTGTAATTTCAAACGTAATACAAATTCCCTTTTTGGATAAAAAATAGAGATTTACAATGTTAACCTTTCCTATTGAGGAAGATGAAACTCCAATGTGTTAATATGCGGAAATTCCTAAGTACAGATTAAAGAATTTAAGTTGTGATAATAATAACAGTTAAATTGTAAAATTATATATATATATATATATGTGTGTGTGTGTGTGTGTGTGTGTGCAATAGAGACAAGATAAAAACCAAACAGTAAACGATAACAAGGTAGGCAAGTAATAAAATGAATATATGCAAGAAGTCTATATAATATACAAGTATGGAAAGTCCACAAAACAATGGAGGGTGGTAAAAGTTAAAGAGAAATAGAAATTAAAATTCAATAAAGAGAAAGGAAAGTAAACATGAAAAGATATTTTGATCTTTTAATGAAAGTGGTAAATGACATTAAATTGATATTAAAAGGATAAGAAGTAAATGTATGAAAAAGTAAAGAAATGTTATGAACCGTAAAACATTATAGGCGTTATAATTAAACAAGTATGAATACACACACACTCACGTAGCCTAAAGTATGCATTTATAATGGGTATGAATTATTAAAGTTAGCTAACAACTTAGATAGATAAGAATGACATAGTCATTAAAATGAGTTGAAATACAAGATCGGTAGTGTTACACAACGAAAGTCTGCCCATCGCAAGGGGCTACCAGTGGTTGTGTATACATTATACTAATGTGAGACATATCCAACTGTAGGACCGTGGAATTATATACACTCGCGTATAGGTGAAGGAA
The DNA here is from genome assembly GCA_030737815.1 of Allium fistulosum. Lineage (NCBI taxonomy): Eukaryota > Viridiplantae > Streptophyta > Magnoliopsida > Asparagales > Amaryllidaceae > Allium > Allium fistulosum. Next base: position 303,731,542 of record CM060902.1, read on the forward strand.
TACCCTGGTAGAGTCTCTTCAACTTTTTAGTATAAGTATTTCCTTGATTGCATTATGCAATCCAAATGGGATGGTGAGCAAGGCTCGGTGCTATGTTAGTTTTTGGTACCATATTAGGGAGTAGGAGTTGTACATAGTCGAGAACGTCACCGGTCCCGAGCGGTCAGTGGAAAGACAAGGGTTACACCTAATGGGCTACACCTCCTACTAGTGTAGATATGTTTAGGTCACGCATCACTACAGATGTTTGCTAGTTTGTTTGTTAGTAGGCAAGGCTAGATAACCTTTAAGTAAGGTCTTTCAAACTAAGTAGGGTAGTCCGAGGAGCTGAGTCCTCTACAATTCGGTGGAGCTGAGTCCATAATAGGAAGCAAATAAGTAAATAAATCCCCGAGGAGAGATAGAATACGGCTAAAACTATTGTGAAGCTGCTATTATGCACTATAGGAGTTCCTTGGTATGCACGATGGTGAAGATGTGATACTGTGTTGATGATGGATCCCGACGGGGTGTTGGGTTATAGATGCTAGTGGGAATAGTATCTTGGTTCAAAAGAGGACCTTGGTACTTACACACACACACACATATACATATGTAGTTACGGTCTACTTCTGGTTGATGGGGCGTATCGTACGCGTACGTAGAGTTGAGACGACTAAGTAAAATAAAAAGACATAACTGTGATGGAAGGAAATCATCATAAACTAGTGTTATGTATAAAGTGTATAATTTACCAGTCACCAGAATGTTTTTCTGACCCCCTTCTCAATACAACACATAGGACGGCTTTACAGGGATATGTACTGGTGCAAGGCGGGAATAGTGGAAGAACAGGTTTTCTTTTGTCTGCTCAACACCAAGAACAATAGACATTGGAAGTGTCAGTCTTGGTCAGTAACTATGTGATTTATTATACTTTACTATTCCATTGTGAGTTATATCAATAGTGCTCTAGTACGCATTTATTTATTTCCAGGATACCAAACCAACGGTTCATACTTTAGTGGACTCGGATTTTTTTTTGAGAAAAATGTGCGGTCCTCTATGAATAGAGGAGAGCACACATGTGAATATATATATCACGGACATAAGGTGCTGCCAACATGCCTGGCAGGTAACAAAAACTAAATACATATATCAAATCTCAAGTACTCCTAAGATGAGTTCCGGCAAGGCCACCACCCATCGCACCCCGATATCGAGCTCCGGCATGGCCACCGTCCGATATTAAGGTGTTAGAAGTACCTAAAAAACTAAAGAAAAACCAAAACTACTGGAAGACATCACAAACTAATAAGGAAGCTCCAAACATCTGGATCGGAAGGGATGAATAAGCATCTACTCTGAAGTGAATCTGCTGAATAGAGAAACCGCTCTAAAGGCTCTGAACAAAAGGAAGGGGTGCCAAACTGAAGAATAGATCCTCCTGAATAAAGTACTCCACGATGAAGATAGCAGTATTCTATATCTGAGGAGAAGCTGCTAGTAGTCTTGGGTGGAAAAGCTCTGCTCTGATGACCTTTCTACAATCTGATATCCTGCAATCTGAAGACATGAGTACCTGCAAAATGAACCTGATATCCTATCGCCCATACCTGTATCTGAAAAATGATTAAGAAAAGAATGAGAATGATACATATATATATGTATATTTATATAATATATATATATATATATTTATAAGGTAGGAAATAAAAACCTAAATAAGACTATCTGGACAATAACAAAAGAATAAAATTACCTGTAAACAAATACCAAACATAGACTAGTACAAAAATTGAGACAGATCTTTCTTATGAACCTTTAATCATAAGTAAGTTATGATTAAAAGTGAAATCATCATATAAATTTGAAAAAATATTAATAATACTATTATTGATGTTAAAAAAATTATTGTTGTGTTTAAAAAAGTTAATATTATGACTAACCTTGTTAAGATACCGTTTGAAAAGGATATTTTTAGCTAATTTATATTTGGGGTTAGAAATCCAAATAAAAAAAAATGAAGAAATTGTAAAAATCAATTTGTTAAAATGACTTTTATTATTATTAAAAATTCTTTGATTTCTTTCAAACCAGATAAACCAACTAATAATAATGAATAAAGTGTCAAGTAAAAATCTAATATTCTTTTTGAACTTGAATCTATAATTATTCCAGTAGAAATCACAATCTGAAATTTTAGTTATTATATTAAAGTTAAAAATTTTAAGAGTATTAATTAGGATGTAATTAGAATCCAAACAATCATAGTATATATGTTTAATGTCCTCAAAATGCAAATTACAAAAATAACATTTATTATTATTTTGAATGTTTTTTCTCTTTAAAAATTCTATTGTATTAAGTTTTCCATGAAGTATTAACCACATGTGAATTTTGGATTTAGGAGGAGCATTAGATTTCCAAATATATTTAAAAGAGTTGTTTACTGTACCCGAAAAATTAATAAATCTGTAGAAAGAATTAGAAGTATATTTCTTACTCTTATCCCATTCCCAACTAATAAAATCATTATCATTATCAATATTATAAAGATTTAATCTGGCAAAAAGCAAAGAAAGTTGCCTAAGGGTTGAATCTACTAAAATTCTGTTAAAACTAAAATTCCAAGGAGGATCATTTTCAAAAGAATAAACATCATTAATTAAAGCATACTTGAAGTTACAAATTTCATAAAGCTCCTTAAATTCTAACTTTAGAGGCAAGATCGAAATCCAACGGTCGTGCCAAAAAGAAGTACAATTACCAGAATGGACTATCGTATTAATTCCTAAGTTAAAAATTTCATGACATTTTAAAATGTTTTTCCAAAAATTAGATAAATTTTGGGTGTATGGATAAGCAATTTGATATAAATTGCTATTACCGTTATAGTAATATTTAGAAATGATCTCTTTCCAAATAGCGTTATCATTAATATCTTTAAACTTCCAAAGCCATTTACCTAATAGAGACAAATTCATATTACGCAAGTTAATAACTCCTAAACCACCTTCCTTTTTAGCTTTACAGACTGTTTCCCAATTTACTAAACATTTTATACTTATTAAGATTTTCCCCACTCCATAAGAAATCTCTTCTCATTTTATCAATTTTATCAATAACCCAATCTGGAAATAGATGCATGGACATCCAATAAATCGGAAGGGCCGACCGAATTTATTAAAACTAGCCTACCTACTCTAGATAAAAATCTCCCATTCCAATTAGATATCTTATTTTTAATTTTATCAATGATAATAAGCCAATCATCATGTTTAAGTTTGGTAGGTCTAATCACAAAAACTAGATGTTCAAAAGGAAAAATCATAGTTTTGCAATATAGAGTATTAGCAACTAAGTTTTCAACTTTTTCAAAATCATTTAAAACTAAAAATGAACTTTTGTCAAAATTTATTTTTAAACCTGATAAAAGTTCAAAACTGTATAAAATAAACTTAAGAGTAATAATATGTCTAGGTAAATGAGAAGAAAAAAGCAAGGTATCATCGGCAGATTGGAGAACCGATATACCATTACGTGATATGTCATTGCCTACAAACCCTAAAGACCCGTTATTTACTGCTCTTTTAATGATCTTAGAAAAAACATCAGCAACTAAGTTAAATAATAAAGGCGGTAAAGGATCCCCTTGCCTTAAACCTCTCTTAGATTGAATTTTATTACCTAAAATACCATTAACCATAATACTTGAGTTACTAGTTCTAAGCAAATTCATAATCCAACTGGTCCATCTATGACCAAAACCTCTAGCATGAAAGATATCTACAAGAAAATCCCAATCTACTGAATCAAAAGCTTTAGCAAAATCCAGTTTTAAAATCGCATAAGTAGTGTTATTCTTACAACAGTGATTAATATATTCTTGAACAACTGCCACTCCATCGGTGATATTTCTCCCTTTAATAAAAGTCGATTGTGAACAATCGATTAAATCATTCATTCTTAAACTAAGCCTATTAGCTAGAACTTTAGAAATGATTTTAACTGAACAGTTAATTAAAGATATAGGTCTAAAATCTTTTAAGTTTTTAGCACCTACTTTTTTATGTAACAAGATAACATTAGCATAGTTAAATCTCCCTAATTGCAAATTACAATTATAAAAATCATTAAACATGTTAACTAAATCATGTTTTAAAACATCCCAAAAAGTTTTATAAAACAATATAGGAAACCCATCAGGGCCCGGGGATTTATCACCAGGCAAGTCATTAATAGCTTTTCTAATTTCCTCTACTGTAAAAGGATTATCTAGCTCAGATAAGTCAACAATAGAATTGGATGGATAAAGATTTTCCCATCTAACATTGATTCTATGTTTAATTTTAGTGCCAAAAATATCCTTATAATAATTTGTAAAAGCTTTGTTAAGATCTCTTTGATCAACTAACTCTTCATTATTAACAATAATAGAGTTAATTGTATTACCACATTTTCTACAATTAGCTATATTATGAAAAAAATTGGTATTATTATCACCTTCATTGATCCATTGGATTTTGGATCTCTGCTTCCACATGACCTCCTCCTTTTCTAAAATTGAATTTAGTTCATCTTTTAAATTGGCAAGAATATTACGTTCACCTAAATTTAGTTGTCTAGATTCTTTTATCTTATTAATTTTAAGCATCTCATTAATAATATTATCTTTTTTGATTTTTATATTACCAAAAACATTCTTGTTCCAATTTTTAAGAAAAATCCTAAGGTCTTTAAGTTTTAGAACAAAAGATTTTGCAGAATTATCCTTATTTCTAATGTTATGGTAACTCAATGAAATCCATTTACCAATAATTAAGTTCACAAAGTTAGATTTCAAAAGCCACATCTTTTCAAATCTAAAATTATTAATAATAACCCTGTGATGCTCATAGGTGAGAATAATCGGACAATGGTCAGAGTACGTGTAGGGTAAACCAGAAACTCTACAGATTGGAAATTTATCTTCAATCTCATCGCTAACAAAAAATCTATCAAGGAGAACCGTAGATGGAGACTCCCTAGCATTACTCCACGTAAACTCTCTATTTGAAAGGGGGATCTCGATCAAGTTAGAATTAATAATAAATTGGTCGAATTCCTCCATAGCAGAGTAATCCCCTTCTCTAGGAGAGCGCTCACCTATGAAGCGCGTAACATTAAAATCACCCCCAAAATCCAAGAACCCAGAGCTAAGGATCTAAATTCTAGGCATTCTTTCCATAAAATTCTCCGATTAATTTTTGAATTAGGCCCATATACATTAGAAATATTTAAAAAAGAGTTATCAGAAAGGTTAATAAGTATAATATGAATAGAATGCAGCTTGATAATACATTGGAGCAATCTAAAATAATCATCACACCACCCTATCATTAAACCCCCTGAAGAACCTACGGAAGGTAGAAATACCCATTTTCTAAAGTGATAACCGCCTAATCTTCTAAAAAAATGAATGTCAGGTAAATTAATTGTAGTTTCTTGAAGTAGAGCAATATCAATAGAATAGTATTTAAAGAACGCTCGAACCTTATCACACTTATTTAAGTCATTTAGACCTTTAATGTTCCTACTAATGATCCTCATAAACTAACTGAACTAGCCCTCTCTAATTCCTTACATCTAATGTACTCCCTATCAACCTTAGCATCAGAAAAAATGAAAGATGTATCACGAGCAAGCTGACTAAACTCAGCTGAAGAAAGACTGCCTAATGCATAAGTGGACTTGGATTTTCGATTTAGCGAAAATTCAGACTCATTGGGGTGCGGGTTGTCACAGCTAGCCTGACTATACTTGATGATATCTCGAGTATTGGTGATTTCTGGATCCGATGATGATTTTAATATGAATGATTCATTCATTTGACATTGATTATGCGATTCCTTATTTGATGTGATTATATACAGTGATGACATCTTTTTGCATGGTTTTGTGATGGCTGTTGTCTTGAATTATTTTGATGTTGTTTATCATATTATTGTACCATGAATATACCAAATACATATGTGTATTGACACCTGAATTTAGACATAGTCTGTCCCATGTGATATTTATGTAATACTTAGGTCAGTCCGAGATATTTCAGGTTAAGGGACGATGATAATAGCTTGTATTTATGGGTATAGAGAAGGGTAGTATTCGGTATTGTTGTATATCATTTTATATGACATATCTTCATTGTACATATGACTGTATGATGTATTAAGTAGACTTTCTATTTTACTTAAGATAGTGGACATTTGAGATGTTTTGTATTCACACCGTCTCTTATATATTTCATATTATACTTTATTGCTATGATACTGACTCCATGTTCTTTATCATTTATTATATATTGTGTATTGTTCTGTCCTGGAGACGCACATGTTTATTGTTTTGTGCGGATATCGTGTACATATAAGTGAGTTGTATTTCGATTTTGAAATACGTACCAGTGTTAGTCCAGGAGAATATTCTCGTGCATAGCCCATATCACCTTATTCTCTATATTATTTGACAGTATTACTTAGTAATACTCTTAGATATTATAGGTATAGAAGTGGGGTGTTACAACCGGATAATAAGGACCTATCTCCTTGGCCACTACGAAAGAACAAAAGAACTCATCACGACATGGAATGAGTAAGTTGCCCTCCATTGGAAAGCAGGGGCGTCCACGACATCAACTCCTACCCTCTCAATGCTAACAAACTCTTACATAAGAGACAAGGGCAACCTCAGCCCTCGGCGCAAGCACAGACGTCTATCCCAGTCGAGTATGTTTTAGATCGCATGATTTATGTATTTGACCATTGTGACTTAGAAACCAACTTTGATCTTGATGATGACCCACTCAATCCCTACATGGGGGATTCAAACAATGAAGGTCGACCGACCATTCTTTGAATTGATTCTATAGATAGTGCCAACCCCATCAATGCCATCTTGATTGGTACCAAGCTTGACACAGAGATTAGAGATGAACTGGGTAAATTCTTACAACAAAGCAAGGATGTCTTCACTTGGGGGCATGTCGATATGACTGGCGTTGATCCTAGGATCATTCGCCGTGCACTGAACATCGACCCAAAGGCAACCTACATTCATCAAAATCATAGACCACTTAACCTAAAAGATACTTAGCTCTAAGAAGTTGTGAAGCTATTAGCCAATGGCTTCATCCAGGAGGCAGAATATCCAGTCTTAGTATCCAACCCAGTACTATTTACAAAACTAAATGGGTCTTAAAGAACTTGCACTGGTTTCTATAACCTCAACAGAGCCTACACCAAACACAATTTTCCATGGCCTCACATCGACCAGTTAGTAGATCTGGCTAATGGACATGAACTCCTTACCTTCATGGATGCTTACTCTGGGTATAATTAGATTCCCATGCATAACCTGGACCAACAACACACCTCGTTTGTCAATAATGTCGGCATTTACTGCAATCGTGCCACGCCATTCGGGCTGAGAAACGAGGGTGATATCTATCAACGGCTCTTCAATCGCATGTTCTTAGAATGGATTGGTTGGTCCATTAAGGTGTACGTCGAGGACATTTGTTACAGCCTGAATAGGTTGGAGGGCACATGAACCTGGCCGAGACTTTCAACATCCTTCGACAATACAATACGAAGCTAAATCTAAAGAAGTGCTCATTTTTTGTTTGATCTAGAAAATTCCTTGGATATATAGTAAGAGCCAAGGGAATTGAAGCCAACCTTGACAAAATCCAAGCCATCCAAGATATGCAAGTCCCTAGAATTATGGAACAAGTGCAAAGCTTAAATGTGAGGTTGATGCTTTGAGCCATTTTATGTCCATGGCTACCAAAGTTGTCTCCCTTTCTTTGACCTCATCAAGAGGAGAAAGTTTTGCATTTGGAAAGATGAGTGTACTAAGGCCTTTGAAGAACTGAAGATACACTTGGCTACTCCTCTGGTACTGTCCAATCCCATCGATGGGGAGTACTTATATCTTTACCTTGTAGTGTTTGGCCATGCGATCATCGCTGCATCAATAAGAAAAGACGAGAAGGTCCAATGACCGATTTACTATGTTAGAAAGAGGTTGCCATGCCAAAGACAAGATACATGAGGTTAGAGAAACTAGCATTTTGCCTACTCATGGAAGCCAGGAAACTCCAGCTGTATTTCCAAGCTCATCCCACCAAAGTCCTGACTTACCAAACATCGAAGCAAATTTTTGGCCGATCTGATATAGAAAGCCGACTACTGAAGTGGTCCCTCAAACTAGGGCAAAATCACATCTCATTCCAGCCCCGCACTTCTATGAAAGGGGAGGCCATTACAGATTTCATTGTCGAGTGCTCTAGCTAGGACAAGGATGAAGAAAAGACCATCACAAGTTAATAGGCTTGGCGTTTAAATACGGATGGAGTGTCAAATGAGAAAGGGACAAGGGCCGACATGATCCTTGTCACTCTCAAAGGAAGAGAACTTTGTTTTGCGGTCCGCCTCACCTTCAAAACAACTAATAATGTAGATGAGTTTGAGGCTATCCTATTGGGTCTCACGATGGAAAAGGAGGTACGTGTGAAGTCCATCAACGTGTTTAGCAACTCGTCGCCGGTCCTCAACCAAATAGGTGATTATTTCCATGTAAAGGGAAAGGCACTACCTCGTATGTTGTAAAAGCCAAGAGAATAATCATTATGTTCTCAAAGTTTAATTTGTAGTAGACACCTAGGGAGAAAAATGCCAAGGCCGATCGGCTGGTCAAGGTAGCAAGTAATCCAGAAGAAGCTATCCCTGGGTCCCATTAAATATACGAGACACCCCCTTGTTACAAGTTGGAGCAATAGTAATGGAGATTGACAAGCCGTCCACGGATAACTGGATGGCTCCCCTAATTAGGTACTTAGTATGAAGAACATCCAACTGACCGTAGAGAAGCCTAGATATTCATCTATGGGGCTCCTCAATACACAATTATGGATGGTGTAACAACCCGAAATTTAACCCGTAATAGTTAATTCGTTAATTAATTAAATAATAAAATAACTTTGTGAAATTATCAGAATTGAGCCACGGGAGTTGCACCATTGTGTCCGTGGTAATTTTCTAGTCAATTCCCATATATAGAACGTCAGAATCCAAGTTAATATGAGCAAGGAACAAAATAATCAAAGAAACGAAAAAAGAAAATGAAAGAAAATAAAAATAAAAATATATAGGCTAGGTCAACTGGCCGGTCGACCTGGGCATAAGGGCGGTCGACCCACCTGCCTATTTTCATGAACGAACGAACGTTCGTTCGGTCGAAAGTTGAACACGTAATTTTCATTGTTTAAACTGATCTGGTCCTTCTATTCTTGCATCTGATGGCTCCTATTCAGCCTATGACGTGGTTGCATCCTATTCAATCGTCAAATTCAACGGCCTGAGATCCACTTCTACCCCTAAATATAGAAGCCTAGGCCTAATACTTTTTCTCATTCTAAGATTTTCTTCAATTGGGTTCACCTAATCAGGAATGACCCTAAGCGGAATAATTTTCCAAGGAGGAAATCGTTATAAATAAAAATATTTAACAACCCCAAGTGGATCCATGAAGGCCTAAAGGGAAGAGCTAAGGACCGGAGGTGAGTGATTATAATTATTTTAAATTTCTTTAAGAAATTTAAAATAATAGGGTTTCCAATAGTTGTAGTTTAACTACAATTTTTTGAGTAACCTTTTTAGTAATTTATTTACAGTTTTAGAATTATTTTCAGTCTATTCCTTGTAGCTATTCTTTTCAGTTAATTTTAGTTTATTTCTGTTAATTATAGCTTTTCCCATTTAATTACAGTTTATTTACAGTATTTTAATTTATTTACTGTTATTTAGGCGTTATTTACATCTTCTTCGCACGCCTTGGATTTCCTTCTATTTTCAGTTTTCTTTTATTTCTCCTTTTTCTTCTTCGCGTATGGATTAGAATAGAATTAACGTAAAATTGGATTAAATTATAAGAAATCTAAAATAATGGAATATGAGATGTAAATCACAAAGACTGTAATATAATTGGAATAAGACTGAAATTATGCCTAATTTATGATATTAATTGGACTGAATTAAGAAGATTGGCCTAGTTATAACTTAGAATTATAACTAAAAAGAATAAAAGAAGAAAGAAGCTTATTTTCACGCTTAGACCTTGGGTTAAGTAATAAGCATGATTATAATGTAAGTTATAAATTGATAAACTATGGTAAACTATGGAAACTATGGCGCTTATTTTAAGAATTAGGATAAATTAATAAGCAATAATAGCAATTGATAAAAATAAAGGCTTATTTAAATAATTTATTTAAGTTAATAAGCAAAAATAAGAGTAGGACCTGTACCAAATAGCATTCTCCCAATATTTCTATGGTTATGGTGTTTCACATAATCCTGAAGTGTGACGAGGTGCTTCACATAATCCTGAAGTGAGGCTTCTTACTGGTGGGAGGTTGTTGAGTTGGAAGGAAGAGAAGTCTGTTGGAGTGGGTTTAGGCAGAGGTTTGAGAGGAAGTTTCCGTCTCAAGCGGAAGAGAGTGTTCAGTAGGAGAGGTTTATTAATTTGAAGCAAGGGAGTTTGTCCGTCAAGGAATACATCAATCAATTCAATGAGCTGTCGCGGTTTGGTATGGAATTGGTGAATACGCCGCACAAGAAAGCTATGAAGTTTACAAAGGGATTGAATCAACCCCTTCAGGGATTATTGCTGACTCACGTACTGATGGGAGCCACTTATGAGTCTTTGGTTGAGATGGCGCTTATGTCTGATGCAGTTAAGGAAGGAGAGTCTAAAGAAATGGTTAAGTCAGAAGGTTCGAAGAAGAAGTGGTGTGTTAGCACCAAAATTGGTCACTAACCTCGTAGAAGAAGATTGTGAAGAGATATAAGTGATGAAATCAAATTAAACAGAGAAGACAGTGCTAATCTAAATACAGAAAGTAAGAACACCAAATTTATAGTGGTTCAGCGTAATTGCCTACGTCCACTTTGAGGAAGAACTTTATTGATCTTCTTTATAGTTGATTACAAATACAATTCGTGAATCAAATGCTTGAATGAAGTTGTTAAGTAGAGAAGATGAGTCTTGAAAATGGCAGAGTCTCCCTGGTGTTTTCTCTCCCAAAAAAGGATCCATTTCACTGTGACCCTGCCCCTCTATTTATAGGCAAAAGTGGGCTGGACTACCCAAGTGAGCTTGATAGCCGAACGCTCTAGCCCAGGCGCTGCATGCCGAACCAGGTACGCCGAACGCTTCCATGCCGAACGGTCCTTCCCATGCCGAACGGTGCTTCTGATGTATGGGAAGTGTAGGATGGTTGCAGTGAAGCCGAGCGTATCTCTGTTCGAAGCTCTTGACCGATCAATGTATGTAGGTCGAATGATATCGTTACCTTGCGTAGTTGTGCATACTGAATGCCTTCTGAATGCCGAACGCTCTCGTTGCCGAGTTATCCTATCGCCGAGTTCTACTGACGCCGAGTGCCTCTGGATGCCGAGTACTCCGGATGCCGAGTACTCCGGATGCCGAGTACCATGGGATGCCGAACACTACTTGACGCCGAGTACCCTTGTTGCCGAGTACTACGCCGAGTAGTCTCGATGCCGAGTGCTCTTGATGTCGAGTGCTCTCGTATGCCGAGCAGTCTCGTATGCCGAGCAGTCTTGGTGCCGAGCAATTTTGATGCCGAGCGTTGGTTGACGTTGAGTGCCAGTTGACACCGAACACTGCTGAGTACTACGCCGAACACTCCTGGACGCCGGACACTATGGATGCCGAGTACTACGCCGAGTACTCATGGATGACAGTTGCTTCGCCGAACACTCCTGGATGGCAAGTGCTTCGCCGAACACTCCTAGATGCCGGACACTCTCTGATGCCGAGCACTTATTACCGAGTACTAGTTGCCTGGTCAAATCCCCAGGAAACACTTGCCCCCCAAAGTGTATTGCGTGGCCGAACGTGATGCGCTTTGAATCTGGTACAATCTACCTCGGAGGTACCTCTTCAAGAATGTTAGCGAAGGAGGTGCGAGACGAACAAGGTTGGGATGCCGAACGATACGTTCGAAGCCGAGCGTACCTCGTGTGCCAAACGCTCTGGTATTGACCGGTTCTACCGGGTATAGCCTCTTCGTCTTCTACCTCCCTCTATATAACCAGGCGTCCTTCCACCATTTTCTTTTACGTCTTCTTTATTATCACTCTTAGAGATTTGCAATCCTATCAGATATAAAGCCTATATAATCCATTCTCAACTTCGATCGTCGAATTAGGTATCCTTCCTCTAACAATTGCACTACCTCTATTTTAGGTTCATCTTATGGAAACAGAGTATTTCCTTTAGTTGTAACGCGTGGCTAGTGGGAGTGGTTTGCTCGTTTGGAATCGCCGAACAGTGCACAGGAGTTGAGCCTAGCTCCTTTGCGCTGATCAAGATTGGAAGAAGAAAAAGGTAGATGGGGAGTCGAACGGCGTAACCTGCGTCGGGCGATCTGTCTCTGTCGTTCGGCGTAAATGGAGTTGGAGCAGGGTGGAGTTATGATCTAAGGCGGAGCTCTACTCTAGCCGAACGAACTTAAGCCGAACACTACCCTAATGCCGAATAGACGCATTCGCTGAATAACCTTTAGCCGAACGACATAATCGCCGAACAACTATCGTGCCGATCAGTACTTAGACATGCCGAACGAACGTATACACCGAACAGGACTTAGTCACGCCGAACGCACATATACACCGAACAGGACTTAGTCACGCCGAACGCACATATACACCGAACAGGACTTAGACATGTCGAACAGTAGTTATATGCCGAACAAACATATACATGCCGAACAAAACCTTTGACTGGACAATGTCTTTAACCGAACGAGGCTTTTAGCCGGGCCAGGACTTTAGCCGAACACTTGACTATGACTTGACCGAACCAAGATGCATGCCGAACAACATTTAAATGCCGAACGATATAAATGTCAAATTAGACTTACGCCGGACACTTCATAAATCACATGTTTTCTGAAAACTGTAATCGCCTCGAGGCAAGCTTTTTGGGACGGTCAGCGATGACGGTCTTCGAAGGCGGCGATTCGAAGCTAATCGTTATATCTTTAAAATCTCACTGCTTGTACAAAATTGTTTTCACTAGTTCACACACCACGTGGGGGGGGGGGGAAACTCGTGTTGCTAATTCTAACGTTCAACGTTTTTTTAGTATAGCTCTCTCAAGCACTTAGTTATTTATTTAGGATGTCGAGAAAATCTAGTTCTGCCACCATATCTGACAGGCCTGGGCCGTCGGCAAGGCAAGGAGCCACTGATACTTCTAACCCGTCAACTTCTCCTGCTCATAACTTGGCGCCTGATGCTCTGGAGGCAACCATCTTACTAGACAATCTGATCGATTCTCAAGCCTCGAAGATCAACGAAGCTGCTCTGCGACGGATATGTTCTATTCACGGGATTCCTTTTGCCGACGTGTTAGTTCCTTCAAGACACGATCGCCCTCATCTGCCCCCAGTCGGGTACACTACCTGCAACAAGTTTATGTGTTGGATGGGCAGCGTGCCTCCATTCAACTTATTTCTCCGGGATGTACTGCAGTACATAGACATAGCTCCGTCGCAGCTGCACCCAAACGGCCATGCATTTCTGTATGGGACTTATCTACTTTTCATGGCTGTCTTCTCCAGACCTCCAACCCCTGGTGATATCAGATACATTTATATGTTCAAGAGACGGAAAGACAGTCCTTCCTTTATGTTTCTCGAGCCATACCACAAGTGCCAGATCTTGACAGGGGCATGTAGCAAATTCGCCCTGTACAAATAGGAATGGTTCTATGTGCGCTACCCGTCTGGTTTTGCTAGGAGATGGGTTGAAGGCAGTAAGTCTCTCTGTTGAATCGTTATTCGTATTTAATTGGAGTCATGCTTTTCCTAACTCTTCATTTCATCTTTTCAGGTATCAACCCGCGTCCGGAAGGCCGAGGATATTCTGAGGCTGTTGAAGCCATTAGAGCTCTTCCTGCTGAGGATCGAGACATCCGGACTATCATTTCAAATGAATCGCTGTCGGGGTTCGGCTTGCTAGCCCCTGGTCGTCGGATCAGCCTTCCAGAAGGTGTTACAATTCCCAAACCTCCATCTGGTAAAGGGAAAAAACTTGCCGGACCGTCGTCGCGTCGCGCTCCCGACACGCACGAAGAAGGCGAGCGCAAAGAGGATGATGCCCCCGAGACTCAGGGCGAGAACGTGGGTCCCGCTTGGAATCCGGCAAAGTGCGGGATATTGAGACATCATCCTCCCCTTCGAAGGGAAAGAAGAAGCTAAAATATACGGTTCAAAAGGAGAAAGTTGGTGGCACCTCAAAATCTACGCCTATCCCTCCTGAGAAAGAGGCTTCTTCGCAGCATCTGGAAAGTTCTCTGAGGGGTCTGTCCAACTTGTCCATCCCCGATGATTTACTTAATTACGGACTCGATGATCCTGAAGCTCTCAAATTCTCCTCGCCCGCTAGAGGCAATGTAGGAGTTCAACTCCCGGCTCAAGGAGACAATACTCCGACTAGCAAAGATAAACGAACGGGTCCGTCGGGGGGAACACTAGGACACACACGCACATGCGCATTCCATAATATACTTCAAGTCTTTTTAATTCGTGAATTCTCCTTAACTCATTGTTATCTCCATTCTTTGCAAGTGATATGGGCCGCTCACACGGACTTGATCGCCTTCAGGGGTCTTCTATATTCCATCACTCATGACGGGATTCCGGTTCAGGCAGACGCAGGGACCGAGGTGATTATGAAGATAGGGACAATCGTCCTCGCCAGTCGTCTCACTGCAAGAAAGCACACTCTCAATCTTCCCAGTCCCGCGATCTTCCTCCTCCAACTGAGCCGGATAAAGAGAAGTCTTTGCAGAAGGGTTATCAGTCTGATGCTGCTCGAGAACAACATTCCAGTTCATCGAGTACGAGGCAAGTTCGAGAGCAACGTAAAAGAACGGAATTCTCTAAGCCTCCTCCTCCTATTCCTGCCGTGGACCCAACTGTTGCGGAAAAGATGGTCGACCTTAAGGCCAAGTTTCCGAAAATCTATTTTGACGGCTTGAAATTCCTCCCAGCCATCCATCACATTCCTGGGCACGTGAAGCAAAGTGCCATTGCCTGCAACAATGACGTCTATGTTCAACATGACGCATTCGTGCACTTGGTGGAGAAGATCTCGGAAGTATCTGTCGAGCGTCAACACGAGATTGACCGTCTGAACCTGGAGGCTGACAGTGATAAGAAAATCATCAAACTCCAAGACGAAGAGCTCGCTTCGTATAAGTCAAAGCTAGAAGCCGCTGAACAAGGTGCAAAAGATACTGCTGAGGCAGTTACTCGCTTAGAGGTGGCTCACAAAAAGGAGCTTGACGAAGCAGTCCAGCGCAGCGGCGCCCTTGCCCTAGAAAAAGACTCTGTCCAAAAAGAAAGGGACGCGCTCGCCACTCAAGTCAAAGAGCTGAAAGAGCTACTCTCCAAGGAGAAAGAAGACAAAATAGCTGCTCAGGAAGAATCACAGCGGTATTGTGATCAGATTGTTGCTACCCGACTCCTAAAGACAAAGCTCGACGATGAACTCGCCGGGGTCGAGAAAATGAAGGATGAGGCCCGTGAGGAGGGCAAAAGAATGGCTGTGGAGGAGCTTGATTCTTGCCTTGAGGCGGCCACAGAGGCCGGTAGGGAAGAGGTCAAAAGTATGTTTGACCCGTTGATCGCCGAGTACGGAGCCCGCGTCCTTATGCACCGTGACTTAACATTCTTGGGCGACGGCTACCTCGAATCCCTGGCTGAGGCATGAGAAACTCTGATAAAGATCAGGAAAGTCGAGTCAGGCTCCAAAGAGATCGACGAGGATGCATTGGTGAAGGAGTCCCTGAGGGGGAATGAGCCATCGGATTTATCCGCAGCATTGGCTCTTTATGGCAAAGGCTCTTCCCCTTCGAAATAGAAGAACGACGAAGCCGGCCCGTCAGAGGCCGACGCTACTACTCCTCACATCGCCGCTCCTTATGCTGCTCAATCGGCTGGTCGGTCGACGCTTGATCCATTCGAGCAGCATGCCAGTTATGATCCCGAAGATCCCGGGCTTGGCGTTCATGTGCTGTCACCTATCCTAGAGGGTGAAACCCCGCGCGCCACCGATAGCCAACCGGATCCTGGTAGGAAATTCTTCTTTCTCTAGAAGTCGAAGAGATCCCGTCATTTTTCAGCAATGGTTATTCGTTCTAATGCCCATTTCTTATATTTTTATGTAGGTCGTTCTGATGCCGAGCCAACTCCGAGGAGCGATGACGCCAAGGAGGAAGCAGAGAAAACAAGCGACATTGCTCACGCAGGAGTAACTCCCGGTCCAGACGCTCAAGTGATCGGGGCGCTTGATGATGACAAACTTGATACTTCGTCTCCTGCCGAAGGAAGCGATGAAATTAAAATCACTGGCGCCTCTGAGCATACTTCAAAGATGAGCATGAAGGACTGTCTTGCCGACGAGGAGAAAAGAAAAGTAAAAGTCAAAGTCGAGTCTGAAATACTGGAACTCACTGACCCGCGGAACAGACCTTTGAAAATCATTTTCCCGGGCAGGTCCAAACCACTAGATGTTCCGTCTCCTACTCCTGACTCCGTTTCTCTAGCAAGCAAAAAGTCCAAGAGAAAGCGTGAGGGAGAGGAGTCGTCGGAGACACTAAAGGAGGACAAGAAGAAGAAGTCGAAGAAATAATCGATGCACTTGTTCAACAAGTTTCCTGCTTAAGTTTTGTAATTGTTTTTATCTTCCACTACTTGTAGTTTGTATAGGCCTGAATTTTGTAGGAGTGATCTTGTATCCCCATTTTGGACTTATCGAATAAAATTTTAGTTTCTTTTTGTCTGAATGATTCTCTTGTCTTTATTTGGTTTACTGACACTGTGCTCCGAGGACTTGGAGACTTGAGACTGTTCATGCTCTAGTCCGCGCTCTGGGGACTTAGAGTTCTCCGTTCCACACTCTGGTGATCCGGAGATTGGAAACCGTTTATACTCTAGTCCGCGCTCTGGGGACTTAGAGTACTCCGCTCTGCACTCTGGGGATTCGGAGATTTGAAATCGTTTATACTCTAGTCCGCGCTCTGGGGACTTAGAGTACTCCGCTCCGTACTCTGGGGACTCGGAGATTGGAAATCGTTTATACTCTAGTCCGCGCTCTGGGGACTTAGAGTTCTCCGCTCCGCACTCTGGGGATTCGGAGATTGGAAATCGTTTATACTCTAGTCCGCGCTCTGGGGACTTAGAGTACTCCGCTCCGCACTCTGGGGATTCGGAGATTTGAAATCGTTTATACTCTAGTTCGCGCTCTGGGGACTTAGAGTACTCCGCTCCGCACTCTGGGGATTTGGAGATTGGAAATCGTTTATACTCTAGTCCGCGCTCTGGGGACTTAGAGTGCTCCGCTCCGCACTCTGGGGACTCGGAGATTGGAAATCGTTTATACTCTAGTCCGCGCTCTGGAGACTTAGAGTACTCCGCTCCGCACTCTGGGGATTCGGAGATTGGAAATCGTTTATACTCTAGTCCACGCTCTGGGGACTTAGAGTACTCCGCTCCGCACTCTGGGGACTCGGAGATTGGAAATCGTTTATACTCTAGTCCGCGCTCTGGGGACTTAGAGTGCTCCGCTCCGCACTCTGGGGACTCGGAGATTGGAAATCGTTTATACTCTAGTCCGCGCTCTGGGGACTTAGAGTACTCCGCTCCGCACTCTGGGGATTCAGAGATTGGAAATCGTTTATACTCTAGTCCGCGCTCTGGGGACTTAGAGTACTCCGCTCCGCACTCTGGGGACTCGGAGATTGGAAATCGTTTATACTCTAGTCCGCGCTCTGGGGACTTAGAGTGCTCCGCTCCGCACTCTGGGGACTCGGAGATTGGAAATCGTTTATACTCTAGTCCGCGCTCTGGGGACTTAGAGTACTCCGCTCCGCACTTTGGGGATTCGGAGATTGGAAATCGTTTATACTCTAGTCCGCGCTCTGGGGACTTAGAGTACTTCGCTCCGCACTCTAGGGATTCGGAGATTTGAAATCGTTCGTACGAGTCTGCATGTCGTGAATGATAACGTAATTTATCATCCAATTAAGAGATATAGAAACTTCATAGAAAATATGGCTTCAAGCCTTTATTAACGAAAATCAACTGAATTGCTTGATTACAACTTTCACAAGGAAACTAAGTCATTATTGAATGGAAACATGCAGGAAATAACAGTGCCTACAACAAGAAAGGAAAACATGCTAAATGTAATAGTGCCGCAAATGTTCACTGTTCCATGCTCGGGGGAGTGTCGCGCCATCAACGGTCGCTAGCTTGAATGTTCCTTCTCCAAGCTTCCGTTCAATGGCGTATGGACCTTCCCAGCTGGGATTCATGCGTGATGGTACCGGGAAGACTCGTTTAAGAACGAGATCACCCACATCAAAGATTCTTGGGCGGACTCTGCCGTCGTAGTAACGCTTGACTCGATGTCTGTGCGCCGCCGCCCTTAATTCAGCTTCTTCATGCTTTTCGTCGATGCAGTCCAGTGATTCCAGCAAGAGGTTTTGGTTCGTCTTGGGGTCATAGTATGTCACCCGGTGCGATGGAACTTCAAGTTCCATGGGTATAACGGCTTCAGAGCCGTATGCCAAGGCGAACGGAGTGTGGCCGGTCGCGGACTTGTGGGTAGTTCTATATGCCCATAATGCTGTCGGGAGTTCATCTACCCACTTGCCTCCAACCTTCTCCAGACGCTTCTTTAGTATGGACTTAATTATTTTGTTAACGGCCTCGACTTGTCCGTTAGCTTTTGGGTGTGCAACGGCGGCGAACTTTTTCTCGATGTCGTACTTTAAACAGAACTCTTTGAACTCTCTACTTTCGAATTGCGTTCCGTTGTCTGTAATGATGGTGCGTGGAATGCCAAAGCGGCATATAATGTTTCGTACAACAAAGTTAATGACCTTCTTAGAGGTGATAGTGGCCAAAGGTTCTGCCTCAGCCCATTTCGTGAAATAGTCGACTGCGACTATCGCGTATTTCGCACCACCTTTGGATAGAGGCAGAGAGCCGATTATGTCGATTCCCCAGATCGCAAATGGCCAGGGACTGATCATTTGTGTGAGTTCCGTTGATGGAGCCCTCGGGATTTTTGCATATCTTTGACACTTGTCGCATTTTCTTGCGTAGTCCGCGGCATCCCGGTTTACGGTGGGCCAGTAATATCCATAGCGGAGGATCTTCTTTGCTAGCGTTTGCCCCCCAGTATGGTCGCCGCATTCCCCTTCGTGAACTTCTCTCAAGACTCGCTTTGTTTCATCATGAGCGATGCACCGCAATAATGGGACTGAGAATCCTTTTCGATACATTGATCCATCCTGTATTATGTATCGCGCGGCCTTTCGAAGGACCTGCCGTCTTTCGCTTCTTTTTCCCGGTAAGGCCTCGGTCGTTAGGTACAGTTTGAACGGGGTTATCCATGATTCTTTCTCGATTTCTGTTCCCAACACGCGATCGACTTTCATTTCGTCTATGCTCGGGGCATGTAAGACTTCAACGGGATACAATCCCATTTGTTGCGTATCGTCGGTACTTGCGAACTTGGCCAATAAGTCGGCTTCTTTGTTCTGTTCGCGCGGGATATGTGAGATGTCATAACGCTCAAGATTTGATAGTAGTTCTTGGACCTGAATGAGGTACGGAGCAAGCTTCCGTCCCTTTGCTTGGTAGTCTCCTCGTACTTGGTAAACCACCAACTGCGAGTCACAAAAGATTTCGACTGATTCGATCCCAAGTTCGCTGACGAGCTTCAAGCCAGCGATCAGTGCTTCATATTCGGCTTCATTATTTGTAGCCGGGAAATTGAGCTTCAGGGCATAACAGATCGATCGGTTTTCCGGAGTTACAAGAACTACGCCCGCGCCGGAGCAACGGTCGTTTGATGCACCGTCATTGTATAATTTCCATCGAACGGGGGGAATGATGTCGTGATCGTCCGGTTTGATGGGTATGGTAAATTCAGCGATGAAGTCTGCTAACGCTTGCCCTCGGATGGCTCTCCGTGGTAAGTATGCGATATCGAATTGGCTCAACTCGATGTTCCATTTTAGCAATCTTCCAGAAGTTTCCGGTCGTTGGAGTACCTGCCTCAGGGGTTGATCGGTATAAACACCGATTGAATGCGCTTGAAAGTATGGGCGTAGCTTGCATGATGCAATCACCAAGCAATAAGCCAATTTCTCGATTTTAGGGTAATTCCTCTCTGCCCCCGTTAAACGCTTGCTAACATAATACACCGGCTTCTGGACTCGATCCTCCTCACGAACCAAAGCTGCGCTTATCGCATGAGGGGATACAGCCAAGTAAACGTACAGCATTTCATGGTCAACTGGTTTAGATAGCATTGGTGGGCTCTCCAAATGCCTTACCAGATTCCGAAATGCTTCCTCACAGCTAGACGTCCATTCAAAATTTCTCTTTCCTTTCTTTATTATGTCAAAGAACGGGATGCACTTGTCAGTTGCCTTGGATATAAATCGACTCAGCGCAGCTACCTTTCCGTTCAAGCTCTGTACCTGCTTTATAGTCCTGGGCGCTTGTACATCTCGAATAGCTTGGATCTTTTCTGGGTTGGCTTCGAACTAGCGTTGACGATGAATCCCAGAAACTTTCCTGATGCAACGCCGAAAGAACATTTCAACGGGTTGATCTTCATGCCGTAAAACCTGAGTATGTCGAACATTTCAGCCAAGTCTTGGATGTGGTCGTTTGACCGTCGTGACTTCACGAGCATGTCATCCACATAGACTTCCATGGTTCTACCCAGCTGGTCCTTAAACATTCGATTCACCAGACGTTGATAAGTTGCTCCAGCATTCTTCAATCCAAAGGGCATCACTACATAGAAATACAGCCCGACATTTGTAACGAAGCTGGTGTGTTCTTGGTCCGGAATATGCATTGGGATTTGGTTGTATCCTGAGTACGCATCCATGAATGACAGTAACTCGTGTCCTGCGGTGGAATCGACCAACTGATCGATCCTAGGCAACGGGAAACTGTCCTTAGGGCATGCTTTGTTCAAGTCGGAATAATCTACGCAAGTCCTCCATTTCCCATTCGCCTTCTTTACTAGCACGGGGTTGGAGACCCATTCCGGGTAGAGGGCGTCGCGGACGAACCCATTTGCTTTGAGTTTGTCCACCTCCTCTCCAAGAGCGGCGGATCTCTCCGGATCCATTCCTCTCCTTTTTTGCTTGACTGGGACGTATTTCGGGTCTATGTTCAACATATGACTCGTGATGGCGGGAGAAATCCCACACATATCAGAATGCGTCCAGGCGAAAACATCAAGGTTTGCCCGGAGGAAGTCGCTAAGGTCTTCAGTCATTGCGGGGCCTAACTGTGATCCGATCTTCAGTATTCGCGAAGGGTCGTCACGGCTAACTGAAATGTCAATTGTTAATTCAGCCGGTGCCGCCTTCTCTTCCCTGGGTTTCTCATCGTCGTCTCTCGGATCTATATCTCCGTAGATCCGAGAACTATGCCCGAGCCAGGGCTCGGGTACTACTTGTCAATTATCCGCATTGAGGATGCGGACGGGATTGTCCGCAACCTTTCCTTTCTCCCTCCGGTGGGCCTCTCGGAGCACGGCCACATAACAGGAACGACCACTTGCTTGATCGCCGTGAACAACGCCTACTCCTTTGTCAGTCGGGAACTTCAAAGTTAAACACCACGGGGCTAACGCTGCCCTAAACTCCGCCAGGGCTGGTCGGCCCAAGAAAACGTTATACGGAGAGTCCACATCCAACACTACAAAGGGTAGAATTCGCACTCTCCGACGCTCGCCTTATCCCAGTTCAACTGGTAACTCGACATATCCCACTGCATCAGTTAAAGCGCCGTTAAAGCCGTGAATACGAGCTTTGGATGGTTTCAAATCTTTTGTTTCTAGCTTCATTTGATCGTAGGCCTTCTTGAAGATGATGTTGACTGAACTCCCAGAATCAATCAGAATTCTTTTTACGTATGCTGGTCCGATCGTTGCAGATATGACCATGGGGTCAATGGTTGGAGCCTCTACCTGATCGGCGTCTCTGCTTCTGAACACAATATCGTCTGTCATTACGCGCTGCTGCTTAGCAGGGGCTCCGTCCTCCATGTTCGAACAACACTCAAAATCTGCATGCTTCAAGGAACTTGCATATCGCTCCATCTCCTGCCAATTCTTATCCACGGGGTGAGGCCCGCCGATAATTGTATTTATGACCAGTCTATCCACGGTCCGGGCAGGCTCCTCGGGATGACGTGGAGCTGGTGCACGACCTGGGTTGGACGTCCCCTGTCCTCCTTCTTGTGGATCCTTCACAAATTCCTGCAATTTCTTCTGCCTGATCAACTTTTCGATAGCGTCGTGCAAGTGTCTACATTCTTCCGTATTGTGTCCATAAGTCTCATGGAAGCGACAATATTTCCCGGTCCGCTTCTGTTCTTCAGTTGATTCTTTTGGACGTGGTTTTCTGTACTGAAAAGTATTGCAGGTGGATAGGTAAATGTTCTCAAGTGGGGCGTTTAGCGGAGTGTACTCGCTGTAGCTTGGAATTCTCGACTTCCACTTTCCTGCTTCTTTTCTTTTCCCTTGACTCCTTCCTCCGGACTCTTTGGGTTGCCTAGGTTTGTTCTGGACGCTGACTTGGACCTTTCCCGAGCTGTCTCCCGATTGCTTCACAGCGATGTTGCTCTTTATTGACTCTTGGACAGGCCCTGGCGCCTTATCTCGTCGTACCCACCTAGCTTCCTCTCTTCTTATGAACTGGTGTGCCTTAGAGTAGAAACGCTCTAGCGTAGCTGGAGGTTTTCCTGCCAACCAGTCTCCAAACTCAGAATTCGGATCTACACCTCTCATTACAGCCATTAGAATTGCATGGTCATTGGGATTACTGACTTCAGTTGCCGCAACGTGGAATCTTTGTAAGTACTCCTTCAGCGACTCTCCGGGATTTTGGATTACACTTAACAGAGACATCACGTCCTTCGGGCGTGTAGTGTGTATCCTGAACTGCTCAATAAACTTCTTTGCCAACTCCTCGAAATTTGATACGGATCGCGGAGGAAGTCGGGTGAACCACATAGTAGCGACCCCAGATAGAGTAATCGGAAAGCACCTACACTTGGTGGCATCATTTGCTCTGGCTGAATCCATCATCCATTCATACCTCATTACATGTTGTCTGGGGTCAGTCTTTCCTTCGTATGCAGGAATGGTTGGCATGCTAAACTTCTTGGGGTACGCCGCTTGCAGCACAACATCCGTGAACGGAGTATGACTTTTTGACACTCCCTAGTCGTCATTTGATAAGCCCTGATTTTCTTTCATCAGTTGCCTGATCATGGCTGTCAGATCGGGTGTCTGTATGGAAGCTGGGAGGTTGGAATCAGTTCTACGCGCCTGTCCATGCTGATGCCTCCTTTCCTGGCGATCTGCCAATCGTGCGTCTTGAGGTTCAACATTGTTAGCATTTTGATGATCTGGAGCTCCATCCTCCATCTGTACTCCGGTTCTGAAGCTTCCAGTTCTGGCTTGGTCGCGGTCTCCAGCTGTTCGAACAGCAGCATCCGCC
Organism: Allium fistulosum; assembly: GCA_030737815.1. Classification (NCBI taxonomy): domain Eukaryota; kingdom Viridiplantae; phylum Streptophyta; class Magnoliopsida; order Asparagales; family Amaryllidaceae; genus Allium; species Allium fistulosum. Next base: position 303,755,200 of record CM060902.1, read on the forward strand.
CTTACAGCTTCAGTCTTACGGCGTCTACGCCTGGGTGGTTCATCAGAAGAAGTAGAGCTGTCAGATGAGGAATAAGCAGCTGGATTGCCCCCAGCATTCTATTGCTGCTGTTGAGTGAGTTGTGCCATCAGGTTGGCATTAGCTTGCATCTGTTCTCCCAGTTGTCTCCTGCTTTCCCTAAGTTCTCTCATCAAGTCATTGAACTCTACTCTGGTGACAACTGGAGTCTGTTCTTGAGCGGCAATCCCTGTGCTCGGGATCGCTGGTTGATTGCTAGGTCCTGCTTGTTGCACGCTAGCAGTCTCGCGGGCATCCGCATTATGAGAAGCTGACCTGGTACGTGGTCTTGCCATTGTAGAGTTATTGGTATGAACTCTGAGTAGAATCAACGGATGTCCTATCAGTGAGTCGGATCTTCTTTGGGGGATTTGTTCAATCCAGTAGCTTCAAAGCAGATCCTTGAGGTCTGAGAATTCGATTCTCAGTGAAAGCACCAAAGTGTTAGCACCAAAATTGGTCACTAACCTCGTAGAAGAAGATTGTGAAGAGATATAAGTGATGAAATCAAATTAAACAGAGAAGACAGTGCTAATCTAAATACAGAAAGTAAGAACACCAAATTTATAGTGGTTCAGCGTAAATGCCTACGTCCACTTTGAAGAAGAACTTTATTGATCTTCTTTATAGTTGATTACAAATACAATTCGTGAATCAAATGCTTGAATGAAGTTGTTAAGTAGAGAAGATGAGTCTTGAAAATGGCAGAGTCTCCCCGGTGTTTTCTCTCCCAAAAAAGGATCCATTTCACTGTGACCCTGCCCCTCTATTTATAGGCAAAAGTGGGCTGGACTACCCAAGTGGGCTTGATAGCCGAACGCTCTAGCCCAGGCGCTGCATGCCGAACCAGGTATGCCGAACGCTTCCATGCCGAACGGTCCTTCCCATGCCGAACGGTGCTTCTGATGTATGGGAAGTGTAGGATCGTTGCAGTGAAGCCGAGCGTATCTCTGTTCGAAGCTCTTGACCGATCAATGTATGTAGGTCGAATGATATCGTTACCTTGCGTAGTTGTGCATACTGAATGCCTTCTGAATGCCGAACGCTCTCGTTGCCGAGTTATCCTATCGCCGAGTTCTACTGACGCCGAGTGCCTCTGGATGCCGAGTACTCCGGATGTCGAGTACTCCGGATGCCGAGTACCATGGGATGCCGAACACTACTTGACGCCGAGTACCCTTGTTGCCGAGTACTACGCCGAGTAGTCTCGATGCCGAGTGCTCTTGATGTCGAGTGCTCTCGTATGCCGAGCAGTCTCGTATGCCGAGAAGTCTTGGTGCCGAGCAATCTTGATGCCGAGCGTTGGTTGACGTTGAGTGCCAGTTGACGCCGAACACTGCTGAGTACTACGCCGAACACTCCTGGACGCCGGACACTATGGATGCCGAGTACTACGCCGAGTACTCATGGATGACAGTTGCTTCGCCGAACACTCCTGGATGGCAAGTGCTTCGCCGAACACTCCTAGATGCCGGACACTCTCTGATGCCGAGCACTTATTGCCGAGTACTAGTTGCCTGGTCAAATCCCCAGGAAACATGGTGGAAAAACAATAAGGAGAAGAAGAAGGTGATGGCCCTTAGAAGCAGATTAAGAAAGGTTTGAAGTGCGGTAATTGTGGGATTGTTGGACATGTCGCCAAGGATTGTAGAAGGTATAAGATGAAGGGAAAGTGCTTCAATTGCGGATAGCCCGGTCACTTGAGTAGGAATTGTCCCCAGAGAGCAGGGCAGGGGACTAGTGCACCAGTCGCGTAGATCCAGGCATTAGATGCAGCACCTTCGGACAGCATTCCAAATAGAGGTAGGAAAGTCACAGTTGAAGGTTTGATTTCTATATTTGATTTTCCCATTCGGACTTATTCGATTCCGGAGCATCACACACTTTTATCGCTAGTTCTCTTGTGGATTGTTTGCACTTAGACATTTCTTTAGTGGTAGACCCCATTGTTGTTTCAAACCCATAGTTGGATCGGCACACTTGTCTATGGTTTGTACGGGTTTGAAAATTTATATCCTAGGTGTAGAATTTAACTACGACACCTATGTTTTGAGATTCTCGGGGTATGGGATGATCTTGGGTATGGATTGGCTATCCACATATGGAGCTATATTAGACTGCGAGAGGAGAGTCATTAGATTAGAGACATGAAGTGGTAGGACTCTCGAGGTATCTTGTGACCCACAAGGGTCAGTCATGTTGAGTTTTCTCTATTCCCTCGATTCATCTTCAGCAGAGCTTGATTCGGTTCCTGTCGTTAGAGATTTTTCGGATGTCTTTGAGGAGGTTAGGGGACTACCCCCTAAGAGAGAGATTGACTTCAGGATTTATTTGACCGAGAATGCTAAGCCAGTAGCATTACCAATGAGGCACATGGCACCTAGGGAGAGGAAGGAATTGAGCAAGCAGATTCATGAGCTTTTGGAGAAGGGATTCATAAGAAGGAGCATATCAAAATGGGGAGCACTAGTCGTCTTCGCTACTAAGGTGGATGGTTCTTTTCGACTTTGCGTTTATTATAGAGAATTAAATAAGCTCACAAAGAAGAACGGATATTCACTCCCTAGGTTTGATGATCATTTTGACCAGTTAGTTAGTCCTTCGGTATTCTCCCAGCTTGATTTAGCCATGAGATTCCATCAACTTGGAGTCGCCGATGACAGCATAGATAAGACTGCGTTTAGGACTCCAGACGGACTTTATGAGTGGTTGGTTGTGCCTTTTGGGCTAACCAATGCCCAGTCTACTTTGTTGATTTGATGAGCCGTGTCTTTAGAGAAGTCCTAAATAAATTCGTAGTGGTATTCGTGGGTGACATCTTGGTATTTTCCAAGAGTATGGAGGAACATGCTGTTCATTTAGAGGAAGTTCTTCGCACACTTTGTAGTCACCATTTGAGAGCTAAGTTTTCGAAGTGTCACTTTTGGAGAGAGGAGGTAGGTTTCTTGGGGCACGTGGTCTCGAAGGAAGGTCTGGCTGTTGACCCTGCCAAGGTTATTGCATCACAAGATTGGAAGGTCCCCAAGAATGTCACCGAGGTTAAGAGCTTCCTAGGATTGTCTGGCTATTATAGGAAGTTCATTAGAGACTTTGCCAAGATTTCGGCACCACTCAAGCGCCTTACTAAGAAGAATAAAGCTTTCATGTGGGACGTGGATTGTGAGGATTCTTTCACAAAGCTTAAGAGAGCCCTTACTAGTGCACCAGTGTTAATACTACCTGATGGAGCTAAGCCTTTTACCATATACACTGATGCATGTGGGACGGGCCTAGGAGCAGTGTTAATGAAAGAAGGGAGGGTGGTATGTTATGGTAGTAGCTAGTTGAGGACGCATGAGAAGAACTACCCTACCCATGATTTGGAGTTGGCTGCCATAGTTTTTGCACTCAAGTCTTAGAGGCACTATTTGCTTGGAGAGAGGTGCAAGCTTTTCACCGACCATAAGTCACTGAAGTACCTATTCTCACAGAAGGACTTGAACTTGAGGCAACAAAGATGGATGGAGTTTTTAGCCTCGTACGATTTTGAGATAACTTATACCCCTGGCAAGGGTAATGTGGTTGCAGATGCATTGAGTAGAAAGAAAGCAACCCTTATTCCTTTGTTCGTAGAGTGGAGAAGCTTGGATTTCATTTCTACTTTTGATTTTAAGCCCTCTACGGACATTACTCCTGGATTGTTAGCGGCATTAGAGGTGAGGCCTACCCTTATGAATCAGATTTTCTTGAGGCAGCAAGAAGATTCGAAGCTTATGGATGCGATGGATAGGATTAGCCGAGGAGAGGTCTCTAGACATCTCCAACGTTATTCCATTGATTGCAAAGGGTGGCTTAGAAGAGATGGGAGGCTTTGTGTTCCCCACGCCAATGATTTGTTGAGAGCGGTTTTGGAGGAGGCACACCATTCCCGTATGACTATTCATCCGGGTGGTGACAAAATGTATCGGGATATGAAGAGGATGTTTTATTGGAATGGCATGAAGAAGGACGTGGCGGAGTTCGTAGCTAAATGCCTCATTTTCCAAAGGTTAAGGCAGAGCAGCAGAAGCCTGGCGGATTACTTCAGCCCTTAGATGTGCCAGGATGGAAGTGGGACAATATTTCTATGGATTTATAGATGGTTTAACCCGTTCTAGGAAGGGGAATACTAGCATTTGGGTGATTCTTGATCGGTTGACCAAGAGTGCCCACTTCATCCCAATTAAGAGTAAGCGCACGACATCATATTTGGCATTCATTTATATTCGAGAAATAGTCCGACTTCACGAAGTCCCTTCTAGCGTGGTGAGTGATAGAGATCCTATTTTCACTAGTGAGTTTTGGAGAAGCTTACAGGAGGCGTTAGAGACACAACTTAGATTGAGTACGGCTTATCACCCACAAACGGATGGTCAAACAAAGAGAGTGAATAAAGTGCTTGAGGATTTGCTACGGATGTGCATTTTAGACTTTGGAGGAACTTGGGAGGAGCATCTTCCATTGGTTGAGTTTGCGTATAATAATAGTTGCCAAACGAGCATAGGAATGGCACCATTTGAGGCTTTATATGGGAGACCTTGCAAGTCCCCTTCATGTTGGGTGGAGTCTACGAAGAAGTTGCTACTTAGGCCTGACATGGTGAGGGAGACATCGGAGAGAGTGGATTTAATTCAGCGAAGGATGAAGACAACCCAAGATAGGCAGAAGTCTTATGTGGATAAGCGGAGGAGAGACATTGAGTTTGAGGTTGGAGACTTAGTTTTTATCAAAGTATCCCCGCTTAGGAAGGTGGTAAGGTTCGGATCGAACAGAAAGTTAGCCTGCAGATTTATTGGACCATTTCCTATCATAGAGAGAGTTGGGAAGATGGCTTACCGAGTGAAGTTACCAGGTAGGATCGCAGGAGTGCACGACGTTTTCCATGTTTTGCACTTGCGAAAGTGCTTACATGACTTGGCGGAGGTTGTAGAGCCTAGTCAGTTAAAGGAGGTGGAGGTTGAAAGGGAAGCATCTATTCGGCGTATCCCCACAAAGATTGTTGGAAGAGACATCAAGCGACTAAGGAATAAGGATGTTCCTCTAGTAAAGATGCAATGAGGAGATGATGTTGCAGATGCCATTTGGGAAGCAGAAGAGAAGATTCGTACTTCCTATCCTCATCTTTTCGACCGTAAGTTTTTAGAATTTCCTATTTCCATCTTTAGTTTTGAATAGGTTCTTTCCTTTATTATCCTTTGGGAGGGTAGAACTTAGGATTTAACCTATGGATGGTAGGATTTGATGTAAACATGTTATTAGAACATGTTATGAATGATGTATGCTAGTGGTTGCAAGTGTTTGCTAGTGGATGCTAATGGACGCATATAGGTACACTAGGCATTATTATTCTTTAGGGATCGGCCAAACTAGGAGACTAGAGCATATGCATATGGATGTGCGCGCATTTTTATTCTATTTTTCATGGTTTCTATAAATGGATGATTATCACATGATTGTTGCATTTGAAGGATGTATGTAGCACGCATATAGAACTATCAGTTGTCATTAGGGAATTTTTGCATTCATTTGGATACATGGCACGAACATGATTGCATAAAAGGAGGTCAACTGAATCAGTGGACTGCCTAATCTATTGCATTAGATAGGAACATTTACACTACACTAATTACATAAGTATCATAAATTGTATTAGAAAAACTTAAGGACAATGGATGAATCGTCAATGATTGAGTAGTTGGTTGTAGAATTGGATAAAAACATTTAGTACATTATTTTATTCTTAGAGATTTTGGAGATGAAATCCCTTAAGGAGGGGATAATGTAACAACCCGAAATTTAACTCGTAATAATTAAATAATAAAATAACTTTGTGAAATTATCAGAATTGAGCCACGGGAGTTGCACCATTGCATCCGTGGTACTTTTCTGGTCAATTTCCATATATAGAGCATCAGAATCCGAGTTAATATGAGCAAGGAACAAAATAATCAAAGAAACGAAAAAATAAAAATAAAAAAATAAAACAAAAAATAATAATAAAATAAAATAAAATATATATAGGCCAGGTCGACCTGGGCACAAGGGCGGTCGACCGCCTGGTCGACCTGCCTGCCTATTTTCGTGAACGAACGAACGTTCGTTCGGAAGTTGAACACGTAATTTGCATTGTTTAAACTGATCTGGTCCTTCTATTCTCGCATCCGATGGCTCCTATTCATCCTATGACGTGGTTGCATCCTATTCAATCCCTAAATCCAACAGTCTGAGATCCACTTCTACCCCTATAAATAGAGCCCTAGGCCTAACACCTTTTCTCATTCTAAGATTTTCTCCAATTGGGTTCACCTATTCAGGAAGGACCCTAAGCGGAATAATTTTCCAAGGAGGAAATCGTTATAAATAAAAATATTTAACAACCCCAAGTGGATCCGTGAAGGCCTAAAGGGAAGAGATAAGGACCAAATGTGAGTGATTGTAATTATTTTAAATTTCTTTAAGTAATTTAAAATAATAGGGTTTCTAATACTTGTAGTTTAACTATGATTTATTGAGTAACCTTTTTTGTAATTTATTTACAGTTTTTAGAATTATTTTCAGTATATTCCTTCTAGCTATTCTTTTCAGTTAATTTTAGTTAATTTTTGTTAATTATATCTTTTCCCATTTAATTATAGTTTATTTACAGTATTTTAATTTATTTACTGTTATTTATGCGTTATTTACATCTTCTTCCTACGCTTTGGATTTCCTTCTATTTTCAGTTTTCTTTTATTTCTCCTTCTTCTTCTTCACGTATGGATTAGAATAGAATTAACGCGAAATTGAATTAAATTATAAGAAATTTGAAATAATGGAATATGAGATGTAAATCACAAAGCCTGTAATATAATTGGAATAGGACTGAAATTATGCTTAATTATGATATTAATTGGACTGAATTAAGAAGATTGGCCTAGTTATAACTTAGAATTATAACTAAAAAGAATAAAAGAAGAAAGAAGCTTATTTTCATGCTTAGACCTTGGGTTAAGTAATAAGCATGATTATAACGTAAGTTATAAATTGATAAACTATGGAAAGTATGGTAAAGTATGGAAACTATGGCGCTTATTTTAAGACTTAGGATAAATTAATAAGCAATAATAGTAATTGATAAAAATAAAGGCTTATTTAAATAATTTATCTAAGTTAATAAGCAAAGATAAGAGTAGGACCTGTACCAAATAGCATTCCCCCAATATTTCTATGGTTACGGTGTTTCACATAATCCTGAAGTGTGACAAGGTGCTTTACATAATTCTGAAGTGAGGCGAGGGGTACGCTTATGCTTATAGTGGTAGTAAACGGTCAATCTATGGTAGTTCAAATCAAGGGGGTTTGAACAAGGGGCGCAACTATATTATTGTTTGATAGGGACCAGTACTAACAGCATTTCCCCTATTTTTCTATGGACACGGTGTTTCACATAACCCTGAAGTGAGACAAGGTGCTTCACATAATCCTGAAGTGAGGTGAGGGGCACGCTTATGCTGGCTAGGGTAAATAAAAGTTCAAAAGAGGGAGCAATAGGTAGCATGGGCATGGTGGCAGTTACGTGTGCGACTTCCATTTCGGTGCTCAGTAATCGCTATGAGTTCCACGCGCTTAGTAAGTGTGTCTTTCGTAGACACCAAAGTCTAATGTGTAGGGAAACGTCTGATCCACAATAGATTCTATGGAGTAGCAGGCCGATCAAAGGGTAGAATTAGGAATTCAGCCTAATCAAAGCAGCTCTCAAGGACAAGTGCAAACAATCAAAGTTAACCTATCTTACTAATTGAGTAATAGTTTATTCGTATTTATTTCTAGTTTCTCTTTTCTATTTTCTTTGTTTCCTTTTATATACTAGAACTGCTATAAATTCTATTACTTTGCTTAAAGATCTAATTACTATCATTCACCAGACTTTTAGTCTGACAAACTCCTCTATTTTACCCTTTCCCCCCCTAGGCAATCAAGGGAGAGGACATTAGATCGCGGTTACTTGGAGGGTTCTTGGAGAAGATTTCTACCATGTATTTCTTTTATCCTAGCTTTAGCTCTTTCTGTGTACTGGCTTATTACGAGGGATATTATGTACTCTAATTTTTGAGACTGAGTTTTTATGAGACATCTTGGGTTTTGAGACATGTATGTATATTTGGTATTTGGCTTATTTGATTTATGAAACAATTATGAAGTCTTGTTTTAAATAAGTTATTATCTTAGTTTCTGCTTTTTTTACCTATTTTTGTCTTGTGAATATTAGACTCTGTTAGTTTCAGTTATACCTATAACGCACCACACCTTTTAATGTGTCCTTTTGGATATATTAAGTGGTGTGGGGTGTTTCAGATGGGTAGTTCTAGAAATGGTGGTACTCAACACCACTTTAGCGGTGTGTCTAAAGAAAAAGCTAGCCAGATATTGGAAGAGCTACATGCAAGATTATGTTGGGACTATGCCAGAAGGTAGAGCCTAGTAAAGGATGCCACTCGGCAATGCTATTTCTGGCCTACTATAATCAAAGTTTCAATGAACTTCATCAAGAAGTGCATTTGGTGTCAGTGATTTGCTAAGATCTTTAAAGCCTCTCCTGCACTCCTCACTCTAATGGCTTCCCATTGGTTGTTCAAAACTTGGATTATTAACTTGATAGGAAAGCTGCCAAATACCAAGGGAGGGTACAACCATGCTATAGTTATCATCGACTACTTCACTAAATGGGTCGAGGCCGAGCCCCTTACTCGGGTCACCACCCCCAAAGATACTCAACTTCATCATTAAGAGCATAATCTACCATTCAGCCAACCAAAGAAGATCATCATCAACAATAACACTCGGTTTGAGAGAAGTTTCTTCCAAGACTTCTGTGCAAGGAATGGGATCAAGAAGTTCTTCTCTCTATTACCCACCCCAAGAAAATGGGAAACTATAGACCGTCAATAAAACCATCAATTCCACACTCAATTGGTCCCATCGCACCTCCAGTCGCATTTCAAATGGTCACACTCCCTTCTCACTCTCTTATGGGTATGAAGCTATGTTACCCATCAAAATGGATTTCCCCTCTCCATGGCGTCTCGCTTAAGAGCCTGGGAAAAATGATGAGCTAATCAAGCTCAGGCTAGACACCCTTAAAGAATGAAAAGCCGAAGTCGGACTCTACGTTGACACCTATAAGTGGAAGATAGTCAAGCACCATAACTACTGAGTAAAGCTTTGATAATTCATTGTTGCCGATCTTGTTCTATGTCGGATGTTCGCAAACTCAAAAAACCTAATCAAAGGAGTTCTTAGCCCAAATTGGGAGGAACCGTATGTCATCAATGTCGCTTTGTCAATTGGTGAACCACCTCCCTCACCTGGATGGGACACATGTGTCCCACACTTGGAATCTGGAACACCTCTGAGCCTACGATATATGAATATTAACTGTAATTAAAAGGCTGGAACTATAACAATATTTTGTGAATAATATAATAAAGACTTTAGAGCCAACTGTCTCCAAGGCTATCCAGTAAAGGTGAGTTATTATGTACTCATTTCCTTGCTTGGGGATTGTCGACCTCTGACGCTATGGACCGCATGAGCCACTCAGCGCCTCCTTCCTTACCGGTTGGCTATCCAAAAAAGGTGAATTATCGTGCGTTCACTTCCTTGTTCAGAGACTACTGACACTTAAGCTATCCAGTGAGGATGAGTTTTTATGTGCTCATTACCTTATTTGGGGATCATTGACCTCTTCCATCAAGGATCACTGAGCGATTTAACGCTCCTCTCCTTGATGGTCGGCTATCCAACGGGGATGAATTACCATGCATTCACTTTCTTGTTTGGGCACTACCAGGCTATCCACCAAGATTGAATCACCATGCATTCACTTCCTTGCTTGGGGACTGCCCACTTGCTTTATGTATTTGGGTGATATGGCTCTCCCATTCGTGCTAGGGTGCATTAATGACTAAAGACGTGACCATAATGGTTACGTATCCCTCATTATGATGATGCTTGTCCCTCTTATGGGAGGAGGCACTGTTGTTGAGACTGGTGAAGTTACCCTAAGCAATGCCAAGTTTTGGCATCTGTAGTGCATCTGCATAAAAAATAAGCAGGGCACCATATCTACTGGCTGCGTGTCACCTAGGAGAACCCTCAAGCTATTCAGTGCTTTGGTCCGTGGTCAAGTTGCCTGCCACTCAAATCTTATAGTGTGTCACCTAGGAGAACCATCGAGCCACTCAACACTCTGCTTCATGCTAGGACTGCCCAATATTATAGAACACAAGCAGGCCTGATAAGCATGTGCCTGCCTTGGTTCTCAATCACGATTGGGCTCTCCAACATACGCTCATATCCAAGCCTACATGCTAGCCTGGCCCGTTATATAGATATCTTTACTTTCACAAATAACTAAATACATGGTTCATATGAATGGGTTGTACTCACCGCCAATCTCATCACTCTATATTACTATTTTGTATACCTTGTGAAAGTGATTAAGTGCACGTAAAACAAGGACTATGTAGACTATTCAAGGTATGCTACCCTATAAATTATGCATAGACAAATAAGATCAGATGAACATGAAAATCACTTAAAAAATTTCATATAACAAAAGAAGATTTCTATTCATTCAGTCCAAAAGTGCAGGGCACAAAGCTCATCCCGACGGGATTACAAAAAGATAGAAAATATTTACAAGGCAGGTTCATTAGACAGTCAGATCAAAGTGGATATCTACTTCTGGGACAAAACAATAGGCAAGGTCTACTCAACTGCCTTCATCTCGACGACAACCTTGACCCAGGTCCCCGTGAGGGCCTTGGGGTCAAAGTTGCGCATAAAGGTCGACATATAATAATTTTTCTTGAATAGGGACTTTACCATGTTTCTCAGCCGATTCTGCCATTTGTTCTCCTCCACCACCTTGGCGGCCTCCACATATATAGTCGACCATCATCCAGATTTGTGATGGTCCAGGTCCTTTCACAGGGCCTCAACCCTCTTCTCTGCCATTGCCAAGCTCTCCTTAAGATCCTTGGTCGCCTTCTCCGCCTTCTTCGAGGCCTCGACCGCCTCCTTCGTCATCTTCTCTACCCTCTCACTAGCCTCGGCCGTCTCCCTCACCTCCTCTTTAAACAATACCAAGGCATCCTCAGCCACCTTTCGGGCCATCTTCGACTTCTTGACCTCCTCTTCCATCTTAAGGTAGTCGTCTTAGAACCAGACACAATAGTAGGCGGCTTGAAAAAACAACGTTAGAAGAAATTTCACTAAGAAAAAAAGAAAATCTAAGTTTGGAAGCTTACAAGAAGGGCGTTCCATGTGTGTACATTAATCATAGACTCAGTTGGCACTTGCTCCATCTGGACCTGGACTGGTAGGTGGATGACAAGATATTTATAGACATGAGCTGAAATGACATCGGTAGTTGCTCTAAGTCTTCATGGTTTGTGGCCTAGTTGACCTCCAAAGCTTCATGCTCCACCAGCACCGCCTCTTCCCCTTGAGCCAGCCCCTTGGCAACATAAATAACCTCCGCCTAGAAAAAGGAGCACGGGCTTCTAGGGACTCCTCCTCCTCGATCACCTTCCTCTTCTTCTTATTACCAGTAGGGGCAAGGTCTGACCGCTCGAAACTAGTCAACACTTCGACAACCTTCTTACTTGTGATGGGTGTCATCTACCGTGGAGGTACATCAGTTTGGACAATGGAGTTGACGACGTCGATAGTAAGCTTGACGACCACTGAAATAATAAGAAGCCTTAATTAGTTCAAGTTAAAGGAAAAGGAGACAAGTGTAAGTAAATCAACTACCATTTGGACATGCCTAACCTTGCCTTTTGGCGGGGGAGCATGATGAGACCGAACTACATACATTGGATAGATTTGTCCTGGTATGGGACTCGCCCGGAGGCACATCTTCATATTCAGGATACAAGGTGTCATAAGCTAGATGGGGATTGGAGGAGGGACCTATGTCCTTGTCGATGCTTGGTTTGTGTGACCCTCCCCCATAATACCTTCCTTGGAACTTTCCTCAATATCCTACGAAACGGCCGATATCCCATGTCGTAGAACCGAGACGTCAATCTATTGTTGTTTTCCCTTTGGGGACATCCGATAAAATTAAAACAATACAGAGAAGACTAACATAGCCCCTTGCAAGGATGGAACACAAAAATCGAGGAATGGTCAAATAATTAACTATTGCCACTCTCTAGTTTCCTCACCCATGACAACCTCATGCTATCCTCGGTTCTCATTTGTAATCGTCTTAGCTGTGGGATATTGGTATTGGACCTTTGAATAATCATGCTTAGCCTTGGCTGGTTTCTTTGCATGTTACTTTGTTAGGGCCGTCCGCTCCACGACCATTGTTTGGATACCCTTCATCAGCCCAACCAGGTGAAGATTACTATCGGTCATCGTGACCTTCAGGTCCCACAAGTTATCGACGGCCATCTTTAGCCGGTTAACATATTCATTCAACATCCCGAAGTTAAATCCAGAGGAGTTAATAGAAGCTCCAGTCAGAGAGCAAGTTAAGCATAAGAAAGAAAAGGAAAGAGATAAAGAAATAAGAAAGGCTGCAAAGACTTGCTGGGGGTCTGAAAATTGGCATTTCTTAGTTTAGGATTGACCCCATAAGGTATAGAGAAGTATTTCCCCATCCAGCCCGGGACGGGTTTGCTAAGAACACCTATAAAGATAACAGGCTTGGTGCTAGCTTAAAAATGGAAGTGTGTGCCGATCGGGTACCTAGCTTCTTTCTACATATAGAATAGCATGTTCATCAAGGGAGCGATCAACTTAAGAAGGTTAAAACTCACGTAGAAAGCATAGACCCCTTACAGGAAACGGTAGTTGTTAGCGGTTAGTTGACCGGGAGCAAGCTCGTAAGCATTAAGAACATAAATGAAGAAGGGGTAGAGAGGTAGCATAATCCCAGCTTTGAAATAGCCAAGGGAACAAACAAAGTAGCCGGTTGTGGGATGATCTGGTCGGTCGCCAGCAATGGGATATCTTATCATTCCAATATTACACCCATGCTTGGCCAAGACCTCGGATAAGTTAACCTCCTAAACTAAGTTGTAGGCCTTATAGCTCATACCTATTATTATGCTTTTTATTTAAAAGCCCAAGGTTATCAATTTGGGTCTAAATCTACTACCTAAAAATAATGTATTTTCTAAAATTCACAGGCTACTGGAAAGTTCACAGATGTTACATGGCAACAATGGTCAATCGACATCCAAAAGATGACCATAAAACTTGGATTTGGACGAAGCAACGAAACAAAATCATCCACAAAGAAATGCTTTCAACACCAAACAAAAAAACAACAAAATCATGCTTTTCCATAACTAAAGCTACTATCAGAAGTTAAACCACGACGAAGAAGGAGGATGAAGGCTTATTGTTTTGCAAGTAGGAAGCGTTGAAAGGATTGAGTATTTGAAGGTTTTTGTTAATGGTAGAGAGAATTTTTCTTCGATATGGAGTGGAAAGGAAGAAGATAATGGGTATTTATATACCTACCCTCTTCATCACAATAGTGCGATTCAAAAGGCAAATAACTCTCAACCGTCTAGATATAACTAATGCTATTGTCACTTCACTCATGTTGGAAACGTGAAACGCACCTGCCATGTCTGGAAAAGTGAACTGTCTTAGCCAATGGCACAACACCACATGTGGTACACGTTAAGTAATGATTAGAAGAGTCGGTTAGAAGAATCTTTGTGATTTCACAAGCCCGTCTCTGTTCACAAAGATGGGCTTAGGGACAAAATATTGCTCAAGTTTCTCGCAAGTATACTTTACCAGTCAGCACACTCAATCAAAGCCAGCCGAGCACACCTAAGCCTGACCAAATCAAAGCCGACCAACATTTCTAAGTACAACTCCATCTAAGATGACCTAGCTCTCTTAAGCCCGACCCAATTCATGCCGGCCCGCCCTCAGCCTGGGCCAATGCTAACCAATCCACTCAGCATACTCTAGAGCTACATCGGGCTCAACTTAAGATGACTACTGTAGCCAACTCATCTGTCCAGGCTCGGGTCAAGCATGGCATGTCTTTGACCCGACTCCATCCCAGCCTGCCTTCAACTAGTCCCGGACAGACCATCTTGTCATTGCATGGATAGCTCGAGCATGTCCCTTGTGGCCTTGTCCTTGGCAATTTTCAACTTCTCCTAGCAATCTTGGGCAATAAGCAACCGACCATAACTGTGCACTGGAAGCTTCTCCTTCTGTCTTGTCCTCTGGGAAAGCAAATTAGACGACAAATAGTACACCAAGGTGTACCCACTACAGTAGCATGCCTGTCAAAAGCATGCCTACTTTTGTAGTAAGCCGCCTTTTCATCGGTATAAAGCACGTGCCTAGTACGAAATTACAGTGGCATACATCTCAACCATGTGATCACACAACCTTTACAATTGTCTTCCATTGGCCAAAGCGATCAGATCAACAACCAACAGTGTTTCCCACTATTTTTTGCTCATTCTTAGGCATATCTATCTGTAACAACTCACACCTTAATAGGCCCAAATTTTAACTAAATCAAAACCCAAGTCCATTAGGGTATTGATCACTGGTTTTGATAACCTATAATAAATAACACATGTATATCAGAATAAAATCAGTATAAACTCACAGTGGAATAGAAAACTATAATAGAACATACGTACTGACTAAGGCTACTACCTTGGAATCAATATTATTTCTTGGACGTATAATTGCCTTGTCTGCACCAAGCATGAATAAGAAGACTTCTCCATCAACCGTTCCCTTTTTGCACCAATAGCCCGTCATTCAAAATCTATCATGTGGGTTGTAATGTAGAGGAGGGTTAGAATAATGTTCCAATGATTGAAAAATTACATGCTTTACCCATGCCATTAATGTTTGTCGGTTGATTTCGATTTAAATGTTATGCTATCACTTATGGCTAATCCGTTAAGTCCTATGTATGTGCATACATATGCCTAACCTCCTTTGAGGTATAACTTTATACTTATACGTCTATCCGCATATATGTCTAACTCTTTCACTATCCAAAAACCTCGACCACTTAATATTTCTTAAATAAGGTGAATGACCATTTTGTACCTCAATCCCCAAAGCAGGCCCTCTGCAACGCAAATGCTAGTCAATTGGTTCTAGCTACAGTGACCGATGACCCATATATATGGCTCTATAATTTATAATTTAATTTTCTTACTACTAATGCATCTCAAAGTCTCATCTAAGGTTTAACTAGCCCACCCCGGATAAACAAATTTTCGTCCAACTATCTACTTTGAGGTCCGTGTGTCTTACATACAGATTCTACATTAGTAGGAAGCAAAATCCATCAAGGCATAACCTAAGTCTTTTCTAACGCTCACTCGGGACCGTTGGTGCTTATAGTCTATATGCCAGACCTATTACTAAATATCGGTACAAAATACTATTATAACCTACCAACCTTCCATAGCTAACATCCCATTTAGACTAACCTAAGTAAGTCAAGGAAAATGCCCCTTTCAGTTACTTAATACCTCTTATTGAAAGTGAAGCCGGCCCTATTTCCTTAGAAGTACCGGGTCATTTAAAACTTCAAATCTGATGTGAACCCTTAGTATAATTTCCCCCTACTTATTCGTAATGCATATCCCTTCCCCACGGTTCCTACAGTTTGAGATGTCTCACATCAGTAGTAAGTATACACAACTGCCGGTGGCCTCTAGGTGAAGGGCAGACTTCTGTTGTGTAACGCTACTGACCTCGCATCCCAACCTACTAATCCAAACCAAACACCCAAAACCTAAGTGTTGGGTTAGGCCCACTAATTCACGTTCGTTCTAAACGTATAATTGAAGCTATATAATTTCCTACTATGAAAATTATATTTCCATTTACATATGTTTAATAGTATTAATACTTACTTGTTTGCCGTGTAATTATTTCTATTTTATATGCTTAGGCTTTGGTTTACTCGTTTCCTTCTTATGTCTAATAAATGTCCGTTGTCCGTAATAATTGGTCATTAGTGTCAAAATTGGATAATCTCTAATGATATTTATTTACCTATTTCAAAATCACTTATTATGCCCATTCAATTTTCCCATAAATGCCATATTAAATTCTTTAATTAGTCCTCATTTAATTCTTTTAACTCTCTATTAACTACAAATTTATTGACCATTAAATTTGTGGTTATTGTCCATAAATTTTGGAATTCTATTCTTTACTTTTTTAACCTCCCAGTTCTATAATTATTACATTATTAATAACTAATACGAATATCATCGTAAATTACACTATGTATATATATATATATCTAATCATTAAGTGCGGTTATATGTATATATTATTATCTATTTCTAACTATTAATTCTTAGACTAGAACATTTCTTTCCATATATTAATTTACCAAAGCTACCCATTCAAAAAGGATTACTTGTAGCTTTCCATAAATTAACCAAAAGTGAGGCCTTGCTTCGTTTGAAATAACAAGAAATTATTTCTCTTTCTTTATTGAAATAGACAGTGTAAACTATGGAGAATAATATCCATACGTTACACATCTCTTTCATTTTTGGTATATTCATTGTTAATTCAAACGACGCACTTTTACATACATTTTTAGAAGTGGAAATTAGCCACAAGGGCCTCTTTAGTAAGTGGAATTAGTTTCTAGGACACACAACTGAAATAATAACTTTCAAGGACAAAACGTAAAATAATTAGTTTCTAGGACCTAAAAAACTGTGAAATTATGTCCTTGAAAGTAATTGGACTGCTGACTTTGTCCTTGAAAGTAATTATTCTGCTGATTTTGGCCTTGAAAGTAATTTCTTTGAATGTGTGTCCTAGAAACTAATTAGACTGCAAAGTTTGTCCTTCTGGAAAAATACCTTTTTTTAGAATTAGATAATTTATGGAAATTACACTAAAATAGATATAACTAAATCATACCCCACTCTAAATAAATTAAAATATAGAAATTCACATTCCAAGTCAGCTAAGGCAACCAAATCCACAATCTAATTATAAATCTGGAATAAACTTTAAAACTTTACAAACATTCTACAATAATAAATTTTTGGGACTGAATTCAAATTTCAAGATTAGGTTGTACATACCTTCCTATTCCAATTACATGTTTTATTAAACATGTAGGCGATACTTATATAAGTTTGTTTTAAGCCTATAACTCACAAGATCTTATATAGGTAGAATAATTAAATAAAATTCAACGATATGAATTTCAATGTTATAAATAAATTATATAATTTCCCACTCACTTTTCTAGCTTTCCAAATCTCCCAAATCTAAATCCATTCCTTTAGTTATCTCCTTTTCCATTCTAACCCAAAAAGATATGTATTACAAGGTATACATACTATTAGAATTACAGATTTGAGAAAATATTTGGGGTTAAGGGCAATATAGATTTATAATTGCACAATCATACCTTTTTCTTTTGCAACATCGATTCGCTTCTTCTCTTCTTCTCCTTTTATTTTATGCCCTTCTTCGATGTGTATGTGTGTGTATATATATATATAATATTTTATAATTAATAGAAATAGTAAAGAAGGGAAAATGGGAGAGCTTCACTGCTTGGATCAGAAAATATGAGAAGAGAGGTGAGGGGTCAAGGCTGTATTTATAGGCACTCGAATCAATCATAACCGTTAGATTAAAATAATTAAATCCGGGCAGTTTAGCCAAGGTTCAACCCCTAGTCGCCACCTGAAGACCGGTCGACCGGCCTAAGGAGGGGTTCAACGGTGGGGTCCCATATTTAATGTTTATTTATTTTTATTCTTGTCTTTTAATTATTTTCATTTTGGAAACTTCAAATGTTGGTAACTTCTTCGTTTGAGCTTTGATCACGAAACTCCATATATCAAAGTTGCTCAGAAAATCGCCATGAACACAATGGTGCAAGTTTTTTTGGCCAAATTTCATCGTTTGCTCAAATTCCATTTATGGAGCCTTATTAATTATTTATTTATTATCGTTAATTTTATGGAGTGTTCATTACTATTATAAATACTTCTTGCCATACGACATCAAAGACGTTGATTTTTATACTCAGAATTCTCATTTTCAGTAAGCAAAATACCTAAGCTCTTCAGATTAGTAATATTGTATTCTTAACACTAAATTTCTTATTATTCTGTTGTAGTTCCTTATAATTATAAGAGATAAGCATAATAAGAGATCTTCATAGTGGACATAGACACACTCAGCCAAAACACTCTACATTTTGCGTTATTTACTTTAGTTTGCTCATTTCACCCCTCATTTTAAATTTTTAAGCCTTGTATTAGTAAGTAACCTTTGTTAATACAAATGCATTAGTCTAATTCAGGTTGACTAAATTTTTAGTCCACGGTTCCCTAATTTTTTTTGTTGTACCATATTTTTTTAAATACACACACATAGATATTACAACTTATAAGGGTACACACAATTAGTCACCAAGAGTGCATCCAATAAGGGGTGGGTCACCTAAAGAAGGCTTGGTTGGTCCATTTGGACCAACCAAAGCAACCTTCGAGCATGTCGACTTAGCTAGCATTAGAATGCCGATGAATTTAATCGGCATTTATTACCTTGTTTGCACCAGTAATAAATAATATCATTATCTACCTGGCTTTATAAATGTTGGATAAGAGAAATGATATTATTTTTTATCTTTGCTTATAATATCATTTATATTATCAATTACAAACACAAAATCATTATCTAATCTTTCTCCTATACATTATTCACTCTCTTAGATTCAAAACTTATTTATTATAAAATGTCAAAAACTAAAGAGGAAAGAAACCAATGAATTCAGCCTACCCACCTTCAGGTCATTTAACAAAATTCAGATTCTATAATAATTCTCTGCATAATCGAAAGAATCAACAAATTTTCCAACAGTGTGACGCCCCACTCCGAAACACACACTAACAAAGAGCATTACTAGGTAATACCGTCTGCTAGTGCAGAGAATAGGGCTGGTTAGGAGCGACCATTCGTGAGCTTTGTCTTAAATGAGTATCGAATACGTCGATTGAGTGTCCATTTTTTTCTTTTCTTTCCTTCTTAAGTGGATCGACATATCCTGTTCAGGTTTAACACAAAACTACGGTGGCTAAGGATCGTATTCAGAACAAATATAATAACATCAAATACCTCATATCATAGAACATGAACATACACATATATATACATATACAGAGTCAGCAGAAGTACAACATAACATGCTACATGAGTTTGGTTCTTACGAACCAAATATACAACAGAGTCACAAAAGAATATATACATTAGAGTACTACAACAAAAAGGGGCTACATCAAAACATACACTAAGCAATAAAGAGGAAAGATCACGGTGGAGCAAAGCAAGGTTGAGGTCAAACTGCAATCTACTGACCTGTAATGACTCGGTCTGACCCGAGCATCGTATAAAAATATAAACACACGGGTTAGTCTAGCCTAAACAAGAGGGTTAGTACATGATAGGTGAAGATAAGATACACAAGGAGGATAATAACTCGCCATGGAGATGAAGTCCATGTTCTCAAATCAACATATGGTATATAAGCCAAATCATGCAACAACATAAGGCATATGAGCCAAATCAACATACAACATAAGGCTTGTGAGCCAAATCACCAAACAACATAAGGCGTAAATTCCAAAACATCAAACAACATAAGGCGTATAAGCCATGTCACCAAAATAGCATAAATCTCAACATATTGAACTTAATAAGGAGTTCAAAACAACAAAAATGTAATCACCATGTCATCATCATCAAATAGCACAAAGGCTATGTATAACTCCAACATCCAACAAAATGGTGAAAACATTTGAAAATCAACAAATTCCAGAAATAAAAAATAATGAAATCTAGAAAACAACAATAAAAGGTGGATCCCGACAAATGGCGAGTCTAAGCTACGCCGCACGTGCATCAACAACATATGGCTGAAGCCTGCCAAGTACTATCAACAACAAATTTGGCGCTCAACAAATGACCCGAAGGTCCAACAAATGGCCCGAAAGCCCAACAAATGACTCGAAGGTCTAACAAATGGCCCAAAAGCCCAACAAATGACCCAAAGGTCTAGTACTGGCAATCAACATACCCGAAGGTCCAACATAAAGTGTCACCAACTTCCAAATAGTAACCAAATCAGTGACAACAGTGCATCCCATACCATACGTTCTCACTTAACCGTTTACTATAAGGTAGTTAATTTCACTCTCGTGTATGAACTCAATCGAACAAGTCCGGAATTAACCAAAAAAGTAAACGCGTGTGTCTCATACACATGTTTTACTAAATCGTTTAAGTCACTTCCTCGTTCTCTCGAAGGGTGCAAAAATGTGTAATTTTATAGGAAATAATTTACTTCGAGAAAATGAGTTAAAAACAATTTTCTAAAAATATTTGGAAATTATTTCCTTTTAAATCCCTTTAAATAAGGAAATATATTATTAAATAATAATAATAAGCTTAAAAATAATTTCAAACCTATGAAAATTATTTAGAAAATTTCCATTTCAAAATTCGATTTAATTTTGTAAATTTCGTTTAAAACCGATTTTAAAACCCGTGCACGAAATCAATAAAATAACAGCAAATTCAACTGAAAATTTGCATATCTCAAAACTCATATGAATTAGAAAATTCATCATAAAATCATCATAAAATGTTGGCTTTCTTTGTTTGCAAGAAGAAGTCATCGAAAATCATCTCAGAAATCAACAGAATGCAGCAACAAAAGTCGGAAAAACAAGTAGGAAAAGTCACAGAACAGGGCATAAAAGAGCCGACCTATAGGTCGACCCTCCTCTAGCCTAGGTCGACCTTGAAGGTCAACCGCCTAGAGGCTAAGGTCAACCTTGATGGTTGACCTAGGAGTGTGGAAGGTCGATCTATGGTCGATCTTCCTCCCAGGATTTTCTGCGTGCTTCGTCTTGATTTTCGAATGTAATTTCAGCATAGTTTCGGGATGAAATGGAACACGAAATTTGACATGCACATACAACTACACATAGATAACAATCCAAACTTTTTTATATACATACTGTAAAAACTATTTTCACTAGCTTATACAGTAAACTCAAAATTCAACAATTCAACAACAGAAACACCCAGAACTTGTTTAGATTAGAAGAGTGAGTTGGAAACTCACCTTAGCACAAAATTGAAGCAAATAACGAGCAAGATGGCATCTTTAGCTTTGAGTAAGAGTTAGGAACCTGAAAATAGAAGGAAGAAAAGACATGCAAAAGAAGAAACAAAAGTTACAGACATTACAGTTCCTAAATGTTAGCGCCAAAATTGGTCACTAACCCCCAAATCCAGATGAAAGCACCAAATACCAATCACAGCTCTAGATAGAATGTATGTAGAGAGTAATAATGTGAAGAACAGTTAAAACTGAAATGAAAGCAGTAAAGAACAACAGATTTTATAGTGGTTCGGCTAACTCCGGCCTACGTCCACTCCAGAAGTTTGCTTTTTATTGGTGTAATAATCGATTACAGTTACAAAATGGCAGAGTTGCCTTAGCCTTAGAAAAGAGAAAGTAAGAGAGCAGAAAGAAGATCCCTCATTTGGAGACCCTCATGTTGTATTTATAGGCAAAAGCAGGTTGTTGGGCTTCTTGAGTAGTTTGGGCCTGGTAGCCGAGTACCTCAGCCCAAATGGAGTGGTCTCCATATGCCGAACCATAGATGCCGAACGCTGAATGCCGAACAAGGCGTGAATGCCAAACGATCTCCTCATGCCAAACATTGGGAGGTGCGAGGTACAGAGGTATCGAGGTGCGAGGTACCGTGGTATGGAGGTGCGAGGTACCGAAGTATGGAGGTGCGAGGTACCAAGATATGGAGGTGCGTGGTACCAAGATATGGAGGTGCGAGGTACCGAGGTATGGAGGTGCGAGGTACCAAGATATGGAGGTGCGAGGTATGGAGGTGCGAGGTGCAATGCCGAGCGAGGTGAGGTATGCCAAACGACCCATCCAATGCCGAACGCTCCTTGATGCCGAACGATCCATCTAATGTCGAACGTCTCCAGATGCCGAACGATATTTATACCGAGCGCTCCATCCAATGCCGAACAACGATCTCTCTATGCCGAACGCTCGTCCAGTGCCGAACATTCCTCTATGCCGAACGATCATTCTAATGTCGAGCACTCGTTCAGTGCCGAACGATCCCTCTAATGCCGAGCGCTTCCAAATGCCGAGCGCTCCTGGATGTCGAGCGCTACTGAATGCCGAGTGCTCCTGGAATGTCGAACGATCCCTCTATGTCGAACGACGATCTCTCTATGCCGAACAACCTCCAACGCCGAACCATCCCAATGCCGAGCGACATCTGCCAAACTGCCTAGGCCGAGCCATGTAATTTCTCCATTCCTTTTCCCAACGACACATTCAAGTGAACTTCATCATTTTAAACCGAACCCATCATACTTTAGTCTCGATAGTTGTGAAGTTGTTTAAGTTAAATCCGTCTGTCCGCGGCCTTGCCAAAAGGCGGGTTAACACTTGCCCCCCAAAACATGCCTTGCTGTGAAAGGTGTGTTTTGAATAGCCTCAAGTCCAATATCCCAAGTATGTATGTTATCCACATCCATACTTTCCGATTCATAATCCAATCCATTACCAAGCCATCTTATCCGAGTGCCACGGTCATATCCTGATCCATTTCCGCGACTGTTCCGAGTCGATGTCTGATTCTTATCCTGTGACCAAGTCCTTATCCAATTCCACATCCATCGGAACCCGACTACCGAGTTCCAATCCATCCATATCCAATAACCTATAACCATATCTGTAACCTCTCCGGGTTGATATCCAAATCCGGGACCGCTCCGGGTCCTTGTCCGAATCCTTAGCTATTCATAGCCAATATCCAAATCCGTAACCTCTCCGGGTTCTTGCCAAGCGCAATCCACACTTGACGACCTACGTTAAGTAATTCCATGGTGTTCATGGTTCAGTGTCCCTGAACGTCGAATAATGCCGTGGCTTAAGTCCTAAGCCGAATCCTGGTCACTCCGGACCCTTGCCGAGCATAGTCCATACTCGACGACCTAAAATAGTAACCGATAATATATGGCCTAAGTCCTAGGCCGAATCCTGGTCTCTTCGGACCCTTGCCGAACATAGTCCATACTCGACGACCTTTTAGCCAAAATCCAGAGAAAATCCAATCAAAATCCGATCCGAAATCCAAATCCAAATAGAAAACCAGAAACCCATATCGAAAATCCATACCAAAAAACAAACATCCAAACCAGAATCCAAACCAGAAAATGAGCAAAACATGGAGTTCGAACCAAACTCCAAAACCAAACCAGAAAAAGCAAATGTCCAAGTCAAAGGAAAAAACAGATTTCGCAAACCCGGGCGTTTCGGTAAGCCATCATCTCAGAGCATGCCTGAGGGTTATCTCCGACCCCGTACATGAGTAAGTGATTTAACCGTGTGCCCGGAGTTTGTTACTTATTCCAAACCATCAAGATTAGTTGATGACCAATCGGCCACCATTCCTGGGCCTCATGCCCTCGTCGTTCAAGGCAGGCGGTGGCTGCTCCTGTTCCACCGCCGCATTCCGAGTTCCGACATACTGTCACAACTGACCATTCCTTATATGCTCCTCGATTATGTCCTTCAAATGCCGGCAGCTGTTAGTGTCATGCCCGTCCAGGTCATGAAAAAGACAGTGCCTTCCTGACGCCCTTTCTCGTTCTGAGGGTTCCCTCCTTGCTGGCCTTCGATAAGAAAGGCGATCTCGAGTATCTAAGAAAATCCGCTCTAACGTTGCGTTCAATCCTGTGTAAGTGGAGAACTTTGGTTCTCCCCAGCGCTTCCTTTTCCCTTTATCCTTGCCCCCACCCGAGCTTTCGTCGGGTAGTCCTCCATCCTTAGTCATGTTTACTTCCTTTGACCTCATGTCCAAACATGCATCCTCTT
This sequence comes from Allium fistulosum, assembly GCA_030737815.1. Taxonomy (NCBI): domain Eukaryota; kingdom Viridiplantae; phylum Streptophyta; class Magnoliopsida; order Asparagales; family Amaryllidaceae; genus Allium; species Allium fistulosum. The sequence goes on from CM060902.1 coordinate 303,779,255, forward strand.
GTCGAAGAAATCTTTCAGCTTCATGAAAGAATTCCCCAAGATCCAACGGTGGGTCCCGTACCAATGATACTTTGAAATCCGAGTTATCTCTGACTCCTGATACCGCAGCCATCAGAACCATTGATGGATCTGGCCGATCCACCGAAGCAACTGCTGCATTAAATCGAGTTAAGAATGTCCTGAGCGATTCATCTGCCCCCTGTTTGACTGACGTTAGCGTCATCACGTTCTTTGGCCTTTTTATGTGAACTTGAAACTGACTTAAGAACTTGTCCACCAGTTCTGTCCATGTTCCAATGGATCCATACTCCAGCTATCTAAACCACATAGCAGCAATTTCAGTCAAGTACAGGGGGAAACATCGGGCCATAACCTCCTCCGTGGCCCCCAGCACTTCCATATGCCTAGTGTATCTCATCAAGTGGTCGGTGGGATCCGTCTTCCCATTGTATACTTCCAGAGTGGGTAGTTTGAAATCGGACGGATTCCTAGCTGTCCTGATGTTTCGGGTAAATGGACTTTTGTTAACTCCCTCTGAATCCCTGTTTGTCAGACCTCCGGGAATAGTCCGCCTGATAATGTCAGCCAATCCAGTGTTTCCAACCAATCAAGACTGCCCCCCAAGTCCCCGAGGAAATTCTGGCACATATTCTTCATCACGTACTCCTGTATTCCTATCGATGTCAGGCCGCGTAGCGTTATCCGGTATCCCTCCATGAACTGGTCCAGCATCACCTGGTGGTGTGCCCCCAAGTCTAGGTCCATCTAGATTGTTAACTGTTTGTTGATTGGGGGCTACCCCCTGCTGATTCACTCCATCTGTCCGTTGGTTGTGTTCCTCTGGTCCAGCTCCACGATCTTGAGCAACTACAGTTCCTGGTTGTCCAAATTGCCTAAGAAGAGCCTGCATCATCTCCTCTTGCCGTTTCATTATCTGCTCTTGCATAGAATTCATCATCACTTGCATCTCGTCTCGAGTTATGTAGATGGATGCATGACCCTCCCCAGCTCCAGAAGATGCCGCTTGACTTCCTTCCTGATTGCTCCTTTCCACTGCTTGCTTCCTCGTTGGTGGTCTTGCCATTGGTTTCTAAGATCCAAGTTCCTAACTCCAAAATTCCTGAGTGTTTCAATTCTCAGTGAAAGCACCAAAGTGTTAGCGCCAAAATTGGTCACTAACCCCCAAATCAAATTGATGAAATAAGTCTACGTTTTGGGATGATTACCTGTTAAGCTTTCAAATTCACAAATTATCTTTGACTTTTATTTAGTTTGGGGAGGGATTTTGCAATTACATAGAAGCCATTAATTTCTTTTCTGGAAGAAGAGAATAAGAGGAAGAGTGAAGAGAGAAAATGAACGTACTGAATGTTCTTTTCCTCTTCAGCTCTTTCCAAAAATTGGGTAAGTGGGTTTGCATTTGGTCCAAAACCCTACCCATTAAGCTCATGTGATAATTTAAGTTTTAATTCAACATATTTATCAACTTATTAACACATAATATCAAAATATTATTACACTATATCACTTTATTAAACCAAATAATTAACTCAAGTACTTGTTTTATGTTTAATAAATTGTTAAACAACATATAAAAGTTATTTTAGCTATTAAAAACCAATTTCCATCACCAAAATTCTATTTTTACTTAAATGATTTAATTTCCCCCTTTTATTTTCACAAATCAATATTTTTAACAACAAAATTCCATAAAATTCATTTTCTTGTTTAAATAATCATAACAAACCATATTAAAAATATTTTTATACCCAAATATTGTTTTTAACCAATATTCCATATTTTTATTTACAATATTATCCATATTTAATTTTTAACACATCATTAAAATTGACAAAAATCACTATTTGACCATTATTTCCACAATTATTGCATTTCAACAAATTAAAACCATTTAATACTCATTTTTAACCCAAACTACCATAATAAAGTTTCTAAAACTTTATTTCCTTCATTTTATATTTATTTACAACAAACTAATGTTGAATTAAATTCTTTTATCCTTATTTAAATTAAATTACCACCAAATCAACATAATTTCTTTATTCACATTTAATTCACAACCAAAACAATTTAACTCCATTTTATTTATTCAAAACCCATTTTTTATTTAAAATAAACAATTTTCAACAAATTTCCCATCTCCAAATTTATTTTATTTCTCCATTTTAAATTATAACCATCGTTATAATATTTTTTCACAGGTAATCACAAAACCAGGGTTGTTACAAACAGCATTCGCAACAACGATCCCAAGTACGGTCTCATTAGTGGTCGCATCAATTTACTACTGTATAAGGGTTGCAAAATAATAAGGGTTGCTCTCAAGGTAACTGTAACCAAATGTTGATTCTTATGAAGGGAGATTAGGCAAATATAAAATAATTTTGGAGCCTATGAAGATGCTGATAATTTATAGGGTATAAAACTAGTTTTGGTCAAGAAACCGATTGGAGCTAAAGAAGTGCAAACACGGGAGGAGTTGATATCAACAAGACTTTGGTACCGATACCTATTAACCAGGGCAAAAATACAAATCATAGAAGATGGTTAGTTTAGAAACAATAAGAACTTGTTACATATTTGTAACATCCATGTATGGAGCTAAATAAAATAAATACAATGAAAAATGTATTATTTGGAATTTTATTGAATTTAGCTGATTTTGGGTTTATTTTGAAATAAAATCGGAAATATCGATTTAAAATTCAAATGCGACATTTGAATTATGTTTGGTGAACTAAAAGTCATTTAAAACTTGTATTTATGAAATAAAATATATTCCTGAATTTTGAAATAATTTGGGGGAATAAAATAATTATTTTATATTTGGTTTAAAGTTTAATAGCAATATATTTGCCATCGAAAAATTATTTTGCGAAGAAATAAAGTTGAGGAAATTTTGTAGTAATTTGAATAATTTTTAAAAGTATTTATATGTGGTGAAACAAGGGAATTAAGGTAAGAGTTAATTTAAACAAAAATAAATTTTAATTTTTTTATCGTATAGCATTAAATGGTTTAAACCCAAGCCCATTAACCCTTCATACTTATTCTATTACTTTAGCCTAAGAAAGGAAATCAACCACCGTACCCTCTTCAAACTAGGATTTACCTAATTCCATCAAGATTCAAGCAAATTTGCAAGCTAAGATTAAGATAATAGCTCCAATGCCCCCCTCAACACCATTACATCACCTAGATTTCAATATTTTTAGCATTTAAACTTTGAATTAAATCAGGTCAACAAGCACATATAGAGTATTTGGGTTATTTGAGACTTGAAACGAGGATTACAAGCTATTTGAAGCATATAAGTGAGTGTAACATTTTTATTTTAGACTATTAGCTTGATGATTGACTTGGGTTTGCTAGTATAATGTTTAATATACAAGTATGTGATGGAATTTGCTGCAAATTGAATTTAATTATCGATTGGAATTAGGAGTAGTGAATGATCATGTGCAAATTGATTGCAACCACTTTGCAAAATTTGAAAATTTATCCATCTATGTTATGATCCGAAATAAAGTGATTGCATAAGAGAATAAGGCTTCCAAGAGCAGGTCAAGAGCCCCCAAAGTTTGTCGAAATCCAACAATGGATCAGGCTCTATTCTAAAGCATACTGCTCTAGGAAATAGCCTGACCGGTCGACTAGTTATTCCTGACCAGTCGATCGATCAAGAACAGTGTGGAGCAGTAAGCTCCATGCAGAAGCCTAATTTGTGTATATAAATTTTTATATACTCATTTTGTTTCTTGTAAATTGTTTTGATAATTTCTTAATTTTTGAAAATTTGTTTAATAGACGATTTAAACCGTGAATGGTATTTGAAAATTTTATTTATTCAAATTATTTCAATACATTTAAATTTGTTTGCAAAGAAGTTTATAAAGGCCAATTTTTGAAAGTAAAGAAGTGCAAAGCTTTTTGAAAGACGTTTTAATTGTTTATAATCTTAAGCTTTTGCAAATAGTACATTTTCAAAGAAGTGAAGTCTAATTTATTTATTGTGTTTGTGCACTTGAGATTAATGATGCATGTGTGGTAATGTGGGTTTTATCATTGACATTTAGATGCAAATGAAATGAAATTGCTTTGTACAAACTTGGTTGTCATAAATGTTTGTGTGAGGGATGGTATTAGTGAAATGTTGCTAAGTTATTATGAAGCATTATATAAGGCCATGTTTAGAACCATATGTATTGGGCCTTTGTTGCTATGTGTGATATTCACATGAGTTGACTGATTTAAAATAAGTTCATTCAGGTAGTATTGTTAAGTTTAATTTGTCCTTTATGATGCCATGAAGTGATTCTACACATGTCGTATTTTACAAATGCACTCGTATGAATTGATGCTCTGTTAAGATATGGTACACATACATAACATTTATATATGATATAACAATGTGACATAACACCATTCAGGGAATGAATGATGATATGAAGGTCAAATGAATTTGAATGATATATAAATATTTAACATTTGACAAGAATCATATGAGTAGATGACTACTAGATGCAAATATCCATCTTAGCCGATAGATTCAAGATCATAACCTGGATGTGATAGACTAGTCTCGCATAACTATTGTTCAAACGATATGTTGCACAGTTTTGTTTTGAGAATGGCATAATGCGACGAGTAGAAGTAGCACCATATGATGGAAACTAAAAGGTAACTATAGCACGACATGGTTTTTATCACCAAAAGAGAGAGATTATGCTACTAAGGGGTCGTGTGGTGTGCACCCATAATTGATCGGGAGGTATATAGATGATAAAGGCCGTGATATCGGTTCGAGGTAAAAGTCTAATAGAGGGCGAATTCAGTTAATGTGGTCTTCTGCTAAGGAATCCACGGGTTGAGTATAAAAATGACCTCTTAGTTAATTGCCAACCTTGTAAAAATGGGTATTTTGGATGTTGTCTTTGAATTTATATATAACGGAAGCAAGTCATATATATATATTGGAATAGGATGCGATATCCCAGTTGGTTTGAATTGCAACCATGAGTTAATTTTTTTATTGTAGTGGCATAGGCGTCATAACAGTTTTAACAAAATCAAAATGGGTTGCGGGCGAAATTTTGAATGGCGTGAGTGACTGTTTATTACTTGATAGGTCACATCTAGCCTCGACGCTGCCTATTTATTATATATGTTGCATTGCTACACTCAGCTAGTTTCTAGCCTGACTCAGGATTAGTAATGTTTGTGACATCACCTCAGGTCAGACTATGGTGCTTTTGGAAAGATGATTATGTTCAAACATTTTTTGGTTATGCTGCTTGATAAGATGGGTTATGGCACTAGGATAAGTTTTTATTTTGTTACTAGCACTATGGTTTTGAATATGGAGGTCATTTCATCAAGACTACAATTTGCTATTATGTTTGTGTCACTTGGGGTGATGGTGTTGCAGAAGTGAAGCTGGAGTCAATGGAGATAGACTAGGGTCTGAACCTAGAGTAGTACGACAAGGATGTCCTGTATTTTGGGCAATTTTTGATTGCATATTGTCTGCCATGTATATATTGATATTTTTATGATGTCCATGTATCAGAAACTTTTTATCGTGTGTGTGTCTATATATATCTTTGTGTTTGTGTGTTTGTATGTGCATGTATATGTGCATATATATATCTGTGTGTTTGTAATACTTTGTTGTTCCACCGTGATGTTTATCTGATGTTATTCCTTTTTTTATATGTGATATACTCAGCCTAGGAACTTGCATATATTACTTTGTATTAAGACGGGATACACATTATTTCAGAGGTGATCTGGTATTGTAACGCATCCCTGTTGACCCAATGTAGTGTATATGATGGATCGCTCCTTCTGTACCCTTTGATCCGAGCTATCAGATGGTTAAATCTCTCTAATAGTTTGGTTACCGGTGCTGAATGTCATAACATAGCATCAAATCTTGGTTAGACTATAAATTGACTAAATCTGGAATGAGAACATATTTGGCCATAGAAGAGTCAGACTTTGGAAGTTGACCATGTTGGATAACCTAGGAAGAGTCTAGAATAACTCTTACTATTAAGAGTTATGGTGAGAGTTCCAAAGGGTGAACACTGGGATAATATCTATATAAGTATTTATATTACAATGCGTATTTGTTAGTGAATGTTTTTATACAATTAAATATACCGTTAAACCGAAATTTGGTTCAACGTTTAAGATGTGTGTACAAGCTGCATGTTCGAAGAAATTCCAGCAATATCCCTTGGTTTTATGGTATTCAAAAGATTGTTTGAAATGCAATTCATAAGTTTAAAAGATAAAATATGCAAGTCCAAACAAATATAGGCTATAGGCTCAAGTCATATTCTTTATTCGATCATGAATATGTTACAAAATGTGAAAAATATGCAATTAAGTAATTGCATAGACCCTTATTTACAAATATGTCATCTTCTCCCTTATTATCCTTTATGCCATTAGTTTGTTCTCGAGCTCTCAATGAAGAGAATTTGAAGAAGATCCTAATTGAAAAAAGTGATAAGAGTGAGAAAGAGGTTAAGGGCCCCTTTCCATGAAGGGGCGCATCTCTATTTATAGTGGTTGAAAGAAGATTGGCATGCTTCCATTGACGACGTGGGACTTATGGCGCCATTTGTTTCTAGCTTTGTGATGGCCTCAATATGGAGCTTTTGAATGAATGTGAAGGCCTTTGGAGTGTTTGGAGGAGAATACGCTAAATCCTATTGACCTTGCTTTTGTGAATGACTCTAATTCTCCTTCCTTGCATGGCTTTCAACATCGACATGCTTTCAATCAATGTTCTTTGTGGATTTGATGACATGCAACATTAATAAAGCATGCCGTGAATAATATACGGCATGACATGGAATGAGCACGACATCACTTTGAGAGATGTCATTGAAGAATGGCGGCATGAGATAGAGACGGTATTGGAAAGAGATGCGACATTGATATGATGTGGCTTCAATTAAACGCAGCGTTGATGACATGTGGCTTTGTTACAAAGGTAGCATGAAATCTCTGCGGCATTGATTAAGTGCGGGATAGATGTTATACAACATGGAAGTAGTGCGGCGTTATTATCAGAGGCAGTCCATTGATATAAGCTATTCCCTTGCCTTAGCATCTGAAGCCTTAAACTTGGACATAGATCTTTAGTTTGGGCATTGATTCCTTGCTTGCCTCTCTTAGAAAATATGTGGATAACATACTGCCCCCTTCCTTGTATAAAAGAGGCTATGTGGATAACATACTGCCCCCTTCCTTGTATAAAAGAGGCTTTTTACACTTTAGTGTAAAACCGAAAGTTTCACCATCTTTTCTTTTTCTTGCAAGGTATTCTTTCTAACCTTGTTTTTCTGCAAAACACAAAGCAAGCCATGATTTTCATTATTAATTTTTAACTTTGATTTTGGGTAAATCTTTCAAGATTTTAACAAGATCATAAAAGATCTTTCATTCGTAATGCAATGTTACTTTTAAAAATTATAGATCTATTTAAAAAGGCCAAAAATCTATTTGGCAGCAATTTACTGAAATCAGGACTAGAAAACTATCTAGAGATAATGATTTTATGACTAGGGAACTAGAAATATATTTATGAATTATAATCCCTTAAATAGAAAAACAGAAAATCATCTGGAAATATCATAGGCGGAGGGACCATAAACTCTTCTGGCAATGTCGTGAATAGAAGACCAGAAATCCACCCGACAGTAGTAATTTTCTTAATTAGGATGCTAGAAATATATCTAGCAACAATAATTCCTAAATAGAAGACTGGAAAATCCTCTGGAAATAATAATAGAATAACGGAAATGTATTTGGAAATAATAATAAAAGACTAGAAAACCATCTGGCAATAATAATAGAAGATCAAAAATCTGTCTAGCAATAATAATAGAAGACCAAGAAACCACCTGGTAGTAACAATAGAAGACCAAAAATCTGCATGGCTGAAAAATCCATCTGGCAATAATAGAAGACCAGAAAACTAATTGGTATTAATAGAAGACCAAAAAACTATCTGGTAATAACAGAAGTTAAAGGCCAGAAAACCCATCCGGCAAGAATAGGAATAGAAGACCGGAAAATCCATCTGACAATAATTGAAAATTGCTTTATCTTCCGCTTTGAAGCACAAATAGCTCATTTTTGATCGATCTTCCTCTAAAAGTTTGCTTTTGCTTTGGAGCGCAAATGGCTCATTTTTGATTGATCTTCGTCTAGAAGATTGCTTTTGCTTTTGAGCACAAATGATCTTCCTCTAGAAGATTGCTTCTACTTTGGAGCACAAATGGCTCATTTTTGATTGATTTCCTCTAGAAGATTGCTTCTGCTTTGGAGCACAAATGGTTCATTTTTTATTGATCTTCCTCTAGAAGATTGCTTTTGCTTTGGAGCACAAATGGCTTATTTTTGATTGATCATCCTCTAGAAAATTGCTTCTACTTTGGAGCACAAATAGCTCGTCTTTGATTTATCTTCCTCTAAAAGCTTGCTTTTGCTTTGGAGCACAAATGGCTCATTTTTTGATTGATCTTCCTCTAGAAGATTACTGTGACCAAGTACCAAAGGCTTATTCCGTCCTCCTTCTAGGAGGTGCTTTAGCCATGAACTTAAGGCTTTTTGATGCTTTGGCCAGCTACCAAAGGCTTATCCTATCCTCCCTCTAGGAAGTGCTTCAGCCAGGAACTGAAGGCTTTTTGGTGCTTTGGCCAGGTACCAACAGTTTATCCCATCCTCCTTCTAGGAGGTGCTTCAGCCAAGAACTGAAGGCTTTATTTCACCCCCTTACTACCATCTTAGGCAGTGATTTAGGCTTTTCCTTTTATTTTAGGAGATCCTTACTCCTTTTCATGGTTGATCCAGTAGATACTCTTGTTTCAACTTCTTTATCCATCCATCGTTGAGAAATGTGGCCTTAAACATTCGGCGTCTCAACTTTATTGCAATCGTATTGGCGTAGTCGGTAAAATTCCGATGAGATTATTCTAAGCATAATTTTTAAGAATATTCAATTTCTTTTTAGAATGGTCTTTTCTGAATTCGTGGTCATTGTGTTTTGATATCCTTTGTCAATATTCGGGCACTTACTTGGCCATCTTACTCCTTGGTTCATTGATAAAACTTAGGTTGTGGTCATTGTTTTTCCCTTATCTCTTTTTTGATGGGATGCAATCACAACGTCGATTGGAAGCTTTATTTGTTATGCATACGAAATTCATCCTGTCATGGCTTGATATGCCTAAAGTGAGTGGTATTTATTCCATTCAACTTTCTTTTCACAAAGTATGTAGTGAGATCTGAGGAGTAATCCTTTGTATATGTAACTCTTTAATGAATTCACGCTTTTATGTGTAATTTGCACTTTGTGGTTTCATTGGTAATCAGAGACTAGCTTTATATAATTAATAATCTCGATCTAATGCTGAATCGATACTAATGTAGGAATCACAAATGCTTTTAGAATTTGATAGAAGTTATAAGCATAGTCATGTTGAAGCCGTGTGATCCCGAAGTTAATCTATGTAGAACAATTTTATCCAAGTAAAAATTGAGATTACAAATGTTTTGAAATTCGAAGCAAGTTGTGATTAAAAAACACAAGTGTTTTGGAACTCGAAACAAGCCGTAGTCCGAGATATCTTTTACCATTTTGTAATCTTATTATCCTATTTTCGATAGATCCTTGTAGATCTAGTTTGAATTTTCATAGCTTGAAAATTATCATACTTGATGTTGATTTGATTCCTGAATTGCAGGTCCATTTGAGTTCCTTCTCCTTTTTAATCGGAAGGTGGTTTTCTTGTGATACTTATTTTTCCTTGAAAGATTGGTCATACCATCATTACTTGCTTTGGTACTAGTGTTTCCTTCTCCTTTTCTTGTTCCACATGTTCTAAGGCAATCTATATAGAAATCTTTTCGTTGCTTCATTTATTCCTTTTAGTTTTGCTATTATGAGCTCAAAGTTATTTTTGATATGGGAATATAAATCTATCATTCTGACTTTCCTAGTGTTCCTTAATCTTAGGTCAATAGTTATTCGGTTTCCACTACTGCCTTATTTTCCAAATAATGAAAGTCGCATGCTTTCTAATGTTCATGTGCTTATAAAGCGATTCATTTTTTATCCTTGATTTTCTTTTTCTTAGCATATATCAGTTTAATTAATTTGTCCCTTCTAGTTGCTCATGATCATAACTCTTGATGGATGCATATGAACCCACCAGTGTGGCCGACATTCCCTGATGCTATTCGATATGGATGAAGTCACTTGCTACTTGCGACATCAATCAATGAATAATATCTTCAACAGTTATAACATCATTGGTGCCATCCAACATTACTTGACATGTCCTAAAATTCTCGACACTTATGACATCGTCTAATCCTATCAACATCACTTATCCATACGGCATCACTTAAGCCATACAACGTTACTAATCCTTTCGGTATTGTCTAAGCCATACGATATCACTTGATGGTATTTAAATTTATGCTTACATCTTTACCTGGAGCTTGAAGCCTTCCCTGGATTTGGAATCATGTATATGTCTTTCCTATATAAAATTGTATATGCTTTGCAATTATGCTGATTTGAAATTGTGCATACGCAACAAATCACTTTTTTTGAAACTTGATGAGATACATTTCGAAACCTAATGAAATCATACATATTTAAACCAATATGTTCAAAGTCTTGTTCTTTGAAATTTTATGCTTTACGAAATTGACATGTATGAAAACTTGTACCACGAAGTCATACATACAAAAAATTTCATTTATAAATTCATACATATAAAATTTTGTATTTATGAAATCGAGTGTGTACTTAAAACTTATACATTCGAAATTTATTTTTTGAAAGTGGTATCTTTAAAGATCCATTTGAAAATTTAAATCTCATATATACACAAAGCCAGGTATTATTGAAACAAGAAATGACTGCCAAGTCCTCAGAATTGAAAGATGATGGAAGAAAAGTCCCTCCCGAAAAAGTTATGAAAATTAGATCTCAATTTTTAGTTTTTGGCTAGTTTATGTTACTTTTACCCTTGATTTAAATGTTGGACCGATTTTCTAAGAGGGGACAGTTTGGTAAAAAATAACAAAACAACGATCTAATTTACATGGGTTTATGAGTAGAGATTTTTTGTGTATGGACTTTGAGAATAGAGACCTTTGGTCCAAAACCCCGTATTGAAAACTGTAATATGATTTAAAATTCAGTGTATGTACCCACAGTCATATATACTCAAAACTTTTAGTTTTTAAAGTCTGATATTTAGTTGCATAAACCTTAAGCCACGCATCTTTAAAGTCTGATGTACATATACACAAAACCTTTATTCGCCAAATTAGATACATACTTGATTACACACTATATATTTTTGAAACCGGTCAGTATATAATAAATACTCCATATTCGAGACTTATAAGACTGCAAACTTTTTCAAAACTCAGATGTTAAACCAATATATAAATATCTGAAGCTAACATATTTCAAAGCCTACATATGTATAAAACTTTATATATATTTGCAAATCCATATACATGAAGCTTTATATCTACAAAGCCTGATATGTCCCGAAACTTGTACATTAACAACTTAATCCTGCGAACCTTGTACGCATCACCAAATTTTTTATATAAAAATGCAAAAACCCAAAACTTCCATTTTACTTCTATTTATTGAATTCATATTTCTTCGCAAACCTAATACATATTTAAAACCATACATTACTGAAGATCATACTTTCAAAAACCTACAGGCTTATTATCTAAAAAGTTTTACTTATGAAATCCTATAATATTAACACAAAGTTCCATTCAGGATTACCATGTTTTAAAAATAATATATGAAAAATCATATATATGTACATGAAACTATACTATCATAGTCCGATATATCTGAGGTCCTTATGCATTCAAAATCACATGTTGTTGTAATATCCAAAAGCCCAATACATTCATTTAATACATTTAGTTTTAAAACTAACATCAAACATAAATTCACATGAAATTGTCATGTATAAAAAGTTTTATATCCATACCACCCAAAACATGATTGAAATTTGTATTTATGAAATCAATACATATTTAAAGCTGCATATATATATACACACATACATACATATATATACTAGTATAGGTAGCCCGTGCGCTGCACGGGTTCGTAGGTTATTATTATTTATGCTTGGCTGTATTAATGTAGGATAGAAAATATACGGTGTTTAATTATACATGATGATTTGTTGAGACTAACTTTTTTTACTTTTAATGTTTTATTTCAGATATGGTTAATTCGTAACAATTTGTTGTTATAATGTGTTTAAATGCTGAATTGAGGTTGGAAGGCAAAGAATGAAAATTGTGTGGAGCTTTTCATTAAGCTCATTTAATGGATGTTATTATTGCATGTTTGTAATGTTTACTTTGTTCCATAATCCAAACTTGAACCACTTTGTATGTCTATATTTACAGAAGTGGAATAATTTTGTGTTTGGAGAAATTATAAAAAAAATGGTGGGTTAGGACTTTGACCCCACACACAATAGTATAGCAATACCCTTGCATAATACATGATCAGCACATGGACTCCAAACTCATGTGTGTTTAGTCTTTTGTTTTATATCAAAAAAGAAAGGGGTAACTGAAATTTGATTGAATAATAATCGGTTATATATTATAAAAGAGTAGAAGCTTTAATAGATAAAAAATTAACTTGGAATTTAGACTACAAACGGTCATTGAATATTGAAGAACCAAATATAGGAAAGTAAATTTTGTATAAACATCAATACAAACAACCATCAGCACTCATTGTAATAACAATGGGTATAAAATATACATATATGTTCCTATAAAAAGGATAGCAAGAAAAGAAATTAAAATGAATAGTCAGTAAAAAATAATATTAGAAATAAATGAACAATGGGTTTATTATAGGATGAGTCTTATATAAATTACGCAAATTATGCATACAGAAATGAGCAGTTAGTTAGGTCGGCATATTAATTTCGTATTAAGAGGATGAGTCATATAACGAATTGCTTTCTGGAAAGCATAGAATGAAAATTACGTGAGCCTAAAGTGCATTTAATGCATGTTATTATTGAATGCTACTGTAGTTTATTTCGTTCAGGAATCAAAACGTTAAACACATCATATGTGCAAATTTACAAAACCTGAATCATTTTGCATTTGAAAAATATTGGACTTGCATATCATTAAAGAATAAAATATTAGTAAACAAAAGATTAATGCAAATCTTTTATTACCTATACCTGAGAAGTCTCTCTTTCGCATATCATTAAAGACTAAAAGATTAGTAAGCAAAAGTTTAATGCAAATAATGTTAGACCACAAACTGGCAAGAATCATCTATTACCAAATATATAACAGTAGATTGATGTAACATCAACAAAGAGCAACATCACTCTATCCTTTCATTTATAGTTTTGACCTATAGCATCACACTGCCCTATCTTCTGCCAGCATATTCATTCATCATCGTGTTGTTTTTTCTGCCAACACATGCTCTTATGCCAACTTCCATTACTTTGCAGTTGCTCTCTCCCTTGTCGTCTCCCTCAACAGTGCATGTCAGCAAAGAGTTGATCCTGCTTCAGTCCATGTTACTTGTCCCAAACTTTTGAAGCCTACTTCAATTTGCTTTCTGATCAAAATGCCACATTTTGTTTCAGCTGCATCACCTCATACTGTACTGCTACATCGCATGTAAACCCACTTAGCACACCTCATATTGGCAACATGTCTCTCTGAATTGATACCAAACTCTCCATCCATGTTATATATTAAAGACCTGTAGATTATTTAATAAGAGAGGAATATTTTTGTTCCAGCAAATATAAGGGTACAGATGATAATTCTTTAGTTTTACTCCAGCAATTAAAAAGGGCCATGGCCATGAGGTGATAAGGTAATAAAGTTAATGTAGCTGGCTTTCAACCATGTTTTGTAAATGTGGGTTACAGAAAAGTTGGAGACCACTCACCACATTGTTTGATGGTTACTGTAAGACGTACTAAATTTGTGTACATCATAAGATGAATGTGAAAAAGTAGTACAACTCCTTTATTCATCTTGTACCACAGTTAGTTAGTGTGTTAGGCAGTGATGAATAATCAGGTAAAACAGATATGTTCGTGATTAGATAGGTCAAATGCTATAATGGGTAATATATGTTTAGTCAATATATTTCAACTTTTTTGTGACAAACAATATTTAAATCCTTATCCAATAGAACGACTTCATTTTTTCTACGTAGTCCAAGTACAATCAGAATAAATATTAAAACATAAATGGCAATCATGTACACAATCAAACCATGTTTTAATAATATAGTACAGTTGGAGTTTAAGATTGAAATAAAAACTTAATTCTTAGAAGACAAAGTGTTATAAGAAGTTAAAAATAGAAAGAATAATTTGATCAAAGATATATGACATGGAATATAGATACAAACTGAGAAATATACGTGCCTAAAGTTTACATATTTAATTATGCATTATTTTGAAAGCATGTCCTTCACACACATTGCATAAACCATTTGTTGGAAGGTATATTTGTCAAGTTTCATATCTGATAGCCATCCAGGTGATCGCAAAGTCAGTTGTTGCATGCCATTCCTCAAATGTTCTATCCTCGAAGTATGCTATTTCATATTGTTTTACTGCTTCATCCCAAAGCTACAATTTTGTAATCTAAATTAGCAAAAAAAGCATATATATAAAGTAAAACTGAACATAGTATGTTGACTACATGACTTTGTCCGCTAGTGGGTTCACTATTGGGCCGTGCTGCTTTGCTGTTGGAAGTGTGTGGATTCCTTAGCATGATTTGCCCCTGTGATTCATACTAACAGTGCAGTGAGTTGCATGATACAAATAATTAACATGATTTAATGTGAAAGGATAACATAATTCAGTAGTGCGAACATTTAGATTGACACCTAATTTGTACCATAAACTTAGTGTCGTAATAATTTCATCGTCGACCTCCATCCAGCTATTTCCATATAGGGTAATGTTTTCAAGAATAACACATTTTATGAGAAAATAGTGAAAACCTTGTTACTAATTGATATTGAACTTCAATCTACTCAAGTAGTGGATGAGTTAGTGATGGAAGTAAGAGTACCTTGTTTGCGATAATGGAATCTGCATAAAATCAGAAGAAGAAGTCTCTGCAAGGTCGATGAGAACACCAATATTTAAGAAAAGAAGTGGAAAAGAAGATGTTATATCCAACGTAGGAGATGAAAAAAGTTATATAGGTTGGTTATGAGATTGGGTAGTGGGCTGTTGGTTGTTTATACTCAACTTTGAAAGGAATGTGGGGTCATGTTTGGCGGTTTTGTTTTATTGCAGTCCTCCACACTTCTTTTTTAACAATTGAAGAAAGTATTTTGGGCAAGTGGGGCCGATTGTGGAGGATCAAGTTTGGAAAGGAACACAAATTTTGAACATAGCGTTAAATATTAGACTGAAAGGAATAATAATCCCTTAAATAGAAAACCAGAAAATCATCTGGAAATATCATAGGCGGAGGGACCATAAACTCTTCTGGCAATGTCGTGAATAGAAGACCAGAAATCCACCCGACAGTAGTAATTTTCTTAATTAGGATGCTAGAAATATATCTAGCAACAATAATTCCTAAATAGAAGACTGGAAAATCCTCTGGAAATAATAATAGAATAACGGAAATGTATTTGGAAATAATAATAAAAGACTGGAAAACCATCTGGCAATAATAATAGAAGATCAAAAATCTGTCTAGCAATAATAATAGAAGACCAAGAAACCACCTGGTAGTAACAATAGAAGACCAAAAATCTACATGGCTGAAAAATCCATCTGGCAATAATAGTAGACCAGAAAACTAATTGGTATTAATAGAAGACCAAAAAACTATCTGGTAATAACAGAAGTTAAAGGCCAGAAAACCCATCCGGCAATAATAGGAATAGAAGACCGGAAAATCCATCTGGCAATAATTGAAAATTGCTTTATCTTCTGCTTTGAAGCACAAATAGCTCATTTTTGATTGATCTTCCTCTAAAATTTTGCTTTTGCTTTGGAGTGCAAATGGCTCATTTTTGATTGATCTTCCTCTAGAAGATTGCTTTTGCTTTTGAGCACAAATGATCTTCCTCTAGAAGATTGCTTCTACTTTGGAGCACAAATGACTCATTTTTGATTGATTTCCTCTAGAAGATTGCTTCTGCTTTGGAGCACAAATGGCTCATTTTTTATTGATCTTCCTCTAGAAGATTGCTTTTGCTTTGGAGCACAAATGGCTTATTTTTGATTGATCGTCCTCTAGAAAATTGCTTTCTACTTTGGAGCACAAATAGCTCATCTTTGATTTATCTTCCTCTAAAAGATTGCTTTTGCTTTGGAGCACAAATGGCTCATTTTTTGATTGATCTTCCTCTAGAAGATTACTGTGACCAAGTACCAAAGGCTTATTCCATCCTCCTTCTAGGAGGTGCTTTAGCCATGAACTTAAGGCTTTTTGATGCTTTGGCCAGCTACCAAAGGCTTATCCTATCCTCCCTCTAGGAAGTGCTTCAGCCAGGAACTGAAGGCTTTTTGGTGCTTTGGCCATGTACCAACAGTTTATCCCATCCTCCTTCTAGGAGGTGCTTCAGCCAGGAACTGAAGGCTTTATTTCACCCCCTTACTACCATCTTAGGCAGTGATTTAGGATTTTCCTTTTATTTTAGGAGAGCCTTACTCCTTTTCATGGTTGATCCAGTAGATACTCTTGTTTCAACTTCTTTATCCATCCATCGTTGAGAAATGTGGCCTTAAACATTCAGCGTCTCAACTTTATTGCAATCGTATTGGCGTAGTCGGTAAAATTCCGATGAGATTATTCTAAGCATAATTTTTAAGAATATTCAATTTCTTTTTAGAATGGTCTTTTCTGAATTCGTGGTCATTGTGTTTTGATATCCTTTGTCAATATTCAGGCACTTACTTGGCCATCTTACTCCTTGGTTCATTGATAAAACTTAGGTTGTGGTCATTGTTTTTCCCTTATCTCTTTTTTGATGGGATGCAATCACAACGTCGATTGGAAGCTTTATTTGTTATGCATACGAAATTCATCCTGTCATGGCTTGATATGCCTAAATTGAGTGGTAGTTATTCCATTCAACTTTCTTTTCACAAAGTATGTAGTGAGATCTGAGGAGTAATCCTTTGTATATGTAACTCTTTAATGAATTCACGCTTTTATGTGTAATTTGCACTTTGTGGTTTCATTGGTAATCAGAGACTAGCTTTATATAATTAATAATCTCGATCTAATGCTGAATCGATACTAATGTAGGAATCACAAATGCTTTTAGAATTTGATAGAAGTTATAAGCATAGTCATGTTGAAGCCGTGTGATCCCGAAGTTAATCTATGTAGAACAATTTTATCCAAGTAAAAATTGAGATTACAAATGTTTTGAAATTCGAAGCAAGTTGTGATTAAAAAACACAAGTGTTTTGGAACTCGAAACAAGCCATAGTCCGAGATATCTTTTACCACTTTGTAATCTTATTATCCTATTTTCGATAGATCCTTGTAGATCTAGTTTGAATTTTCATAGCTTGAAAATTATCATATTTGATGTTGATTTGATTCCTGAATTGTAGGTCCATTTGAGTTCCTTCTCCTTTTTAATCGGAAGGTGGTTTTCTTGTGATACTTATTTTTCCTTGAAAGATTGGTCATACAATCATTACTTGCTTTGGTACTAGTGTTTCCTTCTCCTTTTCTTGTTCCACATGTTCTAAGGCAATCTATATAGAAATCTTTTCGTTGCTTCATTTATTCCTTTTAGTTTTGCTATTATGAGCTCAAAGTTATTTTTGATATGGGAATATAAATCTATCATTCTGACTTTCCTGGTGTTCCTTAATCTTAGGTCAATAGTTATTCGGTTTCCACTACTGCCTTATTTTCCAAATAATGAAAGTCGCATGCTTTCTAATGTTCATGTGCTTATAAAGCGATTCATTTTTTATCCTTGATTTTCTTTTTCTTAGCATATATCAGTTTAATTAATTTGTCCCTTCTAGTTTCTCGTGATCATAACTCTTGATGGATGCATATGAACCCACCAGTGTGGCCGACATTCCCTGATGCTATTCGATATGGATGAAGTCACTTGCTACTTGCGACATCAATCAATGAATAATACCTTCAACAGTTATAACATCATTGGTTCCATCCAACATTACTTGACATGTCCTAAAATTCTCGACACTTATGACATCGTCTAATCCTATCAACATCACTTATCCATACGGCATCACTTAAGCCATACAACGTTACTAATCCTTTCGGTATTGTCTAAGCCATACGATATCACTTGATGGTATTTAAATTTATGCTTACATCTTTACCTAGAGCTTGAAGCCTTCCCTGGATTTGGAATCATGTATATGTCTTTCCTATATAAAATTGTATATGCTTTGCAATTATGCTGATTTGAAATTGTGCATACGCAACAAATCACTTTTTTTGAAACTTGATGAGATACATTTCGAAACCTAATGATATCATACATATTTAAACCAATATGTTCAAAGTCTTGTTCTTTGAAATTTTATGCTTTACGAAATCGACATGTATGAAAACTTGTACCACGAAATCATACATACAAAAAATTTCATTTGTAAAATCATACATATAAAATTTTGTATTTATGAAATCGAGTGTGTACTTAAAACTTATACATTTGAAATTTATTTTTTGAAAGTGGTATCTTTAAAGATCCATTTGAAAATTTAAATCTCATATATACACAAAGCCAGGTATTATTGAAACAAGAAATGACTGCCAAGTCCTCAGAATTGAAAGATGATGGAAGAAAAGTCCCTCCTGAAAAAGTTATGAAAATTAGATCTCTATTTTTAGTTTTTGGCTAGTTTATGTTACTTTTGCCCTTGATTTAAATGCTGGACCGATTTTCTAAGAGGGGACAGTTTGGTAAAAAATAACAAAACAGCGATCTAATTTACATGGGTTTATGAGTAGAGATTTTTTGTGTATGGACTTTGAGAATAGAGACCTTTGGTCCAAAACCCCGTATTGAAAACTGTAATATGATTTAAAATTCAGTGTATGTACCCACAGTCATATATACTCAAAACTTTTAGTTTTTAAAGTCTGATATTGAGTTGCATAAACCTTAAGCCACGCATCTTTAAAGTCTGATGTACATATACACAAAACCTTTATTCGCCAAATTAGATACATACTTGATTACACGCTATATATTTTTGAAACCGGTCAGTATATAATAAATACTCCATATTCGAGACTTATAAGACTGCAAACTTTTTCAAAACTCAGATGTTAAAACCAATATATAAATATCTGAAGCTAACATATTTCAAAGCCTACATATGTATAAAACTTTATATATATTTGCAAATCCATATACATGAAGCTTTATATCTACAAAGCCTGATATGTGCCGAAACTTGTACATTAACAACTTAATCCTGCGAACCTTGTACGCATCACCAAAAATTTTATATAAAAATGCAAAAACCCAAAACTTCCATTTTACTTCTATTTATTGAATTCATATTTCTTCACAAACCTAATACATA
The DNA here is from genome assembly GCA_030737815.1 of Allium fistulosum. Classification (NCBI taxonomy): domain Eukaryota; kingdom Viridiplantae; phylum Streptophyta; class Magnoliopsida; order Asparagales; family Amaryllidaceae; genus Allium; species Allium fistulosum. The sequence goes on from CM060902.1 coordinate 303,798,928, forward strand.
TTTAAAACCATACATTACTGAAGATCATACTTTCAAAAACCTACAGGCTTATTATCTAAAAAGTTTTACTTATGAAATCCTATAATATTAACACAAAGTTCCATTCAGGATTACCATGTTTTAAAAATAATATATGAAAAATCATATATATGTACATGAAACTATACTATCAAAGTTCGATATATCTGAGGTCCTTATGCATTCAAAATCGCATGTTGTTGTAATATCCAAAAGCCCAATACATTCATTTAATACATTTAGTTTTAAAACTAACATCAAACATAAATTCACATGAAATTGTCATGTATAAAAAGTTTTATATCCATACCACAAAAAACATGATTGAAATTTGTATTTATGAAATCAATACATATTTAAAGCTGCATATATATACACACATACATACATATATATACTAGTATAGGTAGCCCGTGCGCTACACGGGTTCGTAGGTTATTATTATTTATGCTTGGCTGTATTAATGTAGGATAGAAAATATACCGTGTTTAATTATACATGATGATTCGTTGAGACTAACTTTTTTTACTTTTAATGTTTTATTTTAGATATGGTTAATTCGTAACAATTTGTTGTTATAATGTGTTTAAATGCTGAATTGAGGTTGGAAGGCAAAGAATGAAAATTGTGTGGAGCTTTTCATTAAGCTCATTTAATGGATGTTATTATTGCACGTTTGTAATGTTTACTTTGTTCCATAATCCAAACTTAAACCACTTTGTATTTCTATATTTACAGAAGTGGAATAATTTTGTGTTTGGAGAAATTATAAAAAGATGGTGGGTTAGGACTTTGACCCCACACACAATAGTATAGCAATACCCTTGCATAATACATGATCAGCACATGGACTCCAAACTCATGTGTGTTTAGTCTTTTGTTTTATATCAAAAAAGAAAGGGGTAACTGAAATTTGATTGAATAAGAATCGGTTATATATTATAAAAGAGTAGAAGCTTTAATAGATAAAAAATTAACTTGGAATTTAGACTACAAACGGTCATTGAATATTGAAGAACCAAATATAGGAAAGTAAATTTTGTGTAAACATCAATACAAACAACCATCAGCACTCATTGTAATAACAATGGGTATAAAATATACATATATGTTCCTATAAAAAGTATAGCAAGAAAAGAAATTAAAATGAATAGTCAGTAAAAAATAATATTAGAAATAAATGAACAATGGGTTTATTATAGGATGAGTCTTATATAAATTACGCAAATTATGCATACAGAAATGAGCAGTTAGTTAGGTCGGCATATTAATTCTGAATTAAGAGGATGAGTCATATAACGAATTGCTTTCTGGAAAGCATAGAATGAAAATTACGTGAGCCTAAAGTGCATTTAATGCATGTTATTATTGAATGCTACTATAGTTTATTTCGTTCAGGAATCAAAACGTTAAACACATCATATGTGCAAATTTACAAAACCCGAATCATTTTGCATTTGAAAAATATTGGACTCGCATATCATTAAAGAATAAAATATTAGTAAACAAAAGATTAATGCAAATCTTTTATTACCTATACCTGAGAAGTCTCTCTTTCGCATATCATTAAAGACTAAAAGATTAGTAAGCAAAAGTTTAATGCAAATAATGTTAGACCACAAACTGGCAAGAATCATCTATTACCAAATATATGACAGTAGATTGATGTAACATCAACAAAGAGCAACATCACTCTATCCTTTCATTTATAGTTTCGACCTATAGCATCACACTGCCCTATCTTCTGCCAGCATATGCATTCATCATCGTGTTGTTTTTTCTGCCAACACACGCTCTTATGCCAACTTCCATTACTTTGCAGTTGCTCTGTAACAACCCGGTTTTTCGCGTCAGTTTATAAATGACGATTTAATTTGTTGGCAATTGTAATTAGAATTATATTCGAGTTGTAATTCGCTTATCAATTGCAAATTCTTTTAAATAATTTTATTAAGGGTTTCGGGCTTTAAATTTTTATTTATTTTGGCCCACATCTTCAATTGTGTGTTGTTATCTAACTAAGAAAACCCGATCCCCTTACTTCATTCTCTCGTTCATTTTCTAACCCTAAACCTAAAATAGACGAAGAAACGAAAATGGCGACTTCGTGATTCCTTTCTTCCTCCGATCGACTAAATTGCGTTCGTTCCTGTGAGGCTTGCTAGGGCTTCGACCTTGCTTCTGTTTCTTTGAGATTCGCTAGGACCTCGGCTCCGTGCAAATTAGGGCTTCGTGAATTCGAAGGCGCCACTGCCTGTTGATCAATCAAAGTGCTTGCCTGGCGATCATTGTTTTCTTGCTTGCTTCGGCGGTGACTGGTTTTGGGATCTTCGAAAATAAGGTGAGTGATTACCTTATCACTCACATCTGTTATTCAACTTAGTAGAGTGCTTTGGCTGTTCGATTTTGTCTCGTGGTTGATGATTTCTCTGCCTCAATCAATTTCGTATAATTTGATGAATTTTTGGCCTGATGGTGATACTATGATGATTTTGGTTTTGTTCGACTTTCGAACTTGTTTTGGTTGGCTTCGACTTTGAATTGATCACTGTTACTTGCCTTGGTTTACGCGATGATATTCAAGACATCTCTGTCTTTGTTCGGAGCAGTTGTACCCTGATTGTTGACTGAGTTCGATTTCTTGTTTTCTTGGTTATTATGGCACAGTTTGATTTCGTTTGAAATTGAGCTATTTCTTTGAAAGTGAATGGTTGGCTTCGTTCACTTTCTCCTTTGACCTTATTTTTGGTTTGATACTTAGGCTTCCCTGTTCACTGCCTCGAGTCATTTGCAACCTGTAACTTGACTCGTTTGTGAATTTTAATTGACGTTTCATAACTCTGGCCCCCTGTACTATTGTAACTTTGGTACAGTGTGAATTGAACTGCAATTGACCTTGAGCATTTTTATGTTGACATAAGTCTTAACTTTGGTCTTGACATTTACTTCATCACTTGTCACGAGTCTGGGTAGCTTATCATTGGGTTGCATTTGCTCTCTATTACTACGAGACAGTTCAGTTGCTAGTACATTTAGTTGTTTTCATGTATAACTAGTATTGTCCAGTTCACAGTAGTTGTACATATGTGTAGAAATGTTGCATTCCTGTTTTTGGGTTCACTGGTCTTTCTGGTGCACTGTGTGTACCTGGTTTGTATGCATTGGTCGCTGGTTTGATTTGTGAGCAAACCAGTATTGTCCACTGTTGCATTTTGCTTGAGCAATTTGGTACTTCTGGCCATTTTGTCTCTGACCTGACTTGTAGTATGAGCTGATAACTTGCATTGCAATTTAGTTGGTAGTGAAATTTCTTCACCTGTGCATGTCTTTGGTTTTGTAAGTGCATATCGTCTTGTAAGCTTAGTTGAACTTACTACTGTTTTATACTTAGCTGGTTCATCAGGCTGTCTGGTCGACACTTGTCTACCATCAGTGGTCACTGCCTATTTCATTTGTACTACTTCATATGAATCGATTCATTGTCCCATTTAAGATGCTGTCTGCACTATCATATCTTGTAGTCTTGTTTCCATGATTTCAACAATAGCTTGATTATTTTTATGGTTTCACATGCGTGCATACATACCATAGTATGTGTGCATGTATATGTGTTGACCCTACACATGTGGGTTCACTACCGCTTTGATGATTTCTGTAGCATACTTGGCTTTCCCTTGACTTCGACATTGTTCAGTTCTTTGCCTTTTTACTTAGGCATGGTCTTGTTCTTGATTGAAATACTAGTACTGTCCAGTTTTACTGTGTTGTAATCTTGTTGTATCTGCAGTTTTGTTACAGGCTGTTCTTGTATTCAATTGTGCATCACTTGTTGCGCACTTCATATTCGCACTGTTTCTGTAGTGGTGTAGTGTATATCCACTATCTTCTTGAACTTGTTTCATCAGTGATGTTCTGTACATCCTACTATTCTCACTTGCCATCCTCGTTTGCATATGGCTGCTGCCTTGATCCCCGGTCTTGGCTCATGTAGTCTTGACTTCGAGTACTTATGTGTATGTGCACTCGTATCTGGTGCATGTGCTATGTCCATTCGAGTTGTCCTTCTTTTGTTGCCTGCACTATGATACGGTGTAGCCTTTGAATTATCACTTCATGTTACATCTGTTAGGTGTAATAGTATTGAACTACTTTATGTTCATATACATTTCCTGTTGAGTTTGCTCCATCCAGTTTCATGCATACTTGACACTGCAGTTTCTTCACTTGGTTCCTACTTATATACCACTACATGTTGTTTATGTTACCCGGATTTATGTGCATGTGTCTTTGAACATATGCGTTTGTGGCTGCACTTCATTTATCAGTGCAGTACTCACCTCTCTAGTTATTCCTTGAGTTGAACCCGATTTCGGGGTTTGACCTTGCGATCATTGTGACTTTCATTGAGCTTTTGTGTATCTCCTGCGATAGTGGCGAGGCAGTACACGCGTGCGTGCACTGCAGCCCTATCAGATTTGACAGTTTTAAATTGACGTTTCAATTGTTTAAATTGCTTTGGAATTCTGTTTTGTGGATTAACACTGTTTAGTGTTATATCTGCCGTTATCCGGTTCTCTTATCGAGAAGTTGGGTATACGAGATTTCTGTGACTGTCGTCTATGTGATATTTGATTATTATTGCTTCCGTGCACTAATAACTGAGTTTGAATTAGACTGACCCGGGTATTATTTTCTTTTGAATGTAATACTCGGGTCAGACCGAGTATTTACAGGTTGTAGATTTTTAGCTTTGGGTTGCTGCTAGAGCTATGAAGACTTTTTATATCATTTGAAGTGGTCTTCGCCATGTTGTAGTAGTCAGTGTGTCTGTTATATAGAACGATATGTATTCATGTATATTAGTTGATAATGTACTTGTATATATAACTTCTAGAGTCGACAGTTGTAGTTGTATCATATGTATTGTGTCAACTATGTATTAACTGACATCAGTTATATATATATGAGACTTTTGTTTTTATCTGTGTTCCGCATTTATATTATCTGTGTTATTGTTATATCTAATGTCCTAAACTATTATGAACTATCGTAGTTTGTTTTATACTGATAATTGGATATGTCGATGGGAGTAAATAAATAATATAAAAAGTATATACCACTCCTACCGAGATAACCAATATTAGTGTAAGGCCAATTACTGATGGTCGCTCCTATCCAGCCTTATTCTTTGTAATAATAGACAGTATTTCTTTTAATACTCTTTGTTATTATGAGCATAGAGGTGGGGCGTCACAGTTGGTATCAGAGCTTGGAGTTTATGGACATAATATAAAACTTAACTCGGAAGGAACATATGTTACAACTATTGGTCGATGTTTTATTGTGCTGGAGTCAAAACTAAAGTTTTGAAAGTTGGATGAAATTTTTAAATAACTTTATTTAAAAATAATAGTGAAATTGTGTTCTGATGATTTGATTGATTTGTGTTCTGTTTATCAGAGTGCGCAGCGGAAACAGTGAAACTGTCTTCGCTGAGTACAACTGATAATCTTTTTTTTTGATTTAAAAATCAAAATACGAAATTGATATGAATTTCATTTGTTGTTTACATAACTGTAATTATTTTGTTTCTTTGAGAATTTCGAATCCGAATTGAGGATTCGAAGAAATTGCAGATATGTGATTTTTGTTGAAATTTTCGCTGGCTTTCTTTTGTACTAACCATCTAGTGATTAGATTTTTGCTGTTTTGAATTATCTTCATTGAAGATACATTTGAATGATTTCTTTGTTCATTTTGTAATACGTGCAAAAATTTGAATTGCACGTTATTGCATTTATTTTACATCTAACCGATGCTTGGTTATGATACGTATTTTGTTGCCGTTATTTTTATAACGGACTTTTTACACCAATGCTGAATTTTTGAGGCACGGTGTTTTGTTGACAATTTTAAAAAATGAAAATTGTTTTATAAATTTTTAACGGTTTGCGTTTTCAAAAGGATGAGAAAGCGACTTAAACGATTCAGCAAAATCGAGGATTATGACCCCTTTCTTTTACTGTTTCGCTTAACTCCGGACTTGTCCAGTTGAGAAGGTGAATTGTTATTTTTACAAAATAAATAAAAAAAATTGTTTTCAGAAATTTAACAGTTTACGCTTTCAAAAGAATGAGGAAGCGATTTAAACGTTTCAGCAAAATCGAGGACTATGACCCCTTTCTTTTACTGATTCGCTTAATTCCGGACTTGTCCGTTTGAGAATGTGAAATGTATTTTTACAAAATACACAATTTTGCACTTTCAAGGAAACGATGAAGAGAATCAAACGATTTAGTAAAACACGTGGTATGGGACATGTGCGTTTGCTATTTCGGTTAATTCCGGACTCGTTAATTGAAATATTTGATGATTTTGTGTGCTTTCGAGCCACTCTGCGGACCTTCGGGTCATTTGTTGGGCTTTCGGGCCACTCTGCGGACCTTCGGGTCAAATACCAGTACTAGACCTTCGGGTCACTCTACGGACCTTCGGGTCAATCTGATGGGCGCCAAAATTATGTTGAGTACTTGGTAGGCTTCGGCCATATGTTGTTGCACGTGCGGCGAATTAAAAACTCGCCATCTGATGGGATCGATCCAAGCTTTTATGTTGATTTTCTAGTCTTCTTAATTGATTTCTAGATATTTGTTGCATCCAATTATCTGCAGGTAATTGGATATTTGTTGATATGAGTTCTGATTATCGTTTTTGATAATCAGATATTTGTTGTTTCTAATTATCGCTTGTGATAATTAGATATTTGTTGATATGAGTTCTGATTATCGTTTTTGATAATCAGATATTTGTTGTTTCTAATTATCGCTTGTGATAATTAGATATTTGTTGATATGAGTTCTGACTATCGTTTTTGATAATCAGATATTTGTTGTTTCTAATTATCGCTTGTGATAATTAGATATTTGTTGATATGAGTTCTGATTATCGTTTTTGATAATCAGATATTTGTTGTTTCTAATTATCGCTTGTGATAATTAGATATTTGTTGATATGAGTTCTGATTATCGTTTTTGATAATCAGATATTTGTTGTTTCTAATTATCGCTTGTGATAATTAGATATTTGTTGATATGAGTTCTGATTATCGTTTTTGATAATCAGATATTTGTTGTTTTTAATTATCGCTTTAGATAATTAAATATTTGCTGATTTCGAATTTAATTATCGCTTTTGATAATTAAATATTTGCTGATTTCGAATTTAATTATCGCTTTTGATAATTAAATATTTGCTGATTTGAGATTTAATTATCGCTTTAGATAATTAAATATTTGCTGATTTCGAATTTAATTATCGCTTTTGATAATTAAATATTTGCTGATTTGAGATTTAATTATCGCTTTAGATAATTAAATATTTGCTGATTTCGAATTTAATTATCGCTTTTGATAATTAAATATTTGCTGATTTCGAATTTAATTATCGCTTTTGATAATTAAATATTTGCTGATTTGAGATTTAATTATCGCTTTAGATAATTAAATATTTGCTGATTTCGAATTTAATTATCGCTTTTGATAATTAAATATTTGCTGATTTGAGATTTAATTATCGCTTTAGATAATTAAATATTTGCTGATTTCGAATTTAATTATCGCTTTTGATAATTAAATAATTGCTGTTTTGAGATTTAATTATCGCTTTAGATAATTAAATATTTGTTGATATGAGATTTAATTATCGCTTTTGATAATTAAATATTTGCTGATTTGAGATTTAATTATCGCTTTTGATAATTAAATATTTGCTGATTTGAGATTTAATTATCGCTTTTGATAATTAAATATTTGCTGATTTGAGATTTAATTATCGCTTTTGATAATTAAATATTTGCTTATTTGAGATTTAATTATCGCTTTTGATAATTAAATATTTGTTGAATTTGAAATTTGATTATCGTTGTGATAATCGAATATTTGTTGATTTGAGAAATTTGATTATCGTTTTTGGTAATTGAATATTTGTTTTCTGACTACCGTTTGAGATAATCAGATATTTGATTTGTCTTCTGATTATCGTTTGAGATAAGTAAATATTTGCGATTTGAAAATTCAATTATCGTTTTGATGATTGAATATTTGCGACTTTTGAGATTTGAGCTTCATCTTTTTCTCTGGCGATTCAGGTGAGTAATTTGATTTACTCACATTCAATTCGTGCTCTGTATGGGATTTCTGCTCTGTTTTTCCTTCTCTTTTAGTTGCTGGAACTCGATTGATTCTTGCTTTAGACAGTCGTCTGATTTTGATTCCTTAATCCCCACGATGTTGATTCTTTTGATTTGAATCAGTCGGACCTTTTGATTTCATTTCTAATACTTCCCCTACTGACATTTGCTTTGCTTATGCACTCGTCATTGCCATGCTCTTTTGGTTGTTACCTTTTATCCATTTATTCCCTATGATTGCGTGGACGCAATTTCTTTAAGGAGGGGAGTCTGTAACAACCCGGTTTTTCGCGTCAGTTTATAAATGACGATTTAATTTGTTGGCAATTGTAATTAGAATTATATTCGAGTTGTAATTCGCTTATCAATTGCAAATTCTTTTAAATAATTTTATTAAGGGTTTCGGGCTTTAAATTTTTATTTATTTTGGCCCACATCTTCAATTGTGTGTTGTTATCTAACTAAGAAAACCCGATCCCCTTACTTCATTCTCTCGTTCATTTTCTAACCCTAAACCTAAAATAGACGAAGAAACGAAAATGGCGACTTCGTGATTCCTTTCTTCCTCCGATCGACTAAATTGCGTTCGTTCCTGTAAGGCTTGCTAGGGCTTCGACCTTGCTTCTGTTTCTTTGAGATTCGCTAGGACCTCGGCTCCGTGCAAATTAGGGCTTCGTGAATTCGAAGGCGCCACTGCCTGTTGATCAATCAAAGTGCTTGCCTGGCGATCATTGTTTTCTTGCTTGCTTCGGCGGTGACTGGTTTTGGGATCTTCGAAAATAAGGTGAGTGATTACCTTATCACTCACATCTGTTATTCAACTTAGTAGAGTGCTTTGGCTGTTCGATTTTGTCTCGTGGTTGATGATTTCTCTGCCTCAATCAATTTCGTATAATTTGATGAATTTTTGGCCTGATGGTGATACTATGATGATTTTGGTTTTGTTCGACTTTCGAACTTGTTTTGGTTGGCTTCGACTTTGAATTGATCACTGTTACTTGCCTTGGTTTACGCGATGATATTCAAGACATCTCTGTCTTTGTTCGGAGCAGTTGTACCCTGATTTTTGACTGAGTTCGATTTCTTGTTTTCTTGGTTATTATGGCACAGTTTGATTTCGTTTGAAATTGAGCTATTTCTTTGAAAGTGAATGGTTGGCTTCGTTCACTTTCTCCTTTGACCTTATTTTTGGTTTGATACTTAGGCTTCCCTGTTCACTGCCTCGAGTCATTTGCAACCTGTAACTTGACTCGTTTGTGAATTTTAATTGACGTTTCATAACTCTGGCCCCCTGTACTATTGTAACTTTGGTACAGTGTGAATTGAACTGCAATTGACCTTGAGCATTTTTATGTTGACATAAGTCTTAACTTTGGTCTTGACATTTACTTCATCACTTGTCACGAGTCTGGGTAGCTTATCATTGGGTTGCATTTGCTCTCTATTACTACGAGACAGTTCAGTTGCTAGTACATTTAGTTGTTTTCATGTATAACTAGTATTGTCCAGTTCACAGTAGTTGTACATATGTGTAGAAATGTTGCATTCCTGTTTTTGGGTTCACTGGTCTTTCTGGTGCATTGTGTGTACCTGGTTTGTATGCATTGGTCGCTGGTTTGATTTGTGAGCAAACCAGTATTGTCCACTGTTGCATTTTGCTTGAGCAATTTGGTACTTCTGGCCATTTTGTCTCTGACCTGACTTGTAGTATGAGCTGATAACTTGCATTGCAATTTAGTTGGTAGTGAAATTTCTTCACCTGTGCATGTCTTTGGTTTTGTAAGTGCATATCGTCTTGTAAGCTTAGTTGAACTTACTACTGTTTTATACTTAGCTGGTTCATCAGGCTGTCTGGTCGACACTTGTCTACCATCAGTGGTCACTGCCTATTTCATTTGTACTACTTCATATGAATCGATTCATTGTCCCATTTAAGATGCTGTCTGCACTATCATATCTTGTAGTCTTGTTTCCATGATTTCAACAATAGCTTGATTATTTTTATGGTTTCACATGCGTGCATACATACCATAGTATGTGTGCATGTATATGTGTTGACCCTACACATGTGGGTTCACTACCGCTTTGATGATTTCTGTAGCATACTTGGCTTTCCCTTGACTTCGACATTGTTCAGTTCTTTGCCTTTTTACTTAGGCATGGTCTTGTTCTTGATTGAAATACTAGTACTGTCCAGTTTTACTGTGTTGTAATCTTGTTGTATCTGCAGTTTTGTTACAGGCTGTTCTTGTATTCAATTGTGCATCACTTGTTGCGCACTTCATATTCGCACTGTTTCTGTAGTGGTGTAGTGTATATCCACTATCTTCTTGAACTTGTTTCATCAGTGATGTTCTGTACATCCTACTATTCTCACTTGCCATCCTCGTTTGCATATGGCTGCTGCCTTGATCCCCGGTCTTGGCTCATGTAGTCTTGACTTCGAGTACTTATGTGTATGTGCACTCGTATCTGGTGCATGTGCTATGTCCATTCGAGTTGTCCTTCTTTTGTTGCCTGCACTATTATACGGTGTAGCCTTTGAATTATCACTTCATGTTACATCTGTTAGGTGTAATAGTATTGAACTACTTTATGTTCATATACATTTCCTGTTGAGTTTGCTCCATCCAGTTTCATGCATACTTGACACTGCAGTTTCTTCACTTGGTTCCTACTTATATACCACTACATGTTGTTTATGTTACCCGGATTTATGTGCATGTGTCTTTGAACATATGCGTTTGTGGCTGCACTTCATTTATCAGTGCAGTACTCACCTCTCTAGTTATTCCTTGAGTTGAACCCGATTTCGGGGTTTGACCTTGCGATCATTGTGACTTTCATTGAGCTTTTGTGTATCTCCTGCGATAGTGGCGAGGCAGTACACGCGTGCGTGCACTGCAGCCCTATCAGATTTGACAGTTTTAAATTGACGTTTCAATTGTTTAAATTGCTTTGGAATTCTGTTTTGTGGATTAACACTGTTTAGTGTTATATCTGCCGTTATCCGGTTCTCTTATCGAGAAGTTGGGTATACGAGATTTCTGTGACTGTCGTCTATGTGATATTTGATTATTATTGCTTCCGTGCACTAATAACTGAGTTTGAATTAGACTGACCCGGGTATTATTTTCTTTTGAATGTAATACTCGGGTCAGACCGAGTATTTACAGGTTGTAGATTTTTAGCTTTGGGTTGCTGCTAGAGCTATGAAGACTTTTTATATCATTTGAAGTGGTCTTCGTCGTGTTGTAGTAGTCAGTGTGTCTGTTATATAGAACGATATGTATTCATGTATATTAGTTGATAATGTACTTGTATATATAACTTCTAGAGTCGACAGTTGTAGTTGTATCATATGTATTGTGTCAACTATGTATTAACTGACATCAGTTATATATATATGAGACTTTTGTTTTTATCTGTGTTCCGCATTTATATTATCTGTGTTATTGTTATATCTAATGTCCTAAACTATTATGAACTATCGTAGTTTGTTTTATACTGATAATTGGATATGTCGATGGGAGTAAATAAATAATATAAAAAGTATATACCACTCCTACCGAGATAACCAATATTAGTGTAAGGCCAATTACTGATGGTCGCTCCTATCCAGCCTTATTCTTTGTAATAATAGACAGTATTTCTTTTAATACTCTTTGTTATTATGAGCATAGAGGTGGGGCGTCACATGCTCTCTCCCTTGTCGTCTTCCTCAACAGTGCATGTCAGCAAAGAGTTGATCCTGCTTCAGTCCATGTTACTTGTCCCAAAGTTTTGAAGCCTGCTTCAATTTGCTTTCTGATCAAAATGCCACATTTTGTTTCAGCTGCATTACCTCATATTGTACTGCTACATCGCATGTAAACCCACTTAGCACACCTCATATTGGCAACATGTCTCTCTGAATTGATACCAAACTCTCCAGCCATGTTATATATTAAAGACCTGTATATTATTTAATAAGAGAGGAATATTTTTGTTCCAGCAAATATAAGGGTAAAGATGATAATTCTTTAGTTTTACTCCAGCAAATAAAAAGGGCCATGGCCATGAGGTGATAAGGTAACAAAGTTAATGTAGTTGGCTTTCAACCATGTTTTGTAAATGTGGGTTACAGAAAAGTTGGAGACCACTCACCACATTGTTTGATGGTTACTGTAAGACGTACTGAATTTGTGTACATCATAAGATGAATGTGAAAAAGTAGTACAACTCCTTTATTCATCTTGTACCCCAGTTAGTTAGTGTGTTAGGCAGTGATGAATAATCAGGTAAAACAGATATGTTCGTGATTAGATAGGTCAAATGCTATAATGGGTAATATATGTTTAGTCAATATATTTCAACTTTTTTGTGACAAACAATATTTAAATCCTTATCCAATAGAATGACTTCATATTTTCTACGTAGTCCCAGTACAATCAGGATAAATATTAAAACATAAATGGCAATCATGTACACAATCAAACCATGTTTTAATAATATAGTACAGTTGGTGTCTAAGATTGAAATAAAAACTTAATTCTTAGAAGACAAAGTGTTATAAGAAGTTAAAAATAGAAAGAATAATTTGATCAAAGATATATGACATGGAATATAGATACAAACTGAGAAATATACGTGCCTAAAATTTACATATTTAATTATGCATTATTTTGAAAGCATGTCCTTCACACACATTGCATAAACCATTTGTTGGAAGGTATATTTGTCAAGTTTCATATCTGATAGCCATCCAGGTGATCGCAAAGTCAGTTGTTGCATGCCATTCCTCAAATGTTCTATCCTCGAAGTATGCTATTTCATATTGTTTTACTGCTTCATCCCAAAGCTACAATTTTGTAATCTAAATTAGCAAAAAAAGCATATATATATAAAGTAAAACTGAACATAGTATGTTGACTACATGACTTTGTCCGCTAGTGGGTTCACTATTGGGCCGTGCTGCTTTGCTGTTGGAAGTGTGTGGATTCCTTAGCACGATTTGCCCCTGTGATTCATACTAACAGTGCAGTGAGTTGCATGATACAAATAATTAACATGATTTAATGTGAAAGGATAACATACTTCAGTAGTGCGAACATTTAGATTGACACCTAATTTGTACCATAAACTTAGTGTCGTAATAATTTCATCGTCGACCTCCATCCAGCTATTTCCATATAGGGTAACGTTTTCAAGAATAACACATTTTATGAGAAAATAGTGAAAACCTTGTTACTAATTGATATTGAACTTCAATCTACTCAAGTAGTGGATGAGTTAGTGATGGAAGTAAGAGTACCTTGTTTGCGATAATGGAATCTGCATAAAATCAGAAGAAGAAGTCTCTGCAAGGTCGATGAGAACACCAATATTTAAGAAAAGAAGTGGAAAAGAAGATGTTATATCCAACGTAGGAGATGAAAAAAGTTATATAGGTTGGTTATGAGATTGGGTAGTGGGTTGTTGGTTGTTCATACTCAACTTTGAAAGGAATGTGGGGTCATGTTTGGCGGTTTTGTTTTATTGCAGTCCTCCACACTTTTTTTTAACAATTAAAGAAAGTATTTTGGGCAAGTGGGGCCGATTGTGGAGGAGCAAGTTTGGAAAGGAACACAAATTTTGAACGTAGCGTTAACTATTTAACAGACATGTTAACAGTGTTAATACATAAAGCATTCTTGCTTACGTGGATGAATTATATCCATCTGATGTCTTTCCCAACATTAAATCATTTCCACTCTTTGTCTTTTCCGTTAAACCAAAGAAAATTTGTTATATATACGAGTACTATGGCACGTGCGATGCACGTGCGCAGGAGGAATTGGTATTATAAAACATAGTTTATAAGAATTTTTTTAACCATACGAAATGACTTGATGAGTACAAAATGTTGTATTTTCTATGTGCATACATGCACATATTAACCATTTATTAAAACACGAATGAGACTAAGTTATTTTAGAAAATAATTAAATGGTAAAGAAAGTAATGAACCATTATATTAATAAAGAAATGTAATAAATGTTAAAATTAGCATTTTCAATAGTTTGGAACTAAAAAAACTTGCATCGTCTCTATTTTAAAAGGTAATAAATCGGCATGTTAATATATAAGGAATTTTTTTAACTATAAAGATCGCATCTCCCATGGTACTTCCTACCTCACGAATGCTCAATACTTATTGAAGTATAAAACTACTTGATGCTAGTGTATAGATTTTGAATTATCGTTTACCATAGATTGTTATAAAATCTGGTAGGACTTAAATTGATGTAATATTATCTCCCCATGCCTTTTTTAGGTTGTTATCAATAGCAGTAGCTTAAAAGCAATCTATCAGAACTAAGTACAGTCGTAGTGATTATTTTCTCTTCTCCTTGTCTTGGGCTTCAGACCGGCATTGGTAATATGTGGATGGAAAAGTTATAAACGTTTTATAAGGAATTTTTAATGTTAACTATAATTATATTCTAGTAATAAAGTTGGAATAGTTTAATAGTTGAGTTAGAGTCACTTATATTTTTTCAACCTAAAATAATGATATTAGTTAGTGGAAGCAACACTTCATAATGTAAATTATAAGCATGCACACATGCACTAATTAACAGTGTATTACTTGTTGGCACATGGAATCTTGGATTCACATGTTCTTGGATCATATACTTTTCATCGCCTTACCTTCAGCCTTTAGCCTATATCTTTGTTCTCATTGTACTACTTAAAGATTAAACATGTAGCACACTGTTGTTATATTTTTACTTGTTTCTGAATCATCAGTAAACCTCATAAAACAAAACCGAATATTAATTACACTACTTAAAGATTTGGTCTTTGCCTCTTCATCTTGCCCAGTTGCTACACACACACACTGTCAAATGAACACATAAAGGAGCACCCAGTATCTACACGGTAATACTAACAAAAAATGCACATATATGACATTTATACACTAATACAGACATGCGACGTACATATATAATTATATATAAGCATCCAACTCTCATAAACATGAATACAGCAATATAATTAAGGAAAGAAACATCGAAAGCCCAATAATAGAAAAGTAGTATAGTGGAGATAAATGATTAGATAGTAATGGCATTAATAACCAACTTAGCGGTCACTAAGATCCCATTACAGAATCAAATCATCCAAAGTTGACACATCACATGCTTTTTCCAAACCAAAACTCCAATCAAAATGTATATCATGAATTCATTAAGTACTCTATTTTTGTTTTTAAATGGGCCATTACTCCACTTATTCATTCTTTTAGCCCCACTCTCTACTCAAGTAAATATTCACACATAAAGAATAATATTAAATAAAGGGAGTTGACAAAGACCAAAAAAACCATGATTTCTCCACTAATCAACATACCTATTGGCAACATTTCTTTTTCTTTCTTTTTTAAATTACTGGTTTAAAACAGTTCCCATTCTGCCCTCAAATTATTTGCAGAGGATGCTGTAGAGTTTGAAGCAGTGGTTGATGTGGATGTTGTTGAAGTTGTCGGTGCAAGCAATGAATCGAACATTTCCCATTCTATTGTCACTACAATTTTAGATTCTTGTTTCTGCACTTGTTCCCTGATCTCATTCTTATTATTTTGCTGTTGTAAAGAGACAGGTGCAGTAATCTTCTCATTCTTGATTTTGAGTATATCAAGCTTCTCCACTAACTTCTGCACTCTCCTTACCTGAATGAAGTATATATATCTATAGTTAGAATACTTTCACCCATGCATAACACTTTCACCTATACACACGCATGCTTTTAATATTGAACCACTTGGCACACACATACATAGATTCGGAGTCATATATATATTTGTTCAAACTTATATTGAATTCTTAAGCATGGGCATTTATAAATATATGTAGCCTAACTTTTGACAGTTCATGCTCTATCACCTAAACACTCGCATATCATTAATATTCATCACACCTGATACAAACATATGCACACATGAATTATGTATTAAACAAACAAATTCAGAGAATGGAAACAAAACAAAACCCTTGAAAAATCAATCTCAGCTTTTTTAATTATTGCGTGTTAACCAAAATTAACCTAACAATACATTAATTATTTACAGAAGGCACGTATAGTAAAATATAGGTGTTATTGAATTAGAAAACAATGAACATTTAGTAAAAATCATTTACCTACCTCTAATTCACTCAACACCCAATTTATATGCCACAACCATCATGCCCCTTTGCCAATATCCAATTTCGACGAACCGCACAATAACCGAGCCATCTAGTTTCAGAGAATAACAGTAAACACGGTTAAACAACGAATGAAGTACCTAAATATGGAATGAAAATTTTAGCATGCACTCACATTTCATCATCTCTTCCATCAACTCTTGCATTCACTCAGCTATAATTTGGCCATTCAACGCCCCTATTCCCGTTCCGTAGGCTGAGATTCACACTTTTGCACCCCTGATCCATCATTATCTTTGCAGTAGAGATGTTATGATCTAACAGCCCATGACTATAAAGATGTTTATGCTATCTCAGTCAACTTGAATGGATAAAAAATTTGAATACACTCATCAAGGGAGATCCACATAAGAGGTAAAAAAATGAGAAAAAGGGCATACAGGAGGCAGTTTTACCATTTCGCGAACAAAATCCAGGGAATTGATTGAAACTGTTCACACTAATAAAAACACGAATTTTAACTAATTTATTGTAATAAAAATGTATAGCATATGAATCAAATGAGTGAACGGTTTGGTGCACTAAATGTTATCTTATACGAAAATATTTGAGCAGGCTTATGACTAAGAGGCTAACGAAAAAGAAGTTGACTCTTTTAAACCTTACTATTTGAAAATTAATGGCTACATAGATATAATTTAAAAAATAAATAACAACAACCATGAATTTATGCTTTAAAGAGACATGGTGATTTATATTGCAGAAGATTGAAAATTAAACTAACAAAATCCAATCTCAAAGGTCAAAATAGCAAAACAAACACATGCCAAGTGATAGAATATGCTAAGGGCATCCTTAGAGTATAAGTCATCATTTCATGTCTCATGTGTTACTGTATATTTAAATTACCGCACCGTGTTATACGTGATTGGAATGTAATATAGTAAACAAAAACACCTACTGTGAAAGGAGACTGTAAATAGTTTAACGATATAATTTGTCACTATAGTAAACAAATACACCTACTGTAAACAAATAAAACCCAAGAAGAAAAATTAAATCATCTACACAAAGATGCATTGCTTCGGTTGGCTTCATGCTAAGATTTACTCAGATCTAAAAATTATAGAGTACCATATGTATATTTATGTGATAGTTCTATTACTCTCTTCTAGTCACAGAGGTAAATGTCAAAGTTCTTTAACATCACCAAGCAACTACAAATGATCTAATCCTAACTGACACGGCGATGCACAAAAAATTAACTGTAAAATAATTTACACCAAGCTTATATAAGAACAACCAATTTGACAGCAAGGTTATCATCCGACCCAAATGTTGCAACCAACATAGACTATCATTACTAAACTAAAATAATGTAGAAAATTAAGCTCAAAATATAAAAATAAATAAAGAGAAATAATAATGGTTCATTGTGAAACAATAAAGCTCAAAATATAAAAGTAGAGCAAAAATAACTGATGTGCTGAAATCAAGCAATCATTACTGATGCAAAAGAAAATAAAGCAATTGAACAGAGAGATCATTCGTGTAACAACCCTAGATTTTTGGCCTATATTTTTAAAATTTGACTTTATTTTATTTTGAAACTATTTTAAACTTGTTTTATTTCAAACATTTCATTTTTAAATATAAAGCACTACACCAAAACAGGCAAATTGTAACATTTATAAGTGTTACAAATAATTTCAGTAACACATTTTAAGTGTTACTAATGGACTGTGAGGAATGGAGCGGCCAAATTTGTAACACTTATAAGTGTTACAAACATACGTATTACTAACACTTATAAGTGTTGGTACAGAAATATACGGTAACGCTTATAAGTGTTGGTAACGAAATATACGGTAACACTTATAAGTGTTGGTACAGAAATATATGGTAACGCTTATAAGTGTAACACTTCCATCGATTTCTCTTTTTACAAAAAAAATCACATTTCATTTGCTAGAACATCTCCTTTCATTTCATACTCTAGTTTTACATGTTACAATCTGTTCACTTTTACATTGTTTGTTTACATATTTGCAACTTTACATTCTTTGTCACATAGTTGCTATCTCTGTTAATAATTCCCTCCTCTACAAACACTCCCCATCCATTCAACATGCGACCAAGCTGCCCGACCATCTGCATATTCACACAGCAAACCATCCACTTCAGACTAACAATCCATCTACTGACATACCACAACTTCACCTCTGCCATTCATTTCTGCTATACATTCATCCCATTAAACCATCCAAACTACTCCATTAATATTACCTTCATTTACCACCAATGACAACCATCCACCGCCTCCAAGTCCACCTTCGACCATTACACAGCAGCTTTTGCCAATAACCCCCATCCACCTCACTACACACATCCCTAACTGCCACAGAGCAAACATACTTCATCAACCCCACTGCACATAGCCATCAACAGACTACTTCACAAAACTACAGCTCCACCATTTACATACAAACTTCACCATCATCACAGCATATCTCAACATCCCCTACATCATTATTTCTGCCATCATTATTTCTGCCATCCATAACTATCATAACTATCCACAACTATCACAACTATCACAACAGTAAACTCTGCCATCACTTCTTCTCATACATACAACTGCTGCCACATACACCCACACTTCTAACAAACTGCCTACATTCATTCATTCATTCATCTCACCGAGTTCCACCAGCATACTTGCAACTACACTTCACACTTCACATAATACACTGCACTGCCTCAAAATTCCCACTGACTTAACTGCCAGCTGCCATATACATAACTGCTACAACCCTCTTCACCACAAATACAAAACTTTCACCTCCCTGCACACATCACCCATACGAACCATCAAGTGCAACATCACTTCTGTGCATACTTCCTTGCATTGCCAACAACACACCCCAAAACATCATCCTACCACTGCCAATAAACCAACCTGCTCCAACAACTCATAACCTCTGATCAACTTCTTCCCTACCTGAAAACATCCACATCTACTTATACAAACATGGCTGCAGTATATTTTAGTCCTAGAAATAGATGAACTGAAATTGATGAATGAGGACTTACATAAAGAGCAGTATTGTCTCCTGCAGTATAGCCACTCTATAGCTTAATCCATGCTCCAAAATATCCATTTCGATATGGCCTAATCGATTTGAATCCACTCCCTGAACATATCAAACACATTGCATGACATCCAGTACATGTTAAAATAAAAATAAAATAGAGTACAGCATAGTATGAAAAAAAATACAATGATTAATAGAAAAACAATATGCTCATTTATTTATTTATTCAGTTCAATTAAATGTGAGAAAGAAAGATGATTCAGAGTTGTAAACATAAGCATAAAAATGGAGAGCATAATAAATGGACTAAACAATGTGATTATGGACACGATTACATTTTGTGGTACAACAAATAGAGTAAGAATTAAAACCTGGCAGGTAATATATTCTTTGAATTTGCACAATAGCATTGCAAAAATCAATAAGTACGTTTGCATGGCTATATGTACCAGTATAAATGATCTATTAAATATTACAGGGAGGCCAAGGATATGCTAAAAATATAATGTTCCAGAACATAGTGATGCACAAGTGAACATTTCATTTTCTTCAATCCGTGTGTGCATTCAGATCTGAGAGCTCGTGTGTGCTATGTGTGTGTGTACGTTTGCTTGAAAGAGCGTGTGTTCATTTCTCTATGTGTGAGTGAATAAACATGGCTATATGCGTGGGTGATGTTAATACATGTCTGCGAGTGTATAGTGTTTTGGGTTTTAGTTTAAGTATGCATGCGCTTGTATGTATGTATTATGTGTGTGTATCTAGGAGCTGCACTACGTTTGTGTAGTGTGTCTTGTATATGCGTGTATAATTCTATATGTCTAGGGTGTGTCATGCGTGTTTTGTGTGTGTCTTCATAGTATATCCTCTGTTTCGATGTTATGACGCTGCAAGTGTTGGTTGGTTTTTTACATAGTCAACTGAATCATGATCTGCATGCGCTGACTGATCTCTTTTTTGTGATGGCATGGGTATACTTGAATATGTATACATAAGTGATTAGTGAGATCTGTTATTACTTAAACCCATGCAAGTCAATTTATAAGTCTTCAAAGATTGATCTGCTATACTAGTACAACCGTACAACCCATTAACAAGTGAACATTTCATTTATATATCACAATACTCCACTTACAGCATAAACAAAATTTTCCAAAATCAGTTGGCACCAAATTTTAGGTAAAACATATTAAGCAAAAAACTTAAATACAAAACTAACTGATATAATTATGTAAAATAATGCTCTAAGACAGAATAATTGAGAAAATAGCATACAACAGGTGTAAATTCAAGATTTTTCTTTTTTTTTCTTTTCTATCAACTTGCTTATTTGACACATTAAGGTACACAGCCAGCTTCAAAGAAAAATAATTTAAGGATCCACACAACCAAAAAAAGAATATCAAAAGCATTTTATAAATGATTAGATATAAACAGTAAGATCGCCGATTAGAAGATACTTACTCTAAAGCTACTGCCAACCGCTTTATAACTGAAGATGGAGGAACAATAGGCCTACAAAAGATATTTACGGCAACTTCCTTTAAAGCCAATTCTAGAATAATTGAGAAAATATCATTTGAACTGCCTTATTTTTGTACAACAGGAGATAATCTGGAAGCCTTAAAAAACAATACCTTGTCAACTGTTGTATTTTGCCTGCAAACGATCTTGGCACTTCCAATGTCACCCCTAGTTGAGAACTTGACACCTTCTTTTGTCACTGAGATAACAACTGGTGTGCAAAAGACAAAACATTAGCCTAATGATGAAAACAATACAATTATTGAAAATAAAATCTATGCTTTAATTCAAAACTCCTGCTAAAATCTAAATCCAGTAATCAACTTTCAGAGAAAAGTTTTCAATGCAGAGTATATATAAATGGTTTCCATTGATTTTTTTTGTGACAAGCAAATTGAACATCAAAGCTTATTCGTATAAATAATGGCGACTAGGATTTAAAACTCAATCATGGTGACTAGGGTTTAAAACTTTATACAAATTAATCAAAATCTGAATGCAGATTCACAACTTAAATTCAAGTAAAATCTTGGATCCAAATGACAAGAAAATCCGTACCTCAAAAAACATGAATTAAAGAGAGAAAAGCAGAAATAAGCGAAGACG
The DNA here is from genome assembly GCA_030737815.1 of Allium fistulosum. Lineage (NCBI taxonomy): Eukaryota > Viridiplantae > Streptophyta > Magnoliopsida > Asparagales > Amaryllidaceae > Allium > Allium fistulosum. The sequence continues at coordinate 303,820,527 of CM060902.1, forward strand.
GAAGGGGAGACGAAACCCTACTTCTTGAGCAAGATCTCTTGCCATTTCTGGAGCAAGCATTGTAACTAAAATTAAAAATTCCAGAGAGGGTTATATTCAAAGACCCTATGGGATAATGCTTTATTTCAATCGGATGAACCATAGATCCCATAGAAACGAGGGTAACTAAGGTTTAGGCTCAACTTCAATTCGAGCAGCAATTGTCTCATTCGAGGTTGGTGTCGCGAACGCTGGGAGAAATGAGCTGTCGTAAGCCTCGCCATCGTTAATTCGTGGAGAAGAGCATTAGATCGCCTCAGGCGATGTTGATTTGTAAAGATTCGCTGAGAAGGAGAAACGTAAATTGGAAATAAAAAATGTGCGGCCAAAAATGAGAATGGGAATGGATAAGTGTGGGAAATGAAACGTATGCTAAATTACAAACAAGTGCACTTGGTCATGAATTATTTACAAATTTACCAATCATTGTAACACTTATTTGTGTTATATATCATAAGTAACGTGTTGTAAAGTTTATATAGAAAATTATTTATTTTTACCAACGCTTTTTCAGCTATTCTAACACTTATTAACTGTTAGTAGTTTGTAACATCTGTAAGTGTTAGAAATTAACAAATATAAAATGTTGCAAAATCACTATTTTGGTGTAGTGAAGGTTGATTATTACGTGAATTTTAATTTCAAACTGGTATAAATTGAACATTTTCCTAAAAAAGGTATTTCTGGTCAAACTGGTCAAACTTTGATTTTTAAACCTTAAATTTAAATATTTAAATTCTTAAATTTTATCTTTTATTATGGAAATAGATTTAATAACTTGAATACTGCTTTTCATTTCGTTGAAAACGGATTTGAATTGTAAAAGTTATGTACATTTCAATTTTGAGTGCAATTTGATTTATTTAACAATTTTGTCTATTTTAAATTATATAAATTACATTTTCTTTGTCATATTTTATTTTAATATGTGTTAATATGTTATTTTATGTATATTGCTGTCTTTTAATACTTTTAAAGTGATAATAAAAATTTTCCAAAATTTATTGCATTTATTTCCTATTTTTAAAAGGCTAGTTTCTATTTTTCTACTATTTTCTTCATTTAAATTATATTTAATTAAAATTTATTTATTTATTTTTGTGAATGCATTTTTATTTTATGTTATTATCTTTATTTATAAATATTTTCTAAGTCCATATAAATCTTCCAAATTTTATTCTGTTTATTTTCAAATTTTCTAGACTAGTTTTCATTTTGTACTATTTTCTTATTTTAATCATATATAATTAATATTTATTTATTTATATTTTGTATATTTGTTATATTTTCGAACTTTAATTGAAATTATATGTATTTTCATATATTTAAACTTACAAAAAGAAAATATGGAAATATGTAGAGTTTGTGACTTTTGTTATTCCTAGTCCTTTTGTATTCCACCGTTTCATTTTAATCAATACATCTTTTATTTTTTTTGGCCGTATATCTTTTCTAATTTCAGCTGCATTATTTTGTTTTTCACGTACTTTATCATTTCTCTTCTCAAAAAAAATAAAATACACGGCCATTCCTTGATCAAAAGTTTGGGTAAAAATCTCTTCTTTTCCTTGTTTTTGTTGATTTTCTTATGTTGTTTTTGCTTTGTTCTCAACTTGTATGGATCGACCCCACCTACTCCAGCAGCTAGGCCGACCCCACCACCTCATCCTCTGACCACCACCCCCTCCAGATCACCACCATCCCAGGCCAAGCATCCCATGGCAAGAGATCACCATCAATTTGCACCAAACACCACTTATTGCTCAAATCTAGCCTAGTTGTGTTATCTCCACCTCCACCTTCCTTTTGCCGTCACTTCCACCACCACCACCAGCCCAGATCTGACCACCACCACCTCCTACCACACCTCCTTATCATCACCACCTTCTATCACTTCAGGTTAGACCATGGCCGAACCCACCATGGTGGCAAAACTCCACAAAATTGCAAACTAGACCTTGAAACATACATAGCCGAGCACTTATGTATTCACCACTCCATTTTCCATCACCACCACCACCTTTGGCTGCCACCACCACTTTATTCAGACCTTCCCTCATCACCCCAGCTACTGACCTGAAGTGTAGACCCTCTGGCCGAGCCAAAGATTGAACCACTTTTCCACCTATTTGCCTAGAAACCCTTCACCTACCCTAAGTGTAACTTCCTCCACTTGTTTAGCCTTGTAGCCGCACCTTTTCCAGACCCATACCTGATCCAAACCATGCTCAAACCTGACCTTATTGATCCCCTAGGCCATGCAAACAAGTATAGAAAACAAGGCAAAAAGTTGTACATTCAAACTGCTTTTTGTTTCAAAGTTATTCAAATTCAATCGTATTGATTTTTAACTATTATTTTGGTTTTGTTTTTGGGTTGTAACACAAGATCTATAACTTGGATCTCGCTCTCCACTCTCAAGTCATTTCCGTGTTGTCGTGCCTTCATAGTGTCAGTATTGTGTGCTTTGGTGGCTATCTCCAGCTTTTAACAAGTGAGTTATTCTCACCAGACAATCTGTACCTATATAACTGATAAACCGACACCACCTGAATCTGTAAATGTATTGCATCCTGTTATAACTGCTATAATCTGATCATATGATGTTTACACCTCTTATTACACCTGTTATACCACATGTTACTGTTTATTATGCTATTCTGTTTATTTATATCAGCTATCACCATTGCAAGTTCCCTGTAGATTAGAATCACTATGGGTTGAAATGATACATACCCGAACGGACTTTAGAATAAGGAAAAATCGTTATGGGCTGAAATGATAGGCCTGAACGATTTTTATTTATTTCATTTTACTTGGGATTGTGGGTTTTGAAATAATAAACCCGGATTTTTCTTTTGTAAATTACGGATGGAAATGATATATTATCTGTATCATTGAACTTAGGTTAGAAAATTTTATACAGACTGTGGTTAAAATATATTTTTCTAAATTTTTTAAAGTATTTTAGAAATGTAAACATTATAATATTTTGATTTTAAACTTAATTAAAAATAAACTGGTAAAGTATTATTGATTTTCTAAAAATTTATAACTGAAATAAATTAATGGTAAAATTAGAAAGTTGCAATATAAGTTATTTTGGAAATTTTGATTTGGTTATAAATGGAATTTAAAATAAGTGGTAAATATGATAAATAGATTTAAAATTTGAATTAAAATGAATTTTAAAATGATTTTATAAAGTTTTAATGATTTTTGAATAAGTTCAAAGGTTAAATAAATGAATATTTAAGTTGAATTTTGAAATATAACTTAGATTGGAAGTTTATGAAATTTTGCTTAAAAATGAAATTTAAGTTAATTAAATAAAATGAAATATAAGTTATATTTGGAAATTTAAACTTAACTGTTCAGCTAAAAATTTAATTATAAAGAATTGAAATTTGAATGTTGAATTATATAAGTAAATTATTATTAAATTGATTTGTGAATGAAAATTTAACTTTATAAAATCATGAATATAAGGATATTTAAATTATTGTTTTAAAAGTGGAAATATATGATTTTATAAGTTTAAAATGATTTAAATAAATTTAATTATGTGTGAATTATATTGATTATTCGGAATTTAATTAACAACATTTTTTTGAAATGTTATTATTTCTAATGTAAAGGGTATTACAGCATTTGTAAATGCTGTAGTTGATAGAAATGAACTAAAATGGCTAAATTTAATTAAGGGCTATTATAGCACTTTGTAAGTGCTGTAGTTGTTGAAATTAACTAAGGTTTTATTTGAACTAAAGTAACCCTCTCACAGCATTTAAAAAAAATGTTGTCTTTTGCTAAATTGAATTGTTTTAAGGTAACTTTCCGTAGCATTTTCTAAATGCTACGAAAGTTGAATTTTCATTGTTTTTATAAATTTAAGTGAATAAATGAACTTTGAAAGATTAATTTTTTTTGTAAATTTAATAATTTAATTATTAAATATAATGACTTCATTTTAAGGATTTAAAATGAAGTAATTTGTTTTGAAATATAAACTATTTTGATATGTGTAATGAAATGGTATTTTAAATAAAATGGTATTTGAAAAGATATGATATTTTGAAATGGATTTTTGAATAATATTGAATTTTGAAATGATATTGGATTTCGAAGTATAAAATACCATTTTGAAATTTTAACCACGGGATTTATTTAATTTATAGTTTAACTGATTCTTAAAGGATGGGCGATCCCAAGCATCCTTTAAGTTATTGTGCATTTCTACTATAGTTCACATGAGTTGGTTTACATTATATAAGTATATATTGTCCTGACTCGAGTGTTTTGTGTTTTACTTTACGCTCGGGTCAGCCTGAGTATTTACAGCTTAGCTTTGGATTTCTTTTCTGGAGCTAGGAATCGCTGGAGATTCTGCTTGTCTAGTTATCTATTCCCTTTCAGTTTCAGTTGTTCTATTTCAGCTCTGGTATTTATAAACTTCTATGTATTTGAGATTTCTATTGTATATGTTTTTTTAGACTGATATTACGTATTTTGTTTGAGATTTTGTTATAGTAGCTTCATGAACTACTATGGTATTTTAATTTCCGCTGCGAGTTATTCTGATATTCTGTGTCTGTGATTCTATATTTGATTTTATTTGCTCCAAATTTTATTACAATCTATTATTTTGAATTATTCAAGTCAGACATGTGCGGATTATTGTCGATTTGAATGGTCCAAAATAGTGGGTCGTTACATTTGGTATCAGAGCTTTGGTTTTAGGCAAACCTTAGCCTACGAAGCAAAAACTCATTAGAGATAGGGTAGAAATACCCTAGAATGAGTGAAATCAATCTCAAAATCATTTCTTTGTGAGAGAACGTATTTTCGAAGTATAAAATGATTTTCAAATGATTTTTAAAGAATTTTCAAAGATTATTTGATATAAATTTTCTTGCTTTGAAAGTAAAATATTTCTTAAGCTTCATTTCTTTCGTATCCACCTTGTTAGTAATTTCTTTGATTAGGATCCTCTAAAATTCTGAACTTCTCTCTTGATTGATCTAGATCCATTGTTGATAAGAATCTATTTTGGGTATGACAAAATCAGTAGTTTATTAGGTTGCTTTGAGTAAACTCTGTTGTATCTTTTGCTTAGCTGAAGTTGTCCAACTAAAGATATTTATGCTTCTGGTTTCGTATGTTATGAATTCGAGTCTTTCCAAATTTTGAATGGGAATTCTTTTGTATCGATATAGGTTATATATCTCTAATCTTGGTTTGGATTCTTATCGAATAAGATTCCTTTGAATTTTGGAACGCTCCCACTTGTTCTGAAATCAATTCCTGTCTCACCTAATTATATTCTTTTGATTTATGGAGAATTCCGTAACTCCACTTTAAATGACCTTTATAGGGTGGCGATTCCGCCAATCTTTGAATGATTTATAAAAGGGTGAAACTCCCTTATAATTGGCATTGATTCACCGGAGATTTCTGTATCCTCGATTTACGATGTTTTCTATCTTCTGCTATACCTAGATTCTATCTCTGGCGATCGAAGGTCAATTTGCCTTAGATTTTCGCATCGATTATATTCCTGAAGTCACGGTTGACCCTGTTAAGGTCGCCCGCGATTATATAGGCTTATCCATCTTCTATTTGGTAATTTAATTATCTTATCTTCGTTTGAACTTATCTTTGAATCAGAATTCTATTTGATTAGAGTTCCTCTAAATTTGAATCTCTGTTTTGTTTTGAAATCCATCCTTGAATCATCCATTGGAAAATTTGTGGTTGATTGTCTTTTGAAATTTTTGTATTCATCGTAGTTGTTATTTTGATAAGGATGACCATATTTTATATATTAAGTGAAATGTTTTTCGATAAGGATTATATACCATTTTAAAATTGAGAATTTAAAGTTTTGAATGGATTTGAAATTTTGAAATTTATATAAGAAATGGTTTCATATAGAATGATTTATAACCGAAGGTTTTGAATCTGAAATTGAGTGATTGAACTCCGGCATTGGAACTGGTTTTAAGATTTTGAATTAATAATATGATTTGAAAGTATTTTCCGAATATGAAATGTTTCAAATGATTTTAATGAGCTTCAAATGATTTCGAAGAAATTTCAAAAGAAGTTGAGAAAATAGAAGTCCAGAACCTATTTATGTCGCTGGAAAATAATTTCGGTGATGAATGCATGCATCATCGACATGGATTTTCGAGTTTCAAAGTGGGGGAGAGGCCACTTCGGCGGCTTTGTTAAACAATTGACTTGTGAAACCAATTTTGATTCCAAATTCCGAAGTGTGATTTGATATTCAAAAGATATATGTATATATATTTGAAACAATTTGAAATGAGCCGGTGTTCGGTCCTTGAGTTTTGGATTTGATTTGATATAACCCCATTTTTTGAATTGATTTACTGATTTAATTGTGATTTCCAACTCTTGGATTGAAATATGATTTCTTCGACTATTTTGAAGGTTCGAGCACTTCTAAATCAAGATTAACTTTTCAAAGCTAAGTAATTTTGAAAAGTATAAAGTATATAAGTTTGGTATGTATGTTTAAATTATGTAGTAATATGATTTAAATAAGTTGAAACTGTTTTGTTAAGTAAATGAATAAGGCTACTTTGAATTTTTCTAATATGAAATTTAGATTTGAAATGTTTTGAGAAGAATTTGGTCTTCAAAATATTTTGAATAAAATTTAGTTTAAATGTTTAACATAGTAACATCTTTACGAAACTATATATTTAAAAAGTTTGAATAGATACATAAGTTGTACGTATGCTGTTTTATTCGCATAATTAAATTGCTCCAAGTTTGAGTACACAAGTTCGAGGTGAATTACACCATTTCGTGTTAGGATTTTTCATTTGATTCTTGATGGCGAATATTTTATATGGATTTTGGGCTTGGTTCTAGAATTTTCTATCATAGTATATGGCTATGCAAGGAGACTGATGGTTTCTAGTCGAGAAACCATATCGAAATCCGCATTAGAGAAGTCGAATGGACAATACTAGTTCGAAAGCGAACTTGTGTGATCGAGCGAGCGATCGAATGTGATTTTGCGAAAGGATGACATATGTACATCTTATATTCTAATATCATTGATATACTTGACGCTGAAATTGGAAGTTTTTGGGTTGGATATCTTTGTAATTTAATTGGAATTTTTCTTTTATGCAAATCTACTATCAATTTAAAACCATTTTTCAAAACTATTTTTCCTTTTATTCTTCTTAAACAAACTATTTTATTCTATTTTACATACAAAACTATTTTATTTAAAACCATTTTCCAAAAAAAAACTATTTATATACAAAACTTTTTTTTCCAAAACTATTTTATATGCACACTATTTTACAAACTACTTTATATACAAAACTATTCTAAATTAAAAATCTTTTATAAAGCAAAGATGTTCAATCCCATATGACTCTTCATGCAGCGAAATTGATTTTTGAAAATTTTTGATAATTATATAAGATGGACTTTATGTAAATATAAGATGATGTTGAAAACCATTGATGTTGGAAATAAATTGTTTGACTTAAATTATATTGATTTGGAAATTTGGATTTATTTTCTAAATTTATTATTTTGGAAACTTTGGAACTGAAGATATTTAATTTGAGAAGAAATAATTTGGTGGAATTGTATATGATTTTGAAACTGAACTGATATTGAAACAAATTGAAATTTGAGAACCTTGTGTTACTAAATACTTGATTTGGGAGTTATCGAACCTATATAAAAAAAATTGGTTTGTATAAGTATGTTGTTGATTCGAAAACTATGGATTTGAAAAGGTACTCAATTTGAAAAGTGAAATCTTATATAATTGAAGTCTATATAAATCTGATTTGATATACTATTGATTTTGGAAAGTATTTGATTTGAAAATGAAATCTTATATATAATGGACTTTATATAAGTACGATATTTGAAAGTGATTTGAAAAGGTACTATATGCTACATATTTTCGAAGTAAAGATATGGAAAGTGCCTTCTGCTTGATATCCGCTTTGTGGCATTATTGTGGATTCATTCTATCGATATTTCTCTGATTTTTGGTTTTCCGGATATGATACTCGAGTGTCCATCGAATTCCATGGCGTTACCCATGGTCTTACGAGCGCGACTGCATAGCGTAATTCACCTGGCTGGATGGCCCAGGGGTACGGATGTTTCCTGGAGGATTCAGGCGTAACCATTGTGTATCCTGTGATCTATGTAGGTCGTATTAGTAGCGAAATCCGCAGGGCTGAGAAAGCTTACAGATACGGATGTTTCCTGGGGGATTCAGGCGTAACCATTGTGTATCTGCGGTCTACTAGTCATCATGGCGCAATTCGCAGGGCTGAGAAAGCTTACGGATACGGATGTTTCCTGGGGGATCCAGGCGTAACCTTTGTGTATCTGCGATCCATGGTTAGACAAAGGTTTTGTTTGTTTTTGTTTGGATTGTACTTTCCATATCTGTTTTTTTTAAGTTTTCCAGTATTTTCACTGGGTGTTGAAACAAATCTACTAAGTACCTGGAGAATTCTAGCTTTGCGCCTGATCAACGCATGGCATGAGTCTGCAGGAACGAAAGTAAACTTGTTAAGACATCGAGTTATAAAATTATTTTGATAAAGTACTATATAAAGAATATTTTGATCAGTTATTTTCCCTTCTAAAGATTTTAAGATGTTTTAAATATTGTTTACTTTGAACTATCAGGTTTAAATCAAAGAACTATTAATCATATTATAAAATGTTTAAATGTTATGAAATTTTAATTGAAATGTATAATGGGTTAAATAATGGTTCATCCTTGTCTTTCAACCTGTTTTCCCTCCTAGCTACTTTTTCCCTACCTTCTTTCCGGATGTCTTCCAACCTATTGTTCTTTCTAGTTGTTCTCCGCTTCCTTCCTTTTCGAGGACGAAAATATTTGAGTGGGGGAGAATGTAACAACCCTATATTTTTGGCCTATATTTTTAAAATTTGACTTTATTTTATTTTGAAACTATTTTAAACTTTTTTTATTTCAAACATTTCATTTTTAAATATAAAGGTTGATTATTATGTGAATTTTAATTTCAAACTGGTATAAATTGAACATTTTCCTAAAAAAGGGATTTCTGGTCAAACTGGTCAAACTTTGATTTTTAAACCTTAAATTTAAATATTTAAATTCTTAAATTTTATCTTTTATTATGGAAATAGATTTAATAACTTGAATACTGCTTTTCGTTTCATTGAAAACGGATTTGAATTGTAAAAGTTATGTACATTTCAATTTTGAGTGCAATTTGATTTATTTAACAATTTTGTCTATTTTAAATTATATAAATTACATTTTCTTTGTCATATTTTATTTTAATATGTGTTAATATGTTATTTTATGTATATTGCTGTCTTTTAATATTTTTAAAGTGATAATAAAAATTTTCCAAAATTTATTGCATTTATTTCCTATTTTTAAAAGGCTAGTTTCTATTTTTCTGCTATTTTCTTCATTTAAATTATATTTAATTAAAATTTATTTATTTATTTTTGTGCATGCATTTTTATTTTATGTTATTATCTTTATTTATAAATATTTTCTAAGTCCATATAAATCTTCCAAAGTTTATTCTGTTTATTTTCAAATTTTCTAGACTAGTTTTCATTTTGTACTATTTTCTTATTTTAATCATATATAATTAATATTTATTTATTTATATTTTGTATATTTGTTATATTTTCGAACTTTAACTGAAATTATATGTATTTTCATATATTTAAACTTACAAAAAGAAAATATGGAAATATGTAGAGTTTGTGACTTTTGTTATTCCTAGTCCTTTTGTATTCCACCGTTTCATTTTAATCAATACATCTTTTATTTTTTTTGGCCGTATATCTTTTCTCATTTCAGCTGCATTCTTTTGTTTTTCACGTACTTTATCGTTTCTCTTCTCAAAAAAAATAAAATACACGGCCATTCCTTGATCAAAAGTTTGGGTAAAAATCTCTTCTTTTCCTTGTTTTTGTTGATTTTCTTATGTTGTTTTTGCTTTGTTCTCAACTTGTATGGATCGGCCCCACCTACTCCAGCAGCTAGGCCGACCCCACCACCTCATCCTCTGACCACCACCCCCTCCAGATCACCACCACCCCAGGCCAAGCATCCCATGGCAAGAGATCACCATCAATTTGCACCAAACACCACTTATTGCTCAAATCTAGCCTAGTTGTGTTATCACCACCTCCACCTTCCTTTTGCCGCCACTTCCACCACCACCAGCAGCCCATATCTGACCACCACCACCTCCTACCACACCTCCTTATCATCACCACCTTCTATCACTTCAAGTTAGACCATGGCCGAACCCTCCATGGTGGCAAAACTCCACAAAATTGCAAACTAGACCTTGAAACATACATAGCCGAGCACTTATGTATTCACCACTCCATTTTCCATCACCACCACCACCTTTGGCTGCCACCACCACTTTATTCAGACCTTCCCTCATCACCCCAGCTACTGACCTGAAGTGTAGACCCTCTGGCCGAACCCCATAGCCCATGGCCGAGCCAAAGATTGAACCACTTTTTCACCTATTTGCCTAGAAACCCTTCACCTACCCTAAGTGTAACTTCCTCCACTTGTTTAGCCTTGTAGCCGCACCTTTTCCAGACCCATACCTGATCCAAACCATGCTCAAACCTGACCTTATTGATCCCCTAGGCCATGCAAACAAGTATAGAAAGCAAGGCAAAAAGATGTAGATTCAAACTGCTTTTTGTTTCAAAGTTATTCAAATTCAATCGTATTGATTTTTAACTATTATTTTGGTTTTGTTTTTGGGTTGTAACACAAGATCTATAACTTGGATCTCGCTCTCCACTCTCAAGTCATTTCCGTGTTGTCGTGCCTTCGTAGTGTCAGTATTGTGTGCTTTGGTGGCTATCTCCAGCTTTTAACAAGTGAGTTATTCTCACCAAACAATATGTACCTATATAACTAATAAACCAACACCACTTGAATCTATAAATGTATTGCATCCTGTTATAACTGCTATATTATGATCATATGATGTTTACACCTCTTATTACACCTGTTATACCACATGTTACTGTTTATTATGCTATTCTGTTTATTTATATCAGTTATCACCATTGCAAGTTCCATGTAGATTAGAATCACTATGGGTTGAAATGATACATACCCGAACGGACTTTAGAATAAGGAAAAATCGTTATGGGCTGAAATGATAGGCCTGAATGATTTTTATTTATTTCATTTTACTTGGGATTGCGGGTTTCGAAATAATAAACCCGGATTTTCCTTTTGTAAATTACGGATGGAAATGATATATTATCCGTATCATTGAACTTAGGTTAGAAAATTTTATACAGACTGTGGTTAAAATATATTTTTCTAAATTTTTTAAAGTATTTTAGAAATGTAAACATTATAATATTTTGATTTTAAACTTAATTAAAAATGAACTGGTAAAGTATTATTGATTTTCTAAAAATTTATAAGTGAAATAAATTAATGGTAAAATTAGAAAGTTGCAATATAAGTTATTTTGGAAATTTTGATTTGGTTATAAATGGAATTTAAACTAAGTGGTAAATATGATAAATAGATTTAAAATTTGAATTAAAATGAATTTTAAAATGATTTTATAAAGTGTTAATGATTTTTGAATAAGTTAAAAGGTTAAATAAATGAATATTTAAGTTGAATTTTGAAATATAACTTAGATTGGAAGTTTATGAAATTTTGCTTAAAAATGAAATTTAAGTTAATTAAATAAAATGAAAAATAAGTTATATTTGGAAATTTAAACTTAACTGTTCAGCTAAAAATTTAATTATAAAGAATTGAAATTTGAATGTTGAATTATATAAGTAAATTATTATTAAATTGATTTTTGAATGAAAATTTAACTTTATAAAATCATGAATATAAGGGTATTTAAATGATTGTTTTAAAAGTGGAAATATATGATTTTATAAGTTTAAAATGATTTAAATAAATTTAATTATGTGTGAATTATATCGATTATTCGGAATTTAATTAACAACATTTTTTTGAAATGTTATTATTTCTAATGTAAAGGATATTACAGCATTTGTAAATGCTATAGTTGATAGAAATGAACTAAAATGGCTAGATTTAATTAAGGGCTATTATAGCACTTTGTAAGTGCTGTAGTTGTTGAAATTAACTAAGGTTTTATTTGAACTAAAGTAACCCTCTCACAGCATTTAAAAAAAATGTTGTCTTTTGTTAAATTGAATTGTTTTAAGGTAACTTTCCGTAGCATTTTCTAAATGCTACGAAAGTTGAATTTTCATTGTTTTAATAAATTTAAGTGAATAAATGAACTTTGAAAGATTAAATTTTTTTGTAAATTTAATAATTTAATTATTAAATATAATGACTTCATTTTAAGGATTTAAAATGAAGTAATTTGTTTTGAAATATAAACTATTTTGAAATGTGTAATGAAATGGTATTTTAAATAAAATGGTATTTGAAAAGATATGATATTTTGATATTTTGAAATGGATTTTTGAATAATATTGAATTTTGAAATGATATTGGATTTCGAAGTATAAAATACCATTTTGAAATTTTAACCACGGGATGTATTTAATTTATAGTTTAACTGATTCTTAAAGGATGGGCGATCCCAAGCATCCTTTAAGTTATTGTGCATTTCTACTACAGTTCACATGAGTTGGTTTACATTATATAAGTATATATTGTCCTGACTCGAGTGTTTTGTGTTTTACTTTACGCTCGGGTCAGCCTGAGTATTTACAGCTTAGCTTGGATTTCTTTTCTGGAGCTAGGAATCGCTGGAGATTCTGCTTGTCTAGTTATCTATTCCCTTTCAGTTTCAGTTGTTCTATTTCAGCTCTGGTATTTATAAACTTCTATGTATTTGAGATTTCTATTGTATATGTTTTTTTAGACTGATATTATGTATTTTGTTTGAGATTTTGTTATAGTAGCTTCATGAACTACTATGGTATTTTAATTTCCGCTGCGAGTTATTCTGATATTCTGTATCTGTGATTCTGTATTTGATTTTATTTGCTCCAAATTTTATTACAATCTGTTATTTTGAATTATTCAAGTCAGACATGTGTGGATTATTGTCGATTTGAATGGTCCAAAATAGTGGGTCGTTACAATTCGGTTTTCATTAGCAATTCATTAGACAGTCATGATAGTTGGTAGGTTTTTTCGAAACAGAATTCATAATCTAAATCAGTAGATATTGTCTGAACATATTTAATAATTTAAAAAAATTGAAATAATCATTGGAATATTTAAATAATTTAATAACCAATGAGAATAAGCTAACAAACGTTTTACGCCTTATCTAAGAGTTTAAAATAAGAAGCCAGATAGTTTTTAAAACAATACATGTATTCTTTTTTCTTGTATATAATGCTTATCCTAGCACACAATTCACATGAACATTTCTACAATTGCCTACTAATGGTAAACATATATCCGAAGCCAAATTAAGTTCAGTTCTGTAGGTAGAGTGTGTTCGAGAGCAGGGTGAGAGCGAGCAAGTTTCAAGTGAGAATTCTTTCTCACAAAACCTATGATAATCAAAATCAGTGATCTATATATTTAGTGTTTGATTTACTTAAATCATTGTGTATCCTGCCTTGATAGAAATTTAAGCATATTGAGTGAATTATCGCTCAAACCTGATTAAAGAAAATGCATCATTTCTAGGTTTTTCACTGCATTCATTTTCTTGCGTTCATATTCTATTTCTATCATTTTGTTTTATTTTATTTTGGCCTTCATTTCTCTGTCCTACGTGAGTTCTTTCCTTACGTGAGCCTCCTTCCTAAGTGAATATTTGGCCATGCATATTTAGTGTTTGTGAGTTTTGTGTATCTAGTAGTTTATTCTATGTCCAATTAGAGTGTTGTGGTGTGAGTAAGTATACATGAGAGCAAATGTGTATATGACATTGCATGAAAGTGTCGTGTATATAATCACGTGTTAGTGGGTGCACAACGTGAGTGGAGTATTGAGTGAATATATGGGTGATCAAGTGTGAACGCTACTGTCTGTGTGTTGTTCATTTATATATATATATGTGTGTGTGTGTGTGTGTGTGTAAATCAAGCGCGTATGTAGCATATAGTCATTTAAACATACATTTTGGGTTACTGTGAATCAATTTTGGGTTACTGTGAATCAATTCCGGGTCATTGTAAATCAATCATATAGTCATTTAAACATACAATCATAAAAATCCATTTCGGGTTACTGTAAATCAATAAGCACTGTAAAACTTCAAATCATAAAAATGAATAGCATATAGCAGTAAATGGAAATAAATGAGGTACCTCTTCAATTTAAAAAATGCGTTTTTCATTGTCCGTTTGTTTAAAGGATGTTTGATCTTAGTCCAAGCAAGATCTGTGCATTATCTGCAATAGAGAAAATTGTGGCAATTAGGTGGTCTTCATAACAAAAGTATTATGGTCACGTTGATTACTCAAGCTTACTAAACAACCTATCCATAAAAACAGTGTGTATATCAATCAACAGTTTTTATGACTACTAAATGCATTGTAGAGCAGAATCCTTTTTTATAAGGAGAAGACAATTTAATGTCTGTGGGATGTAAATAATATATCTATGCGTTAATCTTGAATAGAAATCAAATTTTAGCCGTTTATAGAATCTAATCAAACCTTTAAAAATCAAATCTTAATCTTAGAAAATGTAGCAATGAAAAGCTTGCAAATATTTGGATTCGGTTGGGACATGAAAAAGCATTTAGGTCTCATCCCTATCCTGCCATTACCAAGCCCACTCCATTTTCTCAATATCTTGGGAACATTAGTCTGACCATAAAATAGAATTCAGAGCTTTAATGAAGACTGAAAACTTCATTTTTGGGAAATGTAAACAAAACGTGGGGGGAGAAAAACAAAATTAGCTTCAACCTTCCAATGCATTAAATTCTTTATCAGTAATGGCTAGGGATTACTTCGTAAGAAAATTAGTCTCCACTAATACTTTGCAAACCATTCACATCAGCAGCTATTAGATTAATAAAGTTAGTTGGGAACTTATAAATCCAAAAATGTCGGCGAGCGAAATCTGTTAATAAAGCAATTGGGGATAGAGATAATACAAAACCATTACTTTTTGAACATCAAAATAAGAAGTTAGCCACCGAGTAAACAAATCTTTGAAATACGATAGCAATCAATTTACTATGAACATGAAAGATGAAAGTATAAAAAATGAACTGGCAAACAAAACTAAAAATAGGGTTTCATAGAGTACCATGGCTGAAATCTGGCTATTGACGATTGCCCAAAGAGGAGCTGAATCTCTCTAATGTTTTTAGACAGTGAATCGCTTCATGGTTTTTATTTGTTTCCATTGATTTCCCTTTTCCCGAAATCGTTGTTTAAGCTTCAGGGAGAAGAATACCGTTCTTCGACACAGGGAAAATGGAAGATATGGATAACGTGGGCGACTTCGTGGGGGAGAATTTCGAATGCCGAAGCAAACCACTCGGGGCATTAAAAATGACAATAATAGCCTCTTTTGCAGTGGTGTTATTTAGTGGCGTGTAGCAATGCACACAATGAACATTTGTGGATATTCAAAAAAGGCTTCACTTTGACTGTTTGACAAAGGTTTTGTTTTATAGTATAAGATATATATATCTAAAAGCCGCAATCATCTGAAATTTTATATATAAAGCCAGTATATATTCAAAACCATGCATATATAATACTATGTATATTCAAAACTTGTATGCTCTGAAAACCTTAATGCAAATTACATGTATACGTAATCAAAAACCTGTATATGTATAGCTTCACGGCCACTAATATGTGAAACCATACACTTAATTAGTGAAACTTGCATAATCCAAAATCCATATATTTAAAACAAAGTAAATGAAACTAACATGCACACAAAAATTTGCATATGATGTTATATTCATTTGAAAGCACATACATAAGCATTTAAAGCTATATATTAAAATCAAAACTCATATGAAATTCAATGCTTTTAAAACTTAGAAATATGCAAAGATCTTCTATCTTAAAACTCGAAACTTACACACAAGCACATTGAGATTTTTATTTTCAAAAACTGTTATATGTAGGATAAGTTATATGAGAGAAATAATAATCAGGTAAAATCTTTAGCATCTTTGAAATCACTTATTTTCAAAAATCATTCAACACTCGAGTGTACACAAAATTTAATGCCTTAGAAAAACATATATTGAACTCGAGGGATCAAAAATTAGGTAAGCATCCAAAGTCTTTATACATTAAAAATCCTGTATATATGAAAAGTTTCATAAAAACCTACTGTACTCAAAACCATTATACTTGGAATCTAGTAAATATTCAAAAGCCTGGTATATTTAGATCTGTACAGA
Source organism: Allium fistulosum (assembly GCA_030737815.1). Taxonomy (NCBI): domain Eukaryota; kingdom Viridiplantae; phylum Streptophyta; class Magnoliopsida; order Asparagales; family Amaryllidaceae; genus Allium; species Allium fistulosum. The sequence goes on from CM060902.1 coordinate 303,836,996, forward strand.
TATACCGTACATATTCAAAATCATGCATAAACCTAGATCCGTCCAAAACCACATTCTAATTCAGGAATATGCACGAAGCTATATATGTTCGAAACCAAAGTGTGTGTGTGTATAACTTATGCATTTGAGGCTTTCACACTTTTGGAATCATACTTATACAAAACATGTATATTTGAAATTGAGTACATGTATAAAAGTGTTATGTATTCGAAAGCTTATGTTCCATTAAAACAATGCATTCAAATATTCTCATATTTCAAAAACTGGGATTCGTCTTAAAACCTAGTATACATGTGTTAAATTTTGGTGATACAAAATCACAAATAGAGGGAAAGAAATATGCAAAAGAAAGAAAGAGAAGATTTTGTTTCCCCTAATTAATAGGCATATTGACTATGTTTATTTCTTTCTCTAATTGGCTAATCAAATTATTTTTTGCCATCTAATGTTAACTTGGGCATTAAGTAATTGATTATATAAATAGAGACTAGAAGAGAGGGTAAAAGTATGGTGGAAAATCTATTTGCTAATTCCCTATTCTCCATCTTTGTTCTTCTTCTCCAACAATTTTAGCCATATAGATATTTGCTCCCTTTCTCAATTTGGTTATTGATTCAATGGTATTTTGTTTATTTTAGCTTTGTTCTATTAATTGTAAACAAAAAAATTTGGTGAATCAATAAAGTGGGTGGTTTGGTGGAATATCTTGTCTTATTGCTTTTAATTTCAATTCCGTCTTATTTTTAATCCAAGTTATCTTTTTGTGATTTGGGTGACAAAGATCCGTTAATATAAGCTTCCGCAAAGCGCTACCATTTTTTCACAACAGTTTGGTATCGGAGCACAAATCATCGCAAAGCTTAGAGTAATTTCGGATTGAAAAATTATTGATGTCGGATATGATTTCATTTTCGAAGATGGCTATTTTGGATGGGAAAAATTAGGGTATTTGGAAGCCTAAGATGGAGGATGTTCTGTACCTCAATGATCTTCATGATCCGATTGATGGAGATGGAAAGAAGCCCTCTGATGTAGATGAGGGAAAATGGAAGAAGATGGATAAGAAGGCGATTGCTTTGATTCGCCAGTATCTTGATGATTCAGTTTTCCATCATGTGGCTAGTTGTGAATCCACGAAGGCTTTGTGGGACAAGTTGGTATCTTTGTATGAGTCAAAGAGTGCTACTAGTAAGGCTTTTCTGGTTCGAAAGTTGGTACAACTGGAATTAGATGAAGAGAAGTCTGTTGCAAAGCATTTGAATGAATTTCAGGATGTAATAAATCAATTGGCAAATATGAAGGTCAATTTTGATGATGAGTTACAAGCTCTTTTATTGATGAGTTCGCTTTCAGAAAGTTGGGAAACTTTGGTTGTTTCATTGAGTAATTCCAATGCTAATGGAACTATCTCTTTGGAAACTGTTCGAAGCAGTCTTTTGAATGAGGAGCTTAGAAGAAAAGTGTCGGGTATGAAATCAATTCAAAGTGAGGCTATGGTGGCAAGGGACTCGAAGAAAGATACAATTTGGAAGAAGAAGGATGCTAATGGTAAAGGTGTTATCACTTGTCATTATTGTAATAAGAAAGGTCACATACGTAGCAAGTGTTATGCTTATAAAAGAGATCAGAAAAAGGCTGCGCATGGTGATACTAGTAGTGATGCACATGCAGGTTTTGCTGAAGGTACCGATAGTGATGCTTCTTATGATGTCCTCTTTAGTGAAAATAAGCCTTGGAAAATGGGTTCGGGAGCCAGTTTTCACATTTGTAGAGATGTGAATTATTTTTCTTCTTATGAGAAGAGTGTCGGCATGATTAGGACAGCCAATGGAGAAGAGCTACCGATTTGTGGTATTGGCTCTATCCGGTTTCGTATGCATGACGGCGTGGTTAGAGAAGTCTCTGGAGTGAAACATGTACCCACTTGTTCGCATAATCTTATTTCTCTCGGTCAGTTGGATAGCCGTGGTTGCACTTATGAGACTCAAGGTGGAGTTTTGAGAGTGAAGAAAGGTGGTCGTGTAAGGATGAGAGGAGTATTGGAAGAAGGAAACCTTTATAGCTTGGTTGGTTCTGTAGTCGAAAATGGAAAGCGAGTGACGGTTGAAGGACCTAGTCCACAGCAAGGTGGAGAGGTTAATGTGGTCACTACTTATGATTCTAGCATTGAGGATCATATTTTAAACAGGTGTCTTCATGTTGATGATGCTCGAGGGATCGGTAGTGATCAAGTAATGAGCTCAGATCGAGTGATAGACGGGTGTCGAGTTGTAAAATCCACAAAGACAAGACGGAGATCTTTGTGGTATTACAAACATTTTTGAGACTGGATTTGTGTGGTGCACCTCATGTGGGAGATGCATCACTTGCAGACGGTGGTTGAGGTTTGTAATTTAGTGTGGTTGAGATATGGGGATTTGTGATAGATCTAGATATGGTATGCTCGATATGTTGGAGATATGTGATTTTGCATCAAGGTGGAGTGTTAAATTTTGGTGATACAAAATCACAAATAGAGGGAAAGAAATATGCAAAAGAAAGAAAGAGAAGATTTTGTTTCCCCTAATTAATAGGCATATTGACTATGTTTATTTCTTTCTCTAATTGGGTAATCAAATTATTTTTTGCCATCTAATGTTAACTTGGGCATTAAGTAATTGATTATATAAATAGAGACTAGAAGAGAGGGTAAAAGTATGGTGGAAAATCTGTTTGCTAATTCCCTGTTCTCCATCTTTGTTCTTCTTCTCCAACAATTTTAGCCATATAGATATTTGCTCCCTTTCTCAATTTGGTTATTGATTCAATGGTATTTTGTTTATTTTAGCTTTGTTCTATTAATTGTAAATAAAAAAATTTGGTGAATCAATAAAGTGGGTGGTTGGGTGGAATATCTTGTCTTATTGCTTTTAATTTCAATTCCGTCTTATTTTTAATCCAAGTTATCTCTTTGTGATTTGGGTGACAAAGATCCGTTGATATAAGCTTCCGTAAAGCGCTACCCTTTTTGCACAAAAACATGTTTGAAATCTTCAAATATTAAATCATGCACTTATTTGAAACCTTGTTATGTACCTGAATTCATATATACTTTTCAAATCTCACATACTTTCATTACCCAAAAACTGAACTCCATGATGAAGTCAAGTGATTTACAAAATTGGATTTCTTTGAAATCCCTCAATTTTGAAATCAGTAATCTTGAAACCAGTAAGCCCGAAATCAAAAAATTTAAAATTAGTAGGCTTAAAATCAGTAAGCTTGAAATCGAATAAACCCTTTTTTTGAATTCTGAAGCATTATTTTTGAAATTTGAAATATTCGAAAAATCATCTCCTTTAAGTTTTGAGGTCTATAAATTTTTGAAAGGAAACTGTTAACCATGAAAGAGAGAAAAATTCATAAACCTAGAGTCCTCTGCTTTTGATGATTTACGACATGAAGGTGGACTTTGTCATTGATTATCGTCAATTTGCGGCATCAACTGATTTACGATATTGACACCTCTCGCGGCATCGCTTAACTCAGCGCCATTATCACAACCCTTCGACATCAAACACCACCACCATTAGTTAAGAGTGGCATCATTAACAATTCACGGCATGGCTTATTGTCCGCATCATCAGTCTAACGGCATCAAGTGATTTACGACACTGAACATTCAGCGCCAGCAACAACCTAACAGCATTGTTTACTACGACATTACTTCCTTCAGCACTGGCTATCCCTCTTTTGGCATGAGTATACCTGCAACACAGTTCTATTTGCGGCATAAGTTCCTTATGAAAGCGGATCTGTAGACACCCATAATTCTTAACATCAGGGCTTAGGCTTCGGCATGGAGTCTCAACCTCGACTCCACTAATCCCATCATTCCCAGATGCTTACAAGATCTAAATCAGCACTGAGATCATCCAAATCAATCTTAGAATTATCTATATCTACCTTGGATCCATCTAAATCCACTTCGGTTTCACTCAACCTCACTTATGAGGTTCCTTTCTTTTAGTCAATGTCGAATTGGTATTTTGATGCTGGATGGATTGTAAATCAGGAGCAGCGAAAGGAGGAGAGGAGAGAAATAAGGTTGTTTCTTTTGGGATGTAATAGGACAGAGTAAAGGGGAAATCACATGATGGAGTTATATCGGAAATTATGTTATAAACAAATGCGAACTGTTTTATGCAAGACGAACATTGGAGCCAGATTGATGTCGTAAATATGCTGTTGGTTCACCTTGCATTTAAAATGGCAGCAGTAAGCTATAAAATTTATCGAAAAAATAAATTTGAAAATTTTATAAAATTAAAACCCAAGGGTTTTTCAGTCATTTTCGAATATTCGAAGGTTAAAGTCTTCCTTCTAGTGTCAAAAAATTTGGTTCAACGTTCAAGATGTGTGTACAGAGAGGCATGTCCAAAAAAATCTCAAAAATACCCCTTGGTCTTATGGTATTCACAAGATTGTTTGAAACATAATTCATAAGTTCTTTATTCGATAACGAATATGTTACAAAATATGCAAATATGCAATTATCTAATTGTATAAGCCTTTATTTACAAATATGCCGCCTTCTCTTTTATTATCCTTTGTGCCATTGGTTTGTCTTGAGCTCTCAATGAAAAGAACTTGGAGAAGATCCTAACTGAAAAAAGTGATAAAAGTGAGAAAGAGGTTAAGGGACCCTTTCCATGAGGGGTGCATCTCTATTTATAGCGGTTGGAAGAAGGTTGGTTTGCTTCCATTGGCGATGTGGGATGATGGCATGGTGTTGCTATCTTGGTGGTGGTCTCAATATGGAGCTTGTGAATGAATATGAAGACCTTTGGAGTGTTATGGAGGAGAATACACTAAATCCTCTTGACCTAGCTTTTATGAATGACTCTAATCCTCCTTCCTTGCATGACTTTCAACATCGACATGCTTTCAATCAATGTTCACGGTGGATTTGATGGTATGCGGCATTTATAAAGCATGGCCTGAATAATATACGACATGGCATTGACTGAGCGCGACATCACTTTGAGAGATGTTATTGAAGAATGGCGGCATGAGATAGAGACGGTATTGGAAAGAGATGCGACATTGATATGATACGGCATTGATTAAGCATAGCATTGATGACATGTACAAAGGCGGCAGGAAATCTATGCAACAATGATTAAGTGCGGCATAGACGTTATACAACATAGAAGTAGTGCGGCGTTATTATCAGAGGCAGTCCATTGATATCAGCTATTCCCTTGCCTTAGCATCTGAAGCCTTAAACCTTGACATAGATCTTTAGTTTTAGCATTGATTCCTTGCTTGCCTCCCTTAGAAAATATGTGGATAACATATACTATTCCATATTTATCTAGTAAAGTTACGTGTTATTTGGTAGAAATATGGTAGGAATGGTAGACTGAGAACAGGTGCATCCGTAGAGCCACTCAGTGGACAACCTAGTGGTTCAGGAAATCCTAGTGTTTACTTAACTATAGATCAATAGGTAGAAGTTATGATACACGTCCAAGGTATGAGTTAGTTGGAACCTAGAATCTGAATCCATGATTAGCACAAAGCTATATAGTAAATATGCTAATTAGGAACTAAGTCGTTCCTTGGGAATGAAGAAGTGATGAGTGTTCATTCTTTGTTAAGGACACGTTAAAGAATTTTTGATGATTTAGGATTGGCCAACCAAGATAAAAGGAGATCAACTATGACGTCCCACCCCGAGAAGATAAAAGGAGATCAGCTGTGACGGCCCACCTCGAGACCCACATTAACAAAGAGTATTACTGGGTAATACTGTCTGCTAATGCGGAGAATAGGACTGGTTAGGAGCGACCATCTATAGTCTTGTCTTAAATATCTATTGAATACGTCGATTAGTGCTATGTATTTTTATTTCCTTTCTCAAGTGGATCGACATATCCAATAAATGCTTAATACAAAACTACAGGTGGCTATAGTATCTATCAGAATAAATACAACAACTCAAATGCATAACATATCACAGAACAGCAAACAGATATATATACGTATATACTGATACATCCCAATACAATACAAATAATACATCATAAGTAGTATGACGACCACAATATACACATGAGTCAAAACAATAAATACATATCAGTCATACAAAACGACTATAAAACTACAAAAAGAGATAAGTGATATCCAAAGTGGAAGCATCAAGTAAAGTCCAAAAGCAGGTATCTAACCTGAAACAACTCGGTCTGACCCGAGTATAAAATACACGGATCAGTCTAGCTAAACAGATTAGTTTATAAAGATAAGTGATAATATGAGCATAAGGTAAAAGGTAAGATATCCTCTCGAATGAGAAGAAACAATAATAAGAGCATGCCACTACTTGAAATAAGGTAATTACACTAAGTGTATGTCCTCGAAATAGGTAAACTCACCAAATAACACTAAGTATTATAAATGCCTCATATCATCGACGAAATCCCAAAAGCCACTAAAATGATTTCTATGAACCATATCTCCAAATTAGGAGAATCCCAAATCCTCAAACTCAAAACTCGCCATAAATGGCAATCACAAAAATATTCTCTAAATAGAGAAGTCTCAAACACAAAATACGCCAAAAATGGCAATCTCATATATCTCAAAATAGGAGAGTATAAATCTCAAATAAACGCCAAGTGTTGGCAAACCCAAATCTCAAATATAGAACTCGATAAGGAGTTCAATTTCCAAAGATGTAATCGCCATATATAATATCTCGAACGGCTCAAGTGGCCAATAATGTAAAAAGGTGATACACTCGGAAAATCACAAGGAAATCAATGAAATCATCTCAAAGATATAGCACGTGCTTATGACCGAAGCCTGCTAAGTAGTGTTCTCACAAATACAGGGCGCCACGTCTCTTAGACAAACGTCCCGAAGGACAAATAAATACGTCTCTTAGACAAACATCCCGAAGGACAAATACGTCGCAATGACAAACGTCTCTTAGACAAACATCCCGAAGGACAAATGAGCCGAAGGTCCAGTACGGGCAAATACATCTCTAAGACAAATGTGTCACAAAATCTCGGATAGGAACCCAAACAGTGTTAACGTGTGTCCCATACCACAAGTTCGCACTAAATGGTTTACTAACCGCTAGTAAATTTACACTCAAAGCAGTAAAAAGTTTACCTCATCTCATCGGTAAACTCGACCGGAAGGTTAAAACAATCAAACGGACAAGTCAGGAATTAACCGATAAGATAAACGCACATGTCCCATACCACGTGTTTTACCAAACCATTTAATGCTTCTTCTCATTCGCTTGAATAGTGCAAAAATGTGTATTTTATATATAAAATAATTTACTTGAGGAAACAAGTTTTTAAAACCATTTTCCGAAAACGATTATTGGAACCAATATTTGAAATTCCCTTATTATAAGGAATAAATAGATTTTTATAACTAAAAATAATTATTTTAAATGCCAATTTATTTAAGAAAAATTATTTCAAAATCGTTTGGAAGAATCCATACTCGAAATCGAAGAAAATCATCGAAAACACTCGAAACCGATAATTCAAACTCAATTCAAAATCAATCCAAATTTGAATTTCAAATTTTCAAAAATTTAGCTAGCCTATTGATAGGCATCATAGCTCTCAAAACATCATGAAAACAAGTAGTAGAAGCTAGGAAATCAAACTGGAAACAACCGAAAACAAAGAAGCCAACACCAGAAAAAAAAAACACAAAACAAATTCTTCTTGGGTCGACCGCCAGGTCGACCTCTCTAGTCCCTCGGGCGACTGTACGGTCGACCTAATGGAAGGCACGGTCAACCTACCGGTCGACCCCCAAGCTTTTCTCTCACGCGATTTCTTCCCAGGCATTTTTTATGTAATGAACTGATTTTCAAGCAGAAATTTAACATAGCATATGAGTGAATTTTGCAACCAAATTTTATAGACATATAGAACAACACATAAACTACAAACTGAAGAAAATCCGGCAGCATTTCGTTGCCGGAATTGAAAGTTACAGTTGCTCAAAGTAGGCACTCAGATCAGATTTTCACAGAGATAAGAAACAGAAAACAGTAAACGATTACAGAGCAGAAATTTGCAAAGAATACTGCTCTTTGAGCATTGCATTAGTTAGAGATTACGAGATTTAACTCACCTTGATATTAGAGATGATCAAACCTCGAATTTATGCTGAAAGATGGAATCTTGGAGCTAGAATTGGCTTCAGATATTTGTAAAAACTCAAAAAACAGAACATGCAGGCAAAGAGATTTATAGTTAACAGAGAATCTATTTCAAAAATTGATTTTTGATGAAATGGATGGTTTTAGATTCGATTACCTGTTGATTTAGCTCCAATTTGATTTTGAAAAGACAGATTTGAATTTAATTGAAGAAAAAGACTTGAATTTGCAATTTGGTGGAGTGGGTTCTAATTTCTCAAAGAGGGATGTGAGGAAATGAACGTACCATGAACGTACAAGAATTCTTTTTCTCACCTTCTCAAGCCAAGCTAAGCAATAATGGACCATTAGGACCCAAAAGAAGAAAATAAATTACTTAACCTAAGTAATTAATTCACATAAGAAACAAATATTCACATATTTACACTATATAATAAAACAAAGTCATTTTCTTTCCAATTTTCAGCCAAACAAAATATCTAAATTTACATACACATGAAATAAATTATTTTACAATATATGAAAAGATTAATTTTTTTATTTTTAAAACATTATTATTATTAAAATCCTTTATTTTTCAAAAATACACTATTTACTCAAATGAATGAATAAAACTCTATTTTTAACTTCTAAAATTCCACAAAAATACCTTTCTCACTTAGAAAAATATTTTAAACCATTTCAAAACTTAATTTATAGCCAAAACATATTTTTAGACCAATTTCAACCTTTTTATTTACATAACACACTTTAAAAATCAATTACTCCTAAAAATTATTAAAAGAAGCAATTGACAATAATTAATGAAATTATTGCACTATTACCAAATAAAAATCATCTTCCACTTATTATTAACTCAAACCACTATAATAAAGTTCCAAAACGTTATTTTCTCTTTTTATTCCCAAAATTCATTGTTTATTCCAAATAAACAAATTATTATTAATTCTTATTATTAAATTATAACTACCGTTATAATTTAATACTTATAAGCAATCACTAAAACCAGTGTTGTTACAGACTCCCTCCTCTTATAAAAATTGCGTCCCCTCAATTTTCTAGAAAAGAGCTGTATTCAACATAATTATTTCATCAAGTAAAGGAAGATAGATAAGCTCGAGTTTAAAATTTCTCACCTTCAACACAAGATGATAGAAAACCAAGATAAGTTTGCTCGATTAATTCTATGGTTTCCCAAAGGGAATTACTGGGATTTGCGGACCATTGAATTCCTACGGGCAATACATCCCTATTTCGAAGGCGTTTCACCTTCGAAGCAAAACACGGATAAGACGTTACTCAATAGATAAATCGGATGAGATCGATTCCTAAGAAGCTCCACGAACAGAGTCGGGATTCAGTCGCAACTTTATCCCGAACTCCAACCCACAAGATGATAATCGATACAACTTTCTGTGTAACGGTACGAAGGGAGTCATACCGATATTAAATTGACAACTATTACGGAAAGAAAACCCAATAAGAGGTAGGTGGTTTTCCTCCAATACCACCAAACTCATACGACTGCATAAATGCAAGTCGTAAAATAATTGCACAAAGGCAAGTTAAGACTCAAGGAATAGATTTTTAAACTCTCTCTCACTAATCAAATATTCTTAAAGTTTTCCAACCCATTATCTTCAAGATTTAAAATTTTCAATTTTCAACACTTGAAAATTTCCAAAGCTTCTTACTTTGATTTTAAATTTAAATTCATTACTTTTCATTAGAGTAAATAAAATTGAAGTTATTTATTCTCTAATTCTTCCATAGGTATTCTCTAGTTTGCAACATTTTTTTTTCAATTTGTTTCTCAAATTTTCTAAGTGTTATAAACTTCCGGAAAAATCGGCGGAGTCTCCTTTGTACGGAAGGCCATATACAATATTATAAAAATGATTTATATAATATGCATCGTCCATTAGGTCAGAAACACAATATATATCATCATTTAACACTTTAAAAATTTAATCTGAAAACATACTTTCCTTTTTAGCAATTTAAAGCGAGTTTGCACAAACTTATATATATATATTCTTTTTGCTCAAAATATATTCCAACTATCCTATTTCACCTATACTTAACTCAAATAGATGATAATAGTTCATGTTCATAAATAAGAGTACTACACTTAACTATTACGAGAAATAGATCAATTTCATTTCAGACCTGCGGTAAAGAAGACAATTTTTGACATAGCAAACCATAAAATCTGAAAACTTTTATGTAATGAAAGTTTTTCTACTAAGTCTAAGCTTTTCAGAAATATAAAGATCATCAAAATCGGATTTACGGTTTGAAAGTTATGTTAAATTTACTTTCAGCTTAAATCTTAGAGAATTTTGTAATAGGGCAGAACTGCCTATCCACTTTCATACCTATTTTAGACTAAATCAAAATTAAAATCTTCCAAAGTGGTAAAAAGAAAATTTATAGCTTACTGAAAGCTTTTTCATTTACAAAATGATTGAACTCATTTGGAGTTATAAATCTCAAGTTATCGCTGTTTTAGTACTGCACTTTTCCAAACAAAATTTCAGCTTTTAAATTAATTTAAAATTTGAAATTTACCCAAACCATTTTAATCTCAAACTACATTTTCAAACAAGATTTTTGCAAAATCATTTATTAAATGATTTTATATTTCCCCGGAAAGCTAAGACATACAAACTTATGATCAACTTTCTGTAATCATCATAAAAAAATTTATTAAGTGGAAATATTTTCATTAATTTCCAAAATCTACTTTAAAACAATTAACTTGAAAACTCATTTTGGAAGAGATAACTAATCTCTTTCATTATCAAGAGATGATTATTGATTATCTACCAAAATAAATTTTTGGGATATATATATAAAGTTTAAAATTATTCTCACAATTTAAAATGATTATACTACCTGAATTGTTCATTTATCAAAACAATCCAAATTCACATTTCCATTTGTCATAAAAATTAAATTTCCATCTAATTATCAACATGAAACTAATTAAAGTGGATAATTAATTCAAAATTGTTTCCAAAAGAATTTTGTAATTTCAAACCCACAAGTTTTAATACCAGTTAAGTTTAAAACAAAAACTGGCTCATAAATTTATACTAAATGTTCTAAACCAACACTTCTTTATTTTCTCTTAAGATAGAGTTTTATATCTATCCTCTACTATTACTCAAATAAATAAGTGTCAAAACAAATTTTATAGTCATCATTAATAACTTGTACTAAAATATTCAATTAATATTTTAATTTTTCAAACCAAAGTATTCTTTTACTTTAAATACATCATTTTATTAATCAAAGCATCAAATGATATTTTCTTCTAATTAAGACATCCCCTTAATTAGAATTATTCACTTTACTTATACCATACTCAATTTCTCAAATTTCAAATAATATAAGGGTATTACCTCGCCATTGATTTATAGTGAATGACCCCATCGATTGGCTGCAGAGTTGATCAAATGATCAAAACTGCCTCGTCACTCCTCTAACACTCACTACGGTTCAATGGTTTCAACCATATTAATTATTTTCAAACTTTACTTATTAAAACTCAATTTACCGTGTCTGACTGTCTCATCACAACATTTAGGAAAGCACTAGATGGACAACCCAACACAAAAATTCATTTTCTTTAAAAAAGAAATACCTCATATATAATACTCAAAATATTCTTTGTTTTTCCCAAAAACAAAATCCAATTTCTCTTAGAAACATATCTTCAATTTTTTTGAAAAATTTGAAAACACAATTTATTACTTATTTTCAAAATCAAGGAACACAAATATAGGTCATCGAGATATTCCTAGAATACTCGATCCTCAAGATTGATGGAATAGACTGGAATGTTCATTATTACAAATGGTACAAAGAACCACTCACAAGACTCATAACGAGTGCAGAATGCGGTAAGAGTAACGCTATCCTCCGCGACTCGTAGCTCATGAAAAATCGGTGTAGGGTCAAGCTGAAGAATGACCCTAGCACCACACAATAGATTAAAAAGAGAGAAATGAGATATAAAAGCAAGGGTAAATATCTTCTCCAATGAGGAGAAGTAACATTAACAGCAAATCATTAATTTAGGTGAAGTAATACCACAAAGTATATCAACAATTGAGTATTCAAAGAGGATATCTCAAAAGGGGTAAGAATGGCAATGTCAAATAAATTCAATGAATCACCTCATTTCCCTAGTGGACATCCTCGTGGGAGGATGACCGAAAGGCTAATAACTGGGAACGAAGTCAATACAATATTCGATTGCCCGATTGGGTGTCATACCCAAAACAGACTCAAAGAAATCAATAGAGTCACAATGACTGGAATTCGAGATATATCATCAACATCTCGAAACTCAAGAGTGAATACAGAGACTTCAGAATCATCATTAACATTCCAAAGAACAAGAAACAATGAATCAGTCGAACTAGGATACTTAATATAGGGTCCCTCTATTCATGAAATGTGGCTTGATAATAGGCAAGCCACTTCATCTCAAACACTCCAAACTCTAGATAGAAAATGGCGTGCTAATTCGCACAAAAAGATAAGCTATAAGCAACAATCCTGAATCCTCATACATCATGCCAAATATTGCAGATCCCCTCAATGGGACTCGTAATCCTCATAAAATAACTAGACAAGAACATCCAAAAACATCAACAAACTCCTCTGATATGGATGGGTGTCAAGCACCCGTATTGAAGTGGACTCGAATAAAAAAATCACGATTAGGATTACTCCTAAGATAAGATGTCATCAATTATATTTTTGGAATACTACAGAATAAAAATATTCCTAGACATATCCCAAACTTCAATCTCAATGGACACGATAAGATAACGGGCACGATGATTTAAGGAATTTGTAACACTCGTATTATACTTGGATGTACCATGATATATGTTTCTGTTATGTGTTTATCATATTTTTTTTCTGAACTCAGCTCTGATACCAAGCTGTAACACCCCACCCCGAGACCAACATTAACAAAGAGTATTACTAGGTAATACTGTCTGCTAATGCAGAGAATAGGGCTGGTTAGGAGCGACCATCTATAGTCTTGTCTATTGAATACGTCGATTAGTGCTCTATATTTTTATTTTCTTTCTCAAGTGGATCGACATATCCAATAAATGCTAAATACAAAACTACAGGTGGCTATAGGATCTATCAGAAAAAAATACAACAACTCAAATGCATAACACATCAAAGAATAACAAACAGATATATATACATATATACTGATACATCCCAATACAATACAAATAATACATCATAAGTGGTATGACGACCATAATATACACACGAGTCAAAACAATAAATACATAGCAGAGTCATACAAAATGACTATAAAACTACAAAAAGAGATAAGCTGATATCCAAGGCGGAAGCATCAAGTAAAGTCCAAAAGCAGGTATCTAACCTGAAACAACTCGGTCTGACCCGAGTATAAAATACACGGGTCAGTCTAGCTAAACAGATCAGTTTATAAGGATAAGTGATAATATGAGCATAAGGTAAAGGGTAAGATATCCTCTCAAATGAGAAGTACCAATAATAAGAGCATGCCACTACTTGAAATAAGGTAATTACACTAAGTGTATGTCCTCGAAATAGGTAAACTCACCAAATAACACTAAGTATTATAAATGCCTCATATCATCGACGAAATCCCAAAAGCCACTAAAATGGTTTCTATGAACCATATCTCCAAAATAGGAGAATCCCAAATCCTCAAACTCAAAACTCGCCATAAATGGCAATCACAAAAATATTCTCTAAATAGAAAAGTCTCAAACACAAAATACGCCAAAAATGGCAATATCATATATCTCCAAATAGGAGAGTATAAATCTTAAATAAACACCAAGTGTTGGCAAACCCAAATCTCAAATATAGAACTTGATAAGGAGTTCAATTTCCAAAGATGTAATCGCCATATATAATATCTCGAACGGCTCAAGTGGCCAATAATGTAAAAAAGGTGATACACTCGGAAAATCACAAGGAAATCAATGAAATCATCTCAAAGATATAGCACGTGCTTATGGGTGAAGCCTGCTAAGTACTGTTCTCACAAATATAGGGCGCCCCGTCTCTTAGACGAACGTCCCGAAGGACAAATAAATATGTCTCTTAGACAAACATCCCGAAGGACAAATACGTCGCAATGACAAACGTCTCTTAGACAAACATCCCGAAGGAAAAATGACCCGAAGGTCCAGTACTGGCAAATACGTCTCTTAGACAAATGTGTCACAAACTCTCGGATAGGAACCCAAACAGTGTTAATGTGTGTCTCATACCACACGTTCGCATTAAACGGTTTACTATTTAATTAACCGATAAACTCGACTCGAAGGTTAAAACAATCAAACGGACAAGTCTGGAATTAACCGATAAGATAAACGCACGTGTCCCATACCACGTGTTTTACCAAACTATTTAATTCTCCTTCTCATTTGCTCGAATAGTGCAAAAATGTGTATTTTATATATAAAATCATTTACTTGAGGAAACAAGCTTTTAAAACCATTTTCCGAAAACGATTACTGGAACCAATATTTGAAATTCCCTTATTATATGGAATAAATAGATTTTTATAACTAAAAAATTAATTATTTTAAATGCCAATTTATTTTGAAAAATTATTTCAAAATCGTTAGGAAGAATCCGTGCTCGAAATCGAAGAAAATCATCGAAAACACTCAAAACCGATAACGCAAATTCAATTCGAATTCAATTCAAAATCAATCCAAATTTGAATTTCAAATTTTCAAAAATTTAGCTAGCCTATTGATAGGCATCATAGCTCTCAAAACATCACAAAAATAAGTAGTAGAAGCAAGGAAATCACATTGGAAACAACCGAAAACGAAGAAGCCAACACCAGAAAAAAAACACAAAACAAATGCTCCCTGGGTCGACCGCCAGGTCCACCTCTCTAGTCCCTAGGTCGACCTAATGGAAGGCACGGTCGACCTGCCGGTCGACCCTTAAGCCTTTCTCTCATGCGATTTCTTCCCAGGCAATTTTTATGTAACGAACTGATTTTCAAGAAGAAATTTAACATAGCATATGAGTGAATTTTGCAATCAAATTTTGTAAACATATAGAACAACACATAAACTACAAACTGATGAAAATCCGGCAACATTTCGTTGCCGGAATTGGAAGTTACAGTTGTTTAAAGTAGGCACTCAGATTAGATTTTCACAGAGATAAGAAACAGAAAACAGTAAATGATTACAGAGCAGAAATTTGCACAGAATACTGCTCTTTGAGCATTGCATTAGCTAGAGATTGTGAGATTTAACTCACTTTGATATTAGAGATGATCCAACCTCGAATTTATGCTGAAAGATGGAATCTTGGAGCTAGAATTGGCTTTGGATATCTGTAAAAACTCAAAAACAGAGCATGCAGGCAAAGTGATTTACAGTTAACAGACAATCTATTTCAAAATTTGATTTTTGATGAAATGGATGGTTTTAGATTTGATTACCTATTGATTTAGCTCCAATTTGATTTTAAAAACACAAAGATTTGAATTTAATTGAAGAAAAAGGCTTGAATTTGCAATTTGGTGGAGTGGGTTCTAATTTCTCAATTACTGGCTAAGGAAGAAGAAGAGGGATGTGAGGAAATGAATGTACCGGTATTCTTTTTCTCACTTTCTCAAGCCAGGCTAAGAAATAATGGGCCATTTGGACCCAAAAGAAGAAAATATATTACTTAACCTAAGTAATTAATTCACATAAGAAACAAATATTCACATATTTACACTATAATAAAACAAAGTCATTTTCTTTCCAATTTTCAACCAAACAAAATATGTAAATTTACATACATACGAAATAAATTATTTTACACTATATGAAAAGATTATTTTTTTTATTTTTAAAACATTATTATTATTTAAATCCTTTATTTTTCAAAAATACACTATTTACTCAAATGAATGAATAAAATTCTATTTTTAACTTCTAGAATTCCACAAAAATACTTTTCTCACTTAGAAAAATATTTTAAGCCATTTCAAAACTTAATTTATAGCCAAAAACATATTTTTAGACCAATTTCCACCTTTTTATTTACATAACACACTTTAAAAATCAATCACTCTGTTTAAAAATTATTAAAAGAAGCAATTGGCAATAATTAATGAAATTATTGCACTATCAGCAAATAAAAATCATCTTCCATTTATTATTAACTCAAACCACTATAATAAATTTCCAAAACGTTATTTTCTCTTTTTATTCCCAAAATTCATTGTTTATTCCAAATAAACAATTTAAGTTCTCAAAATTATTATTAATTCTCAATATTAAATTATAACTACCGTTATAATTTAATACTTACCGGTAATCACTAGAACCAGGGTTGTTACATCAACGTCTCGTTAGTTTTATTCTAGTGCGTTAGACTGATATGATTTCAACACCAGAAGAAGATATTACATAGCAAGGATTTAAGAATCTTTTCAAAGGACTGTAACACCCTATGAAATGAAGAGGAATTGATTGAAAAGAATTAATAAATAATTATTAAGGCTCAAAAATAGACTTTGAGCCGACGTCAGAATTCAGCATGAAACTTGCACCATTGTGTTTGTGGTGATTTCTGAGCAACTTCTATATTTGAAGTTTTGCGATTGAAGTTTAAATAAAGAAGTTATCAAGATTTGAAGATTTTGGATCGAAAATAATTAAAAAGGAGTTAAAAGGAAATAAATAATATTAAATGGATGGACCCCATCAGTCGACCCACTACATGGGCCGATTGACCACCTATATAGGAGTAGTCGAACGATTGAAGTGGTGGTATCTAGGGTTGAACCTAGGCCTGACGGCCTAGATTTAATTACTATTAATCAAACGTATAAAATTGATTCCAACACCTATAAATAAAGGCCTAGCCCCTCACTTATCTACTCATATTTTCTGAACAGAGCAACAGTGCTCTGCCATTTTCTCTTTTCAACTATTTCTAGAAATTATAAAAGTATTATATAAATACATTGGGGAAGGGCAGAAAATAAAAGAGAAGAAGAAAAGGAGTGAATCAATTCGACGAAAAAGGTAAATCTTATAATTATAAATCTATATTCCACTAACTCAAATCACCTCTCAGATCTGTAATTCTAATGGGTATGTATATATCTTATTATACATATTTTTGGATTGAAAAGGAAAAAGGAGTCAATTAAAGGTATCAATTTGAATTTGAGAGATTTGAAAAGCTAGAAAGGTGATTGGGAAATTATATGATTTATATATAATACTAAAAATTATATCATTGAATTTTATTTGATTAGTATGCCTATGCAAGATATGTTGAATTGTATGATTAAATTAAATAAATTTAATTGAAATCCCACCTACTTATTTAGTAAATTATGAAATTGGAATGGAATGGTATGCACCTTAATCTGAAAATTAGGAAATTAATCCCTAATTTTTTTACAGTAGAACGCTGACAAGATTGTGAAATTTATTCCAGATTTATGATAATTAGGTTGTAATTATTTAGTATTTATTTGGATTGTCCTAATTTGATTTGGAATGTGAATTTCTATGTTTTAATCTATTAGGAGCGTTGATGGTAAAATATAGTTATATCTATTTCTTTGTAAATTTCCATAAATTACCTAATTCCACAACTATGTATAAAAAGTGCGTCAGTTGGAATAATAAGGAATATACCAAAATGAAAGAGATGTGTAAAGTACAGATATTTCTCCATAGTTTGTGATAGAGTTAGGGGTATGCCCTAGGGACAATTATGTAATTTGGTACATATATCTAACTCGATAACCAATCTTGTTTGAAATAAAAGGTGTTTTCTTTCTAGTATATACTTGATATAATGTGTTATATTAATCAATCAATTTGATTAAAAGTATATTTAATGGAAAATCCATAAATAGTATATTTTTGTGATAATAGTCACAAAGTGTTGTAACCGTGAGTAATTTATCACAATAAAAATAAATATACTATTTTAAATGTTCCTAATCAAGATGCATTGAGACTGAATCTCGATGTATCCATTGAGAATAGGATATGTAACTCCAAATGTTGGGCAATGTGTTACTCATGACTACTGGGGGAAAAAGAGGTTACGTACTGGTACTTATTGGATAACTATGAAATGACTCACTCGATAGTTTTCTGTTGGATGATATAAGTAAGGTTAAACAGAAAATATCAATGTGATTGATTTACATGGTTCTCTCGACTTAAGGATACCGTTGATCTTTAATATGAAAGCTTCGCTTTGATTATAGTCGAATCATGGCATGACATCCATTAAGTAACTATAGCTGGGTCAGGTAGAAGTATTGGAAGTGAAGCACTACTCAAGAGAGTATTCGTCTCCTTGGTTATATAGGATAGTATCACAGTCAGCTGAAGTCAATTTAAAGTCAAAGTCTCTTGCCAGAGCATTTCAGTTAATAATAATTGTTATTATTGAACCAAGGACTTTGTGTTTAGTCTATAGAGTTGAATATGGACGATATTGAAATTTTGACCATTACCAAATTCCATAAGTCCAAAGTGATATAGTTTTGATGAAGAGAACTGGTGTAAATAAAAAGTCACAATCGGGTAATGCTTAACAAAGTGAAATTGAATTTTGCCGCAACCAACTAAGCGATAAATTTGGCCAAATTGTCACAACACCTACTAAGTGACATGTGAACATTAACACTCAAATAGTTCGATTTTAATCGCTGATCAAATTTACACCTGACGGGTCACAGAACCGAAATAATGAATTCTTTTTTTACTAAACGATTTAATTATTTTTTAATCATTATACATTAATTAAATTAATTAATACTTATGAAATATTAATTATAAAATTATGATTATGATTTGAGGAATATATATTATTAAATATATTTGTAATAGTTATAAATATATCAATCAATATACGATATCTATAAGCAATTAAATTATATTTAACTGAATAATATTTTCTACAGGCTTAAATGGGATCTTGGACCATGATGACGGGCAATCATTTTCGACTGGAATAAAGCAGAAAGGGGGCGGGCCAATTAGGTTAGGGTTGTTGGTTTTGGACGGCTTAGATTAAGGGAGAACTGGTATGACATATGATCAACTATTTTCTCTCTTCCATCCACTATGTAAACAACTCTAACCCAAATTTAAAATTAGTTTTTTTTCTGCCACTTTCAACTTCTATTACTGGTTGATTTCAACCCAAGGAGACCCACCATATCATGTTCAAATGAATTCAAGATCAATTACTATCCGATAGTCAAAGGTTAACGGTTCAAGGATTAGCGGTCTGCCAAATCGAAAAGCTTGTAAGAGGAGAGAACTCATCATTACAAGGTATGCTACAAGGCATTGGTCTTCATATATATTATTTATTAAATCATAGTGTCATCCAACCTTTGGGCCTGGCCGTATTTGAACGAACGTGATAAGCCGGACTTGAGAGTTATCGAGGCTGGGAGCCTGAAGAGATAGCAAACAAGCCCATAAGCATAATACGACCAAGATCCTAAGAACAATACACAACCACTAGCTTGAGGGAGAGAGCCAACATCAATTCATAGGTAAAGTGATGGATCGATACTGATCCAACATCATAGATCGGTACCGAACCATTAAACTTTATCCATAGCATCCTGTATTCACTTAACTTCCAAGCATTGGTGATAGCAACACATTCCAAGCTTTATAATATCGTTTGCATGCGATCAATCATCGGCCATCTCAAGCACATAAAGCCAGGAACCCCTTTCCACCATCGATCTAACTTGTTAACCTAGAAACAAGCTTTTGGCAAAGCAATCTAGTTGGGAAACATGAAGCTACTAGCAAGTCGCATCTACCCAAGGCCAACAAAAGGATCCATAAAACAATCTTATGGATCGGTACAGATCCATGACTATGGATCAGTACCGATCCATGATAATTGGTGACATGGCCATGATCATCCGAGCACATTTCTTCCTGAATGTAGCTTAGAACGTGGTAGAGGGATTTCCAACGACCTTAAGCTATAAATAGAGGAGGAAGTGGTAATTTTAGAGGATCTTTTTAGTTGTTTATGAATTTCTCCATAAGTTCTTGTATTCCCAAGGATCATTACCGATCCATAAGAATAGTGATTGTAAACAACAATATAATCATCAACAAAGTTAAATGGACGTAGGCATCAGTTAACTAAACCATTATAAAGTTTGTGTGTACTGTCTTTTCCTTATTTTCATTTACTTTTCTTCATTTAATTCTCTACTTTAATTTCTTGGGTTTTCTTGCCACTTTCTAGTATAAACATTTTGGTGGTTTCACGGAGAAAGTTATTCTCAGGATATTTGGATCAATCATCTACTATTGGATTTCTTTAATCCGAGAGATCGATCCATTTTCTTTGTTTTTTGCATTCAAAACTACTCAGATTCCACGAAATCTACATAAAGCCATTTTAAATGATGGCCCATGATCTACTTCTTCCAGATCAACGAATGATGCTGAGAATGCTAACTCTTCGCATTTTGGAAGAAATTATACAGCCAACCGCTGCTAAAGTCCAGAACTCATCGGAGGTGATAATAAGGGTTAAGATGGACTGCATGATAAAGCAGATGAATGACAAGTCGTATGAGAGTCGTGATGAGATGAATCGGTAGATGTAAGGGAGCTTGAGTTTGTTGAATAAATTAACCTTTGGTCAAAGAAGGAAAAGGAAGGAGTTGACGCCTTCCGATTCAGAGTCTGACAGTTCTTCGTCATTGGGCTAGCGACATAGAGAAGCAGAAGATAGTCAAAAAGGTGATCGGTGTTTCGAAGAAGAGATTGGAAAATGGTCGTGACCAGACACTTGGGATCAGTACTAAACCACAAGCAAGGATTGGTATAGAACCAAGTGTTCTTGATTTGGTGAATGAAGAAGTTGACGTTTTAGAAGATGATGCTGATGGTACGGTTGGCCATGCTATTGATGGCCAGAATGCTGGAAATCATGCAGATGCTGTCGATTCGCTATGTAAAAACCGAACTAATAAAACCACTGGGTGAACGCTTCTCCTGGATTCAGGAGAACCCACGTAACATGGGCCTAACTGAAAGAATTTGCTAGGCCGAAAACTCGGGGCAGACCATGATTACCATCATTCAGTGGACCCTGTAGAACCAGAGTACTTAGCTGAGATAGTGAGGAAATTGGTGAATGGAAATCAACACCAGTGTAACAATGAATGGGGCTCTTCTTCTAGCCAGAACCCATTCACCAAACAGATTTGAAGAATACCTTAGAAGTATCATAATGCTAACGATGCTGTCGTATAATGGAAGGACAGATTCGATGCAGCATTTGATGAAGTATGAATGGCACATTGATTCGGCCAGAGCAACCGATGTTTTCAGATGTCATTGCTTCTCGATTTTCCTCGAGGGTGTTGCAGCGATGTGGTTCACCCGGCTTCCGTCGAGATCCATATTGTCCTTTAATCAGTTAGCATGGAAGTTTATGGAGTAATTCCATCTATGCACCACTAGTCCTAAAGACATGATGTCATTGTCGAACCTCTTCAGGAGATGGGAGAGTCACTGAAGGATTTCTTGAACAGATTCCATGTGGCTATGACATAAGTGAGCAATGCATAAGAAGACATGGCTGATTTCGGGAGATGGCTGAAGATGAAACCCCCACCGACGATGGTTTGTTTTGCAGAAAAGCAAACCGGATCTTGCGCTTCGAAGAGGCAAATACTAATGTCAAGAAGGTCAGTTCCGGGTAGTCAGCGTAATTTATTTAAAGCAATGTTGTTGTGAAGTAGTCCAAAGGGAATTTCGAGAATGTGTTAACGTCGAGAATAAAAGTGGTGGCCAGAGAAATAATGATAATAGGGCCAGAGACCGAAAGTTTGATTCCTAGAGACACCCTAGACTTCTGAAGTATGACAATTACATCCAACTGAACAATTCAATTGAGAAAATATACCTCGCGACCCAAGATACTGAGCAGTACAAGAAGCCGGCTCCGAGAGAGTCGATTGAAAAGGAGAAGAAATCTGGAAAGTATTGCAGATTTCATGAAACCCATGGTCATAACACAAATGAATGTAGACACCCACGTGATGTGATCGAGGACTTAATAAGAAAGAAGAAGTTGTAGTAGTTTGTCAAAGCCCCGCAGGATGGTGGGAAAGGAAGTTCTAACCCTAAAGGACAATAGTTCCAACGGGGACAAGCCGGGCCTGGTGAGGATAAGCCCAGGCGGCTTGAAAAGAGGTTGATTATTAGTACAATTACAAGTGGATCCTATCCGGTAGAGAAGATCTAGAATGAAATGAAAAGATATGCAAGTGCTTTAAAGCACCTTGAAATGAGAGCTGCTTTGTCGTTGAAGACGAAGCTCCGGCCAATCAGCTCAGGGCAATGGTTGATAATATTTTTCTTAGAAACAGGGAAGCCGATGGAGTTGAAGCCCCAACATTAGATCCCTTGGTTATTTCGGCCACGATTGGGCCGACTATTGTGAGAAAGGTGCTGGTTGACTATGGTTGTTTAGTCAACATTCTGTTTAAGAAGGCTTAAGGCCAGATGCTGTTGGATGGCAATGATTTTCCGTGTAAATCTCATTTCTAGGGATTTAACGGTACGACAATGGTGCATGTTGGATGTATAAACCTACTTGTGATATTAGGAGAAGGTGACCGCAAGAGAGTGCGGGTTGTGACCTTTGTTGTGTTGGATATTTTTTCTGCTTATAATGCATTTCTGGACTGACCAACCCTAGCTAATTTTTGAGTAGTCATTACCTCGTCGTGCGTGATGATGAAATTCCCGACAGAGAATGGAGTGGGAGTTGTGCAGGGAGACCGGTGACATCGACGGGAATTCTACATCGTGGAGCTGAAAGAGGTAAGGCGATGTGAGAAAGGAAAGGATATAGAGAAGAATATCTGCATCAAATCTTCGGATGCATAACTACCGCCTAAGCCCTGGCTCAAGCAGCACAGTTAGTTCCATAAGGATATGGATCTAAGGAAAGAGCTAGAGGATGCAATGGCGGCTTCCATGGAGTTGACGATCAACATCCCGGTTAGTCAGGACGATACTACACGGGTCTCTAAGATTGGATCTCAACTCAACATAAGGATGATGAAGGAATTAACTGGTTTTCTCCAGATGAACCTGGATGTGTTCGCCTAGATGCATTCCGACATGTGTGGAATATCGTCGAAGATAGCATGTCATGCATTGATTGTGAATCCCAAATGCATTCCTATGAAACAGAAACGCCGTAGCCTGGGTCCACTAACCCACTGCTCTGAAAGAGAGGCAGATAAGCTAAAAAACAACGGTTTCATCCACGATGCTCTCTACCCAGAATGGCTATCCAATCCAATCTCGAAAAAGAAGTCCAATGGGAAGCGGAAAACGTGTCTTGACTATTCTGATCTGAATAAGGCATGTCCGAAAGATAGCTTCCTGCTCTCGACGATCGATCAACTAGTAGATTTGACCACTAGACATGAATTGCTATCATTCAAGGATGCCTACTTTGGCTACAATCAAATTCCAATGCACGTTCCAAACCAAGAACACACCAGCTTTATAACATACCTGGGACTATATTGTTATCTTGTTATGCCTTTTGGTTTGAAAAATGCTGGAGCAAATTACCAGAGGCTAGTGGATTCGATGTTCAAGGGACAAATTTGGCATTCAATGGAAGTCTACATGGACAATATGCTTATGAAATCGCGACGATCGATGAACCACATTGATGACTTGGCATGGATGGTATACTCTACAAGTATGGAATGAAGCTCAATCCACTGAAGTGTTCATTCAGGATTGCATCGGGGAAGATTTTGGGTTTTATAGTGAACTCGAGATGGATAGAAGCTAATTCGGAGAAGATTCAGGCATTAAGGAACAATGAAGCCTCAAAGTCAATCAAGGAAGTATAAAGCCTGAATGGGAAGGTTGCTGCCTTAACCAGATTTATCTCTAGGGCCACAAATAAGTGCACCCCTTTCTTCAACATTATCAAGAAAGGGAAGAGGAACTTTGCTTGGATATAAGAGTGTATAGATGTTTTCTAGGCACTAGTAGATCACCTGGAGAGGCCTCCCATCCTATCAAAGCCGTTGGAAGACAAGGAGTTGTTTTTTACGTAGCAGTGTCAGTGCACGCTTTAAGCATCGCACTTGTGCGTGAGGAGTCTTGAATCCAAAGGCCAGTATATTACATTAGCAAGCAGTTGACGGGAGTAGAGAGGAATTACCCAAAGCTGGAAAAGCTGGCGTACTGCCTATTGATCGCTTCAAGGAAACTCTGCCCTAAGTTTCTTACCAACCAGCCTTTGAGACAGGTCTTGCAGCAACCTGAGACTTCTGGAAGGCTGTTGAAATGGAACATTGAATTACGCCAATATGACATAACATATCATCCCTGAAGGGCAATCCAAGGCCAGTCATTGCAGACTTCATAGCTAAGTGCATTGCGCGAGATGATACTCTGGAGAG
The DNA here is from genome assembly GCA_030737815.1 of Allium fistulosum. Lineage (NCBI taxonomy): Eukaryota > Viridiplantae > Streptophyta > Magnoliopsida > Asparagales > Amaryllidaceae > Allium > Allium fistulosum. Next base: position 303,861,706 of record CM060902.1, read on the forward strand.
AAATGGAGAGAAGAGTGCTAAATGGAAGATGTATACCGATGGTGCATCCAACGAGCATTCTTCTGGGGTAAGCATTGTGTTGGTAACCCCTCAAAGAATGTTCAATCTCTCATGCCCTAAAACTCGACTTTCTCGCGATAAACAATGAAGCAGAATACAAGGCATTGATCGCATGACTAAAAATTATGAATGAGTTGGGAGTCAAAACTTTACACATCTTTTGTTACTCCCAACTAGTGGTGTGTCAGATGAGAAAAGAGTTTCAAGAAAAAGGGGCAAGCCTAGCTCCATATTTGAACAGAGCCCTTGAGTTGGTTAATGATATCGAGTACTATATGATAACACATTCCCAAAGAGGAGAATGTGAAGGCTGATTCGATGGTTGAATTGGCTAACTCAGGAGATGCACAACTCATGAGCCTAGTCTACATGGAAGTATTACAAGTTCCGATTATCGACTGGATGGATGTCGATTGGATCTTAGAGGATGAGTCTAAAAAGGAGTCGTGGATGACTCCGATTAAGAATTACTTGCAGAAAGGAACCTTTCCTGACAGGAAAAACGAGCGATGGCAGCTCCTTCCCAAAGCTTCAAGATTTATTATTCAAGGAGTGTTATATAGGAAGGGATTCTTAGTCCTCTTGCTTCGGTGTGTTGCCATTGAAGAAGTCAAGTAATTCCTCAAAGAAGTGCATGAAGGAGCTTGCAGTGACTACACTAGAGGGTAAAATTTAGCGAAGAAGATTCTTAGCTACAGTTACTTTTAGCCAACCGTCAATCGAGATGCAGTTGATTACACCATAAGGTATGATAAATTCCAGAGGTTTGCTAAAATTTCTAGGGTCCCACCAATGGATATTACACAAATGGTCAGTCCCTGGCCATTTGCAGTTTAGGGAATAGGCATTATTGGCGTGTTGCCAATGTCCAAAGGTGGTGCGAAGTATGCCATCGTTGTTCTCAATAATTATATGAAATCGACCAAAGCGAAGCCGCTAGCAATAATCACTTCTAAGAAGGCGATCAACTTCGTAGTCAAAACCATCATCTTTCACTTGAAGGTACCGCAATCGATTATTTTTTATAATGGAACCGAATTCGACAGTGGCTGAATTCAAAGACTTCTGCCGTAGGCATCAGATTGAGAAGATATTTGTAGTGGTAGCATGCATGTAAGCGAATGGGCAAGTAGAAGCTGTGAATAAAATAATTAAGTCAATTCTAAAGAAACGACTGGATAAGGCAAAAGGAAAAAGGCAAGTGGGTTGAAACATTACCATTAGCGCTTTGGGCTTATAGAATGACCCACAAGTCCACAACTAGCCACTCTCCATTTTCCCTAGCCTACGGATCGGAGGATATGATTCCTATTGAACTCGGAGTACCTTTTCATCAAGTAACTCATTACAACCCTAGGATAAATGAGGAACTCTTGCTAGAGTCTCTCAACATTGTCGATGAGAATGTGATGAAGCTAACCTGAGAGCAGCCGCACACCAAAAACGAGTTGCCCATTTTACAATACCAAGGTCAGGAGCCGGACCTTTGAGATTGATGATGCAATTCTTAAACGAATCTTCCTAGGTATCATGAACATGGACCCGAGCTGGGAAGGTCCGTATGCAATTAAACACTAGCTTGGTACGTTCATGCTAGTAACCATTGATGAGATTTCACTTCTACATGTGTGGAATGGCGAACACTTGCGACCCTATTTTTCTTAAGATCCGACTTCGTAAATATTCAGTAAAGTTTAGTGTAACGAGATAGAATCTGTCATTCCTTGTTAATATAAAAATGAAATGACTTCCTAAATCTTTTACTCTTTCTCCATTTAACCATAAATTATGAATTATGGTAAACATGAATGAATCTGCATAGGTATAATGTAGGTTGTACAGGTACCCAGAGATAGGTGCCGATCGAACTCATGTGGTCCATGATCGGACCTTCGATGTAAAATTATCCCTGATGTCCAGAGATAGATGCCTACGAACTCCTTCGACCCATGACTTGGGGATGGAGTGTAATCACGAAAGGGCATAATGTGACAGTTCGCCTTAGTAGCTCATGCCCAGAGTTTGGCGGAGCATAGAAATCTTGCCTAAAAAATGGCAAGGTGTAAGATCGACGGTCGAAGTATGGTGAGATCTTATTCAAAGTTTGATCGATGTCCGGAGTTAGTCACAATCAAAGAAACAAACATCTTGGAAAGGGTTGTCCAAATCACCATCTCAGGTGAATAGAAAAAATCAATATCCAGAGTTAGATGTGGTCTGATTCAAACATTTTGGAGAAGGATGTTAGGCCACCATTCCAAGTGGTCAAAGCTCAGTTGAATCCCAGAGTAAAATATGATCGAGCAAAGGCGCTCTGAAACAAGCGCTCTTTGCTGTTACTTCACACTTATGAGAATAATGTGATCTCGATCGTGGTCACCGGTTAGACAGAACCCAACCGAAAACAAACAAGATGGGTTAATGACTTGGCCAAATGGTTCACAAGTGTATGAATAAAAATATCAAATGCACTTCACATAACTCAAACGAACCAACACAGAATCTAAAAGGAAAACCAAGCTTTATTAACACAACATTCAACACAAAAGTGAGTGCCGAACCCACAAAATGCCAGCTTGTGCAAGAACTAACCCTATAGCTATACAACAAAAAGCAAACAAATTATCACTTGTGAGGCCTCTGTTTCTTCTTCTTCTTTTCCCCCTCTCCAGAGGAGAGTGCACTGGGATCCTCTAGCTTCTTCCTGCCTCTTCCCCCACTTCCTTGGCCCTTTGAAAGGGTACTGTGTGATGACCTGGTGGGAACACTTTGAGTGCTTTCGAGGGAAGGAAGAGTGATTGGAACAAAGATAATTTCAATAGGTAAACCTATGGATAAAGGAGGAGGGATGAATTCCACTGGCTCTTTCTTAATCTTCTTGGCCAATAAAATTTGAGTCTAGAGTAGCTCCTGCATGTTGGGCCCTAAAGAAGGATCGAAAGTTTCGTTTATAAGAATGTCCTTCTCAACCTGAGTTCCCAAGAGATCATTGGTCATCTCCTCTTCCAGGGCATGAATCATTTGCATACCAGGTCTGGGGGATGCACTAATTGGAATGTTCAAAATGGTCTAAGAGTCAGACACGACCACCGATTCAGTCATTGATACTTCCTGCCCTAGTTGGGGACCTCCGTCAGGAAGAGGAATGATAAAAGGTTGACTTGAAATTTGAGAAACATAAAAAGAAAGATTAGCAACATCGGTCAGTGTCATGCGAGCCTTCTCAAATACGGGTGAGGTCGGCGAGATACCTTTGCCAGGCTGAGGCTCAATATAGGTAAGGGTGCCGTCAGAATTCCCCTCCAGAATAGGGAATAGAATAATTATCTTTTGCATCTGGGGTGCGTCTGGAATGTACGAAGGATCCAATAGAGAGATTAAAGTGGTTTGAGCACCGACGGTAAGATGTGTCATCACATCTTAGGTAGTAGTCTTAGAACCATCACCTTGGTTTTTCTAGACCTCGGTAGCCCGTTCCGGGTGTAAGATGAGCTTGCTTGCTCTAAGCACCTTAATCTCGTCTGCATTCAAAAGCTCATGCTCCAACTCTTCTTAGTTTACTTCGCCTCCGTCCAAGGACTCCCGCTCTTCTTCCACTATCTGCTCCCTTGCCAAGGCTAGAGCTCTAGGATAGTCCTTGTCAAGCCACTCTAGATTTCTAAATTTGATTATGTTGGCATTGTAGTTGATGACGATCAGATTGAATTTCTCTTTAATTTTCTTCTTTGCGGCCTCGACTTGCTCATCTACTCCTTTAGCACGAACTACCACCTCATCCTTCTCCTTGCGAGCATCTAGCAACTCTTCATAGTAGTCATGAGCCTGCATGAGCACGTCGTCTTTTTCCTTCTTTTCTTTCTCCAATTGTTCTTTCATGCTCTTTTGCTGCGCTTACGGATCCGCTACCTCTTTTGCTAGGTGCTCCTTCTCCTTCGACAAAAGTTGATTTCTATGATAAGCAAACTTAATTTGACTTTGATGGTTTTGCTTCTCTAGCTTAATCGACTCAGTCAGGTCTTTAACTTTACCCTCAACTTCATCCAACGACATTTTCAGGCCAACAACTTCCTTGTTGAGATGGGCTATGGTCTCCTTGTCTTACTCAGCTTCAAGCTTCAGTTATGCAACCTCTACTTTTTTGTTTTCAGCATATACTGAAACCACCTTCGCCAATCTCTATAACTTGAAAACTATTCGTAAACATTATTAACATAGGCCGTGGTTTGACCCTGGATGTGCCGAGGGATTTCTTTTTAGATCAGGAACAAACTTGACTACATCAAAGAAAATTCAAAAAACAACGTTTCATATCTTCCATGTGAGGATTGGAATCGAACTGTTGCTTTATCACCATGAATGAAGGCTCAATAGCATTCTTATCAGCCTTACGACGAGAGGAGTTAGGGGCAACATGTTTCGATGATTGCTTAGATTGCCGGTGAGCACGAGAAGGCACCATTTTTTTTGTGAAGTGAGAAGCCGAAGTAGGGACATGGGAAACATTCTCAAGTGGAAAGTCATTGGGTCATTCAGAGTATTTGTCCAAGTTTCTGGGAAGAGGTGACCTATATCTATGCCTTGAAGATGAATCGTGAGAATGATAACCCTAGTCTCAGCCCCTTCGATCTTGACTTGAATGACTGCTTGTGTCTGAATCATGATTGGTGCCATAAGAATGTTTACGCAGGTTGCACCTCTTTTTCTTCCCTATCCGACTCTCAAGAGAATCGAACATATTCCTATTTTCCATTGAACCTATAAATGAAACCAAGACGAACCGACTCTCTCATGACGAAAAGCATGACGCAAGCTAAGCAAGGTATAATGCATGTAAGTGTATGTGTGTAACGACCCGGAATTTTGGACCATTCGCATCCATTATAAGTGTATAGGTAGACACTCATGCCGGAATTGAATTGCTCAAAATACCGCGTTGTTAATTTAAATTTGGCAAAACTAAACATATACAGTAAATAAATAATCACAGAACACAGACACAGAGTAATAATTTGCAGCGGAAATAAAAGAGATAGTAGTTCATGAAGCTACTATATGAATATATAAAATACATCAGAGTTTACAACAGAAGAGTAATACGATACATCAGAGTTAAACCAGATACAACGGAAGAGTAACACGATACATCAGATACAAATCAGAATGTATCACTGGAATCATCGAATACTGAGCAGAAAAGATGGCTGGATCTTCAAGCAAAGCTCCAACTCCAAAGGTGAGTCTCGAATACTGGTACACTCAGTCTGACCCGAGCGTAAAGCAAAAACACAAGACACTCGAGTCAGGATTAACATTCTTATATTAATAAATCCAACTCAAGTGAAATAGCAGTTGAAATACAAGTAACTTAAAGGATGTTTGGAATAACCATCCTTTAAGGATCCGTCAAACTATCTACTATGTAGTAGTGTACGATAAGTAGGTAATGTCTATCAGTAATATAAAGATATCAAAATAGTGTTAAGTCATGGCCCATTCCACCCTTAACACATTTTTATTCCCAAAAGCATATACAAGACCGTAGTTTCCCCAAAACCGGAAGTCACCAGAGGGCAATCCATATACTAAAGGTACAAATCAAAATCGTAGTGGTCGCGCATAAATGGAATACAAGTATGACAAGGCACATGAGGCAATACCCAAGGTAGTGATACTACCGTTCGCCTGATCCGGACTGGTGAGAACGCAACGCCGCAGCGCCCGCAACACCGTGAAACAACACTCCCAAAATCAAGGGTGAACCAATCGACAACAAGTATAAGTAGTTCGAAGAAGTGTGTCCACTTGAGGTAGCTAATCCTCCATTGGCCTGGCACAGCTCCTGTTTTAGTCATTTCCAATTTGACACAAGTGTCAAGGCTATCCATTATCGTTCTCTTTCTTCAGTCATCACATACATCATTCCAACCACTTCATTCTGGATCATCACTCCGCGTATAGTTATTAAAGTGGTTTTCGGTTTAGATAGAGAGTATATCCATAACCGAATTCCGGTCTCCTTAATAACTTCCGTAATTTTTCACCGATTGGTCATTTATATATTTCAAAACCAAATCAAATTCAATTTCAATTAGAATTTGTAAATCAACCTTTCATTTGTCTTTCGAAATCAATTTCAAAAATATTCGTTTCAAAACTTCCAAATTACCATTTCAAAATCTTATAATTCAATTTTCAATTTCTTTTTAAACCAATTCAATTTCAATCTTTATATTGAAAACAATTCAAATATTGATTCAAATTCGCACAAAGTTTCATTTCGAAATCATTAGAATCAATTTAGTTTTAACATTCAAATCAATTTACATTCATTTATCGATTTCATTCAATATTCGTTAAGTAAATTTTATCATTCAAAACAATTCTATTAAATTTCCAATTCATTAAATCAATTCTTAAGTTCATCTTCATTAAAACAAAACTTACAATTTTGAATTAAATTAAATTCGTCAAATCAAACTCTTTCGATTACAAGTCTTACATTAATTCCAAAAATATTACATTTTCATTTCTTGTTAAAGAAATTCAATTTCACTTATTTACTTCCTTAAATAATTTTCCAAAACTTAATTAATAAAGAAAACTCAATTTCAATTCTTTACGAAGTAAATTCACTTATTCAAAAGTTCAATTTTCTTAATTAAAAATACAATTCAATTTAATCATTAAATAATTCAATCTTATTTAATTTATTAAATAATTCAAAACTTAATTATTAAATAACTTCAAAGTTTAATAATTTCAAACTTAATTATAAATTCAAACTTAATTATTAAATCATTTCAAAGTTTAATAATTTCAAACTTAGTTATAATTTCAAACTTAATTCAATAATTTCTCAAATTAAACAACATTCTTTCATCAATTACATTGTTGATATTTTGTTTCAGATTTTTATATATTAACATTTTCTTTTCATAAAAATTCCAATTTCAACTTCATTTCAAAACAATATTATTTATTCAAATAAAATCTTCGTTTTAATTTTCAAATCAAATTATTGACCAATCGGGTTTTATTTAATTTTCTATCCTAGGTCAAAGTTCAATTTGGGTATTTATCATTTCAACCCGATTCCAATTCAATTCAAAAATCAAAGCATAATAAAGGGAACTTGCAGTGTGATAACTGGGATGGTGTCAAAGTAAATAAACAAGCAATAACAATAATCAATAACAATCCAATAATCAATTCAAATAATCCCGAAATAACTGTATTAATTCGCATTGTTATTTGTACGAATTAATATAATTATTTCTAGAATCTACACTATCATTTCATGTAGATTAAAGATTATTACGGTTCTTCACTTGTCATCTTTTTTACAATTTCATACATCATCAATTTAACAACATACATTCAGTGGTTCAAAGTGTAATTAAACAAATCCTACGTGTCAATAAATTTAACAGTTAAAGGGGGCATATTATACAATTTAACTAATCAGTTTTTAAACATTTAACTATTCTATATCGAGTTCAATTTCATACTATTTATCAATTTACATTAACAGTTTAACGTCCAATATAAACATCAACAATCAATCAATTATCAGCCAAACAGTATTATCATCGCATAAATAATTAACAGAAAATGGTGTCAGATGTCACAGGTGAACTGATACAGGTAATAGCATATATAACAGTGTAATTAACTAACAGCAGCATATTTCAATTGTCGTTTCAATTGAAATCAAATTTAATAAATAAAAGAACGTTAATCGTGAGTGAGTGCTCACCTTTCGAGGCTAGAGAAGTTCGACAATGGAATGAGTTACGAGATCCAAAGCAACAATAGATTGGCACGAATTTGACGGACAAAGCTGATAAATCAGAATACGGGTAAAACAAATCAGAATGGGGTCGAGGAAGATAATATGGTATAAGTGAACTTATATATATATAATCACATATAAAATTATGTTCTAAATCCAAATCTATATTAAATTATATATATAGTTTTCAAAAACTATATCTTAATATTAGTGCACGCATATAAAATCAAACATGTATACATTATATATGTCTCACAATAAATATTGACTTTCAAAACACATATTTAATATATCCTATATATATATATAATCTAAAACCAATAATAAACTTTTAAAACAAATCCCTATATTTACAAATTCAGCATCACTTACTTAATACCATCCATACGTGAACATAAATGCACGACGACCACATGATAAAACTTCACTTGACCTATGATATCTCATAACTAATATATTATACTTCAAAACACACTATACTTATACTAACAGTATTACAAAAGTTAGGATTTTAAGTAACAGAATATGTGAACAAACCCAACACTTAACTTTCACATTTACTAATATATGTAACATACACACTAATATACTGTAACATCTAAAATGTGAGAACTAAGCCTATGTTTTAAACATATACAGTAAAACAAATATGTAGACACACCACATAAATACAACTATACCACTATCTTTTTAAATCATATGAACTGACGTATACCAACTGACGTAAATACCCTCCAAACAATTTCAAATGTAATTTACTTTTAAAATATATATTACTACTAAACAGATCCTATATAGAATAAATCGATCTAAGAAATACTAACAGTTTATATACAAAACAACTATATATATAAACCAACAACTATTTACACATGTATATATTATATATAAATCACCATGACTGGCCCTATATATGTGAATTCCTTTATAAAATAATATATATAAACACCTTGAATCTAAAATATATACTTACAGTGAAGATTTTTAAAACAGTAAACATGCATTTTACTTTCTATAATATAATGTATATCATAACACACCTTTAATTTTGTACTGTAACTTATGTTAATATATATATACCTTCATATATATACGACCTTATCAAACAATGAAAAGCCAGGCAAGGTAGCGGTGATGAGAGTGCCTAGACGTGAGCTGCTAGGTGGTTGTCGCGAACTTGGGATGATGCAGTGGCGGAGCACAGGGAAGGGTTCGGAGCCGAGGCTGCTGGTGGGGTGGAGTCGGATGGTTGGTGATGTCGTGGGTGGTTAAACGGCAGTCGAGGGAAGGAAGGCGGGGTAGTGGGTGTTTGGGAGTAGTTCGGTTGGTGGCGCAGCTCGGTGAGGCGGAGCCGAAGGTGGAGGAGACGTGAGAGGCAGTTCACGCTGGGGAGTGGGCGGTGGTTGTTTGCGGATTGCAGTCACAGTGGAGAGGTTCAAGGCTGAGGAAGGGAGGTTACTAGCGGCGCTCGGTTGTGTCGGTGAAGGTGAGAGGCTTCTCATACGGTGGTACAAAGTGGCATGCCGAGTATGTTGCATGCTGACGTGAGGCATGTGGAGGTCTGTTGCTCGCTCGGGTGGGGGAAAGGAGGTACGGAGCGGAGGGCAGAAGGTGGTCGGATTGTGGAGTTTGCATGAGGTTGCTCGCTTCGGTTTTCGGGTGGAGAGGCTGTCGCGTGAAGGAGGAGGCTGGAGCTTGGTCGAGTAGGCAATGGGAAAGAGGGAATGATATTGGCCATGAATAGAATGAATAGAAGATGAAGCAGTTTGGCCAAAAGATATATGTGTGATTAATGTATTGTAACGTATGCATAGAAAAGGAAGAGCCCAGGTAATAAAGTTTAACGTTGGGAACGGTTCAAAATTATTAACTTTGGGAATTTGAAAAGAAGTAATCAGCCGTTTGGAAAATCCAATATTCACTGAATACTAAAAGCTCCAGAATGGTACCGATACGGCTATTCGTTTTAGAGATTGCACCGCATAATGGGCTTCGAAATTGCCAATCGAATATACCGTAGAGGTCAGCACATCGAGACGATCAAAACGGTATAATGATATCAGTGTTTCGGTTGAATTATAAAAATTCGAATTTTCCTACTGGCGGAAAATGCAAGAAAAACGCTGAAAAATAAGATCGACGGAGCCAAAGATGTCCGAATTTGGAAAAACGACAAACTGACATCTTGCTCAGAAGATGGTTTAGAATTTTTCTATGTAAAAATATTTAGGTTTCGGAAACATTTTATTTTCAACGCTTTTTAACTGATTAAATTGAAGTGAATTTACGCGCGAAATAAACTTTCATAATTTCGGACGAAAATTTACCAGTCGCTATGTTTAACTAGACGTATTCCAAATATTAAATTTTTATTTCAAAATTTTATCGTTTAAAATTTCACAAAATTTCAACTAATTACGTTATTAAAACAGTTGAAATTTACGGGTCGTTACAATGTGTGTGCACGCCCTAGTGTCCCCCCAATGGATCGTGAGTCTGAAATGCTGACAGGGGTAATCTCCCTTGCATGGGTTGTTGTAAAGTCGCTCTGTAGACGGATAAGGGAGTTGATATCCCCAAGACTCATGTTTCCCAGACCAAAAGAACCAAATTCATCTAGAATCGGACAAAGGCCCTGGTAGACATCATCGGAAAGGAGGATCATAATCTCTTCTGTTACAGTAGTAGGCGGTAGCTGCGTAGGAGTCTGGCTCATAGCAATCTTTATCTTGGATCATTTCCTTAAAATAAATTCTTGGCCACCATTGCCATCATCATTGGAAGGTTCGCGACCTACGCTGGCACCATCATGGCCCGCTCTACCAACTCCGCCTTCTACAACATGCTCATGCATTTCTTCAACTCTATTCATAGGAATTTGGACCTATGTAGTTAAAGTGCTCGGTAGATTCAATGCGGCGGAGGTGCAAAAAGTCATAGCGGGGATACAGTGAGGATATAGCGGGATATAGGGGATGACTCTAAAATAGCATATAAAACTCATACTTAATTTTTTTTAAAATATATAAATGGTAATTAAATGAAAATTTAACATTCAACTGAATTATAATTAATACATAAATAATTTTAAATAAAACCATGTGCGAATATACTGTAAATAAATGTAAAACTGTTATGTAACGTAATTGAATTTAGTAGAATATTAGGGTACTTTCATTTCTGAAAATATATTAAAAATTCAATTAAATAAATTAATTTTATAATTTTTATAATGTATAAATGTCATTTTTTAATTCATTTCTTTTAAAGAAGATATAGCGGAAATAGCGGAATATAGCGGGAAGAACGGGATATAGCGAAAATAGTGGGGATTAAAGCAGAAAGACTATATTTGGGGCTATATGGAAAAATCGTAGCGGTAGAAATCTGCTATGAGATATTGCAGGATTATAGCGGGGTATTAGCGGGGCATTAACTGCACAGCTTTGGACTGGGGTCACCACTGGGTCCTCACTGTTATTTCTAGATGAGGAGTCATGCTCATCACTATCGATAGCCGTCGGAACCTAACCAACACTATGACCCACTTCTAGCAAGTTATAAGCTAAAAGATTTTCATCAGTGAGAAGTAATATTGCCTCTCTCTCTCCAGCAGGGACTTGAAGGAGAGTCCTAACAGTGTCTGCAAGAGCCGCGCTACTAGGCCTCCTCTGTACATCTGAAAGAACAAAAGAATATGGTTTGAGAAAATGTAATTATAAACTGAGCTTGTATGAAGGTTGAGAGAGTTAGGCTTACGTTTGGACAGCCACCACTATGCGAATCCAAGCGAGCGACGAATGAAGAAAAACTCATCCTTGAAATAACTTAGCTTATTCCAAGTGCTTGTGACAATTCTACAGCCTTTGGCAGGTTCCAAGAAAGTAAGAGAAGGATTCCCTTTCTGATGTTTGAAGCTGTACATATACCAGATTTCTTCATTGCTTGGGACATGATTCAAGTGTTGGGCAAAGATAATATAGGCACCATGTAGGAAGGAATAAGTATTGGGATGCAACTAAGCTGGAGCCAACGTCATAAAATTCAATACTCGATGGATGAACTGATTAAAAGGTGTGACACATCCCGACAAGAACATGTATTGGTTGCATTTAATGTACCCTTCTGGGGGATGGTGTGCTCGCTGATGATGCATAGGAACTATCACATCCTCGAGCGGAATGCCATGTCTGTCACTTATTCTCCTAAGAGTACCTTCTTCAATTTTAGAGGCAGAATAGTCTGCAGGATCATCTAATATAACCACATCATTGAGACTATCGAGGTAGCCTCTACTTGTGGATCTTGTACCGGCTCGGGAGGAGTCGCTTGGGAAGTTTGTTCAGCTTTTTGATTGGTAGGCTGAGATACAGATGGCGGTGGAGTATGTCTTACGATTGGAACGATAGTCGAACTTGACTTGATATCTGACTCATATATCTAGAAGTTGATGGGCCTGCAGTCATCGTGGAATAACGCTCGGAGCATCTAAGATCAATAGCTATCAAAACTAAGCATACAAGTGTTATCAGAAGAATAAAAAGCTAAGTTTCCATGCCAAAGTGAAAAACCAGTGAGATGTGGTAAAAGTTAGAGCGTTGTGCAGTGTCGCGCAGTGTTAATGTCCAATGTTGTGCAATTAGTTCATTTAAAAGCCAGCTATTATCTGAAGTGACCATCATCGCTGACCATGCCAACGGGGTTCGCGTCGTTAACCATACATTGGGAACACCATGGAACTCGAGAGATTTCATTTGAGTAAAAACTATAACTTCATTTGCTCTTGCAAAAGTTCCTCAAGCATTTTCCAAGGCAAAAATTCACAAAGGGTTAGATCGGCACTGATCCATACCCTTGAAGTGAGTTTTCACCTTTGTCATTTCCTTCCCAATCCCAAGCATGGCCTGTGACATGAGTTCATCCAAGCCAATCACCATCACCACCACCTACCTAAAGTGATGAATATAGCGATGGATTCAGGTGTTGGATTGGTTTCAATTGTGGCGAGCTGAACGACGGCTAGAGGCTGTAGGCAAGAGGCAACAAATGGCGGTGGTGCTTAGGGGCTAGTGGCAACGATGTGAGCTTTGATTTGACGCAAAAAAAAGATAATAGCAGAAGGGAGCTTGATCCCTCAAAAGCAGGAAAATGTGAAGGAAGACAATGGAATGGATTGAGTTATATAACCCTTGAACCTAACAAAGTAGGCTACAAAGTAGCCCGATTTCAAGGCCATGGATTGACACTGAACCATAAGAAAAATAATAAAATATAAAATATATGTGTACATGTATGTGTGACATGTGCATGTGTACATAGATTTTCATAGGGAAATACATATGTGCAAAATTGGAGCATAGTGGATAGTCTATGTACGCAAGCATGTGCATACTCGACGCTTAACAACAAGAACTGCAAGGCAACAAATTCCAACCTGTGAACTCCAGAAAATGAATCTACCCGGAGCCACTGAATTTGGAGTGACGAACTATAAGAGCACGCTCTAGTTTTATAGTGCTAGATGACAACGAAGCATGCAATGATCAGCCAAAAGATGCTACACTTCACCGAAATAGTTCGAAGAAAGGATGGCTACCATTCGTAGTAGGAGTTGGAATTTGGTGCAACAATCATAACTTGTCTCGATTCGAAGCACACCTTGTTGGAAACAAGATGTACTTTAGGGGAAAGTGCTATCTAACCTTTAGGCCAGCCATATTTGAACGAACTTGATGGGTCGGACTTGAGAGTTATCAAGGCAGTGAGCTTGAAGAGATAGTAAACAAGCCCATAATCCAAGTACGACTAAGATTCCAAGATCAATACACAACCACTAGCCCGAGGGAGAGAGCGAACGCCACTTCATAGCTAAAGTGATGGATCGGTACCGATCCATTATCATGTACCCATTCCATGCTTCATAATATCGTTTGCATGCAATTTATCATTAAGCGTCTCAAGTACGTAAAGCCAGGAACTCCATTCCTCTATCGATCCAACTTATTGACCCAGAAAAAAGCTTTTGGCAAAGCAATCAAGTTAGGAAACATGAAGTTACTAGCAAGTCGCATCTACCCAACACCAACAGAAGGATACATAAAGCAATCTTATGGATCGATACCGATCCATGACTATGGATTGATACCGATCCATGATAATTGGTGACGTAGCCACGATCATCCGAGCATATTTTTTTGGAATGTAGGGAACATGGCTTAGAACATGGTGGAGGGATTTCTGATGACCTTCAGTAATACATAGAGGTGGAGGGGATAATTTTAGAGGATCCTTTTCAGTTGTTTATGAATTTCTCAATAAGTTCTTGTATTGTCGAGGATCGTTACTGATCCATAAGAACCATGATTGTAAACAACAATATAATCATCAACAAAATTAATTGGACGTAGGCATCAGTTTGCCGAACCACTATAAAGTTTGTGTATACCGTCTCGTTATCCTTTACCTTTCTTCATTTAATTCACTACTTTAATTTCTTGGGTGTTTGTGCCACTTTCTGGTACAAAAACATAGTATATAAATTTTGATTAACATTTCAAATTATATATATATATATATATTATTGTTAGTTATGTGAGATTCTAATGTATTGTTGTTGTCACTAGCTAGTTTGTTATATGTATGTATTCATTTAAAAAATATTTTTTTTATATATATCAGATATGTACAGTTGAATTTTAAATATAATAATATTATTAATTTATTATTATATATACACACACAATATTTTTTTTATTTTTTTGAAAATTAATTATATATATGTAGTTCGTAATTAATTATAATATCATTCTATGATAATAATCGATTACATAATTTTATGTATGTTTAGTTATAGTAATAATAATTTTTGAAAGATACAAAATAATTTTTGTAATTATTTATTATTATTCAAATTATATATTATTTATATTATTTAAATTAATATACTATATAAATAAATCATATAAAATAAAATATGTTTCTGAAATTATTTTGAAAATTTTATAAAATTATTTTCACATAAGAATAGTTCTCGGCTAGAAAATGAGAATTAAAAAGTCAATTTTGTTATTTTTAAAAATTATTACAAAATATGGCCAAAATATAATTAAAATTAAAAATAGATTTTCATCAAAAAAATTATGATTTTTTTTCTAACTTCAGAATATTATATAAGATTTTCTACAAATTAGAACTTTGTATAAAATGTTTAGAAATATTTTTTATTAATATTTTATCTATTTTTATTTAAATAAATCAATTAAAATATATTTTAAAACAATGAAATCAATAATAAAATTTATATTGCTATATTTACGATCTTGAATTATAAAAAAGAAAATTATTTTGTATATATATGTATATTTAGATATTATATATGTTTATGTTTAAATATATTTAAAAAAATTATTTTGTCATTATAAGTATAAATAAATATATTTTGTTCATAATTTAAATAAAAAGAAAATTTTGGAAATAAAATATATTATGTATATATATTATTTAGTACTTATTATAATAATATGCAAATATATATTAATTATTTTATAATATATATTTAAATTTTATATATACATATAGACAAATATGAATATATATTTTGAATATCTTCATACATAAAATTATATCGAAAAATTTACACACACACACATATATATATATATATGATATTTATATAAGTTACAAGTTTAAATACATACATATATTTGGACAATATACAATACATATCAGATGAGCTAACTTGTTCATTGCGATGTAAATCTAAACATCTGTACACATGCATGTTATGCCTTGTATGGGCTTACATGTTACTCATACACACACATACACTTATATATGTATATGATACATATGTGTATATTTATATGTATTAAAATATAAATTAAATAAACCTACATAATTTATAAATTTAAATAAAATAAGAGATTTTATTTAAATAAAATTTAGAAATATTCCAAATGAATTAGACTTCATAGGCCCAATAAAGATCCAGTAAGGGAATATTTTTAGAAATTCATCGATAACATCCTCTGCGGGCTGACCCAGTTCCAACTATGGTATCAGAGCCTAATAGCCTATGCGGTCTAAATTCGCCATGTTAGGATTAACTATTAAGCTCACAGCCCAAAGGTTGTCCCTAATAGAAAAAGCCCAATTTGAGTTGGGTCTTGGATTAATTTTCAAAATTGTTTGAAAACAAAAATATAAGATTTTAAATTTAATAGTTAAATTTAAAATAAAACATATACATATTATAAATGTTATAATATGATTAAAATTTTTAAATTTTTTGAAAACTAATATAAATTAATTTCAAATTTTATAAAAATTTACCAATGAGGTTAATAAAATATATTAATAAAATAAGTTAATTAATTATAAATATATACATGTATTGTATATTATAATATATGTTATGTTGTTTTAAAATATTAAAATAACATAAGTATGCATGTGTGTGTATAAATGAATTTCAAAATTAATATAATTTAATTAAATTATTTAATTAAGTAAATTAATTAAAAGGTTAGTTTATTAAAAAATAAACACATACATATGATATACATGTTGTACTATAACGGTTATAGTATATATGAAATATTTAATATAAATGTTATATTAAGATAATATAAAATTAACAAAAATGTTAATTAATTAAATAAGATTTAATTAATATAATACTATATATAAGACTATTGTATAAGTAATATGAAATATAAAAGATATATAATAATGAAACTTATATGATATGAATGTATAATTAAAGGTTGAACATTAAGAAAACCTATATAGACTTAAGGAGTAAATACATATGTAAATGTATGTATACCATAATTTTCGATGTGTTCGACACTTGAATCATGAAGGTATTTCATAAGAAATACATTATTCCTTAAGTTGATGTCACTTAATATAATATATTAAAGATTATGAACCTTCAATATAATGTTGTCCACTACCGTATATATATTAATAAATTACTTGCATACTCCTTGGTTGTTGAGCAAACTCAAGCTAGGGATGTTATGTGTAGTATTATTAATATATTGAATAGATGAGGTAAAATAACTATATGTATTTGTTGTACAAACTCAAGGTACACATACTATACTTAGACCGTTGCGATATGGTAGGTACAAGCGAATTATTTCGTTTCCATTTGTGGAGAAAACTCAAGGTCGAAGTGAAATTTGGACAAGGTACTAAGGGTTGGGAGTTGTATATGATATAACTGATAAGTAGTTATCCATCATTCGTGAAGCTATGATTTGTTGAGCAAACTCAAGGTCAGAATTCCAAGATGGACGAGTCCTAACACTCACTAGTAAAGTTGAAAGACTTCAATGTTTTGCTTAGGGTTTAGTGAAACATAAAAGACTAATGGGAGCCTTATTAGGAAAAATGAAATGATAACATTTAACCTTTTTAACATTGTAAGAACATATGCTATAAAATGTTATAATAACCTACATTGGTGAATTTGTTCATTTAACATGATTGATAAAAGCTTATCAATTAGGATATACAAATGAATTGAGTTAAAGATTGATGAATAGAAATATGGCATATACTTACTAATAATTGCTTCTTGCATGTTAATGTTTCAATACCCATGTAACAGCCTGATTTTATAACCATTAAATATATTCATAATTTGGTCACTTAAATCTTTAATTGGTCAAGACTATGTATTGCATTCTATGAGTTTCGAACTCTAAAAGCAATAGAAGACCATGGATATTTAATCCATATAATATCGCATATAAGTGTTATATGGGGAATGGTCATAGTTCGCAATATACGATACTTCGATGCAAAATAAGTCAATAAACAATATTATGAGATAGAATGTCCAATTTGATTGGTTACAAAAGGATCATATTTTGTTAAATGTAACACTAGACCAAAACTACAAGAAAAATCTAAGAGTTCGATCACCGAATCCTTAAATGTTAAGGATAATCAAATGCGCTTTTGTAAACAGTTCGTCATGATATCGTAGTAAGGGTTTTCTTTTGAATGGTTTGACCATTTAGAAAGGAAAACGAATGTAAAAGTGTAGATGTAATTTAAGGTACAGTTGGGATGAAGAGAGTGAATAGTCACTTTTGATTTGGAAAGAAACATCAGAAACGAGAATTATACTAATAATAATTGATACTAAACATTGGAATGAGAAATATGATTTCTATTCCGAAATGTACTTCCATATAGAAAATTGTTTTCTATGAGATTTATATCTTTGAGTTCAATATATTTGATCAAAGAACTGTTCACCGTAAACTAGTTGCAGCATATGACATAAATAACCTATATTAAGTGAATGGTGGACCTCCGAATTCAGTATGCTATTATAGCAATAGCGGAAATAGTGGGAGAGTGCCAGTAACACTTATTAATTGCATCAAGTTACGAAAATTATTTTCATAAAATATACTGAAAATTATTTATGAAATAATGACTATTTTTCGGTGCTGATGAGAAATAGACATTGTTATATTTCACTGTGAATATTATGAATATTCGTTATGAAATAAAAGTATAACGTGGTTGTAACATCCCCCTACTAGGAGGCCGTAAACTAATGGCTACGGATGTTGCAGTCATGCATAGTTATTAATCATCGGCGACCGAATATGGCGACACTAGGTACACTTATACACAGAAACACAAGAATATGGAAACAAACTTAACAGCAAACAAATTCCACTTTCCATTTCAAAATATTCCAAATTGATTACATAATTCCCATTTGCAAACCACGTTCAGATAACATATAATTATTACAAATACGCCAAGAGTGACATATGAAGATGCCCTCTTGGTAGATCAGAGTATATAGATAGGCAAGATAACAATTTTCCTTTACAAACAAAACACACAGCGGAAATAAAAAGAACTCTAATAACCAGCTTGCCTCTAGCACATCCTCGAAAGCTTTATTTGTTTAAAAGAACACCTGGAAACCTTAACTCTCAATCTACTCAAAGTCAATTGGGTACCCGAGAGTTTAAGGGGAAAAAACTTCGAGTCAGACATAAAGCTTGGTATGAATAATAATTTACCATCTCAAACCATTTAGATATCTAGTGAGACCACGCCGCTTAGCGGAATGGGTTTTCCCCTCACTAGTATCCTAAAACAGTTATAAAACCATATACTGTGCTCTTGCATCCAGAATGGTTAAAACATAGTATTTCAAAACATTATGATGATATGCAAAACAAATAAATCAATTCTGAAACCTATTGGTAACTCCATATCACAGGGATCACTAAGAACCTATTGGTAACTCCGATATCTTATTTTTTATCCTAGTTTTCATGGGCTAACTAGGAACCTATTGGCTGACTGCCAATATCTTAATCCGGATATAGTTTTCATGGGCTAACTACAAACCTACTGGCCCCTGCCAGTATCAAATCATAGATTTCATGGGCTGACTATGAACCTATTGGCCCCTGCCAATAACATACAGTTTTCATGGGCTTACTGTAAACCTATTGGCCCCTGCCAATACCTTTAGTTAAGATTTTTAACATTTGTTAAGTTATATTAACTACTGGGTCAACCTAGCTGGTTATTCTGCCCTTTCCCCAAAATACAGTTATGGGTTAATAACAATGTGAATAATATTTCCAAAATCTTTATTTATGCCATTGTTTTTCCTTTAAAAATGAGAATGGGTTATTTGTTTTGAAACTTTTAAACATCACTTTCGAAACCACTGGATGACCTCCTTCGAAAGCATAGAAAACCTCTTTTCAAAACTCTAAGTATATACCTTTCGAAACCAATGATACCTTTCGAAGGTATCAAGAGAACATTCTTTAAAACATAGCTTCGAAACACATAAAGTACCCTTTCAAAAGTATTATGTTTACTGTTTATAAACATCATTTCGGTCAAAGTGGTTATATACGAAAGTATCCCTTTCGAAACCAAATAAATAAATTTGGGGAAAAATTGATGGTGTCGGAACCATCTTAGTCGAAAGCTAAAACCTTTAAAATCAAAACTTTGAAGGACAGAGTCGAAACCCCCTTTCAACTCCATCACCTTCGAAACCCTCAACCCCTTCGAAAGCATTCAAGAAAAAGGCTTAGGTTAAAACAAAAGTAACCCCTTCGACAACATAAATGATTTCAATGCAGTCGAAAGGGGAATTTGCGGCTTGGTTTCAACTATGGTGGAAACCAGTCCTTTCGAAAGCTCTTATTTAAGGAAAAAGGTACCCCTTTGAAAGCTAATACTTTAACATAATATGACAACCTTCTTCGAAAGCTAATTATAAAACCCTTTCGAAAACATATATTTCGACTATGTCGAAAGCTTTAAGTACAACATGGAAAAACTTTAACTTTTGAAAACAAAGCAGGGTTTCGACTCCATCGGAAGCTAACCTTTCGAAACCAAGGCTTCCACCCTCCTTCCAATCCACTGCATACCATCTAAGTGATATCTTGTGTATTGGTTTTGACTATGGTGGTATTGACTGTGTTGGTTTCGACTGGGACGAGGCGGAATCAAAGGAGTTGAAAGGTACTTACTAACAGAGGCGGGACACCTTTTTTTGATTTAAAGGCTGAAATATAGCAACTTTTAGTAATTTACTTTCTAACAACCTGCCTATTTGTAAACCATTAATTGGCTGTCATAAAAACTTTTCAAATACTTCCCCTTTTAAAACTGCCGCATTTATCTCAAATTAAAACCATAAAAACGTAAGGTTTAAGCCCTTCCATATACTAAAACCAATGTTTTTAGAAAAGTCCTTCTTTTAAAATAATTTATTTTCCCTAGTAAATCAATCAGTAAAAATCCCCAAAAATCATAGAAATTCAATTTCATCATGTAATCAAATATATTAAAATTTTAGACCCAATTTCTTCCTGAAATTCTGGAAATAAATTTTAAACCCAATTATATCATATTTTTCATCAAAAATTCATAATAAAATTTCCATAGCTTGGAAAATTCTGAAAATTAAAACCATGTGAATGGACAAATGTGTGGAGTGTATAGCCGTGTAATATAAAATGGCTATTTACTAATTATGCCCATGTGTAGTTTAATTAACCAATAAACCAATTTAAAGCCCATTTATCTTATTAATAAGCATGACCCTATATATATATATATATATATATAATTTATTCAAATCCCAGTCTCCTTATCATCATTATTCTATTTAATTTAACTAACTAAATTTCTTGAATAATGTCATTAAAATTTAGGGATGTTACAGGCTCCCCCTTAAAGAATTTCGTCCTCGAAATTCAGTAAGGACTAAATACTAAACTTAGCAATCATCTGTAACAACACCTAACAACCATACTAGTCTAACTGACTAGCAACTATCTATAGAAATCTAATATAGACATACCCTCAAAGCAGATCAGGATAAGTATCTCTAATCATGTCCTCTGTTTCCCAAGTACAGTCCTTCTCGTTGTCGCTCCACTAAACTTTCACCAACGTGACTATCTTGTTCCTTAATCTTTTTTCATCTTTAGCTACAACCCGAACTGGTTGTCTAACAATAGTCAAATTAGGCTCTACTACTAAGTCATCCAACCATGTCGAAGGAATAGTAGTCTCTGGATCATTCACATATTTGTGAAGATGAGACACATGAAATACATTATGGACACCTGCCAAACTGTTCGGCAACTCTACTCTGTATGCGAACTTTCCAATCCTCTATATAATCTTGAGTGGCCTACATATCTTGGGGCTAACTTCCCTGACTTTCCAAATCGTATTACACCCTTCATAGGTGATACCTTATGAAAACCTTATCTCCAACTAAGAATTCTAGGTCCTTACGCCTCTTATCTGCGTAACTCTTCTATCTGGACTGAGCTTCTTTCATCCTTCCCCGGATTAACTCAATCTTCTCTGACGCCTCTCTAACCAAATCTGGACCTAAGACTAATCTGTCTCCAGTCTCCAACCAACATGCTAGTGGTTTGCATGGCTTCCATACAAAGCTTCATATGGCGCCATTCCTATACTAGTCTGGTAACTATTATTATAGGAAAACTCAACCAAATGTAGGTGATCCTCCCAAGATCCACCAAAGTCCAATACACAAGCTCTCAATAAATCTTCGAGTACCTTATTGACTCTCTTTGTCTGCCCATCCGTCTGAGAATGATATGCAGTACTCATATTAAGCTTGGTACTCATCACTTGCTGTAGACTCTTCCAGAATTCACTAGTAAATAAAGCATCTCTGTCACTGACTATACTACTAGGAACTCCATGCAGTCTAACTATGTTCTTCAGGAATAACTTAGCCAAAACATGTGTCGTTCTGGTTGACTTAGCTGGAATGAAATGGGCACTCTTGGTCAATCTGTCCACTATAACCCATATACTTTCATTACCTCTATTTGACCTTGGCAACCCATCTATAAAATCCATAGATATCGAATCCCATTTCCAAACTGGAATCTCTAAAGGCTGTAGTAACCCACTTGGTTTCTGGTGTTCATCTTTCACTTGTTGACAGTTTGCACACTGCCTAACCCACAAGCCAACATCCCTCTTCATGCCTTCCCAATAGAAGCTTCTCTTAATATTCTGATACATCTTGGTTCCTCCAGGATGAATCGTAAACTTGGATCGATGACATTCTCCGAGAACTTCTTTCCTCGAGTTCTCCACATTCGAAACACACAACCTTCCCTTCTTTCTTAGCCATCCTTTCTGGTCAAGGCTAAAATCCTTTAGATCATCGACCTTAGTTCCAAACTCAAGCCTTCTGATCCTTTCAGCTAATACTGAATCCTCCTTCTTCTTAGAAGCAATTTTCTTAATCAATACTAGTTGAACTTCTAAGCTGGCGGTACTCTGGCTAGAACCAGTAGTCGATCTTAACTACACATCACAAATGACTAAAACTTCTAAATCCTTCCACTCCTCCAACATAGCAAACACTATATTCCAATGTTTCTAGCTAAGAGCATCAGCCACTTTATTACCTTTTCCTGGTGTATATTCTATACCAAAATCATATGCAGCCAGAAACTCCAACCACCTCTACTGTCTCATATTCAACTCCTTCTGAGAGAATAAATACCGTAAAGACTTATGATCGGTACACAACTTAAATCTCTCCCCTAAGAGATAATGTCTCCAAACCTTCAATGCGAAGATCGCAGCTGCCAACTCCAAATCATGAGCAGGATATCTAACTTCATGCGGTCTAAACTGCCTAGATGCGTAGGCAATGACTTTACCACTCTACATCAACACCACTCCTAATCTAGTCCCACATGTATCAGTATACACCATCAATCCTTGGTTCCCGTCCAGAACTACTAAAAAGGGAGCATTGGTCAACAAATTCTTTGACTTAAGGAATGCCTCCTCACATTTGTCGGACCAAACAAATCTCACCTCCTTCCTGGGTAGCTTAGTTAAGGGTGCTGCTATCCTTGAGAAATCCTTAATGAATCTCCAATAGTAGCCAGCAAGTCCAAGAAAACTCCTAATCTTAGTCACCATCTCTGGTCTCTTCCAATCATTCACAGCTTTGATCTTATCTGGATCGACTGACATGTGACCAAGAAATTTTACCTCTTTCTTCCAGAAATTCTAGACTAAGGAGTTGGCAGGTTGTGTGGTTTGAAAGACTACATGTAATAATTATACGTAAAGGAATCTTTTATGAATCGTCCTAAGAGAATTTAGGGAACGATGGTCATTAGATGACTAATTTATGTGAATATATATATATATATATCGTAAACTAATGCAAAATTAGTTTTATATAAGGTAATTCATAAAATGTTTATGAATGTTTGTTCCGTAGCACTAAGAAGCAATTGTTGTTTCAAAAAATACCAACTTCGTAACGAAGGAATTTCTTTAAGAAATTATTGGTATAAAATGAACTTGGATACGATCTAATGTTAAAATTGATTACAACTGATGAAATGAAACTGACCAAACCTAAATAAACATAAATACATTAGAATATCTAATGAATATTCTTATACATTAAAAAAGAAACTATGAGTTTCTTGTCAATGTCAAGAATAAACATTCCTCGGTTATTTAATTAAACCATTAAGGGTATTGACTCTATAATATGGTGCGATGCGCAAATCTGAAATAGATTCCAAGTACATTATCAAAATAAAATTTTGATAGTTGTATCCAAAAGGATATCATCCATTGGCCGCAATTGGGTCTTTATGAGAAAGACAAATGCAGTTGTAGTATAGTGAGCCACATTGATAAGAATATTACCGTGAATCTCAATTGTAAAAATTAACGTAACAGAATCGGCATTCGACGTGCTCAAGTTAATTTGGATTCTACTCACAAAATTATCGCATGTTATAACTTTATATTTTGGTACGCATGTGTTGAAGCATAAAACTCTAAATAATGATTTAGAGTAAACTGTTTACACGTAATAACTAAACTGTCTCAAAGTCAGTTGTAATGACCTGGATTTTCGAAAGTTTTATACTTAAATATCAGGATTACTTAAATATTTAAATCGTGGATTTAATGTAAATACAAATGATTTCAAAAAATTATTTAAATTCTTTTTAAATAATAATGATGATAGTAAACTTTAATTTACAACTAAAAGTGATTAAACTTGTTTTATTAATAATTCTGTTTAGTTAACATGTGAAATTATCATTTCGGGGCACTTCTCTTAGATTTTGATGAAATCAGTGTTGTTGGATCCGAAAAATGAATTGTTATACACCAACGAGTTTCATGGCGATCGCACATGATGTGTGGTCGTGCGTGCTTGAAACACATAGCGTTTAATTTAAAAGAATAAAATATATTATTATTTCTCCTATAAATAAACCTTAACTCAGACCCTTCTCTTTCACTTTCCCTTTTGCTCTACATTATAAATTTTTGCCTGAGAATGAGTAGCCGCCTTCTTCCCTAAGTTGTTTCAGGAGTTAGTAGTGATGAAATCGAATGATTGTGGTTCTGTTGGGATCGTGTGGGCTAATGCTTCATATTGGTGTGCTTTGATTTGGGTGTGACGAGGTTCGGGTGTGCTTAACTAGGAACAATCAAGGCTAAGGTTACCGATTGTCGATGGTTGAGGTGGAGATACGCTTAGGCAATTGTCCTATTGTACTTCTTATTCAAAGGAGAGGGGAGGCCGAAGGTTTGGTGAGGCACGGTTACTTATTGATGGTCGCGACATTGGGTTTGGGTCACGATTCGATTTAAGGGTCCGAAGATGAAACCGAGTTTGCCGTTGAACTCATGGTGGTGCAAGGAGTTGATCAACGTTGATATGAGGTGCTTTGGTGGACCAAAGAAAAATGCGACCTGTAGCATGGAAATTCAGTGCACACGGTCACGATTTTAAGGAGAAGGTCATATATGTCATGGTGGGAGTCAATGCGTCGAGTGCATGGAGAGGAGATCAACAGAATCGACAGTTTTGGATTTAGTGGAGCGTAGCTCCGTATCGAGGTGGAAACGTGCACACCTGATGGGTTGGTTGAGTATTAAATTACAAGTGATAATTTGGAGAGGAGGGAAGAGAGATTAGAGGAGGATTAGATTATAAAGGTAATTAAGTTAATTGAATTAATTAATGTTATTTAAATCTCAAATCTTTTATAACTTGTAACTTTTGCATATGAGGTCCAATCGAGAAGCCATTTTCGCAGTTGCACTTGTATTGGGATTCTCTACGTTAGGAATTGGTTTGGGCTTGGGTGACTTTACTCACCAGTTGATTCTATACTGTTGTGTATATAATTTTTGGTTAATTAAAATATAAATAGTATAACAAACAACGCAAGTTATTACTTTCGGATCCCGCCTTGTTTTGAAAAACAAGTGAACAATATATGCAGTATAATCCTCCTTTTGATTCTGTAAAACATGTATCATAGCCCAGACTTACTATTTACATGTTTGATATTGTTGTGTGAAAAGTGATAGTGTTATAAATGTTTTAAGCAATATAGTCGTTATAAACGTGCTTTGAAATCCTTGATATTTGACATATGTTAAATTGGACAAGTTGCGATATATTGTGGAAATATATACGTGTGTATATGTGTGTGTGTGTAACGCCCCACCTCTATGCTCATAATAACAAAGAGTATTAAAAGAAATACTGTCTATTATTACGAAGAATAAGGCTGGATAGGAGCGACCATCCGTAGTTGGCCTTACCCTAATATTGGTTACCTCGATAGGAGTGGTATATACTTTTTATTTTTCATCTCTTATTTGTTTACTCCCATCGACATACCCAATTATAGTACAAAACGAACTACGACGGTTCATAATAGTTTAGGACAATAAATATAATAATAACACAGATAATATAATGCGGAACACAGATTAAACAAAAAGTCTCATATATATAACTGATGTCAGTTACAATACAGTTGACACAATACATATGATACAACTACAACTGTCGACTCAAGAAGTTATATATACAAGTACATTATCGACTAATATACATGAATACATATCAACTTAAAACAGACACACTGACTGCTATGACACGACGAAGCCCACTTCAAAAGATGTGAAAAGTCTTCATAGCTCAACAGCAACTCAAAACAGTAAATCTACAACCTGAAATAACTCGGGTCTGACCCGAGTATTAAATTCAAAAGAAAATAATACACGGGTCAGTCTAATTCAAACTCAATAATAATCAAATATCAAATAGACGACAGTCACAGAAATCTCGTATATCCAACTTCTCGATAAGAGAGTCGGATAACGGCAGATATAACACTAAACAGTGTTAAACAACAATCAGTAAATTCAAACCATCAACCAGATAAATAAAAAGATTATCAATGAAGATAATTTAGAAAACAGCAGAATTGTCTAAACGACAATTAACACAAAATCTAATTATTAAATAAATAATTAGAAACTCAGAATCTAATTATCAAATAGATAATTAGACAAATCTCAAAATGATCAATCAAATCAAAGTTCTGTGTGGCTGCAGTACACGCACGCGTGCACTGCCTCGCCACTACAATGAGTCAAAACTGCAAAGGTCAAGTCATGCTAGCATGACTCAACACAATTGCAACAAAGTGAACTCAAGAATTAGACTCAAATCCAAATGCACAATGAAACAGTGGGACAACAATGGTGCAACAATGATAAAGTCAGTGCCAACAGTAGATGACAACAACTCAATCAATCTGATATGCAATGCACAGCATACGTGAGGTTTGAGTTCAAAAATATCAAGAGGAGAAATAGTGGTACAGTAGACCAGCTGAACCCAACTCAATATGCATATACAACAGCAACAATAACAGTGCACAACTGTATAATGAAAATTTACAACTCACACAAGGTCAAACCCAAAGTGTTTTTGCAAAATCCAAGTGACCGAAGTCAAAGTACCAGAGAATTCAAATCCGTTAAATCATGAAATTGCAAGATCAAAATCAAGATAAATGTCGGGTCAACAGCATATAGAACAATCACAAAATCAACAGCCAAAATGACCAAAGGCAATGTCGACCAAGTCAAAGCCAAAAGATCAACAGTGGGTTTCAAGCGACAAAAATCAAAATCGTCAAAATCAAGTCAATCCATAAATGAACTAGCATGAGTAAGTGAATGCAAGAGTTGACCAAACAACACAATGCCATCCCAATGAAATATCAACAATAAGATGGCTGTAAACAAAATATATGAAACTGCTTCAAAGGGTGACAACATGTATGCTACAGATTTAAAACCCAAAGTAATCCCAAATCCCAACTAAAGTTCCAAAGTACACCTGACGTACCTAAGCAGATAGCAAAATGACCTAACAAGTTATACAAGTTATGTATAAAGGTACTGTAAACCTGACAGTGCAAAATGGCATATGTATATGCACATGCAATCTGGTCAAAATTGTTCTGGGTTGAACCAGATTACAAGATAATAAGTAAATCCAGCCCAACAAAACTACAGACTTATCTCAAAAACAGCTCACCAGTCCACAATCAGAAGTTAACAAAGTAGAAGTGACGCAAAAATGCAACTGCACTAACCCCAACAACATGAAGGGGCAGCTTAGTGACTAGCAGGTGACACACGGCAGTGAACAAAATAGTGCAGGAGTTCAAAACACTGCAACACTACAGAATGCGCAGTAAAGTCTAATGATCTCATGAGGATAATGTAGCCAAGATCGAGCGTGCTACAGCAAGTATAAGAGGCTATGCAAACAGTGTAAGCTGATATCAAAGTAAGAGAGTTCGAATCGAAATGTAGTTGCAAGTTCGAACAGAGAAACTGTTATTAACCGCAGACACTAAAATAGTGTAACAAATTCACATGAAGTCACAATCATGAATCAACCAAAGCTTTCCCAGGGGACTTACATATACAGGGATGCAGTGTTCAAGGCTGCGATAAAATCAAGCATAGTAGCAGTTTAAAGCAAGTCAAAATATCATCGTAAATTATCAACTGGCCAAAGTCATGTAAAGTTTCAAACTAATGATAATTAGCAAGTTCGAACAAACACACACCAATGCCGTAATAGTCAAGGAATTCGAACCAAACCAAAAACCCCACAAGTTCAGAAGTTATGGAACGGCAATCGAACAATCAGAAATCACTAAAATTCAACGCAACAATTTCCAACCGAAATCAAAACTCATGAAAACCAAGAACAAAAGATCAATGACTCTGAATTAGATGTGAGTAATAATAATTACTCACCTTAGCCTAAAGCTGCCGTGAGCGAAGCGAAGGAAACGTCGATCGACAAGGCAAGCTCGAACCTTCGATCGAGCTTCAGAAGTCGTCTTCTTCGATTCGTCTAAAGCCCTAGTTTTCAATTTGGGACGAAGAGGAATGAACGAGCTTGAAGCCGCCACCATTTTTTTTTCTTTGTCGCTCGATTTCTTAGGGTTAAGAAAAACGAATCAAGGGAACGGGTTTGCCAATCAATAAGAATAGAGGAATGGGTACAATAATCTTCACGGCAACAAAGAAAGGCTTGGGCCAAACAAATTTTCTTTAAAACCCACGTAAAATTTTACAAATTCAAAAAGGATCTCAATTTGATTAAAATTCCTATTGCAACTAGATAGCAATTAGCTAACTGATTAAAATTCCAATAATAATTAACAACCGGTATAATCGTCATTTTGACGACAATTAACTGTTCTAAAACTCCGGGTTGTTATAGTGTGTGTGTGTGTCTATATATATATATGTGTGTGTGTGTGTGTGGATACACACACTTTGGTGTGTTTGACATAGAGGAATTGGTTTGGATATTTGTGGAAATTGAAAATGAAAGTCATAAATTGTAGAAGCGAAAAGGTCACGATGGATGCACTTTGAAATCGCTATGTTCAGTGATTTTAAAGTTAACTTTGAAGACATTCTAGGGCATTTTCATATTTTTAATAAGTACTGCAAGCGTACTTATTATCGGAAAATATCAAAGTTTAAATATATTACTGATAATAATTATGGAATTTTTAAAGTAATGGTTTTAAATTATAAAACAGGTTTTTATGGTTTTTAAATAAATGTTTTAAAATATTAGTATATATAGTTTTAGAAAATTTGCTAAAGTTTTTATTTAAGAAATAAAAGGCTTTCATATTATAATAACTTCCAAATTGTTTATAGTAATTTATTACATACCTTAGTTTTATAAATAAATTAGTATGTGTATGCGTGCGTGTGTGTGTGTGTATAAAGGTATTTTAGTATATTTAGAAGTTTTAAAAAGGACGTTTAAGCATTTGTAAAAGGATATAAAGGAGTTTTTTTATTATAACACTTATTATAATTGATTGTTTTATAAAATTGATTAAAAAGGTATATTACCTTGTTTAATAAGTGAAGATGTACTTAGAGCTTTAAATGAATGTTTCATAGTCAATGAAAAGTATAAAAGTGATTTTGGATTTATAGTAACGATGTTTGAGAAATATTTGTTTTAACCCTTTTAACTATACTTTGAAAAGTGATTAGACCTTTAAAATGGAGTTTTAATGATATTGATTAAGTAAAATGGTTTTGGGTTTGTCATAAACAATGTTTTAGTAAAATTTGTTTTTAAATCCTTGAATAATATTTTAAAGTGAAATGGTTTTGGGTTTGTAGTGACAATGTTTGAGTAACATTTGTCTTAAGCCCTTTGAAATTGATTTGAGAATATACTTATACGGTTAAGACAGTATATAAATACTTTTGAGAGTATTGAAACATGTAGAAATGAATATGGAGGTTTTAATTAAATAGTGAATTTTAATTAATAAATGAAGTTTTATTTATAAAGAGTTTTTGAGTAAAATTGAGTTTTACTAATAAAAGAGGTTTTTAATTAATAAATGAAGATTAATTAAAAAGGGGATTAGAAGTCGTTTATATGACTTGATCATGTCTTGTGTGTTTCGATCATGCTTTGTGTGTTACTTACTTATGGATAGTATATGGAACTTAGTTTCCTGTATGCGATTATTCTCATTGTTATTGAAATAGATCAAAATATTACTCTGGAAACATCTAGAAGAAACACGAGAATTATACGATATAGTTATCTTTGGTGATGCTATACTGTGCGTATAAACTCGTTTTGCTCTTTTAGGACAAATGATTAGGAAATCTGTCCACTTAAATGGTTAGGAGGTGATCTTCGCTCTTATATATTGTATGTTTATTTCATACAGAACCAAAGTTGAGTTTATTGAAAATCTGTCGATTGGTTTTGGAGCACCCGGTAAGCGGGGGAGTGTACTTATATGAGATGACTTGAAACTATAACCACTCCTAAACTATATACGTGTTATATGC
The DNA here is from genome assembly GCA_030737815.1 of Allium fistulosum. Classification (NCBI taxonomy): domain Eukaryota; kingdom Viridiplantae; phylum Streptophyta; class Magnoliopsida; order Asparagales; family Amaryllidaceae; genus Allium; species Allium fistulosum. The sequence goes on from CM060902.1 coordinate 303,892,367, forward strand.
ATTGGAAGAGGTTCATGATTGGTTCGAGATGTAGGAATTTATATGGAGATTCGAGATCCGTTTGAGATGCTCGAACACATGTAGTTATTCGTGATCTATTCAGGATGTGGGAATCCATGTATGATTCTGAAATCTGTTGAGATATGAGAATCCATGTGTGGTTCCAAGATCTGTTCTAGTTGGCGACTAGTGTGTCGAAATCCATTCGAGTTGTGACTCATGTGATGAAATGCAAAACATAGCCTCACCAGCGATGATGACACAAACCAGAGATAGGAGACATAGCCAGTAGGGTTGGCAAACCCATAGGGTGCATGCGACTCCATTCTAGAGATACTTATATGGATATGCATGCAGGAGCGATGCATCAGGTCTTAGCAAGACCAGCTATGTTTTGTCCTATGGTACATTCGCTAGAGATGTACAATGCTTCAGAAGGATATCTTTGATCCTTCTGCAAGGGGACCATTCTTGAGGTACTGAGGGCACCTCCTTGGAAATCCTTCAGCTCTACCGACAGATAAAGCACCTTAGCGGTTGTGATTGTATATATATTATTGTTGTGATGTACACTCACATGCATCACACCTACATGATTATTTGTATTTCACATCTTAGACATTATTGTAATATCACTGGATTTTATAATAGAAATGGTTCGGTTATCGTAAGGTAAAAACCCGTCCGTGTTTATTTGCAACATGGTCTTACGAGATACTCTTATTTTGAAGGGTTTTACAAATATAATAATCCATATGATTCGAGTTTCTCACGATGATTTACCGGACTAATTTAGGTGTTATTTTCTTATAATGCTCGGGTCAGCCCGAGTATATTTCCAGGTTTAGCTGTGGTTCATTGGAGCTTTCGAAGAGGAGCTGAATGATTTTCTACCATATTCTATTTTTGCCACATTACTTGTTTTGTATATATATTAGCATTTGTGAGGACAGGCATTTATTACTATCCAGGCTAATGATGGTTAGTTTACTATGATTAATAATATGTATATCAAAGTTTTCTTTTTGGTAAAGTCCTTTTGAGATATTATATATTATCGTTCCAAATGTGAGATTATGATATTGTGTTTTTCTTTCTTGTTCCTTTTATTTTCTTTTTTTTACCCTAACATTCTATCTTTCTGACACTTGGGTGCTCGGTTCTGAATACCGAGGATGTATTAGTGTCAACATTCAGAAATCGTAAAGGCGTACCATTACATGTTGATGCAGGCCAAGTACTAAGTCATGACCGACTTAAGGAAATGGAAGGTCTAAGTCGTGACCGACTTAACAAAAATGGCATGATTCGTCCACGACTTAACCAAGGCAATAGCATGAGTCGCCCACGACTTATCGGAGTTGAAGACATAAGTCGCCCACGACTTACAGGAGGAGCAACACAAGTTGAAAATGCGCAAGGCTTAAGTCGGCAACGGCTTAAGGGAAGTGTTCTGGGTAGTGTACGACTTAACGGGACAGGTGATAAGTCGTTACCGAGTTACGACTTAGTTAAGTCGTCTGGATTCCTTAAGTCGGATACTGGGTTAAGTCGAGAAGTCACTATTCACTAAGTCGTTCAAGCTTAAGTCGTGTGAAGATGCTACTGTGATATGTGTTTAAGTCGCTGGTAGTTTTAGTTGAGTCGCTGCTGAGGATAAGTCGTCGCCGAGCTATGATGAGTCGTTAAGTCGTCTACGACTTAAGTGTTGAGTCGTTGTATGGTATTGTATTGTGTTTTCTTAAGTCGCTTGTACATAAGTCGTATGTCGAGGACTATGTGTTGTAATCTCTTAAGTCGTGCACGACTTATGGTAAGTCGCATCTGTTGAGTCGTCTATGTTAAGTCGCAGGTTATAAGTCGGCAACGACTTAAGACTTGTGTAATTTTCTGGGCATGTTTTGTAACTTCTATAAATAGGCCGGTGGTGCCATTTGTAATAGTTTAGTTGATTTGAAATAAAACTCTTGTTTTGTTAGCTTTTTGCTTTCACCCAATTGGTAGTTGAGTGTAATCTCCTATCTCCTCTTTCGGTTAATTGAGTGCGCTCGATTCAACGACTGCAGAAGCCGATTCACGGAATCTAGTGTGCTAGATCAACGTGTGAAGAATCGTAGATCTTTGAACCCGGTATCGTGCGCGATCAACGAGTTCGGGATAGCTAGAATTCGGTATCTTCGGATCAACGAATTTGGGCATTTCAGTATTCATCAATCCATCGATTGCTACTTTCGTCGATCTACATTGTTTTTGAGTAATCCGCTGCGCCAGTTTTGGTATCAAAGCTTGTTTAGCCAATCATAGCTAAATCGAGTCTTGGAGCCAATCATCTTGAAGAAGTTTGAATCGAAGTGAAGATTTGAGGTTATTAATCACGGCCGAGAGCAAGAAGGGAAGTTGTTCGACTTTGTATTAAAGTTTGGAGGACGGATCTATCTTGTTTGGGAGTTTGGTTGTTCGTCATGTTCATCACAATTTGCAACACGTGTGAAGATTTCGATCCATTTCATTTTGGATCTAAGTTCGAATTGTGTTTGAATTTGAAGTGTTTGTGAAGTTTTCAAGCATGCCGCCAAGAAGAGCTAATCGACATCAAAACGTTGAAGCATTGTATCGAAGAGAAGAAGTTGATGAGATGGAGCAAAGAATCAATGAAAACTTTAGTGAAAAGCTTAACGAAGGAATTGGTCGGTTAGAGAAGATGATGTTAGAGATAAATCAGAATCGGAGAAGGGTATCACCGAATCTAATCATGGGGGAAGTCGAGTCTCACCACAATCCAATCGAGAAAGAAGTGTTGATGATGATCAAAGGCGTGGGAGGAACGTGAATGATCATGAACGGAGGAATGTAGATAGAAGGGATGATGGTGGAAGACGTGATGGAAGTAGAGATGTGGGTGGACGAGATAGACAATGATATACATCTGATTTTGAAGAGGAGTATGATGGTGGTAGTGTTCGAGGACAAGGACGAGGACAAGGAAGAAATCACTCTGAGTATGATCACAAGTGGGAGTCGGGGATGAAGACTGAAATTCCTGAATTCAAAAGTGGTATGCAAGCGGAGGAGTTTTTAGATTGGGTGGCTAATGTTGAAGAGATTTTTGACTTCAAAGAAGTTCCAGAACATCGTAGAGTGAAGTTGGTTGCTACGAGGTTGAGGGGTAGAGCTTTGGCATGGTGGCAGCAAACCAAACTTACACGTGAACGAATGGGGAAGTCAAAAGTTGAATCTTGGGAGAAGATGAAGAAATTGATGAAAGCAACGTTCTTACCTTACAATTATCAATCTTTGATGTATCAACGTTCGCAGAATTTGAGGCAGGGCACAAAGAATGTTGATGATTACGCGGATGAGTTTTATCAGCTTATTGCGAGGAATGATATTATGGAAACGGAAGAGCAGCTGACATCTAGATTCATTGGGGGATTGCGAATGTAGATTCAGGATATGGTTAGCATGTTTGATCCTAGATCTGTAGCGGAAGCACATCAGAAAGCGTTGGCTTGGGAGAAACAGGGAAGACGAGGAGGTGGTATGTTTACAAATTCCAATAATCAAGTGAAGGGTGTTAGTGGAAGTTCTAATGTTTCAAACGTTGTTGCAAAACCAGTTGTGAATGAGGTGGGAAGGCGAAAGTCAATAATGGTTTCAAGTGTTATAATTGCCAAGAAATGGGCCACAAAAGTAGCGAATATCCAAAGCCGAAGAAGAGAGCTATGATAGCGGAGGTTGAGGATGAGGATGAAGAAGCTGAATGTTCCAATTCACCACCTGATGAGGATGAAGAAGCTGAATGTTCCAATTCACCACCTGATGAGGAGGAAGAAGAAGTGTCGGGAGACGAAGGTTACAATTTAATGATGAAGAGGTCCTGTTTAACACCAAAGCAAGAGGAGGATTGTAGTTGGTTAAGGAGCAATATTTTTCAGTCAACATGTACCATTCTGGGGAAGGTTTTCAAATTTGTTATTGACGCTGGAAGCTGTGATAATATAATTTCTTCAGAAGCTGTGAGGAAGTTGGCGTTGAAGACTGAGAAACATCTGAAACCGTACAAGCTAGCTTGGTTGAGGAAAGGCGGGGAGGTGAAGGTTGGACGAAGGGCTTGTGTGAAGTTTTCAATTGGAAAGAAATACAAGGATGAAATCTGGTGCGATGTGGTAGATATGGATGTCTGTCATTTGTTGCTGGGGAGACCGTGGCAGTATGATAGGGCGGTGCAACATGATGGGCGTACCAACAGTTACAGTTTCATGTTTGAAGGCACAAAGATTACTCTAGTTCCAAAGAAGCGACAACAGGAGGAAAACAAGTTGGAGGAGATTGAAGAGCTTAAAACTTTGTTATCTTTGAAGGAGTTTGTGAAGGAAGTAGAGGAGGAGCCTGAAGTGTTTTTGTTGATTGGGCGAGAGAGCAGTGAAGAGGTTGAAATTCCAGAAGAAGCGAAGCCAGTTTTGAAAGAATTTGACGATGTATTTCCAGAGGAGTTACCAACGGAGTTGCCACCGTTGAGGGATATACAACATCAGATAGATCTTGTTCCAGGTGTTGTGTTGCCACACAGACCACATTATCAAATGAGTCCAAAGGAACATGAAGAATTGAGGAGGCAAGTGGAAGAATTGCTTGAACAGGGGCGTGTGCAGGAGAGTTTAAGTCCTTGTGCTGTACCAGCTTTATTGGTACCCAAAAAGGATGGAACGTGGAGGATGTGCACAGATAGTAGAGCATTGAATAAGATCACAGTCAGATACAGATTTCCGATGCCGAGGCTTGATGATTTATTGGATCAAATCAGTGGGTCCGTAATATTTTCTAAGATTGACTTGAAGAGCGATTATCATCAGATTCGCATTAGACCAGGGGACGAATGGAAGACAGCATTCAAGACGAGGGAAGGATTGTACGAATGGCTGGTAATGCCGTTTGGTCTATCGAATGCACCGAGTACATTCATGAGGGTGATGAATCAAATTTTCAGACCGTACATTGGAAAATTTGTGGTGGTTTACTTTGATGATATTCTAATCTACAGTGCTAGTACAGAAGAACATGTTCAACATTTGAAGAAAGTGTTAATTATTCTACGTGAAGAACAATTCTATGCTGCTACAAAGAAGTGTGTTTTTATGGCGAGGAGTGTTCTATTTCTGGGGTATGTTGTGTCGGAAGAAGGAATACAGGTTGACCAAAGTAAAGTCGAAGCTATCAGAAATTGGCCGCAGCCCAAGACGATAACGGAAGTTCGTAGTTTTCACGGGTTGGCTTCATTCTATCGGAGGTTTATTCCACACTTTAGTAGTGTGATGGCGCCTGTTACAGATTGTATGAAGGGTAAACAGTTTTCATGGTCAGAGGAAGCAGGGGATGCTTTTGGGAAGATCAAGGAGTTGCTGACGTCTTCACCAATTCTAGTATTGCCAGATTTTCAGTTGGTGTTTGAATTACACACTGATGCGTCAAAGGTTGGGATTGGAGGAGTGTTGAGTCAGAGGGGACGTCCGATTGCATACTTTAGCGAGAAGTTATCAGGAGCAAAGATGAGATACGGTACATATGATGTGGAATTTTATGCTGTTGTGCAATCTATTAAACACTGGAGACACTATCTATTTCAGAAAGAGTTTGTTCTTTACACTGATCATGAGGCATTAAAGCATTTACAAGGGCAAGATAAGATTTCAGCGAGACATGCATCATGGATTGCATATCTACAACAGTTTACATTTGTTGTGAAACACAAATCGGGAGTGACGAATCGTGTTGCTGATGCTTTGAGTAGAAGGAATCATTTGTTAACAACAATGAAGATTGAAGTAACGGGATTCGATGTGTTACCAGAATTATTTGACGAAGATCCTTACTTTGCAAAGTTTGTTGATAAAGTCAAGAAGGGAGAGACGGATGAGTTTTTGATGGTAGATGGTTTTCTGTTCAAAGGAAATCGATTGTGCATACCTGATTGTAGTTTGAGAATGAAGATTGTAAAAGAGCTACATGAAGAAGGACATGTTGGGAGAGACCGTACATTACAGTTGATTTCACAGTCTTACTTTTGGCCATCAATGAGGAAAGAAGTGGAAAGGTTTGTGGAGCGATGTCATATCTGTCAGATTTCGAAAGGAACTGCAACTAATGCTGGGTTATATATGCCGTTACCTGTACCAACTAAACCATGGGTTGATGTGAGTATGGACTTTGTGTTGGGATTGCCGAGGACACAGTGTGGTAACGATTCCATTTATGTGGTGGTTGACCGATTTTCGAAAATGGCACATTTTATTGCTTGTAAGAAGACGGCGGATGCTGTTCATGTTGCTCAGTTATTTTTCAAGGAGATATATCGACTTCATGGATTACCAGAATCTATTGTGTCGGATAGGGATACTCGTTTTCTGAGTCATTTTTGGCTAAGTTTGTGGAAGATGGTGGGAACGAAGTTGAACTTTAGCAGCACTTATCATCCGCAAACGGATGGACAGACCGAGGTCGTGAACAGATCGTTGGGAAATTTGCTGAGGTGTCTTGTACAAGATAATCTGAAGAGTTGGGATATAAAACTATGTCAAGCAGAATTTGCTCATAATCACGCTGTAAACCGAAGCACTGGTTTCAGTCCATTTCAGATAGTATACTCAAGCTTACCGAGGGGACCGTTGGATTTAACGATAGTACCACAACCAAAGGGGACGGTTAAACGAGCTATTGATTTTGTTAATGGGTTGACTGATTGTCATAAAATCGTTCAGGAACGATTGGAGAAAGCAAATGAAAAGTATAAACGTTCGACAGATCTGAAGAGAAGAAATGTTGAGTTTAATGAAGGTGATTGGGTTTATGCAGTGTTAACAAAGGACCATTTTCCGGTGGGATCATACAATAAATTGAAAGCACGGAAGATTGGTCCAGTAAAAATTTTGAAGAAGATCAATGAAAACGCTTATAAATTGAGGCTGCCAGAGGATGTGTATACTTCCGATGTGTTCAATGTTAAACATCTCATACCATATCATGGGGATGAACTTATGGTGGAAGAGGATGGCGCAAATTCGAGGACGAATTTTTCTCAACCAGGGGAGGATGATGCAGGCCAAGTACTAAGTCGTGACCGACTTAAGGAAATGGAAGGTCTAAGTCGTGACCGACTTAACAAAAATGGCATGAGTCGTCCACAACTTAACCAAGGCAATAGCATGAGTCGCCCACGACTTATCGGAGTTGAAGACATAAGTCGCTCACGACTTACAGGAGGAGCAACACAAGTTGAAAATGCGCAAGGCTTAAGTCGGCAACGACTTAAGGGAAGTGTTCTGGGTAGTGTACGACTTAACGGGACAGGTGATAAGTCGTTACCGAGTTACGACTTAGTTAAGTCGTCTGGATTCCTTAAGTCGGATACTGGGTTAAGTCGAGAAGTCACTATTCACTAAGTCGTTCAAGCTTAAGCCTTGTGAAGATGCTACTGTGATATGTGTTTAAGTCGCTGCTGAGGATAAGTCGTCGCCGAGCTATGATGAGTCGTTAAGTCGTCTACGACTTAAGTGTTGAGTCTTTGTATGGTATTGTATTGTGTTTTCTTAAGTCGCTTGTACATAAGTCGTATGTCGAGGACTATGTGTTGTAATCTCTTAAGTCGTGCACGACTTATGGTAAGTCGCATCTGTTGAGTCGTCTATGTTATGTCGCAGGTCATAAGTCGGCAACGACTTAAGACTTGTGTAATTTTCTGGGCATGTTTTGTAACTTCTATAAATAGGCCGGTGGTGCCATTTGTAATAGTTTAGTTGATTTGAAATAAAACTCTTGTTTTGTTAGCTTTGTGCTTTCACCCAATTGGTAGTTGAGTGTAATCTCCTATCTCCTCTTTTGGTTAATCGAGTGCGCTCGATTCAACGACTGCAGAAGCCGATTCATGGAATCTAGTGCACTAGATCAACGTGTGAAGAATCGCAGATCTTTGAACCCGGTATCGTGCGCGATCAACGAGTTCGGGATAGTTAGAATTCGGTATCTTCGGATCAACGAATTCGGGCATTTCAATATTCATCAATCCATCGATTGCTACTTTCGTCGATCTACATTGTTTTTGAGTAATCCGCTGTGCCACATGTGGTATCAGAGCTAAAGGTTAAGCGATAACCTTGGATTTGGTGGGTATAACTCATTAAGAGGTAGGGTAATGTAATGCCTTATTATGAGTTGAGTGTAGTATATATACAAGAGGGCGTATTTGTTATTGTTATAAAAATGTTTTATATTGTGTTGATTGGTCTGTTAGTGGCTTATGGATTCTGATCAATACGAGTTACTATCGTTATTCATAGCGATCTCTAAACACTTAAACTTGGCAAATCGACACGGTATTGTTTTGAGTTTGGTAAATGAAATAATTTTACCTAGGACTATATTTTATATATAAAAGAAATTTTCAAAAGATTGATATAGTTATTTATGATGTGTTTGTTTATTAGGAAATGATAATATCCAATTATTATCATTTATTGTTTGATTAATTATGCTTGACCAGTTTATGATCAATTTTACCTTTTCACTGCATGGGTTGGGTGAATAGTAACTTGTGGGAATATTGAAAGAAACACATTGTGAATTAAGTTTCACAGTTTGACTATAGGGAATTTAATGATAATGTTAGGTTAAAAAATTAATTTTTAATAAAAGTTGTTTATTATGGACTTTGAGAAAGATAAGATATTTTAAAGATAAACACTTGTGTAATAGTCTTATATAAGAAATTGAGTTTTATAAATATGGTTTGTAAGTATAGTTTATAAATATGAAAAGGATTTAAACTGAGAATTTGATAACTTAAATCTCGATGTTTTAGAAATTGGTTTTCTAAGGTCTCGAAAAATAATAGTAGTATTGAAAGTAAATATTTGGAAAATTGGTTTACAAAATTGATACCATGGCACTTAGTAATATTTACGAAGTATTTGATACTGTTTTGGAAATTATTCTGGTTAAATCCAAAAAGGGCATGAGTTAGAAATACTGAACTCACTTCTGTCGTTAGAAAATAATTTCGATGATCACTACAGCACCATCGGCGTTTATTTTCGAGTTTCTAAGTGGGTGATGCACTATAGCGGCTATGCTACAAAATTGTTTTGGTAAAACACGTTTTGATTTAATTTCTGTAAGTATGATTTGCTATACAAAAAGTTATAAGTATATATTATATTTCAAATGATTGAAATGGAAACCCGGTATTTAGTTCTTAGGTTTTCTGTTAAGATATTTTGTAGACTCGTGTATCTTAGCATTATGGTAGATTGGTTTGTGCATTTCATTATGATATGTTGTTCAGTAGTTTTCATTTGTTTAAATGAAATGGAATTTTCAACTATTTTGGACAGTCAAAACTTTGGAATTTGTATAAGAAATTGAAGCTAAGTGTTTTGTGAAAATATAAAAGCTGAGTTTTTGTAACTCTTAAATGGAAATATAGTAGAATTTAAACAAGTTTTAAATTGATTGAATATCCATGTTAAGTAAAATGAATTGGATGTTTTTAGCATATACTCTGAGGATGTAGTGGAGTATTATATGAGTATGAATTTAAGTTATACAATGTTTAATAACTTGAAGTAAATTTTATGAAATGATTCATAAATGGTTTTAGTATTAAATAAGGAATATTAAGTGAAATAGAATGTGAATTAAAAATGAAATGTAATAAGTGTAGTTAAGAAACCAATCGAATAGAGTACGTAAGTTGTATGTAGATCATTTTATTCACATACTGGCTTTTGATCTAGGATTCTTGGTGGCTTACACCGGTCCGAGTTAGGATTTTTCACTTGATTCTTTATGGTGAACACTTGATACGGATTTTTGATATGATCCCGAAGTTTTCTATCATAGTATAAGGCTATGTGAGGAGAACAAAGGTTTCTAATCAAGGAACCGAAGTGGAGTTCACACTAGAGAGATCGGGTGGGATATACTAGTTCGAAAGTGAAATTTACATGACTGAGTAAGTGATCGGATTTGACATTGCATATGGATGGTATATATGCATACAGGCTTTAAAAATATTTGTATGCTATGTGTGTTGGCTTGTGGGGAGTTTGGGAAATGACTCTTCGATTCATTTCGACGTAGCATGAGTAATTGACTGAGTAATAACCTGAGGCTATTGAGCATAAGGTAACGCTTAGTGGATTGTTTGTCATCCTTATGCGACGAGGGGTTTTTGAACCTGGGAAAATCGTGAGCTTTTTTGCTAGTAATTGTAGTATTGTGTGGTATTGTTAGGTGATTGTTCTTGGCTTGCAATACTGTTGGGTATTGATATGTGATTGTTGCTCGTGTTAGTATTTCGGGGATGAAATTCTTTTAGGGGGAGAATGTAACGACCTAGATTTTCGAACGTTTTATAATTAAATATCGAGATTATTTAAATATTTAAATCATGGATTTAATATGAATAAAAATGATTTCAAAAGCTTATTTGAATTCTTTTTAAATAACAATGATGATAGTAAGCTTTTAATTTATAATTAAAAGCGATTAAATTGGTTTTAATAAATTTTTTGTTTAATTACCATGTGAAATTATCGTTTCAGAGCACTATCTCGGAATTTGATGGAACCAGTGTCGTTGGATCCCAAAAATGAATTGTTATACGCCAATGAGTTTCATGGCGATCGGACGTGTTGTGTGGTAGTGCGTGCTCGAAACACGTAGCGTTTAATTTAAAAGAATAAATATATTATTATTTTTCTTGTAAATAAACCATAACTCAAACCCTTCTCTTTCATTTCCCCTCTTTCTCTACATTTTAAATTTTTGCTTGAGGATGAATAGCCACCTTCTTCTCCGAATTGTTTTGGGAGCTAGGAGCGACAAAATCAAATGATTGTGGATCCGTTGGGAACATGTGAGTGAGTGCTTCGTATTGGTGTGCTTTTATTTGGTTGCGATGAGGTTTGGGTATGCTTGACTAGGAACTGTCAAGGCTAAGGTTACTGATTGTTGATGATAGAGGAGGAGATAGGCTTTGGCGATTGTCTTTGAACTTCTCATGCAAAGGAGAGGGGAGGTCGAAGGTTTGGTGAGGTGTGGTTACTTATCGATGGTCGTGATATGTGTTTGTCGCTGACTGGGTTTGGATCGCGATTCGATTTAAGGGTCTGGAGATGGAATCGAGTTTGCCGTTGGACTCATGGTGGCGCAAGGAGTCAATCGGCGTTGATTTGCGGTGCTCTGGTGGACAAGAGAGAAATGCACCCTGTAGCATGGAAATTTAGGGCACACGTTCGCGATTTTAAAAGAGGAGGTCGAACATGTCATGGTGGGGGTTGATGTATCGAGTGCACAGAGAGGAGATCAACGGAATCGACAGCGTTGTATTTAGCGGAGCGGAGCTCCATGTTGAGGTGCAAAAGTGCACGCTTGATGGGTTGGTTGAGTTTCACTATGTAGGTGATAATTTAGAGAGGAGGGAAGAGAGATTAGTGGGGGATTAGATTATAAAGGTAATTAAGTTAATTGAATTAATTAATTAATGTTATTTAAATCTCAAATCTTTTATAGCTGGTAACTTTTGCCTACGAAATCCGATCGAGATGCCGTTTTCGCCTTGCACTCGTATTGGGATTCTCTATGTCTAGGATTAGGTTGGGCTTGGGTGAGTTTACTCACTAGTTAATTGTATATTGTTGTGTACATAATTGTTGTTGTATTAAAATATAAATAGTATAACGAACAGTGCAAGTTATTACTTTTGGACCCTGCCTTGTTTTGTAAAAAAGTGACAACAATATATGCAGTATAATCTTCCTTTTGATTTTCTAAAACATGTATCGTGGTCCAGACTTACTATTTACATGTTTGATATTGCTGTGTGAAAAGTGATAGTGCGTTATAAATGTTTGAGGCAATATAGTCATTATAAACGTGCTTGGAAATCCTTGATAGTTGGCATACGTTAAATTGGATAAGTTGCGATATATTGTGGAAATATATATATATATATATATATATATATTTGTGTGTGTGTGTGTTTGGCTACACATGTTTTGGTGTGTTTGACATAAAGGAATTGGTTTAGACATTTTTGGAAATTGGAAATGGAAGTTATAAATGGTAGAAGCGAAAATGTCACGATGGTTGCACTTTGAAATTGCTATGTTTGGTGATTTTAAAGTTAAATTTGTAAGACATCCTAGGGCTTTTTCATATTTTTAATAAGTGCTATATCCGTACTTATTATTGGAAAATATCAGGTTTAAATATTTACTGACAATCATTTATGGACTTTTTAAAGTAATGGTTTTACATTATAAAACGGGTTTTTATGGTTTTTAATTAAATGTTATAAAATATAGTATAATTATTTTAAAAGTATATTTTTAGTATATATAGTTTTATAAAATTTGTTAAAGATTTTATTAAAGAAATAAAGGCTTTTATATTATAATAACTTTCAAATTTTTTATAGTAATTTATTAAATATCTTAGTTTTATAAATAAATTAGTACATGTATGTGTGTGTATATATATATATATATCTTTTTAAAGGTATTTTAGTATATTTATAAGTTTTAGAAAGGAAGTTTAGTATTTGTAAAATGATATAAAGGAGTTCTTAGATTATAACACTTATGTTATAATGTGTTGTTGTAAAATTGATTAGAAAGGTATATTACCTGTTTAATAAGTGAAGATGTACTTAGAGCTTTAAATGAATGTTTCAAAGTTAATGGAAAGTATAAAAGTGATTTTGGGCTTATAGTAATGATGTTTGGGAAACATTTGTTTTAGCCCATTTAACTATACTTTTGAAAGGCGATTAGATCTTTAAAATGGAGTTTTAAAGATAACGATTAAGTACAATGGTTTTAGGTTTGTCGTAAACAATGTTTTAGTAACATTTGTTTTTAATTCCTTGAATAATAATTTAATGTGGTGAAATATTATTGAATGATTTTGGAAAAATAATTAGCTATTTAATAATGGCATTTTAAAGAGAATAACAAGTATGAAATGGGTTTTGGGTTGTGGTGACAATGTGTTAATAAAATTCATCTTTAACCCGTTTTGATTATACTTATGAATGTAAATAGATCATTGAAAAAATGTTTTTAAAGATAATCCTAAGTAAAATGGTTTTGGATTTGTAGTGACAATGTTTGAGTAACATTTGTCTTAATCCCTTTGAAATTGATTAGTAAATATACTTATATGGTTGAGATAAATATATAAATACTTTTAAGAGCCTTGAAATGTGTAGGAATGAATATGGAGGTTTTAATTAAATAGTGAAGTTTAATTAATAAGTGAAGTTTCATTTATAAAGAGTTATTGAGTAAAAAGGAGTTTTACTAATAAAAGAGGTTTGTAATTAATAAAGGAAGATTAATTAAAAAGGGATTAGAAGTCGTTTATATGACTTAGGATCGTGCTTGTGTGTTTCGATCAGGCTTTGTGTGTTACTTACTTATGGATAGTATATGGCACTTAGTTTCCCATAGGCGGTTATTCTCATTGCTATTGAAATAGACCAAAATATTACTTTGGAAATATCTAGAAGAAATAGGGGAATTATACGATACAGTTAACTTTAGTGATGCTATACTGTGTGTATAAACTCGTTTTGCTCTTCTAGGACAAATGATAAGGAAACCCGCCCGCTTAAATGGTTAGGAGGTGATCTCCGCTCTTATGTATTGTTTGTTTATTTCACAAAGAATCGAAGTTGAGTTTATCGAAAATCCGTCGATTGGTTTTGGAGCACCCTGTAAGTGGGGGAGTGTACTTATATGAGATGACTTGAAATTGTAACTACTCGAAAACCATATACATGTTTTATGATTTGGAAGTGGTTCATGATTAGTTCAAGAAGCAGGAATTTATATGGAGATTCGAGATCTGTTTGAGATGCTCAAACACATGTAGTTGTTCGTGATCTATTCAGGATGTGAGAATCCATGTGTGATTTAGAGATCTGTTGAGATATGGGAATCCATGTGTGATTTTGAGATCTGTTAAGGAATCCATGTATGATTCTAAGATCTATTGAGATATGTGAATCCATGTGTGGTTCTGAGATCCGTTCAAGTTGGGGACTCGTGTGTTGAGATCTTTTCAAGTTGTGACTCGTGTGCTGGAATGTTGGACGTAGCCTCACTAGTGGTGGTGACTCAAACTAGAGATAAGAGACATAGCCAGTAGGGTTCACAAACCCATAGAGTGCATGCAACTCCATTCAAGAGATACTTATATGGATATGCATGCGGGAGCGATGCATCAGGTCTTAGCAAGACCAGCTATGTTTTTCCTATGGTACATTCACTAGAGATGTACGATGCTTCGGCAGGATATCTCTAATCTTTTGCAGAGGGGCCATTCTCGAGGTACCGAGGGCACCTCCGTGTAAATCCTACACAATTAGCGAAATCACCTTAGTGGCTGTGATTGTATACATATTATTATTGTGATGTACACTAACATGCATCATAGCTACGTGATTATTTATATTTCACACCTTAGACATTATTATAATATCACTGGATTTTATAATAGAAACGGTTTGGTTATCGTAAGTTCTAAACCCATCCGTGTTTATTTGCGACATGGTCCTACGAGTTACCCTTATTTTGAAGGGTTTTACATATATAATAAGCCATATGATTCAAGTTACTCATAATGGTTTACCAGATCGATTCAAGTGTTATTTTCTTAAAATGCTCTAGTCAGACCGAGTATATTTCTAGATTTAGTTGTGGTTCATTGGAGCTTTTGGAGAGGAGTTGGATGATTTTCTACCGTATTCTATTTCCGCCGCATTACTTGTTATGTATATATCAACATTTGTAAGGACATGCAGTTATAACAATCCAAGCTGATGATGGTTAGTTTACGATGATTAATGTATGTATATCAAAGTTTTCTTTTTGGTAAAGACCTCTTGAGATATTATATATTATCGTTCCGAATGTAAGATTTTGATATTGTGTTCTTCTTTCTTATTACTTTTCTTTTCTTCTTCTTTTTTACCCTAACATTCTATCTTTCCGGTACTTGGGTGCTTGACATGTGAATACCGTGGATATATTAGTGTCGAGATTCAAGGGTCAAAAAGGCGGACTGTTACATCAGTGGGAGCGATATTGAGTTTGTGAGTTTTTGATATGATCCAAGAACAGATACGAAAGTATCATTTAGAAAAGCACTAAAATTGAACTAGTGTTTTGATAGAGATATCAAGTAGTTTGATTATCAGTCAAATGCAGATGAAGCGTCTATTCATAAGAAAGAATGTTAAAAGGTACATAGATATTTCTAAACTATAAACAAATAACTCAATGCTAATTGTTAATAATGTACTTGTGTTAAAATATGCCTTAGTTGTTTTAATACTCGATGTTGGATTTATAAATAGTGTCTTTTATAGTAAGTATAATATATATTTGGAATGTCTCAAATCAATTTGCAAGGACACCTTAATAAATGTTTAATATGGAAAATGTAGGATGCATTCCTTATGCATTGGCAATAGGAATTATCATATATATTATGCCGTCTATGATTTCCTGATTTGTTTATATATTTGATACATGAAGCAAATATCAAATCCAAATTAATATCACTAAATGGTTGTTTGAGGTGTTCTCGTGCATTAAGGAAATGCTAGAGAATTGTTTATAGAAACAATAAACTCCTTATGAAGGAGTGTTAAAACTTAAACTTTCATAAGTGATATTGAGTATAATATGTCAATAATAAATTCAAGTTAAGAATCTTTAAGTTGGAAATGTTTCAAACGAAAGTGTGGCCAATTCAATAAAAAAGGCTAAGTACATCGCATTGAATAGTGCCGTTATAATAACAATGTATATAAATATAAATACACAAAATTTATAATCGAGCATAACGTAATTCCTACTGTTAAGAATCACATAACATTGTTATATGATAACGATGTCACGATATAGTTTGTAATAGCACTTAGAGCATACTAGAAGTCGAGAGACATACTCCAAATTATTCCACATGATAGAATAGTTTATCAGCATCGGGGAGAGTTGATTGATATAATAGACACTTAAAGCATAATAGCATACCCGTTCACTGAGAAATTAACCCGATTAGTTTTAAGGAAACCAATTAGAGAAGTTTGAATAAGATTACATAATTGACCCGAATTGCAAGTCTGAGATTGATAGAGTTAGGGTATGCCCTAGGGGAAATTATGTAATTTGTTACATATATCTAACTCGATAACTAATCTAGTTTGGAATAAATGGTGTTTTCTTTCAATTATATACTTGATATAATGTGTTATATTAATTAATTAATTTAATTAAAAGTATATTTGATAGAAAATCCATAAATGGTTTTTTTTGTAATAGTAGTTAAAAAGTGTTGTAACCGTGAGTAATTTATCACAATGAAAATAAATATACCATTTTAAATGTTCCTAGTCAAAATGCATTAAGACTTGATATCGATGTATCCGTTGAGACTAGAATACATAACGCTCTTCAAATGTTGGGCAGTGTATTACTTATGACTGTTGGGGGCAAGAGGTTACGTACTGATAGTTATTGGATAACTATGGAAGACTCACTCGATAGTTTTCTGTTGGTTAATATAACTAAGGTCAAACGGAAAATATCGATATGATTGGTTTACACGGTTCTTTTGACTTGAGAATACTATCGATCTTCAATGTGAAAGCTCCGGTTTGATCATAGTTAAATCATGGCATGACATCCATCGAGTGACTATAGTTGGGTCAGTAGGAAAGTAAAGCACCATTCAAGAGAGGATCCATCTCCTCAGTTATATGGTTTAGTATCATGGTAAGCTGAAGTCAACCCAAATTCAATGTCTCTGGCCAGATGTAACATCCCCTATCTGGAGGTCCAAAGCTAAGAGCTACAGATGCTGTAGTCATCCATAATATTAACTTCCGGTGACCAAATACGGTAATTTTAATGGTATCCACAATATCAGAAGCACTTGAATATGAAATAAAATCATCACAGATTAAAACATTTTTCTGATTACATTTCAAAACTACATTTCATATCCAAGTTACACAATCCCAAACGTTTCCCAGGTTCAGATCAAATATAATTATTACAAAATACGCCAAGAGCGACATATGAAGATGCCCCCTTGGATGACCAGAGTACTAATTAGTCATAACTGACTTAATACAACACAGCGGAAATAAAAAAACAACTCCTAAATATAACTAGCATCAGCCTCCTACTCATCTTCGGAAGCTTTATTATCCACCTACTAAAACCTGAAAATCCTTAACCCTCAGCCCACTCAAATCAATTTTGAGCACCCGGGAGTTTAAGGGGAAAAGCACAAACTTCGAGTCAAACATAAAGCCTGGTGTGAATAATATTATACATCTCGGTTATTTGATATTAAGTGAGACCATGCCGCTTAGCGGAACGAGTTTCCCCTCACTATTATCCTTTTAAATATATCTTTTGCAAATCATAATCCTGCAACCAAAATAGGTTAAAACAATAAAGCATTATCAAGTAAGTTATAAATCAGGTAACAAATGGACTATCTGTCCAAACACTATAGTTTTATTTGGCTAACTACTAACCTTTGGCTGACTCGGGCCTACCAGACAAAATTAACAAATGATCTAACTTCTGTTAGATACTCCTCTTCTGGACGGTCTGTCCTTAACTTACTTCTCCACGGTCAACCGATCCTAATGGTTTTGCGGGCTCACCAATAACCTATCTCTGTACATATGTATTCCTTTTTGTGTGTAACATCGTTTTAGTCTTACCTGTGACAATGCCCTACACACTAGAATTTTGGACTAAATTAGCTAGGGGCTAATAGCTAATGTATAGGGCGCGACCCTATACCAGTTCCCTCTGGTATTCTAATATCTGAGTCATTTTACTTAGGGTCAACTACCCATAAATTTTCCTTGAAAACCTTTTCTTTCAAATTGATTTAAACCTTTAAATCATACTTTAAAAAAGGAAAATTATTCCCTGTTCTTTACTCAAATCACCTTGGCATGTTATGTACACTTTACACAAAACTTTGTTGATGAAACATTTAAACGTTTGAAAGTACCCCTTTCGATACCATTGAAAGTACCCCTTTCGATGCAAGTAAAACCTTAGGCCGAAAGGCCAAAACATACCTTTCGAAACCATTCTTAATCAACCATTGGGAAACCTTGTAAAACCTCTCTTTCGAAAGCTTTCAAACCTTAGACATCCTTTTATCAAAACACTTTAAATATACCTTTCGAAACCTTTGGAAACATTCCATTTAAACCTTTCGAAAACAATGGGGAATCACCATTTCGCAACCTTCTTTTAAAACCTTTTGAAAGCATTTGGGGTTTAAGTTAAATATGTGGAATAACCTATCTAAACCAGTTAAAACCTTTCTTTTCGAAGCCAGTTGGGTTTTACTTTCAACAGAACAAAGGGTCGTAAAACAACTAAGTCGAAAGCACTCTTTCAAAAACAATTTCCTAAGTAAAGAAGTGATGGTGTCGAAACCACGCCTTCGAAACCATTGGAGAAGCGGCTTGGGTTTTAAAACAAGGAAACCCTTTTGAAAGCATTACTTCGAAAGGTAAGGTGCAGCAGCTTGGAGTTTCGCCCCCTTCGAAAGCATTTACTTAAAACAACAGGCGCAACCTCTTTCGAAACCATTCCTTTAAAACAATTTGACCCTGTCGAAAGCAAACCAAGTCGAAAGCAAAAGCAAAGCAAGTGCTTTTTCATTTAAAAACAAAGTAAAGCTTCAACCCCTTCGGAACCCCTTGTTTTGACCTTATACCTTCCGCATATGTTCAATTTTCTGCGTACCAAGTCTTTGATACCATGCGCATTGGTTTCGATGGTGATGGAGGCAGAGGAATTAGGTCGAAAGCCAAGTGCCAAAAGTGGCGAAACATGTAAAAAGCATGTTTAAACTATTTTTAACCTTTTAAAGTAATTCTTTTCAACTAACCTGCCTTGTTTGTCAAAATATGATTGGTTGCTAATTTCTTTTTTAAAAGAACTGCCGAAGTTACAGAAGTTAAATTGTTTACAAAATGCCCCTTCTCCTTTTATAAATATATAAAATATTTAAGTCCCATACCTTAAATAATTTTATACATCTATAAAACACTTAGGAAAAATCTATAAAAATTCCCATAAATCATTTCTAATATGTTTTCTAACATATATGTATTTCTGGCCCAAAACATACATATTTTAGCCGTAATAAATTTTAAACCCAAATAACCATTTTCTTCTCTAGAAAATTAATATTAAATCCCCATTAATTCAGAAAATTCTAAAAAATGAAACCCATCTCTAAAATATCATTTCTGACCATATACTAAACCGCAAGGCATTTAGATGTCATTTAATAGGGTTTTCTCATTAAAACACGTCATAAAATCTCTATGAATTAGCATAAATCATCAACAAACATATATCCGTTCTAACAACCAAAAACATGGCAAAATATTTTCAAATTAGCTCGGGTTTAATCTAAAACTAAAATCAATTAAAAACATAAGATGTAGTTATTACTCACCTTAGCTTTGAGATTAATGAGTTGAGATTCGATCTTGGGTTATGTTGATTTAGCTCCTTCCTTTAGTTTATCTTCCTCTTGTTCTTGCTTATTGGCGGTCGGCCTCTATTTTTAATTTTTGATAATGAATGTGTAGAATGAACACGGCTTAAGGGTTTAGGGTATTAGATTATGTCTTTTCCCTATTTTACCCCTTATCTAACTTCCCTTATCTATTTCATTCTAATTCATTTTAGTTTATTTCTTAACATGGCACGTCTACCCTTACCAATCACAAATCTCAATCCCTAACCATTACATTGTTTTATTTAATTTAGCTAATTAAATGTCTCAAATAATGTTACTCAAAATTAGGGGTGTTACAGTCTTCCCTCCTTAAAGAATTTCGTCCTCGAAATTACGATAAAGTACACATACGAATTAATCATAAAGGTAAAGTATACCATCAAACAAATCAGGATAAGCGTCTCTAATCCTGCTCTTAGTCTCCCAAGTATAGTCTTTCTCATCGTCGCTCCACTGGAGTTTAACTAATATGACTGTCTTGTTCCTTAGCCTCTTCTCATCTCTCCCGACTATACTAACAGGTTTTCTAACTATAGTCAAGTTCGGTTCCACTACTAAGCCCTCTAACACAGTCGGTGCTATAGTAGTCCCCGAATTTCTAATACACTTCCTTAGATGAGAAACATGAAAAACATCGTGGACTCCTGCCAAACTGTTCGGTAACTCTACTCTATATGCAAGTTTTTCGATCCTCTCTATAATAGGAAATGGTCCTATGAAACTCGGTGCTAACTTCCCTGATTTCCCAAATCTGATAACACCTTTCATCGGTGATACTTTGATGAAAACATGATCTTCGACCGAGAAATCTAAGTCCTTCCGTCTTTTATCAGCATAACTTTTCAGCCTAGATTGAGCTTCCTTTATCCTAGGTCAAAACAATTCAATCTTTTCTTCAGCTTCTCTAACTAAATTTGGACCAAGAACCAACCTATCCCCGGTCTCTAACCAACAAACTGGAGATTTGCAAGGCCTTCTGTACAAAGCTTCAAACGGTGCCATCCCTATACTAGCCTAATAATTGTTGTTATACGAAAACTCGACTAAGTGTAGATGGTCTTCCTATGGTACCCCAAAATCTAATACACAAGATATTAACAAATCTTCCAAGACTTTGTTAACTCTTTTCGTTTGCCCATCGGTCTGCGGATGGTAAGCGGTACTCATCTTGAACTTGGTTCCTACAGTATTCAATAGACTCTTCCAGAATTCGCTAGTGAACAGGAATCTCTATCACTTACTATGCTACTAGGAATTCCATGAAGTCTAACTATAATCTTCATAAATAACTTAGCCAAAACCTGTGCCGTCCTAGTTGACTTAACGGGAATGAAATGGGCACTCTTGGTTAATCTATCCACTATGACCCATATACTTTCATTTCCTCGATTTAATCTTGGCAACCCATCTATAAAATCTATCAAAATAGAAACCCACTTCTATACTGGAATATCTAATGGCTGAAGTAACCCACTTGACTTCTGATGTTCGGTATTTACCTGTTGACAATTCAAACACTGCTTCAACCACAAGCATACATCTCTCTTCATACCTTCCCAGAAGAAACTCCTCTTCATGTCTTGGTACATCTTGGTTCCTCCCGAATGAATAGTGAACTTCGAATGATGGCATTCCTCTAGAACATCTTTCCTAAAGTTTCCTACATTCGGAACACATAATCATCCTTTCTTCCTTAAACAGCCATTCTTGTCAAGATTGAGTTCCTTCAAGTCATCGCTCTCTATTCCATCCCTTAATTTCTTGATCCGTTCAGCTAATACCGAATCTTCTCCTTGTTTAGAAGCAGTCTTTTCAATCATTACTGGTTGAACTTCTAAACATAACAACTTAGCAGTCTCCTTACTAGATCTAGCTTCAGATCTCCACTATATTCTACATATTGTCACTGCTTCCAAATCTTTCCACTCAGCTATTATCACCAACACTACATTCTGGTGTCTTCCGCTAAGTGCATCCTCAACCTTATTGCCTTTTCCCAGTGTATACTCAATACCAAAGTCATAAGCGGCTAAAAACTCTAGCCATCTCTACTGTTTCATATTCAACTCCTTTTGAGAGAATAAATACTTTAACGACTTATGATCTGTATACAACTCGAATATCTCTCCCAAAAGGTAATGTCTCCACACCTTCAATGCAAAAATTACCGCAGCTAATTCCAAATCGTGAGTTGGGTACCTCACCTCATGCGATCTAAGCTATCGAGAAGCATAGACAATTACTTTACCTCTTTGTATTAACACAGCTCCTAATCCTGTTCCACATGCATCCGTATATATCACTAAATCTTGATTCCCTTCCAGAACAACTAACACAGGTGCATTCATCAATAAGTGTTTCAGCTTCTGGAATGCCTCCTCACACTTATCATTCCAAACGAACTTCACATCCTTTCACGTTAGCTTGGTCATCGGTGTTGCTATTCACGAGAAATCCTTTATAAACCTCTAATAATACTGGGCTAATCCAAGAAAACTCTTTATCTCAGCCACTATCTTGGATCGCTTCTAATTATTCACCGCTTCGATCTTAGTCGGATCTACAGACAACCCTTTCTCTGAGACTACATGACCAAGAAACTTCACTTCCTTCTTCCAGAAATGACACTTCGAAAACTTCTCCATCAGCTGATGCTACCGTAGCATCTCAAGCACCACTCTAAGATGAACTTCATGCTCCTTTTCATCCTTAGAGTATATCAAAATATCATCTATGAAAACCAACACGAACCTATCCAAATGCTGTTGGAAAATTCGGTTCATCAAGTCTACAAAGAATGATGGCGCATTAGTTAGTCCGAACGGCATTACTAACCATTCGTACGATCCATATCCGGTTCTAAACGCCGTCAAAGGAATGCTATCCTCTGCCACTCTAAGTCGATGGAAACCTGTTGCTAAATCCAACTGAGAAAATACTTTTGCTCCACTCAACTGGTCGAACAAATCGTCAATTCTAGGCAATGGATATCGATTCTTTATCGTTTTCTCATTCAACTTATGATAATTGATACATAACCTTAACAATCTGTCCGGCTTCTTGGCAAACACTATGGCTGCTCCCCAAGGCGAACTGCTTGGCCTAATAAAATTCTTGCTTTCCAAATCCTCTAACTGCACCTTTAGCTCCTTCATCTCTGTAGGTGTCATCCTGCTTGGCAGTCTACTTACTGGTTCTGCTCCTTGTACCAAATCTATCCAAAAATCAATGGCTCGTTTCAGTGGCAATCCTACTATGGGTTCAAATACATCTACGAATTCTCTAACAACAAAAACGCGATCAAACTCGTCTTTTGCATCCACAACACCTAATAAAGTGTTAACCTCACAACTAGGGTTTTCCATGGTGTGTACAATCCGATCACTACAGTCAGGGTGTCTAAGTGATATTTCCTATCATGGCAAAATATCCTAGCATCGTATTTACTTAACCAATCCATATCCATAATAATTCCGAACCCTACGAAATCAAACACACGCAAACTGCAAACAAAAGTATGACCTAACAAATCAAACTCTAGGTGGTCACACTTCATCACAAGTGTCGCATACCCTCCTATCGGATTTGCAACCCTTAAAAAAGTAACTAAGTATGAGAGTTCTAGGTTAAGCTTATCTACCAAACAATGAGATATAAAAGAATGTGATGCACCGGTATCAAACAGAACGCTAACTGACATACCATGGATCAGAAGCGTACCTCCCAACACAGCCTTTTCTTTCTCCTCTACGGTTAGCCTCGAGGTAGCTGGCTCCAATGCAAACACCTTTCCTTTGCCATCCTTTGCTGGCTCTTTGCACTGGTTATTATAATGTCCAATTTGATCGCAGTTGAAGCACCTGATATTCTTCTTCTCGATCGCCTTCTTTCCATCTCCTGAGCGACATTCATTTGCGAAATGCCCTTTCTTATCACACTTAAAGTAGACAACCTCCGACTTCCCCTTCTTTGCAGCTCCACTCTTTTGAGCTCCTTTCTTATGGAAAAACTTTCTTTTCTGACTCTGCCCTATCTGGACTTCCTTTGCTTTATTTCTCTCCAGAAAAGCAAGCATCTCCTCATTCCTCAAAGCCATTTCCACTACAACATCATATGGATCCCTAATATGTAGTAACATAGCCCTAGCAAGCTCAGGCTTCAACCCCCTGATAAACTTCTCATTCCTCTTAATATTAGTATCAACCGTAGCATAGACATACCTTGCTAGCTCCTCAAACCTTGTTGCATACTCTAGCACTGTCATGTCTCCCTGCTCCAATTCAAAAAATTTCTTGAGCAGAATAGACTTAGCAACCTCCGACATAAATCTTTCTCCAAACCTCCTCTTGAACTCATCCCATGTCATGGCCTCCTCATCAACTCCAACTGTAACAGTGTTGCACCAATACAGCGCTGCTCCTTGCAACTGTCTCGAAGCAAGGCTTCTCTTCTGCTTATCATTGAGCCCTAGATCTGCAAAAATTCTTTCGCAATGAAGCAGCCAATTCTCTACTTCGATTGCATCCTCGGTACCAATAAATGGTTTTCCTCCCAAGCGAGCATAATCTCTACTCAAAATAGCATAGTTAGTCACCACAGGAGCTTCTTGGTTTCCTCCTCCAGCATTTCCTCCAACTACCCCAGCATCAATTCCCATCTGCATCATTTGACAAAGAACTGATACATTGCTCCTATGTTAACTTACGGGACTTCAGCACCCACATTTCCAACTTGTGCCTGACCTGAGTTTCTCTTGGTATTTGGTCTATCATTACCATTTTTGTGGTGCTTTCTCCATCTAGGTTGACTCTTCTAGCATCCATATCTACATTCGAGCCTTTGTGAGATATGAAAGAATATGCTAATAGCCTAATAGAGATAGGGGAATAGAGATATAGTGTATACTTATATATAGCAAATACAAGTACGTTATTGCAGCGTTATCACATACCCCGATCTTATCTTTAATTCCTTAGGATTATGTTTTCAAAAAATCATTTTAGTTTAAAGTTTTTTATAAACCTATGCTCTGATACCAAGTTGTAACATCTCTTATCCGGAGGCCCGAAGCTAAGCGCTACAGATGCTGTAGTCATCCATAGTATTAACTTCTGGTGACCAAATACGGTAATGTTAATGGTATCCATAATATCAAAAGCACTTGAATATGAAATAAAATCATTATAGATTAAAACATTTTTCTGATTACATTTCAAAACAACATTTCATATCCAAGTTATACAATCCAAAATGTTTCCCAAGTTCAGATCAAATATAATTATTACAAAATACGCCAAGAGCGACATATGAAGATGCCCACTTGGATGACCAGAGTACTAATTAGTCATAACCGACTTAATACAACATAGCAGAAATAAACAAAACAACTCCTAAATATAACTAGCATCAGCCTCATGCTCATCTTCGGAAGCTTTATTCATCCACCTACTAAAACCTAAAAATCCTCAACCCTTAGCCTGCACAAATCAATTTTGAGCACCCGAGAGTTTAAGGGGAAAACATAAACTTCGAGTCAGACATAAAGCCTGGCGTGAATAATACTATACATCTCGGTTATTTGATATTAAGTGAGACCACACTGCTTAGCGTAACGTGTTTCCCCTCACTTTTATCCTTTCAAATATATCTTTGCAAATCATAATCCTGCAATCAAAACTTGTTAAAACAATAAAGCATTATCAAGTAATATATAAATCCGGTAACAAATGGACTATCTGTCCGAACACTATAGTTTTATTTGGCTAACCACTAACCTTTGGCTAACTTGGGCCTACCAGAGAAACAAATGATCTAACTTCTGTTAGATACTCCTCTTCTGGATGGTCTGTCCTTAACTTACTTCTCCAGGGTCAACCGATCCTAATGGTTTTGCGGGCTCACCAATAACCTATCTCTGTACATATGTATTCCTTTTTGTGTGTAACATCGTTTTAGTCTTACCTGTGACAAAGCCCTACACACTGGAATTTTAGACTAAATTAGCAAGGGGCTAATTGCTAATGTATAGGGTGCGACCCTATACCAGTCCCCTGGTATTCAAATATCTGAGTCATTTTACTTAGGATCAACTACCCATAAATTTTCCTTGAAAACCTTTTCCTTCAAGTTGATTTAAACCTTTGAATCATACTTTAAACAAGGAAAATTATTCTCTATGCTTTACTCAAATCACCTTGCCATGTTATATACACTTTACATAAAACTTTGTCGATGAAACATTTAAACCTTTGAAAGTACCCCTTTCGATACCATTGAAAGTACCCCTTTCAATGCAAGTAAAACCTTAGGTCGAAAGGCCAAAACATACCTTTCGAAACCTTGTAAAACCTCTCTTTTGAAAGTTTTGAAACCTTAGACATCGTTTTATCAAAATGCTTTAATTATTCCTTTCGAAACCTTTGGAAACCTTCCACTTAAACCTTTCGAAAACAATGGGGAACCACCCTTTCGAAACCTTCTTTTAAAACCTTTCGAAAGCATTTGGCGTTCAAGTTAAATATGTGGGATAACCTTTCGAAACCAGTTAAAACCTTTCTTTCGAAGCCAGTTGGGTTCTACTTTCAACAGAACAAAGAGCCGTAAAGAAACTAAGTCGAAAGCACTCGTTCGAAAACAATTTCCTAAGTAAAGAAGTGATGGTGTCGAAACCACCCCTTCGAAACAATTAGAGAAGCGACTTGGGTTTTAAAATAAGGAAACCCTTTCGAAAGCATTGCTTCGAAAGGTAAGGTGCGGCAGCTAGGGGTATTGCCCCCTTTAAAAGCATTTACTTAAAACAATAAGCGCAACCTCTTACGAAACTATTCCATTAAAACAATTTGACCCAATCGGAAGCTAACCAAGTCGAAACAAAAGCAAAGCAGGCGCTTTTTCATTTAAAAACAAAGTAATGCATCAACCCCTTCGAAACCCCTTATTTCGACCTTATACCTTCCGCCTATGTTCAATTCGCTGTGTACCAAGTCTTTGATACCATGTGCATTGATTTCGATGGTGATGGAGGTGGAGAAACTTGGTCGAAAGCCAAGTGCCAAAAGTGGCTAAACATGTAAAAAAAACATGTTTAAACTGATTTTTAACCTTTTAAAGTAATTCTTTTCAACTAAACTGCCTTGTTTGTCAAAATAAGATTGGTTGCTAATTTCTTTTCTAAAAGAACTGCAGAAATTTTAGAAATTAAATTATATACAAAATGCCCCTTCTCCTTTTATAAATATATAAAACATTTAAGTCTCATACCTTAAATAATTTTATATATCCATTAAAACACTTAGGAAAAATCTATAAAAATTCCCATAAATCGCTTCTAATATGTTTTCTAACATATATTAATTTCTGGCTCAAAATATACAAATTTTAGCCGTAATAAATTTTAAACCTAAATAACCATTTTCTTCTCTAGAAAATTAATATTAAATCCACATTAATTCAGAAAATTCTGAAAATTGAACCCCGTCTCTAAAATATCATTTCTGACCATATACTAAAATCACAAGGCGTTTGGATGTCATTTAACAGGGTTTTCTCATTAAAACATGTCATAAAATCTATATGAATTAGCATAAATCATCAACAAGCATATATCCATTTTAACAACCAAAAACATGGCAAAACATTTGCAAATTAGCTCGGGTTTAATCTAAAACTGAAATCAATTAAAAACATGAGATGTAATTATTACTCACCTTAGCTTTGAGATTAAGGAGTTGATATTTGATCTTGGGTTATGTTGATTTAGCTTCTTCCTTTAGCTTATCTTCCTCTTGTTCTTGCTTAATGGTGGCCGGCCTCTATTTTTAATTTTTAGTAATGAATGTGTAGAATGAACACGACTTAAGGGTTTAGGGTATTAAAATGTGTCTTTTCCCTATTTTACCCCTTATCAAACTTCCCTTATCTATTTCATTCTAATTCATTTTAGTTTACTTGTTAACATGGCAGTGGCTACCCTTACTAATCACAAATCTCAATCTCCTAACCATTACATTATTTTATTTTATTTAACTAATTAAATGTCCTAAATAGTGTTACTCAAAATTAGGGGTGTTACACCAGAGTGTTCTGGTTAATAATAGTTGTTATTATTGAACCAAGGACTTTGTGTTTGGGCTATAGAGTTGAATATGGACGTTATTGGAATTCTGACCATTACCAAATTCCATAAGTCCAAAATGATATAGTTTTGACTAAGGGAATTGGTGTAAATAAAAAGTCACAATCGGGCAACGCAACAAAGTGAAATTCAATTTTATCAAAACCAAGTAAGCGATAAATTTGACCAAAATGTCACACCATCTGCTAAGTGACGTGTGAACGTTAACATGCGAATAGTTCGATGTTAATCGCTGACCAAATTTACACCTGACGAGTCACACAATCAAAATGATGAATTCTCTTTTGACCAAATGATTTAGTTAGTTTATAATTGTTATTAATTAATATTTATGAAATATTAATTATAAAATTTGATTAAGATTTGCGAATAAATATTATTAAATATATTTGTAATAGTTATAAATATATCAATCGATATACTGTATCGATAAGCGATTCAATTAGATTTAATTGAATAATATTTTCTACGGTCTTAAATGGGACCTTGGCCCATGATGATAGTCAAGCATATTCGGTTGGAATAAGGTTGAAAGAGGCAGCACAATTAGGTTAGGGTTGTTGGTTTTGGATGGCTCAGATTATGGGAGTATGAGATATGATCCACTAATTTCTCTCTTCCATCCACTATATAAATCACTCTAACCCAAATTAAAAACTAGTTTTTTTGCTGCAATTTTAAACTTTTATTGCTGGCCGATTTGAATCTTAGGTGCCCCACCGTATTAAATCAATTCAAGATCAACTACTATCCGATAGTCAAAGGTCAACGGTTCAAGGATTAGCAGTCCACCAAATCGAAAAGCTTATAAAAGGAGAGAGTTCATCATTATAAGGTGTGTTACGTGGCATTGGTTTTTAGGTATATTATTCATTGAATCGTAGTATATAATTTATGATTAACATTAAATACAATATATATATATATATATTATATTGTTAGTTAGGTGAGATTCTTATATGTATTTTTGTTGTCATAAGCTAGATTAATTATATGTATGTATTCATTTGATAAACAATTTATATATATATAAGATATGTAAAGCAAAATTTTAAATATAATAATATTATTATTTTATTATTATATATACACATGCATCATTTAATTTTATATATATATATAGTTCATATTTGATTATAACATCATTCAATGATAATAATTGTTTCCATAATTTTATAATGTTTGGTTACAGTAATGTTAACCTAAACGATGGATCAACGCCCTTGATTGAGTGTGAAAGCACCAGTCCCATTCTTGCAGAGTAATAATATAGAAAATAAATGTAAAAAGAGAAGAAATAGTGAAAAAACAAGAAGATTTTTATAGTGGTTTGGATGTTAATGAAGCCTACGTCCACTTTATAACTTTCAATTAATAGACTGCTGTTACAAGTTGAATCGGATTACAATATGATTGAATCTTCTAAGTTAGATCAAGTAGTACAAGAGTTCAATGGAGAATCACAGTGAACCCCAAGATGACTATTGTGTGGGAGGAGAAGAGTGAAGAATAATCTTTGTAGAGTACCAGCAGCCAGCCCAAAAGATCATGTTTATGTTGCAAGTAGGTTTGTATTTATAGAGGTTGGAGAGCTATTGGGCAAAACCGCTTTGCCAGAAACCTGCACATGATGCCACGAAGGAGTTCTGAAAGTTCCATGGCGATCTGAGACATTTTGATGGATCGCTAGCGGTCCATGTCCTTGGCACATTTTTGAGCCCATCCGGTTGGGTTGGGCTCCTTACTCTATGTAGCTATCCTCCGTGTAGTTTCGTAGCTTGTTGCCTTGTTTTGGTGATGGTTCACACACAAGTTAGATTGTTCTACAACTTGAATCAGATGAATGTTCAGTTCTCCAATTAGGTTGTTTGGAATGCTATGAAACTTGGCAAACATCCATAAAAAAGATATTGATTCATGATGCAAGAGGCTTGAACGACCCATGAAGCTTCTTTATGGATCGCTAGCGATCCATAAGTGATGGATCGCTAGCGATCCATCCCCTTACTGGATTTTTGGATAATTCTTCTTGACCCCCTCGTGGCCTATTCCTCTGGTCCTTTTGGTTGAATCTTGATTTATTTTGGCTAGGCCTAGATGTTCTAATTCATCTGGATTGCTGCTTGGGTAAAAACCCTATCAATATTTGCTCCCCAGAGTATGCCTTTATTGGAAACAAGGTGTGCTCTGGACTTAACTGCTTTTGAGTTTTCATTTTTTGAAATATAGTTGACCGTGTCGAGGTTACCATGCAAATTTGGCTTTGACTATTCAGTCGCCTGTTGAGTTTTCGATGTGAATCGTCGTCGCTCCTAAAAACAAATCAATTTAGATCCCACAATTTTCAAGATGCTTGTAAACAACATGTAGATCACGCTTGGCAAGTTTGGAGAAGATCAGTTGCAACCTAATTGATCGCTAGCGATCCATAGTCTATGGATCATTAGTGATCCACAGACTTGAACAAATTTCTGCAAACAATTCCCTATTTAGCTTTGCTCCAGTCGACCCTTCTCACTTGCCTTTTTCTTTACGTGTTTCCCTTATGACCCGAACTAGAGAAACGCTAAGCTACCTGAGCTACTTCGCCATCCCAAATCGCCGCCATTGATCTCCACTGCCAGCACCTGCTGCAGCCGACCTCAGCTACCCTTGCCATTACCCTGAGCCAAACCTTAGCGCCAAAATCGCCGCTTTTTGGATCGCTATCGACCCTGTAGGTCGCGAGCCCTAGCCTGGATCACCACGAACCCGAAATTGAACCCATTTACTTTCGATCTATGGTTGGTGATGATTGTAGGAACGTTTTCACCCTAGAAAGGGGGTGAATAGGGTGTACTAATAATAATAGAAATTAATGCGGAAATAAAAACAATAACAGAAAGTAATGCAGTAGAGATCACACACAAATTTACCCATCTTCGGCAAAACCCTGCCTACGTGCTGCCCCCAAGGTTTCTACTAGAAATTAAGTAGTCAGACGCTTACAAACACACGTAAAATTACGACACCCGCTAACTTGACTAACCTAACTCTAAGCTCAAAATTTTGCCACAACTTAGCCATTGAGTTGCCAATTCTCGAACTACAAAACCGTAGTTTGTACCTAGTTACATAATTAGAATTTTACAAAAGTTTAAAAGAAAAAATTACATAATAAAAATAAACAGCTAAAACAAAACCCTATTATTATATAACTCAAACCATTTATATTCGTACTTTTTGGAATCCATATTTGTTTAACGGTTTTGTGTTTGTATATATATCGACAATTATTCTTGCCATGTCCAATATTTACGCATTTGGGTATCACACTTTTCCCCTTAACAGTGTTATTAGTCATTTGTTCATATTTTGACACTTTCGCAAATCCAAATCCTTTCCTTTTATTCACAAAGAGTTGATTTTCTGAGAGCATATTAAATGATTTTTCTCTAGTGAAAAATTTCCGAGCAATCAACTCTAGTTATTAACTTTGGATTATAAAAGTTTATTTTCATTTTTTAGCTTCGAACAACAACTAATGGTACTATCTCTCTTTTCAAAATTATTCATTTTCAAGCCCATATTTTCATTTTCAAGCTCTCTAATTTTAGTCTCAATTTCTAGCATCTCAGTTTCAAAGAGTTGGAGTTTTTTAAATTCATTTTTTCAAAATCCTTGATTTTTTCAATCTCCTTTTCAAACTCATGATTTAATCTAATAATTTCAGATTTGCTCAAAATCACGTTTTCTTTTTCAAGGGTTTTGAAATTTTCATCGACCGCATTTAATTACTTTTCAAAAATCACACATTTAGAACTTTTCGACCTCTTAAAACTATCCAACTCTTTTTGCAAAATATTATTTTTACAAATCAACTCAGTTTTGTTCTTCTCCCGAATCAAAATTTCGTTTTCTAACTTTTGAAAGTTTTTATGAAAAAAGGCAAATTCTTTTTCATAGTCCAAACACCTTTTGCAATTAGAATTTTTATTTTTCTTAATATTTTTAAGCTCATTTTCCAAATCCTTATTTTTTGACGTAGTTTAGATCGTTCCCTTTTCAACTTATTATTTTTCATCTCAAGAGCTTCATTATTTTCAATTAATTTTCGGCACAAGAGAACTAAATCATTGAATGAAAAATCACTTATCTCATCGGCTCTTGAATCTTCATCACTACTGTCTTTTACAAATCCTGTCAAGCACGTTACATTAACTAAGTCGATTGTGGAGGATTTCTCACGTTGTTGACTTTTGCACCATATATTGCATCAAAAGTAGTCCATATTTCCTATGCACTTTCAAATGAGAGATATGGTTAAAATTATCTCTATTAATATGAGAATATAGTATATGCATAGAAAGAGCATTAATCGAAGTATTTTTCTTGTTTACTATATCGCACCCATTTTCAATAATATCCCAACATTTAGAATTAACAGATTTTAAATAAAATTCCATTTTTAATTTCCAATTCAAAAAATCTGTTCCATCGAAAATATGGGGAATAATACTGGACTGACTCTCGCTAAATTTGCAACTAGGGTTAGACATTTATACTATTAACATTGCACTAATACCACTTGTAGGATCGTTTTCACCCTAGGGGGGTGAATAGGGTGTACTAATAATAATAGAAATTAATGCGGAAATAAAAACAATAACAGAAAGTAATGCAGTAGAGGTTACACACAAATTTACCCAGCTTTGGCAAAACCCTGCCTATGTGATGCCCTTAAGGTTTCTACTAGAAATTAAGTAGTCAGACGCTTACAAACACACGTAAACTTGCGACACCCGCTAACTTGACTAACCTAACTCTAAGCTCAAAACCCTACCACAACTCAGCCACTGAGTTGCAAATTCTCGAACTACAAAACCGTAGTTCGTACCAAGTTACACAACTAGAATTTTACAAAAGTTTAAAAGAGAAAATTACAAAATAAAAATAAACAGCTAAAACAAAACCCTATTATTATATAACTAAAGCCCAATATAAAAATGAAGACCGGCCCACTAAATAATTAAACGAAGACGTCTCCCATTTTCTTATTTTTGTGGCCGCTCCCTTTCTCTTCGTTCTGGAATTTAGGGTTTTGTTCCAAATTGAAGATGCCCCTTGATAGTCGATCGATTGAAGAGATTATGTTGCTTTGATTGGCTTCGTCAATCGACTCCTTGCTTATGATTGCTCACGACTGCTCCAATTTTGAGTTCGAATGAATAAAAATTGGTATGTGATTTTTTTGCCCCTTTTCGATTTTAGTAATGATCGACTTGATTGCTCTGTTGATTTGTTTGGGCTCGAACTCTAATACATTTTGCCGACGATGATGTTGGGTTTAAATAGGGAACGAAACCCTAAATTATCGTTTGTATATTTCTATTTGAATTCTTCAAACACTTTGCTTGGCCGTTCAATTACTGATTGAATGTTGGAGATGATATTTGACTTGTTCTTTTGTTGACGTGTTGCTTCATGAGTTTGAGTTTGCTCTGATTGCTTGAGTCGGTTCCGTTCTTTTTGCTCCTATGACTTCGGCATTTTGAATTTGGGATAATGTTTTGACTTGTTCATCATGTTTCTTCTGATTGACTTCACTGCACTATTTTTATCTTGGCTTTGACTTATTGTGTCCACTGCTCTGACTTTTTGAAACAATTATTGAATTTTTACTGTAAACATTTAAACTGTTGCATATGCTTGTATCAGTCGTTGCCTCTGTCTGATGATGTGGTCGAGCTTGATTGCTTTGATGCCTATTCAGTTCAGTCCAAATTGCTTGTGTGGTTCCCTTGCATAACTTCGAGTTGAATTGACCTAGTCTATGTTGCATTGCATTCATGTGTGTGTCTACATTCATGCCTGAACTGACTTTGAAGATCATGTACATTTTCATGTTATATGTTGCAGTCTTGTTCAATTGAACTCTGGTTCACCACTTTGTCAAGTCATGCTGGTGTGTTCTTGTTATTTGTGTTCTGGTTTGGAGTCTTGCAAACTTGTTGGCTTGATTGTTGCCTTTGTGTTCACTGTTTCATATATGTGTGTGTACTTGTAATCTGGTTTCATTGTGA
Source organism: Allium fistulosum (assembly GCA_030737815.1). Classification (NCBI taxonomy): domain Eukaryota; kingdom Viridiplantae; phylum Streptophyta; class Magnoliopsida; order Asparagales; family Amaryllidaceae; genus Allium; species Allium fistulosum. Next base: position 303,926,201 of record CM060902.1, read on the forward strand.
ACTTGTTACTGTGTTGTAGTGGTTCCACTTGCATGCTGTCATGTAGTCTGGTTTGGTTACATTACTAGTTCTGGTCTAGGTTGCATCGGCTTGTATGTGTTGTGATCTTCTTGTTTGTCCACTTCATGTAGATTTCATACTTGTCTGGTGCACTTGTCCATGGTTTCATATGAATGTGGTCTTGAAGTCTTGCATACTTTCTTTATACATGTCTGAATGCATGTTGTACTGGTCTTGTTCTGCTTCGAGTTAACTTACCGGTTGCTTCGAGCCAGTTCATGCCTGAGTTGCCTTCATTCTGCTTGTTTTATGATGAACTTGTGTTGCTGGCTTCATGTGTACATTTGTGCATTTGTATTTGTCTCTGGTTGTATACATACTTGGAATGCACTGAATTCATCTGCCTTGAGTCCACTTCATGCTGTATGCATTCATGTTGACTTTGTTCATGTCTGAAGCTTGTCATTGTGACTTTGTTCTGCATTTCAAACTCCTCTGTTCTGAATTTGTTGAGCCTGTTGTCACATGTGGAACTGGTGTGTTGAGTTATAGTGCCTTGGCTCCATTGACTTGTTTTCATGTTGAATGCTTTGATTCACCTTTATTTTGATTTGAAGTCTTGCTTTGTACTTGGGGTCTGGTCCTCTTGTTCATGTAGTATGGTTGTATTCATGTTTTTTTCATGTGTTCATTTGCATACTTGAGTTGAATCCAGCCTTGGCTTGGGTTTGACCTTGTGCTCACATGTCCCTGCAATTTTAACATGCAAGTGTATATCGGTGTGCACGGCCTTGTGGCATGTACAGTGATACACTGTGCATGTCACAAATTGTTCATGTAAGATATAAAAAATGATGACGAACAACCCAAATAACCGAGACAAACAAAATTTTCAAACACACACTTCATTGTACACTGCAAAATATTTCTTTTTCAATTTTACTGCGTTAGTTTTTATTTTTCAAATAGTTCAGATGTTGGACACAGGCTGAAGCTAGTCAAGATCAAGTGTATGAGCATTGAGTGAATTATGTAGTGAGGTGAAATATGTATGAAAAATTGTATATTGAAAATTGTGTTGTAATTGAAACTGGTATAGTGATTGAAAATGTGTAAATAAAGTGAGAGCTCAAATTTGTACTATTTAAATTTATAATAAATTATTTGTTTGAATAAAATATTTTTTTAAATTTGAATTCTGAGTAATTTATTTTATTCAACAAATATTTATTTAATTATGTGGAAAAATAAAGTAGTACGATAACAAATACATTTAAACAAATATATATATGTTTATTATCATCAATCAAAAATCATACGCTATTGTATTCTACAATGATGTGGTTATTGTATAGGTGGTGATGGCCAGTGATTTGGGAAGATCTATGAGGATGGTGAATGAAGTGGGTTGATTACAATTTATTGGAGGTAGATAGTTTAGTCGTGTCTTGCACTTGATGCATTCTATTATCTTCGTCCAATAAATCGAAATCGACTTGCATATGGCCTCGATGGTCTCGATCAGGCGATTTACTATGGACTGGATCATCCTGGATTTGTTTTACTATTGCATGCTCGGTGTACTTGAGAATAGAAAGAGCTTTCCGTGTCACTTTGGACAACGGATCCGTTATCAATCATCGATCGATAACAGGTAAGTGTAGAAGAAATAACTTTAAGGAATGAAATGAAAAGCTTTTTCCTTTTTCAACTGTGAGTGAGCTATCTACATAGGATAGAGTGTTCGTAGTGTTTATAACACTGAGCCCATCTCACATAGATAACACACATCATTTGCCTTGGTCAATGCTTGGAATCTGAGGAGTTGGCGCAAGTCAATGTCTTTTCTGATTCAGGCGTTAAACACACGGAGATTCCTAGTTAAAAATATAGTTACCTGACCATATTTGATACGAGTTATGTTATATAGAATGAAGTGTCGGTCATCTCGATGTAAATCCAATGGAAGAAGCCTCGTACTCTCAAAAGTAGAATCGACATCAGTTATGCCTTCGTAGATGATTCCAGCAGCGCCTATTCTGTACCTCAGGCTCAATATAGTCAATTGGTGCCGATTGGTCTGGTCGTAGATTGAACTCCTACAAACTTTAGACCTTTACTTAACCCTCCAGAGAGAGATTCTACTTTCATTTCTGCTAAAGTCCTGCACAATACTTATTTACAGCATGGTATTCTAGATGATGATGTGCGCCTTCCACTGAAAGATGAGTTTGCACGCATGCCACCTCCAGGGTATATCGCCTGCCATCGGTACATGTGCTTGAATGGTGCAATGCCTCCATTCAACCATTTCTTGAGAGACACTCTTCTGGATTTGGGAATAGCTCCATTTCAGATCCATCCTAACGATATGCAATTTTAACTTGCCTTCACGTTTTGTTTATGCGAACATTCAACTATGCCCCCAAGCTTCGATGAATTGAGATATTTTCTTTCATTCAAGAAGAGAGATGAATGTCCATCTCTTGTGGTTATTGAGGCTCAGAGAAATCAAAAAATCATGTTGGGACTCCAAAGAAACTTGTCCCAGTTCATGACCCAATATTTCTTCGTTAGATGTTCTGAAGGGTTTAATCATCTTTGGACGATATGGGGTAAGTTTTCTCTTCTCTTGTTGAGATCTATTATGATGATATGGGATTTTAATAGACTGAATGCTTCTTATAGTTATTTTGAGCCCAAATAAAGATCCAGCATTTGACCCTATCTTCTATACTCTAAAGGCCATAGATGCTAGATAGAGATTGGTCAAACTTTTGTCGACGGACGAGAATTTGCATCGATACAGATTGTTACTTCCCGGGAGGTCTACCATTGCTATTGAGGTTCCATCCCCTACCCGTTCCAGGATGAGAACATGCTCCACTTCTTCATCGCACGATTCCGAAGAGAGCGGTCTACAAGGAAAAGAAGGTCCATCCGGTGGATCAAACGAAGAAATTCGTGAAGAAAAGGGCGTTACGACCGGAGCCATTAGTCCGAACAGGATGCCCCTGATATCGGAGGAAGGAGAAGAGGAGTTCAAATAACGAGAAGGCAAGGCTGCGATGATCGTAGAATAAGAAGAAGGTGAAATTGAGAGCGTAAGTGACAATAAGCCCTCCTCTAGCGATAAGGAGCTTAATGCGCGTTCTAGTGAAGAAGATCTCGAATCGTATGATGAAACTCCAGGAATGATTTTCATTCTTTCGAGTTTGCCTTCCCAAGAGGTTATTGCCAAAGAAGCTCATCCAACAACTGAACGACTTCCCATTCTCCAACTAAGGAAACCGATATCAACTTGGGGGACTTGAGCAACATTTATGTGAACATTGCAAAACTCATGGGAGATGATTTTGAGTTCGAGGGATTGTCTTCTCACTCCGGTCATGCCATTTCCAGAATTAGCTTGATTTCCACTATAGTCGCTTCCCGACTCACTTTGTGAAGTCCTTTCAGGGCGCCTACGACACGTTACATACTTTACTAGGGTCACGTACACTCATATATGCATTATTTGAGTTCATTTTCTGCCGGTAAAGTTACTTCATTTTTTATATTAGATATTATAGGAGGTCATGGACTCTATGAAGATCTTGAACAATTTACGAATGTACAACGTGGGTCGAAACGGACTTCAAGCCGCCACCAGCCCCGAGAAACTAAGGAAGAATGAAGAAGGAGAAAAGATTAGGAAGTTAAAGCTCATCGTTGGATGACAGGGACTGAGGCAGAGTTCATATGGGTGGCTATGAGAAGAGGAAGACTCCCAATGATTGGGAAGAGCCATCCAAAAAGTCGAAAGTAGATTGTGATCAACATCCTTTCGAGCACCATAAATATGCCCCGGCTCCAGTTTTTATCGGAATTGAGGTTCCAACTTCTACTATTCGTGTTGTTCCATCAACCTAGATTCCGTCAACTTATTTTGTGCCTGCTTCTGGTTTTTCTCCCCTCGTAGGAGGCCTGCTTATATTCTCCCATCTGGTCCACCTAAACTTCAAGCCCAATTCCCTGGTTGGTTCCCAAAGGGAGTTAAATTCGACCGTGGCTACGTCCAATTCGTAAGGATTCTTATACACCCCATCTCCAAGCGATTCAGAGCGACTTGGATCAAGCTGAAGGATGGGAGAAATTATGTAATAAGCTAGTGGACACAAACCGTAACAACTATCAAGAGATTCTTTCTTTCAAGTCGGAGAATGATGATTATGATAGGATGTTGACGGAACATGATGCCAAAATTGATCAAGTGACAAAAGAGAGAGATTCTGCCATTCAAGATAGCAAGAGCAATGCTAGTTTGCTAAACGAATTAAAGGAGGCTCATGCAAAAATTGAAATCGTGTTCAGAGATGAAATCAAGAAAGCCCATGCTGATGAAGTCAAGTTGAAAAAGGAGCTTGAAACTCGAGATAAGATCATCGAAGCTCAAAAGAGAGCCATTACTGGTCATGATGAAACCGTTGAAGCTCATAAGAAAAAAATTACTGATTATGTGGGGATGGTGGAATCCTGAGATAAGACCATCTCTAACCAAGCTCAATTGATAACTTCGCTTCGAGAAAAAGTTATGCAACTCGACGTTGAAAAGACCAGAGTTAAAGTTGAGAAAGCCGCCGTAATGGCTGACTACTTGGAGCTGCAAGACACCTTCGAAAAGAAGATGGAGAAGATGGATAACACCATCTTGAACTTCTATGTCAACTCCCCGTTGCATCAGGGCAGTCTTTGTTATTTGGGCCCCAAATTCCCACATACTCTTGCTCTGGTTTGCGAAGAATACCCGGCCCATTTTCGAGAAGACAGGGATGCGTACACTAAACAGGAGCTGGAGTATGCCTATCTGAACGAAGAATCGAAGAGGGCTTTGGTAGAGGGCCAAGAGATTATTTGGTTTAAAAGGGACCGAGAAGCCATCGATGCTGCTACAGCTGCAGCTGCTAAAGAACTATGAGAGCCTTTTAGTTCTGGGCCTAGCGAATTTTCCAAGTAGCCTCATGATCAGATAGAAATCATTCTGGCTTCGACCGGTACTGCTTTGTTGTCCCCCCTTCAGCAGTTATCTCTAAAGCCTTGGGTGGTCCTGAAACTTTGCCCAAGATTGTGCAACAATCTAAAGAAGGAAATGATGGGGAGTATGAGGTTGAGATTCACGGTCACACTTATGATGTAGGTAACTTTCTTGTTTCTCCCGAGTTTGAGGACTTCCAACTCACGCCGCAAGAACAGGATGAACAAAATGCTTTCCTTTTTTATCTTATAAGTCCGTCTTCTTTGCCCGTCAAACTTCCAATTTCTCCAGTCCCGCGGCTTACTGCTATTTCCACTGCTTCAACGCTTGCTTTTGTAGCAGCTTTGATCACCACGCCCATGTATGGCTCACAACCAGGACCGGAATCTGAAAAGATCACTGCGTTGCATGACCTAGACGACCCCTCCATATCTCTAGAGGGCGGTTTAATAGCAGCTGACACTCGAGAGCAGACAGACTAAGCTAGCTAGCCAGGTAAAACTGAGCAGTAGATGGTGGCAGTTAAGAAGGAAAAGGTAGAGGAGAAAAAGTCTTCGAGGAGCTCCCGCAAGTGTAAGACTAAGGGGAAGTCTTCCGAGGGAGTCAAAGAACAAGAAGGAGACACAGACACGTAGCCTATAATCGATATCTCTAGCAGAGATACGACTCCCGATGGGGATGCTGAGGGGAAGAAGAAACTTACGATCAAAGGTGGGTAAGGAAGTAGTGGGCATTGACGGGCTCGAGAGACAGTGGAGATGATTTTGTAGCATTTTCATTTGTTTGACATGTATTTTGTACAAGTGCAAAGTCTGCACTTATTACTTTTGTTGTTGTAACATCTGTACTTTTCTTTTTGTTGGCCAATATTGTGTGGGTATGGCCCCCACATTTTGACTTTGTAATGAATATGTTATGAGAAATGAAAAGATTAATGTTTCTACTGCTATCTCTTCTGTGTTCTTTCTTATTTATCACGTACTTAGCTTGTTTTTATACCACTTACGTGTGTACATGACACGATTGCTTGTTCTGCAATTTCTATACTCCATATTGTCGTGCTATGTTTTGTGGTATACTATGCTTTTATTTCCGTGACTACACACATTATGTATGCATTTTTTTAGTTTTACAACTAGATTTGTTGTGATTGCCAAAATTCTTTATTCGACGCAACAAGACTATGGAGTAGTTTTCCTTTCAACTAAGTGTTGTTGTGTGTGCACACCCTACTTTACAGGGTTGTTTACTCTGAACACTTGATAAATTAGCGGTTGATCCGAGCGATTCCTCAGATGTCTATAGCCAAATTTGCTTTGCGGTTCCTATCTTCGGGAACTTGTGACTCGAATGTCAACGATCGAAATTCTTTGCCGATTTCTAGTTTTGCGACATTGCTGGACTCCATGTTGATTCTTTTTTATAGTCGGAGTTAATCCTTATTAGTCCTGCAACAGACAAGTTTCCCAGTGTTGTCAGGACAATACCGGTACTTAAAAAGTCTTAACGGTTTGCTGATAATGCCGGAGCAACATCAAGCAGTGCTTGTGCGGCTTATGAAATGCGCGGTTTTTAGAGTGTGCGGCTTACGAAATGCACGGCTTTTGAGAGTGTACGGCCTACGAAATGCGCGGGTTTTGATAGTGTATGGCTTACGAAATGCGTGGCTTTTGAGAGTGCACGGCTTACGAAATGCATGGCGTTTGAGTTTGAGTCGATTAACTTTCGTCGACGTAGCGAATAGGCGGAGCATACTTGGGTGTGGTTTCACTTTCCCAAGCAGCCAATGAATCATTTTGAGTCGGTTTTCTTTCATTGACTTGGCGAGTAGGTGGAGCGTACTTGGGTGTGGTTTCACTTTCCCAAGCAGCTAATGAATGGTTTTGAGTCGGTTTTCTTTCGTCGACTCGACGAGTAATTTATATGAACACGGTTTTATTGGTTCAAGGAACTGACATACTTGGGTGTAGTTTCACTTTCCCAAGCAGCTAATGAATGATTTTGAGTCGATTTTCTTTCGTTGACTCGGTGAGTAATTCATATGAACACGGTTTTATTGGTTTAAGAAATTATAGAGATTTCATTGATAAAACGAAAAGTAGAGAAAATTCTGCCTATTTACAATGCCCTTAGTGTAGTCGGGTGGCTTATTTCCAAAAATAGGAAATACATAGATAAAAGCTAAATAAAGTAATGTTGGAGCAATTCGTTGTTCCAAGCATGTGAAATCTGAATTCCATCGACTATGGTCAGCTTGAAAGTGCCATCTTCGAGCTTTTGCTCAATTGAGTAAGGCCCTTCCTAGTTCGGTCTGAATGTTCCTGTAGCCAGATAGATCCATTTCAGGATGAGATCTCTCACTTTGAAAGTACTATTGCGGACCTTGGAGTTGAAGTGTCGTGTTACCCTTTTCTGGAAAGCCACGGTCCTTAGCTCGGCTTCCTCCCGTCTTTCGTGAATCAGATCAATTGACTCGAGCAGGAGCTGCTTGTTCTCTTTTTGATTGAAGTGTCATTTATGATGGGACGGAACTTCCAATTCGACTGGGGTCATTGCTTCGGATCCGTATGCTAGGGCGAATGGCAAGCGTCCAGCTGCTGACTTGTGCGTCGTCCGGTAAGCCTATAGTGCAAGTAGGAGCTCATCAACCTAGTTTCCTTTGACTTTCGTCAGGTGTTCCTTGATGGCGGACTTGATGATTTGTTCACCACCTCCACTTGCCTATTTGCTTGAGAGTGTGCCACTGCGAAGAAATTCTTTTCGATGTGGAAGCGCTTGCAAAAGTCCTTGAATTATACACTTTCAAATTGAGTCCATTATCTGTGATGATTTTCTTTAGCACTCCAAACCTGCAAATAATATTTTTAGTGATGAAGTTATTACTTTCTTAGCGATAATAGTAACCAGCGGTTTCACTTTGGCCAATTTTGTGAAGTAATCAATAGCAATGATAGCATATTTGGCTCCACCTTTAGCAATTGGGAGCATGCCGATCAGGTCAATTCCCTAAACTGTGAACGGCCATGGGCTAACCATTGGTGTAAATTCTATGGATGGAATTCTCTGTATTTTGGCAAACTTTTGGCATTGCACACATTGCCTGGCGTAGTTCTCTGTGTCATGGTTGATGGATGGCCAAAAGTAACCGTATTAGAGGATCTTCTTTGCTAGAGTCTGCCCGACAATGTGGTTTCCATAATCGGCTTCATGGACTTCCCTGAGGATCCTTTTGGCTTCGCTGTTGGTTACACATCTAAGTAGGGGAGTAGAGAATCCCCTCATGAAAAGAATTCCATCCTGCAAGACGAACAGTGGTGCCTTCCGGATTAGCTTCTTTCGCTCGTTACGATCCCTGGGGAGTGTACCTTTGATCAAGTAATCTTTGATCGGCATCACCAATGATTCCTCTTCCTCTGCTATTTCCATAATCCAATCGATATCCATATCATCTATGCTGGGTGATGTAAAGGTTTCAACTGGGGCCAGTCCCATTGACTGAGCATCTCCGGTACTGGCTAGTTTGGCTAAGTGACCTTCTTGCATATTCTGTTCCCTCGGAATGTGACTTAAAGTGTAGTGCTCGATGTCCTATAGCAATTCTCATGCTTTTGACAGGTACAGGGTGAGGTTGCCCCTTGCCTGGTACTCCCCTTTCACTTGGAAGATGACTAGCTGAGAATCGCTGTAGATATGCATAGCTTTTATTTGTAATTCTTTAACAATTTTTAATCCTGCCACCAAAGCCTCGTATTCTGCTTCATTGTTGGTGGCAGGAAATTCTAGTCTCAGAGCATAGCAAACAGATCGTCCTTCGGGGGTTTCGAGTACTACCTCTGCACCTGAACAGAATTCATTTAATGCATCATCAACAAACAACTTCCATTGTGGCACCATGTCCTAAGTGCTTTCTTCTCCACCATCCTGCTTGGTAAATTCGGTGATGAAATCTGCCAGTGCCTGTCTGTTGATAGCTCTTCAAGGGTGATAAGTGATTTCATATTGGCTTAACTCGATATTCCATTTCAGAAGTCGACTTGATGTCTCTGGGCGATACAACACTTGTTTTAGAGGTTAATCCGTCAACACCTTGATGGGATGAGCCTGAAAGTATGGTCGTAGCTTCCTTGACGTGATCAACAGGCAATAAGCAAGATTTTCCAATTTCAGGTAGTTCTTTTCAGCTCTAGTGGACCGCTTATTGATGTAGTAGACAGGTCGTTGGAGCTTAGTCTCTTTGCATACCAATGATGCACTCAGAGCATGGGTCGACACAGCGAGATAAACGAACAAATATTCCCCATTTATCGGCTTGGATAAGACCGGCCAGGTTTCCATATGATGGAGTAATTCTTCAGAGGCCGTCTGACAGGCTTCGTTCCATTTGAAATTCTTCTTTCCCTTCTTCAATGCATCGAAGAACGGTATGCATTTGTCAGTTGCTCGGGAAATGAATCGGCTCGGGACTGCGATCTTTCCATTTAGACTTTGCAATTTCTTTTTGGCCATAGGGACTTTGACGTTCCTTAGGGCGGTAATCTATTTCGGATTAGCTTCAATGTCCCTTGCATTCACGATGAAACCAAGGAATTTGCCAGAAGCAATGCCAAAAGAGCATTTCAACGGGTTGAGCTTCATTCCATATTTTCGCAATATTTCAAACATCTCTACGAGATTGTCTAAGTAATTCTATGATACCCGTGATTTTAAGATCATGTCGTCCACGTATGCTTCCATCATTTTCCCAATCTGATCTTTGAACATTGTGTTTACGGGTAGTTGGTAGGTTGCCTCTACGTTCTTCAGTCCAAAGGGAATGACTCGATAATAGTATAATCCAAGGTCGGTAATGAAACTAGTATTCACTTGATCGGGTTCATGCATCATGATTTTGTTGTATCCCGAGTAGGTTTCCATAAATGATAGTAGCTCGTGGCCTGCCGTGGCATCAATAAGCTAATCAATCTTGGGTAATGGAAAGCTATCCTTTGGGTAGGCTTTGTTCAAATCTGAGTAGTCAATACAAGTCCCCACTTCCCATTGGACTTCTTTACCAAAACCGAATTTGATACCTATATGAAATAGGTTGCATCACGGAAGAAGCCATTTTCCAGCAGCTTATCCACTTGCTCTCTTAGTGCAGCAGACCGTTCCGGTCCCAAGGTGCGCCTCTTCTTCCTCACTGGAGTGTACTTGGAATTGATATGAAGAGCGTGACACGCTATCTTCGGCAATATCCAACACATATCGAAATGCATCCAAGCGAACACGTCCAGGTTGGCGCGAAGAAACTTGACTAATTCTTGTCGCATCTTGGTTCCAAGATGTGATCCTATTTTTAGTACTCGTGTCGGGTCATCCATGTCTATAGGGACATTCAACGTAATCTCTGCCGGTGCTACCCGTTCCTTGCCTAAACTCTTCTTTCTAGGGTCCATAGCCTTATCGAATCGGCTGTGGTCCCCAAGCCAAGGGCGGTTCTGTAGTTGCTATGCTGACGGTTCGCGAATGTGGAGAATATTCTCCATACTCTTCCCCTTTTCTTTCTTTCTTGTTTCATGTAATTCAGCAATGTAGCATTCCCTTGTGACTCTCTAGTCTGCCTTTTTCACACCAACTCTGTTTTCCGTAGGGATTTTCATAGTGAGACACCATTGTGCCAGGATAATTCAGAAATCAATGAGGCCCGGCCATCCAGGCCGACATCTCATCAATTATCACAAAGGTTTGGGTGAGAACAAATCTCCAATCTCCTATTTCGAGTTCAACAGGAAGATCGATTGTGCCAACCGTTTGTAGTGGATGACCGGTGAATCCTTGGATTTTGGTTCAGCATGCAGAGACATCCTTCATGTTAAGCTTCATTTAGTCGAACGTATGTCGAAACCGAATGTTTACTGATCCTCTGGTATCAACCAACACCCGACGTATGACAGCAGATCTGATTTGTATCACCACCACCATTGGATCGAAAGTTGGAGCTTTAGTTCCTTCACTATCCCGGTTTTGGAACACGATGTCATCATTGAGAATCCTCTGCTATTTAACAGGGGCCCTATCTTCAATTGCAAAGCAAGTTTACTTTGGAGCATGTTTGTGTGAACTAGCATATCTTTACATCTTGCCCTAACTTTTCTATGCCAGATGAGGACCTCGCGGAATGGTATTGATGACAAGTCTATGTTCTACTCATTTGGATCCATCTCCTCTAAATCTAGATTGTTTTCCTTAGGTGTTAGGAGCATGAGGTCCAGTTGGCTAATCGGAATTTGGGGGCTTCTTCACATACTGTTGGAGTTTGTTTTCTCTAATATGTTCTTCGATCACGTTCTTCAAATGGCGACACTCGTTTGTGTTATGGTTGTGGGTTTCGTGAATGCGATAGAACTTCCTTGACTTCCTTTGTTGCTCAGACTCTTCTTTCTGAGGCGGCTTCGGTTACTCTTCTATTCCCTGAGTTGCCAAGTAAATATTCTCCAAGCTATCGTTCAACGGAGTATATTCTCCATGTTTTAGACCTTTGAGTTTCTTTCCTCCTCCATTGCCCTTGCAAGTGTTCTGATCCTAGTTTTTACTTTTGTGGTTCCCATCTTTTCCAACAGTTACTTCAGAATTCTTGTTGTTTTGATTGACCACCACATTACTCTGAATTAATTCATTTAGTCGCATATCAGTATTTTTACTTTCTAACGTATTTGCCTCTTCCAATCTCAAATACCGACTAGCCTTTCGATTGAATTCTTTCATGGCGGTCGGTTGCTTCATTTTAATCCACCTCCCAAAATCTATTTCGGGATGGATCGAGCGGACTAAAGCCATGAAAATCATATCCTTATTTGGATTGCTCACTTCGGTGACGGTTGTGTTAAAGCGGTTCATGAACGATTTTAGTAATTCATTGGGTCCTTGGAAGTAACAGGATAAAGACATCATGTCCTTTAGCTGAGCCATGTGCAGTCTAAATTGATCCAAGAACTTCCTGCCTAGCTCATCAAAGGTTGAGATGGATCGCGGAGGAAGTCTGGTAAACCACATGGAGGCAACTCCTTCAAGATAGATGGAGAAACATCTGCAACGAACTGCATTTGTTGCCCTTGCTCCATCCATATTCCAAATGTACTTGTACAAGTGTTATTGAGGGTTGGTAGTTCCATTGTAGGAGGGCATAGCTATTGGCATGGTGAATTTCTTGGGATACTCTGCCCTCAGAATACTATCAATGAAGGAAGTTTGGCTTGGAGTGGAACCCTAGTCATCATCTTTCCTACCCTTTCTTTCTTCCATCAAGCATCTGACTATGTCTGCAATGTATGCATCACTTGTCTGTTCATCCACATATCGGCTATCAGTAGCCGCGCCAAGTGTTTGACTTTGCAAATGGTCTTGATTGGCTGGCTAAGCCTAGTCTCTCCAGTCTTTGGGAGAGTCACTCCTGTAGAGGTCCGTTGTCAAGCGGTTGGTCTAATGGGTGGAGTTTGATTATTCAAGTTCAATCCACCTTCCTAAACTTGCTCGCCTTCCTAAGAGTCAGTATCAACTACTTGTATTTCCTTTCGTGGAGTTTCCATTCCTAAGTTCAGGTTTGTAGTAGGCGCTTTTATAGCGGGCAGAGTATTAGCATTTTCCACTATCATGGCCCCTAGAGCTCCACCCATTACTTCCTTTTGCTTCTATTTTCTATTTCTTCTACTTGAGCCAGAAATAGAAGAAAGCTCTTGCTCCATAGCAGCCATGGCTTCGGGTGCCGTTCTGGGAGTAGTTAGTGATTGGAGTCCTAAGAAAGCATCTATCTTTTCCATAAGAGTCTTTTGACTGTTTGCCATTTTTGGTTAATTTCATCAACCATCTGGTTCAATTCTTCCTTAGTCTCAACTTCATGCTGAGTAAAGGATCCTGGCACTTGATCTCTAGTGTTAGCTCCGAGTTTCAGGTTGTTGGGTTGTTGACTTCAACTTGCTGAGGGCTTGTTTCTTCTCCAGCAATAGTAGCTCCTCTGGATCTTCCGGAGGTAGTTCTCTTTCTTTCTGGTGCCATTGATTCTCAACTGCAAATCTACTAAGTAGAGATTGAGGATCTTACTTCTGAACTTATATGATCCAAAGTAGATAGCTAGATCTAAGCCAGAGTTGGGTTCTCAGTGAAAGCACCAAAATATTAACACAAAAAATGGATCAACACCTTGGATTGAGTGCGAAAGCACCAGCACTATACTTGTAGAGCAATAATATAGAGAATAAATGTAAAAAGAGCAAAAATGGAAAAAATAGAAGAAATTTTATATAGTGGTTCGGCTGTTAATGAAGCCTATGTCCAATTTATAACTTTCTATTAACTGACTACTGTTACTAGTTGAATCGGATTACAATATGATTGAATCTTATAAACTAGATCAAATCACAAGTACAAGAGTTCACTGTAGAATCATAGTGAATCCCTAGAGTAGTATTTTGTGGAAGGAAAAGAGTGAAGAATAATCTCTGTAGAATTCCAGCAGCCAGTCCATAAGATCTTGTTTATGTTGCAAGTAGGTTTGTATTTATAGAGGTTGGAGAGCTGTTGGGTTAGGTCTCTTTGCCAGAAACCTGCACATGATGCCATGAAGGAGTTATGAAAGTTCCACGTCGATCTGAGACATTTTGATGGATCGCTAGCGATCCATGTCCTTGGCTCATTTTTGAGCCCACCCTGTTGAGTTGGGCTCCTTGCTCTATGTAGCTATCCTCCATGTAGTTTCATAGCTTGTTGCCTTGTTTTGGTGATGGTTCACAGACAGGTTAGATTGTTCTACAACTTGAATCAGATGAATGTTCACTTCTTCAATTAGGTTGCTTGGAATGCTATGAAACTTGGCAAACATCCCAAGAAAAGATATTGATTCATGATTCAAGAGGCTTGAACGACCCATGAAGTTTCTTTATGGATCGCTAGTGATCCATAAGTGATGGATCGCTAGCGATCCATTCCCTTAGTGGATTTTTGGGTAATTCTTCTTGATCCCCTCTTGGCCTATTCCTCTGGTCCTTTTGGTTGAGTCTTGAGTTGTTTTGGTTAGGCCTAGATGTTTTAACTCATCTGGATTACTGGTTGGGTAAAAACTCTGTTAACATTTGCTCCCCGGAGCATGCCTTCATCGGAAACAAGGTGTGCTCTAAAGTTCTGAAAAGATAGGGGTTGGAGAGCTATTGGGCTAGGCCGCTTTGCCAAAAGCCTGCACATGATGCCACGAAGGAGTTCTGAAAGTTCCACGGCGATCTAAGACATTTTGATGGATCGCTAGCGATCCATAGGCGATGGATCACTAGCGATCCAAGCCCTGGGCACATTTTTGAGCCCACCTTGTTGGGTTGGGCTCCTTGCTCTATGTAGTTGTCCTCCATGTAGTTTTGTAGCTTGTTGCCTTGTTTTGGTGATTATTCACACATAGGTTAGAATTTTCTACAACTTGAATCAGATAAATGTTTCACTTCTCGAACTAGGTTGCTTGGAATGCTATGAAACTTAGCAAACATCCCTGGAAAAGATATCGATTCATGATGCAAGAGGCTTGAACGAACCATGAAGCTACCTTATGGATCACTAGTGATTCATAGGTGATGGGTCGCTAGCGATTCATAGGTGATGGGTCGCTAGCGATCCATTCCTTTAGTGGATTTTTGGGTAATTCTTCTTGAGTCCTTCTTGGCATATATCTCTGGTCCTTTTGATTAAGTCTTGAGTTGTTTTGGCTTGGTTGGAAGTTCTAACTCATCTGGATTCCTACTTAGGTAAAAACCTAGTTAACAAGTAATAATAGTTTTTTACACCTACAAAATATTTTTATAATTATTTATTTTTTTAAATTGTTTAAACTAATATACTATCTAAATAAATCTTATAAACAAAAACATGTTTCGAAAATTAATTTTTAAATTTTAGAATTTTTTTTCACATAATATTAGCTCTTCGCCCTAATGAGAAATAAAAAATCAATTTTGTTATTTTTAAAAAATATTACAAATATTGGTCGAAAAACAATTAATTAATTAAAAATAGATTTTCATTAAAAAATTCAAATTTTTTTAGACTTCAAAATATCATATAAACTAATTAAAATATATTTTAAAATAATAAAATCAATAGTGAAATTTTATATTTCTATATTTACGATCTTGAATTAAAAAAAATTAACTTGATATTATATATGTGTGTGTGTGTGTGTGTATATATATATTTAAATATCATAAATGTGTTTATGTATAAATATATTTATGTATTTAAAAAAATTATTTTGTCGTCATAAATATATTTGGTTCATAATTTATAAATAAATGAAATTTTTTAAAATAAAATATATTATGCATGTAATAATATTATTTTAATACTTATTATAATAATATGTATATATATATATTTTATATATATACATATAGATAAATATAAATATATTTTTTGAATATCTTCGTACACATAAAATTATTTAAAAAATAATAATATATACTTTATATATATTATATTAATTTAGTTATGATATTTATATAAGTAACAAGTTTAAATACATACATATATTTGAAAAACATACAATACATATAGGATGAGCTAACGTATTCGTTGCGATGTAAATCACAACATCTATATACGGGCATGTTATACCTTGCACGGGCTTTCATGTTACACATGCACACACATACATATAATTATATGATACATATGTGTATTTTTTATGTGTATTAAAATATAAATTAAATAAAACTATATAATTTACAAATTTAAATAAAATAAGAGATTTTATTTAGATAAAATTTAAAAATGTTCTAAATGAATGAGAGTTCATAGGCCCAATTAAGATCCAATAAAGGATTTTTTATAAAATATTCACTCATAACTTCCACTGTTGGCTGGTCCAGTTCTAATAGTTTACAATGTATATTTCAATAAAACAAAATAGATAGTTCCTTGTAATTTCAAACAGAGCAAAAAAGTCTCCCTTTTAGGTAGTTTATGGAAAGTTATAACGGTAATCCTTTTTGGGAAGAATAGCACTAATATATTAAAATGTGGAAATGAATGTTCTTTACATAATGTACATATAAGGGTAAATTCTAAAATTCCTAAGCGTGGGAATTAATGAGTTAGAAATATATATATGTATGTATATGTATGTATGTATGTATGTATAATTGCACCTGCCAATTAAAAATATAAATATGCAAAGGGTAAGGAACAAAGCATAATAAATAAATATACGTTGTTACTTTTTTAAGTTATAATTAGGACGACTAAGTATTAATAGCATAGTAAATCATAGGATTAGGAGGTTGCAATGGAAAAAAGTAGTAACTCCAAAAATTATGATCAATGATTCAAATTTAGTGGGCAAAAAGTGTGCAGTTAATAGGGAGTTATAGAAAATAAACGGGGACATAAATGCATTTAATATGATTGGTTGCAGAATTTAATACGACATTTATGGGAAAACATAATATGCATAATAATTTGAACTTGAAACTTATAAATAAATGTCATTGGTGAATGTCCAAATTGAATATTAAATGACCATTTATTATGAACGATTAACATTTATGGGACATAAGAAGTAAATGAAGAATATAGAAAATAAGCCTATAAGATAGGAATAGGTTCGCAGCAAATAAGTAATTTAATACTAATAAATAAACTTAGGGGGCAATAAATTTCCATAGTGGGAATTATATGGCATAATAATATGTTTAGGACGAGCGTAAATTAATAGGCCTAGTCCAATATTTGGGTTTGTAATAAATAGTTTGGTTTAGTATGAGTTAGGATGCGAGGTTGGTAGAGCTACACAATAGAAGTCTGCCCTTCACCTAGAGACTGTCAATAGTTGTGTATACGTACTAGTGATGTGAGACAACTCCAACTATAGGACCTGTAGGGAAGGGATATATTTTCGCGTATAGGTTTAGGATTTGAAGTATTAAACGACTTAGTACCTTTAGGGATGTCAAGGTGTTTACTTTGGAGTGGAAGGTATTAAATGGTCACTAGGCTTGCCTCCTCTCTATATAAGGAGTCTTAAATAACCTACGACAGTGCCTTATAGGAAAATATGGTCTACTTCATTTCTAACAAGAGGTATTAAGTAACCGGAGTGGGCATTTTCCTTAATTTATATTCGGTAAGTTTAAATGGGATTTTGGCTGTAGAGGTCAACGGGTTATATCAGTGTTGTTGATAAAATGACATTTAGATGTAGGGGAGGCATATAGGCTTGGACTACCAGCGGTCCCAAGCGGCCATTAGCAAACACTTGGGTTTGCCCTCACAAATTTCGCTTCCCACTATTGTAGAATCCGCATGGAAAATGCATAGTCCTCAAAGTTTAATTAGTTATTTGTTTGTCAGGGATGGGCTAGCTAACCTTTAGGTAAGTCTTTGAGATGCATTAGTAAAATAGTTAATTAAATTATAAAGCCATATCTAGGGGTCATTGACCTTTGTAGCTAAAGGCCGGTTGACTAGAGATTATGCTAGGGAGGGCCCGCTTTGAGGTTGAGGTATTAAATGGCAGTTGGGTCTGCCTCCTCCCTATTAAAGAACTATTAGTGGTCGAGGTTTTCTTTTGGATAGTACAACACACACATACATACACATATATCGTATGCGCATATGGAATTAAATAGATAAGCCATGAATAATAGACATAACACTTAAATAGAAATCAATCGGCATTAATTGGTGTTATGGATAA
Source organism: Allium fistulosum (assembly GCA_030737815.1). Classification (NCBI taxonomy): domain Eukaryota; kingdom Viridiplantae; phylum Streptophyta; class Magnoliopsida; order Asparagales; family Amaryllidaceae; genus Allium; species Allium fistulosum. Next base: position 303,943,921 of record CM060902.1, read on the forward strand.
AGTATGTAATTTTGCAGTCACCAAAACATTGTTCTGACCCCTTCCTCATTACAACTCACATGATAGATTTGGAGGGACATGCTACCAGAGCAGGAGGGGAATAGTAGATGGAGAAGTCTTCTCATTCATGCTCGGCACTGACAAGGAAACTAGATATCCAAGGAATAATATTGATTCCAAGGTAGTATCCTTAGTTGGTATATATGTTCTATTACTTTTTTCTATTCTGATGTAAGTTTTTATATATAGCACTCTGATATACTTATGTTTATTTCAGGTTACTAGCACTAGCATTCCATAGCCTAATGGACTTGGATTTCGATTTAGTAAAAATTCGAACCCATTAAGGCGCGGGTTGTTGTGTTTGGTATCAGAGCTTAGGTTAGTTGATAATAGGAATATGAATAGCCGAGTGAACGTATTTGTATTTTTACCTATATATATATATATTATATGCCAAACTCTATGAACTCCGACTATAGAAGTAGTTGTGACCATATTCTAAAAAGATGGATGACACAACCATGAGTCGGAACATTAAATAGAGTTAAATTAATGCACCTACCCCGATTATCCCATGGGGTGGAGGCTATATCGTAAAGAGTAAATCGAGAAGAGCATGAGCATGACATATAGAAGGATCCCGGAGGCTGGATGGTACTTGACTCCTTTATTAGGTCTAGGCTTCCCCATGACTGTGGATTTCGATGGATTACCAATTGAAAATGTACATTTCATCCAAACAGATGGGAAGTAAGAATCTATATGCTGCAAGCATCCGAAAGTAAGATTAAAAAAGGATCGAACAAGTTCACGCAAGAAGGTGTGCATCAATCACCATAAGAGTATAGCTGATTTAAAAAAAATATACTCTTAATAAGAAGAGGTTAAGAGCAAAGGGAAAAGAAGAAAAGTCAAAAGAAAGGACGAATAAGAGTCCATTTCTAAGTCCGACCACATGTGAAAGAATTTGACAAAAAGATTTTGAAAATTCCTTGAAACGATTTGAATGATTTTTCAGAGGATTTATTTTAATAAAAGGATAATGTCATTGAAAATTTGTTGTCTTAAAAAAGGAAGAAATTTTGGAAATTTTAAATTAAGGAGCTATTAGAGATTCCTAGTGAAGTTTAAATCTGGTTGGGTCAAAGAAAATCAATTTAAAGGTTTTTGGTAAAGGGATTTTTTGTTTTTTAAATGAATGGAAAATAGAACGTATGTTTGGCTCGATGGTTTTTCCTTTTTTTGTAAATTTAGTAGTTCCTTTTTAAAATTCTTTCTAAAGGGATGGATAAATGGAAATGGTACTTGATTGAAATGGCGTAAAGAGAATAGAAGGGTAAGAATGTCTAATATTGAAGGCAGGAAGAATATTCCCGTATAAGGAAAATACGAAGAAAAACAACTGAAATAGATTTATACATATCTCTTTTCATGTTAATGAAGAAAAGCCCAATAACTAAAGTAGTAGGCGAATAAACTACAATGGTCAATAGGGAAAACAATAAAAGAGGAAAGCAGCTATGTAAGGAGAAACCACTTGAAAGCAATTTAGGTAGGAGAAATTTTAATAGTAGCGATATTAGGAAATTAAATAGGAACGACGTTAGGAATTTATATTAAAATATTGTTAGTAATCTAGTTAAGAACGATGTAGGAAATTAAAGGCAAAACGTAGGAAAAATGGATTATTTCCATAAATATGTGTAATAATTGCACATATCTTTTAAAAAGCCCTTTCATATATTATTGGAATTTCAATTAAGGTTGGAAGTTGAATTAGCATGAGTAATATGAAAATAATAAAATGGAGGTTATCATTGTCTTCTCTAGTTTTCATTGTTTAAAGTTACATAAGATATTTTTTTTAAATGATTTGGTATGACAATTGAGTTTTTGAATGCTGGTAAATATTTTGAGTTAAAAATCTTACTTTTAAGGAAGTAAATCTCTATTGTAGAAAGTCTTTGAGAAGGAAAGTTTGTTAGAATGAGAAAATTTTCATAACTCCTTTGGGAAACCAATGAAATTTTGAATTAAGTAAAATGGTCTCTAAGTTTATATTTTCAAAGATAAAAGTTTTGGATTAAGTACTTCATGACTATGGGGTTTTTACTTTTTAAAGAGTGGTGAAAACCTAACCAGTTTTTGATATGGATTAGATATGGATGACTGCTTAGGTAAGATAGGGTAAAGGTGAAGGCTATGAATAAAATAGCTATGAATGCTCGTAGGGTAGCAACAAGGAATCCTCGTTGATATTATGAATATTTTTATGAACCTTGGAATGTTTGATTAGATATGTATGAAAGCCATAAGAAGAACCCTCAAAGGAATAGGCAAGGTATCAAAGTACACTTTTGCGAGTCCTAGGGTATACTCGCATGAAAGATCATGGATAAAGAAAGTCAATACCAAAGTTTGAGGATACTATCAAGAGATTTTGATTAAATGAAGATAGTAGTATGTTGGAGAAGTGGGCAATGAGATGGAAAATACACATAAATGATGTTGGTTGACTCAAGGTTAAAGAAGGCAAGAAAGGTGGAACCACCAACCCAATTTTCCGATGATTTATTCTAAACATACATAGTTCATATTTCTTACCCACTACAGTGTGGGAATGCACAATTTATCCCATAATTGAGTAATGGATGGACATTATTTACTAGAAGCTAAGGAGGTAACTGATGATGTATAGGTTATACTAGAATGACATACTAGAAATGTCCATCATGATTGAGTAAGAAGTGATAGGGCCATAACATCAATAATACTAGTCGAGGTTGAAGGGCAGCCTCTAGCAATTGTTTCATTTAGGGTATTTGGGTTGTAATCACTAGTGTCTCTTTTTGAATATTGAAAAAGCATATGATATGATATGAGATATGTTCCTATTTTATTACCGTGTAAATTATCTGGATGGGCTTTGACCGCTATATGTATTGGAAAATAGTGTAAATAAAAAAATTTCATAAGAACACTTAACTAACGATGAATGTAAGTAAGGCTGGAAGTTTATAAAATAAATTAGTAAATTAAATTAGCAACTAGAAATAAAGAATGCTCTAATCTCGAAAACTTTAGAATTGTGGAAAAAATAAATTTTAACAAGCGAAGGACAGGAAAATGTTGTTGCAAAACCATAAGTCACTATCCCTTTTCCTTATATGCTAAAATTTATAAATATGCTTGTGTGTTATTTGTTGTTTTAAAATAAAGGAAAGGTTTTTAAAATCTAAAATTAATTCCGTAATGTTAGGGTCAATCATATGCATTAGCACATTGACTGAATTGCGATTACATTAAGATGTGGCTTGATTTGTTTTAAAAGTTACGAGGGAAATTTTTTGTTCAGTTGCTTTTGAAAAACTGTGTTCAAGTGCTTTTGGAAAATTTGTTCAAATGTGTAACTTCCCCCATTCTGAGGTCCAAAACTAACTGCCACGGATGTTGCAGCCGTCCATAGCTATTAATTCCCAACGACAAAATGCGACTATGCTAATCATGTCAATAATTACAAGCATATGAATATGAAAAAAATTCAAACACTGTTAAATAGAAAATTTCATATCTCATTTCACAAATGATATTTCATATTCATTACATAATCCCATTCGTAATCCCATATTCAAAGAAGATATAATTATTACAAAATACTCCAAGAGCGACATATGAAGATGCCCCCTTGGTTGATCAGAGTCAGATACTTGACAATTATACAACTCTGCCATAACATCCAAATAGACAAAACCAAACTACACAGCAGAAATAGATGAAGCTCCTAATAGCTAGATTGCCTCCTGCACGTCTCCGGAAGCCTATTCGTCTAATTGGAACTTTAAAGCCCTTACTCCCAACCTACTCAATGAGTACCCGAGAGTTTAAGGGGAAAAACAAAAACTTCGGGTCACACAACAGTTTGGTGTGAATAATAACCAACCATCTCGAACCAAATAGATATTTAGTGAGATCGCGCCGCTGAGCGGAATGGATTTTCCCCTCACTAGTATCTTATCAAATCATAACAACCATGTACCGTGCTACTACAGCCACAATGGTTAGAACATAGAAAATAGCATTTATAATCATGCAATACATATTGGATTACCCATCCTAATTCATTAGATTATCCATTTTAATTTCAAATGACCACCCATCATAATTTAAACCGACTATCCGTCTTACTTTAATATGACACTCGTCTTATAATTATGTGGACTACCCATCTCACATTCAAACACATTCAAGAATTATGTGGACTATCCATCTCACATGCAAACATATTCAGAATTATGTGGACTATCCATCTCACATGTATTTATTACTTAGATTACCCATTCCCTACCATATTGACTACCAATCACATAAGGTTTAATCATTTAAAATTTTATGGACTATCCATCACACATTTTCCATTTAACTTAAAATGACGTGGACTATCCATTACACATCCCATAGTTTTCCTAGGATGACCATGAACCCTTTATTTATCCTATAGTGACAATCCATCCCCAGCATGATGTGGACTATCCATCTCACATCCCATAGTTTTTCTAGGATGACTATGGACCCATCATTTGCAATTTAATTCATGTTACCCACATGTTTAACCTATGTCTATTGGTATGCCCAATTAGGTTCTTTCCCTTTAATGTTATAACATTTCAAAGTGACATACATTGGTATCCCCAATTGATCCATGCCAAACAATGGTATCCCTAAGGTTTAAAGTTGAAGTTAATGACATATTTAGTTCGTCGAAACCAACCTACTTTGGTATCCCCAATGATGGCGTTGACATCTATGATTAAAATAGCATTGGTATCTCTAATGTTTAGAATCGAAGTCATAAAACAATAGGCTCGCCGCCCTTATCAAGTTAATAAAGATTAATATCAAAGTTCATCCACATTGGTGTCCCCGATAATGGTGTCAAAGTTTATAATTTAAAATAGCATTGGTATCCCCGATGACTTCATCGAAATAGAAAACATAAGTCTCTCCCTACCATTTATGAAGATATGCGATATCCAAGCCACACTATACCTCATCAACCCTCTGGCCAAGGTAAATCCAAACTTAAATTCTTTTAAGTATAAATTCATGTCGAAGATGATGTTGTCGAATTTCATAATCTATAAGCTATCCACCTAATAATCAAAACTTAAAACATTCGTAAGTTATATGGCTAACTGCCGAAGATATAAGGTCTTCGACCTTCTTAAAACATCGGCTTCTTTTCCTTTATCAAAACAGTTTTGATTTACGTCGAAGTGATCCTCTTTGGTGCTAAAGAAAGAATTGCAGCATCATTACCAAATAATATAAGGTCATCGACTTTATTGCATAGCGGCGACAAGAATCTCGTCACCCTCTTAAATTCTTTAGTAAATTGATGCGGCTATTATGCCGCTAACTTTACAAGGTCAAAGTCAAACAGTTTTGAAAACGTTAAAGCACGACATCTCTAACTTTTTAAAACAAACGCGGCAAGGATTAAATGCAATGAGGATCACTTGCGACGAGGATCACATGCGATGCAATGACCTCGTTGTCAGTGTTATACTGCAGCCTAGTTAATGGCTTCGACATGGCTGGAATCACTCCACAATTACTTAGGTAGTTGCCATGTGATTCCTTCCTTATTGACGTCGATCTTAATGGTAGAGGAATAGGTGCGACGACAATATTGGAAAGGTGGCATCATCGCGATCAACCCAAAAATTATATTTTTACTTAACAAAGTGTAAAATTTTCACCAAATCCCATTTGTTTATCAAAATATGATTGGTTACAACCAAGCATCACATTTACTTTTCAGGTTTCTACCGCATAACAGTTTCATGTTTTAAAATAATCTCCAGCCATAATTAAAATATCCTTAAATAATCATTAGTTTAAATACTTGCCTTGCATAAATAATTCATAGTAATTCAAAATCATTTGGGAAAAATCTAAAAATTCTCAGAAACTTGAGAATATTCTTCCCTTTATCATATAAAAATTTCAAAATCCAAACCCATATTTAATTATTTTAAACAATTAAAGCCTGAAATTAAGTAATTATCTCCTTAGAAAATTCATAAAATATTCAAATAAATTCAAAAACTTATGAAATTAAAAACACATCCCTAAATTGTCATTTTATACGTCATATCAAAAATTCATATCATTTGGATACTAAAAACTTAAGTTTTACCCTAAAACCCATTTAAGTAATTTCATAAATATCCCATAATTTATTGTTCTATCCAAACAATAACAATCAACCAAAACAAGGTATAAATCAACACAATAATTTATGTATTACCCATATCCAAATTCAAAAGCAATAAAAGAGATGGAATCCTATCATTCACCTTTTAAATCGAATGTTGGAATTAAGATTTAGTGTAGCTTTTAATCCCTAAGCCTCTTCCCTTTTAATCCCTAGATTCGACTTCTTATTGCTTGTTTAATGGCCGACCTCTCTTTTCTTTCCTTTGATTGTTTTGTGATGAATGATAAAAATGAGAATGAAAATGAGGGGAGAGGGTTTAAGGTAAATGGTTTGGTCTATTCCTAAATTGCCTCTCTCATTCATTTCTTTATATGTTTAGTCCTTAAAACAATTTTACTTAATTTATTAAGACACAACCTTATTAATTACCCAATTCTCGTTTTCCTTAATTATTTACATTATTCTATTTAATCTATCCAATTAAATGTCCTGAATAATGTTAAACAAAAATTAGGGATGTTACAAAACGCTTATGAAAAATGGTGCTTAAATGCTTTTGAAAATCCGATTTTTTTTAAAAATTGTTTGCAAGTTTGATTAGTAGGGGAAAATGTTTTAATGGGAAATGGGAGAATTTCTGATTTCCAAATGACACTGCTTAGCATAGGGATGGTTAATGTGTTAGTGGATATGAATTTCACTATTCGACAAGGGGTAACAATATACAAAACATAGGGAATAACAAGGGAAAAAACTTTTTTAGCTTTGGAATTTCTATTTACATACCTTGTTAACAATGAACAAAATTTACATTTAAATAATTTTGTTTTAACATCTAAAAATAAACCTCCTTATGCAAATTGTACTTGGAAAATTTGGAAAAGATTAGGGGAAAAAGAGGAGGTTCCAAGGTGCAACAGAATAGGTATCTAAAAGAATGGCGGAAATGTAAGATTCTCCATCTAGATTCCTTTTCCTGCAAAGGAGTAAAGATTTAGGAAACTGAATTTTCAAAATTTTGGGTGTTAAAAATAATGTGCTAGGTATTGGATGGTATGGATTGGATGCAAAATTGGTTGAACCATACTCCTATTTATAGGAGTGTGGAATTTGTCATGCGAAAAAGGTTTTTTGATTTTTGAAAACTTGCATACACACAGAACTAACAGTATATATAGGTTATTTACATCTTATTTTAAAAATGTTTTTAAAAGAATGCAATCATATAAGGGGCACCAATTTTGAATTATTCAGTATAAATATCATATGTGTTGTGGTACACCATACACTTGTACACGATTTGCTGTAAAATTGGTTATACACTAATTGGTTGGATAGTTTAAAATGGTTGCATGATATGTTACATGATTTTACCCATACGGAATTTCGGGGACGAAATTCTTTTAAGGAGGGAGAATGTAACATCCTATGAAATGAACAATAATTAACTTAAAAGAACTAATAAATAATTATTAAAGCTCAAAAATGGAATTAGAGCAAATGTTGAAATTTGTCCCCGAAACTTACATCGTGATTTTCTAAGAAAAACGTTTTGCGATCGGAGTTCAAATGAAGAAGTTATCAACGTTTGATGTTTTCAGATGGAAAATAATTAAAAAGGAGTTAAAAGGCACGTGGACCCCATCGGTCGACCCACTTGTTGGGCCGGTCAACCACCAGCAGTCGACTACCTATATGGAGCAGTTGATCGATTAAAGTGGTGGCATGTAAGTTGAACCTTGGCCTAACGGCCTAGATTTAATTAATATTAATTGTATGTATGACATTGATTCCAGTGCCAATAAATAAAAGCATAGCTCCTCACTTTTCTTCTCATATTTTTTGAACAAAGCAACGGAGCTCTACCATTTTTTCTTCTCCACTATCTCTAGAAATTATAAAAGTATTATATATATATAGGGGAAGGGCAGAAAATAAAAGAGAAGAAGAGAGGGAGTGAATCAATTCTGCAAAAATGGTAAATCTTATAATTATAAATCTATATTCCACTTAATTCAAATCTTCTCTCATATCTATAATTCTAATGGGTATGTATATATCTTATTATACATTTTTTTAGATTAGAAAGGAAAAAGAGACGATTAAAGGGATGAATCGGATTTGGGAGATTTGAAAAGCTAGAAAGGTGAGTGGAAAATTATATGATTTATATATAACACTGGAATATAGATTGTTGAATTTTATTTGATTAGTATGCCTATGCAAGATAGGTTGAATTGTAGGCTTAAATTGAATAAATTTAATTGAAATCCCACCACATATTATGTAAGTTATGAATATGGAACGGAATGGTATACACCATAATTTGGAAATTTGAAAATCGGTCCATAAAATTTTTAAAGTTAAATGTTGATAAGATTGTAAATTTATTCCAGATTTATGATAACAAGGTTGTAGTTATTTAGTATTTATTTGGATTGGCCTAATTTGATTTGGAATGTGAATTTCTATGTTTTAATTTATTGGGAGCATTGATGGTACAATTTAGTTATATCTATTTCCATATAAATTTTCATAAATTACCTAATTCCATAATTATGTATAAAAAGTATGTTGTTTGGAATAATAAAGAATATACCAAAATGAAAGAAATGTGTAAAGTACGGATGTTCCTCTGTAGTTTGCACTGTCTATTTCAATAAAACAAAAGTGATAATTCCTTATAGTTTCAAATGGAGCAAAAGGCTCCTTTTTAGATAGTTTATTAAAAGTTATAGTGGTAATCCTTTTTTGGGAAAGATAGCTTTAATATATTAAAATGTGGAAATGAATGTTCTTAACATAATGTACATATAAGTGTATACTTTAGAATTTCTAAGCATAGGAATTAATGATTTAGAAATAGAAATATGTATGTATGTATGTATGTATGTATGTATGTATAACCGCGCTTACCAGTTAAAAATATAAATATACATAGGGTAATGAACAATGCGTAATAAATAAATATATATGTTGGTACTCGTATTAGTTATAATTAAGACGACCAAGTATTAATAGCATAGTAAATCATTGGATTAGGAGGCTGCAATGGAAAAGGGGTAGTAACTCCAAAAATTATGAAAATGATTCAAATTTAGCAGGCAATAAGTGTGTAGTTAATAGGGAGTTACAAATATTAAATAGGGATATAAATGCATTTAACGGGATTGATTGCAAAATTTAATATGACATTTATGGGAAAACGAAATAGGCATAATAAGTTGAATTTGAAACGAATAAATAAGTGTTATTAGCGATTGTCCAAATTGAATATTAAATGTCCATTTAGTACAAATAACTGATATTTATAAGATATAGAAAGGAAATGTAGAATATAGAAAATATGCCTATAAGATAGGAATAGGTTCACAGCAAATAAGTAATTTAACACTAATAAATAAACTAAGGAGGCAATATAATTTCTATAGTAGGAATTATATATATGGCCTCAATGATACAATTAGGATGAGCGTAAATTAGTGGGCATTGCCCAATATTTTAGTTTAGGATAAATGGTTTGATTTAGTATGACCTGGGATGCAAGGTCAGTAGGCTTGCTCAACAGAAATTTGCCCTTCACATAGAGGCTACAAGTATTTATGTATACGTACCATCGATGTGAGACATCTTCAATTTTAGGACCCATAAGGGAGGGATATACGTTTGCTTATAGGTTTGGGAAAATATACTAAGGGTTCATCTCAGATTTGAAATATTAAATGGCTCGGTACCTTTAGGGGTGTCAAGGGGTTTATTTCAGAGTGGAAGGTATTAAATGGCCTTTGAGACCGTCTCCTCTCTATATAAGAAGTCTTAAATAACCTATGATAGTGCCGAATAGAAAAATGAGGTCTGCTTCATTCTAACAAAAGGTATCAAGTAACTGAAATGGGCATTTTCCTTGACTTATATTAGGTAAGTTTAAACAGGATTTTGGTTATGGAGGTTGACGGGCCATGTCAGTATTATTGATAAACCGGTACATAAAAGTAGGGTTGGCATATATGCTTGGACTACTAGTGGTCCCGAGTGGTCATTAGCAAAGACTTGGGTTATGCCCTGACGGATTTCGCTTTCTACTAATGTAGAATCTGTATACGATACGCAAATACCTCAAAGTTTAATTAGTTATTTATTTGTCAGAGGCTGACTAGTTAACCCTTATATAAGTCTTTGAGAAGTGTTTGTAATACAGTTAATTAAGTTATAAAGCCATATCTAAGGGTCATCAACCTTTGTAGCTAAGGCCCGATTAACTAGCATTTGCATTATGGATGGCTTGCCTCGGGGTTGAGGTATTAAATAGCTATTGGATCTGCCTCCTCCCTATTCAAGAAGTATTAAGTGGTCGGGGTTTTCTTTTGGATAGTACAACACACACAGATATATATATATATATGTATGTATGTATGTATGTATATGTGTATGTGTATATGTATATGTATATGTATATGTATATGTATATGTATATGTATATGTATATGTATATGTATATGTATATGTATATGTATATGTATATGTATATGTATGCGTATATATAGTTATGCCTCACATAAGGTTGGATATATCATATGTGCATATGAAATTAAATATATAAGCCTTGAATAATAGACATAATACTTGAATAGAAATCAATTGGCATAAATTAGTGTTATGGATAAAGTATGTAATTTTGCAGTCACTAGAACGTTGTTTTAACAACCTCCTCATTAACCCACTTGATAGATTTAGAGGGATGGGCTACCGGAGCAGAAGGGGAATGGTATAAGGAGAAGTCTTCTCATTCATGCTCAGCACTGACGTGACAACTAGATATCCAAGGATAATATTAATTTTAAGGTAGTAGCTTAGTCGATATATATGTTCTATTATATTTTTCTATTTCGCTATGTGTTTTTGTTGATAGCTCTCTGATGTAATTATGTTTATTTCAAGTTACCAACACTACCGATCTATATCCTGGTGGACTTGGATTTTGATTTAATTGAAATTCGGCCTTATTAGGGTGTGGGTTGTTGCAAGCACACTTTTTTCTTGAAGCAGAGAAGGCAGCTTTACTTTGAAAATTTGTAGATCTAACTCAAAGGAACTCTTTTATGACTGAGTACATAAATGAATTTAATGCACTCTCTAAATACGGACCAACACTTATAAGTACACCTTCAGAAGAGAGAGAAATTTGTACCTGCAATTAATCTTGATCACAGAGATAAACTTCTTACTCATCTTAGATGTACATTTAAAGATATAGCTGACATAACATTAAGATATGAGAAAGTTCGTGAAGGATATTACAGTTCAAGAGGGTAGTCGAATTAGAAAATTTAGCAGAAAAATAGTTATTTCATAAGAAGAATTGGAAGTTCAAGAAAAACAAGAAGCCTTTCCAGCCTGAACAGCTAGACCATAAGAGGTTATTTGGCTGATCTCGGGTAGAATGTTATTTGTGTGGGAATAAAGGACACTACACTAATGAATGCAGTAATACAAGTCAAGTACATGCAAAGAAATGTTGTATCCATGATAAGGTGGGTCATATTTCCATGCAGTGCACGAAGCCAAAGAAGCAAACTTAGATCAAGATGTTTGCTATTGAAGGTCCTGGTTCTTCCATGCTAGATAAAGGAAAGCAAGCCTTGGTTCCGGAAGGTACGATTTTAAGTCATGGATTATATGTTAGAATTTTTTAATATAGGCGCATCATATTCGTTTATAATGAGAAAATGGTTAGAAAAGTTAAAATTGAATGCTTCTCCGCTTATCACTTCTCTTATAGTAACTAATTCAGTAGGTGGGTGCACTATTCTCAAAATGAAGCGTATAATGTTGTAGTTTGTTTGTCTGTGTGTTCTCTTTCTTATGTGATTTGTTTGTTATGGATTCCTTAAGGTATAGTGTTATACTAGAAATCGACTGTCTTGAGTGTTATCAATGTCGTTTATTCCTTATTAAGTGGGTAATCACTCTTTAGCTTCTCAATCACTCAGAAATGTTTTTATTGACCTTGAGCCATTAAGTGCTAGTTCAAATTATTCCTTGTTTACCTTGGAATCTCAAGAAGATAAAATTAAATAGATTCTAGTAGTTAGAGATTTTTCAGATATATTGAATCAGTTATTGGTCTATTGTCTAAGTAGCTAGTTAAGTTTGGGATCGATCTTATTCCTGACACTCAACTATTTAGTAAGCCACCTAACCATATGTGCCCTAGTGAGATGGAGGAGTTGAGATCTTGAATAGAAGATCTCGAGCAAAAGAATTTTATCAGCTTAAGCAACTCTCGGGTTGCATCAACATTATTTGTTAAGAAGTATAAAGTCAGATTATAGAGCAAGACTTTAAAACAATGTTCAATGGATCTCTTCGATCCGTATAGACTACTCAAAGCTGAATGATCTCACAGTCAAAAACACTTCATGAGTCAATCTTCCATCGGTTTTCATCAACTTCAAGTTGCGGAATATGGTATTCCACTCACAACATTTTGAACCAAGTACGACTCTTACGAGTGACTAGTAATTCCATATAGATTGACGAACACCCCCACATATTTTGTCGACCTAATGAATAGGGTATCAAGAAGCTCTTTGGAGGAGTTTATCCTAGTTTTTCTTAATAATATCCTTATCTATTTAAAGATGGAGGAAGGCAATGCTATTCATTTGAGAATGGTGTTAGATACTCTGAGAATGGACCAATCAAAGCTATGTTTTCAAAGTACCATTTTTGGCAGAAAGAAGTTAAATTTCCAGGACATTTGATTTCTAAAAAAGGTATCATGTCGACCCAACTAAGTTCGAAGCAGTTCAAAAGTGGAAGCGTCTAGAGTCAATAACAGAAATTCGTAGTTTCTTAGGATTATAGGATACTACATGAGATTTATTAAAGATTTCCCTAAAATCTCCACTCCATGCACTCATCGGACGAAGAAAGGAGTGAAGTTTATCTCAACAAATAAATGCGAGGAAGCCTTATTAAGGTTGATAGAGCTACTCTGCAATTCTCTAGTGTTGATAGTTCTCAAAGGGAACCAGGATCTAGTAGTTTATTCAGAGGCCAGTAGGATAGGTGTTGATGTAGCGAGATAGAGTTGTAGCATATGCATCTCAACAACTCATACCAAATGAGGTGAGATATTTCACTCATGATCTTGAGTTGGAAGAAGTTGTTTTTAATGCTTTGGCAAAATTATTTATTAAGCAGGCGGTTTGTTTATATAAAGACCATAAGTTATTGTTTCTCAAAAGGAATCAAATTTGCAAATGCCTTGAATATTTAGTTGCATATGATCTGAAGATTAGGTATACTCCTAGTAAAGGAAATAGAGTAGAAAATGCTCTTAATAGGAAACATCAAGTGTATCCAAGATGTTAGTAGAATGAGAGACATGGAGTTATCATCATCATGTGATCTTTAGTTTGGAAAGATAGGTGATGCGATAGGTATGTTAACTAGTTTTGAGACTCGATCGAGCATTCTAGATCGAATCCAAACTAGTTAAAGAAATGATTCGATTCTAGTAGATCGAATTAGTAGGTCGCAAAATGGAAATGTTACTAATGATCTTTGCAGATTCGAGCTTGACTCGAAAGGGTGCGTGAGGTATAGTGTAAGGTTGTGTGTCCCAACATAACAAATTTAAAGAAAGAAATTCTCGACGAGTATCACCGATCTATATTTTCTATACATACTGGAGGTATGAAGATGTATAAAGATATGAAAAGAATATATTTTTGCAAAGGCATGAAGAGAGACATCAGTGAGTGTGTAAACAGATGTGTTACATTATAGTCACTAAAGGGCGAGCATCAAAAGCCCAATGGGTTACTTCTACCTCTCGAAGTACCGCAATAGAAATAGAGAAGATCTTGATGAATTTCATTGATGGACCACCTAGATCGAGGCAAGGGAATGAAAGTATATACGTGATAGTAGATCGACTCACCAAGAACATTCACTTCATCCTAGTTTGAGTAAATCGAACTACATAGGTTTAGAAAGACTATTTATAAAGCATATAGTGCGATTACATGGAATTCCAAAGTGTATTGTTTGTGATTTGATCAACTATTTGGAAGTCATTTATGACAAAGTTTACAAACTGCATTAGGTATTTAGCTCAATCTGAGTACCGCATACCATCCTTATACAGACCAAGAGAGTAAATTAAATTGCAAATGATCTACTTAGAATTTATGTTGTAGAATTTGGAGGTTTGTAGGAAGAATATCTCCATTTAATATGATTTTCCTATAACAACAATTAATTTAGTATTAGCATAGCTCCATTTGAAGTTTTTTATGGAAGGCCGTGTTGATCATCCGCCTGTTGGTTAGAGACAAGAGATAAATTAATATCGAGTCTAGAATTGGTTAAATAAATGACCGAGGAAATAGAAACCACTGGAAGTATAATGAAGACAACTAAGTCAAGGTGGAAGAGCTACGCAGATAAGCGTAGGAGAATTAGAATTTGAAGTTGGGGATGGAGTATTTTTGAAGATATCTCCAACAAAAGGCGTAGTCGTATTTGGTAAGGTGGGAAAACTTGCTCCATGATTTATTGGTCCATATGCCATCATCGAGTGAGTAGGTCTATTGGATTACCTATTAGAATTACCTAAGTATTTATCTGGTGTCCGCAATGTATTTCACATTTGCAACTATAAACGTGTATCAAGGACTCAGATAATATTGTAGAGCCGAGACAGATTCAAGATTTGGATTGGCAACCTTATATGTCCTTTTCTACAGGACCTTCACATATTATAGATTCAAAAGTGAAGCAATTAAGGAACAAGAGCATTCCATTAGATAAAGTTCAATAGTCGAGTAACCCCAAGGATTGTACCTAGGAGACCGAAGACCAAATTCAACGAACACATCTTCAGTTGTTCTCAACTAGTTAGGTTTGTGTTTATTTGGTTGATCTAATTGTGTTTGATTATGGTTGTTGCTTTCTGCATGTGTGAATGTTGAATGTATGCATGCATTGTTGGAATTGATTGTTTGGATGATATGGTTAGATTGGCTATAGTGCTCTCTGGTCAATTGTGAGGATGCAATTTCTTTAAAGAAGGGAGTTGGTAACACCCCAATATGAAGCTAAATAAAATAAATCCAACGTGAAATGTATTTTTGGGAATTTTATGGAATTTAACTCGGTAAAGTTGATTTTGGATTTATTTTGAAATAAAATTATAAATAATGATTTAAAATTAATATTTGACATTTAAATTATATTTTGTGAATTTAAAAGCCATTTTAAATTTGTATTTGTAAAATAATACACATTAGTCATTTCTTAAATAATTTAGAGGAATAAAATAACTATTTTAAATTTGGTTTAGAGGTTAAAGGCAATGTATTTGCTATCAAAAATTATTTTAGGAAAAATAAAGTTAAGTAAATTTTGTAGTAATTTGAATAATATTTACTAGTATTTATATGAGGTGAAACAAGGGAAATATGGTGAGAAATAATTTATACAAAAAGAAATTTTAATTTCTTTATTATATGGGCCAAAATTGTTTAAACCCAAGCCCAATAACCCTTATCTTATCTTTAAACTAGCCTAACTCATCCTTATAACTTCATACTTATCTAATTACTTCAACCTAAGGAAGAAGATCAATCACCGCACCCTCTTCAAACTAGGGTATACCTAATTCCATCAAAATTCAAGAAAATTTGCAAGCTAGGATCAAGATAATAGCTCCAATACCCCCTCTACTCCATTACATCACCTTAATTTTGAGATTTTCAATTTTTAATCTTTGAACCAAATCAGGCCAATAAGAAAATTTAGAGTATTTGGGTATTTGAGACTTGAAACAAGGATTATAAACTATTTGAAGCATACAAGTGAGTGTAACATTTTTATTTTGGATTAATAGCCTGATGATTGAATTGGGTCTACTATTATAATGATTAAAATGCAAGTATGTGATGGAATTTGCTGCAAATTGAATTTAATTATGGATTGTAATTGCGAGTGGTGAATAATCTTGTGAAAATTAATTGAAACCACTTTGCAAAATTTGAAATTTTATCCATCTATGTTATGATATGAAACAATGTGATTGCACTAGAGGATTGAACTCCCAAAGGTTGGTTAAGAACCCCCAAGTTTCATTGGAATATGATGAAGGATCGGGCTCTGACTTATAGCTTACTACTCCAGGAAACAACCTAACTGGTCGACTATTCAAAAATTGCCTGAAGAAGTAACCCTTAAGTAGGAGCTTAATTTGTGTATATAAATTTTTATATATGAAGATTATTTTCATCATTTCTTGATTTCTAAAAATTATTTAAATGGATATCTAAACCGTGAATGGTATTTTAAAATTTTATTTATTCAAATTATTTCAAAACATTTAAATTTATTTGCAAAGAAGTTTATAAAGGTCGATTTTTGAAAGCAAAGAAGTGCAAACCTTTTTGCTTTATAATATAAAGCTTTTGCAAATAGTTTACAAATCAATTTCAAAGAAGTGAAGTCTAATTTCTTTATTGGGTTTGTGCACTTAAAATAGATGTTGCATGTGTGATAATGTTGATTTTATCATTGACATTTTGATGCAAATGAAATGAAATTGCTTTGTATAAACTTGGTTGTCATTTATGCATATGCGAGAGATGGTATGAATGAAATGTTGCTAAGTTACTATGAAGTATTAATTAATATCATGCCATGTTTAGAACCTTATGTACTACGCCTTCATTGTTATATATGATATTCACATCAATTGATTGATTTGAAATTGGTTTATTCAAGTAATATTATTAAGTTTAATTTGTCCCATATGATGCCATCAATTTATTTTATACATGTCATTTTTACAAATTCTATTGTGTGAATTGATGCTCTTTTAAGATATGATACAGGTACACGACATTTATATGTGATATAACACTGGGACATAGTGTCATTGCAGGAATGAATGATGACTGGTAGGTCAAATGTTTTTGAATGATATATAAAAACTTCACGTTTGATGTGAACGGTACAAGTTGATGACTACAAGATGCTAGTATCCATCTTAGGGATAAATTGGGCATCACAGCCTGAATCATGATGTACTAATCCAATGTCACTTGTGTCTAAACAATTCGTTGCACGGACATGTTTTGAGAATGGCAAAGCGTGATGAGAAGAAGAAGTGCCATATAATGGAGACTAGATGGCAACCATGGCGCGATGAGGTTTTTATCACTAGAAGAGAGAGATTATGCAACTAAGGGATTGTATGGTGTGTACCCACAACTGGTCAGGAGGTACATGGATGAAAAGGTCATGGCATCGATTTGAGACAATAGTCTAGTAGAAGGTGAATTTAGTTAGGGGTTCATTAACGTTGTTTTATTCTAGGGAATCCATAGAGTGAGTATAAAAAGGACTCACTATTAACGAATGAGTATGAAGAGGCACTTATCAGCTTTTCATCGACCTCGTAAAACTAGTGTTTTTAAAAACCTATAATTTTGAGGTTGGGAACCAAGATCTAAATGCAAACTTACAGTCACACGAGGATGATCCATAAGATCCCTGCATAATCGATCCAAGAAATAGGAGCAAGAAGGATCCTCAAACCAAAGGTGTGTTGAACCCCAAGGATTTCAACTGAATTCGAAAGGTCACATAGCTGAGATGATACGATAGGCACTACGAGGAAGAGTCCAAGATTGAATTTAGAGGATGTAAATCAAAACCCATTCATCCCAAACATTCAATACACTAAGAATTCACCTAATTCCAAGCTACCTACATTAAAGCTAGATAGGAGAACCGATCCTATAGTACATCTAATGATATATATCTAACATATGGGAGTGTTAGGAGCTTCGGAGGAAGTGACGGGTTATTGATTTCCACTACAACTAAGTGATTAAGCCACCATATGGTTTCGTCAACTTAATAATGGGTCTATTACAACATGGGCCAAATTATTTGCGAAGTTCTTGAGCTAATTTACATTTATATTTTTCGACTAAGAGGTGAGATGTTACTTTCAAATGTGAAGTAGAGAGAGAAGGAATCATTATAAAGTTATTTAACTAGGTTCAATGCAATAGATGTTGTTATACACAAACCAGACATGTCAATATTTCTTATGGTATTTGTTGTAGAAGTTGAGAACCAGAACGTTTAAAAAGTGGTCGACGAGGGACCTGCCAGTGGATCTAGCGAATATCTATTATCAATATAAAAGGTATTTACGTTAAGAAGATGGGGAAGTTGAAAATGTCAAAGTTAATACTATTGAGGATGGAGGACCATTTAATGTAGGTTCCTGAAAGGATAAAAGAAAAAAGAAAGGCCGATGATGGTCTTAGAGGTCCAAAACGTCCAAGGGGAAAGGCAAAATTAACCGATAGCCTAGAAAGGATTTATTTGGAAACTAAGGGTATATTCAATATGGAAAACCTCCTAGGAGAGAGCCTACAGAATTGGAGAGGAAGTCTGGAAAATTCTATTTGTAATTCCATGAGCTGGATGGACACAAGACGAATGAGTCCAGACAGTTGTAGGATCTGATAGAGGAGCAAGTTCAAAGTAATCAATAGAAAAATATACGAGGAATCCAATAACGATAAGATTAATCGTAGTGATGCTACAAACGTAACCACCCATTTCGGTGGATGGCCTTGGTTGCAATAGAAGATATAGACATCGTGTGGTAATCCCATGATTGGGATGGATTAAAACTCGTCTATTTTTCCAATCTACTTTATTTCTACTTTAAATAAACTATAAAGGAGGCCGTACGTGCATGTGATCTTTATTGGTCCCATAGGCATGCTCTGAGCTTAAGCTCGAGAGTAACCCGGATCAGACTATTTGCCTAGGTTTCTATTTGATGCATTTTTATTTAGATGCAATAAGGTTGTATGAACAATCCATTGATCGATATTATTTTATATTTATTGGCCCTGAACTCATCTGAACATGATATTTGACTCTGAAATTTCTATGGGATACTAATCGAACTGGATTATCCTATATATTTGATATGTAAATTGATAGATTATTGTTTCCCCTACTAGAGAGAGGGCTATGAACCATGAAATACAAGTCCCCTCACCAGAGAGTGTATGGATGGACTTGCATACTATAACATCCCCTCACCGGAGCATGAGTAGATGGACTCGCTTAAAACATTGAGCCCCTTCGTCGAAGAGTGAGTGGATGAGCTTAGTGTAGATTTACGATAACCTTATCTGAAGAGATTGTGACTTTACTTCGAAATAGGAACACCTTATGATTTTGAATAACTAGATCATAATTATTAATAACCGATAAATATTACTTCCACGATCCAGTTGGACTTACTTATAATATGAAGCTAAGGAATACTAGATGATTTATAAGTAATGTTTCAACTTGAGGCAATATGCTAACATGACATTGAAACTTGGTATATGGTTACCCACTAGTAATACTATGATTTGATTGGACTTGCTTGTAATGGGGTGTTGGGACATACTAACTGATTTGAAAGAAAAGCTCTAGTAAGTGGTAAAACCATAAAATACACACCGACGCATGATTTATATTATATGATAGTGATATATATGGCATATGAGCTACGAAGGAATGTGGAATGATGATGGTTTATGACTAACATTTAGGCAATGATATGAGTCCTTGACTTGATGAGTCCGGAGTGACCTTTGATTTGCAAGTGTATTCAAGGGAATTGGATGATTTACCATAACTGATTTGATGGTTGACCTAACAACACTATTGACAATTTGCCAGTTCGATACATGTACTTAATCAAATCTTGCTTTATATCCACAAATATTTCTTTAAGTGGAAAGTGTTACCGGAAAACTTCTTTGGTCTTAGAATTGACTCAAATCAATGGAAGAACTTCCCTAGTGTGAAATGATAAACATCGGATGAAACCGCACCTAAGTCCAAGTTACCATGATTAAGCAATATGCTAATGGAACTGGACTATAAAATGATAAACGAATGGATCAAGAAGCTTAAAAGAGAGAAAATATGAGTTACCATAATAAAAGATTGAGTTTCGAGCAAACTTGATGGGTCAAAATAGATTGATCGTCAGGTCGATACCAATCGATTATCGGGTCCATACTGATTTAGAAAAAGATGGATTTTGGCTTATCTTGGCTTCTATTATAGACCTATATGTTATTTTAAAGAAAAAGATAAGTTTTGAGAATGGGAAATTGGTCAACACCAATCCATCCAAATTAAAAAAATTCCCTTGTAGACCCAAAGCTGAAGACTTAAACATATTTGAAGGAAAAGATGAAGATTTGGTCAAAATATCAATCGATACCAATCGATGGATCGATCGATGCCGATTGATCAAATCTTGGGAAACATGTCGATTTAACTTGTTCTTCAATCTAGAAATTCAAATCTATTTAACGACTTTCAAACGAGATCTGGCAATTTTGGTATGTGGATTTATTTATAAATAACAATCTCCATCACTTGGAAAAGGATTTTTGGAAAATTCATATGACTTTTGGCACTTTGATCAACTTTTGTAAGGGAAAACTCTCCTAATCCAAGATCTAATCACAGTGCTTTGAAATTCTCTTGTAAAATTGGTATTAATTAAAAAGGGTCGTCAATAAAAATGATTAAGTGTGTGTAGGCCAAAGATTTGTCGAACCACTATAAAAATACTGTATCTCTTTTCTCTTTGATCTCTTACCTTTTCCATTTATTTATTACATTTATGTCAGTTTAGGGTGTTAGCCTAGAAAAAAAGGCTAACATGTATAGTCTAGAGATATACAGTTATACAAATCTTATGTATGTCCAGTCTAAAGATATACTTTGTCCCACAATTAGGGAATAGTCCACCATTGTCAAGTTGGAACTATATATATATATATATTTATTACAAAACTTAGAACCCATCTATTTCTATTGTCTAAATGTACTCTGATACGTTGGGATTACGGTTCTATTATATGTAGTACAAAACCTAAACGTCATTGGTTGATCTTTATTTACATAATATTCTATATTTTTTTGGTACTTTGGAAGGGGGGGTTAAACCTATTATGTACTTTAGCAGCATAATCTCACACTGCACTATGATATGTATGAGAATATTACTTGAGTTTCTCACATCGGACTTAGGTCTTATTTGAAGTTTGTCTTTTCTCTTAAACTATCAAATACTCAATTGAGTAAGGTGAGATTACATGATTAGGCTTGACATTTTAGAGCTGACTACTGATGAGCAGGAGGCTTTGGATGTATCTACTATTTGTTATTTCTGCTACACTAATAGATGTACATGTGTTATAAGGACAAGTTGTTATCCATTGTTGAATGTAGTGCTTGTGTAGTTAATGTTGCGACTTCGAGAACTCTATTTTTTGGAGTGGTCATACGTATTATTTTTTTGACTGTGTTATATTATATTTCGTCGAAATGATATGACCATAATTTTGTTATTCTGAGTTTCATTTTTTTTTACTTTTACCACAATGATATTGCACTCAGATGCTTAAGTACATGCATACGCATATTAGTGGACGATATTAGTTGTCGACCTTAGTTCTCAGAATAAAGGGTTGTTACATAGGCTTGATAATGGAACTTGTTTGGATGTTATTATTCTACAACCTACAACATAGGCTACAAATGTCAATCTAATAAGAGTAGTCTTGGGATTTGTAGGGACGATCCTTTAAGAATTTCCTTAGTCTTTTATATAGCGATACACCTACCTTTCATAATTTCGTGCTTCAAAACACTAGAAAGGGGCTTTGGAAAGGTTATTAGATTGTCATTGATTGACCTAGCTAGCAGCGATCAAGGTAAAACTATGGTAGTATGATGAATCTCTAGGTTAATTGTTATCGGTCAAATATTCATGTTATGGTAATATAGGATTTTTAACTACTAAATTACATGTTGGATTGGGCCCTAAAAGTTGTTTGTGATTGTCGTGGCATTATAGTGTTGTATTGTTTTTTTGCATGCTAATGCTAGTTCATACTTATTCAAAATCATAGCATGCTTATAACCACTTTGGTTGTAGCTGCAGATTAGGTTCTGGATTGAGTTTCAACTAGTCATTTTTATGCATACTATTACAAAAACATGAAGAAGATACTATTTATCGTATAATCTCATATAGATGCAATTTCATATGATATTAAATACTAATTAAATATGGTAAGAATTATTTACTGGTTACAACCAAAATATGAACTAAATACAACAAACCTGATATCCAATAAATTCTAAGGCTCAAAACAAAAAATATAATTTGTAGATTCAAAATTATAAATTGTTAAATGACGATGTCCTGGTTTTAGTGACTTAATTGTATATATTTCCAAAATTCTATTTAGTTTCATGGATTAAATCTAATCTCGTTTTGAAACCGTTAGAGGGCCATTATGAAAGTAGATTGGGAAAATGAATAATGAAGGTAGAGGCAAAAACTACGTTTAACAAAAAAATAGGGCTATCTTAATCCGACTAAGCATGAGTTAGACCCAATAAACTATCCAATATATATGGAACCTTTCATTGATTTCCTTTAATTTATTTAAATCATATTCTCTAATTCCTAGCTTATAAACCCTACATTTTATATATCAAAATTCACCATTTCAAATCTTTTTCACACGGATATTGAGTTACCTAATAGTTCATTGCTACATAAATATAACCATTCAATGTGACACATATTAAACTCGGTAAAATATGTAAAAATGATGAAATGACATAAATCATACTACTTAAAATACATATCTCATTACAATTCACATATACTTTTTTCATGCGACTCATCAAAACAGATCAACTTGAAACACCTAACCTATGAACTCAATCGTACATCTATCACATCATCGATGCTCTAAAATTTGGTCCTACTTTGATTCATTTTGTTATCAAATTTTCTAAGAATCTCCATAACTTTATAATGAGGTAACCCTCATCTTTCAACTTCAATTTGAATGATTTTTGAATATATACAACCCTCTTTGAGCTTATAAATTTGTACATAATACATCAGTCTAACCCATAAAATACATCCTAACTTTATTCAATCATTTCATTAAACATCAAATATTTTAGTAAATTATTCCTTTTACTAGCTTGCATTAAATATGTCTATAATTAAGCAAATTTCAATCAATATTGAACAAAATTTTCTTAGATTGAAAAATGATAATGGGTCTATATTAGTTAGGATCTCTGAAATTGGATATATGTTATAGAGATAAATATATTACCATTGAAATGCTAGCCAAGTGGACCTATGTTTGCCAAAAATGCGCAACCTATATTATAGGCCAACATCCCAAGTCAATCTAAATACCTTTATTGAAGTGTTATATTCGACGTGCATTTTAAATGTTTGTTAAATGCACCCACTTCTAGTAGGTCCATTCATTGAATTGTATGTTTTTGCGATTGAGTTTCTCTACTCAGTAGAAGATGAAAGTAAGGATATTCTTTATCACATGAACCACCAAATTAGGGTATATTTTAGCAAAATATTCAAATGTTGATTTTAAAGTGTGTTAGAGGAGACTAATATTTCAAAGAAGAAGATATTTTCACACTATAGCTTTTCATTATGTCACTTGTTTCTTCATTGCTTGCCTAAAATGAGTTGAGTACATTATATTTATAATCACATGCATACACTAATTGAAACATCCTACATTTTGAGGCTTGGAACTATATACTAATGATGTTGCAGTCATCCTTAGCACTATTTTCCAGTGACAAAATGATATTAGTTGTTTTATCACTAACATCAAAAGCCTGAGAATTTACAATTTTTCACATAACATTTTCATTCATTCATATTTAATTTCATTGCAGGCCAATTACATAACCACATGATTAAATCGTTCAAATAAAATATACTAAATACAATTATGATTCCAAGAGCGACGTATGAAGATGCCAATTTTGGTTGATCAAAATCATAACTACTCGGTGGTTATAGTTTCTGTCATTACATATAGATAACAACTAAATCAATCATACTGCACAACGGAAATAAACTTCTAATATTAGCTTGCCATCTGCTTGTTCTATAGAAGCTATTTTCATCTTAACCTTAAAACCCTACTCTCGACGCCTACTCAAATAAGCACCCGAGATTTTAGGTGAATTTGTAAATGATATTATTTCAACTCAACCAAATAGATGCATAGTGAGGTCATGCCGCTGAAGCACACAATGGGTTTCCCTCACTATTATCTTACAATAAATGCAAAACATATCATTTGTCAGCAACCAAAAGGTTATAATATAACATAATAATCATCATGCACAATCGGATAAAATGATGAATAATCCGATGTTTAATAAGGACTAAGGATTACACATTCCCATAACTTCCCATCCCATTAAGTTCATATAGCATCATAGTTTTCTCATGGTCACTGTGAACCCATTAGTTTTCCTAGACTAACTATAAACCTATCAGGCTAACTCGGGCCAAAATATTAACTAGAAAATCCAACAATCTTCTATTCCTATAAGAGTACCAAGCTACTCCCGTGATTGAAGAAAAATAAAGATGATCTTCTATTCCCAGTAGAAGAAAAATACCATCGAGCGTCACTGCTATGAGTTCCTTCGGATGCATAACTAAAATTTTAGCCTCAATATCGGACAAGCCCTACGCATTGGAATCATGGACCTGACTAGCTGGGGACTTAATGGTTAGAGTGTGGGAAGCGCCCTGACATCAGTCTCCACCCTTAGTTCTTGTTTTATAAACATCAATTGAGTTGTTACTCTTGATCAAGCTTGGGAATCTAACATAATTTGAACTTCCGATCTCTTGGATGTAATTCTACTCAGTCATGAGTTTAGTCTGAACATACCCACTACTGGAACAATTCTAATCAGTCATTAGTCTTAATCCCCAAGATCATAAATGTTAGGGGATAACATATAATTGAGCGTGTAAATAACTAACATATTCAATATCAACTCATCAAGATACAAACTGAACATATTGATTATCATCCATCATAAGTATATGTTCATCTGATAGCCATTTAGTACAAAAATTACTTAAACACAAGTAATATTTTTATTCTATAAAAAATTAGTAAAATGGGCTAAAATTATATTTTCTTTCATTAGAATCTTTGCCATTTAAATAAAAAATTTAACAAACCAATTATGAGGAAACGTCCGACTCAATTACACAGTGAAAAGTCATCATGCTTGTCAAAATAGGGTATTGCCCTTCTCAAAACCTTATGCTAACGCACCTAAAAAACGTGTGCCATCACACTTCAAAACATATGCTATTGCACTTCAAAAATTTGTGTTATCGCACTTCAAACAATGTGTTGTCGCACTTCAAAACATGAGCTATAGTGCCTTTAAAATACATAGCTATCATATGTATAAAATATTGTGCAATCTCACACTTAGAACCGATTTTATATCGCATGTCAAAACTATAGCTATCATAATCATAAAGGTCTGTAGCCTATATTTATATATTTTGATTTTACAATTTAACCGTTATTATTATCACAGTTCAATTCTTTAATTCATACTGATGGATTTTTTCATTTTAATGCATTTGAATTACATCAAGGTTAACATTGCAAATCTCTATATCTTATCCAAAAAGGGAATTTGTATGACGTTTGGAATTACAAGGGATAATATTTTGCAGTTATTGAAATAGACAATACAAAATACGGTAAAATACCCTGTTTTAAACATCTCTTTCTTTTAGGCGTATTCCTTCTTATTTCAAACACTTTTATTTGCAAAACTGAACTTGATGATCTATATAAATTTACATTGCAACATCCTACATTCTAGTGAATTAAAATACTACTTAAATCCCCATAATTTATTGTGATAACTCTAATTTGCATTTTACTGGCATAAAACATTTAAATCTACAAATCTAGAACTACTACAAAAATTTTAATTTCAGGGACTACTACTACCCAATACTTTCCATATTCTCATACATGCAATGTTAAAATTAATTTATCAACCATAGAATACGTAGGCAGGATATATAAATTCATTACACATATACAATTTTAGCCTACAACT
This sequence comes from Allium fistulosum, assembly GCA_030737815.1. Classification (NCBI taxonomy): domain Eukaryota; kingdom Viridiplantae; phylum Streptophyta; class Magnoliopsida; order Asparagales; family Amaryllidaceae; genus Allium; species Allium fistulosum. The sequence goes on from CM060902.1 coordinate 303,970,220, forward strand.
CCAAGGTTACATATAGGCGTACATGAATAGATTTATGACGATATAAATATGATATTATATAAAAATATATAATTTTCCACTCACCATTTTAGCTTTCCAAATCTCCAGATCCTATCCCTGAGTTTGACTTCATTTTCTTCCTATTTGGATATATACACCACAAGCGTACACATATTTATCAGAAATCTGGATTATAAGAGAGATTTGGATTTGATTTACAATTTAGATTCAGATTTACAGTTTACCTCGGCTTTGATGATTTGATTCGACCCGATTCTTCTTCTCAATCGTCCACTACTAATCTCCACCTATATATACATATATGTTATAACTTTATTTAAGAATTAAGAATTAAGAATTTTTTGAAGAAGAGAAAACGGCAGAGGTCCGGCATCGCTTAGAAAATATGAGAAGAAAAGTGAGTTTTTAGGTCTCTGTTTATAACGGTTTGAATCAATGCCAGCCGTTCGATTAAATTATATTAAATTCGAACTTCAGCCATGTAAAATTTTCCAATTGGCTGCTCGGACGGTTAACCACCGCCCCTCGGTCGACCGGTCGGCTTTTGTTACGTTAATTAATTGTGCATCATTTGATTTGTTTATTAATTCCTTTGTTAGCCTGATCGACATAATTTCATTCCACTCCTATCTTCCTTAACATTTAAGTAACATTAATCATCTGTTAACTCTAATTGACGGTAATCAACGTTAGTTAATTATTTTTGTTATCTTAATTACATATATATTTATTTCCAACTCGAAATACTCAAATGTTATAACTTTTTCGTTTGAACCCCGATCGGGAAAATTTATATATGAAAATTGATTAGAAAATCACCACAAACCCAGGACTACAAATTTCGTAGCCAAATTCTAACATTTGTAAAAATTCTATTTATGGCATTATTATTTATTAATTAATTTCTTTTAATTAACCATCGTCAAAATTACGGGGCGTTACAAGATCCGTAGCTTTCTCTATCTTTTCTTTTAACTTGATTTCTTTTCTTGTTTTATATTTATTTTTGTTTATGAACTTTTAAAGACAGAAAATATGTTGTTTTGTTTTTGAGAAGTGTTTGAGAAAGAGAAAGAAGATACGTACGTACAGAGTGGCAGCTAGTGTTTGGAGTGAGCAGATATGAGGGTTAGGTGTTAATTTATAGTTGAATTTTAAAATTTACCGAGTCAAGCCCGAAATACATATTTACGAAAATGCCATCACTACATTTTCCATTATTTTTGCCTCCTTTTGCCAAATTTAACAAGTTATATATGTTCCTTAACTTTAAATGACATTCTTGACGTAACGGGATAGGTTCTGTGGCCTAATTCCAATGCACGTGAAAATTTTATATTTTTACCCTTTAATATAAAATTATCCTTTTGCCTTATTAATATTTTAATTTATTTATTAATTTTTTTTCAGTTGTTGCATTCTTCCCTTTTAAATAGATTTTGTCCCTGAAATCTCAAGGATGAAAAAACGCAACTCATCTATGAGAAAACCATTGTCTACAATCACTTGCAACCACTATTCTTAGTTCCAATTTCTAATGCAACATGTACATATAAGTATGGTGTACATACGAACATATAGGTAATCTAAAATTAGGCGGTCTTCTGAACTAGTCAACCTCCTGAGTGCAGGTGCTTATGCCATGTATCCAATATGTATGCAATGCCCTATATACTTACAATTCTACATGGAAGCGCAACCATTCAATACAGAAGCAAAATGCAATAATCATATGCATATAAATGATAAAATAAACTAAGTAAAGTAGGGCGTGTGTGTTGTAAGCTAACCTTAATATATAAGCCCATATGTGAAACGTTAACTAATAAAATTCATCCATTAGCAACCATCATCCAACACATGTCCTAACAACACGTTTACAACCGTGCCTAGCATCCAAGCATTCCTTCCTATAGGATATTCTAAGCTAAATACCGTGTGCACTAATAATTATACTAATTTAAATGGAAACGTACCAGATAAGAGTTCTAAATGGGTAGCTCGGATCTTCTCATCGGGCTCCTAAGTACTCTCAGTAGGATCCTCTCCCACTGGATTCTAACTAGTTTAATGAATTTATAGCAGAGTCGCTTTTTCCTATGCTCAATAACCGAGTAGGTGCATGGCGAACACTTGGCTCTTTCTCCACTTCAACCTCCTCTGACTGACTCGGTTCGACCACAATAGTTGAATCATGTAGACACTTTTGCAAGTGTGACACATGAAAGACATTATGAAACCCACCCAACTTTTCAGGAAACTCCACTCTATAAGCTAACTTCCATACTCTCTCCACGATCGACAAAGGCCACACAAACCTTAGTGCTAATTTTCCCGAACTACCAAACCTAATAACGTGTCTAAGTGGTGAGACCTTCATAAAGACCATGTTGCCTACTGTGAACTCCAACTACATGCGTCCCTTGTCAGTGTAAGATTTCTACCTATCCTAGGCAGTCTTCATCTCCTTATGGATCAAGTTTACTTTCTATGATGTCTCCCTTATCATAGCCAGTCCAAGTATGATTCTATTTGTAGTGTTCCATCAACAAGATGGTAACCTACAAGGCCTTTCGTATAACACCTCAAACGGTGCCATTCCAATACTTGCCCGATGGCTATTATTATCAGAAAACTCTACCAATGACAAGTGATCCTCCTAAGAACCTCTAAAGTCTAAGATGTACATTAACAGCAAGTTTCCAATACTCGATCCACCCTCTCAGTTAGCCCGTTCATTTGTGGATGATAAGCAGTATTCAAATTCAATTTAGGGCCGAAGGCCCCCCAGAAGACTCCTCCAAAATTCACTAGTGAAAAGCGGATCTCGATCACTGACAATGATAGAAGGGACTCCATGCAACCTAACTACCTCCTTCAAATATAAAGTTGCCAAAGTTACAGGTGTCCTTGAACTCCCGACTGGAATAAAATGAGTGCATTTGGTCAGTCGATCGACTATGACCCAAATACTCCCATCCCCCTTCTACTCCTAGGTAGCCCAACAGCAAAGTCCATAGAGATACTTTTCCACTTCCACTACAGAATATCCAAAGGCTGCAACAACCCACCGGGATTCTTCTGCTCCGTCTTAACTCTATGAAAGTCACATACTTGGAAACATACTCTACCATTTGCCTTTTCATATCAGGCCAATAAAAGACTCTCTTTATATAACGATACATTTAGTCACCACCGGGATGGATAGTCATTCTAAAACAATAGGACTCTGATAGTGCTATATCGATCAAATCCATAATGAGAGGAACTTAAAATCTACCATCTCTCCGCAACTACCCTTTCGAATCTATAGAATAGAGGTCCAAATGACTCAATTGCTCTTTCATGTTCAGCTTCTCAAAAATATCCATCAACTCATTGAATCGCTTCTATCCTGAACCAATACGGTCCATAAGTAAAGGCTGAACATCTAAAGCTACCAAAGTCCTAGAGTAATGTCCGATGAAGGTCGAAAATCAAATGTAGAGATGAACTCTTAGTGCTTCCACTCCAAAAACATAGGACTCAACATCGCATGCTTTCTACTCAAGGCATCGACTACAACATTACCCTAACCCGAAGTATATGAGATACTGAAATCATATGATGCCAAGAACTCCATCCACCTCTACTACCTCAAATTCAATTCTTTCGAGAGAATAAATACTTTATAGACTTATGATCCGTGAATAACTCAAACCGCTCGCCTTAAAGATAATGCATCCATGATTTGAGAACATAAATAATAGCTGCCAACTCAAGATTATGGGTTGGATAGTTTCTCTCATGAACTTTCAATTGTCAACTAACATAACATACAGCTCTACCCTCCTGCATTAACATGATGCCCAATTCTCTTCTACAAGCATCGATATATATATTGTGAATGCTTTCGAACCATCAAGGAGTACTAAAACAGGTGCACTAGTCAACAACTCCTTTAGCTTAATGAAGACATCCTCGCATTCTATGGCCTACAAGAAAACTAAATTCTTCTTGGTAAGGCATGTCAATGATGCGAAAATCTTACTGAAGTCCTTAATGAACTTTCTACAATAACTCGCTAAAACAAGAAAACTCCTTACTCTGTAGCATTCTTTGGTATGTGCCGATCGTGTACTGCTACAAATTTACTGGGATCGAAGCTAGTCCATGCACGTAGACAATATGTCATAGAAAATGAACAACCTTGCACCAAAGTGACATTTGGAGAATTTTGCCTTTAGCTTATACATATGAAGAGTATTGAGCACTTTTCCTAAATGCAACTTGTTCTCTTCCTCGCTTTTCAAACAGACAAGCACGTCATCAATGAATACCACCACTATCTTATTTAGCAAACCTCTAAAGGTTCGACTCATGAGGTCGATAAAATATGCTAGGGCAATGGTTAGTCCAAATGGCATGACTAACCACTCATAAAGTCCATCAGGTGTATGAAAAGCAGTTTTTGAATACCATCCTCAGTTACATGCACCTAATGGAACCCGATAGCCAAGTCAAGCTAATAGAATACTTTTACTCCGACTAACTGATCAAAGAGATTGTCTATACAGGGTAGTGGATAATGATTCTTCTTTATTAGTTTATTTAGCTTACGATAACTGATGCAAAGTCTTAAGGAGCCATATGCTTTAATAGAAAATACAACTAGTGCTCCTAACTCAAAAATACTTATTAGAATAAAGCCCTTCTCACATGACTCATTTACTTGCTTATCCAGCTCGCATCTTTCTTTATGAGTCATATGCCCAAGGGGTAGGGCAACCGGCCTAGCATTTTCTTCAAGATAAATTCGAAATTCGATCTCCCATTAAGGTAAAAGACAAAAAACCTCAAAAAACACAAATGGGTAGTGGTTAACTACTGGCACTGAAGCTAACTCATCATGTGACGGGTCTAGGGAATATATGTAACTCAACATAACTGAACTTTTGAATTATAGTAAACCTCTAGATTGCATCCTCTACAAGTACTCAAATGAACTACCTCCCTATCACAATCCAATACTGCTCCATACATGGCCATCCAGTTCATTTCCAAAATCAAGCCATCCAAGAAAATCCCAAAATATATAGCTTCAAGCCATTCTAAATCATAGACAAATCAGTTGATCCTCCAACTGGGTTTGATACTACTGCATGGTCTGTAACCATACTAGTTTCTTGGTCTAGTTCATTTACTAGTCTACTCGAAATAAAAAGTGTGATGCTCTGGTGTCAAATAAAGTGCGATAGATAAATCAGAAAGAGTCAACACACATTCGATGACCACTTTCTTCTCTTTCTCCATGGTTGAGTTGCGCTTGAACTAACAATAGCATCTGGTTCATATGTTGGAACCACCCGAGTAGAGGTCTAAGACAAGGTCAGACACTGTCTCTTCAAGTAACCAAGTTGGTTGCAGTTATAGCATTTGACCTTTGCTAGATTCGTCTTGCAGTTTCTAACCAAATTCCCTCTGAAACCACTTTTCTACACCTGAGCTCTTGCTTTTTTATTTTTCCTTGAGCTCCCATTCCACCTTAGCGCTGATTTTGTTGAACTGGTTTCCCTTCTAATTTCTTAGGTTCCTCCTTCCATATAGAATTCAGTAATGCCATCTAGACTAAGCTCTCAAAAGTGGCTCTAATAGGTACATCTCTCAAAGAAATCCCTCTCAAAAATGGATTCAATCCCCTTGCAAACTTCATTGCCTTCTTTGCTGGTGTATTGATAAGATCTAAGCCATACTTTTCCAGCTGATTAAATTCATTAATATACTCCTTAACACTACGATCTTCTTGCTCCAAATGAATAAAATTCTCTAGCTCCACTTTCCATTCAGTTTTAGAAATAGACTTGGTCATGAAACGTCTCTTAAAATTATCCCAATCAATACTTGTCTCAACTGTCTCGGTAACAACAATCTACCACCAATTTAAGGCCTTTCCTTTCAAATGCCATGAAGCTCGTTATCTCTTTACTACATCCTCCACACCCATCATACCAAATATCCTATCATAATTCCTCAGCCATGCCTGCATCTCAACAAATGATTCGGTCCCATAAGAACTCTTTCTGCCCAAACTTTGGAAATTCTTGCATGACTTAGGAAAGTCCAAAGTGGGCTAAGGAGCCAGGACTGGAACTTGCACTTGCACTGTGGGTCCTCCATTGGTGTTTTATTCATTTTAACCTCTTACTTACAGATACCAGTGGAACATATAGGAATGTTCACATTCGGGACCTTAGTTGCCTCACTGCCATTATTTCCAGTTTGATTGCTTATTCTTAGCTATTTGTAAATAGGAATTATCGGTAATTTTCCTCAAATAGTTTTAATCATTACTAGTATAATATGGGTGTGTTCGTGCTATACTTATTTCTATATAATAATAATTTTGAAAATATGCAAGTACGCTCTCTCAATACGCTCCTAATCCCTAAATAATCATGAATCTAACCTCTGATACCAAATGTAACTACCCTTACTTTCGGACATATCGATTTAAGGCCTAGAGTAGTGTTTGAACTCGCATCATGCCAAGAAGTATTAATTTATAAATTTAGAATGTTCTACACCTTCAAATCTCACAGTGGAAGGAAATAAAATATAAGTACTGAAATAGACTAAATTAGATAACAATCTCAACAAAACATAATCCATACAGCACTGTCTCAAAATGACCAATACAAGGAGTCTGACATAGATAAAACATCCAAATAACTCCATAATAAAAGAATGTATAATACATAATGTAATACATAAGAGAATGGTCATAAATAGCTAAGCCTCCAAGCGTTATGTTTCCAACTCAACGTACCTTTCCAGACAACCTCAGTTGTTATCAGTTCTCCTGTAATAGATATAAAAGGGAAAGGAAAGGAGGTGGTCAGACAAAGTTTGGTGAGTGAATTATATCACTAGTGGTATGGTGTTGACAGGTGATTAAAGTTCAGTTATATCCAACATCTAGGAGTGTTCCTTAGTGTGTTAGATATATAAGGAGATAACTATTTTGATAGAATTAGGGGTATGCACTAAGGGAAATTCCATTATTTATTGTAAATTAATTAACTATGTAATCAATTCTCATTCATAATAAGGGTGTTTTTCTTTCTGTTATATATTTGCTAAAATGTGTTATAAATAATTAAATTTTTAATTAAAATATATTTAATGAAAATCAATAAATAATGTGTCTGTGATAGTAGTTATAGATAGTTGTAATCATGGGCATCGTATCATAATATAATAAACACATCATTTTAAATATTCCTAGTTAAGATGCATCGAGACTGGATATCGATGCATCCATTGAGACTAGAGTATATAACGCTCTCTAAATGTTAGGCAATGCATTACTCATGACTGTTGGAGGTAACAAGGGGTTACGTACAGATTGTTATTGGATAACTATGGAATGATTTGGTTGATAGTTTTATATTGGTTGATATAACTAAGGTCAAAAAGAAAATATCGATTTAACCAATTTACACAACTCTCTTGACTTGAGAATACTATTGATCTTCAGTATGAAAGCTCCACTTTGATTATATTCAAATCATGGCACGATGAAGTATTGGAAGTGAAACACTACTTAAGGGAGGATTCATCTCCTCAATCATATGGGGTTAGTATCATAGCCAACTGAAGTCAACCAAAAGTCAAAATCTTTGGTCAGAGTAGTCCAATAAATAAAATCATTATTGTTGAACCAAGGACGTTGTGTTTGGACTATAAAGTTGAATATGAATGATATTAGAATTTTAACCATTACAAAATTTAAGTCTAAAGTGATATAGTTTTGAAGAAGAGAATTGTTGTAAATAATCGTAACTACCGAGTAACGCTTAACAAAGTAAAACTAGATTTTATCGAAACCAAATGAGCGATAAATTTGGCCAAAATGTCAAACTATCTGCTAAATGACATGTGAACGTTAATATTCGAATAGTTCGATATTAGTCGCTGACTAAATTTACACTTAAAGAGTCACACAACCGGAACGTTATATACTCCATTGATCAGATGATTTCAATAATTTGTAATTATTATAAATTAATTAAAATAATTAATATTTATGAAATATTAGTTATAAAATTTTATTTGATATGTTGAATGATATTAATAAATATGTTTATAATAGCTACAAATATATTAATCGATATGCGATATCAATACGCGTTTAAATTGGATTTAAATGCGATTAATATTGTTTGGGCATAAAATGGTTTTGAAGCCCATATGGGGAAAGGGGATTTTAGCCATAATAGATTAGGTATGGGGATGCCATATGATGGATAGTGGCTTGGGCTTTGATATTTTAAAGGGAAGAGAATAAGTTAGAGAATGAAAGGAACCTTGATCATACTTTATCTTTATATCCTCTCCTTTATAAAAAGATCATAACCCTCGCTTTTCCACTACTTTTTGTTGCCTCCATCTACCCTAGCATTGGCCGAAATCCTTCCCCCTCCTCTCATCCATTTCCAAGCTCAAATCAAATAAATCTAAAGCTATTCGATAGCCGGTGGTCAACAATTCGAAGCTAGCACCTTTGGATTGGAATAGGATTCAAGGAAGCTCGTATCTTCATTTCTACGTATATTCTATAGGCTTTAGAGAAGGTAAGTTTTTTGATCTATAATTATTAGTTAATATTATTCACATATCATATGATGTTTAGATCGATAGGTGATGAATCTAGTATATCGATATATTATTACATTTATGGTGGTTGTATATTTATGTGCTACGTAATTTAAAAAAATTGTTTTGCAACCTATATACATCTTTGTACTCATGGCATGAAAAATATATTTTTAATTTTTAATTTAAAATTAATTTAATATATTATTTAATAAGTTTCATAAATTTAATATTACAACATTATATCATACAAAATATGTTTTAAAATTTTATATAAATAGTTTAGTACTAGAAAAGCTTTCAAAATAAAATTTAATATATATAGTATTTAAATATTATTTTAATCAAATCTACTACATAAATTAATAAAATAAATAAATATATTATACAAATATAATTTAAATTTTATAAAAATTAATCTCACACCTAATATGCTTTCAGAAGGTTAAAAAATTTACTTTTACATAAATTAAATATCTGTATAAATGCGAAATTTATAATTTGAATTTAAAACTAATTTTAAAGGGGATTTTCACTTCAAGGGCATATTTGTGGAGGTAATAAGTTGTAAGGACACTATTTCTAAAAAATTAGTTTTAAGGACATTTTACAGGAAAAAGATAAAAGAATTTATTATTTTTAGTTATACAGAAATAATGATAAAAAGATTTATCATTTTCCTGTATAACTTAAAAAGATAAATGAATTTATCATTATCCTGTAAATTGTCCTTAAAACTAATTATTTAGAAGTGTTGTCCTTAAAACTTATTACCCTGAAAATAGAAGCCCTTCAACATAATTTCCACAATTTTAAATTACAAAATATATTGAAATATTCAATGCTAAAATATCATTCACATTTTATAAAAAATCAAAACATAAATTTATATTTCTAAAAATATTTTTTATTTACTTTTTTTATGTTCCGATTGGAAATTTAGTTTAATAAATATTTTAAAAAACAATTTCTACCGTGGGCATTATTAGATGTGTATACATATAATTTTATACTATATGTATTTCATTTATGTACTAATATATATGTATATATTTATTATTGAATTATATATATATATATATACATATTCATATGTTTATTTAAAGTAAAAATAAAAAACTTAAATTCTATTTTTGGATTTTATAAAAAATAAACAAATGAATTTTTAATATATTTTTAATTATTTACATATACATATACATAATTATATATATATATATTATAAATTCCATATATATATATATGTATCTAAATTATCCAAAATATTATATATATATATATGTGTGTGTGTGTGTGTGTATTGTAACATTTTGTATATATAAATTGAAGCACATAAGCATGCATTCGAAAGATATATTTGTATACTAGAGGGGCTAACATGTTCGGCGCGCATTAAATAAATTCCAACACTTATATACGGGCGTGTCAAACCTTGCACGGAATTCTATGTTACACATGCGCGTGCGCATACACACATGTGTATGTGTATAACATATATATATATAGTATATAACATTACTTACATAATATACAACTATATTATAAATTTAAATAAAATAATGAACAATGATGATTTTATTTAAAAGTAATTTAGAAATGTTCTAAATAAATTAGACTTCGTAGGTCCAATTAAGATCCAAAATGGTAAAAAAAAATTGAAATTCTTCCATTTCTTCCATTGCAGGTTGGCCAAGTTCCATCAATGGTATTCGAGCCCAGTAGCATATATAGTCTAAATTAGTCATGTTAGGGTTAACTAATTAAGCACACAGCCTAGATGGTAGGGTGGCTAGAAAGGTTGTATCGAAGGATTGGGTTCGGATAATCAAGCATTCTGCACTACCTGGCTACCTGCCTGGTCCGTAAAAATATGTAAGCCCAAAAGGTCACCCTTAATAGAAAAGACCCAATTTAAATCGGGCCTTGGACTCATTTTCAAAATTGTTTGAAAATTAAAAATATAAGATTTTAAATTTAAGAGTTAAATTTAAAATATGATATATATATATATAAGTTATAATATAATAAAAAAATTCAAACTGTTTTCAAATTAATGTAAATTAATTTCAAATTCTAAAATTTATTAAAAAGGCTAATAAAGTATATTAATTAAATGAGTTAATTAATAAATATATACATGTATTATATATTATGATATATGTTATGTTGTTTTAAATGTTAAAATAACATAAGTATACATGGATGTATATAAAATGAATTTCGAAATTAATATAATTTAACTAAATTTGTTTAATTAAATAAATTAATTAAAGGTTAATTAATTAAATAATATATATATGATATATGTGTTATACTATAAAGGTTATAATATATAATAAATAATTTATATAAATGTTATATTAGAAAAATATATAATTAACTAAAAAATTAATTAATTAAATAAGACTTAATTAATATAATGTTATATATAAGATTATTATATAAGCTAATTAAAATATAAATGTTATATAATAAGAAAAATTATATAATATGAATGTATAAACTAAAGGTGGAGCATTAAGAAACCCTAAATATATTTAAGAAATAAATAATATGTAAATATACGTATACTGTGATTCCTGATTTGTTCGACACTCGAATCACTGGGGTATTTCATAAGAAATACATTATTCCATAGTCAATATCTCAATACAACATATTGGAGATTATGAATCTTTAATATAATGTTGTCATCTATTGTATATGTAATAATAAATTACTTGCATACTCCTTAGTTATTGAGCAAACTCAAGCTAGGGATGTTATGTGTAGTATTATTAAAATATTGAATAAACAAGGTAAAATAACTATATGTATTGGTTAAGCAAACTCAAGGTACATATACTATACTTAGGCCGTCAAGATAGGATAGGCACAAGTGAATAAATTCATTTCGATTTGTTGACCAAGTGAAGGTCGAAGTGAAATTAGGACAAGGAACAACATGTTAGGAGTTGTATATGATACAATCGATAAGAAGATACCCATCATCCGTCCATGGAGCGATCACTTTTTGAGCAAACTTAAAGTCAGAATTCAAAGACGAATGAGCATTAACACCTACTAGTGAAGTCAAAAGACTTCTATGTTTTGGCTTAGGGTTTGACAAAATATAAAAGACCAGTGGGAGCTTATTAGTAAAATGAAACATAAAGTTTAACCTTGCTAATATTATAAGAACATCTATTATGATATTGTCTTAATAATCTACCAATTAAAACTTGCAGAAAAATGACAACTCCAAAATAGTTTTCTGAAAGTAGCACGCTTACCGGACCAAACTATACTGATTGGCTAAGAGCAACTATGATAGCATTGACTTACAAGCATCTTTGGTCGGCTATTACATGCCAACTTAAAGAACAACCCATTGATGTTGTAGATCCTGAACTCGGACTTGCTTATAAGAAATGGGTTTCAAATCTAGAGATCATCCAAGTTTTCGTGCTATCTATGTTAGACAAGCCGTTGCAGAGGCAGCACAAAAACATGTTTGTCCATGAGATATTTGATAATCTCAAGGCCCTGTTTGGTGAATAGTCACGTTCATAAGGTACGAGCTTACGAAGAAGCTGTCCAATACCAAAATGACTAAAGGACGGAAATTGGACGACTATGTACTAATGATAAAGGGTTATATTGAGAGGCTTTCATAATTAGACGTGTAAATAAGCAATGAATTACAAGTTGATTTGATCCTTGGTTCTCTTACACCTCAACATGAACCGTTTATACTGAATTACAATATGAACCAATTGAATGTGAATCTCATGGAGTTCCTCAATATGTTGAGGTGGGCTAAGTTTGCATCTAAGGATTAAGGTTTATACTTGTTGTAAAGGGTGGCACATCATCTTCGAAAAGGTTCAAAGAAGCGGGGAAGAGAAGTTAAGAAGAAAAGGAAAAGTAAGAAAAACGATGAAAAAAGTGAATGTCACCACTACCACAAGAAAGGTCACTTGAAAAGGAACTATCCTGATTACTTAAAGGTTGTTAGAGAAAGAAAGAAAAATGGTTCTGCAGCTCCATCAGGTACATTTATGATTCAAAATTATTTTGTAATCAGTAAAATGTTTTAGGTCATAGACACTTGATCTGGAACTCATATATGTAATTTGTTATAGGGGTTTAGGAACTGGAACCATGTGGCAAAAGGAGAGATGAGTCTCCAAGTTGGTAATGGATCTATCATAGATGCAATGATAGTGGGGATTATCATTTATGTTTGCCTATAGTAGTTTTGATTTTAAATAATTGCTATTTTCTTAAAGACTTTATTTGTGCGATTATTTTTGGTTCAAGATTGTCTGAGACTGGATATATATTTCATTGTGCAAATAATTTTATGAACATTAGTTTGACTGGAAATAAAGTCTGCGATGGTGTTCCTGAAAATGACTTTATGTGATCAATACTAATTATGTGTGTTCTGTGAATAGTTCTTCTAATAATATAAATGATAGTTATCTTTGGCAATGTAGGCTAAGTCATATCAGTGAGAAACGACTGCACAAACTGAAAATCGATGATTTTCCCCCGTCACTTGATTCGGAATTATCTAACACGTGTGAGTCATATCTTAAAGTTAAAATGACAAAGCACCCCTTCAGTGAGAGCAATGAAAGAGTTGATGAACTCTTAGGGTTAATACATAGTGATGTACGTGGCCCAATTCCTATAATCACCAAAGATAATAGTTCTTACTTTGTTACCTTCACCAATGATTTCTTGAGAGCAGGATATGTGTATCTTATGAAGAACAAATTTGATGTTTATGAGAAATTTATTGAATATAAAAATGTGGTAGATAACCAAACTGACAGTAAGATTAAGATTCTTCGATCTGATCGAGGAGGTGAGTACATTGGACTGGAATTCCAACGGTACTTAAAAGATAATAGGATTCTCTCAATCTACTCCACCTTATACTCCACAACACAATGGTGTGTTGAAAAGAAGGAACCGAACCCTTTTAGATATGGTTCATTCTATGATGAGTAAAGCTGAGTTACCTCTGTCCTTTTGGGGATATGCGCTAGAAACTGCAGCGCATATGTTAAACTTGTTGCCCACTAGATCTATGCCTAAAACACCATATTAGATATCATATGGTAAGAAACCCCAACTCAAGTATTTGAAGGTGTAGGGTTTAAGAATGTTGGTCTGAATAAACTAGAGGCAAGGTCGATATTTTGCAAATTATAGGATATCCCAAAACACAATGGGATATATATCCTACAATATCGAGGAACAAAAGGTTATTGTTTCTGGCACATTGTCTTTTGGGAAACGGAATTTCCATTAAAGAAAATTAACAGCAAAGTTGTAGACTTAGATGAGATCCAAGAAGTTAACACAGAGGCCGAATTAGTAGGAGAATCAAGTTCACCCATTTACGAAAACACGCAACTTATTTGAAGGTCTAGTAGGGAATCTCGTGCACTAGAGAGGTGAGAAGGTGGACCGTGCCTTAGATGATGACACTCCTCTATATTTCCAGTAAACACTACAGAGTAAAGACTATGCACTCCGGCTTGTAGCAATGAAATCTGAAATGGATCCCATGTACAAAAAATAAAGTACGGACTTTGTTGGACGTACCCGAAGGGATTAAATCCATCGGTTGCAAATGTATTTTTAAGAAAAAGTTAAATGCAGATGGTGAAGTAGAGATTTATAAGGCAAGGCTAGTTCCGAAATGATTTCGTCAAACTCAAGGTATTGATTATAAAGAAACTTTTTTACCCATAGCCATGCTTAAGTTCATTCGGATTATGCTAGGCATTGCTGCATTATATGATTATGAAATATGATAAATGAATGTAAAGACGACATTTCTAAATAGTGATTTAGAAGAAACCATCTATATGTCGCAGCCCGAGGGTTTCGCGGTAAGTGGGAGTGAGGAAAAGGCTTGCAAGTTGTTAAAGTCCATTTATGGACTTGAAAAAGCTTCAAGAAGTTGGAATAAGTGTTTTGATAAGGTAATCAAAAGTTTGATTTTTATCAGAACATGGAAGAAGTGTGCGTATACAAAAAGGAATAGGGCAACACTACCATATTTTTAGTGCTATATTTCGACGATCTATTGTTAATTGGCAATGACACTTCGTTGTTGCAATCAGTGAAAGCTTTCTTTCTAGGAACTTCTCCATAAATGATTTGAGAGAAGTAGCCTATATACTAGGTATAAAGGTCTATAGAGATAGATCAAGAGGCTATTGGATTGTCTCAATCCTTGTACATAGATAACATACTAAAAATGTTTAGTATAGAGAATTCCAAATGTGCAGACGTTCCAACGTTGTCTGGAATCGTCCTTTTTAAGAAGGACACTTCTCATACCGATGAGGAGAAAGAACATATGAAGAGGATTCACTAAACTTCTACCATAGGATCCATAATATAGGTTATGTTATGTACTAGATCGGATGTAGAATATGCATTAGGATGCGTAGGCCGATACCACTCTAATCCTGGAGAAAAACAATGGAGGGCTATAAGTGTATGCTAAAGTATTTAATAAATACTCAGGACTTATTCCTCATTTACGGGAATGGAGACCTCCTTATGAAGGGGTATGTGGAATTGAGCTTTCAGAGTGATATTGATAATGGTAAGTCAATGTTTGGTTATGTCTTTATACTTAATGGAAGAGCCGTTAGTTGGAAAAGTTCCAAAAAAGAAACAGTAGCTCATACGATGATGGAGGTCGAGTACATTGCCCTCACTGAAGCAGCTAAAGAGGCAATATGGATGCACAAATTTTTGAGTGAGCTTGGAGTGATTCTTGATACTGAGAATCCTATGGCATTGTTCTGTGATAGCAATGTGGCGATTCAAATCGCTAAGGAGACCAGAGCACATAAGAAGTCATGGCGTATTCTTCGGAAGTTCCACGTCATTAAAGAATTCATTGAGAAGAAAGAGAACGTGATACAAAAGGTAGATACCAAAGACAATATAACAAATCCATTCAGTAAGGATTTAGCTCGGTCAGCTCTCGAGAAGTTGATTGAAGGGATGTGACTGAGATTTAATGATGGCCCCAAGTGCAAGTGGTTGATTGATAGAGTTAGGGGTATGCTTTAGGGGCAACTCTATAATTTATTGTAAATTAATTAACTTTGCAATCAATTCTTGTTCGTAATAAAAGTTTTTTTCTTTCTGCTATATATTTACCATAATGTGTTATAAATAATTAAATGTTTAATTAAAATATTTTAAATAGAAAATTCATAAATTGTGTGCTTGTGATACTAATTACAAAAAGTTGTAATCATGAGTATTGTATCACAATATGATAAACACATCATTTTGAATATTCCTAGTCGAGATGCATCGAGACTAGATATGACTAGATATCGATGCACTCGTTGAGATTGAAGTATGTAACGCTCTCCAAATGTTGGGCAATGTATTACTCATATTGCTGGGGCACCAAGGTGTTGCGTATTGATAGTTATTGGATAACTATGGAATGACCCACTCTATAGTTTTATGTTGGTTAATATAACTAATATCAAATAGAAAATATTGATGTGGTCAATTTATACAGATCTCTTGACTTGAGAATACTATCAATCTTCAATATGAAAGCTTCCCTTTGATTATAGTCAAATCATGCACAACGTCCATCGAGTGACTATAGTTGGACCGAGTGGAAGTATTTAAAGTGAAACACTATTCAAAAGAGGATTAGTCTCCTCGGTTATATGGGGTTAGTATCACGGTCAACTAAAGTCAGCTCAAAGTCAAAATCTTTGGACAGAGTAGTTCGGTTAGTAATAATTGTTATTATTAAATCAAGGACTTTGTGTTTGGACTATAGAGTTGAATACGGATGATACTGGAATTTTAACCATAACAAAATTCTATAATTCATAATGTGATATAGTTTGGATGAAGAGAATTGTTGTAAATAAGCATTATTACCGGATACCTCTAAAGGAAAAGCAAAATTGGATTTTTACCAAAAGATCTATAAGTGATGAATTCGCCCAAACTGTCGTACCACTAGCTAAGATGACGTGTGAACGTTAATATTCAGATAGTTTGATATTAATCGCTAACTAAATTCACACCTAAAGAATCATACAACCAAAATGTTTAATACTCCTTTGACCATATGATTTAATTAATTTGTAATTGTTATAAATTAACTAATATTTATGAAATTTTATTTATAAAATTTTATTTGATATGTTAAAAAATATTAATAAATACGTTTATAATAGTTACAAATATAATAATCAACATGCGACATCGATACGTGTTTAGATTGGATTTAAATGCAATAAATATTGTTTGGTCTTAAAATGGATATGAAGCCCATATAGAGCAAAGGGATTTCGACCATAATAGATCAGGTATTGGATGGCCATAAAATGGCTATTGGCTTGAGCTTTGATATTTTAAAGGGAAGAGAATTAATAATAGAAGAAAGGGGATCTTGATCCCACTTTATCTCTATATCCTCTCTTTTATAAAAAGATCACAACCCTCACTTTTTTCACAACTTTTTGCTGCCTCCCTCTACCCTAGTGCTAGCCGAAATCCTTCCCTCTCCTCTCATCATTTCAAAGCTCAAATCAAATAAATCTAAACCTATTCAATAGCAGGTGGTCAACAATTCAAAGCTAACACTTTCTGGATTGGAATAGGATTCAAAGGAGCTCGAATCTTCATTTCTACATGTATTCTATAGGCTTTGGTGAAGGTATGTTCTCTAATCTATAATTATTAGTTAATATTATTTACATACCATATGATGTTTAGATCGATAGGTGACAAATCTAGTATATCGATATATTGTCACATTTACGATGGCTGTATATTTACGTGCTATGTAATTTAAAAAATGTTTTGCAACATATATACATGTTAGTACTAATGGCATAAAAAATTATATTTTTTATATAAGTTTCATAAATTTAATAATAATACAATACATCATACAAATATGTTTTACAATTTTATATAAATAGTTTAGGATAAGAAAAGCTTTCGAATATATATATATATATATAATTTAAATATTGTTCAAATCAAATCAATTACATAAATAATTAATATATATATATATATTATATAAAATATAATTTAAATTTTACAAAAGTTAATTTCACACCTAATATGCCTTTTGGTAGGTAAAAGTAATTTGTTTTTATATAAATTAAATATCATATAAATGCGAAATTAATAATTTGAATTTATAATTGATATTAAATTACAAAATATATATTGAAATATTCAAATCCTAAAATATCATTCAAATTTTATAAAATATCAAGACACAAAATTATATTTTCAAAAATATTTTTTATTTAGTTTTATTAATTTCCGATTGAAAATTTAATTTAATAAATATTTTTAAAATAATTTTGGAGCATTATTATATGTGTATACATATAATTTTACATATTATATATATACACATATTTCATCTATCTCTTAGTATATGTACATATTTCTTATTGAATTATATATACGTGTAAGCTTATTTAAAATATAAAAAAAAAAATTTATTTTTGGATTTTATAAAAAATAAAAAAATAAAATTTTAGTATATTTTTAAATGATTTTACATATATATACATAATTATATCTATTTTTTGATAACATGCGTGATACTTTATTAAGCAATGCACTCTTTTTTTATGTCTCGGAGGCTCGAATCCATGACCTTTAGGACCTTTGCCTAAAGCATCACGCCCCTAACCACTTGAGCTAGAGGTTCTTGACTAACGTTTGTATAAATAAGCATGCATTTGGATGATCTATTTGTATACTAAAGGGGCTAACATGTTAGTTGTGGTGTAAATCCCAGCACTTATATACAGATGTGTTAAACCTTGCATGGATTGCTATGTTACACATGCGCATACATATATATGTATATATGATACACACATACATACATAATATAACATTAATTACATAATATACAAATATACTATAAATTTAAATAAAAATTATTTTATTTAAAAGTAATTTAGAAACGTTCTAGATAAATTAGATTTCATAGGCCCAATAAAGATCCAAAATGGTAAAAAAAAGTTAAAATTCACTTATTTCTTTCACCGCAGACTGGCCCAGTTCCATCTATTTCACATTATAGGTTGATTATCCTAGGTGTTCAATTATGATCTATGGAAGCTCCACTCACAGGTAGAGCATACTGAAACTGATAATTCCTAAAAGCATTTCGAGTGTGTGGTCTCAATGATAGACTACCTAACTCTTCATCAGGTTAACATCCTCAGTAGTAATTGCTTGGGTTACATCTATCTAAATATACATCTAATTCCTGGACCATTCATCGAATCATTGTTCTTTGATACTTTCCATCGATACATTGATGCTTCTAGCCGAATATACATCCAATGCCCAACCTATTCATTGAATCACTTTTCGATGATACTTGTTATCTATGCATTAGTGCATCTCCTCACTAGTCCGCTTCTTAAGTTATATATCGTTACACAAGTAGCACTCAATGGTTAATTTGTCCCTCATGTAGGATTCACTGATCCTTTACCAACAAACATCTTCGTCCACTCTTTCCAGCTTTTACCGATTGGTAACTTGGACCGGCTACGAACAACAATAACTTCTAATTGTGATATAATCACACGCCACGCTAAGTGCCACATTCCAACTCCATGAAGCAAGAGCCTATGACTTCACTAAAGGAGGTATGTTTCTAGCTTGCTGCCCGACTCCATTCAGCTATGTGCACTCCCTAGGAACAAAGAAGTGGGAACAAGTTTACCCGATCCTTCCTACTTGGCCTGCTCCAGGTCCAGGTTTAACCTGGATTTACGGGCTAGTTCATACGTTCGGTTGCCTAACATTATAAAAAAATTATTATTTAGACGTCTGGCTATCATTTTTAGACATCTGATCTTAATTTTTAGATGTCAAAAAAAGGATTTAACATTTGAATTAGACCAAATTTGTACTAAAAACTCTTGGGTTGGAGTTTCTTAAAATCCAGAAGTCCAACCCCCAGTTCAGATGTTTGGTTGAGTTTTCCAAACGTCTGGTAGGGTTTTTCTAGATTCTGTAAATTGTTTATTTTGTTTATTTTATTCTTCTTCTTCACGAATTTGAGTATGATAATTAGTTTAACAAGTGTTTTTGATACTATTCCTACCTGTTTATATCCAACTTCAAGTGATTTATTCCAAAATTTACCCATAGTTTTTCAATCATTGTACATACATCCATGCATGCATGCATCATATATGCATGCACGCACGCATTCACACACATACAGACAAACACACACATACACACATTTCAATGAATCATATACATATGCTCAAATTAATTATCACGTATATTTCAATGTAAATTGAATCAGATCTAAATAAATTTCAACATATATGTTTATCCATTTCTTTCTATTCAAAAAATCATTCCAAATTAATCATATAAATCAGATCTAAAAGGTTAAGGGTAGTTTCAATAAAAATATTCTTTATTTATCAATCCAAATATGTTATACAATTTAGATCTAGAAGATTAGAGATGGTTTTACTTTCATTTATCAATTAAATAATTATATCTATCATTTCCTAGGGTTTTACAAGTCATTTCAATCCATAGCATTAGAATAACCGATAGATTCAAGAATAGAAATCATGTTAGTATTACTAAGAAGGTATATAATTGAAAATCGATTACTTTTCTCCATCATACGCATTTCATTGATGAATCCACTCACCTTATTTGTAGAAACATTTTTCTTGACTTTAATCTACTACTCTTCCTAATTATTGATTCATAGCTTTCTCATTTTTTTCTTCTGATTTGATTTCTTCTCTTATTTCATTTCATTTTTGTTTTCAAAATTTTGAAGACAGAAGATATGTTGTTTTGTTTTTGAGAAGTGTTTGAGATAGAGAAAGAAGATACGTATATACAAAGTGGCGGGTAGATTTTGGAGTGAGCAGATATGAAAGTTAGGTGTTAATTTATAATTGAATTTTAGCGTTTGCCGAGTCAAGCCTGAAATACATATTTACGAAAATGTTGTTGGCTAAATTTTCCACTATTTTCGCCTCGTTTTGCAAAGTTTAACAAGTTATATATGTTTTTTAACTATAATGACGTTTCGGATGCAATGGAATATCTCTCATGGCCAAATCCCACTGTTTGTGAAAATTTGTATTTTTTTCCTTTTAATGTAAAATTGCATTACTGCCTTTATTAATATTTTAATTAATTTATTAAAATTTACCAAGTGTGTTACACCCAATTTCCAAGACGTTGGTGTTATTAGCTGGAGGTTTCTCATTATGAGGAACTTTTTGATCGATTTTAACAAACTCTTTAAGCACTCCTCTTCTATAACTTGACAATCATAAGACTTGTGCCCATTTACTTTATGAAAAGCGCAATAATCTCCCCTTTTGTTTGGTTCAGAATTTGTCCTTGACCTAAATGACGTGGTGTACTCGAGCTCACCTTTAGTCATGGCCTATATGCGGGAGATGGGTTGGTTCAGTTCAATAGAATTGGCTTTAGCGAATTCATCCCATTTACCTTTTTTGTTTGAGACCATAAATCCTCCCTTCTCTCTTTGACTCCATTTGTTGTGAAAAATTTCGTCCATTCGGACAAATTTATCTACTTGGAAGTGAAATACTTGCAAATATTTACAACCGTGAATATATAGCTCTTTCCAAAAAGGGTGTTTTCAATCAAAGCAGAATTTATTGCTATCAGCTTTTCTCGATCGCTTACTCTTTCTACATTTTTTGCTTCAACATCGAATCTCTTCAGATAACCCTCAATAATTCCCTCAGTTTTGTTTTATGTTAGCCAACACACTTGCAACAATGGTTGGCTCATTAGAGGTGCATAACTGAGCCGAGGACTCGTATGAAAATTTCTCCTCTGAGTAAATAGTTTTCTTGCAATTTCGTTGGTACCAATTTGCAGCTACACTGAAGAAAGTGGTCGAGAGTAGCCTACATCTTACTGCCCTAAGGGCATCGTACACATCCTTCTGGCTCTCAAAAGCCATTAAATGGTCATTAGGATTAGTTATTCCATCATATTTGATTGATGGGATTTTTACATATGTCGACAATGGGACTGGCATAATCTCTTCGGTGAACGGAGCTTTCTTAAAGTCATTATTTGCCTGGGGTTCATGATCCTTTTCCCTTTCAGGTCTACTATGTCTCTTACCATCGTATTAGCCAAGTCTTTCAAATATGCTTCATCATTTCTATAGTCTCTTCATTCTGGCTTATATTCTTGTTGTGAAGCAGAGTTTGTAGATTGTACTTGTGGGGATTTTGATTCTTTATTTGGTTTTTCGAATTAGCAATTTTCAACTTTTCTTTGCGGTCCTAGTTGCTCTTTTCAACATTCTTACTTATTAAATTTGACCCTTCAGTTATCCTTCGAGGAGATTTAGCCTTGTTCTCTTCGTTTTCTTTCGTTCTTAGTGACGTTCTCTAAGATTATTGAGAGACAAGTATCTCGATCAGTTCCTACATAGTTTGAAGTTGTCTCTTTATGGTCTTAAGGTCATTTTATTCCTTAGTTACTTTAAAGGTGTTGATGCTTGACCTATCTCAGTGTTCTCTACATTAAATTGAGAAGTCACATTTTCCTTAAGGTTCTTGCGTTGTACAGTCTCCACTTGCACTTGCACTTGAACTTTAACCTTCTTCAATGATCTAACCATTTTCAAGGTTTAGTGATTATTAAATTGTTTTGCCCTGAGTTAAATTCTCAGTGAAACACCACTTAATGTAAGGCCAAAATTTAGTCCAACACAATATTTACTAGTCACGAGGAGTCAAGGGTACTTGAGGAAGTTGGATTACTTAGTCAAGTACGATATTGTTGAGTCCACATGAAGTCATTATGTAAAAATTTCATTGTCAAAGTCTTTGGATGAAAAGTCTCAAAGTCGTATAAGTCCAAACGGCCATAAAAGTCATAATTGATGCTCTCGTTATAATGCAAGAAGTAAGATAAAAATGAAGAAGAAGATAAATTCTAAATTTGCTACTTTCTAGTAAGGGTACATGCCTATTTACAGAAAATGCGTACCCTTAGATCGTTGATACGTGACATTCAAGGGAGATGAACGGTTGAGATTCTACTAACGTGCCACTTTGATGGTCTATTGACACAACTTTCCTTTGATCCTTCAATGACAACGTGGCTTGGCTGGACCAATCAAGGGTTACCACATGGCTGTTTGGGGTGCTTTATACATTGGTATTTTGATGTGTGATAGCAGCCAACATCTAATAGCTCCATAAGCTCAATATGTTATAACTTTATATTGTGATAGCTTCTTAACCTCAACATGCGATAGCTCCATAAACTCAGTATGCGATGGCTTCGTGAACTTAATAAGCTATAGCTTCATACTTCAGTATGCAGCAGCACCATAACTTCAATATGTGATGGTTTGATGATTCAACATGCGATGGCTCCTTAGCCTCAACATGTGATAGCTCTGTAAACTTAGTATGCTAGGGCTTGATGAACCAATATGTGATAGCTTCTTAATTTCATTAGGTAATATCTCTCTTAAGTCTTCAACATAAGATAGCTCAAAGTGTCATCCTTGTAAGATTGCAGAATAGGGATCTTAAGGCTAAATTAACACTATAAGGGGGGAGTGAATAGTGTTTTCTAATTTATATGAATCTTCTAAAAACTTTTGAAATTATACTTAGAATTATGCAATTATTAATCATAGAAACAATGACAGAATCAAAACACAGATAAAAGTAAATGCTATAAAAGTAAAAAGAAAGAATACACCAGGATTTTATACTGGTTTGGAGTTACCCTACATCCAGTCCCGCACAATTCCTTGTACCGATTTCTTTTCAACTAGTAAACGCAAATACAATCTCGATTTCAAGGACACAAGACACACCCTCCAGAATCCCGACCTCTGGGTAGAGTCACTTGATTTCCGGGCTACAGGCACACCCGCTAGATTTATGGGCTACTAAGCACACCCAATAGATCTACAGGCAACAATCTCACCCACAAGTATAGCATTTTGATTTAATAGAGTTTTACAAACTCAGATCTTTAATCTTAATTACAAATGATCCTATAAGCCTTGAATAACACTTTGCTCTTGAATGGAGTGAGATGGATGATAGAAATCAAAAAGCAAATGATAGAGAATCAAACTAATGGTGATTGAGTTTGATTCTAGTTGAAATTCGGCAGAGTATGGTTATATTTTTGTTTAGAAAATGAAAGGGGATAAGGAGGAGAGAAGAAGAATGGAAAAATGATAATAAAATTCGTTAGGAAGACGGGTATTTATAGAGGAATAACAGTCATGTCCGTTCGTGAAGAAATACGATGAATAGACAC
The DNA here is from genome assembly GCA_030737815.1 of Allium fistulosum. Classification (NCBI taxonomy): domain Eukaryota; kingdom Viridiplantae; phylum Streptophyta; class Magnoliopsida; order Asparagales; family Amaryllidaceae; genus Allium; species Allium fistulosum. The sequence continues at coordinate 303,994,253 of CM060902.1, forward strand.
TTCTTTTGAAATTATTTTTTTGAAAATCACGGTTAGTATGTTGACATATAGGGGTAGAGTATGTGACATACTCTTTGTAATTTTGAAAAACATTTCAAAATATTATTTTAAAAATATATTGCTTTGTTAAATAATTTGATACTTTGTAAACATGCTTAAATATAATTTATATGCTTTTAAATCATAATAAAACTTGAGTAAAATTATATGATAAATTTTTTGAAAAATAAACCAATATAAACCAAATTTTAATAAAAACAAAAACTTAGTAAAATATCAAAAACTTAAAATAATACTTATAAGTATAAGAAATTGAAAACTATTTAAAAGTTGTTTTAAAAAGAATATTTAAAAACTTATTTAAAAATAGAGAGAGAGATAGATGAGAGAGAGGTCAAGTGCTATCAAAATTTTAACATAAATCTACGACTCTATAACTTATTTGGAATATCATGAAATCTTGAACTCTTCAATACTTATGAGCCTTTATTCTCTAGCCCTTGTGTCTCTATATCAACATCTTGAATCCCTTTAATCTTTACTTGATACTGTACAGTCTTCTTAAATCATTACGTGTCTAATATCTTGCACTATATACTATATATCCTGATGAAACATTACTATTTGTATTTTATATGATTTGCTAAAGTTGTTGTCATCAAAACCAATATCTCAAGTACTAACAATCTCTTCCTTTTTTATGCTGACAACTTTGTATATAAAATATAATATAACTTCCCCTTACTCCATGCCTAATAAAACTCCCTCTTAATTTATGTCTAGTATTTTATATATTTCTCCCTCTTTGTCATCAATCAAAAATAACTAATTATAACTATAATTCTAACCCTGTCTCTTAATATTAATTCTAACTCCCCCTATATAAAACACTATATACTTATAGTGATATAAATATATATAGAAGTGATAAGTAATATGATCATGAAATACAAAATGAAAAGAATGATATATAAGAAAGGGTGAATTAATTTAAAGAACAAAAATTTGTATATTTTTAGCCTCAAGGACACGACCTCAATATTTTAACCACAAGGACAAACATTCTCCTAAAAATTATTCATAAGGACAAACATTATGTCAAAATTATTCATAAGGACAAACATTTTTCCAAAACTGCTACCGAACTAAAAACTGATACCTAAAAACTACTACCGATAACTACAAACTGATACCTAAAAACTGCTACCGATAACTACAAACTGATACCTAAAAATTTAAAAACTAATACCTAAAGAAAGTTGTCCTTCAGGCTAAAATACTGAAGGTCTTTCCTTGAGGCTAAAATGCTGAGAAATTTTGTCCTTGACAATAATTTTCTGTATAAGAAATATGATATGTAAAATGAGATAACATTATTCAATACTTCAATTAATTCCAAGCATGCATAATGTCACACACCAAACAATATTCAAATTAAAAAAAATTCAAAACCAATCAAATCCAAACAAACCGAAAAAACCAATCCAATCAAATTAAGTATATATATACAACCAAACTTATTTTTAAACTAGTCATTTCGTGGGATTTCAACCCATCCATCTGGCGCCAAAGATGGGATCCACTTTAATAGCCTTCCAAACTTCATCATCATTGTTGATGGTGCACTTTGGATTAGCGGTTGGTTCTTCTTTGTTCAGTGCTAACATCATCCATCGAATCACATCGAAATGCCTTTCTTGATCCTTAATCATCTGCATTTGACTCAATTCTAAGTGTTACTGGTTTCGTAGGATGAAAGAGAGAATGTTTCTGAAAGATTCAAGCATTTGTTCGAATTTTCGGTTAATTTTTGAATAGGAGAAGCCATTATTTATGATTTGGAGTTTAGGAATGTAAAGGAAAAAGAAAGAGACTGGAAAATGGGTGATTTTCTGGTCTGAATGTGTATTTGAAGGGGTGGAAAGTCGTTGGAATTGAATAGACATTTGTTGTCTATGTGATTTTCAAAATTAAAAAGTTTTGAAAACTTACTGTTGTAGGTCGACATACATACCTAGAGTATGTCGACATATACATACAAATTTTCAAAACTATTTTTTATATTCTAATGTATTTAAGTTATAATATTATACTAGTTATGATTTCCAGAGATGATAATCAATGTATAACGGTAAGGAAATAGATTCTTAATTAATATTAAGGTAGAAAATACATAGAATATAAGAAAATGAAAAGATACATGGATTCAAACTACTCTTAAACTAAAACAACATAATCCAACACACTTAAATAACTACATATTAACTAGAAGGATGTGGATGAAGAGGATGATGAAGAGATTCCAAGCTTGCCTTTTAATTTTTCAAAGAATCTATCCATCTTGTTGGAAATAGTGTTTAACTTCTTACTCGTGGAACGCTTAAGAATCTTTTAGTTTCCAATAATCTTCTTTTGATTGTTGAGAAGGTCTTGGTTGGTTGGACGGAGTGGATATTTAATGCTTTCTAATGAGGTTTCCTCCTCCTCTTCTTCTTCGATATCCATTTCTTCCCCTTTTTCCTCTTCTTGCATTTCTTCATCCTCTTCATGTGCTAACCTCTCTTCTTTCTCCGCAAGTGTTTCATATGGCTTGAAAGTTGGTGGAATTTTCATAAGAGCTATATTTGCTTAATTAAACACTTTGCAAGTGACAATTTCCTCTCCTTTAAAGTCAACAACAAAGCAGTTGAAAATACGGGTAAGATAAATACCATTAAATAGTGTATTTTCATGATTGGAAAGTTTTTTGGGATAAAATTCATCCAAAATAACTTGTGCCCAATTTATGTCATATCGACCATAAATGGCAAAAAGAGCTTTACTAACTTTCAAAGTAGGATTATTAAAATTTCCCGAATGAGGAGTGATAGTATGTTGCAAAAGAAGATTAAGAATTATAGCTTTTGGATGAAATTTTCAGTTTTTAAACTCAAAATTATCATCACCATCGAAAATATTATGAAAAACTTCACGATCATACTTATCAATTTTGAAAGAAGTAAGGTCCATTCTGGTAGATTTGCATCCAAGAACGGTACCCAAAAGTTCGCAATTTAAAACGATTAAAGTTCCTTTAACACTACTCCACACTTCTCCTTCTCCACCTTCATGAAATTTCCCTTTCAAATTTTCAAAAAAAATTTTGACCAATTGTTGATAGCAAAAAAAATCATTTTGAGAAGAATTTATTAAACCAACAATTCCATTTTGAGAACAAAGAATATCAATTTCATAAGTAGAAAAATCATTAAAAATAGCAAACTTCCCGTAGAAACTTTTCCATAATTCATATAGCTAATATAAGCTTTCAAGCTTCTTGATCATGGAAGAGAAAATTTTTGATAGTTTTAGAGAGTCTCATAGAGGTTATGGTGCTTGAGGAAGCCATTGATGAATGTTTTGAGGAGATAAGAGAGTTCATGAAGGTTTTAATTTTGAAATGAAAGGTGAATTGAATGAAAAGAGATAGAGATAATAAATAGAGAATCAAATAACATGTTCTCTAGTAAAGAGACTCCTTTTCAGAACATTGGGGTATGTGAAAAGGTGGAGGGAAAATTTAAATTTTGAAATTGAAATTGAAATTCTGCAGATGTATGTCGACATATGCTAGAGGCGTGTGTCGACATATGCATTGAATTTTTCAAAAGTAATTTGTTTTTAACTATACCCTATTTTATTTTACATATAACTATTTATAGAAAAATATATTAAAAATAGTTAAAAATTATTTTAAATATATTTTAAATTATTATATTATAAAAAATATATAAAAATATAAAAATCACACAATATTCCACCAATATTATTATTAATCTATAGGATATTCGTAACAATCAAACAATCAAAAATTCAAATGATATTAAGCTTTTAATATATTAAATGCGTACCTTTTTCTGATCCTATTTCACCAATTATATCTGAATTATGTATTGCTGTGAAGCACATGTTGGCTATTTCCATATCTGATTCATTTTCACTTGATGATGTGTTTGACTCATCTAGTGTTGCAGTATAGGCTCTTCTCCATTTTCTAGATGAATCAGTGTGGTGCGGTTTTTAGTTTCTCGGGATGCGGACAGTCTCGTTTTAAGTGACTAGGTTCGTCGCAATTATAACATCTAATGCCATTTCCGCTTCAATCTTCCGTTTCCAGGATTTTTGTTGTCATTTCTTTTGAAATTGTTCATCTTCCTATATTTCAGGAATTTTTTGAAGTTCCTTGTCATGAAAGCAATTTCTTCATCATTATCACTATCTGAATTCAGATTATCCGTCATTGCATTGAATGCTATGGATTTCTTCTCTATTGCTTTGTTTTCTCTTATGCCCTACATGTGCGCCTCAAAAGACATTAAATTGCCAATTAACTCTTCAATCTTTAGTTTGCTAATATCATTAGCCTCTTCGATTGCAAAGGTCTTTTAGTCCCATTCAGAAGTAAGTGAATTGATGATTTTTCTAACTTGATCCTCCTCAGATAAACTTTTACCCAATGCAATAAGTGAGTGTACTATATCTTGAAATCTACTATACATATCAGATATGGACTCATTTGGACTCATTTTAAATAGCTGAAACTGGTTTGTTAACATGGAAATCTTGGTCTGTTTAACCTTACTTGTGCCTTCATGTGTAACTTCCAAAGTTCTCCAAATTTCAAATGCAGACTTACATATAGATACTCTATTAAATTCATTTCTATCTAATGAACATAATAGTATATTCATGGCCTTAGAGTTACTTTGTGCAACTGCCGTTTTTCAGCAGTCCATTATGCACAATTAGTTGCGGGTTTAGTGTACTCGGTTTGTGTGATATTCCAAGTGTCTAATACAATTGATTGTAAGTAGATTTTCATTCTACATGACTAATATGTGTAGTTATTTCCATTAAAAAGTGGTTGTTTAGTAGTAGATTATCCTTCAACAAATGAATTACTAACAAGCTTATTAACCGTGTTACTAACAGTACTATTACCAGTGTTGGTAGCCATTTAAACTTTTCAAAAATTAGATTATGAAGACTTTGAAAACCAATGCTCTGATACTAAATGTAAGATTGCAGAATATGGATCTTAAGGCTAAATTAACACTAAAAGGGGGGTGAATAATGTTTTCTAATTTATATGAATCTTCTTGAAATCTTTTGAAATTATACTAAGAATTATGCAATTATTAATCATAGAAACAACCACAGAATCAAAACACAGATAAAAGTAAATGCAGTAAAAGTAAAAGGAAAGAACCCACCAGGATTTTATACTAGTTCGGAGTTACCATACATCCAGTCCCATACAATTTCTTGTACTTTTTTCTTTTCGACTAGTAAATGCAAATAAAATATCAATTTCAAAGCCACAAGACACACCCTTCAGAATTACGACCCAGAGTCACTTGATTTTTGGGCTACAAGTACACCTACTAGATTTACGGGCTACTAAGCACACCCAACTGATGTACGGGCTAGAATCTCACCCATAAGTATAGCGTTTAGATTTGATAGAGTTTTACAGACTCGGATCTTCAATCTTGATTACAAATGATCCTATAACTCTTGAATAGCACTTTTATCTTGATTGGAGTGAGAGAGATGATAGAAATCAAAGAGCAAATGATAGAGAATCAAACTAATGGTGATTGATTTTGATTCTGGTTGAAATTCGGCAGAGTATGGGTATATTTTTGTTTAGAAAATGAAAGAGGATAAGGAGAAGAATAATGAAAAAATTATAATCAAATTCGTTGGGAAGATAGGTATCTATAGGGGAATATTGGTCATGTTCGTTCGTGAAGAGATACGATGAATAGACACTTCTTTTCAAATTTGATTTTTGAAAATCACGGCTAGTATGTCGACATATAGGGGTGGAGCATGTCGACATACTCTTTGTAATTTTGAAAAACACTTTAAAATATTATTTTGAAACTGTATTGCTTTGTAAAATAATTTGATACTTTATAAACATGCTTAAATATAATTTATATACTTTTAAATCATAATAAAACTTGAGTAAAATTATTTGATAAGGTTTTTGAAAAATAAACCAATATAAATCAAAATTTAGTAAAAACAATAACTTAGTAAAACATCAAAAACTTAAAATAATATTTATAAGTATGAGAAATTGAAAACTATTTAAAAGTTGTTTTCAAAATAATATTTAATAACTTATTTAACAATAGAGAGAGAGAGAGGGATGAAAGAGAGATCAAGTGCTATCAGAATTTTAACATAAATCTATGACTCTATAACTTATCTAGAATATCTTAAACTCTTCAATACTCATGAGTCTTCATTCTCTAGCTCTTAATTCTCTATATCAACATCTTGAATCTCTTCAATCTTTATATAATACTGTACAGTCTTCTTAAAACATTACTTGTCTAATATCCTACACTATATACTATATATCTTGATAAAACATTAATATTTGTATTTTATATGATTTCCTAAAGTTGTTGTCATCAAAACCAATATCTCAGGTACTAACAATCCTTCGATAGCACGTTGGCCAACATGCGATGGCTTTGGAAACATCGATCTTTGATACCCTATTTGGTTAACATGCGATGGCTTTGGAAACATCGATCTTTGATAGCCATCGATCTTTGATAGCCTATTTGGTCAACATGCGATGGCTTCAGAACCACAACCCTTCGATAGTTAATTGGTCAACATGTAATGGCTATGGAGACATCAACCCTCGATAGCCTATTTGGTCAACATGTGATAGCGTCGGGATCATCAGCCTTTGGTTAACATGTGATAGCTTTGGGATCATCAACCTTTGGTAGCTCATTCGTCAACATGCGATTTCATATCTAATCAACCGTCAATAGCCTATCTGATCAACACGCAATAGCTATGGGATTATCAACCTTCGATAGCTTTGGAACATTGGTCTACGATACCTTACCCCTTAACCTTATCACATATCGACCTTGCTTATATCATCTTGTGATGGCTTTATTTATTATCAACTTGCAATAGCTTGCTTCGACCTTTACTTTTGCAATAGCGTTATTAACTATCAACTTGTGAAGGCTCTTTCTATGATTGGTTTGTGATAGCCTATCTCCAACCTGCAATAACTACCATCTTGCGCTTTTTCAAATATTTTTGGGTGTAACACAATGTATGTTAAACAACCGTCGTATAGGTTTACTACTCCTCTAGATACAATGTAGAGTGTCAGGGTATCTATCTAAAGAATACGATGATAACTCGTATGATCAACAACCAATCAACATCGCGGTTATATCAATGCTCAAATCCTTGCCACTCCATGCAACTAAACCATGCCCATAAGGCCTAGAGTAACGGATCATATCGTAAAATCCAAGTGAGGTTCTCACATACTCTCTCTTTACAAGCATACATTAAAACCTCCAAGTTATCAATGATCTCGTAGATGACGTACCGATAATAAAACCACCTTTTGTTCCACTCCACAGGTCTACATCATATCAAAATTTCTGTTTAGATAATCACCAGATGCTTTGCCATCTTCCATCGTAAGTGCTTGACAAAATCCTACAAATGGGTCGGGTCAGTACCGCCATGCCTTCGGTTGGTACTATTTTACTTGGATATTTTTCCATTGAATTGCTTCCCCGAAGTTGATGCACCTTTCTCGAAGTCTCTTCGTGCCTTGCTTGAAGCTAGAGTGCAAAGTTCTCACATATTGGTCAGGTTAGTATCAACCCATATGATTTACTCGAGAATCTTCATAGTCTCACTGCTTTGATTTGCCTAAGTCCCCCAAATCTTCCTTGTGTTGTTTTCCAAAAAAACACGCATATAGATCAGGTAAGTATCGACCTATATGCCATGTCCAAATTGCTTCAAGTCCCTTGCATTCAACTAGCCTACGTCCTTCGAGCCATCCCTTGTGCATTTAGCCGAAAACTTCGGGTTAGTACCGATCTTGGTGGGCTCGATACCGATCCACTTACTTAGCTAATATTTGGTAGGTAATTTTCGTGGCCATTTATGCATCGATATGGGTATGTTCCTACTACTTTGACCAGCGTGCAACTCCTTTTGTAACGATCCAACTCCAAACTCTGTAGAGAAAATCCATTGAAGTTCGTTCTATTGCTATGGATCTCCCATCCTTTGTATAATCAAATCGAAGAGCACATCGAACAGCTACTCCATTTATACGAAAATCCTCACCCATAGAAATGATCCAATACCCAATTCGCTTCGACGAACATTTCATCCATTTAGACTTACAAACGCAACATTCAAACTAACAACCAAACATCATATCATGATAAAACAATCAAAACAACATCCAATTTCTATGCTAACATTCATATGATCAATTAAAGCATAGAAATACATGTTTAAATTATACTTTAAAACCATTAAAATTAATTCATACTTCATTTTCAAAATCAAATCCATTCCAAAATCATATTTTGAGTAGAAAAGTGGATCCAAAACATGTTTATACATATACAGTATGTTGTAAGATGATAAATCACTCATCGATCTATGTAAAATTCGATGTAAATCACGCAAATCTAACCAAATTCGAAGATGAATAGTAACAATCTTTGAAATTATCTCCCAAAATCAAGCTTTGTTAATCTCCTATTGATCCCCGTACTAATCTAGCCATAATCTCTTGATTTAACTAAATTTGGAATGATTAAATGATGGTTTTGGTTGAAGATAGAGTCAGTGGAGGATTAGAATTTTGAGGAAGAAGGTAGTGTGATTTGGGAATGTCTCTAGTGATGCAGTTAGCATAGATCCCAAAATATACTAATGGACCTAATTATGAGCTTAGGCTAAATACACTAAAATTTTGTCAATCTTAAAACTGCGATATCTCCTAAAATGCTTGACCAAATTACTATTACGACAACTCTATAGAAAAACAAACAAATCATATATTTCATCTGAACTGTATTTCAAACCCAAATTTGGCTTTTATAAAAAGTTATAGTCTTACAGGATTTCTAAGCCAAAATGTCCATCGTTAATTCTAAGGGTTAGGAATGTTAAAACACCATGTTATCTAAAGTTTTAATCCATTCTAAGGTCGTTTGGTTATGGCTATAATATTTTTACAATCCATCGATACATAAAAATGTGGGGTACACTTGGCTTTTCCATTAGTAGCTTGAACTTTTTAAAAGTTTCAAACACTCTCTATTTCAGTTTCAAAAAATGCACCCAAGTTTTTCTAGTATTTTCATCAATAAAAGTAACAAACTAGTTATCCTTACCAAGTAATGATGGTATGATAGGTCCATGTACATCTAAATGCATCAAATCCAATGAATGTTGAGCTCTTGTTAGGGACTCCTTTAAAAAACTCTTTCTCGATTATTTTCCAAGAAGACATCCTTTCCAAAGTCGATTTGGATGGTCGACAAAATGTAATCCTTTTACAATTTTCTCTTTATCATCCCTTTTAAGTCTATCAAAATTTAAGTGTTCTTGCCTCGTATGTCATAACTAAGATTCATTTTTTAAACAAGACTTCAAACACATAAGCATGTCATATAACCAAAAACATTTTGTTCTTAGTTATAGGTACCTTGCGGCAATCTTCCATTATCTTCTTTTGTATTCAAACTTTTTTTTTAAATGCAACCCTAACACAGAAAGTTACTTTTCATAGTAGGTACATAAAAGGCATTAGAAATAAATTGAAGACTTCCAACTTTCAATCGAATTAAAATGTTATCTTTTCTTTTCACTTGGACTTTTGAAGAGTCATCAAATATTATATCAACACAATGAAACTAATTTATCTCTTCACAAATCTGACTGTTTGGGTCGTGGTCAAGTTACCACCAATTAATCTTCTCCTCTTGATTACTTTTGCATGTGAGAAGCAAAGCATGACCTTCATCTTCTCTACTATAATTGATCTCCATAAGATTATTTTTCTCCTTTGTACCGCTTCTACATTCCCACACGAAAAAGAACCAAAGCAATGGCAATTATAGCATTCAATTTTTGAAATGTCCTATCTCCTTTGGTTTTGTTGATAACTTCCTCTTTAACTCCTCCACGATCTCTTCCTCTATTAAAGTATTGTCTTATTTCATTATTATTGATGAGTTTTTGCTACATTATCCACTTCTTCTATAAGCTCTTGGTCGTGACCTCTTCCACGTTCTTGACCTTTTTGAAATGTGTCATGATTTGATTCCTTCTTTGTTATAGATAGCTTTACATTTAGAATTTGTTCTGCTGATCCCTAGACGATTTCTTTCTTCATGAGCTTGAAGTAACCTCAGGACTGGTAATCATAACCAAGACCCTTAAAACCGAATCAAGAACTTAAACCGAACCAATTTGAGAAGACTCAAAATAGGCCCAAACTCAACTCCATAAGTCTCAAGTCAAGTTCGTGGGACGAAAAATAACATTTAGATCAATTAAACCTGACTAGAAAGATCGAACCAAAAATGTAATGTTATATGCATTTTACTTAATACCCAATCGAATCTGAGCCGACCTATCGTTGAACCTTGGGTGGGGTTGGATCTAGGTTTTAGGACGTATATTTTACAACAAACAAGATCTAAACCGCTAAGAAACTAGACCCGCGAGGCCGGGTCCAACCCGACTTGTATAATTGCCACCCTTGAGTGATCCTGCAAGTTCATCAATGAACATGGTATCCAAATTCTTAGACTCCTCAACGGAGACGATGATAAATTGAATTTTGGATCCAAAGATCTCGTTTTACCCAATAAATCGATCATCATTTATATCATCCTCATATCTCTTCATGTGATTTGTAATAGCCAAATTACTTCAGTGCAATTAGAAATAGATTCTGAATCCGTCATGTGTAAATATTCAAATTCACCTCTTAGTACTATTTGGAGACACATTCTTTACTTTATCAACTCCTTTACAGGAGATTTGAAGAATTTCATATGCCTGATTAAAAGTAGTCGCATTAGAATTTTTTCATATATATTATCCTGCAAACTTTTGGTAAAGGAGGTGAGCACCTTTTGGTCTTTAATTTTGATGGTTACATCAACTCCTTCTACACCTTTGTTACACATTCCCATACTCCATAGATTTCAAGCAAAACCTTCATCCTTATTCACCGGTTATCATAATTATCTTTGATTATTTGACATTTTTCTTCAAAAAATCTCTTTCTCCAATTTTTTTTCTCTCGCTCTTAATTGGCTCAAATACTAGTTTGTTAGAGGAGAAAAAGATTTTAGAAGAAAAAACATATTTTCACACAACTTTTCTTATTTCATTTGTTTCTTCATTATTTGTTTCAAATGAGTTGAGTTCGTCATATTTATAATCATATGCATATGTGCTAATACATAAATGACGTTGAACCCATTAAATGTCTAAATGCATGGTTATTTCCAAATGCATAACTGATTAATGCATAGCCTACCTATTTAACTACATGAAATAAATGTCTAATAATATTATATTAATAAGACCATTAACATTTTAATTAACTGTCATTATCATATGTAACGTAATATTGGATTTTTTATTAACAGTAATATTGGAATCTTTATTATGACCGTTTAATGCATAGGTTAATTAATTATTCATCGAATTCTGTCTATCTCAACAGTGCGGTACTAGTCCATATGATTAAAATTATTCACGTTCCGATCCTTAAATATCTCATCCACGGGACTGGCCCTGAGATATAGGAGGCACTACCATACAAAAAATAATGATGAATAGCGAAAATGACAAAACAAAAATGTCTCATTAATATAAAAATATTTAGCTGTGATTAAACAGAAAAGAAACAAAAGACATTCACCTTATACTTCTTATATTTTAAGTTGTAAAATTACTAAGCAAAATACTTAAATCAAGTGACTCTAAAACCTTTTTCCCAATACAGATTTTTGTCAATCCATTCAATCTTTCTCGTGACATAGTTGTGCGAAGAAAAGAGTTAATTTGTTTTAGTTTTGAAAAACTTCTTTCTAACGAGGCAATGGTTACAGGAATGGTAAATAATATTCTACAAACGACACATGTATTAGCATAAATACAACCGATCCTTTTGATATAACTTATCACATCAATAGCTCCTTTTGCATTTGCTGGTAAAATCCTTTTAGTGATATGCAATTCCAAAAATAACTATGCTCCATCCATAATGGAAATCATCTTATATTTCAAATAATTCTCAAAATTAATACATGAAAATTTCAAGCTACCATAATAAGCACATTTCAACCTCTCTAAGTCGTATAAAAATCCAAATATCTCATCACACTTTATAATTTTTTCAAACCTACTCTCAAGAGATGATAAAGCTTGATCCACTCATCTAAAATATACAAAAAGTAATTGATTCTAAAAGATTCTTTTGGCGATTGCATTGTTTATTTTTTATTGTCTTCATCAAATAGTTTTTCCTATGTATTATATATGCTTTTTAGTAAGCAAATGCTATATTCCCATTTCATTTGCAATTTTTTCTGAATCAACCATAAAGAATTCAAATTCATTGTCTCTAAATAGTTTAAAAAAATTAATCCCTTTAGATGATCGACAACAACATCAATATGCACGACTTTTATGGTAACTCTTTGCTTAGTCTATTAGCATTATTCAACAAAGTGTACCGTATAACTATACCAAGCAACAATTTGAAGTTCTCAAGCTCAAAAATATTCAATTAGTCTATAGTTCTATCATTCTACATTGCAATTTGCTAAATTACTCTACAATTAAACTATTGTCAAAATTTTGAATTAGTGTGCAAACATTCTAATTTGTCGAATTAGTCTTAAAACAATCAATCTAAGGCTCAAAAAAAAATCAAACTAATATTACGATATTATCATTAGTTCTCTTGTCTGAAACAAAATTAAAATTCCCAAAAATATCAAATGAATAAATTTAATGAAAATTGAAAGAGAATTATACCAATAAAAACTTGATGGTTGAAGAGATTTTATAAGAGAATAACAAGATGAAGCAAAGCCTTAAACTATCATGAATTTTGATTTCTGCCTAAGCTCGGCATTTATTTGTGATGAAGCCCTAATTTTGTTTGGCTATCTTTTTTTCGTTCCACTACGACAAAAAACGTCTTTTACAACTGTCAAAAATAGTTGTAGTAGTTATTTTACAACGTTTTTTGAAACGTCGTCTTAGTCACAGTTGTAATAGGTTCGATATCTATTACAACTATTGAAAACATTGTGACCAAACGTTGTAAAAAAGTTTATTACAACGTTTCCTCGTTTATTAATAACGTTTATTACAACTATTATTGTTAGTTGTCATAAAATGTTTTACAATGTTTTGTAAACGTTGTAATAAAATGTTTTACAACTAATATCTATAGTTGTGAAAGAGTTTATTACAACTGTTTGTAATAGTTGTAAAATTTATTTTTAACACTATTAAAAATCGTTGTGGTACATATTTTACAACTTTTTTAAACCGTTGTTAAATATATAATACAACCTTTTAAAAATGTTGCAATAGATATTTCAACATGTTCCCAACCTGCTACCATCACACATGGCACAACAATGATACATATTTGTTCATATCTAGTAAAGATAAATTAACTTGCTATTGAAACCAAAATATTGCACCAATAACAAACATATTCATTCATATCTACTAAAGACAAAAAAGATTTATATTTTTAAATGCCAAAAAAATTCATGTATTCTCGATCTCTTATAATACAAAATCCATAGAAGAAATACATGTAACTACCAATACAATGAAAATATAATGTATATAGGATTCATCTAATTTGTGTCTGCCTTGATCCTTGAACTTTAGGAGCTTGACCAACTTTAGCAGCTTGAACCCCAGCATCGACTCTTTCAGCAACCCTAGCATTAGCTCTTTCACTCAAAAAGAGAATTTAATAATCATTTCAATTAAAATAACATATTTAATGTCAAAAAGATTCGAATGTTATTGTATATTAGTCACTCTATCAACGTTCTCTGAGTGCTACAGAGAAGCATATGTGACATGATATCATATTGGTTGAGATAGCTTTCAAATTTAATTACATGAGTGGATGGTACTATCAGGGAAAATTACCAAAACTTCAGTGTACTATCAAATGGTGACAGTGCTTTAGCAACAAAGACCAAGGACTAAGATTAAAGTTGTAAATACATTTAATACTCAAATATAATTCTAATAAATTTGTGATCGCATTCATTACACTATGCATCAAACATACTAAAAGTTAGATTAATCAACTAACATGAACTGTAAATAAGCTAACATGTGACTGTAGCACAAAGCTTACCAATTTATCCTCATAAATGTAATTGATCAATGTGGTCAACGATATCACAGATATATTTTTAAACATTAATCAAAAAACTTAGAAAAAAAACAAACAATAAATTAAAGTGTACCTGATGTTTTGTAAGCTCCATCCGGATGGCTTTAGTCTTCTTAGGCCTCAAATCCAATAACAGCAGTTTAAGAGTACTTTAAGGGTATTCTTTGGGATGTTGTCAATTGAAACCGCATAATCAATACATCTGCATTTTTTGAAAGAACATATTAACTAGTATAACCGCACATTGCAATTTTCTGTTAATTTGAAGTATACATAACAATAATATGATGAGCAAAAATTGCTTGTATTTTTAGATTTAGAATATTGAATAAAATATTCATTGAAAAAAAAATTAATAATTAAGTGGTAAAAATGACATATGTGCATGTGTCCATACGTGTGTGCACATATGTATGTATGTATGTATAATATATGTATGTGTGTGTATGTGTGTGTATTATACAATTCATACAAACATAGTTCGCTTAATTAAAATAATTTGTATAAACATAGTTTGCTTGGTAAATTTATAATTCATTTCAAAAATACGTTTACATTCTTTCCACCAAACCAACTACTTATACAAGTTTAGTACAATCACTTACAGGCAGATGAGGGTTACCGGCATTGCATTTAGGATCAGTAGCACAGAAAACAACATGTACCAGGACAAAAATACTAATGACTTCAGCAGCAAGTCCAGTTTCAATTGAATACACATCACTCACTATATTAATACCACCACCATATCTAACATAAAAATCCTTCTACGACGCCTTTACAAGCCCAACACTCCACGCTACATCCATTCACTGTGTTATCACATACAAAAGCGCCCTAACCATTAAAACCTTTCAGACCAGAAACATGGCCAAAGTAACCATGATTCAAATGGCCACCAGAGATGCCCATGAGATTCCTACAAAACCAACACCGTTATTTTTGTCTGTTACTTGATTAATATATTGCATTTCTGTCAATGTCAGCATATATGTGTATTTTTAGGTGCAATTATACATATGAATGTTTCCAATGATTATTGAAGATCTTAGACTAAAGGTAATGCCTTAAACTAATTATCTCATGTTTCAGTGCTTCAAAACACTTCTCTTGAATTAGCAGTATCATATGAATGTTCAAGATTCAAGATTACCTAATAATCGAATCATCTATGGACAACAGTAAGCAATAAAATTTGATAATGCACACCATTTCATTTTACCGTCATTAAGTAAATAAATAAATGTGTCAACTTTCTACTAAGCTTGGAGAAAATGAAATAAAAACAGAACAAGTCTTGTTTTCACAACAATTTTGATTTCTAATCATAAAAAGTTGAAATTTTTTACCTTATTAACCCAGTAGCTTATTTGATTAACCCAGTAACTAGCATATCAAGCATAGAAAGTATAGCTAGCATACAGTGCACGCT
The DNA here is from genome assembly GCA_030737815.1 of Allium fistulosum. Classification (NCBI taxonomy): domain Eukaryota; kingdom Viridiplantae; phylum Streptophyta; class Magnoliopsida; order Asparagales; family Amaryllidaceae; genus Allium; species Allium fistulosum. The sequence continues at coordinate 304,009,999 of CM060902.1, forward strand.
TCTTCATATCAGCTTCTAGTACACCCTCAACAGCAGGAGGTCCTTCGACAATTTCACCTTCCTGGCTCAAAACAAAAATTGGAGCTATTTGAAAATGGACTAAACCAAAAAAACTGTTAATGTAAACAAAACTAATGAGTGGTCATATCTATTTCTCGAGTTCCCTGAGGTGATCCCACTAGCTATTGTCACCTAATATTTACCAAATATCTAGTGATGCGTTTAGGTGTTCGAACATAAACTATGGTGTTAAGTATCATTGCCAAGCTTCAGATGGTGATCCAATGATGTTTGTAGTAGATAAAAGGACTCAAATAAAAGAAAACAAAATACTCACTATAATTAAAAATTAATAGTTATAATTACCTATTGCTTTCCCATCGCTGCACCTATCATCAATGTCAGCGTCATTCACCGCAACTGCCTAGGTCGCGAGCTTCACAATCAACATCAACAACATATATCTCATTGCCTCCAAATACACTGGTAAGCAATTTAACAGCAGGCGTTGCAACCATAACATCAGGACATCATTCTCAGACAAACATTCATGATTCATCAACACTCAAGCTAGATAACAGAAACAATTCACCTCAAGTGTTGTATCACCAAACTCAAACACAGATGTGAACCCGTGTTCCAAGCATGGCTTCAGATTCCTACTTTTGACTGCAGCGTTTCCAAACTAGGCTCACGTCAAGCATTGTTTCCAGACCGACTGCAGGTACTCAGATCTAAACTCCAGCATCATTCACGTTTTCAGAATCAATAACAGGCACCAGTCCCAAGAAGCTCTCCAGATCATCTTCAAAGTAGCAGACAACGACAATACGAATTTAAGATCCAAATACAAGTGAATGGAGCTTTTTAGGCATGGCTTGAGATCTAGATGGCGGCTGTCTGCAGTTGAAGGCGATGAGTTATATTTTGATGATACACACCAGATCGGCGGTAGCTTCAGATCCAATCACAATAATCATTTGGTTTCAACTTAGATTCAAGCAAGCTAGGTCGCGATAAGTTCTTCAATCAATGGATTTAAGGCAGAAGCAACGAACTTCAGATCGACAATAGGCGGCGCAATTTTGTTGGCACCAGTTTTGTTGAAGAAGTGAAGAAGTCAACATCGCTTTTCTGTTGGATCCATAAAAGGTGTGGTTAAATTTATGGGTATGGATTTAGATCTAGGTTTAGAGCAGAGTAATGAAAATTTGGTAAAACGTGGATTTTGATTTTTTTTCTTAATGTTTAATTTAGAGCAGAGGGAATGCAAAAGTTTAACCAGAGAACGAAAATAGAAAGAAATTTTAGGCGGTAGAATGAAAATACAAAGCGGAAAAACTTATTAATTACAAATTGGCTGTCAATGTTTAATGAAGTCATTTCTAAATGTTTCCCATACTCCATTATTTATGAATTATGAATTATAAATCATTAGTTAGTGTAGCTTATTAAGTAGAAATTATACATCATTAGGTATATACTATTATTTGTACATTGCTATTATAAATTATTAACTATAACATACTAATTATTAATATATTATTTTATTAAATTATTATTTATCGGAAATAATTAGAAATAATTGCAAAACATATTATTTATTAGAGTAATTATTATTTATACATTAGGATGTGGAGGGGTGGGTTTTCGGAGTTAGGTTACGATGTGGAGGGGTGGGTTAAGCGGGTCGGGTAGTGTGCAAAGAAACGGATGTTAATATCTTTACTACTAATAATAAGAGTTCTTTGAACATGGTTCAACCGTGTCTTTCTGAAGTACCAAAAACGCCCTTCCTTTTACTATTTTGTTCGGGTCTAATTTCGTCCACTTCTATTCGCATACGTGAATACGTTTTATTTCGCTTTCTTCCTAAACCTAATCGACCAACACCTCTTGCTACAAAATTGATCGCACCGCTACTAAATCATCCTCCTCAGAAACCATCAACGCCTCCTGCTACTAAATCGATCGCACCGCTCATCCTCCTCATCCCTTGTAGCCAGGGCGATTCACCGCTCATCCTCCTCAGAAATCAGCAATGCCTCCTGCTACTAAATCGATCGCATCGCTCATCCTCCTCATCTCTAATCGCCAGGGCGATTCACTGCTATCCTCCTCAGAAATCATCAACACCTCTCCTACTAAGTCGTTCGACGCTGTTGCACTGCAAGCTTTGCTTTGCAATTTCCATCAGCGGCTGTTGTCGTCGACGACTTATCCTGCATCGCTTTTCGCTTTTATCGCTTTTAGAGATGGTAGACTTAACCCTAATTTCACTAATACTTATGTTTATGAATTTTTCGCTAATCTGAATACTGCTTCTTAGGGATCTTGCTGTAGCTACAAGGAGTCTGCAATAGAAATACAAAGTTGTATTTATGTTAGAGAAATTGGGACTTGGACGAGGAAAGACGTTGAAACAATGATGCTTATGAGGTATCTTTCTAAATTAACGTGTGCTTTGTCCATATTTTCCAAATTTTTAAACTGATGCTTCAGGATTAATTGCATATCATGTTCTATTGATGATACCCGGTTGACATACACATATTACATCCATCCATGGTTGAATAGTTGTAGTAGTATACTATACAATTTATTGACATACTCCTTACTTTTAACCTGCAATGTTGACATGGCTTGGTTTTTTGGCCATAGTCAATCTGATTAAGGAGGTTCTGCTCCTTCTGGTGGCAGTGGTGCTGGTAGAAAATAGTAAGATCGTATTTCCTTGACATAATAATTATAACATGAAAAATTTAATATTGCATACCCAATGAACTAAGAAGCTGAATCCGATAACATTTGCACGTGTTTGAGAACTACTAAGCTCGGGTATGATTAAACCTGTAACAGGTCCTGCACCTATGGCAAAAGTGAATATGTACCTACATGTAAATTAGAATATTAATGTTGGCATGTATTTTGTACCATGTATTTTGTACCAGGTGACTCAATTATAATAACTGACAGAATTGGCCTATGTTGTTACAATAAAGTAGACTTAGATGGTATTGACATAAACAAAAGAGACATAAAAATGCCCTTGCAAGGAGAGTATATAGTATTTGTTTATATAAAAAGACAAAAGTAGATCAAAATTAACATGGGAAGAATATATTAAATGATTAAAAAAGCTAAATTTAACTAAAAATATGAAGCAAAATAGAAAATTATGTAAAAAAGGAATTTATGTGGTGACCCCAACCATTTGGGAATAAATCAAGGAAGATGATGGTAATGATGTTACGGAAGAAGTTGAATGATAAGTGCCGAAGTTTATAGAAAGTCCAGACGCCAATAGGCACACTACAAAAGATGAGATTGAGTGCTAATAACATTGTTAGGTGCCTGGACGCCAAGCACAAGAATAGTGCTTTGGTAGAGCCTTATTATAAAGCCTGAATGGAGTTATTGACGACATAGCAATCAATAGATTCTAGGAGTAATTAGAGATCTGACATATAATTGTAAATTTGACTTTATTCTTCCATGTAGAGTCTTTTTTAACCTATAAACTAAATAATATGCAGTGTAGTCAAGGCAAAAAAGCCCTAAAAAGCCCCAAGCCCTCGCCTAGAGCTTTTTGGCGCCTATGGCTTTTTTGGGCGCCTTGAGTGTCAGTTTTGCTGTTTTACAGCAAAAAAAACTGCACCTAAAAAAAGCCAAAAACTACAATTTTGACTTAAAATATTTATATATAAATGCAATATTGAGAATAAAATAACACACGATCATCATAAACCAAATCAAGAAGGCACAAAGTCATCCAATTCAAGTCTACAACCAACAAAAATACTTAAAATAAAGAAATTACAACATCATTACTTAAACCCTAAATAGATTTTTGAACTTCCATAAACTTTAATCACTCATATCATCGACATCAAAACTCTCCTCCTCTTCATCCTCCTTCAAACTATGTTCATAATCTTCATCCTCTTTTGAATTGTAATCCAAGTCATCTTCGTCTAAAACGTCATCAAAATTAGCATCTTTTTCATTCCTAACATATGTCGAGCTTGAGGCCTTTTCTTTTCCTTTTGACTTGGTTACATGGTGATGTCGTTGATGTTGTCTAGTTAAGTGCACCCTTTCTCCAGCTCCAGATGCACGTTGCACAACACCCCATGTTAATGTATCATCTTCAAAAACTAAATCGTCTTCCGCATCGGAATTATTTTCCACAAAACCCGTCATCCACTCATTTGAATCATCAATATCATCCAAAGAAATAGGATCAATCAAATCCTTCCGTTTGAAGCGGTCCTTCAACTTTTGATTGTATTTAATGAACACAAGTTTTTGCAACCTTTCATGCTCAAGTTTGTTCCGCTTCTTGCTATGAATCTTGTAAAAATTAAAAAAAAATAACAAGTTACCATTTATTTCAATGTTTGAATTTTTGTGTAGGTTTGTAACTTTATATCAAACATAAATAAATATAAAAGACAATTCTTACATGCTCAAAGACGCTCCAATTTCTCTCGCAACCCGATGCACTACAAGTGAGGCTTAAAATTTTGATTGCAAACTTTTGCAATGTAGGGGCCGAATTGCCATATAAACTCCACCACTCGGCTAAGAAAAAAAAATCACAAATTCACAATTCAATTTTCAAATACCAATAAATGTTGACAGAACCTAATATGTAACATAGAATTAGACGTTTGAGAATAATTTTTAACTTCTTATTATTGAAACATACAAATGGCTTACCGGGTGATTTTGGGTCCCTTGATTTAATCGCCAAGTTAATACCAAATTGTCCTTCCGCTTTCGTATACAATGACAATTCATCCATAGCCTTCACTTGATCATTTTCTGAAAGAAGTTTTTCGACACATTTATACAATCCACATGTAACTTCTTCATCATGCTCAATGGTGTGATATTTGTAAAAGAATTGTGGATTCAAAAAATGTCCCGCTGCATGCAATGGTTGATGGAGTTGACATTCTCATCTTTTGTCAATAATAGAAAAAATATCTTTGTACTTGTCTTCATTTTTATCGAATGATTTTTCAATAGCTTCTTTTGCTCTATCCATTGCCTCGTATATATAGCCCATAGCAGGTCTTTTTTCTCCATCAACAAGTCGAAGGACTCGAACCAATGGACCCATCACTTTAAGTGTGTAAGAAACATTATTCCAAAAAGATGACATCAAAACTGTATCACGAGCTTTTTTCCCTTTTGCTTCCCTTGCCCACCTACTTCCCGACCACTCCTCTGAAGTGAACATGGCTCGTAGATAATTTTTTTGCTTATACACACTTTGCAAGCATAGAAAGCTAGTTGCAAATCGAGTGATCCCAAATCGAACAAGCTCCTTATTTCCATTGAACTTTCTCATCATGCTCAAAACACCACTATGATTATATATAAATCCAGAAAGAGATACTCCTCTCTTTACTATGTTTCCTACTTTTCTTATTTTTCCAATGTCTTCGAGTATAAGATCAATGCAATGAGCAGCACAAGAAGTCCAATATATAGATTTTCTTTTTGCCATAAGCAATTCTCCTATGTAAGAAAAATAATTAATGAATAAATAAGGATAAATAGTTACACTTACTAGTATAGCAAATAAATTATAAATGAAGAAATCAAAATTTATAAACTCACCTGCCATCTTAAAATTGCTTCCATTGTCCGTTATGACTTGAACAACATTGTCTACTCCAATTTTTTCCACAAATTTATCAAGCAACTCAAAAAATTTCTCACCCGTCTTCACATAAGAAGAAGCATCGACGGACTCTACGAACATCGTCCCCAAAGAGCAATTGACTAAAAAATTAATTAATGTTCTTCCTCTTCTATCTGTCCATCCATCCGACATAATAGAGCAACCATATCTCGCCCATTGCTCTTTGTGACCCTTCATTAGATCATGTGTATATTCCAACTCCTTGTTCAACAATGAAACTCTCAACTCATGGTAACTAGGTGGCTTCAAATTAGGTCCATATCTACCAATTGCATCCACCATATCTTTAAATGCATCCATACGAGCCACATTGAATGCAATACCAGCTTGGTAAAAAAAACGAGCAATGTATTGGTTTGTTCTATCTCTAAGTTCTTTATCACAAGCTTCATTTATACTTGTTTGTCTCATTACCGATCCTCCACTTCGATTGCTTGATCTCATGCTTATATTGCTCATGTATACATCCATGGGACCTTTGGGATTTTTTGATGTCTTTTTTCTCACATTCATTTCGCTCCCACCAAGGTTTACTCTCTTGCTAATTGGTTCAACTTCATTATCATCATCTCCCAAACTATAATTTCCTAAATCATTACTTGCATTAGCTTCAAAAGCATCCGCCTTTCTACTTTGTTTTTTATTCATTGCCTCAACCAACTCGTCCCTAATATTGGGTGGAATTTTAGGACAAGCACTTGCATTTTTGAATCCCCCAATTTGATGTTGCTTTGCCCTATATATTCCTCCCGTTGTCACTTTCAAACAAAACATACAAGTCACACTATTGGGGTTATTGCATCCGCTAAGTAGTTATAATTCCAACCAACATCCACTCTACGGTTTCTATTTGTAGGCATGTCGGAATCTCCAACATTTGCATTAGGTAGGTTTGCATCCATGACCTAAAAAGTAAAAAAAACTGCATTTTAGTAAAAACTGCACTTGAAAAAAACTGCATTAAAAAAAACTTTTAACTGCATTTTAAAAACTGCATTTAAAAAAAATGCATTTTAAATAAACTGCATTTAAAAAAATGTAAAAACTGCATTTAAAAAAAATGTAAAAACTGCATTTTTAAAATCAATTTAAAGTTAAAATTTTAAAGTTTAAACTATAAAACTTTCAACTTTTACCTTTAAAATTCTGAAATTAAAACTTAAAAGTTAAAACTTTAAATTCAATTTCAAATTTTAACTTGAACATTTAAATTAAGCTAAAATGTGGATTTAATTTTAAATAAACTGCATTTTAAAAAACTGCATTTAAAAAAAAGTAAAAACTGCATTTTAAAAATCAATTTAAAGTCAATTTAAATTCAATTTTAAAATTCAATGTAAAAGTAAAAACTGCATTTAAAAAAGAAGAAGTTACCCTATCACCCGTGATTATATGTAAAACTGCATTAAAATTCTTCTTGGCGAATTTTAAAAAAAGAAGTAGTCAAGGCGAAGTAGCCTAGGTTCGAGACTTTAAATGCAGTTTTTTAAAATTTTAATACCTTAGGTTCGAGACTTCAGACGGCAGCAGTGAAGGACAGCACAGTGGACGGCAGCACAGTGGTCGACGCCGTGCAGATAGACGTCAGTGAGCGGCGTGGGGCGTGGAGATCGATGTCAGAGAGCGGCGTGGAGATCTGCAGTTCGGTTCGAGCGTCGTTTTTCTTTTGTTTTATGTTTCGTGTTTTTTTTGTTCACTGTCGATAATCGATATCGAGAATTTGAGATGCAGCTAAACCTAATTATGAAATTGGGTAGCCCAATTAAGCACGGTCGAACCCGAATTTTGGGCCCAAACCCAGAACGAATCTGAGATGCAAAAGCCCCGCTTTTCTGGTGCCTAGGGCTTCCCTCGCTTCAGTGCCTTTAGCGCTTTTCCGACGCCTTGAGCATCGCCGGCGCCTGGAGGGTGTAAAAAGCCCTAGGTCGGCGCCTAGGGCTTTTTGGCGCCTAGGCGCGCCTAGGCGAGCGCTTTGACTACACTGATAATATGAAATTACAATATAGCTTAGTGATTAGAGAACCTGACATTTGTTCCCTAATGCAAAGTCGCAGAGTTTATAATTTGACTAATGACTGATTTAAATTTGCATGATCACATACAAACCATGTTGAAAATTTGAACCAAGAAGCACCTTATAACCAGCATTTTTTTATTAGTTTTATCACTGCAAGAGTGGCCATGTTTAAATTACCATGAAATTGTATTCTGTATCTTCCGATGCCGTCTTTATAAATTATCTTAATATTATGAATTTGTGCAATGCCTTTTATTTTTATTCAAATTATATGCTATTGTTGAGAAAGCTTTGAATATTTACACTTCGTCAAGTATGTTGTCATGCTCAGTTTGCAACATCTTTGTTAAATAATTCACAATAAGTGTTGTTAATGGGGAATCTATCTTTTGTTTAATCTGACAAAATTCATTTTTGTTTTTCTGTAACCATCATTATGCTTTAAATTTCACAGGTTGACATCCTAATGTCATTTTTTTAACTTTAAATATTGGGGTTGCACAAATTTTTATGCATCATATCTTACTCAAGCTTGGTAGTTTAATGGCTTGAACCATTGGTGTAGGTTGCTTACCACTTTTTATACTCATTTACTTATTATGTGTACATGCAGGTAAGATTGATCTGACCATGTAGTTAAGGAAGCTTACTAAATTAAATAAGTCATTGGTTGCGCTGAGGAAATAGTTTGCTTAGAACTCAAGTAATTATATTAGAGGTATGAGATTTATTTTACATAGTTTGATACAATTTCATTTCTCTAAAATCACAAGCATGAAACTTCTCATTTATTATGCTTCTCTATTGATTATGTATGCTTATTGAAAAATGAAGTTGCTCTTCCTATATAACTAATGCATTTTTTCATGTCAATGCAAAATATAATATAATCTTCTCTATTTCATTATTGAAAAGCTTGGGTTCTATAACCTGTAGTTTGTTCTCATACTTCATAATCTCTTCATGACTTACAAAACTATTCCTGATTTTATTTCAAAATGACTTGCTTAATTTGTTAATTGTAATTGATTTGGTTTTACGTGAGCATTTGTTAATTGTCATTGACTTGGTCTAAATTTTTATGAACGTTAGTTATTGGGTTGGTGAGTTTTATGTTTGTAGGATGAAGCTTTGATGGCGACATATACCCTACAAAAATTCAGAAGGAATTTGTTGTTGATACACTAAGGTATGACATTTCAAAATCATTTGAGGAAAAAGTACAAAGCATGGTACGATCTTGATACGCTATTTTTTTTTAAATTCTTATTATACTGACGCATATCGATTAATTTATTGTATGATGATGAATATTGTCAAATTCCTAAATGTACTCATACTAAGTTTAAAAATAGTTTTAGGCAATAGCAAATGAGTTTAGTAAATGCTAAAAGAAATGCCAATTGATTAAATGAACAAAGTCGATGCTTTTGGTGGATTAATCAACTTGCGACATTTGCCCTTAAACTAGACTGCCTTGAGTGAATTTTTATTCCATCTCATGGTAGGTTTTCTATTGAGCGATTTACATATGTTCATTTTACTAAATCCTTCTTCTCTGCTAAGTAGTAGATTTCTTACTGACCGTATTCTTCTTTATTTAGGAAATAATGTTAGTTTTCAAGCACTCTACGTAAAATGTAATGTGTAGCATTGAAGAGGTATCGCCTGATGGCAACACTGGGTGAAACAACCAATGTAAAGGATGCGAGGTTTGATGATTATGTAATGGAATTGGCATTGGTCGAAGCAACGGGGGTTGGGGTAAAGAAACCAAACAAAGTTGTAGAGTATATGGGGATGGGTGATGTCGGTAGCGTGATTTTAGGAGATGTACTAGCAATAGAGATTTGTGGTACTGTGGATGGTAGCGCAGGTGGTGAAACTAAGCAGGTATCAACTAAAGATAGAAAGCATGTAAATAAGGACATAGTTTGTAGCGGGAAGGAGGTTACATGGGAAATGCATTGGGGATATGATATTGATAGAAGATTTGAAATAGATGGAGCTATATGTTTGGTGAGTGATGTGGGGGACAAAATTTGCATGAGTTGCATGGGGAACTTTCCAAAGTGGCTACTACTAGGTTGTTGAACAAGGATGTATTTGTGAGGAATAAAGAAATAGTAAACAGAGAGGCTGGTAGCACGTGAGGAGATGGGGTTCTTGCAATTGCAAATGTGAAGCATGATGATGCAAGCGCATATGAGGTCGAGTTTGTAAGGAAGCAAGCAAATGCCGAACAGGCAAATGCAAGTGCAACTGTGTTTGTGAGGAAGAATATATATCACAATTTGGCTCTGTTTCTGTATTGTAATATGTCAAGTCCAAAAGTTCACATATTACCGTATACCTATAGGAACCATAATTCATCTCCGTTTTACTGCTTTCCAAAAGCAAAAACTATATTATCAAAGTTTGTAGTGTTGATGTATATGAATTTGTTGGTGAGTTTACTAAAAAGGATCTGTTAGCCAGCCTTTGGCATAACCAATAGTTGTGCTCTCATAAATTTATTTACCTAAACTTAAGGTTAGTTCTTCTGCTGAGTGTATTCTAATGAATATTGGATTGGTTGCCAAAAATAATTAGCTGAAGTTGCATTTACTGTATAATCAGTATATTTATTTTTTGACAAAAACGTATTTCAACCTCTTATACTTTCTGTTATATTTCCATTTTCAATAGTCTAAACAAGTGAATGTTGTACTGGTTTCAATCTTTTACATTCTTTCTTATCTTTGCATTCTATGTTCTCTGACTTATTTTTAAGTCTAAGAAATTACAACTCAATACTATTTCTTTTCATGGTTGGGCGTTATAACTTCGTCGATTAAGCATATTTTTCATCCGATGTGCATTATTTTCATTAACCAGGCTTTCCATGCACAATTTCACTATATACTAACCAATCTAGAAAAAACAAGTGCTTCAGAGAACTATTATATCCACTATTTCCTCTCTTTTTTTCTTTTTTAATGCATACCAGATTGCTATTATATTCCTCTCAATTTGTTGTCAATGTTTTTTCTGTCTTGAAAATTTTGTTTACATGTCTATTTCTATATCTCCACGTCTGGGTGTATGCATGAATTTGTTTCAACCGGTCCGGCCCTATCATTAGGCAACCAAGACTATTTTTGCTCACAGCCTGCATTAGCTAAAACAGCATATGCATGTGAAAGTACAAGTATTATTTTCATTTCCAGTAGTGTAAAATAAACCAAAACAAAAGAAACAAATGATAAAACTATGTATACTTTCAAGTTGTTGGTTCTATGAATGTTCTTCAGTTGTCTCGGTCTTCTCGGTCGTTGCTTCAAGTTCAGTTTATATTGGCAGTGGTACTGTCAAATCTACTTCCATAGATGCAACTATAAATGTATGCATGTTCTGATTAAATGCAGGTCTACCTGAACATGCATATATACTCGTGTTAATTACAGAGTTTGGGAATGTTATAAATCAAGGGTCAAAAATAAGTTAACAATAATTTACTTTGACCTTGTTGACAAAAAAATTTCTTTATAGTATAAGATTAGGAAAACGTGCATTATTTAACAAAACGAAATGTTAGTAAATTAACAATCAAAGTAAGTACCGACCATAATTTTTTAATAATTACCGAATCGTAATTGATTAGTTAGGACTGGTCAACGGGCTGTTAATAACGGCTAATCGTTTATGATAGAGAAGTCGAATCAATGAACGTCTTTTACTTTGGTTAAATCAATTAAAAGGGTTATATGTCCACAGTTACTTTGAAGTTTTTGTACTAAGTCCTTGTTATTCTATGAACTGGTTATTTCTTTTATTAATTAAATTGCCCCGAACAAGATTTTAGAGTATAAATTATTAACTGTTATTTACTAATTGTTCTTAATTAACCATAATATATTATCAAATATAAAAAATAATTATTGGTTATAGATGACGATTAGTAATTATAAATTATTTATTAATAATCATTAGTTATAAAATTATAAATAATTAACTGATCTAAGTTTTCACTTATAAATTATTAATTACCAATTATAAATTATTTAAGTAAGTATTAAATATTTTTTATTAATTACAAATTATTAATTATTATAATATTATAAGCAATACTAAACATATTCAAAAAAATTAAACTTATAAGTAAAGAAAAACTACTTTTAATATCTACTTGTAAAAAAGCAATGTTTTTACAACTTTTTAAAACAGTTGTTGAAAGGTGAATAGACAACGTTTACAAATAAATGTTGTAAAAACTATCTATTTCACAACGTTTTTCAATAAAAATTGTAAAAAGTCCTCTTTTACAACATTTTACTAAAAAACATTGTAGAACTAATAGTTTTTACAACGTTGTTAAAAGGGATATTTTACAACTTTTTCTAAAAAACATTGTACAAGGGTGATTTTGTTGTAGTGTTCTTCTTTGAAGTGGAATAGATGCATGGGCCGTGAAAGGTCGTGAGGAGAGAAGCAGAATACGTGAGAATGAGAAGAAGAATTAATGGGCTGCTACAGATGGTTTTCACAATAGTTTTTTTTCTTCCGACGCCCCTTGTTGCTTTGAGGCCCTAGGCAATTGCCTAGTAGGCCTATGCTAACGGTCGGGACTGATCATCCATATGTGAAAATTTAAAGGGCTTTCATAAAACATAGTCGGCCCTCCACAAAAATATATTTAAAAAAAAATCATATTTTCAAGTTTTAGGATATTTTTGAAAAACTCTGAAAATATTTGCAGAAAACCCAGCAAATATTTACAGATAGCTGAAAATAGGAATGTAAATTAAAACATGTTTTTGTAAAGAGATTTTCACGTAACAAAACTGAAAATTTTCACAAATTTATATATGTTGATATATCGTAAAAATGTAATATAAAATTGAGATAGGTCGGTTTGCATTGGCTTTTGCTGTAATAAATGATTTATTAACATGTTTGACAAATGTGGATCTGTTTCTCTTTTATTCTTTTTATTCGTACTGAAAAAGATACATGAATTAGAGAGACCAATTCCTTCTCTCATGACATTGTCTTTGCATTTTTGATTGAACAAGGTATTGAAAAAAAATGATAGAAAAATCAAACGAGCAAAAAACGACTTAAGAACGTATATTTTAAGCACTCAAAATAACTCTTAAAATAATGTAGAGAATTATTAAGTAAATAGTTAACTGAGTTAAACATCTTTTTCATAGGCATAACAGTAGGACAGTTCTACAACACTCGGAAAAGCAGACTACGAAAATGTACACTGGAAAGTGGAAACATATATTTAGCTGAAAAAATAGAAAAATAGAGGGGGCTCGTATTTTTGTTTCTTATTTGGGTGAAATAGCTGAATTATGTTCGAGTAAACTAGCAATTTTGGTAAAGGACACTTCTACAACATTCAAAAAGCAGACTGTGAAAATGTACACTAGAAACTTTTTTTAGCCGAAATAATAGGAAAATAAAGGGGGTCCCATATTTTTGTTTCCTATTCGGGTGAAACAGCCGAATTATGTTTGGGTAAACTAGCAATTTTGGTAACTGATAGTTCTACAACAACAAAAAAAATAGATTGCGAAAATGCACATTAGAAACATATTTTTAGCCGCAAAAATAGGAAAACAAAGGGGGCCTCATATTTTTGTTTCTTATTCGGGTGTAACGGCTGAATAATGTTTAGGTAAACTAGCAATTTTGGTACATGACAGGTTTACAACATCCAAAAAAGCAGACTGTGAAAATGTACACTATAAACATATATTTTTAACCGAAAAGATAGAAAATAGAGGGGGTCTCATGTTTTTGTTTCTTCTCCGGGCGAAACAAAGAAATTATGTTCGAGTAAACTAGCAATTTTGATAAAGGACGGTTTTACAGCACCCAAAAAAGCAAGCAAGAAAATGTACAGTAGAAACATATTTTTAGTCGGAAAAATAGAAAAACGTAGGTCCGTATTTTTGTTTCTTATTTAGATGAAACAGCCAAATTATGTTTGGGTAAACTAGCAATTTTGGTAAAGGACAGTTCTACAACATCCGAAAAAACAGACCGCGAATATGTATACTAGAGACGTATTTTTAGCTAGAAAATTAGAAAATGGAGAGGCCTTATATACATACATACATATACATATACATACACACATATATGTGTGTGTGTATATATATGTGTGTGTATGTGTGTGTGTGTATATATATATATATATGTATATCAACAGATTAGTCAAAAAGATGAAAGGAACATATGCGGCTTCCAGCTCTGCTCAAAAATGGTTTCAAGTTCCAACCACTATTTGAGCATTCTCGATCTAAAAGAATTTGTAAAAAAGGCAACATGCAGTTTGCAGAAATGAGTTTAGGTAAGTATTCTTAATTAATCTAAAACTATATATACCTTGGTGATAAAATAACTAGACTATTTTGCATGATAAAAAGACTTCGGCATCAAGTACTGCCTTTTTAAGGAAAATTATATGAACCAAGCTCTACAAGCCAATCAAACAAAAACAAGGACATGAGAAAGCGAAGGAATAACTCAACCAACATTCTTCTGAGAACAGATACAACATACAATTAATGACAATCATACTAAAAAATATAAGTTAAGGCTATATAATCAACACCACTGGCCTGTTTACTAACAACAACCATATAATGTCGACTTTTCTACAAGTTTAATGAATAACGGTCCACACATTTGGACTTCATCCTTGTCATTTTGACCCTTGAAATTGGTTTACCAAATTTAGTAAGACATATAAATTACTAAAAAGTGAAGAAGGGTGGAAATTAGTTCTCTGGGATATTTTCTTTGCAAGAAAAATACACATACCGTGTGCACATATATGTGGCTGAGTTGGGTCAGAAAGGGTCCGCCACTAATACTTCCAAGACCAAAAAAGAACAGGTCAAAAAACACATTGTCCTTTAAAGCAATTTGTCACCTCTAATCTACAAAATAACAGTTTAAAGCTATTCGAACCAAATTACTGTAATTCACATATATTGGTTTGGAATAGGAAGTGATTTCTTACCATTAGAGTTATAAGTTAGATTTCGTAAAATGCTACTACAGGGAGTTTTTCTTAGCATACCTTCCATTCCTGTACATTTAGAACAATTACAAATAAGTATATGTTAAAAACAAGGTTCAAAATTTTGTTTTCCATTTTCATTTTGATCATTGGTGATTTTAAGATTTTCGATTCTGTTCTGGATATTTTGTAATTTCATTTAATTTCGATCTTCTAATTTCGGTACATTTTAATGATTAAATTGCTAAATACACTAATAAATATTCAATACTCTCATAAATTTATAGTACGTTATTTACGTTACATACAAAATACTTGCTTTAAAGAAAAAAAAATCCTAATTTAATATTCTTCTTTGTTCATTTGGAATTTTCAAATTTTCGATCAATTTCGAAAATTTTGAATTTTTTATTATAATTTCGGTGTAAATTGACAAAAATATAACAATTTTTTTTTCTTATCCATCTATTTATCTTGTTGAACTCGTTTTCTTTTCTAATTTTTTGAATATTTTTATTTTCTGTAGTTTTTTACTATTTTTTTCCATAGTTTAAGAGAAAATCCGGGTTTTTGAGTGGAACCATAATTCTGATCAGATTCTGTTCCATTTATGATCAGAACTGGAACGAAATTATCGGAATTCCGCAGCAGTCCACAATATAAATATTGTACCAAACTTCACATGTAATGCCACTAAACACACATCAATGTACGAGTTCAGTTTATAAAATCACTACTGTTTTGGTATACTATGTGTGCATGTGTATAACACTAGCCCCTTACGGTGGTAGTAGACAAATTAAAATGATGAATTGGCATGCCAACAACTAAAGGTACTAATACCTAAAAAAGAGAGTTAAATAATAATAAAAAAACATTTGGCATCCGCAAAATCCTCTATATAAACAGCACATTTGTAGATGAAATGAAGTACAGAAGCAGAAAAGAAACAGGAAAATATGACGTTTAATCAAAAATGGGGAGGAGCAAGCTCAGCCATAGCAAGAGGTTAGTGATGCATTTCAAGGTGTTCTAGTGAAGTGGCATTCGAGGAAAAATGAACCAAGGCAGAGCTTCTCATTGTATCCTCAAAACGATGATTCAAGGTCATTCGTTTCCTTTTTATCTTGATATTTATGTTGATAAATTTTATGTTTTTTTATATTTGCTGGTTTGCAGTAATTCTATCACTAAATTATTGGGGCATCATCTTTACTACTAATAATGAGAATTCCTTGAATTCAACCGTGTATTTTTGAAATACCTGAAATACCCCTCATTATAATAATGGAAATCGTTCACTCTATCTTTATCTTTATCTTTACTACTAATAAAGAGAATTCATTGAATAGATTTACTCAGTGTCCTTTTGAAATTCCAAATATACCATTTTACATCTTATAGAGAAATAGTATTCAAATATGGGAATATAGTCTCCCCATGATCTCAAAAAAAATATGGGAATATAGTCTGTTATTTTCTAAGTACAACTGTCAGTCCCCATGGAGAACAACAGTGTACGTTCACAAGATGAAGTATCCGAGTGTTTCATATTGTCCGTAATCTAGGTGGGAGTTAATCGGTCGAAGTCTCGCCGGATTCCGAATTAGTATGAAGAAAATATTGCAGTCTGAACAAAAAAATAGCGGCTTCTGCACTAGGCGGAGTTCAAATATGGAGATGTGGTATCCTGTTATTTTCTAAGTACAACTGTCAGTGCCCATGGAGAACTACAGTGTGCGTTCACAAGATGAAGTATCCGAGTGTTTCATATTATCCGTAATTTAGGTGGGAGTTAATCGGTCGAAGTCTCGTCGGATTCCGAGTTAGTATGAAGAAAATATTGCAGTCTGAACAAAAAAAATAGCGGCTTCTACACTAGGCGGAGTTCAAATATACGGATGTGGTATCCTGTTATTTTCTATGTACAACTGTCAGTGCCCATGGAAAACTACAGTGTGCGTTCACAAGATGAAGTATCCGAGTGTTCCATATTGTCCGTAATTTAGGTGGGTGTTAATTGGTCGAAGTCTCACCGGATTTTGAATTAGTATGAAGAAGTTATTGTAGTTTGAACAAAAAAAATAGCGGCTTCTGCACTAGGCGGAGTTCAAATATGAGAATATGGTAGCCTGTTATTTTCTAAGTACAACTGTCAGTCTCATGGATTGTTATGTCAACATCACATCTTTATCTTTATCTTTTCTTTACTACTAATAATGAGAATTCCTTGAATAGGAATTCAACTGTGTCTTTTTGAAATACCAGAAATACCCCTCATTATAATTATGGAAATCGTTCACTCTATCTTTATCTTTAATACTAATAAAGAGAATTCATTGAATAGATTTACTCAGTGTCTTTTTGAAATTCCAAATATTCCCTTTTACATCTTATAGAGAAATAGTATTCAAATATGAGAATATAGCCTGTTATTTTCTAAGTACAACTAACAGTCCCCATGGAGAACTATAGTGTACGTTCACAAGATGAAGTATCCGAGTGTTTCATATTGTTCGTAATTTAGGTGGGAGTTAATCGGTCGAAGTCTCGCCGGATTCCGAGTTAGTATGAAGAAAATATTGCAGTCTGAACAAAAAAAATAGCGGCTTCTGCACTAGGCGGAGTTCAAATATGGGGATATGGTATCCTGTTATTTTCTAAGTACAACTGTCAGTCATCATGGAGTACTACCGTGTGCGTTCACAAGATGAAGTATCCAACTATACCTTATTGTCCGTAATTTAGGTAGGAGTTCATTGGTCGAAGTATCGCCTAATTCCGAGTTAGTATGAAGAAGTTATTGCAGTCTGAACAAAAAAATAGCGGCTTCCGCACTAGACGGAGTTGAAATATGAGGATGTGTTAGCCTGTTATTTTCTAAGTACAACTGTCAGTCCCCATGGAGAACAACAGTGTACGTTCACAAGATGAAGTATCCGAGTGTTTCATATTGTCCGTAATCTAGGTGGGAGTTAATCGGTCGAAGTCTCGCCGGATTCCGAATTAGTATGAAGAAAATATTGCAGTTTGAACAAAAAAAATAGCGGCTTCTACACTAGGCGGAGTTCAAATATGGGGATGTTGTATCCTGTTATTTTCTAAGTACAACTGTCAGTGCCCATGGAGAACTACAGTGTGCGTTCACAAGATGAAGTATCCGAGTGTTTTATATTATCCGTAATTTAGGTGGGAGTTAATCAGTCGAAGTCTCGTCGGATTCCGAGTTAGTATGAAGAAAATATTGCAGTCTGAACAAAAAAAATAGCGGCTTCTGCACTAGGCGGAGTTCAAATATGCGGATGTGGTATCCTGTTATTTTCTATGTACAACTGTCAGTGCCCATGGAGAACTACAGTGTGCGTTCACAAGATGAAGTATCCGAGTGTTCCATATTGTCCGTAATTTAGGTGAGAGTTAATTGGTCGAAGTCTCACCGGATTCTGAATTAGTATGAAGAAGTTATTGCAGTTTGAACAAAAAAAATAGCGGCTTCTGCACTAGGCGGAGTTAAATCTGGGGATGTGGTAGACTGTTATTTTCTAAGTACAACTGTCAGTTCTCATGGAGAACTACAGTGTGCGTTCAAAAGATGAAGTATCCGAGTGTTCCATATTGTCCGTAATTTAGGTGGGAGTTAATCTGTCGAAGTCTCGCCGGATTCCGAGTTAATATGAAGAAAATATAGCAGTATGAATATAAAAAATAGCGGCTTCTGCACTAGGCGGAGTTCAAATACGGGGATGTGGTAGTCTGTTATTTTCTAAGTACAACTGTCAGTCCCCAAAATGAACTACAATGTGCGTTCACAGGATGAAGTATCCGAGTGTTCCATATTGTCCGTAATTTAGGTGGGAGTTAATCAGTCGAAGTCTCGTCGGATTCCAAATTAGTATGAAGAAGTTATTGCAGTCTGAACAAAAAAATAGCGGTTTCTGCACTAGGCAGAGTTCAAATATGGGGATGTGGTAGCCTCTTATTTTCTAAGTACAACTGTCAGTCCCCATGAAGAACTGCAGTGTGCGTTCACAAGATGAAGTATACGAGTGTTCCATATTGTCCGTAATTTAGGTGAGAGTTAATCGGTCGAAGTCTCGCCGGGTTCCGAATTAGTATAAAGAAGTTATTGCAGACTGAACAAAAAAAATAGCGGCTTCTGCACTAGGCGGAGTTCAAATATGAGGATGTGGTAGCATGTTATTTTCTAAGTAAACTGTCAGTCCCCATGAAGAACTACAGTGTGCGTTCACAAGATGAAGTATCCGAGTGTACTATATTGTTCGTAATTTAGGTGGGAGTTCATCGGTCGAAGTTTTGTCTGATTCCGAGTTAGTATGAAGAAGTTATTGCAGTCTGAACAAAAAAATAGCGGCTTTTTCCTAGGCAAAGTTCAAATATGAGGATGTAGTCTGTTATTTTCTAAGTAAAACTATTAGTCACCATGGAGAACTACAGTGAGCGTTGAAGTGGGGATATAGCATGTTATTTTCTAAGTACAACTGTTAGTCGCCATGAAATACTACAGTGTGCGTTCACAAGATGAAGTATCCAACTATACCGTATTGTCCGTAATTTAGGTGGGAGTTCATCGGTCGAAGTATCGCCTAATTCCAAGTTAGTATGAAGAAGTTATTGCAGTCTGAACAAAAAAAATAGCGGCTTCTGCACTAGGCGGAGTTGAAATATGATGATGTGTTAGCCTGTTATTTTCTAAGTACAACTGTCAGTCCTCATGGAGAACTACAGTGTGCGTTCATAATATGAAGTATCCGAGTGTTCCATATTGTCTGTAATTTAGGTGGGAGTTAATCTGTCGAAGTCTCGCCGGATTCCAAGTTAATATGAAGAAAATATAGCAGTCTGAATAAAAAAAATAGCGGCTTCTGCACTAGACGGGGTTCAAATATGAAGATGTTGTGCTATGTTATTTTCTAAGTAAACTGTCAGTCCCTTTGGAGAACTACAGTGTGCGTTCACAAGATGTAGTATCCGAGTGTACCATATTGTCTGTAATTTAGGTAGGAATTCATCGGTCGAAGTTTTGCCTGATTCCGAGTTAGTATAAAGAAGTTATTGCAGTCAGAAGAAAAAAATAGCGGTTTCTGCCTAGACGGCGTTCAAATGTGGGGATGCTACTATCAAATCTAATTCCACAGGTACAAATAAAAATGCATGCACATTGTGGTTAAATGCAGACCCACCTGGGCGAGCATATGTACTCGTATACATTAGGAAAGTAGTCAGCTGAGTTCAATCATGGTAATTTTAAACTGGGTAATTCAGGTCTGAGCAAGTTTCATTTAAACAGAGATCAAAAGTTTGTATATTTAATGATTAGAACACGAGTAATGACCCTTAAAATTTTATTTCTTGATACTAAAGTTTAATTTTGAAAGTTAATTCTTCATTGGAAGTCTTGAACTTAGCGAGGGAACATATTTACTAAGCACTAAAAGCTAAGAGGTACTTTCATAGTTTCATTAGGAAGAACAGGAGACATAAAAAGAATCAGGTGATAACTGCATTGAATGTTGTATAAAAGAACAAAAGGAGACATTAAAAGAATCAAGTAAAAATTAAGAGGAGTTTGATTTTACCAACCCAAGAATTTTAAGAGAAATGTTGTATAATAGTACATTTCTACATATATTTAACATGAATTGAAAATAATATGTATTGCAGATGTTACCAGCTAGTAAAATAATACATTGAAAATAACATAAAATGTAAATGATATACATTGAACATGATTGAACCAAAGCAGACGTTCTCAACCTATCCTCCACCAACTAATGATTTTTAGGGTTATACATTTTTCCCTTTTTTCATGATATTTCTATTAATAAATTTTCTGATTTACATTTGCTTGTTTCAAAAGGATAGTAGTCATCTGACTTCAATCATGATGGTCTTAAACTGGGTAATTCATGTCTGAGTAGATTTCATTTAGAGTGGTGCTAAAGGCACAAGTTTGGTGGTTATGGCACCGCGGTCGGCGGAAAACCACCGATCGCAGTGTAAAAAAGGAAAAGGAATTTTTTTTTGGTATCCGTTAGCACACGAGCCCGGTGCCTTTAGCATCTATCTTCATTTAAACAGAGAACAGCTTGTATGTTAATAATGAGCACATGGAGTAATGACGCCGAAAAAAAAAAGTTCTTACACCCAAAATTCAAATTAGACAGATAGAGGAAAATTAAGTACCAAGTACTTCTTACTTTTAAGGGTGGTGTCGTTTAGTATGATTCTGAATTTTTAACAAAATATGAAAATAACATACATTGCAGATATTCACTACAAGAAAAGGCACTTTTGATGGCATGATATGACAGCGTGTTAACCTGCATTGCAATTATCAGTTATTTGACAAAAGTAAAAAAGGTTTGAAACGCCTTAAAAAAGGTTTAAACGCTGTAAACGTAAGGCGGTGAAAATTTTGTTCCTTCCCGCAAAAAAATTGTTTTCCCACGCTGCTGCTTTATCAAAACTTAGACAAAGAAGTTCATTCCCTCTCAAATCTAAAAAAACTCAATAAAACCTAAAATTATCCTAATTCCTTTCCTATTCGAAGACGCCTATAAAAGAATTATCATATTTGTTGCCGACCTAATTGAATCTTATAGGAAAGCTAATCGCCCTTTGCATGATCTTTGTTAATTGCACCGAGAAGAAGAATATGCGACTTCACAAATTCGATATTAGGTAAGTATATAGTATAATTTATTGTCTTCTGATTTGTTTGATTTTGTTTAGAATGTTCAGGTCTGCAAGCCCCAACTCTAATCTTCTTGCGATTCATTTTTTTTACTAGCAACTGTTTTCTTCATTAAATGGTTACAGTTCTTTAATTTGTACAGAAGGTTTATAGGTTCCTTTACCGGACACCAATCACATAGCTGGACATCTGATAGAAGATGGAAATGAGTGAAGTTGTAAGGTGGTTCAAAAAAATAGCGCAGGTTAGTGAAATTCAGTTAGGAGCTAGAAGCATATAGGAAGTGATGATTTGATTCTTCTTAAGTCACCATTTGTCATCAATATCCCAAGTTTTATTTCAGTGCATGTCTTATCTCTAATAGAATGTTGTTCAGTAGCTAGAATTGTTTAATATTGCTCAATAATTGATTTTTACAGGCAAACAATGTGGTGAACTAAGCACTAATTTGTGGATAAAGTTCTACAGAAGTTGCACAACTGGTTGTTTTATATTCAAACCCCAATGAGAAAATATGCTTTCGGTTTACAAATGTTCCGATTTACAAAAACTCTGGCCAAGTGACATGTTTAGTAGTGGCACATAACCACATAAGTATCAATACTTTATCTTCTAATTGGTAGTCTATGACTTGGTAATCGAAATCTTTTTACTGACAAGTTGGATATGAAGTAGACCTAATAGTTGTTGTGCTATGATTGAAACATCCAAGAAACCACAATACAATAAAGATGTCAGCTAGCTTTTTTTAACCTTGTGGCTTTAGGTAAGTTGACAATTAGGATCCAAGTTTCTGTCAATTGGTCAAACAGTTTTAATAGGCACACTACTTTTTTAAGAGGCCATATATAACTGCATTTAAATTGTTTTAACCAAGCAGGTACATGAGTTCATAAGCTATTTGATCCTATGATGTCAGAGCAGAGCAAACGAAGCTGCTGATATCATAGATACAACAAACAAGTAAGTCAACCATCTTTGATGTTTATCATTAACATTTAAATAATGCAAGGATTCTAACATGTATTGGACTATGTGCTTTAATATACTAAGTTACAGTAAGTTTTTTGCTTTTCTTTATGGGACAACACCCATTGATTTTCAAAAGTTATTCAAGGAATTTAATTGAATTTTATCTTTGTTAAGAGGAACATTAGATTCTCTATATTATATGTTTATTTATTTATCTTTTTAAATGATTAGGCTGTGTTTCTTTAGAGTAAGAAATCTAATTGTTGAATGTTTGAATAGTTTAACTGTTTTTATTTACAGTAACAATTGTGCTTCTTTATTGTTTTTATTATATAGAAAACATCAAGTGTTCAATTAACATTAAAAGTCGGTTAATGCCTATTTAATAACATTAACTGCTTTTTGGAATGAATGAAAAGAGCTTGCTTGGAAAATGGACAATTCTTATTTTGTTGTCAAGGATGGTTGGGCTTATGCATCGAGTTTGAAAACATAAAATGGCCTCCTAATTCTTCCAAGTGTGCTTCACCAACAACACTAGATTTTGTTAGATGAAGGCGTTGGATACATACAAGGCAACAGCTTCCTGATAATATGAGGAACATTTTATCTGTTATGCATCCTAATTCTTCTGGTGTATTTCCATGGATGAGTATGTCGAAGGAAGCAAACCTGTGTTTGCAAGTTCAGCCTTATACCAAAGGTTCGCAAGAGCCATATACTTGGAGCTAGATTATTGGTTTAGATTCAAGGAAGGATCAAAAACCCAGCCAAAAGGCTTCACACTGAATTAAATGCTGCGGTTTTTGATTGGAAAATATCTTTTAATTCAACTATTAAGTTGGAGAACAAGCTTCCCTATGAATCAGAGTATGCTATATGGGAGAAAAATGTTGAAGGGAATATGGTGGAGAAACAGCATGGTACTGTATCATCTGGTGGAAGTGCATTCATCTATTCAGCTGACATAAGAAGACCAGTTTATCTCACTTTATTTGTTCTAAGGTGGTTGGGATTTTGAGAAGGTAATTAGGTGTTTGAATTATATCTTATGAATAGTTCTCAATGTTAGCTTTCCCATCTCTAACTGTTTAATTCAAGTTATGCCTAGGAAGTTGTTTTGATTATGGATTTATCTTCTAGACACAAGTCGTTGTTTTGGATGGTTCAACATCAAACTAACAGGTATGATATTTGTTTATGTTTTGTAAATAATTTCTGATCAGAACTGCCTAAAAGCTATTTCTTTCATCCAACAGTCTAAAATTCTTTTTACCGCGTAGTTAGTCAGGTAAACAAAGAAATATTAATTCAGTACACCAATTCAGCACTAATCGAGCTTGTAGGTGAGCGCGGGTTATCATTACCTAGTTGCATTCATGATGATGCTATCATTACCTAGTTGCATTTAAAATTAATCATGTGGTGCTTAAGCACCATTAAGCGATGCAACATATTCTGTTAAGCTTTCCAATGTTTGATCACTAAATTTTGGTTGCAGTGGACGTGTTGATATCCAAGACTTCTTGTCTAATTATGGCATAGGGAATTTCCATCTTGCTGAAAAGGTCAGTTATCATCCTAAATATTTTGTTCTGTGTTTTAACATTTGCACATTTTTGTGTGTTATATAAAAGTACTGCTTGCAAACCTGGTACACTATTTATAACTTTCTGTGTTGCTGCTTTCTCATTTTATCTGACCTATAATGTGAAAAAATAAAATCAAAAATAAAATCTTGTATTGTCTTTGTTGGTTTTTATAAACCCAATAATAGAAAACTTTATTTATTTATATAATGGCTCCAACCAAAAGTGTTTCAAGTTTATAAATAATAGAAAATATTTTGTTCTCTGTGTTTTTCCTCATTTTGCTGGGTAAGTAACTATCATTTACTTTGCGCTTAACAATGTTGTTCACTTTTTTAGTTCTGGGTCTTGCGTTGTTCTTCAATGCATGTTTAGCAGCACATGGAGGATCATCATGTATATATTCATTAAGTCACATGCATTTTGGTGATCCAAAAGTATGGTATGGAGTTCCATCATATGCTGCTGCTAAAATTTGAGGATGCCATGAAAAAGCACCTACCTGATCTTTTTGAAGAACAACCTGGTTTACAACATGATTTGGTACAACATTTTTACCAATTCTTTCCTTATTGTTTATATTACATGTATGTTCTTAACAAAATTACATCACATTATCATAACAATGCATCATTCTTACTAAACAACACTTTTGAATTGATAATCAGGTGACATAACTATAACCGACAGTTTTGGAATCCGAAGGCATTCCAGTTTATAAAGCAATCAAAAATCAGAAGAATTTGTTATCACATTTACAAGTGGATATCATTCAGGATTCAACTGCGGATTCAATTGTGCAGAAGCTGTAAATGTAGCTCTGGTTGACATATGGTCACTATGCTACTGAGCTTTATAGTGAACAGAAGCACGATATGTATCTTATTGGAGCAGATCGTTAAGCTATAAAAGGGACTGAGATATAGAAGAACGTAAGAGAGAGGAGAACGATTTCAAAATGATTGGCTAAACGATCATTTTTTCCGTCTTGAATCATTGCCGGTCTGGCTTATTATTAAGGTAATGTATTCTTACAACTTACTTGAAATATATGTTAAGAAAAGAGATGGTTAAATAATGTATCTCTTCGTTTTTGATTGATACCTCTAACATGCATGAAAATCACATAGTTAATACTTACAAAAGGGCCGGTTTGGACATGACAGTACTTCTAGAAAGTGTAAACCAAGCTGGCCTTAACTAAGTTACTAAATACTAATGAGTAATCCTTACTTGTACACATAGATAATGTACATGGAGAGTTTTGTCTAGTTATATATATGGAAAGTATTTTTCTAACCAAATATGGCCAAGCAAACTTTACAGATTAACCAAATATAGAAAACAAATAACAATCCATATTTGATCAAACAAACATGTATAGAAAATAAGAATGACCCAAATACAGATAATAAAGTTAGCTGATAAAACACATAGATGGTGGGTTTTCTGTTACATTACCTCTATCCAGTACATCAAACTAAATATATAATTACACACATATATTATAATACTACAACAAGTTACATAATTCCTCTACTGATCCTCTTTCCATTAGCATTAATCCAATCATCATCAACTGTAGAACTAATATTAACACCGAATAACCTAAGAACATGAAGTTTCTTATCATTAATCCTACGCTTGCAATCGATGAACAAACGCTTCTCCAGCTTTGGTCCTTCAGAAGAATAGCTGTAGAAAGAGACCACGTCCCCGGCCTGCAAACTCTGCTCCTTGACAAACGATTTAAATTATAAACTTTAAATCAACAGCTCCCCTCAAATCCATCTAATCCCGCAGCCTTTAAATGCAGGTCCACGGTTGCTCGTGGATCATCAATAAAGGGAGCCCCTTCTCAAAGGGATTCTTTTGAACCTTTTTTATATTATTACTAGAGAAAATACATAAAAACCAGTTACATTTATGGCATCTAACTGAAAGCAGCCGAGCTTCTCTGCATTAATCATTTGATTCAAAAATGAAAACAGAATAATACTGTCAATACAAATCAGCTAGAGCCTAGAGGTAGATGTATCTCCAATGGCGGACAATTCAATTCGCATCTCAATCCACTCGGAATTTATTTTTAGATAATAATGCTTCTTTCTCCGAAGTTATTCATCAACCTCAAAGAGCGAAAATACAAGTACAAGCCACCGCTAACGAAATACGACATGCACGCTTGATTAATAGAATTAAGATCGAACATATCCATTTAAATGCCCTGTCTATGAAAATTAGTTGGATATACAATGGCCTAAAGTTCCCAAATGTTTAATTAATCATATTAAACCTACATTAAAACCAGAAGCAATCGTATAAAACCATGTAAGAGCATGACTATTGTCCTATCAACATTCATTGTTTTCTCCGTGTAAAAATGCAGATATCATGAAGGTTTGATATTGAAGCAACACAGTTAGAAACATTACATACGAGTATCGTAGAAGCAACTTTCTATTTGAATACAATTATGGCGTAATGAATCTTTTTGACCATGAATCATTTTGATTGATCCACATGTATGTTAGAGGTATACATATCTCTTCGTTTTGATTGACATTTGAAGTTAGTTTAAACATTAAATGCATGTTTATTTATTTTTATTTTTTGTTATAATATTGAGACTGGGCCTATATCATATCTTTGTAGGAAACCAATATCTAAACCGAAATCTCAAACCTTAGTTAAACTCCTAAAATATTATGTCAGCCAATTTGACTGGTTTCTAAACCTTCACCCTATCGGCCTCCTTAGTTTGTTACATAATCAATATTCCTATGATCTACGAGTTTAAGGTATCTGTGAATATATATGAAAAATGCTTCCAACGGTTTGGCTTGTTTGAGATGTAATATAAATATATATATGAAAATGCTAATATTTAGTACCAAGTGTTAATATATCAACTTATGAACGGATTCTAATCTATTACTCTTACCTTGCAGAATATATTTCTCCTGGGGACTTTTTTCATCTTATTTGTTTGCGACAGTTTTTTATTACCATTTATTATACAAAAGCTTGTTTATAAGCACTTATTGATTACCGAATATCTAAATGCCATGCCTTATGTCTATGTTCTTTCAGGAGGGTGCATGTGAGTGTTGAACATGATATGGAAGCAAGTGATGCTGCTTCTAAAACAATTAGGTTTTTCGTTGGCATAGAAATTATCAGAGTGGTTTCCAGAGTTTGAATCATAGCAGTAATCAAATTCTTCAATTTCAAGTCTTCCAGTTTTCAAATTCTAGCATTCAAGTCTCTGCTTTTTAAAATCTGTGAGTAAACCTTTTCTTTTAAAAACAGATTAAATCTATGATTTTACCTAGATACTTGTGATGATTTTGTAGTAGTATGGTTTGCTTATGTTTGTGAAAGTGAATGCATGTATGTATATAAGGATGATATGCATGTGTATTGACTGTGTTCATGCTCTGTTGTGTCACAGGCTTGATTTCTAAGTAAAAATTCAATATCTAACCCCAAAATCAATGTTAGATTTTGATTTATAAATGGAAGATGATTGTAATTGGGCACTGTCAATCCCCTATATCTTCACCATATACCTCTCTGCTCTGCTGTGCCAACCACACCATTACTGCTTCAGTGCATATTCTACTTCACCAAATTTCACCAAATAGCAAGTATCCATATTCACTGTCAATTTCTTTTTCCATGCTTGTGTTGTGGGTTTTACCTTGTCGAGAATAGGAACTTTTGCTTTATTGTACAATTGATTCTGCATATCAGGCCGAGTCATTTGAGAAAAGTTATTCCTATTTTTCAGCTGAGCTATTAGCTAGCTGCTCATTTACTATTCAGATACTGGTTCATGAATGTGCATGTCAAAGGACCAGTGGCATGCCCTAAGGAAATGAACATTTAAAATCTGAGAAAGGCAAAGATTGATTATTTGAGTAAAGCATTAATTGTATTCGATCCGATCATACCAGTTTTGGAATGTACACTACTTTATTATTATAGTAGTTTTGAGCTAAAAAAAATTGGAAGGGTCTCAAATACATAAAAATATAGAGTTCCAATAAAAACTTTGTAATCATATATTTGCATATATATTTAAATTAATTGGATGTCCTAACATTTCATAATTTCATTTATTCAGCTTTTCAGTTCTCGGCAAAATTAATTTTGTTCTTTCAATTTTTTACTTTGCAGGTAGATAGAGGACTGTGATGCAAAAGAAGTTTGCAACGAGTTATGGACCGAAATTATTTTTGCTGCTAGAACTACTTTTTGGTTTTAACGTATGTACTACTTGATGTTGTTTTGCTATTGCTACTTATTCTATATTTTGTTTCTGAATTATTGATGAGACAAACTATTTATGTTTGGTGTAACAATATTGTGTATTTGATTATGAAATTTCATACGTTGCTTATCAAATATGTGTCCAAAATGTGGTATTGATATAATATGTTGATTTTGAAATGTGATATTGATATAATATGCTAATTTTGAAATGTGGTATGTATGCACATTGGGGTGAATGTTTGCTGAAATGGAATTAAAACATTCAACAGCATTTTTAAAATGCTGTTAAAACTTTCCATAGCGTTTTTAAAACGCCGTTAAAACATTCAGCAGCGTTTTTAACGCTGTTAAAACATACGGCAGTTTTTAAAAGCAATAAACATACTCCACAGCGTTTTTTACAAAGCCATTGAAAGTTTTAACAGCGTTTTAAAACTGCTGTTAAATTGTATCTAAAAACATAAAGCATGATTTATGGCAACAGTGAAACGCTGTAAATAAATATCACAGCACTGGAAAAACGCTATAAAATATTATCTTCGCACTAAACAACCGCTAAGAAAGAGCTATAACTGCATCTGAACAAATGCTGTTAAAAGATTTCATGGCACCACTGAAACGCTGTTAAAAAGTACTTTTAACAGCGTTTATTTCCTGTCATTGTATATCCCAGACATATAACTGCATGTCGATATACAACATGCGTAAAAACGCTGTTAAAAGATTTTATAGCGTTTTTTAAACGCTGTTAAAGGTCCTGTTTGTTGTAGTGATTACCAGTTAGTCTTCCATCAGTCTCACAGAAAAATTATCAATGATTACTACCTCAAATACGTAATAGAACAAGGCAAAGCAATACGACTAAAAAAGCAACAGAGGCGGCTTTACTCAAACAGCTCAAAATACGATGATGAATGGAGAAAGCTAAGATGGAGTCATGTCCCATTCGAGCACCCTGCCACATTCAACACAGTTGCACTCGACCCAGAGATAAAGAAGATAATAGTTCAAGATCTACTAACTTTTAGAAAAAGCAAAGATTACTACCTGAAAGTAGGAAAACCGTGGAAACGTGGTTATCTTCTATATGGTCCCCCAGGAACTGGGAAAACAAGCATGATCGCAGCCATGGCTAATTTGATGGACTATGATATCTACGACTTAGAACTGTCAGCAGTCAAGGATAACACTAGCTTAAGAAAACTGTTGATAGAAACCACAAGTAAGTCGATTATAGTGATTGAAGATATCGATTGTTCTTTGGACTTATCTGGGAGGAGGAAGAAGAAGAAAGAAGATGAAGAGATGTCGGATGAAGAGAAACTGAAAGAGAAGACGGATACATCAGACAAGGAAGAGAGTAAAATTACACTCTCAGGGCTACTTAATTTCATTGATGGTTTATGGTCATCTTGTGGCAATGAGAGACTGCTTGTGTTTACGACTAATTATGTGGAGAATTTAGATCCAGCACTTATAAGAAGAGGAAGAATGGACATGCATATTGAGCTTTCTTATTGCAGATTTGAAGCATTTAAAGTTCTTGCAAAAAATTATCTGGGAGTTGATGATCATGGATTGTTTGAAGACGTTAAGGAACTAATGGAGAAGAATGATATTACGCCTGCTGATGTAGTTGAAAATTTGATGCCAAAGAGTCTTGCTGGAATTGAAGATCAAGTGATCGAAAAATGTTTGAAGAATTTGATTGAAGCTCTAAAGAACTGCAAACCTAAGGACAAAGTGAAAGAACAAGCAAATGGAGAAGTTGCACTTGCTGAAGATGCTAAGGAATAGAGGAGCCGTATGCTTAAGTTGAATATGACATATTATGCTCATCACTTGTAGTTTAATGAGTAAAATTTACTAGTGACATTATGTAGTAAGGGCATTACATGCACTACCATTTACTATATCATCAATCATAAGTTTTATTATGTCTATATATACTGCATATCAGTTATATTACTATCTTTCCCCTACTATAAATATCAAAAATGAATCAGTAAACCAGTTCTTCTTGCACCAAATAATAGTAGTAGTAGTAATAACAGTAGCAGCAGCAACAACAATAATAAATAAATAAATAAAATCAAGAAAATGAGAAAAACCTAACCGGCCGTCACTAGTTGATGACATGACTATATCAACTCCAGTTAACTAGCAAATACCCATAAAAGAAAATATCATCTTATACAGTTACAACTTACAAGTCTTGATTGAGGAGTTCTCATAAGTCATATGTAAGCCCTACATATAAAAATAAATTTCTTTTTCAGCCATTTTACACATATGACAAGCATAAGTTCTATATCACAACAGCATCTCTCATTAAATTTCTTGTAGGTCTGT
Source organism: Allium fistulosum (assembly GCA_030737815.1). NCBI lineage: Eukaryota > Viridiplantae > Streptophyta > Magnoliopsida > Asparagales > Amaryllidaceae > Allium > Allium fistulosum. The sequence continues at coordinate 304,040,659 of CM060902.1, forward strand.
AACATGGATTAGACAAAGTTTATTTACCATATGTTTATGACTTATATTTCCTTTCCCAGCCATTTACATACACGCGCGCAACAAGCATAAATTCCATATCATATGCCATTGTGATAAAAAAGGAAAACCAAGCCATATGACCTCTTATTATTAAATAAAGGACAAATTTTCAAAGTAGGCTAGTTTATAAAACTATTTCGCGATGAGAGCTGGTTTTGAAATTTATTATCAAACAAGGCTTGTTTCTACCTAGTCAGCAGCCAACCCAGCCATCTTATAACTGCCACGAGAAAGCGCAACTATGAGTTGCGCTTTTCTTATTTTGTTCTTGGCGCAACTTTGAGTTGCGCCAATTTTTTTATATTATTTTTCCCATATGCGCAACTCCAAGTTGCGCATACTTCAACCTTTAAGCATGCGCAACTCATAGTTGCGCCTACTATAATTTAGCGTAGGCGCAACTATGAGTTGCGCCTGCAGGTAGTTGCTGTTAAAACAGAGACAACAACTACCCCTCTTTTCATAACCCCAAAAACATTTCCAAACTTCAAAACCCCTCTCATGCCCGAACCCACCACCTCCAAACCCAAATTTTAGCCAAACTCCACTAATTTTTCACAAAATTTACAAATTTCTTCTTCATTCTTCGATTAAACCAAAGCTACAACAATCCCTTCACCCACACTTACAGTACCACTAATTTTTATGGATAATTGGGAGATTCCAGATGAAGTTTTGGTTCAATTTGTTGAACGGATGGAAGCTGAAAATGAATTTGTTCCTGAAACTCAGTTTGAAACAGTTCCTGAAGCTCAATTTGAGATAGTTCTGCCGGCTAATGGTGTTGTTGTTCAATCTGCTTTGGATAATTAAATCTGCTTAGGGGAAACGAATCAAAGACCGGGGAAACAAATTAGCGGCGAAGGACGAGTGAGACAAGATAGACATCCACTTTGCCACTGTGGAGATGTTTGTGAGGTAGTTGTATGCAAGACTCAAACAAATGCTGGACGTCGGTTTTACGGATGTGCTGGTTACCTTGATCATATAACTAACCCGAAAGGTGTTGAGTGCTGTAATTTCTTCAAATGGCTAGATCGTCCGTTGACCCCTAGGGGAGTGGAGTATGCGCTAGAGATGCAAGCCGAAGTGAGACGTTTGTAAAAGGAAAAAAGTCAGCTTCGACATCAAATAGAATATTTGCAGTCCGTAAATCCAATTTGGAAAGGGGTCTAGTAAACTGGGTAATGCAACTGTAATGTAATGGATGTGTATCAGACTTGTTCAATTGAGTTATGTATGCTTTAGTTTTAATGAATGCTGTATTACTTGGTTCTATTTTTGCTTGGTTGTTGTAATGGATATGCAATAGATGATGTATTATTGTTTGTCTGTTATGTTTAGTTGACGATAGATGTAAAACTGCGGAAAATTCATACAAAAGCTGGGTATAAATAAAATCTAAGTAACATAACATAGCAAGTAATGTAAATGTTTGACATAGGATAGTTTTTGATAACAAAGTTGCGTATAGAATAAAAATACAAGTTATACAGTTCAGGATTGACAGAAGTAGTAGAAACAAGTAAAATATTTATTGCTTCCCACACGTTCTTCTCTTATGACCCAAGTTACCGCATTGTCCACATCTGTCCTGTCTTCTGTCATCCATTTCGTCCATGACTCCCCTTATTCTTGTGGACCTCGGTCTTCCTGTATTCTTTCGCGTTGGCGGCGGGATTATAGTAGGGCCTTCATGTACATCCCAATATCTGTTGTCGGGTACTGGATGAAAGACCGGAGAATGTCGGGTACATCCCAAATCCAATTTGGAAAGGGGTCTAGTAAACTGGGTAATGCAACTGTAATGTAATGGATGTGTATCAGACTTGTTCAATTGAGTTATGTATGCTTTAGTTTTAATGAATGCTGTATTACTTGGTTCTATTTTTGCTTGGTTGTTGTAATGGATATGCAATAGATGATGTATTATTGTTTGTCTGTTATGTTTAGTTGACGATAGATGTAAAACTGCGGAAAATTCATACAAAAGCTGGGTATAAATAAAATCTAAGTAACATAACATAGCAAGTAATGTAAATGTTTGACATAGGATAGTTTTTGATAACAAAGTTGCGTACAGAATAAAAATACAAGTTATACAGTTCAGGATTGACAGAATAGTAGAAACAAGTAAAATATTTATTGCTTCCCACACGTTCTTCTCTTATGACCCAAGTTACCGCATTGTCCACATCTGTCCTGTCTTCTGTCATCCATTTCGTCCATGACTCCCCTTATTCTTGTGGACCTCGGTCTTCCTGTATTCTTTCGCGTTGGCGGCGGGATTATAGTAGGGCCTTCATGTACATCCCAATATCTGTTGTCGGGTACTGGATGAAAGACCGGAGAATAACTATGTCTATAACTGTCTGCCGTAAACCAGGAAGAAATAAGATCATGGTAAGCTCTGTTCGCTCCTCCTCTACATCGTGCGCATGCAGCTAAAACATGGGGACATGGAAAATGGGTTAGAATAGGAATATTGCATGAACAGCTGCAGCTGTCATTGGCAATATTTACTGTGTAGTTGCACGCGTTTTTGTCTGTTACTTGCCACTCCGTTAAGCTGAACCTGTTAATGCTTATAGTACGTGCTTCTGCTGAATATTTTTCCATCATTCTGTCATAATTAGGCGTTAGCGTAGATGCGTAATCCATTCCATCCGTACGTCTTCTGTAGAAGTAGCTATTAAGACGATGAAAGGTACGTGCCACTAACGCCTTTACCGGTAACGATCTTGCACCTTTAAGAACTCCATTGAAACTCTCTGAAGCATTGGTAGTCATCATACAAAAACGTTCACCGTTGTCCTTGTAAAGAGCCCACTGTTCATCCTTATGTCGGATACTTCTATCAATCCATCTGTCAGCAGCCGGACTCACATTTTTTAGTTGGTCTCTGAGTTCTTTGTATGTTAACTCATCTCTTGCTTTAGCAGAAGCATGAAATAAGTTTTGCAAAATCTTACTACCAAAACCAGCTTTTTTAAAGTTTGCTTTCAAATGGCGTAGGCAGAAGCGATGATGATGTGCTCTTCTCCACGTCTCTTGCAAGGCGGTTGGAATTCCTTTCATTCTATCGGAAATGAATGTAATGCATCTTGCATTTAAAGATGGAATTAAGTGTCTCATGCATGAAAAAAACCAACCCCAAGTTTCCGCCGACTCCGTTCTTACAATAGCGAATGCCAAAGGGAAAAGAGAGTTGTTTGCATCAACTCCTGTAGCTACAAGCAATGTACCTTGATATTTACCATACAGATGTGTTCCGTCAATAGAAAGAACTGGACGACAATGCTCGAAACCTGCAATGCTCGGTCCGAATGCCCAAAAAGCCCCCCAAAATTGTACTCCTTCTGTATGTACATGATAAACAGTACCTGGATTGCATTTCTGTATAGCACGAAGATACTGAGGCAAGTCATTGTACGAAGATTCTCAATCGCCAAATATTGTAGACACCGCTTTGCTAAGTCCTTTCCAGGCTCTCATGTAGCTTATTTGAATTTTGTAAGTGTTTGCCATAAGCTCTTGGACAGATTTCGCAGTGTAACTTGGGTTCGAACGAACATGTGGAAGGACTTTGGTGCAAATGAATTTGGCTGTTGCTTGTTTGTGGTTTGAGTTGATGATTGGATTTGAGCAAGTGTGATCACCACCGTATTTTTTTATCATCCACCACCCAACATGATCTCTTTTAGACACAATAGCGTGAAGCCGCCATGGACAATTAGCATCAATATCACATATAGCAGTGAACTCTCTAGCGCGGGACTTTATGTTTTTAAATGAAACTGAACACTTTATTGACCATTCTCTTATATGTTCAATTAAAGATTCCTTCAATTTAAAAATCATACCAACTCGAGGGCCCTTCTCCACACATTCCAGACCGAACATTTCGTCGGTAAATTGACATTCCTGCACAATAGATCTTTCCATTATTGTATCATTGCATTGGTCATCGTCTAACGGTTCTTCCATCTCGATATGCTCATCAGTGTCAACAACTTCCTCTGGAATATCATCTAAAGGAGCGTCATTGTTAACATTCATAGATTCGATCCATGTTTCATCTTCGTCAAACGAAGCAGCGATTTCCATGCTATCCAAATGGGAAATTTGGATATCGACATTTCCACCCTCCATGTCCTCGGTGTCAACATCTTCATCTTCAATTTCATGCAAGTAGTCGTTTGAATTCGGGGTTGGAATTGACTGTGGAGGATACGATGGATAAGGAAGGAAACCATACCCGGGTGACTGCGATGGATATGCCATGACACCGTACCTGTACACAAACAGTGGACTGTTAAGTACAAAAAACATGAGTAAAACATTAAGAAGCACATAAAAGCATATCCGGCTGCTTGTGCGTAAACGTTCGGTGGCTGGTAAGAGTAGTGTGGGTAATACAGTTGACTTCGCTCAGCAGTATTACTAGGTCCGGGTTGACTTGCATAATCAAAGATTTGAGCTTGCTGTTCAGTTGTATGTACCACCTTCGTCTTCTTAACATACAGCTCAATTACTTTCATCCCTACACAGAACATAGAATCGACATCGTCATCGTCGTTTACCTCAATAGCTATTGGTCCGTCATCCGTTACCCATTTACTTACCAACGAGATGTCGAACTCCGTAGAAGCAATCTTTGTAGCTTTGTAAATTGCAGTTTTCAGCTCAAGAAAATTGCAACCCCTCCTGACTTTCGATCCCTTATGTTTTCCGCCAACATAGGTTGGCTTGCTATTTTCATCGACGACTAAATCGCCGTCATAGTGACAAATAATCGGCACGGTAGTCATTGATCTATCGAAATTACAGAAAGTTAAATGTCAACACTAGATCTATCAAACATTATTGGAATAGGGTTTCGAATATTTACCTCAAGTGTAGATGAACGTGCAATCTTTTGTTAACCTTCGTACAATTAAATGAGTTTGAGTGGAATGTTGTGTTGCTGGTAGTAAAAATAATGGAAATGGAGGCTATGGTTTCTGGAAGAAAATGGGTTTGTGGAGTTGTGATGTTTATATGCTGCTGTTGGGCCAGGAGATAGCCCAAGTATACAGGCGCAACTCAAAGTTGCGCACGAACGAAATTGATAGGCGTAACTCATAGTTGCACCTAGTATATTCTTGAATGCGCAACAACAAGTCGCGCCTGCAACTTTCCAAAGAGATATATGGGCATTTCTGATAACATCATTTCCAGCTTTCCAGATTTCCATCAATTTTCGTATAACATCATTTCATTCTAATAACAACAACACCAATTTTCATATAATCACAACATAAAGGTACACCACTTCATTTAAATAAGTGAAATATTTCATACAGAACATCATATTTCATATAACAACATGTTTTAAGTCAATAGTACAACATCGAAACACCTACATACCAGCAAGTTTCAAGCCATTACAATTTCAACACAAAGCAACCAAAATACAGACCAACACAACCCTATCTTCTTATGTTTCTGCGATCGCGTAGTGTCATTTGAGTTTGGGTCGGAGGCGGTTGAGATGGTCCGGCTTCAACTATTTCCTGCCCCGGCTGACTACCTTGTGAAGGACCCCCCGTGCCTCTAAAACGTCTTCTTTGGTAGGTACGACCAAAAGCCGGGGGTGGACGAGGCACATACGGTGGTGGTCTTTCCAGCTTATGCCTACCAAGAAGCGACTTGATAATCTCCTTGATGTTGAAGCACTTTCCTTGTACTCTGTCCTCATCTGCAGGATCTGCCAGGACATCGTCAACTTCATTGGAAATCATATACAACCCTTGAACCTAAAACACAAAAATCAATGATGCAAGTAAGTAAAGCTTTATGCGGAAGTTCAAAGGTTTAAACTTATAAACACGTACCAAATCACGTTCCACCGGTCCCCGTGGAGCATATCTGGACAGTCTGGTTGACGATTCTTTAAGAACAAATCGCCGTGTGATATGCCAGTACCAACTGTAGTTGTAACAGTCCGATATTTTAAACGAAATTTTTAATTTAAAAATAAAACATTTCGAAATATTGAGTTGAAATTTAAAGTGTAATATCTGGTATAAAACGGAAAAAAATTTAAAGCGTTACATTTCGTTACGTTTTGTCCGTTCTTAACTTTACATTAGAATCAAATTTTATTAATGATGATAATAACTATTTTAAATTCGGTTTAAAAAGATACGTTATTTTTTTTGAAACCGTTAACATTTTTTTTTTAAATAAAAGAAATAAAGAATTGTACGTTACTTTGGGCGTTTTATAATCTCTTGTTGGTTTCCCTTGTTAAAATTGATTTTTGGATGCATTGGCAATTCAAGTTCAGCCGTTCAAAATCGTTCACGCGAGAAAGTATTCGTTCCCTTGGCCTCCCATGCGATCCACATATTTAATATATTTAATAGCCTTAAATTCTTTACCGTTCCAAGCAATAAGACCTGCCCTCTCAGTCACATTTCATTACAAATTCCCTGACTGCAAAAATTCTTTTGCTTCTATCAAATTTGCAGAACCTTCTTCCAAGGTATGGCTTCATATTCTTGCATTTGTTTTACTTTGTTTTTCCCTGTTGCTGTTCGCTCATCCCCAAGTCAAACTCATGCTATTCTCCACCATGTCAGCCTACCGCACCACCCCGAACCCATCAACCACCACCATGAGACCAACCGATCACCGAGACAAACCCCAGCCTGCCACCACGTCATCATCACTCACCACGGCTCCAGCTCTTCTACAACCCCAGTTCGTTACCACCTCCAACCCAACGCCGTGACACCACCACCGAACACACGTCTCCACCATCACGTCTCACGCCGAACCCCGAGACCAGCTCCAAGTCGAGACCACCCCCTCCCGTGCCTCCTCCACGAACCCACTGCCTCCACGCGATACCCAGTCGCCACCTTCGTCTGATCGAACCCAGCCACGCCTGCCACCACCACGGCATGATCCCCACGCCGAACCCCTGACATCTCCAGGCCGAGACCAGCCCATGCCCCAACCCGAGCAACACCAACCGAGAACGAACCCCTGACATCCCACGACCAAACCCAGCCCCAACCATTCGTCAGATCCGAGCCTCTGCCTTGTTTTCTTTTGTCTACTTCTTTCCACTATTTTGTTTTGAAAAAAAATGAATAAGCATATGATCGCCCTTTGTTTGGTGGTACTTTTGTTTATCTTGCCTCTGACTTTGAAAAGAGAAATGAGAAAAGTTGTTTCGTCCTTGTATCTGATAATATAGTTTCCAGAGTTTTGTTTAGAGTTAAATCTGTTTTGCCTCTGACATTTGTTTGAGAAAAGAATGAAAAATGCGTGTTTTGTCACTTTGAAAATTCTAAAGTTGTAATCAAATTTTAAGAGTGGTCGGGCTAAATTGTTGTCGATTTCTACTTGTTCCTTTTCGTTTGATGGCTTCATTGGAAATGGTTATTCGTGCATGCTTTGATTTGTCTATTTATTCGTTTTATCTTATTGTGCTGTTGGTTTGAATCTAGTTGGCGCATCCGCTAACAACTGATCGTGCTATTCGCGTGCTTCCGTTAGGCATCGTATTTCTTTTCTTCGGATCTCCAGCTCCGTAGAGGTGAGTAAAGCTCACACGAATATTCATACTTATATAATTGTGAAACGACCGCAACTGAATGTGTAGAAATAAATAAATAAATAAATAAATGATGTTATAATTACCTGTGATTTAGTTATAGTTGATGTTAATTGTTAAAAACTGCATATCGTATCATCTGTTATATCTGTTCTTATTTTACTGTTATTCTATTCTGTTAAATCACACTGCAAGTTCCCTGTAGAATAGAATCACTATGGGTTGAAATGATACATACCCAAACAGACTTTAGAATAAGGGAAGGTCGTTATGGGCTGAAATGATAGGCCTGAGCGATTTTCAATTAAATTTTATTTACTTGGGATTGCGGGTTTGAAATGATAAAACCCGGATTTTTCTTTGTAAATTACGGATTGAAATGATATAGTATCCGTATCACTTGAATTAGGCTAGAAAATATTATACAGACCCGTGGTTATTTTTCTGTATTTTCTGAATACTTTTAAATAATTTAAGTATTGTAAAAATATTTAAATTGATTTAAATTGAATTTTTAAAGTGATTTATTTAAAAATAGCAATGATTTTTCTATGTGATAAATATAAATAAATGGAGGAATATTGATTTTTTTAAAACAAAACTTAAATTTGAAAGTTTGATTTAAAGGAAGATGGAAACTTAAGTTAATTTAATTGAAATGAAATTTAGTTTTAAATTGGAAAAAATGGAGTTAAGTTTAAAGTTGAAATAAACGTAATAAGCAAATTTGTAAGTTTTGATTTTTCTTATAAAATTTCTCTTTAAATAAATTTGTTAAAGGATTGAAAATGAACATTTTTAATGTATGATTTTATAAGTTTTAACTAGGTAGAATCCGTAGCACTTGTTAAGTGTTGTGGATTGTATAAATGAACCGAAAGACTAAAATGAACTAAGGCTATGATAGTACTTGGTAAGTGCTGTTGTAACAGAAACTAAAAATTTAACCTGAACTAATAAAAGGGGTTACTGTAGCACTTGTTAAGGACTGCAGTGAACTGAAATATGATTTTTGTTAAAAACTGAATTGTTATAACAGTTATAAATGTAGTTTTGTTGAATTAAATTGTTTTCCAATATAACTTACCGCTGTACTTTTTAAATGCCGTGGAAGCTGATAATTTTAATGCTATTATTTTAAGTGAATAAGTGAACTCCGGAAGGGTTAGATTTTGGAAATTTAATATTTTGATTTAAAAGAATAATGTCTTTGTTTTTAAACGATTAATTCGAAGTATATTTGATAAATTGTTTTAAATCTATAACCACGGGTTATAATAACGATTGGTTGGCAAAGAGACCGGGATCGGATATGGACATACTCTCTGTCTTACCGAAAACCACTTTGACAACCGTGTACGCGGTGGAGATTCCAGAATGAAGTAGGATGGTGGCGACGTCCTTAAGGTATTACGTGGACCCAACTCCCGTGAGTTGGCATAAGGTGGCTAAAACAGGAGCGATCTCGGACCAGTGAGGTAGCACCTCTTCTCGGACACATTTCTTCGATATTATACTCTTGTGATTTGACTAGATGGCCATCCTCCGATTTGGGAATGTTGTTCGAGGTGGAACGGTAGTGGCTGCTATGCGTATCCATCAGTCCGTGTGCGTAATTGGTATATCTACCCTGGCATTGCCTAGTTGTGCCGTGTCACCTACCATATCGAGCTTTACTACGATTATGATTTTAAGATCCGACCGCGTTAAGGTTCTCCATCCCCTTAACGCTATTTTCCGATATGATTATACTTTACTTATTTAGACACTATTATAATAGCGAATATTACTACATAGTAGATATTTTAACGGATCCTTAGAGGATGGGCGGTCCCAAGCATTTTCTAAGTTACTTGTACCTTTACTACAGTTCATTTGAGTTGGTTTACATTGTATAAGTATGTATATCCTGACTCGAGTGTTATGTTTTATTTTGCGCTCGGGTCAGCCTGAGTATTCACAGCTTTGGATTCACTTTTCTGGAGCTCGGAATCACTGGAGATTCTGCTTATCTAGTTATCTTCCTATTTTCAGTTTCAGTTGTCTTATTTCAGCTTTTGTTTAGAGACTTGTGTGTCTGGGATTTCTATTGTACTTGTTTCAGAACTGTATTGGGTTTCAGACTATGTATTTTGTATTTGATTTGAGACTATGTATTTTAGTGGCTTCATGAACCACTATGGTTATTTTTAAATTCCGCTGCGAGTTATTCTGATATTTCTGTGTCTGTGATTCTGTGAATGATTTTATTTGCTCCAAATTTTATTACAATCTGTTATTTTGCATTATTCAAGTCTGACATGTGTGGATTATTGTCGATTTGAATGGTCCAAAATAGTGGGTCGTTACATTTGGTATCAGAGCCAGGTTTAGGCAAACCTTAGCCTATGGAGCAAAAAAAAAACTCATTAGAGATAGGGTAGAAATACCCTAGAATGAGTGAAATCAAACTCAGAATCATTTCCTTGTGAGTGAACGTATTTTCAAAGTATAAAATGATTTTAAATGATTTTTCAAATGATTTTTCAAAGATTATTTTGATATAAAGTTTTCTTGTTTTAAGAAGAAATTTTCTAAACTTCCTTCTTTCCGTATCTACCTTGTTAGGAATTTTTAGGATATTCATCCAAGTGTTCTTATCGTGTTTTTATCTTAACCTATCTTAGTCTTCTTTGTACCTTGTCCTAAAATTTTATTCTTGATATTTCCAGGATTAATCGTGGAAATGCTAGAGGTAGGGGTCGTGGTATTGCCCCAGTTCCTCCACCTGTTGCACCCGTTAAGTTCACAGTTCTTTGCAAAGAATTCTCTCAGCTCGGTGGCACTAAGTTCACCGGTTCAGAGAGTATCATCGAAGCCCAGCAATGGCTAAGAAGCTTGGAAAGAATCTTTACTGGTTTAGAGATTACTGATGCCCAGAAGCGTCAGTTAGCAGCATGGCAGCTGCAAGAGTCAGCCCTAGATTGGTGGGAGTCTGTTACGACTCGCACTAACGAAGGTGATCTTTCGTGGGAGCAGTTCAGGTATCCTTTGTGTTAACTTGAATTTTCCCTTCCTTTCTTTTTGAATCTATCTTAAGTTCGATTTGTATCTTCTTTCAGGGAGGCTTTTGTGACAAAATGGATGCCCGAAGCCGGGAAATCTCAGCTTTACCGTGAATTCATGGACCTCAAGCAGGGTACCATGTCTTTTTCAGAGTATGAACGGAAGTTCAATGAACTTTCAAAATTCGGTCCTGGTCTTATCAACACTCAGCTAAAGAAGAACGAGAAGTTCATTTCTGGAGCTCGCCCAGAGTTCTACGATCGCCTTATTTCACATGTTCATGGCACATTTACTGAGCTCATGGATATGGCTATCCGCTATGAGAACCCTACTTCCAAGGGTCCTACTGCTTCTGGTACTCATGTCTCACAATCTTCCTCTGCAAATTCCAAGAAGAGAAAGCCCAACTTCCACCAGCAAAAGAAGAATTGGATCAAGCATGCAGGCTTGGGATCATCAGCATCTGCTCCTTCTCAGAGGCACCCTATTGATCTTTCCTCCATCACTTGCTTCAAATGTGACCAGAAGGGACACTATGCCAATAGTTGCCCTAATCCGTCTGTTGCTGCTGTTCCTCCACCCCAGGTTACCAGGAACGATCTTTGTCATGTTTGTCTTCAGCCGGGTCATTTTAAGAAGGACTGTCCTTTATATCAGAAGGGAAGGCCATCTGGCGTATTTGCTGTCACATCTGCTTCATCACCTGCTCCTGCACCTGCTCCTGCTCCTAGCGATAGTCAAGGTACTCTTCAAGGCACCTTTACTTTATTTCATCATCCCGTTCGTGTTTTATTTGATACTGGGGCTTCGCATAGTTTTATTTCTGATGACCTGTGTAATAAGTTTGAGCATCTCCTTTCTCCTGAGTATGCTTCTGTTCCTCTATGTGTTTCTAATCCTATTGGTGGTCCCGCAAATCTTAACAAGATTTGTAAACATGTGAAACTCCTTCATTCCGATCATAGTTTTAGTGGCGATTTCTATATCCTTGGTTTCGATGCTTTTGATTTGTTGCTTGGAAGTGATTGGCTTGATGGACACGATGCCCATATCTCGTGTAAATCCCGAATTGTTTCTCTTAAGGGTGATCGAGGAAATTCTTTGTTTATTCAGGGCCGTATGCCTCATGATTATGCTGGTAGCTTTATCTTTTCTCTAGATGCTTCTATTGATGATCTTCAGTCGACCCGTGTAGTTAATCACTACCCGGATGTATTTGGTGAAGTTACTGCTTTACCTCCCAAGCGGGAAATTGATTTCCGCATTGATCTCATTCCTGGAGCTCGACCTATAGTTCTTCCTCCTAGAAGAATGGCACCCCGCGAGAAGGTTGAGTTAAGGAAACAAATTGAAGACCTATCTTCCAAGGGTCTGATCAGACCTAGTTTTTCTGAATGGGGAGCCGCGGTGGTTTTCGTCACCAAGTCCGATGGTTCCCTTCGGATGTGTGTTGATTATAGGGAGTTGAACAAACTCACTATGAAAAATAGATACCCAATGCCTCGCATCAATGACATGTTTGATCAGCTTTATGGTGCTACTGTTTTCTCCCAGCTTGATCTTGCCACAGGTTTTCACCAACTCAGAGTTGCCGAGGAAAGTATTCCTAAGACTGCTTTCCGTACTGAGAATGGATTCTTCGAATGGTTAGTCATGCCTTTTGGTTTGACTAATGCTCCCGCTTTCTTTGTTGACTTGATGAATCGTGTATTCCGTGATGTGCTAAATAGGTTTGTTCTAGTCTTTGTGGATGATATCCTCATTTTCTCTAAGTCTGAGGAAGAACATGAGTCACATTTGAAATCTGTTCTTGAGACTCTTCGAAAGCATCAGTTAAAAGCTAAATTTTCCAAATGCCATTTCTGGAAGGATGAAGTCCGATTTCTCGGGCATATTGTTTCTAGTAATGGAGTTTCAGTTGATCCAGTCAGGATCGCTGCGATCAATGTAAGTTTTTCTTTCCTTCTCTTCATTTGCTTCATTTCAATTTACTCTATTTTTTCTATTATCCTTCTTATTCCCTATTCTGTACAGGATTGGGAAACTCCTAAGACTCCTACTGATATCCGTAGTTTTCTGGGCCTCGCCGGTTATTACCGGAGATTCATTGAGAATTTTGCTCGGATTGCTGCACCTCTCACTGCTTTAACTCGGAAGAATGCTAAGTTTATTTGGAGTAGTAAGTGTGAAGCCGCATTCAATGAGTTAAAAGACAAGCTTACTTCCGCACCTGTTCTTACCGTCCCTAATGGAGATGAGGGATTAACGGTATACACTGATGCTTGTCGAGAAGGTTTGGGAGCTGTTTTGATGCAGGATGGTAGAGTGATTGCTTATGCTAGTAGACAGTTGAAGATTCATGAAGTAAATTATGCTGCCCATGATCTAGAGTTGCTTGCGGTTGTTTTCGCTTTGAAGCTTTGGAGACATCATCTGTTGGGTACCAAGTTCGAGCTTTTCACAGATCATCAGTCTTTGAGGTATATTTTCTCTCAGAAGGATTTGAATCAGAGACAAGTTAGGTGGTTAGAGTTCCTTGCCTCTTATGACCTCGACATCAACTATACACCGGGAAAGGCTAATGTAGTGGCGGATGCTTTGAGTAGGAAGAAAGCTTTGCTGTGTCAGATTGTTGTTTCTTCGCCTCTTGTGGATCGCATTATGGCTAGACAGGATGAGGATCAGATGCTTAGATTGATTAAGGAGAATGTTCGAAGTAGAGTGGGAGGTAGTAGTCTTGATGGTAATGGAGCTTAGAATGATGATAAGGGTGTATTAAGGATTAATAATAGGATTTGTGTCCCGAATGTTGATGGATTTAGACAGGAGTTACTTCGGGAGAATCATCAGTCCAGACTTTCTATTCATCCAGGCGTAACCAAGATGTATCAGGACATGAAGAAGTTATATTGGTGGAAAGGTATGAAGCGAGATATTTCCATTTTCGTCAATAGGTGTGCGACTTGTCAGCAAGTCAAGGCAGATCATCAGAAGACTCCTGGTTTATTGCAGCCTCTTGAGATTCCCAATTGGAAGTGGGAACAAGTTTCTATGGATTTCATTGATGGTTTACCGAGGACTAGGAAGGGTAACGAGAGTATCTGGGTTATTGTGGATAGATTGACCAAATCAGCTCATTTCATTCCGGTCAAGTCTACCCGTTCAGCTTCTAGTTTGTCTGAGATTTACATGAGAGAGATTGTTCGTCTCCATGGTGTTCCTCTCAGTATCGTTTGTGATCGTGATCCTATCTTTACTAGTAGGTTTTGGAAAGCCTTTCAGGATTCTTTGGGTACTCATCTAAATCTGAGCACTGCTTACCATCCACAGACCGACGGTCAAACGGAAAGAGTGAATCAGATTTTAGAAGATCTTCTTCGTGCTTGTGTGCTTGATTATGGAGGATCTTGGGAAGATCATCTCCATCTTGTCGAATTCACTTATAACAATAGTTATCAGGCCAGTATTGAGACATCCCCATTTTCTGCTCTTTACGGACGACCTTGTAGATCTCCTTCTTGTTGGATTGAATCCGGTAATCGTTTGGTTCTTGGTCCTGAGATGGTTTTGGAAGCTTCAGAGAGAGTCGAAGAGATTAGGAGGAAGATGAGGATTGCTCAGGATAGACAGAAGAAGTACGCCGATCGTCGAAGACGGAGTTTAGAGTTTGCTGTTGGTGATTTGGTTTTCCTTAAGGTCTCTCCCTTAAGGAATGTTATTCGTTTTGGTCGTAGAGGAAAGCTATCTCCTAGATTTGTTGGTCCTTTCCGCATTTTGGAAAGAATTGGCTCTCTTGCTTATCGTTTGGATTTACCCGAGAAATTTTCTGGAATACACAATGTCTTTCATGTATCTCATCTTCGTCGCTATCTGCATGATCCATCTCTTATTATTCAGCCTTCTGCTCTTGATAGTTTGGATATTGAGCCAAATCTGACTGTTGAGAGGAAGCCACTTCGTATCGTCGATCGAGGTACGAAGCAGCTAAGAAGAAAATCTGTCAACCTGGTCAAAGTGCAGTGGAGCACTGATGAACGGGATTGCACCTGGGAGACGGAGGAGAGCATTCATGCTTCGAATCCGGAATTGTTTATTTCAGGTACTTTTGTTATTCTATCTTATCTTTCTTTGTTTTCCTTCTTCGTTCCTTTTCGAGGACGAAAAGCTTTGAGTGGGGGAGAGTGTAACAGTCCGATATTTTAAACGAAATTTTTAATTTAAAAATAAAACATTTCGAAATATTGAGTTGAAATTTAAAGTGTAATATCTGGTATAAAACGGAAAAAAATTTAAAGCGTTACATTTTGTTACGTTTTGTCCGTTCTTAACTTTACATTAGAATCAAATTTTATTAATGATGATAATAACTATTTTAAATTCGGTTTAAAAAGATACGTTATTTTTTTTGAAACCGTTAACATTTTTTTTTAAATAAAAGAAATAAAGAATTGTACGTTACTTTGGGCGTTTTATAATCTCTTGTTGGTTTCCCTTGTTAAAATTGATTTTTGGATGCATTGGCAATTCAAGTTCAGCCGTTCAAAATCGTTCACGCGAGAAAGTATTCGTTCCCTTGGCCTCCCATGCGTTTCACATATTTAATATATTTAATAGCCTTAAATTCTTTACCGTTCCAAGCAATAAGACCTGCCCTCTCAGTCACGTTTCATTACAAATTCCCTGACTGCAAAAATTCTTTTGCTTCTATCAAATTTGCAGAACCTTCTTCCAAGGTATGGCTTCATATTCTTGCATTTGTTTTACTTTGTTTTTCCCTGTTGCTGTTCGCTCATCCCCAAGTCAAACTCATGCTATTCTCTACCACGTCAGCCTACCGCACCACCCCGAACCCATCAACCACCACCATGAGACCAACCGATCACCGAGACAAACCCCAGCCTGCCACCACGTCATCATCACTCACCACGGCTCCAGCTCCTCTACAACCCCAGTTCGTCACCACCTCCACCCCAACACCGTGACACCACCACCGAACACACGTCTCCACCATCACGTCTCACGCCGAACCCCGAGACCAGCTCCAAGTCGAGACCACCCCCTCCCGTGCCTCCTCCACGAACCCACTGCCTCCACGCGATACCCAGTCGCCACCTTCGTCTGATCGAACCCAGCCACGCCTGCCACCACCACGGCACGATCCCCACGCCGAACCCCTGACATCTCCAGGCCGAGACCAGCCCATGCCCCAACCCGAGCAACACCAACCGAGAACGAACCCCTGACATCCCACGACCAAACCCAGCCCCAACCATTCGTCAGATCCGAGCCTCTGCCTTGTTTTCTTTCGTCTACTTCTTTCCACTATTTTGTTTTGAAAAAAAATGAATAAGCATATGATCGCCCTTTGTTTGGTAGTACTTTTGTTTATCTTGCCTCTGACTTTGAAAAGAGAAATGAGAAAAGTTGTTTCGTCCTTGTATCTGATAATATAGTTTCCAGAGTTTTGTTTAGAGTTAAATCTGTTTTGCCTCTGACATTTGTTTGAGAAAAGAATGAAAAATGCGTGTTTTGTCACTTTGAAAATTCTAAAGTTGTAATCAAATTTTAAGAGTGGTCGGGCTAAATTGTTGTCGATTTCTACTTGTTCCTTTTCGTTTGATGGCTTCATTGGAAATGGTTATTCGTGCATGCTTTGATTTGTCTATTTATTCGTTTTATCTTATTGTGCTGTTGGTTTGAATCTAGTTGGCGCATCCGCTAACAACTGATCGTGCTATTCGCGTGCTTCCGTTAGGCATCGTATTTCTTTTCTTCAGATCTCCAGCTCCGTAGAGGTGAGTAAAGCTCACACGAATATTCATACTTATATAATTGTGAAACGACCGCAACTGAATGTGTAGAAATAAATAAATAAATAAATGATGTTATAATTACCTGTGATTTAGTTATAGTTGATGTTAATTGTTAAAAACTGCATATCGTATTATCTGTTATATCTGTTCTTATTTTACTGTTATTCTATTCTGTTAAATCACACTGCAAGTTCCCTGTAGAATAGAATCACTATGGGTTGAAATGATACATACCCGAACGGACTTTAGAATAAGGGAAGGTCGTTATGGGCTGAAATGATAGGCCTGAGCGATTTTCAATTAAATTTTATTTACTTGGGATTGCGGGTTTGAAATGATAAAACCCGGATTTTTCTTTGTAAATTACGGATTGAAATGATATAGTATCCGTATCACTTGAATTAGGCTAGAAAATATTATACAGACCCGTGGTTATTTTTCTGTATTTTCTGAATACTTTTAAATAATTTAAGTATTGTAAAAATATTTAAATTGATTTAAATTGAATTTTTAAAGTGATTTATTTAAAAATAGCAATGATTTTTCTATGTGATAAATATAAATAAATGGAGGAATATTGATTTTTTTAAAACAAAACTTAAATTTGAAAGTTTGATTTAAAG
The DNA here is from genome assembly GCA_030737815.1 of Allium fistulosum. Lineage (NCBI taxonomy): Eukaryota > Viridiplantae > Streptophyta > Magnoliopsida > Asparagales > Amaryllidaceae > Allium > Allium fistulosum. Next base: position 304,057,809 of record CM060902.1, read on the forward strand.
GAAGATGGAAACTTAAGTTAATTTAATTGAAATGAAATTTAGTTTTAAATTGGAAAAAATGGAGTTAAGTTTAAAGTTGAAATAAACGTAATAAGCAAATTTGTAAGTTTTGATTTTTCTTGTAAAATTTCTCTTTAAATAAATTTGTTAAAGGATTGAAAATGAACATTTTTAATGTATGATTTTATAAGTTTTAACTAGGTAGAATCCGTAGCACTTGTTAAGTGTTGTGGATTGTATAAATGAACCGAAAGACTAAAATGAACTAAGGCTATGATAGTACTTGGTAAGTGCTGTTTTAACAGAAACTAAAAATTTAACCTGAACTAATAAAAGGGGTTACTGTAGCACTTGTTAAGGACTGCAGTGAACTGAAATATGATTTTTGTTAAAAACTGAATTGTTATAACAGTTATAAATGTAGTTTTGTTGAATTAAATTGTTTTCCAATATAACTTACCGCTGTACTTTTTAAATGCCGTGGAAGCTGATAATTTTAATGCTATTATTTTAAGTGAATAAGTGAACTCCGGAAGGGTTAGATTTTGGAAATTTAATATTTTGATTTAAAAGAATAATGTCTTTGTTTTTAAACGATTAATTCGAAGTATATTTGATAAATTGTTTTAAATCTATAACCACGGGTTATAATAACGATTGGTTGGCAAAGAGACCGGGATCGGATATGGACATACTCTCTGTCTTACCGAAAACCACTTTGACAACCGTGTACGCGGTGGAGATTCCAGAATGAAGTAGGATGGTGGCGACGTCCTTAAGGTATTACGTGGACCCAACTCCCGTGAGTTGGCATAAGGTGGCTAAAACAGGAGCGATCTCGGACCAGTGAGGTAGCACCTCTTCTCGGACACATTTCTTCGATATTATACTCTTGTGATTTGACTAGATGGCCATCCTCCGATTTGGGAATGTTGTTCGAGGTGGAACGGTAGTGGCTGCTATGCGTATCCATCAGTCCGTGTGCGTAATTGGTATATCTACCCTGGCATTGCCTAGTTGTGCCGTGTCACCTACCATATCGAGCTTTACTACGATTATGATTTTAAGATCCGACCGCGTTAAGGTTCTCCATCCCCTTAACGCTATTTTCCGATATGATTATACTTTACTTATTTAGACACTATTATAATAGCGAATATTACTACATAGTAGATATTTTAACGGATCCTTAGAGGATGGGCGGTCCCAAGCATCTTCTAAGTTACTTGTACCTTTACTACAGTTCATTTGAGTTGGTTTACATTGTATAAGTATGTATATCCTGACTCGAGTGTTATGTTTTATTTTGCGCTCGGGTCAGCCTGAGTATTCACAGCTTTGGATTCACTTTTCTGGAGCTCGGAATCACTGGAGATTCTGCTTATCTAGTTATCTTCCTATTTTCAGTTTCAGTTGTCTTATTTCAGCTTTTGTTTAGAGACTTGTGTGTCTGGGATTTCTATTGTACTTGTTTCAGAACTGTATTGGGTTTCAGACTATGTATTTTGTATTTGATTTGAGACTATGTATTTTAGTGGCTTCATGAACCACTATGGTTATTTTTAAATTCCGCTGCGAGTTATTCTGATATTTCTGTGTCTGTGATTCTGTGAATGATTTTATTTGCTCCAAATTTTATTACAATCTGTTATTTTGCATTATTCAAGTCTGACATGTGTGGATTATTGTCGATTTGAATGGTCCAAAATAGTGGGTCGTTACAGTAGTATTGTTCGATTGAAATTCTTGGTACGCGTTGAGCCTGAACGTGATCCAACCTATGATCCCACCTTGCGACATACGTGTTGTACAAGTCTCTATTTCAACCGTGCGGAAAAATCTGTTCGGCTGGATCCGGTATATGCTGACGAAGGCCATATTGCCTCAGCACTCTATCGGGGTAGTGCATGGCTACACTTTGCAAGCAAATAATCGGGGTCCTTGCATACCAACTATGCTCCCCGTCCAAGCAAATAGGCGGCAGATCCTGTACGATCTCAGCCGTGTATGGCGTCCAGTCAACAGCATGCTCGTCCATAACATCGAGCTCATTGCGATAGAATGTAGGATGACGTGCCGGATTATCTCGCCAACGTCTATCTCCGGTCCATCTACAGTCATTATAAAAAAAGTGTGTGAATATTGGTAGAAATCAAAAAAAAATTCACTGTAAGTTTCGGGTTGCTTTTACCTTGCCCCATAAGGTAATCCTGGAGCGACGTTGGCACGAACATTTGGTCGTCCAATAGAAATACGCGTCCAAGACCATACCTGCATATTATCAGTGTTCAAAAACGTCTTTCAAAATATTTCATAAATTTGGTACACCAATAAGTCAAAACAAACATACCTGCAGAAGCGTTAGGCAACCAGCTAACCCGTTCGTTTTTCTTAGTGCCACATTATCCAACTCCTTGTACAATGTGCACAAAACCGCGCTACCCCATGAATAATCGGAAATGGTCGTAAAATCCTCTAGCAAGTACAACCATTTAACGCTAACTCTACCCTTCGAATGGTTCGCAAAAAGATGGGATGCTATAAGAAGCAATATGACAGCCCGTGTAAACTGTTCTATCTCCTCAATAGATGAATCGACCGAAATCTCCCTGCCGATTATAAGGTCATTTAGCCATTTGACCTTCAACTCTCTTCTATTGACAACCGCTTCAGGGGGTGGAATTTCTCCAAGCAAACGTTGGCATACCTCCTCGACGTCCACATTACCACCGTAATTCAACACGGCGCCTTCAATGGGAAGGCTAAGCAAAATAGATACATCTTGCAGTGTAATTGTCATTTCTCCCACCGAAAAATGAAAAGTGCAAGTATCAGGTCTCCATCTATCGCTTAAAGCTGTGATTAATGACCTGTCGAATCTGATATATTTGATCTGCATGAAATACCAGAATCCGGCTTGATGTAGTAATTGTTGAACACGTTGATCTCCAACCATCTCCATCAAATCTTCAAAACTTTGCGAATGATCCAGACAATCCACCGATTTTACACTCTGCAAACAAAGGATTATAACATACATTTTATTCAAAATGCGACATAGCTTGCAAAATTTTACTATAATTATAAAACAATTAATATTACCCTCATTAACTCTTCAACATTAGAGCGGTGATTATCCTACATATAAAGCACGCTACCGTCTACCGGTCCGCTTTCCGGTTCTTCAAAGTTCATGCAAAAAAACCATTTTTTACCAATCGTTTACAACCAATTAGTGATTTAACGGTTCACATTGGATTACTAAGATGTACAACATGCTATTTGAAACTATTTCTAGAAAATACAACCAAATTATAAGCAAATAACAAATAAATCAAAAAAACTAGGGTTTAGAAATTACCAAAATCTATTTGTGTTGAAGAGGATCCCGCTTCCATTGTTGTAGCTTTGGTTTAATCGAAGAATGAAGAAGAAATTTATAAATTTTGTGAAAAATTGGTGGAGTTTGGCTAAAATTTGGGTTTGGAGGTGGTGGGTTCGGGCATGAGAGGGGTTTTGAAGTTTGGAAATGTTTTTGGGGTTATGAAGAGAGGGGTAGCTGCTGTCTCTGTTTTAACAGCAGCTACCTGCAGGCGCAACTCATAGTTGCGCCTACGCTAAATTATAGTAGGCGCAACTATGAGTTGCGCATGCTTAAAGGTTGAAGTATGCGCAACTTGGAGTTGCGCATACGGGAAAAATAAAAAAAAAATTGGCGCAACTCAAAGTTGCGCCAAGAACAAAATAAGAAAAGCGCAACTCATAGTTGCGCTTTCTCGTGGTAGTTATAAGATGGCTGAGTTGGCTACTGACTAGACAGAAACCAGCCTTGTTTGATAATAAGTTTCAAAACCAGCTCCCATCGCGAAATAGTTTTATAAACTAGCCTACTTTGAAAATTTGTCCTTAAATAAATCAAATGTACATAAAGTTTGTTATGAAAAATTATTAACTTCACAGCTACCATGAAAAATAACCCAGGGATCAAACTTGTGAACTAGAACCAACAAATAATTAACTCAACCAGCGATAATATCAATGACATACAGTGATTTGAATAATAAACACCAAGAAAACTAAAATAGAGACCACAAAGTTTTTACATTGTTTAGCAAATTTTCTATGTCAGGCAACTACTATTCTTTATTTCTTCCAACAAGGAGTATAAAAGAGAGAGTGAAATAGAGACCGATAAAATTATAGCTAGTATAGTGAAAAGACTAATCTATAATTACAAATGGAATGACCAGTTTCACCAAATAGATTTGCCTTTGACCAAAACCCAATATAGAAATTTTGCTCAGTAGGGAATAATGTGGAAAAACCCTTATCTGAATAAGAAGAAATCGAGCATTTATTTTAGAGATAAGTTATTTGACCATGAAGGAGTGGAGACAAAATATGTCTAAATACTTCGAATAGTTTTATGAATTTGAGTTATTTTGATGCAAATAAATAATGGGGAAATTCATTTTCTTTCATAACATTTCCATGCATTTCCTTCCTATCTCTATGTAACGACCCGGATTTTTCTACACTATATTTTTCGAGATTGGTAGGTATACATATTTTACCGATATACGTGTACGGGTAGACATTGGAATTTCGACGAATAGAAAATATCCCTAGACGAGGAAAACCACTCGAACCACGCGGTCGAAGAATGTCTGAGATCGGACGTTCCGATAACTCATATGATTTCAAAACGCGAGAAAATAACCTTCTGGGGTAAGTCTCGGATGTGGACATATTTTATATCATCGGAACGAGAAAAATAAGATGAGTTGTATCGTCGAAAAAAAACACTACAATCTGATGTTCCTACAAGTAGTACAACCATAAAACATGTAATGAACTAATGAAATAAATGAAATAAAATGTCAAACCTCTAGTCACTACCCTATAGGTAGCATGCTCTTGTTCATTGATTTGATGGTCGCCGAATTCATTGTATTATATTGTCAAAACTCTAGTCACTACCCTATAGATAGCATGCTCTTGTTCATTGATTTGATGGTCTCCGAATTCACGTGCTCCTCTTTATTGGATCATGTGCATCGGACAATGGAGTAAAATGATAAATTTTAAGAAAAAAGTCACTTTTAATTCAATATGCACCATATCTTTTATATTGTAATCGTAATTAATGTCGGTAACATTAAATCATATTTAATGTTTTATTGTGGTTTGATTTGAATCTTAAGTTATATTATGTTGTCATTATACTAATTGTATTATATTGTCATTATAATAACGATATAAACTTCATTACAATGTTATTATTTGATCAAAAATTATTGAACGGGATAATTTGTTATTAATTCAAATAATGTTTATTCAATTGTTAGTTTAACAGTAAATCAGTTTATCACACACAAAGATATATGTATGTATGTATGTGCATGTATGTATGTTATAATAATATATTTTTTAGCTTTCAATAACAAATATTTAAATAACAATACTAAAAATGATCTTATTATACATTAGAATAGTACTTGTTTGAATTTAATACTTCGTAAATTAATATTATACATTTGAATGATTATAATTCTTTTTAATTCAAATATCAAATATTGAAATCAAAGAACAACGTCTTAGCATATTAATATTGATCAATTGATTATTTTATGTAAATATCTAATGGTAATATTAATATTAAAATGTCTGATTTATAATATTAGAAATAAGCATACAACAATTTACTATCGCATAATATCAATGTGTTCAGAATTTAATTAAGATCTCATCGACGCAAGTCGTCTGTAAAAATGAATTCCTATAAGATGGTTACACTAGTTTGAATATTCTGGGACCAATTTGCAATTTGGAAAATTCGATGTTTAATTAACAAAGTTACCTTTCTTGTTATAATTGCCAAAAATCCTAGACTCCGAAATGTGAAACTTCTTTCAACTCTTGCCGGTGCTGCCGATCATGATTCATTGAAGTCGCAGCCGTTATCTCCATTAGAGTCCCCGCATCGAGCCAATTCCATTTAGACCTATAACCACCAGTCTGATGCCTGATGACGAAGCCCTAATCAACATTGATGTTGTTTACCATCATCAGAGAAGGTGCTGCTGCCGTCGATGAGATGCCCTAACTTCAGGGAATTGAACTGACATAGGTGACAATGTCGCGGCCATTGCTTGACGTAGATGATAAGTGGTTGTAGATGATGATGGCGTGCGGTGATATGCGCGTATAGTGCAACTAAGGGGGAAAAAAAATCCCTTTTCTAAAGAATAAATTTAAAAACAATTTATTTAAAACATTTCAAAAAATTCAATTTTTATAAATATAATTTGAAAAATATTTTTTTGGATAATCCTGTCAATTAAACACACATCTAGGTGTATTTATAGCAACGCGATCGGCTCCTCCTCGTTTTCGCTACACCTCAAATTCCCCTGATTAAATAATATAGTTTATCTCTTTTGTCAATACAGGGGAGAGAAACTATATTATTTAAAATGAAATATGTGACTGAAATCAAGAACAATTTGAGGTGTAGCAAAAATGAGGAGTAAACGATCCTTACCCTCCCCCCCCCACACACACACAAAAATATTAAAATTATTTTATTAGTTCGAAATGTAACTAACAATTATATATTTTGTTAATTAATTTTGGACTCTTTAATAATAATTAAGAAACAATAATAATAAATTAATTATTATAAACATTATATTAATTTTTCCCTAATAATTTATAGCTTTTATAAATTATTTCTATGAATTATTTTCGATCGAAAACTTAGAGTTGCAATTGTGTGACTCCTAGGTGTGAACTCGGTCATTAGTAACATTTAAGCAATTTAAACATTAAAGTCTGCATGGACTTTGCTGAAGCATAGTAGTTTGACACGAGTTTGGTTGTTTATAGATTATCTGTGACGACCGTGGGACTTGAACCCCCCACCCCTGGAAAGCAGCACCATGCACTAACTATTGTGCTAAAAGATCTCTGTGTTAACTTTCCAAGAGGGATGTTACATTATCTATGTGAAATATAATTTCTTATCTATTAAGCGACACCTTTATGCAACGATGTATTATATACATTTTCTCTTCATCATCACTATATCATTTAGATACTTAGAGCTTAGTCAATGGTCAAAATTCTAATGACATCCGTATTTAATTGTGAAATCCAACACTAATGTCCATAGTTCAATCCAATAACAATTATCGATTAGCCAATCTGCTTTGCCTAAAGACTTTGACTTTACATTGACTACCAATTATGGTAACACCAACCTTCTATCCAGAAGATACGAATACTCTTTTGAATAGTGTTTCACTTCAAATAGTTCAATTTATACCTAGCTATGGCCTTAACTTGATCCACGTTATCTGTTATTGACCATAATCAAAGTATAGTTTGGACGCTTAAGATTCACAATATTCTCAAGTCAAAAGACTACTGCACATTGTCATGTGAAATCTTATATTTGACTTTTAAACTATAAAAGACTCTCGATGAATTATTCTATAATAGTTTCAAACAACTACACAAACGTAACCCTTTGGTTCCATAAACGATCATGAGTAATTCACTGTCATCATATGGAGAGCGTTACATATGCTAAACTTAACGAATATATTAATATCTCATTCTCAATGCATACTGACAAGCAATATTTAAAGGTAAGTATTTATTTAATTTGATTTAATACTCATGATTATGAAAACGATCGTAACTTCAAGCAATTAAATACTTTTCCCAAGTAATTTATACTTACATATATTCGATGTATTTATAACATTATTTATATCTCAATATAACAGTATATGCAATAGAAAACTAAACTAAAAGCTTATTTTATTTCTAACAAGATTCGCTATAAGGGTTAAGATATGTAATCAAAATACAATATTTCCTCTTGGGCACACCCTTAACTTTATCATTCTTCTCCTACATGAAACCCAACTTCCCTCATCCTTTCTCTTCATCTTTCTTAAGAAAATGTCAACCATTTTAGGGAAACTAAAATATGGTTTTTTCGGTTTTTCCAAGAGGAATCCAATAATGGTCTCCATTCAATCCTCTTGTGTTGGTCTAAAATAACAAAATAAGTAAGGGGGTGATTTTTAAGATGAACCAAAAGTGGTTTTGGATGGTATGCTTGTGTTCGTAGTGGCAAGAGTTGATGAATGGCGCTGGCTTCATAGTTTTTAGTAACCTAGGGTGGTCGGGAAAGCAAATTCCGATGAGAGATGGTCTTTGACGAATTATTCTGGCAATAAACCATTCAAAAAAAGATAATATGGGTTTATGCATCCCAACATGGGGAGTGCGGGGATGTGGGTGGTCAGAGGCATAAGTGAACAAGGCAGTGGTGGAAGGGGAAAAACATTGGATGTGCATGGGTTCCCATTCTTGCGCAAGCATCGCACGATGTGGGATATCAAGCGTGACGTAGATAGGTGAAGCAACGCGGTAGGCGAGCATCAGAGATAGGTCGAGCGTTGTAGTCTGCAGTGGATTGCAGGAAATAGCAACGAATGATGTGGGAAATAATTAGGAAGAAGAAAAGGAATTTTTTGAAAAAACCCTTAGCCTAAAAATATTTTCACCTAAGGTATATTATATAAATAATATACATATACATATACATACATACATATATACATACATACATACATACATATATATATATTGTTATCCAACCTTTTGACCAGGCAGTATCCGAATGGGCTAGATAAGACAAACTTGAAAGCTATCGATGCACGAAGCCCCGAGGGATAGCCACGAAGTCCAGAAACCAACGTACAATCCAGATCACAAGATGAAAACAAAGTTATCCCAGATGAATCCATCTAATTGATGGATCGATACCAATCCATAAACTTGCACCTAAAATGCCCCATTTTCCTCCCATGCTCAAGTATTGATGATGGAAATTCATTCCAAGCTCCACTGATCGATCGCATGTCACTTGCTATCGAATTCCTTGAGCACCTGAAATCAGCAAATTCATTCCTCCATCGATCCATCTTATCAGCCCGGAAACAAGCTCATAACCACGTAAACAAGATAGTAATCATGAAGCAAACAGCAAGTAGCCACATTATGAAGTATCAAAATCGATTCATATAAAGATCTTATCGATCGGTACCAATCCATGCCTATATATTGGTACTGATCCATCAACATTGCTGACTTGGCCACGTTTTCTCTAAGAAAACTACTGCTAGTTAGCGGAGATTGTGAAGGAAGACGTGGTGGAGCATTTCTCTGCAACCTACAGTTATAAATAGGAGGCCAGGGGTTCATTTTTGGTGATCTTTTTTGCTTTCTTGGAATTATTACATATTCCCTTGTAATCACCCATGGAGTGGTACCGAACCATAAGAATTGTACTAGTAAAATAGCAAGATAATCAAAAGAAATCTCAAGTGAACATAGGCAACAATTGGCCGAACCACTATAAATGATTGGTGTCTAGTTTTTACTCATTTTCCTTTAACATTTCTTCATTTTCATTCTCTACTTAATTTCTTGGGTGTTTGTGTCACTTTTTGGTACTAACATTTTGGTGCTTTCATTGAGAGCATGATTCTCAACCTATTTGGATCCATCATCCACTATTGGATTGCCTAAATCCAAGAGATAGATCCAATTTTCTTGTTTTCCACTCTTTTGAACTCATTAGATTTTCAGAAAATCTACACAAGTTGTTTTTTACCATGGCCAATAAAAGGATCAATCCACCACTTCAAGAGCTGCTGAGGATGTTGAGAATGTTGGTTCTTAACATGTTGAGGAGGTTGTACAGCCTATCGCTACATAGGTTCAGAACCAAATAGAGGTAACTACCAAGGTTGAGATGGACCGCATGATGAAGAAAATGGAGAATAAGCTCCAAGCAAGCCATGATGAGTTAAATCAGCAAATGAAACAGAGCTTGGATTTGCTAAATCAGTTGACTAACAGTCGTAGGAGAAGCAGGAAAGACTTGACATCTTCTGGTTCAGAATCTGACACTTCCTCATCATTGGAGAAAAGGCAGAGGGAAAGAAAGCAGAAGATGCTTAGAATAGAATCTAGGAAGTCAAAATAAAGACTAGGACCGAGTCACGGCAAAGGCTTATGGATCGATACCAATCCATCAAAAGGGATCGGTACTGAACCATCTAACGTTGGTTTGGGTAGTCGACTTCCAAATGACAGTGCTGGTTTGGCTTCTGGTCGTGACGTGAATGGCCAGAATGTTAGAGATCAGGCAGCTGTTGTGGATCCGCCACGAAGAGACTATGTACACGAAACTACTGAATGAATGGTTCTTCAGGAGTCAAGGGAACCTAGGTATCATGAAACTAACTGAGAGCATTTACCGAGCCAAACACTATGGGAGGAACATGGTTACCGCCGTTTAGTAGATCCATCCGAGCTGAATTTGACTGAAATGGTAAAGAGACTTATAGGCGAGAGCCAGCATCGGACTAATAATGATTGGTGCTTGTCCCCAAGACGGAATCCGTTCACAAAAGAGATCCTAAGCAAGAAGTACCCAAGGAGGTTTATGATGCCGATGATGCCGTCATATAATGGAAAGATGGATCAAGGCAACATCTGATGAAATATGATTGGCACATGGACTCTACCAGAGCTACTGGTGCTATACGTTGTCATTGTTTCCTGATTTTCCTGGAGGGAGTAGCAACGATGTGGTTCACTCGGCTGCCGCCGAGATCCATATCATCTGTCGAGCAATTAACGCAAAAGTTCATCAAGCAATTCTGTATGCACCCTACCCGTCCAAAGGACGTCATCACACTATCCAATCTCTTCCACGGGACAGGAGAATCTTTGAAAGATTTTTTGCAAAGATCTAATGCTACGGTAACCGAGGTAGGCAATCCTAAAGAAAATATCATGTTGATGGCACTGATAAGGGGTATTCATCCTGATATTGATTTTGAGAGGTAGTTGAAGATGAAACCCCCACTGATGATGGACGTTTTCTACAGAAAGGCGACTCAGTTCTTGTGCTTGGAAGACGCAAGCACTACTGCCGGAAAAACCAATGTCAGGCAGTCGATAGAGGTGATACAAAGTAATGTTGCTGTAAAGCAGTCTAGAGGGAATTCGAGCAATGTTGATGTTAATATGGAAAATAGAAGTGGTGGACAGGTCAAGAACAACAAAGAGCTAAAGACAGGAAGTCAGATTCGAGGAGACATCCCAGAATCCCGAAATATGACAACCATGCTCCATTGAACAACTCGATTAAGAACATATACTTAGCTACTCAAGGCAAAGAGTAGTACAGGAAGCCGGCTTCGAGGGAGTCGATTGAAAACGAGAAAAAGTCTGGCAGGATTTGCAGATTTCATGAGACGCATAGTCACAACGCCAACAAATGAGGACATTTGCGTGACGTGGCCAAAGATTTGATTCGTAAGAAGAAGTTACAACAATTTGTGCAAGCCCCATAGGATAGTTGGCAAGAAACTTTAAACCCCCAGCATGGGCAAGCTAGGCCTGGTGTTGATGAGCCTAGGCAGCTTGAGAAGCAATTGGTGATTACTACTATTATTGGAGGACCACATCCAGTTGAGATGAGCTGGAACGAGATGGAGTGATATGTAGGTGCATTGAAGCACGCAGTGAATGAGAGCTGTTTCACCGTTGAAGATGATGTTTTGTGTAACGACCCGTATTTTTAACACTTTAAAAATACGAATTAAAATGAAAATTTTGGATAAAAATCCGAAGGAAATAAAATTTTGTGTTGTTAAAAGTGAATTTCAAGTTAAAATACAAAACTGAATTCTGAAATAACTTATTTGTAAATTAAATATGGATGTTAACTTATATTGAATGTAAATAATGAATTGAATTTGATTGTAAACCAAATTGGTTATGATTGTAAACAAAGAATAAATAAAATGGTAGATTTAATAGTGGAAGTTTATGTTATAGAAATCATATAAATAAATGTAACTTAATAGCACAGTTGATTGAAATCAGCTAATAACTGAAACTGTAATTTGACAAAGATATTAACTTGTAATTGAACGTAAGTAAAGATTTAAATTTGAATGTAACAAGTAATTGAATTGAATTGAATTTGATTGTAAACAACGAAATAAATAAAATGTTACATTTAATATTGAAATCAACGTAAATGAATGTAATTTAATATTACTGTGAATTTAAATAAGATGATAGCTGAAGAAAATGAAAGTAAATGAATTATAAACTATTGATAACAATGTATAAGTAAATGGTTGATTCAATAATGAAAGTGTAAATCGAAATAAAAGAATTCAATTGGAATTAAATAACTTGAATTTGAATTACAATATAATTGAACGCTGAATCTAATGTAATCTTTTATACTGGATTTATAATGGAAAACCGCATTGTAAAAGATTGTTAATTACTGTGAAATTAAAAAATGAAATTTGTGAACAATTGAAATTTGATTTAAAAGTTAATAATTTAAAATTGGGAATTTTATATTGAAATTAAACTGTAGAAATAGTCATTTTTACAACTGTCTCGGATTTTGACGAAACTAGTTTCATCGGATCCGTAACAGTAAATTATTGTAAGGTTTTAATTTTCGTAGCAATCGGACTTGTCGTTTGGTCGTGCGAGCTTGAAACGCGTAGAAATTTAACGTCGTTAATTAAAATAATCGACTTCAAAAAGCTATCTTCCACATACGATTGAATTAGGCCTTGGGACTAGTTCCATTGCGTCTGGAATGGGGGTAAAACCTTATAAACGCCTGACGGCACGTCTCGTTTGGAGTTCGGATGATTTTGGACCTACCTTTAAATACGTACGCAACCGAGACAGTTTTATTTCATTTCAGAAACCCTAGCCGCCAGTATTTTAATGGCTGAAATTTGCTCGAACTTCTTTTCTCTTTATCTCTCAATCCGTTCAACGAAATCGAAAAATTCCAAAAGCAAAAGTGTAGATCTCGACGAGCTCTTCAAATCCATACGGTTGATTCGTGCTAATTCGTCACGGATTGGTCCAGATCTGGCTTTGAAGTCGTGCGTATTTTCTTGGTTTGCGTGCAAACGGTGGCGAATGGGGTGGCGAAACTTGGCGCGGAGGTGGAGCAAGGCGAGGCGCACGTGATGATATCCCCTGATCAACGTTCGGTCGCTCCTAGTTGCGCGCGTATGGAAGAAAGAGGCGTGCGTGAGTGGGTTTCTACGCGTGAAGAAGAAGAAGGTTAAACGGTTAATCAATTTTTATTATATGGCTAATCATGTTTTAAATTATATCGTTATATTAATTTAAGCGTAACTTTTGCATACGAGGTCCGCTTCGAGCGAAACATCTGGCGACGTTGGAATCGCAGCGACGAGAGCTACGCTGCAGTTTAGATCCGAAGACATTTGGAGCTCGTTAAAATTTTAGGTTAAATCGAACGTTGTTCGATTTGATTTAAAAATCGAAACTCAAGGTGAGTGTTTTATAACGCTCACAACGTACTAAATATCTTTATGGTATTTAAATTTGACATTATGAAGTGATATGAATTTATTTGTCGTTGTTTGATAAAAATTTAATTGTCATATAGATTGTCGTGTGAATTCACCGTTGAAAATTTAAATTGATAGTAAATTGAAATTAGGATTTAATTGAAATCAAATTTCCCGATATTGATAACTATGAAATTGCCGTGAATTGTATTGACTATTGGATGATTTATTTCGATGGATGCTATTGGTTGATATTTAAATGTTTGGATGTTTATTTGCTTATATATATCCTGTTATACATACATATGACACTGTGATTTGGTTTAAGTGATATATATTCATCCTTGACATTTAATTGAAATAACTAATCACTTGGCCATAGGATAGAAAACTATATACGGACACCGGGTTGGTTAAATTAAATGATTTTAAAAGTTGTTTTGAAATTATTTAAATGAATTGATTTAAGAATAAAAGCCAATTTATGGAAATTGAATTATTTTGAGTTGAAGATCGAGATGTTGGAATTTAAACTTGGTAAATGAATTTGTTTAATTATTCGAAGTTTAGATTTTAAAGAAAAAGTTGAAATACGGCGTAAATTTTCGAAAGATTGATTTGTTTTAAAAGATTGGACTTTTAATCGAACTCTGAATATTTCTAAGAAAATTTATATGAAATGATATTTCAAGTGGAGTTTGGAATTGAAAATTGATTTGAAATTGAGATTTAATTAATTTGGAATTAAATTGAAATTTAAATAAATTTGTGAATTGAACTAAATTGAAACTATTGAATTAAATTTGAAGATAAAATTGATTTGAATAGGATTTGAACTGAAATTGATTTGGAATGTAATACTTAAATGGATTCTTGAAATCCGAATGTTAATCTAAGTTTATTGAATTGGAATTGTTCCAGAAATTAAGTAAACTACTTAATACGGATGTTTAATTTGAAGAATATTCTAATTTGAATACGAAATGGTTTTAAAGCGAATCTTATATTCTTATATAAATATATGAACTGTTTTGAAATGTGAAATATTTAAAGTTTCGAAATATATTGGAAGTAAAATTGTTTATTTTGTGGTTCAAATATGTATTTGAAATTGATATTTTGAAATGGTTTATTGAGAAGCTGAATCGAGTTGAAAATGATGATTTGAGATTTGATTAAATTTTAAATTTTGGAATTCGAGTTTATGTGAAATCGAAATGAGATTTTGAGGCGAAAAGTGATTTTGAAATCGAAATGAGATTTTGAGGCGAAAAGTGATTTTGAAATCGAAATGAGATTTTGAGGCGAAAAGTGATTGTTAAATCAAAATGAGATTTTGTGGCGAAAAGTGATTTTGAAATCGAAATGAGATTTTGAGGCGAAAAGTGATTTTTAAATCGAAATGAGATTTTGAGGCGAAAAGTGATTTTGAAATCGAAATGAGATTTTGAGGCGAAAAATGATTTTGAAATCGAAATGAGATATTGAGGCGAAAAATGATTTTGAAACGGAATCTTACATCTTGAATAGATATGATGATATTTGAAATGGATTTGATTTTGAAGCGAATATGATATTTTGATATCAATTATGAATCGATTTGAAAATGTAAAAGATCGAACCGGTGTGAAAAATATAACGTAGTTATTAAAGAGACCGGGATTGGATATGGACATACTCTCTGTCGATACTGAAAACCACTTTAATAACTAATACACGTGGAGTGTTGATCCAGAATGAAGTGGATGGTTTTGGTGAACGTGTTGACTGAAGAAAGAGAACGATATTGGATGACCCCTGACATGACTAAAACAGGAGCCGCGCCGGGCCATTGAGGTTTGCCACCTCTAGCGGACACACTTCTTCGATACCATGTCTATTACTTTTGTGATTCGATTTGGGTGCACCCCTCGATTTTGGGAGTGTTGTTTCGCGGTGTTGGGGTAGTAGCTGCTATGCCCAACATCAGTCCGGATCACGCAACTACTAGTATCCTAGTTGGTATCGCCTCATGTACCTTGTCATACTGATTATCCTATTCGCGACCACTACGATTTTGGTTTGTACCTTTAGTATATGGATTGCCCTCTGGTGACTTCCGGTTTTGGGGAAACTACGGTCTTGTATATGCTCTTGGGAATATAAACTGTGTTAAGGGTGGAATGGGCCATGGCTTAACGCTATTTTAATACTTTTACTTTAATGTAGACATATTATAATAGCGTATTGTACTACATAGTAGATAGTTTAACGGATCCTTGAGAGATGGAAAAATCCCGTAACATCTCTTAAGTTATTGCACTCACGTTGACACTGGATAGGAGATGTCAAAACCCGTAAACATCTCTGACGCCGTCACACTCATATTTTCTTATTCGATTTGACTTACATGAGATATTTTAGTCCTGACTCGAGTGTTTGTCTTTTCATTACGCTCGGGTCAGCCTGAGCATTTCAGATAAGGTTGAAGATCTATTCTGGAGGACGAAGACGGAGTTTGGTATTACATCATTTGTATTCTACTACCATATTATTTTTCCGCTGCATTATTGTATTATCTCTGATATGTATGTAACTCTGATTTATGATGTATAATAATAATCAAATTTATTTATTTAACAGCTTCATGAACTGTTATTTTATTATTATATCTTGTTCCTTCCGCTGCGAGATTCTGAGTTTGTTTCTGTTCTTTCTTTTCTTTTCTTATTTAACCCCATTAACCATCCGCCCTTTTGAACGGTTTGAGTTGGACATGTGTGGATTATTGTTGACTTGAACGGTCAAAAATGGCGGGTCGTTTCAGTTGGTATCAGAGCTTTGGTTTAGATTACCTTGGCTCTAGTGGGGAATAACTCATTGAAATAGAGGTAAACTATATGAATGAGTCGAGTGTATATTAGAGAGCGTATTTGTAATTTTGATATAAAAATGATTTTATATTGTGTTAATTTGTTCCGTTGAGTATTTATGAATTCTGGTTGGTACTTGGGACGCCAAGGCATCGATAGGAATTTCTAAACACTCGAATAGGACAGATTGACATAATATTGTTTTGGATTATATTCTATATATAAAAGACTTATCTTGAAAATTTATAAATGTTGATTGTATTGGTTAGAGATGATAATATTAGATTATCATCGTTTATTGTTGATTAGTCAATATTTCTAACTATTGACTATTGAATGATTTTAAGAAATGAAACTTGTAAATATGATTGACAATGAATATAAATGGTAAATAAAATGAAATAAAAACGAATTTAAATTAAGATGGAGAATTTAAATTCCGGTGTTTTGAAAATTTATTAACAAAAATTTGAAATGTATAATATAAGTATTATATGATAGTATATTCGATTAGAAATTGTTTTCAAAGGATTTTCAAATGAAGTAAGTGTTATACTCCCCTCTTGACACTAGAGAATGATTTCGATGATGAGTGCACGCATCATCGACGTTTATTTTCGAGAGTCTAAGTGGGGGAGATCACTTAATAGCTTTTTCTAAACCCTGTTTTGATTAAAAATTGAATTTTATTTTGTATTCTCTATAGTATGACTTGATACACATTAATATAAGTATATATTATTTCAAACTTGATTTGAAATGAAACCGGAGTTGAAATTCTTAAGTTCTCTAATAAGGAATGATTTTAATGATTAAACTAAAGTAAATCTTGAATTGTTAGAAACTTATGAATTGAAAGGGTGGAATTGAATTTAAGTGAAAAAAAATTTAAAATTGTAGGAGTAACCCTTAATTTGGAAAATAATAAATTGGAAATTTATTTAATAGGTATAACACTCAAATTGAATGAAAGGAAGTTGTATATTGTTTAACTACATTCTATTTGAATAGCTATAACTTACCAAATACTTAAAAAGTTTAAAATGCTAATAAGGATAAGTAAATGAATAATATACAAGTGTGGTTGCGAATAATAAAATGTGAAGATCTATTGATAGTTGTAAATATAAAGGAAATTTAAGTTGTAAAATGAATTATATTTAAAATGAATTAAATATAAAATTAGTAAATGGAAACTAATTAAATTTGAATAAAACTAAATGTCAATAAACTTGGAAGTGTATGGAATTAAAATTTTGCCTTGGAAATGTATAATTGATTTAGTGTAGATTTGGATGGATGTTAATGTTTGATATGCATTGGTTGTTAGATGGATGGTAATTGATTAAATAGAATTCATTAGTGTAAATGGAATTGAATAAAATGAATAAAAAAAAATTTAAATAATTAAATTCAAATTTGAAGCAAAGTGAAATTAAATATAATTGAATTCAAATTAAATTGAAGCAAATTGACTTGAATTTAAATTATGAATGAAACAAACTTGAATAAATCGGAAACAAATCGAATGTAAACTTATTTCATGGATATATAAGAAAATAAACGACTTTGTGTTTGTGATTGTTTCTTTAGAAAATTTGAAGATTGATGGTTTGTACTTTGAAATAATAAAAACAAAATTTGAAAAATCCAAAATACTCAAAGAGAGCTGAAATGAAAATAGCCATAACTTTTAAATGGTTGAACGAAATTAGACGATCTTAGACTTTTCAGAAAGCCTGGAAACTGTGCTACATGTTTTGTTTAGAATGTTTTGATAAATACCTTCATCCACTAGGCTTAAAACACCAATATTAGTCGTTGGCCTGTGCGAAGTAGAAATCTGAAGCACCTTAGTATTCTTGCCATAACATTTTACTGGTGTATCGGATTTTGACGATCTTGCCCTTTCTGGAAAGCTTAGAACTTAAGCTAAAACTTTTGTTTTAAATGTCTTGTGTTTTTCTGTCATTTAGAGGGTCAAAAACGTGAGGGAACGTCGCTGACCTGCGCAATTCATTGCCAGGCTGAGGCGTATCTATTTAGTAAAACTGTCGTAACTTTTTAATGGAAAGTCCGAATTCAATGATTTTGGACATTCCGGAAAGCCTGAAACGAATGCAACAACTTTTGTTTAGATTCCATTGTCAAATTTTATCGTTTAGGTGACCAAAAACTGAGATTCGTTTGCTGTCCTGGAATTGGAATTTCAGTTTTGAAGCTAAACATGTTATATGTATGTTGTTTATGCTAAGTATATCGATCTATCTTTATATGCATAGTTCTAACTTGGTTATTGAGCATTTTAGTAGGTAGCAAAGGGGTTGCGCTTCGCTTGTGGAGCTCGCTTCTGCGCTTAATGCAAAATATAAGTTAAAATGCTAATAAACGCTAAATAAAAGGTATGTTCTCGGATTACAGTTTATGTTGTGGTATATTATTGTGTTCCCCATGTTTTGGGATGCCTCATTTTTGTAATGAGATGTATATCATGCAATTATTACTAATGTGAAATTTTTCGGTCCTAGCCGCGCAAAGGAGGTGCTGCCGAAATTTTTCAAAAATCCGGGAGTTAGAAAATATTGTGAAAAAAAAAATCCTATAACTAAATTTTGCAAATAAGTAGAATATTTTGAATGAATTATATCTAAATGATGGTTTCCCCTTCTCCATTCCTTTTCGAGGACGAAAAGTTTTAAGTGGGGGAGAATGTAACGACCCGTATTTTTAACACTTTAAAAATACGAATTAAAATGAAAATTTTGGATAAAAATCCGAAGGAAATAAAATTTTGTGTTGTTAAAAGTGAATTTCAAGTTAAAATACAAAACTGAATTCTGAAATAACTTATTTGTAAATTAAATATGGATGTTAACTTATATTGAATGTAAATAATGAATTGAATTTGATTGTAAACCAAATTGGTTATGATTGTAAACAAAGAATAAATAAAATAGTAGATTTAATAGTGGAAGTTTATGTTATTGAAATCATATAAATAAATGTAACTTAATAGCACAGTTGATTGAAATCAGCTAATAACTGAAACTGTAATTTGACAAAGATGTTAACTTGTAATTGAACGTAAGTAAAGATTTAAATTTGAATGTAACAAGTAATTGAATTGAATTGAATTTGATTGTAAACAACGAAATAAATAAAATGTTACATTTAATATTGAAATCAACGTAAATGAATGTAATTTAATATTACTGTGAATTTAAATAAGATGATAGCTGAAGAAAATGAAAGTAAATGAATTATAAACTATTGATAACAATGTATAAGTAAATGGTTGATTCAATAATGAAAGTGTAAATCGAAATAAAAGAATTCAATTGGAATTAAATAACTTGAATTTGAATTACAATATAATTAAACGCTGAATCTAATGTAATCTTTTATACTGGATTTATAATGGAAAACCGCATTGTAAAAGATTGTTAATTACTGTGAAATTAAAAAATGAAATTTGTGAACAATTGAAATTTGATTTAAAAGTTAATAATTTAAAATTGGGAATTTTATATTGAAATTAAACTGTAGAAATAGTCATTTTTACAACTGTCTCGGATTTCGACGAAACTAGTTTCATCGGATCCGTAACAGTAAATTATTGTAAGGTTTTAATTTTCGTAGCAATCGGACTTGTCGTTTGGTCGTGCGAGCTTGAAACGCGTAGAAATTTAACGTCGTTAATTAAAATAATCAACTTCAAAAAGCTATCTTCCACATACGATTGAATTAGGCCTTGGGACTAGTTCCATTGCGTCCGGAACGGGGTAAAACCTTATAAACGCCTGACGGCACGTCTCGTTTGGAGTTCGGATGATTTTGGACCTACCTTTAAATACGTACGCAACCGAGACAGTTTTATTTCATTTCAGAAACCCTAGCCGCCAGTATTTTAATGGCTGAAATTTGCTCGAACTTCTTTTCTCTTTATCTCTCAATCCGTTCAACGAAATCGAAAAATTCCAAAAGCAAAAGTGTAGATCTCGACGAGCTCTTCAAATCCATATGGTTGATTCGTGCTAATTCGTCACGGATTGGTCCAGATCTGGCTTTGAAGTCGTGCGTATTTTCTTGGTTTGCGTGCAAACGGTGACGAATGGGGTGGCGAAACTTGGCGCGGAGGTGGAGCAAGGCGAGGCGCACGTGATGATATCCCCTGATCAACGTCCGGTCGCTCCTAGTTGCGCGCGTATGGAAGAAAGAGGCGTGCGTGAGTGGGTTTCTACGCGTGAAGAAGAAGAAGGTTAAACGGTTAATCAATTTTTATTATATGGCTAATCATGTTTTAAATTATATCATTATATTAATTTAAGCGTAACTTTTGCATACGAGGTCCGCTTCGAGCGAAACATCTGGCGACTTTGGAATCGCAGCGACGAGAGCTACGCTGCAGTTTAGATCCGAAGACATTTGGAGCTCGTTAAAATTTTAGGTTAAATCGAACGTTGTTCGATTTGATTTAAAAATCGAAACTCAAGGTGAGTGTTTTATAACGCTCACAACGTACTAAATATCTTTATGGTATTTAAATTTGACATTATGAAGTGATATGAATTTATTTGTCGTTGTTTGATAAAAATTTAATTGTCATATAGATTGTCGTGTGAATTCACCGTTGAAAATTTAAATTGATAGTAAATTGAAATTAGGATTTAATTGAAATCAAATTTCCCGATATTGATAACTATGAAATTGCCGTGAATTGTATTGACTATTGGATGATTTATTTCGATGGATGCTATTGGTTGATATTTAAATGTTTGGATGTTTATTTGCTTATATATATCCTGTTATACATACATATGACACTGTGATTTGGTTTAAGTGATATATATTCATCCTTGACATTTAATTGAAATAACTAATCACTTGGCCATAGGATAGAAAACTATATACGGACACCGGGTTGGTTAAATTAAATGATTTTAAAAGTTGTTTTGAAATTATTTAAATGAATTGATTTAAGAATAAAATCCAATTTATGGAAATTGAATTATTTTGAGTTGAAGATCGAGATGTTGGAATTTAAACTTGGTAAATGAATTTGTTTAATTATTCGAAGTTTAGATTTTAAAGAAAAAGTTGAAATACGGCGTAAATTTTCGAAAGATTGATTTGTTTTAAAAGATTGGACTTTTAATCGAACTCTGAATATTTCTAAGAAAATTTATATGAAATGATATTTCAAGTGGAGTTTGGAATTGAAAATTGATTTGAAATTGAGATTTAATTAATTTGGAATTAAATTGAAATTTAAATAAATTTGTGAATTGAACTAAATTGAAACTATTGAATTAAATTTGAAGATAAAATTGATTTGAATAGGATTTGAACTGAAATTGATTTGGAATGTAATACTTAAATGGATTCTTGAAATCCGAATGTTAATCTAAGTTTATTGAATTGGAATTGTTCCAGAAATTAAGTAAACTACTTAATACGGATGTTTAATTTGAAGAATATTCTAATTTGAATACGAAATGGTTTTAAAGCGAATCTTATATTCTTATATAAATATATGAACTGTTTTGAAATGTGAAATATTTAAAGTTTCGAAATATATTGGAAGTAAAATTGTTTATTTTGTGGTTCAAATATGTATTTGAAATTGATAATTTGAAATGGTTTATTGAGAAGCTGAATCGAGTTGAAAATGATGATTTGAGATTTGATTAAATTTTAAATTTTGGAATTCGAGTTTATGTGAAATCGAAATGAGATTTTGAGGCGAAAAGTGATTTTGAAATCGAAATGAGATTTTGAGGCGAAAAGTGATTGTTAAATCAAAATGAGATTTTGTGGCGAAAAGTGATTTTGAAATCGAAATGAGATTTTGAGGCGAAAAGTGATTTTTAAATCGAAATGAGATTTTGAGGCCAAAAGTGATTTTGAAATCGAAATGAGATTTTGAGGCGAAAAATGATTTTGAAATCGAAATGAGATATTGAGGCGAAAAATGATTTTGAAACGGAATCTTACATCTTGAATAGATATGATGATATTTGAAATGGATTTGATTTTGAAGCGAATATGATATTTTGATATCAATTATGAATCGATTTGAAAATGTAAAAGATCGAACCGGTGTGAAAAATATAACGTAGTTATTAAAGAGACCGGGATCGGATATGGACATACTCTCTGTCGATACCGAAAACCACTTTAATAACTAATACACGTGGAGTGTTGATCCAGAATGAAGTGGATGGTTTTGGTGAACGTGTTGACTGAAGAAAGAGAACGATATTGGATGACCCCTGACATGACTAAAACAGGAGCCGCGCCGGGCCATTGAGGTTCGCCACCTCTAGCGGACACACTTCTTCGATACCATGTCTATTACTTTTGTGATTCGATTTGGGTGCACCCCTCGATTTTGGGAGTGTTGTTTCGCGGTGTTGGGGTAGTAGCTGCTATGCCCAACATCAGTCCGGATCACGCAACTACTAGTATCCTAGTTGGTATCTCCTCATGTACCTTATCATACTGATTATCCTATTCGCGACCACTACGATTTTGGTTTGTACCTTTAGTATATGGATTGCCCTCTGGTGACTTCCGGTTTTGGGGAAACTACGGTTTTGTATATGCTCTTGGGAATATAAACTGTGTTAAGGGTGGAATGGGCCATGGCTTAACGCTATTTTAATACTTTTACTTTAATGTAGACATATTATAATAGCGTATTGTACTACATAGTAGATAGTTTAACGGATCCTTGAGAGATGGAAAAATCCCGTAACATCTCTTAAGTTATTGCACTCACGTTGACACTGGATAGGAGATGTCAAAACCCGTAAACATCTCTGACGCCGTCACACTCATATTTTCTTATTTGATTTGACTTACATGAGATATTTTAGTCCTGACTCGAGTGTTTTGTCTTTTCATTACGCTCGGGTCAGCCTGAGCATTTCAGATAAGGTTGAAGATCTATTCTGGAGGACGAAGACGGAGTTTGGTATTACATCATTTGTATTCTACTACCATATTATTTTTCCGCTGCATTATTGTATTATCTCTGATATGTATGTAACTCTGATTTATGATGTATAATAATAATCAAATTTATTTATTTAACAGCTTCATGAACTGTTATTTTATTATTATATCTTGTTCCTTCCGCTGCGAGATTCTGAGTTTGTTTCTGTTCTTTCTTTTCTTTTCTTATTTAACCCCATTAACCATCCGCCCTTTTGAACGGTTTGAGTTGGACATGTGTGGATTATTGTCGACTTGAACGGTCAAAAATGGCGGGTCGTTTCATTTTGGCAAAACAACTTAGAACCATAACAAATGATATTGTTTTCTGAAATAGAGATGATGATGGGTTAGAGGCCCGAACGATTGATCTGTTAGTGATATCAGCCATGATTGGCCATGTTGTTGTTAGAAAGGCGTAGGTTGACTGTGGGAGTTCAGTCAGCATTTTATTTAAGAAAGCCTACGGCCAGATGCTTCTGAGGGCAAGGACTTAAATCCATGTAAATCTTGGATCCAGGGATTTAACGGGACTGCTACCGAGCCAGTGGGATGTGTGGATCTATCGGTGGTGCTTGGAGAGGGTGACCACAAGAGAGTGCGGGTCGTGCCTTTTGTTGTGTTGTATATTTATTCTGCTTATAATGCCTTTTTGGACCAACTAGCCCTTGCTAAATTCTGAGCGGTTATAACTCCTTGGTTCCTAACGATGAAGTTCTCGAAAGAGAATGGTGTAGGAATAGTGCAAGGGGGTCAGGGGCTTGGCCGCGAATGTTATGTCGCTGAGCTAAAGAAGGCGAGGCGAAGATAGAAGGGAAAGGGTGTGGAGAAGAATCTCTACATCATGGCTTTAGACGCATAGCAACCACTGTTGAGCCATGGCTCAGGCTTCATAGTTGGTTCCATAAGGATATGGACTCGTGGAAAGAGCCGGAGGATGGAAGGGCAGCTCCGGCCGAGTTGATAATCAACATCCTGATCAGCTAGGATGATCCTACACGGGTCCCTAAGGTTGGATCACAGCTTGGCATGAAGATGATAAAAGAGCTAATTGGTTTTCTCCGAGCGAACCTGCATGTGTTTGCCTGGACTCACTCAGACATATGTGGAATATTGTTGGAGATAGCGAGCCATGCATTAAATGTAAATGCTAAATGCGTTCCTCTGAAACAAAAATGTCGCAGACCGGGTCCGAAGAGATCTGCTGCACTCAAAGAAGAAGTAGAGAAGTTATGAGACAATAGCTTCATCCGCGATGCCCTATACTAGGAGTGGGCATCCAATCCAGTCCTAGTGGAAAAAGCTAACGGTAATTGGATATACATTGGCTATTCAAACCTGAACAAGGCATGCTAGAATAATAGCTTCCCACTTCCGAAGATTGATCTGTTAGTCCTTGAGAAGTTGGTTTTGATGACAACAACCTTAGAATAAGATTATAAAATATAAATACTAACATTATTGTTTAGATATATATGTATATGCAGGATATATATACAGGTACCAAAGAATGAAGACTGAACGGTATAGAGATTCAATAACTGATGAACTCAAGATCGAAGATATCAAGATTCAAGACTCATGAGTATCAAGATTATTAAGAGTTCAAGATTTCAAGATAAGTAATTTAGTTAGGAATTTTGTTAAAACTCCTAGAAAAGCACTGACATCTTAAAATCCATTTATTCGTGGAATGGAATCCACTTCGAGCCCGTTAAAGGGATGGAACCCTAAGTAGGATGGAACCTACAAAAAATCTAGTGGAACATTGTTTTGTATCCTCTAACTTTTATTCAAATGATTTACAAAATTATATCTTGTTTTCAAAATGATTTCAAAATCTTCCTTTTTAAATCAAAAACATCTATCCTGGTTTTAAAATACTTTTAGCCTCAAAATAATCTTTATTTTCAATATCAAATTATCCTTGGTTTTAAACTATCTTTTAATTATAATATATTTAACTTTTAATATTTATACTTAGATTTAAATATAAAATTATAGTAAAATTTTATATATACCAAAATATTATTTTCTATACTTATTTATGTATTTTAACTATAGTTAAGTATATTTATAAAGTTTAAAATAGTTTTAATACAAGATATAAGTTATTTTCAAAGAAAAACAAATTACCAAAAATAACTTAGGCTTGTCAACAACCCCAAGGACCCCTTGTCGACAAGGTGACAGTTTATTTCAAAAGTTTGAATTTCAAAGGAAGTGTCTATTCGTCATATCCTTTCACGAATGGACATGGTTGTTGTTCTACTATAAATAGGGGATGTTTTAAATGAATTTATATTCATATTTTCTCTGATTTCACTCCTCTTCTTCTTCCACATTTCTTTATATACATTTTTACCATTACTCTGCCGAAATCACCATTGGATCTAACTAGATCATCTCTGGTTTGATTCTCTATCACTATCTCAACAAGATCCCAGTGCTATTCAGAGTTATAGACTTCTTTGTATTCAATCGAGCGAGAAAAGGTGTGATTGTAGCCTGGAAAATCAATCGGGTGAACTTGTTGCCCGTAAAATCAAGTATCTCTACCCAGAGGATTGTGAACCTGGAGCGGTGTACCTCGTGGCCTTGAAATCGAGGGTGTAATTGTAAGAATTGATTTAGAAAGGAAATCTGTACTTGTGTTGCGGGACTGGATGTAGGGTAACTTCGAACCAGTATAAAATCCGGCGTGTTCTTTTCTTTATTGCTTTTACTTTATATCTGCATCTGTGTTTGATTCTGTGATCATATCTGTGTCTGAATATTACATACATTTGTGTTCAAATTAATATAAACTCAAAAAGAATTAGTAATTCCTTAAAACACTATTCACCCCCCCTCTGTGTTAATTCTAGCCTTAAGATCCGTAATCCGCATTTCTCATATTTGGTATCGGAGCGAGGTTTTCAAAGTTTCATAATATGAATTTTGAAAAAGCTTTTAAAATGGCTATGTTTGAAAAACTTGTTAATACTAGTATAGAAATATTCAGATCATCACTGTCTCATGAGTCTACATATAATCGATATTCAAATTCAAGTTGTCTACCAAAATTGTATGATGTGCAGGAAACATGTTTTATGGGTGTTGAGGAATCAATCCATAATGGACAAATTGTGCAGATAAAAAAGAATAAATGGATACTCGATAGTGGATGCTCTAGACACATGACTGGTAATCCGTATATGCTGAATGATATAATATACAAAGACGGAGGACTGGTTAACTTTGGAGACAACTCAAAAAGATATGTGATTGGCATCGGCAATGTCGGTAACTCTGAAACTCCTATTATTACTAATGTTTTGCTAGTTAAGAATCTAAAACATAATCTGCTAAGTATTAGTCAACTTTGCGATAAAGGATATAAAATTAAATTTGAAAAAGATAAGTGTCACATTGAAGATAATAATTCAACCATAATATTTGAGGGAATTAGGAAAAAGAATATTTATATTCTTAGTATGAAAGTTTCAAATGATAACCCGTGTCTTTTGGCAAATACAAGTGACCCTTGGATTTGGCATAAGAGATTTGGTCATTTGAATTTCAAACTCTTATCTAGACTGTCAAAACATGATCTAGTAAGAGGTCTCCCTAAAATGAATTTTAAAGTAGATAGTTTATGTGATGCATGTTAATTAGGAAAACTTAGAAAAAGTTCCTTTAAATTAAAAGATATGATTTCAACTTCAAAACCTCTTGAATTACTTCATCTTGATTTATTTGGTCCATCTCAAATTCAGTCAATAAATCACAGTAAATATGTTTTTGTAATTGTAGATGATTATTCTAGATTTACATGGACAATAATTTTGAAACATAAAAGTGGTACTTTTGAAAGTTTTAAGAACTTTACAAAAAGAATTCAAAATCAACTTTCTGTAAAAATTATAACCATCCGTAGTGATCACGGTGGTGAATTTGAAAATAAAAAGTTTGAGGAATTCTACAATAAAAAGGGAATAACTCACAATTTTTCATTTCCAAGAACTCCACAACAAAACGGAGTAGTAGAACGTAAAAATAGGACGATTCAAGAGTGTGCGAGAACTATGCTTTCGGATAGTAAATTACCAAAACATTTTTGGGTAGAAGCAGTTGCTACCGCCTGTTATATTTTAAATAGAATTTTAATTAGACCTTTAACTGATAAGACATCTTATGAACTTCTTCACGGAAAGAAACCTAAGGTATCTTATTTTAAAAATTTTGGAAGTAAATGTTTTATTTTAAATACAAAAGATAACTTAGATAAATTTGATCCTAAATCCGACAAAGGTATCTTTATCGGATATTCTAATAGAAGTAAAGCATACAGAGTGTTTAATTTAAGAACTAACACCATCGAAGAAACAATGCATGTTTCATTTGATGAAAATCTCAAAAAAATTGAAGATACAAATGCTGAAGAGGATTTAATTACTCAAAATCAGGAGTCAACTGAAACTAATAATGAAATTAATCATCCTAATAAAAAAGATTAAACTTTTAAAAGATCATCCTATAGAAAATATACTAGGAGATATGCAATCTGTTGTTACAACTAGAAATCAACTAAGTAAAATGAGCAATGTAGCCTTTATATCAACCATTGAACCCAAAAATCCAAAAGAAGCATCAACTGATGATTCATGGATTTTGGCTATGCAAGAAGAACTAAATCAATTCACTAGAAATGATGTTTGGGAACTTGTTCCTAGACCTGAAAATAAAACTATAATTGGAACTAAATGGGTTTATAAAAATAAAATGAATGAACAAGGTGAGGTCGTTAGAAATAAAGCCCGATTAGTCGCTCAAGGTTATTGTCAAAAAGAAGGAATAGATTATGATGAAACCTTTACTCCCGTAGCAAGATTAGAAGCCATTAGGATTCTACGTGCTTTCGCAAATCATAATAATTTCAAATTATTTCAAATGGATGTTAAAAGTGCCTTTTTAAATGGATTTGTAAAAGAGGAAGTATATGTTGAACAACCACCACTTTTTGAAGATGAAAAATTACCAAATCATGTTTACAAACTTAAGAAAGCTCTATATGGTCTAAAACAAGCTCCTAGAGCCTGGTATGATAGACTAAGATCTTACTTATTACAATCAAACTTTGAAATTGGTAAAGTAGATAATACTCTTTTTACTAAAAGAAATAAAAATGATATTCAACTAGTACAAGTTTACGTAGATGATATCATTTTCGGATCAACTAATTTTGAAATGAATAAAGAATTTTTTGAAATAATGACAAAAGAGTTTGAGATGAGTCATATGGGTGAATTAAACTTCTTTCTAGGATTGCAAATAAAACAATTAGATAATGGTATCTTTATCAGTCAAGAAAAATATGCTAAAGACCTAGTTAGTAAATTTGGTTTGACTACTGCAAGTGGAAAACCCACTCCCATGGCAACCAATGAGTACCTAAGTAAAGAAGATCTCTCGAAAGATGTAGATCAAAAATTATATAGAGGAATGATTGGATCACTACTCTATATCACTGCTAGTAGACCTGATATCATGCATAGTGTTTGTCTCTGTGCAAGATATCAATCCCAACCTAAAGAGACCCACTTAAAAGCTGTAAAACGTATCATAAGATATGTTAAACACACCTTTGATTATGGCTTATTTTATCCTAAAAATGATTCTTTTGAATTAATATCTTACTGTGATGCTGACTATGCTGGTTGTAAATCAGACCGAAAAAGTACAAGTGGAACTTGTCACTTTTTGGAGCATTCTCTGGTTTCCTGGTTTAGTAAAAAGCAAAACACAGTTTCTTTATCAACAACCGAAGCAGAGTATATTTCTGCTGCTTTGGCTTGTTCTCAAGTAATATATATGCAACAAACTTTAAAAGATTTTGGTTTAAATATCTCAAAATCACCAATTTATTGTGATACACTACACCATAGAGAGGATTTTGGCGCTGCCGTAGGCGGCGCATTTGATACGGCTACAAGCCGTATCAAATATTAATACGGCTTATAGCCGTATCTAAATTGTTTAATATGGCTTTAAGCCGTATTAATATTTGATACGGCTTGTAGCCGTATTAAATTCCGTGCCTCTTTTCGTGGGAAAATTTTCCCCAAAATGCACACTCTCCCTCCCTTTTTTTTTATTTCAGTCGACTTCATCGTTTTGTCTTCACATTTTCTGAATCAAATGAATCCCGTGCATTCATGGCTTCTTCCCATTTGGTAGCATAGTTAATCGCTTCCTTTTGCGAGTTCGACATCTAGGTTGAAATTGAAAAGGTTAATCCTTCTTGTTCGACATCTAAAAATTCGACATCTGACTTGAATTTGGTTTTTCGAGATAAAGGTTAGATCTTTGAGCTAATCCTTCTTGTTGATGATTAATTTTGACACTTCCTGAACTTCATTATTAGATAAGTAACTATGTTCGATAGGAAGACCTTGTGACTATATGGATTATTTCGGGATGAATTACTTCTTCTTCGATAAAGACCACCATAATATAAGTGGTTGTACTTTAAGTACCATTGTTGAGCGGTAATTTATTTCCAATAAAAGAACTCACGAATTTATATAGTCTTCTCTAGTGAAACATGTAATTCTCATAGGTAACGCTTATAATACTCGATTAACCCAAAGATCTCAATACTTATTCATTCGTGATGAGTACTCGGAGTCTGATGATGGGACTACAAATTTGGATAAATAGCGATTTATACTTCTTTATGTCTCTAGGAGTTTTCCAATGATCAAAATCTATTCATGTGAGATTATTATGTCCTATTCCTGTGTGTATATATGAAATGGTATGATTGAGTTGCAGTATGAAATAGTATGCTGCTCTGCTATTGTACTATATGATGTAAAGTACTAAAAATTAAAAAGGAAATATTTTTCCAAAACATATAATGTAGCATAATCAGTACATGTGCTTTTGAGTGTTCAGTATAGATATTCTACGAAATTCGATCAATGGATCGAGCTATCACTTAAAAGACAAGATTTATGTATTAGTCAATAATGTTATATCATATTGTAATATTTATGGATAGATGGTTGAACATGTAATTAATTAATATATCTCAAACAGAAGATCCAGCGAGAACATGATGTAAACTAGAAAGATAGATTAGGCTCGCGTATAATAATATTTGTGTTCAACAATCATCTAGATCAAAGAATATTTTGTTTATACTTGCAGTCTGCCAAGGTTTCAACTCATTTGTGGAATGTGATAATAATAAAATCATAAGAATTACAGTGGTAAACTAAGAAATGTCAATGTCGAGCTGTAATATAGCAGGTTCATTATTACGAAGAAACTTATTCACGTATAACTAGTAAAGACAAAATGTAAATGGAACAGCCTGAAGATGCATATGAAATTTACCTGCTATCTTTTTTCATGTGGTACTTAGAATATACTTCTTAAATATTTCATCAATACTTAGTGATAGAAATGGTTTCATACGAGAGTTCAATGATTTTATTTTAGATGAACATGGATGTTAAAGTACGAACTTAATGGGAATAGATGTGCGACTCCTAATAATATTTGTGCAGTAACAATTAGTTCTTCTTTCAATGATTGATCTTTCTTTAAGTGTTTAATATCTTGAAAAGATGAATTTACAATCAAATGTACTGTCCCAGTCGTCCTTGAAGTAAAAATTCGTTGGTGTATTCATTATAACAAAACCAAGTGGCTTCTTCAATAAAGTCGTAGATTAACCATGTAACTTGGTAGAGGTTCAATATGATTGGATTTTTTT
Organism: Allium fistulosum; assembly: GCA_030737815.1. Classification (NCBI taxonomy): domain Eukaryota; kingdom Viridiplantae; phylum Streptophyta; class Magnoliopsida; order Asparagales; family Amaryllidaceae; genus Allium; species Allium fistulosum. The sequence goes on from CM060902.1 coordinate 304,088,882, forward strand.
ATCCTTGCATAATTTACAGCTTGGTGCTAATATTGTATATGGTTTTGATATTGTTGTATAAGTGGATAAAATTAGTGTTAATGGCGCAAGCCAAGTATCAGGAGAGGGGTAATGCATAGACATTACTCCGGTGCTATAAAATAGCGCCGTTGTAATGGCAAATTTTTTGAAAACAGTTTGGTGTAGCAAAAAAAATTAATTTCTACATAAATTTTGTAAGTATAGCAAGAAACAGATATATATAAATAATAGACTATAAATTATGTGTGTGTGCGCGCGCGCTTCTTTACTTTAGCAAATTGCATTTCAAATGTTGGTATTATAAACTGAGCTGATGCCAAATATTAGTTCGGACATTCATAACAAAAGTAGTGGTTTATTGTATGAAAGTAAGGCTGATCTAAATAGATCAAATATATGTTGATTTTTACACTGTAATAGTTCAAAAAAATTGATCTTGTCAAAATAACAAAATTCAACAGCACTTTGGCAAGTAAGGGCCGTGAAAAATTAAATATACTAGCTATTAGCAACCACATGGCTTAACATATAGCTGACCAGTAAATGCATATGAGTTTACATTTACAATGAGCTATAGCGTAGAATTAAGCCACGATGGTTAGGCGTCAGAAATATAAGGAGAGATCGATGTAACAACATTGTGATATTATTTCTTTCAGAAAATTGCAGCTGGTCTAGTTTGGCGGAAAATACTTATAGAGTATAACGATTTCACGGTGGTTACACACCATTGAAAAATAATAGAGCATGGCAGTACACCACCATGGGGTCTCTACTTTTTTTTAATTGACAGGGATGAGGTGTTTAGTTGTCGAAGACTTTCGACAAAGGTCGATTTTAGATGGCCATACAGTGTATATAGCACCGTACTGTACAAAGCTCAAATATCACGGCTGCACACAACCAACACTCCTAAACACATTCAGTTGTAATCAACTAAGCTGAAACTTATGTATCGTGCTAATATTTTTTGTGGTTGTTAGTAATCGAAGCTCCCTTTGGATATGCAACGGAAAGGAATCGACCAACTTACATAATTGATTTTTCACATATTTTATTATACAAATGATCGGTAGTTCCCTATTAGAAAACGGGGAAAAAATAAGGTACAACTTACAAGACAGTACATAAACTTGTAATTATAATAATCTCATTGTATTATATTTTCCTTAAGTATGCAAAAAATTATTTCCCCTTTAGTATGAAACGAATATGCTATTTTAGCGCATGGTGTATTCCTCTTTCAGTTGTAGGGACTGAAATAGATCTTTGAACATTTTTTTCTTTTCATGCCATTTGCTCTTTATAAATGATTGTTTACTTGTCAAACTTCATGGTTATGTTTCCCTTCATAAGTTGACATGACTACTCTTGGGAAATTCACATGAATTTTAGCAAGATACACCAATCTGTAACAAAGTATAATCGAGTTTAGATTGCATTACACATTGTAACTGTAATTTAAAATTTGTATATAAAGAAAGTTATTATTCAATGCAAAAAAATTTCTTTCACTTGAGAACTTGAGATTACCTGCCATTATTTCCCGATTGAGTAGCACTTGTTATTGAAATTTGAGTTTTGGTAGCTCGTACCAAACATTTTGTAAACATATGTGAATATTTAACTAATTAATGGTAATACCTGGCAATCAAATCTGCCAGATCACTTAGTGGACGGAAAGGTAAACTCACCTAAAAAAATATCTGTACATGTTAGTGTGAAAAATTATTACATTAAAGCGTACGCCTTGTTCAGTTAAAACAAAAAAAAAGTTGAAGTAAAAATTAAAGCCAATGAAATCAAACTTGGGACTTTTAGAGTACGTCCTATATATACACTCATATATATATATATATTATATTTACGTCTAATGTTCTAATATATATGATATAGGAGGGCAATATGTCTTTAAGTATAGACAAAAAGTGGATAAATGAATCTGATCAAAGATCTACATACTATATAGACGGGGTGAAGAAGTTTATTAGTTTTGTTGATGAAAATGGTGGTAAGAAAGGAGTGTATTTATGCCTTGCACTCGGTGCAAAAATATGAAGACGATCAAATTAGATGACATTCATTTTCATTTGCTTAGATGGGGTTTTATCCAATCATATACCGTATGGTATTTTCATGGGGAAAAAAGGTAGAGAAGGAAAAACAACAACCAGTTAGTCATGCCACAAGTGCCGACGAGTCTGAACCTATTATGATGGAAGATCTAGTCAATGATGCAGATAGATTTCATCATTTTCAACCTGAAAATCCATTGTCTGATCATGCTAATGTTGGAGAGCCGTCTACGGTTGATGGCAGTTGGCAGGCCAATGAAAGTAAGAAGTATAAATCACTTTTTGGTAGCGCAAAAGAGCCACTGTATCCTTCATGTTCAAAAGGGTTGACGAAGCTGTATACCATTGTGAAACCGAATAGCTTGAAGACCCAATACGGCTTTTCAAATAATGGTGTGACTGCACTCCTCGAACTAATAAAGGAGTTACTCCCCGAAGGTAACACGCTGCCGACAAAGTACTCCGACGTGAAGAAGTTAATTAAGCAAGTTGGGATGAATTACAAAACTTATGATGCATGCATCAATGATTGCATATTATACTGGAAAGATGATGCGAATAGAGTTTCGTGTACAAATTGCAACGAACCAAGATATATGACATCATTCAACGAAGAAAGAAAAGGCATCAAAGTACCTCGAAAGACATTAAGACATTTTCCTTTAATTTCTAGATTGAAAAGATTGTATAGTGTACCATGGATAGCAGATGCGATGACCTGGCATGGTCGTGCCAAGTCTGATCCAACCGTTATGCGTCATCCATGTGACACTTCTCAATGGAAAGCCGCGGATTATTTTGACCAAACGTTTGCTGTCGAGCCACGAAATGTCACACTTGGAATAGCAACATATGGTTTCTGTCCACATGCTTCTCTATCTAACCTTACAGTTGTTGGCCAGTAATTGTAGTACCATATAATCTTCCACCGTCTATGTGCATGAAACGAGAGTTTTCAATGTTAACACTGTTGATTTCTGGGCCAAAACAACCAGGGAAGGATATTGATGTTTATTTACAGCCGTTGATAGACGAGTTAAAGCAGTTATGGGAAGGAGTCGTTACATATGATTCATTAAATAAATCCGAATTCACAATGAGAGCTAGGGTGTTGTGGGCAATCCATGATCACCCTGCTCTTGGGACTTTATCGGGATGTACAACTCACGGTTATTTTGCATGTCTGGTTTGTGGGGAAAACACTTATTCTTATCATCTTCCTGAGAGTAAGAAGGTGTGTTACATGGGACATCGAATGTTTCTTCCTAAAGAACACAAGTTTCGATACGACAAGACAAATTTCAACAACGAACAAGAATTTCAACGTCCTAAATGGACATTGACTGGTTTTGAAGTTGAAAAGAAAGTAGCGAATATCAAAATGAAAGTTGGTAAACACAAAGAAGAAATTAGTCGAAAACGGAAAAAGTCAATTTATGAAGAAGTTGACAATGTTTCTGCATGGTACAAGAGGTCTATCTTTTTTGATTTACCATATTGGAAAGCAAATATGATTCGCCATAATATTGATGTTATGCATACGGAGAAAAATGTCACAGAGCATCTCATCAGCACCATTATGGACCATAAAGATAAGTCAAAAGATGACATCAATGCACGCAAGGATTTGAAAATCATGGGTATAAATTAAACAAAAGTTGTGGGTGATGGAAGATCCTGAAACAAATAAAATAATCATACCAAAGGCAACTTTCACTTTGAGCAAAGAAGAAAATATACGGTTTTGCACCGTTTTGAAAAACCTGAAAGTGCCCAACAAATTCTCTTCAAACTTCCACAACAATGTGAGCATCAATCCTCCCGAACTAAGAAATATGAAGTCACATGATTACCACGTCATAATGCAACATTTGCTTCCGGTATTGCTTCAACATTCTTATCCACAACATAAGAATCTGCGAAATGCTATTCATCGTATTAGTCTATTCTTTAACATTTTGTGCTCAAAGGTGATCAATAGGGAACACCTTATAAAAGCAAAGGCTAGTTTGGTAGAAGCAATGTGTGTTTTTGAAAAACATTTTCCACCTGCATTTTTTGATATCAGTATCCATCTTATGGTTCATTTAGCCGATGAAGCATTAATTTGTGGTCCTGTCAGATATAGATGGATGTATCCCTTTGAACGGTAAATAACTAATTTCAGTTATGTACATTATTATTCGATAGAAATAGCTATTATGTACAATATATAATTGACCACATTCACAGGTTGATGAAAACATATAAAGGATATATGCGCAACAAAAGATACATTGAAGGTTGTATTGTAGAAGGATATATCGTACAAGAAGCTAGCCTTTACTGCATGGAATATATGCCAAACGGAGGTGATGGCAATCATAAACATACCCGCGAAGCATTTTTAGACGAGGACGATGAGTTTGCTGGTGAGATACCTTTAGATAATGGTAAAGATATAACGTTAACCCAAGTGCAGTTTGAACAAGTACGTAGATGGGTCCTTAATAAGTACGATGGATTGGATGAATGGAAGAAGTAAGTTCACACCTTTGTTTTGAATTTCCATTTTTTAATTCAATTTATGTATTCGGTTTGATATGTGTTTTCCGTAGGAGGTATAACTCCTATGCGAAAAGTACTAGATTTCAATCACGAGGCAGAGGTACAACTGTCGAAGTCGTTCAAAGTTTTACTCTATGGTTATGCAACGAGGTATTACAACATCTTAAGTAGTTCACGTGTTTATAAGTTGGCAATACACCTTCGTGACCATGTTTTGTTTTATTTATTGTATTTTATGTAGTTGTTGAAGTGCATCGATGTTGATCCAACTCTCTGGCGGCTAGTGCATGGGCTGAAGTTCACGGCGCTTAGTTATACTAAGTACCAAGTGAATGGTTTTTTATTTTCCACGAAAATGTACGAAAATCGTATGGTAACACAAGATAGCGGTGTATGCATGAAAGCAATTACAAAATTTAGAGCGAGTGGTAAAGATAAAAATTATAAGGAAGTAGAAACAACGTATTACAGAGTCATTCAGCAGATACTTGAGTTGGATTACACTGACTTCAAACAAACAGTTTTTTATTGTGATTGGGTAAAGGTCGAGGATAAGATCAATGGTTGCAAAATAGATCCTGTTTCAAACTTGATCATGGTTAATTTAGGGAAATTGAAGAGCAAAGATAGCGTGAATGATGAGACATTTATTCTTGCATCAGAAGCGAGTCAAGTGTTCTACTCAACAGATTTAAAAAATAACGGTTGGTCTGTGGTTTTGCATACACCAAAACGGTTGACTACAAATGTGGATGACATTGAGTTTCCTACCGTCTATCAATCGGCTTTTGAAGATAATGAAAAATTAGAAGACCTTACCAAAACCATTTGTTAACTGATGAATTGTTAAATGCTTCATTTCTCGTTTGAATTCCTATTCCTTGGGGTAGTAGGAGTTTGAGATATCATTGAACCAAACAAAAATTCACATAAAGAGAAGGTTTCTTAAAATGTCTATATTGTTGTTGGTTTCTGTTATATTGAAAAGTTTCATGATAGTATGTGTTTTATAGACTTGTAGATAAAAGGGGATTTATTTTTAAAACTAAACGTGGAATCTAAATTAAAATTTACAGTGATGTTGATTTCATTTTTATTTCAGGGCAGCTGAGTTGATCAAAACTTATTTGGTATTCAGAAAATCCAGCATTTTACAGTTATGTCACAAAATCCAGCATCATCACATTCATCATGTTTAGAAGAAAAAATAGTTGATCAAAACTTATTTGGTATTCCAGTCTCAGAAAACGCTGGAAAAATCGCCACTATGCTGGGTAAACTAGTAAGAGCTCATGTGCCGATATCATACATAAGTTGGAACAAAGTACCCGGTACATATAAGGATGATGTTTGGAACCAATTGGTGGTAAGTTTTTACTTTGATTCATTTCTGACGATATTTAAAAAATATTTATGGTCAGTCACTCTATTTGCAATGTATGCAGTCGGTTTCTAAAACCCGTTTTAAGTCTGATAGAATTGATTAACTTGTTTATGTATTTTACTTTTGTAGAAAATGTATGCGCTCGACCCGCTTTCAAAGGAAATATTTTTAAAAAGAATGTCCGAGGCTTTTAGGAGACACAAAAAAAACTTGAGAGCAAGTTTTTATGACACTTTCGACAATGACGAAGAACGAATGAAAAATTGTCCACCTACAATTGCTCAAGAAGATTGGAACGAGTTCATAAAAAATGAAGCAACGCTTGAAGCGAGCGGAAGAAGGGAGTTAGCCAAAAAAAATAGATCATTGCTCAGTTATGCTCACCATACAGGCCGTAAAAGTCACGCTAGAATAGAACACGAAATGGTAAGTTATATTCATTTTTTTTTTCAAAATGATAAAAATCACAACTAACATATTTTATATATTGCAGATCGTTGCAAATCCATCTGCAAATATCAACCGTCGTCATGTATGGGAGAAGACGCACACGAAAAATGATGGTAGCATATCAGATGTCAATTCTTTGTACTTCGTAAGTTATTTTTGCTCCTAAAGTTAAACATGAGCAATTTTCTTTCTTTTATGCACTATGTGTCCATATAAGTATTATGCAATCTCAGGATCAAATTGCGAAATTGAAGGAAAAGATCACTGATAGTGATGAAGAAAAATTGACAGTGGATGAAGATATCGTATCACAAGTGATGGGAAAGGATACAAGGGGTAGGAGCCGCGGTGTTGGGACCGTCATACCAAAGACTAATATTAAGGCTTCTGCTATTGCACATAAACGATTGAAACATGTTTGTGGAGACAATGCTGAGTTGAAAATGAGGATGGGAAGTTTGGTGGGTACGGTGGGAAATTTGGAGAGTACAGTAGGAAATTTGTCTAGGCAAATGGAGCTTCTGATCAACATGGTGGGAAACATAGAACAAGGAGAATGCAACACACAACCCAATGCTTCTAAATTCGTTGTTTCTCAATCCCAGGATACGACCAATGTGGTGAACAATCAAAAATGTGAAATCCTCAACTCTGATCTAGACATAATAGCAACAGGTATTTATTAGTTTCTTTTTATTCTTAGTTGTTTTCGATGCAGTTATTTTGTTGGATAGATCTAGACAATAAATTTTATTGAAATATGTACTGTATGTCGAGATTCTACATCGTCCAAAATCCATGGAAATCTGTACCATCCACACATGAAAAATTGGTTTTGGACAATATACTGCTACCAGATGAGAGAACCAACAAAATAAATCATCAATTTGCAGAGACCTTTGTTGATGTTGGAGTGGGTGGGTATGTGTGCCATCCGAAGATTATGATTCGATATCTTTAGCAGGTATGTGAGCTCATCCAAAAATTATTTATCTTTAACATGTCATTCCTTAGTAGCAAAGTGTATGTCCATATCCAATATATCTTTCTTACAAGTATGGTGCAAGGATACCTTGGCTAGCCATTGAATTGCACTAACATGAATGGGGTTGGCAAAAGAAAATTAGATAAGCTAACTTTTATGCCTAGTGCCAAAACCATAGTTAAGGTTGGCAAAAGAAAATTAGATAAGGTTTTGATAGGCCACAACATTTACAGGCCAACCATAGTTCTGCTAAACATTTATTTCCTTTTGGTTAAGAACCTTTTATAGCCCACTATTGAATAAAAAGTATGTTGTGGTTAGCTGCCTTTCCGATTAAGTGAGATTGCATCGCCATTTTGCCAACTCCATCCAATTTCTACTCGACTGAAAAGTCCCAATTTGCAATCCTAATTTAGGTTAATAATAATAATAATAAACGTCTGCAGAATTGATTAGTACAAAAAAAATTACGCATTGGTAAATATCACGTATTCTTTTCTTTCAGCAGTTAGCCTAAAGGCCATATATGGAATGTAATCTCACTTAAAACTTGTTATAAAACTTATTGTAGTGTTTTAAAGCAACAACATATGGTCTACAAGTAGGACTAACAATTAGAACTGATACTCGCAAACCTAAACCGAATTACTCGAGAATACCCGAACTTGATGAATCTAGAGTAGGGTTGGGGTGACGAAAAATAGCATAAAAATCCAATCAAACACGATCGAACTGCCCCGAAAGATTTTACCCAAATAAATAAAAATATATGCATATGCAATGTTATTATATAACTAGATCCGATTTGATTCGAACCTCGGATCAGGTCTAAGTTTTAAAATGTATAGTACCGAAAAAAACAACTTGTCTAGAAACAAAACCAACCGCGTTGAATCCGGATCCGAACCGACGGATCTAATTGCCACACATGTCCACTAATTTCTGTGCTGCTTTTATGGAAGCACAGAAACAAATATGTATTAAAATAATGAACTGGAAAATGATTTATTGTAGTGATTGATGATGTTAGTTACAGCTGTGGCTTCGAGGGAATTCAGATTGAAACTTATCCATTGTGAACTGATAATATTTACTTATGTCTTGTTTGTATTAGTATCTGTTTCCATCTATTAAAGGAAGTTTACAAGGACATCCACTATTATATTTACATTCTTCTTTTTTTGCAATCAAGCTTTGAAATAATTTTCGATATGAGATGAACAAAGTATAGCCCTTGCCTTGTGCCATTAGATTTCGCCTTTCTGTTTTATTTATATTTATTTTTTAACGTACGTAGTTTTAAATTTTTAGCACATGAAGCTTTATTTATTGTTCAACTAAAACTACCGGTTAATTTATTAGAACATATAGCTGGTCTCCATTAGAAAACCATTTTCTTCAGTAATAAGGCATGATTCAACAATTTTCTTCAGTAATCAGGCATGATTCTTGAGCAGACTGATTCAAAACTAAGTTTTCTCTTATGCGAGTCTTTGGTTGATGTTAAACCGAGTGGACTAGAAACAGTCGAATACTTGTCTTTCTCGATTGTTCTGTTGCTAACGACTTAGAAGTAAACGACAATGACTGGTCTGAAGATTTTCAAGTCTTAAAGTGGTTTGAATTTGTAGAACTTTCAGTAAATTCTCTATTTGCTAAGAATTATTTCGCCACGACCAATCCGACTGTGTGGGACTTGCGGCATTAAACGTCGAAATAAGATTAACCGAATCGAGTTTCGTACTTGGGATTTTTGTTTTCCAGTTTTGAATACTTTGCATTTTATTTCATAATACTTTATGCAAGCTCTATTCTGTGCTGGTAGTTCCTTATGAACATGTACAACACCCAGTTTATTAGCTCTGGGCTTTCTGCCGATATGATCTAATGTCATTTATCATTGACATTCACTAACTTGTCCCCTTCAATGTTGCTTGCAGGTGAAGTAGTGAGTAAGTTAGAGGTTTGAGAATCTGTTTGGATACTCTCAGGCTGATTATCAGGCCTCGTTACTTCAATGGGAACCTGCACGGGATTAACAACATTATTATGGTTTAAATTGCAATTTAAGCAATCTGATATAATAATTGGTCAGTTAAACCCCCTTCGTTGTGTGTTGGTTTTTGTCTGTTTGTCTGTGCCTTCATTATGATCCAACGATGAATTTGCATAGCTAATGGTTTCTTAAACTGAAGTTTCTAAGCTAGTGATACGGCCTTGGGCCGTATCTAATGGGAAAATACGGCCTTGGGCCGTATCTATTTCTCCAGTTAGATACGTCCATGGCCGTATCTAACTATCCAATTAGATACGGTCCATGGCCGTATCGGCCCATGGCCGTATCTAAATCTCCAATTAGATACGGCCCATGGCCGTATCTAATTCGACAAGTAGATACAGTCCATGGCTGTATCTAATTGGATAGTTAGATACGGTCATGGGCCGTATCTAATGGTTAAACACGCTTATTTTTGATACGGCTTATGGCCGTGCCTAATGAATTTTGATACGGCCCTAAGCACTGCCTAATTAGCCTTTGTGGTGTAGTGATAATACTAGTGCAATAAATTTATCCAAAAATCCTACTCATCATGCTCGAACTAAACATATTGATATCAGGCATCATTTTCTCAGAGATAATATAAGTAAGGAAGTAATTACTCTCGATTATATCAATTCCGAGAATCAAATTGCTGGTATCTTAACAAAACCCTTAAATGAATCTATATTTACTAAATTAAGAAGAGAATTAGGTATTTGTTCAATAACTGAAATATAGAATATAAATATATAACAAGTATAATTAAAATTAAATTAAAATAAATCAAATAGCAAAATATAAGTACCTTGTCGACAACCCTCCTTTACCCCTGTCGACATATAACGAATTTATTTTTCTTTTGAAATTTTCCCACCAAAATTCAAATGGGTGGTTATATATTCTTCTTATTTCAAAATTTTGTTCATTTTTTCTGTTCTTTCTCTGTTCTAACTTCTGAAAACAATAAAACAATGGCCTCCTCCTCCAAATCAAAAAAAAATTCAACCTTTTCGTTCCCTTCTCCTTCTACCGGACCATTTCAACGAACTACGCTTGCACGAGTGATGAAAATGGAGGTTTCCTTGAAGGATGCACTGCAACTTATGACTGAAATTCAAGTGGTGCAAATCAGAATGGCCAAAGAACAAGAACGGCAAGGCAAAATCCTTAGAAACTTGCAAAAGTTTCTAATGGACAATCACGTCAATCCCATCTTGATCAATGAAGAATCCTCAAGTGTTCAAGTGCAAGAGGACATCGAGGAAGAAGAAGAAGAAGCCCCCATGGAAGAAGAGCACGTTGAAGATGACGACAAAGTTGTTTGCGTTGGCGAAGTGTGCTTTGACAAGGATGGAAATCTAGTCGAACAACGTGGAAATTTCTGTTTCCACTACCCAAATTGCTCGATTCATAGATCTCCCATTGTCAAGGATACACATTAGTTTCTTTTCTCTCTTTCTTATCGTTATTTGTATATGATCTTACTTACGTTTTCTACGCAAATGTAAATATAACATTATATAATTAATAAATGATTTGTGTTCTCATATTTGAATTCTCACATTATCATTATTATAAATATTATCATATATGGATTATTAGTTAGGAGAGTTAGTTATTAAGGGCTAAGTTTTAGTTTCAGAATTAAGTGTTGATTATTTATGATAACACTATCATTATAATCACTTGTAATATAGTATTAGATTAAGGGGGAGCTGTATAGATTTAAACTTTGTTTTTGTTGATGACAAAGGGGGAGAAGTATAAAATAGGATAGTTAAGCATAGATTAAGGGGGAGTTATTAGTTTTAGGGGGAGTTATTAGGATAGAAGTAATATTTTACAAACAAAGGTTGTCATCATCAAAAAGTGGGAGATTGTTAGTCCCTGAGAAGTTGGTTTTGATGACAACAACCTTAGAATAAGATTATAAAATATAAATACTAACATTATTGTTTAGATATATATGTATATGCAGGATATATATACAGGTACCAAAGAATGAAGACTGTACAATATAGAGATTCAAGAACTGATGAACTCAAGATCGAAGGTATCAAGATTCAAGACTCATGAGTATCAAGATTATCAAGATTTCAAGATAAGTAATTTAGTTAGGAATTTTGTTAAAACTCCTAGAAAAGCACTGACATCTTAAAATCCATTTATTCGTGGAATGGAATCCACTTCGAGCCCGTTAAAGGGATGGAACCCTAAGTAGGATGGAACCTACGAAAAATCTAGTGGAACATTGTTTTGTATCCACTAACTTTTATTCAAATGTTTTACAAAATTATATCTTGTTTTCAAAATGATTTCAAAATCTTCCTTTTTAAATCAAAAACATCTATCCTGGTTTTAAAATACTTTTAGCCCCAAAATAATCTTTATTTTCAATATCAAATTATCCTTGGTTTTAAACTATCTTTTAATTATAATATATTTAACTTTTAATATTTATACTTAGATTTAAATATAAAATTATAGTAAAATTTTATATATACCAAAATATTATTCTCTATACTTATTTATGTATTTTAACTATAGTTAAGTATATTTATAAAGTTTAAAATAGTTTTAATACAAGATAGAAGTTATTTTCAAGGAAAAACAAATTACCAAAAATAACTTAGGCTTGTCGACAACCCCAAGGACCCCTTGTCGACAAGGTGACAGTTTATTTCAAAAGTTTGAATTTCAAAGGAAGTGTCTATTCGTCATATCCTTTCAGGAATGGACATGGCTGTTGTTCTACTATAAATAGGGGCTGTTTTAAACGAATTTATATTCATATTTTCTCTAATTTCACTCCTCTTCTTCTTCCACATTTCTTTATATACATTTTTACAATTACTCTGCCGAAATCACCATTGAATCTAACTAGATCATCTCTGGTTTGATTCTCTATCACTATCTCAACAAGATCCCAGTGCTATTCAGAGTTATAGACTTCTTTGTATTCAAACGAGCGAGAAAATGTGTGATTGTAGCCTGGAAAATCAATTGGGTGAACTTGTTGCCCGTAAAATCAAGTATCTCTACCCAGAGGATTGTGAATCTGAAGCGGTGTACCTCGTGGCCTTGAAATCGAGGGTGTAATTGTAAGAATTGATTTAGAAAGGAAATCTGTACTTGTGTTGCGGGACTGGATGTAGGGTAACTCCGAACCAGTATAAAATCCGGTGTGTTCTTTCCTTTATTGCTTTTACTTTATATCTGCATCTGTGTTTGATTCTGTGATCATATCTGTGTCTGAATATTGCATACATTTGTGTTCAAATTAATATAAACTCAAAAAGAATTAGTAATTCCTTAAAACACTATTCACCCCCCTCTAGTGTTAATTCTAGCCTTAAGATCCGTAATCCGCATTTCTCACATGATCAACCAGTGGACTCGAAGGTTGGACATGAATTACTCTCATTCATGGATGTGTACTCTAGATCAATCAGATTCTGATGCACATCCCAGACCAAGAACACACCAGCTTTATAACCGACCTAAGATCGTACTGCTATCTGGTCATCCCCTTTGGATTGAAGAATGTTGGTGCAACTTACCAGAAATTAGTGAACAAAATGTTTAAAGGTCAGATAGGGCGTTCAATGGAGGTCTACTTGGACGATATGCTCATGAAGTCATGGCGATCGAGGAACCACATTGATAACTTGGCAGAGATGTTCAGCATTCTCCGGAAATACGAGATAAAGCTTAACCTTTTGAAATGCTCATTTGGCATTGCGTCAGGGAAATTCTTAGGCTTCATCATGAACTCCCATGGAATCAAAGCAATCCAAGGGAGATCGAAGCATTAAGGAACATCAAAGCCCTAGAAAAGATCAAAGAGGTCCAGAACTTGAATGGGAAGGCCATTGCCCTGAGTAGATTCATTTCCAGAGCCACTGACCAATGCATTCCTTTCTTCGATGTGATCAAGAAGGGAAGAGGAATTTCGCATGGATGTGAGGGTCAACACAACAAAAAGTAGATTTACTAGCGTTCAAAAAATGCTATCATAACTTATAGTAGCATTTTAGAGAACGTCGTTATACGACATGCAACTAAAAATTCAGGACTTTCTGTGCATTTTCATAAACGCTGCCGAAAAGTAACATAATTTTTTTTATTGTAGTTCCTTATAAACGCTACTAAAAAATATTGTTGATGCTACTAAAAATATTATAGTAGAGTTTTTTGTTTGCCCACCATATATAAGTTGGTAGCGTTTATTAAACGCTACTAAAATTATTGATTTTTTATACAGATTTTCCTTGCTGTAGTAGCTCGTTCATTTTCCACTTCATTTTGTTCACAATATATATTATATGGTAATAATTAACATATTTTAGTATAAAACCAACAATCACTCATATAATTACATATTCAAAAAACAGAAAAGCACATTAATCACATAATGAAATACGATATACAAATAATTCGATATAAAATATTTTAAACAAAATAACCACGTTCACATAAAATCCACAACTATATAGATAGAATAGTTTCAAGACAACCAAGTTAATATAAAATCCTTAATCGTACATAGGGATAAAATTTCAATCAGTGCGAAAACATAAAATTTCAAGTAAACCTAGGCTTCTTCCTACCCTTGCTAGGCTTCGAATGTTGGTGCTTTTGGTTCGATTGCGGCCCACCATAGTCATTGTTTGCACTCATAGTAACCTCGCTTCTCCTATTTCAGTTGGATTAAAAAATCATTAAGTATATGGTAAATGTGGTTTCTATAATGTGTAAGCACATGTATTTTTTTCCAACAATAATAGTGATCAAGATAATTTGATGGAAGTGTAGGTTTCTATCCTTTTGAAATATGTAAAAAGCAATATTTAGAAAAAAGGAAAATTTTACATTCTGTTGTATAATAATACAAGCTAACTTATTTAAGTGTTTTTTTATGGTAAATATTTTTTTCCTCCAATGGTTAGGTAGATGTCAAAATAAAATTAAGCTGTTTGAAAAAATATATTCAATAGCAAAATGTAATTTCAACAACACTTACATAGAATGCAGCAACAATTCCAGCAGAATCACCAGGTAACATCTTTATTTCCATACAGAAATGCCCAAAACAAGTAGCCAATAGGTGATTTTAGAAAGAGGCGTGAAAGATATTTTGTTTCCATAAGCAATAATTCCCCTTCAACTTCCCAAGCTTGTTAGCTAAAGCGCTTAATATAATAAGCTTCAATTATATATCAATGCATCTTACTTATCATATCATAATTCATCAAAAGAGACACAAGAAAGGTAAATAATGACTACTGAATTTACAAACCTGTTTCACTTCATCCTCTGATAACATACCGTCACCATTCTTATCACACCTAAAATACATGGTATTAGAAACTGAGAAATAAACCATTTTCATGTTTCATATATTCTAAGTCCTATAAAAATGATTTTTGTTTTAATATACATTTTACATGTTGAAGAATATACGAAGACGGGAGTCAAAATTTTGATTAGTTATTTCTTCCCAAAACTCTTGCAGTTGTTCTTTTGTCACAACAAAATCAGGTTTTATGCCTCGTCTTCTTGCCATCGCTACAAATAGCTCTTCTGCGAACTCCTTAAACTCTACAATGCCTATAAAAGAAGTAGAATAATAGTATTTAGATATTATTTTTTATGGATAAACCAAACACTCCTGAGAAAGCATGCCTTAAGCACCCTCACTTTGGGCTTTAGTGTATATAAGGACAGTTATTTTTCAAATCTATGGTTAATTCCACATATCAGATTTTAATAAAATGATCGAACAGGTTGCATTACAAGTTACAAAGTACTGGACAATATATTTTTGAATATATCTCAAGTCTAGGTATACTTTGTCTATATAAGTTTTGCTAATCTTGGATGTTATTTACAATAATTAATAGATGAAGTCTAGTATAGAAAACCTTAATTTTGCTATTGTTGAATATTAGTTGTGCGATAATGATATACAGAACCCTTTTTCTACGTACAACTATATTTTAGTATAATTCAGTTATGATCATTAACTACTAGTGTATAAAGTTTTATATGGACAAGGCAAGCATATACTATTCCTCTAGCTCAGCACAACAGTTCATTCATATGAATCAATGCATGTAACAAATTTCATGCAAAGCAAAGAAAATATGGCATAAGCATATGCTTATTGTTTCATGTTATAAAAGCATTGAATGCTTCACAAATCAATAATAACAACCATTAACATGTTATTTTACAAACATTCATTTTCAGTAATTTCCCATTAAAATCTATGGGTGAAATTATGTTCTTTTGAACTTAACCCAAAAAAGAAATGCTTTGTTCGAAAATTATATTTATGCTAAAGAGCATGTCACCTCACCTGATTAATGAAATTTCAATGATCGGGTGAGGATTGAAATTCAAGGATGATAATGAACCTTTTTGCTAACTACTCAAAATACCTAATGGAAAAAACGTTTTTGAAGGGAAATAAGAAAAATGACCGATTATTGTCCCAAAACTATCCTTAAAAGCCCGCCTTCAACCACAAACTCATCGAACCTCTCAAGGCAACGGGCTACCCGGTCCCACTACCTTGTCTAGAAACCTAAGCCCCTGACCATCGACCACCTTACATGTCATCACCTCTGTGTCCTTCTGAACATCTCTTCAATATCTCTTTCCAATTCCTATTTGAACTCACGTTAGTATGATTCATTTTTTCTGCTACTATCTTGTGCATCCTCTCCTGGCAAGATGTATCCACCTGTAATAGATTTTGATTTAGGGAAAGGAAAATCATAAAGCCTCACTTGATTCCAAGAAACTTCAATTCCTCCATACTCATCGAAAGATCTATAGTTGAAAACTCATGAAAAAGTAAGAAAAAAAATCGATTAATCAGAAATCGATACATGTACAAAAATATTGAAATGAAGATCAATCCTTACCGATCTTTCTATTTTATAGGTCTAGATATTAATAAAAACTCATTGTTATTATTTTATTTTCCAATTTCTGATGCCCTGTGATTCTTGAAGGCAGTATCATTGGGACCGTATCACTTCAGTATTTTACATTTGTGTCTATCATTCTCCTAACAAGGTTAAACATACAAATTCGACACTACTCTTAATGTATAAACAATCATGTGCATTCATAACTTTCTCTCTTATCTTATATGTTGTATTATCGCTTTGGGATTTGCTTTTGTTTTATGATAATGATAGTGATTAAATTTTGTATTATCAGTGCATAAAATTGAGAAAATAATAACCATCAATACATGTACAGTTCATGTTTTGCATAAATGACCTTCCCAACGACATCACTATTAAAGTTGGAAAGATATCATTTCATCCACACAAGTTAATAAACCAATTTTACCGATTCTATAATAATGTATATCTATTTTTAATATCTCAATTTTGATTTATTGTATCATGAACAAAAAAACAATTCCCACTTCTAACAAAGAGTCGGGTGCTAAAAAAGCTATTCGAAACCAAATCGAATGCAATGAAGACAGTTGCACCATAAATTTAACCGATCTACTAAGAGGTGAAAAAGCCTTTGAAATCGTAGCCAAATATTGCTATGATATAAAGCTCGATTTAATTGCTTCTGATGTAGTATACCTCAGACGTGCTTCAAAACATCCTCAAATGACTGAAGTAGTGTCCGAAAAAAATCTAATATCGCAATCTAAAACACTATTAAACCAAGTAGTACTACATAGTTGGAAAGATACAATCCAATCATTTCAAACATGTACAAAATTACTTCCTTATGCTGAGGACCTTCATATTATTAAGAGATGCATAGAATCACTAGTTGTGAAAGCATGCAGTGACCCAAATGTATTCAGTGTATTGTGTAATGGAATAAGCACAGGTTCAGGGCCAAAGAGTGTTAGCTTAGATTGGTGGTATGATGATGTATCTTTTCCTAGTTTTCCATTGTATAAAAGGTTGATTTAAGTCATGGAAGCTAGAGGTATAAAAGATGAGATAATTGCTGGGTCTATTGTTGTGTATACGAAGAAGTGTCTTTTAAATTTTGATAAGAGAAAATTTCCAGATTCGATGGCAGTGGAAGATAAAAGGGAGCTTATCAAAGATATAACATATATTTTACCTATTAAGAAAGGTGTGATATCAACTAAGTTCTTGTGTGTCCTTCTAAGAACCGCTGTGATTATAAAAGTGGTAACTCCATACCTTTCTAACTTGGAAAGAAGAATAGGTGTTCAATTATATGAGGCCAACCTTGATGATTTGCTTTTACCTACATTTTCTCATTCTATGGAGACACTTTATAATGTCGACCTTGTAGAAAGAATGCTCGTATTTTATTAATATATGGATCTAATATGAACCATTATGTGCTTCTGTTTAAATCTAAGAGGGGAAAAAACAAAATAACAAAGTAGGTTAATCAAAAACACCTACTTTCCAAGACCCCAAAACTAAAATTGAAAATTCATATAAACTTACTGTCTAAGAGTTCCAAAAGTAAACATCTCAGTGACAAAATTAATGTTCCTCTTCGAAATATCCACCCATGATGAATAAAATTTCATAATATTTTTGTGTTTTAAAGTTTTCAGCAAATGGATCTCACAATATAATCTTTCTAAGTCATCTGGGCATTGAATAAAATCATGAAGCTTCACTTGATTCCAAGCAACTTCAATTCCTTCATACTCATCGAAATCTCTATGGCTGAAAATTCATGAAAAAAAAGTAAAAAACCTAATAATCTACAATCAGTATTCTCATCCATGTACAAAAATATTGAAATGAAGATCAGTCCTAACTAAACTTTGAACAATTAATTGAACTCAATTTAAATTCCAACCATATAGCAGGAAAAGTTGGATCGAATCTTATAAGTAAAAATAAATCAAATTTAAAAAGCATCAAATCGAAATTATGAATTCAAATCTCATTCAGATTTGAACGAATTTGATAAATCAATGAATCTATTAAAGAGCTCAGTGATGTAGCATGGCATGGGAGGCTGAGAAATGAAGCGATGTTGTGGAGGTAGCCGATTGGTTAGATACTCAAGTGGTGATGGGATGAGGTTTGACAAACGAGGTATGCATTTTATGAATTAAAGAAGTTTTTTCGTTTCATGGTCAGGAGAAGTTTATTTTAGGGTTTTGGGTAGGGAATCAAAACAATTAAAAAAGAAAAGCGGGAAGGAAAAAGATTCACTGTTTATAGGGCGGGATTAGTTTAATAGCGTTATTATTTTTATTTTTTTGTCAACGGTTACAGTTCGTTATTAGACGCTGCTATCTTCTGCTACCAATAATTGACTTTCGTGTAGTGAGTGTATAGACGCATTCCAGGCTCTGGTGGATAACTTAGAGAGACCCTCTGTTCTATCGAAGCCGCTAGAGTATGAGGACTTGTTTATTTATTTGGTAGTGTTGGTGTATGCTTTGAGCGATGCACTCGTATGCGAGGGTCCCAAATCTAGAGGCAAGTGTACTACTTCAGTAAGCGGTTGACAAGAGCAAAAAAACTATCTGAAGTTGGAAAAGCTCGCAGGATGCCTGCTGATTACTTCAAGAAAGCTCCGCCCCTATTTTCAGGCTCATCTGATCAAAGTTCTGACCGACCAGCCTTTGAGATAGGTCCTATAACGACCTGAGACTTTTGGAAGGCTGTTGAAATGGAACATTGAATTGAGCCAGTATGACATAACCTATCACCCTCGAAGAGCGATCCAGGGTCAAGCTTTGGCGGATTTCATTACTGAATACACTGCGCGGAATGATACTCAGGAGAGCAGTGGAGAGCAAATTGCCAGATGGAAACTAGACACAGATGGTGCATTCAACGAACATTGTTCTAGTGTTGGAGTTGTGCCAGTGACTCTCGGGGAACGTTCGATTTGTTATGCTCTAAAACTCGACTTTCCTACAATGAAGAATGAAGCGGATCATGAGGCTTTAATCGCAGATCGCCAAGGAGTTGGGAGTTAAAACTTTGCATATTTCTGTGATTCTTAGCTAGTGGTATGTCAAGTGAGAAAAGAGTTTTAGGAAAAAGGAGCGAGGCTAACTCCTTATCCTAACCGAGCTCTTGAGCTGCTTAGTGATATTAAATATTACACCATAACGCATATTCCCAGAGAGGAAAATGAAAAGGCCGACTCATTGGTTAAGTTAGACAGTTTCGGATACAATCAGCTTATGGGTCCCGGTGGAATTTCTATTAGCTTCGAGCATCAACCAGATGGATGTCGATTCAATCTATGAGACTGAATGTGATAAGGAGTCATGGATGACTCCAATAAAGAACTATCTACAAAGAGGATTCCTTTCGGACAAAAAGAACGACGTCGCCAACTCCTTCATAAAGTATCATGATTCATCATGCTAGAGGGAATACTTTACTAGAAAGAATTCTCAGTTTCTATGCTTCAGTGTGTTGCCAACAATGAAGCCAAGCAAGTCTTAAGGGGAGTACTTAAAGGGGCCTATAGCGACCATACCGAGGAGCAAAACCCTAGCGAAGAAGATCCTTCTTTACGAGTATTTCTAGCCAACTACCAACCAAGATGCATCTGACTACACTAGAAAGTATGACAAGTGCCAGATTCACTAAGATTTTGAGAGCTCCTCCAATAGAGATTACTCAAATGGTCAGTCCCTGACCGTTCACAGTTCGGGGAATCGATATTATTGGTATGTTGCTAATATCTAAAGGTGGCGCAAAATAAGCCATCGTTGATGTTGATTACTTCACTAAATGGGCCGAGGCCTGTGTAGTTAATGCCCAGCTATTACCCTGCTATATTTCATAGTGGATTTTTACAGCTACGATTTTTCCATATAGCCCCAAATATAGCCTTTCCGCTTTAAGCCCCGCTATTTCCACTATATCCCGTTATTCCCACTATATTTCGTTATTTCCGCTATATCTTCTTTAAAAGAAATAAATTGAAAATTGACATTTATACATTATAAAAATTATTAAATTAATTTATTTAATTGAATTTCTAATACATTTCCAGAAATGAAAATACTCTGATATTTTACTAAATTCAATTATGTTATATAACAATTTTACGTTTATTTACAGTATATTCGCACATGTTTTTATTTAAAATTATTCATGTACTAATTATAATTCAATTAAATGTTAATTTTTCATTTAATTACCATTTATATATTTGCAAAAACACTAAGTACGAGTTTTATATGCTATTTTAGAGTCATTCGCTATATCCCACTATATCCTCGCTGTATACCCGCTATGACCTTTTGCACCTCCGCCGCATTGAATCCGCCGAGCGCTTTAACTGCACAGGCTGAGGTAGAGCTGTTAGCCCTAATCACGATAAAGAAAGTAATCAACTTAGTGGTCAGAAACATCATCTGTCATTTTGAAGTTCCGTAAACGATTATTTCCAATAATGGGATCCAATTCGACAGCACCGAATTTAAGGATTTCTATCATAAACACTGCATGAAGAAGAGATTTGTAGCAGTGGCACACCCTTAGGCAAATGGATAGGTTGAAGCGGTGTACAAGATTATAAAGTCCATTCTTAAAAGTGATTGGAGAAGGCCAAGGGCAAGTGGGTTGATGAACTTCTATTAGCACTTTGGGCTTATCGAACGACCTATAAGTCCGCGACTGGCCACTCTCTGTTCACCATAGCTTACGGATTAAAGGCTATGCTCCCAGTTAAACTTGAAGTACCTTCTCATCGAGTGATTCACTATAATTTACGGATGAATGAGGAACTCCTACTAGAGTCTCTTGATATGATCGATAAGAAGCGTTATGAAGCTGACTTAAGAGCGTCCGCTCACCAGAATCAAGTCACCCGATACTACAACACTAAGGTCGGAGCTTAGACCTTTGAAATTGGCAATATCATTCTCCAACAAATCTTCCCCGGCCCTGGGAACTTGGGCCTGAGTTGGGAAGGTCCGTACGCAATTGAAGGGAAGATTGGAGATGGCATGTTAAAGCTAACAACGGTAGAGGGAATCTCACTCCCACGGGTGTGGAATAGCAAGAACTTACGATGTTGTTTCACTTAAATATAAATTTGTACAAATTTAATCAAAGCTATGTAGTCAGACATAATTTGTCATTTCTAATGTTTATAGAAGAATTGTCTTTTGGAGCACCTGAATCCGTTTATACTTGATTTTACACCCTAAATAGTGTCATGTTTAAATGAACTTGCAAGTGCAAAATGCAGGTGTGCAGGTACCTAGAGATAGGTGTCAACTTAGCTTTCACAATCCATGATCAGATGTATGAAGCTCAACCACACTTGGTATCCGGAGATTGATACCCAACAACTCCTCTAACACGTGACTTGGGGGTAGGAGTATAAATATTCACAGACTGAACCGCCTTTACAGCTCGTGCCCATAGTTTGACAGAGCATCATACCTTTCCTAGAGTAGGGAAGACGAAAGGTTTGTGCCCGAAATTAGGCAGGATCTCCTTTAAACTTCGATCGATGCCCGGAGTTAGGCACGATCGCAAGTAAACATCCTATATAGGGATATCCAAACCGCTATTTTAAGTGGCTGAATCTCAACCGATGCCTAGAGTTTGGCATGATCAAAGCACGCATCCCAAAGTAGGATGCCTAAATTACCATTTAGTGATGAATCATTTCGATTGACGCCTAGAGTTAGGCGTGATTGCACTCCATACATCCCTAAAAGGAATGTTTTAGTTATTTCTCTAAGCTATTGAAATTCAACCAAGTTCCAGAGTTAGGCATGGTCATCTCCAGGCATGTGCGGATAGACGCTCTAATAATCGTCCTTACCTGCCTAAACAATGGAATGTATTAGTAACTTAGTCCAATGATGATGATGAGAAGTGGATTGCGAATATGTTGAATATTAACTGCATTTCTCAAACACTTAGTCAAATTCACATAAGATTTGAGTGAAACAAGAAGTCTATATTATTCACAATCAAAATAAGACTTGGAGGAAAAGTACAAGTGTTATTGACATACCAATTGAAAGCAAAAGCGAGGGCCAAACCCGCATAAAGCCGACTTGAAAACAAAAGGCAAAACAGGTCCTATGGCTATACAACCAAAAGCATGAAGTAGACAACTGATCACTTCTTGGAATTCTTCTTCTCCTTCATGAAAGATGGTGCACTAGACCTCATTGGTTTCTTCCTTAATCTACATCCACTTCCTTTGCCCTTCGAAGGTGAACTATGTAACGAGGTGGCAGACCTGCCTTAGGTGCTTCTGGCCATAGATAGTGTGACCAAAACGAAAATGGCCTCGCTAGGAAAAGCGATAGATAGAGGAGGAGGGTTGAAGTCGATCAGCTCTTGCTTGGTCTTTGCAGTGGACTTGAGTTGTTGTTAAGAAGCTCACTCATTGAAAGCACTTGAGCAGAGCATGAATATTTTGCGTGCCAAGGCCTGAGGTGTCGCCAATTGGAATGCTCGAAGTCGTCCTGGAAATATCCACGACCATTGAATTGGTCGTTGTCACTTGTTGTCGGTTGGGACCCCTTTTTCGGGAGACCAGAAATCATAGGCTGCCTTGAAATTTGAGAAAGATGAAAGGAGAGATTAGCGACATCGATCGGTGTCATGTCCATCTTCCCAAATATGGGTGAGTCTAATGATATATCTCCGTCAGATTGAAGCTCCATACGGGGGGCATACCATTTGAATTCCCTTCTTGAATGGGAGACAACATGCTTGTTTTCTGCATTTGCGACGCATTCGGATTATATAGAGGGACGGATGGAGCAATAGATGCAGTTAGAGATCCATAAGTGAGACCTATAGCAAGCCCTTGAGGAGTAGTGCCGGAGCCTTCAACTTGATCTTTCTGAACTATAGTAGCCAACTCCGGGTGTAAGATAAGCTCAACTGCTTTGAGCGCTTCAATTTCTACTGGACTTAGAATCTCGCTCTCCAACTTTGTCAAATTTACTTCACCTCCTTCAAAATGTTGTTGCTTTACCCATACAATCTGCTCCCATGCCAATGCTAGTGCTCGGGGATAGCCTTTGCCAAGCCATGCCAAACCTCTGAACTTGAGTACGTTGGTGTTGTAATTAGTGATGAGTGGCTCGAACTTGTCATTAACTCGTCTCTCCGCGGCTGCCACTAACTCATCCACTTTCTTGGCTTTGTCCAACGCATCATTCCTCTATTTACGAGTGCCGAGCATTTCATCAAAGTAGTTTTGAGCTGTTTGAAGGACTTCATCTTTCTCCTTTTCTTTTTTGAGTTGTGCCTTCAGCTCCTTCACCTCTTCAACCAGCTCAAGATTCCTGTGATGATTAGATTCAACTTAGATTAAGCGATCTTTTCTTTCCTACTCAATCGCCGCAATTAAGTCCTTGACTTTTCGATCGGCTTCCACCTTTGCCTTCTTCACCTCGGCGACCTCTGCATCAAGGTGGGCACTAGTCTCATTATTTTGATTCAATATAAGTCATAGTCCCATGGATTTTTTCTCCAAGCTCTTGTCATAATCTGAAATTTGCTTGGCCAACCTTCTCTAAATCAAGTACTGATCGTACACATCGCCAACGTACACTACCGTCTGACCCTTGATATCATAAGGAATATCTTTTAAATTACGGACAAACTTGCAACCCTTAAAATTGATTTTTGGTAAGCAACGTTGCAATTCAGCTATCTAAGGATTTGAAGCAATTGGCTTCTCTGCTTCAATGACAGGATGTTCGGTAGGATGCTCGATAGGCGCTTTATCAGCTCTGTGTTGAGAGGAATTAGAAGCTGTGGATTTCGATGGATGATTAGAGTGATGAGAAGTATGAGACGGAGCTGCTTGCTTGGCGAAAAGGGAAGCATGAGAGGGGTCATCACGAGGAATGTCTTCATGGCGGTTAGAGTGTCTTTTCGAACCCCTGGATGAGGGTGACCTGGATCTAGATTGATGCCTCAACGATGAGTCGTGTGGCCTATAGTCCTTCTTTCTACCTCCACAATCATGGCTTGAACGCCGGTTAGAATCAGAATCATGACTGGTCCTATTGGGTTATGCGATTGGTTTGTGTCTCAGTTGATAAGACATCTAATCCTCAAGATCCTCGTACAAACCACATCGTTCCACTGAACCTGCAAATGAAACAAAGAGGAATCAACCCTGACAGAATAAGAACATGGCACAAGCTAATCAAAGTGCAGTACATGTGTGTGCGCATATAAGTGTCCCAGTGTCCCCTCAACGGACCATGTGTTAGAATTTTGCTGATAGGGGTAATTTCCATTGCTTTAGTTGAAGGCACATCTTCATGGAAATGAACGGGGGACCCAATATCCCTAATGCTCATATTGCCAATACAAAAGGAGTCAATTACATTCAGGATTGGCCCAAATTTTACATAAGGATCCTCTGAAGGCTATACAGAAGTTTCAAAAGCAGTTGTGGCAGGCAGAGGCGGAGTCGGAGTCTGTCTTTTGGTAAGTTTAATCTTGAGACTTCTTCTTTGAAGAGGTTGTTGGTCGTCGTCGCCCTCATCAACAGATGTGTTGCAACCCACATAATCGTCATTATGGCCAACTCCATTGCCTTCACCTTCATCAAAATGTTCTCCTTCTCCTTTAGTCTCAATAACTAGACTTTGAACTGGGGGCATCGGTGAATGATCCTTATTGTCTCCGGATGAATAATCATCCTCGTCACTATCGGTGGCTTTAGGAGCGAGACTGACACTACGATCTGGGTCCAACAAGTTATAGGCTCGCGGATTCTCATCACCAAGTGGTGTCTTAAACCTCTTTATGCCTTTGGAATTTCATGAAGCTATCAGAGAGTCTCTGCCAGAGCAGCATTGTTGGGCCTATGCAGTACAATTCAAAGAACGACAAAGACGTTCGGTGATAGCAGAACTATGAACCTGGACTTGCATGAAAAGGACAAACAAAAATGAATTCATCCTTGAAATGGCTCAGTTTATTCTAGGTGCCAACCATGATTCGACAATCCTTGGATGGCTCTAAGAAAATGACGGAAGGATTTCCCTTGCGGTGCTTGAAGCTGAAAAAGTATCGAATCTCTTGATTATTGAGAACTCAATTGAAACGGCGAGCAAAGATGATAAAAAAGCTATGAAGGAATGCATAGCTATTCGGATGGACCTGAGCTGGAGCCAGCCTCATAAAGTGTGTGACTCGTTGGATAAACTGATTGAACAGTGGAACACATCCTACCAAGCATATTTATTTGCTGTACGTTGTATACCCGTCTAGGGGGTGATGTTCCCTCTAGTTGTGTGTATGAACTAACACCTCCTCGAATGGGATACCATGTTTCTCGCAGATCCTCCTGAGTGGTCCCTCCTCACTTTTTGATGATATAGAATCTACTAGATCATCTAATATAACAACATCATTGAGTGTGTCGGGAGCATCTTCGACTGTTGGGCCTTCCATAAGCTCTACTGGAACTTCTTCAGCGGGTTAACCTACTTGCGGATTCTCAAGCTAGGGTGTAGGTTATGCCAGAGTTTTTCCATGCAGATGAAATCGTAATCGAGCTTGACTCGGAATCTGATTCGGCGTATCTAGATATCGACGGACCTGCAGCTTGAGTAGAGAGATGCTTGGAACATCTATGACCCATAATTATCAAAGCTCAACACATAAGTTATATTTGATAGATTAAAAAAACTACCCTGTGTTATAGTGAGAACCCTGTGCAATGCGGTGCAAATTATGGTGTTGTGCAGTGTTAGTTTCCGATATTGTGCAATAGTTCGTTTGAAAATCAAGATGATATCCGAAGGGCTGTCATCACTGATCGTCTCAACATGTTTCACGTTATCATCCGTGCATTCAAAATGTCTTGGAACTTAGGAGATCTTGTTTGAGAAAAGCTCAAGTACGATACACATTGCAATGCTCTAAAGCAAATAAAGAACCAAAATCCACCAAGGGTTGGATCGGTACCGATCCATCCCCTTCGATGGATCTCCGCCATTTCTCATCACCTCCCCCGATCCAAAGCATGGCCGTCCATATGATGATTACCCAACCTCGTCAGCGTTGTCGCCACCTACCTAGGACTAACAAAGCTCAAGAGAAATGGCTAATTTGAATTCTAGACTGCAAATTGAGAATTTAGTTCAAGTATAAAATGGATCGGGTCTGATCCAAATAGGGCTATCGACGGCGTCATATGCAAGTTAAAGATGGGCAGCGGCGGTTCAAGAGTCAAGCGGCAGCAGATGTTCAACTTGAAAACAAAGTTCTTTAATGGCGGACTAGAACTTTAACTCAATGGCAAGAATAAAGTGAAGAAGTAAAGAGAGATGGGTCGGATATATAACCCCTGGTCCAAAAAATAGGCGATTGAATCGCCTAATCTTAAGGCTTGATTGGTGCCGATCCATGCCCATGGATCAATACCGAATGATCCATTATAAAAAAAGAAAGGAAAGAAAGTTATGAAGACTCATGTGTACATGAATGTGCATATTTATGTACTCGGAAAATACCATAAAGTATATGCATGTATATATGTGTGCATGTACATACTCAGCATTCGACTATTGAAATCGACAGAAAGCAAATTCAAACCTGAAAAATCAAGAAAGGAACTAGTTTAAAATTACCGAGCTAAGAATGAAGATCATGAGAGCACACTTCAGCTTTATAGTGCTAGGTACTAGTGAAGAATCGTAACGAATAGCTAGAGACACGACACATTATCAAAAAAGTTTGAAGGAAGGATAACAAGTATAAGAAGCACGGATTGGAGTCCGATATGGAAATCCTGACTTATCTCGATTCAAAGTACATCATGTTTGAAACAAGATGTACTTTAGGGGGCAAGTGTTATCCAACCTTTTGACCAGGCAGCATTTGAATGGACTAGACAAGACGAAATTGAAAGCTATCGAGGCACGAAGCATGGAGAGATAGCCACAAAGTCCAGAAACCAAGTACAATCCAGATCACAAGATGAAAACAAAGCCATCCCACAAAATAAAAAAGATGAATCCATCTAAGTGATGGATTGGTACCGATCCATTACCATCGATCAGTACCGATCCATAAGCTTTCACCCAAAATGCCCCATTTTCCTCCTATGCTTAAGTATTGATGATGGAAATTCATTCCAAGCTCCATTGGTCGATCGCATGTCATTTTCTATCGAATGCCTCGAGCGCCGGAAATTAGCAATTTCATTCCTCCATCGATCCATCTTATCGGCCCTGAAACAAGCTCATAAACATGAAAATAAGATAGGAATCATGAAACAAACAACAAGTCACCACATTACGAAGTATCAAAATCGATCCATATGAAGATCTTATGGATCAGTACCGAGCCATGCCTATGAATCGGTACTGATCCATCAACATTGCTGACCTGGCCATGGTATCTCTAGGACAACTGCTTCTAGTTAGTGGAGATCGTAGAGGAAGACATGGTGGAGAATTTCCCAGCATCCTATAATTATAAATAGGAGGCTAGGGACTCATTTTTGGGGATCTTTTTACTTCCTTGCAATTATTACATATTCCTTTGTAATCACCCGTGGAGTGGTACCGAATCATAAGAACTATACTTGTAAAACAACAAGATAATCAACAAAAATCTCAAGTGGACATAGGAAACAATTGGCCAAACCACTATAAACGGTTGGTGTCTTATTTTTACTCATTTTACATTTACGTTTCTTCATTTTCATTCCATACTTAATTTCTTAGGTGATCGTGTCACTTTTTGGTACTAACACACACACAGACACAGACACACACACATATATATAATATGGTTTATTTGTTTGCCCATAAGCCCACGTATCTTATATATCCCATACCTTTTGCATACGAGGCCTAATTTGGATGTGGGTTCTTGTGTTGCACTCATATTTGGATTCTCTATGATATGGTATGAGTTTGGATGACTTTTTCGAAGGTAGGTGGGAAACTAATTCAAATGATATTATGATCCATATTTGTGTATATGCATATCTATATGAATTTTCCTTAGGGTATTGCTTGATTTACACACTAGATGAATTATATGTTGATTAAATGTTTGGCCATGATTAGATGTCACTTGAAACCTCTGTGTATACTCCTACAAATGCGCAATGTAGTGGACATTGGTATGTTATGGCTTATAGAATACACATACGAAGACCTAGGTTTAACTTGAATGCTAGAACCAGATATGGATGCATGTTTGTTTGTGTTTGATTGCTCATTTTTTATTGGTTTAATGCTTGTTGTTTATGAGATGATTGAAATTTGGTAACAAATCACAGTCCAAAGATGTGAAAAAGATATTCATCAAAATTGATAAACTTGGTCAGAGTTCTCTAACTCAACCATATGGATCAATGCCGATCCATAAGGGCAAAGTTAGTTGAATTTTTGCAAAGAGTATTGATTGGTACAGATCGATACACATGGATTGGTACCGCTTGATGAAGACATTTACATGGTCGAGATCAGATGAATGGATGGCCATAGAAGATCAATAATGGAACCCTAAATAAAAGAAAATACAAGGAAGCATTAACGACTCGAAAATTAAGCCAATTAATGGACCGTTACGAATCCACGATTGATCGATATCGATTGATGGGACTTCAAGATGGACTTGGTCTTTTCTTAAGAAAACATCGGGAAAGCTTTGGTATCAGCAAGGGGAGGACTCGAAGTAGACTTAGGGTAAAACTAGGCAGTGTTAACCAATCTTCGAAGTGGCTTATCTCCTTTATACGAAGTTTGATTCCAATAGAACTTCAAATGTTGTATTATACATAAGTGCATATCTTGGAGTTATGGGCATCAATATGAGAGTGGAATAGCCACTATACGCTAATCATTGGTGGGATGGCAGGGTTAAGGTGCTTAGTAAGCAGACTCCTACGTACTCTTGTGTGTGGTGTTAAGGATGCGACAACAAGACATCAAAGAGATCTCGGATGATGTATTAATGACCAAAACCATATGCTAATAGTTAATGAATGAAAGGGGAAATGTGGATCCTTGGAAGAATATTAAAAGGAAACCATACATGACTACATTTTGATAGTGAAAATGGATTATGGACACATTTTCTTATAGTATAGGGTTTGAATATACTCATTACAATTGGTAATCCAGGGGATGATAAACGGGTGCAAGGAGTGTGTGGTTGTATGGGTAATATTCTTCACATATAACACTCGAGACGTATAGATATAGGTGTAGGTTCCATACACCCTGGTTGGATGATTAACAGACATTACCCAGTGAAACAGTAGTAGAGACCGTATACTTTACTATGCCTTTACAGATGAACATATTATTATTATAATAACTTTTTGGATTTAGGCGAGGCAGGTCGAGGTATGGTTCCATATAACCATATGACTGTTATCTAGAATTTCATTTATTTAGTATATGTGCATTATGTACCTAATATATTGTGTTAGTTTTCTCCTCAGTCAAGTTTTATATCTAACCCATGTTTTATCTATGTAATGTTTTCTTTGACATCTCCTAGGTATTCTCGCTAGTAGGTTGAGAGTCAAGTGTTAAGGAGTACTTTCTAGTAGGTCTTAGAGCAATTAGTTGAGCTTGGAGACGCTTTTAAAGGAACTGTATCGATATGCAGTGGATGAAATGGGTAGATTTCAAAAAAATTGTTATTTGGATCATAGTGGGTCTATGTATTCTACCTGGTTTCACTAGTTCCAATCTATTTATTTTTAATAAAATCATATTCTGTTAATATTCTCTTATTCTTATTAATTAAATCTATGTTAATTAAGTGTGAAATTTGAAAAGGTATTAATATATATATATACATACATACATACATACATACATATATATATATATATATTCAAAATTAAAGAACACGACAAACATATGACATATAGTAAGTGTAATTGTTTGGTGTTTAAGGATGGAAACAAAAATGAAATTAGATCTTTATATAATCACATCAAGAACTAAAAGGAAAGAGATAAAGGAGGCATCATTGATTAATTCCACCTTTCCTCTTTTGTAAACATTTAATTAATTCTACATCTAAACAATTTATAAGGGATGGTATATAATAACAATATGTTTAAAAAAAGCAACAAACAATAGCATGGTTAATATATACATGTGTAGATATTGGATTTATATCTACCATGTGCATATTCACTATTTAAATGTACATACTATTGCCTCAATTTGAAATTGTTCGGTTGAAAATTAAATATATATATATATAAGGAAATGTTTCTAAAATACAAGTCTTAATAATTAAATATAAATATAGAAATTTACACACACACACACACATACATATACATACACACATACAAATACAATTTTTAAGCTAAAATATTTTCCAATTGATTCAAAACAAGCATCTATATTACATAAACATTTCTGATCCATTTGCAAATATGTATATACACATGAATGTGTGTGTGTATATGTGCCTGTGTGTTTGTGTATATGTATATAATTATTGCCTAAAAATAAAATTTATTTTTTCTAATCAATGCACTATAAAACCAAAATTGCATACATCAAATCAAACAAGATATCAACAAACTCTATGTTTTAGGATTATTTAACAATCCAAACATAAAATTTTAAATTATTAAATTGTATAATATGTTTAGAATATTATTATAGGTAACTTAAGAACATAGATTAACCTAAAACATTGATTTATGCATATAAAAATTTTGATTTAAATTTATCAAATTAGAAACAAATCAAATCATTTAGGAAGTTGTATAAATTGTATTATTAATTCCAAATCAAGGTGATGAATTTATTTGTCCATTTAAAACCGTGATAAATCTATTACATCTAAAAAAATTAAAATTAGAATATATCTTTCAAATTTAGCCAATGAGTGGCACTTTGATTTGGAAATCCCTCTTTAGATTATTAAACCTACCCTAACGTTGCAGGGGACCGATGAACCACATAGCCTTTATATTTATTTGATGTTTTTATTTTTTATGGAGTTGATTTTGTTTAGAAGAGGAAGAGGATAATTTCGGTCATGGCATGGCGGGAACAGGAGAAAGAAAAACAATCGAAGGAATAAAATTGGTGGATTTGTTTTAATTGAGAGAGTAGAACATTTCCAATTTTTTAACTAAAAATTCCCTAATTAATCCCTCAATTTTCTCTCACTCCACTCTTCTCTCTTCATATATGGCCATCCATTATTTTCCACCTTTATGGTGCAAAATTTCCAAAAGCCCTTCAAGAAATTTCTCTTATTTATACCCATTTAGATATATTCTGATATTGTATATCGATGCACACGAATATAACTTTTATATATGCACTCAAATAATTACAAACAACTCCAGAAAAATAAAATTATTAATAATTAATATTTCTTAAATATTAATTAGTTTACAATATTTTAGAAACTAATTAAATCGTGTGGTTTTTCGAGGAATTCACAAATACGGTTATGAAACTTCGATATGTGAATCCAGTAAATGATTAAATTTGAACAATTCAAATATTAACATTTACACGTCACCGTAACTAGTGGTGTGATAATTTGGTCGAATTCATCGCTTATAAATCTTTTAGGTAAAATCTACTATTATATTTTCTTAAGCGCTACCTTTTAGTAAGAAAATTTATATACATTCACTTCATCAACGCTATATCACGTAGGATTTATGGAATTTGATTTTGGTCAAAATTCCAATATCATCCTTATTTTACTTAGTTAGTCCATAAACAAAGTCCTTGGTTCAATAATAACATTTGTTATTAACCTACTACGATAAGAGATTTTGACTATTGTTGACCGTGATACTAATCATATACAATCGAGGAGACGAATTCTCTATTAAACAATGTTTCACTTCCAAAGCTTCAAATTAGATCCAACTATAGTCGACGGATGGATGCCATGCCACGACTTAACTATAATAAGTGGAGTTTCCACATTAAAGCTCAATTGTATTCTCTAGTCGAGAGAATTGTATAATATTGTCACTATGAGATTTTTTGTTTGATTAAGTTTTTGTTAACCAACTGGAAACTCTCGGATGACTTATTCGATAATTATCTAATAACTATCAGTACGTAAATCCTTGATGCCCCCAACATCTATGAGTAATACGCTACCCGACATTTGGAGAGCGTTACGTACTCTAGTCTCAACTGATGTATTAATATCCTCTCTCGAAACATCTTGACCAGGAATAATAAAAATACCATGTTATTTTATATTGTAATAATAATCACATGCTTATGACTCTTTGTAATTATTATCACATAACATACCATTTAAGCATTTTCTATTTTATATACTTAAATGAATTACTTAATTAATATATCACGATATAATAAGTCTATAATATAAAAAAATGCCTTTTATTTCAAACAATATTTTACTATAGAGTAATAATTTATAATAAATTACAGAATTTCCCTTAGGGCATATCCCTAAATCTCTCAATATCCTACTTGCACTTGGGTCCAATTATGGAATCTCTTCCCATCTCTTCGATCAATTTGTTTAGAATATATTGAGCCAAGCCCTTCCTGGATGGATCTGCTATGTTATCCTTAGTATTCACTCTTTCAATAATCACTTCTTTGTTGTTGATAAACTCCGTTATCAAGTGGAACTTTCAAAGAATGTGTCTTGACTTCTTGTGAGCATTTGGTTCCTTCGCGATCTGTATCACGGCATAGTTATCACATAACAATGCTATCGGTTTCTCAACGTTCAGAAACACCCCTAACTCAGTTATATATTTGTCCATCCAGACCGTTTGTTTAGCTGCTTTGTTGAAGGCGATATATTCGTCCTCCATCAGTGAATTAGCCACAATTTCCTGCTTGGACTTTTCCAACCAACTGCTTTACCATTTAATGTAAATACATAACCAGACACCAATTTGTTGTCATTAATATCACTTTGAAAACTAGAATCTATATACCGCTAGGTCTTCATTCCTATATGTAGGAATAAGTGTTTAGTATTTCTCGAATTCTTATGAATAAACTTCACTGCCATCTAATGTTTTCTCCAGGGTCAGATTGATATTGGCTTACGCATCCTAATGCATAAGTCACATTTGGTCTAGTACATATCATAGTGTATATGGTAGAATTGATTGCAGATGCATATAGTATCATCTTCGTACACTCTTTTTTCTCATCAGCATGAGGAGCATGCTTCTTGGAAAGGATGATTCCAGACTACATTTGAACATTTCCATGCTTGGAATTCTCCATATTGAACATTTTTAGTATGGTATCTATGTGCACGGATTGGAACAATCCCAACAACCTTTTGGACCTATCTCTGTAGATCCTAATACCAAGTATATAGGTTGATTCTCTCACATCCTTCATGGGAAGTTCTTGGACAACCATGGTTTCAATGATTGCATCAACGCAATGTCATTTCCAATCAAGAGCAAATCATCGACATACAAGATTAAGAACACGATAACACTACCCTGTAGTTTTCGATATACACATGTTTCCTCTGTGTTCTGATGAAAACCAAATTGTTCGATTACATTTGTAAAACACTTATTCCAACTCATTGAAGCATTCTTAAGGCCATAAATTGATCTTAACAATTTGCATGCCTTACCCTCACTCCAACCGACCTCGACATCCTCGACATCCTCGATCTACGACATATAGACGGTCTCCTCCAACATCATTTGGAAATGTCGTTTTCATGTCCATTTGCCATATTCATAGTCATAGAATGCGGCGATAACAAATGTGATCTAAATAGACTCTAGCATGGCTAGGGAAAAAATGTTTCGTCCTAGTCAATACCTTGAATTAATGGAACGCTTTCGCGACTAGTTCTGCTTTATAAGTCTCTACATATCTGTTTGAACCAAAAATGGCACAAACACCCAAAGATTCAGGGAATAAAATATGAAGAAAGTAAATGAAAAATGAGGAAAAGAGAGCACACAACAATTTATAGTGGTTCGGCAAAGCTAGGCATACGTCCACATTGATATTTTATTATTTGTTTTTGACTTGGAGATAAAAGTTCTTGGGGGTCGGTACAACTTCAACATTTAGAATAAGGAATAATGGAACTAGAGACAAAAGATCCCCAAAAATGAGCCCTACCTTCCTATTTATAGAGGCAGGGGGCCTAAAATCTCGCATGTAATATCTCCTAGCCGTTGTGCTCAAAATTGACTCGTTCTCCCAAAAAGATAGGTGCCGGCTCAAAAATACCTAGGACTCGGTACCGATCCCCAGGTTGGAGTCGGTACCGATCCCCAAGATTGATGATTCTTGCATCTTCAACTCCTTAGCTTGGATCGTCTTATGGTAGGCTTCACGAATCCATAGTTGTTTGCACCAATCTTAGCTTGTTTTTTAGCCCAAATGACGGAGTTGTGGGAGAACAAAGCTGCAGATTCAAGAGTTCATGGAGATCGATAGAGAATTGCACTTATTCAACAAACCAACCTTGAAATTAGACTCTCGACATTGAGATAAGCTTATAGAAAGAAGATGGGGTCAACCCAAGTTGCACTTGGGAGTCAGTACCGATCCCCAGGTGAGAGTCGGTACTGATCCCCAACTTGGGGGATCCTATTACCTTGTTGTCATGGATAATCTTGGCTTTGACTTCATGGCTCTGTCCGTGCTTGGTTTCTGGACTCCTGGGCTATCTCATTGGGCTTTTCACCTTGATAACTCCAAGCTCTATCTTTCCAGTTTGACCGGATTCTAGTTGGCCAAAAGATAGGATAACACTTACACCCCAAAGTACATCTTGTTTCCAATGGGATGTTCCTTGAATCGAGATAGGTTCAGATTTCTATGAAGGGTTCCATTCTATGCTTTGAACAATCACTATCTTTTCGCAAATTAATTTCGTGAATTATCATGCCCATAATGATCTGTTACGACGTTCCGCTAACATCCGGTACTATAAATCTGGACCGTAATCTCGTGGTTTGTTATTCTAAGTCTAATGATTTTAAATTAATCCCATCCATGAGTTCCCCAGGTATAAGTCTAACTTTCCTTCAACTTTAGTCACCAAGCATTGGATATATACACACATGGTTCATCACATGTGCATAAGCATTCACACACATATGCATATACCATACACATTCTTGTACATGCTTGTTTGGGAGTCGATACCGACTCCACATTTGGAATGTTTACCAAGTTTTTTTCCTGAGAATTCGGGTTCGAAAGATTATATAACCCGTTATTTCTTGCTTCGACTCCCTACTTGCTTATTCGTCTTTGATTTAAAGCTTTGAACTGCCGCCATTAGTGATTCCTTGCTCCTCAATTAACATTCGCCACCTCCTATCCATGACTGATGCTGCCGCCGCTCATCACCTGGGCCAGATCTGCCTCCACCCCGAATCCTAGTTTTAGGAGCTCATTTCTACTCGAACCGACCCTTCTTTTGAATCTCGAATTTGCAGTAATAGGTAGGTGTATAGCAAACTTGATAATGGAGATGAACTGGAACCGCCGTATACGTGGATGAAGGAGGGCATTAATGGTCGTGGTTTTTAGAGTCGATGGGGATGAAGGAGGCCTTGATTGTGGGGATCGGTGAGACTCCTACACTTAGGTGAAATTTTGCCTACTCCAATTTTCACAACTAAACTTTGCTTTAGGGATTCATGTGAAATTCCTCTTTCATCTCGAACATTTCCGAAGCATGGCTAATAACATTAAGATAGTCAGGACGATCAGCGATGACGGTCACATCGAGTAATATCTAGACTTCAAAATGTACTGCTAAAATTAACAGTTAAATAATAACCGAAATCTGAATTGCACCACACCGCACCATATTGCACAAGAATCCACTTTAGCATAGGGGCACAGTTTGTAGTTAATCTTATAATGCTGATTATCTATCAAGCTTTTTATAGAGATGGACCAAAGACGTTCCAAATGTTTGGCTGCTTAGACTACAGGTGCTCCATCTTCAAAATATATTGAATCTGATGCAGAATCAAGCTCAGCTGGAACTTCTCAGGCACAGCAAACTCCTATCCAACAAGAGCAGCAACTAGAGATTCTGCTTGTTGATCAACAAAATATGGGGAACCCTGAAGTAGATCAATAGATACCCGAAAATCCAGTTGAACCGTTATAGGGACCTCAAATAGATCCAGCACCCAATACTCTTAAGGATGCTGTAATACTGAATAACCCGATTGAATTTTTTCCTTCCAAAATTGATGAGGGGTCGGTCTCTTTGGAGGATATGCAGTAAGCATGGCATTCCATTTAATGATGTCTTGGCACCATCTTGTGACCACAGGGCTCACGATCCTCCAGAAGGGTACATAGCTTACAATAGATACATGTGTCTGGCGGGTTGCGTCCCACCATTCAATCAATTCGTTCGTCGAGTCTTGAACTTTATGAGACTGGTTCCCACACAACTGCATCTAAACAGCTATTCTTTTCTTTTGAGCACTTATTTAGTCTTCTCCGAGCATTTGAATGAGTGCTTAGCGATGAAGAAATATGATACATTTATAGCTGTAAAAGTCGAAAGGAAAACCCGTCTCTTATTTACTTGGAACCAATGAGGGGTTGCAGAATCATCTTCGGGGCTTGGAACAAGCTGAGTTACTTCAAGGCTGAATGGTTCTATGTGCGCCGTCCACCCAGGTTTGCTCGTAAATGGATATCCAGACGTTAGTTTTATTCCAAACGCCATCCATGTATTTGCCTTATAGTCTACATGTTTAATTTATCTTTCACTATTGTACAGATGTTCCGATGAGACCCAATGACGGATCACTTTCGGATACCATTAGTACTCTTGTGGCAATCCCAATTTAGGGTAGATATATAAGAAACCTATTAGCGGATGAGAATCTTCTTGCTTATGACTTATTAGAGGAAGGCCGCAACACCGGTATAGTTCCAATTGTCGACATTGAGGATGACGATAATGATAACGATGATAGTAATCCACCTACAGGAGGAAAAGTTGATCTTAAGTTGTTCCTAGCTCCAAGTCCTGGGGCTAGAGCCATAGTGGAACTAGAACTTGAAGGCGCCAAGGAAGGAGAAATTATTGAAGAAGGTGGTGAGGCCGGCTAGAGTAACATTGAAGTGGGCCATGGATCTCAGACCGAACAACCCAGAGATGACCCACCGCTTGCTCCTAAAAAGAAACTAATTGTGAGAATTTTGAAGACACGGACTTCCACTCAGTCTACACCAGTCACAATTGTAGAGAAGACTCCATCTATTCCTTCAATAGGCACATTTACTGATCTAGGGTCTATCACTACGGAGTTAAGCTCTTTTGACGTTGGTAACATTAGCATTCGACATTGGTTCTCCGATCCGCTTTGAGAAGACATCATTCCAATCGGTGTGGAAGAGGTTATTCCAATGAGTAAAGCTATAGTACATGGTCCGTCGGGGGGACAATAGGACACACACACATGTGCACTACACGACACTTGCATTTGACCCGTGTCCTTACCCGCTTGATCTAACTCATCCTTGTTTTCTTTGCAGGTTTGATGGATAAGAGAAAGCACTCATTTCAATCCTTGAAAGAGAAAGTGTATCATGCTCAGCACCCCCGGTCGAGCTCATACCATCAAGGGAGTGGTCGAGATATGCTAGCTATCGCTCCAACCGCGACAGAGACGACTGGGATAAGAGTAGTTACGACAGGGACCATTCTTCTCATGACTCCGCTTTTAAGCACTGACCTTGATCCAGATCACCTCTTTCTAGAGGCCAGGATAAGCAGCCTAACCACTGTGATGATATTCCACTGGTTGACTCTTCTAGAGCTCCACCACCTGCCTCTATCCCTTTACAATCCGTGACACTATCTCATTCCAATCGATCTTCTGAGCCTAAACATTGCAGGAGTGGTTTTGGTACATTTCATCAAAGCCCAGGCAAAGGAAGCACTGTTACTCTGGCCATTACAGAGGTGCAACAGGTAGATATGATGGGGCGAATGGTCGGGCTTAAGAGCGAATTTCCCAACATCTGCTTTGATGGAGTTAAGTTCTTGCCAAACTTAAAGAGAATTCCCGCTGAAGCCCAACAGTGGACCATCGATTGCATGATCGATGTCCATAATCAGTATAATGAATGGGTGAAGCTGGCTGAAAAGATTTCAAAAGTCTCAGGAGACAGGCTACAAGAGATAGAGAACCAGAAACTTAGTGAGGCCGAGAACAACCGAATTATAGTTGCTCTCGATACTGAGATCGAGAATTCAAGCAAATCTCAAGCCAAAGCAGAGAAGACGATCGAGGAGGCCATTAAAGCACTTGAAGCAAACAGATCCAAGCACTCGAACAAAATCAAGCAAGCACATCATCGTAACCATGAGCTTTTAACGGAAAGGGATGTTGCCAAGAGGAACACAACTGAATTGAAAACCAAGCTCAAGCGTGAGATCAAGGAAAAAGATGAAGCGCAAAAAATTGCTCAGGATGCATGCGATGAGCTAGTCGCGGTCATGATTGAGAGGGACAATGCACTTGAAAAGGTTAGGGATGTTGATGCTCTCATCAAGGGAGAAGTTGAAACTGCAGTAAAATAGGCCGAGGAGCAAGTAGAAGAGCAGATGGTGAAGAAGTTTGAGCCACTGATCATTCAGTACAATTCCAATGTGCACAAATTTCGGAATCTAGAGTGGTTTAAGGAAGATTACCCTTTGATGCTTGCTCGTGCCTAGGAGCGGGTCGTCGAGGAAGAGAAAGAATTTCTCAATAGTGATAATAATGATATGAAGCAGCTAGAAAAGGAGATTCTGAAGGCGGATGAGCCCAAATCCTCCATGACAACCAGCATCTTATTTATTCGAAACTTGATGCAACCGCTCGAAAAGAATTAGGCGAAGGTTCTGGCTCTGCACATCATAATGCTTCAGCTGGTCAAACTCTCGGGACTCAAGCTGCTCCTAGTTCCACCCTTGATTCCTCTATCGACACTAGTTATGACCCAAAAAAGCCGCAGCTCCAGAAATCCACTGTTCTTTCGCCTATTGCTAAAGGAACTCCTAGCAGCACTCCTGCTTATGCGAAAGTTCAAACTGAAGAAGGTAACTCTTTGACTTCTCCTATATTCCAGAGAGTTGACATGTCGCCGGTTAACATCACTAACCTCCCTTTTTTATTTCTTCAGCTACAGGTCAGCCCGTAATTGCTCCACTTCCTCCCAAGGATTCTCAACTGGGGCTACAAGTAACGGCGATGGAGTCTGTAGTCGTCACAATCTCGACAACAATTCCTAGCATCCCGGTTGAGGAGACCCCAAGCCTTGATGAGCGCATGATAGATGCTTTGTTGGAAGAAGGAAACGACGAAAATTAAGGGACTCAAGTTAATGATGATGTTGTTATTACTGGGGTCTCCCAATCTCGGTCAGGTCCCTCCATGCACGAACTTTAGCAAATACTTGGGGGCGGATATCCTCCTTGCCAGTCAAATCAAGCAGGGGCAAATAGAATTTTTCCCTCCTCTACAGTCGATCGCATTGCCTGAGCAAACCATTTTCACTCCAGTTTATATTCCTCGGCACGAGGATGCTCGAAGTACGTTAACAGCATTTTCACAAAGCATCCCGGTCTCCATTTCTTCGCCCGAAAGCGGCCAGAGTGCGCCTGCTGGATCTTCGCAAAGCACTCCCTCTAAAGGCTAAGGAGGTAGAGGAAGAGGCGGAAAGAGGCAAGGGGAGAATTTGAGTGAAGTACTCCCGGTTCTAAGAAGAAAAAGAAGTCCAAAAAGAAATAGCCGCTAGTTTGTTTTTCCGTATATAGACTCTTTTTGTTTGTTGGCCAACTTTGTTCAAGTTTGGCCCCCAATTATTACTTTTTCGATTTTGGTGTGAACCACTTTTACTTAGCTTTCCTTGTTTGACATCAATAATAAAGACCTTTTGTTTTGTACAAATCTTTGCTTAAATTTGTCTATGTACTTAAGTAATTCGCTTTCCATTCAATGTACTTGTGATTTATCTCCTTTATTGATTGTTTTCGGATCAGGTCTTTAATTCATTCTGTTATTTGCTGACTAGCGTCGTTTTAGCAAATGTAAAGTAATCCTTAGGGTAAACCTCTTAAAATAGTGGCTTGAGTATCCTTTTTCAGCATAATAAGTTCCAACCGTGCCAAACTCCGAGCGCGAGCCTAAGTTCACTACTTAGAATCGTAGTCCGCGCATCCTTATCCAGGATGTTAGCATTTTGATCATGCCTAACTCTGGGCATTAATTGAAGGCTCACAAATTGGATCTCGCTTTACTCCGAGCATGGACTCACCGATCTGCCTGCTCCGGGAAAGGTGTTAAGGATCATATGAACTTTTCATGCCTGTTTCCATTCATACTTCTGCCCCCAGTCCAGGGGCGAGAGCCAGTTTGTGGATGATCGTGTTTCATCTGGATTGAGTTTATACTCCGCCACCTACTCCGGGAACTAAAGTCAGGGTACGAATGCTCATATCGAATCTGGTTTAAGTTTATACTCTGGCTCCTACTTCAGGAATGAGAGTAGGATGCGGACAGTTGTGTCGTGTCCGGCATATGTTTTTACTCTTGATCCTACTCCGGGCGCAAGAGTTAGGATGTAGACAATTATGTAATGTCCGACTTATGTTTATACTTTAGTTCCTACTCTGGGAACGAGAGTTAGGATGCAGACAGTTACGTCATGTCTGGCTTATGTTTATACTCTTGCCCCCAATCCGAAGGCAAGAGTGAGCTGATATCAATCTTCGAACATCAAAAAAGAATTTCACAGGCTTGATCATGGCCACAGAAGTTTGACCGGCACCTATCTCCAGGTACCTGCACACTTGCATTAATCATATGCAAATTCATTTGAGTTGATCAAGTCACAACTCTTAAGAAATGGAGAGACAAAATTTATGGCTTGAAAGGCCGTTTTATTTGATTAAAGATGGATACTAACAAAATTCTGTCTTATTACATTTCTCTATCCAGTTATTTATAAATTTATTCTCTATGTGAAATAGCATCGAAGATGCTCACAATTCCATGCCCTCGGGAGTGAGATCCCATCCATGGTTGCTAGCTTAAAAGTGACGTCTCCAAGCTTTTCCTCTATTCTGTACGGACCTCCCCAAATAGGGCCCAAGTTCTTAGGGCCAGGGAAGATTCGTTTAAGGACCAAATCACCGATTTCAAAGGTCCTATGTCTAACTTTAGGGTTATAATATCATGCGACTGGGTGTCTGCGCGTAGCTGCTCTCAACCTAGCTTTGGTCCACTTCTCATCGGCCATATCAAGAGACTCCAGAAGGAGTTGCTCGTTTGTCCATGGATCGTTGGTGGTTACCCGATGAGTAGGTACTTCTAGTTCATAGGGATCATAGCCTCCCATCTGTATGACAAGGCAAACGAAGAATGGCCAGTCACTGACTTGTGGGTGTTTCAATAAGCCTGGAGTGTTAACGGGATTTCATCGACCCACTTTCATTTGGCTTTCTCCAATCATTTCTTAAGAATGGACTTGATAATCTTGTTCACAGCTTCGACCTGTTCATTCGCTTGAGGATGTGCTATCACTACAAATCTCTTCTCTATGTAGTGTCGACGACATAAATCCTTAAACTTTGTGCTATCAAATTGGGTTTCGTTATCAATAACGATTGTTTGTGGAACTCTAAAGTGATAGATGATGTTCCAAACAACAAAGTTGATTACTTTCTACATAGTAATCATGGCCAAAGGCTCCGCCTCGGCCTATTTAGTAAAGTAATCAATAGCCACGACGGTGTACTTCGTGCCACCTTTAGATATTGCAAATACACCGATAATATTAATATCCCAAACTGCAAACGGCCAAGGACTGACCATTTGGGTAATTTCTGTCGACAGAGCCCTTAGAATTTTAGCGAATCTTTGGCACTTGTCACATCTTCGAGTATAGTCACTTGCGTCTCGATTAACAATCAGCTAGAAATACTCGTAACGAAAGATCTTCTTTGTCAGGGTCAGCCCCCAGTGTGGTTGCCACAGGCCTCTTCATGAACTTCTCTTGGAACTCATTTGGCTTCCTCGTGAG
Organism: Allium fistulosum; assembly: GCA_030737815.1. Classification (NCBI taxonomy): domain Eukaryota; kingdom Viridiplantae; phylum Streptophyta; class Magnoliopsida; order Asparagales; family Amaryllidaceae; genus Allium; species Allium fistulosum. The sequence goes on from CM060902.1 coordinate 304,131,413, forward strand.
CGACAGACCGTAACATAGGGACAGAGAATCCCTTCCTGTATAGCAATCCTCCTTGCATGATGTATCTCAAATCTTGGTGAAGAATTTTGCATCGTTTATTCCTTCTCTCTGGAAGAATCCCTCTTTGTAAATAATCTCGAATTGGAGTCATCCGTGACTTTTATTCAGGCTCGGTCTCCTAGATCCAATCAACATCCATTTGGTCGATTATTCGGAGCTGGAAGCACTTCTACTGGAACCAGGCCCATGAGCTGCACATCTACGGAACTATCTGACTTAGCAAGCCAGTCGACTTTCTTATTTCTCTCTCTGGGAATATGAGCAATCGTGTAATATTCAAAGTCATCAAGCAGCTCAAGGACCCGATTTAGATAGGGAGCTAGCCTGGCTCCTTTATCTTGATACGCTTTCTGGACTTGGCATACCCCCAACTGGGAGTCGCAAAAAATGTTACAGTTTTTATTCCCAGCTCCTTGGCATCTTGAGTCCTGCAATCAAGGCCTTGTATTCAGCTTTGTTATTCGTTGCTAGAAAATCGAGTTTCAAGGCGTAGTAGATTGGGTGTTCTTCGGGAGTGACAAGCACAACTCCAAAACCAGAACACTGATCATTGGATGCACCATCCGTGTACAACTTCCATCCAACTTCCTTTTCTCCATTGTTCTCCGGAGGATCATCTCGTGCAGTGAATTCAGCTATGAAATCCACCAAAGCTTGACTCTGGATTGCTCTCTGAGGGTGATATTTGATATCGTACTGGCTCATTTCGATGTTCCATTTTAACAGCCTTCTAGAAGTTTCAGGTGTTGCAAGACTTGTCATAAAGGATGGTTAGTAAGGACATTAATCAAATGAGCCTAGAAATAGGGGTGGAACTTCCTCGAAGCGATCGACAGATAGTATGTGAGCTTTTCCAGTCTCGGGTAGTTTCTTTCAGCTCTTGTTAACTACTTGCTAATATAGTAAACCGGTTGCTAGATGCGAGATTCCTCATGCACGAGTGCCGCTCAGGGCGTGCACCGACACCGCCAGATGTAAGAACACAACCTCATCATCCACTGGCTTTGAAAGAATGGGAGGCCTCTCCAAGTGGTCTACAAGAGCCTGGAATGCGTCTTTGCAGTCTTGATTCCACTCAAAATTCCTCTTTCCTTTTTTGATCACCTCGAAGTAAGGGATGCATTTGTCTGTTGCTCTGGAGATGAATTGACTCAAGGTGGTAAACTTCCCACTTAAGCTTTGGACCTCCTTGATCATCTTTGGGGCTTCGATTTTTCTCGAAGCCTTGAGTTTCACTTGATTGGCTTCAATTTCATGAGATTTGACGATGAAACCCAAAAAATTTCCTGATGCAACACCGAAAGAGCATTTCAAGGGATTGAGCTTCATCCCGTATTATCAGAGGACATCAAATATCTCCACCAGATCATCAACGTGATTTCTTGAATGCCATGACTTCACGAGCATATCGTCCACGTAAACTTCCATTGATTGTCCAATCTGGTTCTTAAACATCCGATTCACAAGTCTTTGGTAAGTCGGTCCTATGTTCTTTAATCCGAAGGGCATGACCAGATAGCAATAGGTGTTGAAGCTAGTGTGTTCTTGATCTGGGATGTGCATCAAGATTTGATTGTATCTGGAGTACACGTCCATAGATGAAAGTAACTCATGGCCAGCAGTTGAGTCCACTAACTGATCTATTCTTGGAAGCGAGAAGCAGTCCTTTCGTACATGCTTTATTCAATTCGGATTAATTAATGCATGTCATCTACTTCTCGTTTGCTTTCTTCACCAAAATAGGGTTTGATACCCAATTTGGGTAAAGGAATCGTGGATGAAGCCGTTATCCTTTATCTTATCCACTTCTTCTTTAAGCGTAGCAGATCTCTCTGGGCCCAGGCTACGATGTTTCTGTTTCATAGGAACGCATTAAGGCTTTATGTTTAATGCATGGCTTACTATTCCGAGCGAGATGCCACATATATCCGAGCATGTCCAGGCAAACACGTCCACGTTTGCCTGGAGAAAACCAACCAACTTCCTCATCACCCCGGTACTAAGCTGAGATCCGACCTTCAGGACTTTACTTGAGTCATCCCTACTGACTGGAACGACGATTGTTAACTCAGTGGGAGCTACTCGTCCGCCCTTTGGCTCTTTTCGTCGGTCCATGTCATCTTAGAGCCGCCTAGTTTGCCTAAGCCGGGGCTCAGGTGGTAGTTGCTATGCATCCAAAGCCTTTGTGCAAAGGACCCCCTCTACACTCTTTCCTTTCTCCTTACGCCTTGCTTCGTTCATTTCAGCGACATAACACTCATGGCCAACCACTTGATCTCCATGCGCAATCCCCACTCCATTGTCGGTAGGGAATTTCATAGTTAAACACTAAGGAGCGATGGCCACTCTAAATTCAGCTGGGGCCGGTCGGCCCAAGAACGCGTTATAAGCAGAATAGATATCTAACACTAAGAATGGCACGACCCACACTCGCCTATGGTCGCCCTCGCTAAGTTCCACTGGTAATTCAAAAAATCTGATGGCTTCAGTAGCCATCCTATTAAACCCTTGTATACGAGATCTAAAAGGCTTCAAATCTCTCTCTTCCAACTTTATTTGGTCGTAATCTTTTTTGAACAAAATATTAACCGAACTCCCACAGTCAGCCAGCACTTTTTGTACAATAGCAGAACCAATCGTTGCTGAAATCACGAAAGGGTCAACTGTTGAAGCCTCGACTCCATTGGCATCCCTTTCCCGAAAAACAATGTCGTTCATCATAGTTCGAGATTGCTTTGCCGGAGCTCCATCCTGGACAACATAGCAACTTCCATTCTCAGCATGCTTCAGGGCTCCAATATATCTATCCATCTCCAAAGCTCTTATCGGCAGGATGAGGCCCATCGAAGATTGTGTTTATCACTGATTGTTTTTATGGCCACTTGAATGCATCAGCACCAGGCTCAGCTTGCCCCTGTTGGGAAGACGACCCAGGGGCGCTAGAATTTCCTTGCCCTCCATTCTGCTGGGCTTTCACATATTTCTGCTGGGCTTTCACATATTTCTGCAATTTATTTTTCCTTATTAATTCTTTAATCATGTTATGCAAGTGCCTGCACTCATTAGTATTATGACCGTGAGTCTTATGGAATCTGCAGAACTTGCTCGAATTCCTCTCCTTCTCGGTTGACTCCCTAGTAGACGGCCTCCTATATAGTCTAGTATTTTGAGTAGCCAGATAGATGTTCTTTATCGAATTGTTCAACTTGGTGTAATTATCATAATTGGGACCCTTGAAATGACTCTTGTTATCTGACTTTCCCTTCATTGACCCATCATTATTTTGTTTTCCTCCTTTGTTCTGATTACCAACTTTCACATCAACATTTCTAGAGCTTCCTCTAGATTGCTTTACAGCAATATTACTCTGAGTTGGCTTATTTAAACTTCAAACGTCCATTCTCCATGGACGCTTACATGCATCCTCTCGGCACAAATACTCATTAGCTTTCCTATAGAAAGCTCCCATTGTTGATGGTTGCTTTCTTTCTATCTAATCCTTGAAATTCGAGTCAGGATGAACTCCTTTATAAAGCGCCATCAACACCCTATCTTCTTTCGGATCCATTATTTCCATTATAGCCATGTGGAATCAATTTAAATAATCTCGCAGTGACTCTCCTTCAGCTTGATATACATTAGAGAAAGACATCACTTGCTTCGGATGTGAGGTATGTAAACAGAATTGCTCCATGAGTTTCCGTTACAATTCAGAAAAATATGATATAGACCTTGGCAGAAGACGAATGAACCACTTCATAACCACCCCTTCTATGAAAATTGGAAAACAATGGCACGCCACAGCATCCGAAGTCCTCGTCGAATCCATATGCCATTCATATCTCAATAAGTGTTTCCTAGGATCCATCGTTCCTCCTTACAATGGCATTGTTGGAATATTGAATCTCCTAGGGTATTTCACAGGAAGGATGTCCTATGTGAACGGGTTTTGACTAGCATAAGTTTCCCAATCGTCATTAGTTCTGAACCTATTTTCACTAACCAATCTCCTAATCATATCTTCCAAATAATCTGAATCAACAGGTTCGACTGAACAGCAGTGATAGGGTCCTACCCCAAGTGTTTAACTTGGCAAACGCTTTTGGGAAAGTGCTCGATACCTAGGCTCCCTAAACTCCGGGGGACCCATTCTTCCAACATTCCCCCTGTTTGATTCTCATATGCAGCACCATCAACAGTAGCATGGGTTTCCAACTTCTGACCTCTAACAATATGTCCAGGGACTGCGTCTACACTCCTATTAGGGAGATGGGTTCTGGGCCCACCATATTGGGAGTTGGTACTAAGTCCCAAGTGAGGTTCGGTACTGAGTCTTGATTACGGGGCTGGGGCCTGTCTTCCTTCTTATTGAGATGTCCCAGCAGTGTATGGAGCCTTCTTTTTCCTTTTGTCCCATCGCCTACGCTCGAATAATGAAAAATTCTCTAACTTTGAACTGTAATCCCTTCTACTCTGTCTGCGACTATTTTGAGTCAACTCATTCAGTAGCCTCAAGCTCTGTTGCATCATATTGTTCATCTTCTGTTAACTAGCCAGGAATCTGTCTTTATTCTGCTTCATCATCCTATCCATCTCCATCCTGGTCACAACGTCAGTAGGAGCCTGGACCTCGAGTTGGGTTGGCTAAACAACTCCATCTCCTTGCTGAGGATTATGATCCTTGATTTCAGTACTAGCTCTGGAATTTGTAGAATGATCTCTTCTTGATAGGCCATGGTAGAAAGCTTTTATAGACCTTTGCAAATTTGAGTTGTAGAATTAAAAGATAAAGAGATGGGATCTATCTCTTGGATATAGAAAATCCAATAGTAGATTATGGATCCAAATAGCCCGAGAATATGTCTTTCTAAATGAAAGTACCAAAATCTTTGAACCAAAAATGGCACAAACACTTGAAGATTTAGTAGAGAATAAAATATAAAGAAAGTAAAAGAAAAAAATGAGGAAAGCATACAACAATTTATAGTGGTTCGGCAAAGCTAGGCCTACGTCCACTTTGATATTTTATTACTTGTTTTTGACTTAGAGGTAGAAGTTTTTGGGGGTCGGTACAACTTCAACACTTAGAATTTAGAGTTATAAGACTATAAGGAATAATGGAACTAGAGCCAAAAGTTCTCCAAAAATGAGCACTACCTTCCTATTTATAGAGGTACGGGGCCTAAAATCTCGCATGTAAGATCTCCTAGCTATTGTGCTCGAAATTGATTCGTTCTCCCGAAAACATAGGTGTCAGCTCAAAAATACCTAGGACTCGGTACGATCCCCAGGTGGGAGTCAGTACCAATCCCTAAGCTTGATGATTCTTGCGTCTTCAACTCCTTAGCTTGGATTGTCTTATGGTAGGCTTCGCAAATCCATAGTTTTTTGCACCAATCTTAGCTTGTTTCTGAGCCCAAATGATGGAGTTGCGGGAGAACAAAGCTGCAGATTCAGAAGTTCATAAAGATCAATAAAGAATTGCACTTATTCAACAAACCAACCTTGGAAATAGACTCTCGGCATCGAGGTAAGCTTATACGTAGAAGATGGGGTCTACCCAAGTTGCACTTGGGAGTCGGTACCAATCCCCGGGTGGGAGTCGGAACCGATCCCCAACTTAGGGGATCCCATTACCTTGTTGTCTTGGATAATCTTGACTTTGACTTCGTGGCTCTATCTATGCTTGGTTTCTAGACTCCTGGGCTATCTCTCCGGGCTTTCCGCCTTGATAATTCTAAGCTTTATCTATCCAGTTTGTTCGGATTCTGCCTGGCCAAAAGGCAGGATAAGAATATCCATCCGCGTTTAGCTTTTTTCCTAAAAATCCATTTTAGAAGTCGATGGGTTTTATCCCTTTGGATATGTCTTCCAAATTCCAAACTTTATTTTCATACATGGAATCCATTTCTAATTTCATAGCTTTAAGCTAACGTGCAGGATCTGTACTCTTTGGTGCTTATCGGCGAGTGAGGGGAGTGTCCTCTTCTAAGACACAATCCTCTTTCCCACCATCTACGAGAAAACCGTAATATCTCTCTAGTGCACGAGTTTCCCTATTAGACCTTCTAATGGGTTGCATTTTTCATACAATGGTGAATTTGATTCTTTTACTAGTTCAGCCTCAGTCTCAACTTCTCGAATCTCATCACAGTCTACAACTTCACTGTTAATTTCTTTTGAAAGAATTTCCTTTTTAGAAAAGACTATGCGTCGAGAAACAATAATCATTTGTTCCTTAGCGTTATAGAAAATATATCCCATAGATTTCTTAGTATATACTATAAATTTGCATAAAGCTGATCTTGCCTCAAGTTTATTGGGGCCAACGTTCTCAATATAGGTTAGACAACCTCACACCTTCAAATAATTGAGGAGGGGTTTCTTCCCGTACCACATCTCTTATGGTGTCTTAGGTACATATTTAGTTGGCATTAAATTCAAATATGTATGATGAATTCCAACGCATATACCCTAATAGAAAAGAGGCAACCCAGCCTTGCTCATTACGGAATGAACTATATCTAAGATAGTTCGATTACTTCTTTACAAAACACCATTATGTTGTGCAGTATAGGTTGGAGTAATCCGAGAGTTGATCTCATTATAATATAAGTACCATTGGAGCTATACTCACCTCCTAGATCTGATCGAAGTATTTTGATTTTGTGGTTAATATGATTTTCTACCTCGTTCTTATACTCTTTAAATTTCTCATAGACATCATATTTATTCATTAGAAGATATACATATCCTAATCTCAAGAAATCATTGGTAAGAGCTACCAAGTGAGTTGAATTATCCTTAGTCACTATAGATATCAGACCATATACATCAGTATGTACGAGACCCAAGAGTTCATCAACATTTTTGTTATTCCCACTGTAGGGGTGCTTGGTCATTTTTCCTTTGAGACATGACTCAAAAGGGTCAAATGATTCATAATCAAATGACGGTAGAAAGTCTTCGATTTTCAATTTATGTATTATTTTGTCACTAATGTGAACTAGCCTACAGTGTCATAAGTAACTATTATTAATGTCAACAAAAGGTTTATTAACAACACATATGGTTGAAGTTGAGTATATAAATGCCATTATCCAAAACACCATTGGAGATATTATTTCCATGAACCACAATATTCATAATACTATTATTATAATGAAAATCAAATCTCATCTCAGACAATCTAGAAACAAATGTAATACTATAAATAATGTTTTTAATATAATAGCAATTATTAAGAACTAAATCAAATCTACCGGGTAAAATCAAGTGATAGTCCCCAACTGCAATTGCATTTACAATAGATCCATCAGCAACCTAAACCTCATTTCTCCTTTTGCCACATGTCGCCTGCCCATAAGTCCCTGTAACAAATTATTGATATGAGTTTAAAATCTTGTATCCAAAACCCAAGATAATTTATTGATTGCAACCAGTTTGAACCATAAATGTACCTTTAGGAGTAGAGGAATCAGATTCCTTATTTCTTTCTTTGATCATCTTTAAATAGCATTAGCTGGGTTTTTAAACCATCAGAATTTAATAGGAGTTAGAACATTCAGACTCAACCAAAACAATCAAGTGAACAAGCCAATAGGACTCAAGGAAAATCAGCCAATAAAATACTAAGTAGATGGATCGCTAGTGATCTATCACCCATGGATCACCAACGATCCATAGGGAAGCATCATGAGTCATCCAAACCTCTTGCATCATGATTCATTACCACTTCTAATCACGCTTGCCAAGTTTGATAGTATGCCAAACAATCTAGCTCGAGAAGTGAAGAATCATCTGATTCAAGCTGTTTGACCAAAAGCAGCTAACTTAAAATGGACCTAGTGAACTCATACGAAGTCGGACTGACTTGAAATTTTGGAAGAATACTTAGAAGACATAAAAGAAGGCTCGTAGAAAAAAGGGATCATTTGGAGGTTGTTTGATGGATCGCTAACAATCCATGTAGGTTGGGCCCCACAACCTAAAATATTTAGAGTAGGTCCCATAAACCCTTGAGAGAGTAACCGCAAAGCTTCGTTTGGTTTCTTAAGTTTGAAGCGAGTTATGTCTTCTGGACTAGATGAGCCATGAAGACGGATGATCAAACGATCTCCAAACGACTTGATATTTGGATAAGGCACTTAAATAGAAGATAGGAAGACAACCGAACTAAGATCACTCAAAAATATGCTAAGTGGATGGATAGCTAGCGATCCATCCTGTATGGATAGTTAGCGATCCATCAAGATAGGTCGGGTCACCCTCAAACTTTCTGAGCTCCTTCATAGCACTAAGTAAAGGCTTCTCATAGAAAAATATGCTAAGTTGATGGATAGCTAGCGATCCATCCCCTATGGATAGCTAGCGATCCATAGAAATGACTCAGATTGATTTGAGATTTTCGGTGATGACATGGCATAACAAGTGGACTCTTCTGCACTTGGACTTCTAGCCTAATACTCACTAAATTCCCCTATAAATACTTACATACCTGCAACTAGAGATGAATCATTTTCCAGAGAGAGAGAGCCTCCATTACTCTACTGGAATTCCTTCACTTCTTCAACTTTCTTCTCCCTCACAAAATTCATCAAGGGGGTTACTGTGATTCTCCAGTCAACCCTTGTACTTATGACTTATTCTAACTCATGTTTAACTTAGATCTAAGGACTAACTAGTTGATATCCAGAGAGATTCAACTAGGATAATCATAATAAAGATTGATTAAAGTGGACGTAGGCCAGAGTCAGCCGAACCACTATAAAAATTATGTATCTCTTTTCTTACTTCTGCTTTTTATTTGTTGTCTATCCGAGATTTGTGCTACTGATTATCTGCACTGGGCTTTCACACTCAATCCGGGGTGTTGATCCATTTTTTGGGTTAACATTTTGGTGCTTTCACTGAGAAAACTGAACTCAGGGCTAGATCTGAAGACTTGAACTTTGAATCTAAGACTTAGAGAAGATGAGCAAGCCTATTACTAGATCTAGAGCCGGTGCAAATCAACCAGAGCCTGGGGGCAGCCAAAATGTGTCCTCAAATTTTCATCAACCCAACTATGTGATTAGAGAGGAGATGGAAAGAATGATGAAAGAGATGCATGATGGAATCTTGGCTAGACAATAGGAGATGATGGACGGCTTCTTCCAGAAGATGGAGTAGCAAGGAATGGCTAGGTCTGCAAGGAATAGGAATCAAACTCTAGGGAACAATGCAGAAGCTGCCAGAGTTGGATTAGAATAAGATGGAGTCTTGCCCCATGCCCAGAATAACCGATACTTGGGGGCAACGCTAGATTCAACAATAAGACCCAATGTAGGAGCATATGGAGTTAGAGTAAAACAAACTGAACAATGCCCACATAACTTGGGGCATGATAGATTTGGATCTAGGATGAGCTTTAACGCCTAGAACGGGTGATGTTGGAGCTAGATTAGCAAATTAGAGTACGAATACATGACTGCATGAGCCAAAACCAGAAGCCCACAGTTGGAACAGGGGATAGGTTTGTCCCTTATTTTCTACCTTCTACTTTTTCCACCTTCAATAACCTCGGACCACTTACACATGTACGAGACCCAGATCGGTCTCTAGGCATGCTCTGAGTTGGATGTCTGGGATGAGTATTTAGGATTTCCACTTGTTTTGATTTCTGCTTGTATTGATTCGTACTTGTTTTGATTTCTACTTGTTTTGATTTCCGCTTGTTTTGATTTCTACTTGTTTTGATTTCCACTCGTTTTGATTTCTACTCGTTTTGATTTCTACTTGTTTAAATTCTGTCTTGTTTGATTTTTTCTTGTTTGGTTTGGTTTGTACTTGAATTTTTATTTCCACTAGAGAGTGATGACTGATATTGATCGCCCTAGAGTCCCGACATGGGACCAGAGTGCAAGGTGCAAGTCCCCTTACCAGAGGTCGAGTGGATGGACTTGTATGATATTGATCGCTTTAGAGTCCCGACCGGAGAGATGGGATCAGAGTGCAAGAAGTAAATCCCCTTATCGGAAAGTGAGCAGATGGGCTTACTTACTCCCCCCTTAACTTAACAAACAAACAACTTGAGAGATCGTCCCCTTAACTTAAAACATTAAATGATCCGGAGAGATCGCACATTAAACTAAACGTTAAACGATCTGGAGAGATCGCGCATTAAATTTAAACGATCAGGAGAGATCAAGCCTTAAAATTGATTTGATTTAATAAAAGGATTTGAATGCCTTATAAATAGAACAAAACCGATAAATTCTGGATGAACACATGATGATTTCGATATATGATGTGATTTTGATATATAATGTGATTTTGATATATGATGTGACAACTCTGAATGAGAAGCAAAATGATAATGATGTAAATATCGAATGAACATAGTAAAATTAGAGATATGTGATGTAATTAGAGATATGTGATGTAACTGGAGATATGTGATGTAATTAGAAACATGTGATTTAATTAGAGATATGTAATGTTATAACTCCGAATGTAATCAAAATGACTGTGATATAGATTACACATATGCAAAGTCTAGAGTCTTAGGCCGTAATAGGTTTGGAATGACTTGCGATTGGCAAGAGAATCCGAAGGAACTAGATGATTCACCAAGACTAAAGCAGCTGGAAACTTCAATTATCAAAGACCGGAGACAGGAACTTGTTCTTAAGCAAAGTACATCTTTCATTCAAAAGGCATACTTTGGGGGGCAAGTGTAAACTGGGTTTTTAACCCATCCGAATTCAATAGGAGTTAGAACATTTAGACTCGACCAAAACAACCAAGCGAACAAGCCAACATGACCCAAGTAAAATCAGCCAATAAAATACTAAGTAAATGGATCGCTAGTGATCTATTACCCAAGGATTGCTAGCGATCCAAAGGGAAGCATCATGAGTCATCCAAACCTCTTGCATTATGATTCATTACCACTTCTAAGCATGCTTGCCAAGTTTTATAGTATGCCAAACAATCTAGCTCGAGAAGTGAAGACTCATCTGATTCAAGATGTTTGACCAAAAGCAGCAAACTTAAAATGGACCTAGAGAACTCATACGGAGTCGGATTGACTTGAAATTTTAAGAGAACACTTAGAAGACATAAAAGAAGGCTCACAGAAAAAAGGGGATCATTTGGAGGTTGTTTGAAGGATCGCTAGCGACCTAACTAGATGGATCGCTAATGATCCATGTAGGTTGGGCTCCACAACCTGAAATTTATAGGGTAGGTCTCACACACCCTAGAGAGAGTACCTGCAAAGTTTCATATGGTTTTGTTAAGTTTTGAGTGAGTTACAGATGATTCTTTTGAACTAGATGAGCCATGAAGACGGATGATCAAACGAACTTCAAACTACTAGATATTTGGGTAAGGCACTTAAATAGAAGATGGGAAAACAACCAAACTAAGATCACTAAAAAATATGCTAAGTGGATGGATAGCTAGCGATGTAACAAGATAGGTCATATCACCCTCAAACTTTCCGAGCTCCTTCATAGCACTAAGTAAAGGCTTCTGGAAGAAAAATATGCTAAGTTGATGGATAGCTAGCGATCCATCCCCTATGGATAACTAGCGATCCATAGAAATGACTCAGATTGATTTGAGATTTTCGATGATGTCTTAACATAACAACTGGATTCTTCTGCACTTGGACTTCTGGTCCAATACTCACTGAATTCTCCTATAAATACTCACCTACCTACAACTAAAGATGGATCTTTTTTTGGGGAGAGAGCCACCATTACTCTACTGGAATTCCTTCACTTCTTCAACTTTACTCTCCCTCACAATAGTCATCAAGGGGTTACTGTGATTCTCCAGTCAACCCTTGTATTTCTCACTTATTCTAACTCATTGCAACTTAGATCTAAGGACTAACTAGTTGATATCCGGAGAGGTTCAACTAGTTTAATCATAATAAAGATTAATTAAAGTAGACATAGGTTAGAGTTAGCCAAACCACTATAAAAATTCTGTGTCTTTTGTCTTAGTTCTGCTTTTTATTTGTTGGTTATATGAGATTTGTGCTGTTGATTATCTGCACTGGTGCTTTCACACTTTTTGGGTTAACAAATAGTCTAAACAATTGCCTTTCTAATTCCCCTTTTCATGACAATGGTGACATTCACCTTTGTTAGTAGGGGCATCTTTCTTACCTTTCCTAGAACCACACTTTTGTTTCTTCGAACTTTTCAAAGACGATGCCTTACCTTTTACCGCTAACACCATGTTTTGATCCTCGGATGATCCCTCGGTTGATCTCAACATATTAAGTAGATCAACAAGGCTTATTCTCAACTGGTTCATATTGTAATTCAATATGAATGCTCAAACTATGGAGTCATCGAGCAAAGGATCAAATCCACTTGATGTTCGTTGCTTGTCTTAACATCTAGTTTAGAAAGTCTATCAACATAGCCTTTCATCTTCAAGATGATATCCTCACCATAACTACCTTTACTCGTCTTCGTATTGAACAACTTCTTAGTAATCTCATATCTTATGGAACGATATTTCTCCCAAACAAAGCTTTGAGGATTTCGAAGATTCTATGGACAGAAATATTTTGTGTTTCCTTTGCAACCTTTTGTCTAAAGTAGACAGCATGAAAATTTAAGTGATTTCGCAATCAGCTACCCAAGTGTTGTTAGCTTTTATTGTCTTTAGGTAAGGATTTCTATAGGTTTATATCTTAAAGGTTAGTAATTGACGACCATAAACATTCATACGTGAGTGCTTTCTTTATCGCTCTTAGCTAATCTGTATAATTAGGTCCAGTGAATTTATCGTTACTCAAATATAGTCTTAGATTGGTCATTATGTTGCAAATTTAATTTAAGTAGATTAGAACAATTTGCACATAGCAGATGTTCTTCTATTATTAGAAAGATTAAAGGTATTCATTTTTCTAATAAGCTCCCACTAGATTTTATGTTTCTAAAAACCTTAAGAAAAACATAGGAACCTTTCAATTCCTCTAGTAATTGTTAGGACTGACTTTCCTTTCACACCTTGAGTTTTCTTAACAAATCATAAGCCCACAAGCGATGGTAACTCCTTATTGGTTGTATCATATAAAACTCCTAACTTGTGGTCTTTGTCCTAATATCATCTCGACCTTGAGTTTGCTCTAAAAATCCAAAGATTATTCACTCGTACCTACTATATTGCTATTTGCCTACTTATAATGCTCGTATATTGAGTTTGCTCAGCAAATACGTGCATGTATCTTGCCTCTCCTAGTCAATACATTGATAGCACTATAAATAACATCCCTAGCTTGAGTTTTCTCAACAACTAAAGAGTAAGCAAGCAAACTATTAGTATATAAATGGCAGAGAAATTTTTTATATATTAAGGCTTCATAATTTTCAATATATACATATATTAGAGTGATATTGATTTAGGGAATAATGTATTTCTTATGAAATACCATCGTGATTTAGGTGTCAAACACATCAGAAATCATGGTATACATACAATATGTGTGTATTTATTTCTTAAACCTAAGGTAGGTTACTTATAGTTTCACTCATGGTTATATAACCATACTATATAAGTTTAATTCATTTATAATTGTTTATAGTTAAGTTAAACTATATAATATTCATATGTATGTTATTAATTAAATCTTGTTTAATTAATGTTAATTTATTAACATAATCAACAACTTAATAATTATTTTAATATTTCCAAAATTTATTTTGTTCATCCTTAACAGTTTAAAATGAATATCAACTATAACATTTATAGTTTTATATACATATATCATTATATATATGTCTTTATTAATTAACATTTAATTAATATATTTATCAAATAAATATTCATTTAATTAAAACATTTTTAATTAAATATTTTTAATACATTCAAAATTTTAATTTATTATTTACCTTAAACAATTTATGATAAACGTATATATACATATATTAGTATATATGTTTAGTTTAATTAATTAACTTTTAATTGATTATTTATTTAATTAATCTAATTAATTAATACAATTATCAAGATTAAATTTATTTTCAAAACAATTATGAAATTATTTTATAACTTTTATAAAATTATTTTATATTTTAAACTTAACTTTTAAATTTATAATACATTTTAAATTTTCATACTTAATTATGAAACTAGCTCAAGGCCTAAATCAATTTGGGTCTTTACAATTAGTCTAACTTTTTGGACTTACTCCACCTATTGGGCCAGGCTGGTAGCTAGGAGGGGAGAGTACTTGATCTTTAAATCCCAAGCCTAAACATTACTTTTCTAGATATACGTCGGATAGATAAGTTTAATTTGTTGGCCCTAAAGTTACTAATTAGACCACATAGACCATTTGGTCTTTGATACCATTTGAAGGAACTGAATCTGATTTATAATGGGTGAAATAGGTAGATTTCAAAAAATTTCATGTTTGTATCATAGTGGGCATATGAAGTTCGACGGGTTTCACTAGATCCAATCTAGTTACTTTTAATAAAATCATATTTTATTAAATTGTCTTATTATTATTAGTTAAATTTATGTTAATTAAGTGTGAAATTTTAAAGGGTATGAATATATCAAAAAAATTTAAAGTCTATGTATCGTTTTCTTTGATAACTCTTAGGTATTCTCATGAATAGGCCGAGAGTCGGGTGTCAAAGCATACTTTCTAGTAGGTCTTGGAGCAGTTGGTGGAGCTTGGAGACGTTGTTGAAAGAACTGGCCTGATTTATAGTGGATGAAATGGGTAGATTTAAAAAAAAATTTCTTATTTGAATCATAATGGACCTATGAATTCTAATTGGTTTTACTAGATCCAATTTAGTTATTTTTAATAAAATTATATTTTATTAATATTATCTTATTCTTATTAATGAAATCTATATTAATTAACTATGAAATCTGAAAGGGTATTAATATATAAAATGTATTCATATTTTAAAGAATGCGACAAACATGTGATACATATAGTGAGTGTAATTTTTTGGAGTTTAAGGATGGGAACAAACATGAAATTAGATCCATATATGATCATATCAAGAACAAAAAGGAAAGAGATAAGTGTGGCATCATTGATTGATTCCACGTTTCCTCTTTTGCAAACATTTAACTGATTTTACATCTAATCAATTAACAAGGGATGATATATTACAACTATATGTTTAAAATGACAAAAGCAGAAAATAATAACATGATCAATATAAACATGTGTAGATGTTGGGATTTAATCTACCATGTATATATTTGCTATTTATTTGTATATATTACTACCACAATTTTAAGGTATTCAATTGAAAAATAAATTTCTACGTATAAAAGGAGCTGTTTCTTAAATACAAGTCTTAACAATTAAAAGAAATATATAAATTTACACACACTCGTGCGCACACACACGCACATACAGACACTGTAACAACCTGTAATTTTATCACTTTGAATTGGAATATTTAATTAATTTTAAATATTCAAATATATGTTTATTAAATAAAAATAATCATATTTTATGTGATAATTAATAATGGTGATCTTGTTTTAGAAAAATGTTTACAAAAATATATTCTTTGGAAAAATACCAATAAAATGACCGAAAATCATTTTATCGATAAACAGCTTTTTACAGTTAGAAGTCGTGAACATTTTTTTTACATACACTTATTTCCTTTAACAGCTCCCCTTCGGTATTTTATCGATAAACAACTTTTTACAATCAGAAGTCGTGAACGTTTACAGCTCCCCTTCGGTATTTCCTTTAACCTACTAACCCTTATTTCGCCTAGAGAAATAAGCTAATACAAAAGTATATCTTTGTCAATCTTGTGTTCCAAATAACACAGATTTTGACTGGTAGTACAAATCTTCCTATGATCTCCTTTGAGTATGTGAATGTGAATGTGAATGCTTTGAGTTGTAGGAAGTGATTTAACCAAAATTATATTTTGGTTATGATAGATTGAGAGTATGTAAGCAATGTATGCACAAGAGAGTAAAAAGAAATCAAGAGAGAATAGATTCAATTAATTCAATTCAGTTAATTTCTAAATCTCAATCATGGTAGTATTTGTAGATTTAAAAAGACACAGATGAAGAGTTGTTACTATTAGATAAGGTCTCTTCATTTTAATGGCTACAGCCTTTCGATGAAGAGTTGATTTCTATTCATTCAAAGAAGTGTCTATTCAGAGTTTTGTAGTTTTTCAAATGATAGACATCTGTGGGGAAACCTTAGACATCTGTGGCCTTAGGAAAAAATTTCCCGAGTATTGTCACAGACATATGTGGTTTTTCCTCAGACGTCTATGGGTGATAAATTCAGGTCCAATTTATGTTAGTGTATATGAAATCGTGTGTGCTGTAACGATCCATATTTTTTATAATTAAAAATATTAAATTAAATAAGACTTTGGAATTTAATATTGACAGAAATTAAAATTTATGATTTATTAATGTAAAAAAGAATTGTTAGAATATATAACTTGGGCTTAAATGAATTCTAAAACAAAAAAATTCAATGAGGTAAAGTGGTTTTAATATAGAATATGAAATCAATTATTTAGTACATTGATTTATTAACCTTTATTTGTAAACAATAAATTTAGAAATGTGTTTAAATTACTAAGTTGTAACAATTGTTTTATTTCTCATCTTATTATTTAATCCGTTTTGAAATTTATTTTGTAATCAATGAAATTTAATGTAATTAAGTATTTCAATTAATACGAGCGAAGACGTTTAACTATAGAATATGAGTGTAATAATGGAAACTTATGCTAATAAGTATATATGGAAATTGTTGATTTAATATAAGGAACATGTAAATCAAATTAAAAGAATTTGTTTGAAATTTAAAATATTATGAACAGATTTTACTACTGTTGTAATTTAATGTTGAAATTAACTTAATATTTAAATCTTGGGTTTAACATGGAAAATTTGAATTTTAAAAGATTATTAAATTCTTGTTTAATCAACGATGGTGATAGAAAACTTTTAATTTGGAATTTAAAAGTGATTAAATAAGTCTAATAATAATTCATTTTAATTAACGTGTAAAAGTAAATATAATTTGATTTTAAAGCTAACTTCTATATACAATAGAATTATGGTTTGAAATTAGTTTCATTAAGTTTAAAAATATTGAAAACCTATATTTTGACATATAGGATGACCTACTTTCGTTTCGGGAACAAAACGGGCTTTTCGGGTCTTTGTTATCGCTTCGACCCAGACGATCTATTCCATCCATTCCTATTCAATCTTTGTCTATATATATGTTGTTATAAACCCTACCATCTTTCTATTCCATTTTCTGTACGTACATTACAGTTCTAATCCGCTCCTCCTCAATGGTCATTATCCTGAAACCCTTATTACAACTTCAAATCAAATCCAAAAATTCAAACTGCTCAAACCCGATCATATAATATATCATCGTGAAGCTCTTGATGAATGGAATCAACATCTGCAATTCGTTTTTGCAATTGAGTCTCGGTTTTATCAGAAATTGGCAAAGAAGTCTCGACCGTTCATGTTAGGGTTTGTCGTTTAACGGTGAAACGTCGACCATTCGACGATCGGGAAGCGCTGCTGTGTAGAGGAGGATGTGCGTAGTCAATCTAGTTGATTGGATCTTATCAGAGATGCTCGAATTCGCTAGAAATCGAGGTCAAAGGGTGGCGGCGGTGGAGCATTTTCTGGCGGTAGAGGTGGTCGCGCGGCCTGCCGTGGGTGCGCCTGGGCTTGCGCAGGGTCGTGTTGGCTTCGGATATGGGTGCAAGCGCACGTAGGCACGATGATACCGACTTGAATGCGGCGGCGCTGATGGGTTAGGTTGGGATGAGATCGCGTTAGGGTTTGAGAGGTTAAGCGTATTTACCTTTTTTCCCTTGTTTTGTTTTAATTAAAAATTTAAATTTCAAACGTTCTAACCTTCATAACTTTTACATACGAACTCCATTTCAGCTCGGTTTCTTCCGTTGGACTCGTATCAAAATTCCGGACAACAAGGAACTGGTTTGGTTGAATTTGAAGACTGTTGAAATTTTAGGATTTATTGGATTTTTAATGCGCTATAAATCAAAGGTGAGTGATTAAACCCACTCACGCAATACTAAATCTTCTTATGTTAGTTGAATTAAATTTATGAAGTGATAAGAGTTTTATTGGTTGCTGTTTGGTAGTTTAAATTGAAATTGAAATTATTTTGAATTTTATATTGAATTAAATTGACATTTAAATTAATATTGAATTAAATTGCTAGTTAAACGCCGACAATTGATAATTAGTAATTGTTTTGATATATTGGTTGATTTGGATGTTGATTGCAATTGCATGTCTATTGGTTGATATGTTGGATGAATGGTTGTTATTTATTTAGACATATTCATGTTATTACCCTATTTATTATTTGACATCTTATAAATTGTCACTTGTAATATTCGAAATAAACTAAGAAATAGGTTGAAATGATATATACCTATGTCATTTAATTATGGGTTGAAATGATATATATCCATTCCTGTAATTAAAATTGGAATAACTGATCACTTGGCCTGTAACGACCCGTATTTTTAACTATTTTAAATTATTAAATTTAATATGATTATTGAATAAAATGGTTAGAAATTAAAATTTAATGATTTATTAATATAGTTTATTGAATATGAACTTGAATAAAAATTTTAAATAAACAATTTCGAAGATTTAGGCAATAACAAGTATTGAAATGAAATTTTATGTATGGAATGTGTTTATAAGCAATAGTTGGAATTGAATAATAAATGTTGAATTATTTGGATGAAAATATATTAATTATTTAATAACTAAATTCATTTGAAATCTAATATTGGAATTTACCGAAATTGGATTATTGGAAATTATTTAAGTAATTGAATCTTGAATTTAATATGAATGAAAATGATGTCGAAAGTTGATTTAAATTTTATTTAAACGAGAATGATGATAGTAAACTTTTAAAATTGAATTTAAAGTGATTAAATTGATTTTTGAAATTACTTGTTTTAATTAACGAGTAAAAATAGCCATTTTGGCCACTATCTCGGAATTCGACGAAACTAGTTTCATCGGATCTGTAATAGTAAATTATTATAGGATTTCAAGTTACGTATCAACCGGACTTATCATTTGGCCGTGCAAGCTTGAAACGCGTAGAAATTAATTTAAGGAATTTAATTAAAATAATTTGATTTTGAAATGCTATCTTCTGAATATGATGGAATTGGCTCCCGAAACTAGTTACATTGTGTTTGGAATGGGGGTATAACATACAAGAACGCTAGGCGGCACGCTTCGTTTGGAGTTCGGAATTTTTATGGACAGATAGTGTCAGATATTTATATAATAGGCCGTGTTATCTTGATTCGTTCGTAACCCTAAATAAACATGCAGCTGTTCCTCTTTAAACGTTAGTGGTCGAAATCACTTCTCGTTCTTCCTCATTTTTCTCTCAATCCATACATTTTCACGCATCGACATCAACATGAAAGATGAAGATCTCATTGAGCTCTTCAATTTGTGCGGTTGGATCGTCAAATAAAGGAGCGTGGCAGCTTGAATCTCGTGTTGATCAAAGTCTTTATTCATGGCGAGATCTGGAGCTAGGAGGCGTCGTTTGAGGCGAAACCGGTGGGGATGAGCTCGTATTGGCTAGACACGTCGATGGTAGGGATGCGGTGGCGGCCGATGGTGGCAGGTGGTGGCGCATGTGGAAGTTCAGTCATGTGTTATTGGGTTTACTATGTGCCTAGGTTTTGCTTGAACGAGGTACTAAGGAGCACTGCTTAATTATATTTAATTAAGTTAATTTAAATGTTAATTAAAAATCGTTATGCTAATTATCGTATAACATTTTCATGCGAGGTCCGTTTCGAACGAAACGAGTTGCGTTGGAATCGTATCAAAGTCGTCTACAACATGGAATCAAATTGGAATTTAATTGAAGCTGGAAAAATTTTCGGATTCAAATAAAGGTGACTGTTTTATAACGCTCATGAAGTACTAAAATATTTTTTTATGCTAGTTAAATTGATATTATAAAGTAATTTAATTTTATTGACTGTTGTTTGGTAATGTAAACTGACATTATATTGACATATGAATTTAACAATTAGGAATTTGTAATCGACAGTTAAATTTGAAATTGAAATTAAATTGCTAGCTAAATTCCCGATTATTGATAATTAGTTAACTGTTGTGATTTATTGACTGTTTTGGATGTTGATTATGATGGATGTTATTGGTTGATATTTTAGATGATTTGGATGTTTATTTATTTTTATATATTCATGTTATCACTCTATATATTATTGACATCATATAAACTGTTATCTGAATTATATTTGAATAAATTAAGAAATAGGTTGAAATGATATATACCTATGACATTTATTTGGATTGAAATGATATATATCCATCCCTGAAATGATATATATACTTGGCCATAGGATAGAAAATTATATACGGACACCGGATTGGTTAAATCAAATGATTTTAAAAATTTTGGTTTGAAATTATTTAAATTTTGATTTAAAGAAATGAAAATCGAATTTATGGAAATTGAATTATTTTCAAACTTGAGCTCGAAATGGTGAAATTGAAATTTGTTAACAGGAATTGTTTAAATAATCGAATTTGGAATTTGAAGTTATAATTGAAATATAATTTAAATTATGGAAATTGATTGTTTAAAAAGATTTGAAATTTTACTTGAACCTTGAAATATTACTAAGTAAAAGTAATTTAAATTGACATTTCAAACTTGGGCTCAGAATTGAATTAGTTTGAAGATTTGAACCTTAAATTGAATATTAAAGTTTAAAATTGTTTTAAGTGATTTAAATTGGTAAATTAAAATGGAACTCGAATTTATATAAAATTGAAATGGTTTAAAATTGAGAATTGAATCGAAACTTAAACCATTTGAATCGAATCAATGGAAATTGAAATTGGAATTAATTCAAATTGAAATTGAAGTTAATTTGGATTGAAGTGGAAACTAAAATTGATTCAAATTGAAATTGAGTCGATTTGAATTGAATTGAAGATGATTTGAATTGAAAGATTTGAAATTAAATCAGTTGACTTTGAAACTATTTTCAAATAAATTATTTTAATATAAACTGTTTAAAATCTATCTTTTTAAATATTCAAATTATTTTGATTTTCCAAGCTATTTTACTATATAAATCATTTTTAATACTAAAACTATTTTATATTAAACTATTTAACTTTAAAACTATTTAAAACTATTCAAACCATTTTCTAAAAATTCGACTAGTCAAGGTTGGAATATTATATTTAAATCGTGGATTTAAATGCGAATTGGGTTAAAAATGAAGTTATAACCTAAATTGTAATTCAAATTAAATTTTGAAGTAAAAAAATGACATATCAAACCGAATTGACATATTTTGAAGTGAAGTTGATTTTGAAGTGAATATGATATTTTGATATCAAGTATGAATCGTTTTTGAAATGTAAAAGTACCAACCGGTGTGTAAAACGACGTTTGGTTGTTAAAGAGACCGGAGCCTCTTATTGGCATACTCTCTGTCAATATTGAAACCACTTTAACAACTGTGTACGCAGAGGAGACTCCAGAATGAAGTGGTTGTATTTGGTGTACGTTTGTTGTATTTGAAGAAAGAGAACGATGATGGATAGACCCCAGCACTTGTGCCAATTTGAAATGACTAAAACTGGATGGCTTGAAAGGGCCAAGTGGGCTAGCTACCCCTAGCGGACATCCGTTCTTCGATTTTCTTCTTGGACTTGGTCCATACTATTACTTTTGATGTTGGTTTCGATTGGTGCACATTGATTTGGGATGACCTCCCTTTGACTCGATATGGGATGGATGGACACGCTGGGCGGTCGTGGCTACGATGCGTTACCACCAGCCCTGCGACCCAAACTGGTAGTATCCTACCTTGGGCATTGACTCATGCGCCTTGTCATACTTTTATCCCTATACGAGACCACTACGATTTTGGTTTAGTGTTATCGTATCACGGCGCATCCCTATCCCCCGACGTACTACTAGGGCGTTATATGCAAACTGTACGACAATGCTTAAATACGCGTTAAGGGGGGTTAATGTAAAGCCTTAACGCTAAGAAAATATTTATTTTACTGATTAGACATTACATATATAGCGTATTCTACTATATATAAATATTTTGACGGATCCTTAAGAGATGGAAAATCCCGTAACATCTCTTGAGTTATTGCACGCACGTTATACACTGGATAGGAGATGTGAAACCCCGTAAACATCTCTGATGCTATTACACTCCCGTTATATGTGATTTTGATTTGACTCACATAAGGATATTTTAGTCTTGACTCGAGTGTTTTGTCTTTTCATTATGCTCGGGTCAGCCCTGAGTTTTCAGCGCATTGAAGATCATTTATTATGGAGGACGAAGACGAAGATTTGGTATATTATTACTAGTATTATTCCCACATCATGTTGTTCTGCTGCATTATTTTATTGTTCTGTTGTATATATAACTCTAAAAAATGTAGTATAAATTATAATCAAATGTATAGTATAAAAAGCTTCATGAACTTTTTATTTGATTATTATATTTTTCATTCCACTATGAGATTATGTGTTTGTTTTCTTTTTTTCTTATTTTTCTTAATTAACCTCATTGATTATCTGTGTTTCAGATTGTTTTGAGGTTGACATGTGTGGTTTATTGTCGGCTTAAACCTTCTGAAATGCGGGTCATCACAGTTGGTATCAGAGCTTTGGTTTAGCGATAACCTTAGCTTTGTGGGGTTTGACTCATTAGAGATAGGGTAGTAATACCCTAGAATGAGTTGTTTGAGCATATATATATGAGAGCGCTACTAGTTAGTGTTATAAAATGTTTTATATTGTGTTTGCTTATCTGGTGAGTTATTTATAAATTCTGGTCGGTGCGTGGGACGCCATGTTATCGATAGGAGTTTTTAAACACTTAAAAGAGGCAAGTCGACATAATATTGTTTTAAAAATGGGATAAATGAAATAATTTTACCTAAATTATATTATATATAAAGTGATTATTAATGGATGTTAGTTGTTAGGAGATGTAATATTAGTTATTATCGATTATTGTTTGAATTAAACTAAAAACGAATACTTTGTGTACTCTATTTCACGAAGCGTATTTAAATTGAATTGAAATCTAATTACAATAAGAATTGTTTACAATAACAAAGATGCAAATTAACGAAATGTTTTCATAATAGGGTAATGAAATTGTATAAGTATATTTATAATATGGCTTATAAATAGAAAGGGTTTCAAAGCTGAGAATTTTAGAATTTAAATCCTGTTGCTTTCAAAAATTGTTTTCAAAGCCTTCAAATTAATAATAATATTATTTGAAAGTGTTTTGACTAGAAATATATTTTGAAAAGATTTTTGAAAGAAATAAAAGCATTGAACTCGCTTTAGTCGCTGGAAAATAATTCTGGGGATGACTACAACATCGCCAGTATTCATTTTCGAGTTTCTGAGTGAGAATTGCTACCAAAAGAAATTTATTTCTGGTTAAAACATGTTTTGATTATGAAAAAATATTCCAAGTATGATTTGATAGATATATGAAAATAGTATTTGAACTTATAAATTGAAAATAGTATAGATAAGAAATAAGTTTATAACTTATGAATTTGAACAGGAAAGTAAGACCGAATTTTAAAACGGTTGAATATTTTGGTTAAACAGAAATATTAATTTGAGATATGAAATAAAAGAATTAACCTAAAAATGTTAAATAAATTGAGTTAGTGAAATGAACTAAATAAAATGAAGTTTAACTCAAGAAAGCTTAAATGAAAGTGAACTGCATTTGAAATTAATTTGATAAAATGATGAAATGAAATTTTAAGTGAATTAGTTTGTATAACTTATAGATTTGAGAAATATTAAGCTAAAACAAATTTAAATTTGTTGAATGTGAATGATAAGAAAAGGAAAAAATTAACTTAAATAAAGTTAAATAAATTGAGTAATGGATTAAATGAAATAAATTTTAAATTAATAAAGATTAAATGAATTTAATTGGATTTGAATGGAACCAGATAAATTAGTAAAGTGTATTAATTCCACTTAAGCTATAAAATGAATTAATAGAATAAATACGAACTTGAATTATAAAATGAAATGAAATTGGGGTGTGAAAGAAATTGAATGATAATAAATGGGTGTAAGTAAAATCTATATGACTAATTGAATTTGATTTAAACCGGATGTAAATAAATCGAATGTAAATGGAATGGGATTTAATAAATTGAATGTTAACTAATTGAATATGAAATAAGTGAATGTTAAATAAAGATATGTTATACACATAGTTAATATTCTAAAAAATGTTAAATGAATAATTTGAGTAGTAAAAAGAAAATTATTTAGATATATAAACTTAAGAGAAGGTAAACAAATAATAAATTAAATCATATCTTTGTAAATTGTTTAAAAAGGGAAAATAAATTTGCAAAGGATGTTTTAAGATTTAGTTGAAACTTTCTGAGATAATTATAATTTGAATAATATTGCGTAAAAGAAGATACATTTATATAAAATGATTATAAACTTAAGAAAAGTAGAATGGAATTGATTCCGATAAAAAGAAAATTTATTAATATGAATTTGAGTTACAAATTTACTTAAGTAAAGTTAATAATAAACTAATAAAGTGAATCATTTTATAAAATAGCAGAGTAGAATCTTTTCTTTCCGTTCGCGTGAATAAATTTTTGCTTCTAAAAAAAATATCGATGTTTTTTCGAAATGTAATGACTAAAAAAGCGACTGATAATAACGAACCACATAAAAGAGCCGCATAGCTCAATAACATCATACTTACATGCATCATTAACCATGCATTACTTCCATACCAAGGTTAGCACGATTGATGATATCAGCCCAAGTGTTAATAACACGACCTTGACTATCAACTACAGATTGGTTGAAATTGAAACCATTTAGGTTGAAAGCCATAGTACTAATACCTAAAGCAGTGAACCAGATACCTACTACAGGCCAAGCAGCCAAGAAGAAATGTAGGGAACGGGAATTGTTGAAACTAGCATATTGGAAGATCAATCGGCCAAAATAACCATGAGCAGCAACGATATTATAAGTTTCTTCCTCTTGACCGAATCTGTAACCTTCATTAGCAGACTCATTTTCAGTAGTTTCCCTGATTAAACTAGAGGTTTACTTAAGTATATTAAGATAAATTTTAATTAATGAATGAACTAATGAAATGAATCGATGAATTAATATGAACTTAAGTTATGAAGTAATAAAAAAGCATGAGTTGCGTTTTATAAAATATTTATAATAAACTTAAATGGCTTATGGAATGGTTTGTAAACGATATTAGTATTAAAGAGAATATACTAAGCGGTAATGAAATAGTATTTTATTTTAATAAGATTAAATGAAATGATTTACAAAATGGTCCATAAATAAATTGATATGAAATATGTGATAATAATTGATATTTGAATAAATTGAATGTAAATGAAACAGATGTGAATAATTAGAAGTAAACCAATTAAATATTAACAAAGAATGAATGTTAATAAGAAATGATAGTGTATAAATAAACCGTTGACTTTGGATAATGTAAACTGATGTAGTTTTTAATTAATTGGATGAATATTAATTGTTGGATGGTATAGTTTTACCATATTCTAGTTCCTACCAACTTAGAAACTTATGGAATGCTATCATGGGTAAACCCACTATCAATAATGACAATGTTTTAATTTGGTCTGACAAGGGTGAACATCATTCTATTAAACTTGTGTATAATGCTCTCTGTCAAAATGGTTATCAATTCCCTTGGTATTCAAGAATATGGAATATTGGGGGTAGTGCTAAGGAAAATTTACTGTTATGGAAGGTGATGGAAAATGCATTAAATACCAAGGATAAACTATGTAAAATGGGTATTATCTCAGATGACTTATGTGTACTATGTAAATCAGAAACTGAAAGTAATACTCACTTGTTTTTTGATTGTACCTTTGTGTATCAGATATGGTACAGATTACTTTCTAATGGGGGTTTTTATAAACCATCACCTGTTAGCACGGTGGAATGGTGTAACGACCCGTATTTTTACGGATCGAAACAGCGTAAAGGAGTTGACCTTTGGTTGCATTTCTGTTAAGTTTCAGATTTTGGCAGAATTTTGTCTAAGTCCTAAGTCGTAGCCGACTTATGGGTTCTGGACGAGTTAGTGTTAGGTCGTGGGTTAGTTGGAGCGACCTATAGAATTATGCAACCTAGGATTTAGTTAAGTGTTAGGTCGGCTGGGAGAGTTAATGACCTAAGGGGTAAGTCGGGGACGACTTAAGGAAGTTACGACCGAAGAGATAGGGGGCAGCGACCTAGTAGCTAGCGGGTCAGCAGAGTTAGGTCGTAGCCTGGTTAAGAGTTAGGTCGGTTGGAACGACCTATAGAATATTAGCGACCTAAGTGTTGACGACTTAAGGAATGACTGACCTAGTGGATAAGCAGTGGGCGACTTAGGAGTTGTGTTAGGTCGTTGGAGCGACTTAAGAATGTTAGGTCGCATAAGTGGTTAGGTCGCATAAGTCAATAGGTCGCGTGATGTTTTAGGTTGCGTGTTGGCTTAAAGTGTTAGGTCGAGAGCGACCTATGGGTTAGGTCGGCATGTGTTAAGTCGCTGGGCTTTGCCTAAGTGTTCGGTCGTACTTGTTGTTAAGTCGCGCGCTTGTGTTGCGTTGAGTCATAGGGCGCGCGCATTAGGTCGTAGGACGCGTGAGTTGTTAGGTCGCGATCTGTGTTAGGTCGGTAGGTGCTTGTGTGTTAGGTCGTAGGTCGTAACCCTGTAGAGCTGTTAGATCGGAGATTCTGTTAAGTCGTGTGGGTTTTTAGGTCGGCAAAGCTTTAGGTCGTAGGTCGGCATAGTGTTAAGTCGGCAACGACTTAAGAAGGCAGCCGAGTTAAGAATTTCAGCTATAAATAGGAGGGCTTTGTTCCATTTTTGGGAACCGGATTTCAAAGCGACGAAGTGCTGCCATTTTGAGAGCTCGACTTCTACACTTCTTCACTTCTTTTCTCCACTTTAATCTAGTGCTTCCTTTCATCCAAATCGAAGATCAAGATTGAAGATTCAAGAGCTTAGATTGAAGATCTTCATCTTTTCAAGAGAGATTTCTTCGTTTGAAGCGGATTCGTGATAGATCAAGCTTGATCCTTCGCTGTCCAGATCTGAAGCGTGTTGATTTGAGGTTGTTTAGGTGATTTGGTGAGTGGTGATTATCTCTCACATGGATCCAAAGGAGTATATCGGATTGTTGGCTCGATTTGGTGTTAATATAATGATTTTCATGCATTTTCTTCATCCTAAGTGTAGATCCATGTAGATCCATTGTTCATGATGATTTGACAACCATTTTACTAAGTGTTAACCTATGCAAGTTCATTCATCAAGATTGTAGAGATATTTCTTATGATTTCATGCATGTTAGACTTTCAACTCTTTAATTACGAAAATGCCATTATTGTTATAATTCTCTACTTAGATCATATTTGAATGCTTGATTGCTTGGATTAATGTTTGGTTTGATTGATTGTTATGAATTAGATGATTGATGGTTTGATTTAGACCGAAGATGATTCAAAAGTTAGGAGAAAGGCTCTTGAATTGGGTAAGCTGCTCGTGGCATATGTAGCGGGATGATGAAGCTCTTATGCATGGATTTGATGATGTGATGTTGAGATGAGGCTTTGCGAGGATGTAATGAAGCGAGGCATCATTTGATGAAGACTTGGTCTAATCCAAATGGGATCATTCCAAGCACGTTGGTAACTCGGTGATATGATTCGAGTTTGAGGATAATGGATGCTCGAGAGGCGCTTGAGCTAGTATGGAAATAGTCGTCGAGGAGGATGACTAGAAGGCTGAGATCTCATCGTTGTTGAAGGTTCTAGCATGCTCTAAGCAAGAGTACATTGGGACGCCCAAAAGACTAACTGTTGATGGTCGAGTACTCTGGGTAGTTGCGAAAATCCTTGGCACGGGCTGTGACGACGTGGAGGAGTTATGTCTAGAACCAGGGTTACCATTAGCCCTTGACTGACGGATGAAAGAAGGAGCCGTTCATTCAACTAACGGTGATATCGAAGCAATGATAACAGTGATAGCCAGAGTCATGGATGTTTGGTTGTATCGTCATTCGGTCTCAAGAGCGGTATTTTCTGGGTGCTTATCTGACCTTGGTTTAAGACCTTGGGATTTGTACTTTTAAAGCATCGCTCTTGACTCGAGTGATAATTGCTTTACTTTAAATTGTATGCTTTGCTATGCTTGCTTCTACTTAGTGTGTGTCTGGGGGCTATCACTGTAGAATGAGGTTGGAGTGGGAGGGTTGTATTCCTATTCCTTTTTCCTTTGTACTCTTTTGGTATGTTGTTAGTTAATCTACTGCTCACTAAGACTGTTGTCTGACTCAAGGCTTTATGTTTTAATTCTTACTGCCTTGGGCTGTTCGTCCATTTTTGGGACGGGCAGACTAGGTAGCAGGTGACAGGTGCTGTTCTCTTCTCGCGATGCTGATATCGAAGACGAGCTGGAGGGTTGCATATTATCTTCTTATTATATGTACTGGATGTTCCGCTGTTTTGCATTCTCTGAGTGTTATGTAGTGAGGCTTGATGTATTGGCTATTTGGATGCTTGTATTCAACTATTATGGAGTTTTATATGATGACATTTTGTTCTATAAAGCTTCACTATACATATGTTCAATTGTATTTTGTCCATGCGCTGTGAGTAATACGATAGATTCTGTTGTTCTTAATCTACCCTGACAATCGTCCATGGTCGCCTGGCACACTTTACAACGCACTATCTCTAGATTTGGTGCAGGGGTCATGGGCGGTCGTCACATTTGGTATCAGAGCATTGGTTACTCGATTTTACCCAACGCTCACTGACGTAACTACGTATGAGAGACGTAATTGTATTTTGATGGATGATTACTATATATAATATAGTAGCTTAGTAGAGTTTGAGTCCTTTATGCAGTTGTTTCTCTAGATGTGCTAATCATTTCTTTTTATAGATATTGAGAATGAGTCGAAGAGGGAGACCAGCTGCTAGGGAAGGCCGTGCTGTTGAGGGGGCTACTGATTATGTTGCTATGTTCGAAGCTATGATGACTTCGATCATGAGAAGGATGTCAGCCTCGGGGCCATTAGTAGATGTTGGAGATCAAGTTCAGGCTCCAAGACCGGTGGGTCATATGGACGATTCATTTGAGAAGCTTGTGGAGGAAGCTCTCAGACCCGAGAATCTGTTTCCTAAGAAAGGATCTGTTGTTGATGTGGTCAGGGAAGAGTCTAAACCCCAGCAGGGTGGAAACAAGAAAAGGAAGCAGCAGCAGAAAAAGGGGAAGGATGGCCATAAGAAGCAGAAGGGCGAAGTGACCTGCTACAATTGTCAGCAGAAGGGCCATTTCTCCAAAGATTGCAAGAATCCAAGGGTGCCGATGAAGTGTCACAACTGTGGCAAGCCGGGGCACATCAAGAAGTATTGTCCAGAACCGAGGAAGGACAAGCAGATTGTGCAAGCTTATGCTTTGGGAGCTGTTCCGTCGTCTTCGAAAGCTCCTACTGCTGAAGAGAAAGGAAAGAGTGTGGTTGTTCAAGGTACTCTTTTCCTATGTGGTGTTCTAGTTAGAGTTTTGTTTGATACTGGAGCGTCACATTCGGTTGTTTGTAATGAACTTGTAGGCCGGTTAGATTTGAAGCCGGATATTGTCGATAGGCCATTGGTTGTGACTAATCCAGTTGGGGGTTCGTCTCGTTTGTGTATGTTATGCCGTGGTCTAGTCGTATCGAGTCATGGTTGCTCTTTTGTTTGTGATTGCTTTGTTCTGAACTTTGCGGGGTTCGGAATTATTTTGGGTATGGACTGGCTTAGGAAGTATGCGGCTAAGGTTGATTGCGAGAGGTTGGAAGTGACAGTCGAGAAGGTGGAGGGGCAAAAGGTTGTAATACGATGTAAGCATGAAGAAGGCGTCTTCATGAGCTTCATGTATTCGCTGGTTGTTCCACGGGATGGACTGTCATCGGTGCCAATCGCTAATGGATTCGAGGATGTCTTTGACGAAGTCAAAGGGTTGCCGCCGCATAGAGAGATCGAGTTT
This sequence comes from Allium fistulosum, assembly GCA_030737815.1. Taxonomy (NCBI): domain Eukaryota; kingdom Viridiplantae; phylum Streptophyta; class Magnoliopsida; order Asparagales; family Amaryllidaceae; genus Allium; species Allium fistulosum. The sequence continues at coordinate 304,161,670 of CM060902.1, forward strand.
CGTATAGATCTAGTTAAAGGAGCCAGACCTGTTGTGATGCCTCTTAGGCGGATGGCGCCTAGGGAACAGCAGGAGTTGAGGGTGCAAGTTGATGATCTTTTGCAGAAAGGATTCATTCGGCGTAGTGTGTCCGAGTGGGGTGCACCAGTTGTGTTCGCAACCATGGCAGATGGATCGTTGAGATTGTGTGTGGATTATCGTGAGCTGAATAAGGTGACTAAGAAGAACAAGTATCCATTGCCGAGAATAGATGACTTGTTTGATCAGCTTCACGAAGCTAAGGTGTTTTCCCAGATGGATTTGGTAACAGGATTTCACCAGTTAAGAGTGGCTAAGGATAGTGTGCCGAAGACTGCTTTTAGGACACCATCCGGTTTCTTTGAGTGGCTGGTAATGCCGTTTGGATTGACTAACGCGCCAGCATATTTTGTGGATCTTATGAATAGAGTGTTCAGAGATCAGTTGAACAAGTTTGTGCTTGTGTTCGTGGATGATATTCTGATTTATTCTAGAACTGAAGAAGAGCACAAGACACACTTGCGTATTGTTTTGGAGATCTTACGGAAACATCAGCTGAGGGCTAAGTTTTCGAAGTGTCACTTCTGGAAGAGTGAAGTGAGGTTCTTAGGCCATGTGATTTCTGGAAGTGGAATAGCGGTTGATCCCGCTAAGGTGGCAGCAATCCAGGATTGGGTTAGACGTAAGAATGCATCTGATGTGAGAAGTTTCCTTGGATTAGCAGGATATTATCGACGGTTTATCAAAGACTTCTCCAAGATAGCTGCACCGTTAACAGGATTGACGAAAAAGAACCAAGTGTTCAATTGGGATGCTAAGTGTGAGCAAGCTTTCGGAATCCTGAAAGGGAGATTGACGAGTGCTCCTGTTTTGACTATTCCAAGTGGGAATGATGAGATGGTGGTTTACACCGACGCATGTGGTACTGGACTTGGAGCAGTGCTGATGCAGAGGGATAAAGTTGTTGCGTATGCAAGTCGACAACTGAAGCCGCATGAAAGGAATTACCCGACTCATGATTTGGAGTTAGCGGCGATTGTATTTGCTCTGAAGATGTGGAGACATTATCTGTTGGGAGTTCGATTCGAGTTGTTTACGGATCATAAGTCGTTGAAGTATCTTTTCTCCCAAAAGGATTTGAATCTTCGGCAGCAACGTTGGCTAGAGTTTTTGGCATCATATGATTTTGGTATAGCTTATACACCGGGAAAAGGCAACGCAGTGGCAGATGCGTTAAGTCGAAGACATGCAGGATTGGGAGCTATGTTTTCTGAATGGAAGAATCTCGAGTATTTAGCTGGATTTGACTTCAGGCCCAGATGCGAATTGGAACCTGAGATGTTGGCAAGCTTATCAATAAGACCGACTCTTGTGGAACGGATTGGCGAGAGTCAAAAGCGAGATGATAAGATTGTCAAGATTATCCGTGAATTGGAATCTGGATTGGATCCAGAAAAGGATAAAGGATTCGAGGTCGATCGAGAGGGTTGGCTTCGGAAGCAAGGACGACTAGTTGTTCCCGAGATAGATGAATTGAGGAGTGAAGTTCTGAAGGAAAGTCATCACTCGAAGCTGACAATTCATCCAGGTGGAAATAAGATGTATCGGGATATGAAGAGAACCTACTACTGGGAAGGTATGAAGAAAGATGTTGGAAATTTTATTTCCAAATGTAAGAACTGCCAGTTGGTAAAAGCCGAGCAGAAGAAGCCAAGTGGATTGCTTCAGCCATTAGAAGTTCCTACATGGAAGTGGGAGCAGGTATCGATGGATTTTATCGATGGATTGCCTAGAACCAGAACGGGAAATGAAGGGATTTGGGTTATTGTAGATCATCTGACTAAGAGTGCGAGATTCATTCCTGTTCGATCGACTAGGACTGCATCAAAGTTGGCTGAGTTGTATGTTAAGTGGATAGTTCGATTCCATGGTATTCCGAAGAGTATAGTAAGCGATCGAGACCCATTGTTCACTAGTGGATTTTGGAAGAGCTTCCAGGAAGTTTTGGGAACCGAGTTGTGTTTGAGTACAGCTTATCATCCTCAAACAGATGGTCAGACCGAGAGAGTCAACCGAGTTTTGGAAGATCTTCTTAGAGCTTGTGTTTTGGATTTCGGAGGATCATGGGAAGATCACCTTCATTTGGTGGAGTTTTCGTATAACAACAGTTACCAGTCAAGCATTGGTATGGCACCGTATGAGGCATTGTATGGAAGACCGTGTAACTCTCCGACATGTTGGTTGGAAACTGGAGAAAAGGTGATACTTGGGCCAGAGATGATTCGGCAGACTTCAGATTGTATAGAGATCATTCGGCAACGAATGAAGGCAGCCCAAGATCGTCAGAAGAGTTATGCCGATAAGCGTCGTAAGGATTTGGAATTCGACGTAGGTGATATGGTTTTTGTGAAGATTTCTCCTCTGAAGAATGTTATTCGATTCGGGAAGAAAGGAAAATTGACTCCGAGATTTGTTGGACCATTCCCGATCATCGAGCGAATTGGAAAACTCGCTTATAGATTGGAGTTACCAGGGAAGATGTCGAGTGTGCACAATGTTTTTCATGTATCATATCTACGGAAGTATGTGCACGACTCGAATACAGTAGTTTCTGCTGATAGCTGTGAAGACTTCGAAGTTGATCCAGTTGATAGAAGACCTCGTAAGCCGCTTCGTGTTGTTGAAATCGACACGAAACAGCTTAGGAGGAAAGTAGTTAAGTTGCTCAAGATACAATGGAGTGATGATGATAACGACTGTACGTGGGAGGTGGAAGAGAGGATGAAGGCAGCTCATCCTGAACTCTTCAAGGTATGGCCCTAAGGTGTCGCGTCATCTCACGATATTGTAACTTGTTCTAAGTTTTAGAATTCTGTACGCTAAGCTAGAATTCGATGTATGGTTTGTTGATCGCTATGGTTGGTAGGCGTGCAGAATAGTCTTTGATTGCTTTGTTGTTTGGAATTTCGGGGGCGAAATTCCTAAGGGGGAGAGAATGTAACGACCCGTATTTTCACGGATCGAAACAGCGTAAAGGAGTTGACCTTTGGTTGCATTTCTGTTAAGTTTCATATTTTGGCAGAATTTTGTCTAAGTCCTAAGTCGTAGCCGACTTATGGGTTCTGGACGAGTTAGTGTTAGGTCGTGGGTTAGTTGGAGCGACCTATAGAATTATGCAACCTAGGATTTAGTTAAGTGTTAGGTCGGCTGGGAGAGTTAACGACCTAAGGGGTAAGTCGGGGACGACTTAAGGAAGTTACGACCGAAGAGATAGGGGGCATCGACCTAGTAGCTAGCGGGTCAGCAGAGTTAGGTCGTAGCCTGGTTAAGAGTTAGGTCGGTTGGAACGACCTATAGAATATTAGCGACCTAAGTGTTGACGACTTAAGGAATGACCGACCTAGTGGATAAGCAGTGGGCGACTTAGGAGTTGTGTTAGGTCGTTGGAGCGACTTAAGAATGTTAGGTCGCATAAGTGGTTAGGTCGCATAAGTCAGTAGGTCGCGTGATGTTTTAGGTCGCGTGTTGGCTTAAAGTGTTAGGTCGAGAGCGACCTATGGGTTAGGTCGGCATGTGTTAAGTCGCTGGGCTTTGCCTAAGTGTTCGGTCGTACTTGTTGTTAAGTCGCGCGCTTGTGTTGCGTTGAGTCATAGGTCGCGCGCATTAGGTCGTAGGACGCGTGAGTTGTTAGGTCGCGATCTGTGTTAGGTCGGTAGGTGCTTGTGTGTTAGGTCGTAGGTCGTAACCCTGTAGAGCTGTTAGATCGGAGATTCTGTTATGTCATGTGGGTTTTTAGGTCGGCAAAGCTTTAGGTCGTAGGTCGGCATAGTGTTAAGTCGGCAACGACTTAAGAAAGCAGCCGAGTTAAGAATTTCAGCTATAAATAGGAGGGCTTTGTTCCATTTTTGGGATTCGGATTTCAAAGCGATGAAGTGCTGCCATTTTGAGAGCTCGACTTCTACACTTCTTCACTTCTTTTCTCCACTTTAATCTAGTGCTTCCTTTCATCCAAATCGAAGATCAAGATTGAAGATTCAAGAGCTTAGATTGAAGATCTTCATCTTTTCAAGAGAGATTTCTTCGTTTGAAGCGGATTCGTGATAGATCAAGCTTGATCCTTCGCTGTCCAGATCTGAAGCGTGTTGATTTGAGGTTGTTTAGGTGATTTGGTGAGTGGTGATTATCTCTCACACGGATCCAAAGGAGTATATCGGATTGTTGGCTCGATTTGGTGTTAATATAATGATTTTCATGCATTTTCTTCATCCTAAGTGTAGATCCATGTAGATCCATTGTTCATGATGATTTGACAACCATTTTACTAAGTGTTAACCTATGCAAGTTCATTCATCAAGATTGTAGAGATATTTCTTATGATTTCATGCATGTTAGACTTTCAACTCTTTAATTACGAAAATGCCATTATTGTTATAATTCTCTACTTAGATCATATTTGAATGCTTGATTGCTTGGATTAATGTTTGGTTTGATTGATTGTTATGAATTAGATGATTGATGGTTTGATTTAGACCGAAGATGATTCAAAAGTTAGGAGAAAGGCTCTTGAATTGGGTAAGCTGCTCGTGGCATATGTAGCGGGATGATGAAGCTCTTATGCATGGATTTGATGATGTGATGTTGAGATGAGGCTTTGCGAGGATGTAATGAAGCGAGGCATCATTTGATGAAGACTTGGTCTAATCCAGACGGGATCATTCCAAGCACGTTGGTAACTCGGTGATATGATTCGAGTTTGAGGATAATGGATGCTCGAGAGGCGCTTGAGCTAGTATGGAAATAGTCGTCGAGGAGGATGACTAGAAGGCTGAGATCTCATCGTTGTTGAAGGTTCTAGCATGCTCTAAGCAAGAGTACATGGGGATGCCCAAAAGACTAACTATTGATGGTCGAGTACTCTGGGTAGTTGCGAAAATCCTTGGCACGGGCTGCGACGACGTGCGGGAGTTATGTCTAGAACCGGGGTTACCATTAGCCCTTGACTGACGGATGAAAGAAGGAGCCGTTCATTCAACTAACGGTGATATCGAAGCAATGATAACAGTGATAGCCAGAGTCATGGATGTTTGGTTGTATCGTCATTCGGTCTCAAGAGTGGTATTTTCTGGGTGCTTATCTGACCTTGGTTTAAGACCTTGGGATTTGTACTTTTAAAGCATCGCTCTTGACTCGAGTGATAATTGCTTTACTTTAAATTGTATGCTTTGCTATGCTTGCTTCTGCTTAGTGTGTGTTTGGGGGCTATCACTGTAGAATGAGGTTGGAGTGGGAGGGTTGTATTCCTATTCCTTTTTCCTTTGTACTCTTTTGGTATGTTTTTAGTTAATCTACTGCTCACTAAGACTGTTGTCTGACTCAAGGCTTTATGTTTTAATTCTTATTGCCTTGGGCTGTTCGTCCATTTTTGGGACGGGCAGACTAGGTAGCAGGTGACAAGTGCTGTTCTCTTCTCGCGATGCTGATATCGAAGACGAGCTGGAGGGTTGCATATTATCTTCTTATTATATGTACTGGATGTTCCGCTGTTTTGCATTCTCTGAGTGTTATGTAGTGAGGCTTGATGTATTGGCTATTTGGATCTTGTATTCAACTATTATGGAGTTTTATATGATGACATTTTGTTCTATAAAGCTTCACTATACATATGTTCTATTGTATTTTGTCCATGCGCTGTGAGTAATACGATAGATTCTGTTGTTCTTAATCTACCCTGACAATCGTCCATGGTCGCCTGGCACACTTTACAACGCACTATCTCTAGATTTGGTGCAGGGGTCATGGGCGGTCGTCATAAATGGTTTAATGTATTCAAAGCTACAAGGTGGAAGACTCATAAGACAAGGTTGTTGCTTAAACTGCTAAAGAAACTGATACATGCAATATGGTCTGAAAGGAATGATAGAGTATTTGGTATGGGATGTAAGAATGTGGCACAGCTTTATAATCAGATTCATGGCAAGATTCTCAGAGACTTGAGAGCTAATCATATTTGAAGCTCATGGCAAATCTACTTCAGGCAGAGTGCTATTTTCTGGAGCAATATACAATATAGGATTCTTCATTCAGGTTGTTCTGTGTAATAATTTTCTTTATGCTTTGTTTGTTTTATTATTCTATAATGAGTATAATATTGGACCATATCATTCAGAGGGCTATTGTCTGGTGAGGTTGTTTTGAGTGATATTTTTGTGATCTGTAACTGATCTTGTAATTCTATATAAGTCAATAAAATGAGTTTTACTCTTGCTTTTCAAAAAAAAAATTAATTGTTGGATGGTTTCTTTGGTTGTAAATCATTGTTATAACTGTTTTTGGTTATATATGATTGTTATGTTGTGTATTTGTGCTCGTGCTTATGATTTGGATTCAGAATTCATGTTATAAGGTACAATTAAACTCATACATGTTTCTATACCTTTTATAAGTGACTAATATTCAAATTTGAGTTGAGATAGGTACATACAAAGACATTTGGAAGTATACGCGGATTTGATTTGCTTTTGCTTGCTTAATATGAGCGAACTCGCTCATATTAATAATAATAATAAGATACATATCTCGAATTACATACCGCATTTTTATATTTTTTCCCTACGGGATGCCTCATCATTGAGATGAGATGTATATTTGTGTTATATATTGTGTTGTAAAAATTTTACGATCGACCCGCGCAAAGTAGACGCTGCTAAAATTTTCCATAAATCCGGATGTTAGAAAGTTTTTAAGATTTTAAAATTTTATAACTTGTTTTTATAAATGAGTTGTAATTCTGTAAAGCCAGTATCGGAGTGGCGTAGTAAAGATTTTCTAAATAAGATTTTACTATTTTATATGTTGATTATTTTAAATTAAATAAATCAAATGTTAAATTCCTTACTTAACCCCTTTTCGAGGACGAAAAGTTTTGAGTAGGGGAGAGTGTAACGATCCATATTTTTAACTATTTTAAATTATTAAATTTAATATGATTATTGAATAAAAATGATTAGAAATAAAAATTTAATGATTTATTAATATAGTTTATTGAATATGAACTTGAATAAAAATTTTAAATAAACAATTTCGAAGATTTAGGCAATAATAAGTATTGAAATGAAATTTTATGTATGGAATGTGTTTATAAGCAATAGTTGGAATTGAAAAATAAATGTTGAATTACTTCGATGAAAATAAATAAATTATTTGATAACTAAATTCATTTGAAATCTAATATTGGAATTTACCGAAATTAGATTATTGGAAATTATTTAAATAATTGAATCTTGAATTTAATATGAATGAAAATGATGTCGAAAGTTGATTTAAATTTTATTTAAACGAGAATGATGATAGGAAACTTTTAAAATTGAATTTAAAGTGATTAAATTGATTTTTGAAATTACTAATTTTAATTAACGAGTAAAAATAGCTATTTTGGCCACTGTCTCGAATTTCGACAAAACTAGTTTCGTCGGATCCGTAATAGTGAATTATTATAGGATTTCAAGTTTCATATCGATCGGACTTATCGTTTGGTCGCGCGAGCTTGAAACGCGTAGAAATTAATTTAAGGAATTTAATTAAACTAATTTGATTTTGAAATGATATCTTCTAAATATGATGGAATTGGCTCCCGAAACTAGTTATATTGTGTTCGAAATGAGGGTATAATATATAAAACGCTAGGCGGCACGCTTCGTTTGGAGTTTGGAATTTTCGCGGACAGATAGTGTCGGATATTTATATAATGGGTCGTGTTATCTTCATTCGTTCGTAACCCTAAATAAACGCACATCCATTCCTCTCTTTAAACGTTAATGGCCGAAATTGCTTCTCATTCTTCCTCATTTTTCTCTCAATCCATACATTTTCACGCATCGACTTCAACATGAAAGATGAAGAACTCATCGAGCTCTTCGATTTATGTGGTTGGATCATCAAATGAAGGAGTGTGACAGCCTGAATCTCGTGTTGATCGAGGTCATTATTCATGGTGAGATCTGGAGCTAGGAGGCATCATTTGAGGCGAGGCCGGTGGGGATGAGCTCGTATTGGCCAAACGCGTCGATTGTAGGGAAGCGGTGGTGGTCGATGGTGACAGGTGGTGGCGCACATGGAAGTTCGGTCGTGTGTTATTGGGTTTTCTACGTGCCTGGGTTTTGCTTGAACGAGGTGATAAGGAGTAATGTCTAATTATATTTAATTAAGTTAATTTAAATGTTAATTAAAAATCGTTACGCTAATTATAGTATAACTTTTTCATGCGAGGTCTGTATCGAACGAAACGAGTTGCGTTGGAATCGTATCAAAGTCTTCTACAACATGGAATCAAATTGGAATTTATTTGAAGCTGGAAAAAAATTTAGTTTCAAATAAAGGTGAGTGTTTTATAACGCTCACAAAATACTAAAATATTTTTTATGCTAGTTAAATTGATATTATGAAGTAATTTAATTTTATTGACTGTTGTTTGGTAATTTAAACTGACATTATATTGACATATGAATTTAGCTGTTAGGAATTTTGTAACGACCCGTAAATTTTAACGGGTTTTATAACGTAATTAACTGAAATTTTGCTTGAAATTAAATAATTTAATTTAGCAAAGAAAAATTGGTATTTGGTATGCGTCTATTCAAACATAGCAAATGGCGGATTTTCGTTGATAAATATGGAAGTTAGTTGTGTTGTGTAATTTCAATTTCAATCTAAATCAGTTTCAGCTTTCCCCACCTCGAAGGCCTGCCAAACCTGACTGCCTATTGCCGCATCCACCAACCCAGTCACTTCTTCTAGTCACCTACCCTATTGCCGCATCTAAGAAACCTACCTACTAACCATTTTCTTGAATATATATATATATATATATATATAATTAACTGTTGCATTCATATTTAGAGCCTGTTCACTTCTTTATGCTTTATTGCCTAACGTCGTTTGCCCACAGTTGCCACCCTCTGCCTTTGCTCCCTGTAGCTGAGCCAAGCAGCACCCTGAGTCGAAGCCTCCTCTTAATTATGGGAAATAGGGTATATGTGCATATACTACATATATATTTATATATATTTGTTCAAATCTATCTCAGTTAGTCTTGCTCTCCTCTTCTTATATGTTTCAAATAAATAAATAAAAGGAAAAGAAAAATTTAATATAGTCAGTTAGAGTTATATACATATTCTGTTAGAATTATATGTATTATCTGTTTTGATTTTTCAAAGATAATATAAAGGTTTTATTTCATTTTTAATACGTGTTTAAATTTAATATGGATTTTGAAATATGTATATATAAATATATGTGTAATATATTTTAAGTGTTTATATATTTTCTATGTCAATCTATGTCTTAAAGTATTTGTTTTGAAGTATGTATCTATATATATGTTTTATAATAACTTTAATATATTTTGGGTATAAAGATTTATTTGGGAATTTTCGAAAGGAAATATATGTGTTTAAAAAAAATTTAATAATGATTTTGCAATATAATATGCATCTAAAGATTCTTATTTTAATATGTGTTTAGATCGAATATTGATTTTCAATATATATAAGGATTTTCATTTTTAATTTGTATTTTAATTTTTAATATTGAGTTTAAGAAAAAGGTATATATATTTTGTTTCCATTCTATATCATGCTAGATTTGATTTGTTTTTCATCGACTTCTAGTTGTCATGCTTTGCTTTTGCTTTGCCGTTGTCCGAACGCGCATCTGAGTGTCATGTCCGTATCTGTGTGCATGTCCGTATCACTTTCGTGTCATCTTCTGGTTCCTATAGCCATAAAAGGTGAGCAATCACTCACGATTAACACTTTTATATCTAGTAAATTTGATTCACATGAAATGATGATCGAAATATGCTGTTAAATTTGGATTGTTAAATTATTTAATTGTTAAATTGATATGCCAATATCTGCAATTGTTTACCTCTGAAATATGACACCATAACCCGTTGTATATATTATATTTGAATTTTTAACGATGATATATGCCTGCTATTGATATGTATGTCATTTATAATATTATTTTATTGTTATCACTCTACAAGTTCCCTATTAGTTTAGAATTCCCTATGAGTTGAAATGATACATATCCGAGCGATCATATAGATTAGGGGAAAATTGTTATGGGTTGAAATGATAAACCCAAGCGATTTTCATTAGTTTTGAAATTTTGGGATTGCGGGTTGAAATGATATATACCCGTAAATACTTAAATTGCGGATTGAAATGATAAATATCTGTATCACTTGACCATAGGATAGAAAATTATATACGGACACCGTTGGTCTATATTTTGAAAATGATTTCCAAAGTTTGAAAGGAAATATATGGGTTTTAATAAATATTGAATATATATATATATATATATATAATATAAACGTTATTTTTATTTAGATCTTTAAAATTATGTGTTTGAAAATTTTAAATTTATAAGTTAGTTTTGAAATATAATTTTTAAGATTTTTCTTATAACTTTATTATTTTAAAATATATAAAATAAGATTTAATATTAAATAAAATTTTATAATAAGATTTAATTTAATAAAATTTAATTTAATTGGTATATATATCTATATATGCTTAAGTATTTATTTAAATTTATATTAATAGTTCAAAATAGATCTTTGTAATAACTTTAAGTAAATGGAGGTTGGATAGATAAATTAAATAGGAATTAATTTAAAATTTAATTTGTTAAGAATTGTATTTGAATAAGAATTGGTTATAATTAAATTTGTTTAGGATTGAATTTAAAAAAAAATTGATTTGAAACTTATTGAATTTGAGATTTCAAAGATATGATGGTATAACTTGATTTTTGATTAAAGGTGAATAAATGAATATATTCAAATTTAAATTAAGTTGAAATTGAATATTTAGTTTGATTTAAATTTGTAATTGGAGATTTTATTTAAATATTATTAAAAGTGATTAAGTGAATATATTTAAATTGAATTTTGGGACTAAAGCTGATTTGGATTAATTTGTGGAATTGGAAGAAATTTGAAACTATTTTCGATATAAACTATTTTAATATATATATACACATATACTATTTTTATATAAACTATTTTAATCTATAACCTATTTTTAAATATATAAACTATTTTAATTTATAACTATTTCAATATAAACTATTTTCAATATTTAAACTATTTAAGTTGGACTGTTATCATTTAGATTTAATGGATTTAAATGCGAATATTTTGATATGATGGTTTAAACTATTTTGTGCTTATGATTTTGAAAATGAATATGATTTAAGGTGATATGATTTCAAAAGTGAATATGATTTTGAAAGAGAATATGATTTCGAAATTGATATGATTTTTGAAATGATTATGATATTTTGATATGAAGTATGAACTGTATTAAATGAAAATGGCCACGGTGTGAAATAAGCATTTGGTTGTTAAAGTGATCGGGATCGGATATTGTCATACTCTCTGCCAATACCGAAAACCACTTTAACAACTGTGCACGTGGTGGAGAATCCAGAATGAAGTATGATGGTTTGGCGATGATTCTGTTTGAGGTATTAACACAGCCCCGACTCCCGCGAGTCAGCTTGATGTGGCTAAAATAGGAGCTACGCCGGGCCAAGTGAGGTTATCCTCCTATCGGGAACATTTCATCGATACCATTCTATTACTTTGTGATTTGATTTGGGTGCACCTTTGACTTGGGAGTGTGTCTCGAGGTGGGCGGTAGTAGCTGCTATGTGTTACCCCCAGTCCGGATCCACAAAACGGTAAAATCCTACCTTGGGCATTGCCTCGCGTGCCTTGTCACATGCCTTATCGCGCCTTCTATGAGTTTGGTTTGTGTCGTACCTAAGGAGTGCTCCCTTATAGCCTACCAGTTTGCGGTGGAGTTTACAGTATCTGTAGACTACGACATTATTTAAAATGTGTTAAAGGGGATATGGGTAATGCCTTAATGCTATTTTAATACTTTACTTTACTAATAGACATATTATAATAGCATATATTACTACATAGTAGATAGTTCCACGGATCCTTAGAGGATGGAAATCCCAAACATGCTTTAAGTTACTTGTATTTTAGTTGATATTTCACTTAAGTTGAATTTACTGGTATAAGAATGTTAATTCTGACTCGAGTGTTTTTTGTTTTGCTTTATACTCGGGTCAGGCTGAGTGTCACAACATTTGAGACTCACCTTTGGAGCTTCGCCTGGAGATCTATCTGTTATCTGTTCAGCTTTCAGTCATTTCAGTTATTCCAGTTGTTTTTTAGACTTGTTAGTTACCTTTGTATGTGATACTACTCTGTATTGGAGATATCTGTTGTATTTTGTTTTAACTCTGATGTTTATATAGTAGCTTCATGAACTACTATTTATCTATTCCGCTGCTTATTGTTGTAATACTCTGTGTTTGTGATCTGTGATTGATTTTATTTACTCTTTATGCTGAGTTTTGTCAAATATAAATTAACAATCTGTTGTTTTGAGCAATTCAAGTCTGACATGTGTGTCTGCTTATGCACTTAGCCGGTGGAGCATGATAGGGGGTTCTCGCATTTGGGTTTGGTAGCGAGCGGATGACTCTTACTCCTACATGTCCCACGGGGTTAGTGTAGTCGGAGGCTGGCCGTAAAAGCAGAATGTCGTTATAGTTGGTATCAGAGCTCTGGTTTAGGAAAAACTTAGCATATAGAGTAAATTTAATTACAGAATCTCCTTCGTCAAGTTTGAGTTTCTTCCTCTTTGACTCGGGTTCCTTTGAATTTTTGGAACTTTCCCCTTTGTTCTGAAATCCATTCTGGTCTCTTTCTATTCGTGTTCTTCTTGATTCTAGAGCACCCCATAGCTCCACTTTGGGTGATCTCTATAATGAATTTGAGAACATCTTACCACCTCAATTGGCAATTTCGTCCTTATGTGTGTCTAATTCCATCGGCGGTCCCGCCAATCTTAGAATGATTTGAAAAGGGGTGAAACTCCTTTGCAACAAGCGTCAATTCACCTGAGATTTCTATATCCTCGGTTTGATGCTGTTATCTCTTGCAATACCTGAATGTCTCTTTAGTAGACGAGCAGGGTAATTCTCTTGTGATCAAAGGTCGATTTCCTCAGTATTATGCATGCACTTCCATCTTTCACTTGATGCTCAGCCTCGTGATCTTGACTACACCACCGTTGTCCAACTATTTCGGGATGTTTTGGTGAAGTCATTTTTCTCCCTCTCAAGTGGGAATTTGAATTCCGCGTCGATCTTATCCCTAGAGCTTGACTTGTTGTCCCGGTTCTCGTTGATGATATTCTCGTCTTTTCTAAGTCTCGGTTGACCCGGTTAAGGTCGCCCGCGATTTATGTAAGTCCATCCATCTTTTCTCTTTTATAATCTATTTATCTTCTCTCACTTTTGAGCCTATCTATCTTAGTTAGAATTCTCTTTGATCAGGTCCTTCTGAATTTGAATCTCTATCCTTTTTTTGAGATTCATTCTTGAACCATCGTGTGAGGGAGTGTATTTGTAGTTAATATAAAAATGTTTTATATTGTGTTGTTTGAGTTGTTAAGTTTGAATTTTTGGGTTTCGATCGATTAGTCTGGCCAACGCTATCGATAGGAATTCCAAAACACTCGAACAGAGCAAACCAATACAATATTGTTTTTGAAATCGGTAAATGAAATAATTTTATGTATGATTATGTTGATATATAAAAGTATAATTTTCTAAAATTAGATAATTAAATGAATTGGTGGTTAGAAATGATAATACTAGATTATCATTTATTATTTTGTTAACATTCCTAAACCATTAACTATTATTGTATATTATAAGGAAAATAATTTTTTTTGAATATGGTTTATAAATATGATTTGCAAATGGAATGAATTTAAACTTGAGATTTGAGAATTAAATTTTGGGTGCTTTTCAAAATTTGGTTTTCAAAGTTTTGAAAATATACATTATTTGTAATGACCTGCCTTTTTGGACGATTTAAATCGACGATAAACCACACACGTCAGACTCCAACCATACAAAAGGGCAGATTGTTATTGGGGTAAATAAGAAAAATCAGAGAAAGAAAAACAAATACAGAATCTCGCAGCGGAGTGATAAAATATAATAATCAAATAAACAGTTCATGAAGCTATTTACAAATAACATTGATTAAACCTTTATAATATAGATCAGAGTTACTTAAAACAAGGACAAATAATAAATAAATGCAGCGGAATAACATGATGCAGCGGAGTAAATATAATACATAATAATTGTACAAAATCTTCGTCTTCATCCTCCAGAAAGTCGTCTTTGATAAACTAAAAAGCTCAGACTGACCCGAGCAAATTGAAAAGACAAAACACTCGAGTCAGAACTAAAAGATCTTATGTAAGTTAAATCAACAGTAAATAAATATGAGTGTAAAGGCGTCAGAGATGTTTACGGGGTTTGACATCTCCTATCCAGTGTCTAACGTGAGTGCAATAACTTAAGAGATGTTCGGGATTACCATCTCCTAAGGATCCGTTAAACTATCTACTATGTAGTACAATACACTATTATAACATGTCTACAGTAAAGTAAAGTATTAAAATAGCGTTAAGGCGTTACCGATATCCCCCTTAACACATTTTATATAATGTCGTAGTCTATACAGTACTGTAAATTCCACCCGCAGGTGGGCTATCTGGGAGCACTCCATAAGTACGACACAAAACAAACTCGTAGAAGGCGCGATAAGGCATGCGACAAGGCACTCGAGGCAATGCCTAGGGTAGATATACCAATTGCGGATCCGGACTGATGGTAACGCATAGTAGCTACTATCGCCCACCTCGGAACACACTCCCAAATCAAAATCAAGTGGTGGCCACCAATTAATCACAAAGTAATAGAATGGTATCGAAGAAATGTGCCCGTTAGGAGGAATGACCTCACTTGGCCCGGTGTAGCTCCTGTTTTAGCCACATCAAGCTGACTCACGGGAGTCAGGGTGATGGAAATACTTCATACAGAATCGTTCGCCAAACCATCCTACTTCATTTTTGGAATCTCCACAACGTACACAGTTGTTAAAATGGTTTTCGGTATTGGCAGAGAGTATGACAATATCTGATCCCGGTCTCTTTAACAACTAAACGCTTATTTCACACCGGATGGTTCTTTTACATTTCAAAAGTCAAATCACAATTGATACCAAAATATCATATTCTCAAAACCATATCATTTCCAAATCATATTCACTTTCAAAATCTCATTCACTTCCAAAATCATATTTACTCAAATATGTCATTTCACAAAAGGTATCAATTCCAAATTCCAACTTAGGTTGTATCATCATTAGGATTTAAATATAAATACTTTAGCTTTACACAGTCTGGAATTTTTGAAAATAGTTTAGGTAGTCATAAATGGTTTTAATAGTTTTAAAAATGGTTCAAATAGATTTAGAAATAGTTTAAATAGTAAAAATAGTTTAAATAGATTTAAATTTGATTTAATTAGATTTAAAATGATTTATATAGATTTAAAATAGATTAAATGGATTTAAATTATCTTAAATGGATTTAAATTATCTTAAATGGATTTAAAATAGATTAAATAAATTTGAAATAGATTAAATAGATTCAAATTATATTAAATAGATTTAAAATAGATTAAATAAATTTAATTAGTTCAAAATTTGTAAAATAGATTTAAATTGGATTAGATATGTTATAATAGATTAATATAATTAAAAATAGTTTTAAATTGATTAAAATAGTTCATTTAATTAAAATAGTTTAAATTAGTTTAAAATAGATTTCAAAGTTATACCCAACATTTTAATAACTCAATTTCGATAAATTCATTTATATTTGACACCTCAACTTTGAAATTCAAATTTAAATCCTTTGAACAATTCATTAAATCAATTCCAATTTCAACATTAACGCTTGGATTATCGAAAATAATTCAGTTTATATAAATCAATTTCTATTTTAAAATGCCAGTTAACTGAATTCAAAATTTAAGGACTTAAAAATCATTTAATTTGACCAATCCGGTGTCCGTATATAATTTTCTATCCTATGGTCAAGTGATACAGATATTTATCATTTCAATCCGCAATTTAAAATTTTACGGTTATATATCATTTCAAACTGCAATTCTGAATTAATTAAAATCCATAAAATCGCTCAAGTCTATCATTTCAACCCATAACAATTTTTTCTAATCTATAGATTGTTCGGTTATGTATCATTTCAACCCATAGGGAACTTGTAGTGTTATAATAATATAAAATACAACATCCAGTCATCCAATATCAACAATCAAACATCCATCCAAATCATCATCCAAATCGATTAATAAACATCAATAGATAACTGATAATCAATAGCAGGTATTAAATTGATAATTTAAATTCAATATTTAGTTAAACGATGATTAAATGCAGTAATAGTCAAATTTAACCAGAATGACAATTTAAACATACCAAACATCGATCAATTAATTTCTAATCTTATCATAAATTTAATTTAACTAACATAGGATAGTTTAGTAATTTTGAGTGGGTTAAAACACTCACCTTCGAATTTAAATCGATTTAAAATCCAATTTAGGCCCAAAATTCAAATAGTCTCAGAATTCGTCTAAACCAGCGTCAAATATCCGAAATTTCGATACGATCCCAACGAAATGAACCGCACGTAAATCCGACCTCGTATGTAAAAGTTATGTATATTAGAACATTGGATAATAAAAATAAAAATAAAATAAAATAAACCAATCAATTACTGCCACGTCAACATGCTCAACACCCAGAAACCCTAGCATCTCGCGTTCTAACATAGACAGCCGCCATCGACTGATATTCCTATCATAGCTGCCAAGGCCTCCGTGCCTAGACCGACGTCACCGCGGCCATGCCGAAGCCCCTTGGAGGCCGCCTTCGCCTGCGCGACCCCTTTCCCACGACCGTCGATCGTCGAAAACTGCCACCGCCGCCCCATTTTCGAAACCCTAGCAGCGATTTGTTGCCGATCTGGCCATCACACGACCACAAGAACACCACCGATGAACTCCACTCATGAATCTCCACAACCTAGTACCTTCGATTCGACGATCGGTCGACGTTGATCACAACACAATGAACGGCCGAGATTAATTCGCCCTATTCTTGCCACACAGAAACCGAAATCGAAAAACAAGCTGCATATTTGACTTGCGCTCGTCGAGAGCCTCGAAATGGTATATAATTTGATAGGGTTTGGAGGAGTTTGATTTTAGAATTGAATTTGAAATTGAATTTGCAATTTGGGAATTAGGGTTTCGAGTTTGAATTGGTTTCTGCCATTGACAAGAGAGAAGCAGATAGAATTGTACATACTGAAATGAGAATATGAGAAACAACTAGGGTTTATAACGAGCTATTTATAGGTATAGCTGAAATAGAAAAGAATGGACCAGATCAATTTGGATTGGAACGATAAACGACCCAAAAAACCCGTTTCATTCCCGAAACGAAAATGGGTAATCCCATATATCAAAATAGATGTTTTCGATAGTTTTAAACTCAATGGAACAGGTTTCAAGTCCTAATTCCATCGTATGAATAATTTAGCTTAAAATCATCTTATTTCAAATTGATTTCAATTAAATTAATTTCTAGGCGTTTCGAGTCCGTATGATCGAACGACAAGTCTGATCGCTACGAAACTAGAAATCCTACAATAATTCACCGTTACAGATCCGATGAAACTCATTTTGTCGAAAACCAAGTCAGTGGCCAAAATGGCTATTTTTACGTTAATTGAATAAATTATTATTAAATCAATTAAATCACTTTTTAAATTAAAATTTAATGACCAACTATTTTCATCATTTTTGATTACTTGGACATTTACAATACTTTAAATCAATTTTACATGTCAATTCATTGTTAAATATTACACCAGTTACAGTGTTCAATTTCAACTGTAATTAAATCCAATTATTTTAAAATTTAATTCCAATAAATTGATTTAATTTGATTTCAATCTTTTTATTCAATCAATTATTACTTTATAGACCTAGTTCACATTTGTTTATATTTTATTACACTAATATTCTCCAATTGTCATCCTTTAGCGTATTAGTTGCAGTATTTCAATTACAATGAATTTTTGTCAATTTTATTACAATTTAAAATCTCAATAAATTTATTTATCTTTGGTTTACTCTTTTATAAATTCAATTATTGCCTTGTGAACATAATTAAACTTCCTACACATTTTATTGCATTTACCTTTTACGGTTATCGTCTTAACTCATATTAAAGTAATATTAAATTACATTTAATTGCAATTGATTAATTGAATTGGTAACAAATAACAATTGTCGCCATTTCTATATTTAATCACATTTGTATGTTCATTATCTACATACAAATGTCATAGTTATTTACACAACGTTCATTTTTTTTAAATTTACAATTTATTATGTACTATTTAATTAATACAACATTTAAATTATCAATTGCTTTTTAATCCAATATCATTTAATACACACATTATTACAATTAATTTACAATGTATATCCAATTATAACTTTTTAATCATTTCAATAAATTGGAATTTCATTCAAAGCAGTTATAAATTACCCTAAGTTAATTCTATTACATTTTAACCTAATTACATTCTTATTATTTAATCATAAAATTTTATTTCTTCCAACATTAAATCACAATATCTTATTAAATTAACTATTTTTAATTATCGAAAAAATACGGGTCGTTACACTCTCCCCCACTCAAAACTTTTCGTCCTCGAAAAGGAAAAAGAAGGGAACGAAGGAATTAAGTAATCAATATATCTTATTCAAAATATTAAATTTATAAACAATTAATTTTCATAATTAAATAATTTAAATAAAAAATATCAATTTATAACCATTGAATTCTTTCATATTCAAGTCAACAAAAGTTTGGAAAACATTTCACAAAATTTTCTAAGTCCAAAATTCATGGAAAATTTCGATAGAGTCTCCTTTGTACGGAGAGGTTTGGGAGAAATAATAATATCAATAATAACAATATATATCAAAATTTTCAAAATAATATATCCCAAACCATGGGAAAAACAATATAATATCGCTAGAAAACCGTAATCCGCGAACGTACCTATTTGTCGGGCAATTAACGCTTATTTTATGAAACCAAAAACAGTAGCAATTGCTTCCATAAACCTGTACTTCACTTATATAATCCAAAGATGTTAATAATTACATAAAAGAGAAATATTTTAAGCTGTTTTCAACTAATAATAAAACAAATCAATACAACATAACAACAATTTCTTACAAACAAACATACAATCATCACATACAGTCAAAAATATCGATTTTACATCCATAACAACCATCAATAGGTTTGTTTGGGTTTAGAAACCTCTAGTCATATAAAATGATAAATAAACTATTAAGTAAACCATACACTCAACAGTCGTAGATGAAAATTTATAAATTATTTATACATCTATATACAAAATAGAAGTATCCTTTCCCAACCAATCCATAAGTCAAACAAACAATATTTAAGTTTTATCCTTATTACTTTTTTTCCACATTATTCACTGTTCATTTTCATTTGTTCATACAATGCTTGTTTAATTTCTTTACATTTATTACTTACAAAATTCATTTCCAATACATTTATACCATACCATTTTCTTTTCATTACTTTACATTCATTCCTTCCATAATTTATTTCTATTTCAATTATTAGATTATTTATTGCTATGTAAGTCTCTTTATAATTTAATTCACCATTAATAGGTTATTTTCTTTCCACATTCATTTGTTTAATATATAGTATTATAGAATATTAAATTTATTTCTCGGTCATTTCAACACTTCTAAAGTTAAATCATTCAATTAATATTTTACACACTTTAATTATAAATGGCTTAAACATTAGCTTAAGTTTATAATTATTTATTCACAATGTTCATCCTTTACTACTCAATCTGCTTATAGATAGCTTAAATGTTAACTTAAGCTCATAATCATTTTTCTTACATTATTCACTTTATTACATTTTATTAGTAGCCTTTCAACTATTTAAGTTTAGTTTATAACACTTTATAACATTAGAATTCTTATTTATAGAAGTAATTTCATTGAACATGTAATGACCCGTATTTTCACGGATCGAAACATCGTAAAACAGTTGACATTTGGTCGCATTTGTGATAAGTCGTCCTGAGTTTAAGTCCTAGGTCGTATGGGAGTTTTGGAGCGACTTAAGGAAGATACGAGCTAAGGCAGTTAAGTCGTATAGGAATTAAGTCGTGGTAGCTTAGGTCGTAGGGTGTTGGAGCGACCTAAGGTATTGGACGACTTAAGGAATAGGGGCGACTTAAGAAAACTGACCGAGTTAAGAAATCGGCGAGTTAAGAGTTAGGTCGGTTGGATGAGTTAGCGAGTTAAGTAATAGAGCGACTTAAGTGAGTTAGCGACTTAAGGATTTTAGGTCGTATGGTAGGGTAGGTCGGTCGAGCGACCTAAGTGTTGACGACTTATAGAAGTTAGCAGGTTAGCGACCTAGTGGTTAGCGAAGTTAGGTCGTTAGACGACTTAAGGAAGTTAGGTCGTAGCATAGTGAGTCGTAGAGTTGCTAAGTGTTAAGTCGTAGGTCAGTTACCCAGTTAAGTCGCGCACTTCTTAAGTCGTAGGACGCGCGCACTTGTTAAGTCGTTAGGTGGGAGCTGTTGTTAGGTCGTGTCTCAGTTGAGTCGTAGGCGCGCATATGTTATAAGTCATGACCGACTTAGGAGTTAGCTGATATGTCGTAGGTCGTCTGGAGCGTTAAGTCGGAGAAGAGGTTAAGTCGGCAACGACTTAAGAAAGCGGACGAGTTAAGGAGATTTCAGCTTATAAATAGAAGGGTTTTTCTCACTTTTTGGGATCCGGATTTTGAAGCGACGAAGTGCTGCCATTTTGAGAGCTCGACTTCTACACTTCTTCACTTCTTTTCTCCACTCTAAATCTAGTGATTCCTTCCATCCATATTGAAGATCAAATCGAAGATCGAAGAGCTTAGATTGAGATCTACATTCTTCGAAGAGAGATTTCATCATTTGAAGCGGATTGGTGATAGATCAAGTTAGATCCTTCGCTGTCCAGATCTGAAGAGTGTTGCTTTTGGGTTGTTTAGGTGATTTGGTGAGTGGTGATTATCTCTCACACGGATCCAAAGGAGTATATCAGATCGTTGGTTTGATTTGGGGTTAAAATAGTGATTTCCATGCATTTTCCTAATCATATGTGTAGATTCATAGAGATCCATTGTTCATGATGATTTGACAACCATTTTACTAAGTGTTAACCTATGCAAGTTCATTCATCAAGATTATAGAGATATTGTTCATAGTTTCATGCTTATTAGACTTTCAACTCTTTAATTATGAAACTGCCATTATTGTTATAATTATCTACTTAGATCATATTTGGATGCTTGATTGTTTGGATTAATGTTTGACTTGGTTGATTGCTATGAATTAGATGAATTGATGATTTGATTTAGACCAAAGATGATTCAGAAGCTAAGAGAAAGGCTCTTGAATTGGGAAAGCTACTCGTGGCATATGTAGCGGATGATGAAGCTCTTATGCATAGAGATGATGATGATGTTGAGATGAAGCTTTGCGAGGATGTGATGAAGCGAGGCATGATATGAGATAGTCTTGGTCTAATCCAGACGGGATCATTCCAAGCAGGTTGATAACTCGGTGATATGGTTCGATTTTGAGGATAATGGATGCTCGAGAGGCGCTTGAGCTAGTATGGAAATAGTCGTCGAGGAGGATGACTAGAAGGCTGAGATCTCATCGTTGTTGAAGGTTCTAGCATGCTCAAAGCAAGAGTACGTTGGGCAGATTCGATAGTCCCTGAAGGCTACGGATTGGTAGTCAAGTACTCTGGGCAGATTCGATAGTCCTAGGCACGGGTCACGATGACGTGCGGGAGTTATGTCTAGAACCGGGGTTTCCATTAGCCCTTGACGGACGGCTGAAAGAATGTGCCGGTCATTCAATTAACGGTGGTATCGAAGCAATGATAACAGTGATAGCCAGAGTCATGGATGTTTGGTTGTATAGTCATTCGGTCTCAAGAGCGGTACTTTCTGGGTGCTTATCTGATCTTGGTTTAGGCCTTGGGGGTTTGTACTTGGAAAACATCGCCCTTGACTCGAGTGATAATTACTTTATTTAAAATTTTATGTTCTGCTATGTTTGCTTCTGCTTAGTGTGTGTCTGGGGGCTATCACTGTAGAAAGAGGTTGGAGTGGGAGGGTTGTATTCCTATTCCTTTTTCCTTTGTACTCTTTTGGTATGTTGTTAGTTAATTTACCGCTCACTAAGACTGTTGTCTGACTCAAGGCTTTATGTTTTAATTCTTATTGCCTTGGGCTGTTCGTCCATTTTGGGACGGGCAGACTAGGTAGCAGGTGACAGGTGCTGCTCTTGCTTTCCACGATGCTTATGACGAAGACGAGCTGGAGTATTGCATATTACTTCTTACTATATGTACTGGATGTTCCGCTGCTTTGTATTCTCTGAGTGATATGTAGTGAGGCTTGTTGTATTGACTATTCAGATGTTTGTATTCAACTATTATGAAGTTTTATTGATGAGATTCTATTCTGTGAAGCTTCACTATATATATGTTCTATTGTATTTTGTCTATGCGCTGTGAGTGATACGATAGATCTTGTTGTTTTTAATTTACCCTGGCAATCGTCCATGGTCGCCTGGCACACTTTACAGCGCACTATTTCTAGGTTCAGTGCAGGGGTCATGGGCGGTCGTCACATTTGGTATCAGAGCATTGGTTAATCGATTTTACCCAACGCTCGCTGACGTAACTACGTATGAGAGACGTAATTGTATTTTGATGGATGATTACTATATATAATATAGTAGATTAGAAGAGTTTGAGTCCTTTAAGCAGTTGTTTCTCAAGATGTTCTGACCATTCCTTTTTATAGATATTGAGAATGAGTCGAAGAGGGAGACCAGCTGCAAGGGAAGGTCGTGCTACTGAAGGGGCTGCTGATTATGCAGCTATGTTCGAAGCTATGACGACTTCGATCATGAGAAGGATACCAGTTCCGGGGGCAGCAGTTGATGTTGGAGTTCAAGTCCAAACTCCAAAACCAGTGATTTTGCTAAGTTGTGCAAAGACTATACTGCTCTTGGAGGAAAGATTTTCTTGGGAACAGAATCAACCATTGAGGTCCAGAGATGGATAGATGTTTGTAGAAGGATTTTTGGTGATTTGGGAATTGAGGATGCAACTAAGAGGAAGTTAGCATCAAGACAGCTTCAAGGGAGAGCCTCTGATTGGTGGAACTCTATTACCATCAATACTCCGGAGGAAGAGATTACTTGGGAGCAATTCCAAGCCAGATTTGAAGCTAAGTTCATTTCTACCGCTCAAAAGTCTGTTCTGTTCAAGAAGTTTGTGGAGCTCAAGCAAGGTGGAAGACCAGTTCTTGAGTATGTTTCTGAGTTTGAAGCTTTGTCCAAGTATGCCCGGTCGTATATCGAATCTGCATATCAGAAGAATGAGAAGTTTGTGACAGGCTTGGACAGTTATCTTGGGAGGCAGTTGGTGGATCATTTGGACGATTCATTTGAGAAGCTTGTGGAGAAAGCTCTCAGGCATGAGAGTCTGTTTCCAAAGGAAGGATCTGTTGTTGCTGTGACCAGGGAAGAGTCTAAACCCCAGCAGGGTGGAAACAAGAAGAGGAAGCAGCAGCAGCAAAAGGGTAAGGATAGCCAGAAGAAGCCGAGAGGCGAGGTGACTTGCTACAATTGTCAGCAGAAGGGCCATTTCTCGAAGGATTGTAAGAATCCGAAGGCACCGATGAAGTGTCACAACTGTGACAAGCCGGGGCATTTCAGGAAGAATTATCCAGAACCGCGGAAGGACAAGCAGATTGTGCAAGCTTATGCTTTGGGAGCTGTCCCATCGTCTTCAAAAGCTCCTACCGCTGAAGAGAGGGGAAAGAGTGTGGTGGTTCAAGGTACTCTTTTCCTATGTGGTGTTCCAGTTAGAGTTCTGTTTGATACTGGAGCGTCGCATTCGTTTGTTTGTAGTGAACTCGTAGGCCGGTTAGGTTTGGAACCGGATATCGTTGATAGGCCATTGGTTGTGACTAATCCAGTTGGGGGTTCGTCTTGTTTGTGTATGTTATGTCGTGGTCTGATTGTATCGAGTCATGGTTGCTCTTTTGTTTGTGATTGTTTTGTTCTGAACTTTGCGGGGTTCGGAATTATTTTGGGTATGGACTGGCTTAAGAGGTATGCGGCAAAGGTTGATTGTGAGAGGCTGGAAGTGACAGTCGAGAATGTGGAGGGGTGAAAGATTGTGATACGATGTAAGCATGAAGAAGGCGTCTTCATGAGCTTCACGTATTCGCTAGTTGTTCCATGGGATGGACTGTCATTAGTGCCAATCGCGAATGGATTCGAGGATGTCTTTGACGAAGTCAAAGGGGTACCGCCGCATAGAGAGATTGAGTTTCGTATAGATCTAGTTGAAGGAGCCAGACCTGTTGTGATGCCTCTTAGGCGGATGGCGCCTAGGGAACAGCAAGAGTTGAGGGTGCAAGTTGATGATCTTTTGCAGAAAGGATTCATTCGGCGTAGTGTGTCCGAATGGGGTGCACCAGTTGTGTTTGTAACCAAAGCAGATGGATCGCTGAGGTTGTGCGTCGATTATCGTGAGCTGAATAAGGTGACTAAGAAAAAAAAGTATCCATTGCCGAGAATAGATGACTTGTTTGATCAGCTTCACGAAGCTAAGGTGTTTTCTCAGATGGATTTGGCAACGAGATTTCACCAGTTGAGAGTGGCTAAGGATAGTGTGCCGAAGACTGCTTTTCGAACACCATCCGGTTTCTTTGAGTGGCTGGTAATGCCGTTTGGATTGACTAACGCGCCAGCATATTTTGTGGATCTTATGAATAGAGTGTTCAGGGATCAGTTGAACAAGTTTGTACTTGTGTTCGTGGATGATATTCTGATTTATTCCAGAACTGAGGAAGAGCACAAGACGCACTTGCGTATTGTTTTGGAAATCTTGCGGAAACATCAGCTGAAGGCTAAGTTTTCGAAGTGTCACTTCTGGAAGAGTGAAGTAAGGTTCTTAGGCCATGTGATTTCTGGAAGTGGAATAGCGGTTGATCCCGCTAAGGTGGCAGCAATCCAGGATTGGGTTAGACCTAAGAATGCAACGGATGTGAGAAGTTTTCTTGGATTAGCAGGATATTATCGTCGGTTTATCAAAGACTTCTCCAAGGTAGCTGCACCGTTAACAGGATTGACGAAGAAGAACCAAGTGTTTAGTTGGGATGCTAAGTGTGAGCAAGCTTTCGGAATCCTGAAAGAGCGATTGACGAGTGCTCCTGTTTTGACTATTCCTAGTGGGAATGATGAGATGGTGGTTTACACCGACACATGTGGTACTGGACTTGGAGCAGTGCTGATGCAGAAAGGTAAAGTTGTTGCGTATGCCAGTCGACAACTGAAGCTGCATGAAAGGAATTACCCGACTCATGATTTGGAGTTAGCGGCGATTGTATTTGCTCTGAAGATGTGGAGACATTATCTACTGGGAGTTCGATTTGAGTTGTTTACAGATCATAAGTCGTTGAAGTATCTTTTCTCCCAAAAGGATTTGAATCTTCGGCAGCAACGTTGGCTAGAGTTTTTGGCATCATATGATTTTGGTATAGCTTATACTCCGGGAAAAGGTAACGCAGTGGCAGATGCGTTAAGTCGAAGACATGCAGGACTGGGAGCCATGTTTTCAGAATGGAAGAATCTCGAGTATCTAGCTGGATTTGACTTCAGGCCTAGATGTGAATTGGAACCTGAGATGTTGGCAAACTTATCGATAAGACCTTCTCTTGTGGAAAGGATTGGCGAGAGCCAAAAGCGAGACGATAAGCTTGTCAAGATTATCCGTGATTTGGAATCTGGATTGGACCCAGAAAAGGATAAAGGATTCGAGGTCGATCGAGAAGGTTGGCTTCAAAAGCAAGGACGACTAGTTGTTCCCGATATAGATGAATTGAGAAGTGAAGTTCTGAAGGAAAGTCATCACTCGAAGTTGACAATTCATCCAGGAGGGAATAAGATGTATCGGGATATGAAGAGAACCTACTTCTGGGAAGGCATGAAGAAGGATGTTGAAAATTTTATTTCCAAGTGCATGAATTGCCAGTTGGTAAAAGCCGAACAGAAGAAGCCAAGCGGATTGCTTCAGCCATTAGAAGTTCCTACATGGAAGTGGGAACAAGTATCGATGGATTTTATTGATGGACTACCTAGAACAAGAACGGGAAATAAAGGGATTTGGGTCATTGTAGATCGTCTGACTAAGAGCGCAAGATTCATTCCTGTTCGGTCGACTAGGACTGCATCAAAGTTGGCTGAGTTGTATGTTAAGTGGATAGTTCGATTCCATGGTATTCCGAAGAGTATAGTGAGCGATCGAGACCCATTGTTCACTAGTGGATTTTGGAAGAGCTTCCAAGAAGTTTTGGGAACCGAGTTGTGTTTGAGTACAGCTTATCACCCTCAAACAGATGGTCAGACAGAGCGAGTCAACCGAGTTTTGGAAGATCTCCTCAGAGCTTGTGTTTTGGATTTTGGAGGATCGTGGGAAGATCATCTTCATTTGGTGGAATTTGCATACAACAACAGTTACCAGTCAAGCATTGGTATGGCACCGTATGAGGCATTGTATGGAAGACCGTGTAACTCTCCGACGTGTTGGTTAGAAACTGGAGAAAAGTTGATACTTGGGCCAGAGATGATTCGACAGACTTCAGATTGTATAGAGATCATTCAGCAACGAATGAAGGCAGCCCAAGACCGTCAGAAAAGTTATGCAGATAGGCGTCGTAAGGATTTGGAGTTCGACGTAGGTGATATGGTTTTCGTGAAGATTTCTCCACTGAAGAATGTTATTCGATTCGGGAAGAAAGGAAAATTGACTTCGAGATTTGTTGGACCATTCCCGATCATCAAGCGAATTGGAAAGCTCGCCTATAGATTGGAGTTACCTGAGAAGATGTCGAGTGTGCACAATGTTTTTCATGTATCATATCTACGGAAGTATGTGCACGACTCGAATACAGTGGTTTCTGCTAATAGCTGTGAAGATTTAGAAGTTGATCCAGTTGATAGGAGACCTCGTAAGCCGCTTCGTGTTGTGGAAACCGACACGAAACAGCTTAGGAGGAAGATAGTTAAGTTGCTCAAGATACAATGGAGTGATGATGATTACGACTATACGTGGGAGGTGGAAGGGAGGATGAAAGCAGCTCATCCTGAACTCTTCAAGGTATGGCCCTAAGGTGTCGTGTCATCTCACGATATTGTAACTAGTTCTAGTTTTAGAATTCTGCATGCTAAGCTAGAATTGGATGCATGGTTTGTTGATTGCTATGGATGTTAGGCGTGCAGAATAGTCTTTGATTGCTTTGTTTGTTTGGAATTTCGGGGGCGAAATTCCTAAGGGGGAGAGAATGTAACGACCCGTATTTTCACGGATCGAAACATCGTAAAACAGTTGACATTTGGTCGCATTTGTGATAAGTCGTCCTGAGTTTAAGTCCTAGGTCGTATGGGAGTTTTGGAGCGACTTAAGGAAGATACGAGTTAAGGCAGTTAAGTCGTATAGGAATTAAGTCGTGGTAGCTTAGGTCGTAGGGTGTTGGAGCGACCTAAGGTAGTGGACGACTTAAGGAATAGGGGCGACTTAAGAAAACTGACCGAGTTAAGAAATCAGCGAGTTAAGAGTTAGGTCGATTGGACGAGTTAGCGAGTTAAGTAATAGAGCGACTTAAGTGAGTTAGCGACTTAAGGATTTTAGGTCGTATGGTAGGATAGGTCGGTCGAGCGACCTAAGTGTTGACGACTTATAGAAGTTAGCAGGTTAGCGACCTAGTGGTTAGCGAAGTTAGGTCGTTAGACGACTTAAGGAAGTTAGGTCGTAGCATAGTGAGTCGTAGAGTTGCTAAGTGTTAAGTCGTAGGTCAGTTACCCAGTTAAGTCGCGCACTTCTTAAGTCGTAGGACGCGCGCACTTGTTAAGTCGTTAGGTGGGAGCTGTTGTTAGGTCGTGTCTTAGTTGAGTCGTAGGCGCGCATATGTTATAAGTCGTGACCGACTTATGAGTTAGCTGATATGTCGTAGGTCGTCTGGAGTGTTAAGTCGGAGAAGAGGTTAAGTCGGCAACGACTTAAGAAAGCGGATGAGTTAAGGAGATTTCAGCCTATAAATAGAAGGGTTTTTCTCACTTTTTGGGATCCGGATTTCGAAGCGACGAAGTGCTGCCATTTTGAGAGCTCGACTTCTACAATTCTTCACTTCTTTTCTCCACTCTAAATCTAGTGATTCCTTCCATCCATATTGAAGATCAAATCGAAGATCGAAGAGCTTAGATTGAGATCTACATTCTTCGAAGAGAGATTTCATCGTTTGAAGCGGATTGGTGATAGATCAAGTTAGATCCTTCGCTGTCCAGATCTGAAGAGTGTTGCTTTTGGGTTGTTTAGGTGATTTGGTGAGTGGTGATTATCTCTCACACGGATCCAAAGGAGTATATCGGATCGTTGGTTTGATTTGGGGTTAAAATAGTGATTTCCATGCATTTTCCTAATCATATGTGTAGATCCATAGAGATCCATTGTTCATGATGATTTGACAACCATTTTACTAAGTGTTAACCTATGCAAGTTCATTCATCAAGATTATAGAGATATTGTTCATAGTTTCATGCTTATTAGACTTTCAACTCTTTAATTACGAAACTGCCATTATTGTTATAATTATCTACTTAGATCATATTTGGATGCTTGATTGTTTGGATTAATGTTTGACTTGGTTGATTGCTATGAATTAGATGAATTGATGATTTGATTTAGACCGAAGATGATTCAGAAGCTAAGAGAAAGGCTCTTGAATTGGGAAAGCTGCTCGTGGCATATGTAGCGGATAATGAAGCTCTTATGCATAGAGATGATGATGATGTTGAGATGAAGCTTTGCGAGGATGTGATGAAGCGAGGCATGATATGAGATAGTCTTGGTCTAATCCAGACGGGATCATTCCAAGCAGGTTGATAACTCGGTGATATGGTTCGAGTTTGAGGATAATGGATGCTCGAGAGGCGCTTGAGCTAGTATGGAAATAGTCATCGAGGAGGATGACTAGAAGGCTGAGATCTCATCGTTGTTGAAGGTTCTAGCATGCTCAAAGCAAGAGTATGTTGGGCAGATTCGATAGTCCCTGAAGTCTACGGATTGGCAGTCAAGTACTCTGGGCAGATTCGATAGTCCTAGGCACGGGTCACGATGACGTGCGGGAGTTATGTCTAGAACCGGGGTTTCCATTAGCCCTTGACGGACGGCTGAAAGAATGTGCCGGTCATTCAATTAACGGTGGTATCGAAGCAATGATAACAGTGATAGGCAGAGTCATGGATGTTTGGTTGTATAGTCATTCGGTCTCAAGAGCGGTACTTTCTGGGTGCTTATCTGATCTTGGTTTAGGCCTTGGGGGTTTGTACTTGGAAAACATCGCCCTTGACTCGAGTGATAATTACTTTATTTCAAATTTTATGTTCTGCTATGTTTGCTTCTGCTTAGTGTGTGTCTAGGGGCTATCACTGTAGAAAGAGGTTGGAGTGGGAGGGTTGTATTCCTATTCCTTTTTCCTTTGTACTCTTTTGGTATGTTGTTAGTTAATTTACCGCTCACTAAGACTGTTGTCTGACTCAAGGCTTTATGTTTTAATTCTTATTGCCTTGGGCTGTTCGTCCATTTTGGGACGGGCAGACTAGGTACCAGGTGACAGGTGCTGCTCTTGCTTTCCACGATGCTTATGACGAAGACGAGCTGGAGTATTGCATATTACTTCTTACTATATGTACTGGATGTTCCGCTGCTTTGTATTCTCTGAGTGATATGTAGTGAGGCTTGTTGTATTGACTATTCAGATGTTTGTATTCAACTATTATGAAGTTTTATTGATGAGATTCTATTCTATGAAGCTTCACTATATATATGTTCTATTGTATTTTGTCCATGCGCTGTGAGTGATACGATAGATCTTGTTGTTTTTAATTTACCCTGGCAATCGTCCATGGTTGCCTGGCACACTTTACAGCGCACTATTTCTAGGTTCAGTGTAGGGGTCATTGGCGGTCGTCACAGAACACTTTCAAATTTTTCCCAAGTTTTACTTGTATAATATTCTATTAAACATTTCAACTTATGGTATTTTGGTAAGTTATATATATAAATGTCTTTTAGAATGCAATTGAATATTAACCAAGTTTCTCTTATATATTTAGTTAACAAAATGTTCAATAGTTACTATTTCTTATTTTCATTTCCTTTTTATTTACAGTTTCCAAATTTTCAATTTCTTATTTTCATTTTGGAGGTTTCCAATTATTAATATAGTCAAGATTCCATTTATTATAATAATTTCAATTTCTAATTTACAGAAACTTAAGAACTAAACAACTGGGTTTCATTTCAATTATTTTAAAATAATATATATAATCATTTCTTTCATATATATATCAAATCATATTTGGAATTCAAAATTAAGATTAATTTATCAGAACAATTGTGCAGTAAAATTACTACAACGGTCTTCCCACTTTGAAACTCGAAAATGAACGTCGATGATGAGTGCACTCATCACCAAAATTATTTTCCAACGACTAAGAGGGGAGTACAAACTTATTTCATTCCAAAATTTCTCTTAAACATTTCTTTCAAATCATCTTGAAATATTCATATCAGAAAATACTTCTAAATACTACTAATATTATATTCCAAAACCCTTTTGAAAGAAATTTCAAAAATCCCGGAACTTAAGTTCTCAAATTTCAATTTATATTCATTTTATTTGTAAATCTATATTTTTCAATCAATATTTATAAAATTTCACTACCTAACAAACAAATATATAACAACCAACTATATCATTTATAAAATTTATTATTTTATATACAAAATATATAATTGGCAAAATTATTTCATTTACCTATATTTCAAAACAATATTGTGTCGGTCTGTCCTATTAAGTGCTCAGAAATCCTTATCGATGTCATAACGTCCTATGTACCGATCGGAATTTATAAATACGAAACGGAACAAATTAACACAATGCAAAACCTTTTATAACACTAACAAATACGCTCTCTCATAAATATATACACTCAGCAACTCATTCTAGGGTATTACTACCCTATTTCTAGTGAGTCAGACCCCACAAAGCTAAGGTTATCGCTAAACCAAAGCTCTGATACCAACTGTAACGAACTGCCATTTTGGACGGTTTAAATCGACGATAAACCACACACGTCAGATTCCAACCATACAAAAGGGCAGATTGTTATTGGGGTAAATAAGAAAAATCAGAGAAAGAAAAAACAAATACAGAATCTCGCAGCGGAATGACAAAATATAATAATCAAATAAACAGTTCATGAAGCTGTTTACAAATAACATTGATTAACCTTTATAATACAGATCGGAGTTACATAAAACAAAGACAAATAATAAATAAATGCAGCGGAACAACATGATGCAGTGGAGTAATATAATACATAATAATCGTACAAAATCTTCGTCTTCATCCTCCAGAAAGTCGTCTTCGATAAAATGAAAAGCTCAGACTGTCCTGAGCGAATTGAAAAGACAAAACACTCGAGTCAGAACTAAAAGATCTTGTGTAAGTTAAATCAACAGTAAATAAATATGAGTGTAACATCGTCGGAGATGTTTACGGGGTTTGACATCTCCTATCCGGTGTCTAACGTGAGTGCAATAACTTTAGAGATGTTCGGGATTACCATCTCCTAAGGATCCGTTAAACTATCTACTATGTAGTACAATACGCTATTATAATATGTCTACAGTAAAGTAAAGTATTAAAATAGCGTTAAGGCGTTACTGATATCACCCTTAACACATTTTATATAATGCCATAGTCTATACAGTACTGTAAACTCCACCCGCAGGTTGGCTATCAGGGAGCACTCCATAAGTACGACACAAAAAAAACTTGTAGAAGGCGCGATAAGGCATGCGACAAGGCACTCAAGGCAATGCCCAGGGTAGATATACCAATTGCGGATCCGGACTGGTGGTAACGCATAGCAGCTACTACCGCTTACCTCGGAACACACTCCCAAATCAAAATCAAGGGGTGGCCACCAAATCAATCACAAAGTAATAGAATGGTATCGAAGAAATGTGCCCGATAGGAGGAATGACTTCACTTGGCCCGGCGTAGCTCCTGTTTTAGCCACATCAAGCTGACTCACGGGAGTCAGGGTCACGGAAATACCTCATACAAAATCGTTCGACAAACCATCCTACTTCATTTTTGGAATCTCCACCACGTACCATTGTTAAAGTGGTTTTCGGTATTAGCAGAGAGTATGACAATATCCGATCCCGGTCTCTTTAACAACCAAATGCTTATTTCACACTGAATGGTTCTTTTACATTTCAAAAGTCAATTCACAATTGATATTAAAATATCATATTCTCAAAACCATATCATTTCCAAATCATATTCACTTTCAAAATCACATTCACTTCCAAAATCATATTTACTCAAACATGTCATTTCACAAAAGGTATCAATTCCAAATTCCAACTTAGGTTGTATCATCATCAAGGATTTAAATATAAATACTTTAGCTTTACACAGTCTGAAATTTTAGAAAATAGTTTAGGTAGTTGTAAATAGTTTTAATAGTTTTAAAAATGGTTTAAATAGATTTAAAAATAGTTTAAATAGATTTAAATTTGATTTAATCAGATTTAAAATGATTTATATATATTTAAAATAGATTAAGTGGATTTAAATTATCTTAAATGGATTTTAAGTAGATTAAATAAATTTAAAGTAGATTAAATAGATTCAAATTATATTAAATAGATTTAAAATAGATTAAATAAATTTAATTAGTTTAAAATTTGTAAAATAGATTTAAATTGGATTAGATAGGTTATAATAGATTAATATAATTAAAAATAGTTTTAAATTGATTAAAATATTTAATTTAATTAAAATAGTTTAAATTAGTTTAAAATAGATTTCAAAGTTAAATCCAACATTTCAAGAACTCAATTCCGATAAATTCATTTATATTTGACACCTCAACTTTGAAATTCAAATTTAAATCCTTTGAACAATTCATTAAATCAATTCCAATTTCAACATTAACGCTTGGATTATCGAAAATAATTCAGTTTATATAAATCAATATCTATTTCAAAATGCCAGTTAACTGAATTCAAAATTTAACGACTTAAAAATCATTTGATTTAACCAATCCGGTGTCCGTATATAATTTTCTACCCTATGGCCAAGTGATACGGATATGTATCATTTCAATCCGGAATTTAAAATTTTATGGTTATATATCATTTCAAACTGTAATCCCGAATTAATTAAAATCCATAAAATCGCTCAAGTCTATCATTTCAACCCATAACGATTTTTCCTAATCTATAGATCGTTCGGTATGTATCATTTCAACCCATAGGGAACTTGCAGTGTTATAATAATATAAAATACAACATCCAGTAATCTAATATCAACAATCAAACATCCATCAAAATCATCATCCAAATCAATTAATAAACATCAATATATAACTGATAATCGATAATAGGTATTAAATTGACAATTTAAATTCAATATTTAATTAAACGATGATTAAATGCACTAAAAGTCAAATTTAACCAGAATGACAATTTAAACATACCAAACATCGATCAATTAATTTCTAATCTCATCATAAATTTAATTTAACTTACATAAGATAGTTTAGTAATTGTGAGTGGGTTAAAACACTCACCTTCGATTTTAAATCCAATTTAGACCCAAAATTCAAATAGTCTCAGAATTCGTCCAAACTAGTGTCAAAATATCCGAAATTTTGTTACGATCCCAACGAAATGAACCGCGCGTAAATCCGACCTCGTATGTAAAAGTTATGTATATTAGAATATTGGATAATTAAAATTAAACTAAAATAAATAAACGAATCAATTGCCGCCACATCAACACACTCAACACCCAGAAACCCTAGCATCTCGCGTTCGAACATGGACAGCCGCCATCGACCGATATTCCCATCATCGCCGCCAAGGCCTCCATGCCTAGATCGACATCACCGCGGCCATGCCGAA
Source organism: Allium fistulosum (assembly GCA_030737815.1). Taxonomy (NCBI): domain Eukaryota; kingdom Viridiplantae; phylum Streptophyta; class Magnoliopsida; order Asparagales; family Amaryllidaceae; genus Allium; species Allium fistulosum. The sequence continues at coordinate 304,195,933 of CM060902.1, forward strand.
GCCCCCTAGAGGCCGCTTTCGCCCGCGCGACCCCTTCCCCACGGCCATCATCGCCGAAAACAGCCGCCGCCGCCCCCTTTTCGAAACCCCAGCAGCAATTTGCCGCCGATATGGCCGTCACACGACCACAAGAACACCACCGATGAACTCCACTTGTGAATCTCCACAACCCTAGCACCTTCGATTCGACGATCGGTCGATGTTGATCACAACGCAATGAACGACCAAGATTAATTCGTCTAATTTTGGCCACACAGAAACCCAAATCAAAACAAGCTGAAATTTGACTTGCGCTCGTCGAGAGCTTCGAAATGGTATATAATTTGATAGGGTTTGGAGGTGTTTGATTTTGAAATTGAATTTGCAATTTGGGAATTAGGGTTTCGAGTTTAAACTGGTTTCTGCCATTGACACGAGAGAAACAGATAGAATTGTACGTACTGAAATGAGAATATGAGAAACAACTAGGGTTTATAATGAGCTATTTATAGGTATAGCTGAAATAGAAAAGAATGGACCAGATCGATTTGGATTGGAATGATAAACGATCCGCAAAGCCCGTTTCATTCCCTAAACGAAACTGGGTAATCCTATATATCAAAATAGATGTTTTCGATAGTTTTAAACTCAATGGAATAGGTTTCAAGTCCTAATTCCATCGTATGAAGAAGTTAGCTTAAAATCATCTTATTTCAAATTGATTTCTAGGCGTTTCGAGTCCGTATGATCGAACGACAAGTCCGATCGCTACGAAACTTGAAATCCTACAATAATTCACCGTTACGGATCCGATGAAACTAGTTTCGTCAAAAACCAAGTCAGTGGTCAAAATGGCTATTTTTACGTTAATTAAATAAATTATTATTAAATCAATTAAAACGCTTTTTAAATTTCAAATTTAATGACCAACTATTTTCATCATTTTTGATTACTTGGACATTTACAATAATTAAAATCAATTTTACATGTCAATTCTTTGTTAAATATTACACCAGTTATAGTGTTCAATTTCAACTGTAATTAAATCCAATTAATTTAAAATTTAATTCCAATAAATTTATTTAATTTGATTTCAATCTTTTTATTCAATCAATTATTACTTTATAGACCTACTTCACATTTGTTTATACCTTATTACACTAATATTCTCCAATTGTCATCCTTTACCATATTAGTTGCCGTATTTCAATTACAATGAATTTTTGTCAATTTTATTATAATTTAAAATCTCAATAAATTTATTTATCTTTGGTTTACTCTTTTATAAATTCAATTATTGCCTTGTGAACATAATTAACCTTCCTACACATTTTATTGCATTTACCTTTTACAGTTATCGTCTTAACTCATATTAAAGTAACATTAAATTACATTTAATTGCAATTGATTAATTGAATTGATAACAAATAACAATTGTCACCGTTTATATATTTAATAACATTTGTATGTTCGTTATCTACACACAACTGTCATAGTTATTTACACAACATTCATTTTTTTTAATTTACAATTTATTACATACTATTTAATTAATACAACATTTAAATTATCAATTGCTCTTTTAATCCAATATCAATTAATACACACATTATTACAATTAATTTACAATGTATATCCAATTATAACTTTTTAATCATTTCAATAAATTGGAATTTCATTCAAAGCAGTTATAAATTACCCTAAGTTAATTCTATTACATTTTAACCCAATTACATTCTTATTATTTAATCACAAAATTTTATTTCTTCCAATATTAAATCACAATATCTTATTAAATTAACTATTTTTAATTATCGAAAAAATACGGGTCGTTACATTATTTGAAAGTATTTTCGAATGGAAAGTGTTCCCGAAGAATTTTAAATGAAGTAAGGCAGTACTCTCCTCATTTGTCGTTGGAAAATAATATCGGTGATGACTGCAGCATCATCGACGTTCATTTTCGAGTCTCAAAGTGGAGAGACCACTTAGTAGCTTAGCTACACTTTTGTTTTGGAAGTGGATTTGATTTGAAATTTCTTGAGTATGTTTTGATGTATAAAATATATATACATATATATATATTTATTTCAAAGCGGTCTTAAGTGAAACTGAGAATTTAATTCCTAAATTCTGTGTTAAGTAATGGTTTTCAATTATTAAAATAAAGCTAAATTTGGAATAATTGGAGTGTCAGAAATGAGAAATGGAATTGAAATAATTTGAAACAATTGAACTAGGATAAAATTTATTTGTATAATACTCAATTGCATTCTAAAACATATATACCTTACCTGAAATATTCAAAAAATTAAAATGTTGATGTGATTATGTAATTGAAGGTTATATAAGAGAAATTTAGGTAATAAAATGTTCAAACTAGATTTTGGCATAATGGAAGTGTTGTAAATAAAACGGTAAATTTGTATGGTGCTCAATTACACTCAGAAATATAAATATAACTTACCTGGAAAAAGTTTAAATGAGAATATGTAATTGAATAATATACAAAATAGAATGTAAGAAATAAAATGTCCAAAAAAAAAGAGAAAATGCTATTTAAATAAATAAATATGAACTTAAAAATAGTTGTAATTGATTGTAAGTGGAATTAACTCCAGTGAAATAAAATGGAATAAATAAATGAGTTAAATAAAATAAATTCTGTTCTGAAAGAAAACTTTTGTAACATAGGTCAATAAATTGAAATCAAATCAACTGAATGAAAATCCGTTGAATTGAAATCAACCAAAATGTGAATACAATGAATATCTATTGAATAAAATGGATTAAAACCAAATTTGTTGAATATTAACCGATTTAAAAATAAATGAAATTTATATGGATTCTAGTTAATTGTTGTATTTTGTATTTCAATTTATCTTTTCTTTCTAGTTGCTTCTATTCTCCTATCTCGTTCCTTTACGGGGACGAAAAGGTCTGAGTGGGGGAGAGTGTAATGACTTGTAAATTTTAATGGGTTGTATAACATAATTAACTGAAATTTTGCTTGAAATTAAATAATTTAATTTAGCAATGAAAATTTGGTATTTGGTATGCGTCTATTCAAATATAGCAAATGGCAGATTTTCGTTGATAAATATGGAAGTTAGTTGTGTTGTGTAATTTCAATTTCAATCAAAATCAGTTAAAATTGATGTAAATAAAATATTTTTAAAATCTGAATATTTTTATATAATAAAAATGTAGGTCATTTTTTGAGTGAGACGTCATATTTTGTTTCGTCAAATTTGGACTGTTATAGCTCCGTTTATCTTATTTTCGACGTAATAGTAGTAGTTTGGTAGCAAATATTGACTTTTGATAGGATGATCGGTTCGCTGATATCTGTGTACCATTCTGTTAGTCTCATCATGATGCTCTCTGCAGTATATTCATTTATGTATTTCGGCGTCTGGTACGCGGCGAAATCTGCAAAACGACTAGCCATATCGGTTACGCATTCGAGCCTTTTGGGTTTCCCGGTGTCTATACGTTTACCCAACGTAAGAAACAAATAACCACTAGCATTTATATTTCTAAATTCGCATGCCTGGCCTTTGCTATTCACTGGTTTGATTTATATATTCTAGTTAGTTTGCTTTGTCTCCTCTCTCTTTTCATTTCTGTTCTAAAAGAGTATAAATAAAAGTTTGCTTCCATTTTATTTTGTTGATAACCTGCTTCTTTCGTTTAAATTCCACTTTCTTATCAACTCTGCTTGCCATTTTTTTCTCTTGCCTATGACCTCTACTCATGTCACCATCCTATTGCTTCCTCCATACACCAACATCTGCAAGCCCTTCCACCAAACTTTCCTCCACCAGCTCGTCCTCATAGCCACCACTAAACCCGAATCCCCTCTCCACCATTTGTTCCACTGCCCTCACTACCATGAGCAGCCCCACCATAGCAGCCGCCTACTTGCCTTAGCCTTCAACCCACCACTCACATCAACCTGCTCCTCCCGCCTTTGTTTACAGAGAGCCACAATCATATTCCCATCCTTCACAACCACCTTCTAGCCTTCCTCCGTGTGCAGTTCAACCTTTTCCACCTCTTCCCCTTCCAAGTCCCCCACAGCCACCGTGCAACCGACCCGCCACCCTCCTTAGCACTGCCGAACACCCCACCCAAACCCTTGGGATAGCACCAACCTCCACCATGGCCACCAGATCACACAACCTCCACCACATGTAGCCGCTGCCACCCACCAAAACTTTCCCCTCCTTGTTGTCCATGCGGTTCATGCTTTAGGTTGAAAAAAAATGTGCTATATATATTTCCAATGTCATTGCTCCTCCCACGCTCCTCCTTCCTCTTTAAAATTTTTATTTATTTATTTATTAAAGCTATATATCGGCATGAGAACAGTTTCAGCTTTCCCCTCCTCGACGGCCTGCCAAACCTGACTGCCTATTGCCGCATCCACCAACCCAGTCACTTCTTCCAGTCACCTTCCCTATTGCCGCATATGAGAAACCTACCTGCTAACCATTTCCTTGAAATATATATATATATATATATATATATTAACTGTTGCATTCATATTTAGAGCCTATTCGCTTCTTTATGCTTTGTTGTCGAACGCCATTTGCCCACAGTTGCCACCCTCCACCTTGCTCCCTGTAGCCGAGCCTAGTAGCACCCTGAGTCGAAGCCTCATCTTGATTATAGGAAAAAGGGTATATGTGCATATACTACACATATATTTGTTCAAATCTATCTCAGGTAGTCTTGCTCTCCTCTTCTTATATGTTTCAAAAAAAAGGGAAAAGAAAAATATAATATAGTCTGTGAGAGTTATATACATATTCTGTTAGAATTATTTGTGTTATCTGTTTTGATTTTTCAAAGATAATATAAAGGTTTTATTTCATTTTTAATACGTGTTTAAATTTAATATGGATTTTAAAATATGTATATATAAATATATGTGTAATATATTTAAAGTGTTTATATATTTTCTATGTCAATCTATGTCTTAAAGTATTTGTTTTGAAGTATGTATGTATATATATGTTTTATAATAACTTTAATATATTTTGGGTATAAAGATTTATTTGGGAATTTTCGAAAGGAAACATATGTGTTAAAAAAAATTTAATAATGATTTTGCAATATAATATGCATCTATAGATTCTTATTTTAATATGTGTTTATATCGAATATTGATTTTCAATATATATAAGGATTTTCATTTTTAATTTGTGTTTTAATTCTTAATATTAAGTTTAAGAAAAAGGTATATATGTTTCGTATTTCATATATAAATATTTTGTTTCCATTCTATATCATGCTAGCTTTGATTTGTTTTTCATCGACTTCTAGTTGTCATGCTTTGCTGCTGTCAGGACGCTCATCCGAGTGTCGTGTCCATATCTGTGTGCATGTCCGTATCACTTTCGTGTCATCTTCTGGTTCCTATAGCCATAAAAGGCGAGCAATCACTCACGATTAACATTTTTATATCTTGTAAATTTGATTCACATGAAATGACGATCGAAATATGCTGTTAAATTTGGATTGTTAAATTATTTAATTGTTAAATTGATATGCCATTATCTACAATTGTTTACCTCTGAAATATGACACCATAACCTGTTGTATATATTATATTTGAATTTTTAACGATGATATATGCCTGCTATTGATATGTTGTCATTTATAATATTATTTTATTGTTATCACTCTACAAGTTCCCTGTTAGTTTAGAATTCCCTATGGGTTGAAATGATACATACCCGAGCGATCATATAGATTAGGGGAAAATCGTCATGGGTTGAAATGATAAACCGAAGCGATTTTCATTGGTTTTGAAATTTTGGGATTGCGGGTTGAAATGATATATACCCGTAAATACTTAAATTGTGGATTGAAATGATAAATATCTGTATCACTTGACCTAAGATAGAAAATTATATACGGACACCGTTGGTCTATATTTTGAAAATGATTTCCAAGGTTTGAAAGGAATTATATGGGTTTTAATAAATTTTGAAAATATATATATATATATAATACAAACGTTATTTTTATTTAGATCTTTAAAATTATATGTTTGAAAATTTTAAATTTATAAGTTAGTTTTGAAATATAAATTTTAAGATTTTTCTTATAACTTTATTATTTTAAAATATATAAAATAAGATTTAATATAAAAGTAAAATTTTATAATAAGATTTAATTTAATAAAATTCAATTTAATTAGTATATATATATATATATGTTTTTATTTAAATTTATATTAATAGTTCAAAATAGATCTTTGTAATAACTTTAAGTAAATGGAGGTTGGATATAAAAATTAAATAGGAATTAATTTAAAATTTAATTCATTAAGAATTGAATTTGAATAAGAATTGAGTTATAATTAAATTTGTTTAGGATTGAATTTAAAAAAAATTGATTTGAAACTTATTGAATTTGAGATTTCAAAGATATGATGGTATAACTCGATTTTTGATTAAATGTGATTAAATGAATATATTCAAATTTAAATTAAGTTGAAATTGAATATTTAGTTTGAATTAAATGTGTAATTGGAGATTTTATTTAAATATTATTAAAAGTGATTAAGTGAATATAACTAAATTGAATTTTGGGACTAAAGCTGATTTGGATTAATTTGTGGAATTGGAAGAAATTTGAAACCATTTTCGATATACACTATTTTAATATATATATATATATATATACGAATTTTATATAAACTATTTTAATCTATAACCTATTTTTAAATATATAAACTATTTTAATTTATAACCATTTCAATATAAACTATTTTCAATATTTAAACTGTTTAAGTTGGACTGTTATCATTTAGATTTAATGGATTTAAATGCAAATATTTTGATATGATGGTTTAAAATATTTTGTGCTTATGATTTTGAAAATGAATATGATTTAAGGTGATATGATTTCGAAAGCGAATATGATTTTGAAAGAGAATATGATTTCGAAATTGATATGATTTTTGAAATGATTATGATATTTTGATATGAAGTATGAACTGTTTTAAACGAAAATGACCACAGTGTGAAATAAGCGTTTGGTTGTTAAAGAGACCGGGATCGGATATTGTCATACTCTCTGCCAATACCGAAAACCAGTTTAACAACTGTGCACATGGTGGAGAATCCAGAATGAAGTAGAATGGTTTGGCGATGATTCTGTTTGAGGTATTAACGCAGCCCTGACTCCCGCGAGTCAGCTTGATGTGGCTAAAACAGGAGCTACGCCGGGCCAAGTGAGGTCATCTTCTTATCGAGCACATTTCATCGATACCATTCTATTACTTTGTGATTTGATTTGGGTGCACCTTTGACTTGGGAGTTTGTCTCGAGGTGGGCGGTAGTAGCTGCTATGCGTTACCACCAGTCCGAATTCGCAAAACGGTAGAATCCTACCTTGGGCATTGCCACGTGTGCCTTGTCACATGCCTTATCGCGCCTTCTACGAGTTTGGTTTGTGTCGTACCTATGGAGTGCTCCCTGATAGCCTACCAGTTTACGGTGGAGTTTACAGTATCTGTATAGGCGACGACATTATATAAAATGTGTTAAGGGGGATATGGGTAATGCCTTAACGCTATTTTAATACTTTACTTTACTAATAGACATATTATAATAGCGTATATTACTATATAGTAGATAGTTCCACGGACTCTTAGAGGGTGGAAATCCCAAACATGCTTTAAGTTACTTGTATTTTAGTTGATATTGCACTTGAGTTGAATTTACTGGTATAAGAATGTTAATCCTGACTCGAGTGTTTTGTGTTTTGCTTTATACTCGGGTCAGACTGAGTATCACAACATTTGAGACTCACCTTTGGAGCTTCGCCTGGAGATCTATCTGTTATCTGTTCATCTTTTAGTCATTTCAGTTATTCCAGTTGTTTTTTTAGACTTGTCAGTTACCTTTGTATGTGAGACTACTCTGTATTGGAGATATCTGTTGTATTTTGTTTTAACTCTGATGTTTATATAGTATCTTCATGAACTACTATTTATCTATTCCACTGCTTATTGTTGTAATACTCTGTGTTTGTGATCTGTGATTGATTTTATTTACTCTTTATGCTAAGTTTTGCCAAATATAAATTAACAATCTGTTGTTTTGAGCAATTCAAGTCTGACATGAGTGGATGATTGTCGATTTGAATGGTTTGAAATTCCAGGTCATTACGAATTTGTAATCGACGGTTAAATTTGAAATTGAAATTAAATTGCTAGTTAAATTCCCAATTATTGATAATTATTATCTATTGTGATTTATTGACTGTTTTGGATGTTGATTGTGATGGATGCTATTGGTTGATATTTTGGATGTTTATTTATTTTTATATATTCCTGTTATCACCCTGTATATTATTGACATCATATAAACTGTTATCTGAATTATATTCAAATAAATTAAGAAATAGGTTGAAATGATATATACCTATGAAATTTATTTGGATTGAAATGATATATATCCATCACTGAAATTAAAATCGAAATAACTATTCACTTGGCCATAGGATAGAAAATTATATAAAGACACCAGATTGGTTAAATCAAATGATTTTAAAATTTTTGGTTTGAAATTATTTAAATGATTTTGATTTAAAGGAATGAAAATCGAATTTATGGAAACTGAATTATTTTCGAACTTGAGCTCGAAATGGTGAAATTGAACTTTGTTAACAGGAATTGTTTAAATAATTGAATTTGGAATTTAAAGTTATAATTGAAATATAATTTAAATTATTGAAATTGATTGTTTAAAAAGATTTGAAATTTTACTTGAACCTTGAAATATTACGAAGTAAAAGTAATTTAAATTGACATTTCAAACTTGGGCTCGGAATTGAATTAGTTTGAAGATTTGAACCTTAAATTGAATATTAAAGTTTAAAATTGATTTAAGTGATTTAAATCGGTAAATTAAAATGGAACTCGAATTTATATAAAATTGAAATGGTTTAAAATTGAGAATTGAATCGAAATTTAAACCATTTGAATCGAATCAATGAAAATCGGAATTAATTCGAATTGAAATTGAAATCGGAATTGAAGTTAATTTGGATTGAAGTGGAAATTGAACTTGATTCGAATTGAAATCAAAATTGAGTCGATTTGAATAGAATTGAGATTGAAGATGTGTAACAACCCTAGATTTTGCATATATTTTAAATTTGACTTTATTTTATTTTGAAATTATTTTTAAACTTGTTTTATTTCAAACATTTCATTTTTAAATATAAATTTTGATTATCATATGAAATAAAATTCCAAACTTGTATAAATTGAATATTTTCCTGAAAAGTATATTTGTAGTCAAACTGGTCAAACTTTGACTTTTAAATTTTAAATTTAAATATTTAAATTCTTAAATTTTATCTTTTGTTATGAAAATATATTTAATAACATGAATACTGCTTTTCGTTTCATTGAAAACGGAGTTATATTGTGAAAGTTATACATTTTTCAATATTGTGTGTAAACTGATTTATTTAGCAATATTATTTATTTTAAATCATATAAATTATATTTCTATTGTCATATTTTGTTTTAATATGTGTTAATATGTTATTTGATGTATATTTTTGTCTTTTAATATTTTTAAAGTGATAATATATTTTTTCAAAAGTTATTTGGATTTGTTTCAATTTATTAAGCCTAGTTTATATATATTACTATTTTTCTTCATTTAAATTATATAATTTAATATTTATTTATTTTTCTTATTTACTTTATTTTTGAGATTATTTATCTCTATTACCAGCCTTTTTAATATATATATATATATATAAGTTAAAAAGAAATTTGAAAAGTTTTAAAACCTTTTACCTTCCTAAGTCTTTTAGCCTTCCACCTTTTCATTTTCCAAACAACACCTTTACACATTTTGGCCGTATACTTCCTTTTCCCTTCAGCCTCATCTTCATTTTTCACGTGAACAACTTTCTCAAACCATTTCTCAACAAAAAAATCACAGCCACATCACTTTTGATCAAAGTTTAGGTAAATTCTTCTTCTTTTTCTTTGTTTTCCTTTTGTTTTTCATAGATTTGCACTTGCTTATTCATCTCCATTGGATCGGCCAGCACCACATCCACCACCTTGGCCGCCTCCACCACCATCCCCTCTGACCAACAGCACCTCTAGCACCTTCCCATGCCATAGTTGAGCCCCTATGTGATGAAACTCCACCAAAGTTTGCACAAACATCACCTATATGCATACAAGCCGAGCCATCCACCTTCCATCACCTCTCTCCACCACATGGCCGACCATATACCACCACCACCTCCTGTTCCAGACCTGACACATCATGCCACATCACCACCTGACCCCCTGAGCCATGGCTGTGCCCCTCCATGCCTTGCCCGAGCCTTGTAGTGGCCTTGAACCCATGCTTTTGTCTTGTATTGGTAGTTTCTACATCACCAAATGTTGCACCACTTTCTCTAGGTTAGGCTGACCCATACACCACCACCACCAGCCTTTTCCTGACCCATACACCTCTTCCACACCTGTAGTTGACCACCTGAAGACTGGCCGTGACTTGGAGTGCCTTGGCCGTGACCTTTAGTGCCTTGAAAACAATGTGTGTTGCCTTGTAGTTGTTGTTTCATGCTCACAAACCTTTGCTTCATCATTTTCCCATGCTATGGCCGACCTTTAGGAACCCAAACCTGATCTAAACCCATGCTATAGCCGAGCCATTTCAGATCATAGCTGAAGCATAGATGGTAGAAAGCAAGTGCAAACACTTTGACTTTGTTTTATGCATCCAATTCTAGCATTGTTTAATGGTATCTTGTGTTGAAACTTATGTGTTGTTTATTGTTTTTTTCAAGTGTATCCAAGGAGATTCATCTTTGGCTCTCTCACTCAAATCATATTCGTGTTGTCGTGTCTTTAAAGATTCTGTGTTGTGTGTTTGGTCGTCATCTCCAGCTTAAACAAGTGAGTAAATCTCACCAGACTAATATGTACTTATATAGTTGATAAACTGACATCACTTGAATTTGTAAATGCATATCATCCTGTTATAACTGCTATATTATAATCATATGATGTTCACACCTGTATTTACACCTGTTATACCATATGTTACTGTTATCTCATGCTATTATGTTATTTATATCAGTTATCACACTGCAAGTTCCCTGTAGAATAGAATCACTATGGGTTGAAATAATACATACCCGAACGGACTTTAGAATAGGAAAAAATCGTTATGGGCTGAAATGATAGGCCTGAACGGTTTTTATTTATTTTATTTAACTTGAGATTGCGGGTTTGAAATGATAAAACCCGGTTTTTCTTTGTAAACTGCGGATTGAAATGATACATATCCGTATCACTTGACCTAGGCTAGAAAATTTTATACAGACCCGTGGTTTATATATTTTTCTGAAAATTTTAAAATATTTTAAAAATATAAATATTATGATATTTTGATTTAAATTTTATTAAAATGATTTCTATAAAATATTAGTGATTTTCTACAAATTAAATAAGTGAATTAAGTAAATGGTGAAGTAGAATTTGAAATATAAGTTAATTTTGGAATTTATGATTTTGTTTATAAATGGAATTTATGTAAGGTAAGGAAATATGACAAATTTGATTTAAAGATGAATTTAATGATTTTTATTAAGTAATAATAATGTTTTAAAGGTGTTAATGATTTTGTATAAATTAAAATATGGAATAAATGAATGTTTAAGTTGAATTTTTTTGAAATATAACTTAAATTGGGAAATTGTGAATTTTTTTAAAAGTGAAATTTTAATTAAGTAAAATAAATGGAAATAAGTTAGATTTTGGAAATTTAAACTTAGTTGTTAAGTTAAGAACTTAATTAAAGAAATGAAAATTTAATTGTTATTTAATTTGATTTTTGTATGGAAATTTGACTTTATAAAATCATAGAAATAAAGGTATTTAAATGATTGTTTTTAAAATGTGAAAATATATGATTTTATAAGTTAAAATGATTTATATTAAAATTTAATTATGTGTGAAATTGTAAATAAAACTCTGAATTTGATTTGACATCGTTTTTGAAATGTAATGTAAAGATATTACAGCATTGGAAAATGCTGTAGTTGTTTTAAATGAACCAAATAGCAAATTTGAACTAAGAGTTATTATAGCACTTTGTTAGTGCTATAGTTGTTAAATTTAACTAAAATTTTAATTGAAACTAAATTAAGATATTACAACATTTTAAATGCCGTCTTTTATTAATGAACTGTTTTTTAAACATAACATTTCGTAGCATTTTTTAAGTGCTGCGAAAGTTGAATTTTCTTTGTTTAATAAATTCCAGTGAATAAATTATCTTTGAAAAAGATTAAATTTTGGAAATTAAATATTTAATTATTAAATATAATGAATTGACTTTAAATGATTTAAATGGAATAGTTGATTTGGGAAATACAACTATTTTGAAATGTGATTAAATGGTATTTAAATTTAAATTTAATAAATGATGTTTTGAAATGATATTTTGATATTTTGAAATGAATTTGAAATGATATTAAATCTTGGAATGAATAATTGAAGTTTATATTAGTATGAAAAATATTTGGTTTACCTGTAATTTGAATCTATTTAAAAGATATTGGACTTATGAAATATAGGATATTAAAACTTTGGAACTTATTTTATAATTTGAATAGTTATTTTGTGGATTAAATCTATATTTGAAATTTATAAGATTTGAAATGTTCTATGGAAATTTAATTAAAATAAATGATTAAATTGAATTGAAACTTTGGAAATTGAATAATTGATTTGAAATATAATACTTACACTTTTAATGAATTTAAATGAATTAATTTGTTGGAATATAAATTATTTAAAGGTGACTTGTAATGATAATAAATGAATGATATCTTTGAATTTAAAAAGGTATTTAAAGTTGAATATTTGGATTTGAACTCAAATGATGATTTGAAATGAAGTTTTGGAAAGATGTGATATTTTGATATATTAAATGATTTGAAATGAAGTTTTGGAAAGATGTGATATTTTGATATATTGAAATGATTTGAAATGAAGTTTTGAAATGATATGATATTTTAAATATATTGAAATGGTTTGGAATTGATTTAATCTTTATTTTGATAAAGATTTGGATTTGAAATGATATTCTATTTTGAAGTAAAAAATACTATTTTAAATTATAACCACGGGTTATAATAACGATTGGTTGTTAAAGAGACCGAGATCGGATATGGACATACTCTCTATCGATACCGAAAACCACTTTGACAACTGTGTACGTGGTGGAGTTTCCAGAATGAAGTAGGATGGTGGCGACGATCCTAAGGTATATACGTGGACCCAACTCCCGTGAGTTGGCAAAAGGTGGCTAAAACAGGAGCGATTGATGGACCAAGGAGGTAGCACCTCTGATCGGACACACTTCTTCGATACCATTCTATTACTTGTGATTGATTTGGTGCGCACCCTTGATTTAGGAGTGTTGTTCGAGGTGGGCGGTAGTGGCTGCTATGCGTCACCACCAGTCCGGATGCGTAATTGGTATATCTACCCTGGCATTGCCTAGTTGTGCCGTGTCACCTACCATATCGAGCTTTACTACGAGTTTCTATTTGTGTCGTACCTATGGAGTATCTTCTCATAGCCTTGCGAGGTATGCAGGTACTGTGCAGACTATTGGCATATTACGTGTTAAGGTGGAAAATGTAAAGCCTTAACGCTATTTAAAAGTATGTTTATTTTATGATTAGACATTATTATAATAGCGAATATTACTACATAGTAGATAGTTTAACGGATCCTTATAGAATGGGCGATCCCAAGCATTATTTAAGTTACTTGTACCTTTATTACAGTTCACTTGAGTTGGTTTACATTGTATAAGTATGTATGTCCTGACTCGAGTGTTTGTATTTTATTTACGCTCGGGTCAGCCTGAGTATTCACAGATTTGGATCCCACTTTCTGGAGATTGGAATCGCTGGAGATTATCTGCTAATCTAGTTGTATCTATCTCAGTTCTGTTGTTCTATTCAGCTTGTACTTGGTTATTTTATTGAGACTTCTGTTGTACTCTATTTCTTCTGTTATATCTTATGTAACTCTGATATATTTATATAGTAGCTTCATGAACTACTATTTCTTTTACTTCCGCTGCATTATATTACTCTGTGTTTGTGATCTGTGATTATTTATTTACTGTATATTCTGAGTTTTGCCAAATATAAATTAACAATTAGGTATTTTGAGCAATTCAAGTCCGACATGTGCGGATGCGAATGGTTGAAAATATCAGGTCGTTACAAGATGATTTGAATTGAAAGATTTGGAATTGAATCAGTTGACTTTGAAACTATTTTCAAATATATTATTTTAATATAAACTGTTTAAAATCTATCTTTTTAAATATTCAAATTATTATGATTTTCCAAGCTATTTTACTATATAAACCATTTTCAATACTAAAACTATTTTATATTAAACTATTTAACTTTTGAACTATTTAAAACTATTCAAACTATTTTCTAAAAATTCAACCGGTCAAGGTTGGAATATTTATATTTAAATCATGGATTTAAATGCGAATTGGGTTAAAAATGAAGTTATAGCCTAAATTGTAATTCGAATTGAACTTTGAAGTAAAAAAATGACATATCGAACTGAATTGACATATTTTGAGTAAATATGATATTTTGAAGTGAAATTTATTTTGAAGTGAATATGATATTTTGATATCAAGCATGAATCGTTTTCGAAATGTAAAAGTACCAACTGGTGTGTAAAATAGTGTTTGGTTGTTAAAGAGACCGGGGCCTCTTATTGGCATACTCTCTATCAATATTGGAACCACTTTAACAACTGTGTACGCAGAAGAGACTCCAGAATGAAGTGGTTGTATTTGGTGTACATTTGCTAGATTTGAAGAAAGTGAACGATGATGGATAGACCCCGGCACTTGTGCCAATTTGAAATGACTAAAACAGGATGGCTTGAAAGGGCCAAGTGGGCTAGCTACCCCTAGCGGACTTCCGTTCTTCGATTTTCTTCTTGGAATTGGTCCTTACTATTACTTTTGATGTTGGTTTCGATTGGCGCACCTTGATTTGGGAGACCTCACTTTGACTTGATATGGGATTGATGGACGCGTTGGGTGGTCGTGGCTACGATGCGTTACCACCAGCCCTGTGACCCGAACTGGTAGTATCTTACCATGGGCATTGCCTCACGAGCCTTATCATACTTTTATCCCTATACGAGACCACTATGATTTTGGTTTAGTGTTGTCGTATCACGGCGCATCCCTATCCCCCGACGCGCTACTGGGGCGTTATATGCAAACTGTACGATAATGCTTAAAAACGGGTTAAGGAGGATTAATGTAAAGCCATAACTGTAATAAAAATATTTATTTTACTGATTCGACATTACATATATAGCGTACTCTACTATATATAAATATTTTGACGGATCCTTAAGGGATGGAAAATCCCGTAACATCTCTTGAGTTATTGCACGCACATATACACTAGATAGGAGATGTGAAACCCCATAAACATCTCTGGCGCTATTACACTCCTGTTATATGTGATTTTGATTTGACTCACATAAGGATATTTTTGTCCCGACTCCAGTGTTTTGTCTTGTCATCATGCTCGGGTCAGCCCTGAGTTTTCAACGCATTGAAGATCATTTATTCTAGAGGGCGAAGACGAAGATTTGGTATATTATTACTAGTATTATTCCCGCATCATGTTGTTCTACTGCATTATTCTATTGTTATGTTGTATATATAACTCTGATAAATGTTGTTTAAATTATAATCAAATGTATAGTATAAACAGCTTCATGAACTGTTTATTTGATTATTATATTTTGTAATTCCGTTGCGAGATTCTGTGTTTGTTTTCTTCTTTTCTTATTTTTTTAATTAACCCCATTGATTATCTGTGTTTTGGATTGTTTTGAGTTGGACAGGTGTGGTTTATTATCGACTTAAACTTTCCGAAATGCGGGTCGTCACATGGTCATAGGGTAGAAAATTATATACGGACACCGGATTGGTTAAATTAAATGGTTTCAAAATCTCGAATTTAAATTGGTTTAAATGATATTGTTTTAAAGAAATAAAAAAAATTGGATTTATATGAATTAAATTAGTTTCTAAATTCGAGCTTTGAAATGTTGAAATTGAAACTGTTAAATGAAATTGTTTAAAGATTAAATTTGAAATCTTAAGTTGAATTTGAGAATGGCTTAAATTTATTGAAAGTGAATTATTTTAAAGTTTAAATCTTAATTTAAAACTTTGAATTAACTGTAATTAAAGGGATTTTAAATTGGTATTTCCAAGCTATTGATGTGAAATGGATTTAAACTAAATTGTTTAAAAATGAGAAATTGAATTGAAACTTTCAGCCATTTGAATAGAACCGTTTAAATTGAATTAGACGTAAAGTTGAAATAGTTTGAATTGAGGCTGATTTAAATTGAATTTTGGATATGAAGTTAACTTGAATTGGAAATCGAAAATTTGATTTTGTTGTGATTTGGAACATGAGTTCAAATTGTTGTGAAAGAAAGAAACAGTTTTGATATAAACTATTTTAATATAAAAACTATTTTAATATTAAAACTATTTTAATTATCTAAACTATTTTCAATATTAAAACTATTTTATATTCAAACTATTTTCAATCTTTAAACTATTTTATTTATTCCAAACTATTTCCAACATTAAAACCAGTATCCACACTATTTTCAATATTCAAACTATTTTCATTATTCAAAACCATTTTAATATTCAAACTGTTTTAAAAGTGGGAATTGGTTAGATTTAAATCATTGATTTAAATACGAATGTTTTGAAAGTATAACCTATTTGAATTCGAAATGATTTTTGAAGCAAATCTGATATTTTGATATGAAGTATGACTTGTTCTTGAAATTTAAAAGAACCAACCGGTGTGTAAAATGGACGATTGGTTGTTAAAGAGACCGGGCCGGATTAATGACATACTCTTTGTCATCCTACCAGAACCACTTTAACAACCGTATACGCGGTGGATGTTATCCAGAATGTAGAGGATGAATTGGCGACATTTACTGGAAAGAAGAAAGAGAACGATAATGGATGACCCCGACACTTGTGTCAATTTGAAATGACTAAAACACGAGCCTATGTTTGGCCAAGGGGTTAGCTACCTTTAGAGGCCCCACCCCTTCGTATTATATTGACTTTTAACTTGATCGGTGCACATTGATTTGATTTTGGGGGTGGTGGACTCGGTTGGCAGTCATGGCTACGATGTATTACGACCAGCTAGAAAGGGTAAACTGGTAGAATCCTACCTTGGGCATTGCCTCACGTGCCTTGTCATACTTTTATCCTTATTCGTTACCACTATGATTTTGTTTTAGTATTGTGTTATCACGATGCCTCCTTGGCTATCGATGTTACTGGTGATGCTACTAAGGTAAACCGTAGGACAATGCTTAAAAATGTATTAAGGGGGATCAATATAAAGCCTTAACGCTATTTAATACTTTACATTACTGATAGACACTACATATATATTGAATCTTACTACATATAGATAGTTTGACGGATCCTTAAGAGATGGAAAATCCTCTAACATCTCTTAAGTTATTGCACTCACGTTGTACACTTGATAGGAGATGGAAAATCCCGTAAACATCTCTGAAGCTATTACACTCATATTTACTTGTTATTGATTTTACTTACATAAGAACTTTTAGTTCTGACTCGAGCGTTTTGTCTTTTCATTACGCTCGGGTCATCCTGTTCAGTGTTGAAGACATTATTCCTTGAAGATGAAGATGGAACTTGCTAGATCGTATTTACTATTATTATTCCGCTGCATTATTTTGGTATATTTGTTGATTGTACTCTGATTATGTTGTAAAAATTGTGTAATCAAATGTATATTGTAAAATAGCTTCATGAACTGTTTATTTGATTATTATATTTTGTCATTCCGTTGCGAGATTCTATATTTTGTTTTCCATCTTGAACGGTTTGAGTTAGACATTAATAATCTGCCATTTTGAACGGTTTGAGTTAGACATGTGTGGTTTATCGTCGATTTAAACCGTCCAAAAAGGTGGGTCGTCACAATTGGTATCAAAGCTTTGGTTTTGAGATACCTTAGCCTGTTGTGGGATAAACTCATTAGAGATAGGGTTAGTAATACCCTAGAATGAGTTTGAGTGTATACATTTATGAGAGAGCGTATTTGTTAGTGCTATAAAAATGTTTTTTGTATTGTGTTAATTTGTTCTGTTTAGTATTTATGAATTCCAGTTAATACATAGGACGTTATGACATCGATAGGGATTTCTAAACACTTGAACATGGTAGACCGACACAATATTATTTTGAAATTGGCAAATGAAATGATTTTACCTAAAACTATATTTTATATATTAAAAAGAATAATTTTTCGTAAATTGATATAGTTATTTTTGGTGTGTTGTTTGTTAGTAAATGATAATATTCGATTATTGTCATTTATTGTTTGGTTAGTTTAGGTCTTAAAACTATTGACTATTGTATGTTATAAGAAAATGTAATTTTATAACAATGGTTTATAAAATAGGGTTTATGAATAAAATGAATATAAATTGAAAATTTGAGAACTTAAGTTCCGTTTTTTTGAAATTGATTTTCCAAGATATTTGGAAAAAATAAAATTAGTATTATTTGGAAGTATTTTCGGATAGAAATATTTTCAATGAGATATGAAAGAAATGTTATTAAAAGAATTTTAAAGAAAATAAGTTCTATACTCCCTGCTTCTGTTGCTGGAAAATATTTTCGGTAATGATCGCGACATCATCGACATTCATTTTCGAGTTTCAAAGCGGGAAGACCACTATAGTAGCTTTGCTACACGGTTGTTTTGATGAACAAATTTAAATTTAAATTTCCTAAGTACGATTTGATATACAAAAGATATAAGTATATAATTTCAAGGTGATTTGAAATGAAATTCGGTATTTAGTTCTTAAGTTTTCCGTTAATTAGTAATTTTCAATTATTGAAATGAAATGGAATTTTCGACGATTTTAAATGGTCGGAAACTTCCAAATTTAAATCTATAATTTAAAGCTAAATGTTTAATGAAAATATAAAAATTGAAGTTTTGTAACTAGTAAACTAAAAGATAATGGAATATTATAGTAAAAACCGAAGTATTAAAAATGTTCAAAATGAAATTATGTCCGTATATAAATTTACAATTAAGATGTACAAGGAATGTTATAAACTTAAGTTAACGCTTTGAAATGCTTAATAATTAAATTGAATAGTAAAAAGTGAATACTATTTAAGTAAATAATTATAAACTTAAGAAAATATTGAAATGATTCATAAATAAGTTTATTATTAAATGATACTATATATGAAGAAATAAATGTGAATTAAAAAGTAGAGAAACTAAAGTATGAGATGATTCATTCATGAATATTAATATTTAATGGAAGTCAAGTTACATGAGTAAATAATAAATGTGAATTAAACTGCAAGAAACTTATGTAATACTTTAAGAATTTGTCCATTGATGATTTTAAATATTGAATGGAAAATAATTTAAGTAAGTAAATGAATGTAAATTAATAAAAGATGATCTTTTATGAATGAATGAGAACTAAAATAAATGAAAAGTAAAAGATGTGTAAAGAAACCAATAGAATAAAATATGTAAGTTATTGGCAAATCATTTTATTCGCATAACAGTTTTGGTCTAGATTCGAATACATGATTTGTAGTAATTCACACCAGTCCAAATTATGATTTTTCGCTCGTTTCTTGACGACGGACATTTGATACGAATTTTTGATACGAATTTGAAGTTTTCTATCATATTATGGCTATGTAATGAGAAATTTCTAATCAAGAAATCGGATCAGAGTCCGCACTAGAGTAGTCGGGTTATCAATACTAGTTCGAAAGTGAAATTTGTGTATTCAAACAAGCGATTAGAATTGATTTTGTGTACAAATGATATATGTACATCGTACAAAATTAAATAATACTTAAATTCTATGTGGTTTGGCTGATGGGAAGTTTGGGAAATGACACTTCAAATTGTTTGAGGTTGTATGAATAATCTAGTTAGTAATTACCTAAGGTCGTTGAGCGTAAGGTACACTTGGTAGTTTATTTATCACCCTTGTACGATAAAAAGTTTCTGAACCTAGAAAAACCATTAGTTTTTTGTTGCTATGGATGTGTGATGGATTCTTTTGTTGCATATAATGGTCGTACTGCTTTTGTTTGTATATGATTATTATATATTGTGTGTTGCTTGTGCTATTGATTGAAACAACTAAAATATTACTCTTTTTACATAATTTTAACTCTTTTGGATTATGTAAGTAAGGTACAGATTTATGGAAGCAATAGCTATTGCTTTCGGTTTCATAAATAGAACTTTGTTTGTCCGACAAATAGGTACGTTTTCGGATTATGGTTTTATAGCGGTATTTTATTGTTTTCCCATGGTTTGGGACGTTTTATTATTGAAAGATGATATATATAATGTAATTATTGATATTGTTATTTTTTCGGACCTATCAGTGCAAAGGAGATGCTGCCTAAATTTTTCGTGAATTTTGGACCTAGAAAACTTTTCGTAGAAGTTGAGTTATTTTAAAATTTATATTAAACTTAATGTAAGTTTAATTGTTTAGAAAGTGAATATTTTGAATAAAATATACCACATTTCTTGATTCTTTCTTGTTCCTTTTCGGGGACGAAAAGTTTTGAGTGGGGGAGATTGTAACAACCCGTATTTTTGACAATTAAAAATATTAAATTAAATAAGACTTTGGAATTTAATTTGATAGAAATTAAAATTTATGATTTATTAATGTAAAAAAAATTGTTAGAATATATAACTTGATGTTAAATGAATTCTAAAATGACAAATTTCAATGAGGTAAAGTGGTTTTAATATAGAATATGAAATCAATTATTTAGTACGTAGATTATTAGCCTTTGTTTGTATATAATAAATTTAGAAATGTGTTTAAATTACTAAGTTGTAACAATTGTTTTATTTCTTATCTTATTATTTAATCTGTTTTGAAATTTATTTTGTAATCAATGAAATTTAATGTAATTAAATATTTCAATTAATATGAGCAAATACATAAATTGTAGAATATGAGTGTAATAATGGAAACTTATGTTAATAAGTATATAAGGAAATTGTTGATTTAATATAAGGAACATGTAAATCAAAATAAAAAATTTGTTTGAAATTTAAAATATAATGAACGGATTTTATTACTGTTGTAATTTAATGTTGAAATTAATTTAATATTTAATCTTGGGTTTAACATGGAAAAATTGGATTTTAAAAGATTATTAAATTCCTGTTTAATCAAGGATGGTGATTGAAAACTTTTAATTTGGAATTTAAAAGTGATGAAATCAGTCTAATAATAATTCATTTTAATTAACGTGTAACAATAAGTATAATTTGATTTTAAAGCTAACTTCTATATATAATAGAATTAGGGTTTGAAATTAGTTTCATTGAGTTTAAAATTTTGAAAACCTATATTTCGACATATAGGATGACCTACTTTCGTTTTGGAAACGAAAAGGTCTTTTCGGGTGTTTGTTATCGTTTCGACCCTATCGATATGTTCCATCCATTCCTATTCAATCTTTGTCTATATATATGTTGTTATAAACCCTAGCAGCTTTCTATTTTATTTTTTGTACGTGTATTTCAGTTCTAATCTGCTCCTCCTCAATGGTCATTATCCTGAAACACTTATTACAATTTCAAATCAAATCCAAAAATTCAAACTCTTCAAACCCTATCATATAAAATATCATCCCGAAACTCTCGACGAATGGAATCGGCATCTCAATTTTTTTGCAATCGAGTCTCTGTTTGATCAGAAATTGGTGAAGTAGTCTCGGCCGTTCATGTTAAGGTTTGTCGTTTAACGGTGAAACGTCGACCATTCGATGATCGGGAAGCGATGTCATGTAAAGGAGAATGCGAAGTCAATCTAGTGGTTTAGATCTTGTCAGAGATGCTTGAATTCGCCAGAAATTGAGGTCAAAAGGATAGCGACAGCGGAGCATTTTCTGGTGGCGGAGGCGGTCGCACGGCCTGCCGTGGGTGCGCCTGGGCTTGCGCAGGGTCATGTCGGCTTTGATCTAGGTGCAAGCGCACATAGGTACGATGATATCGACTTGAATGCGGTGGCACTGATGGGTTCGGTTAGTATGAGATCGCGTTAGGGTTTGAGAGGTTAAGCATATTTACCTTTTTGCCCTTATTTTGTTTTAATTTAAATTTAAAATTTCAAATGTTCTAACCTTCATAACTTTTACATACGAACTCTGTTTCACACGCGGTTTCTTCCGTTGGACTCGTATCAAAATTCCGGATAGCAAAAAACATGTTTGGTTGAATTTGGAGACTATCGAAATTTTGGGCTTTTATTTGATTTTTAATGGGCTATAAATCAAAGGTGAGTGATTAAAACCACTCACGCAATACTAAATCTTCTTATGTCAGTTGAATTAAATTTATGAAGTGGTAAGAATTTTATTGGTTATTGTTTGGTAGTTTAAATTGACATTTAAATTAATTTGAATTTTATATTGAATTAAATTGACATTTGAATTAATATTAAATTTAACTGCTAGCGAAACACCAACAATTGATAATTAGTAACTGTTTTGATATATTGGTTGATTTGGATGTTGATTGTAATTGGATTCTATTGGTTAATATGTTGGATGAATCGTTGTTATTTATTTGGACATATTCCTGTTATTACCCTATTTATTATTTGACATCTTATAAATTGTCACTTGTAATATCCAAAATAAACTAAGAAATAGGTTGAAATGATATATACCCATGTCATTTAATTATGGGTTGAAATGATATATATCCATTCCTGTAATTAAAATCGGAATAACTGATCACTTGGCCATTGGGTTGAAAATTATATACGGACACCGGATTGGTTAAATTAAATGGTTTCAAAATCTTGAATTTAAATTGGTTTAAATGATATTGCTTTAAAGAAATAAAAAAAATTGGATTTATATGAATTAAATTATTTTATAAATTCGAGCTTTGAAATGTTGAAATTGAAAAAATTAAATGAAATTGTTTAAAAATTAAATTTGAAATCTTAAGTTGAATTTGAGAAATGACTTAAATTTATTGAAAGTGAATTATTTTATAGTTTAAATTTTAATTTAAAACTTTGAATTTACTATAATTAAAGGGGTTTTAAATTCGTATTTCCAAGTTTTGGATGTGAAATGGATTTAAACTAAATTGTTTAAAAATGAGAAACTGAATTGAAACTTTCAGCCACTTGAATAGAACCGTTTAAATTGAATTTAAAGCAAATTTGAAATCATTTTGAATTGAGGCTGATTTAAATTGAATTTTGAATAAGAAGTTGACTTGAATTGGAAATCGAAAAATTGATTTCGTTGTGATTTGGAACATGAGTTCAAATTGTTGTGAAAGAAAGAAATAGTTTTAATATAATCTATTTTAATATAATTTTTTTTAATAATTAAATTATTTTAATATATAAACTATTTTAATTATCTAAACTATTTTCATTATTCAAAACCATTTTTAATATTCAAACTATTTTAAAAGTGGGAATTGTTTAGATTTAAATCATTGATTTAAATACGAATGTTTTGAAAGTATAACCTATTTGAATTCGAAATGATTTTTGAAGCAAATATGATATTTTGATATGAAGTATGACTTGTTCTTGAAATTTAAAAGAACTGATCGATGTGTAAAATGGACGAATGGTTGTTAAAGAGACCGGGGCCGGATGAATGACATACTCTCTGTCATCCTACCAGAACCACTTTAACAACCGTGTATGACATGGATGTTATCCAGAATGTAGAGGTTGAATTGGCGACATTTACTGGTATGAAGAAAGAGAACGATGATGGATGACCCCGACACTTGTGTCAATTTGAAATGACTAAAACAGCAGCCTACGTCTGGCCAAGTGGTTTGCTACCTTTAGGGGCCCCACCCCTTCGTATTATATTGACTTTTGACTTGATCAGTGCATATTGATTTGATTTTGGGGGTGGTGGACTCGGTTGGCAGTTGTGGCTACAATGTGTTACGACCAGCCAGAAATGATAAATTGGTAGAATCGTACCTTGGGCATTGCCTCATGTGCCTTGTCATACTTTTATCCTTATTCGCGGCCACTACAATTTTTTAGTGTTGTCTTATCATGGCGCCTCCTTGGCTACCGACGTTACTGGTGATGCTACTAAGGCAAACTGTAAGACAATGCATAAAAATGTGTTAAGGGGGATTAATGTAAAGCCTTAACGCTATTTTAATACTTTACATTATTGATAGACACTACATATATAGCGTATCTTACTACATATAGATAGTTTGATGGATCCTTAGAAGATGGAAAATCCTGTAACATCTCTTAAGTTATTGCGCTCATGTTGTACACTTGATAGGAGATGCCTGTAAACAACTCTGAAGCTATTACACTCATATTTACTTGTTATTGATTTTACTTACATAAGAATTTTTAGTTTTGACTCGAGTGTTTTGTCTTTTCATTATGCTTGGGTCGGCCTGAGTATTTTAGTGTTGAAGACATTATTCCTTGAAGATGAAGATAGGGTTTGCTAGATCGTATTTACTATTATTATTCCGCTGTATTATTTTGGTATGTTTGTTGATTATACTTTGATTATGTTGTAAAAATTGTGTAATCAAATGTATATTATAAAACAACTTCATGAACTATTTATGTGATTTTTTTTCCGCTACGAGATTCTGTATTTTGTTTTCCTTCTTTTCTCTAATTTTCTTATTAATTTCCATTGATAATCTACCCTTTTGAAGTGTTTGAGTTAGACGTGTGTGGTTTATCATCGATTTAAACAGTCCAAAAAGGTGGGTCGTCGCATGTGCATATATACTCAAGGAGACCTTACTATGTTTTATCTAATACTCTTAATACACTAGAATGACCATACTAATCATAGCATGCTCCATAGATCTTTGTTTGTCTTCGAGTCCCAATATCTTTGAGCATGATGTTCTCTTGTAGTATATACCAGTAATCTTGATAAGATGTATAATATATATGATTGTATAGTATAGTTATTGTCACTGAAACATAGAATGGAGGTTTATAGCATTCTTTCCCTTTTTGATGATGACAACTATACAATCAAAATAAAAGAAATATTATAGTCATTCATAATAAAAATAGAGAATGTTCTCATAAAGTAGATTTTGATTCCCCCTATGTATATGAATAATTTTCTCTCCTTTTGTCATCATCAAAATAGAAAAAAAGACAGTATGTACGCATTCTCATGGTATGTGTAAGCTATTAGTATGTTATAGATATGAGTATGAATAATTGAAAGTAAATACAGACAAGTAAGGCCAAGCAGAAACAGGGACTAAAGTATTGTAACAGGAGTTAAAAGTAAAATAACAATGTGCGGTAAAAAGAAACAAGTGTAAACATAAATGCTAACTAAAATAGCTGAAAAAAAGAGATGCTAGTTGTGCTGATCGGAAGAATAAGAAAATCCACCATAATTTTCATAACACTCCCAATAAGACGAAGGATCTTAGTCGTATGCTCCTGGCCAGTTGGTTTGATCGTTATACTCCTCATTTTCTTGAATGGAAAGTCCTTGGAAAACCATGTACGGTTGATGCTGAAATTGCTGAGGGTCAGACAAGGACAAATCATCACTATCTTCTTCCTCCTCCTCGGGCTGCTCTTGCACAATAGTCTTCCCTCTGTCATGAGAAGTATGAGACCGATAAAATGGTGTTTGTGCTCGAGGAGGTGGTGTATGTGAAGGCAAAGATAGAGAGCGAGAAGATGATCTGCTACAGAGTTTTCTCATAACTTTCCCTAAAGTGGAGACAATCTTTTCTAAAGTCTTTTCCATTTTAGTCATCCTCGTCGAAAAAGAACGTCCCAAACCTATCATTTTTTTGTTCAAAGCCCACTGGTTGACTGTGATTAGCTTTTGATTTTTAAGCGCTAAATCACGAAGCGATTCGTTTTGCAACGGTTCAATGCAAGCTTCTTGAATTTCCGAATCCAAATAATATTCGATAGCATGACTGAAGAAGGCAGGTTGTTGTGAAGAACAAGGTGAATAAGTATGTTGAGGTGCAGGAGTGGGCGGAGGACCATGATGCACTTGTTGTGTAACGACCTGAAATTTTCAACCATTCGCATCCATACATGTCGGATTTGAATTGCTCAAAATATCAGATTGTTAATTTAAATTTGGCAAAACTCAATATATAAAGTAAATAAATAAACACAGAATCACAGACACAGAGTAATATAACAATAATGCAGCGGAAAACAAAGAATAGTAGTTCATGAAGCTACTATATATAATATAACAGAGTTCAACAAGATACAACAGAAATCACGAATACAAAGATGTCTCTATACAATAGTCAAATACAAGATCTGAATACATCACTGGAATCAACTGAATGACTGAAAGCAGAATCAATAGATGGATCTAAGCGAAGCTCCAACTCCAAAGGTGAGTCTCGAATACTGGTACAACTCAGTCTGACCTGAGCGTAAAGCAAAACACAAAACACTCGAGTCAGGACATACATACTTATACAATGTAAACCAACTCAAGTGAACTGTAATAAAAATGCACAAGTAACTTAAAGGATGCTTGGGATCGCCCATCCACTAAGGATCCGTTAAACTGTCTACTATGTAGTAATATACGCTATTATAATAGTGTCTAATAGTAAAATAAACTTACTTTAAAATAGCGTTAAGGCTTTACATTTTCCACCTTAACACAAAAATAGTCCCAGTAGTCTATCCAGTATCAGCGTACCTCCAGATCGGGAGGCTATCCTAAATACTCCACAGGCTACGGCACAAAACCAAACTCGTACAAGGCTCGCTAGGGTAGGTGACACAACACAACTAGGCAATGTCAGGGTAGATATACCAATCACGCATCCGGGCTGGTGGTAACGCATAGCAGCCACTACCGCCCACCTCGGAACACACTCCCAAATCAAAAATCGAGGATGGCCATCAAATCAATCACAAAGTAATAGAATGGTATACGATGGAATGTGTCCGATCAGAGGAGCTATCTCATTGGCCCGTCAATCGCTCCTGTTTTAGCCACCTTATGCCAACTCAAGAGAGTCGGGTCCACGTATATACCTCAATAGTAATCGTCGCCACCATCCTACTTCATTCTGGAATCTCCACCGCATACACAGTTGTTAAAGTGGTTTTCGGTATCGACAGAGAGTATGCCCATATCCGATCCCGGTCTCTTTAACAACCAATCGTTATTATAACCCGTGGTTATAAATTTCAAAATGGTTTATATTTCAAATCAAAACATATTCATTTAAACCATATCAAAACAATACCATTTTTTCTTCAATCATATCCATTTCAAGAATCATATCACTTTCCAAAGTTATAATGTTTTCGAAATCATAAGTCTTAAAAATCAAAACGCCATAGGAATCAAATCTTGAAATTTCATAACGCTTTGAAATCATAACATATTCATTTAAACCATTTAAATATGAAGTCAATATACTTTCAAATCAATTATTCAATTTCCAAAATTGTAGCATTTCTAAGTTCATTCATTCAATTATAACAATTTCAAACATTGTAATTTCAGAAACAGCAGCACTTATAAAGTGTTACAATTGTTATATTATTATTATTATTTCAAAAACAGTTCAATTTCAGAAACAGCAGCACTTATAAAGTGTTACAGTAGCTATATTATTGTTTCAAAAACATTTCAATTTCAGAAACAACAGCACTTATAAAGTGTTACAGTAGCAATAGTGGTAGATTGGAAACCAGTATATAAAAATCACAGCATTTCTAAAACGCTACAATTTCTGTTATAAGTTAATTATAACACTTTAAAACAATATATCTTCAACTTTTATCATTTTTAACTTATCAAACTTATTTCACTTTTCAAGATTATTTATTTGTATATTACTTAACTTATAATTTTTAATAAAATAACATTTATTTAACCAATATCAAATTTAAATTATAATTCATTTATCAAGTCAAAATACATTAATTTACTTAACTTTTATTTTAACAAATAACTTAATGCTTTATTTAAAATACCCATTTCATAAATAAAATATTCCTATCACTAAGTTAAGCCTAAAATAACACTAAATTTTCAATTATTAGGTCAAATCAAAATTTACATTTTCAATCATTAATGTGCTTATACACTTTAACTTACAGAAAATCACTATAAAATTTATTTAAATCATTTAAATCCAATTTAAGTTAAAATCTCAGATAAATTTAAATTCCAAATACTTAAAAATTTTCAGAAAACTATGATATCAAACTTAAGTTCAAAATCACATATATTTAATATTTAAAAATACTTAAAAATTTCAGAAAACAATTATTTAAAATAAACCACGGGTCTGTATAATATTTTTTAACCTAGGTCAAGTGGTACAGATATGTATCATTTCAACCCGTAATATATATAAATCCTGGGTTCTATCATTTCAAACCCGTAATCCCAAATCAAAACAAATAAAAATCGCTCGAGCCTATCATTTCAACTCATAACGATTTTTCCCTATTCTAAAGTCCATTCGGGTATGTATCATTTCAACCCATAGTGATTCTATGCTAACAGGGAACTTGCAGTGTGAGAAACAGAAATATAAATAAATAGCAAAACATATCATATGATGTCCGGTGATGCAACAGGTATATAATCAGGTTATAACATCATATAATCATATCACAGGCATATATGAATTTATAGCAACATAGCATATCAATACTACACATCCACTTGTCATCGTTTCACAAATATATAAGTATGATTTGTCGAGAGTGATAAACTCACCTTTTAAAGCTAGAGATAACCATTCAAGAAACACAACTAAAACTCCGAAAAGCACGAACAAGATTTTGAATGGATGAAGAGTCAAGATCCAAATCTTGTATATAAACAAATACACAAACATAAGTATAAGGTTCAATACAAAAGAATAGAAATTAAAACAATGTAAAGATGTGAAACAAAATGACATAGCTTGCCTTAACCCATCAAGTGGGCTCGGCCAGAACATACTTAGGCTCGGCCATCATCATGTTGTGCTCGGCCATGATTAGATTCAAGACAAGTAGACTCAGCCATGATGGTCTTTGGGTCAAGCAATGCACGGCTAGGTAAGGTAATGAAGAGGAGTGGCAAGTTACAAATGATGGAAGGCAAAAAGGCAAGGTAATTGAAAGGTCATGCACACATTTGGTTCGGCCATGGTGCAAAGGGGCTCGGTCTTTGCTAGGCTTGGGTCAAGTGGTCACGGCAAGGGGATGTTTGGTCAAGGCAAGACATGGAGGAGGTGGTTGTGTGGTGTGGCCGAAGCTAAATAGGGGAGGAGGATGAATATACATGGCTCGGCTAGGCTTTGCAACTTGTTTTGGTGATGGAGTTTTGACTTAGGATTCACGGCTATGGCATGGGGTGATGATGAGATGGTGGTGGCCGGTCATGATGATGGTGGAGTGGAGATTGTGGTCGGCTAGAAGAGGTGGAGGCCGAGCATAGCATAGGAGAAAGAAAACAAAAGAGAAAAAGAAAATGAAAAGAAGGAGGAAGAAGCCATGAAAACTTGTATATAATTTTTGTTAGGAAATGAGAAATGGAAGGAGATGAGAAGTGAGATGTTTTTTGTACGTGACAAATGAAGTTTTACACGGCTATAGGGATGTAAATGCATGGCTAAGGAAGTGAAGAGCTAGGCAAATGAGAAGGCATAAGTTATATGAAGAGAAACCAAAGTCTCTTGAAATTTCCAAAGCCAAAAAAATCAAAATAAAATCCAATAAATAAATCAAAGTCTAAACACAATAAAAATAGAAAATAAAATAGAGAAATGAACATAGGAAAATAGAAAAATGAACGTAGAAAATAGAAAATAAACTACAGAAAATAACTGCGTGTAAAACGCTGAATTTTATCAAATTTTAAAAAGTATAAAACAGAATTTGACGAAACGAAAAGCAGGACAAATATTAGAAACAAATACTGCTTCAAAGAAAAAGATTAGAAATTTAAAATTCAAATTTAGAAATTTCAACTGTAAGTCAAAGTTTGACCAAAGTTGACCAAAATATAAAATTTCCAGAAAATAATTGTTTTATTATTTTTGGAAAATAAATTACAAACATAATCCAAAATTACATTGGAAAATTCCAAAATTCAATTTTAAATGATTTAAAATCAAAGTTTCAAATAAATGTAATTTAAAATATTGATTAAAAATATGGGTTATTACACTCTCCCCCACTCAAAACTTTTCATCCTCGAAAAGGAACGAGACACGAAAGAACAAAGAAAGGTAAGATAGAACGGAGAATAATACCTAAAACAACACTTCCGGATTCGAAGCACGTATGCTTTCCTCCGTCTCTAGGTACAATTCCGATCATCAGTACAACACTGCACTATGACCAGGTTGACAGATTACCTTCTCAGCTGCTTCGTACCTCAATCGACAATACGAAGTGGCTTCCTCTCGACAGTCAGGTTTGATTCAATATCCAAACTCTCGAGAGCAGAAGGCGAAACAATAAGAGATGGGTCATGAAGATACCGACAAGGATGCAAAACAATGGAATACATATGCACTCCAGAAAAACTTCTCAGGCAAATCCGGCGATAAGCCAAAGAACCAACCCTCTCTAAGATGCAGAAAGGACCAATGAACCGAACGTTTAGCGGATTCAATCCAGTAAGATAAAGATCTGCAAGGTCGTCCGTAAAGAGCAATAAACGGAGACATTGCAATACTAGCCTGGGTATAAAAGCTAAAATAAGATAGATAGAGGATTAAAGACAAGGTAAAACAGAAAATTGAAATTATACCTGATAACCGTTGTTATAGGTAAATTTCACAAGATGGAGATGATCTTTCCAAGATCCTCCATAAACAAGAACACAAGCCCGAAGAAGATCCTCTAGAATCTGATTCACTCTTTCTGTTTGACCGTCGGTCTGTGGATGGTAAGCAGTGTTCAGATTCAAGTGAGTATCCAAAGATTCCAGAAAGACTCTCCAAAACTGACTGATGAATATGGGATCTCTATCACAAACAATACTGATAGATACCCCATGAAGATGAACAATCACTCTCAAATAGATCTCAGCCAGACTGGAAACAGATCGAGTAGACTTGACCGGAATGAAAGGAGCGGACTTGGTCAGTCTATCAACAATAACCCAAATACTCACGTAAAACTTAACATTCTTACGAGTCAAAGCAAGGGAAAAGTGCAGCCATCCGAGCAAAATTCTCAATGAATCTCCGATAATAATCGACGAGGCCCAGAAAACTACGAATATCAATTGAAGTCCTAGGAGTTTCCCAATCCTTTATAGAATAAGGAGAGATATAACGACAACATAAAAGATAGAGTGATTGAAGGATAAAGAGAAAAGGAAAGGAAAAGAAGATTCACATTGATCGCAGCGATCAAAACTGGATCAACAGAAACTCCATTACCAGAAATAATAAGCCCAAGAAATCGGACTTCATCCTTTCGGAAATGGCATTTCAAGAATTTAGCTTTCAATTGATGACTCCTAAGAGTCTCCAGAACAAAGCTCAAATGAGATTCATGCTCTTCTTCAGACTAGAGAAGACTAGAATATCAAAACAAAGACAAGATCAAAAAGAAAACATGAGCATTAGTCAAACCAAAAGGCATGACTAACCCTTCATAGAAACCATTCTCAGTATGGAAAGCAGTCTTAGGAATACTTTCCTTAGAAACTCTAAGCTAGTGAAAAATGAGGCAAGATCAAGCTGATAGAAAACCATAGCTCCATAGAGCCGATCAACCATAGGATATCTGCTTTTCATAGTTAGCTTGTTCATCTCCCTATAATCGCATACATCCTCAATGAACCATCAGACTTGGTGACGAAAACCACCACTGTTCCCCATTCAGAATGGCTAGGTCTGATCAGACCCTTGGAGAACAAGTCCTCAATTTTCTTCCATGACTCAACCTTCTCGCGGAGTGCCATTCTTCTGGGAGGAAGAATTATAGGTTGAGCTCCAGCAATAAGATCGATACGAAATTCAATTTCCCGCTTAGGAGGTAAAGCAGTGACTTCACCAAATTCATCGGGATAGAGTTTGACCACAGGAGTCGCGTAAAGATCACAAGGAGAAGAATCAAAAGAACAAATAAAACAACCCAAAAAATCCTAGGTCATACAGCACTGAATAACCAAAGAGTTACCAGAAAACGATGGCCAGAATAGAAGAGTTTCACCCTTCTACAAATCCTACTAAGGTTTGAGGAACCCAACAGGATTAGAAACACACAAAAGTTCAGGAACATACTCAGGAGAAAGGAGATGTTCAAACTTATCACAAAGATCAATAGATAAAACTATGGAAAGCTCCAGAATCAAATGAAACATGAGCATGATACTAAAAATAAAGGAAAGGTACCCCGAAGAGTACCTTGGGTATCACTAGGAGTAGGAGTAGAAGGAAGAACAGCAGTACTAACTGAAGCAGGCAACAATTAGCATAGTGCCCCTTCTGATCACACTAATTATAACCACTCAAATTATTTAAATTTCTTTATCATCATTTTATATTGTATAAAATTCCATTACATAGTTAACTTTTGAATAATTAAGGTAAGTTATATTAGAATGCAATAGTGGATTATACATGAAATTTTTTCCCAATTCAATTATTCATACTTAAATATTTATTCAAAAATATTGAATTTATCTATAATTAAAATCATCCTTTAATATAAATTAAAGAATTAAATTTCCGATTCATTTAAAACCATTTAGAGGTAAATGTATATACTATATATATATCAAATCAAATCAAATTTTAAATAATATACCTATATATATAAATTAAATCATAGTTAAGAAATTTAAATCAATTGAATTTCCAAAACAGAACTGTAGCAAAGCTACTGAATGGTCTCTCCACTTCGAAACTCGAAAATGAATGTCGATGATGCGGCCGTCATCACCGAAATTATTTTCCAGCGACAAAAGAAGAGAGTACTGACCTGAAATGGTTTCTATTCGAAAATACTTTAAAACCAGAGTTTGAAATTATCAGAAATTAAATTCTCAAATTCTAGATTTAAATTCACTTAAATTTTCAAATTACTCTATAAACCATATTTATAAATTCATTTATAGCACAATAAGTGAAAATCAAATATTATCATTTTAAAAAACCAATTTAATTAACTTATTAAATTCCAGAAATTCTACTTATATATATACAATATAATCATACAAATTAATCTCATTTATCAATTTTTAAAATAATATTGTGTCAGTTCGCTCTGTTCAAGTGTTTTGGAAATCCTATCGATAGCGTTGATCAGACGAATCGATCGAAAATCCAAACCAACGTCAACAACTCAAACAACACAATATACAAACATTTTAATATTAATAACAAAATAAAAATACACTCCCTCTCCCGATGATTTAAGGACAGATTTCAAAGAGAGGATAGAGATTCAAATATAGAGAGATCCTAATCCCAAAAGAATTCAACTAGAAGACAGGCTCGATAGGTAGATAAATAGATTCCAAAGAGCAAAGAAAATGGTTGGACTTATATAAATCGCGGCCAACCTTAACCGGTCAACCGTGACTTCAAAATAAGATCAAGGTAGAATTCAGAGTCAAATCAACATTCGATCTCAAAAGATAGAATTCGAATATCGCAAGAGATAGCAGCATTGTAAACCGAGGATACAGAAATCTCCGGTGAATCAATGCCTATTGTAAGGAGTTTCACTTCCTTACAAATCATATAGTGGGGCTATGGGATACTTAAAAATCCGGAAGAATACGAATAGGGAAAGACAAGAATGGATTTTGGAACCGAGGGAACATTCCAAAATTCAAAGGAAACCGGATCGAAGAAGGAATTCAAGCTCGAACGAAAGTGATTCCGTAATTTAATCTACTCTATATACTGAGTTTTGCCTAAACCCAGAGCTCTGATACCAACTGTAACGACTTGAAATTTTCAACCATTCACATCCATACATGTTGGATTTGAATTGCTTAAAATATCAGATTGTTAATTTAAATTTGGAAAAACTCAATATATATACAGTAAATAAATAATCACAGAATCACAGACACAGAGTAATATCACAATAATGCAGCGGAAAACAAAGAATAGTAGTTCATGAAGCTACTATATATAATATAACAGAGTTCAACAAGATACAACAGAAATCACGAATACAAAGATGTCTCAATACAATAGTCAAATACAAGATCTGAATACATCACTGGAATCAACTGAATGACTGAAAGCAGAATCAATAGATGGATCCAAGCGAAGCTCCAACTCCAAAGGTGAGTCTCGAATACCGGTACAACTCAGTCTGACCCGAGCGTAAAGCAAAACACAAAACACTCGAGTCGGGACATACATACTTATACAATGTAAACCAACTCAAGTGAACTGTAATAAAAATGCACAAGTAACTTAAAGGAGGGATCGCCCATCCTTTAAGGATCGGTTAAACTATTTACTATGTAGTAATATACGATATTATAATAGTGTATAATAGTAAAATAAACTTACTTTAAAATAGCGTTAAGGCTTTACATTTTCCACCTTAACACATAAATAGTCCCAGTAGTCTATCCAGTATCAGCGTACCTCCAGATCGGGAGGCTACCCTAAATACTCCACAGGCTACGGCACAAAACCAAACTCGTACAAGGCTCGCTACGGTAGGTGACACGGCACAACTAGGCAATGCCCAGGTAGATATACCAATTACGCATCCGGGCTGGTGGTAACGCATAGCAGCCACTACCGCCCACCTCGGAACACACTCCCAAATCAAAAATCGAGGATGGCCATCAAATCAATCACAAAGTAATAGAATGGTATACGATGGAATATGTCCCATCAGAGGAGCTACCTCATTGGCCCGTCAATCGCTCCTTTTTTAGCCACCTTATGCCAACTCACGGGAGTCGGGTCCACGTATATACCTCAATAGGAATCGTTGCCACCATCCTACTTCATTCTGGAATCTCCACCGCGTACATAGTTGTTAAAGTGGTTTTCGGTATCGACAGAGAGTATGCCCATATCCGATCCCGGTCTCTTTAACAACCAATCGTTATTATAAGCCTTGGTTATAAATTTCAAAATGGTTTATATTTCAAATCAAAACATATTCATTTAAACCATATCAAAACAATACCATTTTTTCTTCAATCATATCCATTTCAAGAATCATATCACTTTCCAAAGTTAAAATGTTTTTGAAATCATAAGTCTTAAAAATCAAAATGCCTTGGGAATCAAATCTTGAAATTTCATAACACTTTGAAATCATAACATATTCATTTAAACCATTTAAATATGAAGTCAATATACTTTCAAATCAATTATTCAATTTCAAAAATTGTAGCATTTCTAAGTTCATTCATTCAATTATAACAACTTCAAACATTGTAATTTCAGAAACAGCAGCACTTATAAAGTATTACAGTAGCTATATTATTATTTCAAAAACAGTTCAATTTCAGAAACAGCAGCACTTATAAAGTGTTACAGTAGCTATATTATTGTTTCAAAAACAGTTCAATTTCAGAAACAGCAGCACTTATAAAGTGTTACAGTAGCTATAGTGGTAGATTGGAAAACAGTACATAAAAATCACAGCATTTCTGAAACGCTACATTTTCTGTTATAAGTTAATTATAACACTTTAAAACAGTATCTTCAACTTTTATCATTTTTAACTTATCAAACTTATTTCACTTTTCAAGATTATTTATTTGGATATTACTTAACTTATAATTTTTAATAAAATAACATTTATTTAACCAATATCCAATTTAAATTATAATTCATTTATAAAGTCAAAATACATTAATTTACTTAACTTTTATTTTAACAAATAACTTAATGCTTTATTTAAAATACCCATTTCATAAATAAAATATTCCTACCACTAAGTTAAGCTTAAAATAACACTAAATTTTCAATTATTAAGTCAAAACAAAATTTACATTTTCAATCATTAATGTGCTTATACACTTTAACTTACAGAAAATCACTATAAAATTTATTTAAATCATTTAAATCTAATTTAAGTTAAAATCTCAGATAAATTTAAATTCCAAATACTTAAAAAAAATTAGAAAACTATGATATCAAACTTAAGTTCAACATCACATATATTTAATATTTAAAAATACTTAAAAATTTCAGAAAACTATTATTTAAAATAAACCACGGGTCTGTATAATATTTTCTAACCTAGGTCTAGTGGTACGGATATGTATCATTTCAACCCGTAATATATATAAATCCCGGGTTCTATCATTTCAAACCCGCAATCCCAAATCAAAATAAATAAAAATCGCTCAAGCCTATCATTTCACCTCATAACGATTTTTCCATATTCTAAAGTCCGTTCGGGTATGTATCATTTCAACCCATAGTGATTCTATGCTAACAGGGAACTTGCAGTGTGAGAAACAGAAATATAAATAAATAGCAAAACATATCATATGATGTCGGCTGATGCAACAGGTATATAATCAGGTTATAACATCATATAATCATATCACAGGCATATATGAATTTATAGCAACATAGCATATCAATACTACACATCCACTTGTCATCGTTTCACAAATATATAAGTACGATTTGTCGAGAGTGATAAACTCACCTTTTAAAGCTGGAGATAACCATTCAAGACACACAACTAAAACTCCAAAAAGCACGAACAAGATTTTGAATGGATGAAGAGTCAAGATCCAAATCTTGTATATAAACAAATACACAAACATAAGTATAAGGTTCAATATAAAAGAATAGAAATTAAAACAATGTAAAGATGTGAAACAAAATGACATAACTTTCCTTAACCCATCAAGTGGGCTCGGCCACAACATACATAGGCTCGGCCATCATCATGTTGTGCTCGGCCATGATTGGATTCAAGACAAGTAGGCTCGACCATGATGGTCTTTGGGTCAAGCAATGCACGGCTAGGTAAGGTAATGAAGAGGAGTGGAAAGTTACAAATGATGGATGGCAAAAAGGCAAGGTAATTGAAAGGTCATGCACACATTTGGTTCGGCCATGGTGCAAAAGGGCTCGGTCTTGGCTAGGCTTGGGTCAAGTGGTCACGGCAAGGGGATGTTTAGTCAAGGCAAGGCATGGAGGAGGTGGTTGTGTGGTGTGGCCGAAGCTAAATAGAGGAGGATGAATATACATGACTCGGCTAGGCTTTGCAACTTGTTTTGGTGATGGAGTTTTGACTTAGGGTTCACGGCTATGGGATGGGGTAATGATGAGATGGTGGTGGTCGGTCATGGTGATGGTGGAGTGGAGATTGTGGTCGGCTAGAAGAGGTGGAGACCGAGCATAGCATAGGAGAAAGAAAACAAAAGAGAAAAAGAAAATGAAAAGAAGGAGGAAGAAGCCATGAAAACTTGTATATAATTTTTGTTAGGAAATGAGAAATGGAAGGAGATGAGAAGTGAGATGTTGTTTGTACGTGAAATGAAGTTTTACACGGCTATAGGGATGTAAATGCACGGCTAAGGAAGTGAAGAGCTAGGCAAATGAGAAGGCATAAGTTATATAAAGATAAACCAAAGTCTCTTGAAATTTCCAAAGCCAAAAAATCAAAATAAAATCCAATAAATAAATCAAAGTCTAAACACAATAAAAATAGAAATAAAATAGAGAAATGAACATAGGAAAATAGAAAAATGAATGTAGAAAATAGAAAATAAACTACAGAAAATAACTGCGTGTAAAATGCTGAATTTTATCAAATTTTAAAAAGTATAAAACAGAATTTGACAAAACGAAAAGCATGACAAATATTAGAAACAAATACTGCTTCAAAGAAAAAG
The DNA here is from genome assembly GCA_030737815.1 of Allium fistulosum. NCBI lineage: Eukaryota > Viridiplantae > Streptophyta > Magnoliopsida > Asparagales > Amaryllidaceae > Allium > Allium fistulosum. Next base: position 304,233,978 of record CM060902.1, read on the forward strand.
ATTAGAAATTTAAAATTCAAATTTAGAAATTTCAACTGTAAGTCAAAGTTTGACCAAAGTTGACCAAAATATAAAATTTCCAAAAAATAATTGTTTTATTATATTTGGAAAATAAATTACAAACAAAATCCAAAATTACATTGGAAAATTCCAAAATTCAATTTTAAATGATTTAAAATCAAAGTTTCAAATAAATGTAATTTGAAATATTGATTAAAAATATGGGTTGTTACATGTTGTTGCTGTTGCAAGGACCATTGTTCTAATGAGATAATTGGGGGTGGTTGTTGGGGAAGGTGCATTAAAGATAAAAATCTTATTCCGCTCTCTTTAACCGGGATTTCTTCAAAGTGAGAGATATAAGAAGGTACCCCAAGAGCGTGTAAGAGACGCATAATATATGGAGCGTATATAATCATATGTCGATGATGAGACCAAAAGCTTTTAATTTTGTCATGAATGAACTTAGCCCAATTTATTTGCATTCTACCAAAATAGCATAAAGGGCTTTGTGATCATTGTCTAGATTTGTTCATGACTTCCTAGGCGTGGAATTATCGTATTGATAATCATAGGGTTTAAGAATATAGCTTTTGGATGTAAATAGATAGATTTCCACTATGGCATCCTATCTTCCCATGTTAGATGAGTTATTTCATCTCGTGGCAAGTTTCTGTGGTCGGGAACTTCTTCCAAATCGATCCCGGACGAAGAACAATTAAGTATACGACCAAGGGTGTTTATGCTAATCTTTAAAACACATCCGTAAACACTCATCCATAACCAACCATCATCATTATCAGGAGTCCAAATATCATTACTACACAAATTGGCGTAAAAGGGAAAGGTTGCCAATTGATCGATTTGTTCCTCATTTTCGTCGAAATTGAATAAATTCAGACATTCAGATCCGATAGTAAGTTCTTGAATGCCATATTCGCCAAACTTGCATAATCTACAAAATGGTCCAAAATGAAGCTTCTTTTGTTTGAGCTCGTCAAATCACTTGTTAGCAATCATGCTTTTGTAGAGCCATTCTTGAATGAGAGCATAAGTGACTAAGGGGTTGTGAGAAGAAGACGATTGACCTTTCTTGGAGCGTTTGCTAACCGGAGTTTTTTCTTTAGGAACCATTAGTGAGAAATTTGAGATTTTAGAAACTAGGGTTTGTGTGTAAATGAGGAATAAGCTGGTGAAAAGTTGAGAAAGGGGTAAAATTATATATAGGGCTGCTGATTCGGAGCAGCGACAAACGTCTGTGGGGGTGCCACAGACGTCTTCGGTTTCGGTAAAAATTAATTTGAAATATATGACAGACGTTTGTGAGTTTCCACAGACGTCTGTGGTTTCAGGAATAAGTTTCCTGAAACCTGTGACAGACATCTGTGGGATATCACAGACGTTTGAGGTTTCAAAAAAAAGTTTTCCTGAAACGTTTGACAAATGTCTGTGATATTGTCATAGACGTCTGTGGTCTATTTTCTCAAAAATTTTGCCCTAAAATTTAAATGTCAATCTTTATTTATTGAAATATCAAGAGAATTTTTACATAAAACAATATATATATTAAAAATTACAAAAGAAACTTATTTTGACAAAATGCTTAGCATAAATTTGGTTTTTGTCAGAGAGGTCAGTTTTTAATTTGTTGTATATCGCATGAATTGGGTTCAAACTTTGTGTCGTCAATTAACGGCTTTAGTGAAGACCAACTTGGATGAGCTGGAGTGCCAATCAAATCTTGGTTTGATGGTCCTGGCTTGCATAGATTTCTTGGAGTAATGTTATACGATTTTATAGGAGTTTCTTATAATCGAGGAGATTTTTGATATATGCAATTTTTTTTGGTGAATGACCACAAATTGCTAAAATACATTTTTTGAGAAAATTTGGATGAGATCCTTAACATTGTTGCTCGTAATACATTTCATATTGAACTCCCATCATTTCTTGTTGAAAGTGATATATTTCATCAACTTTTTCGTTGAGAGATGTTGATTGTAGATTAATTGACCGTTAGGCTTTCTTTTCCTTAGGAGAAAAGCCAGTATGATACGTAGGTGATGCAATAATGTTTAAAGAGGCTGAGTGAATTGATGGAGGAGTGGATTTACTTGGTGAAACGTAGGTGCTTTTTGATGAGGGTGAGGTATAGTCGATAGTCGAATAAGTGGAGTCATGATCAGAAGATATTTTGAATAAAAATGGTCTTAAAATAATATTTGTATTCAGTTAGGAGAAAAACTGATTTATTTATAAGAGTGGGTTTTACTATACATAGAAGTTTGTTAGAATAATAAGTTTAACCATATAAAATGAACATAAGGTAGTTAATTTTTATGTGGTTAAAATTATTTTGTTATTAAGTGTACAAATCTTATTCTATGTAGTTTGTATGAGTTAATTTTTTTATTTTACCAATTCATTGTAAGAACATATTCCTAGATCTCATCTTAATTTAATAAAAGTTAGTTCGCTTAATGGTTTAGTAAAAATATTAGCTATTTGATTTTCAGTATTTACAAATTCTAGTGATATAATTCCTTTTTCCACATTATCTCATAGAAAATGGTGACGAACATCAATATGTTTTGTTCGAGAATGGTTGTAGGATTTTTTTGATAAATTTATGGCACTAGTATTATCACAATATACAGGAGATTTTGTTATGATTTTACCGAAATCTTGAAGAGTTTGTTGCATATAGATTACTTGTGCACATGCTAAAGCCGCTGAGATGTATTCATATTCACATGTTAAGAGCGAAACACAGTTTTGATTTTTACTAAACCATGAAACTAAAGGCTGACCAATAAAATGACATGTGTCGCTTGTGCCTTTTCTATCTGTTTTACAACCCCCGAAATCAGCATCACTATATGACACGAGTTCGAACGAGCTTCCTTTTGGGTAGAAAAGTCCGCAATCTTTTAGTGTTTGTTAAATATCTTAATATTTGTTTTACCGCTCGATGATGTGATTCTTTTGGCTATGCTTGAAATCGAGCACATAAACATACACTCATCATAATATCTAATCAACTAGCTGTTAAGTATAACAGAGATCCTATCCTACTTCGATATAATTTTTGGTCAAAATCTTTTTCATTTTCATCTTTATCTAAATGTAGACTAGTACTCATTGGAGTTGGTTTACATGAAATATTTTTCATCCCAAAACGTTTTAATAAATCTTAACGGTATTTTTTTTATTTTAAAAATTCCATTTTCTAGTTGTCTTATTTTTGCAAACCCAAGAAATAGTTTAATTCACCCATATGAGACATTTCAAATTCATTTTTCATTACGTTAAAAAATTCAGTTGACAATTTCTCGTCGGTGGATCCAAAAATAATATCGTCAACATATATTTATACGGCTAAAATATTATAATTTTCTTGTTTTATGAATAAAGTGGAATCAATTTTACCAATTTGACGAAATTTTTAGATGAGTTTTTAATCTTTCGTACCAAGCACGAGGTGCTTGTTTTAATCCATATAAGGCCTTTTTAAGTTTACATACATGATCAAGATATTTCTCATGAACAAATAAAGGAGGTTGTCAACATACACTTTTTTGTTATAAATCCATTTAAAAATGCACTTTTTACGTCAATTTGAAAAAGTTTAGAATTATGATGACATGCAAAAGCCAGTATGTTCGTATTGCTTTGAGACGTGCTACAGGAGCAAATGTTTTGTCATAATCAATTCATTCTTCTTGATTATATCCTTGAGCTACTAACCTTGTTTTATTTTGTACAATATTTCCATTTTCATCCGCTTTATTTTTAAAAACCCATTTCGTTCCAATTACAAATTGAACGTTTGGTCTCAGTACAAGTTCCCAAACATCATTTCATTCAAATTGATTAAGTTCTTCTTGCATTGCAATAATCCAAAAATCATCTTTTGATGCTTCTTTATAATTTTTTGGTTCAAAATTTGATATAAATGCAGCATGACTCATTTGATTTAACCGTTTTCTGGTTGATACTCTTGTATTTAAATCCTTGATGGTATTATTAATAGGATGATCTCTTAATATTCTAGGTGATGACATTATCACATTATCATTATTATTATTGACATTATTATTATTATTTTCATGTATAGGTATACTAGTTTTGTTTATAATTTCTTCACCATCATCATTTTTATTATCCTTAAAGTTTTCATCAAATGGGATATGAAGACTTTCTTTTATAATATTTGTTCATTTATTAAAGAGTCTATATGCTTTACTTCGATTCGAATAACCAACAAAATTTCCTTCATCTGCTTTAGAATCAAATTTTCCTAGATAATCTTTGGTGTTTAAAATGAAGCATTTTTATCCAAATACGCAAAAATATGATACTTTCGGTTTCTTGTTAAAACATATTTCATAGCACGTGTTTTTAATCATTGGCCTATGTGTTACAAGATTTAATACATAACAAGCAGTAGCAACAGCTTCGGCCCAAAAAAAATTTGGTAGATTACTATTATTTTGTAAAGTTCGATTTTTTCTTTCTACAACACCATTTTGTTACGAAAATTTGTAAATAGTTCATTTTCAAATTCACCTCCATGATCACTTCATATACTTTTAATTTTTAAATTCATTAAAAAAATTATTCGTCTAGCAAAAATTTTGAACATTTCAAAAGTTTCACTTTTATGTTTTAAAAATAATGTCCAATATACCTTGAAAATCATCAGTAATTACTAAAATGTATTTGTTATGATTTATTAAATGTACTTGAGTTGGTCCGAATAAATGTAGATGGGGTAATTTGAGAGGTTGCTTTGTGGAAATTTCCTTTTTAGATTTAATGGAACTTTTCTTTAATTTACCGAATTGACAAGCGTCACATAGGTTTTTAACCTTTTAGTTGATTTTTGGTAATCCTCTAACTAATTCATTTTTAGCTAGTTTGTTGATATTCTTAAAAAATTTATGATAAAATGTTTATGCCATAACCATGGATCATCATGATTCGTGGCTAAGCATAAATTAGTATTGTTTTTGACATTCATGTTTAAAACATATATGCTTTGATTTCTAAATCCTTCAAAAATTAAAATTTTATTTTGATAAAAAATATTGCATTTATTTTTCTCGAAATCAATTTTAAATCCTTTATCACATAATTGATTATACTTAATAAGTTATGTTTCAAATTTTCTACCAATAAAATATTGGTAATTATAGGAGAGTTAGAAATACTGATATTGATGACTTCTCCAATGCCGATGACAAATCCTTTTGAGTTATCTCTGAATGTCACGGTGCCACCATCGATATATGTTATATTCGATAACATATTAGCATTTCTAGTCATGTGCTTAGAGCAACCGTTATTGAGTATCCATTTCTCTTTATTTTTTATTTCAATTTTGGGTACTTTCAAAATTAGAAAAATTTAATTGGTACCCACATTCTTTGATTAGGTCCTATGTCTTAGTGAAAGAAGGTAGCCATATCCATGAAGATTTGGTTCCTTTAGAAATGTAATTATTGTTCTATACAACTTTCTTTAAATATTCATCAATATATTTTTGTCTAATTATTTTATTATTTGTTTTTGGAATCCATATTTTGACCATATTTGTATATGAATTTTTAAACTTAGTTTCTAACTTTGAACTTTGTGTATAATGTGCTATATTTCTTTGACTTTTTTTTTATTTTTAAAACCTAATCCATTTCGATTTCCAGATGGTTTAGATACCATCATCAAATTTTCTAAATTTTGTTTTCCTTTGTTGAATTTTGTCACATTATTTGTTATTTTATCTAACTTACTTTTAAGATCACAAATTCAATATTTCTAGAATCTAAATTTGCTTGTAATTCTAGTTTTTCTTTTTCCAGATTAACTTTTTCTAACTTATAATTTTCTAAATCATTTAATAATTTTTCATTTTGAGATAATAACGTTGCATATTTTTTTAAACAATTTCTAATTCTTCTTCTAAGATAATTTTTTCATCTTTTAATAATCTGATTTCTAATTTTGATCTAGTTAACTTTCCTACATATTCCTTATTTAATTTTTTTGATTCTGTATATTTATCATCTAATTCAATGCTTATTTCCATTATTTCATCATAAGTAAGTTCAGGACGTCCCTCATCAGTGTTAACCATAAAACACACATTTGCTTGTTCCGAGTTGATTTCATTATCACTATCTGATGAAGAAGACGAATCCAAATCAACATGTTACTTGAAAAGCTCTTTTCTATTTCTTGAGTTTCTCAAATTTGCTTTTCTTTTTGTCATTGTTGAGCTGTGGACAATCCTCCTTTATGTGGTCAAAATTTTTACACTCATAGCATTTAATCGATGTTTGATTTGAGGAGTTTGGTTTGCCACCATTTTGAAATTTAATCATCTTCTTGAACTTCTTGAATTTGTTGTAGTTCTTGGCAATAAAGAAAATCTCATCTTCGTCTAAGTCTGAATCTTCGTTACTTGCTTGGAATGCTATGTTTTTCTTTTCATGATTTTGATCCTTTCTAGCTTACAAGTTAGCTTCATACGACATCAGATTCATATTAGCTCTTCGACTTTTAGTTGAGAAAGAACATTAGCTTCTTTGATGGCTAAAACTTTTCTTTTCCATTCATTTGTCAAAGAGTTTAAAATTCACGTGACTAAATCAAAATCTGTGAATTTGACTCCAAGTGCCATGAGATCATGTTGATGGTTTGAAATCTTGCATAAATATCAATAATTGAGTCACTTGTTTTCATTTTGAAAGATGAAAATTAGTTTTGTAAAATCGAAATTTTAGTTTGCTTGACTTTATTCATGCCTTCATGTGTGACTTGTAAAGTGCGCCATTTATTCTTGCAGAGCATGACACATGAAAACTTATTTTTGTCAAGTGAGCAAAATAATACATTCATAGCTTTGGCATTGTGAGATGCCTCTGCAATTTGTGCAACTGTCCATGTGCCAATATTGGTGTGAGGTGCATCGTATTTGTTTTGAGTTGCTAGCCATATTTCTAAACCATTGGCTTCCATAAAAATTCGCATACGTGTTAACCAATAAGCATAATTAGAACCAGTAAATAGTGGAGGACGAGCAGTTGATTGACCTTCTTGAAATGTGCTTGCCATTTTAATGATTTTTTAATTATGTGTTACTGTACATTGAAATGACCATGCTCTGGTACTAAATGAATATCTATAGGATCTTTTTTAAGTAATGCAACTTATATATACACATGTGAGAGTGTATATTACTAACTATATTAAGCAGAGAACAATAATTGAATATAAATAAAATAAATAATAAAAGTGATCACACCTGATATTTTATACTATTTTGAATCTCTCGTCCTACGTCCAGTCCCGAAGCTTCCTTCGGTATTTTCTTTTAACTAACTAACCCTCGCTTTGCTCGGAGGTATAGGCTAATACAAAAGTATATCTTTGACAATCTAGTGTTCCAAATAACATGGATTTTGACTAATAGTACAAATCATCCTATGATCTCCTTTGAGTATGTGAATGTGAATGCTTTGAGTTGTAGAAAGTGATTTAACCAAAATCATATTTTGGTTATGATAGTTTGAGAGTATGTAAGCAATGTATGTACAAGAGAGTAATAAGAAATCAAGAGAGAATAGGTTCAATTAATTCAATTCAGTTAATTTCTAAATCTCAATCATGGTAGTATTTATAGATTCAAAAGGATGCATATGAAGAGTTGTTACTTTTAGATAAGGTCTATTCATTTTAATGGCTGTAACCTTTCGATAAAGAGTTGATTTCTATTCATTTAAAAAAGTGTCTATTCAGAGTTTTGCAGTTTTTTAAATGACAGACGTCCGTGGGGAAATCTCAAACGTCTATGGCCTCAGGAAAGAAATTCCTGAGTATTGTCACAGACGTCTGTGGTTTTTCCTCAAACATCTGTGGATGATAAATTTAGTTGTCCAATTTGTGTTAGTTTATATGAAATCGTGTGTGCATATATACTCAAGGAGACCTTAACATTATTTTATCTAAGACTTTTAATACACTAGAATAACCTTACTAATTATAGTCTGGTCCATAGATCTTTGTTTGTCTTCGAGTCCCAATATCTTTAAGCATGATGTTCTCTTGTAGTATATATCTGTAACCTTGATAAGATGTATAACATATATGATTGTATAGTTGTTGTCATTGAAACATAAAGTGGAGGTTCTAACACATGTATCATTGAATGAGGAGGGTAATTTAATCATTTTACAAACCTTGGAAGCCACATTTCCTAAACTCTATAAAAATCAAGGCATACTCTTCATAATCTTCACATAATTCTCTTCTTCTTCTTCTTCTACATTTCAAGCTATTTTAATGGCTTCAATAATAGAGAAGAATAATGGCAAAATAAAATAACACTTAGGATAGTGATCCACTTCCAAAACTAGTCTAAAATCTCCTCTACCAGCATATAAATACACGGCCACCACCTCCTCCCTCAAATAGGCCAAGCACCACCATTAGCAAGGGGAGGCCAAGCACACTAGGAGGTAAGAAGCAAGTTAGAGGAGCTCCGGGGCAAAGAAAAGAGAATGCTTGATTTTTGTTGGATTTATTTCAAGAAGCTTAGGAAAAAGATTGGCGGAGTGGAAACCGACAGTGAGTAATTGAATTTAGTTTATTTAAAACTTAAATTGATGATAAGAATGTTTAATTAGTAAATTAATATGCTTGGTTGAATATTGGATGAATATTTGGTTTATAACTTGGTTGCTACTGATGGGAAAATAATATTCATCAAAATAGAAATGGTCAATTAATTAACCATAGTTAATTCATGAACAAAATAAATCCCAATTAATAAGTGTATGTGAGTTAGTATACCTCTTTATGGTTTTGAATATAAAAATGTTGAAAAATGAATATTATAATAATACATTATAATATCGATAAAGTGGAAAATGAGTTTTTATTGTAGTAAAAATAGTTTGAAATGATTTTAAATGGTTTATTATGGTTTTTAGACTTTTTAACAAGTTTCAGCAAAGTTTCATGAAGTTTGAAATATAGAGCCAAATCGAGCTCGTCGCATAGCGGCAGTTTGTCATTTTCCGACTTGAAAAGTTAAATCAATGTGTTGGATTCCATATAAGTCAGAGTTTTTTGAAATAAGAATTTTTCGTATCCATGTGGGTATAGTTTTCATACAAAAGAAGAAAATTAAGATTTCATTCAGTAGATTTTGAAATATGTCTAAATCAAGTTTTCAAAAACATCGTGTTTTAGCAATTCGGAAACCAAAGTAGTAAAATCTTTAAAATAGATACTTTTGAATCATTAAAATATGAAATAAATTCCATAAATATGTTAAAATGTTTTAAGGGGATTTGAGTTATTGTAACGAACCGTAAATTTTAACCGTTTTAATAATGTAATTAGTTGAAATTTTGTGAAATTTTAAACGATAAAATTTTGAAATATAAATTTGATATTTGGAATGCGTCTAATTAAACATAGCAACTGGTAAATTTTCGTCCGAAAATATGAAAGTTTATTTCGTGCATAAATTTACTTTAATTTAATCAGTTAAAAAGCAATGAAAATAAAACGTTTTCGAAACCTAAATATTTTTACATAGAAATTTTTTAAATCATCTTCTGAGCAAAACGTCATTTTTCGTTTTTCCAAATTCGGACATCTTTAGCTCCGTCGATCTCATTTTTCAGCGTATTTGTTGCATTTTTCGCTAATAAAAAAATTCGAATTTTTGTAATTCAATCATACAACTGATATCTGTATACCGTTTTGATCGTCTCGTCGTGATGATCTCTGCGGTATATTCAATTCCGTGTTTTGAAGTTCGGTACACAACGGAAACCGTGAAACAGTCAACCGTATCGGTTCCAGAATTTTTGCTTTTAAACTTCTCGTGACCATTCATTTGCTCACCGTGCATAACCCAATAGCCAGCTGATATTTTATTCATTGAATTAAACATACTTGATTGTTAATATCCCACCACTTCAAAATCCAACCGGTGACTCTTTATTTCCTACTGGTCCCAATTCATTTATTCCAAATCGGTTCATTGCTCCATTCATTTTCCTCTCCTCCTTATCATTTTTTTTTCTTTCTGTTCGTTAAAAATAAAATAAAATAAAGGGATCTGCTCCTTTTGTCGTTCCCTTCTCTCTAGCTTCCATCACCTCGTTCCTTAATCGAAACCGCGTTGTCCAAGCTCGCAGCAGCGTGCCTTCTTCGACCTTCAACCCGTAGCCTAGCCTGGCAACTTACACACCTCCGCGACACCTCAATTCGCACTCAGGCAACCACCACTTGCCGCACTTTCCCATTCCATCGTTTCCTGCGCCTGCTTTGTATATGTCAACTGTTCTTTTCGGGTATATGTAAGTATATATATTATATCTAAAATATGTTAATATATATTTTTGTTGGCTATATATTATATAACATGTATACATTTTATCTACAGTCTATATCCATTTGTAAATATAAGATTCTGTGCTTTGGGTATAAAGTTTGTTAGTTGGTTATAATATATAGATTATATAGTGTAATCTGTTAAGTTCAATTGCAAGATATAAAATCCTACCTATATTCCTATATACTAGGCCAGGCTGTTATTTTTAAAAGCAATGTGTCAGGTCATTGTTTTTTTAGGTGTAGTATATATACTTACGTTGGCATTGGTTTGTATGCGTTTAAATCAGTTGTCATATATATACAAGTATTTAGTGATTTTGAACGGCGATATTTGTCTCACAGTTCATATACATACTATTTTAATAAAGTAAGATGATATATATATATATATATATATATATGTAAGTAGCAGTTTCTCTTATTTCTTTAAACCGTTATATGTCAGTTACTTCATTTCATCCCTAAATTCCTCACAGTTTAACATTTAATATATGTGTTTTGGCAACATTTAATCATATGTATTGGTTTTAAAGATAACGTGTATATTTATATATTTGTAGTGTATATGAATTCGGTGTATATTACATAGAAGATAGATCATATTTATAATGTATATACTCATACGTTTGCTATTTACAGTGTGTAAGTTCATATATATGGTTTTGTTTGTTGATTTCAAGTTTTACTATATAAAGTTGTGGTTCGATTTAAGTATAAAATACATGAGTCAACATGTTTAATTTTAAACTTTATATATAGATTGATGTTTCGGAAAAATTTGTTTTAAAGTTGGAACCTGATATTGATTTCTAAGTATGCATATGTATATAAAAACTTTATTTTAAAAAGAGTTGGATATGTATGCTCAGTCAAATTTTGGTTGTTGTTATAATAAAGGTTAGTATGCATAAATGTTAGAGTAGATATACCTGTTTCAAGATATGTTTATTTTCTCTGAAATTTTGTAAATATAACAATTGTTGTGCGCAATCGGTAGTTTTATATATATACATATAACTTCAATAAAGTATGGATCTACATTAAAGAAATTTCTTTGTACTTTCGGTTGAGTGTATATATATATATATTTTATATAATGTAAGTTTATGTAAAGCTTGCAATCTGTAGATTAGTTGAACGTATATATGGGTTAAAGATCTGTGTTTATATATGTTTATAAAGCTAGGTGTTGGCTAAGTCTTTTGCTATGCGAATATATATTAGTGTAAGCTTGGTTTAGTTATAAAAGACAGTATGTATTGTTTATAAAGTATGTGTATACTTATTTTATAAAAGCATTTTATTTGTATACTCGGTTTATATGACATATATGGTAGATTTTATAAGATTTTACACATAGTGTTTCTGCCCATATGTTTCTATATTAAACTATACATCTATTGTTTATATAAGTGTATGTAAGTATGGGTTTTTAAAACATAATATACATCTTTAATTTTTAATACTTGAGTTTTAAGAATATCGATCAAATTGAAATTTCATATTATTTTAATATTTCTTAAATAAAAAATATTGAAATTATATATATAGTTTATATCAAAAATTTATTCAAATTGTTTTCATCGGTCCAGTTCTAATTTGATCTCGTCAATTTTGATTTATCAGCCTTATTCGTCAATTCGGGCCAATCTAGCTTGTTTTGGAATTCGTACCTAGATTCGTAACTCATCTCTTTCCCGTTCGTCTCTAGCCTCGAAAGGTGAGCAATCACTCACGATTAATGTTCTTTTATTTATTAAATTTGATTTCAATTGAAACGACAATTGAAATATGCTGATGTTAGTTAGTTACACTGTTATATATGCTATTATCTATATCTGTTCACCCATGACGTATGACACCATTATCTGTAACTATTTATGCGATGATAATACAGTTTGATTGATTGATTGTTGTTCATATTGGATGTTAAATTGTAATGTATAAAGTGATAAATATTATGCATTTGAATTTGATGTAGGTTAGTTAAAAATTTGAATCGACATATATGTTGAATTTGATTAGTTAAATATGACCCCTTTTAATTGTTAAATTAATTGACATGTAGAATAGTGATAATTACACTTTGAACCATTGAACGTATATTGGATTAATTGTTGTAGTGTAAATTGAAATCGAATGACAAGTGAAAAACCGTATAAACATTAATGTAATAATCTTTAATCTACATGAAATGATAGTGTAGATTCTAGAAATGATTATATTAATTTACACAAACAACATTGTGAATTAATACGATTATTTCGGGATTATTCGAATTGATTATTGGATTGTTATTGATTGTTGTTATTGCTTGTTTATTTACTTTGACACCATCCCAGTTATCACACTGCAAGTTCCCTTTGCTATGCTTTGATTTTGAATTGAATTGGAATCGGATTGAAATGATAAATACCCAAATTGAACTTTGACCTAGGATAGAGAATTAAATAAAACCCGATTGGTCAATAATTTGATTTAAAAATAAAATGAAGATTTTATTTGAATAAATAAATATGGTTTGAAACGAAGTTGGAAATTGAATTTTAATGAAATTAAAATGTGAAAATTTAGTAATCTGAAATGAAATATTAATAAAGAAATTGATGAAAGAATGTTGTTTAATCTAAGAAATGATTGAATTAAGTTTTGAAATTATTTAATAATTTAATGAGATTGAATTTTTTAATAATTAAATTAAATTGAATCCTTTGATAATTAAAATTGAACTTTTAATTAGTGAAATTTAGTTCTTATTTAATTGAGCTTTGAAATTGTAACTAAGTAAATCAATATGTGAAATTGAATTTCTTTATCAAGAAATGCAAATGTGATTTTTGAAATTTATGTAAGACTTGTAATTAAAAGGGTTGATTTGTCGAATCCAATTTAATTCAATTTAAAGCTTTGATATAATGAAGTTGAACTTAAGTAATTGATTTAATGAATTGGAAGTTAAAAAGGAATTGTTTTGAATGATGAATTTACTTAACGAATATTGAATGAAATCGATAAATGAAGTTAAATTGATTTGAATGTTAAATTAATTTAAATGATTTCGGAATGAAACTGATATACGAATTTGAATCAATATTTGAATTGTTTTACATAAAAATTGAAATTGAATTATAAGATTGTGAAATGGTAATTTGGAAGTTTTGAAACGTAAATTATGGAAATTGGTTTAGAATGACAAACGAAATGTTGATTTATAAACTCTGATTGAAATTGATTTGGTTTTGAAATAAATAAACGACCAATCGGTGTTATAATCACGAAGGTTATTAAAGGAACCGGAATCGGTTATGGATATACTCTCTATCTAAACCGAAAACCACTTTAATAACTATACGCGGAGTGTGATCCAGAATGAAGTGGTTGGAATGATGTATGTGATGACTGAAGAAAGAGAATGATAATGGATAGCCTTGACACTTGTGTCAAATTGGAAATGACTAAAACAGGAGCCGTGCCGGGCCAAATGGGGGTTAGCTACCTCGAGCGAACACACTTCTTCGAACTACTCATTACTTTTTGTCGTTTGGTGCACCCTTGATTTGGGAGTGTTGCTTCGCGGTGTTGCGGTCGCTGCGGCGATGCGTTCTCACCAGTCCGGATCAGGCAAACGGTAGTTTCACTACCTTGGGTATTGCCTCATGTGCCTTGTCATACTTGGATCCCTATATACGCGACCACTACGATTTGTTTTGTGTTATACCTATGGAGTACTCCCTGATATCCCACTAGTTTACGGTGGAGTTTACAGTGCTGTATAGACTATAACGCTTATATAAAATGTGTTAAGGGGGATAATGGTAACGCCTTAACACTATTTTGATATCTTATATTACTGATAGGAATTATCTACTTATCGTACACTACTACATAGTAGATAGTTTAACGGATCCTTAAAGGATGGTTATTCCAAACATCCTTTGAGTTACTTGTATTTCAATTACTATTTCACTTGAGTTTGATTTATTAATATAAGAATGTTAATCCTGACTCGAGTGTTTTGTGTTTTGCTTTACGCTCGAGTCAGACTGAGTGTACCAGTATTCGAGACTCACCTTTGAAGTTGGACCTTTGCTTGATGATCCAGCCATCTATTCTACTTTCAGTATTCAATGATTCCAATGATGTATTCTGATTTGTATCTGATGTATCATATTACTCTTCCATTGTATCTGGTTTAACTCTGATGTAACTTATATATTTATATAGTAGCTTCATGAACTACTATCTCTTTTATTTGCGCTGCATTTATTACTCTGTGTCTGTGATTATTTTATTTACTGTATATGTTCAGTTTTGCCAAATTTAAATTAACAATTCGGTATTTTGAATTATTCAAGTCCGACATGTGCGGATGCGAATGGTCTAAAATAGCGGGTCGTTACAGTTATAAAAATAGATTTATATGAAATGAAATTAGTGTTTGATTAAAGAAGCTTTAAACACTATTCACGGTGGTTTTTCAATAGTTTTCGGTAACTTTTGCAAATCATGGTTTGAACTCAATTATTCTTCCCCAATCTTTTTAGTAATTTTTTCAAATGAATAATTATTTTAATGGAATTTAAAATAAATGGTTAAAGGAAAATTGTTTTAAACAATATTTGGAATAGTGTTAAGTTATAACGACCCAGAATTTTAGTTATTTGAAATTAGAATATTTAATTTATTTTAATATTGAAAAGGTTAATTTTATAGGTTTAATAACTTGAATTTCAAATATAGTGATTTATTGGATAATTTAATTGCTGAATTTAATAATTGAATTTGTTTAAATAATTGAATCTTGGATTTTTAATTGGATAAAAATGATTTAAAAGCTTATTAAATTTTTATTTAATAAAAATGAAGGTAATAAAACTTTTAAATTGGATTTAAAAGCGATTTAACTGATTTTGAAAATAACTTGTTTCAATTAACATATAAAAATAGCCTTCTAGGGCACTATCTCGGATTTTGATGAAACCAGTGTCATTGGGTCCGTAATAATGAATTATAATACGCCGTCAAATTTCATAGCAATCAGACGTATCATTTGGTCATATGGAATAGAAACGTGTTGAAATTAATATTGAAGATTTAATATATTAATTGGGTTCAAACAGCCATCTTCTCCATACGATCGAATTGGGGCTCGAGACTAGTTCCATTGCGTTCGCAATAGGGATATAACGTATAGAACGCCAGGAGGCACATCTCGATTGGGATTCGAAATTGTATAACTAGATATTTTGAATTTTAAATTTTTTTTTTGATTTAACTTTTTTTTACTGCCTTAACCTTTCATATCAGCCCACTTTTAACTGTACGAGCCCACACCCTTCTTCCTATTATCTCCCATCACCCTCCTCTATTTAAACACTACCAGGAAAGGAAAAAAATTAAATATCTCACAAAATACTCATTTAAAAATCATCAAACCAATTTTAAAATTCATGTTTCGAATAGACCTTTCCACTGATGTGCTTAGTTGGAGGTGCGACAATGATTTAACGATTTCGAAAGTGAGGTTGAACGGGTTGTTTTGGCTAGGATTTAGATTTCTGGAAGATAGAGACATCAATTCATGTTTTGGGGATCATATTTGAGTTCGTTGAAGAAAATAGCACCTTGGGTCCAAATCTGGGGTGGTCCGATCTCATGGGGGGTTGCATGACCTGGCATGGCCGCAGAGGCACTGTTGTATGTCACGATCTGATGGGGGGCTTCGGCCGTGTGTTTGAGGAGTCCGGGGAGAAGAGGAAGTCGAGAGAAACATGATGGCGAGGTTGATTCAGAGCATTATGGAGAGGAGGTGGGTGCTTGATGCACGGCCGTGAACGTTAATGGCGTGCACAGTCATATGTCGATCATCTAGGGAAGAAAAGGAGGAAGGATAATGTTGTAATATAGTGGAACTTGTAATTGTTTATTTATTTTAATTTTGAAAATATCGATAACTTATAAAATTGCATAACTCTCTCAAACGAGTCCGATCGAGACGAAGCTTTTTGCGTTGCGCTCGTGACGACGAAAGCTTTGCAATGGAACTGGTTTGAACGACTTTGGAGACTGTCGAAATTTGGACTAAAATTGGATGTGGTCTGGTTTTAGTTCAAAACCGGAATGCCTCGGCGACAACATAAAATTTCAGTGAGTCAAACTCACCTTTTTGGATCGCTGGTATGATTTATAGTTGATAAAAATTGTTGAATGATTGTTTGGGTGAATTATTATATTTATTAGTTGGATATATTCCCGCCTATTGGAGCGGATGAGACCCTATTACGTTCCCGTGTAAGAGCGGACGACCCTTTGTATACGAATCCCGTCTCGAAGCAGTTGATTTATATTTATGATTATCTAACATTTGTGATGCAGGGAAAAACAGGTTGGAGGGATCCAACGGGATTCCTCACTATTATTGAATTATATTGTTTCTATAATATTTCCTTTATATGGATTATTGAATAATAAATATGATTGTGGATGTTGTGGCTATAACATCGTTATATGTTTGAAATTAAAACCCAGTAGTGATAAAAATATCAATATCGATATTGGTTAAGTGTTGGGTGGCTATTGGTCTCAAATTAGTATTTTAGAAATACTATAAATTGTCGTTAAGTCAGAGTTGGTTTTAAAAGACAAGAAATGATTTTTAAATCTGAAATCGGGTTTCGGAAATATTTTGTTCTAAGGAATTATTTATTTAGTTTTGATAATATTATTTTTAGGTTATTCAATTATATTAATGTTGTTTGATAGTTATTTTATTATAGTAATATTGTTTTAAAGTGTTTAATTAAATTAATATTGTTTAAAAAGTATTTAATTATATTAATATGGTTTTAAAGTTAATTGTCTATAGTAATATGGATTTAAAGAATTATCAAAATGTGATAAGGTTAATTATTTAAGAATAATTATGGTTTGGAATTAATATTAAGGAATATTAATAAGGTTTTAAATAAATTATTATTATTTATGAAAATGGTAAAGGTTAATTATTATTGTCCTTAAATAATATTTTGAAGTTATTAATTATCATCTTTAAGATGTTTCAAATTTTATAAATTTTAATGTTAATAATCATTATTATATAATGGTGTTTGAAGTAAAATATTTTTAATTATTTATAATTATTTCTGAGACCCCGGAAATATATTTGAAAGACATAGATTTTATAAAGGAGTTATAAAATGGGTTTGAAGAATTAAGGAATGGTTATTTGAAAAGTGAAGAGTTTATAAATGATTAGACATTTATGAACGAATTTCAAAAACAGGTTTATGGATTTATAAAGGAAGTTTATAAATGGGGTATGGATTCATAAAGGGTTTATAAGTGATTTTTGAAATGTATAAGAAGCTTATAAGGGATGGAATTTTTATAAAGGGATTATAAATGGTTTTCAGAGGTTTATAAAGTGATTTATAAATGGTTTTGGAGAATCGAATAAAAGAAAACTTTCTAAAATTTGTGGATATACTTATACCGTTGAGATAAGTATATGGATATTTCTAAGTATTGAAATATAGAGATTTGCGAGTATATCTTTATAATTTACAAGTAATTTATGAAGTGGGTTTTATTTATGAAGGATTTATTAAAAGGAGGCCGGTGGTCGCTATGTGCTTAACCTATGTTGTTTTCACCTATGGAATAAATCTTTGTGTGAATGTTTGTTTATTTGATGGTTCAACAACCAACTATCAAATCTTGGCCTAAATATGTAATCCTTCTTAATTTTGGTGGTACAGAAATATTCCTTACTTAACACCGAAGTATTTTAACTCTAGAAACATCCAGGGGAAACACGGGAATTATATGGTACAGTTACCATCGGTGGTGCTATACTGTACGTATAAACTCGTTTCGTTCTTCTAGGATAACTGATAAGGAGATCTGCCCACTTACACGGTTAGGGGGTGATCCCCGCTCTTATGTATTGTCTGATTATTTACAAAAGAACCAGTATTGAGCATTCCAAAAATCGACGTTTGGTTTTGTGGAGCACCCGAGAAACATAAGAGTGTACTCGTAAGAGGTGACTCGAATCTGTAACCACTCCGGAAACCATATACGGTTCTATGGAGGAGTTTCGTGATATATTGAGATATTGGGATCCATGTGTGATTCCGAGACCCGTTGGGGTATGGGAATCCAAGTGTGATTCCAAGATCTAATTGAGATGTGGGAATCTTTGTGTGATTCTGAGACCCATTGAGGTATTGGAATCCATGTGGGATTCCATGATCTATTTGGTGGCGGTGCGTAAGCTGGAATGTCGAATGTAGCCTCATCGGCGGGAATGACTAAAACCAGAGATATGAGGCATGGCCATTAGGGTTGGCAAACCCATAGGGTGTAGTCTGCTCCTCGTAGATGTCACTTATAGTTGTTATGCATGCATAGGGCGATGCACTCGGTCTTAGCGAGACCAGCTATGTTTTTCCTATGGTACATCACTAGGGATGTATGCTACTTTGGAAGGATAGCTCTGATCCTTGTGCAGGAGGATCATTCCTCGAAGTACTGAGGGCACCTCCGTGGAAATCCTACACAATTAGCGAACGCTCCTTATCGATTTTCGATTATATACCTAGTGTTGTTATGATGTACACTCACGAGCATCACAACTACTTGATTATTATTATTTTCGCCTTTAGACATTATTATAATATCAATGGATTTTCTATAGAAAGTGTTTTGGTTATCGTAAGATAAAAACACGTCCGTGTTTATGTGTGGCATGGTCTTACGAAATACTTTTGATTTCAAAGGTTTACATAACTTTAAATCCAGTTGGGTGTGTTTTCTCACGCTGGTTTTCCACACTGACTCAGGTGCTATTTTATGATAATGCTCGGGTCAGACCGAGTATATTACAGATTGGTTTGGATGCTTGGAGCTTCAGGAGACGAGTTGGAGGCCCAGAGATGTATTCACGTAGATGGTTATTTTCCGCTGTATTCATGGTTGCGTTTATTAGCAATTGTGAGGATAGGCCGTTATAACTGTCCAGGCTGAAATAGATTAATATACTCTGATTAATGTCTATATATACATATATCACAGTTTTGTTTTTGTGTAAAGATTTATGGTATATTATTGATTATTCGTTCCGCTGTGAGATTCTGTGTTGTTTATTTTTCTTCTTATCTTCTTCCTTCTTTCTTTACCCTAACAATCGGGCCTTCTTGCATTCGATTGCTTGGCATGTGATACAATGGACGTATTAGTGTCGCTTTTTGAGGGTCGAAAAGCCTGGTTCGTTACATAAGTAAATGAAAATCATCTCTAAAAAAGGATCATATAAAGGATTTAGAGTTTATCAAATAACATGACCACCTTATGGGTGATAGAGAGATAGTCTCTAGACTCGAGCTTGGATAACCAGTGTCTGGGTTCTGTTGTAACTATCCGGACTGGCCCAACGGAGGGGATAGTTAATTTGAACTACTTGGACCACATTTTCTTAAGTTAAAAGAAAAGAAATTTGGAGTTTTTCAAAAGTTAAACAAGATTTTAAAATATGATTTTGGTGGTATAAAGAATACCTTAGTTAAACTCTGTATTAAATTCTGAGAAGGGAACTCGTACTATCCGTTTGAATTTAAAAGGTAATTTTATCGTTACTCGACGAATGGTACATGCTGAATATAGAAATTAGTAGTGAATATTTTCTATGGATCCTTTTCTACTCAATACTAATTGATTTAGGTTTATAGTAAATGATGTCTTAAATAACATCATTTTTGACCCATTTAAAAGTTATGGTTTGAAAATAAGAAATCTTTGTTAAGATTTAAATAAATGATTTGGAAATGTTTTCCCAAGTAAAAGGTGAAATGATTTGGAATTATTCCAAGATTAAAGAGGTTTAATCAACTAGAGAATTTGGTAAATGAGGCTTAATGATTCCATATACTCTTAAAAGATAAAGGAATAGTTTAAAAGAATATATCTCCGAAAGATATTTGATTTGAAAAAAGATAAATTGATTGGATGTTGTTTGATAATCACATATATACTAGACATCTTTTTATCGATGATTGATTCAGAGAAACTGGGGTTGGATTTTGGTAATTCCTATCCGAAAACCACTTCGAACCAATATATGTGTTCGAAAGTGAAGATATGTTGAAGACAATGATTTAAAGATGGAGATCTTCATGATGTAGGGCTATTTTCCACTAACCTATGGGTTAATCCCCATATATATATATACATATATAGTGGTAGTAGTGCCTTCATTATGAAAATATTCGATTTGCAAAAACTACTCACCACTAATCCTAGGGTTGATTCCCAAACAGGAAGTAGTAGGAGGAGTGCCTTAGGTTTGTCCTTCACTTGGACAACTTGGATGGATGAGTGTTTGACATTGCATTTCTAAAACCATGTGCATTGGTCTCTACAAACGTACATCTGTTTGGTGGTGCAGGATGTGACTCCTTCTACAGTTAACACCCTTCTTCGAGATGTACGAGCTCAAAGGTTATACTTTTGTGGAAATCAATAGCATGTTATTAGAAATGACAATGTGGCATTCTAAGTGGAATTTGCTTTGTGAAAAGCAAAGCTACGCTTTGTGGAAAGAAGAGCATGGGTTCATGATTCTCACATCCCAAGAATGGTACGGGATATTATGGTCTGCAAGACATTTATTTTAGGCTATCGGTTTTATTGATGATGGAGGAGTCCAATAGTGTTTGGATCCTCAATGGTTTAAATGGGCAGGCATTGGAGGGTCGATTGAGAAAGATTCATAGCTACCGAAATACGTTGTTCCATGGTTTAAATCTACCTTTTCGACACTTGAATTTGCGGCACATGAATACCGAGAATGTATTAGTGTCGATTTTCAAGAGTCGAAAATGCGGATCGTCACTAATATATATATATATATATATATATATATATATAAGCTAGCTAATGATTTCCAGTTGATTTAAAACAAACATCCAAATTACATTAAACCTTTCTAAAGCATTCGCAAATATGTATATACACATGAATATACATATACATGTACACATACATACATACATACATATAAATTTTTCCAAAAATAAAATTCGTGTAACATCCCCCACTCGGAGAACTAAAACTAATGGCTACGGATGCTGTGGTCATCCATAGTTATTAAACTTCGGCGACCAAATACGGTAACATTGGATACATTGATATAACATAAACATAAGGATATGGAAAACTTTTAAATCCATTAATCAACTTTTACAATTCCATTTCAAAACATTTCAAATTCATTACATAATCCCAGATTCAAGAACCACATTCAGAGAAAATAAAATTATTAAATAATATGCCAAGAGCGACATATGAAGATGCCCCTTTGGATGATCAGAATCTAAACATAGGCAATTAAACAAATTTTCCTTTACAACAAAACACAGCAGAATCAAAATAGAAAATAACTCGTACTAGCTAGCTTGCCTCTTACACATCTCTAGAAGCTTATTCTCTAAGGAGAACCTGAAAACCTCAACTCTCAAACTACTCAAAATTAATTGAGCACCCGAGAGTTTAAGGGGAAAACATAAATTTTGAGCATAAAACCTGGTTTGAATAATAACCTACCATCTTGAACCATTCAGATATCTAGTGAGACCATGCTGCTTAGCGGAATGGGTTTTCCCCTCACTAGTATCTTATCAAAAACCTATAATAACCATATACTGTGCTCCTGATCCACAATGGTTAAAAACATAGCAATTTAAAATATTTTGATGATATGCAAACAAGTAAATCATTGTGGATTTCCCATCCCCGTTCATTTGACTATTTGTCATAGTTATAGTTTCTGGGATTACTATTAACCTATTAGTTTCCATGGGCTCACTAATAACCTGATTAAAGTTTATGGAGTATCTGGCCGTTCTCATAGTTTTCATGGGATTACTAAGAACCTATTGGCCCCTACCAATAATTTCATTTAATTATTTCATGGGTTCTCCCTGAACCTATCGGTATCTTCAATAACTTTCCTCATATCATAGTTTTCATGGGTTGACTATGAACCTATTGACTTCTATCAATAACTTAATCCGGATTTATTTTTCATGGGTTCACTACAAACTTGTTTAAACTGACAACTTCTTAGTTAGTCTTGGGCATCCTATATCCTGGTCTTTCTGACCTCCTGGATGCAATTTTTACTCATTCAGGAGTTAACTTAATTTATATTCACTACTGGGTCAACCTAGCTGGTTATTCTGCCCTTACTCCCCAAAGTATAGTTATGGATCCATTACATAGTGAATGCATTTACAGAAGAAGCATATACAAAATAATACTAACATCTTTGGTTTAATATCTTTGAAATCATTTCCCGCCGGAAATTTGGTTAATCTCTTTAACCCATTATTTATATCAAGGCAAGCTTCTTCAAAAACTCCAATTTAAAAGCATTTAAAAGCTCTTTTATATTGCCATAGGTTTTACCTTTAGAAATTGAGATTGGGTTCTTTATTTTGATAACTAAGGCTTACGGAACCTTAGACCTTTACTTTCAAAACCATTGAAAAACCTCTTTCAAAAGCATTCAAATCTTCTTTTCAAAACACTAAGCATATGCCTTTCGAAACACTTTAAAACATATCTTTTGAAACCATTAAAACATACCTTTCGAAAGTATTAAAGCATCACCTGCTTATTTATAAAAGCATAGCTACGAAACCAATTGAAAATACCCCTTTCAAAACCATTGAAAGTACCTCTTTCGAAACCATTGGGTTTAAAAACATATCTTTTTGGGTCTAAGTGAAATACCAGTGAAAGTACCTCTTTCGAAACCATAAATCTTCATATAAAAGTGTTTGGTGAAAAACAGATGGCTTTGGAACCATCCTTTCGAAAGCTTTGATCATTTAAGTAAAACATTTGGAAGGATAGCTTCGAAACCCCTTTCGAAGACATTGCCTTCGAAACCTTTATATGGCTACTGGATACCTTTTGAAAGATTTGGGAAGTGGCTTATTATATTTATAAAACAAAAGCTACCTTTCGAACTAGTTGATGACTTCAATTCATTCGAAAGGTATAAGGTCGGCAGCATGGTTTTGACTGGGTTCAAACAACCCCTTGCGAAAGCATTGATTTAAAAACAGGGTAACTCATTCGAAAGCTACACTTTAACAAAATGGCGGCAACCTCATCGAAAGCTATTTTAAACCCTTTCGAAAGCATTCTTTTGAAAATAAGGCAAGTGTCATCTTCGAAAGCTATTTAAATGTGTATCGACCCCTTCAAAAGTGTGGTTTCAACTCCATACCCGCCGCCATTCTCCAATCCACTACGTGCCAATGCATTGATACCTTGTGTACTTGTTTCGACTTGGTTGAGGAGGAAGTGTAGGGTCGAAAGGTACTACTGGAAGTGGCGAAACCATACTTCTGTAGAAAAACTGTTTTATTGCCTTTTTGAGTAATTGCTTTTAACTAACCTTCCTATTTGTAAAAAAATAATTGGTTGCCATAAAATTTTAAAATTCTTTTCTAAAAACTGCTGCATTCATTTCAGATCTAAATAAAGGTAATTAGCAAAGAAGCCCTTCCCTTAAGCAAAACAATTAAAACATTTAAATCCTCCAAATAAATTAATTTAATTTCCATAGTAAATCACTTAGGAAAAATCCTCAAAAATCATAGAAATTCACTTTTAATATGCTATCTAACATATAAAAATTTCAGACCCAAAATCACTCATATAAAGCCAAAATAATTTGTAACCCAAATTATTCATTTCTTCCTTCAAAAATTCATAATAATTTATCCATAGCTTGGAAAAAATATGAAAATTAAAACCCTTCTCCAAAATATTGTTTTACATAACATAACAATTCCTCGTGGCATATGAAATCCAGTAAATATGATTTTTACCTAAAACCGAAACAAATATTTATCAAACAATCTTGTTTGAATCAAACATATCATAAAATCTACGCATATCATCATTAAAATCATTACAAAGGTTTTAAACATAAAACTGTAAATCAAATGATCTTTAAAAACAAAACTAAAGATGGTTTTGATTATTATTCACCTTCATTAGGATAAGAAACTTGAGATTTGATCTTTGAATAATTCCCCTTGCTTGATTGCTTAGCTTTAATTGATTTTCCCCTTTTTCCTTCCTAGGTTATGGCCGGCTTGCTCTTCTTGATTTACATTTTTGAGTATTGAAAAATGAACGTGCAAAGAAATGGAAACAAGGTTTTAAGGGTAATGGGATTATGGGTGCGACTATTACCCATAATGCCCTTGTTTTGTTCTCTTATTAATTATCTAATAAACCATTTCCATAAACTCATTCTTTATGTTTATTTAAGCACAGCCTCTAAATAAATTTTCAAATCTCGGTCCCCTTATCACACTAATATTTACATTATTTTATTTTATTTATCTAATTAGATCTCCTGAATAATATTATTAAAAATTAGGGTTGTTACAGGCTCCCCTCCATAAAGAATTTCATCCTCGAAATTCAGTAAGGACAAAATACTAAGCATAGCAATCATCTGTAATAACTCCTAACTACCATACTAGTCTACCTGACTAGCAACAGTCTATATAAAGCAAATATAGAACATACCCTCACAACAGACCTGGATAAGTATCTATAATCATGTCTTCTGTCTCTGAAGTACAGTCCTTCTCGTCGTCGCTCCATTGAACTTTCACCAACTTGATTGTCTTATTTTTTAACCTCTTCTCATCTCTCGCTACAACCCGAACTGGTTGTCTAACAAAAGTCAAATTCGGTTCTACTATCAAATCTTCCAATTCTATCGGAGGAATAGTTGTCTTTGGATCGTGCACATACTTACGAAGATGAGACACATGAAACACATTATGGACACCTGCCATATTTCTCGGCAACTTTACTCTGTATGTGAACTTTCTGATCCTCTCTATAACATGGAACGGACCAACATATCTTGGTTCCAGTTCCCCTGACTTTCCGAATCATACCACACCCTTCATCGGTGATACGTTAATGAAAACTCTATCTCTAACTGAGAATTCCAGATCTTTACACCTCTTATCTGCGTAACTCTTCCGTCTGGACTGAGCTACCTTTATCCTTTCTCGGATCAACTCAATCTTCTCTGTCGCCACTCTAACCAGATCTGGACCCAAGACTAATCTATCTCCAGTCTCCAACCAACATGCTAGTTATTTGCATGGCCTCCATACAAAGCTTCAAAAGGCGCCATTTATATACTAGATTGATAACTGTTATTATAGGAAAACTCCACTAAGTGTAGGTGATCTTCCCAAGATCCACCAAAATCTGGCACACAAGCTCTCAATAAATCCTCGAGTACTTTATTGACTCTCTCTGTCTACCCATCCGTCTGAGGGTAATATGCAGTACTCATCTTAAGCTTGGTACCTAATACATCCTGTAGACTCTTCCAGAATTTGCTAGTAAACAAAGCATCTCTTCCACTGACTATACTATAAGGAATTCCATGTAGTCTAACTATGTTCTTCATGAACAACTTAGCTAAAACAGGTGTCGTCCTGGTTGACTTAATTGGAATGAAATGGGCAATGTTGGTCAATATTTCCACTATGACCCATATACTTTCATTTCCTCTATTTGACCTTGGCAACCCATCTATAAAATCCATGGATATCGAATCCCACTTCCAAACTAGTATCTCGAAAGGTTGAAGCAGACCACTCGACTTCTGATATTCAGCCTTCACTTTGACAGTTTACACACTGTCTAACCCACAAGCCAACATCTCTCTTCGTACCTTCCCAATAGAAGCTCCTCTTCATGTCTTGATACATCTTGGTTCCTCTAGGATAAATCGTAAATTTGGATCGATGATATTCTTTAAGAACTTCTTTCCTTAAGTCCTCAACATTCGGAACATACAAACGTCCCTTCTTTCTCAACCATCCTCTCTGGTCAAGACTAATCGATCTCAGTTCCAACCTCAAGCCTTCTGATCTTCTTGGCTAATAATGGATCCTCTTTCTGCTTAGAAGCAATCCTTTCGATCAACACTGGTCGAACTTCCAAACAGGACAACATGGCGCTGCTCTGACTAGAACTAGTAGTCGATCTTAACTGCACACTACAAGTAGTCAAAGCTTCTAAGTCTTTCCATTCTGCCAACATAGCTAATACCACATTCTGATGTCTTCTGCTAAGAGCATCCGCTACCTTATTTCCTTTTCCAGGCGTATACTCTATACCAAAATCATACGCTGCTCAAAAGTCCAACCAAGTCTGCTGTCTCATATTCAACTCCTTTTGAGAGAATAAGTAACTTAAGGACTTATAATCTCTGTATAGCTCAAATATGTCCCCTAAGATATAATGTCTCCATATCTTCAGCGCAAAGGACACCGCTGCCAACTCCAAATCATGAGTAGGATATCGTACTTCATGCGGTCTAAGCTATCGTGAAGCGTAGGCAATAACTTTACCCTTCTGCATCAACACAGCTCCTAATCCAATCCCACATGCATCGATGTACACCCCCAGCCCCTGGTTTTTGTCTGGGACTACTAACATAGGTGCGTTGGTCAACAAATGCTTTAACTTAAGGAATGCTTCCTCACATTTGTCGAACCAGACAAACTTCACATCCTTCCCGGTTAACTTAGTCAAAGGCGCTGCTATCCCCGAAAATCCTTAATGAATCTCCGGTAATAGCCAGCAAGTCCAAGAAAACTTCTAATCTCAGTCACCGTCTCTAGTCACTTCCAATTATTAACAGCTTCAATCTTATCTGGATCGACTGACAAACCTTTCTCTGAAACCACGTGACCAAGAAACTTAACATCTTTCTTCCAGAAATGATATTTGGAAAACTTTGCTTTCAGCTGATGCTGCCTCGGCGTCTCAAGCACTACTCTAAAATGATCTTCATGCTCTCTTTCATCCTTAGAGTATACTAAAATGTCATCTATAAACACCAATAAGAATCTATCCAAGTACTCTCGGAAAACTTGGTTCTTCAAATCCACGAAGAAAGCCGGTGCGTTCGTTAATCCGAATGGCATCACTAACCATTCGTACTAACCATACCTAGTTCGGAACGCTGTCAACTAAATATTGTCCTCTTCCACTATTAGCTGATGGAAGCCTATCACCAAATCCAATTGGGAAAATATTCTAGCTCCACAAAACCGATCAAATAGATTATCTATTCTCGACAAAGGAAACTTATTCTTAATCGTCTTCTCGTTCAACTTACGATAGTTAATACACATCCTCAATGACCCATCCTGTTTCTTCACGAACACCGCGGCCGCTCCCCAAGGCGAACTGCTTGGTCTAATAAAATTTCTCTCTTCTAGATCCACTAGCATCACCTTCAATTCCTTCATCTCCGTCGGTGTCATCTTGCTATGTGGCTACTTACAGGTTCAGCTCTTGGCATAAGATCTATTCGAAACTCAACAGCTTGTTTCGGTGGTAGTCCTGTGACCGGCTCAAAAACATATGCAAATTATCTTGCTACACACACTTGACTTAACTCCTCTTCATATTACATAGCACTTAAAAAAGAAAAAACACTCTAGTTAGAATTCTCCACTGAGAATATGATTCGGTTATGACTATCAGGGTGTCTCAATGATATTTCCCTATCCTGGAAAAATATCCTAGCATCATATTTACCCAACCAATCCATACCCAAAATGATCTCGAAGTCTACGAAATCAAAAACATACAGACTGTGTT
The DNA here is from genome assembly GCA_030737815.1 of Allium fistulosum. NCBI lineage: Eukaryota > Viridiplantae > Streptophyta > Magnoliopsida > Asparagales > Amaryllidaceae > Allium > Allium fistulosum. The sequence continues at coordinate 304,262,121 of CM060902.1, forward strand.
AGTGCCAAAATTGGTCACTGACACCCAAATCCAGTTGAAAGCACCAAATACCAGTCACAGCTCACAAACAGAATGTGTGTAGAGAGTGATGAAGTGAAGAACAGTAAAAATTAAAATGAAAGCAGTACAGAACAACAGATTTTATAGTGGTTCGGCTAACTCCGGCCTACGTCCACTCCAGAAGTTTCCTTTTTATTGATATTCGAATCAATTACAGTTACAAAATGGCAGAGTAGCCTCAGCCTTCGAAAATATAAAGTAAGAGAGCAGAAAGAAGATCCCTTTTCTGAACCCTCACATGCTGTATTTATAGGCAAATCCTGAGTTGTTGGGCTTTCTGAATGATCCGGGCCTATCAAGGCCTTAGCCAAGCCAACATCCCTCATCGAAAACGACCCACATTGTCGTGCCGACCGGCCTATGCCGAACCAATCCACCAAAGACCGAGCCACATAGTGGACTTCCAACCTTCACCGAACGACATCCACCATCCCGCCATTGCCGATCCACATCTCCCGGGCACGACTCAAAGCAGTTCTATCCAAGGCTCGGAGTAAACTCGCCTGCAACTTGAAGCAACCAAGTGTCGAACCTCCTTCCTTAAAACGCCGACCTCCTGCTATGCCCACCTACACATGCCGAACGGCAACCAAGGCCGAAAGGCAATGCCGAGTGACTCTGACCGGACCACAATGCCAAGCGACTTCCAATGCCGAACGAGGTACAATGCCAAACGACGTCCAATGCCGAGCGACATCCAATGCCGAACGAGGTGCAATGCCGAACGACGTCCAATGCCGAGCGACTTCCAATGCCGAACGAGGTGCAATGCCGAACGACGTCCAATGCCGAGCGACTTCGAATGCCGAACGAGGTGCAATACCGAACGACGTCCAATGCCGAGCGACCCTGACCTCACCAATGCCGAGCCATCTCACCAAGACCGATCCACCTCACCAATACCGAGCGACCCCAATCTTGCCACAATGCCGAGCGGCATAGCCTCACCACAATGCCGAGTGGCACATCCAGGTGAACTTCATCCTTTTAAACCGAATCCATCATGTTCCTGCCTCGATAATCGTGAAGTCGACTTAGTTAAATCTGCCTACCGACAGTCTTGCCAAAAGGCGGGTTAACACTTTGCCCTCAAAACATGCCTTGCTGTTGGAAGGTGTGTTTTGAAGAGCCTCACGTCTGATATCTGAAGTATGTATGTTATCCACATCCATGCTTTTCAATTCATAATCCAATCCATCTTATCCAAGTGTCATCGCCGTATCCTTATCCGAATCCACGACTACTCTGAGTCGATATCCAATTTCGAATCCAGTAACCAAATCCTTAGCCAAATCCATATCCATCTAAACTCGACAACCGAGTTCCAGTCCATCCATACCCAACAACCACGTCCATGACCTCTCCGGGTTGATGTCCAAATCCGGGACCGTTTCAAGTCCATGCCCAAACCCTTAGCTGTTCATAGCCAATATCCAAATCTGTAACCTTTTCGGGTTCTTGCCAAGCGCAATCCACACTTGACGACCTATGTTAAGTAATTCCATGGTGTTCCTAGTTCAGTATCCTTGAACGTCAAATAATTCCATGACTTAAGTCCTAAGCCGAATCCTGGTCGCTTCAGACCCCTACCGAGTATAATCCATACTCGACGACCTGAAATAGTAACCGATAATATAGGGCCTAAGTCCTAGGCCGAATCCTGGTCTCTCCGGATCCTTGTCGAGCATAGTCCATACTCGACGACCTTTTAGCCAAAATCCAGAGAAAATCCAATCAAAATCCAATCCGAAATCCAAATCCAAACAGAAAACCAGAAATCCATATCAAAAATCCAAACCAAAAAACAAACATCCAAACCCGAATCCAAACCAGAAAATGAGCAAAACAGGGAGTTCAAACCAAACTCCAAAACCAAACCAGAAGAAGCAAATGTCCAATCCAAAAGGAAAAAATAGATTTCACAAACTGGAGTATCTCGACAAACCATCATCTCAGAGCATGCCTAAGGGTTATCTCCGACCCCGTACATGAGTAAGTGATTTAGCCGTTTACCCAAAGTTTGCTACTTATTCCAAATCATCACGATTAGTTGATGACCAACCGACCACCATTCCTGAGCCTCGGGCCATCGTCGCTAAAGGTAGGTGGTGGCTGCTCCTGTTCCACCGTCGCATTATGAGTTTCGACATATTACCGCAACTGACCATTCCTTACATGCTCCTCGATTATATCCTTTAGATGTCGGCAACTGTTAATATCATGCCCGTCCAGGTCATGAAAGAGACAGTGCCTTCCTAATGCCCTTTCACGTTCTGTGGGTTCCCTCCTTGCTGGCCTTCGATAGGGAAGGCGATCCCGAGTATCCAAGAAAATCCGCTCCAACGTTGTGTTCAATCCTGTGTAAGTGGAGAACTTTGGTTCTCCCCAGCGCTTCCTTTTCCCTTTATCCTTGCCCCCACCCGAGCTTTCGCCGGGTAGTCCTCCATCCTTAGTCATGTTTACTTCCTTTGACCTCATGTCCAAACATGCATCCTCTTGTCGAAGAAATCTTTCAGCTTCATGAAAGAATTCCCCAAGATCCAACGGTGGGTCCCGTACCAACGATACTTTGAAATCCGAATTATCTCTGACTCCTGATACCGCAGCCATCAGAACCATTGATGTATCTGGCCGATCCACTGAAGCAACTGCTACATTAAATCGAGTTAAGAATGTCCTGAGTGATTCATCCGCCCCTGTTTGACTTACGTTAGCGTCATCACATTCTTTGGACTTTTTATGTGAACTCAAAATTGACTTAAGAACTTGTCCACCAGTTCCGTCCATGTTCCAATGGATCCATCCTCCAACTGTCTGAACCACATAGCAGCAATATCAGTCAAGTACAGGGGGAAACATCGGGCCATAACCTCCTCCATTGCCCCAGCACTTCCATATGCCTAGTGTACCTCATCAAGTGGTCGGTGGGATCCGTCATCCCATTGTATACTTCCAGAGTGGGTAGTTTAAAATCGGACGGATTCCTAGCTGTCCTGATGTTACGGGTAAACGGACTTTTGTTAACTCCCTCTGAATCCCTATTTGTCAAACCTCCACGAATAGTCCGCTTGATAATGTCAGCCAATCCAGTGTTTCCAACCAAGGGTTGCCCCTATCCATGTTTCCAGACTGCCCCCCAACTCCCCGAGGAAATTCTGGCACATATTCTTCATCACGTACTCCTGTATTCCTATCGACGTTAGGCCGCGTAGCGTCATCCGGTATCCCTCCATGAACTGGTCCAACATCACCTGGTGGTGTGCCCCCGAGTCTAGGTCCATCTAGATTGTTAGCTGTTTGTTGATTGGGAGCTGCCCCCTGCTGAATCACTCCATCTGTCCGCTGGTTGTGTTCCCTTGGACCAGTTCTAAGAACTTGAGCACCTGCAGTTCCTGGTTGTCCAAATTGCCTAAGAAGAGCCTGCATCATCTCCTCTTACCGTTTCATCATCTGCTCCTACATAGATTTCATCATCACCTGCATCTCGTCCCGAGTTATGTAGATGGATGCATGATCCTCTCCAGCTCCAGAAGAGGCCGCTTGACTTCCTTCCTGATTGCTTCTTTCAGCTGCTTGCTTCCTTGTTGGTGGTCTAGCCATTGCTTTCTAGGGTCCAAGTTCCTAACTCCAAAATTCTTGAGTGCTTGCGTTCTCGGTGAAAGCACCAAAGTGTTAGCGCCAAAATTGGTCACTGACACCCAAATCCAGTTGAAAGCACCAAATACCAGTCACTGCTCACAAACAGAATGTGTGTAGAGAGTGATGAAGTGAAGAACAGTAAAAATTAAAATGAAAGCAGTCAAGAACAACAGATTTTATAGTGGTCGGCTAACTCCGACCTACATCCACTCCAGAAGTTTCCTTTTTATTGATATTAGAATCAATTACAGTTACAAAATGGCATAGTAGCCACAGCCTTTGAAAATAGAAAGTAAGAGAGCAGAAAGAAGATCCCTTTTCTGAACCCTCACATGCTGTATTTATAGGCAAATCCTGAGTTGTTGGGCATTCTGAATGATCCGGGCCCATCAAGGCCTTAGCCAAGCCAACATCCCTCATCGAAAACGACCCACATTGCCGTGCCGACTGGCCTATGCCGAACCAATCCACCAAAGACCGAGCCACATAGTGGACTTACAACCTTCACCGAACGACATCCACCATCCCGCTAATGCCGATCCACATCTCCCGGGCATGACTCAAAACAGTTCTATCCAAGGCTCGGAGTAAACTTGCCTGCAACTCGAAGCAACCAAGTGTCGAACCTCCTTCCTTAAAACACCGACCTCCTGCTATGCCCACCTACACATGCCAAACGGCAACCAAGGCCGAACGACAACGCCGAGTGACTATGACCGGACCACAATGCCGAGCGACTTCCAATGCCGAATAAGGTACAATGCCAAACGACGTCCAATGCCGAGCGACATCCAATGCCGAACGAGGTGCAATGCCGAACGACGTCCAATGCCGAGCGACTTCCAATGCCAAACGAGGTGCAATGCCGAACGACGTCTAATGCCGAGCGACTTCCAATGCCGAACGAGGTGCAATACCGAATGACGTCCAATGCCGAGCGACCCTGACCTCACCAATGCCGAGCCATCTCACCAAGACCGATCCACCTCACCAATACCGAGCGACCCCAATCTTGCCACAATGCCAAGCGGCATAGCCTCACTACAATGCCGAGCGGCACATCCAGGTGAACTTCATCCTTTTAAACCGAATCCATCATGTTCCTGCCTCGATAATCGTGAAGTCGACTTAGTTAAATCTTCCTGCCGACAGTCTTGCCAAAAGGCGGGTTAACAGACTGCATACAAACATATGACCTAACAAATCAAGTTCTAACTGGTCACATCTCATCCCTAGAGTTGCATACCATCCTATCGGATTCGCAACCCTTAAGGAAGTAACAAGGTAGGTGGGTTCTAAACATAACCTATCAACCAGACACTGAGATATAAATAAATGTGATGCACCGGTATCAAAATGTACCCTAACTGGTATACTCTGAATCAAAAGCGTACCTTCCATCACAGTCTTTCCCTTCTTAGTAGTAGTTGGTCTAGCAGATGACGGTCCGACAGAAAAAACTTTTCCCTTGTTCGCTATGACTGGTTGTGGACACTGATTCTTATCATGCCCAACTTGGTCGCAGTTAAAGCACTTCATGCTCTTCTTTTCTACAGCCTTCTTCCCCTTGCCTGTTCGGTATTCATGAGCATAATGGACTTTCTTATCACACTTGAAACAAATCAGTCTTTGCCTTCTTAACAGCATCTCCCTTTTGGGTTCCCTTCCTCTTAAAGAACTTCCTCTTCTTTCCCTGAGAACCCTGGATTTCAACCGGCTTTTCCTTCCCACAAATTGAAATCATTTCCTCACATTGGATTGCCTTCTCCACAATAACATTACAAGGATCACGGAGATGTGGCAGGGTCGCCCTAGCAATCTCGGGCCTCAATCCCCGAATAAACTTCTCATTCCTCTTGATGACAGTGTCAATAGTAGCATACCCATATCGGGACAACTCATCAAACTTAGCGGCATACTCAATTACCGACATTTCTCCCTGCACCAAATCCATAAACTTTATCAACAATGTTGACTTGGCAACTTCAGAAAAATCCTCTACTCGAATCTCCTTTGAAATTCTACCCAAGTCAACTCTTCCTCAGGAACTCCAACAGTAACACTATTCCACCAATGAAGCGCTGCTCCATGCAACTGTCTAGAGGCTAGTTTCCTCTTTTTCTCATCATTCAATCCCAAATCAGCGAAGATCCTCTCACAATGCAACAACCAATTTTCAACTTCTATGGCATCCATTATTCCCACAAACGGCTTCCCACCAAGACTGGTGTAATCTCCGCTCAACTTAGCATAGTTGTTTCCAATTAGAGCCACAAGATTGGCTCCTCCAACATTCTCGGATACTCCAGTCGCTGCTCCAGCTTGCATCAGATTGACGAAGAACTGATACATCATTGCCATATCCATGGGCAGATTTCCAGCACCAGCTTGGCATTTTCATTTTAATTAGCATCTGCCTGTCGACCCGGGTTCCTCCTGGTATTCGGTCGAACATTTCCATTTGTTGTGGTGCTTCCTCCACCGAGATTTCCTCTTCCGTTTCCTGCCTCCATATCTTCTTTCTCGTAAATCTGCATACGAGCCTTAGTAAGATGCAGAAGAACGGCCTAAGAGAAAGGGGAACACGTACTTATATATATACATATATATATATATATATATATATATATATCAAATACAAGTACATTACTATAGCGTTAACCCAAACCCCGATCTTATTTTCTGATCCATTGGATTATGTTTTGAAAAAATCTTTTAAGCTTAAATTTCTTTTTAGTTTTCATAAACCTATGCTCTGAAACCAAATTGTAACATCCCCCACTTGGAGGTCAAAAACTAACGGTTACAGATGCTGCAGTCATCCATAGTTATTAATCCTCAGCAACCAAATATGGTAATGTTAGAGACATTGATATAACAGAAACATATGGATATGGAAGTTTTTTAAAACCATTAAACTACTTTCACAATTCCATTTCAAAACATTTCAAATTCATTACATAAACCTAGATTCGAGAACCACGTTAAGAGAAAATATAATTATTACAACATACGCCAAGAGCGACATATGAAGATGCCCCCTTGGATGATCAGAGTCTAAACATGGGAAATTAAACAAATTTGCCTTTAACACAAAACACATTGAAATCAAAATAGAAAAGAACTCCTACTAGCTAGCTGTTCTCCTGTACATTTCCGGAAGCTTATTCGACTAAGGAGAACCTAAAAACCTCAACTCTCAAACTACTCAAAGTCAATTGAGCACCCGAGCGTTTAAGGGGAAAACATAAACTTCGAGTCAGACATAAAGCCTGGTATAAATAATAACCTACCATCTCGAACCATTCAGATATCTAGTGAGAACACGCCGCTTAGCGGAACGAGTGTTTCCCTCACTAGTATCTTATCAAAAACTTATAATAACCATATATTGTTCTCTTGCTTCCACAATGGTTAAAATCATAGCAATTTATAATATTATGATGATATGCAAACAAGTAAATCATTCTGGATTTCCCATCCCCATTCATTTGACTATCTGTCATAGTTATAGTTTCTAGGTTTACTATTAACCTATTAGTTTTCATGGGCTCACTAATAACCTGATTAAAGTTTATGGACTATCTGTCCGTTCTCATAGTTTTAATAGGATCACTAAGAACCTATTGGACCCTGCCAATAACTTCATTTAATTATTTCATGGATTCTCCTTGAACCTATTGCTATCTTCAATAACTTCCCTTATATCATAGTTTTCATGGGTTAACTATGAACCTATTGACTTCTGTCAATAACTTAATCCGGATATAGTTTTCATGGGTTCACTACAAACCTGTTTAAACTGACAACTTCTTTATTAGTCTTGAGCATCCTATATCCTGGTCTTCCTGACCTCCTGGATGCAAGTTTTACTCATTCAGGAGTTAACTTAATTTATATTCACTACTGGGTCAACCTAGCTGGTTATTCTGCCCTTACTTCCCAAAATACAGTTATGGGTCCATTACATAGTGAATGCATTTACAGAAGAAGCATATACAAAATAATACTAACATCTTTGGTTTAATATCTTTGAAATCATTTCCCCCTGGACTGTCAGTCCTATGTGCTCTCAGTATCACAAATATCTATTTAGGCATCGGTCTCAACAAATGATCTCATCGGCTCTCAACTGTATAAACAATGATCTTATATAGGTGAATAAATATGTGTCTATAACATCTCATCAATAATAACCAAATAGGAGACTGGCAACACTAAGCCTGCTCCAGGAGCCTTTCTCACATGCTCTCTATGCTACTCCAATAGTCTTAGTCACATCGATGGCTGTCGTGATCCAATATCAATCAAGTGCAAGACTACGCTATGTGATGGTCACAACCCTGCAAGTGTCCATAATGGTAACAGACTGCTGACCTATATGACATAGGGGCAGTGGCACTTAGGTATATTCATCAAAAGGTGTCACCGATTTGGGGAGCGACTCCGCAATTAGGTTGCTAGGATAGATGCTAGCCAATCTGGTTTACTCCATGTCATATAATAGGAGTATAAACACAATAAATAGACACACTTATGGCTCTTAGTCTGCCCACTCTTAGTTTGCTCACCATATACATAATACCCCTTATACTCGACCCTATTTAAGTGTTGTCTACTCACAAAAAGTAATCAAACAAATATTAACTTCGGCATTCCATATCAACTGGTGTTATTCGCTCGTTTACTCAATGCTCATAAATTACACTTGCATAATATTCTATACCAAGAGTCAGAAGAGCAATCAGAATAATATTACCGAATATTCCATACCAAATGGTATTACTAATCCATTTACTCAAATTCCTCATAATCTAGAATTTCACATAATATTATTCTATATAACAAGTCCAAAGAATAACCGAAGAAATATTATCGATAGTCACATACCAGTCGGTATTATAACTTTGTTTATTCATATTTCTTATTACATAGAAATAGAACAACCATGACACACGAATTTGTTTAGAAAGAAATTTATTTATTTATAAAAATTTATTATAATTAATAAAACCCTTTATGAATTTTAAATAGTTAAAATACTTATTTTCCAATCTTTTATAAATCAAAATAAGGATTATTAATTTTTACAAATAACTTTAGACAATTCATTTCTTTATTTTAAAATCTTAAAGTTATCTTATAAAACTAATTATTACTCATAAAAATCATTTATTAGTTTTCTACAATCAAATATGATTTTTTTTAAATTAATAACTCCAAATAAATTCCAAACCAAACTATATATATAGGGCATATATTCCCAAATTCTTAAACATAAATTTTGATAATCAAAAATCCCTTTGTTAAATTACCTATAAATCCTTTTTCTTAAAAATTCACTTTACGAAGGAAACTCCCTCTCGAAAATATTATTAAAATCCTTCATTTATTGCAGTAAAAAATTCCATGTATTCCAATACTATTGAAAATTTTCTATTTTTCCAACTACTTTTATTTATTTAAAAAAATATATAATTCACTAATTTTAAAAAGCCACACATGATTTTCCAAACTTTCTAAAATCTTTTAAACAAGAAATCGATAAATATCCAAAATATAAATCACAGAGCGAAATTTTCTAAAATTATCAACCAATCATCAATATAAATTTATCATGTGGCCCAAGTCGAATTACATCAAATTCCGACCATCCTTACAATGCAAACATAGTAAACACTAACTACACAAATAAAAATACAATCGGATGGCGTCTCCTTTGCATTTTGACTATCCAACATACACAAAACTCACTAGCAAACACAAAATCACATAATCAATCCAGCATCCCAACCAAACATTTTAACCAAATAATTTAATCAATAAGCCAGATAAATATATTAAGCAACAAGATAAAGATATCGATATAGATAAAGATGTGAGTATGAAAACTCATCGAAACAATGCTTGTTCAACAAAATAAATGACTACATTGCTACCTCTTGCCTTTGCCACTACCTTCATCGCACGTTAGCATACCCATTGCGCTGCCAAACCTGCACGCACAGTCTCCCACAGCCACCAGGACCATTGCAACTTCCTCCACGTAGCAACATAGCTAACCACCACTGCCCAAGATTGCACCATCGCCACCCATCAACCACCATTACACGCACCTCCAGCTCGTGTGTTCTCGTCCTACATCTGGCTCCTCCAATACAACTCACGCATGCCACAGCACTGTGTCACCCACGACCTGACATCGATCTCACTAACTCTAGATCACGACGCTTGCCTCGAATCCTCCTCGACCATGCCCTCCTACATCGTATGGGACTTTGCTATTTATTATTATTATAATTTTTTTAATTAGTTGTGAATTCTAAATTTGGAGTTTTAGGGTTGGGATGGTGGGGATACGGGCTATATACGAACTAAAGAAGGAGGCTACTAGAAAAATAGAAAAGGGTATGGATTAAAGGGGAGTGGGCTTGTATTTTGTGCTCTAGTTTTTAACTAATTCATTTCTCTTTGCTTGTCTTTCCTATTTCTTTTTAAATAACTCTTGTATTCTATATGTAAATAAAATTTCAATCTAATATAAATTAATCCATACTTCACTGTCCAGGATATATATCAATGTCAACACAAATTCCTTCAATTCAGTGTTTTTATTTTATTTTTCAAATATTTCAATCATATAAAAATTATTTACACCTTCAAAATATTTTATATTTAATTATATATTTTATTCGAACAATTAAATAAATATTTACTTTCATAAATAATAATTATCAAATAGCAAATTAAAAAAAATTGTTTAAATTTATTCAATTTACGACGTAGAAAGCATGGTGTTATGTATCCTTTCTCGAAACATCTTGACCAGGAATATCTAAAATAATATGTTATTTTATATTATGGTAACTTTCTAATGATTATAACTCATTGTAGTTATTATCACATAACATATCATTTAAGAATTTTCTATTTATATACTTAATTGATTACTTGATTAATATATCACAATATAATAGGTATATAATAGAAAAAACACTATTTCAAATGAGATTTTATTACAGAGTTAATAATTTACTATAAAATATAGAATTGACCCTAGGACATACCCCAAACTCTCTCAACTATTAGTTATTATCAAATTTAGACTTTTATTTTATGCAACAATAAATAACATGTATGCATATGTGAGATGTACTACCATTTCTCCAGTACTCTGATGTATCTCGTATACTATATCTGTCACGATGTATTATACTATTGCTATTATGTGTTTCTCCTTCTGTTGTGAGTTTGTATGCAATAGTGTTGCAAAATAGATAGTTTTTTTAACACCCTTTATTAGGGAGTATCGTAATATGGGCTTGATTAATAATAATATTTATTAAATAATAAATAAATGAATTACTCAGGGGGAAATTTGATTAATTAAGCGTGAGAAACTTAAAAATATCAAATGAGTTGAATAAAGGTTAATTACTACAAATAATTTTCGGCCAACAAAGATTAATTTGGATGAAGGGATTGTGTATACTAAGAGGGTTAAGGAATTAATGAGATTAGTCTAGGAGGGATTTTAACTTAAGCTCTAAGCGTTAACCCTTATAATTCTAAACTCCTACTAATTCCTTCACTCTCTCATTTATAGAATAACAAATCAAAGTTAGGCCGCCAATAATAGGAGGAAGAAAGAGGAGGAAAAATCAATCAAACACAAGATCAAGCTTTTATTTCTAAAGAAGAAGAGATTTTAATCATACTTTTAACTTAGGAGAGTAATATTAACCCTTTTTAGTATCCTAATTGGTTTTTTTTCAGATCTTATGTAATTTAGTTGCTTATAAAATCATAAAAATGTGTTGATAATGATGGATTCATTCTATATGAATTATATTGTTAAATGGCTTACATAATGATATGTTTAAGAGTGAACATGAATTAATTACCTTCAAAAGAATTGAAATTTTGACACGATGTATATCTGTAATCTTAGACATGTGTTGAATTTCATATCTTTTGGATGAGAAAATAATTTATTATGAATTTTATAAAATAAATATAAGTAGTTTTATTAGTAAAATAATATTTTAAAATTTTAAATTCAATATTTTGACTTTAAATTTTTACCGAAGGTAAAAGAAAGTGTTCATTATTTTTAGTGAATTTTCGGAAATTTTCCAATGATTTTTCGAGTTAATATGAATTAATTGATAAGGTAGAAAATATCCTTAAATAATGAATTAATTAAAGGAATGGATTAATTAAGGTGTACTAAGGGATGATATAATAAATTGATTCTAAATTTACTACCACAATTTCAAAAGAACGGAATGAAAGAATGACATGTGTAAAGGCAAGGCCAAAAGTAGTTGCTTTGTTAAGTAATGTATCAGTTTTCCATGTAATAACAGATTTTCCATTGTAACTCCAAAGCTTTAAACTTGATAGCTTACATATATACAATAGCTATGGACTCGATAACACACACACGCACATATATATGTGTGTGTATTTATGTATGTATGCATGCATGCATGCAATAGCTTGTTAATGTGATCGCTAAAGTGTATAAAATCAATAGCTTATCCAAAATGTTATAGGGAGATGATAATTATAGAGCCAATAACTTATTCATGCGATAGTTATAGAGACGATAGTTATAAGGCTAATAACTTATTCATGTGATAGTTAAAGAGGCAATATATATAGGGTTAATAGCTTGTTCCCATGATACCTATACATTTGATAGCTATAAGCACGATAGCTATGAACTTAATAGCTATAAACGTGATAGCATAAAATTATATACTCGATAGCTATAACCCCGATAACATAAACTTATACACTCTCAGTGGTTATAAACCCGATAACGTTAGCTTATATAATCAATAGCTATAGGGTTGATAGCATACTCATACGATAGCTATGAAAATGATAGCATAGAAGTAGTATGTTATTCATTTGGTAGCTATGAAGATGATAAGTTATATATATGAAATAGCTAAGCATTTATACATGTTATCACTTATGGTTTATATTTTGGTTAATTAAAAAATATAAATTATCAAAAGCATTTTGGAAGTCAATTTCCATGATGTTTAACTTGAATTTGATAGCATGTAAAGTTAAAAAATGAATGTTGATAAGTTAAAAATGTAATAACTTATGTAAGATGGAAATGGTAGAAGCTAAGAATAAGTTGTATCATTTGCATAATGTGAAAGATAAAATGTTCTATTTCAAAGTATTGAAGGATTTTGACCTAAATGGAAAGAGGTCCATGGAATGGGCAAGGTACACAATTAACAGTTGAAAGTGGATTGAACCCAAGATTTTAAATGTACCCACTCATGGAGATATTGAATGACAAGTTGCCAAGGCCCACTGAGGTCTAAATTCAATGGGTATATGGCAAGGTGGCAAGACTTGGAATGTCTAATGGGTTCAATTCAACAAGAATAATTCTAGTGTTAGCAAATAACATCAAAATGGACGTAATTAATGAATGAATTGACAACATGAAACGAAAGTGTTTCTGGAACTTGGAGAGGCTATTGATGCTTAGAAAGGATGCTTGCTAGAATATATACATGGTGCTTATATTCAATCTTCAATGAGAGTTAGGGTAGCTCTAGTCAGGGCAGCTTCTAAGGTGGATGAGTGGTTATTTCACCGGTGATGTTATTCGAGGAAGGTGGACCATTGATAAATAAAATTATTTGGTATTCACTAAATACAGTTAAGGATAATTAGTAAACATACACCCAAATAAGTGTCTAGGTGGAAAATGTGATTGGAATGGTTTACTATATGACATGGTTCATAATTTGTTGACAATGAGTATAAGTTATACTTACATCCGAGAATGATTTTGTATGACATGGTTCATAATATAATGTAAGTATGGGGTTTACTTATGATTGAATGAATGTTTATATGATGGTGTTAATGATATGATGCTTTAATGTTACAGGTATGATGTAATTAATGTTGTTGCTTGCTAGAAGTATTACTCATATCAGACTTTTTGCCTGACTCGTGTTTTTATTATTATTTTTTTCTATAAACTCATGAGTAATCACTCGAGTAGGCTAAGTTTATGGGATAGCTAGGTTATATTGAAGATGAACAAAAGCTCCAAAAACTAAGTAAATGGCTAATTAGTCAATAAAGTTTTCTTTTAATTCTACTGTTGTAAAACCATGATATATAAACAGTTATGTGAACATGGTGGCATCCTCATATGTCAAGCATGTCACTATTATCTATGTTTTGTTATTATATTTTCCGCTATATGGGAAAGAATTGGGAAATGAAAATGTAAAGACGATTTGCGCAATGAAAAATATTTAGCTGCTTTGTTTAATTAATGTTATTGGAAAAAAAGTTGATCTCATTTTCTTACTTGAAAATAATTCAGGTGACGACTGCAGCATCATCGGCATTCATTTTCAGGTCTCCAAAAGGGGAATGTTACAATGTGTTATCAGGGCTTAGGTTAGGGGACAACTAAGTAAAACAAAGACAAATAGAATCTAAGTAGAAACTAGAGAGATGAAAACAAATACCTTAGAAATAGCTATGAATTTAAGCCCTGATAAAACCACTCTAATGTCATTCTAAAGAGCTTAGCGCACTTCGACCGGTACAAATTCTTAATTTATTGCTATTAAATAGTAGATCTACTTAAAGCCCCACTGTTTTCCACTACGCCCTCCAAATCAAAGGTTTTTAGTGCTCGCTATAACAACTTTAAGATAAAAAAGTTAATACTAGTTCTCTTATGAAATAAACCAACAAATTTAGGGTGTGGGTCTAAGAAAAAGTCCTAAGCGCTCAATATAAATTAGAACTCTACTCCATTCACCAAGTCCATACTGCGTGTATCATGATATTTTTTGGTTTTTCTATGTAGGAGTGAATGATATTTCTCTTTCCTACATAAATGATGTGGGGATGAGAATAGATAAACTTTGGAGATTTGGTTTTAAGTCCGACAAAGTTTTTATGCCTATGTTATTTTCTGATATATCCTAGCTTTATCCCTGCTCTAGATTTTTGCACCTCTACCACTATAAAACCGTTAAGCATTTTAACTACAGGGGAAGAGTATACGCTATTGTTGCTCAAAATTTTCACAAAAGTTTAATAGGGCATGGCTGTCGCCCCCAGGGAGATAAACGTATCAGCCAAGCTAATCTGGACTTCCATAGGATCTGACCGACCCAAGTGCCGATTGATTTATACGCTTGGGTTCCTCTCACATAAGGACAAAAAACTGGTCGAAGTGGCTCAAAGGAGAGAGAACGATCTGACCGGTAGAGAAAAGCATACCTACTAAAGTCCTGCCACCTTGGAAAAGCGCTAATACAGCTGCCTTGCTACCAACTGCTCCCATCTGACATGGAAAGTAGCAACAAACTCTGAGTTACGCCACTTGACATCCTGCAAAAGAAGCAACCAGGGTACAGAAAGGCAGTTTGTCACCATATATGCATGTATCGCTACCGACCATCCAATTGGCAACCATCCCACGGTCTGAACCATCCCACGCTCTGATCTGCCGTACGGACCACGAATATCCTTTGGCAATCTCAACCGTAGATCAAAGGAGGCTTGCTTATGTAAATACCACAAGCATTTCCTAGGCCAGGGGTTGGATTCAGAAAACTTAGAAGGATAACTCTTCTCGCTATACTCTTATCATCTTCAATAATTCTCCATCATCTCCATATCCATTGTAATATATATATATATATATTGACACACATATATATAGTGAGAATAATATATACAATGGACGTAGGCATACATTTTGGCCGAACCACTCTAAAATCCGTGTCTCTTTATTACTAGAATTCCATCATTAATTAACGGTTATATATTGCAAAGCTAACAACATCATTAAAACCCCACTCTCTCATAATTTCTGAGGTTGATTAGTCATTCTGTCTCACTGATGGAATTTTTAGTCCAAATTTTAGTGCTAGAAGGAGAGCCCGAAACTCTCCAGCTCCCTTCAACCTTGCCTAGACTCCACACTCAACATGGCGACGAATGGTGTCAACGCAAATGATAACTCATATGATCAGGACACCAACGGGATTAGTGGAAGGTCATCTCTCTTTCTCAAGACAATGTCAGGCACATAAGTTCGGGATACCTAGACAAGGATGAGTTCTTACATGCTCATTCACCCAGTCTGGCAATAACCCCCATCCTGTCGAGGGACCGCATGAGCTACTGCTACCCTCCCTGATAGAAGGACGTGCTGGGCGAGGTGGATTACCATGCATTAGTCCGCCTAGGCACGTCAGGGATGCCTAATGACCTGCAGGTCGTCCCGATGCTACTCGACCTGCTCCGGCAGGAAAACAAGAGATATACCTCTTGCCTTTTGGAGTGCATCGACGAGATGGATAGGGACCGTAACGGTCTGATTCCCCTTGCCTGTGATGCTCCTTGTCCCGGTGGGATGAGACACGATTGTCGAGACTAGCGCATGATAACTTAGCGCAGTGCCATGATAGTATCTCCGAGGTCCGACATCTGTAGTGTGCCCGCAAGCAAATAAGACGGGCTTCATTCTAACCACTGGGTGTTGAAAAGGGCGCCTATAAGCAAATAAGTCGAGTCCTTCCATGAAAACCCCACAGGCCTCAACTAAAACCCCTAGGTGTCAGAAAGGGTGCATGTAAGCAAATAAGCTGGGTCCTTCCGTGCAAACCCCACGGGCCTCAACTTCAACCTCTGGGTGTCGAAAAGGGCGCCCGCAAGCAATAAGCCGGGTCCTTCCATGCAAACCCCACGGGCCTCAACTCCAAACCCTGGGTGTTGGAAAGGGTGCCCACAAGAAAATAAGTCGGGTCCTTCCATGCAAACAACACGATCCTCAACTCCAACCCCTAGGTGTCGAAAAGGGCGCTTGCAAGCAAATAAGCCGGATCCTTCTATGCCAATCCCACGAGTCTTGCTAGGGCATCAATCCCCCCAAGGCGAAACATAATTGCCACAACATACCTTGTGCTTTTCTTTTATTTGCAGGTACAATAACAGAAATGAGAATCTTAAACACCACATGATGCAAAAAAGGAGTTCATAGCAAACAGTGGGCACAACACATAACCTGCCATGCTAGACGCAATCAACCTATAACAACCAAAAAAACAAAAAGAGAAAAAAAAAGGGGAAGGGAAAAGAAACAACAAAGACAACCAAGCTACAACCAATAATACGCGACAATATCCTTACTCATTTGGTCAGGTCAGAGAGTCAATCTGCTCAGCCATCAAGACGGCCGGCACATGCTTACTCTTTCTGGTCAATTTGGCGGTTCCTCCTCCTGGTACCATTGGGCCAAAGTGGGCTTCACCCTCGGGATCATAATAGGAAGGTGGAAGTTGTTCATGAAAGTGCCCACCGCTATGTTAGTCAAACGAGCCGACCAGTTAGCATCCTTTCCTGATGGACTCTCTCTTTCAACCCCTCAACATCGTCTGGAGGCATGCAAGTCTGATGGGCTTCCAAAAGCCCTCGAGGATGCCCTATCTCCTGCTCAAATCTCTCCTACACCACTTTCAGGCATGTAACCTCTTCCTCAAGCGATCCCCGATCGGCAACAACCTGGTCTCTGATAGCCTCGGCGTTGGCCCTATGACGGTTGGCTTCTGCCACTTTTTTCTCAGCCAACTTCCTGGCCCGAACTGCATCTGATTGAAGTTTGATCTCTGACTCATGGTCCTTCGCGGCCACACCTTTGGCTATAATAGCCGTCTCATTCTCATCAGCGGCCAGCCAAACTGCCACCCGGGCCGCTTCAACCTCCTCCCTTACAGCTCTCAACTCTTCCTTCAATTGGGCAACTACGTCATCTCCACCTAACAAACTGGCTCTGACTACTTCCAACTCCGCCATCTCATTCGCTGCACGTGCCCTATTCTCCTCCAACTCCTCCCTTAGGGGAGTCAACCCATTATGACCTCCCTCTAGTTCATCCGTAGCTCTCACCATCCACCGAGGGCCACCACAAGAAGACCCCCACTTCTTCTAGGGCCTGCCCCCCGGTAGGTCTCACCGACAAATTAACAAGCTCATCACGATCCCGCATCACGCACATGCCCTCCTAAAAATAAGGTCGTTCGAGTTATTGGCAAATGGAGATGGAAGAAAAATGAGAAGGTAAATAGGTTTTACCACAACCAGTTCCTTGCACAAGCTATCAACGACGGCCTCTAACCATGACCTGGCCATCCAGAGTGTGGTCATTGGAGAATCCCTAAAGAATGAGCAACGACCACTTGGAAGGTTCGCATGAGTCTGTCCAAGCCCTCCTTGTCATATTCCAGACTGATCCGCATGGAAATCGCCCTAACTTTCACTTTATCCTCTACATTAGGCCCACGATACACGGAAACGTCAACATCTACTTCATAAGCTTCGCCGCGAGCCATCCTTATTTCATCCACTGTGGGCTCCTCTCCTTCTATGCCCCCTCATTAGTCCCTCCTCCTTTGCCACTTCGGTCCTCGCCCGTTTGCTACATGGGGACTCCTCAGTGTTGGACTCTTCATCAACATGAATCATGGGGCAAGAAGCATCGGCAGCCACTTCAGGGGGCAGCAAAGGAGTGACCATCACGGCTTTACCCTTGGCATCTTGCCCTGGAAGATCCATGGAGGGATCGTTCGCATCATCCAGCTCCTCAAAATTGATCTGGCCCACTGAAACAAGGAGACATAACAAGTTAGAAAATAAGGAACCAGCCATGGTAAAGATAAACATAATTAACTACTAAGCAGAGCGACCCGGTTCCGGTTCCTAATCAGAGGTGCACAAGGTTCAGAATCATCCCCTTTAGAGTCTGTAGGTCCTGCTCTTCCTACGCCCGATGGTCCAACATCACGAACTCTATTTTCAGTAGGATCATCACCTGAGGAAGACCAAGTCACACTTTCTCCAAGGGCAGGGGTAGAGACTAGCTAGAATTTCCATCATATTTCGTCGGATTATACTCCTGCCATTCCGATGGCACATCAGAAAGGGCATCCGCATCAACTATGGGCTAGCCATCGGCATCCCTCGGGCCAGCGAAATCGTCCATACCAATGCACCTCTGGCCGGCCCCAAGCAAAAGTGTGGATTCATGTAAAGGAGATAAAACAAGTTGACTACCTGCGGGCTTCTTTGAAACCGTCTCCTTCTACTTTCTCTTTCGGCTGGTTTCTGTGATTTCTCCATTTTTGTGGGGGCATGAGTGGACTGACCCTTAGATAGTAGCCCGACTTTTTGAAGCATCTCATCAGTCACTAAGTTGTCCAAATCTTAGAGGGTATCATCAGCCCCTCGAAGGCCCCGCACTTGCCTCTCTACTAACATCGCCTCGGCCTGGCTTAGCGTTGGGGACCCTACAATGGGCAAACTGTAAGAATGACAAAAAAGGAAAAAAGAAAGAGGAGGGGATAAAAATCACAAAGACAGTTTCACCAACTGGTCGAAACAACCGAAAATGCAACCCCTCATTCACTGCCCACGGGACAAAGAAATATGAGATTTCCAACTGGAGACACCTTTCCCTAAAACCCCAGTAAAGACCACTTCTCTCTTCTTCTTCATTTGGATGTGGTAGTAGGTCCCGGAGAGATGACCAAACTCTTTGTTAATATTAAAGAGGTGGACGACAAGGCCCATGGAAGGTGTCCCTAATTCTAAGCGATGGCACGCTATGCAAAGGCCCACTAGATAACGATAGTTGTTCGGAGTAACTTGACCCGGAGTGAGCCCGAGCCTGTTCAAAAGGGACACAATGGTTGGATGAAGGGGTAAGGCTACTTCGACTTTCATGTAACACAAGGAGAATGTGTAGTAGTTTGGTGCGGTAGTGTCAGCTTGCTCGTGGGCTTTCAAAAATTGGATCAAGCTAGGGGTACAACCAAACAGGTTCAGCTCTCTGACCACGCTGTCTGGTCCACCCATGAAGTCAGAAGGGACCATGGGAGGGAAATTTTAAAGCATTATCGGAAGCAGCCATCCCGTGACAAGGTCATAGCAAACATTAGGAAGCAAGCATGACAGATGCCTCCCCCATAGGGACTAACCGGCCTCAAAGCATGGTCAAATGAGGAGGGGCATCATCGAAAGAGAAGAAAATGGCCGAAAGGGATGCCACCAAGGGGTACCCCATTGTAGAGAAATGAGCCATCGAAAACCTGTGACAATGATAAATGATAATGGAGAGAGGGACATACCTGTTAATGGAGAATTTCAAAAAGTGTCAAAAGATTTACAACAATGGTAGAAGAAATGAAGAAATAGTAAAAGGAGAAGAAGAGGTAGCTACGTCTATTTATAGACCCTCACCGACCAAATCGTGACCCTTCATCTGGAAAAGACAACCAAATCCATATCGTGCGAAGAGATGTGACGTTAGGGTAGATTCGGATCCTTTGGCTCACAAGTTACAGGGAAAAGTGGGCCGCCAAAGACGCCTATAGAAAGACATGTGATAGTAGCATTAATTACGCTATAGGCATCCATTAAATCACGTCATTTCGTATCTGCAAGCGCATCCCCGCCTGCGAGAGCAGGCTTGGGGGCAAAATATTACTCAAAAATTTTGCAAAAGTTTAATAGGGCATGATTGCCGCCCACAGGGAGATAAACGCATCAGCCAAGCTAATCCGGGGTTCCTTGGGAACCGACCGACCCAAGAGCCAACTGATTTATATGCCTGGGTTCCTCTCACATAAGGATAGAAAACCGACCGAAGTGGCTCTAAGGAGAGAGAACAATTAGATCGGTAGGGAAAAGCGTACCTACTAAAGTCCTACCACCCTAGAAAAGTGCTAATACAGCCGCCCTGCTACCAACTGCTCCCATCCGACAAGGAAAGTAGCAACAAACTCTGAGTTACACCACTTGACATCCCGCAAAAGAAGCAACCAGAGTACGGAAAGGCAGTTTGTCATCATATATGCATGTATGGCTACCAACCCTCCCGTTGGCAACCATCCCACGGTCCGAACCATCGCACGGTCCGATCTATCATACAGACCGTAGATCAGACCGTGAATATCCTCAGGCAATCTCAAACGTAGATCAAAGGAGGCTTGCTCATATAAATACCTCAAGCATTTCACCAGGCAAGGGGTCAGATTCCGAAAACTTAGAAGGATAACACTTCCCACCATACTCTTATTATCTTCAAGCATTCTCCATCATCTCCATGTATCCATTATAATAATATATTATATATATAGTGAGAATAATATATTAAGTGGACATAGGCATACATTTTGTCCAAACCACTCTAAAATTTGTTTCTCTTTATTACTAGCATTCCATCATTGATTCACGATCACATATTGCAAAGCTAACAACATCATTAAAACTCCACTCTTTCACAATTTCCAAAGTTGATTAGTCATTCTATCCCGCTGATGGAATTTTTATTCAACAGCTATATATGCAACGTGCTTGTATTTCGATAAAGGTATATAAGTGGATATATTTGTCCCACTTTTATTTCTTTCACTCCATTTACTTTTGTTTCTTACGAGAGCATGCTTAGAAAGCAAGAATGGAAACTAGACACAGACGGTTGATAATAAGAGGTGCCAAGGAAAACACTGGTAGGGGAAACAAAAGTACACAAATGAATGGTAAAGGAGAGGAGGCAGCCCTGAATGCTTATTTTGAAAGTAATACTCAAATGCCTACCTCGACACGTGGAGCAATGGACATGATGATAAAGTTAAGGGTGTGTCCCATGGGCATTTATGTAATTTATTATATAACTTAGCTATTTAAAAGAATCTTGTTTGAAATGATGTAAGCATCTGATTTTATTTTCTTTTATATATGTTGTTATATAGAGATATAAATAATGAATTAAATAAATTAAACATATATAAGTAGAAAAACCTTCGAAGAAGTATTTTATCGATTGTAATTATGAATGTATTTTGTAACAATCATTATTGAATCAATACATGCATACATACATATATACATGCATATATACATGCACACACACACACATATAAATAAAACACATACTCCTTAAATGTTTCTAGTCAAGTTTTATTCATGGCCGTTGGGAGCACCATGTGTGGCTATGTACTTGTGATTGTTTGGAACAATCGTAGAATGACTCAACAAGAGTCATTTATAGGTTATATAACTTAGTCAAAATAGAAGATCTTAGCATAACATTGTATAAATGTCTTCTGAGTTTTGACTTGAGAGTACTTTCGAAATTAAGTATGCAAACTATACTTTGATTACTGGAAACCACATGACATAGTGACCATGTTACTACCATAGTTGGGTACACATTGGAACAGTTGAATTGAAATACTACTCAAGAGAGGATTCATCTCCTTCATTATAGAAGGTCAGTGTCACCGTAATTGGTAGGTCAAATTAAGTCAAAGTCTCTGGCTAGAGAAAATCGGTTAATTGATAAATATTATCTAATTGAAATAAGTACTTTAACTTTGACTTACGCAGTTAATAAGGATATTAATAGAGTTTGGCTTTAGACCAAACTATAGATATCTATGTGATATAGTGATGAAGAAAAGAATACATGTAAAACTATCATTACTAGGTAAGCTTATATCAGGTCAGAAATAAGATTTCTTCTAAATGATATGTAAGCGTTGAACTTGACCCTATATTGTACTTCAACAAAGCCTTATAGTCATCAATATTTACTTAAATTGTTTAAATATTAACAGTGGATCGAATTCACACTAGAGAGTCAATACAACTTCGTTGTCAAGTCATTTTCGAATTCCACCAAGGATAAAATTAATAATAAGCTAATCTTGAATTTATATGTGGTTAATTTTAGTTACTTATTTCAAACTTGAAATTAGACAAAATGATGTATAAAATGTAGAATTGTGTAATATACCCTAGAGGGGGGTGAATTAATATTTTAAAAGTATTTCGCTAATTTATCGATAAAAATATAGAATAGTGTATGGAAATTTAAATGCAGAAAATAAAGAATATAAAGATATACCCAACTTCGACCTAATGCTTACTGTTGCCCTCAAAGTTATTGCTTGAGTCAAATATCCAAACGCTTACACCTGGTAAACTCATAGATACTGCTAACAAATATTCTAACTCCATGCTTAATAACTCTTCCTAAACTCAGTGTCATGAGATCAGAATCCCCAAGCTATAACACGTAGTTCAAAAAATATTATAGTGTTTAAACAAAAAATGAAAACAAAAAAAAACTAGAAACAATTAAATGAGAATAAAAAACAAAGCCACTCCTTACTTGATTATCATGTGCCCTCCTTTTCCCTTCTTTAATTTAAGGGGATTGTCAAAGGGACTCCACATTTAGATAAGGGGAGCTCTTTTTAGCAGAGGGGTCACCAAAATTGGGCATGTTTTGCTGAATTTAGTGTAATTTTTTTTCGATGGGGTTTGATCAATTTTTTGGACCCTCTCATATCCAAAAGTGGAGTCACTTTGTCAATCCCCTAATTTAACACTTCCTCTTCAAAATTCACTTCACCAAAAAATTAAATTCGCCTTACCAAAATAAATCGAATCTGCAACCTACACGAGCACTGCCACTAATTTGGTTAGCTCGTACATCTCGATGCCGCAATTTTGATTAGCTTATCAAACCATTAAGCACCACCGCCACTTCAATTAGCTCACGCACTTCGACACCGCAATTTCGACTAACACACCGAATCACCTAGCGCCACTGTTAAGAATAGAAAGCCAACCTTCTCTAGTTGATGTATACGAGTTCAACATCGATTGTTTCTTTAAATTCGAGATAGTAAATTGATATCACCTTTCTAGTGAGATGCTGATGTCGTGTAACGACCTAAACTTTGACTAACATTATTTAGAACATTTAATTAGATAAATTAAATGAAATAATGTAAGTGGTTAAGTGAATTTAGATCTGTCTACTTAGAGGGTAGCCGTGCCTAATTAACTAATGAACAAAAGAGGATTGAAATGAAATAAGTAAGGTAATAGATAAGGGCAAAATAGGAATAAGTTATATTCTTATACACTAAACCCTCATGCCACTTTCATTTCCACGTTCATTTGTTACCTGACATGTATGTTTACATGATATTGCTTTACAGTTTTAACCAGTTTTGGTTGTAGGATTATGATTTGCAAAAGATATGTTTTAAAAGGATATTAGTGAGGGGAAACCCATTCCGCTAAGCGGCGTGGTCTCACTTAATATCAAATAATCGAGATGTATGGTATTATTCACATCGGGATTTATATCCGACTCGAAGTTTATGTTTTTCCCCTTAAACTCTTAGGTGCTCAAAATTGATTTGAGTAGACTGAGGTTTGAGGATTTTTAGGTTTCATTAGGAGGACGAATAAAGCTTTCGGAGATGAGCAGGTGGCTGATGGATAGCTATTTAGGAGTTGCTGTTTTATTTTTTTTAAATCCGCTATGTTGTATTAAGTCAATTATGATTATTTAGTACTATGGTCATCCAAGGGGGCATCTTCTTATGTCGCACTTGGTGTATTTTGTAATAATTATATTTGATCTAAACTTGGGAAACTATTGGGATTATGTAATGGAATATGAAACATTTTTTGTGAAATGTAATCAGAAAAGTTGTTTTTGTGAAATCTGTGATTTTTTTCATATTCATGTGCTTCTGATATTATGGATACCATTAACATTACCGTATTTGGTCACCAGAAGTTAATAATATGGATGACTGCAGCATCTGTAGCGCTTGGCTTCGGGCCTCCAAATAGGGGATGTTACACTTTATGTCTGACTCGAAGTTTATGTTTTTCCCCTTAAACTCTCGGGTGCTCAAAATTCAATTTGAGTAGATTGAGGGTTAAGGTTTTTCAGGTTTAGTAGGTTGGACAAATAAAGCTTCCGAAGACGTGCAGAAGGCAAAGCTAGCTATATAGGAACTATTTAGTTTTATTTCCACTGTAATGTATTAAGGCTGTTATGTCTATTTAGTACTCTAATCATCCAAGGAGGCATCTTCATATGTCGCTCTTGGTGTATTTTGTAATAATTATATTTGATTTAAACCCGGGAATCGTTTTGGGATTATATATCTGAATATAAAATATTGATTTGAATGTAATTAGAAAAGTTGTTTTAAATCTGTGTTGATTTTATTTTATATTCATGTGCTTCTGATATTATGGATACCATTAACATTACCATATTTTGTCACCGAAAGTCTATATTATGGATGAATGCGGCATCTATAGCACTTAGTTTTGGGCCTCAAGATAGGGGATGTTACAACTTGGTATCATAGCATAGGTTTATGAAAAAAATTAAAAGAAATTTCAAACTTAAAATGATTTTGTAAACATAATCCTAAGGAATTAGAGAAAAGATTGGGATATGGGATAACGCTATAGTAACGTACTTGTATTTGCTATATATAATTATATGCTTTATCTCTATTCTCCCATTTCTCTTAGGTTATTCCTTTGTATCTTACAAAGGCTCGAATGCGAATTTTACGGACATAAGATATGGATGCTAGAGGAGGAAGAGTTAACATTGGTGGAGGAAGCACCACAACTAATGGAATGCCAGACCAAATACCAGGAGGAAGCCAGGTCAGGCACAAGCTGCTATTGTGGATGCTGGAGTTTCACAAGTCGATATGGGAGCTATGTATCAGTTTTTTGTTAACATGATGCAAGCAGGAGTTTCTGCGGGGTTAGCTGGAGGAAATGCTGAAGGAGGAAATCCAGGAGCTCTAGTGGTTAATAACTATGCTATTTTGAGTAGAGATTATGCTCGGCTAGGAGGAAAGCCGTTTATTGGCACTAAAGCCGTCTAGTGGTTACTTCATTGTGAGAGGATTTTTGCTGATTTTGGGCTCAATGATGAGCAGAAACGAAGACTCACTTCTAGATAGCTATAAGGAGCAACACTGTATTAGTGGAACAGTGTTATTGTTGTAGTCAATGAGGAGACTATGATTTGGGCTGAGTTCAGGGGGAGGCTTAAAGAAAGATTTTTGTCGAAGATTGCTAAGTCTACTCTGCTCAGGAATTTTGCCGAATTAAAGCAGGGAGATATGACAGTGCTTGAGTATGCAACCAGATTTGAGGAGCTTGCAAGATACAGATACGCTATGGTTGATACTATCATCAAAAGGAATGAGAAGTTCATTCGCAGGTTGAAGCCTGAGCTTGCTAAGGCCACGTTATCGCATATTAGAGATCCATGCGATGTTGTTGTTGATATGGCTTTGAGGAAGGAAGAGATGCTTGCTTTCCTTGTAGGAAACAAGGCCAAGGAAGCTCAAGGAGGGCAGAACCAGAAGAGGAAGTTTTTCCATAAGAAAGGAGCTCAGAAGAGTGGAGCTACTAAGAAAGGGAAAGCAGAAGTTGTCTGTTATAAGTGTGATAAGAAAGGACACTATGCTCATGAGTGTCGGACAGGCAAAGGGAAGAAATCTATTGAGAAGAAAGGAGTGAGATGTTTCAATTGCGATCAAATTGGACACTATAAGAACCAGTGCAAGGAGCCAGCCAAGGATGGAAAAGGCAAGATGTTTGCATTGGAACTAGCTACCTCGAACCAACATCAGAGGAGAAGGGAAAAGCTGTGTTGGGAGGTACGCTTTTGATTCATGGTGTATTAGTTAGAGTTCTATTTCATACCGGTGCATCGCATTCTTTTATATCTCATTGTTTGGTAGATAAGATTAACCTAGAACCCTCATACCTAGTTACTTCCTTAAGTGTTGCGAATCTGATAGGAGGATATGCGACTCTTGGGATGAGATGTGATCACTTAGAGTTTAAATTGTTAGGTCATGTATTTGCTTGCAGTTTGCATGTGTTTGATTTCGTAGGGTTCAGAATTATTTATGGATTTCTTAATTAAATACGATGCTAGGATATTTTGACTTGATAGTAAAATATCACTTAGACACCCCGATTGTAGTGATCGGATAGTATACTCCGTAGAAAAACCTAGTTTTGAGGTTAATGCTTTATTGGGTGTTGTCAGGTAGAAGACGAGTTGAATCGAGTTTTCGTTGTTAGAGAATTCGCAGATGTCTTTGAACCTGTGGTAGGACTACCACCGAAACAAGCCATTGAGTTTCAGACAGATTTAATGCCAGGAGCAGAACCGGTGAGTAGGACGCCAAGTAGAATGACACCTACCGAGTGAGGGTGCTAAAGGTGCAATTGGTGGAATTGGAAGGCAAGAATTTTATCAGGCCAAGTAGTTCGCTATAAGGAGCAGCCGCAGTATTTGTAAAGAAACTAGACGGATCATTAAGGTTATGTATCGATTATCGTAAGTTGAATGAGAAGACAATAAAAAATTGATATTTGTTACCTAGAATTGACGATTTGTTCAACCAGTTGAGTGGAGCCAAAGTATTTTCCCAGTTGGATTTAGCAACAGGTTCCATCAGCTTAGAGTGGCAGAGGATAGTATTTCTTTGACAGCGTTTAGGACAAGATATGGATCGTATGAATGGTTAGTAATGCGGTTCGGACTGACTAATGTGCCAGCATTCTTCGTAGATTTGATGAACCGAATTTTCCAAGAGCACTTGGATAGGTTCGTGTTGGTATTCATAGATGACATTTTGGTATACTCTAAAGATGAAAGAGAGCATGAAGTTCATCTTAGAGTGGTGCTTGAGACATTGAGGCAGCATCAACTGAAGATGAAATTTTCGAAGTGTCATTTCTGGAAGAAGAAAGTAAAGTTTCTTAGTGATGTGGTCTTAGAGAAAGGGTTGTCTGCAGATCCGACTAAGATCAAGGCGGTGAATAATTGGAAGAGACCCGAGACAGTAACTGAGATAAAGAGTTTCTTTGGATTAGCTGGGTATTAACGGAGATTCATTAAGGAATTTTCACGGATAGCGGCACCAATGACCAAGCTAACGTGAAAGGATGTGAAGTTTGTTTGGACCGATAAGTGTGAGGAAGCATTCCTGAGATTGAAACACTTATTGACAAATACACCTGTGTTGGTTGTTCTAGAGGGGAATCAGGACTTAGTGGTGTACACGGATGCATGTGGAATAGGATTAGGAGCTGTGTTAATGCAAAGGGGTAAAGTGATTGCCTATGCATCTCGACAGCTTAGACAACATGAAGTTAGATACCTGACTCATGATTTGGAATAAGCTAGAGTAATTTTTACATTGAAGGTGTGGAAACATTACCTATTGGGAGAAAGATTCGAGTTGTATACGGATCATAAGTCTCTGAGGTATTTATTCTCTCAGAAGGAGTTGAATATGAAACATCAGTGGTGGTTAGAATTCTTAGCCGCTTATGACTCTGGTATTGAGTACACACCAGGAAAAGACAACAAGGTTGCAGATGCACTTAGCAGAAAACATTAGAATGCGGTATTGGCAATGATAACCGAGTGGAAAGATTAGGAAGCATTGACTATACACAGAGTACAATGGAGATCTCAGAGTGATTTTGGTACAGAGACTGCTATGTTTTCATGTTTAGAAGTTCAACCGGTGATGATCGAAAAGATTACTTCTAAGCAAAAGGAGGATCCCTTATTAGTTGAACGGATCAGGAAGTTGAGAGATGGAACAGAGTGCGATGACTTGAAAGATTTCAATCTTGACCAGGATAGGTGATTGAGGAAGAAAGGATGACTATGTGTTCCGAATGTGGGAAACATTACGAAGGAAGTTCTTGAAGAAAGCCATCGCTCGAAGTTCACTATTCTTCCGGGAGGAACTAAGATGTATCAGGATATGAAAAGGAGTTTCTTCTGGGAAGGTATGAAGAGAGATGTAGGCTTATCGGTGAAACAGTGTTTGAACTGTTAATGGGTAAAAGCCGAACATCAAAAACCAAGTGGGTTACTTCAGCCTTTAGATATTCTAGTATGGAATGGGATTCTATTTTAATGGATTTTATAGAAGGGTTGCCGAGGTCAAATAGAGGAAATGAAAGTATATGGGTTATAGTGGATAGGTAGATAAAGAGTGCCCATTTCATTCCAGTTAAGTCAAACAGGACGGCACCTGTTCTAGCTAAGTTGTTTATGAAGAATGTAGTTAGATTGCATGGAATTCCCAGTAGTATAATAAGTGATAGAGATTCCTTATTCACTAGCGAGTTCTGTAAGAGTTTACAGGAGACTTTGGGTACCAGCTCAAGATGAGTACCACTTACCATCCGGAGACAGATGGGCAAACAGAAAGGATTAACAACGTCTTAGAAGATTTGTTATGAGCTTGTGTACTAGACTTTGATGGATCATAGGAAGACCATCTACACTTAGTCGAATTTTCGTATAACAACAGTTATCAGGCTAGTATAGGGATGGCATCATTTGAAGCTTTGTATGGAAGGCCATGCAAATCTCCTGTTTGTTGGTTAGAGACCGAGGATAGGTTAGTTTTTAGTCCAGATTTGGTTAGGGAAGCTGCATAAAAGATTGAGTTAATTCGAGCTAGAATGAAGGAAGCTCAGTTTAGGCAGAAGAGTTATGCTGATAAAAGACGGAAAGACTTAGAGTTCTCTGTTGGAGATCATGTTTTCGTCAAGGTATCATCGATGAAAGGTGTAATCAGATTCGGAAAATCAGGAAAATTGGCACCGAGGTTTGTTGGACCATTTCCTATTATAGAAAGGATTGGGAAACTCGCGTATAGAGTGGAGTTACCGAGTAATTTGCAGTAGTCCGTAATGTTTTTCATATTTCTCATCTAAGGAAGTGTATTCGAGATCTAGAGACTACTATAGCACCGACTGTGTTAGATGACATTGTAGTGGAGCCGAATTTGACTATAGTTAGAAAACCAGTTCGTATAGTCGCGAGAGATGAGAAGAGGCTAAGGAACAAGATAGTCAGATTAGTCAAAGTCCAGTGGAGTGACAACGAGAGAGACTGTACTTGGGAAACTGAGAGCAGGATTCGAGATAATTATCCTGACTTGTTTCATGGTATTTTTTACCTTTATAATTGATTTTGATGAGTGCCTTATAGTAATTTCGAGGACAAAATTCTTTAAGGAGGGGAGTCTGTAACGACCCTAATTTTGACTAACATTATTTAGGACATTTAATTAGATAAATGAAATGAAATAATGTAAGTGGTTAAGGGAATTGAGATTTGTCTACTTAGAGGGTAGCCATGCCTAATTAACTAATGAACAAAAGAGGATTAAAATGAAATAAGTAAGAGTAATAGATAAGGGGAAAATAGGAATAAGCTATATTCTTATAACCTAAACGCTCATGCCACTTTAATTTCCACGTTCACAAACAAAACTAAATTCAAGAGAGGCCAGCCATCATTAGGAGAAAGCAAGACGAAGAGAAGCTAAAATCAAGAGGAAGAAGCTTAATCGATTTAATTCAAGAACAAATCTCAACTCCTTAACAACAAGCTAAGTTAAATAATAGGTTACATTTCATATTTTCACATTTTTGGTTCTAGATCAGATCCGATATGTTTTGCAAAGTATATGCCATGTTTTGAATGTTAAATAGATATATATGCTTGTTGATGAATTTTGTTTGTTTATATAGATTTTATGACAAGTTTTAGTTTGAAAAACCTATCAAATAACATCAAAATGCCTTGCGATTTTGATATGAGGTCAGAAATATTATTTTAGGGATGGGTTTTAAGTTTTATAATTTTCTTAATTAATGTGGATTTATTATGAATTTTCTAGTAAAGAAAATGGTTAAATTGGGTTTAAATTAATTACGGCTATTATATGTTAGCTTTAGGTCAGAAATTTATATATGTTAGAAAACATATTAAAAGTGATTTATGCGAATTTTTGGAGAATTTTCCTAAGTGTTTTAATAAGTATATAAAATTATTTAAGGTATGGGACTTAAATGTTTTATATGTTTATAAAAGGAGAAGGGGCAATTTGTAAATGTTTTAAATTGTTAGTCTTTGAAATTCGACAGCATTTTTAGAAAAGATTTTGAAAAGTATTGGCAACCAATCATATATTGACAAACAAAACAAGTTAGTTAGAAAGAAATTACTTTATAAAGTTAAAAATCAGTTTTATAAGGTTTATTTGCTTCACATTTATAACAGCATCTTTCGACCTCATACTGCTGCCTCCATCTAGGTCAAAACCAATACACATGGTATCAGCTTCGGTGCGTAGTGGATTGGAGCTGGGCGAAAGGTATGGAGTCGAAACTGGGCTTTCAAAGGGGTTGAAGTGGCTTCTGAAAACTTAGAACTATTTTGGTTGTAAATGAGGCTTTCAAATAAGCTGGCTTTCGACTTGGTCAATTATTTTAAAGAAAAGAGCTTACGAAAGAGGTTGCCGCCTTTGTTTTAAAAAGAAGTTTTCGAAGGGGTTGAAACTCCTGCTGCCGCATTATACCTTTCGAAGCAATGCCTTCGTAAGGGTTCTTTTGTTTTAAACCTTGAAGCCACTTCTCCAATGCTTTCGAAGGGGTTGGTTTCGACGCCATCCACTTCTTTTATTTAGAAAATGCTTCTGAAAGAGTTGCTTTCGTCCTAGTTCTTTTAAGACCCTTTTAATATTTTGAAAGCTAAACCCAAAAGTTTCGAAAGGAATGGTTTTAAAGGTTTCGAAACTATGTTCCACACATTTTTACTTGAATCCAATGCTTTCGAAATGTTTGTTTTAAGCAAAGGACTTTAATGCTTTCGAAAGGTATTTAATGAAGGTTTCGAAGGGGAGGTTCCCCAATGTTTTCGAAAGGTATATAATAAAGGTTTTGAAGGGGTTATTCCCCAATGTTTTCGAAAGGCAAGTTTGAAATGTTTTGAAAGAGGATGTCTAAGGTTTTATAAAGCTTTCGAAATGACACTTTCAATGGTTTTGAAAGGTCTATTATAAATGATTTCGAAAGGTATGTTTTGGCCTTTCGGCCTAGAGTTCAAAGTAAAGTAGTTAATTGGTTTCTAAAGGGGTACTTTCAAAGGTTTCGAAAGAGGTTGTTTAAAGTTTTTAAACAAGAGGTTTCGAAGGTTTTCATCAACAATATTTTGTGTAAAGCATATATCATGGCAAAGAGATTTGAGTAAAGCAAAAGTATGTTTTCCTTGTTTAAGTATGATTTAAAGGGTTAAATCATTTTGCAAGAAATGTTTTCAAGGAAAATTTTGATGGGTAGTTCACCCTAAGTAAATGACTCATATATTTGATTACCAGATGGGACTGGTATAGGGTCACGCCCTATACATTAGCTATAGCCCCTAGCTAATTTAGTCCAAAATTCCAGTGTGTAGGGCTTAGTCACAAGTAAGACTTAAATGACGTTACACACAAAAAGGAATATACAGAGAAAGAGGATAGGTTATTGGTGAGCCCGCAAAACCATTAGGATCAGTTGACCCTGGGAGATGTAAGTTAAGGACAGACCATCCAAAGGTGGTCTAACAGATGTTAGATTATTTATTTTATCCGGTAGGCCCGAGTTTGCCAATGGTTAGTAGTTAGCCAAACAAAACTATATTGTTCGGACAGATATTCCATTTATTAGAGCACTTGGATAGGTTTGTGTTGGTTTTATAGATGATATCTTGATATACTCTAAGGATGAAAGGGAGCATGAAGTTCATCTTAGAGTGGTGTTGGAAACATTGAGGCAGCATCAGCTAAAGGCGAAGTTTTTGAAGTGTCATTTTTGGAGGAAGGAAGTGAAGTTTCTTGGTCATGTAGTCTCAGAGAAAGGGTTGTCTGTAGATCCGACTAAGATCGAGGCAATGAATAATTGGAAGAGCTCTTAGATTAGCTGGGTATTATAGCAGGTTCATTAAGGATTATTCGCGGATAGCAGCACTGATGACTAAGCTAACGCGAAAGGTTATGAAGTTTGTTTGGACCGATAAGTGTGAGGAAGCATTCCAAAGCTTGAAACACTTATTGACTCATGCACATGTGTTAGTTGTTTCGGAAGGGAATCGGGATTTGTTAGTATATACAGATGTGTGTGGAACTAGATTAGGATCTATGTTAATGCAGAGAGATAAAGTGATTGCCTATGCTTCTCGACAGCTTAGACCGCATGAGGTTAGGTACCCGACTTAGGAATTGGAATTAGCTACGGTGATAGCTGCATTGAAGGTGTGGAGACATTACCTTTTGGGAGAGAGGTTTGAGCTTTATACGGATCATAAGTCGTTGAAGTATTTATTCTCTTAGAAGGAGCTGAACATGAGGCAGCAAAGATGGTTAGAGTTTATTACTGCTTATGACTTTGGAATTGAGTACACACTAGGAAAAGGTAATAAGGTTGCAGATGCACTTAGCTGAAAACATCAGAATGCAGTGTTAGAGATGATAGCTGAGTGGAAATATTTGGAAGCGTTGACAACTTGCAGAGTGCAGTGGAGATCTGAAGTTGAGTCTAGTGGAGAAACTGCTGTGTTGTCTTGTTTAGAAGTTCGGCCGATGATGATCGAAAATATCGCTTCTAAACAGGAGGAGGATCTAGTGTTAGTTGAACGGATCAATAAGTTAAGGGATGGAACGGAGAGCGATGACTTGAAGGATTTTAGTCTTGACCAGAACAAGTGGTTGAGAAAGAAAGTAAGGTTGTGTGTTCTGAATGTAGGAGACATAAGAAAAGAGGTTTTGGAGGAATGCCATCGTTCGAAGTTCACTATTCATCCGGGAGGAACTATAATGTATCAGGACATGAAGAGGAGTTTCTTCTGGGAAGGTATGAAGAAGGATGTAGGCTTATGGGTAAAGTAGTGTTTGAACTGCTAACAAGTAAAGGCCGGACATCAGAAGCCAAGTAGGTTGCTTCAGCCATTAGATATTCCGGTATGGAAGTGGGATTCTATTTCTATAGATTTTATAGATGAGTTGCCATGATCTAATAGAGGAAATGAAAGTATATGGGTCATAGTGGACAATTTGACCAAGAGTGCCCATTTCATTCCAGTTAAGTCAACTAGGATGGCACTATTTTTGGCCAAGTTATTTATGAAGAATGTGGTTACACTATACAGAATTCCTAGTAGTATAGTAAATGATAGAGATTCCTTGTTCACTACTGAGTTCTGGAGAAGTCTATAGGAAATTTTAGGAACCAAGCTCAAGATGAGTACCGCTTACCATCCACAAACCGATGAGCAAACAGAAAGAGTTAACAAAGTCTTGGAGGATTTTTTATGAGCTTGTATGTTAGATTTCAGAGGATCATGGGAAGACCATCTATACTTAGTCGAGTTTTCATATAACAACAGTTATCAGGCTAGTATAGGGATGGCACCGTTTGAAACTTTGTATGGAAGGCCATGCAAATCTCTCGTTTGTTGGTTATAGACCGGGGATTGGTTGGTTCTTAGTCCGGATTTAGTTAGAGAAGCCACATGGAAGATTGAGTTGATTCGAGTTAGGATGAAGGAAGCTCAGTCTAGGCAGAAGAGTTATGCGGATAGAAGAAGGAAAGACATGGAGTTCTTGATTGGAGATCATGTGTTCGTCAAGTATCACTGATGAAGGGTGTGATTCGATTTGGGAAATCAGGGAAATTGACACCGAGATTTGTAGGACCAATTCCTATTGTAGAGTGGATCGGGAAACTCGCATATAGAGTAGAGTTACCGAATAGTTTGGCAGGATTCCACGATATTTTTCATATTTCTCATCTAAGGAAGTGTATTAGAGATCCAGGGACTACTATAGCACCGACTGTGTTAGAGGACTTAGTAGTAGAGCCGAATCTGATTATAGTTGGAAAGCCAGTTCGTATAGTCGAGAGAGATGAGAAGAGACTAAGGAACAAGACAGTCAGGTTAGTTAAAATCCAATGGAGTGACGATGAGAGAGACTGTACTAGGGAGACTAAGAGCAGGATTAGAGATGCTTATCCTGATTTGTTGGATGGTATGTTTTACCTTTTTAATTGATTTGTTGTGTACCTTTTCATAATTTCGAGGATGAAATTCTTTAAGGAGGGGAGTCTGTAACGACCCCAACTTTTAGAAACATTATTTAGGATATTTAATTGGTTAAATTAAATAAAATAATGTAATGATTAGGGGATTGAGATTTGTGATTAGTAAGGGTAGCTGTGCCAAGTTAACAAATGAACTAACATGAGTTAAAATAAAATAAGTTAGGGAAATTAGATAAGGGGCAAAATAGGAATAAGTAGATCCTTATACCCTAATATCTTACACTCTTTCATTTCATACGTTAATTTGCAAAAATTAAAACTAAGAGGCTGGCCACCATTAAGCAAGAACAAGAGGAAGATAAGAAAAAGGAAGAAGCTAAATCAACTTAATCCATTCTCAAATCTCAATCTCCTTAATCACAAAGCTAAGGTGAATAATGACTACATCTCATGTTTTCTAATTGTTTTTGGTTTTAGGTTAAATCCGAATTATTTTGCAAGGTTTTTCCATGTTTTGATTGTTAGAAATAAATATACATGCTTGTTGATGATTTATGATATTTTATATGGATTTTATGATATGTTTTAATGTGAAAACCCTATTAAATGACATCCAAATGCCTTGCGATTTTAGATTTAGAACAAAAACGATATTTTAGAGATGTGTTTCAGTTTTCATAATTTTCTGAATTAATGTGGATTTTTTATTAATTTTCTAGTGAGGAAAATGGATATTTGGGTTTAAAATAATTTACGGCTAAAATTATATATGTTTTGGGTCTGAAATTTATATATGTTAGAAAACATATTAAAAATGATTTATAGGAATTTTTGTTAAATTTTCCTAAATGTTTTAATGAATATATAGAATTATTCAAGGTATGGGACTTAAATGTTTTATATATTTATAAAAGGAGAAAGGGTATTTTATAAATAATTTAATTAGTTATTTTTGAAATTTTGGCAGTACTTTTAGAAAAGAAAATTATCATCCAATAATAATTTGACAAACAAGGCTGTTTAGTTGAAAAGATTATTTTAAAAAGATAAAAATCATATTTTACATGCTTTATACATGTTTCGCCACTTTCGGCACCTAGGTTTCGATTGAGTACTTCCACCTCCATCGCCATCGAAACCAATGCACATAGTATCAATGATTTGGTACATAGTGAATTGGGTATAGACGGAAGGTATTGGGTCGAAACAAGGGGTTCCGATGGGGTCGAAGCGTTATTTCAAATGGAAATGTGCCTGCTTTGCTTTCGAAATGAATGCTTTCGATTTAGTCGGCTTCCGACTGGGTCAAATTGATTTAAGGAATTGTTTCGAATGAGGTTGTGCCTTTTGTTTAAGTAAATGGTTTTGAAGGGGTCAAAACCCCTACTGCCGCTGTCAACCTTTCGAAGCAAATGGTTTCGAAAGGATACTTTGTTTTAAAACCTATCCACTTCTCCAATGCTTTCGAAGGGTTGGTTTCGACACCATCACTTCTTTACTTCGGAAATAGCTATCGGAAAGTGCTTTCGACTTAGATGTTTTATGACCCTTTTGATCTGTTGAAGGTAGAACCCAAAGGTTTCGAAAGGAAAGGTTTTTAAATGGTTTCGAAAGATTTCCATATGTTTTACTTGAACCCAAATGCTTTCGAAAGATTTGGTGTTTATAAAGGATTTTAATGCTTTCGAAAGGTCTAAATGAAGGTTTCGAAGGGGTGGTTCCCCAATGATTTCGAAAGGTTTAAAAGGAAGATTTCCAATGTTTTCGAAAGGCAATGTTAAGTGTTTAAAGATAGGATGTCTAAGGTTTTAAGGCTTTCGATAGGGATGATTTCAATGTTTTCGAAAGTTGATTATAAATGGTTTCGAAAGGAATGTTTGGCCTTCGACCTAAGGTTTTACTTGGTTTCGAAAGGGACACGTTCAATGGATTCGAAAGAGGTACTTTCAAAGTTTAAATGTTTACATCAACAAAGTTTTGTGTAAAGTATATATAACATGGCAAGGTGATTTGAGTAAAGCATAGAGTATATTTTCCTTGTTTAAAGAATGATTTAAAGGTTTAAATTAATTTGAAAGAAATGGTTTTCAAGGAAAATTTATGGGTAGTTGACCCTAAGTAAAATTACTTAGATATTAAAATACCAGATGGAACCGGTATAGGATCACGCCATATACATTAGCTATTAGCCTCTAACTAATTTAGTCCAAATTCCAGTGTGTAAGGCTTTGTCACAGGTAAAACTAAAATGATGTTACATAAAGAAAGGACTATATAAACATCATGAGGATAGGTTATTGGTGAGCCTGCAAAACCATTAGGATCAGTTGACCCTAGAGAGGTAAGTTAGAGACAGACCGTTCAAAAGAAGAGTATCTAATAGAAGTTAGCTTATTTGTTTATTTTGT
The DNA here is from genome assembly GCA_030737815.1 of Allium fistulosum. NCBI lineage: Eukaryota > Viridiplantae > Streptophyta > Magnoliopsida > Asparagales > Amaryllidaceae > Allium > Allium fistulosum. Next base: position 304,299,065 of record CM060902.1, read on the forward strand.
CTGGTAGGCCCGAGCCAGCCAAATGTTAGTAGTTAGCCAAACAAAACAATATTGTTCTGACAGATAGTCCGTTTGTTACCTGATTTATATGCTTTCATGATATTGATATTATTGTTTAACCAGTTTTGGTTGCAGGATTAAGATATGCAAAAGATTTGTTTTAAAAGGATATTAGTGAGGGGCAACTCGTTTCACTAAGCTGCGTGGTCTCACTTAATATCAAATAACCGAGATGTATAGTATTATTCACACCAGGATTTATGTTTGACTCAAAGTTTATGCTTTTCCCCTTAAACTCTCGGGTGCTCAAAATTGATTTGAGTAGGCTGAGGGTTGAGGATTTTCAGGTTCTAGTAGGTGGACGAATAAAGCTTCCGGAGACGAGCAGGAGGCTGAAGTTAGTTATTTAAGAGTTGTTCTGTTTTATTTCCGCTGTGTTGTATTAAGTCTATTATGACTATTTAGTACTTTGATCATCCAAGGGGGCATCTCCATATGTCGCTCTTAGCGTATTTTGTAATAATTATATTTGATCTGAACCTGGAAAACGTTTAGGATTATGTATCTTGGATATGAAAAGTTATTTTGAAATGTAATCAGAAAAAGGTTTTAATTTGTGATGATTTTATTTCATATTCAAGTGCTTTTTGATATTATGGATACCATTAAAATTACCGTATTTGGTCACTGGAAGTTAATACTATGGATGACTGCAGCATCTGTAGCGCTTAGCTTCAAGCCTCCAGATAGAGGATGTTACAACTTGGTATCCGAGCATAGGTTTATGAAAAACTTTAAAATAAAATGATTTTTGAAAACATAGTCCTAAGAAATTAGAGATAAGATTGGGGTATGGGATAATGCTATAGTAATGTACTTGTATTTGTTATATATAAGTATACGATATATCTCTATTCTTTTATCTTTCTTAGGCTATTCTTCTGTACCTCACTAGGCTTGAATACAGATATGGATGCTAGAAGTGTAAGAGTTAGCCTTGGAGGGGGAAACACCACTACAAATGGAAATGCCAGACCAAATACGAGAAGGAACCAAGGTCATGCACAAGCTGGAAATGTATAGGACTAAATATGTATAGGCGCTATCCTATACATTGGTATTACCAAAAGAAGAGGGATCAGATTATATTCGGTTCAACATCACAACTCAACAATGATCGCTCCATAACTTAACAATCATAAGGCGGATTGAAGTGAAACTTTGGAAACAAGAAGAGGGGACCCTAGGGAGTCTACCCTAGGGATCGCATGGCATTTGGAGAAGTTAGAGGGATCATAATCTATCCCTCAATAGGGATCGGTACCTAACCCTCTTAGGGATCGGCTAAACCCAACTTCGTAACAAAGATCGATCAATATCTCAACATCTGCACATCCAATTGACATGAAACTTGGAGGACAAGCTAATTAGAACATGTGGAACACCCCATAGGGATCACACATCATTTTGAGCAAGTTCAAGGGATTGGTACCTATCACTCCATAGGGATCGGCTATAATCAGTCGTAACACCATATTGCAACAAAGATCGGTCAATAACTCAATATCTACTAATCCAATTAGCATGAAACTTAAAGGCCATACATAATACAACATGGAGAAGCTCCCCTAGGGATTGCATAGTATTTGGAGCAAGTTGGAGGGATCGGTACCTATCCCTCTAGAGGGATCGGTACCTATCCCTCTAGAGGGATCGGTACCTATCCCTCTAGAGGGATCGGCAGAAATCATAATTTAATCAATACTACTTCATGGAAAATGCGATATCTCACAAACCGTATGTCGAAATTGTGTGAAATTTGGTGAGCAAGTAGCTAACACCATGGGGATCCAACCAGAGGGATCACACCCCATTTGAACACCAAAATAGGGATCGGTAGCGATCCCTATTGTTGGCCCCAATGGACCTAGAAATTTTGGGTGGCCTCGTCTTGGTCTCCCGAACCTTCTGTCAAATTTTCAGCCCGATCTGTGCACGTCTTCCCATATAAATACAGCAGCTTGGCGTCAGAAAAGGGGTTTTCCTTCTGCTTCTCTTTATGTTCAACCTAGGCTACACTATGCCAATTTTATTCTTGGATTTCGGATTGTAATTGTAAACAAACTTCAGTATAATAAAAATGATTATTCTGGAGTGTACGTAGGCCGGAGTTAGCCGAATCACTATAAATCCGTGTCTCTATTTATTTGCTTTCTGATTGTTTTAATTTTATTCTTCATTTATTTCTCTTCATATTTCAGTGATTGGATTAGATATTGGTGCATTCTTACAACAGGGTATTGGTGGCCAATTTTGACGCCAACAGACACCGAATTGGTTAAATTAAATGGTCTTAAATTCTTGAATTTGAAACTATTTAAATGATTTTGTTTTAAAGAAACAAAAATCGAATTTATAAACATTGAATCATTTTCAAATTTGAGCTTTGAAATGTTGAAGGTGAAATTGGTTAAAAGAAATAGTTTTAAAGAACTAAATTTGAAATGTGAAGTTATAATCGACATATGACTTGAATCATGGATATTGAATTGTTTTAAAGGTTTGAACTTTTACTTGAACTTCGAAGTTATCTAAGTAAAAGTGATATAAATGGATATTTCAAATTTGAGCTCGAAATTGAATTATTTTAAAGATTTGAACCTTAAATTGAACATTGAAGTTTAATTTGATTTAAGTGATTTAAATTGGTAAATTGAAATTGGACATGAAATTTATATAACTTGAAATGGTTTAAAAGAAGAATTGAATTGATTTAAACCATTGAATCGAATTTGAAGTTAAAATGAACATTTCGAAATTGAAGTTAATTCGAATTAAAATCAAAATTGAAGTTGAATTGAATTGAAATCGAAATTGAGTCGATTTGAATTGATTTGAGATTGAAGATGATTTGAATTGGAAGATTTGAAATTGAATCAGTTTGATTGAAATTTGGACCTGAGTCCAGATTTATTGGAAATGGAAAGAAACAGTTTTAAATTTGAAACTATTTTCAGTATAAACTATTTTACTATAAACTAATTTAAAATTCATCTTTTTAAATTTTCAAATGATTTAAATTTTCAAACCATTTTAAAATATAACCCATTTTCAATACTCAAACAATTTTATATCAAACTGTTTTCAATCTCTAATCTATTTTAACTATTTTAACTATTTTAACTATTTAAATTGTTTAGACTATTTTCAAAAATTCAAACTGTTCATGTTGGGAACTGTTTATTTTTAAATCCTTGATTTAAATACGAATGTGGTTAAAATGAAGTTAAAACCTAAGTCAAAATTCGAAATGATTTTGAAATGAAATTGATTTCGAAGTGAATATAATGATTTTGAAGTGAAATTGATTTCATGGTGGATAAAATGATATTTTGAAGTGAATATGACATATTGAAGTAAATATGATATATTGAAACGAATATGATATTTTAATATCAAGTATGAATCGTTTTCGAAAAGTAAAAGAACCAATCGGTGTGTAAAACGACGTTTGGTTGTTAAAGAAACCGAGGCCGATTATTGGCATACTCTTTATCAATGTTGGAACCACTTTAACAACTGTGTATATGGAGGAGACTCCAGAATGAAGTGGTTGGATTTGGTGACGTTGTTGGATTTAAAGAAAGAGAAAGATGATGGATAGCCCCGACACTTGTGTCAATTTGAAATGACTAAAACAGAAGCTCTATCAGCCGGCCAAGTAGGCTAGCTACCTCTAGTAGACATCTGTTCTTCGATTTTCTTTTTGGACTCGGTCCATACTATTACCTTTGATGTTGGTTTCGATTAGTGCACCTTGATTTGGGATGAGTTCCCTTTGACACGATATGGGATGGATGGACACGGTGGGCGGTCGTGGCTACGATGCGTTACCATCAGCCGGGATGGGTAAACTGGTAGTATCCTACCTTAGGCATTGCCTCACGTGCCTTGTTATACTTTTATCCTTATACGAGACCACTACGAGTTTGGTTTAGTGTTGTCGTATCATGGCGCATCCCTATCCCCCGATGTTCTACTGGGGTGTAATATGCAAACTGTACGCAAATGCTTAAAAACGCGTTAAGAGGGATTAATGTAAAGCCTTAACGCTAGGAAAAAAATTATTTTATTGATTAGACATTACATATATAGTGTATTCTACTATATATAGATATTTGAAGGATCCTTAAGAGATGGAAATCCCGTAACATCTCTTGAGTTATTGCACGCACGTTATACACTGGATAAGAGATGAAAAAACCCCGTAAACATCTATGACGCTATTACACTCTTATTATATGTGATATTAATTTGACTTATATAAGGATATTTTAGTTCTGACTCTAGTGTATTGTTTTATTTTATGCTCGGGTCAGCTCTGAGTTTTGATGCATTGAATTCATATTATTTCGGAGGACGATGACGAAGATTTGATATATTATATTGCTAGTATTAGTCTCCTGTATCATGTTGTTCTGTTGCATTTTTTTATTTTGTCTCTGTTGTATGTATAACTCTGACTAATGTTGTAAAAGTATAATCAAATGTATAGTGTAAACAGCTTCATTAACTGTTTATTTGATTATTATACTTTGTCATTCCGCTACGAGATTTTGTGTTTGTTTTCTTCTTTTCTTATTTTTTCTTAATTAACCTCATTGATTATCTGTGTTTCAGATTGTTTTGAGCTGGACATGTGTGGTGTATTGTCGACTTAAACCTCCCGAAATGCGGGTCGTCCCAGTTGGTATCGGAGCTTTGGTTTAGCGATAACCTTAGCTTTGATGAGGATTGACTCATTAGAGATAGGGTAGTAATACCCTAGAATGAGTTTGTTTGTGTGTATATATATGAGAGCGCGTACTTGTTAGTGTTATAAAATGTTTTATATTGTGTTTACTTATTTGTTGAGTTGTTTATGAATCCTGGTCGGTACATGAGGCGCCATGTTATCAATAGGGGTTTCTAAACACTTAAACAAGGCAAATCGACATAATATTGTTTTAAAATAGGGTAAATGAAATAATTTTACCTAAATTATATTATATATATATAAAGGAATACTTTTCCATAAATAACCATATAGGTTTATGAAAATACGAATTTATTTATGGGTAATTGTTGTTAGGAGATGATAATATTTAGTTATCATTGATTACTTTTTGAATTAAACTAGGAAGGAATACTTTGTGAACTCTATTTCACGAAGCGTTCGATAATTAGATTGAATTGAAATCTAATTACAATAAGAATTGTTTGCAATAACAAAGATGTGAATTAATGAAATGTTTTCATAATAAGGTAATGGAACTGTATAAGTCTATTTATAATATGGCTTATAAATAGAAAAGATTTAATAGCTGAGAATTTTAGAATTTAAAATCCCGTTGATTTTCAAAATTGTTTTCAATGTTTTCAGAAATAATAATATTATTATTTTGGAAGTGATTTTAACTAGAATTATATTTTGAAAAGATTTTGAAAGAAATAAAAGCACTGAACTCACTTTAATCGTTGGAAAATAATTCTGAGGGTGACCATGGCATCGTCATTATTCATTTTCGAGTTTCTGAGTGAGAATTGCTACCAAAAGAAATTTTATTCTGGTTAAAACAAAGTTATTTAGATTTTTGAAGGGTATAATTTGATATATAAAGTAAATATGTATGATATTATTTCAAAATGATTTGAAATGTAAAAATCAGGTGTTCGAATTTTGAGATTTTTAGCTAAGCAAGGTCATAATATGATCCATGTGAGTTGTAAAGGTATCTGAACTTGTTTGGTAAAGTTTAAAAGTGTTTGAACTTGTGTATAAAAGGTTTGGAAAATAAATAAAAATAAACCGTCACATTTTGGTAGTTCGTAAATTATATAATTTTCGAACTATTAAAATAGTGAATAAATAGGTTTGGAGTTTGTTTGATAATTTGGAAAAGTAAAACGAAATCTGAATTGGTATATACTCTTTTGGATATAAGAGTTTTATATTAATTTGAACTTGAATCAAGGAATGTTTTTCCACTTAAGTAAAAGTGGTAAGAAATAATTTAAAATTTAAATTTAAATTATGAAATGAATGGATTTATAAAATAAATTGAATATGAAGTGAATTGGTTATAAAACCAAGTTTGAAAATATTAACTTAACTAATTTGAGTTTATGGATGTTTACAAGCTTAAGTAGTGAGTTATGAAATAAAAATCTAATTTTAGTTTAAGTTAAAAGAATGAATTTAGACTGAAAATTTGAGAACTTAAATCCCGGTGCTTTTGAAATTCTTTTCTAGGATTTTGAAAATAATATTAGTATTATCTGAAAATATTTACGAATTGAAGTTGTTTCTAAGGGATTTTTAAAGGAAGTAAGTCTTGTACTCCCCTCTTCTACCGCTGGAAAATAATTTCGGTGATGACGGCCGCATCCTCGACAATCATTTTCGAGTCTCAAAGTGGGGGAGGCCATTTAGTAACTTTGCTACGTATTTGGTTCGATAAACAGATTTTGATTTAAAATTTCCAAATATGATTTGATATATATAAAAGATATGAGTATATATATTATTTCAAAATGATTTGGAAAGAAACCCGGTGTTTAGTTCTTACATTTTCCGTAAATTAAAAAATTTCACTTATTGAAATGAAATGAATTACTAAAATGATTTTATAAAATGGTCCATGAATGATTTGATATGAACTGTGTTAAACATAAAGTGAAATAATTGAAATTAGAATAAATTGAATGTAAATGAAATAGATGTGAATAAATTGGAAGTAAACCAATTGGATGTTAATAAAGAATGGATGTTAATAAGAGATAATGGTGTATAAATAAAATGTTGACGTAGGATAATGTAAATTGATATAGTTTGGATTAATTAGATGAATATTAATTGTTGAATGGTTTCTTTTGTTGCAAATCATTGTTATAACTGTTTTTGGTTACATATGATTGTTATGTTGTGTATTAGTGCTTATGCTTATGGTTTGGATTAAGAATTCATGTTATATGGTCATATTAAACTCATACATGCTTTCTATATCTTTCTATAAGCAACTAATATTCAAACTTGAGTTGAGACAGGTACATATGAAGACCGTTTGGACGTATATGTGATTCGACATGCTTTTGCTCGCTTAATATGAGCGAGATCGCTCATATTATTAATAATAATAAGGTACATATCTCGGATTACATACCGTACTTTTATATTTTTCCCTACGGATGCCTCATTACTGAGATAAGATGTATATTTGTGATATATATTGTAAATTTTTCCGATCGAGCCGTGCAAAGGAGACACTGCCGAAATTTTCCGTGAATTCGGGTGTTAGAAAATTTTTGAGACATTATAATTTTACAACTTGTTTTACAAATAAGTCGATATTAGAGTGGCGTAGCGGAAGCATGGTAAAGGTTTTGCAAATAGATTTTATGTTTTGTATGTTGATTATTTTGAGTAAAATATATCAAATATTGGATTCCTTACTTCATCCCTTTTCGAGGACAAACAGTTTTGAGTGGGGGAGATTGTAATGGCTCGTATTTTTAGCTATTTGAAAATATTTAATTTTAATATGATTATTGAACAAAAATGGTTAGAAATAAAAATTTAATGATTTATTAATGCAATTTATTGGATATGAACTTAGATAAAAAATTTAAATAACAAAATTCAATAAGATTAAAGATGATAACTTATATTAAAAAGTAAATTAAATGATATTGAATTGTAAGTAATTGATAACAGAAATAGAAATAATCAATGTTAAGTTAATAAAGAATTGAATGATTGTTTATTAAAAGTGAAAGCATAAGTTTATTTATATGAAATTGTATTTTTGGTAAGTATAAATTTCAAAAATAAGAAAACATTTATTTGGTAAGAAATGAATAACTTTTGCTGTATACAATAATTGCAAAGATGTTGAATTACTGTAAAATGCAAGTAGTTGTTTTATTATTTGAATTCGTTTTAAAATCAAATTTTCTACGTTAAATAACTTATATTTCAAATATAGTGATTTATCTGACAATTTAATTGTTATATTTGATATTGGAATTATTTAAATAATTGAATCCTGAATTTAATATGGATGAAAATAATTTCGAAAGTTGATTTAAATTTTATTTAAATATGAATGAAGATAGTGCACTTTTAAAATTGAATTTAAAACGAATAATTTGATTTTGGAAAATGACTCGTTTTAATTAACGTACGAGAATAGCCTTTCGGGTTACTGTCTCGGATTTTAACGAAACCAGTTTCATCGGATCCGTAATAGTGAAATACTATAGGATTTCAAGTTTCGTAGCGATCGAACTTATCGTTTGGTCGTACAAGCTTATATGATGGATTTGATTTATATTCAAAACTTTAATTAAAATAATTTGATTTTGAAAATCTATCTTCTGTATATGATGGAATTGGCTCTCAATATATATTTCATTGTGTTCGGAATAGGGGTATGACATATAGAATGACAGGCGGTATGCTTCGTTTGGAGTTTGAAAATTTCACGGATGAATAGTGCCATGGAAATTTTCTATAAATAGGCCATCAACTCCTGTCATTTGCTAAAACCCTAACCTAAAAACCGAGCCACCATTTCCCAAACCCTCCATCCAACGACCTTTATCAATCGAAGCCTCTAGGGGCAGAATTAGCGTTCGACTTCAACTAGGAAAATGTAGAGAGCATCGATCGAACTTGTTCAACGGTTGGATTGAGGCGAGGTGGCTCGAGGTGGCTCGAGGCGGCGGCTGTGGTCCCGCATTCATCTGCAGTTTGGGTTTGGCATATGCGTGGCGCGCACGTGCGCGGCAGGGGGTGGCACGAGGTGGAGCGAGGGTAGGCGATGCGGCGGTGCAGAGCGGTAGGCGGCGCGTTGGTGGTTGACGAATCGCATTCGAACGGAGGAAAATAAATATATATATATATATATATATATATATATATATATATATATATATGCGCGCGGTGCCTGGAAACGAATGATGGAAGAAAGGTTAAGTTTAATTGTTTATTAATTATGTTAATTATAAATTTAATTAATAAAATATTCATAAATTCATATTTAACTCGTACGAGGTAGGATTCGAGAGAAACAAGTTGCTTGGATTCATATCGAAGTCGTCTACGACCCGGAGTTGGATTCGAATTTGTTTGACTCTGAAATTTTTTCAATTTCAAATAAAGGTGAGTGTTTTAAACCGCTCACGAAATACTAAAATATTCTGATGTTAGTTAAATTGAAATAATGAAGTAATTTATTTTTATTGACTGTTGTTTGATCATTTAATTGATATTTAAATTGACATATGGTTTGAACTGATAGGAATTTAAATTGACAGTTAAATCAGAATTGAAATTGAACTGCTAGTTAAACACCCAATATTGATAATTGGTTAAATGTTGTGATACGTTGACTGTTTTGGATGTTTATTGTGATGGATGGCTATTGGTTGATATTTTGGATGATTGGATGTTTATTTATTTTATATATATCCTGTTATCACTATGTATGTTGCTGACAGTATATAAAACTGTTATTTGAATTATTTCGAATAAATTAAGAAATAGGTTGAAATGATATATACCTATGAAACTTTGATTTGGATTGAAATGATATATATATATATATATATATCCATCTCTGAAATTAAAATCGAAATAACTGATCACTTGGCCATAGGATAGAAAATTATATACGGACACTGGATTGGTTAAATTAAATGGTTTTAAATTCTTGAATTTGAATCTATTTAAATGATTTTGTTTTAAAGAAATAAAAATCGATTTATAATGATTGAATCATTTTCAAATTTGAGCTTTGAAATGTTGAAGGTGAAATTGGTTAAAAGAAATTGTTTTACAGAATTAAATTTGAAATTTGAAGTTATAATCGACATATGACCTAAATCATGGAAATTGAATTGTTTTAAAAGTTTGAACTTTTACTTGAACTTCGAATTTATCTAAGTAAAAGTGATATAAATGGATATTTCAAATTTGAGTTCGGAATCGAATTATTTTAAAGATTTGAACCTTAAATTGAACATTGAAGTTTAATTTGATTTAAGTGATTTAAATCGGTAAATTGAAATTGGACTTGAAATTTATATAAATTGAAATGGTTCAAAATAAGAATTGAATTGAAATTTAAACCATTAATCGAATCGTTGAATCGAATTTGAAGTTAAAATGAATGTTTCGAAATTGAAGTTAATTCTAATTGAAATCGAAATTGATTTGAATTGAAATCAAAATTGAGTCAATTTAAATTGGTTTGAGATTCAAGATGATTTGAATTGGAAGATTTGAAATTGAATCAGTTTGATTGAAATTTGGACTTGAATCCAGATTTATTGGAAATGGAAAGAAACAGTTTTAAATTTGAAACTATTTTCACTATAAACTATTTTACTATAAACTGATTTAAAATTCATCTTTTAAAATTTTCAAATTATTTAAATTTTCAAACCATTTTAAAATATAACCCATTTTCAATACTCAAATAATTTTATATCAACTTGTTTCCAATCTCTAAACTATTTAAACTATTTTAACAATTTTATATCAAACTGTTTTCAATCTCTAAACCATTTATACTATTTTAACAATTTAACTATTTTAACTATTTAAATTGTTCAAACTATTTTCAAAAATTCAAACTGTTCATGTTGGGATTGTTTATGTTTAAATCGTTGATTTAAATACGAATATGGTTAAAAGAAGCTATAACCTAAGTCGAAATTCGAAATGATTTTGAAATGAAATTGATTTCGAAGTGAATATAATGATTTTGAAGGGAAATTGATTTCGTGGTGAATAACATGATATTTTGAAGTGCATATGACATATTGAAGTAAAAATGATATTTTGAAGCGAATATGATATTTTGATATCAAGTATGAATCATTTTCGAAATGTAAAAGAACCAACCGGTGTGTAAAATGATGTTTGGTTGTCAAAGATATCGGTGCCGATTGTTGACATATCTCTGTCAATGTTAGACTACTTTAACAACTGTGTACGTGGAGGAGACTCCAGAATGAAGTGGTTGAATTTGGCGTATGTTGCTGGAATTGAAGAAAGAGAACAATGATGGATAGCTCGATACTTGTGTCAATTTGAAATGACTAAAACAGGAGCCCTATCAACAGGCCAAGTAGGCTAGCTACCTCTAGCGAACATCTCTTCTTCGATTTTCTTTTTGGACTCAGTTCATACTATTACCTTTGATGTTGGTTTCGATTGGTACACCTTGAGTTGGGATGACTTCCCTTTGACTCGATATGGGATGGATGGACGCGGTGGGCGGTCGTAGCTACGATGCGTTACCACCAGCCAGGACCGGTAAACTGGTAGTATCCTACCTTGGACATTGCCTCACGTGCCTTGTCATACTTTTATCCTTATACGAGACCATTACGAGTTTTGTTTAGTGTTGTCATATCATGGCGCATCCCTCTCCCCCGATGTTCTACTGGGGTGTTATATGCAAACTGTATGTCAATGCTTAAAAACACGTTAATGGGGATTAATGTAAAGCCTTAACGCTACGAAAAATATTGATTTTATTGATTATACATTACATATATAGCGTATTCTACTATATATAGATATTTGACAAATCCTTAAGAGATGGAAAATCCCGTAACATCTCTTGAGTTATTGCACGTATGTTATACACTGGATAGAAGATGTAGAAACCCCGTAAACATCTCTGAAACTATTACACTCCTGTTATATATGATATTGATTGACTTACATAATTATATTTTAGTTCTGACTTGAGTGTATTGTTTTACTTTCTGCTCGGGTCAGCCCTGAGTTTTGAGTGCATTGAAGATTATATTATATTGGAGGACGAAGACGAAGATTTGGTATATTATATTACTAGTATTATTCTCCTGTATCATGTTGTTCTACTACATTGTTTTATTTTGTCTCTGTTGTATGTATAACTATGATTGATGTTGTAAAAGTATGATCAAATGTATAGTGTAAACAGCTTCATGAACTATTTATTTGATTATTATATTTTATCATTCCACTGCGAGATTTTGTGTTTATTTTCTTCTTTTCTTATTTTTTCTTAATTAACCTCATTGAATATCTGTGTTTCAGATTTTTTTAAGTTGGACATGCGTGGTTTATTTTCGACTTAAACCTCCCAAAATGCGGGTTGTCACAATGTTTGTATGGCATTTGCATCCAATCTCAAAATTATCGTGTTTGATAATTTCCAAACATCAATAATTGCCAAACATGTGTAGTATCATGTTTGATAATTTTGAAACATGTCTAATATAAAAAATATTGATGTTGCATGGCAATTATCCAACATTCATGACTAAGTGCAATATCAATATTTTTGGTTCAGTTTCAGAAATAAAACCACTATGAATACACAGAGCATAAAGATTGCTATGCAATGAAGACCATGTTTGTATACCTACCGTTGGATTACCTATAACCAATTCTAGTGGATGATTTTCTTTGAACGTCAAAATTCCAGTCTCCAAACTTGACTTCGATGGCTTAGTAGTGCATGGATTACCACTGTTGTTGTCTTCACCACATCTCTCATTTGCATTGTAGTCTCCGTCATCAACTTTTTCCTTCTCTGTAGTTGCATCGACATTTAACTCATCAAACTTCATATTGATTGACTCCACAATTATTTTCAAGCACTTGTTGAAAATTCTATAAGCATTGCTCCTTAATGAGTATCTTATAAAAATTTCTTAATCGATTTTGGACTCAAACTTCCCTAGTTGATTACTTGTTTTAAAAATAAAACACGGACACCTAAATACCCCTTCGTACAAGCTTTGCACACTAGATTGTTCTTTAATTTCTAATGTGGCAGCCTCTGAGTAACTCCTTTCTCTCAAGCTTCTCTAATAATCTCTTGCTAGCATGTCCTAGCCTTTTATGCCTAAGGTAGCTTCCTCATCTTTAGCTACTAATGTTAGGTCATCAAACGACTGAGTGTAGACGTTCCCTTTTCTCTGACCTACAAACACAACCTCTCTTAAAGACTTATTAATGATTTTACACATATTAACATCAAAGACTATGCTCATTACTTTTTCACAGAGTTGGATTATAGTGATGAGATTATGATGAAATTTTGTAATATAAACAACATCAGTGAAAAAGAAAGTGTTGTTACCTACTCTGCCTTTTCCAACAATCTTACATTTACCATTGTCGTCCATAGTAACACTCCCACCTCTATAGTCTTCTAGGCTAAGGAACATTGATTTATCGCCTACCATATATCTAGAACAGCCTAAGTCCAAACACAATTCTTGTTGTTCCTTAGCCCGCCAAAATACCTACACATAGGAAGAAAAGGAAGACCTAGAAAACTTCATTAGTCCATTAGTGTTTGCGATAGAAAAGTTTAGTAATCCAAAATTATCAAGAATGCCTTTAGGAACCCAAATTTGTCTAATATTTTCGCATTTATACCCATTCCAACTTAAATTATCAAAGCCTTTAGTACCCAAATTTTTCTAACTTTTTTGCATTTGTTCCTATACCAACATCTATAGAAATTATATCCAATTTTACCATAACCTAAACATATCTGAAATACAGTTTTACCTTGGGCATTGTCAGTTTCCCCCATTGTGTTGTGATTTTCCAATCCAAGTCCTTTTCTATTGTTTACATATAGTTGATTTCCCTAAATAATATTCAATGACCTTTCACCTCTAGAAAATTTGTTTATAGTTGACTCAAGGGTTTGAAGTTCGTATTTAAATGGTGTGTGTCTTCCACTAGCATGGTAAAACTCTTAATAAAATTTTCTCTCTTTATGTCATCATTTTTTTAAAATCAAAGTCCCATTTTCATGAGTTTCAAGGTTTGTCTTACATTCATCCAACTCCCCTTATAAAGGCTAACTGCTTTCACATTCAAGTTTTTGAGCTTTTTTAATTTTTTCAAGTTTGGTTCCTAACCTATCATTTATGCAAAGTAGATCAACTTTTTTAGATTTCAATTTTTTGTTCTTAAGACTAAGATTATCAACTATTCCAGTAAGTTCATGACTCATTAGAGCAAATCTTAGTAAGTATAATTTGATACCTCACTTGAGTCATCATCACTATCATCATGAGTTGAACGTACCATCAAATACAAATTTGCTTCGGCCTCATCACTATTAGTGCAATCTTTTCCATCTTCATTGCCCCCAAGTTGTAGCGAATGTTCTTCTTTTATTCTTCTTTCCTTTCTCCATTTGAATTAGCAGACATTTGGTTTGGGTATGACCTTTCTTTTTACATCTATAACACGTGATTTTTCATTCGAATTATATGAGTTCTTAGATGACCTTGATTTGGCACCTTTCATTTTGATTGAAGATTTGGAAATCCTTTTGGACAATTTATTAAGACCATTCATAAACATTGCAAGCTCAGTGACATGATTATCTTCATCATCGCTGTCAAGAGTGCTGCAGAGCGCAATTGACTTTTTCTTGGAGTTTGAGCTGCCACGATCTTCCCTAGCTTTCATTCCATTTCATAAGTCTTGAGGTTTCTAATCAATTCCTCTATGCTTTATTTTGCTTAGGTTTTTGGATTCTTATATAGCTATTACCTTTGCCTCAAAATTCTTTGGAAGAACTCTCATTATTTTTCAAACCAACTCAACTTCTGTGTAGACCTTACCTAAATCTCTGAGATTGTATACCAACACTAAAAAGCATCTATACATCTCTTTTATGCCTTCGTCCTTTAGCACCGTAAATTTTTCATATTCATTGCTAAGTAGAGTGAGAAGTGATTCTTTGCCTTGAGATGTGTACCTTTATGTGTAACCTCCAAAGTGTGCCAAATTTCAAATGCAGTCGAACAATGAGAAATTTAATTAAACTCGGTTTTATCAAAAGCACAAATAAGAGCATTCATAGCTTTAGCATTTAATGAAAACAATTTCTTATCAGGTACGTCCTATTTGTCCTTAGGCCTAGGAAATTCTACATTATTAATTGTCATCATAGGTGGATGCATCCTATTTCTACTATTTCTCAAACATCATAGTCAACAGAGGTCATATATATTTTCATCTTACCTTTCTAGTGGGCATAATTAGTTTTTTTGAACATAGGTGGCCTAGCTATTGACTGACCCTTAGAAAATGCATTTTTTGAACTATACATGTCTTTGGAGTAAACTGAGCACCTAGGCTCTGATACTACTTGTAGGATCGTGCAATATACCATAGAGATGGGATGAATAGGATATTTTAAAAGTATTTCACAAAGTTACTAATAAAATATAGAATTGAGTACACAAACGTAAATGCATAAAATAAAGAACACATAGATATACCTAACTTTGGCCTAATGCCTACCGTTGCCCCCAATGTTATTACTAAAGTTAATATCCAAATGATTACAACTAGTAAACTCACAAACACCACTAACAAATATTATAACTCAATTCCTAATAACTCTGCTTGTACTTAATGCCTTAAGATCAAAATTTCCTAACTACAACACATAGCTCAATAAATATTATAGAGCTTAAAAATGAAAAAGAGCAGAAATAATTAAATAAAAAAAGTCACTCCCCTCTTGATTATCATGTGCCCTCCTTTTCCTATATTTAATTTAACACTTCCTCTTTAAAATTCACCTCACCAAAAAATTAACTTCACCCTACCTAAACAAATTGAATCCGCAACCCATATGAGCATTGCCGCCACTTCGATTAACTCGTGCACCTCGTTGTCACAATTATAATTAGCTCGTCGAACCACCAAGCGCTGCTGCCACTTCAATTAGCTCATGCACCTTGACGCCGTTATTCCGACTAGTTTGTCGAATCACAAACATTATTGCCAAGAATAGGAAGTCAACCTACTCTAGTTGACGTCTATGTGTTCAACATCGATCATTGCTTGGAATTCGAGATAGTAAACCGATTTGCATTTCCAATGAGATGTTAACGTTGTGAACATATTTATACATAATAAATAATTTTAAAATTTTAAAATAAAAATTAAAAATTAAAAATTAAAAAAAAATAGTTTAATATTAAAATTCTTTTTAAAATATAAACATATTTTATATATATCAATATATACTTTTAATTCTATATATATACATTTATATATATAATCATAACTATCTGTTTTTTGCTAGAAATAAACTATTTTTTGTTTATATATACATATGAAAAAATTTATTTAAATAAAAATTTTAATTTAAAATTTACGTTTGTATATATTTAGAAAATTTTATTCCTTGCTGGTTCAAATAAAATTATATATATGTATGTATGTATGAATATAAAAATTATTATATATATATTAAAATTTGCCATGAGGTGCTTATTTATAAAAAAACCAGATTTGATTGCGATTTTAATGTGTGTGTGTGTGTGTGTGTGTATATATATATATATGCACATATATATTTAATAATTACTTTAACCTATCAAAACACTTGAATTTTAAAAATAGAATTTATCAAACCTATTTAATTCTCAACTGAAATTAATTATTAATAAAATCATTTTTATGATAGGTGCCTAATGATTTAATAAAAAATTGAACAAGTCAAAACTTTTAAATTTGAATTTTACATCAATATAAATATTCTTAGTAAAAAATAATATATATATATATATATATATTTACAGTAATAAATTTATATTAATCATTCATATACACACATACACATACATACATACATACATAGTATGTATATATATATACATTTGTATATATGTATGTATGCCCAGGCAAGCCAGTTTTATAGTGGACCATTTATATTATATATATAAACCAAATATGTGGATTAAAAGACTTAATAGTAACAGATATATAATTTAGAATAAGAGAGAGATAACATTGTCTTCGCTATTAAATAGAAAAAAGAAATATATACAGGCTAAATGCCTCCAATGAGGCTATGTGCAAAAGAGTGGTAAGAATCATATATGGAATGTTTCCACTAATACTCAACATCTATATGAGCAATCCTATCATCAGAAATGGATATTGAGTTGCGTAAAGGTAGCTGCCTTGAAGGAGTGATCTCAATCGATTCTTTGGCATATTAAAGCTACTGATGCCTCTTAGTGTTAACACCAAAACATATCTACTCTCTAATATGATTATCTATCCAGTTGACTCATTTCAAATGCTGAAAAAGAGGAATGTTAGAGAGACAGACCTAGATTGGAATAGAAAGCACTTGCTCACGGGTAATATCAACTGAGGGGCTCTACTGGGTAATGATAAGGAATTTCCCTTCAATAATAACCTGATCGGCCTTAAGGATATGACTTCTCTCTATTGGGTATGATAACTTGATAAAATGCATGGACTTGTCATAATGGACATCAACCTTCCCTTTAAGATGCTAAGAATTAAGTACTTCCTTTTAACTACATCATAATGAGGAGAGTCATCTAAAAAGAAACTAATTAGGCCGTCCTTCCAAAAAGAAATGCCAGCTTCAACTACTTCAGTGGGAGGAGCTAAAGGGTTATCTAAGCAGTTCACAACATACTGCTTAGGGATGTAAATTTCGTACTCGGTTTCCACTTGAAAAGAGAGGTCCAAGTATTTGGGCGTTTCAAACGCAATATTTTCTCATTTGGATCAACGTTCACAACATCGACCAAAACACCAACCAAGTTATTATTAGAATTGTTCACAAATATAGTACAATTGAGCATAGAGGATAATATCTTATTTATGGTATCATTTGATAAGGGCATAGAAGCCTGAATACCAACTTTAGTTGAAGTTTGAACATTGGAAGGAAGCACAAAAACACTAATACTCTTCTCGATAGAAAGAGTATCTGACACATCTCCTTGGCAAGCAGTAGGCACCACGGCAACAACATTATCCGTAGTTGGAGATAAAGGAGAAAAACTGGATATTTCCAAATTATTAATGACGATAGGGGATTTCACACTAGGTTTGTATGCTTTTCCAGGATGAAAGAGAGCATGGGGTTCATGTTAGAATAGTGTTAGAGACACTGAGATAGCATTAGCTGAAAGAGAAAATTTTGAAGTGTCAATTCTGGAAGAAAGAAGTAAAGTTTCTTGACCATGTAGTCTCAGGAGAAGGGTTATCAGTTGATCTAACTAAGATTGAAGTGGTTAATAGTTGGAAGAGACCCGAGACAGTGATCGAGATAAGAAGTTTTCTTGGATTGGCTGGATATTAGTAGAGATTTATCAAGAATGTTTCGCTAATAGCAGCACCCCTGACTAAGCTAACTATAAAGGACATGAATTTTATTTGGTCCGACAAATGTGAGGAAGCATTCCTTAAGTTAAAGCATTTGTTGACTAATGCGCTAGTGTTAGTTGTGCCAGACGGCAATCAATGTTAGTAGTGTATACCGATGCATGTGGGATTGGATTAGGAGTTGTGTTGATGCAGAAGGAAAGGTAATTGCCTATGCTTCTTGATAGCTCAGACCGCATGAAGTAAGATATATGACCCATGATTTAGAGTTGGTAGTGGTGATCTTCACATTGAAAGTGTGGAGACATTATCTTTTGAAGAAAGATTTGACTTGTACATGGATTATAAGTCTTTAAGGTATTTATTCTCTCAAAAGGAGTTGAATATGAGACATCAGAGATGGCTAGATTTTTTAGCAGCTTATGATTTCGATATAAAGTATACACCGGGGAAAGGTAATAAAGTAGCAGATGCTAGCAGAAAAACATCTGAATGTGGTGTTAACTATGTTGACAGGATGGAAGGATCTTGAGGCATTAACTACGTGTAGTTTGCAGTTAAGACCAACTTCTAGTTCTAGTCAGAGTACTGCCATGATATCCTATTTGGAAGTTCGACCGTTTTGATCAAAAGGGTTGCTTCTAAACAGAGAGATGATCCATTGTTCGCCGAGAAGATTAGAAGGCTAAAGATAGGAACTGAGATTGATGATCTGAAAGATTTTAGTGTTAACTAGAAGGGATGGTTGAGAAAGAAGGGATGGTTGTGTGTTCCGAATGTTGGAGACCTAAGGAAAGAAGTTCTTAAGGAATGTCATCGATCGAGGTTTACGATTCATGAGGAACCAAGATGTATCAGTATATGTAGAAAAGTTTCTTCTGGGAAGGTATGAAGAGGAATGTTGGCTTATGGGTAAACAATGTTCGAATTGTCAGTAAGTAAAAGTCGAACATCAAAAGCCGAGTGAGTTGCTTCAGCCTTTAGATATACCAGTTTGGAAATGGGATTCGATATCCATGGACTTTATTGACTGGTTGCCAAGATGAAATCGAGGAAATGAGAGTATATGGGTCACAGTGGACAGACTGACTAAGATCGCACATTTCATTCCCGTTAAGTCAACCAAGACGGCAATTATTTTGACTAAGTTATTTATGAAGAACATAGTAGACTGCATGGAATTCCTAGTAGTATAGTTAGTGACAGAGATACATTGTTTAGTAGTGAGTTCTGGAAGAGTCTATAGGAAGTGTTAGATACCAAGCTTAAGATGAGTACCGCTTATCACCCTCAGACAGATGGGCAGACAGAGAGAGTCGGCAAGGTACTCAAGGATTTTTTGAGAGCTTGCATTCTAGATTTTGGTGGATCATGGGATGACCACCTATACTTGGTTGAGTTTTCCTATAATAATAGTTTTCAGACTAGTATTGGAATTGCGCCTTTCGAAGCTTTGTATGGAAGGCCATGCAAGTCATCAGCATATTGGTTAGAAACCGGAGGCTGGTTAGTCTTAGGTCCATATCTAATGAGAGAAGCAACAGAGAAAATTGAGTTAATCTGAGGTAGGACGAGAGAAGCTCAGTCTAGACAGAAAAGTTATGCGGATAGAAGACGTAAGGATCTAGAGTTCTCAGTTGGAGATAAGGTTTTTATTAAAGTATCACCGATGAAGGGTGTGGTACATTTTGGAAAGTCAAGGAAACTGGCACCGAGATACATTGGACCGTTCCCAGTTATAGAAAGGATCGGAAAGCTTGCATATCGAGTAGAGTTACCGAGCAGTTTGGCAGATGTCTATAACGCTTTTCATGTTTCTCATCTTCAGAAGTATGTGCATGATACAGAGACTAATATCACTTCGACCTCATTAGAAGATTTAGTAGTAGAACTGGATTTGACTTTTGTTAGGCAACCAGTTCGGGGTGTAGTGAGAAATGAGAAGAATATAAGGAACAAGACGGTTAAGTTGGTGAAAGTTCAATGGAGCGACAATGAAAAAGACTATACTTGGGAGACAGAGAACATGATTAGCGATACTTATCCTGAGCTGTTATGAGGGCATGTTCTATATTTATCGTGTATAGATTGTATGGCTGGTAGGATATATAGCTTTGGTTGCATGTTTATTATGCTTATTTTGTAGTCCTTACTGAATTTCGAGGACGAAATTCTTTAGTGGAAGCCTGTAATACCCTTAATTTTTTTTAATATTATTCAGAACATTTAATTGGATAAACTAAATAGAATATTGTAGATAATTAATAAGAATAAGATTTGGGCAATTAATCTGGTCGTGCCTTAATGAATTAAGATAAGTTTTTGAAAAATTAACATACAAGAGAATGTTTAAGAGGGGAATTTTAGGAAATAGACCTAAACCCTTTGCCTTAAACCCTTACCACTCATTCCATCTCATTTTCCATCATTCACAAAACAACTAAAGAAAACTAAGGGAGGTCGGCCATAGAAAGGAAGTCAAAATCTAGAGATTCAAGGGAAGAAGCTTAAGAAATCAAAGCAACACCAAATCTCAAACTCCAACCATTAATCTAAGGTGAATAATATCACTTATCATCTCTTTAATCCCTATTTTGATTTGGTTATGGATAATACCCGAATCTCATGTGTTTGATTGATCAAGTTATGATCTAATAATCATTATTTGGATACATAACGGTTAATGGGAATTTTTGGAATTAATTATAAATAGTTTAATTCGGTTTTGGGGTTAATTCAGAAGTTTTTATTCTCCAAATGTTTTGAAATGTAGATATGTGATGTAAAACAACAATTTGAAGATGGGTTTTTAATTTCATAATTTCCCTAGATAGAATAAATATTTTATGAATTTCTAGTGAGAAAAGGAAGCAATTAGGGTATTATTTAATTTAAATAATTAAATAATGATTTTCCACCTAAAATTTTTAAATGGTAAATAAAATGATGTGTTCGATTTTATGTGAATTTTTGGTATTTTTCCATATAATTTTGAATTATGGAGAATTATTAATGCTAGAATATGCATATAAAAGTTTAATTAATTATGGTTAGTAATTAATTATTTGAAATAATGTTTTGGATCTCGGAAATAGGGTGCGAAAGTTTTCAGTAAAGAAAATTGATAAAGTTTTGTAGTCAATAAGCTTTTGACAAATTATAGAGGTTTGGTGAAAAGTAATATCTTTTTATAGTAATTTTGCAATTTTCGGAATAATTACACCTTTGCCATGTCGACATCAGCCATGTTGAGCCATATTTCACCACACTTTATCGTCATCGACGTGGAACAAACCAATATGCATGATGTTAACGAGTTTGGCATGAAGCAAATTGGGTTGGAACCTCGTCGAGGTTATATTAACAAAGATAGAGAAATGGACCTCGAGGTGGACATGTCAATGCGCATGATGCCACGTTTTATATTAGAAAGCATGCTGTCGGACATACTACTCAACATTTTTGCCTCATCAACCTAAATGGTCATCAATCCTACACCACGCTACTTTAAATTGTCATCGAGCCTATGTGGTTATTAACTAGTTATCAAGTTTACTCTGTGCCGCTTTCAAAATTGATATCGAGCCTTGTCAATGCCGATTTTAACTAATCTTTGAGCTTCTTAATAGGTGGATAACCTATGTATCATAAGGATCAACGACTTCATTGTCATCGAGGATCGTGATGCCATATGTTTAGTCTTCAAGTTTGAATAGGCGAAATGTCCTATGCTTTTACATCGACATGATATGATGTCGATGTTGATCAAATTATGATGCTTTGAAAGCAATAAACCTTATATCATTTTCAATCAAGTATATGGCAATATAAAAAGAGTTTTGCAAATGGCATTAGACTATGAAAATACAAAGAGATGATTTCCTTATTTAAATTATGGGTTAAGGGTATTAACCATACACAATTAAGAAAATTATTACAAGGACTTTAATTATGGATGTCGATGCTTATACACATCGAGCTTATAAACGGCGGAGAGCCATTTGTGGCAAATATTTAACTTCAAACCTTAGGGACATTAAGGTATATCTTAATGAGTTGACATGAAATCTTTTGGGGTTACTAGTGTATGTCACCCTGAAATTTAAATAACTAAGGGGACATAACTTAATTGGGGACACCAATAGAAATAAGTTATACATGTGGATAGCATGGATTAATGTCGAACATGTGGGTAGCATGGAGTAAAGTTAAACATGTGAGTAACATGGGATAAATAGAAACATGTGGATAACATGAATTAAATAGCCAAGTGATAGGTTCATAGTCATCCTATGAAAACTATGGGATGTATGATGGATAGTCTACATTATGCCGAAGATGGATAGTCTCTAATTAGTTAATTTAAGGGTTCATAGTCATCCTAGGGAAACTATTAGATATAAGATGGATAGTCCGCATCAGTTTAAATGATAATATATGAGATGGATAGTCCACATTAGTTTAAGTAAAATAAAATGTGAGATGGGTAGTCTACATGAATATAAGACAGCTAGTCAATTAGAAATTAGATGGGTAGTCTAATGTATATGGGATGGGTAATCTGGTACATATGACATGTTTATATAGTATCATATAATTCTATTATAACCATTGTGGATGCAGGAGCACGATATATAGTTAAGATGTTTAACTAGGTACTGGTGAAGGGAAACCTGTTTCGCACAGCGGGATGGTCTCACTAGATATCTATTGGTTTTAGATGGTAGATTATTATTCACACCTGACTTTTTGTTTGACCCTAAGTTTTTGTTTTCCCCTTAAACTCTCGGGTGCTCATTTGAGTAGGTTGAGAGTAATGGCTTTTTCAGGTTCTCTTTAGATGAATAAACTTTTGGAGACGTGCAGGAAGAAATCTAGCTAATAGGAGCTATATATCTATTTTCACCGTGTTTTGATTCTGCTTTTGTGTTGTAATGGCAAGTTGTATTAAATGCTAGATATTTGACTCTAAATACCCAAGGGGGCATCTACATATGTTGCTCTTGGAATATTTTGTGATAAATATATTTTCTTTGATCGTGGTTTGCGAATTGGGATTATGTAATGAAATTGAAATCGTATTGTGAAATGAGATGAGAAAATTTATTTTAGAAATTGTGTTGAATTTCCATATTCATCTGTTTCTGGTATTATCAAAATAATTAACATAGCCGCATTTTGTCACCAGAAATTAATAACTATGGATGACTATAGCATCCGTAGCACTTAGTTTCAGGCCTCAAAATAGGGGATGTTACACTTGTGTAGTGCGTAGCTAGGTAACCAGTTTCTTTTTGTTGGCCGCAATTGTGCGGTACGACCCCCGTTTTTGGCTTTTAGTTTCTAAAATAAACTTGTACTTAGTTTTCAAGTTTCCATATGTAAATAAAAACTCTTTCGTTTCTGTCCAGCTTTTGTACAGACCTTGCTTAAGTGTTCGAGCTATTACATTTTCCATTCAATGTACTTGTAATTCATTGTTCGTCGTTGAAGTTGCAATATCTTTCGATTGCCTGTTGCTTCGAGCATCGATCCAACAAATCCATCTCAAGGCCTCCTTTCGGTCATTGCCTTAGGTCGTATCAAACACTAGATGCGAGCCACAGCGTGGCGCTGTCGTGTCCGGCGGTTAAGTGATTATACTCCTACCCCCAGTCTTAGGTTGGCGGAGTTAGTTCATGGACGGTCGGGTCCCATCCATGATGAGTTTATACTCCTTCTGTCGGGTTCAGGATAGAGTTAGAGAATGAACGATCAAATCGCACTCATTCGTTTTGTTTATACTTTTATCCGCACTTTGAGAATCAGAGTTAGTTGACGGGCGGTCAATTACACCCGTTTGATGTTCATAATCTAACCCACACTTTGAGTACTAAAGCTGTTCTGGGAAACGGTCGGATCACATTTCCTTTGATTAATTCCCGTGCCTCCAAGTTAGGGGCAAAAGTCAAGAGTGGTCAATTGTATCAAAACCAGTCTTACTTTATGTTCTTCACATCGAATCGGGAGACAAAGTTAGTTAACGGATGGTTGAGTCACACCCGTTCTCTATTTTATACTCATCCTGTCAGATAGAGGGCGAGAGTTAATGGATGAATGGTCGAGTCACGTTCATTTTGTTTAATTCGACTATGGACCCGAGTAACTGGTTGGCACCAAACTCCAAGTACTTGTTGGTTTATATTATGCATATGTGGATGTATGTTGGTTGTATATCACAACTATTATATTATGCACAAACAATTCACAGATGTGGAAGGAACTTCAGACTTTATTGCATACCGAAAAAGAAGCGACATAATCTATCTTATTACATGGCTTTGAATTCCACTACAAAAGCAAATTCTAAATGAAATACAAGTTAATGAAACAAAATAAGTGAAATAGCATCGTACATGCTCGTTATTCCATGCCTAGGAAGTGTGATGCCATTGACAGTCACTAGCTTGAAAGTTCCATCTCCAAGCTTCTGATTGATGATATGCGGTCCTTCCCATTTCGGATCCATGTTTGTGGGGCTAGGAAAACTCCATTTCAGGACAAGATCGCCAATTTCAAAGGTCCTGGTTCGAACTTTAACATTGTCGTATCGGGCGACTCGGTGTCGGTGTGCAGTTGCCCTCAAATCAGCTTCTTCATACTTCTCATCAACCATATCTAGAGATTCCAAATGGGGATCTCTATTAGTTCTGGAGTCATAATAAGTCGCTCGATGAGAAAGGACTTCAAGTTCTATAGGAATCACGGATTCGGAACTATAAGTAAGGGCGAATGGAGTATGGCCAGTCGCAGACTTATGGGTGGTTCTATATGCCCATAATGCTAACGGTGGTTCATCAACCCACTTGCCTCTGGCCTTTTCCAAATGCTTTTTTCAAAATGAACTTTATGATTTTGTTGACAGCTTTGACTTATCTATTAGCTTTGACTTACCCAAATCTTTTTTCGATGTGATGTCGGGGACAGAAGACTTTGAATTCATCACTATCGAATTGGGTCCCGTTGTCGGTTATGATTGTTCAGGGGAGACCAAAATGACAAATGATGTTTCAAACAACAAAACTGATTACTTTCTTCATAGTTATCGTGGCTAAAGGTTCGACTTCAGCCCATTTAGTGAAGTAATCAACTACTACGACGGCATACTTTGCACCACCTTTGGAGATCGGCAAAGTGTCGATGATGTCAATACCCCAAGTAGCAAACGGCCATGGACTGACCATCTGAGTGATTTTCGTCAGTGGGACTCTCGAAATTTTCACAAACATTTGGCACATGTCGCATCACCGAGCATAACCTGTTGCGTCTCGATTGACAGTTGGCTAGAAATAACCATAGCAGAGTATCTTCTTCGCCAGGATTTGCCCCTTGGTGTGATCGCCACATTCTCCTTCATGGACATCTCTTAATACTCGCTTGATTTCATCGTTGGCGACACACCAAAGCAAGGGGACGGAGAAACCTTTCCTGTACATGACTCCTTCTTAAAGGATGTATCGCGAGGCTTTACGAAGGATCTGTTGTTTTTCATTCCTCTGTTCGGGAAGGATTCCCTTTGCAAATAGTCTTTAATCAGAGTCATCCACGACTCCTTCTCGAGCTCCGTCTCTATGACCCAATCAATCTCCATTTGGTCAATGCTCGAAGCATTGAGTACTTCAACTAGGACCAAGCCCCTTTACTGTGCATCCCCAGAACTGGCCAGCTTGGCCAGCGAGTCGGCTTTCTCATTTTGTTCTCTGGGGATGTGTATAATAGTGTAATGCTCAATATTGGTGAGTAGCTCTTGGACCTTACTGAGGTGAGGAGAAAGTCGCGCTCCATTGGCCTGATATTCTCCCTAGACTTGATACACTACTAATTGGAAATCACAGAAAATCTGCAAAGCTTTTACTCCTAGCTCTTTGCCAGTTTAAGCCCAGCGATCAAGGCTTCATATTCAGCTTCATTATTTGTTGCAGGGAAGTCAAATTTTAGGGCATAGTAGATCGAGTGCTCCTTAGGAGTTACTAGTATAACTCCGGCGCCAGAACAACGATCTTAAATGCTCCATTCGTGTACATCTTCCATTGGATGGTAAGTTCTTCACTGCTCTACTGAGAGTCGTCTTATGCAGTGAATTCGGCTATGAAGTCCGCTAGTGCTTGTCCCTGGATGGCTCTTTGAGGGATAAAAGTGATATCGAACTGGCTCAATTCGATGTTCCATTTAAGTAACCTCCCAAACGTCTCAGGTCGCTGTAGGACCTGTCGTAACGGCTGATTGGTAAAGACAATGATAGGATGAGCCTGGAAATAAGGGGGGAGCTTTCTTGACGCAATCAAAAGGCAATACGCGAGCTTTTATAGCTTTGGATAGTTTCTTTCAGCACCTGTTAACCGCTTGCAAACATAGTATATTGGCCTCTGGATCTGATTCTCTTCATGAAGCAGTGCGACACTTATGGCATGTTCCGACATTGCCAGGTAAATATATAAGTCTTCATGATCCAGTGGTTTGGACAGGAGGGGGGTCTCTCTAAGTGATGTACCAGAGCTTGAAATGCATCAATACAATCTTGGGCCCATTCAATGTTTCTCTTCCCTCTCCTGATTAAGTCTAAAAAAAGAAATGCACTTATCGGTGGCCCTGGAGATGAATCTACTCAGAGTGAGGACCTTCCCATTTAGACTCTGCACCTGCTTAATTGTCTTTGGTACTTGAATATCTCTGATCGCTTGAATCTTCTCGAGATTGGCTTCAATTCCATGAGAGTTGATGATGAAATCCAAGAATTTCCCCGACGCAATGCCGAAAGAGCATTTCAAGGGGTTAAGTTTCATTCCATATTTTCGAAGAACACTAAACATCTCCACTAAGCCATCAATGTGGTCTTTCGATCACCGTGACTTCACGAGTATATCATCCGCATATAATTCCATTAATCACTGATCTGGTCTTTGAACATCCGGTTGACCAATCTCTGGTAAGTAACTACGGCGTTCTTTAGTCCAAAAGGCATCACAACGTAACAGTACGTCCCCAAATCGATAATGAAGCTGATGTGTTCCTAGTCGGGGACGTGCACTGGGATCTGATTATATCCAGAGTATAAGTCCATGAATCAAAGTAGTTCATGTCCAACGGTTGAGTCTATAAGCTAGTCGATCCTTAGAAGTGGAAAGCTGTCTTTCAGGCATGCCTTGTTCAAGTCTGAGTAGTCGACGCACGTCCGCCACTTTCTGTTAGCTTTACTCACAAGAACTGGATTGGATACCCATTTTGAGTAAAGGGCATCATGGATAAACCCATTGTTTTTTAGTTTATCCACCTCCTCTTTAATTGTTGCTGATCTCTTCGAATCCATGTCGCGTCATTTTTGTTTCACCGGGACATGCCTCGGCACGATATTCAATGCATGGCTTGTGATAGTCGATGAGATCCCATACATGTCAGAATAAGTCTAAGCAAACACATCAAGATTCGCTCAGAGAAAGCTAGCTAATTCCTTCATCATCATTGCACTGAGCCGTGATCCGATCTTCAGGACCTGTGATGGGTCGTCGTGGCTGACCGTGATGTCGATCGTCAGCTCAGCAGGTGCAGCCTTGGTTTCTTTAGGCTCCTTTTCTTCATCTCTTAGATCTATATCTTTATAAAACCGACTATGGTGCTTGAGCCAAGGCTCGGACGCTTATTGCTAAGCTTTATTAGTTTTGATGTAGAGAGGCTTTTCCACATCCTTTCCTTTCTCCCTTCGCCGAGCGTCTCTCAACTCAGCCACATAACAGGCATGCCTAGTTCCCTGGTCTCCATGGATAACCCACGCCATTCTCTATTGGGAATTTGAGGGTCAAACACCATGGGGCGATTGCTGCCCTGAATTCAGCAAGGGCTGATCGTCCCAGAAAAGCATTGTACAGAAACTTCACATCCATCACAACAAATGAAGCACTCACACTCTTTTTCGGCTACCGTCTCCTAACTCCACCGGCAGCTCGACATAGCCTACTGCTTCAGTTGTACTACAGTTAAAGCCATGAATATGGGCTTTACATGGTTTTGGATCTTTGGCTTCTAGTAACATCTGGTCGTATGCCTTCTTGAAAATGATATTCGCAGAACTTCCATAATCAGTCAGAATCTTACTCATCAAGGTAGGGCCGATCATGGCCGAGATCACCATTGGGTCGATCATAGGGGCTCCATCTTGTCTGCTTCTCTACTCTAAAACACGATATCATCTGTTATAGTTCGTTGTTGCTTTGCTGGAGCACCATTCTCTGTGTTCGAGCAACATTCAATGTCAACATGTCTGATAGCGTTCACATAATGATCCATTTCGTTCCAGCTTTTGTCGGCCGAATGTGGCCCTCCAATAATGGTATTAATAACTAATCTCCCTACTATACACCGAGGTTCCTCAGCACTGGCCGGAGCTTGTCCTCGATTAGGGTTAAATGTCCCTTGCCTGCCATCCTACGGGGCTTTAACAAATTGATACAGCTTTCTTTCTCAAACTAACTTTTTAATAACATCACGGATGTGGCGACACTTGTCCATAGTATGTCCATAACTTTTGTGAAATCTACAATACTTTCTGGATTATCTCTGCTTCTCCGTCGGTTCCTTCGGAGGTGGTTTCCTGTACTACATAGTAGTACAAGTCGATAGATAAACGTTCCTTAGCAACGCATTCAACGACATGCATGTATCAAATGATGAGATCCTTGGCTTTCCTCTCCCAAAATCCCACCTTCTATTACGGTTTCTATCACCGCCTTTCTTTTGCTCATTCGGTTTGTTCTGAACATTGATTTGATATTTCCGAAACTATCACTAGACCACTTCACTGCCACATTACTTTGTACTCCCCCGATGCTTGGGCCTGCAATGTTTCTCTTCCTAGTTTGCTTTGCTTCCTCCTTTCTCAGAAACTGAGCCGCCTTTGCAAAGAAACATTCAAACATAGAAGGAGGTTTTCCCAATAACTAATTGCCAAATTCAGAATCGGGGTCGACTCCCCTAGTCAGTGCCATGAGTATTGCGTCATCATTCGAATTATTGACTTTTGTAACAACTAACCTTTCCATGAAATCTTTCAGTGACTCCCTCGAAGCCTTGACCAAGCTAGAGTGACATTACATCCTTGGGGCGAGTCGTGTGCATGCGGAACTACTTTACAAACTTCTTTGCTAACTCATCAAATGAAGAGATTGATCGTGGTGGTAGCTTGGTAAACCACATGGTCGTAACATCTTCTAAGAAAATTGGGAAAACACCTGCACTTGACTGCATTAGTGGTTCGGGCAGAGTCCATGTGCCATTCATACTTCAAGAGAGCTACCCGGGGTCAGTTTTTCCCGCATAGGCAGACATCGTAGACATATGGAACCTCCGTGGATATTCTGCATGTAGAATGTTGTCTGTGAATGGAGTATGACTTCTGGAGAGTCCCCTATCATTGTTGGTCAAGGCTTGACTTTCTTTCACTAGCTTCCTCACCATAGCTGTTAAGTCTGGTGTTTAGAGAGTTGGTGCCTGGCGATAGTCATGTTCCACCTCACATGAGCGACCTAATCCACGCATCTGGGCAATGCCACATTGCCTTGGCTCCTCGAGCTCTTGATCCATTTCCTGAGCAGTAGTTCCATCGTCGTCTCTCAACTGTGGTTCAACCAAATTCGCCTGAGCTCCAGCACCTTGATTGATCACGGCACCTCCAGAGTGAGATCCTCTACCTACATGTCGATCGCCTCCTTGATTAGAGGGTTCAGTGTTGATCCCCCTGGGGGATCAATACTGATTGGTGCCGATTGGCCATAGCCGATCACCTAATCCCATCCCGATGCTCTAGCTGCATATGCATCTGTTTTGCGACGTCTGCTTCGGTCATAGTCGTTAGATGAGGAGGAGTATTTTGATCCTAAATATGGAGTAGGCTCCCTCCTTGTCTTTCCACGCTGATCTTTCAACTAGTTCATTAGGTCGATGTTAGCCTAGATTTGCTGGTTAAGCTGCTGAAGGCTATCCATCAGTTCCTTTATTGGGACTTCAAAATCAGTTTTGGTGATGTGCTCAATTAGATTCTGGGCATCGGCAGTCGTCGATTTTACATTTTGATCAACTTGTTGAACACTAGCATCATCATTGACTTCATCAGCATGGGAAGTAGTAGACTTTCCTTTGGCCATGGCTAATAACATCCTTTAAGGTCTTCTTCAAATCTGAGTAGAAATGAAAACATGTCGGTAGAAATTTGGATCCATCTCGCGGATATGGGAATCTAGCGGTAGATGATGAAATCAAAATTAAAACAGAGGAAACAAGCAGAAAACAGGTAAAAAACAATGACAAACAGATTTATATTGGTTCGGCATTAAATGCCTACGACCACTTTGATAAAATAGCTTTATTAATCACATGAATTTTTGAGTACAAAAGAGATCGGATCGGAATCCGTAATTACAATGGAGTACAAAGAAAACAACAGCGTAAAAGATCCCTCAAATGAGTTGTGAACCCTGTATTTATAGGCGTAGATGACTGAATATCTTCCTGAAAATTCGCCAGCAAAATCTCTAGATGTTGACGAGGTTACCCATAAATTTTGAGGCGCATCGGGAAGCGATCGAGGCCGATCAGTCGAGACGTCCACGTGGCGGCGCACGATCGGTTGTGTGGGTCCTCCTCCATGCTAGCTTCATGTTTCCAATTTTTTTTCATAGTTGTCTTCATGTTTCCAATTTTTTTCATAGTTTCCTTCATGTTTTTAGAGATATCGATCGATTCCAGTTGATTTGAATTGCCGATTCATGCTATTCATAGCCATAGTGATCTGATCCGATCCCCTACCTAGGGGAAGCACTAATCCACATAGAAGATTCCGAAGAGTCTATCTCTTGACTTCGCTTGATCGTTGCTTCACACTATTGTCAATGTTTGATCTCTGGTCTTTATGATCACATCTCCAGGCTGCTTGCCTTGTCGATCATCAGGTCTAACTTATCCAATCGGTCTGAATATAGCCAGATCAAAAGGATGGATAACACACACTTAACCCAAAGACTATCGTGTTTGTTGAGCACATTATCAAAATGTTTAAAGAAAGTTTCTTGCTTCCAGAGCTTCATGTTCTTTATTCCCAAACCGTCATTTGCTTGTGTTTTTTCAACCTTGCAGAAAGCCGAAGGAACAAGCTTTCTTGAGTACATATTTCCAGTCCACAAGAATTGATTCATAGCTTGTCTGATCTGTTAATTAACCTGGATGATAGAATAAAGCATCTGCACCAATATACTATCATAGCATAAATAATAGCTTTTATAATAATTAGTCTACCTACTTGTGATAAGCACCTATTAACCCATTCATAGTTCTGGTGATCTTTTCATAGAGTGGCGGGAAATTAGCGTAGCCAATTTTCCTAGTTGTTAGGAGGATACCTAAATGAGTTGAACTTTCAACCAAGGCAGGTAATGAAACAAGCTCATGAAGATGAATCCTTAGAAGGCCAGAAACTCCTGCTAATTTTATGGAAGATTTTTAGGGTTTATCTAGAGACTAGCAATGCATTGGAAAGTGTTCAAAGTCTTAGTGAAGCTAAGCAAAGATACTTCAGTTGGTTTGGTGAAAATTATTACATCATCAACAAAAAAGTGTAGAAATACAATGCTCCTTACATTTAGAATCAAGTAAAAACTCCTTCTTAAAATAACCTTATTTACCAGCTGCGTGTAAAATATTAGAATTAATTCAAATTGTTTTTTGGATTAATTAGAAGTTCCTAATGTTTAGGAACCAGTTGTTGCATTTCTGTTTTTTGCTTTCCTGCATTTTAGTAGTTGACAGAGTGGTGATCCTATTGTCTAGGCATTACTTCAGTCGTGGTTTAAGGCATCAGTTGCTACCACATTATTTTCTATTTAAGCATTGTATTTTCCATTCAATTAATATAAGAAAACTTTTCCCTTTCTCATATTTGTTTTTTACAAAAAACCTCACAAGATTCACAACAAATTGGTATCAGAGCTTTAGGTTTCGTATCCTAGGACTTGTCATGGCTTCAAATGGAGCAAGCTCAAATGGTTACTCTCAATTGCCAATATTTAAGGGTGTCAACTATCAATTCTGGGAATTGAAGATGAAGACTCTGTTCAGATCACAAGAGCTCTGGGAACTGGTTGAAAATGGGTTTGAAGATACCAAACCAGCAGAACCAGATGCAGCTCTTAGGGAGAAGAGAAAGAAAGATGCCAAGGCTTTGTTTATCATTCAGCAGGCCTTGGAGGAGGAGTTCTTTTCTCGGATCGCTTCTGCTACTACATCAAAGGAGGCCTGGGATATTCTGAAATCAGAATATCTAGGTGACAAGAAGGTAATCAAGGTGAGATTACAAACTTTAAGGAGAGAGTTTGAGACTTCTCTCATGAGTGACAAAGAGTCTGCACAAGACTATTTGTCCAGGGTATCAAGAGTAGTGCAGCAGATGAGGGCATATGGAGAGAAAATATCAGATGAGCAGGTTGTTGGGAAGGTGCTGAGGAGCCTGACAAAGAGGTATGATTACATTGTGACTGCCATTGAGGAATCAAATGATTTAGAAAAATATTCATTTGATGACTTGATGGGATCACTTCTTGCACATGAAGAAAGAGTGAACAGATCTTCAGAAAAGAAGGAGGAGCAGGCATTTGTCTCCAAAGGTGATTCTTCAGGAAGATCAAATAAGTCAGGAAGAGGTAGAGGAAGGGGAGGCTTCAGAGGGAGAGGACGTGGCAGGTCATCTGGCAAATCCTCATCTGAAGCTCAGTCTAAAGAGGCTCAAGTTTCAAGAGGTCCCATGAAGTGTTACTACTGTAACAAGCCAGGACATAAAGAAGTCAACTGCTGGCAGAAAGCAAAAGATCAGAATGAGCAAAATTCTGATCAGAAAGTGAATGTTGCTGAACAGGAAGAAAGGCTTTTCTTGACTAGAGAAGAGTCAAGTGAAGTCAAAAGTAATGTTTGGTATATTGACAGTGGTTGCTCTAATCACATGTCAAGTACCAAGTCCATGTTCAGGGATTTGGATGAGGCAATGAAGAGCAAAGTCAGACTTGGTGATGACAAGTTATTGGCTATTGAGGGTGTTGGCACTGTTGCTATAAAATCTGAGCAAGGTAACACTAAGCTACTGCATAATGTCCAATATGTTCCTTTTTTAGCCTATAACTTACTGAGTGTAGGACAATTATTAGGCAGTGGATATTCTTTGCTATTTGATAATGACTCAGTTGAGATCAGGGATAAAAAATCAAATGAAATTGTAGCTATTTCTTCCATGGGTAGAAATAAAATGTTTTCCCTAGATCTAGTGAAGTCTGTAAGTACTGCATTGACAGTAAAAAAGGATGACAAATCAAGACTTTGGCATCTTAGATATGGGCATTTAAATATGCAGAGTTTAAGGTATCTGAGTAGCAAAGAACTTGTGAATGGGTTGCCTGTAATTGGTGAGCTTGGGACTTGTGAGGGCTGTATTTATGGGAAGCAGACTAGAGGTTCTTTCCCATCTGGAAAAGCTTGGAGAGCTAGTGAATGTTTGGAATTAGTCCATGCAGATCTCTGTGGACCTATGCAGACGGAATCTTTAGGAGGGAGTAAATATTTTTTGATGTTTACTGATGATTGCAGTAGGATGAGTTGGGCTTACTTCCTTAAAACCAAATCTGAGTCATTTGAACATTTCAAAAAATTTAAGGCTATGGTAGAAAATCAGAGTGGTAAAAAATTGAAGTGTTTGAGGACTGACAGGGGGGGTGAGTTCACATCTAATGAGTTCTCAAATTTCTGTGAGAATCGTGGCATAAATAGAGAGTTGACAGCCCCATACACACCAGAGCAGAATGGTGTTGCAGAGAGAAAGAATAGAACTGTTGTTGAAATGGCTAGGTGCATGCTGTGGCAAAAGAGATTGCCAAATGACTTGTGGAGTGAGGCTGTGTCCACTGCTATTTATATTCTGAATATCTCACCAACAAGAGCTATTCAAGATAAAATTCCTTATGAAATATGGAGTGGAAGAAGGCCAAATGTTGATCATCTCAGAGTATTTGGGTGCATAACATATTCTCTAATTAATTTGAGATCAAAACTTGATGAGAAATCAATTAAATGTATTTTCATTGGGTATGCTACCCAGTCTAAAGCATATAGGCTGTACAATCCTGAAAATGGGAGTATTATTATCAGTAGAAATGTGGTTTTTGCTGAAGAAGAAATTTGGGATTGGTCAAGGCAGGGTAATAATCACAGGGAGTTCACTTTTGAGTGGGAATCAGAATCACAGCCTGCTCAACATGAGCAAAATGGATCAGCTGCAGCATCACCCATAACATCTCCTGCAGCATCTGAAACAGAATCAGAAAACTTATCTTCATCTGATGAGTCTCCTCCAAGGAAGATGAGGTCCTTAAAAGAAATTTATGAGACATGTGGCTTTGCACTTGTTACTGCAGAACCAGTAAACTTTGATCATGCAGTAAAAGAAGCAGAATGGCAAATAGCCATGGAAGAGGAGATCGGGTCCATTCAGAAGAACAAGACTTGGGAATTGGTTGATTTACCAGTCAATAAAAATGTTATTGGATTGAAGTGGGTATTTAGAACCAAGTTCAACACTGATGGAACCATACAAAAGCATAAGGCCAGGCTAGTTGCAAAGGGATATGCTCAAAAGGAGGGGATTGATTATGAGGAAACTTACTCTCCAGTGGCAAGGTTTGAGACAGTCAGGGTAATCTTAGCCTTGGCTGCTCAACTGAAACTGACAGTGCATCAATTTGATGTAAAGTCAGCATTCCTGAATGGAGATCTTCAGGAAGAGGTTTATGTTGAGCAACCAGTGGGTTTTGTCAAAGAGAACGAGGAAGAAAAGGTCTACAAATTGAAGAAGGCCTTATATGGATTGAAACAGGCCCCCAGAGCATGGTACAGCAGGTTAGATGGTTTCTTTGAAAGGAGTGGGTTTACTAGAAGTGAAAATGAGCCAACCCTGTACATTAAGAAGGCAGCTAACAATTTTCTGGTGGTATGTGTCTATGTGGATGACATAATTTATATGAGTTCATCACAGGAAATGCTAGCTGGGTTTAGAGAGGCTATGATGAGTGAATTTGAGATGACTGATCTGGGAAAGTTGAAATACTTCCTTGGATTAGAAGTAAATCAGACAAAAGATGGGATTTTTGTCTCTCAAACCAAATATGCCAGAGATATGTTGAAGAAATTCAAGATGGATGAATGTGAAAGTGCTGTCACACCAATGAACACAAATGAGAAGTTACAAAGGGAAGATGGAACAGGAAAAGCTGATGAGAAGCTGTTTAGAAGTATTGTGGGTGGGTTAAATTATCTCACTCACACAAGACCAGACATAGCATTTAGTGTGAGTATGATCTCGAGGTTTCTGCACAGTCCATCCAAGCAGCACCTTGGAGCAGCAAAACGTATCCTAAGATATGTGGCAGGAACAAGTGACAAAGGAATCTGGTATGAGGTGGTTGATGATTTCAGTTTGGTTGGATTCACTGACAGTGATTGGGGTGGCAGTTTAGATGACAGGAAGAGCACATCTGGCTCTATATTCTCACTAGGGTCAGGTGCTGTCACTTGGAGTTCCAAGAAACAAGATACAGTTGCATTGTCATCTAGTGAGGCAGAGTATGTAGCCTCAGGTTCAGCTGCAAGACAAGCCATTTGGTTGAGGAAATTGCTGGTAGATTTGGGGAATGAACAAGAGAAAGCTACTGTGCTGTGGTGTGACAACAAATCAGCCATTGCAATGACAAAGAACCCTGCATATCACGCAAGGACTAAGCACATTGAGGTTCAACACCATTTCATTAGAGGCTTAGTAAGTGAAGGAAAGGTTGAGCTGATGTTCTGTGGAACCAATGATCAGAATGCTGATCTATTTACCAAGAGTCTGTCCCAAGCCAAGCATCAAATGTTCATGGAAAGGATTGGAGTTCGTAGCATTTGAATTAAGGGGAGGTATTAGAATTAATTCAAATTGTTTTTTGGATTAATTAGAAGTTCCTAATGTTTAGGAACCAGTTGTTGCATTTCTGTTTTTTGCTTTCCTGCATTTTAGTAGTTGACAGAGTGGTGATCCTATTGTCTAGGCATTACTTCAGTCGTGGTTTAAGGCATCAGTTGCTACCACATTATTTTCTATTTAAGCATTGTATTTTCCATTCAATTAATATAAGAAAACTTTTCCCTTTCTCATATTTGTTTTTTACAAAAAACCTCACAAGATTCACAACATAAAACTCCATCACTATTATGAATAAGTACGATGACATTGGGTTACCCAGGCATATACCTTCCTTGCCTTTGAAATAACCCACATTTTTGCCATTATATACAAGAGAATAAGTGACAATAGAAATACATGTGTATATCCAGCTAACAAAATGACAAGGAAAATTCATTCTAGCCATCACTGCTACAATTTTCTTCCATCGAATAAAATCATAAGCTTTTTTAATATCCAATTTGATTATAGCTCTAGGAGAAATATAACTTCTGTTATATCCATTTAGGAGTTCATGGGTTAATAACACATTATCAAGGATACTCCTATTGGGCAGAAAAGCTGACTGATTAGGAGATATAATATGAGGTAACGCTGCCTTCAACCT
This sequence comes from Allium fistulosum, assembly GCA_030737815.1. Taxonomy (NCBI): domain Eukaryota; kingdom Viridiplantae; phylum Streptophyta; class Magnoliopsida; order Asparagales; family Amaryllidaceae; genus Allium; species Allium fistulosum. Next base: position 304,335,977 of record CM060902.1, read on the forward strand.
AGAAGAGGTAACTTTGGAAATACACTTATATATTACATTGCAGCAAGTTATTGGTCTAAAGGCCATGACAGTGGATGCCTGATTGGATTTGGGTATCAAAGCTAAGTTGGTAGCATTAAGGCCATTGATGATTTTGCTATGCTTACAAAAAGTTTTGAACTGCCTTCTACAAATCGTGAGAAATAATTGGCCAACAATGAGTGTAGAACGTAACATTAAAACCATCATGGCTCCCACACATGATGTTTTATTCATACCAAAAACTGCCAATTTTATTTCCTCATCGGTAACTTTAGCTGATAGAGTTCTAACATCCTGATTGCTTATGGTTGGGAGGTTGGTATCAATAAGCTCCTCTAGATTTGGGTTTTGAAAATCAGAGGTACCTAACAAGTTAGTATAATAATGTAGCAAAGCTTTATCAATAGACTCAGGGGTTTCATTATGCTTGCCCTCATCAGTGATGTTATATATGCTGCTTTTAGCTCTCTTTAATTTAAGAGAAATATGAAAAGATTTTGTGTTTCTATCACCTTGAATGTCCCACTCCTTAGCTTTTGTTGCTTCATTTGTAGCTTAATGGTTAGAGCATCAGCTAGCTTCAATGAAAGATCATGCTCTCTAATAAAGTAATGCTTCCTGGTTGCTCAAGCATGCCCAATTGATCCTTCCAAAGTCGATCAACCAAGCTTTTGGCAAGTACGTTCCCTTCACCATATTTAGCTCTGGCCCAAACCCTAAGAGCTTCTCTAGTGACCCTAAGTTTCTATTGAAAAATATGCATACTGTTACCATAAAAATAAGATGACCAAATGTTAGAAACAATTGGTAAAAAATTAGGGTCCTCAATCAATGCATTAAAAAATTTAAAACTTGATTTATTTTCCATGGCACAAATCCCACACTTGATAATGATAGGGGAGTGATAAGATAACATAGGTGAAAGGACTTGAGATATGAGGTTGGGGCATTTGATGAGAGTGGTTAAGTTGATAAAGGAAAGATCAATTGGACTCATGGTTCTAATGCTAGGTCAACTTTTGTTATTCCAAGTGAACTTTGGTCTAGTAAATCTTGTTTCATGCAGAGTTGAAAGGTTTATGGCTTCTTTAAGAGGGGTTGTATCTTTGAGGGTTAAAGGATATCCGCCAATTCGGTCAGAAGTGGCTAGCATGCAATTAAAGTCACCATGAATGAACCAAGGATGATATTCCTATCTTAGATGGGGAAGATAATCAAGCAACATTTGCCTTGAAACAACTTGATTATCAGCATAAACAAAAGATGTAAAAAGAAGTAGAGGAGAGAAGGTGTTGAACATGAGAATGAATGAATTGCCTATGAGATAAGATAGGGGTGAGAGTGTAGATTGAAGGATCAGAAAGGATCATCATACGACCATAACGTGCTTGATCTAAATTATAATGCAGAGCCCATAAGCAGATGATGATGTTGGTAGCTTTGTTGGTTAGAGTTAAATTTAGTTTTGTCTCAACTATTGCTAAAATACTTAGTTTATTGCCAGTTATTAACTGTTTTGCTTGCACCAATTTGATTTCCTTATGTGCTCCTCTTATATTCCAACTTCCAAAGTTGTGAAACATTGATTAAACTAATGTAGAGGGGGTACTACTCCTTATCTTTCGTCAAGATGAAGAGGCTGCAACATTTGTCTCAAGCAGAATTTGATAATTAATTGATTTTCCTTTAACATGATCAAGGCCTTTTTTCTTTTTTAATTTATTTTTATTCTCGTTCTTTGGAGCTTTGATATTTGATTCGAATGCTACTAGATTCAATTCAATAGAGGGGAGAAATCCAGCGAGGTGGAGGAGGGATGTGGGAATAAGGGGAAACATCAAGAACATTCAATACATTGTCATCAGAAATAGATACAAGGTTGTTGGGAGGTGAAGTGGGAATTGAGTTATCATGTTTAGGTAGTTTGGGAATAGAGAGAGTAGTTGGATCATTAATGCTTGTTGATTCATGCACGTGGTCCTCATTATCCTGGTTGTGCACTGATACATGCACATTAACATTTTTATTTGGAGAATTTTCTGCTTTATCTAGCTTATTAATTGTATTACTATCAATTGTGCACACTGCTTTAGTAAATGGCTCAACCACATGATGCAGCCCAAAGCTTTGCCCTTCAATATCAACAGAGTTAATCTTGATCATATTATCATTTATATCAACTTGTTCACCTTCATAATCATCTTCTTTGCTTTTACATGCACCACCATCCTCCTTAAACAATTCTTGTAGAACTTGAAATTTATTAGATGTTATCAGAGCTTCATCAATTTGATTTGCAACTTCCACCTCCTCGACAAGAATTATATTTTTCCTCTCCTTCCTTATGACACCACTGTCCTTTGTTGCAAACTGCTCATCTGAAACAAGTGCACTCCTCTCCATTATCACTTGAAAAGTAGCATGTATATTATCTTTAGCCTTAGTTTCTTTACTATTATTACCCGACACAACTTTTCTCCCCACATCCTTGGTTCTTATTGTCCTTTGATCAAATGTATTAACTGCAACATTATCCTTTTTTGTTTTTTCTGAAACTTGGTTAATTTTATTTCATCTCAAATGAGCAATGCGACCTAAAGCTAGTACATCCAAAAGTACAACTTGGTTATCCTTTTTTGTTTGTATGTGTGTATATATATATTCAAAAAAATATTAAATAAACTTTTATTTTAAAATATATGTTGATAAATATTAAAAAATATTCTTTCTTGATTCGTGTGTATATATATATATTCGTGTGTGTGTGTATCTATATATATGTGTGTGTATGTGTGTGTACAAATTATTATACATATATGAATAAATTCAAAAAAAATCAAATATTTATTTATTCAATTATTTTGGATCTAATTGTAATTTTGATATATATTTTTAACATTAAGTTTACCTAGTCAATACATTTAAATTTGAAACATTTTCAAAAACCTATTTAATTCTTGACTATAATTAATTATTAAAAAAAATATTTTTGATAAGTAGTTGAAGATTTAATATTTTTTTAATAAGTCAAAAAATTTAAATTCTAATTTTATATTAATATAAATATTCTTGGCTAAAAATAAATTATGGAGTGTGTATATATATTTAAATATTTAACATTGTTACAATATACAAATTTATTTATTTTAAAATAAATATTATGTTTACCCATATTTATGTGCATATATATATATATATAATACTTACTCATCTTGACCATAGGACAAAGCGGTTAATTTTTCCCATGAACCCTTGTTTACATTATATATGTATATTGTGATGATATTTGTATTGTGAATATAAATGTCATGATATATGTAATAAATTGATTTTAAATTAAATGATTAAAAAATATTAAACTTTATTTATTTATTTTTAGCAAAGCTAGAAGGGTTGACTGGCCCTTTCCAGATTTATTTAAACACATAAAAATTGGGAAAAAACATGCTTAATCCCAAAAAGAGAATACAAAGGAAACTAGAGAAAGAAGAAATAAATAAAAAAACATACAAACACAAAACAAATGAAGAAGACTAGGACCACAAGGCCTCGGCTTCATGCTCAGAGAGCAAGCTATGCACACATGCGCTAACCTTAACCCTACTGAATATAACATTACATAAAACCATCTCATTCACACCCTTCTTTTGAAAAACTCTAGCGTTCCGCCCCTGCTATACCACATCAATCACCACCTTCAAACATAAAAGCAGTTGCAAAGAAACATCATCTCTCCACCTAGTAGCTTTAAAAATTAGATTCCATTCATCAAATGCAAACCTCAGAAGGGGAGAAAGCCTTCCCTTATCAAGCACTTTAGATCATATAGAGTAGGTAACATCACAGTTGAAAAAAAGATGAACATTTTCCTCAGTATGGCTGCTACAAAAAACACATACATTACCCAGGGTTAGTTCTCTTAACCAAAGCTTAGTTTTAGTCATTAAACCATTCCTAATCACTTTCCAAAGCAGGAAATTTAGCTTATGTGAACAAAAAATGTTCCAAACTCCCTGATGCCATCTGAATAATGGAACCTGGACTGCTTCAGTAATTGATTTATAGACTATAGATATAGAGTAAGGAACCAACTTATCTGTCCAAAGGTACCCTGCATCACTGTTATGCAATTTTGTATTTTGAATGTGCTTCCTAGCCGTTCAACCCTTGCATTACTAATATATGGCAATGAGACAAAGCCATCATGAAATAACCACCAACTTCAGCATTCGATGGAATGCCAGTTTGTCTCATTTCTTCATGGGTTAGAGCATTGCATAAAACAAGTCCTAAAGAAGACCATGTTTCAAACTAGAACTTAGCATCACTTGAATTGGATACAACACATTGCACATGCCTAAGCAAAGTCGGTCTGAGTTGGAGAATCGATCTTCAAACCCAACCACAATGGAAAGATGCTTCCATAATCCAAATTTTTTTACGTCCAAGCTGATGTTTTCTAGCCCATCTGACCCACAAATTAGTCTTATAGTTAATAAAACTATCAAAATGTTTTGAAAAAGCAGCAAGGTTCCAAATTTTCATATCCTTGATACCTAATCCACCTTGAGCAAAGGTCTTTTCGATTTTATTAAATGTTATGGGGATTAACTTCCTAGAATGCATATCCCCTGCCAAAGAAAGTGATTCATAGCTTTCTTTATATTTGAAATGAGTTTAAAGGGCAGAATAAAACATCTGCACCATCAAAAATTTCAAACTTTAGTAATAAATTAAAAAAAATTAATCAATAAAATTGAATTAAAATATTACAACTCTCTTTTATTAATCAAAATACTAAATTTATTTACAGAAATGCAAAATAATGATCTTGTGCAAACTAAGTAGTTAACATCCAAGTACCAATATGAAATATTTTAAAATATTATGATAATATTGGTAAAATATCAGGCATGTCTATAAAATGTTATAAACAATACCACGCTATATTATAATGGTGTTTTATTTTTGAATATTTGGATTTATATCACCAAATTGCTACTAAAGATTGATTGCTTATAGTTTACAAATCAAATCTGTCTACCGGGTATTCTATCAAATACAAGCCATACAATAAGCAAACGAAGGGAATAGAACTCGCGCATGGTGGATCCATAATCCATTACTTTGATCTACTCATCTGCCCCTTATCTAGCTAAAGGATTTTTTTTCTTTTTCCATTCATCATTATTGTATTTATTCTTACCTTCATACTTAGATCAAGATACTCTATTGGGCATAGAATGCCAATCTTTAAAATGTAAAAAAGGAGTAATCGGTTGTGGTATGTTCATTAATGGTTAATTTTCACCATGAATCCTTATATACATTATACATGTATATTGTTTAGATCTTTGTAATGAATGTCATAATATATTAAATAAATTGATTTTAAATTAAATGATTGATAAAATTATTTTAAACGTTAATAAAAAATAAAAAATTAATCAATAAAATTAAATTGAAATATTACAAATCTCTTTTATTAATAAAAAAACTTAATTATATTTAGTACGAACTAATATTTATTTACAGAACCACATAATTATCTTGTACAAACTATGTAGTTAATCGACAGAGGGTACATATAGGTCAAGTACCGATATGAGATATTTTAAAATATCATGATAATGTCGGTAAAATATTGGGCATGTCTATAAAATGTTTTAAATAATATCGTATTATGTTATAATGTTAAATTTTTGAATATTTGGATCCATATCACCAATTTGCTACTAAAGATTGTTTGCATATGGTTGACTGTTCAAAATATGTCCACTGGGGTATCTATTTTTTTGCAGGTAAAATAAAAGTATTATTATTTTGCACGAGCAAGCTGGTTTTATAGTGGCCATACCACTTGCAATTGAAATACAGGTTTGAGGCAAGATGCCTCAGCAACTAATAGAATGAATAAACTAGCTATAGCACGGTAGATAGGCAAAATGCCTAAACTACTAATCTAACACATACGCCTAAAGAGTAACTCTTAAGAGTTGCAAAAGGCAATGACGGTTAATTCACTCTTGTCTTAACTAAATAACAAACAACTATGACATGCTACCAAAATAATACAATAAAAGACACTTTGACCAAAAGACTATGACCAAAGTGCACCAAAAAATGGTGCATGGATTTCCACAACACCATCAAACCAGTAACATAGGCATATGAAAATGCATGGAACCTCTCTTGCATTGAAGCATATCCAACTTTGACAAAAGAAAACCCAAAGTGACCTCCAAAAATCTTGCAAAGTGACCGATTAAAAGCAACAATATAACAAAACCATATCCTCAATAATAACAAGCCAAATGACCAATAAACAACACATGCCACAAACCTAGGCCGCAATACAGCATACTATAGAAGAAACATGAAATGACATCATAAAGAAAAATGCACAAATACAATACCAGTGCCAGGATAGGCAGGTAGAAAGCAACACCCCATTTTCGCCTAGCATGACAACCAACCATAACAAACAAACCTCCGTTGCATTGCAATCGCGGAGGAAGGCCGTTGAGGTGGTGATAAAACAGCAAGGCGCGGACTATCTTCAAGCCATAACTAAGCACCAGAATCGAAACTATATGACACAAACACCAACATACATCATCCAAAAACAAAGCCCGACTAGCAACCATCCACCACATCAACGCTCTAGAAGACAGCAACCTCCAAAGGATAGGATCTAGAACTGCCACAAGAGAGAAAGGCCGACTATTAGACAACCAGGACTCGAAATGGAAGGCGTGACAATCCAGATCAACAAAAAACCACTTCTATTGCAAGCAATCGCCAAGGTAAGTTGAAAAGGATGAGAAAGCGGGCGGGTTGATGAGGAGATAGACTAAAAAATCTAACAACCAGATGGAGGCTAAAGGCACAAAAGCCAGATATGGAAACACGATTGAGTGAGGTGGTGTTGGAAGGGAATAAGTAGGAACGAAAGATATTTTGTGTGAGGTGAGGGTAGCAAGCATAGCAATAGAGAAGGCTAGGTTTGAGGGTGAAGAGAACGTAGATAGAAGAGGGAAAATGAAAGAGAAGAAGTGAAAGGAAAAAAAAGAGGCGGCGGGGAGGAAAAACCCTGGTCCCCGTTGATGAAATTTAGCTACCCTGTTATCACATCTAAACTGGGGTATCTATTAAATACAAACCATGTAATGAACTCATAAAAACTGAAAAATTCATATAATGTGCATCTTTATTACACTTCGTTTATATATTATATTCTTTGTTTCTCAGTCACCTAATCATCTCTGTTTATTTTTCAATTTTTTTCTTCATCGTTTTTGTTTCTTTAGTTTCATTTTCATCTAAATTATCAAATAGGTGATGTTGATTTGATATAGATTACTACTTTTATCCTATTTTTTTATTAATGTGTCAAATATTTAACTTTATCGCTCTTAAAAATTTAGTTCTTGGTGAATGATAATAATGAAAACAAAAAATGAATTTTCATAAGCTAACTTACCAATTAAAAACAATAAATAAAGAAAACAACTGAAACGAGAAGTGGCTCTTACACGATCTTATTTTTGGTGGTAAAGTGTTTACACAAAATAAAACATACAAAATACTAGAGTAATAAGAGTTTTCATTATTGAAAGAATAATGAAGAAGACTAAAAAATACGGTGAAAACTAAAAAATTTAGTAATTTGCATTTCTTATATGATCTACATATGATCATTCACCATATACTAAAAACATTAAGAATGCAAAGATATTTATTTGTAAATTTATTTTCTTCCACAATTACAATAATGATCTATATTTCTAAAAATATTGGGTATTTTACACTAAATATTGGAGTAATATATCAGCAAATATCAAGAGATACATCAGTATGATATGTTAAGTGATATGTTCAAAAAAATATCGATTGAGCGATAAAAGATATATCCGTTATATGTCAGTGATATTATTCGATATTAACTACTTAGTGTATAAAACTAATAAAAGGAATTTTTTGAAATTCTCTCATTCAACCCCGCTACCAATGCACGCACCAATGCCCTCTTTTGCCAGTATATGACAAAAATAATGAAATGACACCTAGCTAAAGTTGTTAAGCCAAGACCAATGGTTTGAAAAGATATTTCTAAGATGAACTAAGATTATAAGAACTATGAAGGAAAGATGTTTACTGGGAAGGAACCTTTATGATATAATTAGGGGTATGCCCCAAGGGCAATTCTGTAATTTTATTATAAATTAATTAACTTTGTAATCAATTCTTGTTTGTAATAAGGGTAGTTTTCTTTCTATTATATACTTGTTATAATGTGTTATACGTAATTAAATATTTAACTAAAATATATTTAACAAAAAATTCATAAATTGTGTGTTTGTGATAGTAATTACAAACAGATGTAATCATGAGTATTGTATCATAATAGAATAAACACATCATTTTAAATGTTCGTAACCAAGATGCATCAAGGCTGGATATCGATGTATCCATTGAGACTAGAATACGTAACGCTCTCCAAATGTTGGTCAGTGTATTACTCATGACTACTGGGGGCACGAAGGGGTTATGTACTAATTGTTATTGGATAACTGTAGATTATTATAACTAAGATCAAATAGAAAATATCGAAGTGACTGATTTACACAGTTCTTCTGACTGGAGAATACTGTCAATATTCAATATGAAGACCCCGCTTTGATTATAGTCAAATCATGCCACATCATCCATCGAGTGATTAGAGTTTGGTCTAGTGGAAGTATTGGAAGTGAAATATTATTCAAGAGAGGGTTCGTCTCCTCAGTTATATGGGTTTAGTATCTTGGTCTACCAAAGTCAACTCGAAGCCAAAGTCTCTAGCCAGAGTAGTCCGACTAATAATAATTGTTATTATTGAACCAAGGAGTGTTTGAACTATATAGTTGAATATGGATGATATCAGAATTTTGACCATGACCAAATTTCATAAGTCCAAAGTGATATAGTTTTGATGAAGAGAATTGGTATATATAATAGTCACTGTCGGGTAATGCTTAACAAAGTAAAATTGGATTTTACCGAAACCAAGTAAACGATAAAATAGACCAAAATGTCACACCACCTGCTAGGTGATGTGTAAACGTTAATATTCAAAATGTTCGATATTAATCTCTGATCGATTTTACACCTAAAGCGTCATACAACCGAAATGTTGAATGCTCCTTTGACTAAATAATTTAATTAATTTGTAATTGTTATAAATTAATCAAATTAATTAATATTTATGAAATATTAGTTATAAAATTTTATTTTTATTTGTTGACAATATTAATAAATATGTTTTTAGTAGTTATAAATATACTAATCGATATACCATATCGATATAAGTTTAAATTGAATTTAAATGCGATATAATTTGTTCGGGTTTGAAGCCCATATGGGGGTGTATTTCAGCCATGGTATGACCAGCAGAGTGCAGCCATATGATGGCAAAGAGCCTTGGGTTTTGACATGATAAGAGGAAGAGAATGAGTAAGAGAAATAAGGGGATCTGTACCTTACTTTATCTCTATATTCTATCCTCTGTAAAAGCATCATAACCAACACATTTCCACTACTTTTTTGAGCCTCCATCTATCACATTCCTAGCCAAAAATTATCCCCATCCTTTCCTCCATAGAAACAGGTCGGTCGTTTCTATGTATATTCAATAAGCTTTGGAGAAGGTATGTTTCAGATCCATGATTACATATTTATGTTATATCATTTATATATTATATGATGTTTAGATCGATAGATGACAAATATAGCATATTGATATATCAGCAAATTCAGAATGGTTGTATGCTTATGTAATTTAATTTTTTATAAATATATATATATATATAAACATTTTTTTTAAATTAATTTAATATATTATATAATTCCTATAGGTCTCATAATTTAATTATTAAATATTATTTATACAAAATATGTAAATTTTTATAAATACTTTTATATTTTAAAATCATTCGGCTTTAAAAAGAAATTTATATATAAATAAATTAATATATTTAAGTATTATTTAAATTAATTAAATTTCATAAATTCATAACATCAAAATATTTATCAAATAAAATATGTTTTAAATTTATGCTTAATATGATTTCGGCAACAAAAAAAGATTTATACATAAATTAATACACACACACACACACTTGCCGAATTAATGATTGAATCTAAAAGTTGATTTTTAAATTACAAAATATATATGAAAATATTCAAATAATTAAATATAATTTAAGTTTTCATAAAATATCAAAAATTCAAAATTATATTGTCGAAACTAATTTTTATTTAATTTTAATTAATTTTTGGACCGAAATTTAATTTATTAAATATTTAAAATTAAAATTAGTAAAAAACAATTTTTGTCGTAAGCATTATTAGATATATATATATATATATCATCACGTGTGTGTGTGTATAAATTTGAAAATAGGTACAGCCGCCTCATTAAAAACCTAGTTGGAACCAAAGTAGTACAAACCCAAAAAAAGAGTATGGATTTCTTTATTGCTAATCAAACAAACATACATTATTATACAAGCAATAATACGATAATACATAAGTTTGATAGCCCACTGAAGCAAAAATATATAAAAATGGCTATAAATAAACATTAACAGTACCCATTTTCCTAGGAAAATACTATCCCAATTTGCTTTTACTTCATGTCCACTACTTCATCTTCCAAAATAGCATGTTCCATATCTCATGGGTCCTTTACACACTTGCTAGTTCAACTTGAATAGTCTAAACAAAAAATCCTTGATTCAATAATAATAATTATTACTAACTGTACTGCTCTGGTCAGAGACTTTGACTTTAAGTTGACTATAGTTGATCGTGATACTGACCACATATATATAACCGAGGAGACTAATTCTCTATTGAATAGTATTTCATTTCCAATGCTTCAACTCAGACCCAACTATAGCCATTCGATGGATGTCATGCCACGGTTTAACTATAATCAAAATGGAGTGTCCATATTAAAGTTTAACAGTATTCTCAAGTCGAGAGAACTATGTAACATCGTCAATTCGAGATACTCTGTTTGACCTTAGTTATATTAACTAACAGGAAACTCTCGAGTGAGTCATTTCGTTCTTATCCAATAACTATCAGTATGTTACCCCTTGGCGCCCTCTGTAGCCATGAGTACTACATTACCCAATATTTGGAGAGCGTTACGCACTCTAGTCTCAATGGATGTATCGATATCCCATCTCAAAACATCTTGACTTGAAATATTTTAAACAGTATGTCATTTTAATGTGATAAATTTTGCATGATCACAACACATTGTAATTACGGTCATATAACATATCGTTTAAGGATTTTATAGTTAATATACATTAAATTAATTACTTAATTAATTATATCACAATATAATAAGTATATACACACGTTTTACTTTGAATAAGATTAGTTATCGAGTTAGATATATGCAACAAATTACATAATTGTCCCTAGGGCATACTCCTAACTCTATCAAAATCAAATGAAACTACTATCGCTCGATGAATCGTCATACCATGATTTAATTATAATTAACATGAAGTATTCACATTGAAGCTCCATGGTATCATCAAGTCAAGGGAACTATGTAACATCATCACCCAGATATTTCATGTTTGACCTAGTTGTTATTAACCAACATGATACTATCGGACAAATCATTCCATATTATCCAATAACTACGAGCACATAACCCCTTGGTGTCTCCAATTATAAGTAATATACTTTCAAACAATTGGAGAGCGTTACGCGCGCTGCTATCAACGGATTTATTGATATGCTTTCTCGAAACATCTTAATCAGGAATATTTAAAATAAAATGTAATTTTATTTTGTGATTAATTACTCACGATTGCAATAATTTGCAACTACAATCACATAACATTTTATTTAAGGATTTTCTTATCAATATAATTTAAACTAATTACTTAATTGATTTTATCACAATATGACAAAGTATATAACATAATTCAAACACATTTATTACGAACAAGATTGACTACAGAGTTAGATATATGTAAATATTACATAATTTTCCCTAGGGGATACCACTAACTCTTTCTGACTGGTGAATTTACCACTTGTAAACTCTACTAGTCGACTGTGAGCTTGTAGATGAAGCGACATGCATTAACTCTTCTATGGTAACTATGAAAGAAAAAACAAGATAAGAAGAAGAATATATTATCGAAATTGACGATAACGAGGAGAATTTGGTTCAAGATAAGAGTATAGATGTAGAAAGTTTGAAAAAACTAAAACGGCCTGGCTAAATTTGTCCGATTTGAATTATTTTCTAAAAAATGTCCTAATCTTATTTATAAGTTTCTATAATGTGCTTGGAATATGGAAAATAATAGTGATTGTTTTGTAAGTTTCATTCTAATACATATTTGGCATAAACATGGATACATTATCAATTTACATATGTACAAGATTGTTTATTGCAATGATACCTTATAAGCACAAGATTAGTGTTTAAAATAGTGTTTTCACACTCGTTCTTTTCTATCTTAAAAAAGTAATTACACTTTTCATATGATCATGAATATACGAGTTTCAGTCCGAACCCGACCCAAATTCGCCCTATTAATGCGGAGACATGTTTAGCTCTAACTACCCAGGCCCGACCTTGTTACAATTAGATTCGGGTATGGTTTGATCATAACCTGATCCGGTTTGGACCCAATCTGATTATTAGTTTTCCGTAGTACCAAAGCATGTGTGCATGTTATTTGTTTACCATTTTGTTTGTTTATATGTATATCATTTTGCATACTTTTATTGTGAACTTAGGTTCATCATTACCCAATCTGTATGTTAACATTGCGAGTTTAAAGTATGGTCTTAATATAAATATTATGAGTTAAGTATACGAGTATTACCCAGTGGCCTTGAAAATCCCGACAACCGGAGCTCGGGTTTTGATTATTGTAACCGGGTTTGAATTCGGATTTTAAGATATCCAAATTGAACCTGACCCATTGACGGATCTAATCCTGAGGTCTTATTTTGGAGATATGATTTCGGGATGGTTATGCGTATTTTATTTGGTAACTTAACTTTTGTGCATAAAGGAGAAAGATATCTAATAATATTTTCAGTACCTTAATATATTAACAATTAACAATTTATTTACATTTTGCATTTTCGCATTTGTTGTATTAAGAAATGAAGGAAAGATGGCGATCTTCTGTTTAAAAAACTTCATATAGATCACATAAATTGAAGTTTTTATGATCAATTATAAATTTGGTTATTTTACTCTCTATAGGGTACATTATTCTGCATCCATGTTTTATTATCATATTACGTTCATGCTTTTATGAACACACTGCACATGTTTCTATTGAACATTGGAATTAACGGTTTGGTTATCAGTGTGCATTGTCAGCTACATCATTATCTTTTGCAAACAATTGCAAATAAAGTGTTGATCTCATCTTTGAAAAAATAACATATATACTAAATTAATGCACTGTTCATGCTGTCGTTTCTGAACTGCAGCTACTGAATGTTTATGTACACCAAATATTTGGTATTTACAACAAAAAATAAATAAATAACAGCATATAAAACCTAATCCCTGCAACTCACATCGTCGTCGTCATCTGGAAGAAACCGAGATTTTTCATGCATCAAAACTTGCCCTCCTGTAATAAGTGAAATGTTTTTATGCTCTTAAATATCTATATGTTCCATTTTATTTGTATCCAGTGGCAAGTGGTCAATGCAGCTGACTGAGAAATATTGAGTTTAAACCATTGTTATGAAATAAATCATTCGTTCATTCAAAAGTACGTTAGAAGCATGTATACATACCTCTCCATTCTGAAGATAAGCCTGATGGCATCATAGAACTTGCCTGTGATTGAACCATGTAATTGTTCCCAGCTCCACCAAAACTTATACTATCATCGTTTCCTTTGATTAATGTTGTTCTCATGGTAGATTCTTGCAATGATCTTAAAGAGGTAGGAGAAAGTAACATGTTATCTTTACTCGATGAAGCATTTAGATTCTTTTCACTTTCCATCACGAAGGTACCAAGCATTACCTGCGGTACATGAACTTAAACTTTATGTATACGTATACCTGTACAATATATAAGAGATCATAAATTCCACCTTGATGCATGATTACATGGAAGTTATTATAAAGCAAACCTGAACTGGGCTAGCGGCGACTAGAGATCCATCAATTCCGCCACCGACAACGTGACCATCAGTTCCAGAAAGACAAACATTTATCCCACCATTGCTTGTAGAGGCACCACCACTATCCGTGTATAGAAATGAACCAGAGAGCAATATAATTTCATATCTTCCCTGAATTTTTACACACTAAAATGTCAGGTTATCTTAAAGTTAACATGTTTAGTTTCTGGCTATGTTATACTGACCCAGTTTGAAACAGCTTTAACGTAAAATGTTTGAAGAAATTTATCTATGATAAATTATTAACTCCAAAGCATGTAATTGTTGTGTTTTTAAGAGATTGTTTCCATTATCATAAATCACTTTCAAGTTTACAATGGAGTTTGTTGATTCGAGTTTACTTAGGAAAGAACCAAAATGATTCGTAGTTTTTGACGATACAAGGAAGAACATATTATTTTTATTTCGAAATTATAAAGTGAGTTCATCAGTCCATAGGAGATCGGTAAATAGCGTGGCTGTTTGAAAACAAATAATCAAACCTATCCGAAATATAATTGCTACAACAGTCATATCATACTGTATCATGTTTATCATTTTAGACTGGGGGAGCTTCCAGGCATCCCATTAAGGGGCACAACCCCTTAACCTCGCAATCTGACCAGACAGGTCGATCATAGTTTTTGTGGGCATTTCCAACATCTCCACGTAGAGGGTTGCAACCTCTCATGGTTTCTAGTGAGCATTATGTAAACGTAGTTATATGTATATGAGCAGCCCAGCTGAAGTAAGTAAACAAGCAGAGATTAACAATTGAATATGACCTCATACGTAACATTTCCCCCCAACATTTCTGAACGGCACAAGGACACATTGCAGACAGAACCAAACGCGGACATTATGCAAACAGAACGCTTGCATTGTTGCACGAATGATAGAACGTTCATAGCCACATCCTTCACAAACAATCAGTAGAAATAATGCATCAGCCTCCAAACCAAGAGCCAGATAATTCAAAAGAAAGTACCTCTCCCGCAGCAACCATGATGACGTGAGGTGTGAATCCATGGCCAGAGCTTCCAGGCACTTTTGGTTTTTTGCGATAGAGAGCGTTGCCGCTGTCTTTATGGGGAAATAGTTTGTTGCGACGAGGGATGGAGGTGGAAGTGGAGGAATGAGTGAGAGGAGAAAGGGCGGATGATGAAATGAGAGAGGCGGATCCGTATTTCCTAGGTCTTCCTCTCTTTCGTTTGGGGATTAGGATTTGGGGATTGGGGTTTGGAGTGGAGAAGAATATTGGCTCCGGGTTTTGCTGTTGGTGTTGGTGTTGATGATGGTGTTGGTGATGGGGGAGAGAGTCGGCCATTGTTATTTT
Source organism: Allium fistulosum (assembly GCA_030737815.1). Taxonomy (NCBI): domain Eukaryota; kingdom Viridiplantae; phylum Streptophyta; class Magnoliopsida; order Asparagales; family Amaryllidaceae; genus Allium; species Allium fistulosum. The sequence continues at coordinate 304,351,553 of CM060902.1, forward strand.
CTATTTGAAAATGGATTTTGAAGGAGTGGAGGAGGGAGAGTGAATAAGACAAGTGCGCTGGATGTGGAGGGAGGAGTGGAGGGAAACCAAAGATTTTTGGATTGGGCCACACTTCCTCTTTTCATTCGCTTTTCATTTTCTCTCATTCCAACCATTTTGAAAGCCAATCCCAATCATCTACTAACAAAATACCGGGGTTCCATGAGTTCTCCTCCGTTTTCAGAGAATTGCTCGTTTTTCTTAAAAGAAATGTATGATTTTCAAAAATAAACATGCTGATTTTAACCACATCAATGATCAATTCAGTATTTTGTAATTGCTTGCTGTAACATATCAGCAAGATACTAGCTCATTTCCCCTCTTTCTAACTTTTACACTAAACTAACGAACTCTGCATCCGAAAGGACAATTCGCTACTAGAGCAATTTTTTAAATAATTCGAAGCAAAATAAAATGATGTAGACATTATCGTTTTATACCAAAACAACATACATAAGGTATAAAATGGCGAAGACTTAACCGTTTTATACCAAAACAATATACGCAGGGTATATGCACAATCGTCGTTTTATAAACCAGTCTTCTGATTAATTCATTAGCCATAACAACGAATTGAACCAAACACGGATGGCTAAAAGTACATACCTAATTGCGTTGTAATTAGTTAAGGACAATTTTGCATTGAATAAGTCATTATTGATTGTGATCTATCCAAATATACTTATTTCTTACACGGTTACAATTTTCAAATGTGTAGTTGTAACTTTCAGTTTTTGAAACTACACTGACCAAAATAGTTTTGGCTCACTTTCATTCTTCCCTTTCCTTTTCTTTCAACTCCACCTCCACGCCCATTTGAACACCCCGCCCACCTTTCCATTTCGAAAACCAAAATCTCCCCTTATTCAATCAATTGGAGATGGCATCTTGTGTTGCTTGAGTCAATTGGAGAAGATTAAGTGTAGATGGATATGTAGAAGCCTCTCGTATCGATCTTGGATGAGGGGATACAATTTGGATCGATCTGGACGCAGTAGAACTTCGTATCGAATGATAGAAGCGTTTCGTATTGGTAGATGGTGAGCTTTTGTATCGATCAACTAATGATGGTCTTCGTATCGATCCAGAGCGATCGATATGAAATCCAAGGTCCAACGATCGATACGAAGTAGAGGGAATTTTGCATTGATACGAAACGACATGTGATCGATGCGCAGCATTGTTCCGCGATCGATACGAATCATTGCCTCCTCCGATGGATATGAACTATACTATTGGCGATCGATACGAACTGACTTTATGGGTGATCGATTCGAATTGCTTATCCCTTGATCAATACAAATTACCATTTTGGGATCGACCCAAGCTTGAACTCGATAGAGATGAAATCCTTTGCACACTTGAACACTTGACTCCGACGAGCTTCTGCCTCGCATAACTGGACTTAAACATTTCACCGCATATTTTACTGCCTTTTGAAGCTCGTCGATGGAACTGTAACTTGGAAAAAATTGGACGAACTTTAATTTGGATTGATCTCCGAAGTTTGGATAGCACGGTTGTGATGGTCAGCGATGACGTTCACTTGGTTTAATTTCGAAGTCTGTCGTTCAAACATCTTTCAAATCTCGTAGAATCTCTTAAGCAATATGTAGCACTGCACTGCACAACACAATCATGCACTTCACACTGGGGGAAACACGGTTATTGTCGTCTAACGATGATTTTTGATGAGTTGAATAGCTATGGAACCTGGAAGTTCACTATCGCAGGAAGTTCAGAGTCCACTTCTTCCTGTAATCGAGATGTCGGCTATCGCAGCCGAAATTGTTAGTCCTGCTCTGGATGAGCCACCAGGAGTAGTTTTTATCGTGCATCCGCAAGATTCTATTTGTAACGACCCGCCATTTTGGACCATTCGCATCCATTATAAGTGTATAGGTAGACACTCATGCCGGAATTGAATTGCTCAAAATACCGCGTTGTTAATTTAAATTGGCAAAACTGAACATATACAGTAAATAAAATATCACAGATCACAGACACAGAGTAATAAGTGCAGCGGAAATAAAAGAGATAGTAGTTCATGAAGCTACTATATAAATGTATAAGATACATCAGAGTTTACAACAGAAGAGTAATACGATACATCAGAGTTAAACCAGATACAACGGAAGAGTAACACGATACATCAGATACAAATCAGAATACATCACTGGAATCATCGAATACTGAAAGCAGAATAGATGGCTGGATCTTCAAGCAAAGCTCCAACTCCAAAGGTGAGTCTCGAAAGCTGAACCACTCAGTCTGACCCGAGCGTAAAGCAAAAACACAAGACACTCGAGTCAGGATTAACATTCTTATATTAATAAATCCAACTCAAGTGAAATAGCAATTGAAATACAAGTAACTCAAAGGATGTTTGGAATAACCATCCTTAAGGATCCGTTAAACTATCTACTATGTAGTAATGTACGATAAGTAGATAATGTCTATCAGTAATATAAGAAGATATCAAAATAGCGTTAAGTCATGGCCCATTCCACCCTTAACACATTTTTATTCCCACAAGCATATACAAGACCGTAGTTTCCCCAAAACCGGAAGTCACCAGAGGGCAATCCATATACTCAAGGTACAAAACAAATTCGTAGTGGTCGCGCATAAATGGAATACAAGTATGACAAGGCACATGAGGCTATACCCAAGGTAGTGATACTACCGTTCGCCTGATCCGGGCTGGTGAGAACGCAACGCCGCAGCGCCCGCAACACCGTGAGACAACACTCCCAAAATCAAGGGTGCACCAATCGACAATAAGTATAAGTAGTTCGAAGAAGTGTGTCCACTTGAGGTATCAATCCTCCATTGGCCCGGCACAGCTCCTGTTTTAGTCATTTCCAATTTGACACAAGTGTCAAGGCTATCCATTATCGTTCTCTTTCTTCAGTCATCACGTACATCATTCCAACCACTTCATTCTGGATCATCACTCCGCGTATAGTTATTAAAGTGGTTTTCGGTTTAGATAGAGAGTATATCCATAACCGAATTCCGGTCTCTTTAATAACTTTCGTAATTATTTCACCGATTGGTCGTTTATTTATTTCAAAACCAAATCAATTTCAATTTCAATTTCAATTTGTAAACCAACATTTCATTTGTCTTCCGAAACCAATTTTCAATAATTTACGTTTCAAAACTTCCAAATTATCATTTCAAAATCTTATAATTCAAATTCAATTTCTATTTAAAACAATCCAAATATTGATTCAAGTTTGAATACAAGTTTCATTTCGAAAATATTTAAATCAATTTAATTTAACATTCAAATCAATTTAACTCACTTATCGATTTCATTCAATATTCGTTAAGTTACTATGCCATTCAAAACAATTTCCATTAAATTTCCAATTCATTAAATCCATTATTTAAATTCAACTTCATTATATCAAAACTTACCAATTGAATTAAATTAAATTCATCTAATCAAATTCTTTAACTTTCAAGCCTTACATTAATTTCAATAAATCACTTTTTTTTTATATAAATTCAATTTCACTTATTTAATTACTTAAATAATTTTCCAAAACTTAATTAATAAAGAAAACTCAATTTCAATTATTTACGAACTAAATTCTCTTATTCAAAAGTTCAATTTTCTTATTAAAGAATTCAATTCAATTTAATCATTAAATAATTCAATCTTATTTAATTATTAAATAATTCAAAACTTAATTATTAAATAATTTCAAAGTTTAATAGTTTCAAACTTAATTATAATTTCAACTTAATTATTAAATCATTTCAAAGTTTAATTCAATCATTTCTCCAATTAAACATCGTTCTTTCATCAGTTTCATTTTTAATATTCTGTTTCAGATTTTAAATATTAACATTTTTCTTTCATTAAAAATTCAATTTCCAACTTCATTTCGAAACCATATTATTTATTCGAATAAAATCTTCATTTTATTTTTAAATCAAATTATTGACCAATCGGGTTTTATTTAATTTTCTTTCCTAGGTCAAAGTTGGGTATTTATCATTTCAACCCGATTCCAATTCAATTCCAAAATCAAAGCATAGTAAAGGGAACTTGTAGTGTGATAACCGGGATGGTGTCAAAGTAAATAAACAAGCAATAACAACAAACAATAACAATCCAAAAGTTAATTCAAATAATCCCGAAATAATCGTATTAATTCGCATTGTTATTTGTACGAATTAATATAATTATTTCTAGAATCTACACTATCATTTCATGTAGATTAAAGATTTTTACATTACGGTTTTTCACTTGTCATCTATTTACAATTTCATACATCATCAATTTAACAACATACATTCAGTGGTTCAAAATGTAATTAAACAAATCCTACGTGTCAATAAATTCAACAGTAAAAGGGGTCATATTATACAAATGTCAGTTAATCAAATTTAACATTTAATTATCCTATATCAAGTTCAATTTCATACTATTTATAATTTTAACATTAACAATTTAACGTCCAATATAAACATTAACAATCAATAAATTAACAACCAAACTGGATTATCATTTCATATATATAACAGATAATGGTGTCAAATGTCACAGGTGAACTGATACAGGTAATAGCAGTGTATATATAACAATGTAAATAACTAGCAGCATTATATTTCAATTGACGTTTCAATTGAAATCAAATTTAATAAATATAAGAATGTCAATCGTGAGTGAGTGCTCACCTTTCGAGGCTAGAGAGATAGACAATGAAGTTGAGTCACGAAATCCAAGCACGAATCTCAAAGCAAGTAAGATATGCACAAATCGACGATCAAAGCTGATAAAAGAAATCGATGGGAACGGATCAAATTAGCTCAATATAACGTTTAGGCGAGATGTATATTATATTATTATCTTCTTAGACCTAATATTCAAATTAAAATACATATACATTTTATATAAGTCTTACAAAATATATTCATTGAAATCAACATTTCATTAAACAAAGTATATATACTTACAAAATATACAATATAAATCTTATACCTAATACGTACTGTACAAAAAAAAAACTTTTACTAACAAAGACAAGACCGATATACACTTTACTAAAGAATCAACATATCACCTATGTGTAATGTACTATATATTCACCTAGACTACTATACCTACACACGCATACACAATATCTATAATTAAACTATTGTTATATGTATAACAGAAGACTATAGACAACAACTAAAAGGACGACAGACTATGCTCTTGAAATAATATATATATTACTTTTTATAATATAATACACTATAAAACAATATACTTATAACTCATCTCCTTGCAATTACCAGACCTATATATACATATTATATATGTACGAAAAAAGAAAAAACTAAATTTGATAACTTTAAAATATTTATAAGTAGAATACGTGAACAACTTGATAAGTAAATATACGCAGCCATGTATGTTTAAGCCATTCTATGTAGCCAACTTCCAATGCAATCTTTTAACCAAATTATATAACGATTTAATATAAAATGTATAAACTAACAGAACCCGACGAGTAAACGTATATAACTAAAAAAAACTACTCTATATGGCTTATACTAATAGCATGAGTCAACACTGCCACTTACAAATAAATGTATATATAATAACATACAAATATATAATTGTATAGGTAAACCATTACAGGAAATCAATGCTTATTTTGACATAAGTACTATTCACTTTGTTCGCATATATGTATATAACATACTATAGAAAATATACGGTTACATATATGTAAAAGTCAGGTTGAACAAGTTTTATGCAGACCTATATTTAAAGCAACAAAGTATTCTCTGAGCTATGCGTACCATATGCAGACAACTCTAGTTAAATAAACAGTGCAATATAATTATATACTTATATAACTTATAGTGTATGTATGGACTAAAATCTCTTTAATGTAAAATATAAACTACCCATATATATCACTATGCATACTCAACTACTGCTATGGCTTATATTAAAACTTTACAACTATATTTAAACAACTGAAGAAATTTAAACCCATGCAAACATTACCTATATACGAACTTATATTTATTCATACAACAGAATATTCAGCAAAGCACCAGAGGAGACGGAAGGGGGAAGAAGGCGGTTTGCGTCAGGGAGGGGCACGGTTGTTTGGTGTTTGGTGTCAGATCCAGACAGATCGAAGGTTGGCACGAGCGGGGAGGAGGTCTTCGACTGGTTGAGCATGGCTTGCGGGGTCGGGGAGGTGGGGCGACATGAATTGTGGCGGAGGCCTTGGTGTTCGTGGTGGGGCGGAGATCTCGGTGGCGGCTGTTGGGTTGGTGGGTGGTAGCAGTGCACCCATGGGCAGAAGGATTCGGTTAGAGAGGAGGAGGAGGTGCCTCGACTTTAGGCTAACGAACTGCTGTGGGGAATGGAGCTTGGGTGGAGACAACGGCCATGGCTACGGCCGGGCGGAAGATGGGAGGAAGGAGGGAAGCTCGGGTCGAAGTGGTGAGTTGTGTGGTGGTGCGGCTTTGGTTAGAAGGTGATGGAGAGAGGGTGGTCTCGGCTGAAAAATTTTACAAATATTTTTTTTTTTTTTTTATTAACCATGGCCGAAAAGAAAAATAAGAGGGGTTGGATACCAGAGGCACAGCTAAAATGGAGAGATGGATTGATATTGAGATAGCCTGGTAGGAAGAAGAACAGGTTCACAAGAAATAAATGCAGCAGTAAAACGTTGCATTGTGTTCATCTTATCTTTAAATAAACAAGAACGGAGAAATGAAAATTTATTATTTTGCTTGGGACACACGCTTAAATGTTGAAAAGGCACAGAGAAGAAAAGGCACAGAAAAGTTAACGGTCACAATTTAAACGTACCATTACTACGCACGGTTTATTGTATCCAACGCATACCGGGCCTTCAAATACAGAAATAAATATAGCGTTGAGATCAGTCCGTCGAGATGATCAAAACGGTATACAGATATCAGTGGTACGATCATCCGATAAAAATCGATATCGGTACCAGAATGCTGCATTTTGCAGAAAATAAGAACGACGGAGCAATAGATGTCCGAATTTGGAAAAATGACGAACTGACATCTTGCTCAGAAGATGGTTTAGAATTTTTCTATGTAAAAATATTTTGGTTTTGAAAACGTTTTATTTACAACGCTTTTTAACTGATTAAATCGAAGTGAATTTACGCGCGAAATAAACTTTCGTATTTTCGGACGAAAATTTACCAGTTGCTATGTTTAACTAGACGTATTCCAAATATAAAATTTTATTTCAAAATTTTATCGTTTAAAATTTCACAAAATTTTAACTAATTACGTTATTAAAACGGTTAAAATTTTACGGGTCGTTACATTCTCCCCCACTCAAAACTTTTCGTCCCCGAAAAGGAACGAGGTAGGAAAATAGAAACAACCAGGAAGAAAACAGATTTGAAATACAAAATAACAATTAGTTTAAACCGTATAAATTCAAATTTAACTTAATTGATATTCAATAATTGATTTAATCCATTTGATTTCACTAAAATCAAACTCAACTATTTCTAGATTCCTTATCATATTATCCAATTATCTTACATTTACAATTTCTAAAACCATAAATTTGAATAATCTTTTATTATAATCATATTTTCTTCAACAGATTATATTCTTCTTTATTCCACCTTATTGTTAAATTTATTCTACTTAATATATCTAATCACATATATTTAACCCATATAAATTAATTTAAACCATAAAAGTTTCGATTTAAATTAATTTATATTCACTAATTTCTTTTAAATTCAAGGTATTTCCTATATTGATCAAATTTCACTTTATTAATTAACCCTAACAAAATTTATTTTTCAATTATCTTATTATTCTATTTATCTCTATTAACATTTTATAATTAAAATTCAAGTGTATAACATTTATTATAACCACTCAAATTTTATTTATAAATTCAATTTATCTTATATATTATCCAATTACATATTCAACTTCTGAATGATTTAGGTAAGTTGTATTAGAATGCAGTTGAACAATATACAAATAAAATTTTCCCAAATTCAATTTTCAAGTTTAGATATTTATTTCAAATTTTGGTTTTTATTTATAATTAAAATCATCCCTTTTAAAAATTTAAGAATTAGATTTCCGATTAACTTTAAACAATTTAGGGATATATACAATATATTTATATCAAATCAAATTAAATTTTAAAATAAGATACCTATATATATATATATATATATATATATATATATGTAAATCAAAATATATTGAAGAAATTCAAATCAAAATATTTTTCAAAACAAAACCGTAGCAAAGCTACAGAATGGTATCTCCACTTCGAAACTCGAAAATGAATGTCGATGATGCGGCCGCCATCACCGAAATTATTTTCCAGCGACAAAGAGAAGAGCACTGATTTCAACACTTTAAAAATTTTTTGAAAACGATTTCTATTCGAAAATACTTCCAATAATATATACTTTAAAAATTTTAAAACCAAAGTTCGAAATCACCGGAAACTAAATTCTCACATTTCTAAATTAATTTCATTTCAAATTCCAAATCAATTTATAAACCATATTTATAAATTCATTTAGAACAATAAATGATAATCAAATATTATCATTTCAAACAACCAATTTAATTAACCTCTAAATTCCAGAAAATTTTACTTATTATTTCACAAGATAATCAAACAAATTTATTTCATTTTCCAAATTTGAAAATAATTTTGTGTCAGTTTGCTCTGTTCAAGTGTTTTGGAAATCCTATCGATAGCGTTGATCAGACGTATCGATCGGAAACCCAAATCAACATCAACAACTCAAACAACACAATATATAAAACATTTTACTATTAATTTACAAATACACTTCCTCGCTCGACTATACAAGAATGAATTTTCAAAATAAGATAGGGTTTCAAATTTTTTGGACTCAAGTTAAAGAGAATTCTGATTTAAATACAAGTTCGAAAGAAAAGATAAGATGATTAAATTGACAGAATCGGGTTGGATAAGCTTATTTAATTTACGGGCAATCTTAACCGGATCGTCCGTAACTTCAAGAATAAGATCGATGTAGAAATTTGAGGCAAATCGACATTCGATCTCAAGAAATAAAATTCGGGTATAGCAGGAGATAGATAGCATCGTAAACCGAGGATACAGAAATCTCCGGTAAATTGATGCCTATTATAAAGGAGTTTACTCCTTTACGAATTTATTCGAAGATTGGCGAGACCGCCGATCTATTATAGATATCATTTAAAAATGGAGTTATGAGGTGCTCCAGAATTGAAAGAAGACGAATAGTGAAGGACATGAATGAATTTCGAAACCAAGGGGAACGTTCCAAAATTCAAAGGAATTGAGTCAAAGGAAGAGATTGAACTCGAATGAGAGTGATTCCGTAAATACATTTACCCTATATGTTAAGTTTTGCCTAGAGCTACCAAAGCTCTGATACCAACTGTAACGACCCGCCATTTTGGACCATTCGCATCCATTATAAGTGTATAGGTAGACACTCATGCCGGAATTGAATTGCTCAAAATACCGCGTTGTTAATTTAAATTGGCAAAACTGAACATATACAGTAAATAAAATATCACAGATCACAGACACAGAGTAATAAGTGCAGCGGAAATAAAAGAGATAGTAGTTCATGAAGCTACTATATAAATGTATAAGATACATCAGAGTTTACAACAGAAGAGTAATACGATACATCAGAGTTAAACCAGATACAACGGAAGAGTAACACGATACATCAGATACAAATCAGAATACATCACTGGAATCATCGAATACTGAAAGCAGAATAGATGGCTGGATCTTCAAGCAAAGCTCCAACTCCAAAGGTGAGTCTCGAAAGCTGAACCACTCAGTCTGACCCGAGCGTAAAGCAAAAACACAAGACACTCGAGTCAGGATTAACATTCTTATATTAATAAATCCAACTCAAGTGAAATAGCAATTGAAATACAAGTAACTCAAAGGATGTTTGGAATAACCATCCTTAAGGATCCGTTAAACTATCTACTATGTAGTAATGTACGATAAGTAGATAATGTCTATCAGTAATATAAGAAGATATCAAAATAGCGTTAAGTCATGGCCCATTCCACCCTTAACACATTTTTATTCCCACAAGCATATACAAGACCGTAGTTTCCCCAAAACCGGAAGTCACCAGAGGGCAATCCATATACTCAAGGTACAAAACAAATTCGTAGTGGTCGCGCATAAATGGAATACAAGTATGACAAGGCACATGAGGCTATACCCAAGGTAGTGATACTACCGTTCGCCTGATCCGGGCTGGTGAGAACGCAACGCCGCAGCGCCCGCAACACCGTGAGACAACACTCCCAAAATCAAGGGTGCACCAATCGACAATAAGTATAAGTAGTTCGAAGAAGTGTGTCCACTTGAGGTATCAATCCTCCATTGGCCCGGCACAGCTCCTGTTTTAGTCATTTCCAATTTGACACAAGTGTCAAGGCTATCCATTATCGTTCTCTTTCTTCAGTCATCACGTACATCATTCCAACCACTTCATTCTGGATCATCACTCCGCGTATAGTTATTAAAGTGGTTTTCGGTTTAGATAGAGAGTATATCCATAACCGAATTCCGGTCTCTTTAATAACTTTCGTAATTATTTCACCGATTGGTCGTTTATTTATTTCAAAACCAAATCAATTTCAATTTCAATTTCAATTTGTAAACCAACATTTCATTTGTCTTCCGAAACCAATTTTCAATAATTTACGTTTCAAAACTTCCAAATTATCATTTCAAAATCTTATAATTCAAATTCAATTTCTATTTAAAACAATCCAAATATTGATTCAAGTTTGAATACAAGTTTCATTTCGAAAATATTTAAATCAATTTAACTTAACATTCAAATCAATTTAACTCACTTATCGATTTCATTCAATATTCGTTAAGTTACTATGCCATTCAAAACAATTTCCATTAAATTTCCAATTCATTAAATCCATTATTTAAATTCAACTTCATTATATCAAAACTTACCAATTGAATTAAATTAAATTCATCTAATCAAATTCTTTAACTTTCAAGCCTTACATTAATTTCAATAAATCACTTTTTTTTATATAAATTCAATTTCACTTATTTAATTACTTAAATAATTTTCCAAAACTTAATTAATAAAGAAAACTCAATTTCAATTATTTACGAACTAAATTCTCTTATTCAAAAGTTCAATTTTCTTATTAAAGAATTCAATTCAATTTAATCATTAAATAATTCAATCTTATTTAATTATTAAATAATTCAAAACTTAATTATTAAATAATTTCAAAGTTTAATAGTTTCAAACTTAATTATAATTTCAACTTAATTATTAAATCATTTCAAAGTTTAATTCAATCATTTCTCCAATTAAACATCGTTCTTTCATCAGTTTCATTTTTAATATTCTATTTCAGATTTTAAATATTAACATTTTTCTTTCATTAAAAATTCAATTTCCAACTTCATTTCGAAACCATATTATTTATTCGAATAAAATCTTCATTTTATTTTTAAATCAAATTATTGACCAATCGGGTTTTATTTAATTTTCTTTCCTAGGTCAAAGTTGGGTATTTATCATTTCAACCCGATTCCAATTCAATTCCAAAATCAAAGCATAGTAAAGGGAACTTGCAGTGTGATAACAGGGATGGTGTCAAAGTAAATAAACAAGCAATAACAACAAACAATAACAATCCAAAAGTTAATTCAAATAATCCTGAAATAATCGTATTAATTCGCATTGTTATTTGTACGAATTAATATAATTATTTCTAGAATCTACACTATCATTTCATGTAGATTAAAGATTTTTACATTACGGTTTTTCACTTGTCATCTATTTACAATTTCATACATCATCAATTTAACAACATACATTCAGTGGTTCAAAATGTAATTAAACAAATCCTACGTGTCAATAAATTCAACAGTAAAAGGGGTCATATTATACAAATGTCAGTTAATCAAATTTAACATTTAATTATCCTATATCAAGTTCAATTTCATACTATTTATCATTTTAACATTAACAATTTAACGTCCAATATAAACATTAACAATCAATAAATTAACAACCAAACTGGATTATCATTTCATATATATAACAGATAATGGTGTCAAATGTCACAGGTGAACTGATACAGGTAATAGCAGTGTATATATAACAATGTAAATAACTAGCAGCATTATATTTCAATTGACGTTTCAATTGAAATCAAATTTAATAAATATAAGAATGTCAATCGTGAGTGAGTGCTCACCTTTCGAGGCTAGAGAGATAGACAATGAAGTTGAGTCACGAAATCCAAGCACGAATCTCAAAGCAAGTAAGATATGCACAAATCGACGATCAAAGCTGATAAAAGAAATCGATGGGAACGGATCAAATTAGCTCAATATAACGTTTAGGCGAGATGTATATTATATTATTATCTTCTTAGACCTAATATTCAAATTAAAATACATATACATTTTATATAAGTCTTACAAAATATATTCATTGAAATCAACATTTCATTAAACAAAGTATATATACTTACAAAATATACAATATAAATCTTATACCTAATACGTACTGTACAAAAAAAAAACTTTTACTAACAAAGACAAGACCGATATACACTTTACTAAAGAATCAACATATCACCTATGTGTAATGTACTATATATTCACCTAGACTACTATACCTACACACGCATACACAATATCTATAATTAAACTATTGTTATATGTATAACAGAAGACTATAGACAACAACTAAAAGGACGACAGACTATGCTCTTGAAATAATATATATATTACTTTTTATAATATAATACACTATAAAACAATATACTTATAACTCATCTCCTTGCAATTACCAGACCTATATATACATATTATATATGTACGAAAAAAGAAAAAACTAAATTTGATAACTTTAAAATATTTATAAGTAGAATACGTGAACAACTTGATAAGTAAATATACGCAGCCATGTATGTTTAAGCCATTCTATGTAGCCAACTTCCAATGCAATCTTTTAACCAAATTATATAACGATTTAATATAAAATGTATAAACTAACAGAACCCGACGAGTAAACGTATATAACTAAAAAAAACTACTCTATATGGCTTATACTAATAGCATGAGTCAACACTGCCACTTACAAATAAATGTATATATAATAACATACAAATATATAATTGTATAGGTAAACCATTACAGGAAATCAATGCTTATTTTGACATAAGTACTATTCACTTTGTTCGCATATATGTATATAACATACTATAGAAAATATACGGTTACATATATGTAAAAGTCAGGTTGAACAAGTTTTATGCAGACCTATATTTAAAGCAACAAAGTATTCTCTGAGCTATGCGTACCATATGCAAACAACTCTAGTTAAATAAACAGTGCAATATAATTATATACTTATATAACTTATAGTGTATGTATGGACTAAAATCTCTTTAATGTAAAATATAAACTACCCATATATATCACTATGCATACTCAACTACTGCTATGGCTTATATTAAAACTTTACAACTATATTTAAACAACTGAAGAAATTTAAACCCATGCAAACATTACCTATATACGAACTTATATTTATTCATACAACAGAATATTCAGCAAAGCACCAGAGGAGACGGAAGGGGGAAGAAGGCGGTTTGCGTCAGGGAGGGGCACGGTTGTTTGGTGTTTGGTGTCAGATCCAGACAGATCGAAGGTTGGCACGAGCGGGGAGGAGGTCTTCGACTGGTTGAGCATGGCTTGCGGGGTCGGGGAGGTGGGGCGACATGAATTGTGGCGGAGGCCTTGGTGTTCGTGGTGGGGCGGAGATCTCGGTGGCGGCTGTTGGGTTGGTGGGTGGTAGCAGTGCACCCATGGGCAGAAAGGATTCGGTTAGAGAGGAGGAGGAGGTGCCTCGACTTTAGGCTAACGAACTGCTGTGGGGAATGGAGCTTGGGTGGAGACAACGGCCATGGCTACGGCCGGGCGGAAGATGGGAGGAAGGAGGGAAGCTCGGGTCGAAGTGGTGAGTTGTGTGGTGGTGCGGCTTTGGTTAGAAGGTGATGGAGAGAGGGTGGTCTCGGCTGAAAAATTTTACAAATATTTTTTTTTTTTTATTAACCATGGCCGAAAAGAAAAATAAGAGGGGTTGGATACCAGAGGCACAGCTAAAATGGAGAGATGGATTGATATTGAGATAGCCTGGTAGGAAGAAGAACAGGTTCACAAGAAATAAATGCAGCAGTAAAACGTTGCATTGTGTTCATCTTATCTTTAAATAAACAAGAACGGAGAAATGAAAATTTATTATTTTGCTTGGGACACACGCTTAAATGTTGAAAAGGCACAGAGAAGAAAAGGCACAGAAAAGTTAACGGTCACAATTTAAACGTACCATTACTACGCACGGTTTATTGTATCCAACGCATACCGGGCCTTCAAATACAGAAATAAATATAGCGTTGAGATCAGTCCGTCGAGATGATCAAAACGGTATACAGATATCAGTGGTACGATCATCCGATAAAAATCGATATCGGTACCAGAATGCTGCATTTTGCAGAAAATAAGAACGACGGAGCAATAGATGTCCGAATTTGGAAAAATGACGAACTGACATCTTGCTCAGAAGATGGTTTAGAATTTTTCTATGTAAAAATATTTTGGTTTTGAAAACGTTTTATTTACAACGCTTTTTAACTGATTAAATCGAAGTGAATTTACGCGCGAAATAAACTTTCGTATTTTCGGACGAAAATTTACCAGTTGCTATGTTTAACTAGACGTATTCCAAATATAAAATTTTATTTCAAAATTTTATCGTTTAAAATTTCACAAAATTTTAACTAATTACGTTATTAAAACGGTTAAAATTTTACGGGTCGTTACACTATTCCATCCAATATCTTCGAAGACATGTTGTCCAGGATTTGTTCAAGGCATAGATTGTCAAGGGATAATGTCTTATTGCCATGGGAAGAAGATAGAGCCCATACTCCCTCAGAAGGGTACACGGCCTGCAATAGATTCTCGTGTGTAGCTGGGGCACTCCCTCCATTTAATCGATACATCTGAGAAGTGTTGTTCTATTTTAAGATCACCCCTTCACAGCTGCACTCGAACATGTATGCTTTGCTGAATAGCTTATGCATCGTCTTCATGGAGCATTTCTTCCGACCTCCAACTCCAGAAGAAGTCGGATACTTGTTCAATATAAAAAGCCGAGGAGACAATCCCTCCTTCAATTTCTTAGAAGTAGTTAGGAACTGTCAAGTCGTGATTGGGGCCTGGACCAAGCTTAGCTATTTTAAGATCGAGTGGTTCTTCGTTCGATGCCCACCGGGGTTCACCAGTAACGCCCCACTTCGAGACCCACATTAGCAAAGAGTATTACAAGGTAATACCGTCTGCTAATACGAAGAATAGAGCTGGATAGGAGCGAAGAGGGAGGAGAATTAAATGATTAGATAAACGCACGTGTTCGACGGTGGCTAGCCAGACGTAAGTGCTTCAACTTCTATGCCGATTAATTGGATAACAGTACTCGATTTCAGAGTTTAACACTTCTTTTCTTTCACAGCTTCGACTCCGCGGCCCGAGGGGGCCCAGTTTAAGGAGATTGTAAGAGTTCTTCAAGAGGTTCATGACGAGTGCAGAGAGATAGATGAGGTCCTCACTGATGAAAATCTAAGGGTCGTTGGGCTAATCGATAGAGATCAAAGCATCGGGCTTGAAGGATTTTTCAGGACGGCTCCAGCGAGGCAAGTCAGAAGGAGAGTTCCTGGAATCGTGATCACCGAGCAAGGTGACGATGATAATATGCCCGCTGAAGACGAGCCTGCACCTGGGCCTTCACAAAGTCATCGACATTCAGAGAGGATAAGGAAAGGCAAGGCCGCTGCCCATAAAGCTTCGAAACGCAAGTCTGTTTTAATGTCTATGCCAGCAGCGGTTGTTGTAATTTCAAAGGCTTCCTCTTCACAAATAGAGAGTCCTTTCGAGGGACTTGCAGATATTCCCATTCCAGATAATATGTCTCTTCACCAAGATATCGGATTATAGGGGCTTCAAAGTGCTTTAGATTTAGGAGAGCCAACCCCTCCGAGTATAGCTGCTACATGCGGTTGGTTGGGGGGTTTACACATGCATGCACACATTTCACGGCACCACACAACTAATATTTACGAGCTGTTCAATCTTTGAAGATAGCTAACTCTGTTTCTTTTTTCACTTTACCGATACAATGTCGAAGAAAGGATCCATGGTCAGTAGCCTTCATGCCACACGTCAATCTTCAAGTTCATACCGAGAGTCTCGCAGGCACGAGTCTGATTACGATCGTCGCTACTCTAGTCAAGATAGGAATCACTATGATAAGGAGAGAGACAGGAAGAGAAAGAGAGAAAGGGAGAGGGAAAGATAGTGGCGAGATAGGAGCCTCTCCCAATCGCGCTCTCCTCCACCTAGAGTTCACTTGCCACCCTCCAATTCTGGAAGACGCACCGCTAAAACTTCACGCCAACCAGTGCCTTCACAAACTTCAAGGCCTGGCGAGCAGCGCCACAGAACTGGGGCGGACACTTCTATTGTTACTACATCTGCGGCTATGGAGCCTATGGGGGAGGGGGCCGCCCGAATAGCTAAGCTAAAGGAAGATTTCCCTAATATATTTTTTGACGGCTTTCACTTCCCCCCAAACTTGAGGTTAATTCTAGAAAGGGCGGAGAAAACGGTGCACGACTATGTATATGACGCTTATAGCCAGTACCGTGAATGGAAGAAAACAACAGAAAAGGCCTCGGCGATGTGGCATTCGATCGAGTGAAAACAATTGGACAGCTGCAAAAAGATCTTGCTCACAAGGATCATATAGTTCAAGTGCTCACCAATGAGAACGACACTTTGAGGAATTAAGAAACGGAGGCCTTGAAGAAAGTCGACGAGGCTAACAAGAAGATGGAGCAGATGAGGCAAGAGCACCTAAAACTGGTCGATGATATGGGCCACAGGAATGCCATCGTTATAGCCAAGAGAGATAACGCGCTCAATGAGCTTAACGAGTTTAAAGTGAAGTACACCGAGGTCGTCAAAGAAAGGGACGATGCTAATAAGGCTGCTCAGGAGGCATGCGATCAGACTGTGGAGCTTAAGGGTGAGCAGGATGCGGCAGTTCTGAAGGCCCAAGAAGCCAAGACTAGAATTGAAGCCGAAGTCGGAGCAGCGGAGGCCAGGTTAGAAGGCGATATGGAAGACCTTCTGATCACTTACAACGCCAATGTCTTGAAATACCATGGCTTGAGCTGGCTTGTTGACTATCCGACTCATTTGCATGATGCCTGACGCCGCTTGGTGGATGATGAGAAGGCTGAACACCACACTACATCTATTGATGAGTTTGAACTGGAGAACCGGGTGTTGACCGAAGATGAGAGGAGAGTTCTCCATAAGGCCATTGTTATATCTAAGAAAGAGAAGCTTGTCGTTCAGCATCCGGAGGTTGGAGAGGGGTTTGGAGTTGAACACCATGAAGCAAGTTCTGAAATACCAGGGTCAACCCAACCTGAGCCTACTTCTATAGTTGATCCTCCAACTGTCCCAGCTTATGATCCCGATCAACCACACTTAACTCCAATTCATGAGCACGCTTCTGAAGGTGCTCCGGCTCCACCCACGAGCCAATCTGAGGAAGGTATTCTAAACACTTCCTGTATTCATCCAAAGTCTAGAGCACTATCAGTGGACATTGCTAATATCTTTTCTTATATCCATTCAGTTATAGGATCTGCACCGACCGAGCCTCCTGCAACCCAAGGGCTACATCATGAGCAGGAGGCTATTATGATGGAGGAGATGATGACTACAGCTGCTACATCGACCGGGGAAGTTCATGAGAGCGCTTTTATTCTTGACGAACAAATGATGGAAGAATTCCTCGGTCATCAGAGCGATCCACTTACCGACCTGCCTTTTGTCATGGGCGAAGGTACGTTCACAACCAGCTTCTCGGGCCCAAGTAGCAGCATTCCCGTGGACGCTCAAGCAATTCATGAGGAAGAGATAATGGTGGAGAACAATGCCGAGATGGAAAATGCCGCGCTGGGTAGCAGTATTGGAGGTGGTATGGCAGGTCCTGGTCCGACCCCTTTACATATGATCTCTTCGGGCGGTACAATCATTGTCACATGTGTACCCCCTGTGTCTTCTCATATAGAAAGTGCCCCCATTCCTCCTACCATGCATTTTGAAAGTATTCCAATCCCTGTGATTTCGGAAGAAGAGATTACCATAATTCCCCCGGTTGGGGGTTAATCGGGTAAAGGAAAAAGCTCAAAAAGACACCAAGGTGGTAGTTTGAGCGGATCGACTCCGAAGAAGAAGAAGTCGAAGGAGTAGGTGTGTCCTTTTGTCTCTTCTTTTGGTAGATAGGTAGAATAGGACTTTATTTTGCTTTCTATAGGCCGTGTATAGATGCGGGTTCGGCCCCTGCTTATAGGAATTCTTGGAATAAGTTTTTTTGTACTTGTTTTGTTTCCAAAGAATAGCTGAAATAAAGTCTCCTTTTGTTTTCGGCATAACTCTGTGTTTATTTGCTTAAGTGTTTCAGGACTTGAATTTCCATTCAATGTACTTGTGAAGCTTTAATCTCTGGATTGGACTTGGGTTCGGTTGTTAAGCCTTGGAGTCATGGCTTTGGATCGTAACCAAACATCAAGTCGAGTCCCAATGTTGTGCTATCTCGGTTAGCGGCTTATGCTTGAGTTATTCCCCTAGTCCCGGAGAGAATTAAAGTGGTTGGACGGTAGTCGCCAACAATTTTAATTTAACTTAGTTGGAACTAAGTCAAAGTGAGATGAGTTCGAGTGGTTGGATCACACCTGCTCATTTATTGGTAATCGAATCCACATTCTGGGGATTGAACTTGTATGCTGGCGGTCAGTCATGCCTGCTTAATTTTTAAAGATATGTCCATGCTCCGGGGACTTAATTTGTTTTACGGGTGGTCAGTCACACCCATTTAATATTTAAAGATATGTCCGCGCTTCGGGGACTTAAGTTATTTTACGGGCGGTCAGTCACACCCGTTTAACGTTTAAAGATATGTCCATGCTCTGGGTACTTAGATTGATTTATGGGTGGTCAGTCACACCCAATTTATGTTCATACTCCGGTCTGCACTCTGGGGACTCGGAGTTGTCGATGGGTGGTCAGTCACACCCATTTTGATATTTATACTCCAGTTCACGCTTTGGGAATCTGGAGTTGATCGATAGATGGTCAGTCACATCTGTCTAAGTGTTGGAATCTCGTTCGCACTCTAGGAATGATAAGTTGATTAGGATCGTGGATGATCAGGTCACATCCACCCTGAGTAAACAAGCAAAGTCGTAGATGGACGGATCTATCCTCCTCGAACTTAATGTGAAAGGCGAGGTCGTTAGATGGACGGATCCATCCTCCTCGATTTTAGATAGCACATGGGTGAGGTCGTGGGTGGACGGATCCACCCTCCTCGAGCCCACGTTCTGGATTTTAAGTTTATACTCCGGCTCGCACTCTGGGAACTGGAGTTAGTTAGAGGATTGTCGTGTATCAATCCTTTTTTTTCTTTTGTGTGGTAGCTTGCCCCCGAGCTTGGGGTTTTAGTTAGCGAGTGACCAGTCATATCATAGTCACTCCCTATTTGAATAAGTCCCACCATAGGATGGAACTTAGCTCTCCGTGCATTGTGATGGTCGCCTGATGCATTTCAAGAATCACTACTTTGGCTTGTAGAGGTTGCATTTTATTGCAGAAATAAGAAAGTATGGCAAAGTCAGTTGCCTTATTACAAGTTCAAATTTCGAAATGCATAAACAAATTGCAAATGAAAAGTAGACTAAATGAATAAACAAAGCATGTTATGTGTAGTAGCGACAGAGACTCTCGCTGTTCCAAGCTCTCGGCAAAGTGAGACCATCAACAGTCGATAATTTGAATGTGTCGTCTCCAAGTCTTCGTTCAATAACATAAGGTCCTTCCCACCTCGGCTTCATATGAGAAGGGACCAGATAAATTCCCTTGAGCATGAGATCGCTAAGTTCAAAGGTTCTAGGTCGGACCTTAGCATTGTATAATCAGGCGACTCGACTCCAGTGCGCGGCTGCCCTCAAATCAGCCGCTTCACGCTTCTCATCTAATAAGTCCAGAGATTCGGCAAGCAATATGGCGTTTGTCTTCGGATCATAGTAAGTCACACGATGAGAAGGTACTTCTAACTCGACCGGAATGACAGCTTCTGAGCCGTAGGAAAGTGAAAATGGAGTGTGGCCGGTCGCGGACTTTTGGGTAGTTTGATATGCCCATAGGGCCATGGGAAGCTCATCGACCCATTTGCCTCCGGCCTTCTCCAGTCGTTTCTTTAGAATGGATTTGATGACTTTATTAACAGCTTCAACCTATCCATTCGCTTGAGGGTGAGCAACTGCTGAGAACTTCTTCTAAATATGGAAACGTTGACAGTAGTTCTTGAACTCGACACTATCGAATTGGGCTCCGTTGTCGGTGATAATGGTATATGGGAGGCCAAATCGATAGATAATGTTGCATACTACAAAGTTGATTACTTTCTTCATTGTGATGGTAGCGAGGGGCTAGGCTCCCATTTGGTAAAGTAGTCAACTGCAACGATGGCGTACTTTGCGCCACCTTTAGCCAGAGGTAGAGATCCAATTATGTCGATGCCCCATATGGAAAATGGCCATGGACTGACCAATTGAGTGATTTCAGTAGGCGGGGCTCATGGAATCCGGGCATGATTCTGACATCCGTCACATTTCTTGGCATAGTCTAATGCGTCCCGATTTACAGTTGGCCAGTAATATCCATATCGGAGTATCTTCTTAGCAAGGGCTTGCCACCCAGTGTGATCGCCACATTCTCCCTCATGCACGTCGTGTAACACTCGTTTGGTTTCGTCGTGGGCGATACACCGGAGTAAAGGAATGGAGTATCCTCTCCTGTACATGACTCCATTCTGGATAATGAATCATGAAGCTTTCCGAAGAACTTGTCTTTTCTCACTCCTGCGCTCGGGCAAAGCTCCATGCTCAAGATAATTTCTGAAAGGGGTCATCCATGACTCCTTCTCGTGTGTGGCTTTGTGCACCCAGTCTGTCTCTATCTGATCGATACTCTAAGAAGTAAGTGTCTCAACAGGGACGAGTCCCATTTGCTGTGCTTCACCGATGCTGGCCAGTTTTGCCAAAGAATCGGCCTTTTGATTACGCTCTCGGAGTATGCAGTAGATGGCATAATAGTCGAACTGATGCAATACTTCCTGGACCCGAGTGAGGTAAGCAGCTAGCCTCCAGTCCCTAGCTTGGTATTCTCCTCGCACTTAGCATACGACCAATTGTGAATCGCAGTAAATCTCCACAACAATAATTCTCAAATCTCTGGCGAGCCTGAGTCTCGCGAGTAAAGCTTCGTACTCGACCTCATTATTAGTCGCACGGAAATCGAACTTCAAAGCATAACATACGGATCGACCTTCTGGGGTTTCGAGTACAACTCTAGCGCCTAAGCAGCGGTCGTTCAATGCGTCATCGGTGTATAGCTTCCATATGTATTTGGGAGATTCACTAGTTTCGAGCAAGTCCTCTGGGATAGTAAATTCAGCAATGAAGTCTGCCAGAACTTGTCCTTGGATGGCTCGCCTTGGAGTGTAAGTAATGTCAAACCGACTCAGTTTGATGTTCCAATTGTGTAACCTACCAGACGTCTCAGGCCACATGAGGACCTGTCGTAACGGCTGGTTGATGTAGACTGTGATCGGATGGGCCTGAAAGTAAGGACGGAGCTTTCTCGAGGCAGTAAGCCGGCTTTTCCAACTTCGGATAGTTCCTCTCCACCCCGGTTAATCGTTTGCTAATGTAATGACCGATCGTTATATCCGATCCTCCTTCCGAATTAATGCAACACTGATCGCATTTTCTGACACTACCAGATAAATGTATAGTCTCTCATGATCAATCGGCTTTGACAGAATATGTGGTGTTGCCAGGTGCTGAACTAGTGCTCGGAATGCGCCTTCACACTCCCCATTCCATTCAAAGTTCCGCTTTCCTTTCCTGATCAGATAGAAGAAGGGAATGCACTTGTTGGTGGATTTGGAGATGAACTTGCTCAAAGCTTCCACCTTCCCGTTATGGCTTTGTACTTGCTTTATAGTTTTGGGAGTTTTGAGATTTCGTATCGTCCAGATCTTTTCAAGATTGGCTTCAATTCCTCGAGCGTTAACAATGAATCCAAGGAACTTTTCGGACGCTACCCCAAAATGACACTTCAACGGGTTGAGCTTCATTCGGTACTCTTGGAGGATGTTAAGCATTGTTTCCAGGTCTTTGACATGATTGATGGAGAGTTGCGACTTTACAAGAATATCATCCACATACACCTCCATAGTTTTCCTGATCTTGTTGGCGAACATTCAGTTGACTAGCTGTTGGTAAGTTGCTCCAGCGTTCTTGGGTCCAAACGGCATCACTTTATAGCAATAGAGTCCCAGATCGATGATAAAGCTGGTGTGCTCTTGATCGGGTAAATGCATCGGTATCTGATTGTAGCTGGAGTATGCGTCCATGAAGGATAAGAGCTCGTGTCCAGCCGTTGAATCCACAAGCTGATCAATTCTGGAAAGTGGAAAACTGTCCTTGGGGCATGCTTTATTCAAATCTGAGTAGTCTACACAAGTCCTCCACTTCCCGTTGGATTTCCTGACAAGTACTAGGTTGGAAACCCACTTTGGTATAATGCATCTCGGATGAACCCGTTTGTCTTGAGTTTATCTACCTTCTTTCAGGGCGGTAGATCTCTCTAGATCGATACCGCGCCTTTTTGCTTGACCGGGACATGCCGCGGGTCAATATTCAATGTATGGCTCGCGATGTCCAACGAGATCCCACACATGTCTAAGTGCGTCTAGGCAAACACGTCGAGGTTTGCCCGGAGAAATTCAATCAATTCCTCTCTCATCTGTTGCTTAGTTGAGACCCGACCTTTATCATCCTGGAGTCGTCGTCATCATTGATCATCAGCTCTACCGGGGAAGCCTGACTGTCTTTGACTTCCTCTTCATTTTCATCATTTCATGGATCTAGATCCTTTAGGAACTGGTTGTGGCACCTCGGCCTAGGCCCAGGCGTTAGTTGTCAATTGTCGGTAAAACGGACGCAGAGAAATTCCTCTATGTCCTTGCCCTTCTCTTTACGCTGCGCCTCCCGCAGCTCAGCAACATAACAGGCATGTCCAGCCGCCTGATCTCCCTGAACAACTCCAACCCCATTATCAGTAGGAAACTTAAGAGTTAAACACCAAGGGGCAATAGCTGCTTTGAATTCAGCCAGGGCCGGTTGGCCTAAGAAAGAATTATACGGTGAATTGATATCCCACACAATGAACTGTAACATCCAGACTCTTCGGCGGTCTCCGATTCCCAATTCCACCAGTAATTCCACCATCCCAGTGGGTATAGTTGCACTTCCATTAAAGCTGTGTATGCGAGACTGACACAGCTTCAAGTCCTTTGCTTCCATCTTCATCAGATCGTATGCTCGCTTGGAAAGAATATTCATGGAGCTTCCACTGTCCACTAAGATCCTCTTCGTCCAAGCAGGACCTATTTGAGCTGATATGACTAGTGGATCAATGGTGGGGGCTTCGACTCTATTAGCATCCCTATCTCAGAAAACAATGTTGTCTATCATCGTCTTTTGTTGCTTAGTCGGAGTCCCATCGTTAAGATTACTACAACTTTCGAAGCTTACATGCCTAACTAAGCTAGCATACGACTCCTTCCAGCTCCGGTCAGTTGGATGAGGACCACCACTTACTGTGTTAATAACCAACCTCCCGTCAGTACGCGTGGGTTCCTTCGGTCTAGCATGATTCTATACTTGATTCTGATTCGATGGGCCTGCACCTCCAGTTTGCGACGCCCGAACGTATTGTTCCAACTTCCTCTCACGGATTAGTTTCTCAATAATTTCCTGTAAATGGCGACATTCATTGGTATTGTGACCATAGCAATCATGGAATCTACAGAATTTTCTGGATTGAATCTGCTTTTTGGACGATTGCTTTGGAGCAGGCTTCTTATATCGGCCAGTATTACAGGTCTGCAAGTACACATTCTCCAGGGATGTATTCAAAGGAGTATAGGTGTCAAACATGGGAGCTCTGCATCGCGGTCCGTGATTTTGATCTTGTTTCTTACCCTAACTTCCCTCACCTTTCTGCTGATTTTGTATATTTAACTGCACTTTACTGGAACTCTCACTAGTTTGCTTCACAGCGATGTTACTTTGAATGCCTTCCACACTGGGCCCCACGTCATCCTTCTTCCTGGATTGTTTAGCATCTTCTCTTCTTAAGAACTGTGCCACTTTAGAGTAGAAACGGTCCAGTGACGTGGGGGGTTCCCCAACCAATCAGTTGCTAAATTCGAAATTAGGATCGATTCCTTTAGTCAGAGCCATCAATATGGAATTATCATTAGGGTTACTAATCTCCGCACAAGTGGCATGGAATCTTTCCAGATAACGTCTAAGCGTCTATCCCGGAGCCTAAGTGACACTGGATAAGGTGTTAACATCCTTAGGTCCTGTGAGGTGCATACGAAACTGTTCGACCAATTTCGTAGCTAACTAATCAAAGCATGAAATGGATCGTGGCGGTAGGCGAGTAAACCACATGGTTGTGATACCCCCAAGGGAGACATGAAAACTTCTGCATTTGACCGCATCGTCAGCCCATGCAGCATTCATAAGCCATTCATACTTTAAGATGTGTTGGTTAGGGTCCGAACTTCCTTCATAAACAGGTAAAGTTGGCATTCTGAATAGGTGGGGCGGTTCAGCATAAAGGATGTCACTAGTGAAGGGTGTATGACTCTAGGAGATTCCCCATTCATCATTGGAGAGGCCCTGACTTTCTCGAATCAATTGACGGATCATGGTCGGGATGTCTGGCATCTGGACATTCTGAGCATTCTGGGCCAAGGTGTGGTTGGGTTCCACAATATGAGGATGGCCTGGGCGTAGTCGATGGTCCATGCCTCGCCTCTTTAGCTCCAGGTCTTCAGGAACATAGGGTTCAGGAGTACGATCTTATTGACGAAGTTTTGGACCTGCTTGGTTTCGATTGTCAGCTTCCAAGTCTATGGAGGCGGCAGAAACACGGTTATCAACAATGTAATAGGGAATTGCCCCTCCCCGGGAGGAGGGTTTAGCCTGGTGACTTGCAGATGGACCAGCTTCCGCTTGTCCAAGGTTCAGAGTGCGCTGATGCCCGAGAGCTTACGCATAGCTTCCATCCAGCCGTGGACGTGTAGATCTATGATTGTAATCAAAGGAAGCTGAGCTTTCGGTGGATGAGTAGGAAGCTTGATCCCTTCTGGATCTCCTTCGTCTTTCCTGGTTCAGCCGGTTGGTTAACTCCGTGCTGGCACGGATCTGCTGGGTAAGCTGTTGGCGGCTTTGGGTCAATTCTTGCATCAGCATCTGGAACTCCTCCCTGGTGACAGGGCCTTGTGGATCTAAAGGTCCATTTGAGTTTTGACCTATAGCGAGCAGCTACGCAGGGTTCTGTCTGTCTCGTCCTTCCTGATCTGCAGCAGTTAAGGCGGTCCTAGTAGTAACCATGATGAATGATGTAACTCCTTCCTAGACTTGATGCAATCTGAATAGGATGGAAGAACTACTGGATATGTGATCTGGATCTTCTCCTTAGATTCTTTCAATCCAACGACGGTAGTAGATCCAAAGAGCAGGAGAAAAGCTGGGTTTTTTCAGTGAAAGCACCAAAGTGTTTGTACCAAAATTGGGCACAATACTCTTCGGACGTATTTGAAGAGATTAAAGTGAAGAATATAAATGGAAAATGAAGTTAATCTAACAAACACGCCAAAAATAGACAAACAAAAGTATAAGAACACATAGATTTAGTGTGGTTCGGCATTGTAGCCTACGTCCACTATAAAAAGTTTGATGTTTTATTGATGATTCTTGCTGGTTACAACTGATTACAACAGTACACTCAAGGTGCAATGGAGATTTCGGCAGAGTATTGGCGTAGAAGAGTCGAAATGTCCCTTTTCTGGAGGCACTGGGATGCTATTTATAGGCGTAGGCTAAAGTATCTAGTTCAAACCTCGAAAAACTCCTTCTCTCACGTAGGTGGGCCCACCAGATCGATCTGAGGTTGATAGGGATCGATCCATGATCGATACGCACTCATTTCATATTGATCCAAAAAACATCCATTTGGGTTGACATCGATCATAGACCAAGTAGAGGTGGTACACAAGCTCCTGTGAAAATTTGGGGGCATTTGGATTTGTAGATTTCGAGTTATGATCGATCCAAGTTTGTATTCACAAACACTGCCGAGTTCGTATCGATACAATTCATATCGATGGCTTCGTATCGATCAGGGTGACATAGCGCTATATTTTAGGATCGATCCACTTTTCATGCCAAGTGACCGAGTCTTCCACTTGAATGTGTTCTGTTTGTATCGATACAATGCAATTCCATTCGTATCGTTCTGGGCCGTTCTTCTCGTATCGATGCTCAGTGCTCTACTTTGTATCGATGATGTGTTGCTACTTCATATCGATGGCTTTCACTTCGGTTTGTATTGATATGTTCTCATTCCTTTCGTATCGAAATTTGCTTATACGTTTTATATCGATCACTGGCCGATCGATATGAACTGTTTGGACAAGATGATCGATACTAATAGCTTTAAAGCTAAAATTGTGGAAGTCTGATCGATGCGGGCAACTGAGGGATACAAAGAGATGTGGTGGCTGATGGATACGAACCAATGCTTTCTTAAGGGATGGATATGAAATCCCATGGATACGAATGAGGCTGGTTTTGATGGATACGAAGGAGGTTGAATCACGATGGATACGAAATGAGGCTTCCTTTATGCATCTTGATTGATCAATATCTTGAGCATACAAACTTCGATTGACTTGAAATTTGGAAGGTTGACTTTTATAGCTTTGCTAGTCGTATTACATCGATTGTAGCTCGATCTGGACTCGAACAAAATTCACCAGTATCCATAGCAGACCTGTGTACAATCGATCTTCGGGACGAACTGTCTTTGGTTTTCAGTTAATTTCTTGGTGTCACGGCCTTGCCAAAAGGCGGGATAACATCGTCACCTAAAGAATTTGATTGAGGAATTGATTTGGGAAAACAAGCTTCAGTAGTATGTGAGGAAACCATGGATTTCTGATCAACCCGTAGCGCCCCAAGATCCTAGAGATCAAGGGAATCAAGCTAGAACTAGTAAAGAGGGACCCAGATGGATTGACCAAAGATTTATCATTAGAACAATATCTGTAGGACCTTATCCCATGCAAAAGAGTTGGGGAGAAATGGAGCGGTATGCGAGCTCATTAAAGGACGCTCCAAAAGATTCGTGCTTTGCAATTGAAGATGGAACCCCTGCCAAGCAACAGAGAACCCTGAACGATGACATAGTATTCTGAAACTGAGACACTGAAGGGCTAGAAGCTCCAACTATCGACCCCATGGTCGTGAAAGTAGGAATCAGACCCGCCATAGTCTGACGAGTATTGGTAGACAGTGGTAGTTCTGTGAATATCCTTTTCAAACGCACCTTTGATCAGATGAAGATCAACATGAAAGATGTATCCGCCAGCCGAACAAATATTCAGGGATTCACCGGTGAACCCAAACAACCTGTTGGAACGATTGACTTACCGTAGAACTCGTAGAAGGCGACCAGAGAGTCACCTTCATCCAAATCTTTGTGATCATAGATGAAATTTCCGCTTACAATGCCTTCCTAGGGCGGCCCACCTTGGCAGACTTCAGGATTGCTTTAGCTCAATGGTGTCTAACTATGAAATTTACGACGGAAAGTGGAGTTGGGGTGATCAAAGGAGACCAAAGTGCCACTAGAGAATGCTATACTGCAAAACTACGTGAGTCTAAAAGAAAAGAAAAGGGGAAGAATATGGGGAGAACTCTCCAAATTCCTGAACCTACCGAATAGCAACTGCAGAGCCGCCCTTGACTTGGGGACCATAGCCGATTTGATAAGGCTTTGGACCCTAGAAAGAAGAGTTCAGAGGAGGAATGGGTAGCACTGGAAGAATTGATGGTGTCTGTCCTAGTTGATATGGATGACCCAACACGAGTCCTGAAAATTGGAGAAACAAGATGCGATTTGAACTCATCAAATATCATCACACCAACTTGGATGTATTTGCTTGGACGCATTCCGATATGTGTGGGGTATCACCAAAGCACTGAGAGAAGAAGTGGAAACTGATGGCGAATGGTTTTATCCGCGATGCAACCTACCCCGAATGGGTATCCAACCCGGTTTTAGTCAAGAAGTCCAATGGGAATGACAAACTTGTATTGACTACTCGGATCTGAACAAAGCTTTCTCGAAAGATAGCTTTCCTCTACCCAGAATCGATCAGCTTATGGATGGGATGGCTGAACATGAATTGCTATCATTCATGAATGCATACTCAAGATACAATCAGATCATGATGCATGAACCTGATCAAGAAAATACCAGTTTCATTGCTGATCTGGGACTATATTGCTACAAAGTGATGCCATTTGGCTTAAAGAATGTTGGGGCAACCTACCAATGACTAGTGAATGCCATGTTTAAGCATTAGATTAGGAAAACTATGAAGGTTTATGTGGACGATATGTTGGTTAAATCGCACGTAGCTGCAAATCACTTGGACAACCTCGCCGAAATGTTTGAAATACTCCGCAAATATGGAATAAAGCTCAATCCACTTAAGTGTCACTTCGGGGTAGCCTCTAGAAAGTTCTTGGAATTCATCGTAAGAGCCAAAGGCATCGAAGCAAATCCTGAACAAATAACCACTTTATGGGAAGTCGAGGCCCTAAGGAACAGGAAAGAGTTACAAAGCTTAAATGGAAAGGTTGCAGCGCTGAGCCGGTTCATCTCAAAAGCAACCGACAAATGTATACCGTTCTTTGACCTGGGCGAGGAGACAATCCCTTGAACTTGAAATCTTCTCCCATGAGTTTATCGATATCTACATAAATGTTGCTCAAATCACCAAAGTCAATACCAGTTTCTTTAAGCGGGGAATCATAAAGTCGCTTAGCTGTCGAGGGAGCATCTTTAACACGAATCTCTTGGGAAGGAGAATCTGAAGAACGGGACTCATTCCTGGAGTTTCATCACATGATTTGGAGTTTCCATCACCGAAACTTGCATCGAATTCATCATCACTAGAGGAGAAATCATAACTGCTGCTACTCTCAGTTTCACCCACCTCCTTTTCCATTGTCACTACTGCCTTGCCCTCACGCTGCTTGAATTCTTCTTCCTCCTCCTCCGAAATCGAGGGCATCCTAAGCGGGCAACTGGCTTCGGTCGTAACACCTCTTCCTTCATGAATTTCTTTGGTTGACCCACCAGACAGACCTTCTCCTTCTGGGAGATCGCCCTCTTCGGAGCTGTGTGATGAAGAAGTTGAACGTGTTCGAATTCTGGAATGGGAAAGAGACGGAACTTCAATGGCTACGGTAGATCTCCCGGGATGCAACAACCCATACCGAAGAAAATTCTCGTCCGTTAGCAAAAACTTCACCGATCTCTCTTTGGCATCTACGGCCTTCAGAGTATGGAAGATTGGATCAACTGATGGATCTTTGTTTGGTCTCAGAATGACTGCAATAAGTATTCAATTTATCAAAAATCCCATAGCGACGTATTAAATGTCAACTAGTAAAAGAGAAGGCTTACCCCCCATCATCCAAAGACGATTAAATCCCTCAAGACACCTAATGAAAAAATATTGGATCTTGAATTGGGATAGGATACTTTGAAGCTATGACATGATCTTGCGGTTTCTTTGAGCCTTTATGACCACAAGGGATGGACATTTGTCTCTCTTCTTTAATGAGAGAAAGTATCTCAACTCATCAAACTTGGGGCACAATTAAATGTCCACGTAAACAAGACATGAAGGCAAGTTAAGATCGCGTACCCATTAGGGTGAATCTAAAATGGAGCAATTCCCAAGTTTAGAAGAGTTTCTCCCAAGAGGTGATTGAAGGGGGGCACTGCTCCATTCAAGCACATATACTAGTGGCAAGCGGTGTACCCCGAAGGTGGCATATGCACAAACTCATTCTTCGATAGAAGGTGTACGTCATCTTCCAGAATGCCATGTTTGTAAACAAATGTTATGCAGAACTTTAGCAGAGATTACGGAGGAAGCTCTCTCTAAAGGATTGAGTAGAACTCTAAAATTTGGAGGAGTCCAATCTACAACCGAACCAACCAGAACCAACTGACCATATTCAGCTCACGGTACTGAAGAAGTAGGCGCTACTGAAACTGTTTGTGAAGGCGCAACTGATGACGATTCAGCTTTTGAAAGTGCCAGACTTTCTCTACTGGATTTACGATAGGATGATTGGTGCTTCATTCTATACAACATAACTTGTACCGAATGCGATTAGGTAATTATATTTTTAACTAAAAGCCCCCCTTACGCTTAACACTTGAACTTCGAAAAAATATCGATTTATGCCGACACATCGGGTTCCAAGTGTTGACTGGGGCAAGTGCAGTGTGTTATCTATGTAGGATAGGCTTGGTGTCCTGAACACTACAAATGCTTTATCTTGTGTAGATAGTTCACTCGTAGTAAAGAAAGAAAAGAGCTTCTCGTATCATTCATTAAATTTATTTCTCCTACACTTACCCATTATAGACCAGCGTTCGATAACGGATCCGCTATCCGAAGCGACAGGGGAAGCTCTTCCCATTCTAGGTACACCGATTGTGCAATGACCAGACCAATCTGAAGTGAGAAACTATATATTGATGGGTTCAAATCGAGTAGAGAATTTTCAGCATAAGTCGATTTTATCTCTTTGGAAGGTGATAACAGCATAAGATGCACATAAGATGCTACCTTAAGCTATTATCACCTCCCAAAAAAACCAAAATCAATCTGCAAGACGTTGTGCTAGATTAACAATGTAACTTGGTGCAAGTTAATTCTGATTCTATAGACAAAGATAACAAAACATGTCAAGCACCAAGGTGAGACCCTAGCTTCTTTCCATGGAGAACTCAAGACTCGATATACTATCTTCTTCCACAAAATCGCAATCAACTCGAAATATCTGTTACATCTATTACTAATACACCCTCATCACCAAATCACTAAAACAAAACTCCAAAATCAATACCACCCACCTCAAGTCAAAAGTCAAAAGGAGAATACGGTCAAACTCTAAGTCGGTGGCCATCCAAGGTAGATAGGTCAATGACGATCCAAGTGGGTAAGGTCAGCGGTGATCCAAATTGGCGAAGTTTCACGAGCAAGGGATAAGGTCAAAGCGATAGCGAAGTCTAGTAGGGACGATGGCAAGAAGCTCCAGGGGCGGAGATCGGCGATGGCAGAAGCGAAGTTAGGGTTTGAATACGTTGGTTTGGGTGCAAGGTAGAAAGATCGAGTCGCAAAAGAATGAGATAGAGAAGAGTCGGCTCGAATGAGGAGTTAAATAGAAGATTGAATGAAAAATCGCTAAGTCCTTGGAACGCTAGCGATCCATGGACTATAGTTCGTTAGCGATCCATCAAATTGCAACTAATCTCCTCCAAACTTGCCAAGCATGATCCATGTGTTATTTGCAAGTGTCGTGAAAGTTGTGGGACCGAAATTGAGTTATTGTTATGAGTAATGACAATTCACATCAGAACTCAACAAATGGCTGAATAACCAAAGCTAAATTTGCATAGTAGCCCCAGCACGATAAATTAAACCTCACCAAACGGGAACTTAAAAGTAGTAACTTCCAGAGCACGCCTTGTTTCCAACGAAGGCTTATTCTAGAGGCAAATGTTATCTAGATTTTAACTCAATAGAATTCAATGGAAGTTAGAACATCTATATCAAGTCAAAACGACTCAAGAGAAAGAAGCAAAAAATAGCTTAAGGGTATGGATCGCTAGCGATCCATCACCTATGGAACGCTAGAAATCCATAAATATTTCTCATGGGTCGTTCATTCTTCTTGCATCATGAAGCATTATCTTTTCTAGGAATGCCTGCTAAGTTTCATGATGTTCTAAGCAAGCTAGATCGAGAAGTGGGCATTTGTCTGATTCCAATAATAGTTCAATGCAACTTGTAAATGAACCATCATCAAAACAAAGCATCTAGTCATGAAATTACATGGAGAGCATCTACGCAAGGCAAGGAACATGATCCAATTGAAATGAGCTAAAAATGTGCTAACTTCATGGATTGCTAGCGATCCATCCCCTATGGATCGCTAGCGATCCATCATATTGGGTCGGTTCGCTGCGAAACTTTTGGAGCATCTTCGTACCTTCAAATGTAAGCTTCTGGCAAAGTGGCTTTGGCCCAAGTGCTCTCCAACCCCTATAAATACAATCCTACCTGCAACATAAAGGTGATCTTCTGGACTGGTTGCCAAAACTCTGCATAAACTATTCTTTACTCTTCTCCTCCCTCACTACAGTCATCGAAAGGGTTCACTGTGATTCTCCGATGAACTCTAACACTGATGACTTGATCTAATTGACAAGATCCAATCAAATTGTAATTAGATTCAACTTTTAACAATAATCAGTCAATGATAGAAAGTTATAAAGTGGATGTAGGCTTCATTAACAGCCGAACCACTATAAAAATCTCTTGCCTCTTTACTTTTCCTGCAATTTGCTATTGTTTGTTCTACTTTATTTGCCTTGATAAACAGGGCTAGTGCTTTCAAACTTAATTCAGAGCGTTGATCCATTTTTTGGGTTAACAACAACTATATGCATATTAGTTAGTGATTGACCGATTAGGATTTATGGACATTAATTACAAATTTAATGGGTAATAATTTTGTGATTAATGAGAGGAAAAAGGAATCCAATGGGGACTGTTAAGGAAACTTGATATAGCATTTATCAAAGAAATAAATTTGTGTAATGAATGGATTTTGATAACCTGAAGAAGGATTAATTGGAAATGGTCCAATTTCGACGAGTAATAATCAACTGCAATGGATATATTGATTGAAGCAATGAATAGACTACATTTATTAGAAATCGAAATGAGGAAATTAAGGAAAATGGGTAACAGTGGAATAACATATTAAGAAATAACCATCTTAAATTTAGTAGGAGGAATTAGTACCTCAACGCCATTTATACCAATTGATAATAAATGGCAGCTTCCAGCAAAATTTTCTTTTAGAGTTCTTAGATTATAGTCACTAGTTGTCTCCCTTAGTATTGGAAAAGTGGATGATGTGATGTTAGATATATCCCTGTTTATTCTTGTGTTGACTCTATGAATGGGATTTAAACCACTTAATATATATATATATATATATTAGGAAGCAAAGTAAATAGGGAAATTTTATGGGAACACTTAACTAGCGATAAACGATAAGTAAGAATGGAAGTTAATGAGAGAATTAGGTTTGCAACCTAAGGGATATGAATGGTCCCAAAACTTTAAGAATTTTGGGAAACATAAGGAATTTAGCTCACAGACTATCACCATTCAAGGAAAAGATAAAATGGGTAGGAATGTGAAGAGAATTTCCTATTGAACAAGGATTAAGGAGGGGTGACAGAATTTTCCGTTAGAAGTAGTAGAACTACAGCATCTCCAACACAGTTTCATGGAGTTGCGCTTTGCATCATTAGTGATAAGGAACCTTGGTTTACTAGAAAATTTTAGAGGAGTTTTCTAGTAGCTTTAGGAACTAGCTTTAGGAACTTCGTTGAATCTGAGCATCGCTTACCAACTAAAGACCGACGGAAAAACTGAAGGAATAGATGGTAACTTGGAGGATTTGTTGAGAGCTTGCATCTTGGACTTTAGAGGACCTTAGGAGAAGTGGTTACCCTTAGTAGAATTGGCATAGGATAGTAGTCATCAATAGACAATTGGTATGGCACCCTTGAAGCACTTTTTGGGAGGCCTTGCAAATCGCCAAATTGTGGGTGGGAAACCACTGGCAAATTCTACTTGGATCAGGTTTGTCTTACGAGACTTTGGAAAGTCAGAATTGATTAAGCAGCATGTGAAGGTCGTAAGATTTGTGTATTTGGAAAGTAGGCACCATATTTATTGGGCCTTTTTCTAATATGGGGAAAAAATAAGAAAACTTTTATGTTGACTAGAGTCCATGACGTTGTGCATTTGAGGAAATACCTTCATAGCATAGAAAATGTGGTAGAGCCTAATCAATAGAGGGATTTTAAGATGGAGTCAATGGCGTCCTGTGCCACTGCATACATTGTAGAGCATGGAACACAGATGCTCCACAACAAAGAATTAGACTAGTCCGAGTACAATGGGGAGAAAGTCCGATGGAAGGCATAAGGACTTCTCGTCCTAAGCCTCTCTTGTAAATTTTCTCTCCAAAATTAGGATTCTGGTTGCATCGTTGTTGCTAGATTGGATGGTAGGAGATGGTTGCCATAGTTTTCCACCATCACTTTACGCTCATATAGCAGTTTTATGCATGTTTAGGGTATTTGCATACATATTTGCATAACATGATTACACACCCATGCTAGGATTGAGTTCAATTTAGTACGTCTGCAGTACATAATCACATTGCTCTTTGGTTAAGTAGATACTTGATTATATAGCATGGATGTTATTGCGCATTACGTTGTTCACCCCTTGAAGGATTTCGAGATGAAATCCTAATGTAACAATCCGTAAACTTTACCATAATTAAATGGAGTAAATTGAATTAAATATGATAAGATAGAAAATGGAAATTTTATAATAGCCAGAATTTGATAATGAAAGTTATTCCGCTGCGTTCGTGGCAAAATTCTGATCTGTTTCCATATATAATATGCTAAAAACGGAGCTCAAACGAAGAAGTTATCAACATTTGAAGTTTTCATATTTAAATTAATTTATTTCGAATTCAAATTCAAATGAGAATTTAAATTTAGGTTTGAATTTCAAAAATTAACTGTAGGTTTACTTGGGGGTTAAGTTAACGTTTAATCAACAATTAATGTTAAAGTTAATTAGGGTATAAAATTAATAAAAAAGCAACGGAAACAAAAACATTTCCAAAACAAACGTACCGGTCGACCCCTACATTGGGACCGGTCGACCCCTAGAGGTCGACCGGTCAAAGCCAAATTTTGGCAGTGGTGGCTAGGGTTTGAAGGGATGTGTTGTTTATTTGTATGCTCCAGATTTCTTTGTTTTAAACTATTTTTATCCTACAGTTTTGGTATGTTTCAACCCCTATAAATAGAACCATATCCTCTCCACTTTTTATTCATATTATTTGGGGAATTCAGCGAAAATCTGCCATTGTTATCTCTCCAAATTAAATTTAAAAACTCCGTAGAGAATTCAGGTACGAATCCAATCTGTTTTCTATTTAGTTCTTCTTCCTCCAACCTATTCTTATTCTATTCTCCTCCAATTATTCCAAATATAATAAAAATATATACATCTTTCCTATTATGTGTGTGTGTCTATATATATATATTTGAAGATAGTCTATATATATATATCAAAAGAGGGTGATTCTGGAAGAGATTGTAAGGCGTGCAAATCCATGGAAGGCAAAGCTAACGCTATTCTGTGAGTGGAAATCTTAGTATTTCTTTTTCAATAATTGTTTAGTATATCTGCATGGATTTAAATATGCCTTAGGGATTTTAGGATTGCGAAAATACAATAGATAAAATCCCCCAAATTCCTTTTTATTTTAAAATGTCAATTGTATGTGAAGATTCTCAATTATTTATATTAATTTGATGGAATTTGTTTTGTTTATGCAATATTTTATAATTTCATAGTCTATTCCACTTTTCCTCCTTCTTTGATTCAAATAGTGATTCTTTAATAGTAAGGGCTTAGATTATGAATTCTATTCGTGGTTTACACCACCTATTCCACACAAATTTCCCTTCATTTATTTCTTTGTAAAAGAGGAGTTGAATAGAATATGGAGTTTTTTTTTGAGAAAAATGAGTGATCCTCAAAAGGAGGAGAGCACTCATCTAATTTTATTTTACACTATAGAGGAGCTGCCAACAAGCCTGGTAGATAGCAGAAACCCCCATACAAATAAGGCAAAATAAAAGAAGAAAACCCGCCCAAAAACCTATATAACTAATGTCCAAAATAAAGTATAAAAAATACAATCAAAAACAAAAATTCAAATCTTCTATATCAGTAGTAACTCACTAATCCAATACCAATACCTGTAGCTGCTAAGAAAAAACTAAACAGAGACTGTGAACAGGAAACCATATATATAAATATACATAAGAATATAAGTATATATATTAATCATATATATATATGCAAAGCAAACTACAATACCTAGTAAGAAAGAAGCTATATATAATGTGTATGAATGTTTAGAAACTGATATTTGTCAATTAAAGAATACTGTAAATAGACTCACGAATAAAACCTTTAAAAATACAAAAAATATATGAATATAAACCATGTGTGCCTATATAAATTGTAGTATACAAGTAGACAACTACCACAAACAAGTATGAATCACACGCCATTATTCCATTAACTTAATTTGAGTTTGAACAGTCGTAGCAAATAGTATAACTCCTGCAATAAAAGAATTATATAATTCAATATAATAAACTAAAGGCATGCAAACCAGAATTGAATCAAAACAGAAAAAAAGAAGCTATATCTAATGCGCATGAAAGTTTAAAAAATGATATGGTCTATTAAAGAATACTGTAAATCATAAATGAATCAATAATATAAACTAAAGACCTCCAAACCATAAATGAATCAAAACAGAATAAAAAAAGAAGCTAACTCATTTTGAGTTTAAACAGTCACAACAACCAATATATCTCCTACAACAAAAGCATTACATAATTCAATGTTATAAACTAAAGAGCTGCAAACTATGAATGGATCAAAACAGAATAAAAACCATAAAAAATACAAAAATAAATAAATATGAACTATGCGTGCCTATACAAATTATAATAAACAAGTAGACAATTACCACAAACTAGTATGAATCACACACCATAATTCCACTAACTCAATTTGAGTTTGAACAGTCACAACAAACAAAAGGTCTCTTACAGTAATAGCATTATATAATTCAATATTATAAACTAAAGACCTGCTAACCATAAATGAATCAAAGCAGAATAAAACAACTAGCGAAGATGATAGGTTATATTAATAGCATACAAAGCAAACAATGAATAGTTGATTAACATCTCCATCACAGAATCCAGTAAGCATGTCACCTGAACTACAGAAAGTGTTAAATAAAACTATGATTGCTAAAAAGATAATAGCATATAACTCTATGCACACCGTCTGCTGTTCTATTATTTGACAGAAGCTAATAAACTAAAAATTCACTATTCCATAGACCGTGCTCAAGAATATCACTAAACATAATCATACTTCCAAAAAATATCTTACTCCCAAAAATCGTATATGAAATAAATAAAGACCTGCAAAATTTGTCTTAAGACTTCAAAAGAAAAACAATTTATCTTAAAGACTCCAATTTTCACATATTTGATCCTTGAAATATGGAATAAATCATTAAAAACATAGCTGCTAAAAATAATGTTAGAATTAAATTTAGCAACTATTAAGATTTGTCAGAAAATAAAAAACAGCCATAAAAACCTAAATATTGAAAAGTGCTTTTAACATACTAATGAAAATTAATTAAAAGTCAATAAAATCTATCTCTTATAAAGTTTGAACTGATATCTTAAACATATTAACTAACCATAAATTAAATAATGATACAACATGCTAAAAAAAAGCTAAAAACAAAAAGGTATTAAATGGAACACCTCCATTAAACTATTAGAAATAATATCATATATTTATATACCACATGCTAAAAACAAAAAGGTATGATTCTTAAAAGATAAAATTCACACGTATTAGAGAATATAATAAATATGACACAAGAAATAAAATGAAGAGAAAAAATTAAACAAAATTAATATTCTAATAAGGACAAAGTATTAAAAGTATTCCTAGAATGAATATCTAAATAATCTAAATTTAGGCTTATACTATTATTATTATTAGAAAAAATTGAATTCCTAAAAGAATCTATACGAAATTTTGTTTTTCTAAGAAAAACCTTAAAATTTAAATTTTTATTTAATCTATAACTAGGATTTGAAATCCAATTTAAACTAAATATAGAAATAACATATATTAAGTGATCTATGGTTAAATTAGTATTATTAAAAATACGTTGATTTCTATCAAACCAAATATACCAACAAATAATAGTGAAAATGGTATCTAGTAAAAATTTATTCAAACCTTATAAAGAAATCTAATATTGTTCCAATATTACTCACTAGATATATAAGTAAAATTTATATTAAAATTGAATAAATTTAAAGTTTTTACAAGAATATATAGTGTACTTACATTTAAAATATTAATGCAATATATCCTCCTTTTGATTATTACAAAAATAACAATTTTTTATCATTAAATACATTTTTCTTTTTTAACAGTTCAATATTATTCAGCTTTTTATGTAAATTAACCACATATGCACCTTGGCTTTAAGTGGAGCATTAGTTTTCCAAATGTATTTAAAAAATTCATTTTAATTCCAGAAAAATTAATAAACTTGTAAAGAGAATTAGATGTGTATTTCTTCTATTATCCCAACACTAAGTTATAATATCTTTATCATTATCAATATTATATAATTCTAATTTAGCACACAATAGTGCAAATTGAACAAAAGTATTGCCAGTTAATATACGATTAAATTAAATTCCCAAGGAAAAATTAAATCAGGTCTATAAATATCAGAAATTAGAACATATTTAAAATTACAAATATCATATAATTCATCAAATTCCACTTTAAGAGGAATACTCGATAACCAACAATCATGCCAAAACGAGGTATTATTACCAGAATGCACAATATTATTAATTCCTAGTTCATAAATGTTAAGATTTAAAATTACTTATTTCCAAAAATGAGATATATTATTAGTGTTACTTGTACATAAATGGGACAAATTAAAGGTACCTTCATACCATTGGTTCGATATTAGTTCTTTCCATAAGTGGGTTTCACCAATATCGCTAAATTTCCAAATCCATTTTCCTAAAAGTGAAATATTTAAGTTATGCAAGTTTATAATCCCTAGACCTCCTTCATTTTTAGATTTACAAACCATTTCCCATTTTACAAGACATTTAGTGTTACTATTTTGATTATCACCACTCCATAAAAATCTCTTCTTAATTTATCAATTTTATCTATTACCCAAATAGGAAAACGATAAAACGACATCCAATAAATGGGTAATGCAGATAAAACCGAATTAATAAGAACAATTCTACCCGCTCTCGATAAGAATTTACCATTCCAATTGGATAATCTTCTATTAATTTTATCAATAATGGCATTCCAATCATCATGTTTAAGTTTTTGCGGCCTAATTAAGAAACCTAAATATTCAATAGGAAATTTCATTGTATTACAATTTAAAGTGAGTGTGATTTGATTTTCAAAATTATCTATATCATTTAAAACTAAAACTGAACTTTTGTCAAAATTAATCTTTAACCCCGAAATAAGTTCAAAACTATATAAAATAAATTTAAGTGCAATAATATGTTTAGGTAAATGAGACGTGAAATTCATGGTATCATCTGCAAATTATAAAACAGAAAGACCATTACTAGTAATCTCATTACCAATACAATCTAATATTTTATTATTGGTAGCTAATTTAATGATTCTGGAAAAAACATCAATAGTTAGGTTAAATAATAACGGCGAAAGAGGATCCCCTTGCGTGATTCCCCGTTTAGATTGAATTTTATCTCCTAGTATTCCATTAACCATAATACTAGAGTTACCCATGTAAAGCAATGACATAATCCAATTAATCCATCTATTACTAAATCCCCTAGCTATTAATACCTCTTTAAGGAAAACCCAATCAATAGAATCAAATGCTTTAGTAAAATCCAGTTTTAAAAGAGTACAAGTGATATTATTCTTGCAACAATAATTAATATATTCTTGGACTACTGCTATACCATCCGTGATATTCCTACCCTTTATGAAGGCAGTTTGAGTGCTGTCAATTAATGCATTCATTTTATTATTTAATCTATTAGCTAGAAGCTTAGATATAATTTTAAAAGAACAATTTAATAAAGAAATTGGTCGAAAATCTTTTAATTAATTGGCTCCTAATTTTTTATGTAATAAGATTACATTTGCGTAATTAAATCTCCCTAGCTGTAAGGAACCTTCATAAAATTCATTAAACATTTTAGTTAAATCATCTTCAAGCACATTCCAAAAATTCTCATAAAATAATATAGGAAAACCGTCCGATCCAGGTGCTTTATCATTAGGCATATCTTTTATAGCCTTAATAATTTCATCCTCCTTAAAAGGGTCATCTAAGCCTACTAATTCTACTCTAGAGTCATCTTTGTAAAGCATATCCCAATCAGCTTTAATCCTTTATATATTTTTTGCACTAAAAGTATCTCTAAGATAATTAGTAAATTCCATATTAAGTTCTACTTGATCAAAAATCTCTACATCATTAATAAGAATAGAATTAATGGAATTACTACGTTTTCTACCATTAGCTGTTTCATGAAAAAATTTAGTATTCAAATCTCCTTCATCCATCCATTGAATTCTAGACCTTTGTTTCCACATTATTTCTTCTTGAATAATAATTTTATTTAATTCTTCTTTTAAATTATAAATAACATTTTTTTCTAAAATATTTAAATTTCTTATTTCTTCAATTTTATTTAGTTTTAGAATATCATTCATTAGTTTATCCTTTTTGATTCTAATGCTACCAAAAACTTCTTTCATTTTTTAAGAAATGATCTTAAATCTCTAAGTTTTCTAACCCAAACCTTAGCAATATTACCTGGAAATTTGAAATTGTAATTATTAATAGAAAGCCATTTATTAACCACTAAATCCTTAAAGCTATTTTCCAATAGCCACATTTTTTCAAATCAAAAAATTTTATTTCCAAAATTCGCATTGGAACATAATAAGACAATTGGACAGTGGTCCAAAAAAAATATGGGAGCCCTACAACCTTACAAGAAGGAAATTTGTCCTCAATTTCATCGCTAATAAAAAATCTGTCTGGCAAAGCCATAGAAGGTATTTCTCTATTATTAGACCAAGTAAATTTTCTATTATTTAATTTTATTTCTATTAAATTACAATTAGTAATAAAATTATCAAATTCTTCCATGGCCTCTAAGTCACCTTCCCTAGGGGATCTCTCACCTAAAAATCTAGTAACATTAAAATCTCCTCCAAAATTCCATGGACCAGGAGCCAATGTTCTAAAATTTAAACACTCCGACCATAGTACCCTATGGCCTATTTTAGAATTAGGTCCATACACATTAGTAATATTAATGATATAGTCATCATTAATGTCAGAAAATATTAAATGCATTGTAACGACCCGAGAATTTTAACAATTTTAATAACGTAATTTACTAAATTTTTCATGAAATTAAACAATAAAATTTTGCAATGAAAATTTGGTATTTGAAATACATCTATTTAAACGTAGTGAGTGTCAGATTTTCATCGGAAAATTTGTAATTTTGTTCTGTTGTGTAATTTTCATTTTCAATTTAAAATCAGTTAATTTTCATTGGAACTTTCACTGATCATCCGAGCGCCACCTGACAACCTCTCACCTTCCCCTGATCAACTGCAGTGCCCCCACATCGCCACCTTTCCACCATCACGAGACCCAAACAGCCGACCAATTTCCCCATCGACCCAAGCACCCAGTCTCTCCTTGCCAAGCCCCGAACCACCCTAACCACCAACCTAGCAGCCACTTACTGACCGAACCATCCACCCACAACGCCAATCAAATCCACATCCAAACCCTTCCCTGATGCGGCCTCCACTTAGCAACCTCTTCCACCTTCCATTCGAACAGCCACAACCAAAGCTAGCGCCACCAATCATCCTTGCACCACTGCCTCTCGACCAGCTAGCTTCTCACCGCTCCACCCCACTCCGCCGGCCTCACGCAACACCTGTCACTTCTTCGATTCCCCACATTACTCCAACGAGCAACCACTATCCCTAAGCCATCCTCTGCTATGCCGCGTGCAACCCATTTCCCACATATCCGCTTCATCTTCCTCACTCCGACCATGAACGCCCACAGCAACCCCGCTCCTCACCAAACATAGCTAGCCGCTCATAGCCGAGCATCTCCAGCCCACGCTCGCAGTCACCTATGCGAGTAGCAGCCCTCTCTTCTTATGTTAAAAAGAAAAAAATGATGAAGCATTCATTCATGTATAGGTTTATTTGTAGTAACCCTAAGCCTCCTCTATAAAAAAGTTTATATATTATAAAGCTTGCATGTATGTGTTTTAAATAAATATTACAAAGTTATCAAGTTTTGAGTTTAATATAAGATATAGATGTTATAAAATTTATATAATAAAGTTTATCAAGTTCATGCATGTATATTATAAAGTTTATATTTTTAAAAAATACATATAATATATAGATATTTTGATTTTAATATGTGTTTAAATTAAATATTGATTTTAAAATATATGTATAAAGACTTTTATTTTAAATATCTGTTTAAACTGAATATGTGTTTTTAAAAATATAATAAAAAGATTTTATTTAAATATGTGAATAAATTTTACATTAAAAAAATCATATATATTGTTCTCATTGATCTCGTGTCCACCTTGCTTTGCTTTGGGATTTGTCATTTGGATTGGTCGATTGCCGAGTTCACGATTCAATTCGTAGCTCATGTCATTGTCAAATTTCTCTAGCCTCGAAAGTGAGCAATCACTCACGATTAACATTTTTATATTTAGTAAATTAATTCACACGAAATGACGATTGAAATGTGTTGTTAAATTTGAATTTGTTAGTAATTTAATCGTTAAATATAATATGTTATTATTATCCACTTATGATTGATATATGACACCATAACATGTTGTGTGTATATATTATATTTAAAT
Source organism: Allium fistulosum (assembly GCA_030737815.1). Taxonomy (NCBI): domain Eukaryota; kingdom Viridiplantae; phylum Streptophyta; class Magnoliopsida; order Asparagales; family Amaryllidaceae; genus Allium; species Allium fistulosum. The sequence continues at coordinate 304,394,763 of CM060902.1, forward strand.
TGTTGATGATGATCATATGCATGTAATTCATATGTTATGTTATTTTATTGTTCTCACTCTGCAAGTTCCCCGATAGTTAGGAAATTCCTATGGGTTGAAATGATACATACCCGAATGATTTTATAGATTAGAAAAAATCGTTATGGGTTGAAATGATAAACCCAAGCGATTTTATTGATTTGAATTTTTGGATTGCGGGTTGAAATGATATATACCCGTAAAATATTAAATTATTACGGATTGAAATGACAAATATCTGTATCTGTAACATCCCGCCTTATTGTATGCTTTAAGCAGACACACATGCCGACTCAAACCATATAGAGGGGCGAATTGTCATTTGTGGTGAATAAGAAAAAGAGAAAGAAATAAAAACAAAACAGAATCTCGCAGCGGAATGACAAAATATAATAATCAAATAACAGTTCATGAAGTTGCTTACAAAACATTTGATTATACTTATACAATATAGAATCAGAGTTACACATATCGGAGATAAACAAATATGCAGCGGAACTGTATGAATGTGGTGGAATAAATATAGTATATAATAGTAGTACAAATCTTCGCTTCGTCCTCCAAAAAGAGGTCTTCAAATTCTGAAATGCTCAGGCTGACCCAAGCGAATTGAAAAGACAAAACACTCGAGTCAGAACTAAAAGATCTTATGTGAGTTAAATCAACGGTAAATAAATATGAGTGTAAACGGCGTTAGAGTTGTTTACGGGTTTTGACATCTCCTATCCAGTGTCTAACGTGAGTGCAATAACTTAAAAGATGTTCGGGATTCACATTTCCTAAGGATCCATTAAACTATCTACTATGTAATACAATACGCTATTATAATATGTCTACAGTAATATAAACTATCAAAATAGCATTAAGGCATTACCCATATCCCCCTTAACACATTTTATATGTATGCCAATAGTCTATACAGTACCGTAACTCCCCGTAAACTGGAGCCGCCAGAGGATACCACATAGGTACGACATAAATCAAACTCGTAGAAGGCGTGCTAGGGTAGGTGACATGGCGCAACTAGGCAATGCCAGGGTAGATATACCAATTACACTTCCGGACTGTTAGTAACGCATAGCCGCAACTACCGCCCAACTCGAAACACACTCCCGAGTAAAAAATCGAAGGGTGGCCATCGAATAAATCACAAAGTTAGAATATAGATCGATGGAGTGTGCCCGATCGGAGGAATGACCTCACTTGGCCCATCAATTGCTCCTATTTTAGCCACCTTATGCCAACTCATGGGAGTTGGGTCCACGTATATACCTCATATAGGATCGTCGCCACCATCCTACTTCATTATGGAATCTCCACCGCGTACACGGTTGTCAAAGTGTGTAACAACCCGCATATTTATCGATTTTTATATTTAAATATTTCATCGTAAGTTGGATTATTTTCCGAAAAGTTACTTTTTGCAAACAGTCGAATTGGGACTCGAGACCCCTTCCATTGAGTTCAAAATGCCATTTGCAACCTTTTTGAGTATAAACATTGATATGTTTGGAGCTAATCAAAATTTGATCATTTTCACTTTGGGTTGGGTTTGGGTTCAGCCCACTTGTTCAAATCTGGTTATATCCACCCAACCACTCCCCATTTATCTTCATTCATTTCATTTTCCTTATACATTCAAGCTACAACTGAAAATGGTGGAGAGGAATGGGAAATTGAAAACTCCAAGCCCTAGTCTTCATTAGCAAATCCAACTTCTAGCTCCAAATTCAAGTGAACCCATTGCTTTGAATTCAAGGTTGGTGAGTTGGAATTGAAGTGTGATTGCTCTTGCCATTGCTCTATAGCTTCTCATTCATTGTTTTTGGGTTCAAAGGTGAGATTTTTATCTCACATCTATGTCTATAACTATCCTTGATTTCTTGTTATGAATTCCTAACAATTATCCATGTGCAATTGCTTTTGATTCGGATGGGTTTTGTGAGCATTGCAATTTTTGGTGTTTTGGAAGTCTAAAACTCTAAAAATCATAGCTTTGATGTTGGATCATGTTTTTGGTGATAAATCAAAGAGCTTATATGGTCGGGTAGTCGATTGGCGTAAACCCTTAGCGCCGTTGCTCGTCCGGTTGCAAGTTGTGAGTGTTTGCACTTCAATTGTCATAGGATAGGAAATGCAGAAAATCAGGTTCAGTCGACTGAATCCTCTGTTCAGTCGACTGAGCTGAAGCCCGGAAATTTCTGGACAGTGTTCAGTCGATTGAACAGGGATTTCAGTCGACTGACCTGCTCCTGTTTTCCTGATTTGCCTATTTATGCTCGTTTTGATTGGGTTTTCCGAATTTTACCGATTCATGTTGGTTCTTAGTGGTTGTTATCATTTATTATGACTTTGATGACTCCTTTTTCGGGATTTTTGAATATCCATTTCGATGGATTCTTTATCGGTTTAATTGGATTTGATTCACGTCTTCGAATGTGAATTTTGATGAATGATTGTTTCTACAATCGTTTTGTGACTTGTCACTTTAAAAATATAAAGGTTTCAATACTAGTAGTAAATGTCAAAACTCTTCCATCAAACGATTTCAACACTATTTTATTACAAAGCTCTTTTCCTAAACCATTTTCCAATATATTAGTATATACAAGCCTTTACTTCACTCGGATGAGAAATCGAATTAAACGACTTAGTAAAACGAGTGGTATGAAACGCTCGCGTTCACTTTGTCGGTTAGCTCTTGGACTTGTTCGATTGAACCCTTTTGTGACAATTTCCTAGTGAAGATCTATAGTTTGTTCGTAAATATTTAAGTTAAGCTAGTGGTTATGAGACATGAAGCTAAACTCATATATTTACTGGCTTAGTGTAATTGACACTTCCTTATGATCATGACGATCATTTTTGTGATTTAGACTAGCGATTGAGCGATGTCTCTTTGTCTGCGAGGGAGACTAGACCCCGCTTTTGTGATGTTTTGTAACGACCCAGAATTTTGAACGGTAATTTAATTTGAATCCCCGATAAACCTTTGAATTTGGCGATTAAATGATAAGATTTAATCTATTGAATGCTGGATAAAAAAATTTGAATATTCAATTTAAAGTTGAAGAAAAATATTTCGAAAGCTTTTAAAATTCGTATTGATAATACTGAAGATGATAGAAGCTTCAGAGTTTAATTTCGAACTGTTCTGTTCAGTTTTGAAATTAAATCGTTTGAACCGATGTTTAAAAATAGTCAATTTTCACACAGTCTCGGAATTCGACGAAACCAGTTCCATTGGGTCCGTAATATTGAATTATTATCGGGTTTCAAATTTCGTAGCGTTCGGAGTTGTTACGTGAACACACGACGTAAAACGCGTCGAAATTTAATTGAAACCAATTTAAATTTAAACTTTAAAATTTTGGTCAACGACATCACGTTATCGCCTAAATTTACGCCAGAAATCACGAAAAAGATCGTGCCAACCATTCTTCTTCCAGTTTTAAAATATTTCATCCCCTTCCTTTCATTACGAACGAAATCGAATTCGTTCAAATTTATAATGGCCATCTCGTCTCCCCCCTTTCCAAGACCTTATTCACGAAATCGTTCAAAATCAAATCGTTCAAACATTTTCGTTTAAATTAAAATGGCCAGAGCCTCTTCTCGAAATTGAAAAGGGAAGTCAAATCGGGATTCAAACAGGCGATCATCACGATTTGGGGATGAGGCGGGGGTGCCTGGGAGGTTCGTGACTGCGAGACGATTCGCGATGGTTTGCGGAAAAGCAGGAGAAGACGAGGTCTTCTCGTTCGATTTTTCTTTGGGTTCGGCAGTTCGATCTAGGGATTCGTCGAGGGCAAAGCATCAAGACGCGCACGCAAAGGAGGAGCAGCGGTGGCATCGTTCTCGAGGCCGCGACAACGGAGCGGCAACAGGGGAGCTCGAAACTTCAACTCGAGTTTGACAGGTCTGGGTGGTTCGCGAGTGGCGATAGAGGGGCAGTGCGGCATGTCGCGACTAGGGTGCTCGCGACTTCAGCGATGGTTCGTGGTTCGATTTCGCGATCGAGGCCGGGGTTTGCGAGGCAGCGACAGGATGGAGGGGATGTCGATCTGGGTTCATGAAGGCAGTAAGGTAGAATTGGTTTTTAAATTTAATATATATGCAGTTGAAAAATAAATATATATATAGGAAAATTGTTAAAAGAAATACATGGAAATTTTAAGTGCTGTAGAATTTATATAAAGTTTTAAGCGAAATCTTTGTTTAAAGGAAGATTAGTTTTGATTTAAATAATTAGTTGGATTAAAATTTTAAAATGGCAATTAAATTGTCTATTTACCAAATTAATTATTTTTAGTTGTTAAAAGATTTTAAAGAAAAATATTAGTTTAAAATGTTATATTGGTTTAAAACCCAAATCGTTAGCCAAATTAAATAAATCTATCAGATGAAATTTATTATTCGATGGATTCGAATATTGATGAATTGTGTAAACATTTATACAAGGTCTATAAAACGAGAAATCAAAGCAGAAATTGGAATCGAAGTGGGGTTGCAAAATAAAAGCTAAGGTGAGATCTTCTCACTCAGATTTATAATTGAATTGCAGTTATTGATTGATTTGTTTGAATGTGCTATTAGATATGATAGGATATATCTATATATATAGCAGTATATACATATTGGCATATGTATATATTGGATTGATTGATTTCCCGCCTCGTATAGCGGATGAGACCCTATTGCGCCGTTAGTAAGCGGATTTTTATAAAAACCCATATACCGCGATATTCCACCTCGAAGTGGAATGGTATTGTGCTAACGTCTTTGGATGCAGGGAAACAGGTTGGAGGGATCCAACTGGATTCCTCAACTGTATTTATTTATTTACAGATGTTGATATATATTCTGTTATCATATGATGATATATGATGTTTGATGTTGTGATGGACTAATTGATGCGTTGCATCATTGGATTCAAATTTTGAAATTTAAAAATAACGATGTTGATGTTAAAAGTGAAATTTTAAAAGTGATCTTTGAAAATATACGTTTATTTAAATTGTTGAATTGATTTTCTTTAAATAGATAAACGTTAAAAACTTTAAAGTTATAAAAGTTAAGATTTTGTGAATTTTAACAAAAAAGTAATTTCTTTTGAAATAAAGAGTTAAGAAATTTATAAAATGGTTTAAGTTGAGATTTTTGAATTATTAAACCAATGTATATAAAAGATGTATCAAATTGATATTTATCAATTAAAGTTATTGGAATTTTAAAAAGAGTTTTATAAGAAGATATGAAATTTATAATTATAAAATGTGAAGATATGAAATGTATAGAATTATAAATTGTAAAGATATGAAATTTATAGATTTATAAAGTATGAAGTTGTAGAATGAATGATTATAAGAAATTTACTTATAAATTGGATTTTTTGCTTTTAAATGGAATATTGATCGGATTGTTAATAAAGAAGATTTATAAATCAAAGTTGTTAAAAAAAATATATAGAAATAGGATTTATAAACGTTGTTTTATAAATTCAAAATCAATGGAGTTTGATAAATTAAATGTAGGAGGTCATTAAAGAAGATATATTCGCGATTTTGGATAGCGAATCTTTATTGAAATAAAATGTGTAGAGATGATTGAAATTTGGTTAAGTGAATTATATTCACGATTTTGGACAGTGAATATATTCTTAAGGAAAATGGATATGTTCTGGAGAAACGAGATTATAAAATGAAGTAATTGTTTTAAAAGATGTTTTAAAACATGTTAAATATTGAAATCATAGATTTCAACATTTATTGTTGAAATAGGCGTTTTCGAAAAGATAAGGAAATGATGGACTATAACACTATCGTTATAGTAAAGGATTTCCGAAAGGAAATGTTTTTATATAGTATTGGGATTTACATATCTATCTTAAAAATTCGAATCGCTATACTAGTGATTTTGAGTCGTCGTAACGATGTTTTACGCAACATTCGTTTTGACTCAAATAAATGTTGTTATAGTAAATGATTTCCTTAAAGAATGAATTTATACTTAAATTTGATTTAAGTATATTGAATATTTTCAAATGATGAAAATAAATGATTTGTGAATTACTTATAATTAAATAAGTATGGAAATGCTTTTCCAATATGAAATGAACGTTTTGAGAATTTATCTTTGTAAAGATAAATTGAAAATGAATATTGAAAACGGTTTGAAAATCGAATATCAGTAGATATTTTTGAAATATAAATTCACTATGGAATTTATAAAAGAAAGGGAAGTTGTTTAAAAATAAATATTGATTTATTTTTGAAGTGTGGAAATTTTATATCTAGTAAAAGATATTTTGGAAGATAAAATAATTTGGAAAATTATTTGGAATCTGATGATGTTGCGCATCTTTATTGATAGTTAAATAACCGACTATCAATAATTACCTTTTGATAGGTATTTGTTGTGAATTGGATGAATTGAATGCCACACTTATTTTAAATAATCGCTCACTATTCGGGTTAGCCGGGAAAGGACCATGGGGTCGTATAACCCATTCCGAATATGTGATACGTCGTTATGAATCGCATTTGAAGACCGGTGTTGAAGACCGGATATTTTTGAAAACGGAAGGATTACCGTCGAGTTACTCTACATCGGCTGATCTTCGATTTAGAGGTTTTATCACCCTTAGTGACGGGAAGTCCTGACGTGATTGAAAATTATCCGGATGTGCAAGGGCTTCGTGAGAAGTGCCTTCGGTTCTGTTCGATCCCGGAACAGACTTGTATGGATTGTGTGTCTGACGTTACAATTTGAGATATAAAGCTGATTTCTTTCAAATACATTTCTGTTGGTGGCAGAGAATTTATTCTCTTAGCTTAACACCCTTCTCTGAGACGTATGAGCTCAGAGGTTATGTAGTTGAAATTTATCAGCGATATATCCCAATTTGGTAACGTGGCATACTAAGTGTTGCTGTGAAATGATCAGTGTTTGATCATTTGTGATATGATCATTTGTTTGATCTTATATCTTTGTGATCATAGGTTGATCGTTTTGTTTGACCCGAAGCAGGGCTTTTTGAGAAAGCGTAGCTTTGTGGACGAGACTTCATCGAGCCTCACACCCCGGAAATGGTCAAAACAGGAAGGATGCGGCAAGGTTCTAGGGAGTAGCGCCCCTTAGTGTATGTCATTTCTTCTGGATAGAGGTGGTATCATGGTATGGAGCCCAGATACTTAACCTATGTGGTTGCTGCATTATTATCTATGTGGTTTGTTGGAAATCGGGGATCCTCGGGAAGATCGGTTACGATCGGGGGATGGCATACGCGTGTCAGTAGTTACCTATTTTTGCAGAGGTAACCCGGCCTTGTGTTGGCAGAGATCCGGTTAGGTTCTCGGGTCGTCTATTCCAGGGACGTACCCATCGTGGATAGGAAGTTCCTTAGCCTGGCCATTTGTTGGAAATCCAAAGAAACAATACGTGACTTGTACGGTTTTAGTTGTAGAACCTATCATTCACTTATGGTGGTCACCACTGTTTGGATGGTAGCTATAGTAGGCATAAGTGCGGAATGCCTATGCTGGCTAAGATTAATATTATACTTTCGAAATGTTTTCTACACTATGCACTAATAATAATATCAAAAATGATTTGATTTTGCGTATCAAGCATCTTTGACTATCATAAGAAGAAATCTCCTCCAATTCTGCGTTTGCATTGTGTGTGTGGTGGGAGGTCTTATGGTAGTTTCATTTTCCAAAAGCATTTCGAATTGACTTTGAAAATTATCCCGTTTTTATTTTAAAAATAACTGTTTTACGATCTCACACCAGTCACCATGACTGACTCGGAGTTTATTGTTCCCTTCTAAACTCTGGGTGCCCACCAATTTCCACACGGGCAGCCTAGAGTTAGATTATCAGGATATTCTAGATATTCTGGAGCTTTGGAGATAAGCTGGATGACGAGACGTAGTATTTTTATCTGATATTATTTATTCCGCTGTGTATTCTGTATGAGGACAGGTTTATATAACTGTCCATTGTTGTATATTGACTCTGATTGATGTATGTATAAAAACTGATATAATTCTTTGTTTTAAAAGGTTAGTGATTACCTATTATATATTGTTCCGCTGCGATATGTGAGATTCTGTTATTGTTTTCTGTTCTGATGTTGTTCTGTTGTTCTTCTTTCTTCTCTATTTTCTTCTTCTCTTCTTCTGCTTTCTTCTTCTTCTACCTTTTCTTTTCTTTCTAAAACCCTCACTATTGGAATTTCCGGCACTCGATTGCTCGGCAGTCGATAAAGTGAGTATCGATGTCGAATTTTCGAAAGTCGAAAATTTCGGTATGTGACAAAGTGGTATCAGAGCATATGGTTAAGCGACAACCCTGCTCTGTTGGGTGTTACTCATTAGAGATAGAGTCAGTAGTATTCTAGAATGAGTTGAGTGTAATAATAGATACGAGCGCGTATTTGTTAGTGAATATGAAATTGTTTTGTATTGTGTTGACTTATCGGTTGATTGTTTATGGATTCTGGTCGGTGCAGTCTAGCTAACTGTAATCGATAGGGGTTTCTAAACTCTAAACAAGATAAACCGACACAGTATTGTTTAAAATAGGGTAAATGAAATAATTTTGCCCAAAACTATTTTTGTATAGAAAAGAAATGATTTTCTATGAATTATCATAGTATATGGATGTTTGGTTGTTATAAAATAGTAACATTGAATTATTATCATTGTTATATGAAATGGAATGAGGAATTAAAATAATAAACAAAGATTGAAGATAAATTCATTTAATGAATGAAATCTATAAATATGAATTGAAAGATAAAGAAATAAATTCACATACAAATGAAATTAAAGAATGTAAATTATAAATGTGATTTGTAATTTAAAACGGAATTCCAGAGAAGTTTTGGAAAAGTTTTGAAAGGAGTTTGAAAATTTTGGAGATTTGGAAAGTTTAAATCATTTTTGATTTGATAATGAATTTTAAAGGTTTGAAAAATGTTTTGAAGAGTTGAAAAGCTCTAAACTCTTTTCGGTCGCTGGAAAATAACTTCGATGATGACCGCGGCATCATTGGTGTTCATTTTCGGGTTTCTAGAAGAGGAATTGCTGCCAAATTGTTTTAAATGGAAGTTGTTTGAAAATTTGGATTTGGTTTTAGAAAATTCAAAGGAAAATTTGAATTGTTTTCAAAATGATTTTTTGAAGTTGAAAAGACTCTGGAATACTATATAAAAATATTTATAAAATATTGAGATCTGATTTGAATGAAATTCAAATTCTAAATGAATTTATAACTTGGAATAGAATTCAAGAAGGTAATTGAAAATTTAAAATTCAATAATGGGATGAAATTGTGAATATGAATTTATAATTGAAAATGGAATTCTAATGGAATGAAATTAGTAAGGTGAATGTATTATTGATCTTATAAATCGAAATGTAAGTAAGTCAAAGACTTATAGAATATTTGAAATTTGATTTGGAAATCAGATTCGAATTGGAAATGAAAGAATTAGTGAATGAGTTTCAGAATGAATATATAAAATTTGAATTTGTAAGTAAGTAAAACTGAAATTGAAGATGAATGTGAAACTTTGATTTGAAGCTGTTAGTAAATGTAATTCAAGCTGAATATTGAAATTTAAAATGAATTAGTGAATGAAACTAATATATAGAGTGATATGAACTAGTAAATGAAAAATAATCGATAATAATTCAATATTCAGAATAGAAGGTAAAATTGAATTCAAATGAGATTAGAAATGTAAAATTGAATGATATAACTTCAATAATGAACTAAAGATGATATGGAAGTAAGTATCGAAAGTTTGTAATAAAATTTGCAAAATAGTTGGATGTTATAACTAGATATTATGGCTAGTAGATATACAGGTAAAAAGGGAATTGAATTTGATTTCACAGATAATTTGAATTGCTCGACAAAAGGTACGTATTTGAATTATAATATGAGTTTTTGCTGATTTCTGGTCTAGCCGCTTGGCTTTTTCTTTTTCTTTTTGAAATCTGAGAGTCCGTAGGGACATTTTGTAGTCGTACCGTATTAGCCGCGCAAAGGAGACGTTGGCGAAATTTTTCAAAAATTTCGAGTGTTAGAAAATTTTTGAGAAAATTTTGAAGGTTTAAATTTGAATTTGAAATTTAAATTGAGTTGAGAAGTAAAACAAGTTGTTTTGAACTATGATTGAAGTTGGAAATTTAGTTGAATAAATGACGAATCTTTAGTAGAAAGATTTGTTTTGATAAATTGATAAAACTATTGAATGTTGAAAAATAGTAGACGAGTTAAGGATCATTTTTCCTAACTTGTAATTTCGGGACGAAATTCTTTTAAGGGGGAAGTCTGTAACGACCCAGAATTTTGAACGGTAATTTAATTTGAATCCCCGATAAACCTTTGAATTTGGCGATTAAATGATAAGATTTAATCTATTTAATGCTGGATAAAAAAATTTGAATATTCAATTTAAAGTTGAAGAAAAATATTTCGAAAGCTTTTAAAATTCGTATTGATAATACTGAAGATGATAGAAGCTTCAGAGTTTAATTTCGAACTGTTCTGTTCAGTTTTGAAATTAAATCGTTTGAACCGATGTTTAAAAATAGTCAATTTTCACACAGTCTCGGAATTCGACGAAACCAGTTCCATTGGGTCCGTAATATTGAATTATTATCGTGTTTCAAATTTCGTAGCGTTCGGAGTTGTTACGTGAACACACGACGTAAAACGCGTCGAAATTTAATTGAAACCAATTTAAATTTAAACTTTAAAATTTTGGTCAACGACATCACGTTATCGCCTAAATTTACGCCAGAAATCAAGAAAAAGATCGTGCCAACCATTCTTCTTCCAGTTTTAAAATATTTCATCCCCTTCCTTTCATTACGAACGAAATCGAATTCGTTCAAATTTATAATGGCCATCTCGTCTCCCCCCTTTCCAAGACCTTATTCACGAAATCGTTCAAAATCAAATCGTTCAAACATTTTCGTTTAAATTAAAATGGCCAGAGCCTCTTCTCGAAATTGAAAAGGGAAGTCAAATCGGGATTCAAACAAGCGATCATCACGATTTGGGGATGAGGCGGGGGTGCCTGGGAGGTTCGTGACTGCGAGACGATTCGCGATGGTTTGCGGAAAAGCAGGAGAAGACGAGGTCTTCTCGTTCGATTTTTCTTTGGGTTCGGCAGTTCGATCTAGGGATTCGTCGAGGGCAAAGCATCAAGACGCGCACGCAAAGGAGGAGCAGCGGTGGCATCGTTCTCGAGGCCGCGACAATGGAGCGGCAATAGGGGAGCTCGAAACTTCAACTCGAGTTTGACAGGTCTGGGTGGTTCGCGAGTGGCGATAGAGGGGCAGTGCGGCGTGTCGCGACTGGGGTGCTCGCGACTTCAGCGATGGTTCGTGGTTCGATTTCGCGATCGAGGCCGGGGTTTGTGAGGTAGCGACAGGATGGAGGGGATGTCGATCTGGGTTCATGAAGGCAGTAAGGTAGAATTGGTTTTTAAATTTAATATATATGCAGTTGAAAAATAAATATATATATAGGAAAATTGTTAAAAGAAATACATGGAAATTTTAAGTGCTGTAGAATTTATATAAAGTTTTAAGCGAAATCTTTGTTTAAAGGAAGATTAGTTTTGATTTAAATAATTAGTTGGATTAAAATTTTAAAATGGCAATTAAATTGTCTATTTACCAAATTAATTATTTTTAGTTGTTAAAAGATTTTAAAGAAAAATATTAGTTTAAAATGTTATATTGGTTTAAAACCCAAATCGTTAGCCAAATTAAATAAATCTATTAGATGAAATTTATTATTCGATTGATTCGAATATTGATGAATTGTGTAAACATTTATACAAGGTCTATAAAACGAGAAATCAAAGCAGAAATTGGAATCGAAGTGGGGTTGCAAAATAAAAGCTAAGGTGAGATCTTCTCACTCAGATTTATAATTGAATTGCAGTTATTGATTGATTTGTTTGAATGTGCTATTAGATATGATAGGATATATATATATATATAGCAGTATATACATATTGGCATATGTATATATTGGATTGATTGATTTCCCGCCTCGTATAGCGGATGAGACCCTATTGCGCCGTTAGTAAGCGGATTTTTATAAAAACCCATATACCGCGATATTCCACCTCGAAGTGGAATGGTATTGTGCTAACGTCTTTGGATGCAGGGAAACAGGTTGGAGGGATCCAACTGGATTCCTCAACTGTATTTATTTATTTACAGATGTTGATATATATTCTGTTATCATATGATGATATATGATGTTTGATGTTGTGATGGACTAATTGATGCGTTGCATCATTGGATTCAAATTTTGAAATTTAAAAATAACGATGTTGATGTTAAAAGTGAAATTTTAAAAGTGATCTTTGAAAATATACGTTTATTTAAATTGTTGAATTGATTTGCTTTAAATAGATAAACGTTAAAAACTTTAAAGTTATAAAAGTTAAGATTTTGTGAATTTTAACAAAAAAGTAATTTCTTTTGAAATAAAGAGTTAAGAAATTTATAAAATGGTTTAAGTTGAGATTTTTGAATTATTAAACCAATGTATATAAAAGATGTATCAAATTGATATTTATCAATTAAAGTTATTGGAATTTTAAAAAGAGTTTTATAAGAAGATATGAAATTTATAATTATAAAATGTGAAGATATGAAATGTATAGAATTATAAATTGTAAAGATATGAAATTTATAGATTTATAAAGTATGAAGTTGTAGAATGAATGATTATAAGAAATTTACTTATAAATTGGATTTTTTGCTTTTAAATGGAATATTGATCGGATTGTTAATAAAGAAGATTTATAAATCAAAGTTGTTAAAAAAAAAATATAGAAATAGGATTTATAAACGTTGTTTTATAAATTCAAAATCAATGGAGTTTGATAAATTAAATGTAGGAGGTCATTAAAGAAGATATATTCGCGATTTTGGATAGCGAATCTTTATTGAAATAAAATGTGTAGAGATGATTGAAATTTGGTTAAGTGAATTATATTCACGATTTTGGACAGTGAATATATTCTTAAGGAAAATGGATATGTTCTGGAGAAACGAGATTATAAAATGAAGTAATTGTTTTAAAAGATGTTTTAAAACATGTTAAATATTGAAATCATAGATTTCAACATTTATTGTTGAAATAGGCGTTTTCGAAAAGATAAGGAAATGATGGACTATAACACTATCGTTATAGTAAAGGATTTCCGAAAGGAAATGTTTTTATATAGTATTGGGATTTACATATCTATCTTAAAAATTCGAATCCCTATACTAGTGATTTTGAGTCGTCATAACGATGTTTTACGCAACATTCGTTTTGACTCAAATAAATGTTGTTATAGTAAATGATTTCCTTAAAGAATGAATTTATACTTAAATTTGATTTAAGTATATTGAATATTTTCAAATGATGAAAATAAATGATTTGTGAATTACTTATAATTAAATAAGTATGGAAATGCTTTTCCAATATGAAATGAACGTTTTGAGAATTTATCTTTGTAAAGATAAATTGAAAATGAATATTGAAAACGGTTTGAAAATCGAATATCAGTAGATATTTTTGAAATATAAATTCACTATGGAATTTATAAAAGAAAGGGAAGTTGTTTAAAAATAAATATTGATTTATTTTTGAAGTGTGGAAATTTTATATCTAGTAAAAGATATTTTGGAAGATAAAATTATTTGGAAAATTATTTGGAATCTGATGATGTTGCGCATCTTTATTGATAGTTAAATAACCGACTATCAATAATTACCTTTTGATAGGTATTTGTTGTGAATTGGATGAATTGAATGCCACACTTATTTTAAATAATCGCTCACTATTCGGGTTAGCCGGGAAAGGACCATGGGGTCGTATAACCCATTCCGAATATGTGATACGTCGTTATGAATCGCATTTGAAGACCGGTGTTGAAGACCGGATATTTTTGAAAATGGAAGGATTACCGTCGAGTTACTCTACATCGGCTGATCTCCGATTTAGAGGTTTTATCACCCTTAGTGACGGGAAGTCCTGACGTGATTGAAAATTATCCGGATGTGCAAGGGCTTCGTGAGAAGTGCCTTCGGTTCTGTTCGATCCCGGAACAGACTTGTATGGATTGTGTGTCTGACGTTACAATTTGAGATATAAAGCTGATTTCTTTCAAATACATTTCTGTTGGTGGCAGAGAATTTATTCTCTTAGCTTAACACCCTTCTCTGAGACGTATGAGCTCAGAGGTTATGTAGTTGAAATTTATCAGCGATATATCCCAATTTGGTAACGTGGCATACTAAGTGTTGCTGTGAAATGATCAGTGTTTGATCATTTGTGATATGATCATTTGTTTGATCTTATATCTTTGTGATCATAGGTTGATCGTTTTGTTTGACCCGAAGCAGGGCTTTTTGAGAAAGCGTAGCTTTGTGGACGAGACTTCATCGAGCCTCACACCCCGGAAATGGTCAAAACAGGAAGGATGCGGCAAGGTTCTAGGGAGTAGCGCCCCTTAGTGTATGTCATTTCTTCTGGATAGAGGTGGTATCATGGTATGGAGCCCAGATACTTAACCTATGTGGTTGCTGCATTATTATCTATGTGGTTTGTTGGAAATCGGGGATCCTCGGGAAGATCGGTTACGATCGGGGGATGGCATACGCGTGTCAGTAGTTACCTATTTTTGCAGAGGTAACCCGGCCTTGTGTTGGCAGAGATCCGGTTAGGTTCTCGGGTCGTCTATTCCAGGGACGTACCCATCGTGGATAGGAAGTTCCTTAGCCTGGCCATTTGTTGGAAATCCAAAGAAACAATACGTGACTTGTACGGTTTTAGTTGTAGAACCTATCATTCACTTATGGTGGTCACCACTGTTTGGATGGTAGCTATAGTAGGCATAAGTGCGGAATGCCTATGCTGGCTAAGATTAATATTATACTTTCGAAATGTTTTCTACACTACGCACTAATAATAATATCAAAAATGATTTGATTTTGCGTATCAAGCATCTTTGACTATCATAAGAAGAAATCTCCTCCAATTCTGCGTTTGCATTGTGTGTGTGTGGTGGGAGGTCTTATGGTAGTTTCATTTTCCAAAAGCATTTCGAATTGACTTTGAAAATTATCCCGTTTTTATTTTAAAAATAACTGTTTTACGATCTCACACCAGTCACCATGACTGACTCGGAGTTTATTGTTCCCTTCTAAACTCTGGGTGCCCACCAATTTCCACACGGGCAGCCTAGAGTTAGATTATCAGGATATTCTGGATATTCTGGAGCTTTGGAGATAAGCTGGATGACGAGACGTAGTATTTGTATCTGATATTATTTATTCCGCTGTGTATTCTGTATGAGGACAGGTTTATATAACTGTCCATTGTTGTATATTGACTCTGATTGATGTATGTATAAAAACTGATATAATTCTTTGTTTTAAAAGGTTAGTGATTACCTATTATATATTGTTCCGCTGCGATATGTGAGATTCTGTTATTGTTTTCTGTTCTGATGTTGTTCTGTTGTTCTTCTTTCTTCTCTATTTTCTTCTTCTCTTCTTCTGCTTTCTTCTTCTTCTACCTTTTCTTTTCTTTCTAAAACCCTCACTATTGGAATTTCCGGCACTCGATTGCTCGGCAGTCGATAAAGTGAGTATCGATGTCGAATTTTCGAAAGTCGAAAATTTCGGTATGTGACATGTTTCGCCATCACATATATGGGGTAGCACCCCATGGTCTTCGGGCCATTCCTGTGTGAAAATTTAATGGATAGCTTCCATGAGATAGCTTCTTGTCATGTGTTTTACGCGTAGGTGAGTTTTCATGCTCTCATTCATGTGTTAGGCCTTCCTCCCTTTTTATGTGTTTTCTGGATTTCTGGTGATGATTTCTGGAATTTTGTGCTTCACCAATTTTCATGATTTTCATTGATATGATATCAGTTTTTGTGCATTGGTGAATTTATGTGTTATTGACTTGTTATGAATACAAGTTTAGGGTATGATACCCTATTTTATCTTTGAGAAGATTCTTGTGATATTAATTAATCTTTTGTTGATTATCATTTACATACTTATAGTAGTATGCCGTTATGGTTATTACATGTTCATGTCATGCCTTTTAATTTATACCATATCATCTGATATTTATAGCTAGACTGATCCGTTTATTATTTTCTTATAAATAATACTCGGGTCAGACCGAGATGTTACAGGTGCTTCTGCTTGACTTCTCTTCAGGATTATTCTGACTTTTGGCTAACTACATAGATTAGTAGTTTTTGGATGTACACCTTTGAGATATAGACTCTATGTTGTGTACTTATTCTTTTGTATAGCACGTGATGCTATTCGTTTGTATTATCGTGGATCTTTCTGACCACTACTCTGATGTACACTTTCATGTGTTATATATTTATTCATATCTTCTTCCGCCTTTGTGATATGGATGTCTGTGACTAATTTATGTTATGATTATTTCTATGTTTGTTTCCGAAGATTATATATAGCCACCGTGTGATAGCTTTGTGTTTGTATCAGTATGTCGGATTTCCTCCTTAAAAGATATGTATTCTATTCTATCTGACATATCGGTGCTCGCACAAAGAAGTTACATGGATGGTCGCTCCTCCACAGCCTTATTCTCCGTGCTAATTGACAGCACTACATCGTAGTGTTCTTGGTTAGCATGGGTATAGAGGTGGGGCGTCACAGCTTGGTATCAGAGCCAGGTTCGGAACAATGTAGAATAACTTAACGAGGATCATCGTCCTAAGTCCAACTCGGGAGTCGTGCCTTAGGATTTAATTCGAGTCTTCGTACCGATTTATCCTATTTCCTTTTATGCATCCTTGTTTTATCCATCAAGACTTGCTTGATATTTATTTGGAGAATACTATTTCTTCTTTCTTCCTTTCTTAAAGAAGGAAAATGGTTGGACCTGGTCGTCCCAGAGCCGGACCGTCTACTGTTACTCCCCAGGATGGAGTTTTTATGTCCGCCCAGCAGCTTCTTGATCTAGTAAAGAACGCACAAGTAGCCGGACCTAATCCGGAACCTACTCACCCAAAGTCTGGATTTGCACGCTTGTGCAACGATTATACAACTTGGGTGGGAAGCCATTCAAAGGTTCTGAAACTATTATTGAAGTCCAGGCTTGGTTAAGATCATGCGATAGAATCTTTTCTCGCATGAATCTTATCGATCTTCACCGTGTTCAGGTGGCCTCCAGTATGCTCCAAGAAAGAGCACTGGATTGGTACGAACTTCTTATTTCTGAAATTAATGAAGTTGATCTCACCTGGGAGCAATTCCGGGAACGCTTCGAATTAAAATTCGTACCAGAAGCAGAGAAAGTGACATTGGCTTGACGTTTCATAGACCTTGTTCAAGGTGAATCTTCCATGGCAGATTATGTCGCATCATTCGAGTCACTGTCCAAATACGGGGTTGAATACATCAACACCCCATTGAAGAAGAACCAGAGGTTCGTCTATGGCTTAAACAAGAATCTCAAGAAGCCATTACTTCTAAAATTATAAGTTTCTTTCGACCAACTCATTGATATCGCTCTTCGCCTTGAAGAGGCAGATAAGGACAGTGATGTTGAAGTGGTGGTTGCTAAACCAAACTTCAACAACAAGAAAAGGCCTAACAAGTTCAAAGGTCCTTATCCCAACAAAAAGGGTAAGCAAGCAACTCCTACCGCAAAGACATTTTCCTCCAATGATCAGAAATGCTTTAACTGTGGTGCTAAGGGTCATTTTTCGAACAAGTGTTCAAAGCCCCGCTCTTGCCACTATTGTAAAAGTCCAGATCATTTTATGCACCAATGCCCTAGGCTTCAAGAGAAGGAGGGAAAGTTAAACGTTGCTCAAGCCCCTGGCAACACATCTCGCGGTCAAGGTATGTCTCATTCTATTCTTGATGGCATCATTATATTTCATGATCAACCTATTAGAGTTCTCTTTGATACGGGTGCATCCCATTCTTTTATATCAAAGGAACTTGTCGATACTTTTTCTTTAAGTGTTGTTGCTTTAATGACTTCTTTGAGAATTGCGAATCCAGTTGATGGATCCGCAACTCTTAGTTTACTTTGTAAAGACGTGGAAATTATTTTGTGTGATTTATCTTTCCTAGCCGATTTGCATGTCATGTGTTACTTAGGCTTTGGAATGATTTTGGGTATGGATTGGCTTAACCATTATGAAGCTCATATCCTATGTCCTGAGCGGACTATTTACCTCCAACATCCGCAATCCGTGAAGCAGATTTCTATTATTCTTAAAGATTCGGATTCCACTTTGGCTGCATCTTTATATTCTTTAAATCCTCGTGATGATGATAATGATGATGAGGAAGATGTCATTTCTCGTATTCGCGTCGTTCGTGAATTTTCCGACATATTTGAGCCCGTCTTAGGATTACCACCTAAGCGAGCAATTGAGTTCAAAATTAATCTTATACCTGGAGCTCAACCTATTACCCGTCCTCCTTATCGCATGTCTAATAAGGAGAATGAAGAAATGCGCAAACAATTATCCGAGTTAGAGACGAAGCAACTTATTCTCTCTAGTTCCTCGCCTTGGGGAGCTTCAGCTATTTTCGTGAAGAAATCCGATGGTACACTTAGGCTTTGCGTCGACTACCGCAAGCTTAATGATCTTACTATTAAGAATAAATATCCTTTACCTCGGATTGATGATCTATTTGATCAACTGTGTGGTGCTAGAGTCTTTTCACAATTGGACTTGGCTACCGGTTTCCATCAGCTTCGTATCGTAGAGGATAGTGTTCCTTTGACTTCGTTCCGTACTCGATATGGATCTTATGAATGGCTAGTCATGCCATTTGGTTTAGCGAATGCTCCGGCTTATTTCGTTGACCTCATGAATCGAGTTTTCAAAGATTTCCTCGATCGGTTTGTTCTTATCTTTATTGATGATATTCTTGTGTATTCTAAAACCGAGGAGGAACTTGAAAAGCATCTTCGAATTGTATTGGAAACTCTTAGGAGCAATCAACTAAAAGCAAAATTTTCCAAATGCCACTTTTGGCAATCCAGTGTGAAGTTTCTCGGTCATATTATTTCCGAATCCAGAATATCAGTGGATCCTTCAAAGATTGAAGCAATTCAAAATTGGAAGAGACCAAAGAGCGTGACTGAAATCCGTAGCTTTCTCGGATTGGCAGGTTATTACCGCCGTTTTATAAAAGACTTTTCTAAGATTGTCGTGCCTCTTACTGTCTTAACAAAGAAAGGTGTTAAATACATTTGGTCGGACAAATGTGAAACTTCTTTCCAGAAATTAAAATAACTCCTTTCTGATGCTCCTATTCTTGTTATTCCCGAAGGGAATCAAGATTTTGTTGTTTATACCGATGCTAGTCGCGTTGGTTTGGGTGCCATTCTTATGCAAAAAGAACGTGTTATTGCTTATGCTTCTAGGCAATTGAAGTCGGCTGAGACTAGATATGCCACACATGATTTAGAACTCACGGCTATCTTTTTCGCCCTTCGAATTTGGCGACATTATCTTTTGGGAGAGAAATTTATACTTTATACTGATCATAAGTCTTTGAAATATTTATTCTCTCAAAAGGAACTTAATTTGCGTCAACAGCGTTGGCTCGAATTCCTTGCCTCTTATGATCTTGATATTCTTTATACTCCCAGAAAGGGAAATTGAGTTGCCGATGCACTTAGTCGCAAGCAACAAGCGGTTGTTTCCATGATGATATCTGAATGGAACGATCTCGAAGTTTTATCCACTTGTGAAATTCGAGATCGTGTTTCCGATTTATGTTCATCTCTTGTTTTATGTAGCCTTGAGGCTCGTCCTTCTCTTTTAGACCGCATCCTTGAAGCTCAACAGCTAGATCCTGAATTGGCTTTGCTTGACCAAAATCTTAAGGATAAAACCGATATTGAAGGTTTGAAAGACTTTGATATTGATTTTCGTGGCGGCATTCGAAAATTTGGTAGACTTATCGTACCAAATACTGGAGATCTTCGTAAAGATATTCTAGAAGATTCTCATCGTTCCAAATATTCCATTCATCCCGGTAGTAGTAAAATGTACGCGGATATGAAACGACTTTATTATTGGGAGGGAATGAAATTTGACATTGCTAACTTTGTTAAGTGTTGCATGACTTGCCAACTTGTCAAGGCCGAACATCAAAGGTCCGGTGGGTTATTGCAACCATTGGAAATTCCAATTTGGAAGTGGGATCAAATTTCCATGGATTTTATTGATGGCCTTCCCCGTTCTCGTTCGGGTCATGATAGCTTATGGGTGATTGTTGATAGACTTACTAAATCTGCCCATTTTATTCCAGTTTGGTCGAACCGAACCGTTCCTCTTATGGCCAAACTCTTTGTTAAAGAGATTGTTAAACTTCATGGAGTTCCTTCTTCCATTGTTAGTGATCGAGATTCATTGTTTACTAGTGGATTCTGGAAGAGTCTTCAAAAAGCTTTGGGAATGAAGCTTAATTTTAGCACCGCTTATCACCCTCAGTCCGATGGGCAAACTGAGCGTGTAAATCAAACACTTGAAGATCTTCTACGTGTATGTGTTTTTGATTTCGGTGGAAGTTGGGAAGATCATATTTCACTTGTTGAATTTTCCTATAATAACAGCTTCCAATCTAGTATTGGTATGGCTCCTTTCGAGGCACTCTATGGAAGGCCATGCCGATCTCCTTCTTGTTGGCTTGAGGCCGGTGAGAAGTTGGTTTTAGGACCAGATTTTATTCGGGATTCCACAGAAAAGATTGAGCTTATTCGACATAGGATGAAAGAAGCCCAGAGTAGACAAAAATCCTATGCCGATAACCGAAGAAGAAAATTAGAATTTTCTGTGGGAGATCTCGTATTTATTCGTGTTTCACCTATGAAGGGTGTTGTACGCTTCAGTCGATCAGGAAAGTTAGCACCTCGATATATTGGGCCATTTCCTATCATTGAACGTATTGGCTCCATGGCTTATCGCCTTTCATTACCGGCTCAGTTTTCTGCCATGCATGACGTGTTTCACGTTTCTCAATTATGGAAGTGCCTTCGGGATTCCGATTCTATTCTTGAGCCCGGTGTTGTGGAAGAGATTGAAGTTTCGCCTAATTTAACTTATGAGCAGCAACCTATTCGAATTATTGCTTCGGAGGTCAAACGCCTTCGAAATAAAGATGTTCCGCTTGTTAAAGTTCAATGGTCCTCAAATCCTAAAGATTGCTCTTGGAAAACTAGAGAATTTATCGAGAGAACACATCCGGACTTGCTTTCTCATAATCTTTGAGGTAAACTTCTTATTTCAAATTTCTTTTGTATTGAATATGCTTTCATGGTTGTTACTTTTAGTTCCTTTGTTCCTTATGATTGCGAGGACGCAATTTCTTTAAGGAGGGGAGTCTGTAACAACCCGCATATTTATCGATTTTTATATTTAAATATTTTATTTAAATATTTCATCGTAAGTCGGATTATTGTCCGAAAAGTTACTTTTTGCAAACAGTCGAATTGGGACTCGAGACCCCTTCCATTGAGTTCAAAATGCCGTTTGCAACCTTTTTGAGTATAAACATTGATATGTCTGGAGCTAATCAAAATTTGACCATTTTCACTTTGGGTTGGGTTTGGGTTCAGCCCACTTGTTCAAATCTGGTTATATCCACCCAACCACTCCCCATTTATCTTCATTCATTTCATTTTCCTTATACATTCAAGCTACAACTGAAAATGGTGGAGAGGAATGGGAAATTGAAAACTCCAAGCCCTAGTCTTCATTAGCAAATCCAACTTCTAGCTCCAAATTCAAGTGAACCCATTGCTTTGAATTCAAGGTTGGTGAGTTGGAATTGAAGTGTGATTGCTCTTGCCATTGCTCTATAGCTTCTCATTCATTGTTTTTGGGTTCAAAGGTGAGATTTTTATCTCACATCTATGTCTATAACTATCCTTGATTTCTTGTTATGAATTCCTAACAATTATCCATGTGCAATTGCTTTTGATTCGGATGGGTTTTGTGAGCATTGCAATTTTTGGTGTTTTGGAAGTCTAAAACTCTAAAAATCATAGCTTTGATGTTGGATCATGTTTTTGGTGATAAATCGAAGAGCTTATATGGCCGGGTAGTCGATTGGCGTAAACCCTTAGCGCCGTTGCTCGTCCGGTTGCAAGTTGTGAGTGTTTGCACTTCAATTGTCATAGGATAGGAAATGTAGAAAATCAGGTTCAGTCGACTGAATCCTCTGTTCAATCGACTGAGCTGAAGCCCGGAATTTTCTGGACAGTGTTCACTCGACTGAACAGGGATTTCAGTCGACTGACCTGCTCATGTTTTCCTGATTTGCCTATTTATGCTCGTTTTGATTGGGTTTTCCGAATTTTACCGATTCATGTTGGTTCTTAGTGGTTGTTATCATTTATTATGACTTTGATGACTCCTTTTTCGGGACTTTTGAATATCCATTTCGATGAATTCTTTATCGGTTTAATTGGATTTGATTCACGTCTTCGAATGTGAATTTTGATGAATGATTATTTCTACAATCGTTTTGTGACTTGTCACTTTAAAAATATAAAGGTTTCAATACTAGTAGTAAATATCAAAACTCTTCCATCAAACGATTTCAACACTATTTTATTACAAAGCTCTTTTCCTAAATCATTTTCCAATCTATTAGTATATACAAGCCTTTACTTCACTCGGATGAGAAATCGAATTAAACGACTTAGTAAAACGGTGGTATGAAACGCTCGCGTTCACTTTGTCGGTTAGCTCTTGGACTTGTTCGATTGAACCCTTTTGTGACAATTTCCTAGTGAATTTCGTAAATATTTAAGTTAAGCTAGTGGTTATGGGACATGAAGCTAAACTCATATATTTACTGGATTAGTGTAATTGACACTTCCTTATGATCATGACGATCATTTTTGTGATTTAGACTAGCGATTGAGCGATGTCTCTTTGTCTACGAGGGAGACTAGACCCCGCTTTTGTGATGTTTCGCCATCACATATATGGGGTAGCACCCCATGGTCTTCGGGCCATTCCTGTGTGAAAATTTAATGGATAACTTCCATGAGATAGCTTCTCGTCATGTGTTTTACGCGTAGGTGAGTTTTCATGCTCCCATTCATGTGTTAGGCCTTCCCCCCTTTTTATGTGTTTTCTGGATTTCTAGTGATGATTTCTGGAATTTTGTGCTTCACCAATTTTCATGATTTTCATTGATATGATATCAGTTTTTGTGCATTGGTGAATTTATGTGTTATTGACTTGTTATGAATACAAGTTTAGGGTATGATACCCTATTTTATCTTTGAGAAGATTCTTGTGATATTGATTAATCTTTTGTTGATTATCATTTACATACTTATAGTAGTATGCCGCTATGGTTATTACATGTTCATGTCATGCCTTTTACTTTATACCATATCATCTGATATTTATAGCTAGACTGATCCGTTTATTATTTTCTTATAAATAATACTCGGGTCATATCGAGATGTTACAGGTGCTTCTGCTTGACTTCTCTTCAGGATTATTCTAACTTTTGGCTAACTACATAGATTAGTAGTTTTTGGATGTACACCTTTGAGATATAGACTCTATGTTGTGTACTTATTTTTTTGTATGGCACGTGATGCTATTCTTTTGTATTATCGTGGATCTTTCTGACCACTACTCTAATGTACACTTTCATGTGTTATATATTTATTCATATCTTCTTCCGCCTTTGTGATATGGATGTCTGTGACTGATTTATGTTATGATTATTTCTATGTTTGTTTCCGAAGATTATATATAGCCACCATGTGATAGCTTTGTGTTTGTATCGGTATGTCGGATTTCCTCCTTAAAAGATATGCATTCTATTCTATCTGACATATCGGTGCTCGCACAAAGAAGTTACATGGATGGTCGCTCCTCCACAACCTTATTCTCCGTGCTAATTGACAACACTACATCGTAGTGTTCTTGGTTAGCGTGGGTATAGAGGTGGGGCGTCACAAAGTGGTTTTCGATATCGACAGAGAGTATGCCCATATCCGATCCCGGTCTCTTTAACAACCAATCGCTTATTACACACCGGATGGTTCATTTACATTTCCAAAATCATTTCATAATTGATATCAAAATATCATATTTAATTCAAATCATATCACTTTCGAAATCATTACTTACTTTCGAAATCATAGTTTGATAATTATATTTCCTTTCAAAGTCAAATTCACAGTTTATATCGAAATATCGTATTCTCAAAATTATATCACTTTCAAATCATATCGTTTCAAAAATCATAATTTCTTCCAAAATCATATTTCCCAAAACAGGTTAAGTCCTTACTTCAAAATCATCATTTCTATTTATTATAACATTCAAAATTCCAACTTAAGTTATAACATCATTTAGCCTTATTCTCTTTTTAAACCAAATTGAAATGAATATAAATTCTTCCACGTACTTAGTTTGGAAATTCAGAAATTTGTTTAAATAGTTATAAATAGTTAAAATGCTCTAGAATAGTTTAATTATAGGTAAAAATATTTTAAATTGATTTAAGATAGTTAAATAGATTAAATTTAGATTAAATATAATTTAAAATAGATTAAATAACTTTAAAATAGATTAATCATATTTAAATTAAATTAAAATGGTTTAATTTGTTTAAAATAAATTGAATTGGTTTAAAATAGATTAAAATAATTTATATAGTTAATATTGGTTAAATAGTTTAATAAATTTGAAAATCTTATTAATTAGAAATTTTAAATAATATATCTTTAAAACAGTTTATATTAAAATACGAGCTTGAAATTAATATCAAATTAAACTATTCATTTCATTTCAACATATTTGTACCATTTCAAATTTCCAAATCGACAAACCAAATTTCAATTAACTATCGAATCTCATATCGTTTCAATCCATGTTCAAAATATCAATACGGATTACTCCAGTTTCAAAAATATTTCAAAGTTATTTTCAAACAAATTCAATAACACAATTTCGACCGAATTTCATTATACTTAAAATTTTAACTTCAAATTTCCAATTTAATTTCTTAAAGAAATTCCCTTTTAAACCAATTCAAAATTCAACGCAAAACTTGATTTTTCAAAAATACTTAAATTTATATAAATCAAATTTCCATTTCAAAATATCATTTAATTATATTCAAAAATCGAGAATTTTAAAATCATTTAATTTAACCAATCCGGTGTCCATATAATTCTCTACCCTAGGGTCAAGTGATATGGATATTTATCATTTCAATCAGTAATTTAATATTTTATGGTTATATATCATTTCAAACCGAAATCCCGAATTAAATAAAAATCCATAACGAACTTGCAGTTTACAACGATATAAAATACAACATCCATTCAACCAACACCAACAATCAACATCCATCACAATCATCATCCAAACAATCATTAAATATCAATATAGAACTGATAATCGATAATAGGTATTTACTGGCAGTTTATATTCAATAATAAATTAAATAACGATTTAATTCAGATAAATTCAAATTAACTGAGATGATGATTAAAATATACCAAACAGTCATAAATAAATTTCCAATCACACCATAAATTAAATTTAACAAACATAAGAAATTTTAGAAGTTGTGAGTGGGTTAAAACACTCACCTTTGAATTTAAATTGAATTTAAATTCAATTTAAGTCCAAAATTTGAACGGTCTCAGAATTCGTCCAAACTAGCGTCAAAGTATCTGAAATTTCGATACGATTCCAGCGGATCAAACCGCATGTGAATCGGACCTTGTATGTAAAAGTTATACAGATTAGAATGATTGAATTATAAAGTTTAAATAAATAAACAAAATAATTATAAAAAAACGTACGCAGCCCATGTAACCATCATCTTCTCACGTGCTCGAGCCTAGGAACGCGTTCAACTAACCCTAGCCGCCACGAAATCGAATTGCCACGTCACCTGGAGATGATCGGACCCTGCTTTGAAGGCATGGACGAGCTCGTCTCCACCTCCCCGACACACCTGTGACCCCCACGCCGCCGAACGTCGCCTCGATCAAGCACAAAAACCCCGATCGCCGCTTTTATACTCGAACCCTAATTGAAATATTCTCCACATCTAACCATCACTTCGCCAAACCAACCTCACCGATGGACAACGCTCGATGCTCTCTACAGCCTGATATCGTCAATTTGACGATCCGCTGAAGTCGATCACGACGAAACGAACGGTCGAAACAAATCCATGGATTCCTAGACAAATAGTGATTCAAATTGGAAAATAAATTACAGATCTGAGATGCGCTCGTCGAGAGCTTCAAATCGATATATAATTTGATATATATTGAGAAGTTTGAATTTTGAAGTTGGATTTTTAATTGGAATTGAATTGAGGAATTTGTTTGGTTTGTTTGCCATTGAAAAGAGAAGCTGAGAAGGAGATATACGTACAGACAAATGAGAATAGAAACAACCTAGGGTTTATAATTGGATATATATAGGTAGGGTTGAAAATAGGAAGAACAGATCAGATTTGATTGAACGATATCGACCCAAAAAGCCCGTTCTGCCTCCGAAACAAAATGGGTCATCCCATATATCAAAATAGATGCTTTCAAATATTTTAAATTCAATGGAACAGGTTTCAAGTCCTAATTCCGTCGTATGAAGAAGTTATGTTAAAATCAGCTTATTTCAAATTGATTTCAATTGATTTAAATTAAATTGATTTCTGGGGGTTTTGAGTTCGTACGATCGAACGACAAGTCCGATTGCTACGAAACTTGAAATCCTACAATAATTCACCGTTACGGATCCGATGAAACTAGTTTCGTCGAAATCCGAGTCAGTGGCCAAAATGGCTATATTTCAGTTGATTAAATAAATTAATGTTAAATTAATTAAATCACATTTTCAGTATAAAATTTAATAATTTACAACTTCTATCATTTTTTATTTCTTAATCACTTACAATAATTTAAAAAAATTTAGATGTCAATTAAAAGTTGATTACTCTATCAATTTAAGTGTTTAATTTCAATTTCATTAAATTCAGAGATTATAAATTAAATTTCCAAAATCCATTTATTAAATTTTTAATCATTGTTATTCAAGTCTTTTATTACAATAAGAGTATAACTAACATTGGTTTATCTCTTAGCACATTAATATTTCCCAATTTCATCTTAATTTCAATTAACATAATATTTAAATATTTAATTTCATTTAATTCCAATTAATCCAATTATTATAATTTAAATTCCAATAAATTGATAAATCTTTATTTCCATTCTTTTATTCAACCAATTGTCATATTATGAAATAAATTAACATTATTTCTAATTGTCACCTTAATTTACATTAACATAATATTTAATCACATTTATTGCGATTAATTCCAATTCAATTTAACGGATTAATATATAGGTAACTTATAATAATTGTTTACAGACCAATGTTACAATTGCTTACATAACAATGGTTTTACTCAATTACCATTCATTATATTTTATCTCATTCGTAAATTCAATATTTACATTCATTTTCTTATATTAAATTTATAACCAAGTTATTGCATTTACATTATTTCAATTTATTGTAATTTCCTTCAATTTATCAAAAATTAGCTTTAATTAACATTGTTACATTTCATTTTAGTATTCATTTCATTATTGCATTACAACTTTTTATTTCTTCCAATTTTAACTAACAAGATTCATTAAATTAACAAATTAAATTATCGAAAATTTATGGGTCGTTACACTATCACTTGACCATAGGATAGAAAACTATATACGAACACCGTTGGTCTATTTTAAATGATTTCCAAATTTTTGAAAAGGGAAAATATATTTGTTTTAAAAGATATTGATTTTTAAAATATAATATAAAGATTTTATTTTATTTTAATATATGTGTAAAATTTTGGTTTTTAAATTATATATATTTGGAAATTTTAGATTTTACTTATAATTTTATTTTTATTTAAATATATAAATAAGATTTTAAACAATATATTTAGTAAAATAAGATTTAATAATAATAATTAATATAATAAAATTTAATAAGAATTTAATTTAACTAATATGTATAATATGTTTTAAATATTTATTTACAATTTACATTAATATTTTAAAATAGATTTTGTAATAACTTTAATAAATAAAGGTTGGAAAGATAAGTTAAAGTGGACTTGTAATTTAATTTGGTTAAGGATTGAATTTAAATAAGAATTGATTTGAACTTATTGATTTTGAGATTTAAAGATGTGATTTTATAACTTGATAACTTGATTTTGATTAAAGGCGATCAAATGAATAATTTCAAATTTAAATAAAATTGAAATTGAATATTTAATTTTGATTTAAATTCATAGAATTTACTTAAATGTTTATAAAAGGTGATTAAGTGAATATTTTTAGAATTAAATATAATTGAAGTTAGATATTTAATTTTGATTTTGATTTAAATTTGTAATATGGGATTTTATTTAAATGATTATAAAAAAATGATTAAGTGGATATTGTCAAATTTAAATAAAATTACAGTTGAATTTTGAAATATAAATGAAATTTATCAAATTGAGTTATTGTAAATTGTTTGAATACTTAAACTTTGAAACCTATTGAATTTGAGGTGGTTTAAATCGGTAGTTCAAACCTGGATTTGAAATCGGTAGTTCAAACCTGGATTTGAAATCGATCTAAATTAAATGGTTTTAATGAGAATTTGAATTGAACCTTTAACCTTTTTAATGGAAATCGTTGAACTAAGATTGATTTAAATTGAATTTTTGGAAACTAAAGTTGATTTGAATTAATTTGTGAAATTGGAAGAAACAATTCCAATTTGAAACTATTTTCGATATAAACTCTATTTTAATATATAAACTATTTTATTATATAAGCTATTTTAATCTATAACCTATTTTTAAATATATAAACTATCTTTTTTTATAACTATTTCAATATATATAAACTATTTTCAATATTAAAACTATTTAAGTTGGAACTGTTATAATCTAGATTTAATGGATTTAAATGCGAATACTTTGATATGATTTTTGAAGTGAATAATGTTTTCGAAAGTGAATATAATTTCGAAAGTGATATTATTTTGAAATGAATATGATATTTTGATATGAAATATGAACTGTTTAATTTTATAAAATGACCATGGTGTGAAATAAGCATTTAGTTGTTAAAGAGACTGGGATCAGATATTGTCATACTCTCTGCCAATACCCAAAACCACTTTAACAAATATGCAAGCGGTGGAGATTCCAGAACGAAGTAGGATGGTTTGGCGAACGATTCTATAAGAGGTATTAACGCAGCCCTAACTCCCGCGAGTCAGCTTGATGTGGCTAAAACCGGAGCTATACCGGGCCAAGTGAGGTCGCACCTTCGATCGAGCATGCTTCTTCGATACCATTCTATTACTTTGTGATTTGATTGGGTGCACCTTTGATTTGGGAGTGTGTCTCGAGGTGGGCGGTAGTAGCTGCTATGCGTTACCACCAGTCCGGGAGTGCAAACTGCAGAATCCTACCCTGGCATTGCCTCACATGCCTTATCGCGCCCTCTACGAGTTTGTTTTGTACCGTACCTATGGACTGCTCCCTGAGTATCTCACCGGTTTGGTGAAGCTTACAGTATCTGTATAGACTACGGGAATATATAAAATGTGTTAAGGGGGATATGGGTAACGCCTTAACGTTATTTTAATATTTTACTTTAGTATATACATTATCTATGTAGCGTATTGTACTATGTATGTAGATAGTTTAACGGATCCGTAGAGGATGGGAATCCCAAACATCCTCTAAGTTATATTGCATTTGACTTAGACATTTCACCTAAGTTGATTTACTAGTATAAGAATGTTAATCCTGACTCGAGTGTTTTGTGTTTTGCTTTATGCTCGGGTCAGACTGAGTGTCACGGCATTTGAGACTCACCTTTGGAGCTTGGAGCTTGGAGCTTTGCTTGGAGATCTGTCTTATATCTATTCAGCTTTCTGTTATTTCCAGTTGCTTATGTTCAGTCTTGTTAGTTACTTTTGTATTTGAGACTACTCTGTATTTGAGATTTCTATTGTATTTTGTTTTAAACTCTGATGTTTATGTAGTAGCTTCATGAACTACTATTTATCTATTCCGCTGCTTATTGTTGTAAAACTCCGTGTCTGTGATTCTGTGATTGATTTATTTACTGTATATGCTGAGTTTTGCCAAATATAAAATCAACAATATGTTGTTTTGAGCAATTCAAGTCCGACATGTGTGGATGCGAATGGTTCAAAATACCAGGTCATTACAGTTGGTATTAGAGCTCTGGTTTAGGAAAAACTTAGCATACGGAGTAAAAAAAACTCATTAGAGATAGGGTAGTAATACCCTAAAATGAGTAAATTAATTACAAGAATCATCTTCGTTCGAGTTAGAAATTCTTCGTTAGGATTCTCTTTGATTTGAATTCCTTTTGAATCTTGGAACTTCCCTTTGTTCTAAAATCCATTCTTGTCTTTTCCTGTTCGTGTTCTTTTGATAGTGTAGCATCCCATAGCTCTATTTCTGTTGATCTTTATAATAAATTTAAGCATATCTTGCCACCTCTATTGGCAACTTCGTCCTTGTATGTGACTAATCCCATCTGCGGTCCCGCCAACTATAGTGTGATTTGTAAAGGGGTGAAACTCCTTTACAACATGTAACATCCTGAAATTTTCAACCATTCGCATCCACACATGTCGGACTTGAATTGCTCAAAATATCATATTGTTAATTTTTTTATTTGGCAAAACTCAGCATATACAGTAAATAAAGATTACAGAATCACAAACACAGAGTAATATAACAATAATGCAGCAGAAACAAAAGAATAGTAGTTCATGAAGCTACTATATATATATCAGAGTTAAATAAGATACAACAGAGGTCTCGAATACATAGATGTCTCAATACAATAGTCAAATACAAGATCAGAATACATCACTGGAATCAACTGAATAACTGAAAGCTGGATAGATAGCTGGATCTCCAAGCGAAGCTCCAACTCCAAAGGTGAGTCTCAAACACTGAGCCACTCAGTCTGACCTGAGCGTAAAGCAAAAACACCAAACACTCGAGTCAGGATTAACATTCTTATATCAATAAACCCAACTCAAGTGAAATATCAATTGAAATACAAGTAACTCAAAGGATGTTTGGGATAACCATCCTCTAAGGATCCGTGGAACTATCTACTATGTAGTAATATACGCTATTATAATATGTCTATAGTAAAGTAAACTATTAAAATAGCGTTAAGGTGTTACCCATATCCCCCTTAACACATTTTATAGTGCCAGTAGTCTATACAGTACCGTAATACCCCGTAAACTGGAGCTACAAGAGGATACTCCATAGGTACGACACAAATCAAACTCGTAGTGGTCTCGATATGGTAGGTGACACGACACAACTAGGCAATGCCAGGGTAGATATACCAATTACACTTCCGGGCTATTGGTAACGCAAAGCCGCAGCAATCGCCCAACTCGAGCCACACTCCCGAATATCCGAAGGTGCACACCAAATCATTCACAAAGTAATACAATGGCATACGATGGAGTGTGCCCGATCAGAGGAGCTACCTCATTGTCCCGTCAATTGCTTCTGTTTTAGCTACCTTATGCCAACTCACGGGAGTCGGGTCCACGTATATACCTCATATAGGATCGTCGCCACCATCCTACTTCATTCTGGAATCTCCACCGCGTACACAGTTGTTAAAGTGGTTTTCGATATTGGCAGAGAGTATGACAATATCCGATCCCGGTCTCTTTAACAACCAAACGTTATTATAACACCGCGGTCATTTCAAAATAGTTTATATTTCAAAACCAAAATATCATATCCATTTCAAAACCATATCAATACGATATCATTTCTCACTTAAAATAATATTCATTTCCAAAATCATATCACTTTCCAAAGTTATAATGCTTTCGAAATCATAAGTCTTTTAAAATCAGAACACTTCGGAAACCACAACATTTTGAAATCATAGCACTTTGAAAATCATAACACTTCCCTTCAAACAATTTAGATATTAATAATAGTATATAAAATAAAATAGTTTATAAAATAAAATAATTTATATAAAATAGTTATAAGTTAAAACAATTTATATTAAAATAATTAGTATATTTAAAATAGTTTATAAAATAATAAAAAATTGTTTTAAATATAATTTAAAATACTTTATATAATAAAATAGTTTCCACAAATTTCATAAATCAATTCAAATCAACTCGAATTCCAAAAAATTCACATTTAATTCAATCTTAATTCATTGATTTCAATTCAATTCAGTTCTAAATAAACTATTTCAAATTATATCGATTTCAAATACAGATTTGAACCACAAAATAAACCATTTTAATTTCAATATATTTCAAAGCTATATATATTCCACCATTTCAAAACTAAATTTGATAATTTCGTATATATCTTAATTTAACTTCATTATTATTTAGTTTTGCAATATTCACTAAATAAATTCAATATCATTTAAATAAAAGCCCAAATTTCAAATCACTAAATATTTCCTTCAATTTATTTAAACTTGAAATATTCATTTTAAATCATCTTAAACCAAAATCAAGTTATAAAATCATATCCTTTAAAAAAAACCCAAATTCCATAAGTTCAAATCGATTTAATTAAATATAATTCTTAATTAAATATAATTCTTAATTAAATATAATTTCAAATCAATTTCAAATCTATCCTCTCAACCTTAATTTATTAAATCATTACAAACTCTATATTAAAATATAATTTAAATAAATACTTAACCATATTATATTTTAATAAAATCAAACTTTATTATTAAACTTATTTTATATTAAAACAAATTTATACATAGCTTAAAATCAAGAATTTAACTATATATAAAATAAAATTTATATAATATTTAAAATGAATATTTTTATAAAACCATATATTTCTTTCCAAAAACCATAGAAATCATGTTCAAAATATTTATATATAGACCAACGGTGTCTGTATATAATTTTCTATCCTATAGTCAAGTGATACAGATATTTATCATTTCAATCCGCAATTTAAATATATACGGGTATATATATCATTTCAACCCGCAATCCCAAATTCAATTCAATTGAAAATCGCTTGGGTTTATCATTTCAACCCATAATGATTTTCTCCTATTCTACAGATCGTTCGGGTATGTATCATTTCAACCCATAGTGATTCTATACTAACAGGGAACTTGCAGAGTGATAACAGATATGATAATAATATAACATGCATACATCATCAATATAATTAATAGATAATGGTGTCAGATGTCACAGGTGAACAGATAGCATATATATAGCGATGTAAATAACTAACAGCAGCATATTTCAATTGTCGTTCCAATTGAAATCAAATTTAAATAAATATAAGAACGTTAATCGTGAGTGATTGTTCGCCTTTCGAGATTAGAGACGAACGAGAATTAGATGAGTTACGAATCCAATCACGACTTCCAAAACAAAGCTATATTGGCACAAATTGGATGAACAAGGCTGTCAATAGAAATCGATGAGAACAAATCAAAATTTGTTTGATAAAATTTAAACGAGATGTATATTATAATAAAATTTTCCTTAAACCAAATATTCAATTTTAAAATACACATACATTTTTAGATCAATGTTATATATATACTTGTAAAAAATCAAAATATATACATATAGACTATCATTTATTTACAAGATAATATTGACACAACTATATATATACTGTTTCAAACCATATAAAATACTGTCACCACTGAGTATATATGACTGTATTAAAATTCAAAAATCAATATATAAAATAACAGATATATATATTATACTAATTAAAC
Source organism: Allium fistulosum (assembly GCA_030737815.1). Classification (NCBI taxonomy): domain Eukaryota; kingdom Viridiplantae; phylum Streptophyta; class Magnoliopsida; order Asparagales; family Amaryllidaceae; genus Allium; species Allium fistulosum. The sequence goes on from CM060902.1 coordinate 304,428,728, forward strand.
CAATTCATATTGATAGATCATATAACATACATTATATACGTGCATATATACTTTAAAATATAAAACTAAAATATAACACTATATATTATAACTAACTATACTTCAAATATAACAAAACTATTATACATATTTATTTAAACATGTTAACTAATATATATAATAAAACTTGAAATAAATGATAAATATATATCTACTCAACCATATCGTGACTTATATACAAAACTATATTTATAAATCTATATATATAAACAACAATATATATAAATATATATATAAACTAACATATATATTCTTAAAATCAAAATATATATTTTAAAATATCACTATGTATAATAATTGAACCAAGTAAACAGTACTGACACACTACCAAATATACACATTTAAATATCTATACTTAACAGTATACTAAACAGCAAATAAAAGTTTTTATATTTTAAATATACACATTTAAAATATCTATGCAATTTTTTTGGCGAAGGCTGAAAAGAAGAGGAAGTGAAAAGGAAGAAAGTAGCTTTCCAATTTTTTTTCTCAATATAAATTTTTGTTTAAAACCAACGAACAGAGCAAATGAACGAGAGAAAACAAAACGAGCCAAAATATATTGAATAAGTTGGGAATAGGAAAATTGAACGGATTTTAGAAATTATTAATTTCAAACAGCTGTTTATTCTTCCGATAGATAGATGAAGGGTCATAGAAACCCAAAAGTTTAAAATGTATACCGGTACGATTAACCGTTCCAACGATTTCATCACGTACCGGACAGCGAAATTGACAAATGAGTATACTGCGAAGATCGCACGACGATACGAGCAAAACGGTACCCAGATATCAGTGGTACAACCATCAAATTAAAAGTCGATAATCGGTACCGAAAATGCTGCTAAAACGTCCGAATTAAGATAAACGGAGCAACAGCAATCCAAATTTGAAGAAACGAAATCTGACGTCTCACTCAGAATATGATTTGCAAATTTATTGTATAAAAATATTCAAGTTTGGAAATTATTTTATTATCATCAAATGTTAGCTGATTTAAATTGAATTAAAATTACACAAGAAAATAAACTTTCATATTATCTGATGAAAATTTACCGGTTGCTATGTTTAAGAAGACGTATTCCAAATATTAAATTTTTATTTCAAAATATTATTATTTAAAATTTCACAAAATTTCAATTAATTAAATAAATAAAACCACTAAAATTTACGGGTCGTTACACAACAAGCGTTGATTCACCAAGGATTTCTCTGTCCTTAGTTTTGATGCTGTTATTTCTTGCTAAGCACGAACCATTTCTCTAGTAGACGACCAGGGTGATTCTCTTGTGATCGAATGTCAATAGCCTCAGGATTTTGAAGGCAATTTTATCTTTTCGCTTGATTCTCAGCCTAGTGATCTCGACTCCACCCCTGTTGTCCAACTATTTTCGGATGTCTTTAGTGAAGTCACTTCTCTTTTTCCCCAAGCGGGAAATTGAATTCCGCATCGATCTTATTCCTAGAGCTCGATCTTGCTATCGGTTTTCACCAGCCTCGTGTAGCCGAGGAGAGCATTCCTAAGACTGCTTTCCGAACAGAGAATGGTTTCTAGGAATGGTTAGTCATGCCCTTTGGATCAACCAATGCTCCTACCTTCTTCGTCGATCTCTTGAATTCCGTTTTCCGTGATGTTCTCAACAAGATTGTTCTGGTTTTGGTTGATGATATTCTCATCTTTTCTAAGTCTCGGTAGACCCGGTTAAGGTCGCCGTGATTAATATAAGTCTATCCATCTTTCGTCTCTTGTAATTTAATTATCTTATCCTCCTTTCGTGTATATCTTCTTAGCTAGAATTCTCTTTGATTAGGGTCCCTCTAAATTTGAATCTCTATCCTAGTTCTAAAATCCATTCTTGAATCATCCTGTGAGGGAGCGTATTTGTAATTGATATAATTTTTTTTATATTTTATTGTTTGAGTTGTTAAGTTTGAATTTTGGGTTTAGATCGGTTCGTCTGGCCAATGCTATCGATAGGAATTCCAAAACACTTGAACAGAGCAAACTGACACAATAATGTTTTCGAAATTGGTAAATGAAATAATTTTATGTATGATTATGTTATATATATAAGTATAATTTTTTGAAATTAGATAGTTAAATGAATTGGTTGTTAGAAATGGTAATACTAGATTATCATTTATTGTTTTGTCAACATTTCAAAACCATTAACTATTGATGTATAAGGAGATGAAATTTTAAATCTAATTTTCAAAAGAAATGAATTTAAATTAAGGATTTGAGAATTAATTTTTCGGTGCTTTTCAAAATTTTGTTTTCAAAGTCTTGGAAAATATATTATTTGAAAGTACTTTTGAATGGAAATTGTTTCCAAAGAATTTTAAAGGAAGTAAGTCAGTACTCTCCTCTTTTGTCATAGGAAAATAATTTCGGTGATGACTGCAGCACCATCGACATTCATTTTCGAGTCTCAAAGTGGAGAGACCACTTAGTAGCTTTGCTACACTTTTGTTTTGGAAAATGGATTTGATTTGAATTTCTTGAGTATGATTTGACATATAAAATATATACATATACATATACATATATATATATATATGTATAAATTTATTTCAAAATGGTTTGAAGTGAAACCGGAAATTTAACTCTTAAATTCTTAAGTTTTATGATGGTTTTCAATTATTGAAATAAAGCAAAATTTTGAATAATTGGAGTGTCTAAAATGAGAAATGGAATTGTAATAACTTGAAACAGTTGAACTAGGATAAAATTTATTTGTATAATACTCAATTGCATTCTAAAACATATATAACTTACATGAAATATTCAAAAGTTAAAATGTTAATGTGAATATGTAATTGAAGGTTATACAAGAGAAAATTTAAGTAATAAAAGTGTTCAAACTAAATTTTTCTTAATAAAAATGTTGTAAATAAAAGGTAAATTTATATAGTGCTTAACTACACTTTGAAACATTAATAAAACTTACCTGGAAAAAGGGTTTGAATGTAATGAGAACATGAAATTGAATAGTATATAATATAGAATGTAAATAATAAGATGTCCAAAAACGAAATTTTGTTAAGGGAATTTATAAATGAAATTTAGTGGTTATAATGAATGTTTATATACTTAATCTATGATGCAAGATATGTTAAGTGAAATATATTGAATGAAAATACCTTGAATTGAAATTAACCAAATGTGAATATATATTGAATATTTATAGATTAAATAAAATTAATTGAAACCAAATTTGTTGTATATTAATTAATTTAAAAACTAATGAAATTTATATGGTTTTGAATCAATTGTTGTATCTGGTAGTACGTAATTCGAATCTATCCTTCCTTTCTGTTGCTTCTATTCTCCTATATTGTTTCTTTTAGAGGACGAAAAGTTTTGAGTGAGGGAGAGTGTAATGACCCGAGAATTTTAATGATTTTAATAATGTAATTAACTAAATTTTTCATCAAATTAAACAATAAAATTTTGTAATGAAAATTTGATATTTGAAATACGTCTGTTTAAACGTAGCAAGTGTTAGATTTTCATCGGAAAATTTGTAAGTTAGTTCTGTTGTGTAATTTTCAATTTTAATTTAAAATCAGTTGATTTAATGAAAATTAAATCTTTTTGAAATCTGAATATTTTATATAATAAATTTGTAAATCATCTTTTGAGTGAGACGTCATATTTCGTTTCGCCAAATTTGGACTTCTATAGCCCCGATTATCTTATTTTCGACGTTTTAGCAGCAGTTTGGCAGCAAAAAATTGAGTTTTGATAGATGGGTCATATTTCTCATATCTATGAAACACTTGTTAGTCTCATCGCGTTGATCTCTCCAGTATATTCATTTATGTGTGTCGGAGTCCGGTACGCGGCAGAATCTGTGAAACGGTTAGCCATATCGGTACCCGTTTTGACCCTTTTGATTTCCCTGTGGCCATTCATTATCCACCGGGGAAAGCAAATAGCCACTTACCTTTAATATTCTTAGATATCCAACCTTTGACCTTTTCTATTCCCACTGTTCAATATAATTTGCTGGTTGTCCTTTCATTCTCATTCTCTCCTTCTTCCCATTTTTCGTTTGCCATTCTCAAGAAAAAAATAAAATAATAATAAACAAAGCTTATTTCGATCCGAAGCTTATATTTTTTTTACATTGTTGTTCTCCCTCTTCCTATTTGCAAACTTCCACCCTCCTTCCTTTGAACCCGATTAGCCAACTCCCTCTGCCATATTTTTCAGCCTACACATCTTCATTTGATTCTCAGCCCATATTCTCATCGCCTGTGACACACTCACGCGACCACCCCTCTCACAGCAGTTCACCATCTTCCGACCAACTACAGCCTCTCCACATCCGTTTCTCTCTAGCACTGCCACCCGATCCAACAATCACCATTTGCTCCACGTCAGCTCGCCTCGTCTCACTTCCACTCGATCATCCGAGCACCACCTGACAACCTCTCACCTTCCCCTGACCAAATGCCAGTGCCCCCACATCGCTACCTTTCCACCATCACGCGACCCGAACAGCCGACCAAGTTCCCCATCGACCCAAGAACCCTGTCTCGCCTTGCCAAGCCCCGAACCACGCTGACCACCAACCTAGCAACCACTCACTGACCGAACCATCCACCCACAACGCCTATCAAATCCACAGCCAAACCCTTCCTTGACACAGCCTCCACCTAGCATCCTCTTCCACCTTCCATTTGAACAACCACAACCAAAGCTAGTGCAACCAATCAGCCTTGCACCACTGCCTCTCGACCAACTAGCTTCTCACCGCTCCACCCCACTCTGCAGGTCTCACGCAACACCTGCCACTGCTCCAATTCCCCACATTGCTCCAGCGAGCAACCACTATCCCTCAGCCGTCCCTTGCTATGCCGCCCGCAACCCATCTCCCACAGATCCGCTTCATCTCCCTTACTCCGACCATGAAGCCCACAACAACCCCGCTCCTTACCGAACATAGTCGACCGCTCATAGCTGAGCATCTCCAGCCCATGCTCGCAGTCACATATGCGAGTAGCAGCCCTCTCTTCTTATGTTAAAAATAATAATGAAGCATTCATTCATGTATTGGTTTATTTGCAGTAACCCTAAGCCTCCTCTATAAAAAAAAGTTTATATATTATAAAGCTTGCATGGATGTGTTTTAAATAAATATTACAAAGTTATCAAGTTTTGATTTTAATATAATATATAGATATTATAAAGTTTATATAATAAAGTTTATCAAGTTCATGCACGTATATTATAAAGTTTATATATTTTTAAAAAAATATATAATATATAGATATTTTGATTTTAATATGTGTTTAAATTAAATATTGATTTTAAAATATATGTATAAAGATTTTTATTTTAAATATATGTTTACATTGAATATTGGTTTTTAAACATATAATAAAAAGATTTTATTTAAATATGTGAGTAAATTTTAGATTAAAAAAAATCATATATATTGTTCTCATCGATCTCGTGTCCACCTTGCTTTGCTTTGGGATTTGTCGTTTGGATTGGTCGATTGCCGAGTTCGCGATTCAATTCGTAGCTCATGTCATTGTCAAATTTCTCTAGCCTCGAAAGTGAGCAATCACTCACGATTAACATTCTTATATTTAGTAAATTAATTCACACGAAATGACGATTGAAATGTGTTGTTAAATTTGAATTTGTTAGTAATTTAATCGTTAAATATGATATGTTATTATTGTTCACTTATGATTGATATATGACACCATAACATGTTGTATGTATATATTATATTTAAATTGTTGATGATGATCATATACCTGTAATTCATATGTTATGTTATTTTATTGTTCTCACTCTGCAAGTTCCCCGATAGTTAGGAAATTCCTATGGGTTGAAATGATACATACCCGAATGATTTTATAGATTAGGGAAAATCGTTATGGGTTGAAATGGTAAACCCAAGCGATTTTATTGATTTGAATTTTGGGATTGCGAGTTGAAATGATATATACCCGTAAAATATTAAATTATTATGGATTGAAATGATAAATATCTGTATCACTTGACCATAGGATAGAAAACTATAAACGGACACTGTTGGTCTATTTTAAATGATTTCCAAATTTTTGAAAAGGGAAAATATATGTGTTTTAAAAGATATTGATTTTTAAAATATAATATAAAGATTTTATTTTATTTTATTTTAATATATGTGTAAAATTTAGATTTTTAAATTATATATATTTAGAAAATTTAAATTTATAAGTTAAGTTTTGAAAAATATAAAATTTTAGATTTTACTTATAATTTTTTTTAATATTTAAATAAGATTTTATACAATATATTTAGTAAAATAATATTTAATTTAATAATAATTAATATAATAAGAATTTAATTTAACTAATATGTATAATATGTTTTAAATATTTATTTACAATATATATTAATATTTTAAAATAGATTATGTAGTAACTTTAATAAATAAAGGTTGGAAAGATAAGTTAAAGTAGACTTGTAATTTAATTTGGTTAAGGATTGAATTTAAAAAAGAATTGATTTGAACTTATTGATTTTGATATTAAAAAAAATGATTTTATAACTTGATAACTTGATTTTGATTAAAGGTGATCAAATGAATAATTTCAAATTTAAATAAAATTGAAATTGAACATTTAATTTTGATTTAAATTCATAATTTGAGAATTTGCTTAAATGTTTATAAAAGGTGATTAAGTGAATATTTTCCGAATTAAATATAATTGAAGTTAGATATTTAATTTTGATCTTGATTTAAATTTGTAATATGGGATTTTATTTAAATGATTATAAAAAAATGATTAAGTGGATATTGTCAAATTTAAATAAAATTAAAGTTGAACTTTGAAATATAAATGAAATTTATCAAATTAAGTTATTGTAAATTGTTTGAATACTTAAACTTTGAAACCTATTGAATCTGAAGTGGTTTAAATCTGTAGTTCAAACCTGGATTTGAAATCGATATAAATTAAATGGTTTTAATGAGAATTTGAATTGAACCTTTAACCTTTTTAATGGAAATTGTTGAACCGAGATTGATTAAAATTGAATTTTTGCGAACTAAAGTTGATTTGAATTGATTTGTGAAATTGGAAGAAACAATTCCAATTTGAAACAATTTTCGATATAAACTTTATTTTAATATATAAACTATTTTATTATATATTCTATTTTAATCTATAACCTATTTTAAATATATAAACTATCTTTTATGTATAACTATTTCAATATATATAAACTATTTTCAATATTTAAACTGTTTAAGTTGAAACTGTTATAATCTAGATTTAATGGATTTAAATGCGAATACTTTGATATGATTTTTGATGTGTATAATGTTTTTGAAAGTGATGATTTTGAAAGTGAATATAATTTCGAAAGTGATATGATTTTGAAATGAATATGATATTTTGATATGAAGTATGAACTGTTTGATTTTATAAAATAACCATGGTGTGAAATAAACATTTGGTTGTTAAAGAGACCGAGATCCAATACCGAAAACCACTTTAACAACTGTGCACGTGGTGGAGATTCCAGAACGAAGTAGGATGGTTTGGCAAACGATTCTATATGAGGTATTAACGCAGCCCTGACTCCCGCGAGTCAGCTTGACATGGCTAAAACAGGAGCTATACCGGGCCAAGTGAGGTCGCACCTCCAATCGAGCATGCTTCTTCGATACCATTCTGTTACTTTGTGATTTGATTGGGTGCACCTTTGATTTGGGAGTGTGTCTCGAGGTGGGCGGTAGTAGCTGCTATGCATTACCACCAGTCCGGGAGTGCAAACGGTAGAATCCTACTCTGGCATTGCCACGCGTGCCTTGTCACATGCCTTATCGCTTCCACTACGAGTTTGTTTTATACCATACCTATGGAGTGCACCCTGAGTATCCCACCGGTTTGGTGGAGCTTATAGTGTAACGACCCGGTATTTTGGACCATTCGCATCCATTATAAGTGTATAGGTAGACACTCATGCCGGACTTGAATTGCTCAAAATACCGCGTTGTTAATTTAAATTTGGCAAAACTGAACATATACAGTAAATAAATACAATCACAGATCACAGACACAGAGTAATAAATGCAGCGGAAATAAAAGAGATAGTAGTTCATGAAGCTACTATATAAATGTATAAGTTACATCAGAGTTAAACCAGATACAACGGAAGAGTAATACGATACATCAGATACAAATCAGAATACATCACTGGAATCATCGAATACTGAAAGCAGAATAGATGGCTGGATCTTCAAGCAAAGCTCCAACTTCAAAGGTGAGTCTCGAATACTGGTACACTCAGTCTGACCCGAGCGTAAAGAAAAAACACAAGACACTCGAGTCAGGATTAACATTCTTATATTAATAAATCCAACTCAAGTGAAATAGCAATTGAAACACAAGTAACTCAAATGATGTTTGGAATAACTATCCTTTAAGGATCCATTAAACTATCTACTAGGTAGTAATGTACGCTAAGTAGATAATGTCTATCAGTAATATAAAGATATCAAAATAGTGTTAAGTCATGGCCCATTCCACCCTTAACACATTTTTATTCCCAAAAGCATATACAAGACCGTAGTTTCCCCAAAACCGGAAGTCACCAGAGGGCAATCCATATACTAAAGGTACAAACCAAAATCGTAGTGGTCGCGAATAAAGGGATACAAGTATGACAAGGCACATGAGGCAATACCCAAGGTAGTGATACTACCGTTCGCCTGATCCGGACTGGTGAGAACGCAACGCCGCAGCGCCCGCAACACCGTGAAACAACACTCCCAAAATCAAGGATGCACCAATCGACAACAAGTAATGAGTAGTTCGAAGAAGTGTGTCCACTTGAGGTAGCTAATCCTCCATTGGCCCGGCACGGCTCCTGTTTTAGTCATTTCCAATTTGACACAAGTGTCAAGGCTATCCATTATCGTTCTCTTTCTTCAGTCAACACGTACATCAATCCAACCACTTCATTCTAGATCATCACTCCGCGTATAGTTATTAAAGTGGTTTTCGGTTTAGATAGAGAGTATATCCATAACCGATTCCGGTCTCTTTAATAGCTTCCGTAATTATTACACCGATTGGTCGTTAATAAATTTCAAAGCCAAATCAATTCAATTTCAAATAGAATTTGTAAACCAACATTTCATTTCTCTTTCGAAATCAATTTCCAAAATTTACGTTTCAAAACTTCTAAATTTACATTTCAAAATCTTATAATTCAATTTCAATTTTCATTTACAAAATCCAAATATTGATTCAAGTTCGTATATAAGTTTCAATCCGAAATCATTTAAATTAATTTAATTTAACATTCAAATCAATTTGAGTTCATTGAACGATTTTATTCAATATTCGTTAAGTTACTTTATCATTCAAAACAATTTCTATTAAATTTCCAATTCATTAAATCAATTTCTTAAGTTCAACTTCATTAAATCAAAACTTACAATTTTGTATTAAATTAAATTCGTCAAATCAATTCTTTCAATTACAAGTCTTACATTAATTCCAAAAAATATCACATTTTCATTTCTTGTTAAAGAAAATTCAATTTCAATTATTTATTTACTTACTTTAAATAATTTTCCAAAAAACTTAATTAATAAAGAAATCTCAATTTCAATTATTTACGATGTAAAATTCACTTATTCAAAAGTTCAATTTTACTTATTAAAGAATTCAATTCAATTTGATCATTAAATAATTCAATCTTATTTAATTATTAAATAATTCAAAACTTGATCATTAAATAATTTCAAAGTTTAATAATTTCAAACTTAATTAAAATTTCAAACTTAATTCAATCATTTCTCATATTAAACAACATTCTTATCAATTACATTGTTAATATTTTGTTTCAGATTATAAAATATTAACATTTTCTTTTCATTAAAATTCAAATTTCAACTTCATTTCAAAACCATATTATTTATTCAAATAAAATCTTCGTTTATTTTTAAATCAAATTATTGACCAATCGGGTTTTATTAAATTTCTATCCTAGGTCAAAGTTCAATTTGGGTATTTATCATTTCAACCCAATTCCAATTCAATTCAAAAATCAAAGCATAGCAAAGGGAACTTGCAGTGTGGTAACTGGGATGGTGTCAAAGTAAATAAACAAGCAATAACAACAACCAATATCAATCCAATAATCAATTCAAATAATCCCGAAATAACCGTATTAATTCACATTGTTGTTTGTGCGAATTAATATAATTATTTCTAGAATCTACACTATCATTTCATGTAGATTAAAGATTATTACACTAATATTTATACGGTTCTTCAATTTGTCATTCGATTTCAATTTTAACACTACAACAATTAATCAAATATACGTTCAATGGTTCAAAGTGTAACTATCACTATTCTACGTGTCAGTAAATTTAACAATTAAAAGGGGTTATATTCAACTAATCAAATTCAACATATATGTCGATTCAAATTTTTATTTATCCTACGTCAAATTTACTTGCATAATATTTATCACTTTATACATTTCAATTTAACATCCAATATAAACAACAAACAATCAATCAATTATCAATCAAACAGGATTATCATCGTATAATTACAAATAATGGTGTCAGATGTCACAGGTGAACTGATACAGGTAATAACATACATATAACAGTGTAAATAACTAACAGCAGCATATTTCAATTGTCGTTTCAATTGAAATCAAATTTAATAAATAAAAGAAAGTTAATCGTGAGTGAGTGCTCACCTTTCGAGGCTGGATAGATTTGACAAATGGAACGAGTTACGAATCCGAGCACGAATTACACACCAAAGCTAGATTGGCACGAATTCAACGGTCAAGCTGATAATAAGAATAGATGGACGATCAGAATCAGTTGATATAAATCGAACTAAATATTCATATACATTTTTTTTTATAAAAAAAAATCACTATCAAACCCCAACCTAATAAATAATTCACTATATTTATATATAAAATTTCAAATTAGTATCAAGTTTTAGACATCCAAAATAAACTTCTATAAGTAGACGAAACTAGACTCGAGCATACATAAAGTAGTGTATAAACCATCTCACCTATTATTCAAGTCAATATTTAAAATAAAAATCATTATAACTAAATATATACATCTATATATAACTGCATAAATTATAAATAAAATCTAAGTAAATAAACCTATGATATACATATATACATTAAATAGCCAATATAAAAGTACACATAAATGAAGATTTGGAACTATATACTTCTACGTTCCGTTTATACGTAACACCATAGTACTACAGCTTTACAACAATATACTTTGTACTATATATATATATATATAAGTGTTTCAAGGCCAATGTTATATGCATATTCAAAATCAAACAGTGTATATATATAAGCTCATATTTTTAAACACTGTATATATTATAACAAAATATATTATACAAATAACGTATACTATAATCAACTCTTTTCATATAACAACATTATATACCACAAAAATTTCATACGTGACTTATATATATAAATTAAAGCAGCAATATTTTTATATACTGCAACAAACTGTTATATGTTAATGAAACAATCAGACTCAGTTTGAACACATATAGTCTAAAAAATATGTATACTTATATATACTTCACCTTAAAACCAATGCATTTACATGAGTAACAAAGATATTTATAACACTGTAAGATGAGCAATATCCAATTCTTCTCACTGTACATATGCATATTTTAAAACAAATATCTATTGTAACTTTTAAATAAAATTTTAGATTCGAACTATCAATATATACGAAATTGTTTTTTTTATAACAACAGAAAAGTTTACATATTAAACAACTTTACTTGAATAGAATATATATACATACGTATAAAACTGCTTCAAAACCAATGTTATATACATATTCTATCATAAAACTCTTATATGAATATATATTTGTAGCTAACATAGGCTGGTACATATCCTATCAAAATAAATTTTCAACAGATCACATAAATCTATAAAACTATTATATATTGACATGTTTATAAAAATTACACATAAAATATATGTGTACCTCCTAGGAGAGGATGATTGGACGAGATACTCAAGTGGTTCGGCACTTGCAGAGATTGGCGCGGCTGATCGGGGAGGAGCATCGGCAAGGCGGACAGGGAAGAGGAGGCTGGTGGTAGAGGTGAGGCTGAGGTGGTTGCTCGGGGTTGGAAAGGAATAAGGCAGGCGAACTTGCAGTGGGTTGAGTGGAGATGCAGGCGGAGCGGTTGCCGTGGTCTGGTGGATTGGAGGTACGAGTTCGAAGGCTTGGAGTGGTGACATGGCGATGGCTTTGGCTAGGAAGTGGGCGTAGTCAGGTGGGGAGCCTCGGCTGTAGATGTTGGAATGGGTTTGGTGATGGGACGGTGATGGAAGGTGAGCAAAATGGAAGATGCACAGGCGGGTTTCAGAGAGCCAATGCATGCAAACCAGGATGAGCAAGATTCTCAAAGCAAATATATAAAATTATAAGTTATATTTTTTTTATGGCCGAACGATCTTCTCAGGAGGGCGAGCAAGGTCAAGAAATACGTTGAGCAAAGAAGAAGAAACGAGCAGTAAAAAAAAATCTTTTCTTTGAAGTGTCAGAACAAGGAAGAGCAAATAGGAAAGTGAACGAATGGAAGATGATGAACCCAAAATAGTGAATCTAGGAACCGGTGAGAATATTAAAAGTTTGCTATTAATGTCTGGGAATATGGAAAAACAAGTGGCTGTTTTGAATTCAATGGGTAGGTATATGAAGGGTGGATAGAAACCAAAAGTTTAAAACGTGTACCGGTACGATTAACCGTTCCACAGATTTCATCATGTACCGAATTTCCGAAATACACAAATGAATACACTGTTGCGATCAGCACGACGAGACGATCAAAACGATATACAGATATCAGTGGCACGATCGGATTATAAAAATTCGAATTTTCTAATAGCGGAAAATGCAAGAAAAACGCTGAAAAATAAGATCGACGGAGCCAAAGATGTCTGAATTTGGAAAAACGACAAACTGACATCTTGCTCAGAAGATGGTTTAGAATTTTTTCTATGTAAAAATATTTGGGTTTCGAAAACATTTTATTTTCATCGCTTTTAACCGATTAAATTGAAGTGAATTTACGCGCGAAATAAACTTTCATATTTTCGGACGAAAATTTGCCAGTCGCTATGTTTAACTAGACGTATTCCAAATATTAAATTTTATTTCAAAATTTTATCGTTTAAAATTTCATAAAATTTCAACTAATTACGTTATTAAAACAGTTGAAATTTACGGGTCGTTACATATAGTATCTGTATAGACTACGAGAATATATAAAATGTGTTAAGGGGGATATGGGTAACACCTTAACGCTATTTTAATATTTTACTTTACTATAGACATTATCTATGTAGCGTATTGTACTATGTATGTAGATAGTTTAACGGATCCTTAGAGGATGGGAATCCCAAACATCCTCTAAGTTATATTGCATTTCACTTGGACATTTCACTTGAATTGATTTACTAGTATAAGAATGTTAATCCTGACTCGAGTGTTTTGTGTTTTGCTTTATGCTCGGGTCAGACTGAGTGTCACAACATTTGAGACTCACCTTTGGAGCTTTGCTTGGAGATCTGTCTTATATCTGTTCAGCTTTCTGTTATTTCCGGTTGCTTATGTTCAGTCTTGTCAGTTACTTTTGTATTTGAGACTCCCTGTATTTGAGATTTCTGTTGTATTTTGTTTAAAACTCTGATGTATATGTAGTAGCTTCATGAACTACTATTTATCTATTCCGCTGCTTATTGTTGTAAAACTCTGTGTCCGTGATTCTGTGATTGATTTATTTACCGTATATGCTGAGTTTTGCCAAATATAAAATCAATAATCTGTTGTTTTAAGCAATTCAAGTCCGACATGTGTGGATGCGAATGGTTCTAAATACCAGGTCGTTACATGCATCGAATTTTCCTTAATAATAGATTGTAAAAGTCTAACACAATTATCTTTCCAACCTATCATAAGACCTCCTGCATTACCTCTAGCAGGAAGATAAGCCCAATGGTCAAAAAAATGACCCCCTAAGCTTTTAAAAATACGATAGTCGGGAATCTCTATTTTAGTTTCTTGAAGTAAAACTATATCAATATTATTATCTTTGAACATAGATTTAATTTTTCTACACTTCTTTAAATCATGTAATCCTATAATATTCCAACCAATCAATTTCATTTATCAAGCGATCTAACCCGTTCTAATTCTTTATTTTTGATATATTCAATATCTAATTGACTATCATCAAAAATCAAACCTGAATTTTTAGCTAGGAAATGCATTTCATTAGTAGACAAATTATTCAACGCATATGCACAATAAGTACTACCCATAGGAAAATTCATACCTGAGCTAGAGCTATCTATAGCTCTAGAATCTACTCTAACAAGAAGTGCTCTTCTTCTAATTGTTTTTGGCTCAAGAGACCAAGAATAAGAAACCATATTGCACTTAGTGATAGTCCTTTTCCCCTTTCTATTTTTCCTGATTCTATCACCAAGCTAATAACTAGAACCAAGGCTCGAAACTACAACTAACTCTGCACTCTTCCAATTTATGCCACCACTGTTATTTGGACAAGCTGAAACTGAATCTCTAACCCTAGAAAAAATATTATCAAGCCACTTTTTCAAATCAGTAAACAGGATAATTTGATTATTATTTGTTTCCTCTATGTTTCTTATCCTGTTCACCAAGCCAACATCACTGTCAGCCTCAGCAACAAAATCCCCATCCATGCAGCTAGCTTCTACTTCATCCGCAGCTTTGAAATTAGTGATATCCATGTTTACATTATCACTGTTACATCCAATATCACAGTGTTCCTTAATCCCATCCAGAAGCTGATTATCAACAGGGCAATCATCATCTTGAACTTTAAGCACAAAATCAAGTTTGTTCATAATACCCCCAGACAAACTGACAAACTTATCCCCTGTAACTTCAACCTTACCATGACCTGAATCTATATCAGATTCCTCAACAAGATTATCAACAACCACACAACCATTCAATTCTACCTTCTTACATCCAACAAGAACCCCATCATTGTTCATATAAACTCGAGAAACATCGGAATATTCTCCTGTATCATCTAAATCCTTTAAACACTCGAAGCAGTTTGAAGTATCAATCTCAAAGCTATTCAAGAAACAATTTTTTCCCTTGAATTTTCTGTTGGGATTGAAAACTAAACTTTTTTCCAATTTATGCACCTAATCAGTAGAAACATTTTTTAATTTTGATGCAACTACTGTAATATCGGATTCCAAAGGCTGAATTTATGAACTGTATTGTATTATAATAGGATCATCTAGCATTGGATCAAAGAAATCCATCTTCTATATTTCCATATTTAAATCAACAGGAAGAACTAAAGCATCACCCTCAACAGACAACCCTCTTGAATTCTCCATAATTGAAGAAATACCTAACTTACTACCAACAGGGAGACTAATCCCATCCAATACCATAATAGAGCCACTACAATTAAACTTTCGATTTTACAAATTCGAGTTAATATGGCTAACATCTAAATTGCCAGAGATCCCAAATTTCTTATGAAAATTTCAACCGATATTAACTAAATTAATCCTACCAAAATGCTTAAATAAGTCCTCTAAAAAAATCAATACCTTCTTTTCTTTGGATCCATAAATGGTCTAGAAGAATTCTCTTTAACTTCATGCATTTCCACACAAACAAAAAGCCATGTTCTGTAATCGAATCCTTCTTTGACTCAATATCAGATTTCCGACATTTATCCCTTTTATGACTGAAAGATCCATACTTGAAGCACCTAACGGGATCTCTGCAGACATTAGCCAGATGCGAAAAATCTCCGCATCTAAAACAAAACTTTTTTCCCTTTCTGACATCGACCCAATTCCTCTGATAGACAGATCGATTACTCAAAGAAGGCGAAATCAATGAATCTTTTACCACTTGAGCATACGTACGCTTTCTTGAGGGGATATGAGCGGAAAAAGACGATGTCACCAAATTAGGATAAGAAGATCGAATAGAGGGAGGAAAAAAGTAAGGGGAAGATCATTTGTAGACAAATTTTGAGAGAAGAAAGAGTAAGGATGATGATTGAATGAGAGCGAATTTGACAAGAAGGATGAAGACGCCATGATTGAACTTTCGGGAATTTTATTACAGTTGACCTGAATAGAATATGGAGTTTAGATTGCAATTTCTATTATTTAGGATATTCCATTGAATTGATGTGATAAATTGAGTTTCTATTTTATTTACAAGTCTATTATTACAGTTTTGGTTTTGAATACTTATTCTCTGCTTTGGATATTAGAATCCCTTATTTTGGTATGTTGAAATCTTGGGAATTTGAAGAAAAATGACTTGTAATAATATTTGGGTTTGGGAATTGACATTTAACGCTAGTTTAGGACGTAAAATCCATGCGTTTAGATTTATTAGGCGCAAATATTATTTATCTCTATTAGCATAATTGTTGTATATATGACGTAGTTAATTAGGTATTTATTTCATTTATTTCCCCCATTATGAATGTAATTGATTGTTAGGCGAAAATAAGTGAAAACTCTTATATAGCTTAGTTATTATTCTAAGGCGTAATAATGAAGATTCCTTATATTTCTTATTTATGAAACAGTGAGATGAATATTATTATATAAATGGAGTGTATTTAATTTATGGCTAAGTCATAAGGATGCAAGGTCAATAGAGTTACATGGTAGAAGTCTGCCCTTTATTTTGAGGCTAACAGTAGTTATGTATACTCCCTATTGATGTGAGATATCCTAGTGACGCGAGGTTAGTCCCAAATTATGTAGGGGAAATTTGCCTAGCTAATCTGGCTACTAGTTCCTACGAATAGTCGGACTAATGTGAGATGTCATTATGAGTATGGACGATAGTACGAGGGGCCTACTTCGGGGTCTTGAGGTATTAAGTGGTTGTTTGAGGGCCTGCCTCTTTTCCCCAAATAAATTATTAAATGGCTTAGGGTACACGTTAGGTGGTATCCCTACAGGGGTCCACTTCTGGATAAGATATTAAGTACTTGGGGTACCAACTCTTTGATACCAAATGTAGCCACCTGTACCTTAATGAGCCTAAATTTTGAAAATAAATCGTAACCCAAGTCCATCAAAGCATGGATCTTGAATTTGTTACCTGCAAGAAAGCATGAGCATTATCAGAGATTGATAGAAATCTAAACTTACAACGGAAAAAATAATAGGATAAGAATACTAACTATGACTATTACCTTGAAATTAATCGTATTCATTGGATAGCAAATTGTCACATTCGCATCGAGCATGAGAGAAAAGAAGGCTTCTCCAACAACTAAACATGTCCAGCTCCAGTTACCCGTTCTTCTAAATCTATCCCGTTGGTTGTAATGAGGAGGGGGTCAGAACAACGTTCTGATGACTGGAAAATCTATATACTGTCCATAACATAAATTTATACCGATTCGTTTCCATTTTACTGTTATGTCTATTAAGATTGGCAATTCTAATCTAACCTTGCATTGCACACACGATTACTTACCTACCCATTCCCAAAGTACGAAATACCGACGAAGCCTTATCAACCACCTAATACTTCCAAGTCCAAGTCACTTGATATTTCTAAATATAAAGCGGGCTTCTACTATCACCACATAATACGTTTAAAAGAGAAATAGACACACTTTGCCATTTAAGACCTCAATAAAGGTAGACTCCATCTGTAATGGCCCGTTTTTCCGTACCCTTTGAATCGACATTAAACCACACATGTCCAACTCAAATTGCACGAACAAGTGGATCATTAAGGGTAGAAAGAAAATAAAGACAGAACAGAATCTCACACGAATGGAATAACATATATTATTTCAATAATAATCTTTACAGCGGAAAATTTTAAAATACAATATCAGAGTATAACCTAGATTTAGCCTGGACAGTTATAAACTTCTGTCCTTACAAATGCAGAAAACAACAAAACAAATGAAATAGATGAAGCAGATAATAGAATACGTCCATACGATGATGAAGATCTCCAGCTCTCCTCTGGAAACTCCAACCGTCTTCAACTAAACTTGAAACTACTCGGATCTGACCCGAGATTAAAAATACCTGGATCAGGCTTGATAAACCAGCATGAGATACTCGAAATTTAAAATGACTATGTTATCAAAACCTTTGAAAAGAAAGGTATCTCATAAGACCACGCCCACACATAAACACGGACGTGTTTTTAACTTATGATAACCAAAACACTTTTATACCAAAATACACTTGATATTATTTTTAATGACATTCCTTTGAAAACACTTTTCAAATAAACTTATTCAAATAAGGTATCAATATTTGGACTAAGTCTAAGGTAATATATCCGGACTAGGTCAGTGGAATATACCGAACGGAATATATGATACCAGAAAGGGTAGCTGAAATGTTTGCAAGTCATTACAACTATTTTGGGACTACAATCAAAATCGTAAATCTTGTATTGGGATTGGATTTCCAACATGATAGGGAACTAGTGACCTTTTCTCCGATCCACGCATAACAAACATAGTTCCCACGGTGCCTTAATCACTTTTCCCAAACTAGTCACTTGGAACTATACTTGCTATACTACCACTGATAACCGGTAGTTCCCTGCTTTTCTCAAGCTAACCACTTTATCAAAATGGGGCAATAAATTCCTTGAGGGACGTATCACCCAAAGGGCCCAACGTATTGGACACCACCATACATACTCACTTATTCCGAATTTGTGTCTGTCAGACCGCATAGTATCCCATATCATCTTCCGGGATGTGAGGCTAGTGAGGCTACGCTCAATTTCTTCAAAGCTACGCTTTTCATACAAAACCACGCTTTGATCATAACAGGTTCCACTTTGAATGCCACACTGCCATTCCTTTGTTCACTATTTGACTTCCATAAGCATACAACCTCTAAGCTCGTATGTCTCAGAGAAGGGTGTTAAGCTAAGAGAAGTTTCCTTCTCCACCAGCAAGCAGATGTACATTTGTAAGGGTCAAACATTGTGTCTCAGAAATGCAATGTCAGACATTCGTCCATACAAGTTCGTTCTGGGACTGAACGAAACCGAAGGAACTTTCCTCGGCTATTACTAGGCGAGAAGCCCTTGCAATCCGAAAAAATATCCACAACGAGGAGACCACTGCTATAAATAACTCTATAATGGGAGCGACCTAGAGCATGTCAACAAGCAGTCCTGACGCTATGAAAATCTTCGGTCTTCAATAATCATCGTCATCAACATGTCTTCACTTTCGAACGTATACATTGGTTCGAATTAGTTATCATAAAATATCTCTTTTTATTTGAAATAATACCATTTTCAAAATCCTTTAGAGATTACTTTATAAAACCTATTTTATAAATTCATTTTATAAATTTATCTTATATTAATTAACTTCATTTAAATTTCCACAATTCTTTTACTCGAATTTAAATTCTCATTTCTTTTATATTTCTCTTTTTACACAATCATTTAAATACATTTTTATCTTATATGTTCATTCCTCAAACAAATCTTATTGTCAAACACCTTATAGTCAAATAGTGAAACTTATTTCACAAGGTATTTGTACTTAAACTTTTAAATCAAACAATTGATCAATTTATGATAATAACTTAACATTATCATTTCTTAATTTATTATTTGGAATAAGTATTAAAGATCTTAATTACCTTATCAGATTTCTTACTTATCGATTATCTTTATGAAACATCTTATAGTCAAACTGTGAAATTCTATTAGAAGATGTTCATAATTAAATTTCACTAATTTTGATTTCTAACTATACAACTTTTCAAAATATATACTTTATATTCAAAATATAATCCTACGTAAAATTATTTCATTTACCAATTTTTTCAAAATCAGTGTGTCGATTCGCCTTGTTTAAATGTTTAGGAACCCTTATCGATAACGGTGATCAGGCGCATCGATCAGAATCCGTAAATCACTCAATAGATAAATCAACACAAAACAATTTAATAGTCACCAACAAATGCACACTCATATATAATACACTCAAACTCATTCTAGGGTGTAACTAACCCTATCTCTGATGAGTCTTTACCCCCACAAAGCTAAGGTTCTCGCTTAACCTTCAACTCTGATACCAAATGTGACGAACGGGTTTTCCGTACCCGCCCCGGTAGGCTTTTCAACCATCCCGCTACCCTTTTGGTTTTCTACATGGGGGCACTCCTGCTTTTCAACATGGAGGTGACTACATGTGGTACCTCAGATCTGCTTTTACGGCAAGCCTCTCGACTATCAACAAACCCTTTCACACTAGGGACATGTAGGGGTAAGAGTCTAAGCTTCGTCACTTTTCACAAAGTGACGCAGCGACGGAATAACAAAATGATGATTCTGTGAAAGTAGCGATCGGTGAATTGAAGAATACCAAATGCCCAACTCCGTTGATCCAAAGATGCCGGAATCTAGCTATCCCAAACACGTTGATAGCGCACTATACCGTGTTTAAAGATCTACGATTCTTCGCACGTTGATCTAGCGCACTAGATACCGTGAATCGGCTTCAGCAATCGTTGAATCGAGCGCACTCGATTAACCGAAAGTGGAGATAGGAGATTACACTCGACTACCAATTGGATGAAAGCACAAAGCTAACAAAGGAAATTTTATTCAAAATCAACAACCTATACAAATGACACAGCTTGCCTATTTATAGGCTACAACTCCACACGACTCAAAAATAAAACGGTACAACACTTAGGTCGGAGCCGACCTAAAAACATCACGACCTAAAACAGTCGCGACTTAAAAAATCACGACCTAAGATAATCCGACCTAAAAGAAATAACAAATACAACATATTACATCACATAGATCGGTCTTGACCTAAAATACAACACGACTGAAAACATCATGACTTATCATTTGGACGACCTAAAAACAAGGTAGCATCTTCCAGGAATCCAGACGGCATGATCTTCAGCGAACTGTAGCAATTGGCGACCTAATGTTTCTCGCGACCTAACTTAGGTCGTGGGTCGTACGCGACCTAACTTAAGTCGTAGTTCGAGGCAGTCTGCACTCGGAATATCAGAGCGACCTATCTTAGGTTGTAACTTGTTTACGTGACCTAACTTAGGTCGTAGCCCTTTACCGCGACTTAGTATAGGTCGTAACATATCTGTGCGACCTAAAGTAGGTCGTAACCTTTTAGCTCGTCTGCATTCCATCACTTTGAATCCAGTAACCCGTGTGCCGCTTTTGCTAGGTTGTGAGCGACCTAAAATTTTGTTAGGTCGTGAGCGACCTAAGACTTCAACCTCCAACGACTTATTCCCAAGTCTTAGCTCGTTACTCTCGAACCCGTTAGGTCATAGCTCCTTTCCTGGTGGCTCGTTAGGTCGTGTACGACTCAATAATAGGTTAGGTCGCTTGCGACCTATCTCTCCACTATTCTGGGCTGCATCATCCTCCCTAGGTTGAGAAAAATTCGTCCTCGAATTTGCGCCCTCTTCCTTCACAACAAACTCCTTCCCATGATACGGTATCAGATGTTTAACATTAAACACATCAGACGTGTACATATCCTCCGGCAGCTTCAACCTATAAGCGTTCTCATTGATCCGTTTCACAATTGTTACATGACCAATCTTTGGAGCCTTAATTTTATTGTATGCTCCCACTGGAAAACGATCTTTTGTTAGTACAGCATATACTAAATCTCCTTCATTAAATTCAACGCTTCTTCGCTTCAAATCCGCAGATCGTTTATACTTTTCATTTGCTTTCTCCAGTCGTTCCTGAATGATTTTATGACATTCCGTCAACCCTTCAACAAAATCAGCAGCTTTCTTAACTGTCCTCTTCGAATGTGGTATTACCGTTAAATCCAACGGTCCCTTCGGTAAGCTTGAATACATTATCTGAAATGGACTGAAACCCGTACTACGGTTTACAGCATGATTATGAGCAAATTCTGCTTGACATAGTTTCATATCCCAACTCTTCAGATTATCTTGCACAAGACATCTCAACAAATTCCCCAATGATCTGTTCACAACCTCGGTCTGTCCATCTGTCTGCGGATGATAAGCGCTACTAAATTTCAATTTCGTTCCCACCATCTTCCACAAACTTAGCCAAAAATGACTCAGAAAACGAGTATCCCTATCTGACACAATAGACTCTAGCAATCCATGAAGTCGATATATCTCTTTGAAAAATAACTGAGCAACATGAACAGCATCCGCCATCTTCTTACAAGCAATAAAATGTGCCATTTTTGAAAATCGGTCAACCACCACATAAATGGAATCATTCCCCCTTTGAGTTCGCGGTAATCCCAAAACAAAATCCATACTCACATCAACCCAAGGCTTATTTGGTACAGGTAATGGCATATATAATCCAGCATTGGTCGCAGTTCCTTTCGAAACCTGACAGATATGACATCGCTCCACAAACATTTCCACTTCTTTCCTCATTGATGGCCAAAAATAAGATTGAGAAATCAGCTGTAGTGTACGGTCTCTACCCACATGGCCTTCTTCGTGTAGCTCCTTTACAATCTTCATTCTTAAACTACAATCAGGTATGCACAATCGATTTCCTTTGAACAGAAAACCATCCACCATCACGAACTCATCCGTCTTCCCATTCTTGACTTTATCTACAAACTTCATAAAGTAAGGATCTTCAACAAATAATTCCGGTAGCACATCAAACCCTGTCACTTCGACCTTCATTGTAGTTAACAAATGGTTCCTTCTGCTCAACGCATCCGCAACATGATTCGTCACTCCAGATTTATGCTTCACCACAAACGTAAACTGTTGTAGGTACGCAATCCACGATGCATGTCTCGCTGAAATCTTGTCTTGCCCTTGTAAATGCTTCAACGCCTCATGATCAGTATACAGAACAAACTCTTTCTGAAATAGATAGTGTCTCCAGTGTTTAATAGCTTGCACAACAGCATAAAATTTCATATCATATGTACTGTATCTCATCTTTGCTCCTGATAACTTCTCGCTAAAGTATGCAATTGGACGTCCCCTCTGACTCAACACTCCTCCAATCCCAACCTTTGACGCATCAGTGTGTAGCTCAAATAACAACTGAAAATCTGGTAATACTAGAATTGGTGTAGACGTCAGCAACTCCTTAATCTTCCCAAAAGCATCCCCTGCTTCCTCTGACCATGAAAACTGTTTACCCTTCATACAATCTGTAATAGGCGCCATCACACTACTAAAGTGTGGAATAAATCTTCTGTAAAACGAAGCCAACCCATGAAAACTCCGAACCTCTGTTATCGTCTTGGGCTGTGGCCAATCTCTAATCGCCTCTACTTTACTCCGATCCACCTGTATCCCTTCCTCTGATACAACATACCCCAGAAATAAAACACTTCTCGCCATAAAAACACACTTCTTCGTAGCAGCATAGAATTGTTCTTCACGAAGGATAATTAACACTTTTCTCAAATGTTGAACATGCTCCGCCGTACTAGCACTGTAAATCAGAATATCATCAAAGTAAACTACCACAAATTTTCCAATGTATGGCCTGAAAATTTGGTTCATCACCCTCATGAATGTACTTGGTGCATTCGATAGACCAAACGGCATAACCAGCCATTCGTACAATCCTTCCCTCATCTTGAATGTTGTCTTCCATTCGTCTCCTGGTCTAATTCGAATTTGATGATAACCACTCTTCAAGTCAATCTTAGAAAAGATTACGAACCCACTGATTTGATCCATAAATCATCAAGCCTCGGCATCGGAAATCTGTATCTGACTGTGATCTTATTCAATGCTCTACTATCTGTGCACATCCTCCACGTTCCATCCTTTTTGGGTACCAATAAAGCTGGTATAGCACAAGGACTTAAACTCTCCTGCACACGCCCCTGTTCAAGCAATTCTTCCACCTGCCTTCGCAACTCCTCATGCTCTTTTGGACTCATTCTGTAGTGTGGTCTGTGGGGTAACACAGTTCCCGGAACAAGATCAATTTGATGTTGAATGTCCCTCAACGGCGGTAACTCCATTGGCAACTCCTCTGGAAATACATCGTAAAACTCTTCCAGTACTGGTTTTACTTCTTCTGGTATTTCCACCACTTCATGACTCTCCCGTCCGATCAATAAAACTACTTCAGGCTCCTCTTCAATTTCTTTAACAAACTCCTTCAAGGATAATAAAGTTTTCAGCTCTTCAATCTCCTCCAGTTTGTTTTCTTCTTGTGGTCGCTTCTTTGGAACTAGAGTAATCTTCGTGCCTTCAAACATGAAACTGTAACTGTTGGTACGCCCATCATGTTGCACCGCCCTATCATACTGCCACGGTCTCCCCAGCAACAAATGACAGACATCCATATCTACCACATCGCACCAGATTTCATCCTTGTATTTCTTTCCAATTGAAAAATTCACACAAGCCCTTCGTCCAACCTTCACCTCCCCGCCTTTCCTCAACCAAGCCAACTTGTATGGTTTCGGATGTTTCTCAGTCTTCAATGCCAACTTCCTTACAGCTTCTGACGAAATTATATTATCACAGCTTCCAGTATCAATAACAAATTTGCAAACTTTCCCCAGAATAGTACATGTCGACTGAAAAATATTGCTTCTTAACCAACTACAATCCTCCTCTTGCTTGGGTGTCAAACAAGACCTCCTCATCATCAGATTACAACCTTCGTTTCCCGACACTTCTTCTACCTCCTCATCAGGTGGTGAATTGGAACATTCGGCTTCTTCATCCTCATCTTCAACCTCCGCTATCATAACTCTCTTCTTCGGCTTTGGACATTCAATACTTTTGTGGCCCATTTCTTGACAATTATAACACTTAAAACCATTATTGACTTTCATCTTCCCAACCTCATTTACAACTGGTTTTGCAACAGCTTTTGAAACATTAGAACTTCCACTAACACCCTTCACTGGATTGTTGGAATTTGTAAACACACCACCTCCTCGTCTTCCCTGTTTCTCCCAAGCCAACGCCTTCTGGTGTGCTTCCGCTACAGATCTGGGATCAAACATGTTAACCATATCCTGAATCTGCATTCGCAACCCCCCAACAAATCTAGGTGTCAATTGTTCCTCTGTCTCCATAATATCATTCCTTGCAATTAGTTGATAAAATTCGTCAGCATAGTCATTCACAGATTTCGTCCCTTGTCTCAAGTTTTGCAACCTCTAATACATAAGCGACTGATAGTTATAAGGTAAGAATGTGGCTTTCATCATTTTCCTCATCTTTTCCCATGATTCAACCTTTGACATCCCCATCCGTTCAAGTGTAAGTTTGGTTTGCTGCCACCACGCCAAAGCTCTACCCCTCAACCTTGTAGCAACCAACTTCACTCTACGATGTTCTGGAACTTCCTTGAAGTCAAAAATCTCCTCCACATTAGACAACCAGTCCAAAAACTCCTCAGCTTGCATACCTCCTTTGAATTATGGTATTTCAGTCTTCATCCCAGATTCCCACTTATGATCATACTCCGATTGATTTCTTCCTTGTCCACGTCCTTGTCCATGAACACTTCCACCATCAAACTCCTCTTCAAAATCAGATGTATATCGATGTCGATCCTGACCACCAACATCTCTACTACCATCACGTCTTCCACCATCATCCCTTCTATCTACATTCCTTCGTTCTCGATCATTCACATTCCTATTACGCCTTCGATCATCATCATTTCTATAACAATCTCGACTCGCACTTCTATGATCATTATCAACACTTCTCTCCCGATTGGAATGTGGTAAGACTCTACTTCCCCCATGGTTAGATTCAGGTGAAACCCTTCTCCGATTTTTATTCATCTCCAACATTATCCTCTCTAATAGTCCAATCCCTTCATTAAGTTTCTCACTAAAGTTTTCATTAATCCTTTGCTCCATCTCATCAGCTTCTTCTCTTCTATACAAAGCTTCTATGTTTTGGTGACGATTAGCTCTTCTTGGCGGCATGATTTGAATCTTCACACTTTGACTTTCGGCTCCACTCCAAATTTCAAACACCTTTCGAACTTAGATCCAAAATGAAATGGATCAAAAATTCCCACTTTGTTGCAAAAATATGATGAACACGATGAACACAACTTCAAAAAAATAATGCAAACTTCGATCTCCACACTTCTACTTAGCTCGGCTCTACACTTCAAGCTCGGCTAACACTTCAACTCTTCAAACTTCTTCAAAGAATTGGCTCCAAGACTCGATTTAGCTATGATTGGCTAAAACAAGCTTTGATACCAAACTGACGCAGCGGCGGAATAACAAAATGATGATTCTGTGAAAGTAGCGATCGGTGAATTGAAGAATACCAAATGCCCAACTCCGTTGATCCAAAGATGCCGGAATCTAGCTATCCTAAACACGTTGATAGCGCAGTATACCGTGTTTAAAGATCTATGATTCTTCGCACGTTGATCTAGCGCACTAGATACCGTGAATCGGCTTCAGCAATCGTTGAATCGAGCGCACTCGATTAACCAAAAGTGGAGATAGGAGATTACACTCGACTACCAATTGGATGAAAGCACAAAGCTAACAAAGGAAATTTTATTCAAAATCAACAACCTATACAAATGACACAACTTGCCTATTTATAGGCTACAACTCCACACGACTCAAAAATAAAACGGTACAACACTTAGGTCAGAGCCGACCTAAAAACATCACGACCTAAAACAGTCGCGACTTAAAAACATCACGACCTAAGATAATCCGACCTAAAAGAAATAACAAATACAACATATTACATCACATAGATCGGTCTCGACCTAAAATACAACACGACTGAAAACATCACGACTTATCATTTGGACGACCTAAAAACAAGGTAGCATCTTCCAGGAATCCAGACGGCATGATCTTCAGCGAACTATAGCAATTGGCGACCTAACGTTTCTCGCGACCTAACTTAGGTCGTGGGTCGTACGCGACCTAACTTAAGTCGTAGTTCGAGGCAGTCTGCACTCGGAATATCAGAGCGACCTATCTTAGGTTGTAACTTGTTTACGTGACCTAACTTAGGTCGTAGCCCTTTTCCGCGACTTAGTATAGGTCGTAACATATCTCTGCGACCTAAAGTAGGTCGTAACCTTTTAGCTCGTCTGCATTCCATCACTTTGAATCCGATAACCCGTGTGCCGCTTTTGCTAGGTCGTGAGCGACTTAAAATTTTGTTAGGTCGTGAGAGACCTAAGACTTCAACCTCCAACGACTTATTCCTAAGTCTTAGCTCGTTACTCTCGAACCCGTTAGGTCGTAGCTCCTTTCCTGGTGGCTCGTTAGGTTGTGTACGACTCAATAATAGGTTAGGTCGCTTGCGACCTATCTCTCCACTATTCTGGGCTGCATCACAAAGCGAGAACCCCCTATCATGCTGAACATAATCAAGCAAATCCGATACCCGGTTCTTCGAATAGGAATCACCCAAATCTGATCCTGGTTCCTTCGTACCAATCATCGAATAAAAGATATTAAGTGGTTAATTAACATTCAAAGAATTTTTTTTCTTTTCTCTTATCTTGGAAAAACTTAAATATGATTTTTTAGAGCATCCAGACTTTCCTTTCGATCTATTCCACCCCTCGTCTAAAAAGAGAAAACATAGGCCAGGTAAGTTCAGGGCACTGGTTGCTCCATCCCCAATCTTAGTTAAACACCTTGTTTTATCTTTTCAGATCTCATAGGCGGGACAAATGTACTAGCCGTTTCCGCATACTCAGTTATTAGCTTTATTATATTCAATATTCTTCAATTATTGTTTAAGTGTTATAAACAATTCCTCTTAACCATTTATTCAAACTCTTATTAAAACTTCCAAATCAGGTTTAAATTACGTAATTATTATTTTAAAATCATTCACAAAATATTTAGGAAAGAATTGTTAAGTTTAAACTCATATTCAAAAGGTTATAGAATTCGCAGCATAAAGGTGCTACAGAAAGTGCTATATAAGCTTATTTGATTTAAACAACTTTTTAATATTGAAATTCATATTTTCCATTCCGAATCTCTTTTAAACCATTTTAATAGATTTATCAAATTTATTTCATATTTTTAATCATTTAAAAATATCATTTATAAATAAATCCCTTTTTGGATTTCGAACTGCAAAACCATGATGTTTTTAGAAAATTGTTTTGGACATATTTCAAACTCTACTTGACGAAATCTTGATTTTCTTTCTTTGTTGGAAAACTATGGATATAATAGACCCGAAAATTCTTATCTCAAAGAATTCTGAGCTATATTCTACTTTGTACACTCATTTAACTTTTATGGCGCGAAATCGCGAACTACCGTTACACGACGCGCCTAGTTTTGACTTGTTTTTCAATTTCTTTTCAAACTTCTTGGAAACACTTTTAAATGTTTATAAAACATTTTTAAATCATTTTAAACTTATTTTAAACAATATTTTTATATTTTAAACTCATATTCCATTTCATTTCATATTATAATATCATATTATTATAATATCATTCTCAACTTTCTTTTTAGAATCATTTAGAGGCTAAATCACTCCATACACATATTATTATGGATTTAATTTCCATTAAATTAAATATGGTTAATTACTAACCATTTTTTTATCATTTATCAAGCAAGTTATCAACCACATAAACAATCATATAATCAACCAATTTTGCATCCAAGTTATCAAACATTCAATCATCCAACATATACCAAACTTTTCATGTTATTAACTTGAAATAATTTTAAGAATTAATAACTTTAAAATATAGTACTCACCTTTTACCAAAAGATTAACTTCCAACCAACATTCATTTAATCCAACACTTTACTAAATCATCTTAACTTCATCAAATCTTTTTCGTAGACTTTCCTTTTGATTCTGACAGCACTTCCTTCTCTTTTTCTCGCTCCGAAGCTTCACGACTTGCTCCTCCCTCCTCTATAGGTTCGATCTCCTCCTATTTAACCCCTTCCTCCATCATTTCTTCACTTCTTAGATGTTAAACCATGTTTTAATGGTATTCTAAGGTTTTTGGGAAAGTTTGGTGGTGTTTGAAGTTGATTTGATATGATTTTAAGAAAAGTTAGTAAGGAAAAGAGAGAAGAAGAAGCCAATAAAGAGTGGAAGAAAAGCTTTGAAAAAGGAAGAAGAAGAAGTGAAAAAAAGTGAGAAAGTGGATGCTTATTTATAGAAATTTTTTGGGATTAAAATAATATTATATAAAAGACCAAAATACCCTTACTTAAGTAATCTTATTTTTTTCAACACTTACCATCACCATTTCAAATCATGCTTTATGTCATTTCCACCTAAGTATTAAGTATATAATAATTATGTTTGGTTTGATTTGATGTTTGGTTTTTTCTTTGAAATGAAATGTTTGTCTATTTGTGCTTACTTTTTCTTAATTGTTTTCTAGAAGTTTATAACCTTGTTTAGTAAAAGTAAACTTGATTAGTGAATTAATTAATACTTATACTATTTGAATATAATGTTTCTATATAAGAAAATAAAGGTTCGACAACGTTGCGACAACTTTTAATCGACAAAACGTTGATTTTGACAAAATGTTTTACGGTCACATTTTGACGTTTTACTTAAACTATTTATTTATGTAAACCAAATTTAAAAATAAATTTGTATATTTCTATTTAAAAATATAAACACTCATAAAAAAATTAAAATAATTTATTTAACCATTGAAACTTACTTTTCTGAAATCAACATTTTGTCACTTTTGTCGATATATGCAAATGTTACTATTTTTGTGTATACTTCTCTTTCCAAATCCTATCTAATATTATTTGAATCATATAACCTTACTTATTTTATATTTAAAATCACTTTAAATGGTATATTTTAAAGTGGTCAAATTCTGGGTCGTTACATTCTACCCTACTTAAAAGAATTTCATCCTCGAAATTACCCAACACAAAAGTTTGCCTAAATCATTTATCTTTAAACTTAATTCCATATAATATACACAGATCATCTGTAGGAAATATATTATTCGGTCTCCTATTCGAATACACAACTTTACTTCCGAACTAGTATTGATCCCCCGATCCTCTAGTGCGGACTCCGATTAGGCTTCTAGATCAGAACCTTTGCTTTCCTTGCATAGTGCTCAACTATGATAGAAAACTCAAGTACCTAACCAAAAACCCTCATCAATGTTCATCGTCAAGAATCGAGTGATAAATCTTTTTTCGGACCGGTGTAAACACCTTAAAGTTCCAAACTCGAATCTTAGATAAAAATTTGTGCGATGAAATGATCTACATATAATATATGTATTTATTAACTTTCAAAAACTTTTCATAAACATTTATCTTAAAGTTTAAATATTTTATAAAGGTGCTTCTTCATATAATCCCTTTAGTTATTTATTTCCAAATATTTTTATTAAAGGAAAATATTCTAAAGAAACCACTTTTCACTCAAAAGATAATTTATCTTTATTATTATTTTTTTCACAATCTTTTAACTCAGTATATTTCCTTTAACACTAATATTATTTATGAATTATTTCGTAAAACTATTACTTAAGTTTATTTCATCTTATAACTTATGAAAATCAATCACTTTTAAAGACTTAAGTCCAATTTCTAAATCAATGCTAGAATTCACTAATAAAACATTTTCCAGGTTATAATTACCTTTTTGAGGAGTCATTATTTTACTTAATAGTTCATGACTTAAATCTATATTTGTATGATATACCTTTACATCCTAAGAATATATACAAATCCCAAATTTCAAATTGGTTTTACTTAAATCCGCCTTTCTAACAAATTTTAAACTTTGTTGTAATTTACTATTATCTCAAATTCATAAGTTATAAAACTTATTTCTTATTTAATACTATTATTAATTCTCTAGCTTTGAAAAACAAATTTTAAAACCACCCCTATTTAAATCCTCATACTCTTAACTCTTAAATCTTTTTTATAAATCAGATTTATAAATTATCCTTATCTTATTTCATTTACTCAAAGTATTTCACAAATTTCTTAGCTCTGAGTTAGGTTTTCGACTGTCCAAAATTGTCAGAAATTCCGCTTTATTTTACCAATTAGCGATCCCAAATTATCTTTGGTTTAAACACTTTTATAAAGATTACTAATCAATTTATCAGTTAATGATTCACATTATCTCTATAACTTAAGAAAATTATATAGATCGAGTAACTCCAAAACAATCCAAGGAATTGGGTACTACCAATAGTATCATATATCCTCTTAACAAGAAGAGTAATACTTAAGAGAAGTACTTACCATCCGAACACATCTCTTGCCCATTTTTAGTTTATTTTCGAGCCAATCGAATTAGTTATCATAAAATATCTCTTTTTATTTGAAATAATACCATTTTCAAAATCCTTTAGAGATTACTTTATAAAACCTATTTTATAAATTCATTTTATAAATTTATATTATATTAATTAACTTCATTTAAATTTCCACAATTCTTTTACTCGAATTTAAATTCTCATTTCTTTTATATTTCTCTTTTTACACAATCATTTAAATACATTTTTATCTTATATATTCATTCCTCAAACAAATTTTATTGTCAAACACCTTATAGTCAAATCGTGAAACTTATTTCATAAGGTATTTGTACTTAAACTTTTAAATCAAACAATTGATCAATTTATGATAATAACTTAACATTATCATTTCTTAATTTATTATTTGGAATAAGTATTAAAGATCTTAATTACCTTATCAGATTTCTTACTTATCGATTATCTTTATGAAACATCTTATAGTCAAACTGTGAAATTCTAATTAGAAGATGTTCATAATTAAATTTCACTAATTCTGATTTCTAACTATACAACTTTTCAAAATATATACTTATATTCAAAATATAATCCTACGTAAAATTATTTCATTTACCAATTTTTTCAAAATCAGTGTGTCGATTCGCCTTGTTTAAATGTTTAGGAACCCTTATCGATAACGGTGATCAGGCGCATCGATCAGAATCCGTAAATCACTCAATAGATAAATCAACACAAAACAATTTAATAGTCACCAACAAATGCGCACTCATATATAATACACTCAAACTCATTCTAGGGTGTAACTAACCCTATCTCTGATGATTCTTTACCCCACAAAGCCAAGGTTCTCGCTTAACCTTCAACTCTGATACCAAATGTGACGAACGGGTTTTCCGTACCCGCCCCGGTAGGCTTTTCAACCATCCCGCTACCCTTCTGCTTTTCTACATGGGGGCACTCCTGCTTTTCAACATGGAGGTGACTACATGTGGTACCTCAGATCTGCTTTTACGGCAAGCCTCTCGACTATCAACAAACCCTTTCACACTAGGGACATGTAGGGGTAAGAGTCTAAGCTTCTTCACTTTTCACAAAGCAAGAACCCCTATCATGCTGAACATAATCAAGCAAATTCGATACCCGGTTCTTCGGATAGGAATCACCCAAATCTGATCCCGGTTTCTTCGTACCAATCATCGAATAAAAGATATTAAGTGGTTAATTAACATTCAAAGAATTTTTTTCTTTTCTCTTATCTTGGAAAAACTTAAATATGATCTTTTAGAGCATCCAGACTTTCCTTTCGATCTATTCCACCCCT
Organism: Allium fistulosum; assembly: GCA_030737815.1. NCBI lineage: Eukaryota > Viridiplantae > Streptophyta > Magnoliopsida > Asparagales > Amaryllidaceae > Allium > Allium fistulosum. The sequence goes on from CM060902.1 coordinate 304,461,461, forward strand.
CGTCTAAAAAGAGAAAACATAAGCCAGGTAAGTTCAGGGCACTGGTTGCTCCATCCCCAACCTTAGTTAAACACCTTGTTTTATCTTTTCAGATCTCACAGGCGGGACAAATGTACTAGCCGTTTCCGCATACTCAATTATTAGCTTTATTATATTCAATATTCTTCAATTATTGTTTAAGTGTTATAAACAATTCCTCTTAACCATTTATTCAAACTCTTATTAAAACTTCCAAATAAGGTTTAAATTACGTAATTATTATTTTAAAATCATTCACAAAATATTTAGGAAAGAATTGTTAAGTTTAAACTCATATTCAAAAGGTTATAGAATTCGCAGCATAAAGGTGCTACGGAAAGTGCTATATAAGCTTATTTGATTTAAACAACTTTTTAATATTGAAATTCATATTTTTCATTCCGAATCTCTTTTAAACCATTTTAATAGATTTATCAAATTTATTTCATATTTTTAATCATTTAAAAATATCATTTATAAATAAATCCCTTTTTGGATTCCGAACTGCAAAATCGCGATGTTTTTAGAAAATTGTTCTGGACCTATTTCAAACTCTACTTGATGAAATCTTGATTTTCTTTCTTTGTTCGAAAACTATGGACATAATAGACCAAAAAATTCTTATCTCGAAGAATTTCGAGCTATATTCCACTTTGTACACTCATTTAACTATTATGGCGCAAAATCGCGAACTACCGTTACGCGATGCGCCTAGTTTTGACTTGTTTTTCAATTCCTTTTCAAACTTCTTGGAAACACTTTTAAATGTTTATAAAACATTTCTAAATCATTTTAAACTCATTTTAAACAATATTTCTATATTTCAAACTCATACTCCATTTCATTTCATATTATTATAATATCATTTTCAACTTTCTTTTTAGAATCATTTAGAGGCTAAATCACTCCATACACATATTATTATGGATTTAATTTCCATTAAATTAAATATGGTTAATTACTAACTGTTTCTCTTATCATTTATCAAGCAAGTTATCAACCACATAAATAATCATATAATCAATCAATTTTGCATCCAAGTTATCAAACATTCAATCATCCAACATATACCAAACTTTTCGTGTTATTAACTTGAAATAATTTAGGAATTAATAACTTTAAAATATGAGTACTCACCTTTTACCAAAAGATTAACTTCTTACCAACATTCATTTAATCCAACACTTCACTAAATCATCTTAACTTCACCAAATCTTTTTCGTAGACTTTCCTTTTGATTCCGGCAGCACTTCCTTCTCTTTTTCTCGCTCCGAAGCTTCACGACTTGCTCCTCCCTCCTCCATAGGTTTGGCCTCCTCCTATTTCACCCATTCCTCCATCATTTCTTCACTTCTTAGATGATAAACCATGTTTTAATGGTATTCTAAGGTCTTTGGCAAAGTTTGGTGGTGTTTGAAGTTGATTTGATATGATTTTAAGAAAAGTTAGTAAAGAAAAGAGAGAAGAAGAAGCCATTAAAGAGTGGAATAAAAGATTTGAAAAGGAAGAAGAAGAAGTGAAAAAAGTGATAAAGTTGATACTTATTTATAGAAAAAGTTTTGGATTAAAATAATATTATGTAAAAGACCAAAATACTCTTACTTACTTATTAAGTAACCTTATTTTTTTCAACACTTACCATCACCATTTCAAATCATGCTTTATGTTATTTTCACTTAAGTATTAAGTAAAGAATATAATAATTATGTTTGGTTTGATTTGATGTTTACTTTTTGCTTTGAAATGACATATTTGTCTTTTTATGCTTACTTTTTCTTAATTATTTTCTAGAAGTTTATAACCTTGTTTAGTAAAAGTAAACTTGATTTGTGAATTAACTAATACTTATACTATTTGAATATATGTTTCTATATAAGAAAATAAAAGTGCGACAACGTTGCGACAACTTTTAATCGATAAAACGTTGATTTTTGACAAAATGTTTTACGGTCATATTTTGACGTTTTAGTTAAACTATTTATTTATATAAACCAAATTTAAAAATAAATTTATATATTTCTATTTAAAAATATAAACACTCATAAGCAAATTAAAATAATTTATTTAACCATTGAAACTTACTTTTCTGAAATCAGCATTTTGTCACTTTTATCGATATATGCAAATGTTACTATTTTTGTGTATACTTCTCTTTCCAAATCCTATCTAATATTATTTGAATCATATAACCTTACTTATTTCATATTTAAAATCACTTTAAATAGTATATTTTAAAGTGGTCAAATTCCGGGTCGTTACACCATTATTTAAGACCTATTCGCTAGGTGGAATTCTAGCGTCGTCATTATTGGTCTATTGGTCCTAGCTACAGAGACCTTTGACCACTACCTATGGCCTTATAATTTATAATTACCATACTACTACACATCTATCATTATTAAAGTCTTAGTAATGTGAGAGACTGTACCCAAGCCACTTAATACCTTATTAACAAGGACTAGGTAGGTCTCTGACCATTTAACACCTATTTATAGGTAGACCTTTGCCATTTAATACATAACCCCAAAACGGACTCCTCATTGGTACTATCTAGCTAACATTGCTAGGAAATCTCATTGGGCTACTTAATACTTCTTTGATAGGAAAGAGGTGGACCTTACAGTCGCTTAATACCTCAAACCTAAAGCAAACCTCTTTTGAGATATCTAGTATCACTCTTATAAATACGGAATCTCATTAGATTACTTCTTTTGGTAGTAAAGCGGGCCGTGAGATAGACACTTGACACAAAGATGAACCTTTTTGGAGATATCCTTATTTATTTGGAATCTCACTAGGTTACTTAATACTTCCTTTTGGGAGAGAGGCAGACCCTATAGCTACTTAATACTTAAAACTGGAAGGGAACCCCTATGGAGATATCCATCACCGCTTATAATTCCAAATTTGGACCATTTAATACTTTTCAGTTAAGAAAGAATGTCCAATCTCTCATGCCATCATGGGTCCCATGATTAGTGATATCTCACATTAGTAGTAAGTGCACCCGACTGTTGGTAGCCTCAAAGTGAAGGGTAGTCTTCCGTCAAGTGACTCTACTGACCTTGCGTCACTAACCTACTAAGTCCAATTAATCATCCTAAGTCTTTACTTATATTATCTTAGGTAGACATTGGACTTCGCTTACTAATTCCATTTTTATTTAAGGCAATAAGGTTTACCTAAATACTTATCTACCCATAAATCCCCTTTTAATGTTCATAAATGTCAATTTGTCCATAAAATCCTAACGAACATTTCCTAAGACATTTATGTATGATTACTAATTTCAAACTAGTAATCATTTTATATCTACTCTATTTTTATCAGTCCCTTTTGATACATTTGCCCTTATTAATTGTAACTGCCAAATTCATTTCCATTAGTTGCCCATTAATTGGAGTTACAATTCTCATACTAACAAATTGTAACCCTTAATCTAATCCTATCCATTATTTCCCAATAATTGCTCATTAATTGGGGTTATAATCTTTTATTTCCTATTTATTATTGACAATTTTTAATTTATTACCCATTAACAGGGATTACTATATTTTCTAATTCTACCTATTTGCTTCCCTAAATATAATAATAACTAACGAATATTATGCATAAATAACGCATGAATAAACGCCATTCTTCTTTATTAATGTAATAAATACATATAAACTGCCTAATAAAACTACATATTCGTAACCAAATAAATTATGTCATAAATATGTAACTAGAATATGCTTTCCACATTTAATTTGCTGGAATTAAATTCCTTAGGAAGATTTTCCGCTATGATTCCATAAATTGGTTTTAACACAAAAAGGAAAGATTGATTCCGTTTGAAATTACAAGGAATGGATAATTTGGATATTCCTAGTTAAATCAAACGTCGCCTTTTAAATGAAAATTGAAGAAAGTAAACAAATTTATAAAAATCAAACAGATGTTCTTTCCACAAAATAAACAATGGAAAATCTACAACCTAGCACAAATTGGGCAATAATCCAAAAATCATATTTTAGACCCAAGTACAGATCTGGAATAAAAATATACATCATTCAAATTCTAAAATCTTTGGGACTGATTTCGAGATCTAGGTATAAACATATTTCAAATTAGATTCAAAACAAGAATATGTAGGCAATAGTTTTCTACACTAATTTAAGCCTACAATTCACAAATAAAATTGATATAGGCATAAAAGTATGCCAACGGAATAGATTTAAAATCATAAACAATATATAAAATTTTCCACTCACCTTTTAAAAGCGATCCAAATCCCCAAATCTAAAGTAGAACCTTAAATTCATCTCCAAATCTTTTTTAATCCAAGAAATATGTATAAAAGGGTATATACATATATTAGAAATATATATTTGAGAAGAGATTTGGGATTGGGAGAGAAATAGATACAAATATACAAATATATATAAATTACCTCAAATACGTGTATAGTTGATTCTATTCTCTTCTCCTTTTTGTTAGATTTCTATTCTTCATCAATTTGTATGAATATAGATATAAATATCTTATTTTTATAGTTTAGAAAGAAAGTGGAGAAAAAGAAATGGCAGAGCTTCGCTACTGCCTCTGGAATAGTATGAGAATAGAATGGAGGGTTATACCTGAATTTATAGGCGCAAGAATCAACCTTAACCGTCAGATCGAAATATATTAAATCTGGACCGATGGACCAAAGCTAACCGTAGCCACCACACATGGAGTGGTCGACTGCCCCTACCTAAGGGTTGATCGCATATAGTGGTGGGTTGACCTTTGGGCCTGGTTTAATTAGTATAAAACGTTAATTAATTCTAATCGAATTATTTTCGTTCCGAATTCATTTTTCGTCCGTAACTTCTTCGTTTGGGCCTCGATCGCAAAATTCCAAATATGAAAGTTGCTCAGAGTTTCACCACGAACACAATGGTGCAAGTTTGGTGGTTAAATTCCATCGTTTTCACAAATTTCACTTTTGGAGCCTAATTAACTAACTAACTAACTAAATAACTAATACTAAATTACGGGGTGTTACATTCTTCCCCCTTAAAAAGAATTTCATCCCCGAAATTTCACCAATGACTAAGTCATGGTTTTAGCACTTAATTATTCTAAACTACACAACCAATGAGTGTACAACCAATTTTGCAACCAACGTGCGCAAGTGCATAGTGTATTACCGTATTACCATATAGGATATATATATGCAGAATGATTCTAAATGGGATCCTCCTATAAGAATGCATTCCTTTGAAAATATTTTTGAAAAATATGATGCAAAAAACCTATATATGTAATGACCTGCCTTTTTGGATGGTTTAAATCGACGATAAACTACACACGTCAGACTCAAACCATTCAAAAAGGCAGATTGTCATGGGGTAAATAAGAAAAAGCAAAGAAAAAAAGAAAACAAAACATAGAATCTCACAACGGAATGACAAAATATAATAATCAAATAAACAATTCATGAAGCTGTTTTACAAATAACATTTGATTACACTTTTACAATACAGAATCAGAGTACATACAACAGCAATAAATAAGTAATGCAGCAGAATAACATGATGTAGTGGAAATGATAGAATAAATAGTAATAGTACTAAATCTTCGTCTTCGTCCTCCAAGAGCAGTCTTCGATACACTGAAAAGCTCAAACTAACCCGAGCGAATTGAAAAGAAAAAACACTCGAGTCAGAACTAAAAGATCTTACGTAAGTTAAATCAACAGTAAATAAATATGAGTGTAATGGCGTCAGATATGTTTACGGGTTTTGATATCTCCTATCCAGTGTCACGTGAGTGTAATAACTTAAGAGAATGTTCGGGATTTCCATTTCTTAAGGATCCGTTAAACTATCTAAATACGTAGTACAATAAGCTATTATAACAGTGTCTATAGTAAAGTAAAGTATTAAAATAGCGTTAAGGCGTTACCCATATCCCCTTTAACACATTTTTATATATTTCCATAGTCTATATAGTACCGTAGTTCCTCCGTAAACTGGAGGGCTATCAGAGGGCACTCCATAGGTATGGTACAAACCAAACTCGTAGAAGGCGCGATAGGGCATGTGAACATAGCACTCGAGGCAATGCCAGGGTAGGAATCTACCGTTTTGCAGAATTGGGATGGTGGTAACGCATACCAGCTACTACCGCCTACCTCGGGACACACTCCCATAATCAAAATCGAGGGGTGGCCACCAAATCAATCATAAAGTCATTATATGATATCGAAGAAGCATGTCTGATTGGAGGTGTGACCTCACTTGGCCCATGTATAGCTCCTGTTTTAGTCACATCTAAGCTGACTCACGGGAGTCAGGGTCATGTAAATACCTCATATAGAATCGTTTGCCAAACCATCCTACTTCATTCTGGAATCTCCACCACATACACAGTTGTTAAAAGTGGTTTTCGGTATTGGCAAAGAGTACGACAATATCTTATCCCGGTCTCCTTAACAACCAAATGCTTATTCTATACCGGATGGTTCATTTACATTTCCGCAACTGACTTATAATTTATACCAAAATATCATATTCTCAAAACCATATCATTTTCGAAATCATATTTCCAAAATAGATTAAATCCTCATTTAAAATCATCATATTCCTCAAATATGTCATTTAAATCCCTACTTATGTTATAACATCATTAAATCATATTCCACTTAAAAATCAAGGATTTAAATATAAAACTTCCACTTTACAAAACCTGAAATTCAGAAAATAGTTTAGATAGTTTAAAATAGTTTAAGATAATTTAAAATAGATTAAAACAGATTAATATAGTTTAAAATAGAATAAAATGGATTAATATAGTTTAAATAGATTAATATAGATTAATATAATTTAAAATAGATTAAAGTAGATTAATATAGTTTAAAATAGATTAATATAGATTATTAAAATTTAAAATAGATTAAATAGATTAAAATAGATCAATATAATTTAAAATAGATTAAAATAGTTTAATATAGTTTAAAACAGATTAAAATAGATTAATATAATTTAAAATAGATTAAATAGTTTAATATAGTTTAAAATAGATTAAAATAGATTAAATAGATTTAAAATAGATTAAAATGGGTTAAAATACTTTAAATAGGTTTAAAATAGATTAAAATACTTTAGAATTTCGATTTAAACCAATTTCCAATTCCCACCCTCAAACTTGGATTTTCAAATTAATTCAATTTATATAAATCAATTTCCTTCAAAATATCATATAATCCAATTCAAGATTTAAGGGTTTTAAAATCGTTTAATTTAACCAATCCGGTGTCCGTATATAATTTTCTACCCTATGGTCAAGCGATACAGATATTTATCATTTCAATCCGCAAAAATTTAAATTTACGGGTATATATTATTTCAACCCGCAATCCCAAGTTCCAAATCAATGAAAATCACTTAGGTTTATCATTTTAACCCATAACGATTTTCTCCTATTCTATAGGATCGTTCGGGTATGTATCATTTCAACCCATAGGGATTTTCTAACAATAATTAAGGGAACTTACAGTGTTATAACAATATAAATATAACATCAAATCATCCAATATCAATAATTAAACATACATCACAATCATCACCCAAATCAACCAATAAACATCAATAGATAACTAATTATCAATAACAGGTATTAAATTGACAATTAAGTTCAATATTAAATTAAACGATGATTAAATGCAATAAAAGTTGAATTTAACTAGAATGACAATTTAAATATACCAAACATAAATCAATAAATTCCAAATCACATCATAAATTCAATTTAACTAACATAAAATAATTTAGTAGTTATGAGTGGGTCAAAACACTCACCTTTGATTTCAAATTGATTTGAAATCCAAAATAAGGCCCAAAATTCAATAGTCTCAGAATTCATCCAAACCAGTTCCATAATGTCCAGAATTTCAATACGATCTCAATGAACCAAACCACGCATGAATCCGAACTCGTAAGCCAAAGTTATGATCGTTAGAAGATTGTACAATTTATATTTAACAAATAAAACAAATTTATAATTACACGTCACCCATCGTTCCCAAGCACACAGCGAAACCCTACTCCACTGTACATCGCGCTCAATAGCCGTCGCCGCCACCCCCCCATCATTCGCCGCCACATAGGCCAGTCGCGGCCGAGGCTGCAACACCCTATGCCTACGCGACCCCCAGCCACACCTCGTACCCCCTCACGAAGGCCACGCGACCTCCGTTCGAACGCCCAAAACACACAGCCGCCACCGCCGTTCAAAGCCCTAGGTCAAACTATTTTGGCCGATCCAACCATCAATTCACCAAACAAACTACACGGATGCGCTCTACTCGCCGCTCTCCACAAACCGGTACCCTCCGTTCAACGGTCCGACGAAGTTGATCTCAACAAGATGAACGGCTGAGATTAATTCACCGATTTCTGGCCAAACTATGATCCAAATCGAAAAAAAAATCTTTACAGAATATTGCGCTCATCGAGAGCTTCAAATCGATATATAATATGATATAGTTTGAGGAGTTTGATTTTGAAATTGGTTTGGAAATATAATTGTATGGTATATAATTTAACTGTTTGCTGCCATTGAGAAGAGAGAATCAGATAGAATTTGTACGTACAGAAATAAGAAATGAAAAACAATTAGGGTTTATAACAACTTATATATAGGCAGAGCTGGGAATAGAAAAGGATGGACCGGATCGATTTGGCTCGAAACGACTATGCGACCCAAAAAGCCCGTTCTGACCCCGAAACGAAAGTAGGTCATCCCATATATCAAAATAGATGTTTTCGATATTTTTAAACTCAATGGAATAGGTTTCCAGTCCTAATTCCGTCGTATGAAGAAGTTAGCTTAAAATCAGCTTATTTCAAATTGATTCCAATTGAATTTAATTAAATTGATTTCTACGCATTTCGAGTCCGTACGATCAAATGACAAGTCTGATCGCTACAAAACTTGAAACCTTACAATAATTCACTGTCACGGATCCGATGAAACTAGTTTCGTCGAAATCTGAGACAGTGGCCAAAATGGCTATTTTCCCGTTAATTAAAATATTATTATTAAATTCATTAAATCATTTTTTTTCAAATTTAATAAATAACAATTTTAATCTTTTTTGATTACTTAGTCATTTACAATAATTTAAAACACGTTTATATATCAATTCAGTTTTGAATATTACACTAATTACAGTGTTCAATTTCAACTGTAATTAAATCCAATTAATTATATTTTAATTTCAATAAATTGATTAAATTTGATTTCAATCTTTTATTCAATCATTTATTGTCAAATGGGTAAAACTAACACTAATTTACATTTTATTACCTCCATATTCTATAGTTATTGCCTTAATTCACATTAACGTAACATTTAGTTACATTTAATGCAATTTATTTCTAATTTGATTTCAACAAGTTAAACAAATAGGTAACAAATAACAATTGTCACCTTTAGCTTAATTTAATCACATTTATAAGTTGATTGTCTACACAGATGTTATAATTATGTGCACAACACTAATTTTTATTCAATTACAATTTATTACATACTATGTCATTAATTAATACAACGTTTAAATTATCAATACCCTTTTAATCCAATTATCAATTAATACACACATTATTTCATCAATTAATATAACATTTAAATTTATTCCTTATTTTAAATTATAATCAATTATAACTTACAATTATTACAATTACTTGAGATTACATTCAAATAGTCATCTATTACATTAATTTACATTATTAAACTTCATTCTAGTTAGTTTTCCCATTCCTATATCATAAATTTTATTTCTTCCAACATTAAATTACAAAATCTTATTAAATTAACTATTTTTAATTATCGAAAATTACGGGTTGTTACAATATATAATGGCAATTCTATATGTATGAAGCTTTTGAAAAATCTCTTCAACAAAAAACCCCCATACTCCTACGAATAGAAGTATGAAGCAACCAATTTTGCATCCAATTCCTACCATCCAAAAATCTAATGCATCGAAAAATCACTTCCTAAACTTTACTCCTATGCCAGAAAAATAAATTTAGGTGGAGAATTTATCATTCTTACCAACCTAAAAATTTCCCATTCCCATAGTATAGTGGAATTTTTCCCGCTGCCCCGGATATATTCTAAATTTTCCACATACAAAACGCATAAGGAAGCTTATTTTTAAGCTATAAAATGGAATTGAGTCTAAAAATAGACTCGGATGCGTCATCGATGGGGTATGAAAATAGAAATTCCAAGGCTAAAACAGCATTTCCTTTGTTATCGTTTGCATTCCATTGTATCGCCGACCCTAATGCACCGCTAAATTCGCAAATTCCAACTCTATTTGTTTTCCCTACGCCTAATATGTGGCCTTCAAGATCAAAGATTTCACAAATATCTTTCTTACTTTTCAAATTTGATCATCATTAGAAAAATAAATTTCTAAAATATTTAGTTGTACATTTTCTATTGAAATCAAATTTTTGGACAAAAACTCTAAAAATAATTTAAGAGCTAAAAATAACTAAAACCCAATACTTTTTTTTTCGAAAGTGAAACTTTTCAAAATATTTCTTGCACAAAAATTTTGTTAAATCAAGCCACAATTCAACATAGTTGGAAGTCAGTTATGCGCTAAACGCATAAACCAAATTCTACAACTAACCTTTACCCATAAAAGTTGACATTTTATTAAAAAATGTCATCATGCCCAATTATCCAAAAAAAATTAGCTTTTAAGGAACATGAGCAATGACCCTTAATACCGAAACAACTTTACCATGTCCTTCGCTAAAATTTTCCAACTATTCTAAACATCTAGTCTTATATTGCATTTAGTGTTATTAAGTGTCTTTTATGAGATTTTCATATTTATACTTCTTCACTATGCATATATAAGAGCGGTTTGCATGTCCAAAAACAATATCACAGTAAATAAATATGAACTCATAATATCGTGCGTGTGTTTTTAAGAGACAATCAATAGTTTTACAACCTGAACAAACCTAAAGAAAAAGGACAAATGCTGGAAATAAAAAGATACAAAGATCTTAAATAAAACACCGCATACGAACTGTGAGAAAGTCTCGCTCCATGGTGGGAGCTCGAGCCATTGCCGCGACTGCGGAATGGTCGTAGGATGGTCCCAATGCACCCAATCTCACACCCCTAGCACTACTGCTCCGCCCTAACCTCTCGAAGCTCCGCCTGAACCTGATGGATAGCAACAAGCTCAGGACCCAGGTATCCCTCAGCGCCCTGCGCTAACCCTGCTGCTGCTGCGGCGGCGGTTGCTGCTCTGGTGCTGGTACAGGTGGTACAGCTGGCAGTAAAGGAATATTTATCCTCTTAATAGTGGTTCGGTCGATGGCGGGAGGAATTTTCCTCACTACTGGCTCTTCGCTCAAATTTACCTCGTAATGCCTAAACACTCGAGTGAGCAAGTGGCAAAATGGAAAGTGAGTCCTCGGGATAATAACTCCCTGATATTCCATAGATCTCCTAGGAAATTTGGATCACTTTTAAAATATGAGTGGAAAATTTTGTATACTGTTAATGATTTTAAATCTATTCCATTGGCATATGTTTGATATTTATGCTTAAATCAATTTTATTTGTGAATTATAGGCTTAAATTAATATAGAAACTATTGCCTACATATTCTTGTTTTAGATCTAATTTGAAATATGTTTATACCAAGATCTAAAAATGAGTCCTAAACATTTTAGAATTTGAATGTTGTATATTTTTATTCCAGATCTGTACCTAGGTGTAAAATAGGATTTTTGGATTATTGCCCAATTTGTGCTATGTTGTATCTTTTTCATAGTTTAAATTGTGGAAAGAACATCCGTTTGATTTTTATAAATTTGTTTACTTTTCCACCTTTCATTCAAAATGGTGACATTTGATTTAACAAGGGATACCCACGAACAAAATGGGAAGAGAAACAAATTTTAAGAATTTTTGGAAACATAAGGAATTAACTCATAGACTGTCACCATTCAAGGAAAAGATAAAATGGATAGGAATGTGAAGAGAATTTCCTATTGAACAAGGATTAAGGAGAGGGTGGTAGAATTTTCTATTAGAATCAGTGGAACCGCAACATCTCCAATACAACTTCATGGATTTGTGCTTTGCATCGTTAGTGATAAGGACCCTTGATTTACAAGAAATTTTTAGAGGAGTTTGCTAGTAGCTTTAGAAACTTCGTTGAATCTGAGCATCGCTTATCAAATGAAGACCGATGAACGAACTGAAGGAATGGACGTGAACGTGGAGGATTTGTTGAGAGCTTGCATTTTGGACTTTGGAGGACCTTAGGAGTAGTGCTTACCCTTAGTAGAATTTGCGTAGGATTGTAGTCATTAATAGACGACTGGCATGACACCCTTGAAGCACTTTTTAGGAGGCCATGCAAATCGCCAAATTGTGAGTGGGAAATTTTATATATTGTTTATGATTTTAAACTATTCCGTTGCATATGTTTGATTTCTATGCCTAAATCAATTTTATTTGTGAATTGTAGACTTAAATTAGTGTAGAAAACTATTGCCTACATATTCTTATTTTAGATCTAATTTGAAATATGTTTACACCTAGATCTGGAAGTTGGTCCCAAAGATTTTAGAATTTTAATGTTGTATATTTTTATTTCAGATATGTACCTGGGTTGTAAAATAGGATTTTTGGATTATTGCCCAATTTGTGCTATGTTGTAGATTTTCCGTAGTTTAATTTGTGCGAAGAATATATGTTTGATTTTTATAAATTTGTTTACTTTTCCACTTTTCATTCAAAATGGTGGCGTTTGATTTAACAAGAGATACTCACAAACAAAAAGGGAAGAGATGTGTAAAGTACAGATTTATTCTCCTTATTTTACATTGTCTATTCCAATTAAAAATAAATTATTCATCACTTGTTATTTCAAACGAAGTCAATCTTTCCTTTTTGTGTTAAACCAGTTTATGGAAATCATAGCAAAAATTTTTCCTAAGGAATTTAATTCCATCAAATTAAGTATTGAAAGCATATTCTAGTTACATATTTATGATTAGATTTTATATGGTTATGAATGGGTAGTTTTATTAGGCTATTTATCCATATATATTGCGTTAATAAAGAAGAACAGTGTTTATTTGTGTGTTATTTATGCATAACGTTCGTTAGTTATTATTATATTTATGGAAGCGAATAGTTAGAATTAGAAAAGGTAGTAATTCATATTAATGGGAAATAAATTAGGAATCAAGACCCCGAAGTAGGCCCCTCGTTCTATGGTTTATACTCATAATGACGTCTCACATTAGTCCAACTATTCGTAGTAACTGGTAGCCACATTAGTTGGGCAAATTTCCCCTATAGAATTTAAGCCTAACCTCGTGTCATTATAAATATTTATCATAAGGATATCTCACATCCATAGGATGTGTACACAACTACTGGTAGCCTCAAAGTGAAGGGTAGACTTCCATCATGTAACTCTATTGACCTCGCATCCTTATGACTTAGCCGTAAATTAAATACACTCCATCTATATAATAATACTCATCTCACCGTTTTATAAATAAGGCCTTATAAGGAATCTTCCTTATAACATCTTAGAATATTAATTAGGCTATATAAGAGTTTCCTCTTATTTTCTCATAACAATCAATTACATTCCTAATGGGGGAAATAAATGAAAATAAATACCTAATTAACAACGCCATATACACAATAATTATATGTTAATTACGCTAATACAGATAAATAAATATTCGCTCCTAATAAATTCTAAACGCACGAATTTTATGCCCTAAACTAGTGTTAAATGTCAATTCCCTAACCAAATACTATTACAAGTCCTTTTTCTTCAAATTCCCAAGATTACAACATACCAAACTAAGGGATTCTAATATCCAAAACCGGAAATAAATATTCATAACTAAAATTGCAATAACAGACTTGTAAATAAAATAAAAAATCAAATTTATTACACCAATTCAATGGAATATCCTAAACGTTAGGAATTGCAGTCTAAATTCCATTTTCTATCCAACTCCTCTTTTACAAAGATTATTTTTAATAAAAAGGTGAAGAGAAGAGAATCAACTATACGTGTATTTGAGGTAATATATATATATATATATATATATATATATATATCTCTATTTTCTCTTCCAATCCCAAATCTCTTCTCAGATATATAATTCTTATGTATGTAAATACACTTTATATATATATTTCTTAGATTAAAAAGGATTTGAAGATGAATTTAAGGTTCTACTTCAGATCTGGAGATTTGGATCGCTTTTATAAGGTGAGTGGGAAATATTATATATTTTTTATGATTTTAAACCTATTCTACTGGCATACATTTGATTTTTATGCCTAAATCTATTTTATTTGTGACTTGTAGGCTTAAATCAGGGTAGAAAACTATTGCTTACATATCTTGTTTTAAATCTAATTGGAAATATGTTTACACCTAGATCTGGAAATCAGTCCAAAATATTTTAGAATTTGAATGATGTATATTTTTATTTCAGATCTGCACGTGGGTGTAAAATAGGATTTTTGGATTATTGCCCAATTTTTGCTCAGTTGTAGATTTTCCATAGTTTAATTTGCGGGAAGAACATCCATTTGATTTTTATAAATTTGTGTAACAACCCGAAATTTTCGGTCGTGAAAATTCCAAATAGTTAGGAAAAGAAGAAAGAGATAGAAGAAGAAGAAACAGAAACACAGCACTAATTCTCACAAATCGCAGCGGATCAAAATATAATATCAAATAATAACAGTTTACAAAGAATATCTGTATCTGTCAATTATATTTTTACATCAGAGTTACACTCATACATAAACACTGGACATATACAAAACACATGTCTCAGATAAATAGAAATAATATCACAGCGGAAACACTCCATACGTTCCTGCCATCCTACTCGTCTCCTGAGCTCCAGAACGTCCTTACCTGAAAATCTGTAAAAACTCAGTCTGACCCGAGCATTACATCAAAGTAACACCTGGGTCAGGCTGGAAACCAGCGTGAGTAAACCCATCTCACAAGGAATTCAAATGCATAAACTTATTTAAAACCCGGGTAACTCGTACTTCACTACAAGTTCACAACTTGTTATGGTCAACACTTAAATTCACAAATCAATTCCTAAGTACCTTTACTTAGCTTAAATGGTCCAGTCATTTAAATTAATCCTACTCCAGCCTATTGGTTTCCATACCAATCTATAAAGAATCGAAGTGGTTTCGTGTATTAACTAATACCCGACTCTGGTCTCTTCGAATCCAATGTCATCTTAACCCAAGTTATTCAAGTGGTTAAATTTTAAATACAGGATGTCGCTTTTACATAGCAATTCATCATAGATAACCACATTATCTCTGTTCAACCCAATATAGCATATTACAAAAACATTTCATTTCACAAAGCATCACAATCACATATTAGAGATAATAAATAATCCAAGACATTCAAATATCATTCAATCATTCATAAGAAAGATAAATTAGTCATACCATTTCTGATTAATTTAATTAACTACCAATGAATTAAATTAATTACTTTATTACTTAAAAATATTGCTTATTTACCATTAATTAATTATATTCAATTAATTAATCATCCCTTAATTATTCATCTTGATTAATCATCCTTTAATTACATTAAGTAGTTAGCCCTTAATTAATTACATAAATTAATTTGCCTTAACTATTTACAATAACTAACCTTTAATCACTCTCATTGATTAATGACCCTCTAATTATTTTCATTAATTACTCTTTTAATCAATTACATTTAATAAGTAATCTTTAATTAATCATATTCATTAATTAACTATCCTCAATTAATTTCACATAGTAATTAACCTTTAAACACTTCCACTAAGAAATCATTTAATTAACCTTTAATTAATTAATAAAATTTTAATCACTTAAAATTTTAATCAATTAAAAGATAAATCATTTATCTTAAATAATTACTTTAATCATCATTTAAAATCTCATTAGTAGCCTTGGTAATTAATTATCATCAACCAATTTACTTTAAACTTTTAAATTAATTAATCTTCAAAACATTTATCTTCTTAATCCACTCCTAAATTTTCTTATTAAGTTTATATTAAATAAATTTTTTAAAAGTAAAGATTATATATATTAAAATACTTTAAAACTCAAAATAATTTTTCTTCTAAACCTTTAATAAATTTCAACTTAAATACACATTAATTATTGTTAAAAGAAGTGGTTAAATAGTTGTTTAAAACTTGATTAAGTTTAAATCTTAAAAACTTATTATTTCTAATCCAAAACTCAATATCATCACAAAACCAGAGACAAACCCATAATTTACTCGAGAAGATACCCGAGTTTCTTCAACTTTTTCTCGAGCTTCAGTTTTTTTTCTGCTATACTAAAAACTCACGCGAACACGAGCTCATCCCCGAGCCAAATCCTTCCCCACTCGAGTATCTCTTCGAGTCGCTCACGAACCCGAACACTCAGACACGAATACGACGCCGTGCACATGCATAGTGCCACGACGACGTTCCGGCGACCTTCACCACCTTCGGCATGTCACCGATCGACGCGACAATCAATTCCGGCTATCGATTCGCCACCACGAAGCCTAAATCAAAAACGATCTTCCCATTCGAATCTGGAAACTCATCATCATCAGAAACCAACCTCGCCAAGGCCATCCCGATCACCTGAAACTCCACCCCTTTGTCCATGACCCAAGCACGTTTCCTCCTCGTCCGGCTTGACTTGACACTCTGTCGACGGCGAAAAACCCAAATCCTGATCTCGTCTCAACTGGGTCCTTAAACCCTAGTTCTAACCACCACCGATGCCACGACCATTGATAGCCGCTTCCACTATTTTTCCTGACATACCCAAACACCAAGCCAGCTCTGACAAAAACCCGACCATCCAATAGTTCGCCGATCGCCGGAAACAACCCAAAAACCAAAATCTGATCAACATCGAACTGCACTATCAATACTCCACTAAAAATCGAGAATCGAGATTTTTGTTTTAAAAATCCTAATATGCTTAGAGGATTCAGATTATATATACGAATTTACAAATCAGTGCACTTGATTTTTACATGTTCTTCAATTTCCACCGTTCTTTGCATTTTACAGATAAAATTTCGAACTTATTTCATTTAATTAAAATTTTAAAAACTTTAATTATGTTTAAACAAACAACTTTTATTTGGATACTTCGGCTTAACAGAAATTAGATGAGGAGATTAGAGATTTTTCCTAAATTTAAAATCTGTAATCTAGAACAGAGATGATACAGATACATGCACACATGTTTACATTCATATATACCTATATTCAGATCTAAAACAAACATGCATACATACTTTCAAAACATTCATCACAAGATACATCAGACATTACACAAATTTCAGATGTAAAACTAATTTATGTTTTGAGTTTACTCACATGGAAATGGTGAACAGAGAACAAGGATTTTGAAAAACTGCCATCTGCTTCCTTCGATCTTGATCTTCTTTTTACTTAGTTGTGTTGTTCAATTTTGATTTCTTTAAGTTTTGAGATGGTAGTTTGTATTCTTGTTTACTTCAGTTGATCGAATGAGTGTAAAAAAAGAAGATAGAGTAGGGTATATAGAGAAGAATGAAGCTTACAGGGTAAGCCAAGCTGAGGTATTGTACAGATATTTATATATTTACATTTTCTTTTACTTCCTTTTTGTTTATGTAAAGACCCCCAAATCCGTCTTCCGAAAACTCGACACCGATACGTCCACTGTACCAAATGTCGAAAAATCGAATGGCGAAAACGCGAAACTTTAGGGTTAAAAGAAGAGGTAGAAGAAAAGATAGAAGAAAAAGAAAGAACAGAAACAGAATCAGAAACAATTATCAGAATCTCACATTTCGCAGCGGAATAATATACAATAGATAAATCAATAATCTTTAAAACAAAAGACTATATCAGTTTATACATACATCAATCATCAGAGTTTACAACAATGGACAGTTATATAAACTTGTCCTCATACAGAATACACAGCGGAATAAATAACAAGTACGATAGTACGCTTCGCCATCCAGCTCATCTCCAAAGCTCCAGAATATCCAGAATATCCTGATAACATAACTCTAGGCTGCCCGTGTGGAAAATTATGGGCACCCAGAGTTTAGAAAGGGAACAATAAACTCCAGGTCAGTCATGGTGACTGGTGTGAGATCGTAAAACAGTTATTTTCGCAAAGAAAATAAAACGACTTCGCAATGCTTTTGGAAAATGAAACTACCATAAGGCCTCCCACCACACACACAATGTAAACGCAGAATTGGAGGAGATTTCTCCTTATGATAGTCAAAAATGCTTACTACGCAAAATCAATTGATATTATTATTAATGTCTAGTGTGGAAAACATTTCGAAAGTATAATATCAATCTTAGCCAACATACAACTATTGTTGTATGTCTACTATAGCTACTACGTTCAGTAACAGGTTACCGCCACATTCCATAGCAGGTAATACAATTAAAAACCGTACTGGTTTCGTATTGTTTCTTTGGATTTCCAACAAATGGTCAGGCTAAGGAACTTCCTTATACCGAAATAGAATGCCTTTGGAAAGACGCCTCAGACCCTAACCGGATCTCCGCAAACAAAGGCCGACGCTACCTCATGCTGTACAGCTGTAACTAGGTAACTAACACACTGACGCTACCTCACGCTGTACAGCTGTAACTAGGTAACTAACACACAAATATGCCATCCCCCGGTCGTAACCAACCTTTATCCGAGGATCCTCAATCGCAAAGCAACAGCCACAAAGTATAATCAACATAGGTAAAATATCTGGGCTCCATACCATGATATCACCTTTTATCCAGAAGGAAATGGCATACCCTAGGGGCGCTACCCCTACAAACCTTTGTCGCACATTCCTGTTTCGACCATTACCGGGTTGTGAGGCTCGACGAAGTCTCGTCCACAAAGCTACGCTTTTTCACAAAGCCACGCTTTTTCACAAAGCCACGCTTCTTCACAAAGCAACGCTTTGATCCATAATTGATCAACAGCACTTCGTGTGCCACATTACCAAATTGGGAATGTATCACTAGTAACCATCAACTACATAACCTCTGAGCTCGTACGTCTCAGAGAAGGGTGTTAAGCTAAGAGAATAAATTCTCCGCCACCAACAGAAATGTATTTGATAGAAACCAGCTTTACATCTCAAAGTGTAACGTCAGACACACATCCATACAAGTCCGTTCCGGGATCGAACGGAACCGAAGGCACTTCCAAAGAAGCCCTTGCAATCCGGATATTCACTAATCACGTCCCGACTTCCCATCACAAAAAGAGTGATATAAATCTCTATACCGGAGCAACTCGGTGCAGAGACATTCGACAGGTTGTCCTTTCATTTTCACAAATATCCGGTCTTCACACCGGTCTTCAAATGCTATCCATTCGCGACGTATCACTATTCGGAATGGGTTATATGACACAAAGGTCCTCTCCCGGCTTAACCGAATAATGAGCGTTTGTTTTAAAAACAAATCAAGTGTCATTTCAAAGGCAAATATTGATAGTTGGTTCTTTAACTATCAATAACATTCATAACAAACATCAAATTCAAATAATTTTTCCCAAATTATTTATTAAATTTCAAATCTTTTCACAAGATATATATTCTTCCACACTTCACATTTGAAAATCAATTTCAAATCATATTATGGTCCATTTAAACCAATTAGATAAATCCTTATCGATTTATTTCAAATTTACATTTCAAATTTGTAAATTTATTTCCACACTTCATCACTTTGAAATTCCGATTTCAAATCATATTTTCCACACTTTTAAAAATAAATCAATATTTATTTTTAAAACAAATTTCCCTTTCCTTTACAACTTCTATTCGGAATTTACATTCCCAAAAATCCACTTTTACACGATTTTCAAATCATTTTCCAAATATTTATTTTCAACCCCGAATCAACTTTAAAAATTGATTTCTCCATTTAGTTCAAATCCCAAATCGAATTTCAAATTGATTTCTGAATTTACTTCAACACCGAATCACATTTCAAATTGATTTTAACTTTTAATCCCAATTACCAAATCATTTTACAAATCGATTCCCAAATTTATTTTCAACACAAAAATCAATTTTTCATTCAACATTAAATAAGTTTTCATATGGATTCCTCAAAGATTTATTTTAAATACCCAATCAATTATCACTTTGATTTCAAATAAATTTATCTCCTTTAAAATAAATTCTTTTATTTTCCCAAACCATCAAAAATTCAATTTTAATTTCAGAAATCCAATTTCATTTATTTCTGGTATCCAACGATACCAAAAACACATTCGGCTAAATTATAGCTCTCAACAAATTCAATCACAGATATAATCATACACAGATTATAAATAACCAATTAAACAACATATGAAATCAATTCAAATGTTTTGAGGAATCCTGTTGGATCCCTCCAACCTGTTTCCCTGCATCCACAGATGTTAGCACAATACCAATTCCACTTCGAGGTGGAATATCGCGGTATATGGGTTTTATAAAAATATCATCCGCTTACTAACGGCGCAATAGGGTCTCATCCGCTATACGAGGCGGGAAATCAATCAATCCAATATATATAGATATATCCTACTATATCTAATACACATCCAAACAGTCAATCATCAATCAATAACTGTAAAAGAAAATCCACTTTCATTAGAGTGAGAAGATCTCACCTTTGCTATTTATTTTGCGGTCCATTTCCATTCCGGCTTAATTTCATCATTGTTTTAGACCTTGTATAAATAATTATACAATTCATTAAAATTCGAAATAATCGAATAACAAATTTTCATTTGGTAATTTTAATTATCCAATGATTTGATTTCTAAACTAATAACTTTCCTTCCAAAAATCCAATCTTTTATATTCTGTTTCACCAAAATATGAAACATGCATGAATATATACATTAATTTTTTTCTTTTTGAAACTACATACTTATGGAACATATATATAGATAAAAATATGATTTTCCATAAGCCTAACATTTTAAAATTTTCCATTTTCAAAAGCTTATCTCCATATATATTTACTGTTTGACATATATATATATATATTTAAACTAAGATTAACTTAAATATTTTAAAAGCTGCTTAATAGATAATTTTTCTTTACTGTATATACCCGTGTATATATATCATTATCATTAAAATTTAAAATATATAAGTTGTAAATATACCTATTTTATAATTTACCTTCCTGCAAATCAAACAGAAATCCTTTACCGAGAACATTTTAAAACTCTCATATTTTTTCTTTCTGACCAAATTTTAAATTTTAAATTTAAATGAAACAGCATGAATACCTTACTGCAAAACCCATCATAGCCCTCCCTTGAGCATCGCAGTGCTCAGACAAACCCACGGCGAACTAGCATCACACCACTTCGTCCACCCTACTCGAGTTTAGCGATGCCATGCCCTACATCGAGTCGCCGAACCATCGCCTCACCCATCGAAACCCTCGTTAGCAATCGCGACTCACGCGAACCCCCCTGACACCACCTCGCGATCGACTTCTCAGCCCAGGCGAACCCACTGCCTCCGCCACCGCTTGCGTGTTGAACGCTGCCGCAATCGATTCTGGTATCGGAGCAACTCGCACCCTCACGCGGCACTGCGCGACCACGAGCTCGAGTTAACATCCACGTGTACGAACGTGACTCCACCTCCTCTCGCCTTCCACTCGACACTCTCAACGCAAGCCCTAGCCTCGATTCGAACTCAGCTTCGATTTGGCTTAAAGGATTTGATTTTTTTTTCGAACGGCCATTGAATTTGAAGAGGAAGTGCGGCTGCCCTTTTTTTTCGATTCACGATTTTGAAATTAAATTAGAAAACGAGGGAATGAAGATGAATTCCTTTTTGAAGTTCGGCATTTTAAAGAAGAAATGAATCGCGTTTGATTTTTAATCTGCCTCTTTTTCCTCGATTTGCTTTTCAGAGTTGAAGAGGAGGAACGAAATGATTTTGTCACCTTTTTTTTCTTTGACAGGATTTCGTTTTGCGACTAAGTCTAGAAAAGGGGACAGTGATTTGAAGGAAGAACGGCTGATGTTGATTAGAGTGTATAAATTTATATTTAAATTAAATTGATTAATTATTGTCTAGGCGTTTATATCTCGTACGATCACACAATAGCTCCGAAAGCTACGAGATTTGAAATCCGATAATAATAAAATATTACGGATCCAATGGAACTGGTTTCGTCGAATTCCGAGACTGTGCTTCGGAACGCTATTTTTAAATATCGATTTAACCGATAAATTTCAAAATTGGACAAAACGGTTTCAAATCCAATTCCGAAACTTTTATTATCTTCAGTATTATCAATATGAATTTTCTAAGCCTTCAGATTATTTTTAATCAGCTTAAAATTGAAGATTCAAATTTTTACCCAGTTTCAATAACTAAATTCAATAATTTAATCGCCAAATTCATCCTGATAATTGAATTTCAAATTAAATTATCATTCGAATATGTTAAACTCAATTAACTATTCATATTTCAAATGTCAAAAATTCAGGGTCGTTACAATCTTCCCACCTTAAAAGAATTTTGTCCCGAAATTACAAGTTAGGAAAAAATGGTCCTTAACTCGTCTACTATTTTTCACAATCCAATAGTTTTATCAACTTATCAAAACAAATCTTTCTACTAAAGATTCGTTATTAATTCAACTAACTTTTCAACTTCAATTATAAGTTCCAAACAACATTGTTTAACTTCTCAATTCAAATTTAAATCTAAATTCAAATTTCAACTTTCAAAATTTTCTCAAAATTTTCTAACACTCGAAATTTTCGAAAAATTTCGCCAGCGTCTCCTTTGCGCGGCTAATACGGTACGACTACAAAACGTCCCTACGGACTCTCAAATCTCAAAAGAAAACAAAATGCCAAGTGGCAAAATCAGAAACTCATCAAATTTCATACTGAAATTTAAATACATACCTTTTGTCGAGCAAATTCAAATTATCTTCAAAATTTAATCCAATTCCATTTTCTCTACACCCCTGTATATTTTAGTGAACAATAATGTCCAAATTCGCTTATTGGATTCCAAATACCCATTTGCTTAAGAATTTCATTCATTCATTTCTTAAGTGCAATATAAGTATTACATACTTCTTATATTCATTTTCACTTCACAAACAAAGTTATATATTTATTTCCATTCAACTTTGCATTTCAATTCCATTTGAATTCAATTGACAATTTCAATTCTATTTGAAATTCATTTTATCTTCAAATTTTCATTCAGATTTTCTATTTCGAATTTTACTTGAATTCGATTCATCTTCTATTTCTGAATATTAAGCTTTATTCACTTTTATCTCAATTCCCAATTTTTAAATCTTTTGTCGTTGGACAAAAATTTCCAAGAATTTCAAAAAAAAAAATTCTAACTCCAAGTGAAAACACTTAAAAATCCTTTTTAAAGTGGATATGGAAAGCACGTTCCCCCATAGATCACAGTTACTCGGCGGTTTCGCTACTATCCCAGTAGAATCGCTCGTAATCTGTAGATTTCTCATCTCTTAAATTTCGCCATGGTTGTTGCCATAGATCGTAGTTCACACGGCGGTTACACCACTATCCCAGTAGAATCGCTTGTAACTGTGGGTATCACACCCCTCGAATTACGCTAGCATACGTCGTGATCAATCAATATGATCCCATCACGATCAAACGGATACTCATACTGAGTTCCAACACCTTCACAATTTTTTCAATGGAAGGTACTTTTTCATATCCTTAGTTTGGAAAACATATATCATATGTGTATAGTACTTCATTTCCAATTGATTCCATTCAATTTTAATTGGCATTTCATATTCACATTCACCAACTTAGAATATTTTCAATATCAAATTTACTTAAGAATTTCACACTTATTTCTTAAGTTCAATACAAGTATTTTCCATACTTTTGATATTAATTTTCAATTACCACTTATATTTAAACTGGATTACCAATTCCATATAAATCCAATCAACATTTCATTTATAATTATTGAATTCAATTCGTTTCGAACCTTATTCATTTGGTAAATCTTCAATTAGCTTCACTTACTAATTTTAGTTTAATACATCACTTCGTTTTCCACAAATCAAATTCAATTCCAGTTCTATTTACTTACAAATTCAAAATGAATTTTAACACTCAATTTCATTTTCTTGCACTTGCAGTTGCAAATTTATTTATTCATTCACAAATTCATTCATTTTTTTCCAATTTGAATCTCATTCCAATTAGATTTCAAATATTTTATAAGTTATCAACTTATTTACATTCCATTAATGAATTTATTTCAAATATTCTTTCTGAAATTGTATTTCAATTTGTAAATTACCTTTACAATTCACATTTCCAAATCTCATTTGTATATGGATTTATTTCCTTATCTTTCAATTCATATTTATAAATTTCATTTGTTAAATGAATTTATCTCCAAATCTTTGGTTATATCATTTTATTTCTTATTTGATTCCATATAACAATGATAATAATTCAATATTATCTCTTCCTAACAACCAAGCATCCATATACTACGATAATTCATAGAAAATCATTTCTTTTCTATACAAAAATAGTTTTGGGCAAAATTATTTCATTTACCCTATTTAAAACAATACTGTGTCGGTTTATCTTGTTTAAGAGTTTAGAAACCCCTATCGATTACAGTTGGCCACCCTGCATCGACTAGAATCTATAAACAATCAACCGATAAGTCAACACAATACAAAACAATTTTTTTGTATTCACTAACAAATACGCACTCATATCTATTATTACACTCACACTCATTCTAGAGTACTACTGACTCTATCTCTAATGAGTAACACCCAACAGAGCAGGGTTGTCGCTTAACCGGATGCTCTGATACCACTTGTAAAGACCCGCAAATCCGTCTTCCGAAAACTCGACACCGATACGTCCACTGTACCAAATGTCGAAAAATCGAATGGCGAAAACGCGAAACTTTAGGGTTAAAAGAAGAGGTAGACGAAAAGATAGAAGAAAAAGAAAGAACAGAAACAGAATTAGAAACAATTATCAGAATCTCACATTTCGCAGCGGAATAATATACAATAGATAAATCAATAATCTTTAAAACAAAAGACTATATCAGTTTATACATACATCAATCATCAGAGTTTACAACAATGGACAGTTATATAAACTTGTCCTCATACAGAATACACAGCGGAATAAATAACAAGTACGATAGTACGCTTCGCCATCCAGCTCATCTCCAAAGCTCCAGAATATCCAGAATATCCTGATAACATAACTCTAGGCTGCCCGTGTGGAAAATTATGGGCACCCAGAGTTTAGGAAGGGAACAATAAACTCCAGGTCAGTCATGGTGACTGGTGTGAGATCGTAAAACAGTTATTTTCGCAAAGAAAATAAAACGACTTCGCAATGCTTTTGGAAAATGAAACTACCATAAGGCCTCCCACCACACACACAATGTAAACGCAGAATTGGAGGAGATTTCTCCTTATGATAGTCAAAAATGCTTACTACGCAAAATCAATTGATATTATTATTAATGTCTAGTGTGGAAAACATTTCGAAAGTATAATATCAATCTTAGCCAACATACAACTATTGTTGTATGTCTACTATAGCTACTACGTTCAGTAACAGGTTACCGCCACATTCCATAGCAGGTAATACAATTAAAAACCGTACTGGTTTCGTATTGTTTCTTTGGATTTCCAACAAATGGTCAGGCTAAGGAACTTCCTTATACCGAAATAGAATGCCTCTGGAAAGACGCCTCGGACCCTAACCGGATCTCCGCAAACAAAGGCCGACGCTACCTCACGCTGTACAGCTGTAACTAGGTAACTAACACACTGACGCTACCTCACGCTGTACAGCTGTAACTAGGTAACTAACACACAAATATGCCATCCCCTGGTCGTAACCAACCTTTATCCGAGGATCCTCAATCGCAAAGCAACAGCCACAAAGTATAATCAACATAGGTAAAATATCTGGGCTCCATACCATGATATCACCTTTTATCCAGAAGGAAATGGCATACCCTAGGGGCGCTACCCCTACAAACCTTTGTCGCACATTCCTGTTTCGACCATTACCGGGTTGTGAGGCTTGACGAAGTCTCGTCCACAAAGCTACACTTTTTCACAAAGCCACGCTTTTTCACAAAGCCACGCTTCTTCACAAAGCAACGCTTTGATCCATAATTGATCAACAGCACTTCGTGTGCCACATTACCAAATTGGGAATGTATCACTAGTAACCATCAACTACATAACCTCTGAGCTCGTACGTCTCAGAGAAGGGTGTTAAGCTAAGAGAATAAATTCTCCGCCACCAACAGAAATGTATTTGATAGAAACCAGCTTTACATCTCAAAGTGTAACGTCAGACACACATCCATACAAGTCCGTTCCGGGATCGAACGGAACCGAAGGCACTTCCAAAGAAGCCCTTGCAATCCGGATATTCACTAATCACGTCCCGACTTCCCATCACAAAAAGAGTGATATAAATCTCTATACCGGAGCAACTCGGTGCAGAGACATTCGACAGGTTGTCCTTTCATTTTCACAAATATCCGGTCTTCACACCGGTCTTCAAATGCTATCCATTCGCGACGTATCACTATTCGGAATGGGTTATATGACACAAAGGTCCTCTCCCGGCTTAACCGAATAATGAGCGTTTGTTTTAAAAACAAATCAAGTGTCATTTCAAAGGCAAATATTGATAGTTGGTTCTTTAACTATCAATAACATTCATAACAAACATCAAATTCAAATAATTTTTCCCAAATTATTTATTAAATTTCAAATCTTTTCACAAGATATATATTCTTCCACACTTCACATTTGAAAATCAATTTCAAATCATATTATGGTCCATTTAAACCAATTAGATAAATCCTTATCGATTTATTTCAAATTTACATTTCAAATTTGTAAATTTATTTCCACACTTCATCACTTTGAAATTCCGATTTCAAATCATATTTTCCACACTTTTAAAAATAAATCAATATTTATTTTTAAAACAAATTTCCCTTTCCTTTACAACTTCTATTCGGAATTTACATTCCCAAAAATCCACTTTTACACGATTTTCAAATCATTTTCCAAATATTTATTTTCAACCCCGAATCAACTTTAAAAATTGATTTCTCCATTTAGTTCAAATCCCAAATCGAATTTCAAATTGATTTCTGAATTTACTTCAACACCGAATCACATTTCAAATTGATTTTAACTTTTAATCCCAATTACCAAATCATTTTACAAATCGATTCCCAAATTTATTTTCAACACAAAAATCAATTTTTCATTCAACATTAAATAAGTTTTCATATGGATTCCTCAAAGATTTATTTTAAATACCCAATCAATTATCACTTTGATTTCAAATAAATTTATCTCCTTTAAAATAAATTCTTTTATTTTCCCAAACCATCAAAAATTCAATTTTAATTTCAGAAATCCAATTTCATTTATTTCTGGTATCCAACGATACCAAAAACACATTCGGCTAAATTATAGCTCTCAACAAATTCAATCACAGATATAATCATACACAGATTATAAATAACCAATTAAACAACATATGAAATCAATTCAAATGTTTTGAGGAATCCTGTTGGATCCCTCCAACCTGTTTCCCTGCATCCACAGATGTTAGCACAATACCAATTCCACTTCGAGGTGGAATATCGCGGTATATGGGTTTTATAAAAATATCATCCGCTTACTAACGGCGCAATAGGGTCTCATCCGCTATACGAGGCGGGAAATCAATCAATCCAATATATATAGATATATCCTACTATATCTAATACACATCCAAACAGTCAATCATCAATCAATAACTGTAAAAGAAAATCCACTTTCATTAGAGTGAGAAGATCTCACCTTTGCTATTTATTTTGCGGTCCATTTCCATTCCGGCTTAATTTCATCATTGTTTTAGACCTTGTATAAATAATTATACAATTCATTAAAATTCGAAATAATCGAATAACAAATTTTCATTTGGTAATTTTAATTATCCAATGATTTGATTTCTAAACTAATAACTTTCCTTCCAAAAATCCAATCTTTTATATTCTGTTTCACCAAAATATGAAACATGCATGAATATATACATTAATTTTTTTCTTTTTGAAACTACATACTTATGGAACATATATATAGATAAAAATATGATTTTCCATAAGCCTAACATTTTAAAATTTTCCATTTTCAAAAGCTTATCTCCATATATATTTACTGTTTGACATATATATATATATATTTAAACTAAGATTAACTTAAATATTTTAAAAGCTGCTTAATAGATAATTTTTCTTTACTGTATATACCCGTGTATATATATCATTATCATTAAAATTTAAAATATATAAGTTGTAAATATACCTATTTTATAATTTACCTTCCTGCAAATCAAACAGAAATCCTTTACCGAGAACATTTTAAAACTCTCATATTTTTTCTTTCTGACCAAATTTTAAATTTTAAATTTAAATGAAACAGCATGAATACCTTACTGCAAAACCCATCATAGCCCTCCCTTGAGCATCGCAGTGCTCAGACAAACCCACGGCGAACTAGCATCACACCACTTCGTCCACCCTACTCGAGTTTAGCGATGCCATGCCCTACATCGAGTCGCCGAACCATCGCCTCACCCATCGAAACCCTCGTTAGCAATCGCGACTCACGCGAACCCCCCTGACACCACCTCGCGATCGACTTCTCAGCCCAGGCGAACCCACTGCCTCCGCCACCGCTTGCGTGTTGAACGCTGCCGCAATCGATTCTGGTATCGGAGCAACTCGCACCCTCACGCGGCACTGCGCGACCACGAGCTCGAGTTAACATCCACGTGTACGAACGTGACTCCACCTCCTCTCGCCTTCCACTCGACACTCTCAACGCAAGCCCTAGCCTCGATTCGAACTCAGCTTCGATTTGGCTTAAAGGATTTGATTTTTTTTTTCGAACGGCCATTGAATTTGAAGAGGAAGTGCGGCTGCCCTTTTTTTTCGATTCACGATTTTGAAATTAAATTAGAAAACGAGGGAATGAAGATGAATTCCTTTTTGAAGTTCGGCATTTTAAAGAAGAAATGAATCGCGTTTGATTTTTAATCTGCCTCTTTTTCCTCGATTTGCTTTTCAGAGTTGAAGAGGAGGAACGAAATGATTTTGTCACCTTTTTTTTCTTTGACAGGATTTCGTTTTGCGACTAAGTCTAGAAAAGGGGACAGTGATTTGAAGGAAGAACGGCTTATGTTGATTAGAGTGTATAAATTTATATTTAAATTAAATTGATTAATTATTGTCTAGGCGTTTATATCTCGTACGATCACACAATAGCTCCGAAAGCTACGAGATTTGAAATCCGATAATAATAAAATATTACGGATCCAATGGAACTGGTTTCGTCGAATTCCGAGACTGTGCTTCGGAACGCTATTTTTAAATATCGATTTAACCGATAAATTTCAAAATTGGACAAAACGGTTTCAAATCCAATTCCGAAACTTTTATTATCTTCAGTATTATCAATATGAATTTTCTAAGCCTTCAGATTATTTTTAATCAGCTTAAAATTGAAGATTCAAATTTTTACCCAGTTTCAATAACTAAATTCAATAATTTAATCGCCAAATTCATCCTGATAATTGAATTTCAAATTAAATTATCATTCGAATATGTTAAACTCAATTAACTATTCATATTTCAAATGTCAAAAATTCAGGGTCGTTACAGTTTATTTCTTTGATTTGTACACTGTTGACCTGACATGAATTGATTTTATATGGAAAAGCTTTGATGTATTTGGTTTTGTATGCTAAAGTTACAATGTGCATTAAATGCTTGTCCCCCTATGTGTATGCATCTATATGTTCTTTGGTATCTATATATACATATGCACTATTTATTTATTTTATTTTTTATAACATACACACAAATAATTAACTTACTTATATTTTCCCTCATGTACATGCATTTACATTCACACGCATTTCTTTATTATATATATTTATTCATATTCATACAACTTTCCTGTATTTTATTCCACATAGGCATATACATACACTTATATTCTTGTTTAGGTATATACTTATATATGTATATATTTTATCATTTTATAAATATACGTATATACCTCCACATTTATTGTTATTTTCATATATATTATTTCATATGAGCATACACTCCTATATTTGTATATTTATACACTTATATTTACATATATATATATATATATTCATATATTTTTAATTATCAGAAATTCATTTGTTTGACCCATCAAAATTAATATTCCGATATTTTAAACCAATTAATTACCAATTAACAACTGTTAAAAATCTGGGTCGTCACATTCCTCCCCCCTTGGAACTTTTCGTCCTCGAAAAGGAACGAAGCAATAATATTAATTTACTGTGTATTTTAGTTATATTATTCCTTAAACATTTTTAACTCTTTTACCCCTTTTATATTAAAATTTTAAAACACTTCAAAATCTACATAATATTACGAAAATAGTTTTATACAAAAATACTTTTTATAACTCGATGTCTTAACAAGTCCATCCTTGTTCTTATAGAAATTCGGTCATACGTTGATCAGGCGTAGGACTGAAAATCTGTAAGTACTCAGCAGACCCATTTCAACACCTAGTGAAAATACTTGGTAAATAATTTTATTGAAAATATCAAAAACATTTTTGAAAATAGAGGAAATATCTTTGGTGAGAATGCTCTGGAAATCATCACCCCCATCCATGGTCACAGTTAACCCGATGGTTACGTTGCCATCCCGGCAAAATCCATAGATAACTATAGGCCTCCGTGCCCCTCGATTACACCATGGAACCCGCTACAGATCGCAGTTATACCCGGGCTTTACGTTGCTATCACAGCAAAAACCCATATAACCGTAGGCATCAGCACCCTCGAATTTCGCTGCCAAAAGAATGAAACTCCTCCACTTGACCATAGATCGCAGTCTACCGATGTTACGTTGCCATCCCGGCAAAATCAAGTGTAGACTGTTGGCACTCATCCTCCACACGATTTTCGCTATGGTCCACACAGTAGATCGCAGCGACATCGAGTTACACTGTCGTCACAGCATAACCCAAATGCCCTTGTAGGCATCACCGCCCTCGACTTTCGCTACCCAATAATCCTCAAGAACTAGTTTGTCCAGACTCCTCACAGGATCAACTTTAGAGCCTCCCCCTCTTTGAGGCTCAAGGCATTACCACTCTGTGGCACTCTTGAGAAGTTCATTCCAAGGGAGCGCCTTTTTCCCCAGAGCCACTTTCAAAACACTTTATACTATACACATATAGTATTTTCCAAATCATACACCTAGTATGAATCTCATATAAATCTTCTTTCTCAAAATCGATTATCCCAAAATCGATACCTTTCAAACTAGGCTTTCCAGCTTTTCAAAATTGATTTTTTCTCAAAAATCAAAAGCCTTTCCAAATCCATAGGTTCCAAAAACCCTTTTTCAAAATCATTCTCATAAGATCCTTTACATATATATATATATATATATATATAACTTTAAAAATCTTTGGATCACTTCAAACTTGTATAAATTCCCTCTTTATACTTCAAATACTTTCAAAACCCTTTTCCTCTGGCAATAGATTCAACAAGGGGAGTTTACCATATATAACAAAGATATATAACTTTGTTTATTCCAAATCAGATATTCATATTTGACTATTCTTTTATAAAGTTATTTACCACATTACTTTTCTTCATAAAGTGAATCTTAAATCGTAGAAATTTCCAATTTCCATTTTACCTCATCCTATATTCCACAAAATATACTCTTCATTTCAAAGACCATTTTACAATTCTTATCCATAAATTTTCAATATCAATTTCATTCAAACCCGTACGATGTACCCATACCATCCGTACGCAATACCAATCTGATCGCTCACTCGATCACACAATTTCACTTCCGAACTAGTATTATCCACCCGACTTCCTAGTGCGGATTCAGATCTAGTTTCTTGATCAGAAACCGTCATTCTCCTTGCATAGTCACAACTATGATAGAGAATATCCAGGTTCGCCGTCGAAAATCGAGTGAAAAATCCCAAATCAGATCAATAATACTATCTCGAAATTCTGTGCTCGAATCTGGATCAAATCACTATGCGAATAGAATAATATACGTACATCCTACGTATTTATCTTCATTGATTATCAGTTAAATCAATTCCCTTTCTATTCATCCTCATTTTGATTTTATTCACTTATTCATATTTGCCTTAATCCCCATTTGGATTATCACTTCAATTCTTATCTCAGTTCGGTATTTAATCAATAACAGTTTGAACTCCGACCAGTTTATATTTAGAAAATAGCTTGAAAATTTTAAAAATAGATAAATAGTTGAAAAATAATTATTAGTTTGTAAAATAGCTGTAAAATAGTTAAGTAATTGTAAATAGTTGAAAATAGTAAAATAATTGCAAAATAGTTGTAAAATAGTAACTAGTTAAAAAGCAGTTGGAAAAATAGTGATTAGTTTATAAAATAGTTGTAAAATAGTTAAATAGTTCCAAAAGTAGTTGTTAAATAAATACAAGATAGTTTTGGAATTTTTAAAAGAAAAGTTGTATAGTAAATAGTTAGGAAAATAGATTTAAAACAGTTTATATCAAAATGATTTATTTAAAAATAGTCCAGAGCCAAACTGTTCAATTCCCCATCAATTCAATTTAAATTTCCACTTTCATTTAAATTGACACACTTCTAATTTGAATAACTTCAATTTCCCTTGAACTTGATTTATTCCCAATTCAAGTTGAATTAACCTTAATTTCTTTCCAAATTCAAATCAAATTCCATTTGATTTTAAACATATCCACTTTAATTACAATTCCAAATTATTCAAACTAAT
Organism: Allium fistulosum; assembly: GCA_030737815.1. Lineage (NCBI taxonomy): Eukaryota > Viridiplantae > Streptophyta > Magnoliopsida > Asparagales > Amaryllidaceae > Allium > Allium fistulosum. Next base: position 304,494,549 of record CM060902.1, read on the forward strand.
TTAGACTAATTTCAAATTGAATCCACTTCAATTTCAAATCATTTCAATTTCTATATGAATTAATCCCAGTTCCAATCTCCACTTTTAAAATCATCTCGAATTAAATAAATTCGAGTTAAATTTTCAAATGTTGATTTACTTCCTTTAAATCGAATTAACCTTTACTTTCAAAGGTTTTCAATACTTAATTCTGAGTCCAAATTTCACATACTCCAATTTAAATTAGCTTTACTTCTTCATAAACTTATTTCTAAGTTCAGGTCATGGTTCAAACCCTTTTAAACAACTCAATTTTTTTCTCTTGAAATTCCTTTTATTCCCAAATTTCAATTTTTGAAACCAACCCTTAACAATTTAAATTTCCAAGTTCTTTTAAACATCCAAAACTTAAGTTCAAAGTGATTTCACTTTCACAAGTTCACTTTTTATCTTCAAAAATCAAAATTACTTAAATAATTTCAATTTAAAATTTATTTCCATTTTAGTTTATCTTACTTGACTTATTTCAAAGTTCAAATAAAAGTACAAAGAAATTTTATCTTCAAAATTTAATTTATTACTCCATTTATCTCAATAATGGGTATATTACCACAATCCATTTCTTCATTCATTTAAACAAATCCAATTTACAGTTTAAAGATCATTAATAACAATGGAATGATATCATCCAATTTAATTTAAAACATCCATCCATTTCCAATTTCCAGATCTCAAACCCATTTTGAGATCACACAAACTCCCAATTCAAATTAACCATTTAACTTCCCAAGTTAAATCTCATTTCATTTTGAAATTTCCAAATCAGGTGGTTCATTCAAACTTATTTAACTTCTTCCGAGTTAAATTTAATTAATCCCGTTAACCTTACTCAAATTTGAATTCTCCATTTCAAATTTCAAAATTCTTTCCCACTTATAAGTTCAAAATTTATATCACTCTGGGGTTTTCACATCACATTCCAAATTTAAAACTCAACATTTAGAGTTTATTTCAAACCATCTTTGATATTATGTATATTCCTTATACATATTATTTCCTTTACACACCAAGTTATCCTTAAATTTTAGACCACCTTTGGTTTTTAATTCAAAACAAATTTCTTTAAATTTTCAAACAACTCTTGTTTGAAACAGGACTCTTCATTCAAATAACACTATTTATTATTTCTTTATCGCTTTGAAACAATTTTCAAATTTATGGACCTAGATTTAAAACTTCACAATTCAGATCATCTTCAATTCCAATTTATAAGTCATACTTACCTAAATGTTTTACTTCCCTAAAACATTTCATTTTGCTTACACAACAATCATTTATGATAATAACCAAGGTTATTGCAACTGGAAACCATTCATTATCATCTTATTTTGAAACTCTTTCCCAAATTCAAGATTTTGATTTTAGTTTGAATCTATTTCAAACTTATCTTTATTCAATTTCAGTTTGGTTGTATTTCTATTACTTCTTAATTTAATTCCAATAATTTAACAACCAATTACCTTAATATTTATTAGAAAGAAATATTGCTTTATATATCAAAATATATTCTTATATAAAATCTTTATATAAGAAAATAACAAGTACGCTCTTATATATATGAACACACTCAACTCATTCTAGGGTACTATTGACCCTATCCTTATGAGTACACCCACCAGAGCCAAGGTTCTCGCTTAACCTTTGCTCTGATACCAAATGTAACAACCCGAAATTTTCGGTCGTGAAAATTCCAGATAGTTAGGAAAAGAAGAAAGAGATAGAAGAAGAAGAAACAGAAACACAACACTGATTCTCACAAATCGCAGCGGATCAAAATATAATATCAAATAATAACAGTTTACAAAGAATATCTGTATCTATCAATTATATTTTTACATCAGAGTTACACTCATACATAAACACTAGACATATAAAAAACGCATGTCTCAGATAAATAGAAATAATATCACAGCGGAAACACTCCATACGTTCCTGCCATCCTGCTCGTCTCCTGAGCTCCAGAACGTCCTTACCTGAAAATCTGTAATAACTCGGTCTGACCCGAGCATTACATCAAAGTAACACCCGGGTCAGGCTGGAAACCAGCGTGAGTAAACCCATTTCATAAGGAATTCTAATGCATAAACTTATTTAAAACCCGGGTAACTCGTACTTCACTACAAGTTCACAACTTGTTATGGTCAACACTTAAATTCACAAATCAATCCCTAAGTACCTTTACTTAGTTTAAATGGTCCAGTCATTTAAATTAATCCTATTCCAGCCTATTGATTTCCATACCAATCTATAAAGAATCGAAGTGGTTTCGGGTATTAACTAATACCCGACTCCGGTCTCTTCGAATCCAATGTCATCTTAACCCAAGTTATTCAAGTGGTTAAATTTTAAATACAGGATGTCGCTTTTACATAGCAATTCATCATAGATAACCACATTATCTCTGTTCAACCCAATATAGCATATTACAAAAACATTTCATTTCACAAAGCATCACAATCACATATTAGAGATAATAAATAATCCAAGGCATTCAAATATCATTCAATCATTCATAAGAAAGATAAATTAGTCATACCATTTCTGATTAATTTAATTAACTACCAATGAATTAAATTAATTACTTTATTACTTAAAAATATTGCTTATTTACCATTAATTAATTATATTCAATTAATTAATCATCCCTTAATTATTCATCTTGATTAATCATCCTTTAATTACATTAAGTAGTTAGCCCTTAATTAATTACATAAATTAATTTGCCTTACCTATTTACAATAACTAACCTTTAATCACTCTCATTAATTAATGACCCTCTAATTATTTTCATTAATTACTCTTTTAATCAATTACATTTAACAAGTAATCTTTAATTAATCATATTCATTAATTAACTATCCTCAATTAATTTAACATAGTAATTAACCTTTAAACACTTCCACTAAGAAATCAATTAATTAACCTTTAAACACTTCCACTAAGAAATCATTTAATTAACCTTTAATTAATTAATAAAATTTTAATCACTTAAAATTTTAATCAATTAAAAGATAAATCATTTATCTTAAATAATTACTTTAATCATCATTTAAAACCTCATTAGTAGCCTTGGTAATTAATTATCATCAACGAATTTACTTTAAACTTTTAAATTAATTAATCATTAAAACATTTATCTTCTTAATCCACTCCTAAATTTTCTTATTAAGTTTATATTAAATAAACTTTTTAAAAGTAAAGGTTATATATATTAAAATACTTTAAAACTCAAAATAATTTTTCTTCTAAACCTTTAATAAATTTCAACTTAAATACACATTAAATATTGTTAAAAGAAGTGGTTAAATAGTTGTTTAAAACTTGATTAAGTTTAAATCTTAAAAACTTATTATTTCTTATCCAAAACTCAATATCGTCACAAAACCCGAGACAAACCCATAATTTACTCGAGCAGATACCCGAGTTTCTTCAACTTTTTCTCGAGCTTCAGTTTTTTTTCTGCTATACTAAAAACTCACGCGAATACGAGCTCATCCCCGAGCCAAATCCTTCCCCACTCGAGTATCTCTACGAGTCGCTCACGAACCCAAACACTCAGACACGAATACGACGCTGTGCATGTGCACAGTGCCACGACGACGTTCCGACGACCTTCACCACCTTCGGCAAGTCACCGATCGACGCGACAATCAATTCCGGCCATCGATTCGCCACCATGAAGCCTAAATCAAAAACGATCTTCCCATTCGAATTTGGAAACCCATCAACATCAGAAACCAACCTCCCCAAGGCCATACTGATCACCTGAAACTCCACCCCTCCGTCCACACCTTCGTCCATGACCCAAGTACGTTTCCTCCTCGTCCGGCTTGACTCGACACTCTATCGGCGGCGAAAAACCCAAATCCTGATCTCGTCTCAACTGGGTCCTTAAACCCTAGTTCTAACCACCACCGACGCCACGACCATCGATAGCTGCTTCCACTATTTTTCCTGACATACCCAAACACCAAGCCAGCTCTGACAAAAACCCGACCATCCAATAGTTCGTCGATCGCCGGAAACAACCCAAAAACCAAAATCTGATCAACATCTAACTACACTATCAATACTCCACTAAAAATCAAGATTTTTGTTTTAAAAATCCTAATATGCTTAGAGGATTCAGATTATATATATGAATTTACAAATCGGTGCACTTGATTTTTACCTGTTCTTCAATTTCCACTGTTCTTTGCATTTTCCAGATAAAATTTCGAACTTATTTCATTTAATTAAAATTTTAAAAACTTTAATTATGTTTAAACAAACAACTTTTATTTGGATACTTCAGCTTAACAGAAATTAGATGAGGAGATTAGAGATTTTTCCCAAATTTAAACTCTGTAATCTAGAACAGAGATGATACAGATACTTGCACACAGGTTTACATTCATATATACCTATATTCAGATCTAAAACAAACATGCATACATACTTTCAAAACATTCATCACAAGATACATCAGACATTACACAAATTTCATATGTAAAACTAATTTATGTTTTGAGTTTACTCACATGGAAATGGTGAACAGAGAACAAGGATTTTGAAAAACTGCTATCTGCTTCCTTCGATCTTGATCTTCTTTTTACTTAGTTGTGTTGTTCAGTTTTGATTTCTTTAAGTTTTGAGATGGTAGTTTGTATTCTTGTTTACTTCAGTTGATCGAATGAGTGTAAAAAAAGAAGATAGAGTAGGGTATATAGAAAAGAATGAAGCTTACAGGGTAAGCCAAGCTGAGGTATTGTACAGATATTTATATATTTACATTTTCTTTTACTTCCTTTTTGTTTATTTCTTTGATTTGTACACTGTTGACCTGACATGAATTGATTTTATATGGAAAAGCTTTGATGTATTTGGTTTTGTATGCTAAAGTTACAATGTGCATTAAATGCTTGTCCCCCTATGTGTATGCATCTATATGTTCTTTGGTATCTATATATACATATGCACTATTTATTTATTTTATTTTTTATAACATACACACAAATAATTAACTTACTTATATTTGCCCTCATGTACATGCATTTACATTCACACGCATTTCTTTATTATATATATTTATTCATATTCATACAGCTTTCCTGTATTTTATTCCACATAGGCATATACATACACTTATATTCTTGTTTAGGTATATACTTATATATGTATATATTTTATCATTTTATAAATATACATATATACCTCCACATTTATTGTTATTTTCATATATATTATTTCATATGAGCATACACTCCTATATTTGTATATTTATACACTTATATTTATATATATATATATATATATATATATATTTAGATATTTTTAATTATCAGAAATTCATTTGTTTGACCCATCAAAATTAATATTCCGATATTTTAAACCAGTTAATTACCAATTAACAACCGTTAAAAATCTGGGTCATCACAATTTGTTTACTTTTCCACTTTTCATTCAAAAGGCTACGTTTGATTTAACAAGGAAGATCCAAATTATCCATTTCTTTTAATTTCAAAAGGAGTCAATCTTTCCTCTTTGCGTTGTTTAACGCTCCAGTTTTATGTTTATCAAAAATCTTACTATATATATTTATTTTTATTTTTAAATTTACTTCTAACTCTATAGAATCCAACTATAAAAATAGTTGTGACCATATTCCGAAAGGATGGGCTCGGTGACTATGAGTTGGAAGAATAAATAGAGATAATTTCTACTCCTACTCCTATTACCCGTGGAGCAGAGATCATTTCTTTAGGGGCAAACAAGGGAAAGCATGATCTCAACTTATGGAAGCACCCTAGAAGGTGGATAGTAATCGACTCCTTAATAGGACCTAGTCTTCCTTATCATTGTGGACCCTATAGGCATATTTAATAATAGGGGTAACCATAAATGGAAAGGTTAGTACATAATAAATTGAATAAACTAATGACCCATTAGGGTAATTATGGGAAAGATAAGGAAGGAGTAAATAGGCATGACATGAATAAGATAGAAATGAATATAAAACCTGAATTGGAAATTTGAAAATCAGTCACAAACCTCTATCTGAAGAAGTTAGTAAAGTGTACAGATATTCCTTATCTGAAATTGGGTTGTGAATTAGGTTCCTATAGAATATAAATTTCTATATTTTAATTTAGGGCAGTTTTCGTGTAATTTCCATAAATTATTAAATTTTAATTAAAAAGAAATTATCCATTCCTTATAATTTCAAACGGAGTCAATATTTTCTTTTTGTTTTATACAAAATGTAACAACCCACCCCGGAACAGGCCTTAATTTCAACCCAGAAAAGCCCTATCGAAACTTAGATCCAATCTAAGGTAAGCTGTTGGAAAACTAAGAAAATAACAATATGGAGCCATAACTAAACTTTTAGAACTCATAGCAGATGTAACAAAATATAATAGCAAAGTGTACCCATTTATTTCAAAATGATAAATATGTCAAAATACAAAGTACCATCAAATCGTATCATAAATCTGTTACGACAATAGTCTAGATACATGGGTACACATAAAAGCAAGTGAAAATGATAAATATTGCCACAAGCAAACCACCTCCGTCTCTAAGCGCCATCTTCGCCATCAATGTCCTTTAACCGGTGTTGTAATGAGTAGGGAGTCAGAACAACATATGTCTAGTGAATGAAAACCTCGAGTCTTACCTTTTCAGTACTTGGGCAGTATATTTCAAAATAAGAATATGTCTACGAATATAAAACCATTAAAATCAATTAATACTTCTTTTTGAGGAAAGAAGCGGGTCTCCAAAATTCCATAACCCAAATCCCACGTTATAATTAACTAGCGATGCAAGAGATAGTACCCAAGCTACTTAATACCATTTATTGAAGAGTAGGCAGACTCCAGTCATTTAATACCTTAATAAAGATAGACCCCATCATTTAATACCTATTTTGTAACGACCCGTAAATTTCAGTGGTTTTATTTATTTAATTAATTGAATTTTTGTGAAATTTTAAACAATAATCTTTTGAAATTTAAATTTAATATTTGGAATACGTCTATTTTAACATAGCAACTGGTAAATTTTCATCTGATAATATGGAAGTTTATTTTCTTGTGTAATTTTGTTTCAATTCAAATCAGTTAAAAATTGATGGTAATAAAATGTTTTCCAAACTTGAATATTTTTCTATAGAAAATTTGTAAATCATCTTCTGAGTGAGACGCCATCCTTCATTTCGTCAGATTTGGACTTCTATTGCTCCGTTTCCCTTATTTTCGGCAAATTTGTAGCATTTCCGGTACCAATTATCGACTTTTGATCGAATGATTGTACCACTAATATTTGTATACCGTTTTGATTGTCTCGTCGTGCTGATCTCAAAAGCATATTCATTTGGATGTTTCGGAGTCCGAAAGACAACGAAATTTACGGAAACGATTTCCGTATCAGTTTCATATTTTGAGCCTTTTTGTTTCGGTGCGTCTTTTCAATACCCACGTGAAATTGAAGAGCCATCAGCTGTTAATAATTTCAGCTAGCTATTTGACTGATGACTTTTGCTATTACTAGCTTTGATTTTTCACTGGTTCGTTATGCATATCTCTGTCTCTTGCCTTTCTTTTACTTTCGATCTGTCTTTATAATATAATAAAGTAAATCAATGTTTCAGCCTGGAGACATTTTATTTTTCCCAAGCATCTGCTAGTTTTCTCGTCCCTGCCCCTTCATTTCTCAAATTCTCCGCCTTGTCAACCAAACAGTCATCTCACCATCTCCTACATGGCCTCGGCAACACCACGCGACTCACCACTCAACACCACTTAACCCGCTCATCACCCCAGCAGCACTCGCCACCCAAGACCCGTCTTCCCTGCTTCCCTCCACCTCACCTTAACCCGCCACCTGCCCACGCTTTCACCCCACCGCCTCCAGAACGAGATCCCACACGCTCGGCACGCACAGTACCCAACACAGCCACCTATCACCTTGAGCCTCGTCTCCTATTTTGTCTCGCCCAAGCACAGCCAAAGGCCAAACCCACCACCATTCCTCCATGTCTTTCAGCAGCCGATGTTTCTTCCGCCACCTACTGCTTTCTTCTCTCCGCCTTCTCTTTCCCACCAAGTGCTTGTTTAAGGTATATAGTTTACATTATAACATAGGTTACGTTTGTATATATGGTATTTTATATATTTATACTATATATTTTCTATTTGTAAGTTTATACATATTCTAGTTTATATATATTTCAGTGGGTTTAAAATGTTGTTTTGTTTTGCAAACTGTTTATATATGATTTTGGTTTATATATATATATAGTATATAAGTTTTATACATTGAACACACATTAGTTTATTAAGTATATAAGGTTATATATATGTGTGTTTGTTTATATATGTGTTGCCTGCACATATATATCAGCCTATTCATTTTAGCATATTGATAGCTTGCTTTTGGCAACGGAAATTTAGTGTATATATATTATTTAGAAGGTATGTTATATACACATGTTTTGAAATGCAGTATATACTTAAATAGGCTATGTCGGTTTTATACCAGCTTGTATACTTATTGATATATATTCGATTTCAGAGTGTATATATAACAGTTGTTTTAGTTTAATTATATATATAACTATTTCATTTATATTTTAGTACATTTAGTTATAAAATGTAAATGTTTATATTACAGTTTCATATACATTGTAGGTTTATATAAGTTGGTAGACATATTTAGTATAAAGATGAATTTATACCAATATAAAAGTTTATACAGATTTAACAACTTCTGTTTATGTACATATAATAGTTGTATATATGTATATTCGGTGATTTAAGTTATATCTGATTGTACAAATTTTAAAGTATATATGGTATATGTTATCTGTTAGTATATATAAATTCTTTATATACATAGAGTTTCATATTTTGTTAGATGGATATTCGAGTTATATATATACACGTATTGCTTTACTATTTAGTTATATATTGGCTTATTAAACTATTGATATAAAGGTGTATATATATATATATATATATGTGTGTGTGTGTGTTATATAGTATGAGTTTACATTTATATGATGAGTCTGTTATCAAAATGTCTTTACAGTGCAGTAGATTTTGTTTGAATCATTTTGGTTAGCACATAGATATTTGCATACTTGTTGCTTTATATAGTGTGTGTATATATATATATATGGGTTGCAAAGATGTTATTAGATAGTGTGCGTCAGTTTATATATATACAAGTTATATTACCTATGGCTGTAGTGTTTTAAAATATGTTTATAGTAGTAAATTTTTTTAATAATAATAAAGTAAGTATTTTGATTACAGTATCATATTTTTAAGGTTAAATAGCATGTTGTTGGTTATATTTAAAGTTGTGTGTGTGTATATATTTCATTTATATCAAATTGATTTTGGTTCTTGATTTCAAATTTATCAGCTTGTCCGTCGAAATCGTGTCTATCGTGCTTTGCTTCGCAATTCGTGCTTGTGATTCGTAATTCCATATCAGTGTGCGTAACCGTGTCATCTCCTATTTTCTCTAGCCTCGAGAGGTGAGCAATCACTAACGATTAATGTTCTTATATTTATTAAATTCGATTTCAATTGAAACGTTAATTGAAATATGTTGCTGTTAGTTGTTCACAATGTTATATATATGTCATTATCTGTATCTGTTCACCCGTAACATCTGACACCATTATCTGTTATTTATATTGATGATATATTGCCTGTTACTATTGTTATTTTATTATCATATCTGTTATCCCTCTGCAAGTTCCCTGTTAGATTAGAATCACTATGGGTTGAAATGCTACATACCCGAACGATCTTGTAGAATAGGAGAAAATCGTTATGGGTTGAAATGATAAACCCAAGAGGTTTTCAATTAATTGAATTTGGGATTGCGGGTTGAAAAGATATATACCCGTATATATATTTTAAATTTCGGATTGAAATGATAAATATCCGTATCACTTGACCATAGGATAGAAAACTATATACAGGCATCGTTGGTCTATATATAAATGTTTTGAAAATGATTTCTTTGGTTTTGAAAAGAAATATATGGTTTTGATAAATATTGATTTTTAAAGATTCATTAAAGTTGATTTAATAAAGTTGATAAATAATATGTTTAAGTATTTATTTAATATTTATATTTTCAAATATAGAATTTATAATGATTCGAAATTGATTGAAATTATATTTATTTAAGAATTATACTTAAATAAGTTTGATTTGAAATGTATAGAATTTGAAATTTAAAGAAGTGTTTTACAACTTGAAATTTGAAAAGGTGACTTAAATGGATATTTCAAACTTATATATATTTAAATGGGATATTTTGTTTATTTAAATTTGTAAATTGAAATTGTATTTAAATGTTATGGAAATGATTAAGTTAATATTTCAAAACTAAATAATTGTAAAGTGAATCTGATATGTATATAAATTTATCGAATTTAGTTTTGAAATATTGAATATTTAAAGCTTTGAAATATATTAAAATTGAAATGGCTTATTTTATGATTCAGATATGTATTTGAAATCAATAATTTGAAATGGTTTATTTAGAAGCTGAATCGAGTTGAAACTGATGATTTGAGATTTGATTTAATTAATTTTGTGGAATTCGAGTTAATTTGAATCGATTTGTGAAATTTGAGGAACTATCTTATTTTATAAAGAAATTTTAAATTATATTTAAAACTATTGATACTTTACTTTATAAATTATTTGGTTTTATTTTAAATGAGATAGTATTGAATTGTTTTGGAAATGGAAATGATATATTATTGAATTGGGTTTTGAAATGGAAATAATACATTGATAATTTGGGTTTGAAATAGTAGTAATATTTTGGTTTAAAGTATATACTATTTTGAAGTAAAGGATATGTTTTGAAATGGCAAAAATTGTGTTTTTAAAAGTATATATATTTGTATATGACCACGGTGTTATTATAACGATTGGTTGTTAAAGAGACCGGGATCGGATATGGACATACTCTCTGTCGATACCGAAAACCACTTTGACAACTGTGTACGCGGTGGAGTTTCCAGAATGAAGTAGGATGGTGGCGACGTTCTTAAGGTATGTTACGTGGACCCAACTCCCGTGAGTTGGCATAAGGTGGCTAAAACAGGAGCGATCTCGGACCAGTGAGGTAGCACCTCTTCTCGGACACATTTCTTCGATATTATACTCTTACTTGTGATTGATTAGATGGCCATCCTCCGATTTGGGAGTGTTGTTCGAGATGGACGGTAGTGGCTGCTATGCGCTCCATCAGTCCGTGTGCGTAATTGGTATATCTACCCTGACATTGCCTAGTTGTGCCGTGTCACCTGTGACGACCCGCCCTTCTCGACCCTCGAAAATCGACACAAAATACTCAACAGTATAATATGCCGACGATCGAATGCCGAAACAGACAAATTGTAGAAGAATAAGAAAGTAGATAGAAGAAGAAAGAACCAACCAAATCAGAATCTCACAATCGCAGCGGATAAAATATAATATATAGAACAGAACTTTACACAAATCAAAACTATATCTATTTATATACAATACATCATCATCAGAGTATATCAATACAACCAACCATAATGAGATACATGACTAACAACAATCATAGCAGCGGAATATAAACAAGTACGAATAATACGCCTCGACTCCAGCTCCTCTTCTGCTCCATAGCAACCTATCCTGTAATATACTCGGTCTGACCCGAGCATTATAATAAAATAACAACCGAGTCAGTCTGGAATACCAGCGCATCATAAATACACCCAATTGATTATTAAAGATTCAAAAATCCTTTGAAAACAAAAGCATCTCGTAAGACCACGCCACAAATAAACATGTCGGGTTTTTACCTTACGATAGCTAAAACACTTTTTATAGAAATCCTCTGATATTATAATAGTGTCTATTTACAAATACTTATAAAATAGCCGAAATTGTTACATCTATTAAATTCCGGCATACTAGCCACAACGTGGGTAATACAAACAAAACTCGTACAAGGCACGTAGGGAGAATGGATTTCCAACGAATGACTAGGCACTGGGGTACCACCTATCACAGTACGTGGCCTAGATCACAGTACCGAGGAGTACACCCGCTCCCCTGCAACACAAGGCCGGAATCATCCCTTACTGGATAATTCCAAGTAAAATCACCCCACGGTTGTGATCAGCAACCGCACCACTAAGCCGAAAAAAGGGACATCTAGACAGGGATGACCTTACTCTCAAGTGGGGGCTACCCACGAAGCCTTGCTGCATAACCCCTGATTTTCAGTCATTCCCGGTTGATGAGGCTTGAGGCTTAGCGTTATCTTTACAGAACATTTCACTTTGAATGCTCATCGTCCACCTGACGATGTCACGAAAGCATTCGTCCATACAAGTCCGTCCCGGGTCCGAACGGAACCGAAGGCACTACCCCTACTACATCCATTTTGGAAATATCCTCAGGATTAGTAGCGACTAGCCCTTGCACTTCACTGCTCCATCTTCGACTCCGAAATCGTTTTCGCGAAACGTACAAACCGGATCGAAGTGGTTTTCGAGTCTCCAGACCTAGAATCCCGGTATACGGAAACTCGATCCCGGTCTCTTCGAAACGATCAGCGCATTTGGCCAATATTGATAGTCGGTGATTTAAGTATCAATTAATGTTCACAAACATCCATACACATCCATCACACAATAAATAATCTCCATATTATTTATTTTCTTCTAATATCTTTCAAAGATATATTTTCACATTTTCAAAACTCGTTTGAAAACAATTTTCCACTCTTCCTTTACAAAGTAAATCTTTTATCCTTTATTCCCATCGGAAATAACCAAGTATAAAACAATTTGCATTTAAAACAGTTAAAAATACTTTATACTGAAATATACTTTAAAATATGAAAATTACTTCTATTTATTTACTCAAAATATAAATTTAAAATATGTGAAAAAAACTAGTTATTAACACATAAACTTTGATTTAAAAATAAGGGTTTTAGTTTAACTAAATTCAAAATAGCGTTATAAGAAGAAAAATGCTAATTTTAACAACTTAAGCTAAAACCAACTTTTAAATAAATCCATTTGTAAAAATAATTGCTAATATACTCCCAAATTATTACGGTATTAAAAATTATTAATTTATTTCTTAAAAAATAACGATTTCTTAAAAATACTTTTAAAACGATTTAAAACTTAACCTTAGTTAAATAAAATCTTTTTATAAACATTTACTTGGTTTTCCCAGGGAAACACTTTCCCGTTTCAAAACATTCCAAAGTATTCTTTCATATAAATCCACTGATTTATTTCAAGTCAATTATGTTTTACAACATAAATCCCAAATCCCATATTTAACTATGACTTCATCCGAAGTTCATACCCAATTTCCCATATCCGGAAATTCATTTTTAAATCATAGTTTAAAACATTTTAAATTAAACATTTTTGGTGAATTTCCAATGGAAGCCAAATTTCCAATTCACTTAATTAAATTCCAATGAAATACGGCATTTCAAAACATTCTATTTTTCATTTGAACTTGTTAATTTATATTCGGAAACTCCATTTTAACATATTTTTAATTTCCGGATAACATTAGTCATTATTAAAATAAACACCGTTATTTTAAACAATTTATAATTTCATAAATTAAATCTCCAGAAAATTTATATTGCATATTTATCGATTGATAAATTTTCCCACAATATTAAATCCCAATTTTACCAATTTTTCATTTCCCATTCCAAACCAGATTTCAAATTCTATTTTTCAAAAATTCTTAATTTAACAATTTACTTATTTCGTAAAAACCCAATTTTGTCCATTTATAAATTAAATTCTGTAATTATGATTTATACAACAATTTCACAACACAATTAAATTTCCAGATTTATCAATCACAACATATAAACATGTATTCACTAACAATTATAAAATAATTGCTACAATTGTGAGGAATCCAGTTGGATCCCTCCAACCTGTTTCTCCCTGCATCACAGATATTAGCACATCACAATATAAATATCAATCCAGACTGATAATAACAATTATATTCAGCCATCCACACAGATATTTAAATATTAACTATTTAAAATGCCTAGCATCCAGATGTGAGTGAGAAAAACTCACTTTGAGTTCGGCGAGCGTTCGAAATTTAAATTAAGCCGGACAATGTCCGATTTAACCCAAATTCCTACTTGCCCGAAATGACTCCGGATCTGCGCCATCACGTAGCACTCGTTTCTGCGATTCCAACGCTACCAGAATCATCGAATTCTAAATACGTATGAAGGAGTTACGGTTTTATAAAGTTTTGAATTGAATTTTAAAACAAATATATATTTTTTTTTCTTTATACCATCTTAGCCGTACATCAAGAAGAAAGAAAACAGGCCGCATCTCTCCTCTTCCCACATGCGTTCGTTACCAGCAAACCAAACCCACCATCAATTTGCTTTGACCGTCCAAACACCTCCCCCAACGTCCACCAGAACATGATCAACACCCACCACGACGAAGCCCTTCGCCGTCACAACCTATGCCCCAGATTTCACGAAGCTCGGCAGCCTCCTCATCTCGAGATTTGAACTCGAACGCGGCCCCTTCATGGCAAAACTTCCTTCAATCCACTCAACGATATTCGTTCTCCACCGTACAACTCGAAGAGCTCGGTGAACTCTTCATCTTCGTAGTTGGGAGATTTCGCTATAATTGCGTGAAGGAGGAGGAAATCGAAGAGGAAGGTAGCGAGATATCGGCCATTGAACCCTAAACTGCGGCGGCTAACGTTTGAGCTAGGGTTTAACAAATATAGATGTATATATAATATTGTTTTAATATTATTAAATTAATATAATTTCTCAAATTAACAGTTCACGCAAACGACCTCCAATTCTCACGTTCCGACAGGCTATCCTGGGGGTTTTCCGTGTTCCAGACACAATGGAACAGGTTTCGTAAGCTAATTTGATAGTATGCGCGAGATACAGAATTAAACGATCAATTTAAAATTAAATCGGTTAAATCGATTTCGATGCGTTTCGAGCTGCCACCGTCAAACGACAACTCCGATTGCTATGAAAATTGAAATCCGGTAATAACTAACTATTTCGGATCCAACGGAACTGGTTTCGTTGAATTCCGAGACTGCGCCCCGGAAGGCTATTTTAACTCGTCTATTAATTCGGGCGATTTCTAAAATCGTCGAAAACGCTTCAAATTTCACTTTTAAAATTTTCTTAACTTAACAATAAATCATATAAAATTTATAATCACATTAAAAATCATTCTGGCTTAGGCCAGACCCAAATCTGCTTAAATTGCATTTTAATAATATTAAATTCATTTTTAAATTAATATAAAATCCCAAATAATAATTTATTCACTTTAAAATTCATCTAAAAATCCAACAATATTATTTATACCCAATTGAGCTTAAAAATACATTTAAACACCATTTTTATAATCATTTATCCCAAATTCACCTTTTATCCCAATTTCGAATATTTAATTATTATTATCCAATTTCAAATTAAACCTCCACATTAGAAATTATCACTTGTTATTTTAGTTTAAACCAATTCTTTATATTTCAAACCAATTCAAAATCCACATTGAACATTTAAAATGAATTAAATGTTCACAAATTCCGTACTCAAAATTCTGGGATGTTACATTCCTTCCCCCTTATAAAAATTTCGTCCCCGAAATTTGCTAAGGTAGGAACATACTTCCCAACCCATTTACTTACCCAATTTGCTTAGTTAAAACTTATATTCACTTTCCCAAAATCCTTTAGCCCAATCCCATACTCAATTGCTACATTTACTCTAAAGCCTTTATTTTTAACCTTTCCAAAATAACTTTACTAGTTAATAAAAAAATTTCCCAAAAACCCCAAAAATTTTCTAACTCCCAAAATTTCTGGAAAATTTTGGCGGAGTCTCCTTTGTACGGAGGAGCTTCTGCGATATCGCAGGATACACAAATATATATACATCGGCTCACACGGCCGGAAACCAAAATATAACACAATATATATCATTTTTCCAATTATATTTGCGTAGGCGTACCTTTTTTAGCAAATTTTTAATAGCTAGCGGCTAATATAACGCATATACGCGCTCCAACTCTCTCGAACGCCTTCCGTACCTGTACTTACTCAACAACTCATCAGTTTTCAAAGATATGAGCATTTTCATAATATTTCCAATATAAATGCAAGCCAAACATATCCATTTCATAACCAAACCAAGCAACTTCATCATTAACAATGTTAACCATATTTTATCAACAATTTAAAGGTTTCAATCACATTCGAATTACTTATTCAAGTCTACTTCATTTTATTTCACTTGAATGCCTTAAATTCAAGTTTCGCTACATACAATCTATATTAATTATAAACAATCCATTTCTATTTCAATATGATTAACATATGCCTCTCTTACATTTTTAAATTTAACTTACATTCCAAATTTGATTTACAATCAAACTTCATTTTAAACTTGAAACATTTGCATTTCTTTTATAATCCATTTCCATTCATATGCAAACATTACTTATTAAAATGCAACCCATTCTGATTGATTCAAAACTAATTCCATTCTCTCTTTAAATCAATTCACTTGCATTTATATACAAACTTTTGAATTAGATTCCAATCCATATCAATTTATTCAAAGGTCAACTTCAATTGCTTTTTAAACAACTCAATTCTGAATACATGCAAATTTTCACGCCATTCAAGCAAAACTTATTGTCACTTAAGCTTATCACCATTCAAAATTAATTTCAACTTGGATGTGTATTAATTTTATTCAATTTTTGCATTGTTCACAATCCAAGTATTTTCTTTTCCGAATGCAATTGTTAAATTCAATATTTCCTTTACATTTTAATCTCATTAACCAATTCAAATTTACATTAATATCATTCATTCCTGAGTTATTTACAACTCTTATATTTTTAACTCATCACATTAATTAATTTAAAACTCATTTCACTTGCATTTCAGTTTATTTCCTAACAAATTTCATTCGGAATTACTTAAATAAGCCCATTCACAATCATTTGTTTTTCTTCCAAGTTACTTAAGTTCTTTCACGAAATTTCCATCATCTTCTTATACCAATTTTATTTTATTTTCATTTGATTCTCATTCAAATCAAATTTCAATTCCTTTACAACTTAAATGCTCTTTGTTTATTTATCCAATCCATGTACAAATTTATTTTATTAACAAAGAGACCATTTAAATTATTTCTCTCATTTGAATTTACCTACAATTCAAACCATCACTATTATAAGTTAATTCCATTATTCATTCACACTCTCAACATTTATTACCAAAATTAAACCCCAATCCAAATCAGGCGTTATATTTACCTTCACATTTTAATCAACTATCAAAATTCTATTTATTGCAATACAAATTCCATTTAATTTAGCTTA
Source organism: Allium fistulosum (assembly GCA_030737815.1). Classification (NCBI taxonomy): domain Eukaryota; kingdom Viridiplantae; phylum Streptophyta; class Magnoliopsida; order Asparagales; family Amaryllidaceae; genus Allium; species Allium fistulosum. Next base: position 304,512,043 of record CM060902.1, read on the forward strand.
CACAAGATTTATTTCCAAACAATCATTTGGATTTAATAGAGTAAGCATTACTTCATTCAACATCATTCAACTGAATTAAATTTCCATTAAACTCAATTCTTATCCCATTTTAATTCAAGGTTAACTAAATTATATATGCATTTTCAATTTAATTCCTTTCCAGAATTTATTCAAGTTCATCTAAATTTTATTTAGCCCACCTGAATTTAAACCATTTCCTTTACTACCTTTAATAAGAATTTAATTACATTCATTCTTATTCATAACACAACAGAAATTTTAATATTCAGCTTAATTCCATCTTAGTCGAAGTTAAACCAAATTCAATTTAATCTTAATTCTCCCTATCCAAGTTCAACTTATTTACTAACTTCAGTTCACTTACCTCTTTTATATTTTATAATTGTTTCACCTTACTTTGCATTCCATTTAAAACTAAGTTCGGATCCACCATTCCACTTAACCATTTTTATTTGTGATTATAATTCCATTTTACTTGAGTTAAAATCAAATCTTCCATTCTCAAGTTCTCCAACTTATTTACTTATAAGTTTATATTGCTCATTTCAAACCAATCCACATTTTTATAATCACAATGTCAAATTTTAACACTTAATAACTTAAGAATATGAATTCATTTGCACAATCATAAGCATTTACATTTCACCATTATCTCAACTTCCATTTAATTCCAATTCATTTAGATTTAATTCAATTTCAAATTCTTAATTTTATTTGACTTATCATAAGTTAAATCCAGATATATTCCATTCACCTTCATTTATTCGAAGTAAATTTACATTCCCTATATACTCAATTCTTTTTTTAAATCAACTTTCCTTTATAAATTATGTAGTTGAATCATTTCAACTTTCACATTTTTATTTTAAAATAGAATTTCCAGAATTCAATTTACCCGGATTTATTTCAAAACCAATTCGAAATAAAAATCAACACATTTCTCTTTTGATATTCAAATCAAATACCAAATTCCAAAACAAACTGCTTTTACCAAACAATTTTCCTTTGAAAATTCCAAAATCACTTGTTTCCCAAACAAGTCCAAACAATTTCATAACCAACTATTTTGGTAGCAATCCATCACTTTAGAAACTCGAAAATAAATTCTAATGATGTGGCCAGCATCATCAGGACTATTTTCCAGCGACTGAAGTGAGTTCAATGCTTTCCACTTCCAAAATTCACCTCAAAACAATTTCTATTCAAAAATATTTCCCCAAAATATACTCCATTCTTACAAATGCTTTTGAAAACATTTCTAACATTTCCACAAAGTCAAACTCCCAAAACTTTGTTTAATTCCATTTGAAATCCCTTTCAAAATTTCCGGGGTCAAAATTCTAGTTTAAATCAAATTTTAATTTTTACTTTTCTTATTTAAAACATATCCAGTCAATTCCATTTGGTTATAAACCATTTTAATATTTTAACTTCTTATTTTCTTATATATCATTTCAAATTTTAGATCATGTTTTAATTTTTTATTTGATTATAGAAGAAACAACCAAACAAGCATCCAATACATATAATAATTTAGAAAATTATTTCTTTTTATATCAAAATACAATTTTGGGTAAAATTATTTCATTTACCCACTTTAAAAATAATACTATGTCGGTTTATCTTGTTTAAGAGTTTAGAAACCCCTATCGATACGGTTGTACTTCCCGCATCGACCAAAATTCATAAACACTCAACCGATAAGTCAACACAGTACAAAACCAATTTTATATTCACTAACAAGTACGCTCTCATAGCTATTATTACACTCAGCTCATTATAGAGTACTATTGACTCTATTTAATGAGAAATTTCCCACCAAAGCCTAGGTTGTCGCCAACCTAAGCTCTGATACCAAGTGTGACGACCCGCCCTTCTCGACCCTCGAAAATCGACACAAAATACTCAATAGTATAATATGCCGACGATCGAATGCCGAAACAGACAGATTGTAGAAGAATAAGAAAGTAGATAGAAGAAGAAAGAACCAACCAAATCAGAATCTCACAATCGCAGCGGATAAAATATAATATATAGAACAGAACTTTACACAAATCAAAACTATATCTATTTATATACAATACATCATCATCAGAGTATATCAATACAACCAACCATAATGAGATACATGACTAACAACAATCATAGCAGCGGAATATAAACAAGTACGAATAATACGCCTCGACTCCAGCTCCTCTTCTGCTCCATAGCAACCTATCCTGTAATATACTCGGTCTGACTCGAGCATTATAATAAAATAACACCCGAGTCAGTCTGGAATACGAGCGCATCATAAATACACCCAATTGATTATTAAAGTTTCAAAAATCCTTTGAAAACAAAAGCATCTCGTAAGACCATGCCACAAATAAACATGTCGGGTTTTTACCTTACGATAGCTAAAACACTTTTTATAGAAATCCTCTGATATTATAATAGTGTCTATTTACAAATACTTATAAAATAGCCGAAATTGTTACATCTATTAAATTCCGGCATACTAGCCACAACGTGGGTAATACAAACAAAACTCGTACAAGGCACGTAGGGAGAATGGATTTCCAACGAATGACTAGGCACTGGGGTACCACCTATCACAGTACGTGGCCTAGATCACAGTACCGAGGAGTACGCCCGCTCCCCTGCAACACAAGGCCGGAATCATCCCTTACTGGATAATTCCAAGTAAAATCACCCCACGGTTGTGATCAGCAACCGCACCACTAAGCCGAAAAAAAGGGACATCTAGACAGGGATGACCTTACTCTCAAGTGGGGGCTACCCACGAAGCCTTGCTGCATAACCCCTGATTTTCAGTCATTCCCGGTTGATGAGGCTTGAGGCTTAGCGTTACCTTTACAGAACATTTCACTTTGAATGCTCATCGTCCACCTGACGATGTCACGAAAGCATTCGTCCATACAAGTCCGTCCCGGGTCCGAACGGAACCGAAGGCACTACCCCTACTACATCCATTTTGGAAATATCCTCAGGATTAGTAGCGACTAGCCCTTGCACTTCACTGCTCCATCTTCGACTCCGAAATCGTTTTCGCGAAACGTACAAACCGGATCGAAGTGGTTTTCGAGTCTCCAGACCTAGAATCCCGGTATACGGAAACTCGATCCCGGTCTCTTCGAAACGATCAGCGCATTTGGCCAATATTGATAGTCGGTGATTTAAGTATCAATTAATGTTCACAAACATCCATACACATCCATCACATAATAAATAATCTCCATATTATTTATTTTCTTCTAATATCTTTCAAAGATATATTTTCACATTTTCAAAACTCGTTTGAAAACAATTTTCCACTCTTCCTTTACAAAGTAAATCTTTTATCCTTTATTCCCATCGGAAATAACCAAGTATAAAACAATTTGCATTTAAAACAGTTAAAAATACTTTATACTGAAATATACTTTAAAATATGAAAATTACTTCTATTTATTTACTCAAAATATAAATTTAAAATATGTGAAAAAAACTAGTTATTAACACATAAACTTTGATTTAAAAATAAGGGTTTTAGTTTAACTAAATTCAAAATAGCGTTATAAGAAGAAAAATGCTAATTTTAACAACTTAAGCTAAAACCAACTTTTAAATAAATCCATTTGTAAAAATAATTGCTAATATACTCCCAATTTATTACGGTATTAAAAATTATTAATTTATTTCTTAAAAAATAACGATTTCTTAAAAATACTTTTAAAACGATTTAAAACTTAACCTTAGTTAAATAAAATCTTTTTATAAACATTTACTTGGTTTTCCCAGGGAAACACTTTCCCGTTTCAAAACATTCCAAAGTACTCTTTCATATAAATCCACTGATTTATTTCAAGTCAATTATGTTTTACAACATAAATCCCAAATCCCATATTTAACTATGACTTCATCCGAAGTTCATACCCAATTTCCCATATCCGGAAATTCATTTTTAAATCATAGTTTAAAACATTTTAAATTAAACATTTTTGGTGAATTTCCAATGGCAGCCAAATTTCCAATTCACTTAATTAAATTCCAATGAAATACGGCATTTCAAAACATTCTATTTTTCATTTGAACTTGTTAATTTATATTCGGAAACTCCATTTTAACATATTTTTAATTTCCGGATAACATTAGTCATTATTAAAATAAACACCGTTATTTTAAACAATTTATAATTTCATAAATTAAATCTCCAGAAAATTTATATTGCATATTTATCGATTGATAAATTTTCCCACAATATTAAATCCCAATTTTACCAATTTTTCATTTCCCATTCCAAACCAGATTTCAAATTCTATTTTTCAAAAATTCTTAATTTAACAATTTACTTATTTCGTAAAAACCCAATTTTGTCCATTTATAAATTAAATTCTGTAATTATGATTTATACAACAATTTCACAACACAATTAAATTTCCAGATTTATCAATCACAACATATAAACAGGTATTCACTAACAATTATAAAATAATTGCTACAATTGTGAGGAATCCAGTTGGATCCCTCCAACCTGTTTCTCCCTGCATCACAGATATTAGCACATCACAATATAAATATCAATCCAGACTGATAATAACAATTATATTCAGCCATCCACACAGATATTTAAATATTAACTATTTAAAATGCCTAGCATCCAGATGTGAGTGAGAAAAACTCACTTTGAGTTCGGCGAGCGTTCGAAATTTAAATTAAGCCGGACAATGTCCGATTTAACCCAAATTCCTACTTGCCCGAAATGACTCCGGATCTGCGCCATCACGTAGTACTCGTTTCTGCGATTCCAACGCTACCAGAATCATCGAATTCTGAATACGTATGAAGGAGTTACGGTTTTATAAAGTTTTGAATTGAATTTTAAAACAAATATATATATTTTTTTCTTTATACCATCTTAGCCGTACATCAAGAAGAAAGAAAACAGGCCGCATCTCTCCTCTTCCCACACGCGTTCGTTACCAGCAAACCAAACCCACCATCAATTTGCTTTGACCGTCCAAACACCTCCCCCAACGTCCACCAGAACACGATCAACACCCACCACGACGAAGCCCTTCGCCGTCACAACCTATGCCCCAGATTTCACGAAGCTCGGCAGCCTCCTCATCTCGAGATTTGAACTCGAACGCGGCCCCTTCATGGCAAAACTTCCTTCAATCCACTCAACGATATTCGATCTCCACCGTACAACTCGAAGAGCTCGGTGAACTCTTCATCTTCGTAGTTGGGAGATTTCGCTATAATTGCGTGAAGGAGGAGGAAATCGAAGAGGAAGGTAGCGAGATATCGGCCATTGAACCCTAAACTGCGGCGGCTAACGTTTGAGCTAGGGTTTAACAAATATAGATGTATATATAATATTGTTTTAATATTATTAAATTAATATAATTTCTCAAATTAACAGTTCACGCAAACGACCCCCAATTCTCACGTTCCGACAGGCTATCCTGGGGATTTTCCGTGTTCCGGACACAATGGAACTGGTTTCGTAAGCTAATTTGATAGTATGCGCGAGATACAGAATTAAACGATCAATTTAAAATTAAATCGGTTAAATCGATTTCGATGCGTTTCGAGCTGCCACCGTCAAACGACAACTCCGATTGCTATGAAAATTGAAATCCGGTAATAACTAACTATTTCGGATCCAATGGAACTGGTTTCGTCGAATTCCGAGACTGTGCCCCGGAAGGCTATTTTAACTCGTCTATTAATTCGGGCGATTTCTAAAATCATCGAAAACGCTTCAAATTTCACTTTTAAAATTTTCTTAACTTAACAATAAATCATATAAAATTTATAATCACATTAAAAATCATTCTGGCTTAGGCCAGACCCAAATCTGCTTAAATTGCATTTTAATAATATTAAATTCATTTTTAAATTAATATAAAATCCCAAATAATAATTTATTCACTTTAAAATTCATCTAAAAATCCAACAATATTATTTATACCCAATTGAGCTTAAAAATACATTTAAACACCATTTTTATAATCATTTATCCCAAATTCACCTTTTATCCCAATTTCGAATATTTAATTATTATTATCCAATCTCAAATTAAACCTCCACATTAGAAATTATCACTTGTTATTTTAGTTTAAACCAATTCTTTATATTTCAAACCAATTCAAAATCCACATTGAACATTTAAAATGAATTAAATGTTCACAAATTCCGTACTCAAAATTCTGGGATGTTACATTCCTTCCCCCTTATAAAAATTTCATCCCCGAAATTTGCTAAGGTAGGAACATACTTCCCAACCCATTTACTTACCCAATTTGCTTAGTTAAAACTTATATTCACTTTCCCAAAATCCTTTAGCCCAATCCCATACTCAATTGCTACATTTACTCTAAAGCCTTTATTTTTAACCTTTCCAAAATAACTTTACTAGTTAATAAAAAAATTTCCCAAAAACCCCAAAAATTTTCTAACTCCCAAAATTTCTGGAAAATTTTGGCGAAGTCTCCTTTGTACGGAGGAGCTTCTGCGATATCGCAGGATACACAAATATATATACATCGGCTCACACGGCCGGAAACCAAAATATAACACAATATATATCATTTTTCCAATTATATTTGCGTAGGCGTACCTTTTTTAGCAAATTTTTAATAGCTAGCGGCTAATATAAAGAAGTGTTTTACAACTTGAAATTTGAAAAGGTGACTTAAATGGATATTTCAAACTTATATATATTTAAATGGGATATTTTGTTTATTTAAATTTGTAAATTGAAATTGTATTTAAATGTTATGGAAATGATTAAGTTAATATTTCAAAACTAAATAATTGTAAAGTGAATCTGATATGTATATAAATTTATCGAATTTAGTTTTGAAATATTGAATATTTAAAGCTTTGAAATATATTAAAATTGAAATGGCTTATTTTATGATTCAGATATGTATTTGAAATCAATAATTTGAAATGGTTTATTTAGAAGCTGAATCGAGTTGAAACTGATGATTTGAGATTTGATTTAATTAATTTTGTGGAATTCGAGTTAATTTGAATCGATTTGTGAAATTTGAGGAACTATCTTATTTTATAAAGAAATTTTAAATTATATTTAAAACTATTGATACTTTACTTTATAAATTATTTGGTTTTATTTTAAATGAGATAGTATTGAATTGTTTTGGAAATGGAAATGATATATTATTGAATTGGGTTTTGAAATGGAAATAATACATTGATAATTTGGGTTTGAAATAGTAGTAATATTTTGGTTTAAAGTATATACTATTTTGAAGTAAAGGATATGTTTTGAAATGGCAAAAATTGTGTTTTTAAAAGTATATATATTTGTATATGACCATGGTGTTTATAACGATTGGTTGTTAAAGAGACCGGGATCGGATATGGACATACTCTCTGTCGATACCGAAAACCACTTTGACAACTGTGTACGCGGTGGAGTTTCCAGAATGAAGTAGGATGGTGGCGACGTTCTTAAGGTATGTTACGTGGACCCAACTCCCGTGAGTTGGCATAAGGTGGCTAAAACAGGAGCGATCTCGGACCAGTGAGGTAGCACCTCTTCTCGGACACATTTCTTCGATATTATACTCTTACTTGTGATTGATTAGATGGCCATCCTCCGATTTGGGAGTGTTGTTCGAGATGGACGGTAGTGGCTGCTATGCGCTCCATCAGTCCGTGTGCGTAATTGGTATATCTACCCTGACATTGCCTAGTTGTGCCGTGTCACCTACCATATCGAGCTTTACTACGATTTATGATTTCTCCCGTAGCCTGTGGAGTATCGAGGGTAGCCCCCATTTGGGAGTATGCTAATACTGGATAGACTACTGGGACTATTACGTGTTAAGGTGGAAAATGTAAAGCCTTAATGCTATTTAAAAGTATGTTTATTTTATATTAGACATTATTATAATAGCGAATATTACTACATAGTAGATAGTTTAACGGATCCTTAGGGGATGGTTATCCCAACATCCTTTAAGTTACTTGTATTTCAGTTGATATTTCACTTGAGTTGGATTTATTGATATAAGAATGTTAATCCTGACTCGAGTGTTTTGTGTTTTGCTTTACGCTCGGGTCAGACTGAGTGATACAGCATTTGAGACTCACCTTTGGAGTTGGAGCTTCGCTTGGAGATCCAACTATCTATCGATCCTGCTTTCAGTTATTTAGTTGATTCCAGTGATGTATTCAGATCTTGTATTTGATTATTGTATTGAGACATTTATTGTATTTGAGACCTCTGTTGTATCTTGTTTAACTCTGTTATATATATAGTAGCTTCATGAACTACTATCCTTTTTTTTCCGCTGCATTATTGTTATATTACTCTGTGTCTGTGATCTGTAATTATTTTATTTACTGTATATGCTGAGTTTTGCCAAATTTTATTTACAATCCATTGTTTTGAATTATTCAAGTCCGACATGTGTGGATTTATTGTCGATTTGAATGGTCCAAAATATTGGGTCATTACATGTGGTATCAGAGCTCTGGTTTTATGCAAAACTCAGCATATGTAGTAAATTCAATTACAGAATCACTTTCGTTCGAGCTTGAATTCCTTCTTCTTTGACTCGGTTCCTTTGAATTTTGGAACGTTCACTTCGGTTCCAAAGTCCATTCGTGTCTCCCCTATTCGTGTCTTTTGATTCTAGAGTATCCCATAACCCTACTTCGAATGATCTCTATAATAAATCGGCGGTCTCGCCAATCTTCGAATAATTTGTACTGGGGTGAAACCCCTTTACAATCGGTATTGATTCACCGGAGATTTCTGTATCCTCGGTTTACGACACTGCTATCTTATGCTATACCTGAATTCTACCTCTGGTAATCGAATGTCGATTTGCTTCAGAATTCTACATCGATCTTATCTATGAAGTCACGGTTGGCTCGGTTAAGGTTGCCCGCGATTTATACAACTATATCCATCTTCCTGTTTGAAATGCAATCATCTAACCTTCGTTTTGAGCCTATCTATTTTAGATTAGAATTCTCTTTGATTAGAGTCCCTCTATATTTGGATCTCTATCCTTGTGTTGGAATCCAATTCTGGAATCATCGTGTGAGGGAGTGTATTTGTAATTAATATAAAATAGTTTATGTTTATAGTGTGTTGTTTGAGTTGTTGATGTTGGTTTGGATTTTCGATCGATTCGTTTGATCAACGCTATCGATAGGAATCCCAATACACTTGAACAGAGCAAACTAACACAATATAATTTTCAAATTTGATAAATGAAATAAATTTGTATGATTATATTATAAATATATAAGAAAAATTTTCTGGAATTAAAAGTTAAATAATTTGGTTGTTGAAAATGATAATATTTGATTATCATTTTATTGTTTTGTAAGTCATTGACTATTGCAAAATGACTATTGTTTATAAATTTATTTGGAATTGAAATGAATTTAAATTGAGAATTTAAGAATTAAATTTCTGGTGATTTCAAACTTTGTTTTAAAGTCTTAAAATGTGTATTATTTAAAGTATTTTCGAATAAAATGGTTTTCAAAGAATTTTAAATGTTTAAATCAGTGCTCTTCTCTTTATCGCTGGAAAATAATTTCGGTGATGACGACCGCATCATCGACATTCATTTTCGAGTTTTGAAGTGGAGAGACCATTTTGTAGTTTTTCTACATTTTGTTAAAAAAAATAAAAAAAAATAAATATAAATTTGATTTGAATCTCTGAAGTATGACTTGATTTATAATATATATATTGGTATATGATCATAGATTTAATTTGATATATAAAGTATATATATTTATATCTAAATGGTTTGAATTGAAATCGAAAATTTAACTCTTAAATTCTTAAATTCTTGAATAAAAATTTAAATTGGAATAGTTAAACTGGAAAAATTTTACTTGTATAATACCCAATTTCATTCTAATATAACTTACCTAAATTATTCAGAAGTTGAAAATGTAATTGGATAATATACAATATAAAGAAATTTATAAGTAAAATTTGAGTGGTTATAATAAATGTTATATACTTAAATTTTATTATAAAGATGTTAGTAGAGAGAAATAGAATAATAATTTAATTGAATAATAGATAAGACAAATAAAATTTGTTTTGAAGGAATTAATAAATTGAAATTAGATTAACTTATGGAAATACCTTGAATTTAAAATCAATTACTGAATATAAGTTAATTTAAATTGAAATTTATATGGTTTAAATTAATTTATATGGTTTAAATATATGTGGTAAGATATATTAAGTGGAATAAAGTTAATAATAATTTGGGAAAAAAAAAGAATTAAATTTGTTGAATAAAATATGAGTATAATAAATGATTATACAAATTGATGATTTAGAAATTTTAATTGAGGATGACTAGATAATAAGATAATTAATTTAGAAATAAATAGGTTGGTTTAACTTAAGTGAACTCAAATAGGTTAAAATTAATTAGTTTAATTTGAAACTTATATGGTTTTAATTTAATTGTTTTATTTGTATTTCAATCAATTTCTTTCTGGTTGTTTCTATTCTCCTACCTCTTTCCTTTTCGGGGACGAAAAGTTTTGAGTGGGGGAGAGTGTAACGACCCGTAAATTTCAGTGGTTTTATTTATTTAATTAATTGAACTTTTGTGAAATTTTTAACAATAGTCTTTTGAAATTTAAATTTAATATTTGGAATACGTCTATTTTAACATAGCAACTGGTAAATTTTCATCTGATAATATGGAAGTTTATTTTCTTGTGTAATTTTATTTCAATTCAAATCAGTTAAAAATTGATGGTAATAAAATGTTTTCCAAACTTGAATATTTTTCTATAGAAAATTTGTAAATCATCTTCTGAGTGAGACGCCATCTTTCGTTTCGTCAGATTTGGACTTCTATTGCTCCGTTTCCCTTATTTTCGGAAAATTTGTAGCATTTCCGGTACCAATTATCGACTTTTGATCGAATGATCGTACCACTAATATTTGTATACCATTTTGATCGTCTCGTCGTGCTGATCTCAAAAGCATATTCATTTGGATGTTTCGGAGTCCGGAAGACGACGAAATCTACGGAAACAATTTTCGTATCAGTTTCATATTTTGAGCCTTTTTGTTTCGGTGCGTCTTTTCAATACCCACGTGAAATTGAAGAGCCATCAGCTATTAATAATTTCAGCCAGCTATTTGATTGATGACTTTTGCTATTACTAGCTTTGATTTTTCACTGGTTCGTTATGCATATCTCTGTCTCTTGCCTTTCTTTTACTTTCGATCTGTCTTTATAATATAATAAAGTAAATCAATGTTTCAGCCTGGAGACATTTTATTTTTCCCAAGCATCTGCTAGTTTTCTCGTCCCTGCCCCTTCATTTCTCAAATTCTCCGCCTTGTCAACCAAACAGTCATCTCACCATCTCCTACATGGCCTCGGCAACACCACGCGACTCACCACTCAACACCACTTAACCCGCTCATCACCCCAGCAGCACTCGCAACCCAAGACCCGTCTTCCTTGCTTCCCTCCACCTCACCTTAACCCACCACCTGCCCACGCTTTCACCCCACCGCCTACAGCACAAGATCCCACACGCTCGGCACGCACAGTACCCAACACGGCCACCTATCACCTTGAGCCTCGTCTCCTATTTTGTCTCGCCCAAGCACAGCCAAAGGCCAAACCCACCACCATTCCTCCATGTCTTTCAGCAGCCGATGTTTCTTCCGCCACCTGCTGCTTTCTTCTCTCCGCCTTCTCTTTCCCACCAAGTGCTTGTTTAAGGTATATAGTTTACATTATAACATAGGTTACGTTTGTATATATGGTATTTTATATATTTATACTATATATTTTCTATTTGTAAGTTTATACATATTCTAGTTTATATATATTTCAGTGGGTTTAAAATGTTGTTTTATTTTGAAAACTGTTTATATATGATTTTGGTTTATATATATATAGTATATAAGTTTTATACTTTAAACACACATTAGTTTATTAAGTATATAAGGTTATATATATGTGTGTTTGTTTATATATGTGTTGCCTGCACATATATATCAGCCTATTCATTTTAGCATATTGATAGCTTGCTTTTGGCAACGGAAATTTAGTGTATATATATTATTTAGAAGGTATGTTATATACACATGTTTTGAAATGCAGTATATACTTAAATAGGCTATGTCGGTTTTATACCAGCTTGTATACTTATTGATATATATTCGATTTCAGAGTGTATATATAACAGTTGTTTTAGTTTAAGTATATATATAACTATTTCATTTATATTTTAGTACATTTAGTTATAAAATGTAAATGTTTATATTACAGTTTCATATACATTGTAGGTTTATATAAGTTGGTAGACATATTTAGTAATAAAGATGAATTTATACCAATATAAAAGTTTATACAGATTTAACAACTTCTGTTTATGTACATATAATAGTTGTATATATATGTATATTCGGTGATTTAAGTTATATCTGATTGTACAAATTTTAAAGTATATATGGTATATGTTATCTGTTAGTATATATAAATTCTTTATATACATAGAGTTTCACAATTTGTTAGATGGATATTCGAGTTATATATATACACGTATTGCTTTACTATTTAGTTATATATTGGCTTATTAAACTATTGATATAAAGGTATATATATATGTGTGTGTGTGTGTGTGTTATATAGTATGAGTTTACATTTATATGATGAGTCTGTTATCAAAATGTCTTTACAGTGCAGTAGATTTTGTTTGAATCATTTTGGTTAGCACATAGATATTTGCATACTTGTTGCTTTATATAGTATGTATATATATATATATATATGGGTTGCAAAGATGTTATTATATAGTGTGAGTCAGTTTATATATATACAAGTTATATTACCTATGGCTGTAGTGTTTTAAAATATGTTTATAGTAGTAAATTTTATTAATAATAATAAAGTAAGTATTTTGATTACAGTATCATATTTTAAAGGTTAAATAGCATGTTGTTGGTTATATTTAAAGTTGTGTGTGTGTGTATTTCATTTATATCAAATTGATTATGGTTCTTGATTTCAAATTTATCAGCTTGTCCGTCGAAATCGTGTCTATCGTGCTTTGCTTCGCAATTCGTGCTTGTGATTCGTAATTCCATATCAGTGTGTGTATCTGTGCCATCTCCTATTTTCTCTAGCCTCGAGAGGTGAGCAATCACTAACGATTAATGTTCTTATATTTATTAAATTCGATTTCAATTGAAACGTCAATTGAAATATGCTGCTGTTAGTTGTTCACATTGTTATATATATGTCATTATCTGTATCTGTTCACCCGTGACATCTGACACCATTATCTGTTATTTATATTGATGATATATTGCCTGTTACTATTGTTATTTTATTATCATATCTGTTATCCCTCTGCAAGTTCCCTGTTAGTATAGAATCACTATGGGTTGAAATGATACATACCCGAACGATCTTGTAGAATAGGAGAAAATCGTTATGGGTTGAAATGATAAACCCAAGCGGTTTTTAATTAATTGAATTTGGGATTGCGGGTTGAAAAGATATATACCCGTATATATATTTTAAATTTCGGATTGAAATGATAAATATCTGTATCACTTGACCATAGGATAGAAAACTATATACAGGCACCGTTGGTCTATATATAAATGTTTTGAAAATGATTTCTTTGGTTTTGAAAAGAAATATATGGTTTTGATAAATATTGATTTTTAAAGATTCATTAAAGTTGATTTAATAAAGTTGATAAATAATATGTTTAAGTATTTATTTAATATCTATATTTTCAAATATAGAATTTATAATGATTCGAAATTGATTGAAATTATATTTATTTAAGAATTATACTTAAATAAGTTTGATTTGAAATGTATTGAATTTGAAATTTAAAGAAGTGTTTTACAACTTGAAATTTGAAAAGGTGACTTAAATGGATATTTCAAACTTATATATATTTAAATTGGATATTTTGTTTATTTTTAAATTTGTAAATTGAAATTGTATTTAAATGTTATGGAAATGATTAAGTTAATATTTCAAAACTAAATAATTGTAAAGTGAATCTGATATGTATATAAATTTATCGAATTTAGTTTTGAAATATTGAATACTTAAAGCTTTGAAATATATTAAAATTGAAATGGCTTATTTTATGGTTCAGATATGTATTTGAAATCGATAATTTGAAATGGTTTATTTAGAAGCTGAATCGAGTTGAAACTGATGATTTGAGATTTGATTTAATTAATTTTGTGGAATTCGAGTTAATTTGAATCGATTTGTGAAATTTGAGGAACTATCTTATTTTATAAAGAAATTTTAAATTATATTTAAAACTATTGATACTTTACTTTATAAATTATTTGGTTTTATTTTAAATGAGATAATATTGAATTGTTTTGGAAATGGAAATGATATATTATTGAATTGGGTTTTGAAATGGAAATAATACATTGATAATTTGGGTTTGAAATAGTAGTAATATTTTAGTTTAAAGTATATACTATTTTGAAGTAAAGGATATGTTTTGAAATGGCAAAAATTGTGTTTTTAAAAGTATATATATTTGTAAATGACCACGGTGTTATAATAACGATTGGTTGTTAAAGAGACCGGGATCGGATATGGACATACTCTCTGTCGATACCGAAAACCACTTTGACAACTGTGTACGCAGTGGAGTTTCCAGAATGAAGTAGGATGGTGGCGACGTTCTTAAGGTATGTTACGTGGACCCAACTCCCGTGAGTTGGCATAAGGTGGCTAAAACAGGAGCGATCTCGGACCAGTGAGGTAGCACCTCTTCTCGGACACATTTCTTCGATATTATACTCTTACTTGTGATTGATTAGATGGCCATCCTCCGATTTGGGAGTGTTGTTCGAGATGGACGGTAGTGGCTGCTATGCGCTCCATCAGTCCATGTGCGTAATTAGTATATCTACCCTGGCATTGCCTAGTTGTGCCGTGTCACCTACCATATCGAGCTTTACTACGATTTATGATTTCTCCCGTAGCCTGTGGAGTATCGAGGGTAGCCCCCATTTTGGGAGTATGCTAATACTGGATAGACTACTGGGACTATTACGTGTTAAGGTGGAAAATGTAAAGCCTTAATGCTATTTAAAAGTATGTTTATTTTATATTAGACATTATTATAATAGCGAATATTACTACATAGTAGATAGTTTAACGGATCCTTAGGGGATGGTTATCCCAACATCCTTTAAGTTACTTGTATTTCAGTTGATATTTCACTTGAGTTAGATTTATTGATATAAGAATGTTAATCCTGACTCGAGTGTTTTGTGTTTTGCTTTACGCTCGGGTCAGACTGAGTGATACAGCATTTGAGACTCACCTTTGGAGTTGGAGCTTCGCTTGGAGATCCAGCTATCTATCGATCCTGCTTTCAGTTATTCAGTTGATTCCAGTGATGTATTCAGATTTTGTATTTGATTATTGTATTGAGACATTTATTGTATTCGAGACCTCTGTTGTATCTTGTTTAACTCTGTTATATATATAGTAGCTTCATGAACTACTATCCTTTTGTTTCCGCTGCATTATTGTTATATTACTCTGTGTCTGTGATCTGTAATTATTTTATTTACTGTATATGCTGAGTTTTGCCAAATTTTATTTACAATCCATTGTTTTGAATTATTCAAGTCCGACATGTGTGGATTTATTGTCGATTTGAATGGTCCAAAATACTAGGTCGTTACATATTTCCAAGGCGTGCTCCTCAATGGTACTGTCTAGCTGGCATCCTATGAAATCTCAAGTCGCTTAATACTTCTTTATTTGGAAAGATGGACCCTCGATCAGTCACTTAATACCTTATCCAAAAGCGGACCCCTGTAGAGATAGCACCTAGTGTGTCCCTTGGGCCATTTAAAACTTCATTTAGGGGAAAAGAGGTGGGCCCTCAAATAACCACTTAATACCTCAAGACCTCGAAGCAGGCCCTTCGTATTATGACCCATACTCATAATGACGTCTCGTATTAGTCCGACTATTCGTAGGAACTTGTAGCTAGATTAGCTGGGCAGATTTTGCCTATAGAATTTAGGACTAACCACGCATCACTATAAATATTTATCATAAGGATATCTCACATCAATAGTAAGAGTACACAACTGCTAGTAGCCTCATAGTGAAGGGCAGACTTCTGTCATATAACTCTATTGTCCTTACATCCTTATGAATTAGCCATAAATTAAACACACTCCACATATATTATAATACCCATCTCACCGTTTCAAAAATAAAGCCTTATAAGAAATCTTCCTTATTACGCCTTAGAATAATAATTAGGCTACATAAGAGTTTTTTCTTATTCTCGCTTAACAATCAATTACATTCCTAATGGGGGGAATAAATGAAAATAAATACCTAATTAACTATGCCATATACGCAATAATTACATGTTAATTACGCTAATAAAGATAAATAAATATTCGCGCCTAATAAATTCTAAACGCATGGATTTTACGCACTAAATGAGAGTTAAATGTCAATTTACTAACCAAATACTATTACAAGTCCTTTTTCTTTAAATTTGCAAGATTTCAACATACCAAAATAAGGGATTCCAATATCCAAAACAGGGAATAAATATTCATAACTAAAACTGCAATAATAGACTTGTAAATAAAATTGAAACTCAATTTATTACACTAATTCAATGGAATATCCTAAACAATAAGAATTCCAATCTAAATTCCATATTCTATTCAACTCCTCTTTTACAAAGAAATAGATAAGAAGGAAATTTGTATGGAATAAGTGGTGTAAACTACGAATAAAATCTGTAATCTAAACCCCTTATTTCATTGTAGAATCAAAAACTGAACCAAGGAAGAAGGAGAAGTGAAATAGCCTATGAAATTATCAAAAATTGCATAAACAAAACAAATTCCATCAAATTGATGCAAATAGTTGAATTGACATTTTGAAATTGTTTGCACAAAAAATGGACAAACACCTCAAAGTTGTATGATTTAGTGGATCTTATATTGTTCTTAGTGATTTGGGTGATTTATGCAAATATATGAAAAGCAGGGGCTAAACTGTAAAAAGACACACAGATTTATAGTGGTTCAGCCAGAATGTGCCTACGTCCACTTTATATGTTATTTCTCTTCTTTTGTTGTGATTACAAGTACAAAGCTTTGGTACAAGTAAAAGAAAGTTGTTTGAAAGTTCCTTCCGTGCTTGAGCTCTCAAACTTGTTTCCCATTGCTGTACCCCTGCCTCTCTATTTATAGAGTGAGGTTGGGGGCAGGGGTCTTGGATATATACAGCTGCTGGTGGGCCTGGGCTGAAGTGATCTGGCCTGGCAGTCTGGTTCGGCATCCTCTTGGTTCGGTCATGAGGTGGTTTGGTGATAGGTGGATGGGATTTGGTCCGGTGGTAGTTTGGATCGGTGGATGGGATTTGGTCCGGTTGTATTGGTTCGGTGGTAGTTTGGATCGGTGGAGAGGAGTGGATTCGGTTGATTTGGTTCGGTGGTAGTTTGGATCGGCAGTCTCGAGTGGAGCTTTGGTTCGGCAGTCTGGAATGGAGCTTTGGTTCGGCAGTCTGGAATGGAGCTTTGGTTCGGCAGTCTGGAATGGAGCTTTGGTTCGGCAGTCTGGAATGGAGCTTTGGTTCGGCAGTCTCGATTGGAGCTTTGGCTCGGCAGTCTGGAATAGGGTCGAAACGTACCCAACATTTGCCCCCCAAAGCGGGGCGTATGACGGCATACGTTGTGCTTTGTTTTGTCTCGAGTGACCGTATTCGGTACCTGAGTCGATCCGGCTGGTCCGGTCATTCAGCCTTCCCTTATAAATAAGGGGCTTAGGCCATCGCTTTTCCTATCAAGTGATTTAGCCGAACCAAGTTATTAAGCATTCTAGCTGGACCAGGTGATTTAGCCGAACCAAGTTGTTAAGCATTCTAGCCGGACCAAGTGATTTAGCCGAACCAGGTACTACTTTTTCTGCCGAGTGAACTGTTGTCTTGAAAGACCGAATGAACCATTGGCTCGTGCCACCGAATGAAATTCTTGAGTGATACGACCGAATGGACTATTGAGTTATACGACCGAATGAAGCTATTGAGTTATACGACCGAATGGACTATTGAGTTATACGACCGAATGAACCATTAAGTTATATGACCGAATGAACATGTGTTTCATACTTCGAATTTTTAAGCGAAATTCCAGATTACGCTGCTTGTATATTCTAACGATATACCTTTCCCATGTTTGCAGATAAAATGTCTCGAAAAGTTGAAACTCGATCAGATAAGAGGAGATCCGGGGGTGAAGGAGAGTCCTCGGCCGTGCCCCCAGCTCAATCAGGATCGGAGCGTCATGGGCCCGCCCCGAGGTCATTAGTGGATGGATATGGTCCCCAGGAGCTGCTGGATTCCCCGCCTGACTGCTTTCCTAGCTCTCTCAAAGAGGAGCAACTCGATGTTATATCTCGTTCCTTTGGGATCGATAGAGCCCTCATGCTGCTGCCGGGCCCAGGAGTCATGCCATACAGTCCTCCCGAAGGATACTTTGCTTATAGTAGGTACCATTGCATGTGTGGTGCTATCCCGCCTCTCAATGCTTGGATAGTCAGCTTCCTCACGTACCTGAAGGTGGCCCCATTCCAGCTTCAGCCCAACTCTTATGCCATATTGGTGAGCCTTTTTGTTATTTTTCGGAGGAAGTATGGTCGCGCCCCCTCCAACCGGGAGATCCGGTACTTGTATAATTTAAGGGTCTATAAGAAGGGGTCCCCATATGTTAGCTTGGAGTCTGCTGTGACCTTCAAGCCGGTCTTGGACCTGTACTCTAAATTCAGCATGTTCAAGAAAGAGTGGTTCTTTGTTAGGGACGACTCCGTCTCCATCCGGCGCTTTACCTCTGGATGTAAGTTGATGCTTTTACTTATAATTCTTATTCCGATTGCGATGCTTCTTCTCATACTTTCTCATTTTTGCTAGCGACAGGTGGCTTTCCGGTTGTGGAGACTGACCGCCTGGTTCAGACGGCGGCGGAGATAGAAGCCATTCTTGGGAAATACAGATCATCTGCCTACTTGATTAGAAATGCGATTCTTCTGGAATATAACTTGATCCTTCCGCAGCAGTCTGTAGTTAAGTTGAGGAAAACGGCGGAAGAGAGGGCGGCTGCTCAGGCTAAGGGAGGCGTTGCGGCAGAGGGCGGAAAGAGAAAACCATTCACGAAACCTCCAGTCGTCGGAGGTAAGAAACTTAAGAGGTCGGACGGTCCTTCTCCCAGCAATTGTCCACTTACTCAGGGGGAGATAGATGCGGAGGAAGAAAGAGGTGAGGCGGAGGGCGGAAGAGACGTTGAGCGTCTTGGTGATGATGGTGGCGATGGACAGGGTGGTGATGGTTCCAGGGCTCTATCTTCTGGGCAGGTAGGCGAAATGCAAGAGTGGACGGATGATGCTCTCCGCCAAGCTTTTGAGGGGTTGGATGATGATCCGGCTTTGGTAGAGAAGACCGGGAAGGCGGACAAAGCCGGGACTGGTGCAAGTGAGTCTTCTCCGGCTATTCCGGCCAAGGTGGCTCTGACGACTCAAGGTGAACTCTTGACCCCTACATGCTTCACTAATGATAGGGACTTAGGAATATTTTATGACCCGCTCCCGTCCTGGAATGAAATCCAGGACTTATTGCAGTATCCCACTCCTCCCCAGGGTTTGTACAACCACAGCTGTGTTTCTTTTCCTTTTCTAACTTGTAATCTACCGCGTTTCTTGAATCATATAGTAATGTAAGATCGTGACACTTGTTCTTTATATCAGGAGCAGGCAAGACGCCCAAAGCTTCAGACCTTCGACACAGGCTCGAGCAATATAAACTTTCCAAAATTTCTGCTAAGCCGAAGCCCTCAACCCAACGCTCCGGGGATGTAGTCGGATACCGTCCTCTTCTTGGGGTCATCGAAGAGGGTATTCAGCAGAGGAAGAGGAGTCATCCTTTATCCGAAACTTCGCTCGGTCCTCAGCCTCCGGCTCAGCCTATTCATGATATTACTGAGGAGGGCAGCGAGTTTGTACCTTCTCCACACCCGTCCGGAAACCCTTCTGTTGTTCATATCGACCGTCCCGATCTGGCCCGTAATCCATTCGCAGGTTATCCTGATCTGGATCCGGGTTCTCATGATATTACTTTTGACGAAGTCACTGGTGAACACCTTCTCCCCCGTAACCCCATGGTACGAGTACTTGATGAAGCCAAGTCCTTAGATCTCGATCTACTCACTACTCGTATAGTCACTATGGGAGACGAGGCCAAAGCTAATATAGATCGGGTGGCAGAGGAGACCAAGAAGCTGATGGGGCATCATGCTCGGCTGGTTAAGGCCGGAGAGGAGATTGGGAGCGCCAATATCCGACTTCGATTGGTGGTTTCGGATCAGGCCAAGCAGCTTGCGGATCAGGCCATCCAGATTTCTCAGCATGAGGCTGCTACTGGGCGTTTAAGGAAAACCATGGAAGAGGCCAGTCGGGCCGAATTGCGGAAAATGGAAGCTGCTTGCAAAGAGCGGATTGACATGGCTATTGCCACGGTGGACGAGGTTCGGAGAGCGGATCTCGAGCAGGTGGAGGAATTGTCCGAGAAACTTGAGGCTGCAGAACTTGCCCAAGCTAAGTTGAGGGAAGAGATGGAGGTGATGCGGAGGTCCCTTCAGGCTGATTGCTCGAGATACAGACTGGAGAGAGATGCTGCCGTCGAAAGGTTGTCGGCCTCCGATGCCCGGATGAGGGAGTTTGAGGAGAACGAGGGAATGATGGATGACATGCTCCAGGACATGTATTTCCGGACCTGGAAGCAGGGCAATCTCTCTTGGATGGATGATTATCCCAGGGTCATGGCCAAGACCTATCTTCGGGCTTTGGAGGAGGCTAAGGCTGATGCAGATAAAGAGGGTGGAACGGTCTTCAGTATGGATGTGGTCACTGCCCAATTTACCAAGGAGGAGAAAGTGGCGGTAAAGGAGGGTATGCGGCTGCTCGCTGCTGAAGAGGCAGGTGTGCAGGTGGAGGATGACGACCAGGACGGTCAAGAAGCAGGTGCTGGTAAGTTTCCCTTTCTAGTCTTTCCGTTAACTTGGTTACTCGTCACTAATGAATCCTTTTCATGACCGGACAGGCGGGCAAAAGAGCAAGGACAAGACTTCGATGTAACCGGCTCCCTGATTGGACCTGGAAAATTCTTTTTGTAGGCTTGGCAGTGTTGTATCTGTTAGTCTTAAGATAGTAGAGTAACTTCTAAGTTGTAATTCTTACTACTTGTAATAATCAACATTATTCTTGACGTGTAATTTTTTAACTTAAGCTGATTTTGTCGTTTCTTGAATATTTGTTGCTATTTCGACATATCGTATGAGAAATGTAGCTATGTATATTCTTGTAATTAAATTGTGTTTGATGTCAGATTCTGGTTTTAAATCATAGTCTCATGACTTGCAATGTCAGCGTGAGGTGTGAAAAAATTAAATTACAGTCATGCATCTGCACATAAAGGAAGAAAATACCGCCTTTCATGTTCTGTTTGTAAATGGCAGTTTCGAATATCTTGTATGACCGAGCATGGAAAGCAGTTGAATGCCCTGCCATCTGATTGTGAATCTCTGCATCCATTGGCGGGTATTTCTTACCCTGCATCCTGTACTTTATGGTTTGTTATAGAGGATAGGAGGAAAGTTTTTTAAGTAAAATTGAAATACGTGAAATAGTAAAACTTCCAGTCACGGAAGGCCTTCGATGTGCTTAAGTTCGTGGCAAACAGGTTTTGTAGTCACTTTCCCTAGCTGTGGGTCTTGGAGACATTTGTCACCCATCTTACGCCTCTGCGGGGAGTTAATTCTTTTTTACCACAGCTGCACTTAAGACACACCGGAGCCGAGATCGCGCACAGTAACTACCCGGGCCATTATGGCCCGTACTCATGGGTATTATTCGACTTACTGTGGCCGGCTAGCGTGGGTGCCGATCGTCAACTGTGAACTGCCCCTGGCTGGCCACACCTTATGTTGGGGCTTATAATCGGTTCACAGTTGCCGGCGAGCCTAACGCCGTAATGAGCTGCCTCGGCTATAGTCGGCCTTCTCGGTGGCTTATAATCGGCTCATTACAGTTGGCTTTAAGGGCCGTCGCGAGCAATGAGTTAACCCGCAGCAGAGGGATGCTGGAGCAAAAGTGTCTCATTGACGAGGGCATAGATTCGCATAGTACCTGTTGGGTCTTGTCCATGTGAAGTTGCATCGTGGAGTGCTTTGAATAGACATGCTATATGCTCAGGATTTTGTTCAACAGAAAAGGATAAAGTTAACAAGCAGCCAAGATACAAAGGAACAAGTTAAAAAAGAGACAAGGCTTTTTTAAAGTGGTTCGGCACGAAAAAATGCCTACGTCCACTGATTCTCTTTGTTAATTCACTTCATATGGGCAATACAAGTTAAGAAAAGTATCGACGGAGGTGTTGGATGTTCCATGCCCTCTGGAACACCTCTCCGTCCACTGTTGACAAAATATAGGCTCCGTCGTGGAGATCTTTATGAATTACATATGGTCCATCCCAGATTGGGTCTAGTGCTCCGGGGCGAGGGAAGATTCGCTTGAGGACAAGATCCCCTTCTCGTAAGGTACGATGCTTGACTCTGGAGTTGTATTGTGCTGCCACCTTTTGCTTGTGGGCTGCTGTTTTTAGGACTGCATCATTCCTTCTCTCCTCGACTAGATCCAAAGACATGTTGAGGAGCTCTTCGTTCTCTTCTGGGTTATAGTGGATCCTACGGTGGGAAGGCAGAATGGTTTCAACTGGGAGCATAGCCTCCGATCCGTATGCCAAAGAGAAAGGAGTGTGCCCTGTTGATGTTCTGAAAGATGTGCGGTAGGCCCATAGTGCCGTAGGGAGTTCATCCACCCAAGCGCCCTTTGATTTTTCGAGCTTCTTTTTGATCAGAGTTTTCAGAATTTTGTTGACTGCTTCGACTTGTCCGTTTGCTTGGGGATATGCTACGGATGAGAAGCTTTTGTGAATTCCGTGTTCTTGGCACCAGTTGGCGAATTCCTCGCTGTCAAACTGAAGTCCATTGTCTGATATGATTTTTAGTGGGACTCCGTACCTGCACAGAACATTTTTGATTAAGAAGTTGATAACTTTCGCTGAAGATACTTTATTTAGAGGTTCTGCTTCCACCCATTTGGTGAAATAGTCGACTGCTACTATAGCATATTTGGCGCCGCCTCGACCCATTGGCAGTTCACCGATTAAGTCAATTCCCCATACTGCAAAGGGCCAAGGGCTGGTCATCTGAGTAATCTCGGTTGTTGGTAGCCGAGGGATCTTAGCAAATTTTTGGCATCTGTCACACTTCTTGACGAAATCTAAGGCGTCCTTGCTTAAGGTGGGCCAGAAATATCCGTATCGGAGTATCTTTTTTGCTAACGTTTGCCCTCCGGTGTGATCTCCGCAGCTTCCTTGATGAATGTTGGATAAGATTTCCTTGGCTTCCCTTCCGGCGACACACCTTAACAATGGGTTAGAGAAACCGCGTCGATAGAGGATGTCTCCTTGTATTGTGTAGCGGGACGCTTTCCTCAAGATTTTCTTGACTTCGTTACGCCCGTCGGGTAGTGTGCCATTTTGTAGGTAGTCTCGGATGGGAGTCGTCCAAGTTGCTTCTTCGGTTGCAGCTATCAGATTCACTTGCTCAAAACTTGGGATCGTTTGCCTTGAGACAGTTACTGCCCCGAAGATGGCGACGTCTCTTATACTTGCTTGCGGGACGCTTTCCTCAAGATTTTCTTGACTTCGTTACGCCCGTCGGGTAGTGTGCCATTTTGTAGGTAGTCTCGGATGGGAGTCGTCCAAGTTGCTTCTTCGGTTGCAGCTATCAGATTCACTTGCTCAAAACTTGGGATCGTTTGCCTTGAGACAGTTACTGCCCCGAAGATGGCGACGTCTCTTATACTTGCTTGCTTTGCCAATTCGTCGGCCTCTTGGTTCTCTTCTCGAGGGATGTGTTTGACTAAGTAGTGGTCCAATCGGCTGAGAAGTGACTTGGTCTTCTTTAGATATGCTATGAGTCGCTCTTCTCGAGCTTGGAATTCCCCTAGTATTTGATTAACGATAAGCTGAGAATCGCTGTGAAGACACAAAGAATTGGCTCCGATCTCGATAGCAATTTCTAATCCGGCTATTACGGCTTCATATTCGGCATCGTTGTTGGTGGCAGCGAACTCCAACCTTATAGCATAGTGCAGTTTATTTCCCCTGGGAGTGATTATTACCACACCTGCCCCCGAGCCTTGTTCGTTAGATGCACCGTCCACAAAGAGATTCCACTTGATATCTTCTGTTATTTCCAGTTGCTCCTTATCCTCGTTGGTAGTGAATTCTGCAATGAAATCAACCATGGCTTGTCCCTTGATGGCGGTGCGAGGGTGATAGGTGATATCATATTGACTCAGCTCAATACACCATTTAAGTAGTCGACCGGAAGTGTCAGGACGATGGAGTACCTGCCTCAGTGGTTGATCGGTCAGAACTTTGATGGAATGGGATTGGAAGTAGTGACGTAGCTTTCGTGAAGTGATTAGTAAACAGTATGCTAACTTTTCAAGCTTAGGATATCTGACTTCTGCCCCAGTAAACCTTTTACTGACGAAGTAAACTGGTCGTTGCGTGTGGTTGTCTTCCCTTACCAAGGCAGCGCTTAGAGCGTGAGATGACACAGCAAGGTATAGGTATAATTCTTCGCCTTCGCTTGGGGTCGAGAGTACCGGTGGTTTCTGGAGGTGTTCGATTAGGTTAAGGAAAGCGGTTAAGCATTCGTCCGTCCATTCGAACTTTCCTTTATCTTTCTTTAGAGCTTCGAAAAAGGGGACGCACTTGTCCGTTGCTTTGGAGATGAATCGGCTTAGGGCAGCCACTTTTCCATTTAGGCTTTGCATTTCCTTTCGGGTGGAAGGTATCTTGATGTCCCTTAATGCTCGGACTTGCTCAGGGTTTGCTTCTATCCCTCGGGCATGGACGATGAATCCTAAGAATTTTCCCGATGACACTCCGAAGGAGCACTTTAGTGGATTCAACTTCATTCCATACTGTCGAAGTACCTGGAACATTTCGCCTAGGTGGCTTACGTGATCTTTGGCTTTCCGTGATTTTACCAGCATGTCATCTACATATACTTCCATTGTTCGTCCTATTAGCCCTGCGAACATCTTGTTGACGAGGCGCTGGTAGGTGGCTCCTGCATTTTTAAGTCCGAAGGGCATCACTTTGTAGCAGTACAAACCCCGATCGGTGATGAAACTAGTGTGGTCTTGGTCGGGAGCATGCATAGGAATTTGGTTATATCCTGAGTATGCATCCATAAAAGACAGGAGTTCGTGCCCGGCTGTGCTGTCTACAAGTTGATCGATTCTGGGAAGCGGGAAGCAATCCTTTGGGCAGGCGTCGTTTAGGTTGGAGAAGTCAATACAGGTCCGCCACTTCCCATTAGCCTTCTTTACTAGTACCGGGTTGGCGATCCATTCTGGGTAAATAGCTTCTCGTATGAAGTCATTGGCGAGTAGATTCTTTACTTCTTCATCGAGGGCTGCTGATCGCTCTGCCCCCATACTTCTCTTTTTTTGTTTTACAGGCGCCTTGGTAGGATCAATTTTTAATACGTGGCATGCTATGTTGGGGGAGATTCCGGTCATGTCAGCGTGTGACCAAGCGAACACATCCAAGTTGTGGCGGAGAAAATCAATGAGTTGTTCCTTCAATTCAGCTTTCAGTTGTGACCCAATTTTTAGTAGCCTACTTGAGTCGTGCTTGTCTACAGATATAAACTCCATAGCCTCTGCAGGCTCGGCGGTGGCCTCCTCCTCTTTGTCCCTAGGGTCTAATTCATTGAAAGGGTCGCTGGTGTATCGAAGAGGAGGGGCTTTCTTTAGTTGCTATGCTTCAAGGCTTTTTGTGCAGAGGGCAATCTCTACACCTTTCCCTTTATCTCTCCTGTGGTTGTTGCGAAGTTCGGTTACATAGCAGTCTCGTGCAATATCTTGGTCTCCTTCTACTTCCCCTACTCCATTGTCCGTTGGAAATTTCATCTTCAGGCACCATGGGGCTAGGACAATTTGGAAGTCAGACAAGGCTGGCCTTCCTAAGAAGGCGTTGTAGGCCGAGTGGTTTTCTATTAGCACAAACGTCTGTTTCCGTACAACGGAGCGGGGATGGCTTCCAATCTCAACAAAGAGGTCCAGTTGCCCGAGAGGCATCTTCGCATCTCCAGTGAAACCGTGTAGTGGTTTATCGCAGGGAGATACATCCTTCATTGATAGCCTCATTTTGTCGAATGCATGTTTGAACAGGATATTTACAGAGCTTCCAGTGTCTACCAGGATTCGGTAAACTTCGGCGGGACCGAGTCGGGCAGAGATAACCATGGGATCCATGTGAGGGTACTGTCTTCCTTCTAGGTCGCGTTTACTGAATGTGATGTCATCACTTTCTTTCCGCTTTGGGTGGCGCTCTTCTATAACCGTATTGACACAGTCTCTATTGTCTCTGAGCGACTTCCCATATCTTTCCATCTCTTCCCAACTTCTGTCTGCGATGTGCGGACCTCCTGAGATGGTATGGACCACTATCTTCTCTTGACTAGAGCTGCTAGCGTTGCGGTCGCCTCTGCCGGTCCCTGGTGAGGGTAGCCTTGGGTTTTCATTGGCAGGAGCTGGAGTCCTGTCTTGACTTTTTACATAGCATTCCAGTTTCTTTCTTCTGATGTGTTCCTCAATCAGATCTCGGAGATGATGGCACTCGTTGGTATCATGTCCGTGGGATTCGTGGAAGCGGCAGAATTTTCCAGATTTCTGTGCGCTATCTGATTCCTTCTTGTATGGCGGGCGTTTGTATCTAACTTCGCCTTGGGTGGCAAGGAAGATGTTTTCGACGGTCTCGTTCAAAGGGGTGTAAGAGTCGAATCTTGGTCCTGGCCGATATAGGCGTTTTTCTACTTTCTTGCCCCCAGCATTGTCTCTGGAATCATTTCTTCGAACGTCCCTCGCCACAGCAGGGGCGTTGCCATGGGTCGTCTTACTTTGCTGTCCTGACTGCCCCTCAATGGCAGCATCTTCAAGCCTCATGTATTTCCCGGCTTCATGGAAGAAATCGGGTAAAGTAGCTGGTTTTTCTTTTGTCAATCTTCTAGCAAATTTAGTGTCCGGATGCACCCCACTGCAGAGGGCCATTAGGATAAGCTTCTCATCGGCATCTTGAACTGCGGCTGCTGCGGCGTTGAATCTGGTTAGGTATTGCTGCAGCTTTTCTCCAGGTTTCTGTTTGACGCTGGATAAAGAATAAGCGTCCTTAGGTTGCTCCACATGAATGCGGAACTGACTGATGAACTTTTCTTTCAACATTTCCCATGAGCTGATGGATCCTTGGGGTAGATGACAGAACCAGGAGGTAGCAAGATCTGCTAAGAAGAGCGGGAAGCATTTGCACAGTACTCCCTCTGTTGCTCCACTCATGAGCATATGCTGCGTGTACCTCTGTAAGTGTACAACGGGATCGGAGGTTCCTTTGTAGGGTTCCATTGTTGGCATCTTCCATTCTCGGGGGGTGATAGCAATTTCGATATTGCGGGCGAAAGGAATGGTTACCCTAGCGCCTATCCCTCGATCTCTTTGCTCCCGTTGGACACACTCTCTGAATAAGCGCGCCATCCTTTCATCAGAATTTGGAGCGGACAGAAATGAGTTTGGTTCTGTTCTGTGGGGTTGATTTCGTCCAGACAACCTGTAGGGATGGTATCGTCTATCATTCCTCATATTTTCCAGTGGCTGCCTTTGATCTTCTGGGAGCATCCCTGGGTCAGCTACAGTTGGCCCTTGCCTTGATCTTCCCCTGTTGGGTTCTGATCTAAGCACTTCCTCGTTCCAACTTCGGGCTGAACTCTAGCTCGGCCCCGTTCACCGGTGTTTCTGTGGTTAGGCAGCATGACAGGCTCAGCTGCAGTTGACCTTCGCCCGGTACCTTCCTTGTTGGGTTCGGTACCAAACGTTTCCTCAGGCCTAACTTCGGGCTGGGCTCGGTCTCGGCTCCTACCACGGCTACTCCTACCGTTATCTCCTTCGAAGAAGGAAGATCTTTGATGTCTCTGAGATCCTCCAGATTGGGACTCGCCCCATGATTCAGTGTTGCGGTTGGATTCTTCAGCGTCCCTCAAGCGTGACATGAGATGGTCCACCAAGGCTTCCTGCTGGGACGTGAAGCGGTTAGTTACTTCAACAACAACTCTGTCCAAATCTGCCCTAGTAATTGCTGCAGGCTGTTCTGTGGCAGGAGTGGTTGGGTTAGCCTGTCCTTCACTTGTTACCGTTGCTGGAGGAGGACGATTTACTTGATTCGCGATAGCTGGATCAGGAAGGCTACTGGATGCGATGTTTTTTCCTTTGTTAACATCTTTTCTCTGTTTGGGAGGCATGTTTTCCAAGTGGCGGACGATGCTGTTAGGAAAACTTGTTAAGCGGATGAAGCTGAAGCTTCGAGCTTCAATTTCTCAGTGAAAGCACCAAAAATGTTTGCACAAAAAATGGACAAACACCTCAAAGTTGTATGATTTAGTGGATCTTATATTGTTCTTAGTGATTTGGGTGATTTATGCAAATATATGAAAAGCAGGGGCTAAACTGTAAAAAGACACACAGATTTATAGTGGTTCAGCCAGAATGTGCCTAGGTCCACTTTATATGTTATTTCTCTTCTTTTGTTGTGATTACAAGTACAAAGCTTTGGTACAAGTAAAAGAAAGTTGTTTGAAAGTTCCTTCCGTGCTTGAGCTCTCAAACTTGTTTCCCATTGCTGTACCCCTGCCTCTCTATTTATAGAGTGAGGTTGGGGGCAGGGGTCTTGGATATATACAGCTGCTGGTGGGCCTGGGCTGAAGTGATCTGGCCTGGCAGTCTGGTTCGGCATCCTCTTGGTTCGGTCATGAGGTGGTTTGGTGATAGGTGGATGGGATTTGGTCCGGTGGTAGTTTGGATCGGTGGATGGGATTTGGTCCGATTGTATTGGTTTGGTGGTAGTTTGGATCGGTGGAGAGGAGTGGATTCGGTTGATTTGGTTCGGTGGTAGTTTGGATCGGCAGTCTCGAGTGGAGCTTTGGTTCGGCAGTCTGGAATGGAGCTTTGGTTCGGCAGTCTGGAATGGAGCTTTGGTTCGGCAGTCTGGAATGGAGCTTTGGTTCGGCAGTCTGGAATGGAGCTTTGGTTCGGCAGTCTCGATTGGAGCTTTGGCTCGGCAGTCTGGAATAGGGTCGAAACGTACCCAACAGAAATAAAAAGGAATTTTGGGGGATTTTATCTATTGTATTATCACAATCCCAAAATCCTTAAGGCATATCCAAATCCATAAAGATATACTAAACAATTACTAAAAAAGAAATACTAAGGTTTCCACTCACAGAACAGTCTTAGCTTCGCTTTCCTTGGATTTGCACACCTTTCAATCTCCTCTAGGATCTCTCTCTTTTGATATATACATGATAGGGAAGATGTATATATTTTTATTAGATTCGAAATAATTGGAGAAAGAACAAAATAAGAATATATTGGAGTAAGAAGAAGAAACACGTAGAAAAGTGATTGAATTCTTAGCTGAATTCTCTACGGAGTTTCTGAATCTAATTTGAAGAGATAACAATGGCAGAGTTTCATTGTATTCCCCAAAATAATATGAATAAAAAATGGAGAGGGTATGGTTCTATTTGTAGGGGTTGAAACACACCAGAACCGCATGATCAAATTGGAAGAGAGACGGACAAATCTGGAGCGTTAAACGACGCAAAACCCTAGCCGCCACCATCAGAGACATTCGACCGCCTAAGCTAGACCCGATCGTTCGCTACGGCCGACCAGTTGACCTATGTAGGTCGACCACTCCGTCTTATTTTGGGCAATAATGATTCATTTTCGTTGCGTTTTGATTTTAATTAATTTCTTACCCTATTTATTCATAACGTTAAATGTTAATTAAAACGTCTACTTAGTCTCCAAGCTAATTTTGAAATTCAAACCCTATATTTAAATTCTCATTTGAATTCAAATTCAAACTAAATTAATTTAAATTAAAACTTCGAATGCTCATATCTTCTTCGTTTGAGCTCCATTTTCAGCATATTATATATGGAAACAGATCAAAATTTCACCATGAACGCAATGGAATAATTTCTATGGTCAAATTCCAACTTTTGTAAAATTTCCATATTCTACCTTATTATATTTAATTAAATTTTATTCCATTTATTTGGTTCATTTTATGGGATGTTACACTCTCCCCCCTTAAATTGGATTTCGTCCTGAAATCTTTCAAGGGGCGAACAGGGTAATGCACAATAACATCCATGTTGCACAACCAAGTTATCTATACAACCATCTACTCAACCAATAGTGCAATATGATTATGTACTACAGACATGCAAAAATGAGCTCAATTCTAAAGTGAAGATGTAATTGTGTTATGAAAGTATATATGCAAACGCCCTAAACATGAAAAAAAATTCTACATAAGTGCAAAGTGATTGTGAAAAAGTGTAATAACCGTCTCCTACCATCCAATCTAACAACCACTATGCAACCAATATCCTAAAATTTGGAGAGAGAGATTACCAGTGAAAAGCACTAGATGAGTGTTCTCCATCTTCTCCCCAGTCTCTCATGTGCTTTCTATCGGATTGTCTCCCTATTATACTCGGACCAATAAAATTATTTTGTTGCAAGTCTCATAATTCCATGCTCCACAATGCATGCGGTGGCATAGGGCACTATTGGCACTATCTCAAAATCCTCCAACTGATCAGGCTCTACACTAATAGCGGTGTCATGAAGGCATTTCCTAAGGTGAGAAACATGGAAAACACTGTGGACTCCTACCAACTTGTCAGGAAGCTCCACACGACATGGCAATTTTCCTATCCTTTCCAAATTCTGAATGGCCCAACAAACCTAGGCGCCAATTTTCCAGACTTGCCAAATCTAACAACCTTCCTAAGAGAGGAGATTTTAACAAACACCATATCTCCAACATCAAACTCAAACTCTTTCCTTCTTTTATCCGCATAATATTTTTGATGGTCTAGTGCTGCCTTCATCCTTTGCCTGATCAACTCTACTTTTTTCGTGGTATCACAGATCAAATCGGGTTCGAGTAATATTTTGTTAATGGTTTCCCACCCACAATTTGGCGGTTTTCATAGCCTCCCAAAAAATGTTTCAAGGGTGTCATAACAATTGTCTATTGATGACTACTACTATATGTGAATTCTACTAAGGGTAAGTGCTACTCCTAATGTCCTCCAAAGTCCATGATGCAAGCTCTCAACAAATCCTCCAGGAGGCTCCTGTTCAGTATGTTCGTCTGGTAAGCGATGCTCAGATTTGACGAAGTTCCTAAAGCCAGCTCCTAAAGCTACTAGCAAAATCCTCCCAAAATTTGTTAGAAAAGTAAGGGTCCCTATCATTAATGATGGTAACCGTAACTCCATGAAGCTGTGTTGGAGATGCTGCGGTCTCACTGTTTCTGATGGAAAATTCTGCCACCTTCTCATCAATCCTTGTTCAATAGGAAATTCCTTGAATGGTGGCATTCCATGAGCTAAATTCCTTATGTTTACCCAAATTATAAGGTTTTGGGATTGAAACACTTATTCACTTTAGGATGTTAATCTAATTTCCTCATTAACTTCAAGTTTTACCTATGGTCTATCGCTAATTAAGTGTTTTCGTAAATTTTCTTATTTACTTTGCTTCCCAACATATATTAAGTGGTTTAAATCTCATTCATAAAGTCAACAAAAGAATAAAACAGGGGTGTATCTTATACCACATTATACACTTTTCTAATAACTAAGGGAGACAACTAGCGACTACAACCCAAGAACTCTAAAAGAATTTTTTGCTGAAAGCTGCCATTTATTATCAACTGATATAAATGGTGTTGAGGTCCTAATACTCCTTTCTAAATTAAGATGGGTATTTCAAAAATATTATTCCATCATTATCCATTTTCCTTAATTTCCCTTTTCGGTCTCTAATAAATGCGGTCCATCCATTGCCTTAATTAATGTATTCATAGTAGTTGATTATTACTGTCAAAATAGGACCATTCCCTATTAATCCTTTTATAACCTTCTCTAGGTTTCCAAAATCCATTCATTACTCAAATTTCTTTCTTCCATAAATGCCATATCAAGTTTCCTTAACCAGTCCCCATTAGATTCCTTTTTTCTCTCATTAATTACAAATTTATTGCCCATTAAATTCGTAATTAATGTCCATAAATCCTAGTCGTCAATT
Organism: Allium fistulosum; assembly: GCA_030737815.1. Classification (NCBI taxonomy): domain Eukaryota; kingdom Viridiplantae; phylum Streptophyta; class Magnoliopsida; order Asparagales; family Amaryllidaceae; genus Allium; species Allium fistulosum. The sequence goes on from CM060902.1 coordinate 304,544,435, forward strand.
ACTAACTAATATGCATATAATTGTAATCTATGTTATCTATATATATTCTAGTCGTTGAGCGTGGTTATATATCTAACTAGTAATTTCTACAACTAGAATATTTATTTCCATATTTTAATTTATCGAAGTAATCTTTCTAAAAAGATCACCGTCATAATTTCTCATAAATTAACCATAAATGATATTTTTGTTTTGTTAAATTTACAAGGAATTGTTTCTTTTCTTGTTATTGAAATAGACAGTGTAAACCATGGAAAAGAATATTCATCTCTTACACATCTCTTTCCTTTTTAGTGTATTCCTTGTTACTTTAAACAACGCACTTTTATACGTATTTAGAATTGGATAATTTATCAGGGAAGCTGCTTCAAAATTAAAAAATAGAAATTCATATTCTACGGGCAACCTAGTTTACAACCTAATTACAAATCTGGAATACCTTTAAACTTTACCAACTTCTTCAAATAGAGATTTGGGACTAATTTTAAATTTCCAAATCAAGTTGTACACTCTATTCCTAGTTTATTCATATCCTAAAAACCATAGCTTGTCTTATGTAACACCCCTAATTTTTGATAACATTATTCGAGAAATTTAATTAGATAAATTAAATAGAATAATAATGATAAGGGGATTGAGATTTGAATAAAACTATAAGAAGGTCGTGCTTAGGTAATTAATTAAATGGGCTTAGAATATCTTATATGTTATTAATTAAAAACATGGACATATTAGTAAATAGCCACACCATTATTACTCAAGGCTATACATTTCACGTTCTTGCCCATTCACGTACACTTTTCATTTTCGAAAACGCAAATCAAAAACCTAAAAATAGAGCCGGCAATTAACAAGGGAAAAGAGGAAGAAAAATTAAATCAAAGCTAAGGATTAAAGTTAGGGGAATCAATCTTCTACAAATCTCAAATTCCTTATCATATCTAAGGTGAATAATAATTCATTCCATCTCTATTTTGTTTTTATAATCATATATTTTCGAATTTAAGATTAAATTCGTTTTTATGATGTTTTGGATGATGATATGCTTGAATTATTATATGTTTGATTTAAACCAATTCATTTACATATGAATTTGCACGGTTTTAGGGCAAAATCGATTGTTATTGAATTTAGAATGCCATGGAAAAATTATATGTTAGGTAAAACATGATTTTAGAGATGGGTTTCAATTTTCATAATTTCCCAAGCTATGGAAAATTTATTATGAATTTCTAAAGAAAAATATGATATATCTGGGTTTAAAATTTATTTCGATTATTTCAGGAAGAAATTGGGTGTGAAATTTTAATATGTTTATACCATGATGAAAGTGAATTTTTATGATTTTTGGGGATTTTTCTAATTAATTTGCTATGGAAAATAAATTATTTTAAAAGAAGGACTTATTTGCAATATTGGTTTTGCTTAATGGAAGGGCTTAAACGTTACTTTTTCCCTTGATTTAGATCTGATAAATGCGACAGTTATTTTGTAAAGTATTTGAAAAGTTTTAAGGCGACCAATCAGGTGATTACAAATAGGCAGGTTAGTTATAAAGCAAGTACTAAACTTAGCATTAATTCAGCCTTTTAAATAAAAAGTTGGTTCCACCTCTTTTGGTAGTGGCCTTCGACCCAATGTGTTCACCCCGACTCAATCGAAACCAACCCTATCGAAACAAACCTAGTCAAAACCAATACATAAGGTATCACTTAGATGGTACGTAGTGGATTGGAAGAAAGGCGGAAGCCAGGGTGTCGAAAGCAATACTTCCGATGGGGTCGAAACCTTAGTTCTGTTCTCAAATGTTAAGTGCCTACTTTGTTTTACCTAAAGATTTTGATGTAGTCGAAACCTATGTTTTCGAAAGGGGTTTTTCTAAATAGCTTTCTAAGTAGGTTGCTATATCATGTTTTTAGTAGGAGCTTTCGAATGGGTTCCTTTGTTTTTATATAATGCTTTCGAAAGAGGTAGTTTCGACCTAGCGAAACCCAACCGCTATTCTTTTACCTTTTAGATGTATTGCAGCCATCAATGCTTTCGAAGGGTTCTCTTTGTTTTAAACTTAAGCTAAGTCACTTCCTAAATGCTTTCGAAGGGGTTCAGGGGTTTCGATGCTATCCTTCAAAGTTTTACTCCAAGGTTTTGAGCTTTTGAATAAATGGTTCCGACACCATCAAATTTTCCTCCAAAAATATTTTGTTAAAGGTTTCGAAAGAGATACTTTCTTGTGTAACCACTTTGACCCAAAAGATGCTTTTAAAGAGTAAAACCCAATGTTTTTGAAAGGGGTAATTTCATTGGTTTCGAAGCTATATATCTAAAGATTATTTAGCAATGTTTTGACACATTCGAATGGTATGATTTGGTTTCAAAAGGATTGATTTATAGAGCTTCGAAAGGTATATACTTAGAGTTTTGAAAAGAGGTTTTCTATGCTTCCGAAGGAGGTCATCCAGTGGTTTCAAAAGTGATGTTTAAGGTTTCAAAACAAATAACCCATTCTCATATTAAAGGAAAAACCATGGCATAAATAAAGATTTTTGAGAGTATTATTTTGTTATTATGATTGCTTCTTCATATATTCATTCACACTGTAATTAACCCATTACGGTACTTTAGGAAAGGGAAAAATAACCAGCTAGGTTGACTCAGTAGTGATTATAACTTAAGAAATGTTAAAATCTTAATTAAAGATATTGGCAGGGGCCAATAGGTTCATAGTAAGCCTATGAAAATTGTGAAAAGGGAAAGATATTGGCAGGGGCCAATAGGTTCATAGTCAGCCCATGAAAACTATGATTTGATATTGGTAGGGGCCAATAGATTTATAGTTAGCCCATGAAAACTATATCTGGATTAAGATGTTGATAGATGTCAATAGGTTCCTAGTCAGCCCATGAAAACTAGGATAAGAAGAAAAGATATTGGAGATACCAATAGGTTCCTAGTCAGCCTATGAAAACTAGGATAAGAGTAAAGATATTGGAGTTACCAATAGGTTCTTAGTGATCCCATGAAAACTATGTAACTGGACAGGGAGTCCATAATCATTTTACCGGTTATTAGTCAGCCCATGAAAACTATTAAGTTAATAGTAACCCTAGAAACTATAACTGTGACAGATAGTCAAAAATTAATGGGGTTGGGTAATCCAGAATTGATTCTCTTGTTTTGCATATCATCATATCATATTGTTTTGAATTGTTTTAACCATTGTGGATGCAAGAGCACAGTATATGGTTTTATACAGGTTTTAAGATACCAGTGAGGGGAAAACCCGTTCCGCTAAGCGGCATGGTCTCACTAGGTATCTAAATGATTTGAGATGGTAGATTATTATTCATACTAGGCTTTATGTCTGACTCGAAGTTTCTGTTTTCCCTTAAACTCTCGGGTACTCAATTGATTTTTAGTAGTTTGAGGTTTAGGGTTTTTAGGCGATCTTTAGACTAATAAAGCTTCTGGTGACGTACATGAGGCATGCTAGCTACTAAGAGTTCTTTTATTTCCGCTGTGTTTGGTTGTAAAGGCAAACTTGTTTTATTGCCTTATTGTATACTCTAATCATCTAAGAGGGCATCTTCATATGTCGCTCTTGGCGTATTTTGTAATAAGTACATTTTGTCTGAACGTGGTCTGCACACTGGGATTATGTAATGAATTTGAAATATATTAAAATGGAATGTGGACTTTGTTTGCTGTTTTAATTTTTTTCCATATTCTTGTGTTTATGTGTATCAGTGTAACTAACATTGCCATATTTGGTAACCAAGGATTAATAACTATGGATGACTGCAACATCCGTAGCCGTTAGTTTTAGGCCTCGAAGTAAGGGGATGTTACATCTTACCTAAGTTGTGATCCCTATCTACTCCGTAAAAACTATTCTTTATAAAACCAGAGTTTTGGTAATCATACAAAATAGTTTTAAATAAACTATTTTCATTAAATTTAAAATCAGAATTTATTACCTCATTTCTTGTACAACTTAAAATTAAAAGTATATAGTTTATCTAGCTTAATTGAAAAGGCGGAGTAGTTAAGCTTGTGGCAGTTATTGTTTGTTTTTATGGTATTTTTATGTTGTACCATGTATTTATACAAATGTTGTAACGGATCTTATGTAGTTTTTTATGATATTTTATATTAAGACATTTCAATAGTTTTAAAATAAATGGGTACAGTTTGATAATATATTTTATTCCATCAATAGCGATTTCTGAAAGAATAGTTATTGCTCTGTACTATTATTTCTTTTTCCAACCAACAGCCGGCCTTAGAATGGATTTAAATTTCGATGAGCCTTTTCTGGATGGAAATTTAGGCATGTTTAACCTGTGTTGTAATGAGGAGGGAGTCAGAATAAAAAGTGTCTAGTGAATAAAAACCTTGAGTCTTACCTTTTAAGTACTTGGGCAATATATTTCAAAATAAGAATATGTCTATGAACATAAAACCATTAAAATCATTTAATACTTCTTTTTAAGGAAAGAAGCAGGTCTCCAAAATCCCATAACCCAAATCTCACATTATAATTAACTAGCGATGCAAGAGATAGTACCCAAGCCACTTGATATTATTTATTGAAGAATAGGAAGACTTCGAACGTTTAATACCTTAATAAAGGCATACCCCATCATTTAATACATATTCCCAAGGAGTGCTCCGCAATAGTACTATCTAGTTAGCATTATATGGAATCTCAAGTCACTTAATACTTCTTTATTTGGAAAGGCGGACCTTTAGTCGGTCACTTAATATCTTATCCAGAAGTGGACCCCTGTAGAGACCACCTAACGTGTCCCCTAGGTCATTTAATACTTCATTTATATAATACATATCTCACCATTTTATAAATAAGGCCTTATAAGGAATCTTTCTTATTACGCCTTAGAATAATAATTAGGCTATATAAGAGTTTCCTCTTATTTTCATCTAACAATCAATTACATTCCTAATGGCGGGATAAATGAAAATAAACACATAATTAACTTCACCATATATGCAATAATTATACGTTAATCACGCTAATAGAGATAAATATATATATGCGCCTTATAAATTCTAAACGCACAGATTTTACGCCCTAAACTAGCGTTAAATTTCAATTCCCTAACCAAATACTATTATTAGTCCTTTTTCTTCAAATTTCCAAGAATTCAACATACCAAAATAAAGGATTCTAATATCCAAAATAGGGAATAAATATTCGTAACCAAAACTGCAATACCAGACTTGTAAATAAATAGAACTCAATTTATTACATCAATTCAATGGAATATCCTAAATAATAGGAATTGTAGTCTAAACTCAGTTTTCTATTTAACTCCTTTTTTATAAAGAAATAGATAAGAAGGAAATTTATGTGGAATAAGTGGTGTAAATAACGAATAAAATCCGTAATCTAAACCCCTTATTTCATTAAAGAACCACAAATTGAACCAAAAAAGAAGGAGAAGTGGAATAGATTATGAAACTATCAAAAATTGCATAAACAAAACAATTTGTAACAAATTAATGTAAATAAATGAGAACCTCAACATAGAATTGACATTTCGAAATAAAAAGGAATTTTGGAGGATTTTATCTATCGTACTATCGCAATCCCAAAATCCCTAAGGCATATTTAAATCCATGGAGATATATAAAACAATTACTGAAAAAGAAATACTAAGGTTTCCACTCATAGAATAAACTTAGCTTCGCCTTTCTTTGATTTGCATGCCTCACAATCTCTTTTAGAATGTCTCTCTTTTGATATATGTGTATATATATATACACACACACAATAGGGAAGAGGTATATATATTTATAAGATTCAAAATAGTTGGAGAGGAATAGAATAAGAAAGGTTGGAGGAAGAAGAAATAAATACAAAATAGATTGGATTCTTACTTGAATTCTCTATGGAGTTTTGAAATCTAATTTGGAGAGATAACAATGGCAGAGTTCCGCTGAATTCCCGAAAATAATATGAATAAAAGGTGAAGAGGGTAGGGTTATACTTATAGGGGTTGAGACGCACTAGAACCATAGGATCATATTGGAAGAGAAACTGATAAATCTGGAACGTTATACAACGCAAGACCCTAGTATTTATAGAAAATACACTTAGAACTCTGTGGAGTGCTAATCCTTGCATTTATCTACTCTATTCCAACCTATAGTTTCTTTGCTAATTCCTTCGGAGTGGAACTGCAACTACTTCTATATTCGGAATTCTTAAAATCTAACCTAAAAATATAATAATACCAGATAGGAAAGTACGAATACGTTCTCTGAATTTATCCTAATTTTTGAAAAGAAAATATTTTGAAAAGATTCTCTTTTGAAATTCCTTTTTAGGTTTTATTTATTTTTGGTTCTAATACCAAATGTAAACAACCCATACCTTAATGGACTAAATTTCGACAAAAATCGAAACCCAAGTCCATCAAAGCACATATCGTTGAATTTAGAACCTGCAAGTAAGCATGAGCATTATCAGAGATTGATAGAAATCTAAACTTGCAGTGGAAACAATAATAGGATAAGAATACTAATTATGACTACTACCTTAGAATTAATGGTATTCCTTGAATATCAGTTGTCACATCAACATTGGGCATGAGAGAAGAGAAGGCTTCTCCAACAACTAAACACGTCCAGCAGCAATGACCTATTCCTCTAAATATATCATGTGGGTTGTAATAAGGAGGGGGTCAGAACAACGTTCCGATGATTGGAAAATCTATAAACCATTAATAACATTCATTATTAGGATATGTAGTTTGAAGTATTGTTATGCCCGCCGGCTATTGGAAGAAATTTTATATACCGCTTCTAATACCAAATTTGGACCATTTAATACTTTCTAATTAAGAAAGCAAGTCCAATATCTCACGTCATCACGAGTCCTAGAATTAGTGATATCTTACTTCAGCAGTAAGTGCACCCAACTGTTGGTAGCTTCAAAGTAAAAGGTAGTCTTCCATCCAGTGACTCTACTGACCTTGCATCACCAACCTACTAAGTCCAATTAGCCATCCTAAGTCTTTACTTATACCATCTTTGGTTGACATTGGACCTAGCTTACTAATTCCTTTTATATTAAAGGCAAATTACCTTAAATACTTTCTACCCATAAATCCCCTTTTAATGCTCATAAATGTCAATTTGTCCATAATATCATAACATACATTTCAAAGACATTTATGTATGATTACTAACTTTAAATTAGTAACCTTTTTATATCTATTCCATATTATCAGTTCCATTAATCCATTTGTCTCTATTAATTGTAACTCTTAATTTAATACTATCCATTATTTCTCATTAATTGCCCATTAATTTAGGTTACAATCTTTCATTTCCTATTAATTAATTAATAGGAATTCCTAAGTTATTTTCCATTAATATGAATTACTACCTTTTCTAATTTTAACTATTTGCTTCCCTAATTATAATAATAATTAACGAACGTTACGCATAAATAACGCATAAATAAACGTTATTCTAATTTATTAACGCCATAAACACATATAAACTATATAATAAAACTATCTATTATTATCCAAATATATTCTAGTCATAAATATATAAGTAGAATATGCTTTCCATATTTAATCTTCTAGATTTAGATTCCTCAAGAAGATTTTCCGCTATGATTTCCATAAATTAGTTTAACACAAAGAAGAAAGATTAACCCCGTTTGAAATTACAAGGAATAGATAATTTCTTTTTATTTGGAGTAGGCTATGTAAACTACGGAGGCTAATCACATATTTTACACATCTCTTCCCTTTTGTTTGTGGATATTCCTTGTTAAATCAAACGTCGCCTTTTGAATGAAAAGTGGAAAAAGTAAACAAATTTATAAAAATCAAACGGATGTTCTTCCCATAAATTAAACTGTGGAAAATCTACAATCTAGCACAAATTGGACAATAATCCAAAAATCTTATTTTACACCCAAGTACAGAACTATAATGAAAATATACATAATTCAAATTCTAAAATCTTTGGGACTGATTTTCAGATCTAGGTGTAAACATGTTTCTAAGACAGATCTAAGATAAGTATATATAGGCAATAATTTTCTACACTAATTTGAGCCTACAACTCACAAATAAAATTGATTTAGGTATAAAAATCAAACGTATGCCAACAGAATAGATTTAAAATCATAAACGATATATATAATTTTCCACTCACCTTTTAAAAGTGATCCAAATCTCCATGAAGTAGAACCTTTGATTCACCTCCAAATCCTTTTTAATCCAAGAAATATGTATAAAAAAGGTATATACATATATTAGAATTACATATCTAAGAAGAGATTTGAGGTTGGGAGAGAAAATAGATACAAATATATATAAATTACCTCAAATACGCGTATAGGTGTTTCTCTTCTCCTTTTTATTAGATTTCTATTCAAAATAATATAAGAAGAGAAAGGAGGGTTAGGCCTGAATTTATAGGTGCTAGAGTCAACCAGAACTGCACGATTTAAAATCCAGATCGTATATGGCCTAGGGTTACAGGAGCTTGATGTGTTTAGTTGTTGGAGAGTCTTCTTTTCTCTCATGCTCGATATTGATGTGACAATCTGCCCAAGGAATACCATTAATTCCAAGGTGGTAATCATAATCAGTATTCTTATCCTATTATTGTTTCCGCTGTGAGTTTAGATTTCTGTCAATCACTGATAATGCTCATGCTTATTTGCAGGTACCAAATCCAACGATCTGTGCTTTAATGGACTTGGGTTTCTATTTTTATCGAAATTTAGGCCTATTAGGGTATAGGTTGTTACATTTGGTATCAGAGCCACTAAAACCTAAAACTTTTTTTTTCAAAAGAGGAGCCTTTCAAAATATTTCCTTTTCAAAAATTAGGATAAATTAAGAGAACGTATTCGTACCTTCCTATCTAGTATTATTATATTTTTATGTTAGATTCTAATAATTCCAACAACAAAAGTAGTTGCAAGTCCGCTCCAATGGAATGAGCAAAGTAACTATGGGTTGGAAATATCTTAGAGGTAAGATTTTCATGCCGACGCCGAAGTACCCCATGGAGTGCTAGCGATGCGTAAGGCGTTGTTGATAATGAGCATGAGTATGGCATATGGCTGAATCTCGGAGACTGGAGTGTTCGACTTGATGGTTGAGATCTAGCTACCTTGTGATTTTGGATTTTGATAATGAGTTCTAGTCGGAGACATACATCTATTCTAGATGGGCGGGAAATTGGAGTTTGTATGTCGTAAACAATCGGGAATCAGTTGTGGCAAGTGATAGTCCATCGATCACCTCTTTGGTGGCAAGTCAGATTTTTATTTGGAGAATTAATGTCAATTCCTTAGTTTTAAACCCATGAGAGAGTTTTTATAAAGTATATTTTGGAAATGCCTTAGATTTTGGAAAAAGGGTTTCTCAAAGGATTTGCTTTGGAAATTTTGTTTTAGAAAGTTTTAAAATTTTAATTTTCAAAGTAACATGTATACCACTAAGTTGGTCGTATTAAGCAATTTTGGTTTATAAAGGAGTAAGATTTGAAACCCTTGAAAGTGACTAAGGATCATGAATATTAACTAAACTATTTACTAATGCGGAATATAAAAGTAAAATAGTAAAGTAAATGACACCGGATATTTTTATACTGGTTCAAACTTCCCGTTCTACGTTCAGTCCCAGACTCTTTCTGGAATTCAACCATCAACCCTCACTTAACTCGGAGGAACAGGTATTACACCGCTTGAGGAACTGAACAGGACTTCAACCGCCTAAGCAATAGAATAGGACTTCAACCGCTTGTGCAACTGAACAGGACTTCCAATACAATTAGTAGAAAATTTTCCGACTGAGTATGCTCTTGAATAGCACTGATAAGTCAATAACGTACACCCTTTCTATAATCTTCTTCTTTGTGGTATATCGTGTAATTCGTGAAGATATGAAGTTTATTAAATCACTAATGAAGTTTTCTTGAATGAACAAGTGATTAGAACGAAGTATTGAATGTTTAGATAGCCATATAATTCAAAATATAAGAATGAGAATTAGAATGAATACCGGTGATTAAAACAATGGATTTCATGGCTATTTAGAGTGAGTAAGAGTTGCAAGCGTTCGTGAAAGGTAGCCATGAAAGGATACGGAAGAAACCCTTGAATCAAGAGTTGTTTCTATTCGCTGAATTAAAGTGTCTTTTCGAAATATAGCCGTTATGAAGATTCAGACGTCTGATTAGCATGAATCAGCCAGCTGAATGGATTAAAAATTGATGCAGCAATGAAACAGTTAAAAAACGACCTAATTCAGGCGGCTGAATATGCAAGGTCAGCCGTTTGAATATTCAAAGTGAACTGTGCACATGCACAGAATTCATTCGACTGACCATAGCTATTCAACCGGCTGAATTATGTGTTTTCTAGCATATCAAAGAATGTTTTGAAAAACTTTAGCATATGAACTATGTTTTGAAAAACTTTAGCATATGAACATTGTTTTGAAAAACTTTAAATTGCGTGTTCGTGCATATACCACTTCGGAGATATTTTAACATGAATTTACTACTAAACTCAGACCTTAGACTAAATATTTTGTTGAAGCTTCAATCCGGAATCGGGTCTGCAAATTGTTAGACTATTTCTCGAATAAAAACAATATCTTCTCGTGCAAGTATGGTTAGTTCATATAATATTTACTTATATAGTTGTCACAATCAAAACATCAAAATTCTAGGTTCTAACATTCTCCTCCTTTTTGATAATGACAACTATGTAAGTTTTTTAAATATATAAAGTAATTTACTTCCCCTGACTGAATGCTCCCCCTATCAATCATATTCTCCCCCTTTGTCATCGACAAAAAGGAAAAAATAATTAATTTACATAGACATATAAGCATATAGATATGAGAAGCAAATAACCATCTTTAAACATATAAGCATCATAAAAGTATGTCATGCCTTAAATCACATAAACATCATAAACATCAAACACATATAAGCATATAGATATGTCATACCTTAAAACGCATAAACATCATAGAAATAATAACACTACAAATTGTCATGAGTTAAATATCATAACAACACTAAAAATTTAAAATTCTCCACCACCTTCTTCTTCATATCCTTCTTCTTCCGAGGTCGTCCAAGAGAATGGTGCCGGATTTTCAAGAACACAGGTAGAAGTGGATACAGAACAAGAAACCTTTTCCCAAATTTTATTTAAAAAACCCTTTATCGAATTTAGCTTTTTGTTAGTTTTAAAAACGTTCTTTTCCACTTTAGCTAAACGTCGACTAAGTTTGCTTTGATTCCGCGATAATGTCACAAGAGCTTACTTAGGAGGCACGTTGATATGAAGTTCTTTAATTTTGTCGTCCTCTTCTTCTTGTTGAGGAACTTGAGAGGAGGAAGAAGCAATATTCGTGTCTCTCGGTTGCGGGATTCCTTGATTACGATTAGCGACCCATTCTTGAAAGCTAATGATTTGTTGGTTTTCAGGACGCTTAGGAAGACCCATTAGACTTAGAGCCTTGGAGTTAAGCTCTTCTATGGTCATGAAATCGAAATCGGGCAATGAAACTCCAAAATTTTGTAGAATTCACATAATGTAAGCTCCATAGTGAATCGTCTTGTAGCTTCTTTTATGATTGACGGTGAGAAATTCATCCGATATTATTTTTCCCCAATTTACTCGTTGGGACGGGTAAATAGCATATAAGGCTTGAAAATCCCTTTTGTAGACTTTTTTGTAACTTCCAGTACGGGGTTGTAAAGATCGAATAAGTGCACGATGGATGATTCTTACCTTCGGACGTAAGACATTAGATTTTAAAATGGTTAGATCGTTCGATAAGAAGAGGTGGGATACTTCATCATGGTTGTACATATCAACAACAACATCATCAATATCCAACCCTTTGGATGAACATCTTAGAATATGGCCTAATCATTGAAGAGGTAGATAAATTTTTACTCCACAAACCAATGTCCATATACAATCTACTTTGTTTAGGGGATTTTGATGATCGAGGTTCATATTGGCATAGATAAGCTTGATTAAAATAGGGTAGATCTTAACATTATTGGAATCATACCCAATAAGCGAATCGAAACCGTGAGTTTTGGCCATCTCTCTGATCGCGTAGCCATTGAAGTCGGAAAATTTCATGAATGCTCCTTCGAATGGCTTTGAATTTCTCATGCTATTGAATCTATTAACTACTGTATCATAGTATAACCATGCTCGAATTTGGCTTTCGGAAGGTCCGGTAGTTGATTCTCGTGTTCTCTTTGATGTTGGAGCCATTTTGTTTTATGAAATTGGATGAAAAATTGGAATTTTTGATGAAGCTAGGGTTTGTTTTTTGGGATTTTTTTAAAATAGAGAATGGTTAGGTATGTTGAAAATGAAGGGGTAGATGGGAATATAAAGTAGGTTTGATTGGGTTTTTGCATTGAAATTCATGCAAGGCTATTTTAAAAAACAGAAATAAGATGGACCAGTCCACTGAAATGATGGAGGCAGCCGGCTGAAGTGGTCAGAATTGCAACCCGCAAGTATATAGTTCAAAATTGGGCACAATTCAGTCGGTTGGATGGGGGACTTCAGTCGACTGAATTCTGAATAAATTTTAAATGCATATGAATGTTCAGTCGGCTGAAACCATTGTTTTTTGAGAACAAGCTTATTTTCAATTCATTCTTAAATTTGTTAATAAACAAGCTATATATGTATGTTTTTCGAGCTTTATTCTCATTTTAAATAAATATAATTTTTATTTCAATAAACATGTTACATATCTAAACTACAATATTAAATATATGAACATAAATTTATAAAAAATTTAATTTTCCGAAGTCTTGGATTCGTCCGAGCTTGGCTCAACTTTGGTGAAATCACGTAATGGATTTATAGAAGACCAAACATTACGTTGAGCACCTTGTTCCCAAGAATTTGGAGACACGTGAGGTCGTTGAGGATATGGATTGTGCGCACCTTACTTAGGAGGCATTCCACAGAATTTGAGAGCGAATTGTTCAAGGAAATTTAAACGCCTACCATGGTGTTTTTGTTCATAATACATCTCATGTTGTAAACTTAAAGTTTCATGTTGATAGTGAAGAATATCATCAATTTTCTCTTTGGTAGAAGGTGAGCCAAAGTCTAAGTTTTTTAGCTCGTTTGCCGTTCGGTATATATCCAGTATGATGATTCGGGGATGGAGTAATCATTACTGGAATATACACAGGAGTAGATTTATTTGACAAATCTGATGTAGGTGTTCTGAAAACAATCGATGAGAGATCGGAACTTTCTTGAGACGACATGTTATAATAAGAATGTATATATATACTTAAAGTTTTTATGTGAAATTTTTTGTTGTCGTCGTATATATATTGTTTTGATTTTCTATTTTAAGGTTTTTTTTATTTTATGGTTAACATTCCTTAGTAAATTTTAGCCAACAGAAAGAATGTAACGTTAAAAAATATGAAAGGATTTTAGCCATATATAAAACAAAAGGAAGGTAAGGTCTTAAATCAGGTAACACAATAGAACATTGGAAAAACATGCGACTTCCTCCCATGAGTGCAGAGTTCGAGTGCCATCATCTACAATTTTTTTATATTAAATTTTTATTTATTTTATAAATTTTTACACTTTAATATCAAATTATAAATCATGTAATGAAATAATTCCCAGTTCACGTCTTAATTTAAGGAAAATATTTTCATTTAAAGGTTTAGTAAATATATCTGCAACTTGATTTTCCGATGATAAAAAATCAAGAGAGATTTTACCTTTTTCTATGTTATCACGAAGAAAATGATGTCGAATGTCAATATGTTTAGTTCTAGAGTAGTTAATAGGATTTTTCGATAAATTTATAGCACTTGTATTATCACAATAAATTGTTGTTTTAGATAGATTTATACCAAAATCTTGAAGTGTTTGTTGCATATAGATAACTTGAGCACATGCCAAAGCAGCAGAAATATATTCTGCTTCACACGTCGAAAGTGAAACACAATTTTGTTTCTTACTAAACCAAGATACTAAAGATTGTCCAATAAAATGACAAGTACCACTTGTACTCTTTCGATCCGTTCGATATCCTCCAAAGTCAGCATCACTATAAGGTACTAGCTCAAAAGGACATTCTTTCGGGTAAAAGAGACCGTGGTCTTTAGTTTTGCTTAAGTAGCGCAAAATTCGTTTCACTGCTCGCAAATGTGATTCTTTAGGATTTGCTTGAAATCGTGCACACAAGCATACACTCATCATTATATCTGGACGACTAGCAGTTAAGTAAAGTAAGGATCCGATCATACTTCGATATAGTTTTTGGTCAACACTTTTGCCATTTTCATCTCGATCGAGATGTACTCTAGTGCTCATAGGTGTTGGTTTAGCAGAAGTGTTTTCCATACTGAAATGTTTTATTAGATTATTACAATATTTTTCTTGATTAATAAAAATTCCATTATTTAGTTGTTTAATTTGTAATCCAAGAAAATATGAAATTTCTCCCATATAAGACATTTCAAATTCTCTTGTCATAATATTTGAAAATTCTTGACATAATTTTTCGTTCGTGGAACCAAAAATGATGTCATCTACATAAACTTGAATTATTAAAATATCCTTTTTATCATGTTTATAAACAAAGTTTGGTCAACTTTTCCAATTTTAAAACAAGAATTTATAAGATAACTTTTAAGACTATCATACCAAGCACGAGGTGCTTGTTTTAAACCGTATAAAGCTTTCTTTTATTTATAAACATTGTCTGGAATTTTTAATGTGCAAATAGAGGTGGTTGTCCTACATACATATTTTCTTTTATAAAACCATTTAGAAAAGCACTTTTTACATCCATTTGATATAGTTTAAAGTTATAAAAACATGCATAAGCTAATAAAATACGTATTGCTTCTAGTCGAGCTACAGGAGCAAATGTTTCTTTGTAGTCTATTCCTTCCTCTTGATTGTAACCCTGAGCAACTAATCTAGCTTTATTTCGAATAATATTTCCTTGCTCATCGGCTTTATTTTTGTAAACCCACTTAGTACCGATGACTATTTAATTACTAGGTCTAGGAACTAAGTCCCAAACATCATTTCGTTCAAATTGATTTAACTCTTCTTGCATAGCTATAATCTAGTAATCATTAGTTGAGGCTTCTTTAGCATTTTTGGGTTCAATGTTCGATAGGAAAGCTACATGACCCATTTGATTTAATTGATTTCGAGTTCTTACATTAGAATTTATTTCTCCAATGACATTTTCAATTGGGTGATTTCTTAGAAGTCTTTGTGGAGATCGAATTTCATTTTCATTTGGTAAATTGTTGTTTTCAATTTCAACATTATTTTCAATATTTTCAATGTCATCTTCTGTGATATTTGTTTTAGGAATTATTTTTGCATCTTCATTTTTATTATTAAATTTGAAATTTTCATCGAATGACACATGAAGTGTTTCTTCAATTATTTTAGTTCTTTTATTATAAATTCTATATGCCTTGCTTCGTTCCGAATATCTAATGAATATTCCTTCATCGAATTTTGGATCGAATTTACCAAGTTGGTCTTTTGTATTTAATAAAAAGAATTTTGAACCGAAATTTTTTAAATATGATATGTTAGGTTTTCTTCCATTAAAAAATTCATATGGGGTATGTTTTGTTAATGGTCTAATGGAGACTCGATTTAAAACATAACAAGCAGTTGCTACATCTTCTGCCCAAAAATGTTTAGGTAGAGTGCTTCCATTTAATAAGGTTCTAGCACATTCTTGAAGTGTTCTATTTTTCCTTTCTACAACTCCATTTTGTTGCGGAGTTCTAGGAAATGAATTTTTTTGAACAATTCCTTTCTTATTACAATATTTTTCAAAAATATCATTATTGAATTCGCCACCGTGATAGCTTCAAATGTTTTTAATTTTTGAATTCTTAATATTTGAATTCTCTTAGCAAAGATTTTAAAATTTTCAAAAGTATTACTTTTATTTTTCATAAAAATGTCCAAGTGTATCTTAAGAAATCATCTACAATTACAAAAACATATATGTTATGATTTATAGACTGAACTTGAGTTGGTCCAAAAAAATCTAAATGTAATAACTCAAGTGGTTGTAATGTAGAAATAATTTTGTTTGATTTAAAAGTAGATTTGGTTAACTTTCCTAACTGACAAGCATCACAAATATTATTTACTTTAAAATTCATTTTTGGTAAACCTTTTACTAAATTATTTTTAGATAATTTATTTATTGCTTTAAAGTTTATATGACAAAATCTTTTGTGCCATAACCAATGATCATTTTCTTTGGCTACTAAACACATATTTCTGTTATGATTAACTTTCGTATTTAATATGTATATATTACGTTCTCTAGTTCCTTCAAAGATAAGATTCTTGTTATGATCAAATATGTTACATTTATTTTCTGAAAAAGATATATTAAAACCTTTATCGCATAGTTGACTTATACTAAGCAAATTATGTTTTAAATTCTCAACTAGTAAAACATTTGTAATAAGAGGTAAGTTAGATGTACCGTCATTACTCACATCGCCTTTGCCGATGATATATTCTTTGGAGTTATCTCCAAATGTGACAGGTCCTCAATCTGAGTAGATAATGTTAGTCAGCATATTTGTTTCATGTCATATGTTTTGAGCAACCATTATCAAGTATCCACTTTCCTTTTTTCCTAGTTGGTACCTACAAAAAAATATAGAGATGACGTTGATACCCACTTTTTATTAGGGTCCTAAGAGTTAGATCTTATGAAACCAAACCCAAGAGGGTTTAGAATTCCCTTTATAAGTAACAATTTCATTTTTATGAACTGTATTTATAAAAGTATTAATATACTTATTCTAATTGAACTCTCATTAGTTTTTGGTACCCAAATCTTTATATTTTTTGTGGTGTAACCGTCTTTCTTTTGAGTGAGAACCATTCTTTTGGTTTGCTTTTACAAAATTCTTATGTATATTGAAATTTTTATTTAGTGAAATGTTTTTCTTTGAACTATATTTTGAGGAATTTGTATATCCTAAACCTTTCTTATTGAAAGAGGTTCGAGAGTTATTGATAATTTTAAAAATATTTTTTCTACCTTTATTAACGTTAGAAACATTTTTAGTAATATTTTCTAACTCTGTTTCGAGACTAGTATTGCTTAATTCAAGAATTTTGACATTTGATTTTAAATCGTGATTTTCTGAAGCTAATGTCATATTCTTTTCTTTTTGAACTTCAATTTTATTTGATAGCATAGTGAGTTGAGAAGATACATTAGACAAAGGTTCTTGTGTTTTGACAAGTTCTTCTTCTAAGATTTTCTTTTCATCTCTGAGCATGTCAATTTCTATTTCACTCCTGTTTAGTTTTTCTAAAGCATCTTTATATTTTCTTCAACATCTTTTAGTTTATCTAATAGCTCCGAGTTTATATCAGTTAAATCATCAAAGGTTAGATCACTTACATCATCAGATTAAGCCATAAAGCACACATTGGCTTGTTCCGTGTCATTGTCAGTGTCACTGTCAGATGAGGAAGATGATTCTGAATCATCCCATGTAACAGAGAATGCTTGCTTCTTCTTACATTTGACCCTATTATTCTTGAACCCGTCTTTCTTTCGATCAGGACAGTCCTTCTTTATGTGACCCTTTTTGTGACATTTATAACATTTGAGATTTGAAGCTGGTGGTTTGGTGTTGTCTCTCCAGTTGTTTCCAAATTTCTTGTTCTTTCGAAATTTTAAAAATTTCTTAGCAATAAAATCCATGTCATCTTCTTCTGAATCTTCTTGTTCAGCTTGGAATGCTGAGGTCTTTCTGTCTTGTGCTTGATCTCTTTTTGCCTGCAAGTTCACTTCATACGACATGAGATTTCCTATTAGCTCTTCAGGTTTTATGGTAGAAATATCATTAGTTTCTTCTACAGCTAAGACTTTCCATTCCCATTCATCTGTTAAAGAGTTTAGGATTTTCAAGATAATATCAAAACCAGTGTATTTTTCTCCTAGTGCAAATAGTGAGTGATATATGTCTTGAAATCTATAATACATTTCATTATAGTCTCATCCTGTTTCATTCTAAAATTTTGAAATTGGTTTTTAAGCATAGATATCTTGCTTTATTTTACTTTATTGGTACCTTCATGTGTAACTTTAAGAGTTCGCCAAATTTCGTTAGCTGTTATACACATGCTAACTCTATTATATTCATTCTTATCTAAAGCACAAAATAGCATATTCATGGCTTTTGCATTTTGAGGTAGCATCTATCTTTTCTGTTTTTGACCATTGTGCATACCCTGTGGTTGGTATAATATATTCATCCTGAGTTATATTCCAAGTGTCATACCCATTTGCTTGCATATAAATTCTCGTTTCAAGTTAACCAATAGTTGTAATTCAAACCGTTAAATAGTGGTGGTCGTGCAATGGATTGACCTTCAATAAAACTTGTGCTAGTGTTATTTTCTATATTAACTGAATATCAAATAACCATGTTATGGTTATATGATGACCTTGCTCTGATACCAAGTGAAAGTGACTAAGGATCATGCAATATGGAATATTAACTAAACTATTTACTTATGCGGAATATAAAGTAAAATAGTAAAGTAAATGACACCATATATTTTCATACTGGTTTGAACTTCCCGTTCTATATCCAGTCCCAGACTCCTTTTGGAATTTAACTATCAACCCTCACTTAACCCGGAGGAAAATGTATTACACCACCTGAGCAACCGAACAGGACTTCAACCTCCTAAGCATCAGAATAGGACTTCAACCGTCTGAGCAACCGAACAGGACTTCCCAATTCAATTGGTAGAAATGTTTCTGACTGAGTATGCTCTTGAATAGCACTGATAAGTCAATAGCGTACACCCTTCCTATAATCTTCTCCTTTGTGGTATATCATGTAATTCATGAAGATATCAAGTTTATTAAATCACTAATAAAGTTTGCTTAAATGAACAAGTGATTAGAACGAAGTATTGAATGTTTAGATAGCCAGATAGTTCAGAATATAAGAATGAGAATTGGAATGAATGTCGGGGATTAAAAAAATGGATTTCATGGCTATTTATAGTGATTGAGAGTTGCAAGCGTTCGTGAAAGGCAACCATGAAAGGATATGGAAGCAACTCTTGAATCATGAGTTATTTCTATTCGCTGAATTGAAGTGTCTTTTCAAAATATAGCCGTTATGAAGATTCAGCCGTCTGAATAGCACGAATCAGCCAACTAAAAGGATTAAAAATTGATGCATCAAGGAAACAGTTCAAAAATGACCCAATTCAACTGGCTGAATATGCAAGGTCGGCTGTCTGAATATTCGAAGTAAACTGTGAACATGCACAGAATTCAGTCGGCTGACCATAGCCATTCAGCCGGCTGAATTATGTGTTTTCTGGCATATCAAAGAATGTTTTGAAAAACTTTAGCATATGAACTATGTTTTGAAAAACTTTAGCATATAAACATTGTTTTGAAAAACTTTAAATTGCGTGTTCATGCATATACCACTTCGGAGAGATTTTAACTTGAATTTACTACTAAACTCAGACCTTAGACTAAATATTTTGCTGCGGCTTCATTTCGGAATCTGGTCTGCAAATTGTTAGACTATTTCTTGAGTAAAAATAATATCTTCTCCTGCAAGTATGGTTAGTTCATGTAATATTTACTTATATAGTTGTCACAATCAAAACATCAAAATTGTAGGTTCTAACAACCCTTATATATACACACACACACCAATAAAGGTTGATTTTATTTTCGTATGAAAATAGTTTTTTGATTTGGAAAATGAGATTTAAGGGGTGAATATTTAGCCCAATAATTTTCCTATTTTTGAAGTTTTTAAAATTTTCTCTCTTTAGGGTACGGACAAAATAGGAAAAACATTCAATTTTATTAGGGTATGTAGTCTGAAGTATTGTTGTACCCACTAGTTGTTAGAAGAAATATTTTCGTGCGAAGTATGCAGGAAATAGTAGTAAGGTAAGTTTTGTGTTGTTTAACGCTCCAGATTTATCCGTTTCTCTTCCAATCTGATTCTACGGTTTTGGTGCATTTCGACCCCTATAAATAGTAACCTGCTCTCTTCACTTTTTATTCATATTATTTTGGGGAATTCTACGAAACTCTGCCAATGTTATCTCTCAACATTAGATTCAAAAACTCCATGGAGGATTTAGGTAAGAATTCAATCTATTTTCTATTTATTTCTTCTTCCTCCAACCTATTTTTACTCTATTATCCTCCAACTATTCTGAATCTAACAAAAGTATATACATCTTCCCTATTGTGTATGTGTGTATCAAAAGAGAGAGATTCTGAAAGGGATTGTAAGGCATGAAAATCCCTATTGTGTGAGTGGAAACCTTAGGATTTCGTTTTAGTAATTGTTTAGTTTATCTCTACCGATTTGAATATGCTTTAGGGATTGCGAAAATATGATAGACAAAATCCTCCAAAATTCCTTTTTATTTCAAAATGTCAATTCTATATTGAGATTCTCAATTATTCACATTAATTTGATGGAATTTGTTTTGTTTATGCAATTTTTGATAATTTCATAGTCTATTCCACTTCTCATTCTTTTTTGGTTCAATTTGCATTCTTCAATGAAATAAGGGGTTTAGATTATGGATTTTATTCGTAGTTTACAACACTTATTCCACTTGGTAAAAGAGGAGTTGAATAGAATATGGAGTTTAGATTGCAATTCCTATTGTTTAGGATATTCCATTGAATTGGTGTAATAAATTGAGTTTCTATTTTATTACAAGTCTATTATTGCAGTTTTGGTTATGAATATTTATTCCCTGCTTTGGATATTAGAATCCCTTATTTTGGTATGTTGAAATCTTGGGGATTTGAATAAAAAGGACTTGTAATAGTATAACGGTAGTTTAGGGCGTAAAATCCGTGCGTTTAGAATTTATTAGACACGAATATTTATTTATCTTTACTTGCATGATTAACGTATAATTATTGCGTATATGGTGTAGTTAGTTAAGTATTTATTTTCATTTATTTCCCCCATTAGGAATTGACTGTTAGGAGAAAATAAGAGGAAACTCTTATTTAGCCTAACTATTATTATAAAGCGTAATAAGAAAGATTCCTTCTAAGGCCTTATTTATGAAATAGTGTAATGGGTATTATTATATATATGGAGTGTATTTAATTTATGGCTAAGTCATAAATATGCGAGGTTAATAGAGTTACATGATGGAAGTATGCCCTTCACTTTAAGGCTACCAGCAGTTGTGTACACTTCCTATTAATGTGAGATATTCTTATGATAAATATTTATAACGATGCGAGATTAGTCCCAAATTTTGTAGGGAATATCTATCCAACTAATCTGGCTACTAGTTCCGAAGAATAGTCGAACTAATGTGAGACATCATTATGAGTATGGGCCACAGTATGAGGGGCCTACTTCGGGGTCTGGAGGTGTTAAGTAATTGTTTGAGGGCTCGTGTCTTTTCCCCAAATGTAGTATTAAATGGCTTAGGGGACATGCTAGGTGGTATCTCTACAAGGATTTGCTTTTGGATAAAGTATTAAGTGAATGATTGAGGGTCCGCCTTTCCAAATAAAGAAGTATTAAGGAGTCATCCTAATGGACGTTTCTTTAAGGTCATTTGTTTCTTATTCAAATCCCGCGTCATAAATAGCTAGCGATGCAAAAGATAGTGCCCAAGCCACTTAATACCTTTTTATTGGAAAATAGGCAGAATCTGGTCATTTATTACTTTAATTAAGGCAAAACCCATCATTTAATTCCTACTTCCAAGGTGTGCTTCTCAATGGTAACTATCTAGCTAGCATCATATGGAATCTCTCAAGTCACGTAATACTTCTTTATTAGGAAAGGCGAACCCTCAATCAGCCACTTAATACCTTATCTAGAAGCGGACCCCAATTGAGATACCACTTAACGTAACTCCTTGGTCATTTAATACTTCATTTGGAGAAAAGAGGAGGGCCCTTAAACAACCACTTAATACCTCAAGACCCCGAAGCGGGCCACTCTTACTATGGCCCAACTCATAATGATGTCTCGCATGGTAGCCAGATTAACTGGGCAGATTTCCCTTATAGAATTTGAGACTAACCCCGCGTCATTATAAATATTTATCATAAGAATATTTCACATCAATAGGAAGTTAACACAACTACTAGTAGTGTTAAAGTGAAGGGCAGACTTCCGTCATGTAACTCTATTGACCTCACATCCTTATGACTTTGTTATAATGTTTAGATTTTATTAGGCATGAATATTTATTTATTTCTATTAGCGTAATTAACGTATAATTATTATGTATAACGAGCCATTAATTAGGTATTTATTTTCATTTAATTCCCCCATTAGGAATGTAATTAATTGTTAGGCAAAAATAAGAGGAAACTCTAATATAACATAATTATTATTCCGAGGCGTAATAAGGAAGATTCCTTATAAGGCCTTATTTATGAAATGGTGAGATGAGTATTGTTATATATATGGAGTGTATTTAATTTATAACTAAGTCATAAGTAAGTGAGGTCAGTAGAGTTACATGACGGAGGTCTGCCCTTCACTTTGAGGCTACCAGCAGTTGTGTACACTTCCTATTGATGATAGATATCCTTATGATAAATATTTATAATGACACAAGGTTAGTCCTAAATTCTGCAGGGGAAATTTGCCCAGCTAATCTGGCTACCCGTTTTTACGAATATTTGGACTAATGTGAGACGTCATTATGAGTATGGGCCACAGTACAAGGGGCCTGATTCGAGGTTATGAGGTATTAAGTGGTTGTTTGAGGGGCCCCACTTTTCCTAAATGAAGTAATAAATGGCATAGAGGACACATTAGGTGGTATCTCTATGGGGGTTTGCTTCTAGATAAGGTATTAAGTCCTCGGGGTACCAACTCTTTGATACCAAATGTAACCACCCATACCTTAATGAGCCTAAATTTCAAAAAAAATCGAAACCCAAGTCCATCAAAGCGTGGATCGTTGAATTTCTTAACTGCAAATAAGCATGAGTGTTATCAGAGTTTGATAGAAATCTAAACTCACAGCGGAAATAAAAATTGGATAAGAATACTGACTATGACTACTACCTTGGAATTAATGGTATTCTTTGTATAGCAGATTGTCACATTAGCATCGAGCATGAGAGAAAAGAAGGCTTCTCCAACAACTAAACACATCCAGCTCTAGTGACCTTTTCCTCTAAATCTATCATGTGTGTTGTAATGAGGAGGTGGTCAGAATAATGTTCTAGTGACTGAAAAATCTAGAAACTATCCATAACATAAATTTATACCGATTGGTTTCCATTTAATTATTATGTCTATTAAGGTTCGCAATTTTAATCTAACCTTGCATTGCATACACAATTACTTACCTAACCATTCCCACGGTACGAAATATCGATGAAGCCTTATCAACCACCCAATACTTCCAAACCCATTTGCTGCTTGATACTTCTAAATCTGAAGCGGGCTTCTACTATCGCCACGTAATACTTTTAAAAGAGAAATAGGCAAACTCTGCCATTTAAGACCACAATCGAGATAGACTCCGTCATTTAAGACCTATTCCCAAGGTGGACTTCTAGCGTCGTCATTATTGGTCTATTAGTCCTAGCTACATAGACCTTTTACTATTGTCCATGGCTTATAGTTTATAATAGCCATAGTACTAGCGCATCTATCTTTATTAAAGTCTTAGCAATGTGAGAGACTGGTAATAAGGAAAACATCCATATATGAAAGAATGGAAACAAACAAGATCAAAATAAAAACTTAAGGAATGGACATAAATAAGTAAATATAGAGAAGGGCACAAGGCACATCTTGATGTAATTAAGAAAATAATTCAAAAATATGAATCAAACAAGGAAAAGGAATTTTCCAACAATGACAAGGAGGGTGCACCCCCTTACCGAAAGTAACCCTCTAGCAAATATACTTGACGGGGGGTCATATACTCTGTGACTCCTCAGACAAGTCCAAGTTGGATCCCGCCAACCTTATAGAGAATTTGAGTATTTCACATCTCCGTGTGCATAGAATCCAATCTAGAGTAGATATGAAGATACCCTAATGAAAGCAACCCTACATAGCTTTGTTTTCACTTGCTCTTTGGTTTTAGTCATCTCCAGTAAAGGATATCAATGCCCCAAACGAGCAACAAATAGTCTTAGATTAACGAAACACAAAGAAGATAGCAGAATCAATAGTAGGTAAATCAACTATCGAGAATAACAAAATGATCGTTTATGGAAATTAAATCTCATATACTTATCACCGCTCGTCCACTTTAAACTTGTACTATCCCTCGGTTAACAATGAAGCCGAACAATTTGGGGCATTGTTGCCTCTCAGACCTTGCCTCGATGTACATTCTTAACTTTTGAGATAGAGACGAGTTTCCATACCTTAACGTTTAGTGTTAAGTATATGCCTAAATCCTTTCCACATAAGTGATACCATCGCTCATAGGGAACTAGCTTCCCTATAAGTCCTAATATACATCTAATTTCCCTTGAATAGGCCAACAACAATTCACTTTTATATATTTTTAGTTATATATTTGGGCCTTAGGCCGAGGTTCAATTTGTCAGTTTTCAATACGAATAGTCGACCGCCTATACCCAACGGTCGACCGCTATGGTTTCAAGGTCGATCGGTCACGAGTAAAAATAAGGGTTCTGCACATTTTAATTGTCGGTTGTTTATTCCTGTCGTTTGTAGTTTTTGATTAACCTTAATTTACTAAGTGACCAGTTTAATTATCAAATTACAATTCAATCTAGGGTATCCTAAATTTGATAATAGAATATGTACCTAGACAATTAATTAGATTAGCAAGTTACTGTAATTCCAATTCTAGGGTTTTAGATCAAATCTAGGGTTTATCAATTTAATCACAAGAGGAGTATGCCAGCATCGAGTTAGGTTTAGCGATTACAGTAATTTCAATTTCTGTCTAGGTTGCAAGTTTAAATTTAGGGTTTCTAACATCATCCTAGATCGTAGAGAATAGATCAATTTTAACGTTAATTAATCGCCTAATTAAATTTGTTCCCACTCACCTCGAGCCTACGCTCTTCCTATTGCTTTGCTTGAGAATTGTCCCTCCAACTGCTAGCTCCGTTTGTCCCGTCTAGATCCAATTGCTTGCACTCTTTTAGGTTGATTTTATTTTGATTTTTGAAGAAGATTTGAGGTTAGAGGAGAGGTTGGATTTTGGTAGCATTTCATTATAACAATTGTTATATTGATATTAGGGTTAGGTTAGGCTTGCTTATATAGGGGTTGGGAAAGTGTTTGGGCCATTGGATTTAGGTTAGAGAATATTTACTAACATCTCATACAATCATCCAAGACGTAGCCACGAAGCATCAATCACAACTGTCCATGGAACATGCCCCAGTTCCCTATTTTGCCTGTGCATGGTCAACCACTTAAGGCCTATGGTTGACTTATATCGGTCGACCATGCCATGCCAAGGGTCGACCAATGTATTTTTTTTTATTTTTTTTTCAAATCTTCTAATGCCCGTAACTCTCCCATACGAACTCCAATTCCGAAGTTTTATATATGAAAATCGCCCAAAAAATGGCTACAAACACAACGGTGCCGGTTTCGTAGCCAAATTCAAACATCTATAGAAATTTTCTTCTTAGTCCTTATTTTAATTAAAATTTTCTTTTCTTATTAAATTTACTTTCGAATTTCTATTGAATTCTTGTTGAATTTTTCATAAATTCCCGGGGTATTACATTCTCCTCCCTTAAAAGGATTTCATCCCCGAAATCTCAAAGGGTAGAAAAATTATAATCTAAACACACAACAACCAATAACTACAACCATCTACTCATCCTTCGTCCACGACAATCATTGTCCTTAGAAATTTTCTAATACAATATATACGTAAATATGCAACATGAACCTATGCTAATGTTAAAAGTAGGCAGTCTACTGATCCAGTCAACCTGATGTCATGCAAATGTAAATGCAATGCATGCAAATGTGTGCAACATCCTAAATAAATATACTTGCAATTCTGCATGTATGTGGAACCATTCCATCCATATAAAATATCCATATGCACAATAAACAGCAATCAGCGTCCATATGTATCATATAAAACAAGCTAGACAATAATAAGGGATAATGTGAATGTGTGTGTACTACGTAGAAGATATACTATTTTTACCATGTATAACAAGCAATCCAAACAATCAAATACTTCCACTAGCATCCATCTTCCATAACACGTCCTATTGACATGTTTCCTACCATCCAATAGTCTCTGCCTAAGCTACAACCTATATACAAAAATAATCTTTTTTAATTAAAATGGAAACATGCTAGAAAATAGTTTAGGATGGGTAGCTTAGAGCTTCTCCTCAGGCTCCCATGTACTCTCAATCAGACCGTCTCCCTATTGGGCTCTGACCAGTTAAATTATCTCATTATAGAGTCAATTGGCCCATGCCTAAAAATACAGGTAAGTGCATGGCTATCAAGGGACTCACCTATCCTTTTTAACTTGACCTTGGTAATTTTTTCACGTAGATAATTCCGCAAGTCCTTAATGACAGGTCTATAGTATTTAAGCCATTACCTATCTGGCATTGATGATTTTCTACTTGTCTAATTTCCAAATATGGACCCAGCTCCATGGACTACCACATATGTCTTCTATTAGTACTTTCTTTACCGCCTACCTTTTGCAGTCTTTGTCCTTCTATGAAATTGTAATGACCTGCCTTTCGATCCTCTAATGTCGGCACTTAATACATCCAGGTATTCAAATGTTCAACATGCAAGTGCCAGAAAGGTAGATTATTAGGGTAAAATGGAAAAGAACAGGGAAAACATAATCTCACAACGGAATGATCATATATAATATAACAAAGACAACAAAAACTGCACTCTAAAATACAAGGTATATCAAAGTTAAAAGTAAACCTCATCAGCCTGGACAATTATAACATCCTGACCTTACAATTGCTGATGGGTATATATAATAACACATTGGAAAATAAAAATACTATGGCAGGTGAACAACCAGCTCTACTCCATGAGCTCCATGTCATACCAATGAAAACCTGAAAAAACTCGATCTGATCCGAACATTATAATAAAATAGCACCCATATCAGTCTAAAAACCAACGTGAGAAAACATAAGAAATATGATGAATATATAATAATTCTATGAGACCATATCGCTAAAACACGGATAGTATTTTAGCTCACAATAACAACATCCATAGATGAAAGAACGGAAACAAGTCAGAACAAAATCAAACTTGATAGAATGGACACAAATAATTAAACATTGAGAAGAGCTCTAGGCACTTCTCAATGCAATTAAGAAAACGATTCAAAGGTTTGAATCAAATGAGGAAAAGGAATTATTCCAATAATGACTAGGAGGGTGCGCCCCCTTACCGAAAGTATAACTCTAGACAATATACTTGAGAGAGTCGTTTACTCTATGACTCTCTCGGAAATGTACAAACTGGACCTTGCCAACCTAATCGAGAATCCTAGTATTTCACATCTCTGCACGCATACAACCGAATCCAATCTAGAGTAGATGTGAAGATACCCTAATGGAAGCAACCACACATAGCTTGATGTCCACTCGCTTTCTAGTTTAAGTCATTTTCAGTAAGATATCAACACTCAAATGAGCAACAAATCGTCTTAAATTGATGAAAATCAAAGAAGATAGCAGAATCGATAGTCAATAAATCAACTATCGGGAATAACAAAATGATCGTATATGAAAATTAAATCTCTTACAACATTTGACCCACACTTGTGCTTGATTTGTCGCGTTAAAAATATTTGTAAAACACTTTAAAAACACTCTTTAAAATATATCTTTTAAAGAGAAAATTATATTTCTAAGTGTATTAAAAAAGAAGGGTAGAAAACAAATGTCATTAAAACATTGTTTACTATAAACCCAAAACCAAGTACATTTAGCTTTCTATCCTTTTAAAAAATCTTTTCATTTATAAAATATCATTTATAAATAAACTTATTGTTATCCGAGTTTTTAACCAAGCAGAATCCAAAGGAAGTCGGAACAGCTTTGTCGAGTCCGAACAGCTCAATAGGCAACCAAAAGGACTAGAAGAACCAACCAAGAAGGATCAGTGAAAAAGAAAGAGAAAACAAACTAAGGTGATGGATCGCTAGCGATCCATAAGGATAGCTTGTAGGTCCACTAATTCTCTTGCATCATGGACTAATAGGTATTCTAGGAATGATGGCTAAGTTTGATGGAATTCCAAGCTAGTTAGATTGAGAAGTAAGCATTTGTCTAATTCAATCAGCAGTCCAATGCAACCAGTGTGTGGATCATAATCAAAACATGGCAACAAGCTACAAAATTACATGGAGAACACCAACACAAGACAACAAATGTAATCCAGAAGGCAAAGTCCGAAAATACTCTAAGTACATGGATCGCTAGCGATACATGTACTATGGATCGCTAGTGATCCATATGATTGAGCCAGGTCACCATAATGTTTAAAGAAGAGGATGAAGGAAAGCATTGCAAGCGGTTGAATCGTCAGCGAACCAAAGGCTATGGATCGCCAGCGATCCATAGTCCATGGATCGCTAGTGGTCCATCAAATTGATTCGGCTCGCTATGAAACTTTCAGTGCAACTTTTCACGGCCATTTACATGCATCTGACAAAGTCG
Organism: Allium fistulosum; assembly: GCA_030737815.1. Classification (NCBI taxonomy): domain Eukaryota; kingdom Viridiplantae; phylum Streptophyta; class Magnoliopsida; order Asparagales; family Amaryllidaceae; genus Allium; species Allium fistulosum. Next base: position 304,573,225 of record CM060902.1, read on the forward strand.
ACCTAGCCCAATAGCTTTCCAACCCCTATAAATAAAATCCTACCTGCAACATAAAGAGGATCTTCTGGACTGGCTGCTGAAACTCTATAGGAACTATTCTTCATTCTTCTTCTCCCATACTACAGTCATCTACAGAGTTCACTGTGATTCTCCAATGGACTCTAGCATTGGTGGCTTGATCCTATTTACATAATTCAATTGCATTGTACACAGATCCAACTTGTAGCGGCAGTCAGTCAATAAGAAAAGTTATAAAGTGGACGTAGGCTTCATTAACAGCCGAACCACTATAAAAATCTTCTTGTCTTTTTACTATTTCTGCTCTCTTTACATTTATTCTCTATATTATTGCTCTGTAAGAACAGGGTTGGTGCTTTCACACTCAATCCAGGGTGTTGATCCACTTTTTGGGTTAACATTTTGGTGCTTTCACTGAGAACTCCGACTCAGGTTAAGATCTAGCTATCTACTTTGGATCAGATAGGTCAAGAAGTTAGGTCCTTAATTTTTGTTCGAAAGATCTGTTGCTAAGAATCGATCACTCCGGAAAGGAAAAGAACTGCTTCTCAAATATCCATAGGGGCAGTAATTGCCGAAAAAGAGATGAATCATCAACAAATTGAAGTAAATGGCGCTAACGTAGGGGATCAGGTGCCAGGATCCTCTAATCAATGCGAAGTTGTAACTAGAGATGAATTGAATAAAATGGTTGATGAAATTAATCAGAGAATGAAAAGCAGTAAGAGAGCTCTTATGGACAAACTAAATGCCCTCATGACCTTACAATCACATCTTGCTCCACGAACCATGGTAAAACCCGCGGCTGTCGCAGAATAAGAAAATTCTTCCGTTTCTGGCCTAAACAGAAGGAACAAGAAGCAACCGCAGAAAGAAGTGATAGCTGGAACTGTGGGAATCAACGTAAAAGGAAAGATAAGCACTCCATCGACCACGAGACAACTAGCTATGAACTTAATTCTAGGACTGAAGACCCCACAAGAAAATATAACCATGGACCTCTTCGACCCGGAAGATGGAGAGCAATTTAATGACAGCAAGTTGGAAGGATATGTCAATGCACTCGATGACGCCAGGAATGTCCAAATCGCCCCAACCAGGCCAACCGCAAACCAACGGAATCCCGAGGGAGTGGATCTTTCGAAGACAGGAGAACCTAGGCTTCAGCCCACTCACCAAGACCGTTTGCAAAGCCAAACACTCGGTGTAGTGACTGATAGTTGACCCTCGGACTACCGGACATCTGACGCATATATCGCGGATATGGTCAAGCAACTGATGGATGAGAATAAGAATAGAAGAGATGATGAGTGGGGATCCGCACCAAGACGGACTTCCTTCACTGATGAGTTCTTGAATGAGCGGGACCCAGAAAAGTTCACTATGCCAACTATTCCATCCTATGACGGAACAAAAGACCCAAAACCCCATATGTACAAGTATAGTTGGTACATGGATGGAGCGAATGCTTTGGACGTTGTTAGATGTAGATGTTTCCCAATTTTTCTGGAAGGAATTGCTTCCATGTGGTTCACTAGGCTTCCACCAAGGTCCATCTCCACTTTCAATCAACTAGCAGCAAGATTCCTTGATCAATTCAAACTTCACACAGCGCAGCCTAAAGATGTAATGTCCCTGTCTGGTCTATTCCAGGGATGAAATGAATCTATAAAGTCTTTCATGAACCGGTTCAATACCGCAGTGATGGAAGTAAGCAATCTGAACGAGGATATGGTTTTTATGGCTCTGGTCCGCGCCATCTACCTTGAAAATGAGTTTGGAAAGTGGATCAAAATGAAAAAATCTATCACTAAGAAGGACTTCAATCATAAGGTGAGTCAATACTTAAGATTGGAAGAGGTGCAGGAGTTAGAAAGGAAGTCTACTAGCTTGCAACCGATGAACGTTGGGCAGAGTGACATGGCGATGAACCAGAACATAAATGGCTCCGGGACCGCTGAAGGTACAGAAAAAGACGAAAACCAAAAAATGAAAAATCAAAGTCCCAACAAACCTAATGGTAACAATAAATCTGAAATCAAGCCGTACAAATCATAAGTTCCTGAAGATAGGAACCACAAAATAGATCCGATTACAGACATCCGAAAATCATTCAGATCAGCTGGTCATTTGTCAAGTGTTTGAAGTAAACAGCCCCGTGAACTAGGGGGCACACACCAATATTAAAAATACTTGAAAACAAAAACACTTCACAGTTCTATTACTCCAAACAAAGAATTTTAGCGGTAATCATAGGACTACATAAAATATAATTGCAGTAAATGAAATTGACATAACTGCATCAAACGCAGATAAGTAAATAGGTAAAGTTACAATCAAATAGTCAACATTATATTACTTACAACGTTTTCTATACAAAGTCAAAATGTGGGGGTCGTACCCACACAATATCGGCCAGCAAAAAGAAAAAATACAGGCGCTACGACAATCAAAGCAGTAAGTGAAGACTCTGCACTTGAACGAAACACATATCAAACAAAATGAAATATCCCAAAAAGCTGGCTTCGCTGCTATCCGGACCTATCAACGCCTCTTTCCACCGCTCCCTTTCCCACCTTTAGTTGGAAGTTTCCACTTCCCCTCAGAGTCCCGGTAAGATGTAGTGTCACTGCCTATGATACCAATTATCTCCTCGGTCCTGGCATCTCCTCCCTGCTCTTCGGCCTTCCCGGAAGACCCCCCCCTTTTGACTTGTATTTCCGGGATTTACGGGGGCTCCTCGAAGATTTTATCGCTTCAACCTTTTCCTTCTTAACGGTAACCGGTTGCTATTCAGATTTACACGGCTGTTCAGTCTGGACCTCCTGCTCTTGAGCTTCGGCTGCTGTGAAGTCGCCCTCTAAAGATACGGAAGGATCGTCTAGACCATGCAATATAGAGATCTTCCCAGATTCTGGTCTTGACTATGAACCAGACACAGACACAACAATCAGAGCAGCTACGGAGACAAGCATCGAGGCGGTTGAAATAGCGATGGGCCCGGGCATCGAGGAAATCGGCGGATCAATAGGCAAATAAGACAGACCTATAAGATCAAAAATGAAAGTGTTGAGTTCGTCTTGCTCTTGCGGCATGAGCTGAAAATTCTAAAACTCGGGGAAAACAAGAAGGTTACCTGCATCAGAAGAGTGGCCGAAAATGTCAATCTCATATTCCTCGCCTTCTCCTTCTTTTGATGGTTGCACGATTATCGAAGAAGTTTCGCGGCCACCCGAAGTTACAAATACGGCTGTCGGAGGAACATGCGACAGAGCAGCACCGAAAGTATTCACCAATTGATCGTGAGGCTGTGTTGATGATTCGCCAGGACCAGAAATTAAAGACTTTGGCAAAGTTTTGTCAATTGTAGTCATAGCGACATCGGCAGCTTCCAGTTCCTTCTCAATCCGCAAGATCCGTTGGCCCTCTATCAGTGTTTTTTTATTCCTCATTAAGGTAGGCATCCTCCCACTCTCGCTCAGTATAGACATCCCTGTTCTCTCGAAAACGGGCCATAATTTTATCCCAAACCACGGCGAGAGTGTGCGGGAACTTGGAGTCCAAATAGCTGAGACTCCCATGATGCAACAGGGAGTTGACATAGTAGTTTAAGATGGTATCGTCCATCTTCTCCATCTTCTTTTCGAAAGTGTTATATAGCTCCAAATAATCCGTTGTAACGGCGGCCTTCTCAATTTCAACATGAGTTTTGTTGGCACTAAGCTACACAATTCTTTCTTGGAGCAAAGCAATCGTCTAGGCTTGTTCGAAGACGATTTTATTACGGGACTTCATGATCTCCTTATATTCCACAATTGTCTTATTATGCCTTTCAACAATCTTGTCGTGATCAGCGATAGTCTTCTTCTGGGCTTCAATAATCATGTCGCAAGCTTCGAGCTCCTCTTTCAACTGAACTTCGTCCGCATGGGCCTTCTTAATCTCATCTCAAAATACAATCTCTATTTCGCATGGACCTCTTTCAGTTCCATCAGCAAGCCGGCGTTATTCTTGCTCTCCCAGAGCGCTCGCATCCCTCTCTTGTACTAGTCGCTCAACTCTGGCGTCATGTTCCGCTAACACCCTCTTGAAGTCATCTTTCTTCGATTCAAAGGAGAGGATTTCTTGATAATTATTATGGTTCATATCGGCTAGCTGCTTGTATAGCTTTTCCCATCCCTCGGCTTTCTCTAAATCGCTTTGAATCGCCTGAAGGTGGGGCATATAGGAGTCTGTGCGAACTAGATGAAGGTTGTGGTCAAACTTAACTCCTTTTAAAAACCACCCGGGGAGCGCAGCTTCAAGCTAGGGGAACCAGACGAAAGAATGTAAGCTGACCACCCATGAGGGCGCGAAGAACCAGGAGCAGGCACCACGTGGGTCGATGGGACTTGAGATGAAGATGGAGCCTGAACAAAAGAAACCAGAATTTCAAGACCGACATAAATTGGGGCCCGTGCAAAGGCGTGTTGCTCGGAAGGAGGAGAACCACGATCAACCTTTGACTTCTTGGATGGTTCCTCCCGGTCATCAGCATTTTTTCTCTTCTCGTAGCCATTTTTATACGTCCGACCCCGTTCCCTGTTATCCCGGCGACGAGCTTCGGCCTCCAAGTCTTTCTGCCTTCTCCATTCCTCTTCGGTCTCACGGGGCTGATGGCAACTTGTGGACCGTTTCGAGTAATGTTGTGAATCAATGAATTGCTCAATATTGTCATAAAGTCTACGGCCTCTCATGGTACCTGACATGAAAAATAAATAAAGAGCTTTAATAATGGGAAATATGACTAAACAATGCATGTGTAAGTGAATGTGACCCTAGTGAAATGTGTAATGTGTCTTGGGGGGCCTCAAAGGACGTCACAAACCGGATCGAGGAGCCACTTTCATAGAAATCGGGCCGACTCTGGGCGTGGTATAACCCGGGCGAGAAGACATCCCTTCAAATCTGAAATCTTCCCTCATAAGTTCATCGATATCCACATAAACGTTGCTCAAATCCCCAAAGTCTACACCGGCATCTTTAATCGGAGACTCCTGACATTGCTCGGCTACTAGGGGAGCATCTTTATTGTGGATCCCTCGTTGGGGCAAACCCGGAAGAATGGGACTCATTCCCGGAGTCTCATCACCCGATTTGGAGTCTTCATCACCAGAACCTGCGTCGAAATCATCATTACTAGAGGAGGAATCTTAACTACCGCTACTCTCAACTTCACCCTCCTCTTTTTCGGTTGCCACTACAGCCTTGCCCTCTTGCTGCTTGAACTCTTCTTTCCCTTCCTCTGGAATTGGGGGCATTCTTGCTGGACAACTGGCTTCAGTCGTGACATCCCTTCCCTCATGAGTTTCTTCAATAGACTCGCCAGACAATCCTTCCTTTTCTTGAAAAACACCCTCTTCAGAGCCATGTGATGAAGAAGCGGAGAGTGTTCGTATTTTGGAACGAGAAGGAGACGGGACTTCAGCCGCTACAACGGATCTCCCATGATGCAATTGTCCATATCGGAGCAAATTTTTGTCTGTCAGCAAAAATTTAATCGGTCTCTCCCCGACATCTACGACCTTCAAGGTATGGAAAATCTGGTCAAGTGATAGGTCTTTATTCGACCTTAGAAAAACTGCGTAAGTATTTGACTTGTCAGAAATCCCATAGTGACTTATCGAAACTCAATAAGTAAAGAATAGAACTTACCCCTCATCGTCCAAAGGAGGTTAAACCTTGCGGGACATCTAATGAAGAAGTACTAAGTCTTGAACTGAGACAGATTGCTCTGAAGCTGCAGCACGATCTTGCGATTCCTTTGGGCCTCGATGACGATAAGGGATGGTCACTCGTCTCTCCTCTTAAACGAGAGAAAATATCTCAACTCATCAAAACTCGGGGCATGATTAAATGTCCGCATAAACAAAACATGAAGGCAAGTTAGGATTGCGTATCCGTTAGGATGAATTTGTAAGGGGCAATTCCCAAGTTCGAAAGAGTTTCTTTCAAAAAGTCATTAAAGGGAGGAACTGCTCCGTTTAAGCACATGTACTGGTGGCAAGCAGTGTATCCTGGAGGTGGCATATGGGTAAACTCATCCTTCTTCGGAAGGCGCATGTCATCCTTCGGAATGCTATGTTGCAAGCAAATATTATGCAAAACCTTAGCAGAGATTACGGAGGAAGCTCTCTCCGGTGAATTAAGTAGAACTCTGAAATTCGAAGGAGTCTGGTCTACAACCAGGCCAACCGGAACTAGTTGACCATATTTAGCTCGCAAAGCAGAAGAGGAAGGGACGACGGATGATGATTCAGCTTCTGAAAGTGCTGGACTTCCTCCACTGGACTAACGGCGAGAAGACGGATACTTCATTCTATACAACAGAACTTGCATCCAACGCGGTCAGGTAATTCTATCTTTAACTGAAAATTCCCCTACAACACTTAAATTCCAAAGGCATATCGATCTACACCGACACATCGGATTTCAAGTATATACCGGGGCAAGTGCGGTGTGTTATCTATGTGGGGTGAGCTCGATGTCCTGAACACTACAAATGCTCTATCCCGTGTAGATAGTTCACTCACAGTAAAGAATGAAAAGGGCTTTCTGTATCACTTTTTGAAGTTATTTCTTCTACCCTTAACTGTTATCGATCAACGATCGATAACGGATCTGTTGTCCAAACCGACGCGGAAAGCTCTTCTCAGTTTTGGTACACCGAGTGTGCAAAAATGAGACCAATCCGAACTCTCTGTAAAGCGATAACAACATAAGCTGCTTGCGAGATGCTATCCTAAGCCATTATTCCCCTTCGGAAGGATTAAAACCAATTCGCGATACGTCGTGTTGTATTAGCAATGTAACTCAGTACAAGTCAATTCTGATTCTGTGGACGAAGGCAGCAAAACATGTCAAGCACCGGGGCAAGGTCCAAGCGTCGTTCCGAGAAGAACTCAAGACTCAATTTACTATCTTCTTCCACAAAATCACAATCAACTCGGATTTTCCACGACATTCATCACAAATACAACCCTGTCGTCGAATTACTAAATGAACGCCATAATCAGCATCACCCACCTTGAATCAAGAATCAAAGGGCAAGGATGATTGGAGTTTTCGACAGCAACGACCCAACGACCCAGCGACCCAAAGGAAGCAGATCGGTAGCGATCCAAAGGAGAAAGGTTGGCAGCGATTCAGAGAAGAAGGACCGGTGGTGATTCGGAAAGGCAGAGCAGCAAAGTTGCATGGCAAAGTCAAGGCGATGGCAAAGTCAAGGCGATGGCACAGTCAAGGTTGGTCGAAGGCGAGGAGCTCCGGCGGTGATGAACGGCGGTGGCGATGGCAAGATAGGTTTTAGATTTTGAATCGGGTCGTAGAAGGATAGCTCGAATCATTAAATGAAAACAAGATGGGAAGAGAGGGTCGGCTTGATTGAGTTAAATAGTAGACTGGATGAAAAAACCAACAAGTCGTTGGAACGCTAGCGACCCATTGGCTATGGATCGCTAGCGATCCATCAAATTATGTTCGAGCTCTCCCAAATTTTCCAAGCATGATCCATATGTTATTAGCGGGCATCCTAAAAGTTATGGGGTCAAAATTGGTTTGTTATAACAAGCAACAACAATTCACGTCAAAACTTAACGAGCAACTGAACAGCCAAAGCTAAATTCGCGTGATGGCCCTAACACGATCGCTAGAACTTCACCAAGCGGAAACTAAAAATCAATTACTTCCAGAGCATGCCTTATTTCCAATGAAGGCATACTCTGGGGGGGAAAATGTTATCCGGATTTTTAACCCAGCAGAATCCAAAGGAAGTCGGAACAGCTTTGTCGAGTCAGAACAGCTCAAGAGGCAGCCGAAAGGACTAGAAGAACCAACCAGGAAGGATCTGAGAAAAAGAAAGATAAAAAAAACTAAGGTGATGGATCGCTAGTGATCCATATGGATGGCTTGTAGGTCCACTAATCCTCTTGCATCATGGACTAATAGGTATTCTAGGAATGATGGCTAAGTTTTATGGAATTCCTAGCTAGTTAGATCGAGAAGTAAGCATTCGTCTAATTCAATTAGCAGTCCAATGTAACCAGTGTGTGGATCATCATCAAAACAAGGCAACAAGCTACGAAATTACATGGAGAACACCAACACAAGACAACAAATGTAATCCAGAAGGCAAAGTTCGAAAATACTCTAAGTACATGGATCGCTAGAGATACATGTACTATGGATCGCTAGCGATCCATATGATTGAGCAAGGTCGCCATAATGTTTAAAGAAGAGGATAAAGGAAAGCATCACAAGCGGTTGAATCATTGGCGAACCAAAAGATATGGATCGCCAGTGATCCATAGTCCATGGATCGCTAGTGATCCATCAAATTGATTCGGCTCGCTATGAAACTTTCAGTGCAACTTTGCACGGCCATTTACATGCATCTGGCAAGTCGACCTAGCCCAATAGCTTTCCAACCCCTATAAATACAATCCTGCCTACAATATAAAGAGAATCTTCTGGACTGGCTGCTGAAACTCTGTAGGAACTATTCTTCATTCTTCTTCTCCCATACTACAGTCATCTACAGAGTTCACTGTGATTCTCCAAGGTGTTGATCCATTTTTTGGGTTAACACTTATTATTAGTTTAAAACAAAACTCCTCCAAAGATTGAAGAACTTAACATTTATAGAGTCAAGTAACAAGTTTTCTTAATTACTTTACGAAATCATTTATTATAACAAAAGTGTTATAATCCATTAATTCTTTTCTCCATTCCTAGAAAACATTTATTACAAAAACAATTTTGTAATCCATGCTTCCTTTTCACTGTTCAGTAAACTCAAAAATACTTGAAATATAATTTGAATTATCCATTTCGAATATTACTTGGAAAATCTCAAGTCTAAAATACATGAAAATCTTAAAACCATTTCCTTTTGTTATTTCGAAATATAATTTCTTCTTCAATAATTTATATTAAATCATTTAAAATATATATAAATTTCAAACCACTTTTAAAACACTTGAATATATGTTAGAAATGTTTGCTAAAAGGATTGAAGAAGAAAAATCAAGTTTAAAACCATATTAATTATCTCGAAAGAAAATTAATCAAATCTATAATCTTTTTATAAATTCAAAACAACATTAATTATCCCGAATGAAAATTAATCAAATTTATAATCTTTTTATAAATTCAAAACAACATTAGTTGTCCTGAAATAAAATTAATAAATTTTACAATCTTTTTATAAATTCAAAACAATATTAATTATCCCAAAAAAAAATCAAATTTTTAACTCCTTTTATAAATTTTAAACAACACTTATTCTTTATTTCAAACTCTCAAAAATACTTGAAAATATAGTTTAAACAACTTTAAAAGCACAAAAAACGCAAGCATACATTTATTTTGTAAAAATACAAGCACAAATTCAACACACACAGAGGCTTAAGGAGATGATATTTCATAAGTGACGGTATAGCGATAATTGCTATAACAACACTTACACAAATCAAACAGTCTGTCATAAATATTTCAACTCAAACATCAATATAAGCAACATAAGAATATAAGCAAATCAATATTGGCAAGAAATCTCTTAGGGTCTTTCTACAAAAGGCCCATGTAAATCACATATGTATGTGTATTTTGAAGTGTTCCATAGCGACCTGTTCGCTACGTATACACTTCAACTTTCCTCTTGTTTTTGTTTCCTAGAATACAATGGTTATTTATGTCATTCGCTTCCAAGAGGAAATCAAATACAAACAAACAATCAAACAAAAATATATAAACTATCATCCAAGCATTCAACAATAATCTATAGCAACACAGATATTATATAGTTTATTTAGAGGTGAGTAAACTCATCAAAATTCCAGTTGACGCTTTCACGTTCTGGTTTGATCGTTCGATTTTAGCTCAAAATCCTACTAGCTCCAAATTCAATAAATCTAACTCCAATGCATAGCTAACATTAATACGAGTCCAACGCAAAAGACCGCATCCAAATCCGAGCTCGTATGAAATAATTATTGATTTTATAAGGTTTAGAGATTTAAAATATTCATTAAATCACTGATTACATAATTAATTAAAACATCCACCCACTAACTCTTCTTCTCCTTCCTCTAATCACCTCTCCCTTACCTGTACATGCACGATCATACATCCGTGCATGCACACTCCAACTCAACCCACACTCAACGAAACGCGCACCACCTTCGCTGATCGACTCCACTTCACGAGCACTACAAAACCCCCACTATCGATTGAAGCTTGGTCGAGCCATGACGAATGCGACCTATGAAGTGGAATGCAGAAACCCTAATGTTACCTTACCCTAGAAGCAATCAGACCTCCTTATTCCAACATCAATCGCCTTGTCTTCGATCAAATTTTGCGAAGCCATACTCCGGTCAACCAATCATGACTCCCATTCCTTCACCTTGTCCACCATTCACGGTAAGTACAAATCGAGTTCCCCATCACCATTGCACCCCACAAACCATAAATGGATATGATGATCTCCTCAAAACAAACCCAATGGAACCAAAATTGTGATTTTCAGTTAAGTATTGGAGTGAATTTGAATTTTAAAGGAGTAAGGTTTAATTTCTTTTTACTGTAAATGGAGAATGGTGGGAAGTTGAAAAGTAAAAGTGGGAAAAGAAGAATGAAGAATAGTCTTATTTCAGGTTTAGTTTATTCTACAATTCCCAACATGTCGCTATACAGAATTTCATTCGCACACGAACCGCGAACGACAAAAAAAAATACCGTCGCGTTCAAAAATGCGACACGATTCCAAAAAAATTATAAAATACACCGGTTATCTTATTTTGTGAAATTTAAAAAATACCATCGTTTGTCCAAATATACGTCAAACGAAAATTTAAATAATTTCCGAATTAAAAATTGTGGAAAATCCAATAAATCCATTTAAAAAAATACATCACTAAAAATCAAGTCGTTTTATTAACTATTGATTTTCTTGTTATTTATTCAAACTATTTATTATTATAAATAAATTTATAAAATGAGTTTATCGTTATAATTTATTAATTAAAAGGAGTTAAATACGGCTATTAAATCCATTTAATTAATATTTAATTCAAAATTCAAATATTTAAATAATCATTCTATTTGAGTATAAGTTATTTATATTTTCTAGGATGTTACATTCTCCTCTCTAAAAAGAATTTCGTCCCTGAAATTCCCAAAGAAAGAAAATGTCCTCTCACTCTTAGGCTTTAAAGTTCCTTATATTATGGAAAATTTCGGTAGCACCTCCTTTGCGCGACTGATCTAAAAAAACCACAACCGGTCCAAATCGACAAAAACCAAGTGGCCTTCCATATATGAGGCATAAAATTACCAATTTCTAAATTTTCTACATACCTCTTTTGTGTTTGATTTTTAGCAAGCAACTTAATATCTCAATGCAAATGCTAGTGCATAAGAAATCAAATAGTAACCCCTTGCATCCCTATACCTGTCTTGTACTTACATAATTCAAAAGAGAATATAACAACCATATGCAACAAGGTAATATGATGTAGCTAATAATAATAGTGCAACTCTACATATCAAAAACTGGCATGATATAAATCTACAAGAAAATCTAGTGTGACATAAAGCCACATGCAGCCAAAAACAATATAACAACCATATGTAACAAAAGTATAAAGAATACTCGGTAATAAAATACTATGTGTGACGACCCGCAAATCTGTACCCTTTGAATCGACAATAAACCATACATGTCCGAGCCAAAAAGCACAGACTGATGGAAAGTCGTGAGAAAGAAAAGAAGAGAGAAGAAGAGAAGATAAGAAAGAGAAAAGAGAGAACCAAACAGAATAATACAGAATCTCACATCGCAGCGGAAAACATATAATATCATATCAATAATCTTTACCAAACAGAAACTGTATATACATACATCAATCAGAGTTCAACAATCAATCACTAATCATTAGCCTGGGCAGTTATAATAACATGTCCTTACAATTGCTGATAATTTAAATAACAAAGTAGCGGAAAATAAACAAATATGTGTATACGACATGAAGATCTCCAGCTCGCCTGCTGAAGCTCCAAAAGCACTAAATCTGAACCTTCAAATATACTCGGTCTGACCCGAGCATTGAAGGGGAAGAATGCCTGGATCAGTCTGGTAAACTAGCGCGAGAAAGCACACTCAACTGAATTTATTAAATTACCAAAACTTTTCTTTTCAAAACAAAAGTATCTCGTAAGACACGCCCACACATAAACACGGACATGTTTTTACCTTACGATAACCAAAACATTTCATATCAATTCCTGTTATATTATAATAGTGTCTATTATACAAATAATATTAAAATAGCCGAAATTGTTACCATTATTAAATTCCAGCATACTAGGCTCTATAAACAAAATGGCAGGCACGTAGTGGAGTTTGGATTTCCATATAAATGACCAGGTGAAGGGACTACCCTCCGGTAGTACATCTCTAGAGGAATGTACCGAGAAACCATCACAAAGTTCCTATACCAACACAAGACCGGCCTACCTCTATAACAAGGTAGTACCAAATATGTCATCCCTGGTCGTTACCGACCTTTCCGAGGGCCCTCATAGCATACAAACCTAATTAATTTACATCTCAAACGTCGTAGAGGGAAGAAATATATCTAAAAGGGGATGATTATATCCTAATTGGGAATGACCCACTTAGCCCTGCTGCATCTAACCCTGTTTCGGTCATTTTCGGTTGATGAGGCCTGAGGTAACGATTACCTTTCACATATCACATCACTTTGAACGCCACATTGCCATTTCCATTGACTTCTAATTGCCTTCCACAAAAATACAACCCTTGAGCTCGTACGTCTTAAGGAAGTGTTAAGATAAGAGAAGTTGCCTTCTCCGCCACCAAACTGATGTACATTTGTAAAAACCAATGTACATAATCTTAAAAATGCAATGTCAGACACTCGTCCATACAAGTTTTCCAGGAACAGGACAAACCAAAGGCACTTTCCTACCACATCCTGTCGAGAAATCCCTAGGATTAGTAGCGAATAATCCTTGCATTGGATATTTCATAACGAAGAGACTACTGCTACTAGATGTATATTGGGATTTTAACCCCAAACGATCAACAAGCAGTCCTTCACTATGAAAATCCTAAATCTCAATATCATCAATAACCTGCACAATCGAACGCATATGCGTTGGTCCGAAGTGGTTTTCAGATAAATCTGATCCCGATCTCTTTGCACCAACAACACAAAAGCGTTTCTCACCCTCACACAGAAACTAAGTCTCGTAGACTTATCACGTCTCCAACTTTCAACTTGCTATCCTTCGGCCAAGAAGGAAGCTCGATAGATTAGAGTAATCACTCCGCACTACACGAATCAACATTCTCAACACAAACGGTAATCAAGCCTACACAATCAGTTACGTACTAAGTGTACGACTAATTAGTTCCCACGTCAAGTTGAGGAACTAAAATGGCCAAATTTAATAGTCGGTTATTTAACTATCAAAGCAACAAACAAATATTTAGCACCATAAGCAATCACTAGGCCCTTTTAATTAATCTTTTATTAATTAAATCACTTTTCCAAATCATTTACTTCAAACTATCTTTAAAAAGATAATATTCAAAACCATTTCACTTATTGGATATTTGGAAAAACATTTTCATATACTTATTTTAATAATAAGTGAATTCACAATTTACTTTATTTTCAAACCATTCAAACTCCATTTTAAAATACCACTTCCCAAAACATTTATTTAACTTAAAGGATTATTCACTGTCCAAAATCGTGAAGATAATTCTCTAACCAAATTCATTACTTCTACACATTTAATTTAAAGGATTATCCACTGTCCAAAATCGTGAATATAATTCCTTTAATAAACTTCCATGTCTAGCTTATCAAATTAAATTGATTTCACATTTATAAAACAATGTTTATAAATTCCATTTATATTTTATAAACTTCCATATACGAAATTCCTTTACCAATAAATTCCTTTTTTTTTATATGTCAAAATCCAATTACAAGTTAATTTACTTATAAATCATTTATTTACAAATTCATTCCTTTTTATAACTTCATCAATTCATAAATCTTATTTACTTATAAGATTCATTTATAACTTCATTTTAACACTTACAAAACTCATTTATAATCCCATTATATTTATAAAATATCAATTTTATAAATCTTATACATAAACCATTTATAATAAGTTCAAAATATCACTTTAACTTATTTTACAAAATAGTTAACTCCATATTTAGGTATATTTCACAAAACCAAAATTTTTATAACATAAAAATTATAACTTTTTATTTATTTAAAATAAATTCACTTCCTTAATAATTCAAAAATTTATAAAACATATATATTTTCAAAATCACTTTGAAATCCTTTTTAATTTGAAATCAACATTTTAATATTTTAAAATTCCAAAATATGGCCCAATGTTGCAAAGCGCAAAATAAAGTGATTCACATCAACCATATCAATCATGGCATCCAAATATCATATATCACATGATAATAGCATATATAACAATATATGTAAATAAAAATCAACGCTGGTGAGGAATTCAGTTGGATCCCTCCAACCTGTCACCTGCAACAAATGTACATATGAGAAAATATGTATAATGTCTGCTTCGAAGCAGACGCGCGTACCAAGGGTCATCCGCTCACTCATACACGGGAACGTATAGTGTCTCATCCGCTAAAATATGCGGGAATATATCCAAACCAACTAATATATATAATATATCATATATTATCCAAACAATCATCACTCAGCATAAAATAAATTTATTCCCACTTATATAAAAATATAAGCGAGTCAGAAAGAGTGAATTGTACTCACCTTGCTTCATTTTGCCGTTGCAGCGTTATATTTCAAATAAAATTAAACGGGCGTTTAATTTTAGCCAAAATGTCTAGCAACTCCAAATCAGTCCAATCCAGCTCTATCGTGTAGTGTTCATGAATACGAACCCAACGCAACTTGTTTCGTGTGATTTCGACCTCGTATGACAAAGTTATAGCATTTAGAAGATTACACGGATTTATATATAATAAAATTTCAATTTCTTTTTTTTAAACCCTACATTGATCTGGACCGTTTGTTACTGGAGATGAAATCAAGGCGCGTTTTCCATCTCCTTCCCTAGGTGAATCACACGCGAATGAACCCATATAGCCGCCGTTAAACCCTAATTGTCGCGGCCTCCATGTTCGATTTGACGACGATCAGGCTTCACCACAACGAAGCCCATCACGAACCCCACTCACGGCACCAACCTTGCCACGCTCGGCCACCTGGTTCATGCGCAGCATGCCTAGGAATGCACGCCCTTTGAACGATGATTGTCGCCAACCCCACGCTCTAAAACCCATCATCACCGTATGGATGGGAAGCTCAAGTCGTGTTCTTCGATTCCCTGGTTGGAAGCTTTCTCTAATTGTTGATGGATCTGGAGATTTTAAAGGAGAAAGTTTCGAATATTTTCGGCCATTGAATGTATTAGCAGCGGCTAGGGCTTCTAACCCTAGGAGTTGAGTAATTTTCAGAAAATGAGGTATTTTTATAGAAAAGTTTTGCGCACTATTCATCCGAAAAATTTTCGAACTTCAATCGAAGAGTGCCGCCTGGTGTTTATAATGTTTAACCCCTATTTCGAACACTATGGAATATATATCGGAGGCCTATTCCATCATATATAGAAGATAAGTTTTCGTATCGAATTATTTTAATTAAAATTTACTTAAACAAATTTCTACGTGTTTCAGCTTTCCACAACCAAACCGTAAATCCGATTGACATGAAATTTGAAATTCTATAATAACTCACTATTACGGATCCAATGAATCCGGTTTCATCGAAATCCGAGATAATGTAACGACCCGTATTTTTACGGATCGAAACATCGTAAAACAGTTATCATTTGGTCGCATTGTTGATAAGTCGTCCATAGTCTAAGTCTTAGGTCGTATGAGAGTTTGGAGCGACCTAAGGAAGTGGGCGAGTTAAGGAGTGGACGACCTAGGGAAGTGGAGCGACCTAAGGGAATCGGCGACCTAAGGATTTAGGGATAGGTCGTATAGTAGTTAGGTCGTGTGGTGGCTTAGGTCATGGGTAGGTTAGGTCGAGTAAGCGACCTAGGAAATTTGAGCGACCTATAGAAGTTGCCGACCTAAGAGAGTTAGCGACCTATAGGAAGTTGCCGACCAATAGAAGTTAGCGACCTATAGGAAGTTGCCGACCTATAGAAGTTAGCGACCTATTAGTTAGCGAGTTAGCGACCTAGTGGTTAGCGACCTAAGATGTTAAGTCGTATCCTAGCTAAGAGTTAGGTCATGAGCTTCTGTGTAGAGTTAGGTCGTGAGCTTCTGTGTTAAGTTAGGTCGTAGGCGACCTAAGATAGTTAGGTCACGTGTGTGTTAGGTCGCAGGTGTGTTAGGTCGTAGAAGCGATCTGTGTTAGGTCGCTAGGCTGCATCTTTGTTAGGTCGTAGGTCGCGGATGCGCGTAGGTCGTTGGATCTGTTAGGTCGTAGATCGCGGATGCGCGTAGGTCGTTGGATCTGTTAGGTCGCATGGATGCGCATTCGTTAGGTCGTAGGTCGCGAAGAAGCGCATCTGGTTAGGTCGTAGAGACTTGGGGCTGTTAGGTCGAAGATTTTAGGTCGTGGGGTTTTAGGTCGTAAGTCGTGGACGACCTAACTCCGAGCGAACGACCTAAGGTGGATTTCAGCCTATAAATAGGAGGGTTCTTCTTCATTTTTGGGATCCGGATTTCGAAGCGACGAAGTGCTGCCATTTTGAGAGCTCGACTTCTACACTTCTTCACTTATTTTCTCCACTTTGATTTAGTACTTCCTTCCATCCAAATCGAAGATCAAGTCGAAGATCGAAGAGCTTAGATTGAAGATCTACATTCTTCGAAGATAGATTTCATCGTTTGAAGCGTAATTGTGATAGATCGAGTTAGATCTTTCACTGTCCAGATCTGAAGTGTGTTGCTTTTGAGGTGTTTAGGTGATTTGGTGAGTGGTGATTATCTCTCACACGGATCCAAAGGAGTATATCGGATCGTTGGCTTGATTTTGTGCTAAAGTAGTGATTTCCATGCATTTTCCTAATCCTAAGTATAGATCCATATAGATCCATTGTTCATAATGATTTGGCATCCATTTTACTACATGTTAACCTATGCAAGTTCATTCATCAAGATTATAGAGATATTGCTCATGTTTTCATGCTTGTTAGACTTTTGACTCTTTAATTACGAAATTGCCATTATTGTTATAATTGTCTATTTAGATCATATTTGAATGCTTGTTTACTTGGATTAATGTTTGATTTGATTGATTGCTATGAATTAGATGATTGATGATTTGATTTAGATAAGATGGTCGAAGATTATTCGAAAGCTAAGGGAAAGGCTCTTGAATTGAAAAAGCTGCTTGTGGCATATGTAGCAGATGATGAAGCTCATATGGATAGATTTGATGATGATGATGTTGAGATGAAGCTTTGCTATGATGATGATGAGGCGAAGTATGATATGAGATAGCCTTGGTCTAATCTAGACGGGATCATTCCAAGCAGATTGATAACTCGGTGAAATGGTTCGAGTTTGAGGATAATGGTTTGCTCGAGAGGCGCTTGAGCTAGTATGGAAATAGTCGTCGGGGAGGATGACTAGAAGGCTGAGATCTCATCGTTGTTGAAGGTTCTAGCATGCTCAAAGCAAGAGTACGTTTGGCAGATTCGATAGTCCCTGAAGGCTACTGATTGGTAGTCAAGTACTCTGGGCAGATTCGATAGTCCTAGGCACAGGTCACGATGACGTGCGGAGTCATGTCTAGAACCGGGGTTTCCATTAGCCCTTGACGGGCGGATGAAATAATGAGCCGGTCATTCAATTAACGATGATATCGAAGCAATGATAACAGTGATAGCCAGAGTCATGGATGTTTGGTTGTATCATCATTCGGTCTCAAGAGCGGTATTTTCTAGGTGCTTATCTGATCTTGGTTTAGGCCTTGGGGGTTTGTACTTGGAAAACATCGCCCTTGACTCGAGTGATAATTGCTTTATTTTAAATTGTATGCTTTGCTATGTTTATTTCTGCTTAGTGTGTGACTGGGGGCTATCACTGTAGAAAGAGGTGGAGTGGGAGGGTTGTATTCCTATTCCTTTTCCTTTATTCTCTTTTGGTATGTTGTTAGTTAATTTACCGCTCACTAAGACTGTTGTCTGACTCAAGGCTTTATGTTTTAACTCTTATTGCCTTGGGCTGTTCGTCCATTTTGGGACGGGCATACTAGGTAGCAGGTGACAGGTGCTGTTCTTGCTTCCCACGATGCTGATGTCGAAGACGAGCTGGAGGCTTGCATATTATCTTCTTACTATATGTACTGGATGTTCCGCTGCTTTGTATAATTCTCTGAGTGATATGTAGTGAGGCTTGATGTATTGACTATTCAGATGTTGTATTCAACTATTATGAAGTTTTATTGATGAGATTCTATTTCTATGAAGCTTCACTATATATATATTCTATTGTATTTTGTCCATGCGCTGTGAGTAATACGATAGATTCTGCTGTTTAAATTTACCCTGACAATCGTCCATGGTCGCCTGGCACACTTTACAGCGCACTTTCTCTAGGTTCAGTGCAGGGGTCATGGGCGGTCGTCACAGTTAGTGTCAAAAATAACTATTTTTACACGTTAATTAAATATTAAAATTTCCAATTTCTATAAATTAACTTTTAAATCAATTTTAAAAGCTCCCTAACTCCATTCTAATTCAAATAGAATTTATATCAACTTTATAAATCATTTCCTTTCACATTAAATTCAAAATCAAATTATTTCTGCAATTTCAAATATTAAATTAAAAATTCAATAATCTATTATATTCGAAATATAAGTTATTCAACTTATAAAATTAACTTGCGCATATTTAAAATCAATTAAATATTTCCGTTTCAAATGACTGAAATTTTGGGTCGTTACACTATGCATCCAATCTTTTCAAAAGATAAATTTAGAAGTATATGCCCAGGTTTTTATATTCAAAATATATTTTCAAATTCCTCCAAAGAGAAATATATCCAAACCAAAATCAATTATGACAAGAAGGGGGATCCTCCTACCGAAGCATGGTATAACTCTAGAATCAAAACAACACGAAGCATCTAATGGTATTTCAGTTCCTCCTAAAACAATAGCTAGAGTAAACAAATATACTTAGCGAGTTTCCCAAATCGGAAAACTTCCAATCGCCTAACTTCTGTCATAAAAAAATATTTGAAAAATCACTTCACAAAACTCTTTTCAAATATCCTGAATTAATAAAGCTTCATCAAATATTTCAAAATAATACTAATATTATTTCTTTCTCAAATTCTTTTGAAATCACTTTTCAAAAGCACCGAGATTTAAGTCCTAATAAACAACAACTTTATAAATCTTAATATATATATATATATATAATCACATTATCAATCAAATCAAGTTCCATAAAGGAATAAACTATCACTTAACGTTGATTAAAATGTTAAATGACTGACAAACAAGATTTAGAATTTTTCTTACGTTCACAACTTTCTCGATCGTCCAAGGATATAGATAATTTCCTAAGCGTACCATTACGCTCATCAGGCTTTGGTTATTGCTTAGAAGGTTATCTAAGCTCCCTCAAACAAAATTGAAAATTACTCCTAAACTTTCCTAAGCCACAAAACATAGTATGCAAATATACTTAAGCCCGTAAGATGTACATGGACCACCCGTACGCAATATCTAATCCGACCACTCACCTGGATACATAAACTTTACTTTCGAACTATTATCGCTCACTCGACCTCCCTAGTGCGGACTCCTATCAGGTTCCTTGATTAGAAACTTCTGTTCTCCTTACATAGCCATATACTATGATAGAAACCTCAGTATCATATCGAGAATCCAAAACAAGTGAGAAGTTCCTTTTCAAACTGGTGTGAATCACCCCGAAGTTATGTACTCGAATTATAGATCAAGAACCGTGCGAATAAAATGATCTACGTACAACTTACGTACTTAGTCCTATTTATTTCTTAACTACACTAATCTTTTCTTGAATTACTTTCATTTTCATTTATAGTATTTCATTCAGTACTAAAATTATTTATGAATTGCTTTATAAATTTTCACTTAAGTTTATAAATATTTTATAAAGACACATCTTTATAAATATTAAATTAAAAACTTACTCCACTTTATCTACTTGTATAATATTCTTCAACATCCTAAGAGTATATACAAAAATTTAATTTAATTTAATTTATTTATTATTTGTTTTTGTTTTTATTTTTATTTTCAAAATTAAAATGGAGGCCTGAACAAAATATGGGTCTGAAAACTTAGTCAACCTTTCGACCCCTTTACCTTAGAGTGTTATAAGGAAAGATATTTATTTAGTCGGCCCAATAACATCAAATGGTTTATGAGACTTAGATGTTTAAACAGAAACTATGGTTTTAATAAAATAACACTTATTAAAACTTTCCTATCCAATTTAACCCATTTACAAACTTGAGTTAAATTGTCTCTTTTCTATCCAAGAGTTACAAATTTCATTTATCAAAATAACTTTTATTTTAATTCAATTTCCTTTAAGGAAACTTAAGAACTAAATACCCGGTTTTTATTTCAAAACCCATTTTAAAATCATACTACGTATATTTCTATATATATAATAACTTTTACAATTTATCCACCAACACTCGCTTTGGGTTCATTCAGATTCGATCTCATTTCGATCGCACAATGATAAAGAGAATAATTTACCAAGTGCACTACAATTTTTGCCAAAGCAATATTTGAACGTCACTTATAAGATTATTCAGTTTAGCGCAAAACCAATCGAGATGTTTTCCCTAAACTATCCAAAGAAAACGTATTTTTCTTAAAAATTCTCTTTGAAATATTTATTCTCATAAATACTTCCAAGTAATACGACTATTACCTTTCTCGAAATCTTTTTGAAATCATTTCAAGCAATACCGAGATTTAAATTCTCAAAACCCTTCTTACTTATAAAACACTTTTATAATCATAGAAACCATTTTATATACCATACTCATATAAAATGTACCTTTAAAATCATATTATATTATAATAAATTTTCTTTATTATAATAAATATTTCACAAATATTTATCCTCTAAATTGCTTATCTCCCATTTAGATTATATTAAACAACTTTATTAAAAGATGATCTTTAACTTAACATTTTCTCCGAACACCTTATAGTCAAATTATGAAACTCAAATTCACAAGGGTTCATTTTTTATGTACTCACAATTATCAAACAAGAAATTCCCATAAAGTAGTCATGCATAAATCAACAATCAACAAACAATAGTCAATGCCCCAAAACTATCCGAGCATGACAAATCAAACAATAATGATAATAAAGAAATATTATCATTAACAAACAAACACACCATAAATAACTATATAAATTTGTAAATTATTTCTTATATATATAAAATATATAATCCTAGATAAAATATTTCATCTACCAATTTTCAAAAAATCAATATCGTGTCTGTTTGCCTTGTTCAAGTGTTTTGAAATCCCTATCGACATAGCATCATCTCATATCTCGACT
Organism: Allium fistulosum; assembly: GCA_030737815.1. Taxonomy (NCBI): domain Eukaryota; kingdom Viridiplantae; phylum Streptophyta; class Magnoliopsida; order Asparagales; family Amaryllidaceae; genus Allium; species Allium fistulosum. The sequence goes on from CM060902.1 coordinate 304,594,941, forward strand.
AGAATTCAAAATTCAAACATAATAGACTAATTAATATGGTACATTTTTATAGCAATAACAAATATGCTCTTGTATACATAGTACTCTCAAACTCATTCTAAGGGGTCACTTGCCTTATCTCAAATGAGTTTACCTCACCAAAGCTAAGGTTCTCACTTAACCTTCAGTTCTAATACCATTCTATAACGACCCACCTTTTCGACCTTCGAAAGTCGGCACTTAATACATCCATAGTATTCTAATGTCGAGCATCCAAGTGCTGAAAAGGCAGATTGTTAGGGTTAAAAGAAAAGGAACGGGGAATCTCATAGCAGAACGATCACATTAATATAACAAAGACAGCAAGAATTGTCACTCTGAAATTCAAGGTATATCAGAGTTCAAAATAAACCTCGTCGGCTTGGATAGTTATAACTTTCTGACCTTATAATTGCTGATGGGTATATGTAAAAATATAGCGGAAAATAAAAATACTACGGTAGGCGAACAACTAGGTCTACTCCATGAGCTCCATGTCCCACCAACGATAACTTGGAAAAACTTGGTTTGACCGGAGCATTATAATAAAATAACACCCAGATCAGTTTGAAAAACCAACGTGATAAAACTCAAGAAATATGGTAAACATATAATAATTTTGTGAGACTACGTTGCTAAAACAAGGAATGAGTTTTACCTCATGAAAACAACATCCATAGATGAGAGAATGGAAACAAGTCAGAACAAAATAGGAATTAAAAGAATGGACACAGATAATTAAACATCATAAAGAGCTCCAGGCATTTCTCGATGCAATTAAGAAAATGATTCAAATATTTGAATCAAATAAGGAAAAGGAATGTTTCCAACAATGACTAGGAGGGTGCGCCCACCTTACTGAAAGTATACCCCTAGACAATACACTTGAGAGGGTCATTTACTCTGTGTCTCTCTTGGAAATGTACAAGCCTGACCCCACCCATCTTACCGAGAATTCGAGTATTTCACATCGCCATGCGCATACAACCAAATCTAATCTAGAATAGATATGGAAATACCCTAATGGGAGCAACCCCACATAGCTTAACGTCCACTTGCTTTCAGGTTTTAGTCATTTTCGATAAAGGATATCAACACTCAAATGAGCAGTAAATCGTCTTAATGACGAAACTCAAAGAAGATAGCAGAATCTTTAGTCAATAAATCAACTATCAGGAATAACAAAGTGATCGTATATGAAATTTAAATCTCTTACAACATTTGACTCATATTTTTGCTTGATTTGTCACATCACAAATATTTGTAAAACACTTTAAAAACACTCTTTAAAATATTATTTTTAAAGAGCAAATTATATTTCTAAATGTATGAAGGGTCAAAAACAAATAGCATTAGAATATTGTTTACTATAAACCCAAAACCAATTACACTTAGCTTTTTCTTTAAAACCTTCTTCTCAAAGATCTTTTCATTTATAAAATATCATTTATAAATCAACTAATTATTATCTTTAAAACAAAACACCTCCAAAGATTTAAGAATATCAACATTTATAAAGTCAAGTAATAAGTTTTCTTAATAACTTTACAAAATCATTCATTATAACAAAAGTGTTATGATCCATGAATTCTTTTCTCAATTCCCAAAAACATTTATTGCAATAACGATATTGTAATCAATGCTTCATTTTCACTTTTCAATAAACTTAAAAAGACTTGAAATATAATTTATATCATCCATTTCAAATGTAGCTTGGAAAATCTCAAGTCTAAAATATATTAAAATCTTAAAACGATTTCCTTTCCTTGTTTCAAAATAAGACTTCTTCTTTAATAATTTTTATTAAATCATTTAAAATATATATAAATTTCAAACCACTTTTAAAACACTTGAATATATGTTAGAAAAGTTCACTAAATGGATTGAAGAAGAAAATTTAAGTTTTAAACCATATTAATTATCCCGAAAGAAAATTAATAAAATTTATAATTTTTTTATAAATTCAAAAGAACATTAATAATCCTGAAAGAAAATTAATCAAATTTAAAATCTTTTTATAAATTCAAAGCAACATTAATTATCCCGAAAGAAAATTAATTGAATTTATAACTCCTTTTATAAATTTTAAACCACACTTGTTCTTTATTTCAAAATTCTCAAAAATACTTGAAAATATAGTTTAAACAACTTTCAAAGCACGAAAATGCAACCAAACATTTATTTGGTACAAATACAAGCACAAGTTTAGCACACACACAGTGGTTTAAGGAGATGATATTTCATAAATGACGGTATATCGATATTTGCTATAATGACACTTACACAAATCAAATAGTATGTCACAAATATTTCAATCCAAACATCAATATAAGCAACATAAGAATGTAAGTAAATCAATATTAGCGAGAAACCCCTTAGGGTCTCTCTACAAAAGTCCCATATAAATCACACACACACACACACATGTGTGTGTGTGTGTTTCAAAGTGTTCCATAACGACCTATTTGCTACGTATACACATCGACTTTCCTCTTTTTTCGTTTCCTGAAACACAATGGTTATTTATGCGATCTGCTTCCAAGTGGGAATGAAATCCAAACAAACAATCAAACAACAATATATAAACTATCATTCCAGCATTCAATGATAATCTATTGCAACATAGATATCATATAGATTATTTAGAGATGAGTAAACTCACTAAAATTCTAGTTGATTCTATCGCATTCTGGTTTGATCTAAAATGAATGACGTTCGATTTTAGCTCAAAGTCCTACTAGCTCCAAATTCAATGAATCCAACTCTAATTGCATAAATAACATCGATACAAGCCAATGCAAAAGACCGCAACCAAATACGACCTCGTATGAAATAGTTATTGATTTTATAAGGTTTAGAGATTTAAAATATTCATTAAATCACTGATTACATAATTAATTAAAACATCCACCCACTAACTCTTTTTCTCCTTCCTCTAATCACCTCTCCCTTACCTGTACATGCACGATCATACATCCGTGCATGCACACTCCAACTCAACCCACACTCAATGAAAATGTACGCCTCCTTCACCGATCAACTCCACTTCGTGAGCACTACAATACCCCTCACCACCGATTGAAGCTTGATTGAGCCACGATGAATGCGACCAGGGTAGTGGAACGCAGAAACACTAATGTTGCCTTCCCCAAGAGGCGATCAGACCTCCTCATTCTAGCATTAATCGCCTTGTCTTCAATCAAATTTTGCAACGCCATACTCCGATTGACTAATCGTAGCCTCCCGCTCCTCTACCCTGTCCACCATTCACCGCAAGTATAAGTCCACTTTCCCATTGGCCATCGCACCCTACACATCATACATGAATCAGCCGATCTCCTCAAAACAAACCCAATGAAACCAAAGTTGTGATTTTTAGTTAAGTATTGGATTTGATTTTGAATTTTATAGGAGGAGGGTTTGATTTCTTTTTACTATAAACAGAGAATGGTAGAAAGTTAAAAAGTAAAAGGGGGAAAAGAAGAACAAAGAATAGTCTTGTGCTAGGTTAAGTTTATTCCGCAATTCCAAGCATATCGCTACATAGAATTTCTTTCGCATACGAACCGCAAATGACAACAAAAATACAGTCGCACCCAAAAATGCGACATGATTTCAAAATAATTATATAATACACTAGTTATCTTATTTTGTGAAATTTTAAAAATACCAGCGTTTACCGAAATATACATCAAATGAAAATTTAAATATTTTCCAAATTAAAATTATGGAAAAATCCAATAAATTCATTTAAAAAAATACTTCACTAAAAATCAAGTTGTTTTATTAACAATTGATTTGCTTGTTATTTATTCAAACTATTTATTATTTTAAATAAATTTACAAAATAAGTTCACCATTATTATTTATTGATTAAAAGGAGTTAAATAAGGCAATTAGATCCGTTTAATTAATATTTAATTCATAATTAATATATTTAAATAGTCACTATATTTGAATATAAGTTATTTATATTTTTCCGAAATGTCACAGAAATAAATTTATCCATAATTTCCAACTGCACTTCTCATCCTTTACCATTGGCACAAACCTTAAACCGGGATGTATGTGCATAGGTAATTCTCTATAATCCTTGCTATTAACTCAATTAGTGTCAACATGCATCACGCTAAATTACTTGAACATAAGTATGTCCCTACAAAACTGTAGCTCCATGACTCAGTGCACAACATACTATCTTAACTCATATAGTGGTATACGTAATCACTTGAACTTTTAGATATCAAGTGAGACAACTCGAATATGGATGGTGCCTCCTTCTATGGTACTTTCTATTTAGCTCTTTGATATTTTTCCGCTTCATAAAGATATCCTAACTCGGTAATTTCTTAAATTATTGAAAATAGTAAAATTTCTTTTCCAATTCGATTCAACTTAGGTTATCTCTTTTTTACTTTTGGACCGTTCCTCGATCTTTCAAAAACATGGTATTTAAACATCATGTTTATGGTCTATCTTCCCATTCAACCTTAACAATAAGAGTCCCAAAATTAATTGAAGTCATAACTTAAGATCACTCTAGCATTGGTACTAAAGATCTAAGTGGTACTTTGTTCGCGTGCAACTATTGTGCACACAACTGTGTATTCTAAGTCAGTCTTCCATGAATTTCATTAAATAAATATCCTTCTTCCAACCTAAGGGATGATTCAGAAAAATCCTTTTTATCCCTTCCTTCAAATAAGGAAGCTATTGAGTCACTATAAGCACGAGGTGTCGAGTTCTTAAAACATAAAGTGCCGAGCCTTTAAAACATATAGGGTTTTGAGCCTCCAAAAATATAAGGGTTTCAATCCTTTCAAACATGAGGGTTTCGAGCCTTTAAAAACATGAGATCTCGAGCCTTTACAAAGCATTAGGTATCGAACCTTTATAAACATTAAGTATCAAATCTTTATAAAGCATGGGATATCGAGCCCCAGAGACATAAAGTGTCGAACCCTTGTGAAAGATGATGCATCACATAGATATCAAGTATCTATCACATGCATTAGCTCTTATTGTTATCGAGTTTCTAGGGAATAGGGGTATCGCACCTCTACGATGGCAATTTAGTAATATAAAAACTGATTTATTTTCTTCTAAAGTTAAAACTTTTCGCTAACTCTTGCCCCATGTCTAGTTATTATTGGATAACAAAATACTTTTAAGATCCTTTACTAAAATTTTGGTAGGTCACGTTCTACCTTCTCCATTAACTTTGCAAGATCAATATAGTTAATATCTTTAACGAATATTAATTATATTCATTTCTAAAATAACAATCATAGAAAATCATAATAATTAGTGAAAAATCCCCAAAAATCACCAATAATCTGAATTTCCATCTACTTTTATGTACAAAAATTTAAGGACCAAAATATTAATTTGATTAATTTTAATAATTAAAAACCCAAAAATATACACATTTTCCTCTTAGTAAAATCTTAAAATATTCATATGAACTTCGAAAATTATGAAATTAAAAAACCATCTTAAAAATAATGTTTTACACAACATACTCAAATTTCAAATCAATAGAATATTAAAAACTTAGGTTTTGCCTTTAAAACCCATTAAAATAATTCCATAAAATTCCAACGAATCATCATTCAATCTAATAATGATATTATCAATCCAAACATGATATATTATCACAAAAAACTCGAAAATCAATCATAAATCTAAAAATATAACATAACAATGAGATGCTAGCTATTATTCACCTTAGATTGCATAAGAGAGATTGAGATTTGGTGTAGATTAATTCCTCTAAACTTTCCCCTTTGAATTCCTTAGATTTATTCTTCTCTTCCTTTAGGTAATGGCTGGCCTCTATTTAATTTATTTTGGTTTTAGAGAATGAAATGAGAATGAATGAGAGAGGAGGATTTAGGGAATGAAATAAGGAGTTATTCCTATTATGCCTCTCTCATTATTCCCTTGCTATTCTATGTTTAAAACAATCTTATTAATTGATTAATTAAGGCCTGACCTACTTATTAAACAAATCTCATTCTCCTTATCACATCACATTATTCTATTTAATTTATGTAATTAAATTTTATGAATAGGTGTTACAGGCTCCCCCTTAAAGAATTTCATCCTCGAAATTACGATAAGGAAAACAACAAGCATAACAATCATGCAAACATGTGTAACAAACACATAACAACAATACTAGCATATCCTGCTAGCAAAAAGTCTATATGACATATATAGAACATACCGTCAAAATAACTCAGGATAAGTATTTCTAATCCCATCTTCTGTCTCTTAAGTGCAGTCTTTTTCGTTGTCACTCCACTGCACTTTCACTAACTTGACTATCTTGTTTTTTAATTCATTCCCATCTCTTGCTACAACACGAACTGGTTGTCTAACAAAAGTCATATCTGGTTCCACTACTAAATCTTCCAATTCAATCCGTGCAATAGTAGTCTATGGATCATGCACATGCTTTCTAAGATGAGAAATGTGAAAAATATTATAGGCTCCTGCCAAACTATTAGGTAACTCTATCCAATAAGCGAGTTACCTAATCCTTTCTATGATAGGAAACAGATCAACATATCTCGGTACCAACTTTCATGACTTTCCAAACTGTACCACACCCTTCATCAGTGATACCTTAACGAAGACACGGTCTCCTACTGAGAACTCTAAATCCTTATGCCTTTTATCCATGTAACTTTTATGCCTAGACTGAGCTTCCTTCATCCTTGCTTGGATCAACTCAACCTTTTTAGTAGCTTCTCTCACCATATTTGGGCCTATAATCAATCCACCTTCGGTTTCTAACCAATATGCTGGTGATTTGCACGGCCTTCCATAAAGAGCTTCAAAAGGCGCCATTCCTATACTAGTTTGATAACTATTATTATAGGAAAATTCGACTAAGTGAAAATGGCTTTCCCATAATCCTCTGAAGTCTAGTACACAAGCCTTTAACAAATCTTCAAGAACTTTTTTAACTCTTTCTGTTTGCCCATCCGTTTGTGGATAGTAAGCATTACTCATCTTCAGCTTGGTACCTACACTTCTTGCAGACTCTTCCAAAATTCACTAGTGAACAAAGTATCTCTGTCAGTGACTATACTACTAGGAATCCCATGTTGTATTACAATATTCTTCATAAACAACTTTGCCAAAGTAAGTGCCATACTTGTCAACTTAATGCAAATGAGGTGTGCACCTTTGGTCAGCCTATCTACCATGATCCAAATACTTTCATTTTCCCTATTTGACCTTGGTAACCCATCAATAAAATCCATGGATATAGAATCCCATTTTCAAAGTGGCACTTCTAAAGGTTAAAGCAATCCACTTGGCTTCTAATGTTCGACCTTTACTTGCTGGCAATTCAAACATTGCTTCACCTATAAGTCTATATCTCTTTTCATTCCTTCCTAGAAGAAATTCCTCTTCATATCCTGATACATTTTTTTCCTCCAGGATGAACAGTAAATTTCTATCGATGACACTCCATAAGAACTTCCTTCCTTAGGTTACAAACATTTAGAACACATAACCATCCCTTCTTCCTCAACCATCCTTTCTAGTCAAGACCAAAGCTTTTTAGATCATCAATCTTAGTTCCACCTTTAAGTCTTCTAATCTGATCGGCTAGTAATGGATCATTTTTCTGCTTATAAGCAATTCTTTCCATCAATACCGGTTAAACTTCCAAACATGACAACGTTGCAGTATTCCAACTGAACTAGCCATCGACCTTAACCGCATATCCCAAGAAGTCAATGCCTCTAAATCTTTCCATTCTACTAATATAGCTAACACAAATCTCTGATGTTTCATGCTAAGTGCATCCGCAACTTTATTTCCTTTCCCTGGCATTTACTCAATATCAAAATCATAAGCTGCCAAAAACTCTAGCCACCTTTGTTGTCTTATATTCAACTCCTTTTGAAAGAATAAATACTTCAAAGACTTATGATATCTAAATAACTCGAACCATTCCCCCAAAAGATAGTGTCTCCATATTTCAAAGCAAAGATTACCGATGTCAGCTCTAAATCATGCATCGAGTATCTAACGTGATATGGTCAAAACTATCGAGAAGCAAATGTAATCACTTTACCTTTTTGCATAAACACAACTCCTAACCCGATCCCACATGCATCAGTATATACTACTAAATCTTTATTTCCATATGGAACAACAAATGTGGGCGCATTGGTCAATAAATATTTTAGCTTTAAGAATGCTTCTTCATATTTATCGGTCCAAACAAACTTTATGTCCTTCCTTGTTAGTTTAGCATAGGTGCCACCATACGAGAGAAATCATTGATGAATCTTCGGTAATAGCAAGCTAACCCAAGAAAACTCCTTATCTCGGTCACAGTCTAGGGTCTTTTCCAATTATTAATAGCTTTAGTCTTCACAAGATCTACTGATAACCCATTCTTTGAGACTACATGACCAAGGAAAAACACTTCTCACTTTCAAAAATGACATTTTGAAAACTTCGCTTTTAGTTGATGATGCCTCAACATTTCTAGCACTATTCTAAGATGAATCTCATGATCTCATTCATTCTTAGAATATATCAGAATGTCATCTATAAACACTAACACAAATCTCTCCAAATGCTCTCGGAAGATCCAGTTCATCAAATCCATAAAGTAAGCAGCTGCATTGGTCAGTCCAAAGGGCATGACTTGCCATTCATACGAATAATATCTTATTTGAAATGTCGTTAAGGAAATACTATCCTCCACCACTGTCAACCGATGGAACCCCATTGCTAAATCCAATTGGAAAATACCTTGCCTCTCCTCAACTGATCAAACAAATCATATATTATCGGCAAATGATACTGATTCTTTATCATCTTCTCATTCAACCTACGATAATCAATACACATCCTTAACAACCCGTTCGATTTCTTCATGAACACTATGGCTGCTCCCCAAGATAAACTGCTTAGCCTAATAAAATTCTTTCCTTCTAAGCCCACCAGTTGTAACTTTAACTCTTTCATCTTTGTAGGTGTCATTCTGCTAGGCGTCTACTCACAAGTTCAGCTCTAGGTACAAGATCTATTCGAAACTCAATAGCTCATTTCGATGGTAGTCTTGTAACATGCTTAAAAAATACGTGTACTCTCTTATAATGAAAACCTAATTCACATCATCTTCCACTTCCATTGCACCCAATAAAGCACATACATCTAAACTCAAATTTTCTATAGAGTATATAACTCGATCACAGCTATTAGGGTGTTTTAATGATATCTCCATATCCTGGAAAAATATCTTAGCATCATATCTCCTTAACCAATGCATACCCAGAATAATTACACAACCCACAAAATCAAACAAATGTGAATTTCAAGTAAATGCATGACCTGACAGCTCAATCTCTAAATGGTCACATCTCATCCCAAGAGTTGCATAACCTCCTATCGGATTTGCAACCCTTAAGGAAGTAATAAGGTATGATGGTTCTAGATTTAACTTATCCACCAAACATTACGAGATAAAAGAAAGTGATGCGCCAATATCAACAATGCTTTAATAGGTATGTCATGCATCAAAAGCATACCTCCCATCATAGACTTTCCTTTCTCTTCTGTAGTAGGTTCGGAAGCTGATGGTTATAGAGCAAATCTTTCTCTTTATCGACCTTGGCCGGTTCTGAACATTCATTCTTGTAATACCACATTTGGTCGCAGTTGTAACACTTCATGCCCTTCTTTCCCACAACCTTCTTTCCATTGACAGATCGACACTCAATAGCGAAATGCCCTTTCTTATCACACTCATAGCAAATGACATTAGCCTTCCCTTTCTTGGTAGCTCCGGCCTTCTAAGCTCTGTTACAACCCGGTTTTTTAATTAATAATAAATATTAAAATGAATTTTTGGATTTTTAGATAAAAAATTTGGATTTACTTCAAAATATTAGGATTTTATTACAAGAAAATTTGTAACAACCCGCCTTTCGACCATCGAAAGTCGACACCGAACACTACCACCGTGTTCCAATGTCGCGCATCCAATCGACAAAAGGGCAGATTGTTAGGGTAAATAAAAATAAAAGAACAGAACAGAGAAAAAAAGAATCTCACAGCGGAATCGACAACATATGATATAAAAAGAATAGTAGAAACTGTCACTAAAGACATACATAGTATATCAGAGTTAAAAACAAACCTTATCAGCTGGACAGTTATAAAATCTTGACCTTACAAATGCTGATAGGTATACTATATAATACAGTGAAAAATTAAAACACCATGATGGTTGAATCTCAGCCTCCCCTCCAAGATCTCCATACCACCAAAGCCAACCAGGGAAAATACTCGGTCTGACCCGAGCATTATAATAAATAACACCCGGATCAGTTTGGAAATACCAACATGAGATAACTTGAATAATAGGGATCATATAAAAGTTCTATGAGACCACGCCTCTAACGCGGAACGAGTTTTTACCTCACAAGAATAACATCCATACAGGCAAGAGCAGAAATAAATAATAGAAAACAAATGCAAATAGGGATAGGCATAATTAATATTAAAACAGGACTTGAAAGAATGGAAAATAAACCGAGTAAAATCTAAACTAGATAGAATGGATAGAACAAGGAAAACAGTCCAACTTGATAGAGTGGACTAAATAAGGTAAAAATCCGAACTTGATAGAATGGACTGAATAAGGTAACAATCCAACTTGATAGAATGGACTAAATCAATACTTAAATGCCGTAATGAGGAGTTGGCTCTACTCATGTCAATTTAAAGCTAAAACAAATCCAGGGTTTCGAATCAAATAAAGAAAGGAAATTTTCCAACAATGACAAGGAAGATGCACCCCCTTGAAGTATACTTCTAGTAATATACTTCTGAGCTCGGCCAAATGTTGTGTGACACTTCTCGGAAATGTACCAACCGGACCTCTCCAGACCTTACTGAGTATCTGAATATTTCACATCTAACTCAAAACGTTTTTCATGTGACGGTACACAAAAATCTAGATGAGATGTGAAATACCCTTTGGATGGCAGCAACCCCACATAGCTGGACGTCCTTTTGCGCTTTTGGTTTAGTCATTTCGGCAAAGGATAACAAAGCTCAAAGAGTAGCAAATCGTTTTTAAGGTGACGGTATACTATGAAGAAAGCTGAATCCGATAATTAATAAATCAACTATCGAGGATACTTAAAATGATCGTATATGGAAATTAAATTTCACATATTTACCACTATTCGTTGATTCCAGACAAGTCCTATCTCTTGGTTGAAAATGAAGCCGGGCAAGTTGAGGTAGTGTTACCTCTAGGCATCGCCTTGACGACAATTTTAGCCTTCGAGATAGAAACGAGTCCAAGCTTCAATGTTTAGCGTTAAATGTATGACTATATCCCTTCCATATAAGCGATATCGATTACGGAACTATTTTTCCATGACTGAAATCAAATCTTTACGTTTAAAAACCGAACTTTTACTTGATTTCCATATTTCCATATTGGTAAAACACTTTTAGAAATAGTTCTTGATTGTTAAAACGTTAAGAGAATAATTTTTCCAAGTGTGCGACCCCGAAGGCCTAAACCAACATCAAACCAAACACCAAGAAGATTATCCAACTTAACATCCCAATAATCGAGTTCCAATTCCTTTTTATAACTTTAAAACAATATTAATTATCCCGAAAGATAATTAATCACATTTAAAATCTCTTTTAAATAAACAAGTCCATTATCTTTAATAATATAGATAATTATTTCCAAACACTTATAGATAATAATTTAGCTTTAAAATCTCTATTAAATCAGTTTATTAACTTTAAATCGGTTTATTAAAGCAATTTTATTATATTAGTTAATTTACTTGAATTACTTTTATTAAATCGATTAATTAACTTTAAATATCATTAATTACAAAGATTAATTAAGTTCAAATAATTATCAGTTAAAATGAACAAGTCATCTCAAACATCATTTATTAAAATGATAAGTAATTTTAATTTCCATTAATTAATATAATTAATCAAGTTCAAATAAATTGGATTAACTAAATTCAAACTTCATTAGTCAAAATGATTAATTAAAAACATCATTTGTTAAAATGATTTATTTATTTATAAAACATCATCAATTAAAATGATTTAACTAAATTCCAAATATCATTAGTTAAAACAACTAATTAAATTTAAAATAATCATTAATTAAAATGATTAACAAAATTCAAATATCATTATTGAAAATGACTAATTACTTTTAAATATCATTAATTAAAATGATTATTAATTCCAATCATCATTAATTAAAATAATTAATTAAGTTCAATAAATTAATTAAACTCCATTATCATTAATTAAAAGAATTAATTAAACTCAAATAATTATTAGTTAAAATGATTAATTAAGTATAAAACATCATTAGCAAAAATGATTAATTAAATCCAAAGATAAACCAACCTTAAAACATTATCTACTAAAATTGGTTAATTAATTTCAAAATCATTAGTTAAAATGATTAATTAATTTAAATTATCATTAATCAAAATGATTAATGAATTTTCACTATTCTTTTTAGCGGAAATACAAGCTCAAGTTCATACGACGGGGTTTTAGGAATGAAATTGAACAAACGACGGTATAGCAAAAAAATTTAAAACGACATTTAAACTATTAAATGGAATATCAGGAATAATTTCAATTAAACATCAATAAAATAGCATAAGGATGTAAATAAATAATCATTGGCGAGAAACCCCCTTTGGGTCTCTCTACAGATTTTCTCTGCAAAACAATGGTTATGGATAATATATAGATAATCATATGGGTTCATAACGATCAAATAATTATGTCATCCATTTTTCAAACGGGAATTCAACCAAACAATTTAATTAACATCCAAGCAATCAATAAACATATCTAATATCATAGATATGCTATAATAAAATTTAATGTGAGTTAAACTCACATTGATTTTCGTTTTCGCCGAAACGTTCCGATTTTGGACTAAAACCAAATGGTCGTCCGATTTTTAGCCTAAATTTTTACTTTCTCCAAATCCAACCAAACCTACTCCATTTCGAAGATCTCGATGACATGTGTCCAATGCAAAAAATGGCATTCGAATCTGACCTCGTACCCAAAAGTTATTCAAATTATAAGTTTTCAGATTTAAATAATATAATTAAATATTTAATTACATTACTTAACTTAATCAACCCCACTAACCACTCACTAATCCTTCATCCCTCTTTGCCAAATGCAAAGCAGTGCACCTAATGTACACAAACCCACCTCTTCAAACCTTTTCTCTCCTCCTAATTCACTCAATACTCAACGGAATGAAGATCTGCCACCACCGATGAACTCCACTACACATGCTCTTCGCCCCAGACCCCACAAAGTCAAAGCCGCACCCCTAGGTCAAAATCCGACCTGATGGGTCCCCTAGCAACCCTATATCCCTCCTAAGGCATCGCCTTTGCAAAAAAATGACCAGGGGATGCTAATTTCTTTGTTGAATCCAAATCCAAGCTTCAATCCATCAATCGATGAATACTCCTACCAAAATCACTAACCCTAATTCACCACCTTTAGGTCGAGCTTCTCAAAACATCATCGATCATCACTAAAGTGTACTCAGATCAAAGCATATGGCCATACAAGCTCAAATATAATTTTTCCATGATTTATCATTGAGTAGATATTGGGTTTTTGATTTTTAAAGTTTGAATTCAAAGAGGGAAAACCAATTTTTGGTTACAGGCAAGTATAAAAATAGAACAAAGGGGTATGGGCATACATAAGGGGTATAGCATGGGTATGGGTTGAGTTGATTGGGTATGGAGTTGAAAAATGTGTGTGTGTGTGTGTGTGTGTTATTTTATTTAATAAAATATTCAACAAAACGTACCCAAAAATCTCAAACTCCAAAAGTGACGTGCCGCCTGACGTTCTATATGTTATACCCATATTTCGAACACAATGGAACTTGTTTCGAGACCTAATTTGATCATATGTAGAAGATAGATTTTTAGACCTAGTTATAATATTAAATTTTCGATATTAGTTTCAACGCGTTCCGAACTCGCACGACCAAATGATACGTCTGATCACCATGAAATTCGACGGCATATTATAATTCACTATTACGGATCCAATGAAACTAGTTTTGTCGAAATCTGAGACTGTGCCCCGAAAGGATAATTTCGCAGATTTAAATATTGTTTTTATATTTAATTATCGATATTTATTCGATCTGTTTATATTTGTAAATAAATTTACAAATTGAATTCACCGATATTATTTATTAATTAAAAGGAGTTAAATAAAATTATTAAATCCATTTAATAAACATTTAATTCACAATTCAAATATTTAATTATCCCTTATATTTGAATTATAAGTTATTAAATTCTAAAATTCAATTATTTAAATATTTAAAATTAATTAAACATTTAAAATCAAATAAACAAAATTTTGGGTTGTTACATTCTCTCCCCCTTAAATGGATTTCGTCCCCGAAATTCCTAAGGAAGAAAATGTTTCCAAACCCTTAAGTTTAAAACTATTAATTAAAATGAGTTATTAAACTTATCTTCAAAACCAATTAGCTGGAATAGATTCCAAAGTTTCCAAGTCTTTTAAATTCATTCACCTATACCAACTAATTTTCTTTCCATCATTTATTCCAAGATATAACTCAAAATCAACTTTTTAGTTATAAAAAATTTTCCAAAATTCTCAAAAAATTTCTAACTCTTATTTTTCGAAATTTTTTACCAGCGTCTCCTTTGCGCAACTCGATGGGTACAACTACAAATTGTTAGTCCCTGAGAAGTTGGTTTTGATGACAAAAACCTTAGAATAAGATTTTAAAATATAAATACTAACATTATTGTTTAGATATATATGTATATGCAGGATATATATGCAGGTACCAATGAATGAAGACTGTACAATATAGAGATTCAAGAACTGATGAACTCAAGATCGAAGATATCAAGATTCAAGACTCATGAGTATCAAGATTATCAAGAGTTCAAGATTTCAATATAAGTAATTTAGTTAGGAATTTTGTTAAAACTCCTAGAAAAGCACTGACATCTTAAAATCCATTTTATTCATGGAATGGAATCAACTTCGAGCCCGTTAAAGGGATGGAACCCTAAGTAGGATGGAACCTACGAAAAATCTAGTGGAACATTGTTTTGTATCCACTAACTTTTATTCAAATGTTTTACAAAATTATATCTTGTTTTCAAAATGGTTTCAAAATCTTCCTTTTTAAATCAAAAACATCTATCCTGGTTTTAAAATACTTTTAGCCTCAAAATAATCTTTATTTTCAATATCAAATTATCCTTGGTTTTAAACTATCTTTTAATTATAATATATTTAACTTTTAATATTTATACTTGGATTTAAATATAAAATTATAGTAAAATTTTATATATACCAAAATATTATTCTCTATACTTATTTATGTATTTTAACTATAGTTAAGTATATTTATAAAGTTTAAAATAGTTTTAATACAAGATAGAAGTTATTTTCATAGAAAAACAAATTACCAAAGATAACTTAGGCCTGTCGACAACCCCAAGGAACCCTTGTCGACAAGGTGACAGTTTATTTCAAAAGTTTGAATTTCAAAGGAAGTGTCTATTCGTCATATCCTTTCACGAATGGACATGGCTGTTGTTCTACTATATATAGGGGTTGTTTTAAATGAATTTACATTCATATTTTCTCTAATTTCACTCCTCTTCTTCTTCCACATTTCTTTATATACATTTTTACCATTACTCTGCCGAAATCACTATTGAATCTAACTAGATCATCTCTGGTTTGATTCTGTATCACTATCTCAACAAGATCCCAGTGCTATTCAAAGTTATAGACTTCTTTGTAATCAATCGAGCGAGAAAAGGTGTGATTGTAGCCTGGAAAATCAATCGGGTGAACTTGTTGCCCGTAAAATCAAGTATCTCTACCCAGAGGATTGTGAATCTGGAGCGGTGTACCTCGTGGCCTTGAAATCGAGGGTGTAATTGTAAGAATTGATTTTGAAAGGAAATCCGTACTTGTTGTTTGCACAAAAAATGGGCAAACACCTCCAAGTCGTATGATTTAGTTGATTTTATGTTGTTTTTAGTGATCTGGATGATTTATGCAAATATGTAAAAAGCAGGGACTAAACTGTAAAAGACACACAGATTTATAGTGGTTCAGCCAGAATGTGCCTATGTCCACTTTATATATTATTTCTCCTTTCTTTTTCAGATTACAAGTACAAAGCTTTGATACAAGTATATGAAAGTTGTTTGAAAGTTCTATCCGTGCCTGAGCTCTCAAACTTGTCCCCCATTGTTGTACCCCTGCCCCTCTATTTATAGAGTGAGGCTGAGGGCAGGGGTCTTGGGTGTATATAGCTGCTGGTGGGCCTGGGCTGATGCGATCTGGCCTGGCAGTGTTGATCCGGTACGCCTTGGTCCGGTTGTGAGTGGATGGAGTTTGGTTCGGTGGGAGTTGGTACTGGGGTATTGGTTCGGTGAGGACTTGGTTCGGTAGGACCTTGGTTTGGTGCAGCGGCTTTGGTTCGGTAGGCAGGGGAAGGAGTTGGTTCGGTAGGTAGGGGAAGGAGTTGGTTCGGTGGGCAGGGGAAGGAGTTGGTTCGGTAGGCAGGGGAAGGAATTGGTTCGGTGAGACCTTGGTTCGGTGGAGCGGCTTTGGTTCGGCAAGCAGGAGAAGGAGTTGGTTCGGGGAGAGCGTGTAGGTGGGATCTGGTCCGGTGTGCAGTTCGGTGGGCTGGCCCAGTCGAAATTTACTCAACACTTGCCCCCCCCCCAAAGTAGGGCATGTGTGTATGCACATGGCGTGCTTTGCTTTAGCTTGGATATCCTCATCCGACCCTGTGTGCCGAACCAATTGGTCTAGTCATTAGTATTTATCTATAAGTATGGACCTCGCATCTATGTTCACCCTTCACCGTTTGAGACAGCCGAATCAACTGAATACCGAATCAGACTTGATTGCTTGAAATAACCGGACCAGTTAATTACCGAACCAACTCATCTGCCGGACCAGGTGAGTCTTCCTTTGCCGAATGATTCTTTATGACTGACCCATCGAACGAACTCAAACGTTTTACCGAAGGGGCTTGAGTATCGAATGAACTTACCGAATGAACTGGGGAGTATAAGGCCGAATGAACCTTCGCCTTGTACTACCGAATGACACTTTGAGGAGTACGAGTGTCGAATTGGCTCTCGGCCTTGAACTACCGGATGCACTTATGTTTTGAATTACAAGTGAAATTCCAGACTACATACTCTCATACTTTCCTATGTTGCAGATAAATGTCTCATAAAGTTGAAACCCGATCAGAAAAGAAGAAATTCCAGGACAAAGAAGATCCTTCCGCAGTGCCCCCAGCTCAGTCAGGACTGGGATGTCATGGGCCCACCCCGAGGTCACTAGTAGATGGGTATGGCCCTCAAGAGCTTCTGAACTCACCTCCTGACTGTTTCCCTAGCTCTCTCAAAGGCGAGCAGCTTGACGTTATCTCTCGCTCCTTTGGGATTGACAGAACGCGTATGCTATTGCCGAGGGAAGGAGTGATGCCATATAATCCCCTCGAAGGATATTTCGCTTATAGTAGGTACCATTGTATGTGTGGGGCCATTCCCCCGATCAATGCTTGGATACTCAGCTTCATCACCTACTTCAAGGTGGCTCCATTTCAGCTTCAGCCTAACTCCTACGCCATCCTGGTGAGCCTGTTTGTCATTTTCCAGAGGAGATACGGGCGTCCTCCCTCCAACCGGGAGATCCGGTATTTGTACAATTTGAGAGGCTATAAGAAGGGGTCTCCATACATCAGCTTGGAATCAGCCGTATCTTTCAAGCCGGTCCTGGACTTATATTCGAAGTTCAGTTTGTTCAAGAAAGAATGGTTTTTCGTCAAGGATGACTCTGTCTCTATTCGTCGCTTCACCTCTGGCTGTAAGTTGAAGCTCATTTATGATTTCCATTCTGACTGCAATGCTTCTTCTCATGTGCTTTTATTTCTTGCTAGCGACAGGTGGTTTTGCGGTCGTGGAGAACGATCGGCTGGTTCATATGGCTGTGGAAATAGAAGCCATTACGGGAAGGGATAGGTCGGCTTCTTACCTGATCAGGAACGCTACACTTCTGGGGCACAACCTTATTCTACCACATCAGTCTGTGGTCAAGCAGAGAGACACGGTGGAGGAGAGGGCTGCCAAAGCTACAGGAGGGGCCACGGCGAAGAGCAGCAAAAGGAGACCCTTCTCGATACATCCAGTCGCCGGGGGGAAGAAACTCAAGAAGTCCGATGGACCCTCTCCCAGCACACATCCAGATGTTCAGGAGGAGGAAAATGCGGAGGGGGAAAAAGCGAGGATGAAGGAGGTGAGGCAGAGAGTGGAAGTGGTAGAGAAGGTGACCGTGATCGTCATGGCAATGATGGTGGCGAAGGACAGGGCGGTGATGGCACCGGGGCTTTGCCTCCTGGGCAGGCAGGCATGATCCAAGAGTGGACGGATGACGCTCTCCGCCAAGCCTTTGAAGAGTTGGAGGAAGGACCGGCCTTGGCGGAGAAACCCAAGAAAGCTGATAAGGCCGGGACCGGCACCGATTTATCTTCCGTGAGTGCTTCTACTGGGACAACTTCTGCGATTCAAGGTGAATTTTTCTTTATTCTTTTTAATTCTTGAATGATGGCTCAATGCATGCTGATGACACTTGGTTTTTCATTCTAGGAGCGGGCAAAACAGCCAAGACCTCAGATCTTCGGTACAGGCTTGAACAATACAGACTCCTCAAAGCTTCTACCAAACCGAAGCCTCCTACTAACCGCCCTGGAGACGTAGTCGGCTATCGTCCTCTTCTTGGAGTTATTAAAGAAGATATACAAAAGAGAAAGAGGAGTCGATCTTCGTTTGAATCTCTTCCTGGCCCTCCGGCCCCACTCCAGCCTATTCACGATATTACGGAGGATGATACTGAGTTTATGCCTTCCCCACATCCGTTTGAGAATTCAACCTTCACCCCGATAGATCACCCTGGCTTGGTTCGTAATCCGTTTGCGGGTCATCCTGACCTGGACCCGGCCTCTCATGACATCTCCTTCGATGAGGCTACTGGTGAGCACCTTCTCCCTCGCAATCCTATGGTACGAGTGCTTGACGAAGCTAAGTCCCTGGACCTTGATTTGCTTACCACCCGGGTTGTAACTCTGAGGGATGAAGCTAAGGCGAACATCGATCGGGTTGCCGAGGAGACCAGGAAATTGATGGGGCATCATGCCCGACTAGTTAAGGCCGGGGAGGAAATTGGGAGTGCGAACATTCGGTTATGGTTAATGGTTTCCGACCAGGCTAAGCAACTTGCTGATCAAGCCATTCAAATTTCTCAGCAAGAGGCTGCATCCAGGCAACTGAAGAAGACTATGGAAGAGGCCAGCAGGGCAGAGTTGCGAAAAATGGAGGCCGCCTGCAAGGAGCGGATTGACATGGCCATTGCGACGGTGGATGAGGTTCAACAAGCGGACCTCGAGCGGATACAGGAATTATCAAGGAGACTCGAGGCTGCGGAGCTTGCTCAGTCTAGGTTAAAGGAGGAGATGGAATCGATGAGGATATCCCTTCAGGCTGACCGCTCACGATATCGATCGGAGAGGGATGCTGCCGTTGCAAAGCTGCGTGCTTTTGAGGCCCGAATGAGGGAGCTTGAGGAAAATGAGGGGATGATGGATGAGATGCTCCAGGACATGTATTTCCGCACTTGGAAACAGGGTAACTTATCCTGGATGGATGATTATCCCCGAGTTATGGCCAGGATTTATCTCAGGGCTCTGGAGGAGGCTAGGGCTGATGCGGATAAAGAGGGTGGCGCGGTCTTCAGAATAGATGTGGTCACTGCCCAGTTTACCAAGGAGGAGAAGGTGGCGATGAAGGAGGGTATGCGGCTGCTTGCCGTTGAGGAGGCATGTGTGCAAGTAGAGGATGATGATCAGGATGGTTAGGAAGCAGGCGCTGGTAAGTCTTCCCTCCTAGTCTTTCCGTTAACTTGGTTGCTTATCACTAATGGATTCTTTCTTTGACCGGACAGGTGGGCAACAGGACACGGGCAAAGCTCCGATGCAGCCGACTCCTTGACTTGACCTGGATATCTTTCTGTGGACTTGACATCGTTGTATATGTTAGTCCCAAAACAGTAATGTAACTTCTAGGTTGTAATTATGCTACTTGTAATAAACAACATTATTCTTGACGTGTAATTTTTAACTTAAGCTGATTCTGTCGTATTTGAATGCTTTTGTTATTTTGACATTTTGTATAAGAAATATAGCTATGCATATGCCTGCAATTCAATTGTGTTTGACGCCAAGCTCTTGCTTAAAGTACAATTTCATATCTTGCAATGTTAGTGTGATGTGTGAATAGCTACGTAAAAGAAGAAAGTACCGCCCTTCATTTTTTAGTTGAAGATGGCGGCTTTGAATGTCTTGCGTGACCAAGTATGGAATGCTGCCGAGTGTCCAGTTGTGAGTTCCCACTCCCATTAGCGAATGTCTCCTATTCTGTGTCTTGTACTTTAGGGATCGTTATAGAGGATAGGAGGAAAGTTTTTTAAATAAAATTGAAATATGAGAAATAGTAAAACTTCCCATCACGGAAGGCCTTCGATGTGCTTAAGTTCATGGCAAACGGGCTTTGTAGTCACTTTCCCTAGCTGTGGGTCTTGGAGACATTTGTCACCCATCTTACGCCTCCACGGGGAGTTAATCTTTTTTACCACAGCCGTACTTAAGACGCATCGGAGCCGAGAGCGCGCACAGTAACTACCCGGGCCATTATGGCCCGTAATCATGGGTATTATTCGATTTACTGTGGCCGGCTAGCGTGGGTGCCGATCGTCAACCGTGAACTACCCCTGGCTGGCCACACCTTATGTTGGGGCTTAAAGTAGGTTCACAGTTGCCAGCGAGCCAAACGCCGTAATGAGCTGCCTTGGCTATAGTCGGCTTTCTTGGTGGCTTATAATCGGCTCATTACAGTTGGCTTTGAGGGCCGTCGCGAGCAATGAGTTAACCCGCAGCAGAGGGATGCCGGAGCAAAAGTGTCTCATTGGCGAGGGCATAGATTCGTATAGTACCTGTTAGGTCTTGTCCAGAGAAGTCGCGCTGTGGAGCGCCCTGAATGAAAATGCTATTTGCACAGGATTTTGTTCAATAGAAAAGGATGAAGTTAACAAGCAACCAAGATATAAAGGAACAAGTAAAGAAAAAGAGACAAGGTTTTTAAAGTGGTTCGGCACGAAAATGCCTACGTCCACTGATTCTCTTTGTTAAATCACTTTATATGGGCAGTACAAGTTAAGAAAAGTATCGACGAAGGTGTTGGATGTTCCATGCCCTCTGGAACACCTCCCCGTCCACTGTTGACAAAATATAAGCTCCATTGTGGAGATCTTTATGAATTACATATGGTCCGTCCCAGATTGGATCTAGCGCTCCGGGGTGCGGGAAGATTCACTTGAGGACAAGATCACCTTTTTGTAAGCTACGATGCTTGACTTTGGAGTTGTATTGTGATGCCACTTTTTGCTTGTGAGCCGATGTTTTGAGTGCTGCATCGTTTCTTCTCTCTTCAATTAGATCCAAAGACATGTGGAGGAGTTCTTCGTTCTTTTCTGGGTTATAGTGGATCCTACGGTGGGAAGGCACTATAGTTTCAGCTGGGAGCATAGCCTCCGATCCGTATGCCAAAGAGAAAGGAGTATGCCCCGTTGATGTTCTGAAAGATGTGCGATAGGCCCACGGTGCCGTAGGAAGTTCATCCACCCAAGCGCCTTTTGACTTTTCAAGTTTCTTTTTTATTAGAGTTTTGAGAATTTTGTTGACGGCTTCAACTTGTCCGTTTGCCTGGGGATAAGCTACGGATGAGAAGCTTTTGTGAATTCCGTGCTCTTGGCACCAGTTGGCGAACGCCTCGCTGTCAAACTGAAGTCCATTGTCCGATATAATTTTGAATGGGACTCCGTACCTGCACAGAACATTTTTGATCAAGAAGTTAATAACTTTTGCTGAAGATACTTTATTTAGGGGTTCTGCTTCCACCCATTTGGTGAAATAGTCGACTGCCACTATAGCATATTTGGCCCCGCCTCGGCCCATTGGCAGTTCGCCAATCAAGTCAATTCCCCATACTGCAAAGGGCCAAGGGCTAGTCATTTGAGTAATCTCAGTTGTTGGTAGCCGCGGAATCTTAGCAAACTTCTGACATCTGTCACATTTTCTGACGAAATCTAAGGCGTCCTTGCTTAAGGTGGGCCAGAAATATCCATATCGGAGTATCTTTTTAGCCAAAGTCTGCCCTCCAGTGTGATCTCCGCAGCTTCCTTGATGGATGTTGGATAAGATTTCCTTGGCTTCTCTTCCAGCGACACACCTTAATAAGGGGTTAGAGAAACCGCGCCGATAGAGGATGTCCTCTTGTATTGTGTAGCGGGAAGCTTTCCTCAAGATTTTGTTGACTTCGTTACGCCCGTTGGGTAGTTTCCACTTTGTAAGTAGTCTCGGATGGGAGTCATCCAAGTTGCTTCTTCGGTTGCAGCTATCAGATTCACTTGCTCAAAACTTGGGGTCAGTTGCTTTGAGATGGCTACTGCTCCGGAGATAGCGCTGTTTCTCATGCTAGCTTGCTTCGCTAATTCGTCGGCCTCTTGGTTCTCTTCCCGAGGGATGTGTTTGATTAAATAGCGACCCAATCGATTGAGAAGCAACTTGGTCTTCTTTAAATTTGCCATGAGTCGTTCTTCTCGAGCCTGGAATTCTCCTAGTATTTGATTTACAATAAGTTGAGAATCGCTATGAAGACACAAAGAATTGGCTCCGATTTCTAAGGCAAGTTCTAATCCAGCTATCACTGCTTCATACTCTGCATCGTTGTTGGTGGCAGCGAATTCCAACCTTATAGCATAGTGTAGCTTATTTCCCCGGGGAGTGATTATTACCACACCTGCCCCCGAGTCTTGTTCGTTTGACGCACCATCCACAAAGAGATTCCACTTGATGTCTTCTGCTATTTCCGATTGCTCCTTACCTTCGTTGTTAGTGAATTCGGCAATGAAATCGACCATGGCTTGTCCCTTGATGGCGGTGCGAGGGTGGTAGGTGATCTCATATTGACTTAGTTCAATGCACCATTTAAGTAGTCGCCCAGAAGTGTCGGGACGATGGAGTACCTCCCTCAGTGGTTGATCGGTCATAACTCTGATGGAATGGTACTGGAAGTAGTGACGCAGTTTCCGTGATGTGATTAGCAAACAGTACGCTAGTTTCTCAAATTTAGGATATCTGGCTTCCGCCCCTGTAAACCTCTTGCTTACAAAGTATACTAGCCACTGCGTGCGTTCGTCTTCTCTAACCAATACGGCGCTTAGAGCATGAGATGACACAGCAAGGTATAGGTATGGTTCTTCGCCTTTGTTCGAAGTTGAGAGGACTGGTGGTCTCTGGAGGTGTTCGATTAAGTTAAGGAAAGCTGTTAAGCATTCGTCAGTCCATTCGAATTTTCCTTTCTCTTTCTTTAGAGCTTCGAAGAAAGGGATGCATTTGTCGGTTGCTTTGGAGATGAATCTGCTCAGGGCGGCCACCTTCCCATTTAGGCTCTGCATTTCCTTTCGGGTAGAAGGTATCCTGATATCTCTCAGAGCTCGGACTTGTTCAGGGTTTGCTTCAATCCCTCTGGCATGGACGATGAATCCTAGAAACTTTCCTGATGATACTCCGAAGGAGCACTTTAGGGGATTCAGCTTCATTCCATATTGGCGAAGTACTTGAAACATTTCATCCAGGTGGCTTACGTGATCGTCGGCTCCCCTTGACTTTACCAGCATGTCATCCGCATAAACTTCCATAGTTTGTCCTATTAGCCCTGCAAACATCTTGTTGATGAGGCGCTGATAGGTGGCCCCTGTGTTTTTAAGTCCGAAAGG
Source organism: Allium fistulosum (assembly GCA_030737815.1). Classification (NCBI taxonomy): domain Eukaryota; kingdom Viridiplantae; phylum Streptophyta; class Magnoliopsida; order Asparagales; family Amaryllidaceae; genus Allium; species Allium fistulosum. The sequence continues at coordinate 304,618,971 of CM060902.1, forward strand.
CATTACCTTGTAGCAGTACAATCCCCGATCAGTAATGAAACTAGTGTGGTCTTGATCGGGACCATGCATAGGAATTTGGTTATATCCTGAGTATGCGTCCATAAAAGATAAGAGTTCGTGCCCGGCTGTGCTGTCCACAAGCTGATCGATTCAGGGAAGTGGGAAGCAATCCTTCGGGCAGGCGTCATTTAAGTTGGAGAAATCAATGCACGTTCGCCACTTCACATTAGCCTTCTTTACCAGCACCGGGTTGGCATCCACTCTGGGTAGATGGCCTCTCGTATGAAGTCATTGGCAAGTAGGTTCTTTACTTCTTCATCGAGGGCTGCTGATCGTTCTGCCCCCATACTTCTCTTTTTCTGTTTTACTGGCGCCCTGGTAGGATCAATGTTTAGTACGTGGCATGCTATGTCAGGAGAGATTCCGATCATGTCAGCGTGTGACCATGCAAATACATCCAAGTTATGGCGGAGAAAATCAATGAGTTGTTCCTTCAATTCTGCTTTTAGTTGGGACCCGACTTTCAATAGTCTACTCGAGTCATGTCGGTCTACAGATACAAATTCCATAGCCTCTGCAGGCTCGGCGGTGCCCTCCTCCTCTTTGTCCCTGGGGTCTAATTCATTGAAAGGGTCGCTGGTATATCGAAGAGGAGGGGCTTTCTTTAGTTGCTATGCTTCCAAACTTTTTGTGCAGAGGGCAATCTCTACACTCTTCCCTTTATCCTTCCTGTGGTTGTTGCGAAGTTCAGTTACATAGCAGTCTCGAGCAATGTCCTGGTCTCCCTCTACTTCCCCTACTCCATTGTCCGTTGGAAATTTCATCTTTAGGCACCAAGGGGCTAGGACAATTTGGAAGTCAGACAAGGCTGGCCTTCCTAAGAAGGCGTTGTAGGCCGAGTGGTTTTCTATCAGCACAAATGTCTGTTTCCGCACAACGGAGCGGGGATGACTTCCTATTTCAACAAAGAGGTCCAGTTGCCCGAGGGGCATCTTCGCATCTCCAGTGAAACCGTGTAGTGGTTTATTGTAGGGAGAAACATCCTTTATTGACAGTTTCATTTTGTCGAATGCGTGCTTGAATAGGATATTTACTGAGCTTTCAGTGTCTACCAGAATCCGGAACACTTCGGTTGGACCGAGCCGGGCAGAGATAACCATGAGATCCATGTGAGGGTACTGCCTTCCCTCTAGATCACGCCTACTAAATGTGATGTCATCACTCTCTTTCCGCTTCGGGTGGCGTTCTTCTATAACAGAATTAACGCAGTCTTCATTGTTTCTAAGTGACTTTCCATATCTTTCCATCTCTGCCCAGCTTCTGTCGGCGATGTGTGGTCCTCTCGAGATGGTATGGACCACTATCTTCTCTTGACTGGAGCCGCTAGTGTTTCGATTTCCTCTGCCTACCTCTGAGGAGGGTAGCCTTGGGTTCTCATTGGCAAGAGCTGGAGTCCTGTTCTGATTCTTCTGACCTTTTACGTAGCGTTCCTGTCTCTTCCTTTTGATGTGTTCTTCAATCAAGTCCCGGAGATGATGGCATTCATTGGTATCATGCCCATGAGATTTGTGGAAGCGACAAAACTTTCCAGATTTAAGTGCGTCATCTGATTCCTTCTTGTATGGTGGGCGTTTGTATCTAACTTCGGCTTGGGTGGCAAGGAAGATGTTTTCGATGGTTTCATTCAAAGGAGTGTAAGTGTCGAATCTCGGTCCTGGCCGATATAGGCGCTTTTCTCCCTTCTTGCCCCCAGCATTGTCTCTAGAATCATTTCTTCGGACGTCCTTTGCTATAGCGGGCGTGTTACCGTGAGCTGCCTTATTTTGTTGCCCTGACTGCCCCTCAGTGGCAGCGTCTTCAAGCCTCATATATTTCCCAGCTTCATGGAAGAAATCGGGTAAAGTAGCTGGTTTTTCTTTTGTCAATCTTCTAGCAAATTTAGTATCTGGATGCACACCACTACAGAGGGCCATTAAGATAATCTTCTCATCGGCATCTTGGACTGCGGCCGCTGCGGCATTGAATCGGGTTAGATATTGCTGCAGCTTCTCTCCAGGTTTCTATTTGATACTGGATAAGGAATAAGCGTCCTTGGGTTGTTCCACATGAATGCGGAACTGGCTGATAAACTTTTCTTTCAACATCTCCCACGAGCTGATGGATCCTTGGGGTAGATGACAGAACCAGGAGGTAGCTAGATCTGCTAAGAATAGTGGAAAGCATTTGCACAGTACTCCCTCTGTTGCTCCACTCATGAGCATATGCTGTGTGTATCTTTGTAAGTGTACAACGGGGTCGGAGGTTCCTTTGTAAGGTTCCATTGTTGGCATTTTCCATTCTCGGGGGGTGATGGCAATTTCGATATTGCGGGCGAAGGGGCTGGTTACCCTAGTGCATATCCCTCGATCTCTTTGATCCCGTTGGACGCACTCTCTGAACAAGCGTGCCATCTTTTCATCAGAATTTGGAGCAGATAGAAATGAGTTCGGCTCTGCTCTGTGGGATTGATTCCGTCCAGATGACCTGTAGGGATGGTATCGTCTATCATTCCTGACATTTTCCAGTGGCTGTCTTTGGTCTTCTGGTAGCATGCTAGGGTCGGCTACAGTTGGCCCTTGCCTTGATCTTCCCCTGCTGGGTTCTGATCTAAGCATTTCCTCGGGTCCAACTTCGGGCTGGACTCTAGCTCGGCCCCGTTCACTGGTGTTTCCGTGGTTAGGCAGTATGACAGGCTCGGCTACAGTTGACCTCCGCCCGGTACCTCCCCTGTTGTGTTCGGTTCTAAGCGTTTCCTCAGGTCTAACTTCGGGCGGAGCTCGGTCTCGACTCCTACCATGGCCGCTTCTGTCGTTAGCTCCTTCGAAGAAGGAAGATCTTTGTTGTCTCTGAGATCCTCCAGACTGGGACTCACCCCATAATTCGGTGTTGCGGTTGGACTCTTCAGCATCCCTTAAGCGTGACATGAGTTGGTCCACCAAGGCTTCCTGCTGGGATGTGAAGCGGTTAGTCATTTCAGCCACAACCCTATCTAGATCTGCCCTAGTAATTACTGCCGGCTGTTCTGTGGCAGGGGTTGTCGGATTTGCCTGACCTTCATTTGGTACTGCTGTTGGAATGGGACGATTTACTTGATTTGGGACCACTGGATCTGGAAGACTGCTGATTGCGATGTTTTTTCCTTTGTTAACGTCTTTTTTCTGCCTCGGAGGCATGTTTTCCAAGCAATGAACGATGTTGTTAGGAAGAAAGTTAAGTGGGAGAAGCTGAAGTCCGGGGTTCAGCGCTCTCAGTGAAAGCACCAAAAATGTTTGCACAAAAAATGGGCAAACACCTCCAAGTCGTATGATTTAGTTGATTTTATGTTGTTTCTAGTGATCTGGATGATTTATGCAAATATGTAAAAAGCAGGGACTAAACTGTAAAAGACACACAGATTTATAGTGGTTCAGCCAGAATGTGCCTACGTCCACTTTATATATTATTCTCCTTTCTTGTTCAGATTACAAGTACAAAGCTTTGATACAAGTATATGAAAGTTGTTTGAAAGTTCTATCCGTGCCTGAGCTCTCAAACTTGTCCCCCATTGTTGTACCCCTGCCCCTCTATTTATAGAGTGAGGCTGGGGGCAGGGGTCTTGGATGTATATAGCTGCTGGTGGGCCTGGCAGTGTTGATCCGGTACGCCTTGGTCCGGTTGTGAGTGGATGGAGTTTGGTTCGGTGGGAGTTGGTACTGGGGTATTGGTTCGGTGAGGACTTGGTTCGGTAGGACCTTGGTTTGGTGGAGCGGCTTTGGTTCGGTAGGCAGGGGAAGGAGTTGGTTCGGTAGGCAGGGGAAGGAGTTGGTTCGGTGAGACCTTGGTTCGGTGGAGCGGCTTTGGTTCGGCAGGCAGGAGAAGGAGTTGGTTCGGGGAGAGCGTGTAGGTGGGATCTGGTCCGGTGTGCAGTTCGGTGGGCTGGCCCGGTCGAAATTTACTCAACACTTGTGTTGCGGGACTGGATGTAGGGTAACTCCGAACCATTATAAAATCCGGTGTGTTCTTTCCTTTATTGCTTTTACTTTATATCTGCATTTGTGTTTGATTCTGTGATCATATCTGTGTCTGAATATTGCATATATTTGTGTTAAAATTAAGATAAACTCAAAATGAATTAGTAATTCCTTAAAACACTATTCACCCCCCCCCCCCTCTAGTGTTTATTCTAGCCTTAAGATCCTTAATCCGCATTTTTCACATTTTGTATCAGAGCAAGGTTTTCAAAGTTTCATAATATGAATTTTGAAAAAAACTTTTAAAATGGCTATGTTTGAAAAACTTGTTAATACTAGTTTAGAAATATTCAGATCATCACTGTCTCATGAGTCTGCATATAATCGATATTCAAATTCAAGTTGTTTACCAAAATTGTATGATGTGCAGGAAACATGCTTTATGGGTGTTGAGGAATCAATCCACAATGGACAAATTGTGCAGATCAAAAAGAATAAATGGATACTCGATAGTGGATTCTCTAGACACATGACTGGTAATCCGGATATGTTGAATGATATAATATACAAAGACGGAGGACTGGTTAACTTTGGAGACAACTCAAAAGGATATGTGATTGGCATCGGCAATGTCGGTAACTCTGAAACTCCTATTATTACTAATGTTTTGCTAGTTAAGAATCTGAAACATAATCTACTAAGTATTAGTCAACTTTGTGGTAAAGGATATAAAATTAAATTTGAAAAAGATAAGTGTCACATTGAAGATAATAATTCAACCATAATATTTGAGGGAATTAGGAAAAAGAATATTTATATTCTTAGTATGAAAGTTTCAAATGATAACCTGTGTCTTTTGGCAAATACAAGTGACCCTTGGATTTGGCATAAGAGATTTGGGCATTTGAACTTCAAACTCTTATCTAGACTGTCAAAACATGATCTAGTAAGAGGTCTCCATAAAATGAATTTTAAAGTAGATAGTTTATGTGATGCATGTCAATTAGGAAAACTTAGAAAAAGTTCCTTTAAATTAAAAGATATGATTTCAACTTCAAAACCTCTGGAATTATCTCATCTTGATTTATTTGGTCCATATCAAATTCAGTCAATAAATCACAGTAAATATGTTTTTGTAATTATAGATGATTATTCTAGATTTTCATGGACAATATTTTTGAAACATAAAAGTGATACTTTTGAAAGTTTTAAGAACTTTACAAAAAGGATTCAAAATCAACTTTCTGTAAAAAATATAACCATCCGTAGTGATCACGGTGGTGAATTTGAAAATGAAAAGTTTGATGAATTCTGCAATAAAAAGGGAATAACTCACAATTTTTCATTTCCAAGAACTCCACAACAAAACGGAGTAGTAGAACGTAAAAATAGGACGATTCAAGAGTGTGCGAGAACTATGCTTTCAGATAGTAAATTACCAAAACATTTTTGGGCAGAAGCAGTTGCTACCGCCTGTTATATTTTAAATAGAATTTTAATTAGACATTTAACTGATAAGACATCTTATGAACTTCTTCACGGAAAGAAACCTAAGGTATCTTATTTTAGAATTTTTGGAAGTAAATGTTTTATTTTAAATACAGAAGATAACTTAAATAAATTTGATCCTAAATCCGACAAAGGTATCTTTATCAGATATTCTAATAGAAGTAAAGCATACAGAGTGTTTAATTTAAGAACTAACACCATCGAAGAAACAATGCATGTTTCATTCGATGAGAATCTCAAAAATTTTGAAGATGCAAATGATGAAGAGGATTTAATTACTCAAAATCAGGAGTCAACTGAAACTAATAATGAAATTAATCATCTTAATAAAAAGATTAAACTTTTAAAAGATCATCCTATAGAAAATATACTAGGAGATATGCAATCTGTTGTTACAACTAGAAATCAACTAAGTAAAATGAGCAATGTAGCCTTTATATCAACTATTGAACCCAAAAATCCAAAAGAAGCATCAATTGATGATTCATGGATTTTGGCTATGCAAGAAGAACTAAATCAATTCACTAGAAATGATGTTTGGGAACTTGTTCCTAGACCTGAAAATAAAACTATAATTGGAACCAAATGGGTTTATAAAAATAAAATGAATGAACAAGGTGAGGTCGTTAGAAATAAAGCCCGGTTAGTCGCTCAAGGTTATTGTCAAGAAGAAGGAATAGATTGTGATGAAACCTTTGCTCCCGTAGCAAGATTAGAAGCCATTAGGATTCTACTTGCTTTCGCAAATCATAATAATTTCAAATTATTTCAAATGGGTGTTAAAAGTGCCTTTTTAAATGGATTTGTAAAAGAGGAAGTATATGTTGAACAACCACCACTTTTTGAAGATGAAAAATTACCAAATCATGTTTACAAACTTAAGAAAGCTCTATATGGTCTAAAACAAGCTCCTAGAGCCTGGTATGATAGACTAAGATCTTACTTATTACAATCAAACTTTGAAATTGGTAAAGTAGATAATACTCTTTTTACTAAAAGAAATAAAAATGATATTCAACTAGTACAAGTTTACGTAGATGATATCATTTTCGGATCAACTAATTTTGAAATGAATAAAGAATTTTCTGAAATAATGACAAAAGAGTTTGGGATGAGTCATATGCGTGAATTAAACTTCTTTCTAGGATTGCAAATAAAACAATTAGATAATGGTATCTTTATCAGTCAAGAAAAATATGCTAATGACCTAGTTAGTAAATTTGGTTTGACTACTGCAAGTGGAAAACCCACTCCCATGGCAACCAATGAGTACCTAAGTAAAGAAGATCTCTCGAAAGATGTAGATCAAAAATTATATAGAGGAATGATTGGATCACTACTCTATATCACTGCTAGTAGACCTGATATCATGCATAGTGTTTGTCTCTGTGCAAGATATCAATACCATCCTAAAGAGACCCACTTAAAAGCTGTAAAACGTATCATAAGATATGTTAAATGCACCTTTGATTATGGCTTATTTTATCCTAAAAATGATTCTTTTGAATTAATATCTTACTGTGATGCTGACTATGCTGGTTATAAATCAGACCGAAAAAGTACAAGTGGAACTTGTCACTTTTTGGGGCATTCTCTGGTTTCCTGGTTTAGTAAAAAGTAAAACACAGTTTCTTTATCAACAACCGAAGCAGAGTATATTTATGCTGCTTTGGTTTGTTCTCAAGTAATATATATGCAACAAACTTTAAAAGATTTTGGTTTAAATATCTAAAAATCACCAATTTATTGTGATAATACTAGTGCAATAAATTTATCCAAAAATCCTACTCATCATGCTCGAACTAAACATATTGATATCAGACATCATTTTCTCAAAGATAATATAAGTAAGGAAGTAATTTCTCTCGATTATATCAATTCCAAGAATCAAATTGTTGATATCTTAACAAAACCCTTAAATGAATCCATATTTACTAAATTAAGAAGAGAATTAGGGATTTGTTCAATAACTGAAATATAGAATATAAATATATAACAAGTATAATTAAAATTAAATTAAAATAAATCAAATAGCAAAAATATAAGTACCTTGTCGACAACCCTCCTTTACCCCTGTCGAAATATATAGAATTTTTTTCTTTTGAAATTTTCCCACCAAAATTCAAATGGGTGGTTATATATTCTTCTTATTTCGAAATTTTGTTCATTCTTTCTGTTCTTTCTCTGTTCTAACTTCTGAAAACAATAAAACAATGGCCTCCTCCTCCAAATCAAACAAAAATTCAACCTTTTCGTTCCCTTCTCCTTCTACCGGACCATTTCAACGAACTACGCTTGCACGAGTGATGAAAATGGAGGTTTCCTTGAAGGATGCACTGCAACTTATGATTGAAATTCAAATGGTACAAATCAGAATGGCCAAAGAGCAAGAACGGCAAGGCAAAATACTTAGAAACTCGCAAAGTTTCTAATGGACAATCACGCCAATCCCATCTTGATCGATGAAGAATCTTCAGGTGTTCAAGTGCAAGAGGACAGCGAGGAAGAAGAAGAAGCCCCCATGGCAGAAGAGTACGCTGAAGATGACGACAAAGTTGTTTGGGTTGGCGAAGTGTGCTTTGACAAGGATGGAAATCTAGTCGAACAACGTGGAAATTTCTATTTCCACTACCCAAATTGCTCGGTTCATAGATCTCCCATTGTCAAGGATACACATTAGTTTCTTTTCTCTCTTTCTTATCGTTATTTGTATATGATCTTACTTACGTTTTCTATGCAAATGTAAATATAACATTATATAATTAATAAATGATTTGTGTTCTTATTGAATTCTCACATTATCATTATTATAAATATTATCATATATGGATTCTTAGTTAGGAGAGTTAGTTATTAAGGGCTAAGTTTTAGTTTCAGAATTAAGTGTTGATTATTTATGGTAACACTATCATTATAATCAAATGTAATATAGTATTAGATTAAGGGGGGGTTGTATAGATTTAAACTTTGTTTTGTTGATGACAAAGGGGGAGAAGTATAAAATAGGATAGTTAGGCATAGATTAAGGGGGAGTTATTAGTTTTAGAGGGAGTTATTAGGATAGAAGTAATATTTTATAAACAAAGGTTGTCATCATCAAAAAGGGGGAGATTGTTAGTCCTTGAGAAGTTAGTTTTGATGACAACAACCTTAGAATAAGATTATAAAATATAAATACTAACATTATTGTTTAGATATATATGTATATGTAGGATATATATGAAGGTACCAAAGAATGAAGACTGTACAATATAGAGATTCAAGAACTGATGAACTCAAGATCGAAGATATCAAGATTCAAGACTCATGAGTATCAAGATTATCAAGAGTTCAAGATTTCAATAAAAGTAATTTAGTTAGGAATTTTGTTAAAACTCCTAGAAAAGCACTGACATCTTAAAATCCATTTTATTCATGGATTGGAATCCACTTCGAGCCCGTTAAAGTTATGGAACCCTAAGTAGGATGGAACCTACGAAAAATCTAGTGGAACATTGTTTTGTATCCACTAACTTTTATTCAAATGTTTTACAAAATTATATCTTGTTTTCAAAATGGTTTCAAAATCTTCCTTTTTAAATCAAAAACATCTATTTTGGTTTTAAAATACTTTTAGCCTCAAAATAATCTTTATTTTCAATATCAAATTATCCTTGGTTTTAAACTATCTTTTAATTATAATATATTTAACTTTTAATATTTATACTTGGATTTAAATATACAATTATAGTAAAATTTTATATATACCAAAATATTATTCTCTATACTTATTTATGTATTTTAACTATAGTTAAGTATATTTATAAAGTTTAAAATAGTTTTAATACAAGATAGAAGTTATTTTCAAAGAAAAACAAATTACCAAAGATAACTTAGGCCTGTCGACAACCCCAAGGAACCCTTGTCGACAAGGTGACAGTTTATTTCAAAAGTTTGAATTTCAAAGGAAGTGTTTATTCGTCATATCCTTTCACGAATGGACATGGCTGTTGTTCTACTATAAATAGGGGTTGTTTTAAACGAATTTACATTCATATTTTCTCTAATCTCACTCCTCTTCTTCTTCCACATTTCTTTATATACATTTTTACCATTACTCTACTGAAATCACTATTGAATCTAACTAGATCATCTCTGGTTTGATTCTGTATCACTATCTCAACAAGATCCCAGTTCTATTCAAAGTTATAGACTTCTTTGTAATCAATCGAGCGAGAAAAGGTGTGATTGTAGCCTGGAAAATCAATCGGGTGAACTTGTTGCCCGTAAAATCAAGTATCTCTACCCAGAGGATTGTGAATCTAGAGCGGTGTACCTCGTGGCCTTGAAATCGAGGGTGTAATTATAAGAATTGATTTTGAAAGGAAATCCATACTTGTGTTGCGGGACTGGATGTAGGGTAACTCCGAACCAGTATAAAATCCGGTGTGTTCTTTCCTTTATTGCTTTTACTTTATATCTGCATCTGTGTTTGATTCTGTGATCATATCTGTGTCTGAATATTGCATATATTTGTGTTCAAATTAAGATAAACTCAAAAGGAATTAGTAATTCCTTAAAACACTGTTCACCCCCCCTCCCTCTAGTGTTTATTCTAGCCTTAAGATCCTTAATCCGCATTTTTCACACAAATCGCCTCTACGGGCACCAAACCAGTCAAAGAAAACAAAAACCAAGTGGCCTCCCATATCTGGGGCATAAGATCATCAACCGGTTTAAATTTCTAGATTTATTACGTACCTTTTTGCATTTGACTATATCTTGGCAAGTAATTTACTATATTCTATGCAAATGCAGGTGCACAAGAATTAAATAGCAATCTCTTGCATACCTGTACTTACGAAATCTAAAAGAGAATCAAGTTGACAAAAACAATGTGATGTAACTCTACATGCAAAAACTAGTCTGGTATAAATCTACATGCAGCCAACAACACTATCTCAATCATATGCAACGAAATATAGAGAATGTTCTGTAATAGATGATATGCATCCAATTATTTCAAATGATAAAGTTAGATTCGAATACCCAGGTTTTTCAATTCAAAATTTTATTTTCAAATTTCTCAGACGAGAAAAATCAAAGATCAAAATCAAAATGGCAAGGAGGGAATTCCTCCTCATAAAGTATAGTGAAACTCTAGAATCAAAACAACATAGAGCTTCCAGTGGTATTCTGGTTCCTCCAAAAACATCAACTAGAGTTAATAAATATCATTTCTTTCCCAAAATCTTCAAAAATCTTCTTTTTCCAAATCACCGCGATTTAGGTCTTAATAACAATAATTAAAAATCCTTTGTCTATAAATTTAACTTTACAGACAATGGTATATAAAGTCACATAACCAATCAATTCAATTCAATCAAATTCCATAAAGGAATAAACTAACACTAATAGTTAATCAATTTACCTAAGGGAAAATTTGTCACTTAACATTGTTTCGTAATGTCAAATGGCTAACAAACAAATTTTAACTTAGGTTCAAAAACTTTCTTAATTGTCCAAAATTATAGATAATTATCTAAGTGTACCGTTTTGCTCATTAGCATTTGGTTATTGCTTAGAAGATTATCCAAACTCACTCGGACAAAATGGAAAGTTATACTCTATATTTTATTAGTTTTCTTAATAATTACATTAAAAATTTCTAAAGTTATACTCAGATGATTATCTAAATTACTTGTATTTTCACTTAGTATTTTATTCAATACTAAAATTATTTATGAATTATTTCATAAATTCTCATCCAAGTTTAAAAATATTTTATAAAGTCATTTCCTTATAAAACATGAAATAATATTTCATTCCACTTTATATACTTGTATAATACTCTTCTATAACCTAAGAGTACATACAAAATTTATTTTAACTCTTTCAAAGATTTAGATGGAAATCAACTCAAATTATGGTTTCTTAAAAATCGAGTCAGCATATTAACCTCTTTAACTTAGACTGTTAAAATGAATGATATTTATGGGTTGACCTAATAAACAAATAGTTTTACACTACTTAGATGTTTTAAACAACCATATGGTTTTAATAAAAACAATGTTTATCAAAACCTTCTTATTTAATTTAACCCAATTTATCAGTGTTAAAATTATCCCATATCTTATATAAGGGAAAAATCTTATTTATCAAAGCAATCTCTTATTAGAAATACTTTTTATTGTTAAACCAACTCCCCTTGATGGAACTTAAAAGTTGGATACCTGATTTAAATTTCAAAACTCAACTTTGAAAGCATATTGCATATATTTTTATATATAATAACTTCAAAAAATTATCCTTTAAAGTTATTTTCAAAAATTCCAGGATTTAGATTTTTAAATTCTTTTAAAAACATGTTTTATAAACTAATTTTATATAAAACTTCCTTTATATAACAATCATTTCATATTATAATAATCCTTCTTTGTTATAAAAGAATTATCTCGAATATTTATTCTCTAAATATCTTATCCCACTATTTAGATTATATTAACAACTTTTTATTAAAGTTTAATCCTTAACCCACTATTATTAAATGGTGAATTTTCAAGTTAACATTTTTTGAAAACACCTTTATAGTTAAATTGTGAAAATTAATTCACAAAGGATTCATTTTAAATCAAAGCGATAAATGCTCCTAAATAAATCGAGCACCATTTTGCAATTAACAAACAACAGTCGATGCTTCTTAGACAAATTAAGCATAACCGAACAAACAATAGTGATTATAAATACATATTATCACATTTAAACCAACACACTATATAACTATATAGAGTTTTGAAAATTATTCCTTTATATATATAAAATATAATGCTAGGCAAAATATTTAATTTGCCAAAATTTTCAAAAATTCAATACCATGTCCGTTGGCCTTGGTCGAGTGTTTAGAAACCCCAATCTATACCGTGGCGTCCCACGTCTCGGCCAGAATTCATGAAAACTAAATAGAATAATTAACATAATATGTTTTTATAACAATAATAAATACACTCTCGAATATATAATACCCTCAAACTTATTCTAGGGTGTCGTTTACCATATCTCTAATGAGACAAACCCTACCAAAGCCAAGGTTCTCGCTTAACCTTTAGCTCTGATATCATGCTATAACGACCCGCCTTTTCGACCATCGAAAGTCGACACCGAACACTACCACTATGTTCCATTGTCACGCATCCAATCGACAAAAGGGCAGATTGTTAGGGTAAATAAAAAGACAAGAACAGATAATAGAGAAAACATAATCTCACAGTGGAATCGACAACATGTAATATAATAAGGACAGTAGAAACTGTCACTCCAAACATACAAAGTTAAAAACAAACTTCATCAACTGGACAGTTATAAAATCTTGACCTTACAAATGCCGACAGGTATACTATATAATACAGCGGAAAATTAAAACACTACGATGGGTGAATCTCCGGCTCCCCGCCAAGATCTCCATATCACCAGAGCCAACATGGGAAAATACTTGGTCTGACCGGAGCATTATAATAAATAACACCCGGTTCAGTCTGGAAATACTAGCATGAGATAACTCGAATAATAGGGATCATATAAAAGTTCTGTGAGACCACGCCGCTAACGCGGAATGGATTTTACCTCACAAAAATAACATCCATACAGGCAAAAGCAACAATAAATAACAAGAAACAAATGCAAATAGGTATAGGTATAATTAATATTAAAACCAGACTTGAAAGAATGGAAAATAAACCGAGTAAAATCCAAACTGGACAGAGTGGATAGAACAAGGAAAATAGTCCAACTTGATAGAATGGACTAAATAAGGTAATAATCCAAACTTGGTAGAATGGACTAAATAAGGTAACAATCCAACTTGATAGAATGGACTAAATTAATACTTAAATGTCGTAATGAGGAGTTGGCTCTACTCGTGGCAATTTAAAGCTAAAACAAATCCAGGGTTTTCGAATCAAATTAGGAAAGAAAATTTTCCAACAAATGACAAGGAAGGTGCACCCCCCTTAAAGTATAACTCTAGTAATATACTCATGATCTCGACCACATGTTGTGTGACACTTCTCGGAAATGTACCAACCGGACCCCGCCAGACCTTACCGAGTATCCGAATATTTCGCATCTAACTCAAACCGTTTTTCTCGTGATGGTACACAAAAATCTAGATGAGATGTGAAATACCCTTTTGATGGGAGCAACCCCACATAGCTGGACGTCCTTTCGCGCTTTTGGGTTAGTCATTTTGGGTAAAGGATAATAAAGCTCAAAGAGCAGCAAATTGTTTTTAAGGTGACGGTACACCATGAAGAAAGCTGAATCCGATAATTAATAAATCAACTATCGAGGAAACTTAAAATGATCGTATATGGAAATTAAATTTCACATATTTACCACTACTCGTTGATTCCAGACAAGTCCTAACTCTCGGTTGAAAATGAAGCCGAGCAAGTTGAGGTAGTGTTACCTCTAGGCATCGCCTTAACGACATTTTTAGCCTTCGAGATAGAAACGAGTCCAAGCCTCAACGTTTAAAGTTAAATGTATGACTGGATCCCTTCCATATAAGCGATATCGATTACGGAACTATTTTTTCATGACCGAAATCGAATCTTTACCTTTAAAAACTGAACTTGTACTTGATTTCCATATTTCCATATTGGTAAAACACTTTTAGAATTAGTTCTCGATTGTTAAAACGTTAAGAGAATAATTTTTCCAAGTGCGCGACCCCGAGGCTTTAACCAACATCAGACCGAACACCCAGAAGATTATCCAACTTAACATCCCAATAATCGAGTTCCAATTCCTTTTTATAAATTTAAAACAATATTAATTATCTCGAAAGATAATTAATCACATTTAAAATCTCTTTTAAATAAACAAGTCCATTATCTTTAATAATATAGATAATTATTTCCAAACACTTATACATAATAATTTAGCTTTAAAATCTCTATTAAATCAGTTTATTAACTTTAAATCAGTTTATTAAAGCAATTTTATTATATTAGTTAATTTACTTTAATCACTTTTATTAAATCGATTAATTAACTTTAAATATCATCAATTACAAAGATTGATTAAATTTAAATAATCATTAGTTAAAATGAGTAAGTCATCTCAAACATCATTCATTAAAATGATAAGTAATTTTAAATTCGATTAATTAAAACAATTAATCAAGTTCAAATAAATTGGATTAACTAAATTAAAAATTCATTAGTTAAAATGATTAATTGAAAACATCATTTGTTAAAATGATTTATTTAATTATAAAACATCATCAATTAAAGTGATTTAACTAAATTCCAAATATCATTAGTTAAAACATTTAACTAAATTTAAAACAATCATTAATTAAAATGATTAACAAAATTCAAATATCATTATTTAAAATGACTAATTACTTTTAAATATCATTAATTAAAATGATTATTAATTCCAATCATCATTAATTAAAATAATTAATTAAGTTCAATAAATTAATTAAACTCGATTATCATTAATTAAAAGAATTAATTAAACTCAAATAATCATTAGTTAAAACAATTAATTAAGTGTAAAACATCATTAGCAAAAATGATTAATTAAATTTAAAGATAAACCAACCCAAAAACATTATCTATTAAAATTGGTTAATCAATTTCAAAATCATTAGTTAAAATGATTAATTAATTTAAATTATCATTAATCAAGATGATTAATGAATTTTCAATATTCTTTTTAGTGGAAACACAAGCTCAAGTTCATACGACAGGGTTTTAGGAATGAAATTGAATAAACGACGGTATAGCAAAAATTGCTATAACGACATTTAAACTATTAAATGGAATATCAGGAATAATTTCAATTAAACATCAATATAATAACATAAGGACGTAAATAAATAATTATTGGCAAGAAACCCCCTTTGGGTCTCTCTATAGATTTTCCCTGCAAAATAATGGTTATGGATAATATATAGATAATCATATGGGTTCATAACGATCAAATAATTATGTCATCCATTTTCCAAACGAAAATTAAACCAAACAATCAATCAAACAATTTAATTAACATCCAAGTAATCAATAAACATATTTAATATCATAGATATGCTATAATAAAATTTAATGTGAGTTAAACTCACATTGGTTTTCGTTTTCACCGAACCGTTCGATTTTGGACTAAAATCGAACGGTCGTCCGATTTTTAGCCTAAATTTTCACTTGCTCCAAATCCAACCAAACCAACTACATTGCAAAAATCTTGACGACACGAGTCCAAGCAAAAAAACGGCATTCGAATCCGACCTCGTATGCAAAAGTAATTCAAATTATAAGTTTTCCGAGTTAAATAATATAATTAAATATTTAATTACAATACTTAACTTAATCAACCCCCACTAACCACTCACTAATCCTTCATCCCACTTTGCCAAATGCATAGCTGTGCACCTGATGTACACAAACCCACCTCTTCAAACCTTCTCTCTCCTCCTAACTCACTCAATACTCAACGAAATGAAGATCCGCCACCACCGACAAACTCCACTACGCATCTTCTTCGTCTCGGACCCCACAAAGTCAAAGCCGCACTCCTAGGTCAAAATCCGACCTGATGGGTCCCCTAGTAGTCTTATGTTGTCGCACACCTCCCCAAGGCATCGCCCTTGCAAAAAAAAAATGACCCAGGGATGCTAATTCTTTGTTGAATCCAAATCCAAGCTTCAATTCATCAATCGATGACTACTCCTTCCTAAATCACTAACCCTAGTTCACTGTCTTTAGGTCGAGCTTCTCAAAATGTCATCGATCATCACCAAAGCATACTCAAATCGAAGCATATGGCCATACGAGCTCAAATATAACTTCCATGATTTATCATTGAGTAGATATTGGATTTTTGATGTTTAAAGTTTGAATTCAAAGAGGGAAAACCAATGTTTGGTTATAGGCAAGTATGAAAAGCGAACAAAGGGGTATGGGCATACATAAGAGGTATGGCATGGGTATGGGTTGAGTTGATTGGGTATGTAGTTGAAAAATATGTGTATATTTATATTATTTTATTTAATAAAATATTCAACATAACATACCTAAAAATCTCAAACTCCAAACGAGACGTGCCACCTAGCATTTTATATGTTATACCCCTATTTCAAATGCAATGGAACTTCTTTCAAGACCTGACTCGATCGTATGCAGAAGATAGGTTTTTAGACCCAGTTATAATATTAAATTTCCGATATTAATTTCAACGCGTTTCGAACTCGCACGACCAAACGATACGTCTGATCACCATGAAATTCAACGGCATATTATAATTCACCATTACGAATCCAATGAAACTGGTTTCGTCAAAATCTGAGACTGTGCCTCGAAAGGCTAATTTCACAGATTTAAATATCATTTTTATATTTAATTATCGATATTTATTCGATCTGTTTATATTTGTAAATAAATTTAAAAATTGAATTCACCAATATTATTTATTAATTAAAAGGAGTTAAAAAATTATTAAATCCATTTAGTTAACATTTAATTCACAATTCAAATATTAAATTATCCCCTATATTTGAATTATAAGTTATTAAATTCTAAAATTCAATTATTTAAATATTTAAAATCAATTAAATATTTAAAATCAAATAAGCAAAATTTTGGGTTGTTACAAAATTGGTAATGTAATTAAATAGGTATTTTGAGAATTGTGAAGTAAAATAATTTGTGTTGGGTAAATTCTTACCACCGGTCCAAGGCTAGACAAACCCAATCACCTCTGCCGAATCAACTCATCTCCTACCTTTGCCGAACCAACCAGCTTCTCAAGCTCCTACCGAACCACCTAGAACAACCTGCCGAACCATCCCCTATCACCGAACCACCGGACCAACCTACTCACCTCCTTCCACCAAACCACCGGACCAACCTACTCACATCCTTCCACCGAACCACCGGACCAACCTACTCACGTCCTTCCACCGAACCACCGGACCAACTTACTCAACATACTTCCCACCGAACCAAGCACACCGGTCCACCATGCTTCTACCACCGAACCAAAGTAAGCCAGACCCGCTCCACCAGACCAGATTACATCAGCCCAGGCCCGCCAACTGCTGTATACCTCCAAGACCCCTACCCCTAGCCTCACTCTATAAATAGAGGGGTAGGGGTACAACAATGGGGGACAAGTTGGAGAGCTCAAGCATGGAGAGAACTTTCAAACAACTTTCTTTTACTTGTATAAAAGCTTTGTACTTGTAATCAAAACAAGAAAAGAGAAATAACATATAAAGTGGACGTAGGCACATTCTGGCTGAACCATTATAAATTTGCGTGTCTTTTTACAGTTTAGCCCCTGCTTTTCATATATTTGCATAAATCACTCAAATCGCTAAGAACAACATAAGATCTACTAAATCATACAACTTTGAGGTGTTTGTCCATTTTTTGTGCAAACATTTTTGGTGCTTTCACTGAGAACTAGAAGCTCGAAGCTTCAGCTTCATCCACTTAGCAGTTTTCCTAACAGCATCGTTCGCCACTTGGAAAACATGCCTCCCAAACAGAGAAAAGATGTTAACAAAGGAAAAAACATCGCATCCAGCAGTCTTCCAGATCCAGTTGTCACGGATCAAGTAAATCGTCCTCCTCCAGCAGCAGTAACAAATGAAGGACAGGCTAACCCAACTACTCCTGCCACAGAACAGCCTGCAGCAATTACTAGGGCAGATTTGGACAGAGTTGTGGTTGAAGTAACTAACCGCTTCACGTCCCAGCAGGAAGCCTTGGTGGACCATCTCATGTCACGCTTAAGGGACGCTGAAGAATCCAACCGCAACACTGAATCATGGGGCGAGTCCCAGTCTGGAGGATCTCAGAGACAACAAAGATTTTCCTTCTTCGAAGGAGCTAACGGCAGAAGTAGCCATGGTAGGAGCCGAGACCGGGCACAGCCCGAAGTTAGGCCTGAGGAAACGTTTGGTACCGAACCCAACGGGGGAGGTACCGGGCGAAGGTCAACTGTAGCTGAGCCTGTCATGCTGCCTAACCATAGAAACGCCAGTGAACGGAGCCGAGCTAGAGTCCAGCCCGAAGTTGGACCCGAGGAAGTGCTTAGATCAGAACCCAGCAGGGGGAGATCGAGGCAAGGGCCAACTGTAGCTGACCCGAGCATGCTCCTAGAAGATCAAAGGCAGCCACTGGAAAATATGAGGAATGATAGACGATACCATCCCTACAGGTCATCTGGACGGAATCAATCCCACAGAACAGAACCGAACTCGTTTCTATCTGCTCCAAATTCTGATGAAAGGATGGCATGCTTGTTCAGAGAGTGCGTCCAACGGGATCAAAGAGATCGACGGATAGGCGCTAGGGTAACCAGCCCTTTCGCCCGCAATATCGAAATTGCCATCACCCCCCGAGAATGGAAGATGCCAACAATGGAACCTTACAAAGGAACCTCCGACCCCATCGTACACTTACAAAGATACACACAGCATATGCTCATGAGTGGAGCAATAGAGGGAGTACTGTGCAAATGCTTTCCACTATTCTTAGCAGATCTCGCTACCTCCTGGTTCTGTCATTTACCCCAGGGATCCATCAGCTCGTGGGAAATGTTGAAAGAAAAGTTTATCAGTCAGTTTCGCATTCATGTGGAACAGCCTAAGGACGCTTATTCCTTATCCACCATCAAATAGAAACTCGGAGAAAAACTGCAACAATACCTAACCCGATTCAATGCCGCAGCGGCCGCAGTCCAAGATGCCGACGAGAAGCTTATCCTAATGGCCCTCTGTAGTGGTGTGCATCCGGACACTAAATTCGCTAGACGGTTGACAAAAGAAAAACCATCTACTTTACCCGATTTCTTCCATGAAGCCGGGAAATATATGAGGCTCGAGGATGCTGCCGTCGAGGGGCAGTCAGGACAGCAAAATAAGGCAACTCACAGCAACGCCCCTGCTGTGGCAAGGGACGTTCGAAGAAATGATTCCCGAGACAATGCTGGGGGCAAGAAGGGAGAAAAGCGCCTATATCGGCCAGGACCGAGATTCGACACTTACACTCCTTTGAACGAGACCATCGAAAATATCTTCCTTGCCACCCAAGACGAAGTTGAATACAAACGCCCCCCGCACAAGAAGGAATCAGATAACGCAATTAAGTCTGGAAAACTCTGCCGTTTCCACGAATCCCATGGGCATGATACCAATGAATGCCATCATCTTCGGGACTTGATTGAAGAACACATCAGAAGAAGGAGACTGGAACGCTATGTAAATGGTGCATTGAACTAAGTCGATATGATATTACCTACCATCCTCGCACCGCCATCAAGGGACAGGCCATGGCTGATTTCATTGCAGAGTTCACTACCAACGAAGATCAAAAGCAATTGGAAATAACAGAAGATATCAAGTGGAATCTCTTTGTGGATGGTGCATCAAACAAACAAGGCTCGGGGGCAGGTGTGGTAATAATCACCCCCAGGGGAAACAAACTGCACTATGCTATAAGATTGGAGTTCGCCGCCACCAATAACGACGCAGAATATGAAGCAGTGATAGCCGGACTAGAAATTGCCATAGAAATCGGAGCCAATTCTTTGTGTCTTCATAGCGATTCTCAACTTATTGTTAATCAAATACTAGGAGAATTCCAAGCTCAAGAGGAACGACTCATAGCATATCTAAAGAAGACCAAGTTGCTTCTCAACCGATTGGACCACTACTTAGTCAAACACATCCCTCGGGAAGAGAACCAAGAGGCCGACGAATTGGCAAAGCAAGCAAGTATGAGAGACATCGCCATCTTCGGGGCAGTAACCATCTCAAAGCAAACGGTCCCAAGTTTTGAGCAAGTGAATCTGATAGCTGCAACCGAAGAAGCAACTTGGATGACTCCCATCCGAGACTACCTACAAAATGGCACACTACCCAACGGGCGTAACGAAGTCAAGAAAATCTTGAGGAAAGCGTCCCGCTACACAATACAAGAAGACATCCTCTATCGGCACGGATTCTCTAACCCGTTATTAAGGTGTGTCGTTGGGAGAGAAGCCAAGGAAATCTTATCCAACATCCATCAGGGGAGCTGCGGAGATCACACCGGAGGGCAAACATTAGCAAAAAAGATACTCCGATACGGATATTTCTGGCCCATCTTAAGCAAGGACGCCTTAGATTTCGTCAAGAAGTGTGACAGATGCCAAAAATTTGCTAAGATTCCACGGCTACCAACAACTGAGATTACTCAAATGACCAGCCCTTGGCCCTTCGCAATATGGGGAATTGACTTAATCGGCGAGCTACCGATGGGCCGAGGCGGGGCCAAATATGCTATAGTGGCAGTTGATTATTTCACCAAATGGGTGGAAGCGGAACCTCTGAATAAAGTATCTTCAGCAAAAGTTATTAACTTCTTGATCAAAAATGTTCTGTTCAGGTACGGAGTCCCACTCAAAATCATATCAGATAATAGACTTCAGTTTGACAGCGAGGAATTCGCCAACTGGTGCCGAGAGCACGGAATTCATAAAAGCTTCTCATCCGTAGCATATCCCCAGGCAAACGGACAAGTCGAAGCAGTCAACAAGATCCTGAAAACTCTGATCAAAAAGAAGCTCGAAAAGTCAAAGGGCGCTTGGGTGGATGAACTCCCTACGGCACTGTGGGCCTACCGCACATCCTTCAGAACATCAACGGGGCACACTCCTTTCTCTTTGGCATACGGATCGGAGGCTATGCTCCCAGTTGAAACCATTATGCCTTCCCACCGTAGGATCCACTATAACCCGGAAGAGAATGAAGAGCTCCTCCACATGTCTTTGGATCTAGTTGAGGAGAGAAGAAATGATGCAGTCCTTAAAACAGCAGCCCACAAGCAGAAAGTGGCAGCGCAATACATTTCCAAAGTCAAGCATCGTACCTTACAAGAAGGGGATCTTGTCCTCAAGCGAATCTTCCCTCGCCCCGGAGCACTAGACCCCATCTGGGATAGACCATATGCAATTCATAAAGATCTCCACAATGGAGCTTATATTTTGTCAACAGTGGACGGAGAGGTGTTCCAGAGGGCATGGAACATCCAGCACCTCCGTCGATACTTTCTTAACTTGTACTGCCCATATGAAGTGAATTAACAAAGAGAATCAGTGGACGTAGGCCTTTTCATGCCGAACCACTTTAAAAAACTTTGTCTCTTTTTTAACTTGTTCCTTTATATCTTGGCTACTTGTTAACTTTATCCTTTCCTGTTGAACAAACTCCTATGCGTACAGCATCTCCACTCAAAGCATTCCATGATGCAACTTCACCTGGGCAAAACCTAACAGGTACTATGCGAATCTATGCCCTCGCCAATGAGACACTTTTGCTCCAGCATCCCTCTGCTGCGGGTTAACTCATTGCTCGCGACGGCCCTTAAAGCCAACTGTAATGAGCCGATTATAAGCCACCGAGAAGGCCGACTATAGCCGAGGCAGCTCATTACGGCGTTAGGCTCGCCGGCAACTGTGAACCGACTATAAGCCCCAACATAAGGTGTGGCCAGCCAGGGGCAGTTCACAGTTGACGATCGGCACCCACGCTAGCCGGCCATAGTAAATCGAATAATACCCATGATTACGGGCCATAATGGCCCGGGTAGTTACTGTGCGCGATCTCGGCTCCGATGTGTCTTAAGTGCGGCTGTGGTAAAAAAGAATTAACTCCCCGCGGAGGCGTAAGATGGGTGAAAAATGTCTCCAAGACCCACAGCTAGGGAAAGTGACTACAAAACCCGTTTGCCACGAACTTAAGCACATCGAAGGCCTTCCGTGATTGGAAGTTTTACTTTTTCACATATTTCAATTTTACTTAAAAAGCTTTTCTCCTGTCCTCTATAACGGTCCCTAAAGTACAAGATGCAGAGTAGGAGATACTAGCCAATGGATGTAGGGACTCACGATTGGATGGTAGGGCACTCGACTGCATTCCTTGCTCGGTCACGCAAGATATTCAAAACTGCCATCTACGATTAAAACAAGAAGGGCGGTATTTTCTTCTTTTGTGTACAAATACATGACTATAATTTGTTCACACCACACGCTAATATTATAAGTCATGAAATTATGTTCTAAAACCAGAACCTGACATCAAACATAATTCAATTATAAGAATATGCATAGCTATATTTCTCATACGACATGTCAAAATAGCAACAAGCATTCGGAAGACGACAAAATCAGCTTAAGTTAAAGAATTACACATCAAGAATAGAGCTATTTATTACAAGTAGCAAAATAATTACAACTTAAAAGTTACTCTACTGTTTTAAGACTAACGTATACGGCCATGTCAAGTCTACAAAAAGAATTTTCCAGGTCTGATCAAGGGGTCGGCTGCATTGGAGTTTTATCCTTGTCCTGTTGACCACCTGTCCAGTCAGAGAAAGGATTCATTAGTGATAAGCAACCAAAGTTAATGGAGAGACTAAAAAGGAAGACTTACCAGCACCTGCTTCTTGACTATCCTGGTCGTCATCCTCAACTTGCACACCTGCCTCCTCAGCAGCAAGCAACCGCATACCCTCCTTCACCGCCATCTTCTCCTCCTTGGCAAACTGAGCAGTGACCACATCCATGCTGAAAGCCACACCACCATCTCTATCCGCATCAGCCTTAGCCTCCTCCAGAGCCCGAAGATAGATCTTGGCCATGACCCTAGGATAATCATCCATCCAGGATAGGTTGCCCTGCTTCCAGGTTCGGAAGTACATGTCCTGGAGCATTTCGTCCATCATCCTCTCATTCTCCTCAAACTCCCTCATCCGGGCCTCGGAAGCCGACAACCTTCCAACAGCAGCTTCTCTCTCCAAACGGTATCTCGAGCAGTCAGCCTGAAGGGATTTCCGCATCGCCTCCATCTCCTCCTTCAGCCTAACCTGAGCGAGCTCTGCGGCTTCAAGCTTCCCCGACAGCTCCTCTACCCGCTCAAGATCCGCCCTCCGAACCTCATCCACTGTCGAGATGGCCATATTTATCTGTTCCTTGCAGGCGGCCTCCATCTTCCGCAGTTCCGCTTTACTAGCCTCCTCCATAGCCTTCCTCAAAGGAAGCCTCATGCTGAGAAATCTGAATGGCCTGGTCAGCGAGCTGTTTGGCCTGGTCCGAAACCATCAATCTTAGTCGGATGTTGGCACTCCCAATCTCCTCTCCAGCCTTAACCAACCGGGCATGATGCCCCATCAGCTTCCTAGTCTCCTCCGCCACCCGATCAATACTAGCCTTGGCCTCGTCTCCCATGATAACTATCCGAGTGGTAAGTAGATCAAGATCTAAGGACTTAGCCTCATCAAGCACCCGTACCATAGGATTGCGGGGAAGAAGGTGCTCACCAGTAACCTCGTCAAAGGTAATGTCGTGGGAACTTGGATCCAGATCAGGATGACCCGCAAATGGATTACGAGCCAAGTCAGGACGGTCGATATGAGTAACGGAAGGGCTTCCGGACGGGTGCGGAGAAGGTGCAAACTCGCTGTCCTCCTCCGTGATATCATGAAGAGGCTGAGCCGGGAGCTGAGGACCGGGCGAAGGTTCGGATAAAGGACAACTCCTCTTTCTCTGCTGAATACCCTCTTCGATAACCCCGAGAAGAGGACGGTAGCCGACTACATCCCCGGAGCGGTGGGTCGAAGGCTTCGGCTTGACAGAAGTTTTGGAAAGCTTGTACTGTTCAAGCCTGTGCCGAAGATCTGAGGCCTTGGCCGTTTTTCCTGCTCCTGATATGAAGAAAAAGTGTCACAAGCATATATTGATCTATAATTCGAGAAAACACGACAAATTAAAAGGTAATAAGAAAGGAAACACATCTGTGGTTGTACAAACCCTGGGGAGGAGTAGGATACTGCAATAAGTCCTGGATTTCATTCCAGGACGGGAGCGGGTCATAAAATATTCCTAAGTCCCTATCATAAATGGAGCCCGTAGGAATCAAAAGTTCACCTTGAGTCATCGGAGCCACCTTGGCTGGAATAGTCTGAGGAGGCTCGCTTGCGCCAGTTCCAGCCTTGTCAGTTTTCCCAGTTTTCTCTACCAAAGCCGGATCTTCGTCCAGCCCCTCGAAAGCTTGGTGGAACGCATCATCCGTCCACTCCTAAATCTCACCCGCTTGCCCAGGAAGCAAGGCCCCGATACCATCGCCACCTTTATCACCTTCCCGACCATCTCCACCCTCACCTCTTTCCTCCTCTATGTCTTCCTCCTCCTGGGTAAGTGGACAATTGCTGGGGGAGGGACCGTCCGACTTCTTGAGTTTCTTACCTCCGACGGCTGGAGGTTTTGTGAAAGGCTTCCTCTTGCTACTCTCTACCGTAACACCTCCCTTAGTCTGAACAGCCGCCCTCTCCTCCGTCGTTTCCCTCAACTTGACTACTGACTGTTGTGGAAGGATTAAGTTATACTCCAGAAGGGTCGCATTTCTGATCAGGAAGGCAGATGATCTATATTTCTCGAGAATAGCTTCTATCTCAGCCGCCGTCTGAACCAGGCGGTCAGTCTCCATAATCGCAAAGCCACCTGTCGCTAGCAAAAATGAGAAAGTATGAGAAGAAGCATCGCAATCGGAATGGAAATTATAAGTAAAAGCATCAACTTACATCCAGAAGTAAAGCGCCGAATTGAGACGGAGTCGTCCCTGACAAAGAACCACTCCTTCTTGAACATGCTGAATTTAGAATACAGATCCAAGACCAGCTTGAAGGTCACGGCTGACTCCAAGCTAATGTATGGGGACCCCATCTTATAGCCCCTCAGATTATATAGATATCGGATCTCCCGGTTGGAAGGAGCACGACCATACTTCCTCTGGAAAATGACGAAGAGGCTCACCAATATAGCATAGGAGTTGGGTTGAAGCTGGAATGGGGCCACCTTTAGATATGTGAGGAAGCTGGCTATCCAAGCGTTAAGAGGAGGAATGGCACCACACATACAGTGGTATCTGCTATAGGCGAAGTACCCTTCAGGAGGATCGTACGGCATAACTTCTCTCCCTGGCAATAGCAAGTGCACCCTATCAATTCCAAAAGATCGGGAAATGACATCAAGCTGCTCCTCCTTGAGGGAGCTAGGAAAACAATCGGGCGGGGAGTACAGAAGTTCCTGAGGGCCATACCCGTCCACTAGAGATCTCGGGACAGGTCCGTGACGTTCTGGATTCGGCCGAGCTGGGGGCACGGCGGAGGAACCTCCTTCGCCCCCGGATTTCTTTTTGTCTGATCGAGTTTCGGCTTTGCGAGACATTATCTGCAACATAGAAAAGACAGGTTATTAGAACAAAGGATATAAACAGGCAAAATTTTCAAGTTCATTCGGCATTCACATCACTCAAGTTCGTTCGGCATTCACGTGCGCAAGTTCATTCGGCATTTCACATACGCAAATTCGTTCGGCATTCACGTACGCAAGTTCATTCGGCATTTCACATACGCAAGTTCATTCGGCATTCACTCAAGTTCATTCGGCGAATGGAAGTCGAATACCTGATTCGGCAGTAGGATAAAAACTGATTCGGTTGTTTGAATTTGTCTCGTTCGGTAGAAGGTACCAAAGCCCCAGGCCCTTACTTATAGGCGAACGTAGACGACCGGACCGGTCGATAAAAAAAAACAAAGCACGGCACATGCCGGCATATGCCCCACTTTGGGGGGCAAATGTTGGGCGTGTTCTCACCCAGAAGAGCTCAAGAGCAAGAAGCTGATTCATTCACACTCGCCTAAGTTCCATCCGGTCTTCAAGACTGCCGAACCAATCTTCTTCAAGGTTGCCGAACCAACCTCCTTCAGACAATGCCGAACCAACCCTCTTCAAGGTTGCCGAACCAACCTCCTTCAGACAATGCCGAACCAATCTTCTTCAAGGTTGCCGAACCAACCTCCTTCAGACAATGCCGAACCAACCCTCTTCAAGGCTGCCGAACCAACCTCCTCCAACCTTCGCCGAACCAACCCACCTCCAAGCTTCGCCGAACCACCGGACCAAACGCTACCGGACCAAGACATGCCGGGCCAGATCACATCAGTCCAGGCCCACCAGCAGCTGTATACATCCAAGACCCCTACCCCCTGCCTCACTCTATAAATAGAGGGGCAGGGGTACAGCAATGGGGACAAGTGGGAGAGCTCAAGCACGGAGAGAACTTTCAAACAACTTTCTTTTACTTGTATAAAAGCTTTGTACTTGTAATCAAAACAATAAAAGAGAAATAACATATAAAGTGGACGTAGGCACATTCTGGCTGAACCACTATAAATTTGCGTGTCTTTTTACAGTTTAGCCCCTGCTTTTCATATATTTGCATAAATCACTCAAATCGCTAAGAACAACATAAGATCTACTAAATCATACAACTTCATGCAGTGGTATCTGCTGTAGGCAAAGTACCCTTCGGGAGGATCATATGGCATAACTTCTCTCCCTGGCAACAGCATGCGCGCTCTATCGATTCCAAAAGAACGGGAGATGACATCAAGCTGCTCCTCCTTGAGGAAGCTGGGAAAGCAATCAGGCGGGGAGTTCATAAGCTCCTGAGGGCCGTACCCGTCCACTAGTGATCTCGGGGTAGATCCGTGACGTTCCGGTCCTGGCTGAGCAGGGGGCACTGCGGAAGATTCTCCTTCGCCCTGAGACCTCTTTTTATCTGACCGAGTTTCTGCTTTTTGAGACATTTATCTGCAAACACAAAGAAGAACGTCGTTAGAATAGAGGAAGTAAAGGAGCAAGTGTGTGCAGTCTGAAATTTCGCTCGCGATATAAAAAGCGAAAAAATCAAGTGTATCAAGTCCATTCGGCATTCTCATTCACAAAGGCCCATTCGGCATTCTCACTCTCAAAGGTCCATTCGGCATTCTCACCCTCAAAGGTCCATTCGGCATTCTCACTCTCAAAGTTCCATTCGGTATTCTCATTCACAAATGGCTCATTTAGCATTCTCACTCTCAAAGGTCCATTCGGTATTCTCATTCACAAATGGCTCATTCGGCATTCTCACTCTCAAAGGTCCATTCGGTATTCTCATTCACAAATGGCTCATTCGGCATTCACAGCTAAAGTTCATTCGGTGCAACATACGAGTTTCATTCGGTGAAGGGAAGTCAAGTACCTGATTCGGTGTTTCTGAAGCAATTCGGCAGAGAGCTTGATTCGACAGGGATGTTTGGTTCGGCTATCTTGGATTGGAAAGGAATAACGAAAGTATACAGGCCCTACTTATAGGCAAATATAGGATACCGGACCAGTTGGATCGGCACTCAGCGATCGAATGAAAGGAAACAAAGTAGGCCATACGCCAGCATATACCCCACTTTGGGGGGCAAATGTTGGGTAAATTCTTACCACCGGTCCAAGGCTAGACAAACCCAATCACCTCTGCCGAATCAACTCATCTCCTACCTTTGCCGAACCAACCAGCTTCTCAAGCTCCTACCGAACCACCTAGAACAACCTGCCGAACCATCCCCTATCACCGAACCACCGGACCAACCTACTCACCTCCTTCCACCAAACCACCGGACCAACCTACTCACATCCTTCCACCGAACCACCGGACCAACCTACTCACATCCTTCCACCGAACCACCGGACCAACTTACTCAACATACTTCCCACCGAACCAATCACACCGGTCCACCATGCTTCTACCACCGAACCAAAGTAAGCCAGACCAGATTACATCAGCCCAGGCCCGCCAGCTGCTATATACCTCCAAGACCCCTACCCCTAGCCTCACTCTATAAATAGAGGGGTAGGGGTACAACAATGGGGGACAAGTTGGAGAGCTCAAGCACGGAGAGAACTTTCAAACAACTTTCTTTTACTTGTATAAAAGCTTTGTACATGTAATCAAAACAAGAAAAGAGAAATAACATATAAAGTGGACGTAGGCACATTCTGGCTGAACCACTATAAATTTGCGTGTCTTTTTACAGTTTAGCCCCTGCTTTTCATATATTTGCATAAATCACTCAAATCGCTAAGAACAACATAAGATCTACTAAATCATACAACTTTGAGGTGTTTGTCCATTTTTTGTGCAAACAATTTGAAAATAGTTTAATATCAAAATGTGAATTATAAGTATTTGAATTTAAATAAATTTAAATATGGGAAAGAAATTCCAGAAGGTTTTTCATAATAATTAAATAATTTAGTTTAATAAATATAGATTTTTTTTGGAGTTTTATTGTAACTAGAATTAAATATGTATTATATTTAAATGAAAAGGAAAAGAAAGGAGTAGATCAATATATTTGCTTATCTATATTTACTAAAGCCTAAACCCATGTAAATCAAGCCTAATAATAACTCAAACTTTAAAATCACATTTACAGATGTTACTCTCTCTAGAGATTTCAATTTCCAAAGGATTCATTTTCATTTATAAACACACATTTGTTTGTTCATTAGAAGGAGGTGAAATTCAAAAATTTAACCACCTCCTACCTTTTAAAAAATAGATTAAAATCAAACAAATTATTATTAATCCCCTAATTCAAATATGGGTTACTTGTCATCAACAGACACTCGCATAAGAAAGGGATGAAGATAGATTAACAGAATTGCTTCCTTTTAAGAAAAATGGTCGATCTCTTTTTTTAAAAATTCTCGTAATTCACGAAGAATTAAATGATTTCGTCTACGACATTAGTTTCTTGAACTAATGGAGAATTTTTGGTGTGAATTTAGGATTGTGCTGTAGTGTCGAAGTTGTGGGTGCAAGTTTGGGAGGATGCAATTACAATTGGGGTCGCGACTTTATTGTCGCTTATAGCAAACACGGAGAAGATGCATTTTTCTATTGGGTGGTACGGAATGGTTGGTGTTGGTGTAGGTGGGTGGAGTTGTTGAAGAGAGAGTCATTAGCGAAGACATGAGGTGATTTCGTGATTTCTAGCTTTATATCACCATATTGCCGTGCACAAGAATGGTGGTTTATGCACATGTACAAGCTATTGGAGAAGATTTTAGAGGAAGAAGAAAAAGGTGTTGCTACCATATCAGGTGCGCATATGTTTTAATTTCTTAAATTGTGATGTTTACATATTTATGTGTTCAGAGGTGTGTGCTTATGGCTACAAATATTTGTGTGCATGTATGTTACCAATTTTAATGCGTGTGTTATATTTAATGGTGTATGAGATTAGGAGTAGGTTTGAGTGTATTTTAGTAAGTGTGAGGAGATAGTGTGTGAGTATATTTTAGTGCAGATTTGTTGTGTTGTATTTATATGTGTGTAGCCTATTATGTTGTATGTTGAGTTTTGGGTGCTCAAGTGTATACATACATACATACATATAATTTTTTGTGTGGGCTCTGAGGTGTTGTGTTTTGCTAAGTTCTATTGTGAGTGTGCGTAGTGTATATATACATGTCGTTTTTGTGTGAGTGATGCACATGAATGGAATGATTTGTGGTTAATATTTTATGGTTATTAAGGTATATTTATTAAATTCTAATATATATATATGTCATTTAAATTTGAAGTTGTATTTGTTTGAGTATGGTTATATTAAATTAACTAAGATGTTTATAACTATTTTAACTAGTATTTAGTCATGGAATAGTAATTATATTAAATAATTAGCTTTGTAAATTATTTTGGGAATCTAGAAAAAGTTTTCTAATGTTATTATTAGATATTAAATTAATGTTTAATTTATAAAGGATTAATTTTTATTTAAAATATGTCATATTCTGTAATTATTATTTATTAGTTTTCAATGTCGGATATTTATTATATAAATCAAGTTTATGATATTATATTTGGTTTTAATTATTTACCCATTTCTAAAGTATTTTAATAAGTTAAATTACAGTTATGTTATAAAAAGATTTATTATTATTATATATTTATTTGTTTCTTGTTATATATATATATTAGTTTAAATAATCTATATTTTTATATTACTATTCTGATATCTCTTTTCTTTTATTGGATAATGATAATATGAATGATTCACTATTGATATTGATATTGATTTAGTTGATGACTTAATATAATATAGTGATAACATCCTTTGATATGATTTGTGAGATTTCATTTTTAGGTGATGAGAAATTTGAATAAACGGTTTAGTGATACCGTCCAGTATGGGACTTTCGGTAACAGTTTTCTGGTTATTCATCGGATTTGTTATATAGAAATATCTAGCGTAGATTAAGTGTAGTTTATAAGCATTAAATAATCATTCGAGAAATAAGCGGTGGTATGGGACACCGTTATGTTATTCCTTTGATTATTCTTTGTAAGTAAATATCACACAAACGGGGATATGCTCATATGTATGTGGTGATACTCACTGCGGTGAGTATACGAGAAACTTGTGATGGCCATGCGAGCCGTGAGTCGCCTATGGTTGGAGATGTATACATCTATAGTTTGAGTACTACATGACCATCCATATTGTGTCCAGCTCCGTTTATGCTCCGATAGCGAACCAAATTGGCCAGAATCCACCCTGGCTGCCTAATTGTGGGCGCCCCACCTCAGATCCACGACACCATTGTTGGTTATTATATTTTATGCGCATCATGGTAGTAGTAGATGGGTTGTTGCCCATAGCCCCTTTTGTCACATAGGCCAGTAGTTTATTACCATTAGGGACAAAGCAGGGACGTAACCGGGGCTACGTGTAGACGAGTCGATGGTGGATGGGGTCACTATGTCCATCGAGGTAACTAAAGACTATAGGAATAGACGGTACTCTATAGAAGGCGAGTAATCCTGGTTCCTGGAGCATGCTATGTGCTATCAGTCTCCCTTTCCGGTTCAGGGCTGTGAGTATGTAGTGGATTGGCATATATGTCTATTTCCTATGATGAGCGTACTAGACTAGAGGGTTGAGTCTGAAGTGCAGTCAGTCCACGGATATCTATACTCTTTGATGATTTGGTATTTTTGAGATAGCCTTACTCTATTGTTGGTGCTTACGTTTGAGAATCAAATTGTTAAAAAAAGCATCATAAAGATCAATTAGTGCGCTTTTGGGTCGATACAGTTAAAAACTGCTTACTTATGTCATGAAATGATATATAAAGTTAGGAATCAACTTGGATGATTTATATTTATGGTTTATGTGATGTTGGATATAGTTTAGACGGTTTGATGGGATATCTCACATTATATATATATATATATATATTGATGATTTCTGAATAGGGATGATTCATCCATTTGACGTCGATTACGTGATTTTTGAGTGGTATTCTTAATTTAGGTGATGACACTCTATTATGTGAAATTGTAAAGATTGTTATCTTGATATATTTGAACTTGTTAATGTCATTGTATATTTTTGAGTTGTATTTTGATTCATGTATCAACTGTTTTAGTGACTATGTATATTTGATGTATTTTTGGATCTATGAATACATTTTATTATATACTATCGCTATGTTTGAATCTATGTTTTCCTTACTAGTTTATTATATGCTATGTGTGGTTTTGTCCTGGAGGCACATGTGCTTATTGCTTTGTACCGATACTGTGTACATGTAGATGAGTTATTTATTTGATGTTTTAATATGTACCAGTGTTAGTCTAATGGAACATTCACGTGTGTATCCCTTATAGCCTCATTCTCTATTTTATTTGACAGTATTACTCTGTAATACTCTTGGATGGTATGGGGATATAGGTGGGGTGTTACAATTGGAATCAAAGCAGGTTTAGAACAATACATTGTATTTCAGTAAGACATGAGTCATTGACCTAGATGAGACATAGGGTCCCTATTTCTTTGGCTGTGATGGGTAGTTAGCATATATTAAGGATAATAGGAGTATATAAACATATTATACGATGATTACTGAGGTAATCATTTGAGATGCAATTGTATTTTGTGTGTGTGTATATATATATGTATTATTTTACTACTATTTATTAAGTATAAAATAGAAATTGATTGACCTATGGTGGAATGATATAATATATTGCATTTTGATCCGTTAGTAATCAAAGTGCGCAGTGGAATGGATAAAATGTGTTTCGCTAAGCACTTTGGATGTTTACTTGATTGATTAATGATTACTTATGTTAAATTTGTAATTTTTTGGCATTAAGTCCTTGCTGAGTAGGGAAGTTACCATAAGGAACTTTTGAAATATGTAGCTTATAACATGTTATTTATACGTGTGTGTGTGTGTATTATTGATAAAAGGTTATAAGGTAATCTTAAATTTGACGTTTTCCTTAATGCTGTGTGAAGTCTGAACATTGGAAGTGATTGTTATTATTTTATGAAAAGTATCTGTAAATATTTCAATGAAAGTAAGTACATGTTTTATATTAAAAATCTTATGATTTTAGATCCATATCTGTGTATGCGTAGTATTAGTAAACATTTTATAAAGGTAAGGAAGTATTTTCATTAGAAAATATTTTGATAAATATATGTTTATAAAAGTAGTGTTTGATTAAGTTTTATTAAAAGTAAATGATTCTTTTCAAAATAAGTTTTTATAAAAGTATATATATAAAACATAAAAAGGTAAATTTGGAAATGAAAATGGTATTGATTTTTGAGTTTTGTGGTAAAGTGAAGTTTTGAATAAAATTAAATAATAAGTATTTTGTGAAATAGAATTTGAGGTTTGAAACAAGCAAGAAAATTTTGTGTTTAAACTATTTTATAAGATTGTAAAGTTTGTATATTTATAAAAAACATTTATCTACAGATTATTTTAATAAGAAGTATCAATCTTACTTTATGTTAAATTTTATAGTCTGATTAAAGTATTTATATTATAAAAGTGAAGAGAGTTCTAAAATAAAATAGTATTTAGAAGAATTTATTTTAGGATGTTTTAAAACTAAGAAATATATTGAAAATTTTGTATATAAAATCATGAACTGATACCTTAGTGAAAGGAGATGTTGATAGGATTTTGGATTATTGTCAAAAATTTTGAAGTTTACTTGCACTGCTTGAATTGTGTATAAGATGAATTTCTATTGATAATAAGTTTATTAAAAGAGAGTATTTTATAATTATGAAATTATTAGTTATGTAATAGATCCCTCCTAAGTAAATTGCGAGGATGCAATTTTGTTAAGAGGGAAGTCTTTAACAACCCGGTTTTTTAATTAATAATAAATATTAAAATGAATTTTTGGAATTTTAAATAAATAATTTGGATTTACATTAGAATATCATAATTTTATTACAATGAAATTGGTAATGTAATTAAATGGGTATTTGTAACGACCCAATATTTTGGACCATTCAAATCGACAATAAATCCACACATGCCGGACTTGAATAATTCAAAACAATGGATTGTAAATAAAATTTGGCAAAACTCAGCATATACAGTAAATAAAATAATCACAGATCACAGACACGGAGTAATATAACAATAATGCAGCGGAAACAAAAGGATAGTAATTCATGAAGCTACTATATATATATAACAGAGTTAAACAAGATACAACAGAAGTCACGAGTACATAGATGTCTCAATACAATAATCGAATACAAGATCTGAATACATCACTGGAATCAACTGAATAACTGAAAGCAGGATCGATAGATAGCTGGATCTCCAAGCAAAGCTCCAACTCCAAAGGTGAGTCTCAAATGCTGTATCACTCAGTCTGACCCGAGCGTAAAGCAAAACACAAAACACTCGAGTCAGGATTAACATTCTTATATCAATAAATCCAACTCAAGTGAAATATCAACTGAAATACAAGTAACTCAAAGGATGTTTGGGATAACCATCCTCTAAGGATCTGTTAAACTATCTACTATGTAGTAATATTGCACTATTATAATAATGTCTAATCATAAAATAAACATACTTTAAAATAGCATTAGGGCTTTACATTTAATCTGAACTCACCCTAACACATAATAGTCCTAGTAGTCTATCCAGTATTAGCATACTCCCAAAATGGGGGCTAGCCTCGATACTCCACAGGCTACGGGAGAAATCACAACTCGTAGTAAAGCTCGATATGGTAGGTGACACGGCACACAAGGCAATGCCATGGTAGATATACCAATTACGCACATGAACTGATGGAAACGCATAGCAGCCACTACCGCTCCACCTCGAACAACACTCCCAAATCAAGGGGTGCACCCAAACAATCACAAAGTAATAGAATGGTATCGAAGAAGTGTGTCCGATAAGAGGTGCTACCTCACTGGTCCGAGATCGCTCCTGTTTTAGCCACCTTATGCCAACACACAGGAGTTGGGTCCACGTATGTACCTTAGGATCGTCGCCACCATCCTACTTCATTCTGGAAACTCCACCGTGTACACAGTTGTTAAAGTGGTTTTCAGTATCGACAGAGAGTATGTCCATATTTGATCCCGGTCTCTTTAACAACCAATCGTTATTATAACGCCGTGGTCATTTCAAAATAGTTTATACTTCAAAACCAAAATATCATTTCCATTCCAAAACCAAATCAATACGATATCATTTTCACTTCAAGTTTATTCATTTCCAAAAATCATATCAAAATCCAAAGTTATAACGCTTTCGAAATCATAGTCTTTTAAAAAAAAAATCAAAACACTTTGGAAATCACAGCTTTGAAACTTAGCATTTTGGAAATCATAATACTTTGAAATTATAGCATTTTGGAAATCATAACACTTTCCTTTTAAACAGTTTAGATATTAAAATTAGTATATATAATAAAATAGTTTATATAAATAGTTATAAGTTAAAATAGTTTATAATAAAATAATTTATATTAAAAATGGTTTATATTAAAATAGTTTATATTAAAATAATTTATAGAGTAAAATATAAATAGTTTTAGATATAGTTCTAAAATACTTAATATAAAAATAGCTTCCTCAAATTCCATAAATTGATTCAAAATCAACTAAAATTCCAAATTTCAGTTTTAATCAAATTTCAAATCATCAATTTCAATTCGATTTAGTTTCTAAATAAACCATTTCAAAGTATCAATTTCAAATACATATTTGAACCATAAAATAAGCCATTCAAATTTCAATATATATCAAAGTCAATATATTCAACATTTCAAAACTAAATTCGATAATTTTTTTTTATATATATATATATCAAATTCACTTTACTATTATTAGTTTGAAATAATTACTTAATCATTTCAATAATATCTAAATACAGCTTCAATTTACAAACTTAAATAAACAAAATATCCCATTTAAATTTTATATAAATTTGAAATATACATTTAAGTCACTTTTAATCAAATTCAGGTTATAAATCATAGTTTTTAAATTTTCAAATTTTATAAATTTCAAATCAAACTTATTTAAGTAAAATCCTTAAATAAATATAACTTCAAATCAATTTCAAATCATTATAAACTCTATATTTGAAGATATAGATATTAAATAAATACTTAAACATATTATTTATCAACTTTATTAAATCAACTTTGATAAATCTTTAAAATCAATGTTTATCAAAATCATATATTTCTTTTCAAAACCATAGAAATCATTTTCAAAAATATATAAATAGACCAACGGTGTCTGTATATAATTTTCTATCCTATGGTCAAGTGATACGGATATTTATCATTTCAATCCGCAATTTAAAACATATTCGGGTATATATCCTTTCAACCCGAAATCCCAAATTCAATTCAATGAAAATCGCTTGGGTTTATCATTTCAACCCATAACGATTTTCTCCTATTCTACAGATAGTTCGGGTATGTATCATTTCAACCCATAGTGATTCTATACTAACAGGGAACTTGCAGAGTGATAACAGATATGATAACAAAATAACAACAGTAACAGACATATATCATCAATATAAATAGCAGATAATGGTGTCAGATGTCACAGGTGAACAGATACAGATAATGACATATATATAACAATGTAAATAACTAGCAGCATCATATTTCAATTGTCGTTTCAATTGAAATCAAATTTAATAAATAAAAGAACGTTAATCGTGAGTGATTGCTCACCTTTCGAGGCTAGAGAGATGAACGCAAATGGAAGCGAATGGTGGATCTAAACACGGATTCCAAAGCGAAATAAGCTGGGCACGAATTCAACGGACGAAGCTGATAGATAAGAATGGATGAAAACAAATTAGAACCATCAGGATAGAAACCGAATATATATAATATATATATTTATTTTCAAATCAATTTAAATATAAACTCAAGTAAAAATAAATAAATATATATATTTCAAAATCATTGTTTTATATTACAAAATAAAATTTGAAATAGATATACATATATACTTATCAACAAATATGTAAACAGCCTACATATATAAAATGAACTATTATAAATCTTTACATTAAAACATGACAAGCTAATATATCCTGTACATATATATAACTATAAAATTTCACTGTAACAAAACAAAACTTTTACACGTAAAATTACATATATCAACCTACAAACACATCTATAATATCAAAACAAATATCAACAGTTAATAACACACGTATATAAACAAATTACTGTAACCATATGTAGACCCAATATATATAAACTACTACGTGTACAAACCAATACCTTTCAAACAATGCCTTTCAAAACATATAATATACAGACTTTGATAACCGTAACTTATAATACAGATTAAAAATTTAAATCCATCATATATATATAACATATGACACATACAAATATATATACTGTCAGATAAATTTCAAGTTATTATATATAGCTTATACTAAAATATATATATATATATAAAACTGTCAAATATATAACTTAACAACTTTGTATATATATACACAGACAGATATATGACTTATAGCTGTAGAACAAAATAGATATATATATACCATATGCTTTATAAAAGGCTGCAGCTCGCTTTCCAAAATATGCGAAATTACTTTTAAATGAACCAATATATGTACTTATATACATCAGATGTTAAAATGCAATATAACTCTACTGTATTACATATAAATTCAAATAGGTTATATATAAACTTATATATATATACACTTTTACATATATACTTTCGAAATTTACATTTACACAACATACATATCATATATCAGAAATATTATAATATATATATATATATATACGAAAAAAATGAAAACTTGACTAAGTGAAATCGAAATGTCCATTATATAACAGACAACATGCATGATAACTTACAGGCATGTTATAATCAATGTATTATGTAATTAATATAACTATCAAATCGTTACATATAAAAGTTGCAAACAGAATAGAGAAAATATATATACCCTGTTTATATAAATATATATATATATATACTGTGACATAAAAATCTATATATACATGTACACGCAAACAATGAAAGGGCGGTACAAGGCTGGGTCGTGCTCGGCCGCGAGTTGAAGGCGGAGGCCAATCGCATGAGTGGGTACAGGGTAGTGGGTTGCCGGCATGGTGGGGTGGGCCGATGGGTTTGAAGAGAGGCTTGATGGGGACGAGGCCTGCGTGCTGTCAATGATGGAAGGGAGAAAATTGATGAGGTGGCAAGGGAGGGTTGAGGGTGGCTTCACATGTACTCGGCTGTTCATTCATTTTTTTTATATATAAAACGAACATAAGAGGAAATGCAATGGGAAAGAAAAGATTAAAAAAATGGTCGTGCAGGCAAAATGAAAGATGAACAGGCTTTACCCTATTTTATATTATATTTGTTTTGAAACAAATGCACCATATTGAACCGATTAACAAATATACGTTTTATAAAACGTTATTCGCAATTGAAACTATCGAAATTGCAAAAGTCACACTGATTTCTGAGAATTTTAAAAACCCAATGGCCCTTGGTTTGCACAATAAAAGTGAAAAGTTACAGGATATTAAAAGGTTTCAGATACGGGTATCGATACGGATATCCATTACGTGGGTTCCACCGCGCAACGGACACCGGAACACAGAAGTAAATATACCGCAGTGATCAGCATGACGAGATGATCAAAATGGCATACAGATATCAGTGGTACGATCATCCGATCGAAAGTCGGTATCGGTACTGAAATGCTGCAAAAATGTCAGAAATAAGATGAACGGAGCAATAAAAGTCCGAATTTGCCAAAACGAATTATGACGTCTCACCCAGAAGATGATTTACAAATTTATCATATAAAAATATTCAGGTTTGGAAAATATTTTATTATCATCAATTTTAACTGATTGGAATTAAAATAGAATTTCACATAAAAATAAACTTCCATATTTTCTGATGAAAATTTACCAGTTGCTATGTTTAAGAAGACGTATTCCAAATATCAAATTTATATTTCAAAATTTTATTGTTTAAAATTTCACAAAATTTCAGTTAAATATAATAAAACAAATAAAATTTATTAATAATTTACGGGTCGTTACACTCTCCCCCACTCAAAACTTTTCGTCCCCGAAAAGGAAGGAAGTAGGAGAATAGAAACAACCAGAAAGGAAAATAGATTGAAAAACAAAATAAACAATTAATTTAAAACCATATAAGTTCCAATTTAAATTAATTCATATTCAATAATTTTGGTTTAATCCATTTGAGTTCACTTAAGTTAAATCAATCCATCTATTTCTAAATTCATTATCTTATGGCCTAGTCATCCCCAATTAACAATTTCTAAAATCATCAATTTGTATAATCATTTAATATACTCATATTTTATTCAACTAATTTAATTCTTTTATCCCAAATTATTATTAAGTTTATTCCACTTAATATATCTTATTACATATACTTAAACCATCTAAATTAATTTAAACCATATAAATTTCAGTTTAAATCAATTTATATTCAATAATTGATTTAAAATTCAAGGTATTTCCATAAGTTAATCAAATTTCAATTTATTAATTCCTTCAAAACAAATTTATTTGTCTCATCTATTATCCAATTAACTTATTATTCTATTTCTCTCTATTAACATCTTTATAATAAAATTTAAGTGTATAACATTTACTATAACACTCAAATCTTTCCTTATAAAGTCATTTTATATTGTATATTATCCAATTACATTTTTAACTTCTAAAAATTTCAGGTAAGTTATGTTGAGATGTAATTGAGTATTATACAAATAAGATTTTACAATTCAGTTATTCCCAGTTAAATATTTATCCAAGAATTTTGACTTCAGTTTATAATTGAAATCATCTTTAACCTAAAATTTAAGAATTCAAATTTCCGATTTACTTCAAACAATTTAGAGATATATATAATATATTTATATCAAATCAAATTAAATTTTAAAATAAGATACATATATATATAAATCAAATTATACTGAAGAAATTCAAATCAAAAGATTTTTTCAAAACAAAACCGTAGCAAAGCTACAGAATAGTCTCTCCACTTCGAAACTCGAAAATGAATGTCGATGATGCGGCCGCCATCACCGAAATTATTTTCCAGCGACAAAGAGAAGAGCACTGATTTCAACATTTTAAAATTCTTTGAAAACGATTTCTATTCAAAAATACTTTCAATAATATATACTTTAAAATTTTAAAACCAAAGTTCGAAATCACCGGAAACTAAATTCTCAAATTTCTGAATTAAATTCATTTCAAATTCCAAATCAATTTATAAACCATATTTATAAATTCATTTAGAACAATAAATGATAATCAAATATTATCATTTCAAACAACCATTTTAATTAACTTATTAAATTCGAGAAAATTTTACTTATATTCTTATAATATAATCATACAAATTTATTTCATTTACCAAATTTGAAAATAATATTGTGTCAGTCTGCTCTGTTCAAGTGTTTTGGAAATCCTATCGATATCGCTGATCAGACGAATCGATCGAAGACCCAAATCAACATCAACAACTCAAACAACACAATATATAAAACATCTTCAAATATAAGATTTTCAAATACAAGATTAATGTTTCAAAATAAGGATAGGGATTCAAATTAGAGAGATTCTAATCAAAAGAACTCAGACTAGAAGATAGACTCGATAGGGAGATAAGATGTTTAAATTTTCAAACAAGGAATATGGATAGACTTATATAAATCACGGGCAACTTTAACCGGGTCAACCGAGACTTCAAGAATAAGATTGATACAAAATTCCAAGTTAAATCGACACTCGATCGCCAGAGATAGAATTCGGGTATAGCAAAAGATAGTAGCATCGTAAACCGAGGATATAGAAATCTCTGGTGAATCAACACCTATTGCAAAGGAGTTTCACCCTTTTACAAATCATTCAGAGATTGGCGAGACCGCCGATTTATTACAAAGATTATTCGAAGTGGAGTTATGGGATACTCCAGAATGAAGAAGACGTGAATAAGGGAGGCAAGAGTGGACTTTTGGAACCGAAGTGAACGTTCCAAAATTCAAAGGAAACCGAGTCAAAGAAGAAGGAATTCAAGCTTGAATGAAAGTGATTCTGTAATTGAATTTTTACTCTATATGCTAAGTTTTGCCTAAAACCAGAGCTCTGATACCACATGTAACGACCCAGTATTTTGGACCATTCAAATCGACAATAAATCCACACATGCCGGACTTGAATAATTCAAAACAATGGATTGTAAATAAAATTTGACAAAACTCAGCATATACAGTAAATAAAATAATCATAGATCACAAACACAGAGTAATATAACAATAATGCAGCGGAAACAAAAGGATAGTAGTTCATGAAGCTACTATATATATAACAGAGTTAAACAAGATATAACAGAAGTCACAAGTACATAGATGTCTCAATACAATAATCAAATACAAGATCTGAATACATCACTGGAATCAACTGAATAACTGAAAGCAGGATCGATAGATAGCTAGATCTCCAAGCGAAGCTCCAACTCCAAAGGTGAGTCTCAAATGTTGTATCACTCAGTCTGACCCGAGCGTAAAGAAAAACACAAAACACAAAACACTCGAGTCAGGATTAACATTCTTATATCAATAAATCCAACTCAAGTGAAATATCAACTGAAATACAAGTAACTCAAAGGATGTTTGGGATAACCATCCTCTAAGGATCCGTTAAACTATCTACTATGTAGTAATATTGCGCTATTATAATAATGTCTAATCATAAAATAAACATACTTTAAAATAGCATTAGGGCTTTACATTTAATCTGAACTCACCCTAACACGTAATAGTCCCAGTAGTCTATCTAGTATTAGCATACTCCCAAAATGGGGGCTAGCCTCGATACTCCACAGGCTACGGGAGAAATCACAACTCGTGGTAAAGCTCGATATGGTAGGTGACACGGCACACAAGGCAATGCCAGGGTAGATATACCAATTACGCACACGGACTGATGGAAACGCATAGCAGCCACTACCGCTCCACCTCGAACAACACTCCCAAATCAAGGGGTGCACCCAAACAATCACAAAGTAATAGAATGGTATCGAAGAAGTGCGTCCGATAAGAGGTGCTACCTCACTGGTCCGAGATCGCTCCTGTTTTAACCACCTTATGCCAACTCACGGGAGTTGGGTCCACGTATATACCTTAGGATCGTCGCCACCATCCTACTTCATTCTGGAAACTCCACTGTAACGACCCGCTATTTTGGACCATTCAAATCGACAATAAATCCACACATGTCTGACTTGAATAATTCAAAATATCAGATTGTTAATTTAAATTTGGCAAAACTCAGCATATACAGTAAATAAATCAATCACAGAATCACAGACACAGAGTAATACAACAATACGCAGCGGAATAGATAAAATAATAGTTCATGAAGCTACTATATAAACATCAGAGTTAGAAATAAAATACAACAGAATATCTCAAATGCAGTGAAGTCTCCAGTACAACAAATGACTTCTCTGAACAAATCAACTAGAAGAGCTGAAAGCTGAGGCGATAGTTGGATCTCCAAAGGAAGCTCCAAACTCCAAGGGTGAGTCTCAAATGCTGTATCACTCGGTCTGACCCGAGCGTAAAGCAAAACACAAAACACTCGAGTCAGGATTAACATTCTTATATAAATAAATCCAACTCAAGTGAAATATCAACTGAAATACAAGTAACTTAAAGGATGTTTGGGATAACCAT
This sequence comes from Allium fistulosum, assembly GCA_030737815.1. Taxonomy (NCBI): domain Eukaryota; kingdom Viridiplantae; phylum Streptophyta; class Magnoliopsida; order Asparagales; family Amaryllidaceae; genus Allium; species Allium fistulosum. The sequence goes on from CM060902.1 coordinate 304,661,465, forward strand.
CCTCTAAGGATCTTCAGAACTATCTACAAGGTGGAAATATACATTATAACACCGTGGTCATTTCAATTTAATTTATACTTCAAAACCCAAATATCATTTCATTTCAAATATAACTATTTTCCAAGATAGTATATATATTAATTAATTTATAAAGTAAAGCATTTAATTTTCTCAAGTCTCGCAAATCGATTCAAATCAACTTCAAATTCCAAACAAATTTATTCAAGCTACATTCATCAATTCAATTCAGTTCTAAATATACCATTTAAATTTTCAATATATTTCAAGGCTTCAATATTCAACATTTTTAAAATTTAACAGTTTCATATAGCTCTTGATTTAACTCCATTATTATTTAATCAGGGAATATTCACTTAATAGATTCAATATCATTTAACTAGCCCTAAATTTCAATTTTTCTAAATACTTCCTTAAATTTATTTAAACAAGAAATATTCATCAAATTATTTAAATCAAGCCCAAGTTATAAATCATATCATAAATCTCAATTTCAATAAATTTCAAATCGGTTTAATTACATAAAATTCTTTAATGAATACAATTTCAACTAAATTCAAATTATCTTCCCAACCTTAATTTGTTCAAATTATTACCAAAATCTATTTTGAAATATAAATTTTTTTTCTTCCTAACTCCATAGAATTTATTTTCAAAGTATTTAGATATATGGACCAACGGTGTTTGAATATATTTCTATCATATGGTTAAGTGATACGGATATTTATCATTTCAATTCGTAATTTAAATATATACGGGTAGATATTATTTCAACCCATAATCCCAATTTCAATTCAAATGAAAATCGCTTGGGTCTATCATTTCAACCCATAACGATTTTCTCCTATTCTAAAGTCTGCTCGGGTATGTATCATTTCAACCCATAGTGAATTCTATACTAACAGGGAACTTGCAGAGTGATAACATATAATATAAAATATAACAACAGGCATATATCATCAATAACAATATAACATAAACAATAGAATATGGTGTCATATCCCACAGGTGGACAGTTACAGATAATAGCATATATAACAATTTAAATAACCACAGCAGCATATTTCAGTTGTCGTTTCAATTGAAATCAAATTTAATCAATATAAGAACGTTTATCGTGAGTGATTGCTCACCTTTCGAGGTTAGAGAAGATAGGCAAAGAAATTAAGTTACGAAATGCAAGCACGAATCCAAACAATAAGGTTGGCACGAATCCAACGATCAGAGATGATAACAAGAATTTATGGAACAAATCAGAACGGAATCGATGAGAACAATCAATCGGTTGATAGAGACAGAAAATATATGCATTATTATTATTACTATTATTATTATTTATAAAAATCAATATTAAATTTAAAACACTTATTTAATCTATGTAATTTTCTTTTTAACAAAACTTAAAACCAAAGTAAATTTTTGAAACTCGATTATACATATATTAAAAATAACATCTACATATATTTCCAAACATTTTATCTTTTAAACACATAGATCTAAGATCACAATTTACAAATCAGAAAAAACCCGACCCACATACCCTTATATATATAAACTAATGTATATAACCATATGAAATTTAAGATCAAAACAATAATATATATAACTTAAATAAATATAGGGACAAATGTTTATATCCGTATCCAAACCAAAAGTACTACATAACCTTTTTATATAAACCCACTCACATGCAGACTCGTTTATAAATATACATGTAATACAAATATATATATATATGCAAAATAAACCTATATATATAAATTGGTATATCTATACTCTTATAGTATACAAAAAAATCAGTATAAAACTGCAATATTATATACTGTAGCCATAAAATTTCAGTTCTTATATATATATTATTAAATATACAACATATGCTTAAATATTAACAGACTTTTTTATATATATATCTAAAACATATACATACAGTTGTGCATTTACATAGGTCTATATACTATATATACTGTAAGTATGACTTTATACTGTAACGTTGAGACTATTTACAAGCTTTATAACATAATATATGATACTTTTTATATACATACTCACTACATAATAATATATATATACATACGTATACTCATAAAATCAAAATACTAACATATATTATATATATTACAGTAGCTAATAAAATTTTACAACATGCGAAACCACTTATATAACTATATATACACGACGTATATAATACAAATTTAATAAACTATTATATCATAACAATCAACATTTTAAACATGCATATATACATACAATACTAAGATAATGTAAACCAGGTTATGCAGATGCAGCAACTTATGCAGACGCTTAGTTTATAACTGTATATATATATATATATACAAACACCTATACTACAGTATTACTCAAGTTAGAATATAATATCAATACATATTATTGCATTACACATACATAAATATAAACTGTCAAATTTTTTTCTCATTTTCAACACCTTTATATATATACTCTACTGTAAGATTTCTAAAACTGAATATAATATATATAAATACATATATATAAACTATCTTAAAAATCCAAAATCTATATATAATACCAAATATGTGTTACCTAATACGAAACAGGAGAAGATGCTTGCAAGGGGAGATGCTCAGCGGATTGAGTCTGGTTTGGCTCGACAGAAGAAAAGTTGAGAAGGAAGTAGGTGCGGTGAAGCCATGGCGTCTGCTGTACTAGGTCAGAGGAACGACTTCGGCGCGGGGAGGCCGATGGGAGGTGATGCTCGGTGACTCCAGTGGTCGCGGTCTTGCTGCTGGGAGGACATAGAGGGCTTCGGCCGTGGAGGAAGTGGCGAGCAAGGTCGGTAAGTCAGGGGAAAAAGGGATGGCCGAACCTGGGTGGATCTGTAGAGGAGGGGAGGATAGGCGTGGAGTTGTGGGTCGGAGCAGGCACGGTCTTTGGTGGTTCAGGTGGCAGAGTCGTATGGGTGGAGATGGCGTTCAAAGACGGAGCAGTTCGGCCAGGGTATGTTAGTGGTCGAGTGGGAGAACTCGATGGTCGGGATGAAGAGTTAGGCTAGAGGAGGAGCACTGGCGGGTGGCGAGGCTGAGAGGGAATCGCAGTGGTGAATGAATGCTTGGTCTGCTCGGTCGGCTATGGACGAAATGGGTTGGGAGATCTCTAAGGCGGAGGTGATGCGAGAATGAAAAGGAGAGGGAGAATTTTGTGTTTCACGTGAAAAATGGAAATGTAGACTAAGTGGAAGTGGAAGTGGAAGTGGAACAAGCCGTGGTTGGTGGGTGCGAACAAAATGAAGATGGAAGAGGAAAAAGAAGTGGAAGGCTACAGGACAAAGATTTGAAAATGAAGCTACAGTTGCAACTTAGAATATATATTTTCCTTTTGTGAAAGAATAGACCGAAAAAGCAAAGAAACGTACCTTCATAAAGTAAATTGAATGCGAAATAAACGTATAGAGTTTTGAACGTTTTAAACTTTTGAAATGGCATGGGATGGCAACAGCTGTACACTGATTGATAAGCTATTAAATCAATTTATTATTTTGCTTGGGATTCACGTTCAAGTTTTTGAAAAGGCAAAAGGAAAGCTAACGGTCATTCTTTATGGTACCGGTACGACGCACCGTTTTATTGTTTCCGTCGCGTACCGGACCTCAAAATACAGAAATAAATATACCGTAGAGATCAGCACGACGTGACGATCAAAACGGTATACAGATACTAGTGGTACGATCATCCTATCGAAAGTCGATAATCGGTACCAGAAATGCTACTATTTTTCCATAATTAAGATAAACGGAGCAGTAGAAGTCCAAATTTGGAAAAACGAAAGATGACATCTCACTCAGAAGAAGATTTAGAAATTTACTGTATAAAAATATTCAAGTTTGGAAAACATTTTATTACCGTCAATTATTAACTGATTTGAGTTTGAATAAAATTATACCATAAAATAAACTTCAATATTATCAGGTGAAAATTTACCATTTGCTATATTAAAATAGACGTATTCCAAATAATAAATTTTTATTTTCAAATTTTATTGTTTAAAATTTCACAAAATTTCAATTAATTTAACAAATAAAATCACTAAAATTTTGGGTCGTTACACTCCACCGCGTACACAGTTGTTAAAGTAGTTTTCGGTATCGATAGAGAGTATGTCCATTTCTGATCCTGGTCTCTTTAACAACCAATCGTTATTATAACGCCGTGGTCATTTCAAAATAGTTTATACTTCAAAACCAAAATATCATTTCCATTCCAAAACCAAATCAATACGATATCATTTTCACTTCAAGTTTATTCATTTCCAAAAATCATATCAAAATCCAAAGTTATAACGCTTTCGAAATCATAGTCTTTTAAAAAAAATCAAAACACTTTGGAAATCACAGCTTTGAAATCTTAGCATTTTGGAAATCATTATACTTTGAAATTATAGCATTTTGGAAATCATAACACTTTCCTTTTAAACAGTTTAGATATTAAAATTAGTATATATAATAAAATAGTTTATATAAATAGTTATAAGTTAAAATAGTTTATAATAAAATAATTTATATGAAAATGGTTTATATTAAAATAGTTTATATTAAAATAATTTATAGAGTAAAATATAAATAGTTTTAGATATAGTTTTAAAATACTTAATATAAAAATAGCTTCCTCAAATTCCACAAATTGATTCAAAATCAACTCAAATTCCAAATTTCAATTTTAATCAAATTTCAAATCATCAATTTCAATTCGATTTAGTTTCTAAATAAACCATTTCAAAGTATCGATTTCAAATACGTATTTGAACCATAAAATAAGCCATTCAAATTTCAATATATATCAAAGTCAATATATTCAACATTTCAAAACTAAATTCGATAATTTTATATATATATCAAATTCACTTTACTATTATTAGTTTGAAATAATTACTTAATCATTTCAATAATATCTAAATACAGCTTCAATTTACAAACTTAAATAAACAAAATATCCCATTTAAATTTTATATAAATTTGAAATATACATTTAAGTCACTTTTAATCAAATTCAGGTTATAAATCATAGTTTTTAAATTTTCAAATTTTATAAATTTCAAATCAAACTTATTTAAGTAAAATCCTTAAATAAATATAACTTCAAATCAATTTCAAATCATTATAAACTCTATATTTGAAGATATAGATATTAAATAAATACTTAAACATATTATTTATCAACTTTATTAAATCAACTTTGATAAATCTTTAAAATCAATGTTTATCAAAATCATATATTTCTTTTCAAAACCATAGAAATCATTTTCAAAAATATATAAATAGACCAACGGTGTCTGTATATAATTTTCTATCCTATGGTCAAGTGATACGGATATTTATCATTTCAATCCGCAATTTAAAACATATTCGGGTATATATCCTTTCAACCCGAAATCCCAAATTCAATTCAATGAAAATCGCTTGGGTTTATCATTTCAACCCATAACGATTTTCTCTTATTCTACAGATAGTTCGGGTATGTATCATTTCAACCCATAGTGATTCTATACTAACAGGGAACTTGCAGAGTGATAACAGATATGATAACAAAATAACAACAGTAACAGACATATATCATCAATATAAATAGCAGATAATGGTGTCAGATGTCACAGGTGAACAGATACAGATAATGACATATATATAACAATGTAAATAACTAGCAGCATCATATTTCAATTGTCGTTTCAATTGAAATCAAATTTAATAAATAAAAGAACGTTAATCGTGAGTGATTGCTCACCTTTTGAGGCTAGAGAGATGAACGCAAATGGAAGCGAATGGTGGATCCAAACATGGATTCCAAAGCGAAATAAGCTGGGCACGAATTCAACGGACGAAGCTGATAGATAAGAATGGATGAAAACAAATTAGAACCATCAGGATAGAAACAATATATATATATATATATAATATATATATATTTATTTTCAAATCAATTTAAATCTAAACTCAAGTAAATATATATATATATATATTTCAAAATCATTGTTTTATATTACAAAATAAAATTTGAAATAGATATACATATATACTTATCAACAAATATGTAAACAGCCTACATATATAAAATGAACTATTATAAATCTTTACATTAAAACATGACAAGCTAATATATCCTATACATATATATAACTATAAAATTTCACTGTAACAAAACAAAACTTTTACACGTAAAATTACATATATCAACCTACAAACACATTTATAATATTAAAACAAATATCAACAGTTAATAACACACGTATATAAACAAATTACTGTAACCATATGTAGACCCAATATATATAAACTACTACGTGTACAAACCAATACCTTTCAAACAATGCCTTTCAAAACATGTAATATACAGACTTTGATAACCGTAACTTATAATACAGATTAAAAATTTAAATCCACCATATATATATAACATATGATACATACAAATATATATACTATCAGATAAATTTCAAGTTATTATATATAGCTTATACTAAAATATATATATATATATATATATATATAAACTGTCAAATATATAACTTAACAACTTTGTATATATATACACAAACAGATATATGACTTATAGCTGTAGAACAAAATAGATATAAATATATATATACCACATGCTTTATAAAAGGCTGCTGCTCGCTTTCCAAAATATGCAAAATTACTTTTAAATGAACCAATATATGTACTTATATACATCAGATGTTAAAATGCCATATAACTCTACTGTATTACATATAAATTCAAATAGGTTATATATAAACTTATATATATATACACTTTTACATATATACTTTCAAAATTTACATTTACACAACATACATATCATATATCAGAAATATTATAATATATATATATACGAAAACAATGAAAACTTGACTAAGTGAAATCGAAATGTCCATTATATAACAGACAACATGCACGATAACTTACAGGCATGTTATAATCAATGTATTATGTAATTAATATAACTATCAAATCATTACATATAAAAGTTGCAAACAGAATACAGAAAATATATATACCCTATTTATATAAATATATATATATATACTGTGACATAAAAATCTATATATACCTGTACACGCAAACAATGAAAGGGCGGTACAAGGCTGGGTCGTGCTCGGCTGCGAGTTGAAGGCGGAGGCCAATCGCATGAGTGGGCACGGGGTAGTGGGTTGCCGCATGGTGGGGTGGGCCGATGGGTTTGAAGAGAGGCTTGATGGGGACGAGGCCTGCATGCTGCCAAAACGAATTATGACGTCTCACCCAGAAGATGATTTACAAATTTATCATATAAAAATATTCAAGTTTGGAAAATATTTTATTATCATCAATTTTAACTGATTAAAATTAAAATAGAATTTCACATAAAAATAAACTTCCATATTTTCTGATGAAAATTTACCAGTTGCTATGTTTAAGAAGACGTATTCCAAATATCAAATTTATATTTCAAAATTTTATTGTTTAAAATTTCACAAAATTTCAGTTAAATATAATAAAACAAATAAAAATTATTAATAATTTACGGGTCGTTACAGTATTAAAGAATTGTGAAGTAAAATAGATTGGAAATATTTTAATATCGAGTATAAAATGTGAGTCGCCTAGTGTTGGGGATATTTATGGGCCATCTTCGAGAACTACTGCTATTTTAGTGGTTTGTTCCGTTGTTAGTTCCGATTCTGGGCTACCGATCTCTCATCCCCATCTCTTCCAACAAAGGTAATTCCTATACCCTCATTTACTTACTCCTCGGTTGGGGCTGTGCAAGGAATGTGAAATTTTAACTTTTTGGTAGTGTAGTTTAATTAATAGTACAAAAAGCTTATGTTATAACATTGTAATAGTTATTAGCACAGAATGTGGAATCTGATTTCTGTGGCATTGTAATATACAAATCCCAATCTAAATTTTGTTTATTAACTAGACTAGATAGATTTTTGGCTTTTTAGTGGTAAATTATTCCATTCATAAACATTTCTTCCACCAGAGCATGGTGATTTGGATGAAAATATTCCTTAGTTATGCTGCTTTAAAATAGTTGCATTACAAAGTATATTCTTATTATAGGTTAAGCTGATTTTTTACAGATCCTTTTGATGAATTTTTCCTCTTACATTTTAGGAAAACACAGGTTAGTTACGTTTACATGTGCTTTTCATAATAGGCTTATAGCTTCGGATAATAATTTTAAGAGACCTCTCCATCTGCAGATATAAACTTATTATGGTCATTTAGTTACCATAATAATTTATCATTTTCATTTTACTAACTGAAAGAGGCATCATGTAGTAAGTATGTTTGCATAGCAAAACTTAACTATAAGTTTGGAAACGATAATCCTTGATCTTCACACTCAGGTCCAAGATGTCCTAGCTACATCAATGTATAGGAAAGATTTAAAATAGTGGGAGAAGAATATAAAAACCAACTACTACTACTATAATGTATCTTACTGCATGGATGGATGACATGAATGATGTCATGTTTTGATGACATAAATTTAGATTTATATAAAAATAGTTCATTGTAGATGAGTTCTATAAACAACTTTAGTTAAAATGAATAACCAAAAGTGTTTCCAATGGAAAATTTAATTAAAGGTTAAATTTTGCACGCTCAGTTGATCCTGATTGAAATATGATTCATACATGAAACCATATTACATACAGCTCTCTTAAATTTCAATATTTAACTTAATTTTTTTAGTAACTATAACTGGCAATAATGCTATTTCGTATGAAATTTATTATTTACACATATTGTAGGAACATTGTAATGAATGAGATTTTCAATAAAGTCGACACTAATGCATCCACGGTATACACATGTTGAGCATCCAAGTGCCGGAAAAACCGATCGTTAAGGGTAAGAAGAAAAATAAAAATTGAACAGAATCTTACATTAATGGAATAACATATATTATTTTAATGTTTAATCTTTACAGCGGAAATTTTAATACATACATCAGAGTCTATCCTAATCTCAGCTTGAACATTTATAAATCTCTGCCCCTACTAATGTTGAATACAAACAGTAAACAATTGCAGCGAAAATGGAAATGGATAACCATCTACAGAGGAAACTCCAGCTCCTGCTCCTGCTCCAAGCTCCTCCAAAATGTTTTAAGCTAGACCTGACTACTTGGCAGGCCGAAAAAATAGGGCACCCAGATTTTAAGGGTAAAGAAAATAAACTCCGGGTCAGTCAAGGGACTGGTGTAAGAAAACTCAAAAAATGGATTTTATTTTAAATCAAAGGGTATCACATAAGACCATGTCGCACATAAACATGGATGGGTTTTTACCTTATGATAACCAAAACATTGCTACGTAAAATCCAGTACTCGTTATAATAGTGTCTAGATTACAAATACATACTAATCATAGACGAAATTGTTATGTTGATTAAATACCAGCATAATAGGCATACAACTAAGTCCAAAGGCACTGATTGGAGAATGGATTCCATAAAATGACAGGTAAGGGACTACCTTCCGTACAGTACATCTCTAGAAGAATGTACCGAGGACCCACAGATAGTCCTATGCATCTGGCAAGACGGCCTACTCCGTTTCGGTGATCAACAAAATAATCCTGGATAGTACCGAATATGACATCACCTCGGTTGTTCCTGACTTATCCGTGGCTACAGTATACATAACAAACTCGATATATAGAGGGTAATCTAGAAAGGTTTGACCATACCCTAATGGGTGCGACCCACATAGCCTGTTTCAGCCATTTCTGGGTGTAAGGCCAGAGGTAACATATTACCTTTTGCAAAACAAATTCACTTTAAATGCCACGTTGCCATTTCTAATAACACATATTGATTTCCACAAAAGCACAACCCCCGAGTTCATACGCCTCAGGAAAGGTGTTAAGTATAAAAGGGGTTACCTCCTACACCACCAAACAGATGCACTTTTGTAATAATCAATATACATGGTCTTAGAAATGCAATGTCAGACACTCTTCCATACAAGTTGTCCAGGAATAGGACAAACCGAAGGCACTCCTTCTACTCAATCCTGTTTGGGAATCACCCCTAGCATTAGTAGCAAGTAGTCCTTACAAATCGAAGATTTTCTGAAAGAAGGCACTACTGCCACCATATATATGATATGGGAATTACCCCAGAGGTTAGTGGCAAGAAACCCTACATTATGAAGGTCTCTGTCCTCAAAATCATTGTCTTCAACATGTCTTCACTTTTGAACGCGTACATTGGTTCGAAGTGGTTTTCGAATTGGAATCACCCAAATCCGATCCCGGTTTCTCCGAACCAATTATCGATAAAAGATGTCAAGTATGTGGGTGATTATTATTCAATTAATCAATATCTTTTATCCAAGTAAAATATCTTTTTAGAGATATATGTCTTTAAATCATTTTCTTTTTCAACATATACGGGATTATTAAACCTCTTTTATCAAATCCTTTGGTTAATTAAAACCCCTTTTTATCTTTGGAAATACCAAATCATTTCTCATTAATTACTTAGGAAAAATATTTCCATACTCTATTATTAGTATAATTTCAATCTTAATGAATATTTCACATTTCCAAAACATATCTTTAATGGGTCAAAACAATTTTATTTAAGACTTCGTTTATTGTAAACCCAAGCCAATTAGTATTGAATAAAAGGGATCCATAAATTTTAGACTAATTGTTCTCAATACTAATTTTCGTATTCAACCTGCACTATTTGTCAAATAATGGTGAAATCATCTTTTAAATTCGTACGGATAGTACGAGTTTCATCCTTGGAATTTAATACAGAGTTTAACTAGAATGTTTTCTTCAACAACCAAAATCCTATTTTAAATCTTGTTTAACTTTTGAAAACTCGAAATCTCTTTTCTTTTATCTTTAGAAAATGTGGTCCGAGTAAATCAAATCGGCTATCCCCTCCGTCAGGCCAGTCCGGATAGCTAGGGAGAGCACAAAACTGGTTTTCCCAAACCCAAGCCTGGAGACTATCTCTCTATCACCCATAAGGTGGTCAAGTTATTTGATCAACTCTAAACCCTTTAAAATACTTGATTTATTATTTGAAAAACATTTATAAAGGATTCGGGAAGAAAAACTAAGTTTAAATCTTATTTCAGAAATTCCCAAATTCCTTTGTTAAATTGCCCGTGAATAGTGCTTTTTAGGGCTTCATATCGCAAATCCTATTTTAAACCTTTTATATATCCAATTTTTCATTTAAAACTCTTTTAAAATATTTTAACATATTTTTAGAATTTATCTTATATTTTTAAAGATTTAAAAATATTTATTTTTAAAAGTTGAAATCCATATTTTACGAACTACCAAAACGCGATGATTTCACCAACTTGATTTGGACATATCTCAAATTTTACAAAATGGAATCTTTATTTTTCTTCTTCCATTGGAAACTATAGTTATAAGAGTCTGGAAAATTCTTATTCTGAATAATTTCAAGCTATATTTTACTTTACACGTTGTTTTAACTTTTATGGCGTGAAATCGCGAACTACCGTTACGCCACGCGCCTATTTTGACTCTAATTTCGTATCTTTTCAAAACTTTGCCCAAATGGGTTTGAATGTTTATAAAATATTTATAAACCATTTTAAACCATTTTTATTCATGTTTAAAAAGGTTTAACTATGCCGTAATACTTTTATAGTTCATAAGAGAAAGTGTTTTCTTTGTGTAAATTCGATGTATATTTACCGTAAATTATTTCTACAACCAAGAAAACATATTATCACATTCAAAACATGATGATCAAACATAGAAAACAAGCATGCAAAACATATCATATCATCATATAGTTTAATAAAATAAACCAACGGAGTATTTCTCACTTTTATATGACATATTTAACTATATATCACTATTTACTTCTTAAGCAACCATCAAGCATCATTATTAACCAACGAAATATCATAACCATTTTTAATAGTCATGCTAACTTATTTAAAATCATTTCATAATTAGTTTATGATTATAAGAAGTATGTTTTTAATCGACTACTCACAATCATATCCACTTCGCCAAACTTTTTCGAAGCTTCCTGAATTGATTCCGACGGCACTCCAGGAGCATTTTTCTCCACTATCTTCACTCCGTAGCTTCTGGATCTCCCTCCTTCACTTCAAGAGAGCTCGACCATGCATCCTCCCTCTTCTTTGCACACGTCCATCTTCTCCACCTCTCTCATAGCTCACGTCCTCCACCACCATCCCTACTTGCTCACGGCCTAAGCCCTCCTCCTCCTCCTTAATTCCCACGGCCTAAGGCCTTATCCTCCTCTACTAAAGCATACATAGCCTAAGGCCTAAAGGATATGAAGATGAGAGAAAGAAGTGAAGAAGAAGTGGATATGTTATAGGAAATGAAGTGAGTGTGTATGCGTATTTATAGTGTTGGAAAATGTGATAAATGATCAAGAATACCCTCTCACGTCATGACACATTTCACCTCACCAAGGTGCCCCTCCATGTGCACCTTCATGTGCACCTCCATGTGCACCTCCATATACTTGTAAGTAATGGTGAGTTTTGTTTTGTTTTCCTTAGAAAATATCCAGGTTTTTATATATTTACCTTAAGTGAGTTAGTAAATGTTGATGGTAAATATATATATATATATAAATGTATATGTGTTCATATGCATGTGTATGAGTGCTTTTATGTTTATTTTTGAAAGATCAAGTTGCAATGTTTTGATACAACATTTATTCGTTAAACCGTTGTGAATCCGGGATCCGAATTCCGGTCATATTTTCAATTTTTGATCCAACTATTTATTTTTGTAAACAAATCTTGAAAATATATTTCTTATCATCTTAGAATAATTAAAGTGTTCTCATTTGAATTATTAAACCATATAAATCAATATTCAGACAAGTGTTGCAAAATCCTATCGTTAAACTACCAAAGTGCGACAAAATTTGAATATCTTTATAAAACAGTTTATACATTTATAAAACTATTATAACTCAATTATTATCACTATATAATAATTAAAATGGATTATTCATCATTTAAATAATTATTTGGATATTTAAACTAAATTTAAAATTCCAAAAAATATATAAAAGTGATGACATCCTTGATGATGTCATAAAGGCATTTTATTTCCATAAATAAAGTAAATAATTTTATTACGTATTCTTGATTAAATGGAGAAATAACTGTATGTATCCAGATTTGTATCCTCTAATATTGAGAAAACTCAATTTTACCGAAAACCGATTTTCGTCGCTTCAACAGAAATCCTAAATACCTATATTTGTTAATATAATTTTAAAACAAGTTTACCATCATTTATTATTGTTCAAAATAGTATAATTTATGTTATAACATCTTATTTGAATATTCCAAAAAATAAATATTATTTTTCAAAGTGATAAATTTATGGGTTGTTACAAACATCCCTATTTTCTCCTTTTAACTATAGATTTATCTTCTCGCTGCCTTCTTACTTCATGGTCATGTTATTTCTCAATGTAGTTTATTTCAATTTCTTTAATCAATTATTTAGAAAAATATAGTAATAAGATCCTTTCTGTTCTTATTATGTGACAAAGACAAATACCATTTGGACTTAATACATGATTGTTTTCTTAAGCATGGTCAGTATGTTCGATTTTCGAGCGTGCCGACTAATAAACATATACAAGGAAAAATTACAGATGAAATTACATACATGATTATACTCCAGGATGAAGAAAAAATAAGGATGAAATCACAAAGAGGCGTGAAGACTATATATCGGTGACTTTTCCCCAGTCGATAGCTATTGTCATATGGATCAATCTTCTCTATGTTGATTCTGTTGGACCCTAATTTGGTTCTTAATGCTCTCTATATTAACTATATGTAGGGGGTTAAATATCTATGGAGGGGTATGATTTTTTTTCCACATATCTATTTTAGAATTTTTTGAACTTTAAATCTCTTACATGATGTGATATACACATGTATGTTAGATGCTATTAGCCAGGAACAGCCTGGGTTAGTCTTTTTTATCCACATCATTATGCTTTGGAATTTGGTGTCAATTTAAGAGCAATCTCGTTTTATTATATTTTATATAGAAGTTTCCCACAATAATTTGGAATTTGGAAACATCTCTTCTTAGATGGTCTACATAACTTTTTAAAAATAACCATGCATGTAGACATGTTATTACCCATTCATCGCTCTTTTATGCAACAGAACCAAGCTTCATGACATAAGATAATTGATGTCTTAAGTTATAAAACTCAGTCAGCTCACTTGACTAATTGCAACCAAAAAATCCCTTTATATATGCCTCCAAATTCCTTTTTAAACAGTGTTTTCGACTTTTGGTTTAAATTTCCTCCACTTCGTCATGTAATTTTCTACCATCATTCACTCCTTTATTCCATAATTTTTTCTTCATAAATATGAATAGGAAGTGTTCTTTAACTAGTTTAAATATATTATCGAATACTAAAACTTTGATTTCATGATTCTCTGATTTTTTATTATTCATTATTATTATATACTATGATTTGTTAAGTGTAGTTCTGGCAAACATAATTTCATTATTGTCTAACATTTTAGCTTGCTTTAAAATGTTATGATTTGCTAAGTAGATTTCATGCTAGCTGAACTTACATTAGTGCTTCTGTAGTTGAAATATTTTGTTAATGCATTTGTTTTAGTTATTTTGATCAGGTTTTGTACTTTAAAGGTTATAAATTTACGGCTTTCCTTTTGTGAACTGACTATTATGTTTGTTGCATGATATGTATGAAAACACAAATATACGATTACTTTCATGAATTAGGATGAGAGGAAAGATAATATATCACAACTATAAATTTTGCATTGATAACACGTGAAATGTTATACTTCTCAATATCATATGATTATGCTGTCATAATTTGCCCGATTGTTTAAGAATAATATTACTATTTCTAAAATTATTTTTATAATGTTTTAGGCTAGATCATTAAGATAAAAAGCAAACATGCAACATAAACTTCTTTTTTGTGGAAGAAGAGAAAAAAATTACTGAGATGGTAAATAGTTTATTAGACCTTTGGACTATGACTTAATTGATTATCATATTTTTCTATATTTCTTTGAAAATTAGAGTATTTGACTCTTATTCTAATCTAATAGGGTGTAACAACTTATATTGGCAACCCATTTCACATTTAAAACACTATTAAACTTGAAAAATATGCGAGTTCAACTGTTACTGTGATGTATATTTTTTTATTTGTTCGTATACACGCCTTTGACCTTTAAACGTGCTCGAACTAACAAATTATGTCTTATGCATGTTTACACACCCAGCACTGACAACATTCTCTAAATATTCCACTAACTAGACATTTGGATATCCTTTAATCTACTTATCCTCTACTAACTTTCTATTCGATGAATAAAAGTTATGTAGGGGAAGCGATTTAATTTTATAATTACCCACCTATTTCGCTTTCGGCGGAACTTATATCACTGTCGCATAAATCAAAATTTTGTTGAACTATATTTTTGATGGAGTTATAGGATCCAAACTAAAAAATGATTCTCATTTACTTGGAAAGTTAGAACCATAATTGGTTTGTACTTATTATTTAGATTTAGCTTCCCATCATGGTTCAATTTCCTTCTTTTGAGTACTTTAGTAACTGTTAAGATATATGAAACCATGGTTTCAAACTTTAGGGTGTTTTATGGTTCATGTCATATTATTATTTGACTTTTACTTCTATTCTAACATAAGAAGGATAAAAAAGAAACCATTCTAGGATATATTTATTTTATGTTTAATTTACTGTGAGTTGCCTTTTATATGGTACATGCACCATGTCCACAAGCTTATGGCCTAAATTAATTTTACTTTGCTTTATAAGAAATGTGTCATGACATCTACCTTTTAGTTATAGGTTTCAGTTAAAACTTTTCATCTCAGGGGAGTTTGGAAATGTGATATCTTTGTTTGAAACCAATCTTAGAGTATCTCTTTTCAGTTGAATTTTTGAAAGTTTGGTGTGGTATTCGCAATCAAGTAATAAGGGTCTGGTGTATCAGCTCTTCACTTTATTTGTTTCATCCTATAATTATTGGGCTGGGCTTCTTTCCACAGCCTAGAAGATAGTCTGCACTTATAAATATAGGCTGCAGCATTTTAATAAGTGTATGTAAAATCAGAGAATAAATAAAATAAACTCTTTTTCATTTTATGGTATCAGAGCCACCATAGCCAAAAGGCTGCAATTGATCAGAGAAATTGATTTCTCCTTTCTCCCCTCAGAGCATTATCATCATAGGGGAGGCATACATTTTTCTGTGATCAGTATAGCATCATGTTTTCATCAGTGCTTGCCCATCATTGTGCCATCCTAGAAGAGGATCAGATTCAAGATCTTCATCTCCTCATATGGTTGCACTGTTCTCACTCATTTCATCCTGCTTTGGCTGCAATTTCATCATTGCCTCGCCAAAACATTGCTTTCTTGATCAAGATATCTAGATATTAGTGTTCTTGATCCACCATGGCAGATCAAGATGATGATGCCACCTCTGTAAACACAAGCAACAGATCCAGAAATGATCAAGGCACCGATCCAATCTTGATCAGACCTAAAAATCAGGCAATAAACACACCATTAGATGAAGACAACTATATAACATGGAAATATCAGGTAGAAATTGCATTAAGAGGTTATGATCTGCAAGATTATGTGAAGGGAACCAAGGTGATTCCTCCCATCAACATCACTGATGATAAAGGCAAACTTATTAGCAATCCAGACTACATTCAATATCAAAGGCAAGATAATTTGCTTGCATCTTGGCTATTATCTTCTATCAGTCAGAGTCTTGTGTCACAACTTGTTGGGTGTTATACATCATATGAAATATGGTCATCTATTGAAAGAATTTTCAGTTCACAATCAGTAGCCAGAGTTATGCACTATAGAAGAGAGCTACAAAATGCAAGAAAGAATGATACAAGTATGAGAGAGTATCTTGCCAGAATCAAGAATCTTTGTGACAGATTGAAGTCTGTAGGTCATGAGATATCTAACAGTGAGCAGATCCTTATCATTACAAATGGTCTTGATCAAGAATATGAATCTTTAGTGACTTTTCTTGCTACACAGCAAACTCTACCAGACATAGAGTATGTTCACTCATCCCTTCTTGCTCATGAAGGCAGAGTTGAATAGAGAAGACTCATGCAAGAAGACTATTCAGCCAACTATGCCTCCTCCACAAAGAACAGAAATCAGAAACACAGCCAAAATAAACAAGAAAATCAAAACTCAAGAGGAAACAACAATCAAAGGGGAAGAGGCAGAGGAAAGTACTCAAACAACAATAGGGTCAAATGCCAAATCTGTGAGAAATTTGGCCACATGGCAAATAAGTGCTACTTTAGATTCAAGGAAGATTACAATATTGCTCAGCAAGGTCAAACAAATAGGGGACTAACAGTTAACATGGCACAAACCAGTAATCAATCCAGAAACAGTGCAAACAACTCAATAGATGATGCAACCAGATCTGATGACATCAACATGGAACAGTGGTTCCCTAATTCAGGGGCCACTAACCATATGACTAAAAACTTGCAAAATCTAAACTTGGGAAACAAAAGCTACACAGGTAAGCATTCAGTTTCAATGGGAAATGGTGAAACAATAAATATATCTCATGTGGGAACAGGCACTATAAAAGGTACAAGGCTACTCTATATTAATAAATTATTGAGAGTACCAAGTATCAAAAAGAATTTAATCAGTGTCTCACAATTTGCTAAAGAAAACAATGTATATTTTGAGTTTCACCCTAAATTTTGTCTTGTCAGGGATTGCTAAATAAAAGCATATTGTTACAGGGTAAACTGGATCAAGGTTTATACAAGTTTAGCAATATGAGAAAAAGACATTTTTGTAACAATTCAGTATGGTGTAATAATGTTAGTACTGATGATAACAAAAAGGACAATACTCTTGATGTATGGCATTGCAAGTTAGGACATCCTAGTTTTGATGTAGTCAAACAAGTATTGAATGAAAGTAAAGTTTCTTTTCCAAAATTGTGTAGTTCTAATATATGTACTCACTGCCAAATTGGTAAGAGTCACAAATTACCTTTTCAATATTCTGAGACTATATACGAAAAGCCTCTCGAGCTAGTGGCAGCTGACTTATGGGGACCATCTCCATATAATTCAACTCAAGAAGACAGGTATTACCTATCACTTGTTGATGCACATAGCAGGTATACATGGATATACTTTTTAAAGGCAAAATCAGACACATGCAGTGCTATGAAACACTTCATCATTTGCATTTAAAAACAGTTAAATAGCAGTGTGAAAATGATACAGACAGATGGTGGGGGTGAATTCAAATCCCTAAAAGATTTCTTTAGTATGAAAGGAATCATACATAGAATGACATGCCCACACACATCTGAACAAAATGGATTGGTGGAGAGAAAACACAGACACATCGTGGAGACTGGTTTAACACTTATGTCACAAGCAGTCTACCTATGAGATACTGGAGGGAGGCATTTGCCACAGCAGTGTATCTCATCAATAGAATGCCGACCAAAGTGTTAAACCATATCTGGCCTTTTGAAAAACTTTTTGGTGTCAAACCAGATTATGAGCACTTAATAAATTTTGGGTGCCTGTGTTTCCCTTGCCTCAGACCATACAACAAACATAAATTGAGCCTGAGGTCTAGTTAATGTACTTTTCTGGGGCAGATAATCAGAAAGGCTACAAGTGTCTAGACAATCAGGGCAGGCTTTATATTTCAAGACATGTAGTTTTTAATGAAAGTGTTTTCCCTTTTGCAGAAAAGGAAAAACACAAACAAGGAATGGATATCAGCAATGCAGGCACAAGTCAAATACCTAACCTGTCTGATTGGATCAGCAAAGAAAATAAAATAAATCATGAGTCTACAAAGAGTGTTCACATTGATAATTCAGAGCAAAGTGCAGTGGACAGCTCACAACATGATGAACAACAGCAAGTAGATATACTGGAAAATCAAGACAATGAAGACTCAACAAATGAAGCTACTGATCACTGTATTTTTGAACATCAAGTGCCACAGTCAACCATTAGTCAACACCCCATGACCACTAGATCCAAAAGTGGTATCTTTAAACCCAAAATATTCAATACTCAAATCAATGAAGTAGAGCCAACATCATATGAATCAGCAGTTAAAGATAAAAGGTGGAGGAAATCCATGGATGAAGAATATAATGCACTGATTAAAAACAAAACATGGATCTTAGTTGACCCACCAAAACACAAAAATATAGTTGGAAGCAAGTGGACTTACAAAATCAAAAGAGATGCAGATGGCAAAATAGTTAAGCACAAGGCAAGACTTGTGGCAAAAGGCTATACCCAATAGTATGGTTTTGATTTCAATGAGACATTCTCCCCAGTCATTAAACCAGCAACCATCAGAATTATACTAACCTTAGCCTTACACAAGCATTGGCAGATAAGGCAGTTAGATGTGCACAATGCATTCTTAAATGGGGACTTAGTGGAAGAAGTGTACATGCAACAACCAAAAGGCTATAGCTCTAAAGACAACAGCAATCAAGTGTGCAAGTTACACAAAGCTATATATGGGTTGAAACAAGCTTCAAGGACCTGGTATGAAAAACTGAAGACTACTTTAGTCAAATTAGGATTCACTGCCACTAAATCTGATAACTCCTTCTACATAAGAAAGCAGAGGGATAATAGCATCTACATATTAGTGTATGTTGATGACATTCTCATTACAGGAGACAACCAGCACGAGATTGAAACAGTTATCAAGTGTTTAGACAGACAATTTGCTATAAAAGACTTGGGGGATGCTAATTACTTTCTAGGCATACATATTCAGAGAAATGCAGATTCAAGTATCAGTTTATCACAAAAGCAATATATATTAGACATTTTAGTAAGAGCGAATATGGACAACGCCAAAGCACTACCCACACCCATGACAAGTAATCTCAAGCTGCCTAAAGACAAGGGTGAGCCGATTGAAAACATCAAACAATATAGGAGTGTAGTTGGGGCACTGCAGTATGCAACTATTTCTAGACCAGACATATGTTTTAGTGTAAATAAGGTCTGCCAATACATGCAAGCGCCAACGAATGAACATTGGCGTGCAGTTAAACGCATTCTCAGATACCTAAAGGAACCGTTCACTACGGGTTAAGATTAGTGTCATGCAAAAATATGATTCTACAAGCTTACAGTGATTCGGATTGGGCCAATGATTTAGACGACAGAAGATCCACTACTGGGTACTGTGTGTACCTCGACGACAACCCCGTTTCATGGTGCACGAAGAAGCAATCAATTGTTTCTAGGTCGAGCACTGAAGCAGAACACAGAGCTATCGCCAGTGTTACTGTCGAGATCACTTGGACTGAAGCACTTCTCAGAGAATTAGGGTTCAAGATTAAACAAAAGCCGACTGTCTGGGTGGAAAACTTGAGCGCCATATCGCTATCCATGAACCCTATTCAGCACTCGAGAACGAAACACCTAGAAGTGGATCTTCACTTCGTTAGAGAATGAACTGGAAGCGGGAAGCTCCAGATCCAGCATATCCCCTCTTTTTATCAACGTGCAAATGTATTAACCAAAGCCATTTCATCTAAGAATTTCATTCGGCTTAGGGAGGAGCTTCGCATTTTCCCCGCCGCCATGAAAAATGAAGAGAAGACTTAAGGGGTTGGGAAACCCTAGTTTCGTTTATGGGGGCGTAATAAGGGTCTGGTGTATCAGCTCTTCACTTTATTTGTTTCATCCTGTAATTATTGGGCTGGGCTTCTTTCCACAGCCCAGAAGATAGTCTGCACTTATAAATATAGGCTGCAGCATTGTAATAAGTGTATGTAAAATCAGAGAATGAATAAAATAAACTCTTTTTCGTTTTATCAAGTTTGGTTATCTTGATGTGGAAACAATGCATCACTAACCAGTGGATGGGGAGAAAAATTCATGGCTCTATATTAACTATTGCAATAACTATCATGCACGTGGTTTCACTGACGATTATATAAAGTCATATTTCACTGTTGCATTTAATTTGATATTTAATAACTACTAAAGCTGATTTTTTATTCTCTCTAACAATATCTCTACTATTAATAATGATAATTCATTCAATAAGGATTCAACCGTGTCTTTCTGGAATACCCAAAATACCCTTTTCTTCTACGTTCTATCTCTGTGTGTTGCTTCTATCTCGTATTAATTATATTTGCATCCTAGCGAGTATATATTTGTTCAACTCGATCCACTAATATGAAAGGTGCCTAACCATTTATGTACGTAGAATATTTATCTCCATGCCGGCATGCATTGGGTTGTTTTACTTTTATATTTCTTTATGTAGGAAAGTTGCATAACTGGTGTGACTTATGCTGGGATATTGTGTTGGTCCATATATTGACTAACGAGATGCATATTACACACTAAGATTTCGATTACCCATTATAGCACAATAAGCATATTAGACATTAAATTTTTTGCAGTATTTTTTACATTATGCCAAGATTTCAGTATTCCTTATGTTTTGTTATTTTTCAGCCATGTCTACATCTTCTATTAGGTTTTATAAAGTGCTACTTTTGGTGGAACAAACATATGGTTCCAATTTTCAACTCTCGGAAGTATCATTTTTTGTAGTTGATGTTCTCATATATTTCAAAATAAAACTTTATTTATGAACCTTAGAATTTTAATTATTAAAATTTTATTATTATACTAATTATCAAGTTTATCCAATGAGAATTTACTAGCCCGGAGTTCATTCATTACACACAAGGTGTTAGTTATGTTTTTCCTTATGCGCGTGATGTGGATGTTTCCGCATAAGGGACCACGTTTGCGTGTGCGTATGTTCATGTACATTTGTCTCTGTATACATGGATATGCATATTCCACTATATACATGGATATGCATATTCCCACATGGATGAGATCGTTTGTATGGGCATGTGTCAAATTTTTTGAGGAGAATGATGAATTAATTATCCATATACACATATTTGCACTATCAAAGTGAAAACAAATGGTTATGTTTTTATCTTTTAGCTGAATTGGAAAGAAAACATACATGGGTTGGCTTTAATTTAGCATAGAATATCTTTATATAGTGATATAACCCATAGGATAGAGTTCTACCAATGCTATAGTAATGAAAACCAACTACTTTAGTTTCTTTCAAACTATCAATGCTAACATATATAGACTATATCCCTGTTTTGGTTTGGGTACGAGAACTTCGTCCTTGTCCTAATATCAGAAATAATCAACTATTAACTTCAAGGTCCAATTCAAAATATATTTACTCCAGCGCATGATGAAAAAGGTGAATATAAGAAGTTGATCACAGGCTTATGTAGGAAAAAGTGGCAAAAGTATGACTGAGTTTTCAAGGTCTAATTCAAAAAATAAGCATTTATAAATTAGCAGCGAAATTATGATGGTTTTCTTTCAAATGGTTCAAATGTATTAAACTTCTTTACATGCAACTACATGACAATTCGAACTTTGAGGGAATATTAGAAAAAGATGATTCTTCAAGGTGAAAAGTTACGATATATAAAATACTCCTCGTAGAAGTCCATCTCGCAAAACTTTCAACTTCCACAATTTGATAGATAAGTCTATACATTCAAAATATTTTTCTTAAGATTCTGATATTGTATCGACAATGTTAATTTAATATATGTGCTACATTTATTGATACTACGGTTTAGCACATAAAAATCACATGTATATGAAATTTATTTAAACATGTTTCGTGTTAACAATTATTATAATAATGTCAAGTTTATTAGAAAATCGATAAAATTCTAATAACATACTATATTCATGACATGGGTTTGTACTATTTAAGAATGGTATTCGTGTAGTGGTGACGAACAGTTAAACTTCAAACTGAATAGAGAAAACCTAAGAACAATAATATCATCGTAAATAAAAAAAGATAGTATGCAAAAACACAAAATAATGTAGCTGTAGCCCGTGTGCATAGCACGGGGTCACACAAGTATAAATGAAAAGGAAAAGAAAGAAATACATCTATATATTTACTTATCTATATTTACTAAAGCCCAAACCCAAGTATATCAAGCCCAACAACAACTCAAACTTTAAAATCATGTTTACTGATGTTCTCTCTCCAGAGATTTCAATTTCCAAAGGATTGTTTTCGTATATAAATATACCTTAATCTGTTCATTTGGAGGAGGAGAAATTCAAAAATTTACTCACCTCCTACCATTTTAAAAATTAAATTAAAATCAAACAAATTATTATTAATTCCCTAATTCAAATATGGGTTACTCGTCATCAACAAACACTCGCTTAAGAAATGGATGAAGATGGTTTAACAGGATTGCTTCCTTCTAAGGAAAATGGCCGATCTCTTTAAAAAAAATTCTCCCAATTCACGAAGAATTAAACAATACCGTTTGCAGCATTAGTTTCTAGAAGTGATGGAGAATTTTTGGTGTGAATTTGGGTTTGTGCGGTGGTGGTCGAAGTTGTGGGTTCCAAACTAGGGTTAGACATTGGTGAAGATTCCAATGGAGTTAAATTGAAGCGGTTGTAGCATTGGATTCGTGGTCGAGAGAAGCTTCAGCGGTGCAAGTTTGGGTGGATGCGATTACAATTGGGGTCGCGAATTTACTATTGCCTGTAGCAAACACGGTGAAGACACGTTTCGATTGGGTGGTCCGGGAAGGTTGGCATTGGTGTAGGCAAGTCAAGTTGTTGAAGAGAGTCATTGGCGAAGACGGAAGGTGATTTCATGATTCCTAGCTCCGTATCACCGTATTATCGTGCACAAGGATGGTGGTTTGTGCACATGTACAGGGTGTTGGAGAAGATCATTTGAGAAGAAGACTTTAGAGGAAGAAGGAAAAAGTGATGCTGCCATATCAGGTATGCATGTGTTTTAATTTCTTAAATTATGATGTTTACATATTTATGTGTTCTGATGTGCGTGCTTGTGGCTGCAAATATTTGTGTGCATGTATGTTACCAGTTTTAATGCGTGTCTTATATTCACTACAACGAAAATATCCTATTA
This sequence comes from Allium fistulosum, assembly GCA_030737815.1. Classification (NCBI taxonomy): domain Eukaryota; kingdom Viridiplantae; phylum Streptophyta; class Magnoliopsida; order Asparagales; family Amaryllidaceae; genus Allium; species Allium fistulosum. The sequence continues at coordinate 304,685,607 of CM060902.1, forward strand.
CAACTATATTTTTACAACTGTCATAAATTGCTAGTTGTAATAAAGGTTTTTTACAACTATTTTTTTCAGAAAGTTGTAATAAACCTACTTTCAACAACTCTTTTATTTTGCCAGTTGTAAGAGCATCTCCAACAGTTTGAAGTGCGGAAATTCGATTTTTCACACTCCAAAATGTTGGAGCCCTCATTTCTACAACAGAAATGAGGGCAGGCGCCTGTTGAACAGGCGTATGGGCATCAGACGTCTGTTCAACAGGCGCTAGGGCATCAGGCGCCTGTTGAACGGGAGCCCGTGTTCAACAGGCGCCTGTTTCAACAGGGCCCACTGTTGCTAGGCGCCTGTTGAACAGGCGCCTGAAGATGAGACGCCTGTTCAACAGGCGCCTAGCAACAGGCGTCTGTTAAACAAGCGCTTCACTCTATCCTGTATTCCCACCCCGAACCCCCTACTTTCTGCACTATTGTAAATTCTCACCCTCTGTTGGAGATGATTTCGAGTGCGGATTCGAGAATTTGTAACCTGTTGGAGATGCTCTAATATATACCTATTAAAACCTTTCTTTTTTACTAGTTGTAATAAATGTCTATTTTTAACAACTCTTTTTTTGGTAGTTGCAATATTTGCCTATTACAACCTTTTTTTACTAGTTGTAATAGATGCATGTTTTTAACAACTCTTCTTTATTGCAGTTGTAATAGGTGCCTATTACAACTTTTTTGTTTGCCCGTTGTAATAATAGTTAATTATTATAATTAAATAATAATACTTAATAATGAATAATTAAATAATTAATAATAAATAATAATTACTATTAAATAATAATAACTAATAACTAATTAGAAATATGAAATAATTAATATTAAGAATTACTATTCAGTATAATTAATAATTAATATAATAACTAATAAATAATTATTATTACTAGTTAATAATTAATAAATAAGAATTAATTTTTAGTAATTAATAATTAACATTAATAATTAGTAACTAAGAAATAATAACTAATAGTAATAATTAATATTTAATAACTGATATTCAAAAATATTTAATTATCAATAATAAATAAATAAATAATAAATATTTAATTAATAATTTATAAATAATAATCATTGTCAAATAATAGTAACTAATAATTAATAATAAATTCTTTATAATAAATAACGATAATTAAAAGTTAAAAATCAATATTACATAATAATAGTAATTAAAAATAAAATTGAATAATAATAATTAATAATTAAAATGAAAGAATAATAATTAATAATAAATAATAATTAAATAAATAATACATAAAAAATAATAATTAATAATAAATAATAATTAAATAAATAATACATAAAAAATAATAATTAATAAATAATCTTTAATAATTTAGAAGTAATATTTATTATTTAGTATTTAGTACTCATAATTTTAAAAATAAAATTTTGAGACTTCCATAAAATTCAAAAAAAAGATTGAATTTTTTTTAAAATATTAATAAATTTTAAATATTTTTTGAAATTTTCATAAAATTCAGAAACAATTTTTTTTCAAATTTTTAAATAAATTTATATTTTTATAAAATATTCAGAATCTTAGAAAATTCCAATGCCATTATTATTTTGGTCAGATAAATAATATATTTATAATTTATTTTTTTGAAACATAATATTACATAATTTTAAGCATTTCGTTTTTGGAATGGAGATTTCATTTGCAAGTTCCTTGTAAAATCACATCAGCAATTCGAAGCAACATGCAAAAGCTAATCTTAACCATCAATACTCTATCCACCATCATAATATTTTAATCCTTAGCGTTTTCCCGAAGTTTACCGTCAAAAGATTTGTTCTAAATTTTCATTTTCCCGCCAAGCGCCAAATTCCTTCCGCCAAATTTTCATTTTACTGAACATAAATCCCCAAATTTTCATCTTGCCTTCTCACTGTAATTCAGTTTCTCCTGAAGATAAACGCTCCACCGAAAAATCCCTACATTTAGAAAGAAAATCCCTTCGCCAACCGTCAAAGCTGCTTGGAACTTCGCCATTGTACAGAGATCTTTTTGTAGTTGCCTAAGTGCAAGTCTCTGCCTCACTACTGAAGTTGCTAAACAAATCACAACTGTGTCTACATTTAAAAACGCTTCTCAGATTGGATGGCCGAGCTCGAATTGTCTAAAGCTATCGTTAATTTTCTTCGTGCCTGAGTGTCTCGCATCGAACTTGCTTGATTTTTGACGTTTATTGCTAAGATAGATGTTTCGGTTAGTTATATTTGACTAAGGTTGCACTTTTTCTGTTTATGTAGGTCTTTATGATGCGGCAGCTTACCTGACAAGACTGCTGGTGATCAATGCTTGATGCAAATTTAGACATTTAGTACTAGTAATCAAACAAGGTGCTTATCCTAATATCCACTTGAAATTTATGTTTACAAAAGCTAATCTAAAACTGTAGCTGTGGGAATCATTTAGTACAAAGGGATTAATTTTTTACGTGTTTTTCAAAAAATAATTATTCCTTTTTATCCTTTTTTATAAAAGCGTATTTTCTATCTTTTACATAAGAAGTAAATTCTTTTATCTTCTTACTTTTGAAAAAAAGTAGTCTGCCTACCAAATTTGATGCTTTATACCATGTGTTTACATACTAAACAAAAAACAAAGCATATTGATTGTTTAATCCAATCCATGAGTTTAGTTTACTGCTACTACTAGATATTTTGACATTTTGAATTTATTGGATAATTTGACTTGGAACATAAATGCACTGTATTGGTACTTTGTAATGCTACACTGGATGATTTGGATAGTTTGGTTTACTGCCAGTACTGGATCTTTCAAGTGTATTTTGTTAACTTTTAACTTTTATTGGGCGTCTTTTTTAATCTTTTGTTCTCAGATAGTTTCATGTTTTTCAAAATTGTATCTTATTGGGATATTCTGGAATTTCTGTTGGTTTCAAATGTTCTATTTCATTTTATACTTGTAATTGCTTGCTGAGATTCTAGACAAAACTATAACTTTAATTTCTAGGCTTTGAGTCTCATCCTCAATATTTCTTTAAAATCTTGCCTTTTATTGTTCATATACCAACTAGTGGTGATTTTTAGAAGAAAGTTATATAACTTATATACATATTCATTTACTGGTGCAGGCAATTTCCATGTACAGTGCTCAAGTTTAGTGCTGCAGCATTTGAGGTAACTAGTTTCTGCATCTTTCTTCAACGTAGATTTGAAGCTTGAGTACCGATTTAAGCTTGGGTTTAATGTGGTGGAGAGGGGCTGTAGTAATCAATGGACACACTCTTTTGGGCATTGCAGTTTAAAACTAAATTGTACTCGCTTTGTTGTAGGTCTGTACACGTAAATGTCACCATATCATTGGTGTTTCTTATATTGGTGTTAAAAAGATTGAAAAGATTAATGTATTATTTTAGTTTGCTTTGATTCGGTTATTTGGTTTGTTTGATATATAAGTTTTGTGGATAATAATGTAATGTTTGAATTGCTTGCAATGTACTATTTTTTATCTTTTATTTATGCTTGTCTGTTGCTTGCTTTAGTTGCAAAATGTTTAGAAATTTATTTTTTTATTTTGCATTTGTTTTATCACAACTGCCAAAAGCAGTTATCAAAACTCATTTACAACTGCTAAGAGCAATTGTAAAAAGTCTTTTACAATTGCCAATAGCACTTGGAAAAAGGTCTTTTGCAACTGCCAATAGCACTTGTAAAACGGTCTTTTACAACTGTCAAAAGCAGTTGTAAAAATGTCTGTCTCTATTACAACTTTGGATATAACGACTGACGGGTGCCCGTTGTAATAGACCTATTACAACTGCTTTTGGTAGTTGCGAAAGGGTATTTTTGTTGTAGTGATTTAATGGTGTGTGAGATTAGGAGTAGGTCTGAGTGTTTTAGTAAGTGTGAGGAGATAGTGCGTGAGTATATTTTAGTGCAGATGTGTTGTATTTATTTGTGTTTATAGAACTACAAGTAAACTATGATTTGAAACTTAATTCTATAACATATAAAGCTACGAGTCCCCTTCTGTGCGTACACATCTTTTAGTCTCACTACTGACAAAGCCTTATGCACTTGAATCTTGGACCTTTACCAACCTAGGGCTACCGACGGAAGCATAGGACGCGACCCTACACCAGTCCCACTTCAATCTTATATGGTTTTAAATCTATGAGTCATATCTTTTTGATCAGTTTAAGGCATCCTAACATAATTGGTCTATCTCATCTTTTGGATGCTATTCTACTCACTTAGTAGTTTAGTCTGACCATACTCGCTACTAGAAACCGAAACTGGTAATTCTATTCCTAAATCCCTAGGTGCAATGTCGGGTAATGCAAATGTGAGTATTACAATTGATAAAACATGTAAATTTAACTGATCAAATCATAACAAGAACATATAACATTATCCATCAAATATGTTCAATCAATAATCATACACATATCAAAATTACTTAAGTTTAAGTAATATTTTCCTTTGACAAAATTTATATAAGATTGGGCTAAAATACTATATTATTTCCTTGAAATCATTTATCTTTATAATTGATAAACCACTTGAAATCATTCTTAAAACAAGTAAAACATAGCCCAATTACTTAGCCAAAACCTTGTGCCAAAGCACTATCATCTTTACATAGCATTCAAAACATTTGCTATTGAAATAAGGATGTTGAACTTCTAAGAAACATGGGTTATCAAGCGTTTAAGATTTTAGCTTTTGAAAATACGCTTGTTAACAAAACAGGGCTATCTGGCCTCTAAGAAACATAGGCTATCGAGCTTCAAAAACTTTAGCTTTTAAAACATACTTGTTAACCAAGCAAGGCTATCGGGCCTCTAGAAACATAGGCTATCGAGCCTTTAATTTATGTTCATAAAACACACTGCTTATTGAGCAACTAAAAACATAGTTATCAAATAGCTACAAGGAAGCTATCGAATCATTATTAAACACGAGGTGTCGAGCCTTTAAAACACATATGGTTTCGAGCCTCTAAAAATATGAGAGTTTCGATGCTTTAAAACATGAGGGTTTCGAGTCTTTAAAAACATGAGATCTCGAGCCTTTACAAAGCATTAGATATTGAACCATTATAAATATTGAGTATCGAATCTTTATAAAGCATAGGATATCGAACCCCAAAAACATAAAGTGTCGAACCCCTATGAAATCTAGTGCATCACATAGATATCAAGTATTTATCACATGCATTAGCTCTTATTGTTATTGAGTTTCTAGGGAATAGGGGTATCGCACCTCTACGATGGCAATTCAGTGATTGAAATAAAAACTGATTTATTTCCTTTTAAAGTTAAACCTTTCCACTAACTCTTGCCCCATGTCAAATTATTATTGGATTAAAAAATACTTTCCAGATCATTTACTGAAATTTTGGTAGTCTTCCTACTCCGTTAACTTTGCAAAATCAATATAATTAATATCTTTAACTCATATTAATATTATACATTTCTAGAATAAAAAATTCATAGAAAATCATAATAATTAGGGAAAAATCTCCAAAAATCTGAATTTCCATCTTCTTTCATATACAAAAATTTCGGGACCAAAATATTAATATAATTATTTTTAATATTTAAAAACCAAAAATATACACATTTTTCTTTTAGGAAATGCCTAAAATATTCATATGAACTTGGAAATTTACGAAATTAAAAACCCATCTCCAAAATAATATTTTACACAACATATTCAAAATTTCAAATCAACAGGAGATCAAAAACTTAGGTTTGCCTTAAAAACCTTAAATAATTCTATAAAATTCCAACAATTCATTATTCAATCCAATAATGATATTATCAATCCAAACATGACATATTATCACAACAAACTCGGAAACCAATTATAAATCTGAAAATAAAACATAACAAATGAGATGATAACTATTATTCACCTTAATTTGGATAAGAGAGATTGAGACTTGGGGTAGATTAATTCCTCTAAGCTTTCCACTTCGAATTCCTTAGATTTCTTCTTCTCTTCCTTTAGGTGATGGTCGGTCTCTATTTAGTTTGTTTAGGTTTTAGAAAATGAAATGAGAATGAATGAGAGAGGAGGGTTAAGAGAATGAAATAAGGGGTTATTCCCATATATTATGCCCTCTCATTAATCCTTTGTTATTCTATGTTTGAAACAATCTTATTAATTGATTAATTAAGGCATGATCCACTTATTTAACAAATCTCATTATCCTTATCACCTCATATTATTCTATTTAATTTATCTAATTAAATTTCCTAAATAATGTTAAACAAAAATTAGGGGTGTTACAGGCGCTCACATGTATAGGGTGTTGTGTACTAATACACATATCAGAAAATTATAATTTCACTCCCTTAGTCGGGCTAGTCTCATTTTGTCTCCTCGCTTTAGATACCGATGGAACCATATAGGGATGTTTACGCTTGAAATCTCAGCTTCCTTTCTAGAGACATTTCTCTAAAATTTGTACCCATTCTCACTATCTTGTGATTTGGAACTAATTTCAACTCTCCCAAAGAAAGTACTTGGTAAGATTACATTATATCGTTCTTTCTTGTTATACTTATATATGTAAACCTTTTGAAACCCTTTAGACACACACACATATTTCAAAAGTCTACTTTGAAAAAAACTTTTGAGAACCTTTTTGAAAAACCATTTCTTTAGTAACTTTTCAAGTACGTTCTCTCAATACGGTCCTAAGTCCTGGGGGATCTTAAACCTAAGCTCTAATACCAAATGTAACAACCCGCACCTTCTAACACACCGATCCACAACCCAATGTGACTTTTGGACTTGCGTCGTGCCAAGAAATACAAGCTGTTAGTTTTTTAAAACATTATATAACATAATTATAGGGTAATTTCTAAGACATTATACACTTTTAGATCTCACGGCGGAAGGAGCTAAAATATAAGTATTAAAAAATAGATATTTCAGAAAACAGTCTCCAAAATACTTTATTTTCCATATACACTGTTCCAAAGTACAATATATGTTTTATAGACTTTTAATACAGTAAGTAACTGCATGATAAACAACAAAGAATATGAGAACTCCAACATGAAGCTCCTTTCTCCACGTACTATGCCCATTTAATTGCTAACCTGCCATCCCATAGTGGGGGAAAATGAAAAGGAGGGAGTGGGTTAGACAAAAGTCTAGTGGATGAGTACAAGTTTAATATATGATAATCATATGCTGTTACCTCAATACTACTCTAGATGACAAAGGGTGTGATACAAGTGTCTGTGGATCCTTAAGGTTTGCTACCTAAAGGTTCTTGTCTAATACATTCCTACACTACAATTTGTGTAGGCTAATACAATGGATCGAACTAAGGATCGAATCTCATGTCTAACGACTGGTCATCGCTTCTAGAGCTACTCAATATAAACAGTGCCACTAGGTTACTAAAAAATGAAAACACCGCCCCCTTGGCTACTACATGGAAACACCGCCCCTTTGGCTACTAATCATGAAAACACTGCCACTAGGCTACTGTGGGCTAAATTCCTACTGCTATTACCGCCACTAGGCTACTGTGGGCTAAGCTCCTATTACTATCACTGCAATTAGGCTACTGGAAATTATTCCCCTTCACTACACCTAGAGAGAGAGAGAACATGAAATTTCGACCCGTCAGAATGTCTTATTGCCTGCATTCACTTCCACCCCTCGATCGTAATGTTGGACGCTTATTGCATGCTCTGGGTCCTCCTCTCTAATTGTGCCATATGCATCAGGAATTTGTTAATACTATGACGGACCGACTCCATCAAACATCTGGGCCAACTGCACGTCCACCGTTGGAACCTCCTGTGAGTGTCATTTGTGAAAAGATACCGCCTCAAAGTGATTACTATTCTAAATTGGGTAGATAATAATTCATCCAATTGCCTAACAATTCATCCTACAAGTCCTAACATGCATCCAATTGCCTTTGAATAGGCCATTAATAATTCACTTTTATATTTTTTAGTTATATATTTAAGCCTTAGGCCGAGGTTCAATTTGTCAGTTTTCTAACGAACAGTCGACTGCCTATACCCAACTGTCGACTGCTACCGGTCGACCGCCAGGGTTTCCAGGTCGACTGATCATTAGTAAAAATTAGGGTTCTGCATGCCTCAATTGTCAGTTGCTTATTCATGTCGTTTGCAGTGTTTAACTAACCCTAATTTACTAATTAACTGGTTGAATTGTCAAATTACAATTCAATTTATGGTATTGCAAATTTGATAAAATAATATGTATCTAGACAATTAAATAAATTAGCAAGTTACTGCAATTCCAATTCTAGGATTTTAGATTCAAATATAGGGTTTATCAATTTATTCACAAGAGGAGTATATTAGCATCAAGTTTGGTTTAGCAATAACAGTAAATTAAATTTTCATCTAGGTTACAAGTTTCAATTTAGGGTTTCTAACATCATCCTAGATCATAGAAAATATATCGATTTTAACTGTAATTAATCACGTAATTAGATTTGTTCCTACTCACCTCATGCCTAAGCTCTTCCTATTGCTTTGCTTGAGAATTGTCCCTCTGAATGATAGCTCCATTTGTCCCATCTAGATCCAATCGCTTGCACTCTTTTAGGTTGATTTTATTTTAGAGGAGAGGTTGGATTTTGGCAGCTTTTTATTACAGTAATTGTTATATTGATTCTAGGGTTAGGGTAGGCTTGCTTAGATAGGGGCTGGGAAAGTGTTTGGAGCATTGGATTTGGGTTGGAGAATATTTGTTACCATCTCAAACGGTCATCCAAAATGTAGCCATGAAGCATCAATCACAACCGTCCACAGAACACGCTCTAGTTCCCTATTTTTGCAAGTGCATGGTCGACTACTTAAGGCCCATAGTCGACCTATATCGGTCAACCATGACATGCCAAGGGTCGACCTGTGTATTTATTTATTTTTTTCAAATCTTTTGATGCCCGTAACTATCCCGTACAAACTTTCCGAAGTGTTACATACGAAAATCGCCTAGAAAATTTCCACGAATGCAATGGTGCCAGCTTCATAGCCAAATTCGAAAGTCTATGGAAATTTTCTTTTTAGTCCTTGTTTTAATTAAATTTGCTTTTCTTATTAAATTTCTGTTCAAATTTATATTGAATTCTTGTTAAATTTTTCGTAAATTCCTAGGATGTTATAATCCATGTACTTGCCATCAAATCACATAAAAGTAGCAAAAATTAGCAAAAGTTTTCTCTTTAATTACATTTCTAATTGTTTCTAGAAACTCCTAATGATATTTAAGCTATTAAATTTGTTTAGTGCTAAATGAATTCCTATTTGCTATACGTGTATACGAATGTATGTGTGTGCAACAACGTGGCAACAACTTTCATTTGGTAAAAAGTCGAAAATCCAAACGAATTTCGGTCACATTTTCAATTTCTCACCGACCATTTATTTATGTAAAAATATTTACAAAATGATTTTACCATTATTATTTATTAGTTAAAAGGAGTTTAATAATGCTATTAAATCCGATTAATTAATATTAAATTCATAATTCAATTATTTAAATAATCCATATATTTAAATATAAAATGTTCACATTTTCGAGATGTTGCATTCTTCCTTCTTTAAAAGAATTTCATCCTCAGAATTGTCACAGAGAGGAGAATGTAATATCCCTAATTAAAAATCAAATTATTTACTTGAATTTCAGTAATCTGAATATTTGTTTTTATAGAAAATCCATATTAAAAGCTGTAACACAAGTACAGAGAATACTTTATAATAAAATTCTACGCATTCAATCTTTCAAATGATAAATTTAGAACTAAATACATGGGTTTTATATTCAAAATATATTTTCAAATTCCTCCAAAGAGAAATATATCAAAACCAAAATCAATCATGATAAGAAGGGAGCTCCTCCTACCGAAGTATGGTATAACTCTAGAATCAAAACAATACGGAGCATCCAGTGGTATTTCAGTTCCTCCCTAAACAATAACTAGAGTAAATAAATATACTTGCCGAGTCTTCCACATCGGGAATCCCCCAATCGCCCAACTTTAGTCATAACAAAAATATTTGAAAACTTACTTCACAATAACTCTTTTCAAATGTCCTAAAATAATAATACTTCACCAAAGTTTAAAATAATAATATTATTACTTCTTTCACAAATTCTTTCGAAATCACTAGGATTTAAGTCCTAACAAACAATAATTTAAAAATCCTTTATTTATAAATTCATGCTTTATAAACCATAGTATATAAAATCACATTGTCAATCAAGTCAAATTCCATAAAGGAATAAATTGACACTTAACATTATTTAAAATGTTAAATGACTAACAAACAAGATTTAGAATTTTGCTTAGGTTCACAACATTCTCGATCGTCTAAGGATATAGTTATTTTTCTAAGCATGCCATTATGCTCATCAGCCTTTGGTTGTGGCTTAGAAGATTATTTAAGCTACCTCAAAAAAAATTGAAGTCACTACCTAAACTTCCCTAAGCCACACAACATAGTATACAAATATATTTAAGCCCGTACGATGTACACCGATCATCCGTACGCAATATCTGATCTGATCACTTGCTCGAATACATAAACTTTACTTCTGAACTAGTATTGCTCACTTGAACTCTCTAGTGAGGACTCCAATCAGGTTCCTCAATTAGAAACCTTTGTTCCCCTTACATAGCTATATACTATAATAGAAAACCTTAATATTATATCAAGAATCCGAATCAAGTGTTCACCATCAAGAATCAAGTGAGAAATCCTTGTTCGGACTAGTGTAAATCGCCTTGAAGTTATGTACTCGAATCCTAGATCAAGAACCATGCAAATAAAATGATCTACATACAACTTACGTATTTAATCCTATTAGTTTCATAACTACACCAATCCTTTTCTAAATCACTTTAGTTTTCATTTATAGTATTTCATTCAATACTAAAATTATTTATGGATCATTTCACAAATTTCCACTTAAGTTTATGTTAATTAGGTTACTAACCCAACAGAATTCAAAAGGAGTTAGAACATTCAGATTAAGTCAGAAAGACCCAAAAATTGATCCGAAGGCCTAAAAGTATAAGACAAAGAAACACAAGAAGTTTGGTCCAGAATTACGCTAACTTTTCGGATCGGTACCGATCCGAAAATTTGGCTCGTGGTTTCTTCTGACCATTTGCATTGCACTCCTATGCCTCTACTAAGCTCACCTATCAAGTTTGGTAACATTCAAAGCAACCAAGCTCAACAAGTGAAGACTCGTTTGATCCATTCAAAAATTTATACCCGCTTTTGGATCGGAACAATTTAAAATGGACCTACAGAGCTCATACGGACTTGCATTGACTTGAAATTTGGGGGGGACACTTAGAAAACATAAAAGAAGGATCATACCAAAAATGAAGTCATTTGGACAAGACAATTTTGATCGGCATCGATCCAAACTCATCGGATTGTCCAATCCATTTATGGTGGGCCCCACCAACTATGATCCATAGTGTAGGTCGTACACTTCCTCTAGAAGCTACCTGCAAAGTTTCATCTGATTCCAATAAGTTTGAGTGAGTTATGGCTGGATCTCCTACTACCCAAAAGAAGATTCAAAAATAAGCTAAGGGTTTGGATAACCGCTGATCCGACTTAATTGGATCATCACTGATCCAAATACTTAGCTCAGATCCTCATGAGATCTGATTTTAAGGCTATCTTACTCATGTAAATTGCATCTATGAAGTTTCATGTCATTTGGTTAAGTATTGAGTAGGTTATGGATGGATCTTCTATGAAGGGATGGATTGGATGATCTATGAAGATGGATGATTAAACTAACTCCAAACGACTTGATATTTGGGCAAGGCACTCAATTATAGGACAAGGAAGACAACCAAATTAAGAAGACTCAAAACTTGCACAACTTTTCGGATCGGTACTGATCCGATCCGATCGTATCGGTACCGATCGGAAAAGTTAGCTCCAAATACCCCCAAACTCCCTGAGCGACCTCTGCATGATGCCTACAGGCTTTTGGTAAAGTGGCTTTGACCCAAGTGCTCTCTAACCCCTATAAATACCATCCTTTTTACAACAGTTAAAGGGATCGGATCTCTGCTAAAGCTCTGCCATTATTTCTTCACTCTTCTTCTCCCACATAGCAGCCATTAAGGGACAATTGAGATCCTCCTTTTGTCTCTAACAATGGTGGCTTGATCTAATCTAGGAAAGGAGAATTATACTGTAATCTAAACTCTTTTGTAATAGCATTTGATCAATAAAAGAATCTATAAAGTGGACGTAGGCTTTATTAACAGCCGAAACATTATTAAAATATCTTGTCTCTTTACCTTTTCTGCTATTTGCAATTGTTTTTTCTATTTTATTTGCCTTGATACACAAGGCTGGTGCTTTCACACTCAAACCAAGGTGTTGATCCATTTTTTGTGTTAAAATTTTAGTGCTTCACTAAGAACCTTGAATGAGATCTGAAGAATTAAAGTTTGAATCTAAGTTTTAGAGAAGATGAGTAGGCTTAATACTAGATCTGTAGCAAGTCAACCGGAGTCTGGGGGCAGTCAGGAGGTGTCCTCAATTTCTCATCAACCCAACTTTGTGATTAGAGAAGAAATGGAAAGGATGATGAAGGAGATGCAAGATGAGATCTTGTCTAGTTAACAAGAGATGATGGATAACTTCTTCTAGAGGATGGACCAGCAAGGGATAGCTAGATCTGCAGGGAATATAAATCAAACTCCAAGAAATAACAACAAGAGCTGCTGGAGCTAGATTAGAACAGGCTGGAATACTGCCTCCACAACTAGAACAATCGATACTTGGGGGCAACGCTGGAATCAACAATAGGACCCAATATAGGAGCATCTAGAGTTAGAGTAAAACAAACTGAAACAATGCCCACACGACTTGGGAGCACAATAGATTTGGATCTAGGATGAACTTTAAAGCCTGGAATGGGTGATGTTGGAGCAAGAGTAGCAAATCAAAGTACGAATACATGACCACATGAGCCAAAACCAGAAGCCCAAAGTTGGAACATGAGGCAGATTCGTCCCTTACTCTTTGCCTTCTGCTTTTTCTGCCTTCAATAATGACCCCAGACCGCTTAGACGTGTGCTATACCTAGATTGGTTCCTTGTAGCACTCTGAGTCGAATATCTACGATAACTGCTTAGGGTAATAATCTTAAACCGCTTGGACGTGCATAAAACCTAGATTGGTCCCTTGCCATGCTCCGAGTTGGATGTCTGGGATAAACATTTAGGATTTTTGCTTATATAATTTATGCTTGTTTTCTTTGATTTGAAATTTGAATTTTGTAAAATCCAAATTTAATATGATGAATGATTTTGAATGCCATAGAGTACCGACCGAAGAGACGGGACCGGAGTGCAAGGTGCAAGTCCTCTTGTCGAAGAGCGAGTGGATGGAATTGTACGATATCGAACGCCATAGAGTCCCAACCAGAGAGACGGGACCGGAGTGCAAGAAGTAAGTCCCCTCACCAGAGAGTGAGCGGATGGGCTTACTTAATCCCTCTTAACTTAATAAGCAAATGATCTGGAGAGATCATCCCCCTGAACATCGAATGCCAGAGAGTCCCGACCGGAGAGATAGGACTGGAGTGCAAGAAGTAAGTCCCCTCACCGATGAGTGAGCGGATGGGCTTACTTAATCCCCCTTAACTTAATAAGCAAATGATCTGGAGAGATCATCCCACTGAACCAACAAACGATCCGTAGAGACCTTTCCCTAAACTATACATCTCGCGCATTAAACTTAATCGGTCCGGAGAGATCGAACCTTAAAATAGATTTGATTTTGCGAAAAGGATTTGAATGCCTTACAAATAGAATAAAATGGATAAATCATGGATAGACACAGGATGATTTTGATATATGATGTGATATAATATGATATCGATATATGATATGATATGATTTCGATATATGATGTGATTTTGATATATGATATTATAACTCTGAATTAAATCTTAGTGGTAATGAAGTAAATCCCGGATGAACACGGGACGGTTAGAGATGTGTAATGTAGTTAAAGATATGTGATGTAATTAGAGACATGGGATGTAATACTCCAAATGAAACTGGAATGATTGTGATGTATATATTGCAGTTAAGTTGAGTCTAGAGTCTTAGGCTATAACAGGTTTGGAATGACTTGTGATTGACGAAAGAATCCAAAGGAACTGGACGTTTCACCAAGGCTAATGCAGCTGGAAAGCTCAACAATCAAAGACTCGTTGCTGGCACTTGTTCTGGAGCAAAGCACGCCTTTCATTCAAAAGGCGTATTTTGGGGAGCGAGTGTTAACAGGGTTTTTAACCTAATAGAATTCATAAGGAGTTAGAATATTCAGATTAAGTCAGAATGACCCGAAACTTGACCCGAAGGCCTAAAAGTACAAAACAAAGAAACATAAGAAGTTTGGCTTAGAATTACGCTAACTTTTCGGATCGGTACCGATCCATCCAATTGGATCGGTACCGATTTGAAATGTTGGCTCATGGTTTCTTCTAACCACTTGCATTGCACTTCTATGCCTCTACTAAGCTCACCAATCAAGTTTGGTAACATTCCAAGCAACCTAGTTCAAGAAGTGTAGACTCATTTGATCTATTCAAATATATACCCGCTTTTGGATCGGAACAACTTAAAATGGACCTACAGAACTCATACATACTCGGATTAACCTGAAATTTGGAGTGGACACTTAAAAGACGTAAAATAAGGCTCATACCAAAAATGAAGTCATTTGGAAAAGCCAATTTGGATCGGCACCGATCCAAACTCATCGGATTGTCCGGTCCATTTACGTTAGGTCCCACCACCTGCAATCCATATTGTAGGTTCCATACACCCTCTAGAAGTTACCTGCAAATTTTTGTCTGATTCCAATAAGCATTGAGCATGTTATGGATGAATCTCCTCCAAATTGAGCTAGTTTGATGGATCAGATCCGACCCACCTAGGATGGACCCCATTCTCATGAGATCCGATTTGTAGGCTCTCCTACTCATGTATATTGCATGTTTGAAGTTTTGTGTCATTTGGTTAAGTATTGAGTGAGTTATTGATGGATCTTCTATGAAGGGATGGATTGAATGATCTATGAAGATGGATGATCAAACTAACTCCAAACGACTTGATATTCGGACAAGGCACTCAATTATGGGATAGGAAGACAATCAAATTGAGAAGACTCAAAAATTGCACAACTTTTCGAATCGGTGTTGATTCGAAAAGTTAGCTCCAAACACTCCCAAACTTCCTGAGCGACCTCTGCATGATGACTACAGGCTTTTGGTAAAGTGGCTCTGGCACAAGTGCTCTCTAACCCCTATAAGTACCATCCTATCTTCAACGGTAAAGGGGATCGGATCTCTGCTAAAGCTCTACCATTATTTCTTCACTCTTCTTCTACTACATAATAGCCATTAAGGGACAATTGAGATCCTCCTTTTGTCTCTAACAATGATGGCTTGATCTAATTTAGGAAAGGAGAATTATACTGTAATCTAAACTCCTTTGTAATAGCAGTTTATCAAAAAAAGAATCTATACAGTAGACGTAGACATTATTAACAGCCGAACCACTATAAAAATCTCTTATCGCTTTACCTTTTCTGCTATTTTCTATTGCTTTTTCTATTTTATTTGCCTTGATAAACAAGGTTGGTGCATTCACACTCAAACCAGGGTGTTGATCCATTTTTTGGGTTAACAGTTTATAAACATTTTATAAAGACACATCTTTATAAAACATTAAATTAAAAACTTACTCCACTCTTATTTACTTGTATAATACGCTTCTATATACTAAGAGCATATACAAAATGTTAATTCTATTTTACTTTTCAAACTTTAGATGATGCCCAAACATAATATGGGTCTTAAAACTGAGTCGACTGCTTTGACCTCTTTACCTATCCGGTCCAGTAAGTAGCTAAGAAGAGTGGGATGCTAGTATCCAAACTCAGTCCTAGAGTCTACTTTTCCCTTAACATCCCCAGGTAAAGATGTTTATTAGTTGGCCTGATGACATCAAATAGTTTATATGACTTAGATGTTTAAATAAATATATGGTTTTAATAAAACAAAGTTTATTAAAACCCTCTTATCCAATCTAACCTATTTAAAAACTTATGTTAAATTATCTCTTTTCTATCCAAGATTTAAAAAAAATTTATCAAAACATTCTTTTATCAAAATACCTTTTATTTTAAATCATTACCTTTAAGGAAACTTAAGAACCAAATACCAAGTTTTTATTTCAAAACCCTTTTTGAAATTATACTGCATGTATTTCTATATATTAAATAACCATAACAATTTATTCACTAACGCTTACTTTGGGATTGTTCGGATTCGAACTCATTTTGATCGCATAATGATAAAGAGAATAACTTACTAAGTGCACTAAATTTTCGCCTAATTAAACATTCGATCGTCACTTAGAAGATTATTCAAATCATCACAAAACTAATTAAGATGTTTTTACTGAACTATCCAAAGAAAATGTATGTTTCTTAAAAATTCTCTTTGAAATATTTATATTTATAAATACTTCCAAGTAATACTACCTTTACTTTTTTCAAAATCCTTTTGAAATCATTCCAAGTAATACCGTGATTAAATTCTCAAAAACCCTTTTTACTTATAAAACACCCTTTATAAATCATATAAATCATTTTGTATACTATACTCATATAAAATGTGCCTTTAAAGTCATCTTATTTTATAATAACTTTCCTTTATTTTAATAAAATTTTCATAAATTTGTATCCTCTAAATGTCATATCTTCCCGTTTAGATGATATTAAACAATTTTATTAAAAGATAACTTTTAACTTTACATTTTCACCAAACACCTTATAGTCAAAATGTGAAACTTAATTCACGAGGGGTTCATTTTAGTACACTCACAATTTTCAAAACAATAAAATCTCATAAACTAGTCAAGCATAAATCAACGATCAACAAACAATAGTCAACGGTCCTAAAGTACTTGAGCATGACAACCAAACAACAATGAAAATATATTATCATTTTCCAAAAACAAACGCACCATAAATAACTATATAACTTTGAAAATTATTTCTTATATATATAATATATATAATCCTAGTAAAATGTTTCATTTACCAATTTTCAAAAATCAATATCATATATGTTTGCCTTGTTCAAGTGTAAAGAAATCCCTATCGACACCATGGCGTCCCTTGTCTCGATCAGAATTCATAAACCACTTAACAGAAAAATTAAAAAAATATGTTTTTATAGCAACAACAAATGCGCTCTCGTATATATAATACTCTCAACTCATTCTAGGGTTTCACTTACCTTATTTCTAATGAGTCATACCCTAACAAAGACAAGGTTCTCGCTTAACCTTCAGCACTGATACCACCTGTAATAACCTGTCTTTTTGACCTTCGAAAGTCAACACTTAATACATCCATGGTATTCAAATGCCAAGCATCCAAGTGCCAAAAAGGCAGATTGTTATGGTAAAATAAAACAAAAAGAATATGGGAAACAAAATCTCACAGTGAAACGATAACATATAATATAACAAAGACAGTAAAAGCTATCACTCTAAGATACATGGTATATCAGGATTAAAAACAAACATTATCATCCTGGACAGTTATAACTCTCCAACCTTACAATTACTGATGGGTATACATAATAATATAGCGGTAAATAAAAATACTACAGTAGGTGAACATCCAACTCTTCTCCATGAGCTCCATGTCCCACCAATGACAATTTGGACAAAACTAAGTCTGACTTGAGCATTATAATAAAATAACACCCGGATCAATTTGGAAAACCAGTGTGAGTAAACTTTAAAAATATAATGAATCATATAAAAATTTATGAGACCGTGCCATCAAAAATAGAATGGGTTTTACCTCACAATAACAACATTCGTATATGAAAGAATGGAAACAAACAAAATTAAAATCCAAATTTAAAGAATGGATCTAAATAATTAAACATAGAGAAGGACACTAGGCACTTATCGATGCAATTAAGAAAACAATTCAAATATTTGAATCAAAACATGGAAAAAAAAAATTTCCAACAATGACAAGAAGAGTGCACCCCCTTACCGAAAGGATACATCTAGCAAATATACTTGAGAGGATCATTTACTCTATGACTCTCTTAGACACGTCCAAGCTGGACCCCACCAACCTTACCGAGATTCCGAGTATTTCACATCTCCACGTGCATACAACCGAATCCAATCTAGAGTAGATGTGAAGATACCCTAACGGGAGGAACCCCACATAGCTTGGCTTCCACTTGCACTTTGGTTTTAGTCATTTACGACAAAGGATATCAATGCCCTAAACGAGCAAAAAATCATCTTAGATTGACGAAACACAAAGAAGATAGCAAAATCGGTAGTCAAAAAATCAACTATCGAGAATAAAAAATGATCGTATATGGAAATTAAATCTCATACGCTTATCACCACTTGTCGATTTCAAACTTGTAGTATCCTTCAGTTAACAATGAAGCCGGACTAGTTGGGGCATTGTTGCCTCTCGGAGCTTGCCTCAACGTACATTCTTAACTTTAGAGATAGTGACGAGTTTCCATAGCTTGACGTTTAGTGTTAAGTTTATGCCTAAATCCTTTCCATATAAGTGATATCGCTTATGGAAATTAAATTTCATACCCTTATCACCAAACTTCGATTTCCAACTCGTACTATCCCTCGCTTAAAAACGAAGCCAGGTAAGTCAGGACAGTGGCTGCTCTTGGCCTTGCCTAAACACTGGTTTTTAAATCTCACATATAGTAACGAATCTACTTTCTCGATGTTTGGTATTAAGGATAATACTAAATCCTTTACATGAATGAAATCAAACTTTTAAACATTTGACTCACACATGTACTTGATTTTCACATCACAAATATTTGTAAAACACTTTAACAACACTTCTTTAGAATATTACTCTAAAGAGCTAATTATATTTCTATGTGTATCAAAAAGAAGCGTTACAAAAATGTCATTAATACATTGTTTACTATAAACCCAAAATCAATTACACCTAGCTTTATCATTAAAACAATCTTTTTAAAGACCTTTTCATTTATAAAATATCATTTATAAATCAACTTATTATTATCTTTAAAACAAAACTCCTCCAAAAATTTAAGAATAACAACACTTATTAAGTCAAGAAACTAGTTTTCTTAATAACTTTCTTAATAACTTTACTAAATCATTTATTATAACAAAAGTGTTATAATCCATGAATTCTTTCTTGATTTTCAGAAACCATGTATCACAATAACGATGTTGTAATCGATGCTTCCTTTTCACTTTCAATAAACACTAAAATACTTGAAATATAGTTTTTTAAAACATTCATTTCAGATTGTACTTGGAAAATCTTGAGTTTAAAATATATTAAAAACTCAAACCCATTTCCTTTCCTTATTTTGAAATAAAAATTCTTCTTTGATAATTTATATTAAATCATTTAAAATATACATAAATTTCAAACCACTTTTAAAACACTTAAATGTGTTGTAGAAAAGTTCACTAAAAGGATTGAAGAAGAAAAATCAAGGTTAAAACCATTTTCATAAAAGTTGGAAATAGTGCCGCAATATTGCCGCTAAAAAGAGTATTGAAATTTCCTTTAAACCAATTCTTTTCAAATTGGAATTTTTTCCATGTTTTACAAAGTTTGAATACTATATTTTATTCTTAGAACAACATACTATGAGTCTAGTATGCATTCAATAAAATTTAGAGAATTTTGAAGTCGACGAATTCCATTTGAAAGTTGTTTTAAAACTTGGCTTTCGAATTGCAAAACCACGACCAAAACTTTTATAACATTTTAAACACTTTGAATTAGGTGTTATAACCTTTTCTGTGCCAGAAAAACTTGGTTTAAATAATATTTTAAAAGTGCAAAAGCATGACCAAATATTTAATGATGCAAACACAAGCACAAAATTTAAAACACAAGATTTGAAGAGATGGGATTCCAAATGCAATAAAGCGATTACAAATCGTGAAAGCGCGATTATTCCACTATTCAACATTTTTGGTACTTTAACATCTCAACCAACAACCAAACGTTTATATAAGCGAAATGCATATAAAAGGAAATCAATAATGGCGAGAGACCCCTTAGGGTCTCTTTACAAAGTCGCTTGTAAATCACATACATGTATGTTCTTCGAAGTGTTCTATAGCGACCTATTCGCTACGGTAATACTTCAACTTCCTCTTGCTTTTTGTCCCCTGGAAAACAATGGTTATTTATGCCATTCGCTCTAAGCAGGAACAAATCCAAATAAGCAATATGCACAAGTATAAACAACAATTTATATTTTACAATATATTGTCAATTTTAAAACCACTTTAAAGTGGGATTAACTCACTTTCTTCAAACCAAGTTCAAGAAAAAAGACCTAAGCTTCCTTCCTTGACCAAGAAATGACCAAAGCAACCTCCTTTCCTCATCGTAGCTTGACTCAAAACTCGGGAACCTCCCTACTTATGCACGATCCAACCCTAAATAGGGATGTTTGGTTTCAAACTCTTCAACTTAGAGAAGGTGATAATGATGATAATATTATTACAAGCTTATACAATGATTTATAGAAGGAAAGGTTATGTTTTGACATGGGTTTATTATAGAAAATGAATGGAGAAGATGGAGAAAAAGAAAGAACAAGAAAATAAATGGAAAAGGCAAAAAGAGAAATGAAGTAAGGTGCTTCTTTTATAGAATTGGAAATGTGGCAAATTACTTTACATACCTTTTTGCCTAAAGACTACCCTACCCTTGCATGAATTCAACCAAGGTACACCTCTCCAAGTGATCCATGTACTTTCCATCACATCACATAAAAAGTAGCAAAAATTAGCAACACTCTTCCCTTTAATTACATTACTAATTGTTCCTAGAAACTCCTAATGATACTTAGGCTATTTAATTTGTTTAGTGCTAAATGAATTCCTATTTGTTATGTGTGTACACAAATGTATGTGTGTGCAACAATGTTGCAACGACTTTCATTTGGTAAAAAGTTGAAAATTCGAAAAACGAATTTCGGTCACATTTTCAATTTCTCATCGAACTATTTATTTATGTAAACAAATTTACAAAATGAGTTTACCATTATTATTTATAATTAAAAGGAGTTTAATAATGCTATTCAATCCATTTAATTAATACTAAATTCATCATTCAATAATTTAAATAATCCCTATATTTAAATATAAAGTGTTCACATTTTCTTACAATGTGCTTTGATTTGTTTGTTATGATACTAGTGTATACTTGGATCTGTTTACAGATTGCTTGTTCTGTGTTGTGAATCAAGTTAAACACCCTATTGTTTCTTTCACGTTAGATACACCAAGTAGTAGTTGATAAACAAATTTGGCTATGCCACTACTTTTGTTATTTGCTGTGAATCTGAGATTAATGGGATTGATCTCAGATTCAAGTAATAGTAGTTCTATTTGCGCCGCTGGCCACTTTAGTTGTAATCGACACCATTTCCATATGTAAGCCGAAAATTTACACTTAAAAAACAGATGTTCCATATCTTCAACTTGTTCACAACATAGAACACAATCTGGACTGACATTTATATGTTGTTGGATTAATCTGTGTTTGGTTGGTAAATAATTATTAATAGATTTGTACAAACACACAGCCATCTTAGGAATATGGATTTTGTGACGGACCAATTTAGCCTAAGATTTGTTCTCTTCACCTGTTCTGATTGCATTACACATATTTTGAATAGGCCTAGACCCAATAATCCTCAGTTCGGTCATTGTAGATACGTTATGACTCAATTTCTTGTCTACTTGAAGCGAAAAAACTGAAATTATTTGTTCTCCAAAATTGACCATTTACAATATCACTCACTGTCGCCCTCTCGCTCCTCGTTATGAAAGCTAGATTATTGTCTAATCTATTAATAAATCTACCTCCTTGTAGTCAAGGTTCATACCATAGAGATGTTGGCATATCATCGACAGTCCTCTTTTTTATACATTTCTCTGCTAAATGTCTCACACCCAGAACAAATTTCCTTATGCCTAAGACGTCGCTTCTAATATCTAGTTCCCATAATGATTTTTTTTAACGTACTTATCCTTCATCAGTTTTGCCCAGATACCTTGTTGGTTTACGATTCTCTACAATAATCTAACTCTCGTTGCATTATTTATGTCTTCTAACTTTTGTAACCCCATTCATCCTTCTTCCTTAGGTACACATACGGTTTCCATGGGACTTTGCTAGTCCTGCGCTTCCATAAAAAATTTAGACACACATATTTTATCTTTTTTATCGTCCCTATGGGTAATTTGAAAACATTGCAACCAGTATCCAACAATGGGGTATATCGATGATTGAATAAGCTCTATGCGACCAGCAGTACTTAGAACGCTAGTTTCCTAACCTTCGAACCTTTTTTTATCTTATCTAATAGAATGTTGCAATCAGTATCCCTAATATTTACTCTGGTTAGAGGGTTCCTATATATTTCATCGAAAGTGAGCCTTGATCAATGTTTAGTATGTCTGTTATTTCCTCTTTACTGGCCACCCCTTCCCCAAAGAAAACTTGTGATTTTTCACTATTTAATCATAACCCTGAGCTATCATGAAAACATTTAAACACCACTTTTATAGCTTCTGCTGCTCTTAAGTCAGCTCTTGAAATAACTAGGAACGTCGTCTACAAAAATAATATGGGTCAACACATTTTCACCACAAATGGGTTTAATCTCTCCAATACCAACTTTTCGTCCATTAACAACAAGAAATATTCCATAATTGTGGTGAATAAGAAAAGAGATAATGGATCTCCTTGCCTTAACCCATTAAACCTGCTAAAAAGCCCATAGGACAACCTTGGTTTCGAATAGAAAAGGTTATGGAAGAGATGAATTCCTCAACAATTTGATCCACTTATCGGCAAAGTCCATACTGCTCATCATATGCACCACAAATTGTTTATCCACCAAGTCAAAAGCTTTGCAAAGGTCCACCTTAATGCACTTGTTTTTGTTATCTCTCCTACCAAAGCTCCTGACTACTTCATGAGCATACATAATACCATATCCAATACACCTATATTGGATAAATGCAAATTAGTTTACTGATATTAATGAATCCATGAGCAGCTTGAGATTATTATAGCATGCAATATGGCAAAAATGTTGAATAATATATGCTTTTGTGTTATTGGGAATTAAGTGTAAAAACATGTGATTGGTTTCTTTTGGAATCTTACCATTTTCAAATGAATTATTTAACATTTGCGCTAGAAGATCTTTGATTTGTTCCCAATGAATTTTGTAGAATTTTTCACTAAGTCCATCTAGCCCAGGGGCCGAATCATCTTTTATACCCATTGCGGCATTTCTAATTTCTTGCATATCAATTGAGTCATTTAGGAAGTTTTTCCCATATTCTGAGATGACAGCTTTACAAACTATTTTCGATAAGGCTTTACACTTTCTTTGATTAAACAATACGCATAGTACTTGATTGTTTTTCACCGAATTCAGTCTGATTTATTCATAATTCCTCCTCAGTCGAAATTCCTCTATTCTAGTTTTTTAACTTCTTTTACTAGACGTTTTGCATAAAAGAATGTTGAAGCCACATCCCCTAGCTGAATCCAATCACGTTTTGCCTTCTGCTTTACATCAATAAGTTCTTTCTGAATAGCTATCTCCAGCTTCCTTTTCATAACTTTCAGTTCTTCTTTAGGACCATTTGATTTATCCAACACCACCCTCATTTGTAGTTTCACGCATTACGAATGGAAAATTCCACTTCCTTTTTGGTGTCATTCTACCCTTTCGACCATTGTTGTAGAATCTGTTTGACAACTTTTAGTTTATATAGAAATGCATACATTGGTCTTCCTGCAACTTCGGTGTTCCGTGCATGAATGAACTGATCATTATAATCTTCAAACAATGCCCAGTGATTCATGTATCTGAATGGCTTTGACATAGAGTTTGTTTGATCAATCAAAGATAGTAGAATAGGGTTGTGGTCGCTTACTCCAAAGGGAAGGTAGACCGCCTTTGTGTTGTTGAACATGTGCATCCATTGAATATTTTAAAACAAACCCATCAATCTTCGTCATTATATTTTTATCTGGCCTGACAAACATGAGAAATTATAACCATCTATTTGCATTTCAATAACTCCCGGTCTGTTGACCCGGTTATTCATTTCTACCAACTTACTAAATGGTATTAGATTCCTACCTAATTTGTCTTTGTGTAACAAATAAAGTTGAAGTCTCCCAAGATTGTCTATGGTCAAAACATTCTATACGCATCTTCCTCGAGGTCCATCCAGAACTTTTACCTTAGAACCTCAAAGTTTTGTGCATAAATAAAAGTACAATTACATCTCAAACTCCCTACATTTATCAGTTAGATCGTTATGTGTTTATAACACTCCGTAAAAATTAATAAGAAATTAATTAATTATTAAATTAATAAGGTTAATAAACGAAATTTTGTAGATATTGGAATTTAGCCACAAAAGTTGTGTTGTTGTGTTCGTGGCGATTATATTATCAATTTCCACATATAAAGTTTGGAAATCGATGCTTAAATGGAAAAGTTACTGACGTTTGAAGTTTTCAAATTTAAAATGATTCAAATGGAATTCAAATTCAAATTATAATTAATATTAAAATTTGAAATTCAAAAATTAACGGTATTTAGGTACTTGGGGTTTAAGTAAATGTTAAAATAAGTGAAGTTAAAGTTAATTAAGGAATTAAATAAAACAATTAAAATGGTAGAAAACCGGTCCCATATATAGTCGACCAGTAGACCGCCTCCCTAGGGTTAGTCAATCGCTAGCGGTCAACCACCTAGGTAGGAGTGGTCGATCGAGGGGTGTTGTGGCGACTAGGTTTATTTAGGCCATGAACGACCCAGATTTTATTAATCTAAATCTGACGGCTTTGGTGATTTCTAACCACTATAAATAAGAGCCTAGCCTCCTTACTTTCATTCACAAATTGTTTGGAAACGTAAGTGGAGCTCTGTCAGTTGGACTAAGGATATTAGCGCATGGAGTTAGACTTGTATAAATTGAAAGTTTTGACATTTAATGGTTAGTATATGGCATAATCTTCACATGCCCAGGGATATTTTATTTACATATTTATAAATGTATATTAGCGTATGAATAACATATAATTAATAATATATTAATCATGTAATAAATAGGTTAGTAATTAGTGTTAAAACCCCATAGGATGGAAGATATGGATGATTATAATAAGTGGCAAAATAAAGGACCTTTCTTTATAGCCTTAGTATAATGCGGTGAAGTATGTGGCAATATGGTTAGGGAGTGTAAATTATGAATAAGTTATGGGGATACGAGGTTAGTCAAAAGCACACGGAACTCTGCACATCAAATCTGGCTACCAGCAGTGTGACTTTGAGGCTGATGTAAGACATTGCCTATAATAAGTACCCACGGAGGATGCGAGGTTAGTTCCAATTCTATAGGGTAAGTATGCCCAGTTAATCTAGCAACCATTGCCTATGAATGGTCGGACTACTGTGAGACATCGCACCTAGGCTACGGATCATAGTATACAGGACCTGCTTCGGGGATCAGGGGTAGTAAGCAGCTATTTTAGGGTCCGCCTCCTCCCTAATTAGGAAGTATTAAATGGTCAGGGATAGCATTTAAGCACGGTAGATGGAAATCTCAGGAAGGGTCTTCTTTGGGTTTGAGGTATTAAGTGGCTATTGTAGGGTCCGCCTCTTCCAAAAAGAAGTATTAAGTGGCCATATGAAATTCATTGCGATGTCAAGGGTCCGCCTTGGGTTAGGTATTAAATGACGAGGACCTGCCTAAGAGATAGGTATTAAATGGCTAGAGTCTTCCTAATTCGCATTGAAAAGGTATTAAGTGGCCTAGCTACTTCCTCTCACATTGTTAGAACTTGATTGATGGTAGATGCATGGGACTAGGAATGGCCTTGGGCCTAAAGTGGGAAGTAAGTTATAGAGATTAGTTAGAAAGTGTAAGTTATAGGATTTGACTGGAAAAGCCTTCGCTTATAGTTGAAGGTATTTATAAGAAATATAGTTAGGATACATAAGACATATTCTTATCTAAGTTATACTGCCCTAGTACTATCGTGGAAAAACTCGAGATTTTAATCATTATACATTGTTGTACTAACTCCCTCCTTATTACAACACAGGTTAGGGAAGACGATGCAGATCTAGGAGATGAAGGCGGAGACAGAGTCTTACGGCAGTTATCTATTTACTTATGTTTTTATTGGTACTTTAATATACCTATTTTAGACATGATATTATTGTATTTTGAGATATTGTACTATGGATATTGAGATGTTGTGTTTTGTTATGAAACTTGAATTTTTGTAATATAGGTACTATTTCTGATATTATATTTTGTCATTTCTACTGTGAGATTCTGATAGCATTAGTAAATAGCTATGTGTATTGATTTCACTAACCAACTGCCAGCTTTGGAATGAGTCTAATGCTTGATGGGTCTTTTTTAGGTCGAATACTTTGTCCGTCAAAGCATAGGTTGCCCGATCAATGGGTATAAGTATACGTATGAGTGTGTACTTGTTATTTTTGAAAATATTTTTTCAAAAACCCTACTACACACTCTCTCTCTCTATTTTGAACATGCACAAACACACTAGGCAAATCTTTTATTTCAGCATATAATACAATCTTAGGAAATTGTAACTAAAGATTTAAACCTATAAATAGTTAATAATGGCATAAAATCGTTCTTCTTAGACTGGAAACCCCTCTACCCAAGAGATACCCACGATTTGATGGATGCCTGAATGGTTCAAGCAATACCTGAGGCATGTAGGGCAAGTTCCTATTCCTTAACAAGATGCACCAGCAATACCCGCTGCCCCACCTACTAAAGTAGCACCCTACCCTATAGACTTTCTCAAGACATGCAAGGACTTCTAGAATATGTGTGGAAAGGTGTATACGGGAGTAGAAGCTTTTTTATGGAGATGAAGACTTCGATTAACGGTTATGAGCGTATCTTCCTGGAGCTTGGATGGGAGGATCAGATTTAGAGGAGAATGGCGGCATGACATCTTAAAGGAGAGGCCTTAGACAGGTGGACTGTTGTGGTCGAGGAGAATGCTGAGAGACTTATCACTTGGGCTGAGTTCAGAAACAACTTTGAATCACAATTTATGTCTAAAGCTGAGGTGATTTTGCAATTGGAAAGGTTTATACAGCTTAGGCATAGAGACTCCACTTTGAAGGAATATATCAATAGGTTCATCGAACTAGCTAAGTTCGGAATAAGTTTGATTGATACCATTATGAAGAAGGCCATGGAGTTTGTGAAAGCCCCAAATTCCCTACTTAGAGAGTTTCTTTTTGACACAAGTACTCGTTGGCACTACTTATAAGATGTTAGTTGAGATGGCTTTTCTTTAAATGGTTGGCTTGAAGGGGAAGGAGAAAGTAGGACCGACGCAAAACTAGGTTAGAGCTAAGAAGGGATTTTGGGCAAATAACAAGACAAAAGGGGAGTTTAAGAAGGAGGGTATAATATTTCAGAGATGCCAAAAGAAGGGACACGTTGTAAAGGATTGTAGAGTGAGTTTGATGAGGGAAGAATTCAAGGGGAATTGATATCACTACCATGAAGCGGGGCACTTCAAGAACCAATGTCCGAAGCTTGCGAAGGAAGGGTAGAGTAGGCAAGCCTATGCCATTGAAGCAGTTCCTATCTCACGTAGACCTCCTTTTAGGGATCAAGGAAAAGCTGTAGTGAAAGGTTCAACATTATTCTATCCATAGCTGTACAGTTAAAGCGCTTAGCGTTTCTATCGCGTTGAATGTGCAAAAAGTTATAGTGGGGATAAAGCAAAGATATAGTGGAAAATAGCAAATGTGCAAAAAGCTTCATTAGCTATAGAACCAAATATTTAAAGCTTATTTATTTTAATTCTCATATCATTTATGTAGGAAAAAGAAATATTGTTTAACCTTATATACCAAAACTGAAGAATATCAGTATTTCTGCAGACTAGGTTTGGTGGCTACAATAGATTTCTAACTTATATTAAGCGCTTATGCTTTAAAATTAGGCCTTTAACCTAACTTTTTTGATTTGATTTAAAAGAGAACTAGTCAAATCAAACTTTATATATTAATGTTGCTAAAGCAGGTGCTAAAAATCCTTGATTTAGCGGGTGTAGCAAAAAATAGAGGGGCTTAAAGCGGATCTGCTATTTAATAGCGCTAAATTGAAATAGCATAGCAGTCGAAGAGCACTATGAGCTATAAAGGGGATTTTGCGGGGTTATAGTGGGGAGTTAACTCCATAAATCCATAGCCCATTTCACTCAGGAGCATCACACTCATTCATAGCTAAAAATATGGTTAACTCTTTGAGTCTTAATACCCTCATTGTCACCAACCTAATAGTAGTATCAAATCCTATTGGGGGTCGACACATCTTTCCTTAATTTGCAAAGACCTAGTTGTGGACATATGTAATGTCATTTTTACATGTAATGTGTATATTCTTAATTTTGAGGGGTATGGACTTATCCTAGAGATAGATTGGTTATCTTACTACGTGGCTATTTTAAGTTGCGATAGGAGAACTGTAGGGTTAAGGAGTTGTAAGGGGCGAGATATAGATGTTCATTGTACACTGCAAAATTCAGTCAAGTTAAGCTACGTATATTCAGTGAGCTTGTCACAAGATAAGCTCTCGTTTGTACCCATAGTTCGAAATTTTCCTGACATCTTTGAGGAAGTCTTGGGTCTTCCACCATGAAAGGAGATCGAGTTTAGGATTGATTTGGAGAAGGATGCTAGACCTATCGCTATGCCATTAAGACACATGGCCCCTTAAGAAATGCAAGAGTTGGATAAGTAGATTTCGGAGCTGTTACAGAAAGGATTAGTTCATCTAAGTACTTCTGAATAGGGAGCACCCATTGTCTTTGCCACCATGGTAGATGGCTCATTAAGGTTATGCCTCGACTATAGAGAACTTAACAAGTTGACTAAGAAGAATAGGTTTCCTTTGCCTAGAATAGATGATATGTTTGATCAGCTTGTTGGAGCAAAATCTTTTCCCAATAAGAGTTAGCCAATGGATTTCTACAATTGAGGATAGTGGAAGATAGCAAGCAGAAGACTGCATTTCACACTCCAGATGGATTATATGAATGGGAAGTGATGCCTTTTGGATTGACGAATTCCTCTTTATACTTTATAGATATAATGAGTAGGATTTTTAGAGGATAGTTGAATAAATTTGTTGTATTGTTTGTGTTTGATGTCTTAGTATTCTCCAAGAGTAAAGGTGAGCATGAAAATCACTTAAGGGAGGTACTGAAGACTTTGAGAAGGCGCCAACTTAAATCCAAATTCTCAAAATGTCACTTTTGAAAGAAGATGGTGAGATTTCTTGGACAAATTGTTTCTGAGAAAGGATATCTATAGATCCCGCTAAAGTGGAAGCTATTCAAGATTGAAAGATTCCAAGAATGCCTTTGAGGTTAAAAGTTTTCTTAGGTTGGCAAGTTACTATAGAAAATTCATCAAGGACTTTACAAAGATAGCAGTCCCACTAACTCACTTAATTAAGAAGAATCTAGTTTTTGCATGGAATGAGAAGTGCGCGAAAGCATTTAAAAATTCGAAGGAGCTGTTGACGAGTGCACCAGTATTAACTATTCCTGACGGGATGAAGCCTTTCACCATTTACACTGATGCGTGTGGTACAGGATTAGGAGCTATTCTTATGCAAGAAGGAAGGCTAATAACTTATGCTGGTAGACAATTAAAGGTCCATGGGAAGAGATATCCAACTCATGACTTGGAGTTAGCAGACATCGTTTTTGCCTTAAAGATGTGGAGACAGTATCTTTTGGGGAAATGTTTGAGTTGTATCCCGACCACAAATCACTCAAATACCTATTTTTCCAAAAAGATTTGAATCTTAGACAGCAGAGGTGGATGGAATTTATGGCATTATATGACTTTAGGATACAGTACACCCCTAGAAAAGGGAATATCGCCATCGACGCCCTTAGCCGGAGGCATGCTACTCTAGGTGATATATGTGAGTGGAGGCAATTAGAGTTCCTTTTAAATTTCAATTTCCAACCGCTAATAGAAACCACTCTAGGCTATTTGGTAGCAATGGAGGTTAGGCCGGCATTGATGTACCGTATTAGATTAGAGCAAAAGAAGGATGAGGTGATAGTGGATATTTTGGACAATTTGAGGAGAGGGGAACATTTTCCCTATGGTGGTAGGTATGTGATTGATGAAAGAGGATGCTTAAGGAGAGGTGGAGGCTTTTGTGTTCCAATGGTTGATGATGTTTTGGAGGAATGATTGTAGAGTGTCACCGTTCAAGGATGACCATTCACTCCAGAGGATATAAGATGTATAGGGATATAAAGAGAAGTTTCTATTGGCTAGGATGAAAAAGAAGGTAGCAGAATTTATCGCTAGATGTTTGACTTGCCAAAGGATAAAGGCAGAATAAGGGAAGCCCGAAGGATTGTTATTGCCATTGGAGGTGCCGACTTGGAAATGGGAATATATATCAGTGGACTTTATAGATAGGTTTCCTAGGAGCCAAGAGGCAATGAAACTATTTGGGTTATAGTGGATAGACTCACTAAAAGCGCCCATTTTATTCCCATTAGAAGTAATATAACTACAACATCTTCAGCTCAAATTTATATTAAGGAGGTTATTCGACTTCATGGAATCCCAATTAGCATTGTTAGTGATAGGGACCCTTATTCACTAGTGAATTTTGGAGGAATGCAGTTAACTTTAGGAACCTCATTGAATCTTAGCACTACTTACCACCCACAAACTGATGGTCAGACAGAATGGGTGAATGGATTTTGGAGGACTTGTTGAGAGCTTGCATTACGGACTTTGGAGGACACTAGGAGCAACACTTACCTTTAGTAGAATTCATGTATAATAATAGTCACCAAGCGATGATTGCCATAACACCCTTTGAAACATTATACGGGAGGCCATGCAAATCGCCTAATTGTTGGTGGGAAACCACCGACAAAATTCTACTCGGACCAGATTTGATTGGTGAGACCTCTGAAAAGATAGAGTTGATTAGGCAATAAATGAAGGCCACACAGGATTGCCATAAGTCATATGCGGATAAGCGAAGGAAGGAATTGGAGTTTGAGGTAGGAGACATGGTGTTCATTAAAGTTTCCCCTCTTAGGAAGGTTATGAGATTTGGTAAGTCGAGGAAGTTATCGCCAAGGTTTGTTGGGCCTTTCCCGATCTTGAAACGAATAGAGAAACTTGCATATCAAGTAGAGCTGCCAGATTACTTGGCAAGAATCCATTACGTATTTCACATTTTGCACTTGAGGAAATACCTTAATAGCACTGCCACTATAGGAGAGGTTGATCGGTTGGTAGACATTGCGACAAAGCCGATAGCACCCCATGTCACTACACGAATAGTGGGGCACAGAACTATAAAGCTCTGCAACAAAGAAATTAGGCTAGTTCGAGTACAATGGGAAGATAATCCGATGGAGAGCATATGGGAAACTAGAGAGAAGATGAGGACTTCTCATCCTGAGCTTTCTCTGGTAAACTTTTTTTCTCCAAAATTAGGTTTTGGTTGCATCGTGCTTGCTAGATTGGATGGTAGGGAATGATTGCCACACAGTTTATTGTCATTTTTACATTTATATAGAACTTTTTGCATATTTAGGATGCTTGTATACATGCTTAAATGTCACGACCTTGCATACACGCTTAGATTGAGCTTACCTATAGTATGTCTACATACATAATCACATTGCACTTTTGGTTGAGTAGATGGTTGTGTAGATAACTTGGTTATATAGCATGGATGTTTAGTGCGCGTTACACCGTCTGTCCGTTAGGGATTTCGGGGACAAAATTCTTTTTAAGGGGGGAGAATGTAGCGCCCGGTAAAAATTAATAATAACTTAATTAATAATAAGGCTAAAAATGGAATTTGTAGATGT
Organism: Allium fistulosum; assembly: GCA_030737815.1. NCBI lineage: Eukaryota > Viridiplantae > Streptophyta > Magnoliopsida > Asparagales > Amaryllidaceae > Allium > Allium fistulosum. The sequence continues at coordinate 304,717,744 of CM060902.1, forward strand.
TGAAATTTGGCCACGAAAGTTGTGTCGTTGCGTTTATGGCGATTTTCTGATTTATTTCCATATATAAAGTTTTGAAATCGAAGCTCAAACGGAAAAGTTATTGACGTTTAATGTTTTCAAAATTTAAATAATTTAAATGGAATTAAAATTCAAAATGTAATTAATATTAAAATTTGAAATTCAAAAATTAAAGGTAATTAGATACTTGGAGTTTAAGTAAACGTTAAAATAAATCGTAACGTTAAAGTTAATTAAGGAATTAAATAAAACAAATAAAACAGCAAAAAAATGTTCCCATGTATAGGCGACCAGTCGACTGCCTACCTAGGGCCTGTCGACTGCTAGCGGTCGACCGCCTAGGTAGTAGCGGTCGACCGGTAGGTGTTGTGGCAGCTAGGGTTATTTAGGCAAGGAACGGGCTGGATTTTACTAATTTAAATCTGATGGTTCTAGTGACTTCTAACCACTATAAGTAAGAGCCTACCCCCCTCACTTTTATTCGCAAATTATTTAGGAATGTAAACAAAGCTCTGCCAATTTCTTCCTTCCACACAATTCAAGAATTTCTTAAGGTCTTCAGGTAAGGGTTTTAGATATTTATATTCAATTTCTAATTTTACTATCCTCCAATCCCTGAAATTATAAATCTAATTAATATACTATCCAATTATTGTATATTTAAAAAAGGAAGAGATTTGGGAAGAGATTAAATAGCAGGCACATTCAAATCCAAAGGAGAAAGCTAGGAATTATCTATGAGTGGAAATCTTAGTATTTCACATTTTAGTAGATGTATAGTATGGGTTGGAATTGATATATTCCTTGGGGAATTTTGGTTCACGAAAACTTCAAATCTAAACCTCTAAAATTCCTCCAAAGCGAAACGTCAATTCTTATATTTTGGAATCTCAATTATTCTATATTAAAATAGCAGAGTTTGTGTAGTTATTGCAATTTTTAATATTTTACATTCTATTGCACTTCTCACTTTTCTCTTTTGATATGATTGAGGGTTCTAAAGATTAGGAGATGTTGTGTAAAATACAGATTCCCCTATTTGTGGTTTGCAGTGCTTATTTCCGTAAAAGAATCATTTTTATCATTTTATATGTGGAAGTTGAATAGAGTGTAAAAGGATTGAATTGTAAATTCTACTGATCGTGATTCTACTATTTTAATATAAAATAAGCTTGGTAATTGATTCTATTTTCTTATACAAGTCTATTGTTAAGCTAGATATTAGCTAATTTGTATGTTACGGTATGGAGATTGAAAGTTTTGACATTTAGTGATTAGTATAAGGCGTAATCTTTGCACACCTAAGAATTCTTAGTTACATATTTATAAATATATATTAAGGTATGAATAATGTATAATTAATAACGTATTAATCACATAATAAGTAGGTTAGTAATTATCATTAAAACCCCATAGGATGGAAGATATAGATGATTATAATTAGTGGCAAAATAAAGGACCTTTCTTTATAGCCTTAGCAGAATGCGGTGAGGTATGTGGCAGTATGGTTAGGAAATGTAAATTATGGTCAAGTTATAGGGATGCGTGGTCAGTCAAAAGCACATGGAAGTCAACCCAGCAAATCTGGCTACCAGCAGTGTGATTTTGAGGCTATGTGATACATCGCCTATAATAAATACCTTTGAAGGACGCGAAGTTAGTCTCAATTCTATAGGGTAAGTCTTCCCAGTTAAACTGGCTACTAGTGCCTATGAATAGTCGGACTAATATGAAACCTTACACCTGGGTTATAGGTCATAATACATAGGACCTTCTTCGAGGCTCGGAGGTAGTAAGTGGTTGTTTTAACGTTCGTCTCTTCCTTAATTATGAAGTATTAAATGGTCGGGGATAGCATTTAGGCACGGTAGATGGAAACCTTGGGAAGGGTCCTCTTCGGGTTTGAGGTATTAAATGGCTATTGTAGGGTTCGCCTCTTCCAAAAAGAAGTATTAAGTGTCCTGACGAGATTCCATGTGATGTCAGCTAGATTGACCAAAGAGGGGTTCGCCTTGGATTAGGTATTAAATGATAGGGACCTGCCTAAGAGATAGGTATTAAATGGTTAAAGTATGCCTGATTCCCAATGAAAAGATATTAAGTGGCATGGGTACTTTCTCTCACATTGTTAGTATATGATTGATGGTAGACGGGTGGGACAGGGAATGGCCTTAGGCCTACAGTTGAAAGTAAGTTATAGAGATTGGTTAGAAAAGTGTAATTTATAAGATTGGACTGGGAAACCCTTCGGGCTTACAATTGAAGGTATTTGTAAGAAATATAGTTAGGATACGTAAGACATATTCTTATCTAAGTTATACTGCCCAAGTACTATTATGGAAAGACTCGAGATTTTATTCACCAGACATTATTGTTCTGACTCCCTCCTCATTACAATACATGTTAGGGAAGACAATGCAGATATAGGAGATGAAGGCAGAGATGGAGTCTTGTGGCAGTTATCTATATACAACTGTTTTTATATATATTTTGATGTACCCATTTCAAACATGATATTATTGTATTTTGAGATATTGTGCTACAGATATTGATGTGTTGTGTTTTGTTATGAAACTTGAATTTTTATAAAATAGGTATTGTTTCTTATATTATATTTTATTCTTTCCGCTGTGAGATTCATAAAGCATTAGTAGATAGCTCTATGTATTGATTTCATCAACCAACAATCAGCTTTAGAATAGGTCTAATGCTCGATGGGCCTTTTCTGGGTCAAAATTTTGGCTTGTTTCGAGGTGGGTTGTTAAAGTGATGATCCCTCATGCTAAGTAAATTGTACCCCCATCTCTCAATCAATCAAGATGATAATACGACATTTAAAGTAGAATGATATATAACTGATCAACTCCCACTCTCTATCAAGTTTTTCTTGTAATTCCTATAACGAACCAAGATTTTTGACCCTCGAAAATTCAACACTAATACGTCCACTATATTGTGTACCGAGCAATCGAATGCTGGAAAACCCGATTGTTAGAGGAAAAGAAGAAGGAAGGAAAAAGAGAACTAAACAACACAGAATCTCACAGCGGAACAAATAATCTATAGTACACAATAAATATTTACACAAAAACAAACTGTAATATATGTATATATAGACATCAATCAATATACTAACCTATTTAAACTTGGACAGGTATAACAGCATCGCTGATAAATACAACCAACAGACAACACAGCAGAATACAAAGAAATACGTTGGTACGTTTTGGACCTCTGGCTCGTCTTCTGAGCTCCAATGCATCCAAAGCAATCTGTAAACATGCTCAGTCTGACCCGAGCATTATAATAAAATAACACCTGAGTCAGTCTGGTACTAGCATGAGAAAAATACACCCAAGTGGAATTTAATGTTTATCAGAAAACCTTTCAAATAAAGTTATCTCGTAAGACCATGCCGCACATAAACACGGATGGTTTTTTACATTATGATAACCAAAACATTTTCTATAGAAAATCCAATGATATTATCATAATGTCTAGGGGTCAAAGTAAAATAAGGATATAGCTGAAATACATGCATCTCACATTTCAACATAGTTAGGCACAACTAGGTCCATACGGCGCTTATTGGAGAATGGATTCCATACAATGACTGGGCTACTGGGGTACCGCCCATCATGGTGCATCTCCAGATAAAATAACACCAAGGTCAAACCTATCGTCCCTTGCCAACACAGACCTGGCCTACCCCTTACTGGATAGTACCGAATATGATCACCTCTTTGTTAATGGGCCCCGAAGCATACAAATGAGAGATAATATCGACTCTAGATAGGGACGATCATACCCTACTTGGGAGCAACCCCTTAGCCTTGTTGCATCTCATGTTTTAGTCATTCCCGGTTGATGAGGCTTAAGGCTATGTTTTACCTTTTTATATAACACTTCCCACTTAGAATGCTAACACTGCCCTCCAAGAAACAATGCAATGCCAGCATTCATCCATGCAATGTCAGCTTGAGTCTTCAAACCTTTCTATAAAACTCCTATTATAAAACCCAAGTCCATTTATAAAAGCTTATTTATAAGTCTTGAAAACATTTATAATAAATTCTAATCATTTACTTTAAACACTATTATATAATAATTATTATTAATAATAAACATTATAAATAAATAATAATTTTTAATTTTAAAACGTCTTAAAATAATAGTTAAAATTTTCAAAGACATTATCAATAAACACTAATAAGTAATTTTCAATATTATTATAAATAATACAATTTACTTTCAAAACAATATTAATAAATCAATATTATTAATTTCAAAACATATTAATTATTTAAATAATTAACCTTTCAGAATATTAAAATACTGATAAATAACTTTAAAACAATATCAAATATAAATAAGTAATCTTTAAAACAACATTAAATATAAATAATCTTAAAAAAAATTAAATATAAATAATCTTAAAACAATATTAAATATAAATAAATATCTTAGAAAAGACAGATACAAAGGTTGGAGTAAAATAGAAGGTAAATCCTTTAAAATGAAATATTTCCAAAATCCAATTTCAGATTCAAAATCATTTCCTGTCTCAAAACCAATTCCAACTCAATGGCGATTTATAGTATTTTAAAATACTAATTTGAGGCCAATAGCTACCCAATGTTTAATGAATATCAGTATGGATTTTCTATCACTACAGGGTTTAAGTTTTGAACATATAATAATGTCATAATCAATAGAGCCAACAATCAGGTTTAATATCCAATAATTCATATGATAGGAATATTACTGAAATTAAAATCAACAATGGTGAGGAATCTTGTTAGATCCCTCCAACTTGTCCCCCTGCATCACAAATAGTATATAATCATATAATATGGGCCATCCGCTATTCAGCGGGTATATATAGAAGATCATCTGCTCCAGGGGCGGGAATAAAACCAAACCAACTGATAAATCATCCAAACATTCAAACACCAATTTTCACCGACTATATACCATTACTGGTTAACCAAAAAGGTGAGTTTAACTCACCGAAATTCCTGTAGTCGCCGAGGCATTCTGGTTTGAATTAAAATTGAACAGTCGTTCGATTTTAACCTAAATTCCTACTAGCTCCAAATCCATCCAATCTAATTCAATTTCATAGTCAACATTATTATGGACGCAACTCAAAAAGTTGCATTCGATTTGGACCTAATATGGATGAGTTATCGACGTAATAAGATTTACAATTTTAATAATATAATAATATCCTTAATGGCAGTCATTAGTATAAGTTGATCAACCTTATTAAGTATAAACAGCCCGCCTAAAACTCCTTCCTCTCGCGTTCGTGAACAACCCAGGCGCCATCTTTCTTGCCTCGACACCGCCGCCACGATTGACTGAACGCCGTCGCGTTATGCCCTAAGCTAGCCCAACCTCTGCTCCCCCCATGCCACCGGTCTCGTCACCCAATTCGCCGTCGTCGCCTCAAAACCAAATGCCCACGTTCATCTCCACTTTCCCGCCCCCACATGCCACACCATGCCACGAAACTTCGATCATGCCTCGCCCTTAATTCCCTCCACACTTCTCTAGTTGAAGACTTCGCCCCAAAACTCCTCGAGTGGCCCCCAATAACCCAAGAACTACAGCGCCAATCAACCAAGCCTAGCCGCTACTTCGCTCCTCCACCGTCCACGAAGTCCCTCTTGACGTCGGCTATAACTTACTAGTTAGGGTCGAGGCCTAATTCAGCCCCTAGAGGTCAGATCAAATAGAGGCCGTTGGATTAGGCAATGTGTTGATTTCGGTTTACATTTTTGAAAACGTGGACATTTTCTCTAGTGCAAACGCAATTTAAATAGAGGAGGATGGTATGGGCAGACGTGGGGGAGTATGGGCTGAAGCATTGTGGGATAGTGGAGAGGTATGGGTGAACAGTGAACGAGATATGGTATGGTGATGTACCTATTATTTTAATATAAAAAAATCACATTATACGTACCCAAAATCTTGAACTCCAAACAAGGCATGCCTACTGGCATTCTACACTAAATGCCCCTATTCCGAACTCAATGGAACTATTATCGAGACCTAATTCGATCATATGCAGAAGTTAGGTTTTCAAATCCAGTTATATTATCAATTTCTGTAATTAATTTCTACGTGTTTCGAGCTCGCACTATCACACAGTACGTCTGATCGCCATGAAATTTATCGACGTACAATAATTTATTATTACGGATCCAATGACACCAATTTCGTCAAAATCCGAGACAGTGTCCCGAGATGATAATTTGACATGTTAAATTAAAGGAGTTATTATTAAAACCAAATTAATCACTTTTAAATTTAAATTAAAAGTTTTCTATCATAATTCTTATTTAAACAGAATTTAAATAAGTTTCCGAGATCATTTTTATCCATATTAAATCCAAGATTCAAATCTCAAAATTCACATATTCAAATAAATATTTATATTTGAAATTTAAGTTATTTGACTTATAAAACTAATATTACAACATTTAAAATTAATTAAATATTTCAAATTCAAATGACTAAAATTTCGTTACAGTCTTCCCGCCTTCAAAGAATTTCGCCACCGAAATTAGCAAGTAAGAAAAATGCCCCAAACCCATTAACTTTTTCAAAACTAATTTATTGAAATGGATCACCAAATTTTTTTAAGCTTTTAACTTTTAAAAATCAATTTGTTGAAATTTTATTATCACATTATCTAAATCCGTGCTTTATTCATAGTTATTAACTAATACCATTCCAAGGTATAACATAAACATCAAATTTCAGCTATCAAAAAGTTTCCAAAATTCTCGTAAATTTTCCAACGCCTTAAACTTTTGGAAAATTTAGCCAGCATCTCCTTTGCGCGGCTAGATCAGAAAAAATTACAATATATATAATCACAAATATACATCCCATCTTCAAGGATGAGGCATCCCGTATGGAAAAATATAAAAATACAATATGTAATCCAAGATGCGTACCTTTTATTAGCATTAGCAAGCATATACAATCAATATAATGCGAAAGGGAGCTCCAAATGTGAAGCATATGCCATCCGCAACCAATGAGAATAAGTATAGAGAAAGTAATATCAATATATAGCATAGACTATACAATAACCATATGCAAATATAACAAATGTGACCAGAGAAACCCTCATACAAATAATATCCATTCAATTAATTCATAACCATATCAATTTGCATTTTCCAAAGTCAACATTTAATTTATTAAACCCTGTACGATGTACATATATCATCCATATGCAATATCAAATTTGATCGCTCGCTCGATCATACAATTTCACTTCAGAACTAGTATCATTCACACAACCACTCTGGTGCAGACTCGGATCTGGTTCCTTGATTAGAAACCGCCATTCTCCTTACATGGCCATATACTATGATAATGAATATCAAAATCAATCAAAAATCCATATCCACTGTTCGCCACCGAGAATCGAGTGAAATTTCTTAACTCGGACTGATGTAAGTCAACTCGAAATTATGTACTCGAATCTAGATCAAACAGTTATGCAAATAAAATAATATACGTACAACTTACATATTTATTTCAATTGGTTTTTCATCATTCAGATTCCTTTATTTACATTCATTTATTCATAATCATTATTCACATTAATCTATTACTTAGTATATTTCTTTCAATAATAATGTCACCTAAGAACCATTTCATCAAATCTTACTTAAGTTTATTATAAACATCTTATACAATACTTCTCATGTTTATTTTCACTTCATAACCTAAGTTCATATTCGTTTTAAATCAAATTCAATTCAATTCCATTTAACTCATTCCCTTATTCAATTCTATCAAACAACATTCTAAACCATATTCAATTCACTAACTTATTTAATTAGTTCATTTCATTAATTTATTTTAATCACAATAAATTTCATTTTAAAAATCATTTCATTTAACTTAACTTAAGTTAAATTTCATTTCATAGTTCAATTTCAAATTTACTTTCCTTAACATTTATATTCAACAAATTTAAAAATTTGTTTTAACTTACTAATTCTAAAAATTTATAAGTTATAAAACTTATTCTCTTATATTTTTCAAATTAAACTTTGGATTTTAAAGTCAAAACTTGTTTTACCAAAACAAAACTCCAATGGTAGCAATTCCTCTCTTGGAAACCCGAAAATGAACATCGATGATGCTGTAGTCATCATCAAAATTATTTTCCAACGACCGAAGTGAGTTCAGTGCTTTCTTAACACTTTCAAATTCCATTTTAAAATACTTCTATTCAAAAAATGTTTTCCAAATAATAATATTATTATTTTCCAAAACTTTGAAAACTAATTTTCAAATCAACGGGATTTAAATTCTCAAATTCTCAGCTTTTAATCCTTTTTATTTACCACTTATATTTATAAATTTCCCTTATATATGATATCACTATGGTTATATAAAACCATTTCTTAATTGTTTATATTGTTTACATTATAATAATAACAATTTTTATTAGAACACAAACAACAAATGATAATAATCAAATATTGTCATTCACTAACACCCAAACACACCATATATAACTATAATAATTTCTGGAGAATTATTCCTTTATATATAAAAAATAATCAAGGTAAAATTATTTCATTTACCCGATTTTAGAACAATATCATGTCAAATTGCTCGGTTCAAGTGTTTAGAGACTCTTATCAATAACGTTAATTACTCGTATTGACCAGAATCCATAAGCCACTCAACAGATCAACCAACACAATATAAAACATTTTATATAACTAACAGGTACACGCTCATACATAAACACACACACTCAAACTCATTCTAGAGTGCTATTGACACTATCTCTAATGAGCAATGTAACATCCCGTATATGGAGGCCAAAAGCTAAGCGCTACAGATGTTGTAGTCATCTATAGTATTAACTTCTGGTGACAAAATACAGTAATGCTAATTGTATCCATAATATCATAAGCACTTGAATATGAACAAAATCATATATTTCCAAAAACAACATTAAGTGAGACCACGCCGCTTAGCGGAATGGGTTGTAGATGTTGTTACATCTCGGTTTACTGATATTAAGTGAGACCATGCCGCTTAGCGGAACAGGTTCCCCCACACTAATATCCTCTTTAAAACATATATTTTGCAAATCTTTTCCTGCAACCAAACTGATTATAATAACAATAATAGTAATAGCAATTTCCGTTATGCTAAAAACAGGTAACTAATGAACTATCTGTCAACAAATTAATAAATGGACTATCTGTCCGAAAACTGGGCTGACTGCCTGCAAACTGGACTAACTGTCTGCAAACTGGACTAATTGTCCAAATCAAAATGGACTATCTGTCTGAATCATTTTCCTAGGGTTAACTACCCTTCATCCTTTTCCTTGAAAACCTTTTCAAAATGATTTAACCTTTTAAATCATACTTATACAAGTAAAATATTTTCTTAGCTTTATTCTAAGCTATTTTGCCATGTTATATATACTTCACTCAAAATAATGTTGATGAATTATAATGAGAATTACCTATCCCCTCAAAATAAGTTAAAACCCTTTTTAACTTAAAAACACTTAGGCTATGCTGCCTAGCTAGTATATTCGAAACCTTTGTTTAAAACCTTTAAACAACCCCTTCGAAACCCTTGAAAGTAACCCTTTCGAAACCAAGTAAAACCCTTACTTAACCTAGGCCGAAAGGCCAAATCTTTCCTTTCGAAACCATTCAAATTCTTCCTTCCGAAAGCATAAAAACCTTCCTTTCGAAAGTCTTTAAAATCCTAGACATCCTTCTTTTAAAACCTTTAAATATTGCCTTTCGAAAACATAGGAAAAACCTTTCCTTCAACTCTTTCGAAACCCTGGGGAACCACCCCTTCGAAACCATTCATTAAATCCCTTTCGAAAGCATTAAAATACTAAACCTTTCGAAAGTCTTTGGGTTTAATTTAAAACATGTGGAAACCTTTCGAAACCATTCAAAAATTTACTATCTGGGTAGAAAAGAAGAAAGCGGTAGCAAAAGATTTTGACTTAGTCGAAAGCAGTCCTTTAAAACAAAAGCGCAACCCAATCGAAACCATTTCCTTTAAAACCATTTGACCTGGTCGAAAGCCAACCTAGTCGAAAGCTACTCGGTGGAAAACAAGCAGGCGCATTTTCTTTTAAAAGCAAAGTAATGCCTCAACCCCTTCGGAACCCCCGGTTTAGACTCTATACCTTCCGCCTATATCCAATTCACTACGTACCACTTAACCGATACCATGTGCATTAGTTTCAACAGGGACGGAGGCGAAGGTAAGGAGGCGGAACCTGGTGCCGAAAGCATCAAAATAGTGAAAAACATGTTTGTTTGTCCTTTTAAACTATTTCTTTGTACCTAACCTGCCTTGTTTGTCAAATTATGATTGGTTGCAAGTTTCTATTTTCTAAAAGGACTGTCGACTTTCTAGAATTAACAAATTTAATTTATTTACAAAAAGCCCCTTCTCCTTTTATAAATATATAAAACATTTAAGTCTCATATCTTAAATAATTTTATATACCCATTAAAACACTTATGAAAATTTTACAAAAATTCCAGAAAATCTCTTTTAACATGTTTTCCAACATACAAAAAATTTCACATCCAAATCAATTATTATTTAACCGTAAATAATTTCTAATCCAAAATAACATTTTTTCACTAGAAAATTTATATAAATTCCACATAAATTCTGAAAATTTTGAAAATTGAAACCCATCTCCAAAATAATATTCCTAGACTTTATAAAAATTCACAAGGCATTTGGATGTCATTTAACAGGGTTTTCACCTTAAAACATACCATAAAATCAATATGAATAAGCATAATTCATCAACAAGTATATATAATCATTCCATCATTCAAGAACATGGAAAATCAATGCAAAATATTTCAGATTTCATCTTAAAACTGAAAACAAAAGAAATATGAGATACAAACATTATTCACCTTAGCTTTAGAGATTAAAGAGATTGAGATGTGAATGGATTTGATTTGAATTAGCTTCTTCCTTAGCTTTTCTTAATCTTCTCCCCCTTTCTCTTGTTAATGGTGGCCAGCCTTAAGCTTTTAAAATTTTGAACAAATAAAAATGAACGTGTATAAGATACACGGCCAAGATTTAGGGATACAGGAATGGCCTCTTTCCTATTTTACCCCTCCTTTATTTCATTTTAAATCTTCTTTTAATTCATTAGTTAAATGGCATGGCTACCCCTAAATCAAATCAAATCTCAATGCCCTAATCAACATATTAGTTTATTTAATTTAACTAATTAAATACCCTAAATAATGTTACCAAAAATATAGGGTGTTACAAACTCCCCTCCTTAAAGAATTTCGTCCTCGTAATTACAGTAAGGGACACAACAAATCAATCCAAGAGGTAAAACTTACCATCAAATAAGTTAGGATAAGTATCTCTAATCCAGCTCTCAATCTCCCAAGTACAGTCCCTGTCATCATCGCTCCACTAGACTTTGACTAATCTGACCGACTTGGTTCTAAGCCTCTTCTCATCTCTCGCAACAATACGAATAGGCTTCCTCACTATAGTCAAGTCCGGTTCTACCACTAAGTCTTCTAGCATAGTCGGTGCAATAGCAGTCTCCGGATCTCTAACACACTTTCTAAGATGAGAAACATGGAAAACATCGTGGACTCCTGCCAAACTGCTCGGTAACTCAACTCGATATGCGAGTTTCCCGATCCTCTCAATAATAGGAAAAGGACCAACGAATCTCGATGCTAACTTTCCTAATTTCCCAAATCTAATCACATCCTTCATCGGTGACCCTTTGACGAAAACCTGATCTCCAACTGAGAACTCTAAATCTTTCCCCTTCTACATGCATAACTCTTCTGCCTAGACTAAGCCTCCTTCATTCTAGCCCGAATGACCTCAATCTTTTCTTCAGCTTCCCTAACCAAATCTGAACCAAGAACCAACCTATACCCGGTCTCTAACCAACATACGAGATATTTGCATGGCCTTCCATACAAAGCTTCAAGCGGCGCCATCCCAATATTAGTCTGATAACTATTGTTATACGAAACTTGACTAAATGCAGATGGTCTTCCCATGATCCCTCGAAATCTAGAACACAAGCTCTTAACAAATCTTCAGAGATTTTGTTAACTCTTTTTGTTTGCACATCTATTTGCGGATGGTAAGAGGTACTCATCTTGAGCTTGGTTCCCAAAACTTCCTGTAGACTCTTCCAGAACTCGCTAGTGAATAAGGGATCTCTATCACTTACTATACTACTAGGAACTCCGTGCAGTCTAACTACAGCCTTCATAAACAACTTTGCTAAAACAAGTGTCATTCCGGTTGTCTTAACTAGAATGAAATGGGCACTCTTGGTCAATCTGTCCACTATGACCCATATACTATCATTTTCTCTGTTCGACCTTGACAACTCGTCAATAAAGTCTACAAAAATAGAATCCCATTTCCATACTGGAGTATCCAACGGCTGAAGCAATCCACTTGGCTTCTGGTGTTCAGCCTTTTCTTGTGGGCAATTCAAGCACTACTTTGCCCATAAGCCAATATCCTGCTTCATACCTTCCCAGAAGAAACTTCTCTTCAAATCCTGATACATCTTAGTTCCTTCTGGATTAATAGAGAACTTCGAACGATGGCATTCCTCCAAGACTTCTTTCCTCATGTTTCCTACACTCGGAACACGTAATCTTCCTTTCTTTCTCAACCACCCATTCTGGTCAAGAATGAAATCTTTCATGTCATCGCTCACGGTTCCATCTCTTAACTTCCTGATCCGTTCAGCTACTACCAGACCTTCCTCCTATTTAGAAGCAATCTTTTCGATCATCACTGGTCGAACTTCCAAACAAGATAACACTATGGTTTCTCCGCTAGACCCAGCCTCAGATCTCCACTGCACTCTGCAATTTGCTAATGCTTCCAAATCTTTCCACTCAACAACCATCACCAACACTGCATTCTGATGTTTCCTACTAAGTGCATCTGCAACCTTGTTACCTTTCCCCGGTGTGTAAGCAATCCCAAAATCCTAAAGCAGCAATAAACTCTAACCACATATGTTGTCTCATGTTCAGCTCCTTCTGAGAGAACAAATACTTCAGCGACTTATGATCTGTATATAACTCAAACCTCTCTCCGAAAAGGTAATGTCTCCACACCTTCAATGCAAAAATTACTGCAGCTAATTCCAAATCATGCATCGGATATCTGACCTCATGCGGTCTAAGCTGTCTAGAAGCATAGGCAATCACTTTATGATGCAGCGCGATCTGCTAGCTGTTCAGATTTGAGTCGTTCCAGGATTTTAGGTCGTTCACGACCTAGTGAAGTTTTAGGTCGCTCACGACCTAGTGAAGTTTTAGGTCATTCACGACCTAGTGAAGGTCGCTTCCGAGCTAATGAGATCAGTGTTAAGGAAGGCTAGCAACTAAACGAGCTAAGTGAACAAGCATTAGGTCGCTCCGATCTTTCAAGTATGGACTGGAACGAGATACGACCTATGCTAGGTCGCGAAGAGGGGTTACGACCTAAGTTAGGTCGCGAGGAGAACGAACGACCTAACGAAGCTCTCATTCCTTTAAGTCGCTCCGATATTTCGAGTGAAAACTGTCTCGAGCTACGACCTAAGTTAGGTCGCGTGAACGAGTTACGACCTAAGTTAGGTCGCCAGGAGAATTAGGTTGCGTGAAGAATCCCAGAAGCTGATTTCTTAAGTCGCTGAAGGTTAAGCCGCATCCACCTTAGGTCGCTCGACCTTTTGCGCTGAGAAGTTAAGTCGCTGCCTTACATTTTTAGGTCACTCATATGTTAGGTCGTAAGTCGTCAAGGCTTTGTGATGTATGTTGTAAAGTGTTGTAAAGTGTTTTCTTATGTCGTTTGTATATAAGTCGTAGGTCGCGTCTGTTAGGTCGCTTGTGATGTTTAGGTCGTAAGTCGCTGGTTTGTTAGGTCGTAAACGACCTAAGTGTTGTACAGTTTTGTGTTGTGAATTGTAAGCCTATAAATAGGCAGGTGGTCTCATTTGTAAAGTTTACGTTGATTTGAATAAAAAACTTTTGTTTGTTAGCTTTGTGCTTTCATTAAATTGGTAGTTGAGTGTAATCTCCAATCTCCTCTTTCGGCATTCGAGTGCGCTCGGATCAACGATCGTAGAAGCCAATTCACGGTATCAAGTGCGCTTGATCAACGTCTGAAGAATTGCATATCTTCTTTCACGGTATCGTGCGCGATCAACGTGACGAAGATAGCTAGAATTCGGTATCTTTGGATCAACGAATTTGGGCCATTCAGTATTTTCCATTCCATCGATTGCTACTTTCACAGAATCATCATTTTGTTATTCCGCTGCTGCATCATTTGGTATCAGAGCTAGACTTAGCCAATCATAGCTAAGCCGAGTCTTGGAGCCAATATTCTATCGAAGAGTTAGTGGAGCCGAGCTACATCAAGAAAAGCCGAGCTAAGAGAAGTGTTAGAGCCGAGAGTTTGAAGTTGAAGGTCGTACATCATTGGTATCATTTTGATTTGTATAAGTCGAGAGTTGAAGTTTGTTTCATTTGAACAATGCCGCCAAGAAGAGCTAATCAACATCAAAATATTGAAGCTTAATGAAGGGATTGGTCGATTAGAGAAGATGATGTTGGAGATGAATCAAAATCGGAGAAGGGTTTCACCTGAATCTAACCATGGAGGAAGTAGAGTTTCACCACATTCCAATCGGGAGAGAAGTGTTGATAATGATCATAGAAGTGTGAGTCGAGATTGTTATAGAAATGATGATGATCGAAGACGTGATAGGAATGTGAATGATCGTGATTAGAGGAATGTAGATAGAAGGGATGTTGGTGGAAGACAGGATGGTAGTAGAGATGTTGGTGGTCAGGATCGACATCGATATACATCAGATTTCGAGGAGGAGTTTGATGGTGGTAGTGTTCATGGACGAGGACGAGGACAGGGAAGAAATCAGTCGGAGTATGATCACAAGTGGGAGTCTGGGATGAAAACTGAAATACCGGAATTCAAGGGAGGTATGCAAGACGAGGAATTTCTTGATTGGTTAGCTTATGTTGAGGAAATATTTGACTTCAAGGAGGTTCCGGAGGATCGTAAGGTGAAGTTGGTTGCTACCTACTAGGTTGAGGGGGAGAGCTATGGCATGGTGGTAGCAAACCAAACTTACTAGAGAACGGATGGGGAAGTCAAGGATTGTTGCTTGGGAAAAGATGAAGAAATTGATGAAGGCTACTTTCTTACCCTACAATTACCAATCATTAATGTATCAGAGATTACAAAACCTGAGGCAAGGGACGAAAGCTGTTACTGATTATGCAGATGAGTTCTACCAGTTGATTGCTCGAAATGAAATTATGGAAATAGAAGAACAATTGACCGCTAGGTTTGTGGGTGGACTTAGAACACAGATCCAGGATATGGTGAACATGTTCGACCCTAGATCTGTGGCAGAAGCACATCAAAAGGCGTTGGCTTGGGAGAAACAAGGAAGACGTGGGGGAGGTGTGTTTCCAAGTTTTACAGGGCAGAACAAAGGAGCGGGTAGTAGTTCTAATGTTCCTAAGGCATCGAATAAGCATGTTGTTCATGAAGTGGCTAAGCCAAAGGTCAACACTAATTTCAAATGCTATAATTGTCAAGAAGTGGGACACAAGAGCAGCGAATGTCTGAAACCGAAGAAGAGAACTATGATTGCTGAGGCATAGGAAGATGAAGTAGAAGCTGACTGTTCTAATTCACTACATGATGAGGAGGAAGAAAATGTGTCGGTAGATGAATGGTATTCATTGATGATGAAGAGGTCGTGCTTGACACCAAAGCAGGAGGAAGAAACTAGCTGGTTGAGGATTAACATCTTTCAATCAACATGTACTATCTTGGGAAGGGTTTGCAAGTTTGTTATTGATGCAGGAAGTTGTGACAACATTATCTCTACAGAGGCTGTGAAGAAATTATCATTGAAGACAGAGAAGCATCCGAAACCTTACAAGTTAGCTTGGTTGAGGAAAGGTGGGGAGGTGAAAGTTGGAAGAAGAGCTTGTGTTAATTTTTCAATTGGGAAGAAATACAAAGATGAAATTTGGTGTGATGTGGTGGACATGGATGTATGTCATCTGTTGCTGGGGAGACCGTGGCAATATGATAGGGTTGTGCAACATGATGGTCGTACTAACAGTTATAGTTTCATGTTTGAAGGTACTAAAATCACTTTAATTCCTAAGAAGCGACAACACGAAGAAAGCAAGTCGGAAGAGATAGAAGAACTTAAAACTTTGCTATCTTTGAAGGAGTTTGTTAAGGAAGTAGAAGAGGAGCCCGAAGTGTTTTTGTTGATTGGACGTGAGAGTCATGAAGTGGTTGAGATTCCTGAAGAAGTGAAACCAGTGCTGGGAGAGTTTGACGATGTATTTCCTGAGGAGCTACCAACGGAGTTACCACCGTTGAGAGACATTCAACATCAAATTGATCTTGTTCCAGGAGTTGTGTTACCTCATAGACCACACTACAGAATGAGTCCAAAAGAACATGAGGAGTTGAGAAGGCAAGTGGAAGAATTGCTTGAACAGGGGCGTGTACAGGAAAGTTTAAGTCCTTGTGCGGTGCCAGCGTTGTTAGTACCGAAGAAGGATGGAACGTGGAGGATGTGCACTGATAGTCGGGCACTGAACAAGATTACTGTGAGATATAGATTTCCTATGCCTAGATTGGATGACTTGTTGGATCAGCTTAGTGGAGCTACTATCTTTTTGAAGATTGATTTGAAAAGCGGTTATCATCAAATTCGAATTAGACCAGGGGATGAATGGAAAACAGCGTTCAAGACACGTGAGGGGTTGTATGAATGGATGATTATGCCGTTTGGTCTTTCGAATGCACCGAGTACATTTATGCGAGTGATGAATCAAATTTTTAGACCATTCATTGGGAAATTCGTGGTGGTGTATTTTGATGATATACTGATATATAGTAGAAGCTCAGAAGAACACTAGCAACATCTGAGAGAAGTATTGATGGTATTGCGGCAGGAACAATTTTATGCTGCAATGAAGAAATGCGTGTTCATGACGCATAGTGTTTTATTTTTGGGGTATGTTATATCGGGAGGAGGTATACAGGTGGATCAGAATAAAGTTGAAGCAATCAGAAATTGGCCACAACCTAGGACGATTACAGAAGTTAGAAGCTTTCATGGTTTGGCGTCATTCTACCGAAGGTTTATTCCACACTTCAGTAGCGTGATGGCTCCAGTTACTGATTGTATGAAAGGGAAGCAATTTTCATGGTCGGAGGAAGCAGGATTTGCTTTTGAGAGAATCAAAAGACTTTTGACGACAACACCGATTCTAGTGTTGCCGGATTTTCAGTTGTTGTTTGAGTTACATACTGATGCATCGAAGGTTGGAATTGGAGGGGTGTTAAGTCAGAAGGGATGTCCTATTGCATATTTCAGTGAGAAGCTATCGGGAGCAAAGATGAGATATAATACTTACGATGTGTAATTTTATGCTATTGTGCAAGCTGTGAAACATTGGAGACATTATTTGTTTCATAAAGAATTTGTTTTATATATTGATCATGAGGCGTTGAAGCATATGCAAGGGCAGGACAAGATTGCAACTAGGCATGCTTCGTGGATTGCATACTTACAACAATTTACATTTGTGGTGAAGCATAAGTCGGGAATTACGAATCGAGTGGCGGATGCATTAAGTCGAAGGAATCATGTGTTGACTACAATGAAGGTAGAGGTGACAGGGTTTGATGTGTTGCCAGATTTGTTTGTTGATGATCCTTACTTTGCTAAGATCATGGATGAAGTCAATGAAGGAAAGACTGATGAGTATGTGTTAGTGGATGGTTTTCTATTCAAGGGTGACAGATTGTGTATACTAGAGGGCAGTTTACGAATAAAGATTGTGAAAGAGTTACATGAGGAAGGTCATGTGGGGAGAGACCGTACATTACAATTGATTTCGCAATCATATTTTTGACCTACTATAAGAAAGGAAGTTGAACGATTTGTGGAGAGATGTCATATCTGTCAAGTGTCTAAAGGGACAGCGACGAATGCGGGATTGTATATGCCACTACCTGTGCCTATTAGACCGTGGGTTGATATCAGCATGGATTTTGTTTTGGGTTTGCCTAGAACTCAGCGAGGAAATGATTCTATATTTGTTGTGGTAGATTGATTTTCCAAGATGGCACATTTTATCGCTTGCAAGAAGACAGCTGATGCCGTCCGTGTTGCTCAGTTATTCTTTAAAGAGGTGTATCAATTACATGGGCTACCTGAATCTATCGTTTCAGATCGGGATACTAGATTTCTAAGCCATTTTTGGTTAAGTTTGTGGAAGATGGTTGGAACGAAGCTGAATTTTAGTAGCGCTTATCATCCGCAAACAGATGGGCAAACGGAAGTGGTAAATAGATCATTGGGAAATTTGTTGCGATGTCTTGTGCAGGATAACTTGAAGAGTTGGGATATGAAATTATGTCAGGCAGAGTTTGCACATAATCACGCTGTTAACTGTAGTACGGGTTTCAGTCCGTTTCAAGTTGTATACTCAGCAAGTCCGAAGGGTCCATTGGATTTGACAACAGTGCCATATCAGAAGGGAGTTGTTAAGCGGGCTAGTGATTTTGTGACTGAGTTGCAGGAGTACCATAGAACTGTTCATGAATGATTACTTACATCAAACGAGAAGTATAAACAGCTGGCGGATAAGAAGCGAAGGAATGTGAATTTTAGAGAAGGTGATTTGGTTTACGCCGTGTTGACAAAAGATCGTTTTTCAGTGGGAACGTACAATAAGTTGAAAGCTCGGAAAATCGGTCCAGTGGAAATTTTGAAGAAAATCAATGAGAATGCATATCAGTTGAGATTGCCGGATGATGTTCATACTTCTGATGTTTTCAATGTCAAATATTTGATTCCGTATCATGGAGATGAGATTGTTAGGGAAGAGGAAAGTGCAAATTCGAGGTCGAATTTTTGTCAACAGGGGGAGGATGATGCAGCGCGATCTGCTAACTGTTCAGATTTGAGTCGTTCCAGGATTTTAGGTCGTTCACGACCTAGTGAAGTTTTAGGTCGCTCATAGGTCGTTCACAACCTAGTGAAGGTCGCTTCCGAGCTAATGAGATCATTGTTAAGGAAGGCAAGCAACTAAACGAGCTAAGTGAACAAGCATTAGGTCGCTCTGATCTTTCAAGTATGGACTGGAACGAGATACGACCTATGCTAGGTCGCGAAGAGGGGTTACGACCTAAGTTAGGTCGCGAGGAGAACGAACGACCTAACGAAGCTCTCATTCCTTTAAGTCGCTCCGATATTTCGAGTGAAAACTGTCTCGAGCTACGACCTAAGTTAGGTCGCGTGAACGAGTTACGACCTAAGTTAGGTCGCCAGGAGAATTAGGTTGCGTGAAGAATCCCAGAAGCTGATTTCTTAAGTCGCTGAAGGTTAAGCCGCATCCACCTTAGGTCGCTCGACCTTTTGCGCTGAGAAGTTAAGTCGCTGCCTTACATTTTTAGGTCACTCATATGTTAGGTCGTAAGTCGTCAAGGCTTTGTGATGTATGTTGTAAAGTGTTGTAAAGTGTTTTCTTATGTCGTTTGTATATAAGTCGTAGGTCGCGTCTGTTAGGTCGCTTGTGATGTTTAGGTCGTAAGTCGTTGGTTTGTTAGGTCGTAAACGACCTAAGTGTTGTACAGTTTTGTGTTGTGAATTGTAAGCCTATAAATAGGCAGGTGGTCTCATTTGTAAAGTTTACGTTGATTTGAATAAAAAACTTTTGTTTGTTAGCTTTGTGCTTTCATTAAATTGGCAGTTGAGTGTAATCTCCGACCTCCTCTTTCGGCATTCGAGTGCGCTCAGATCAACGATCGTAGAAGCCAATTCACGGTATCAAGTGCGCTTGATCAACGTCTGAAGAATTGCAGATCTTCTTTCACGGTATCGTGCGCGATCAATGTGACGAAGATAGCTAGAATTCGGTATCTTCGGATCAACGAATTTGGGCCATTCAGTATTTTCCATTCCATCGATTGCTACTTTCACAGAATCATCATTTTATTATTCCGCTGCTGCATCACTTTACCTCTCTACATCAGCACAGCTCCTAGTCCTATTCCACACGCATCTGTATAAACTACTAAATCCTAATTTCCTTTCGGAATAACCAACACAGGTGCATGGGTCAATAAGTGTTTCAAACTCGGGGATGCTTCCACACACTTATCGGTCCATACAAACTTCACATCCTTTCTCGTTAGCTTGGTCATCGGTGCTACTATCCGCGAAAAATCCTTAATGAATCTCCGATAATAACCAGCCAACCCAATGAAACTCTTTATCTCTGTCACTGTCTTGGGCCTCTTCCAACTATTCACCGCTTCAATCTTAGTTGGATCTATTGACAACCCTTTCTCTAAGACCACATGACCAAGAAACTTCACTTCCTTCTTCCAGAAGTGACACTTCAAAAACTTCACCTTCAGCTGATGCTGCCTCAGCGTCTCAATCACCACTCTAAGATGAACTTCATGCTCTCTTTTATCCTTAGAGTATATCAAGATGTCATCTATAAAAACCAATACGAACCTATCCAAGTGCTCTCGGAAAACTCGGTTCATCAAGTCCACAAAGAATGCTGGCACATTAGTCAGTCCGAACGGCATAACTAACCATTCGTATGACCCATATCTGGTCCTAGACGCCGTCAAAGGTATACTATCCTCTGCTACTCTGAGCTGATGGAAACCTATCGCCAAATCCAACTGGGAAAATGCCTTGGCTCCACTCAACTGGTCGAATAAATCGTCAATTCTCGGGAATGGATATCGATTCTTTATCGTCCTCTCATTCAACTTACGATAATCGATACATAGCCTTAACGATCCGTCCGGCTTCTTAGCAAATACTGCGGCTGCTCCCCAAGGGGAACTGCTCGACCTGATAAAAATCATGCCTTCTAAATCCAACAACTGTACCTTCAACTCCCTCAACTCTGTAGGAGTCATCCTACTTGGCGGCCTACTCACTGGTTCTGCTGCTAGAACCAAATCTATGCAAAACACAATGGCTCGTTTCGGTGGCAATCCAACTACAGGCTCTAAAACATCCATGAATTCTCTAACCATGAAAACTCGATTCAGCTCATCTTCCAACTCTACAACACCCAACAAAGCATTCGCCTCACCGCTAGAACCTTCTACGGTATCAACATTCTGGTCGCTACAATCAGGGTGTCTAAGAGATATTTTCCTATCATGGCAAAATATCCTAGCATCGTACTCACTTAACCAATCCATACCAAGAATAATTCCGAACCCCACAAAATCAAACGCATGCAAACGGCAAACAAAAGCATGACCTAACAAGTCAAACTCTAACTGGTTAGATCTCAACCCTAGAGTTGCATACCCTCCTATTGGATTCGTAACCCGTAAGGGAGTAACTAAATATGTGGGTTCTAGGTTAAGCTTATCTATCAAACATCTATATATAAAAGAATGTGATGCACCAGTATCAAATAGAACGCTAATAGACATACCATGAATCTAAAGCGTACCTTCCAAAACTGTCTAATAGTGGCCAATTTGGCCGCAGTTGAAGCACTTGACATTCTTCTTCCCGACCACCTCCTTTGCCTTTCCAGCACGACACTCATTAGCAAAATGCCCCTTCTTGTCGTACTTAAAACAGACAACCTCGGACATCCCTTTCTTAGCTGCTCCACCCTTTTGAGCACCCTTCTTAGGAAAGAACTTCCGCTTCTGGCCCTGCCCAATCTGGACCTCCTTAGCCTTACTCTTCTCTAGAGAATAAAGAATCTTCTCATGCCTTAAGGCCATCTCCACTACAAAATCAGAAGGATCTCTAATATAAGGTAATGCATCCCTTGCTAACTCATGCTTCAATCCCCTGATAAACTTCTCATTCCTCTTCATCACTATATCCACTGAAGCATACCCATATCTGCCAACTCCTCAGACCTTTTAGCATACTCCAAAACATATATCTCTCCCTGCTCTAACTCAGCAAACTTTCTTATCAGAGTTGACTGTGCCATCGCAGACATGAATCTCTCCTGGAACCTCCCCTCGAAATCTTCCCATGTCAAAGTTTCCTCATCCACACCAGCCGTCACACTATTCCACCAAAACAAAGTTGCTCCCTGAAGCTGTCTCAAAGCAAGCCTCCTCTTATGCTCATCATTGAGCCCCAAGTCTACGAAGATTCTCTCACAGTGCAGCAACCAATTTTCCACCTCTATAACATCCTATGTTCCCAGAAATGGCTTCCCTCCAAGCATAGCGTAATCTCCACTCAGCTTAGCATAATGGTTAACTACCGGAACTTCTGGAACTCCTACACTTGCAGCATCTCCTCCTACCACTCCAGCTGCAATTCCAGTATGCATCATATTCACATAAAACTGATACATAGCTCCCATGTCCACCTGCGGGACTCCAGCACCCACATTCTCTGCTTGTGCCTGACCTTGGGTCCTCCTCGCATTAGGTCTGGCATTCACTTCTGTGACCTTCCCTCTTGGGTTAACTCTTCCTCTTCTACCATCCATATATGTATTCAAACCTCATGAGATACAGAAAAATAACCTAACAATGATAGGAGACTAGAGATAAAGCGTATACTTATATATAGCAAATACAAGTACGTTACTATAGTGTTATCCCATACCCCATTATTACTCTAATTCCTTAGGATTATGTTTTAGAAACCATTTTTAGTTTAAAGTTTTTCATAAACCTATGCTCTGATACCAAATTGTAACATCCTGTATCTGGAGGCCAAAAGCTAAGTGCTACAGATGCTGCAGTCATCTATAGTGTTAACTTCTGGTGATAAAATACGGTAATGCTAATGGTATCCATAATATCAGAAGCACTTGAATATGAACAAAATCACATATTTCCAAAAACAACATTTTACTAATTACATTTCAAAAAAAATTCATATCCAAGTTACATAATCCCATAATCGTTTCCCAAGTAAAGATCAAATATAATCATTACAATAATATGCCAAGAGCGACAAATGACGATGCCCCCTTGGTTGATCAAAGCTATATAGTCAAAACTGACTTAATATACACATCGGAAATAAACAGAATGAACTATAACTCCTAAATAGCTATCTGTCAGCCACCTGCTCATCTCTGAAAGCTTTATTTGCCAAAATAACTAAAACCTGAAAATCTCAATCCCTTAGTCTACTCAATCAATTTTGAGCACCCGAGGGTTTAAGGGGAAACAAAAACTTCGAGTCATACATAAGGCCTGGTATGAATAATACCGTTACATCTTGGTTTACTGATATTAAGTAAGACCAGGTCGCTTAGCGGAAATGGCTTCCCCTCACTAATATCCTCTTTAAAACATATATTTTGCAAATCTTTAACTGCAACCAAACTGGTTAATCAAACTGATTATAATAACAATAATAGTAATAGCAATGTCCGTTATGCTAAAAATAGGTAACTAATGAACTATCTGTCCACAAGTAATAAATGGACTATCTGTCCGAAAACTGGGCTGACTGCCTGCAAACTGGACTAACTGTCCACAAACTAGACTAATTGTCCAAATCAAAATGGACTATCTGCCTGAATCATTTTCCTAGAGTTAACTACCCTTCATCTTTTTCCTTGAAAACTTTTTCAAAATGATTTATCCTTTTAAATCATATCTATACTAGTAAAATATTTTCTTAGCTTTATTCTAAACTATTTTGCCATGTTATATATACTTTACTCAAAATAATGCTGATGAATTTTAATGAGAATTACTTATCCCCTCAAAATAAGTTAAAACCCTTTTAAATTAAAAACACTTAGGCTATGCTGCCTAGTTAGTATATTCGAAACCTTTGTTTAAAACCTTTAAACAACCCTTTCAAAACCCTTGAAAGTAACCCTTTCGAAACCAAGTAAAACCATTTACTTAACCTAGGCTAAAAGGCCAATTCTTTCCTTTCGAAACCATTCAAATTCTTCCTTTCGAAAGCATAAAAACCTTCCTTTCGAAAGTCTTTAAAATCCTAGACATCCTTCTTTTAAAAAATTTCAAATATTGCCTTTCGAAAACATAGGAAAAACCTTTCCTTTCAACCCTTTCGAAACCCTAGGGAACCACCCCTTCGAAACCATTCATTAAAACCCTTTTGAAAGCATTTAAATACTAAACCTTTCGAAAGCCTTTGGGTTCAATTTAAAACATGTGGAAACCTTTCGAAACCATTCAAAAATTTACCCCTTCAAAACCTTTGAAAACTGTTTCGGTCGAAACCCTTTAGATTATGCCTTCAAGTAGAGCAAAAGGATCAGAAACCCATTAAAGTCGAAAGCACTTCTTTCAAAATCATTCCTAAGTAAAGAAGTGATGGTGTCGAAACAATCCCTTCGAAAGCATTGGAGAAGTGGCCAAATTTTAGAAAACAAATAACCCCTTCGAAGCCATCTGGGTCAAAAGGAAGAAAGCGGCAGCAAAAGGTTTCAACTTAGTCGAAAGCAGTCCTTTAAAACAAAATCGCAACCCAGTCTAACTATTTCCTTTAGAACCATTTGACCTGGTCGAAAGCCAACCTAGTCGAAAGTAAGCAGGCGCATTTTCTTTTAAAAGCAAAGTAATGCCTCAACCCCTTCGGAACCCCTGGTTTCGACTCTATATCTTCCGCCTATATCCAATTCACTACATACCAGTTAACTGATACCATGTGCATTAGTTTCGATAGAGACGGAGGCGAAGGTAAGGAGGCAGAACCTGGTGCCAAAAGCATCAACACGGTGAAAAACATGTTTATTTGTCCTTTTAAACTATTTCTTTGTACCTAACCTGCCTTGTTTTTCAAATTGTAATTGGTTGCAAGTTTCTCTTTTCTAAAAGTACCGCCGACTTTCCAGAATTAACAAATTTAATTTATTTACAAAAATTTCCTTCTCCTTTTATAAATATATAAAACATTTAAGTACCATACCTTAAATAATTTTATATACCCATTAAAACACTTAGGAAAGTTCTACAAAAATTCCAGAAAATCTCTTTTAACCTGTTTTTCAACATATAAAAATTTCAGATCCAAATCAATTATTATTTAATCATAAATAATTTATAATCCAAAAAAACATTTTCTTCACTAGAAAATTTATATAAATTCCAAATAAATTCTAAAAATTCTAAAAATTGAAAGACATCTCCAAAATAATATTTCTGGTCTATTTAAAAATTCGCAAGGCATTTGGATGTCATTTAATAGGGTTTTCACCTTAAAACATATCATAAAATCAATATGAATAAGCATAAGTCATCAACAAGTATATATAATCATTCCATCATTCAAAAACATGGAAAATCAATGCAAAATATTTCAGATTTCATCTTAAAACCGAAAACAAAAGAAATATGAGATGTAAACATTATTCACCTTAGCTTTAGAGATTAAAGAGATTGAGATGTGTATGGATTTGATTTGAATTAGCTTCTTCTTTTGCTTTTCTTAATCTTCTTCCCCTTTCTCTTGTTAATGGTGGACGGCCTTAAGCTTTTAAAATTTTGAACAAATGAAAATGAACGTGTATAGGATACACGGCCAAGTTTTAGGGATATAGGAATGTCCTCTTTCCTATTTTACCCCTCCTTTATTTCATTTTAAATCTTCTTTTAATTCATTAGTTAAATGGCACGTCTACCCCTTAATAAAGTCAAATCTTGATCCCCTAATCAATACATTATTTTATTTTATTTAACTAATTAAATATCATAAATAATGTTACCAAAAATATGGGGTGTTACAAGTAATCTCCACCAAAGCCAAGGTTCTCGCTTAACCTTGCGCTCTGATACCAGCTGTAATGAACCGAGATTTTCAACCCTCGAAAATTTGACACTAATACGTCCACTGCATTGCGTATCGAGCAATCAAATGCCAGAAAACCCAATCGTTAGAGGAAAAGAAGAAGGAAGGAAGGAAGTAGAGAACTAAACAACACAAGATCTCACAGCGGAACAAATAATCTATAACATACAACAAATCTTTACACAAAAACAAACTGTAATATATGTGTATATACAGATATCAATCAGAGTATACTAAACTATTTCAGCCTGGACAGTTATAACTGCCTGCCCTTACAATCGCTGATAAATACAACCAACAGACAACACAACGCAACACAAAGAAATACGTAGATACATCTTGGACCTCCAGCTCGTCTCCTGAGCTCCAATGCATCCAAAGCAATCTGTAAACATGCTCGGTCTGACCCCGAGCATTATAATAAAATAACACCCGAGTCAGTCTGGTAAACTAGCGTGAGAAAAACACACCCAAGTGAAATTTAATGTTTATCAAAAACCTTTCAAATAAAGGTATCTCGTAAGATCACGCCACACATAAACATGGATGGTTTTTTACCTTACGATAACCAAAACATTTTCTATAAAAAATCTCGTGATATTATCATAATGTCTAAGGGTCAAAGTAAAATATGGATATAGCTGAAATTCTTGCATCTCACATTTCAACATAGTTAGACACAACTAGGTCCGTACGGTGCTTATTGGAGAATGGATTCCGTACAATGACTGGGCTATTGAAGTACCGCCCATCACGGTGCATCTCTAGATAAAATAACACCAAGGTCGAACCTATCGACCCCTGCCAACACAGAACTGGCCTACCCCTTATTGGATAGACACAAATATGATCACCCCTCTGTTAATGGGCCTCGAAGCATACAAATGAGAGATGATATTGACACTAGATAGGGATGATCATACCCTACTTTTCAGCGACCCACTTAGCTCTCTTGCATCTCCCATGTTTTAGTCATTCTCGATTGATGAGGCTTGAGGCTATGTTTTACCTTTTATATAGCACTTCCCACTTGGAATGCTAACACTGCCCTCCAAGCAACAATGCAATGCCAGCATTCATCTATATAAGTTCGTTTTGGGACTGAATGAAATGCTTGCGAGCTCCATCTTCAATTCCATCATTTCCAAGATGTCTTCACTTTGAAATGCTTGAGTTGGATCAAAGTGGTTTTCTGATAACATATTCGGTCCCGGTCTCTTCGAAACAACATTCGATAGTTTCCGATAAACTCAACCCTGGTTCTTTAGGAAATAAATAGTCAAAGAATAGAGTGGAGATCACCTTCTAACTGTTAGTGGATGAATTTCCTTATCATTTGCCCAAGGAGAACGAAACGAGATTTATACGCATAGTACAACATCATCTGAGATGACTGTGCCATATAACCCACGTGTTTCTCCTAGATATTTCCAAAGTTACGTTTTGGGTTCATATTTGATAGTCGGTTATTTAACTATCAACAAACAAACATTCAAATTATGGATTTAATTACATAGAGAAAACCAACATTGGTTAAGAACATAAGTAACCACTAGCCTCCTTTTAATTTATCTTTTCATTAATAAAAATCACTTTAGAATACTTTCATAAAAATAATTTTACAAAGACATATTCACAAATCCCTATTTTTCAGTGTTTGTACCAAAAATGGGCACAACACTCTTCGAGAGTTATTTGAAGAGATAAAATGAAGAATGTAAATGTAAAACAGAGATTATCTAACAAAAACTCCAACAAGCAGAAATGTAAAATGCAAAGACAAGCAATTTAGAGTGGTTCGGCGTGTTGCCTACGTCCACTATGAAGTTTGATGATTTTATAGATTCTCTTTCGATGATTACAAGCAATTACAGCGAATTACAGTTTCGAATTTGAATTCAACAGCAAGAGTGGGATGCAAATCTCAATCCGGCAGAGTCTGGGCGCTTGAGAGTCAAAAAGATCCCCATTCTATTAGCTCTGGAGCTCTATTTATAGGCGTAGGAGGCTAAGATTTCGTTCAAACTTCGAGAGATTTGGTCTGGCACGTGAGGGGGCCCACGCGACCGTTTCCAGAAAGTTTCGCGTCGATCTGTGATCGATACGAATCCATTTCGTATCGATCAAGATGATGTCCAATCGAGCTAAAATTTGACAGAGACATTCCTCAGTGTGTATGCAAGCTCCTGTGAAAATTTCATTGAATTTGGATCAGTGGATCATGAGATATCGCCGACACGAAATGGAATTTCTCGGAGGCTGTTTGGTTCAAATCCATTGTTTCGAATCGATCCCCTCGCATCCATAGTTGCACGTGCTTCTGATATGACGCGGCGTGCGCACTTTGTATCGATCCGGTCTTTACTCCGTATTGACTGTATCGACTCCGTAGATCTCGCCTTGTTCGCTTCGAGGGATGACAAGTCATCCAGGTTTGTTGTTTGAATGGATTCGAACTACGTAGCTCCTCAAGGGATACGAAGCCAATGGATGCGAACTGGAGCCTTAGATGGATACGAAGTAAGACAACCTGTTGGATACGAATTGCTCTGCCCAGATGAACTCGAAGAGAGCCCTCATGGTGGATACGTAGCAGTGACTGTTGCCTCTGTCAATGGATACGAAGTAGACCATCTGCCGTTGGATGCGAAGTGGGGTGATGCCAATGGACTCGAATGAGATCGATTCGAACTCAGGCTTCCTAATGGAGTCGATCACGATCGAGGCATGGCCGATGGATACGAGGAGGTGTAGGATATTGGATACGAGTCCTACTGGGACGAAACCACGCTTGCCGATGGATACGAAAACGAGGTTGTTTCCTCCAATTTGAATCGATCATATCTCGAGCATGCGAACTCGGATCGACTCGAAATTTGGAATGCCGGCTTCCAGGGCCCAGCTCTTCATATCTTGTTAGTTGTAGCTTGATCCGGACTTGGACAAAATTCATCGATATCCATAGTGAACCTGTGCACACCTGATATCCTGGATGATTGACCTTAAGCGTGCAACCAGTTCCTTGATATCTCGACCTTGCCAAAAGGCGGGATAACATTTCCCCCCCAAAGTACGTCTTGTGGAAACATGACGTGCTTTGAAAAGCTGCGATTTCTCTCTGAACGATTATCGTATTTCTTGTTGAAAGTCGTACTCTGCATTGCTGTAGTTGTCTACCGTGTAATAATGATTAGTTGACTCTTGTTAATTTTGGCATGTTCACGAATCGTTGCCAGTTTAGTTTGTTATCGAATTTCATATCGATTCTCTCCTGAATCGATGTAGGAGTTTGAATTACAACAACGACCGTTATTTGTTTTAAGAGGTTCCTTCGTATCGATCCTCTCCTGAATCGATATAGAAGGTTGACTTCGCATCGATAAATGGAGGATTTGGAACCAGTGAAACGCTCGCCATTTCGTATCGATGGTTAGTAACTGCAATGGGTCTTCGTTGTGTCATTCGTATCGATGCTATTGTTTAAGGTATGATGGATATGATATCGCCTTTCGTATTGACATGCGGTGGACGGAGTTATGAACTCGCTGATACGAATAAGGGCTTCGAATCGATATGCTCACTGTCCATTTCGAATCGATGGGAATCCTGGTCAGATGGATACAAATCAGAGCGTTCGACTCGATTCGTGGGGTTAACCGGTTGCGACCGGTCGCATGGACTGGGAGGCGAATCGACCCAGTTTTCCCCTAGGCTCCATATAAATACTCTGGACTTTGCCATTTTTTCACTTTTACTTTTTTACTGCCGCCTCCTACTCTTCGCTTCGATTTGGGAAAGAAGAAAATCTGCAACCAATTCTCGAATCGACCAGATTTGTCCTTCCAATCCTTCGAATTTCACCCTCAATTTAGGTAATTAACCATAAATCTGAACAACGAATTTACCTCAGATCCAGTTCATCTTCATCGATCATTGATTCTGGTAGTTGGCAAAACCAGATCTGGGCCAAAGCTTGGTCGTAAACGACCATAGCAACGTTCCGGTGGATTGAAGAAGAATGAGTGGGAAAAACAAAAAAGTTGGATCAATCTGGGGCTCACGTTCGAATCGATGAAGGCAGTGACATTACTTCCTGGATCTTGCATCGATAAAAGGGATTTGTCAGTGGAGATGAAGCAGCTCATATCGATGGCTATGGAGATGGATCGTACCGTCACGAAGTAATTGATACGAAAAATAAGTCAACGATCGCTCTGGAGTCCTTAGCTTTAGATCGATACGAATTTTGCCATTACGATCGATACGAAAAGTATCGACTTGAGTGCTATCGATGTTAAGCTAGGGCCTTATCGATCGGTACGAACCAGGCCACCAATGATCGATACGAAATCGTCTCATCTTGATCGATACGAACTCGGCCCTTGATGATCGATTCGAAACACGATGGTTGGCATCAGTTCGAACTTGTAACCTGATGGATTCGAACGAGCCTTTCAGGATCGATTCTAACTTTCCCTTTGATGGATGCGAAATTTTGAGCACTTGAAAACATGACTCCGGTGAACTTCATTCCTGCATATCTGGACTTGATAATTAAACTACACACTTGACTCCTATGAGTTTCTGCCTTGCATAACCGGACTTGATCGTAGTACTGTACATCTGACTGTCTTTTGAAGCTCGTAGATGGAACTATAACCCAACAAATATAACGAACTAGAATCTGAATCAATCGTTAGTATCTGAGTGGCGCGGTTTCGACGGTCAGCGATGACGGTCATTTCCAGTCTGACTCTCATAGTTTTGTCGTTCACACACTTAGGTTTACTCAAGTTATGCGTAACACTTGCACTGCACAACATATTCATACACTTTACACTGGGGAATGCACGGGCTTTTTATCATCTAATGATAGTTTCTCGTGAGTTAGCTAGTTATGGAACCGTCAAGTTCGCAGCAACAAGAAACTCAGAATCTAACCCCTTCCAGACTTGAGATTCCGGATATCGAGGTTAAGGTCATCGGTCCAGCTCCGGATGAGTTTCCCGACGCGTCCTTCATCAATAGTCCACCCGATTCCGTCCCGTCCAATGTTTCTGAAGACATGCTAGGGAGAATATGCTTAAGGCATGGTCTATCGTTGGACGACGTAATATTACCGGGACCAGATGACAGACCGCATAATCCCCCGGAGGGATACACTGCATTTAACCGTCATGCGTGCGCAGCCGGGACACTTCCTCCGTTTAATGACTATATAAGAGAAGTGCTGGCTTATCTGGGGATCGCCCCATCTCAGCTTCACCCGAATGGATATGCTTCACTCAATAGTCTGTTCATTGCATTTATGGAGTACCTAAATCGACCTCCTCGCATGACCGATATAAGATATTTGTTCAACTTCAAAAGTCGAACTGACAGTCCCTCTTTCACATTCTTGGAGTCTGTAAGAAACTGCCAAGTGGTCACAGGGTCCTGGACTAGACTGAGCTACTTCAAGTCGGAGTGGTTCTACGTCTGTTGTCCTCCAGGGTTTGCTAGAAGATGGCTGTTCAGACGTGAGTACCATCATTTTCCCAAGTAGTTGTCAAAGCAATTCATGAACGAAATTGAACTCATATTTTCTATTTCTTTTCTTCCAGCAATAATCCAGCGACCTAAAGGCGGTTACTATAAAGAGATAGTCCGGGTCCTCCAAGAAATTCCAAGTGAAGAAAGGAATATTGAATTGCTGTTGATGGACCGGAATCTCAGAATTCTCGGGTTGATTGGGCGGAGGCAGAGCAAGTCTTGATGGCGCATTAAAGACTGTCTCCAGAGAAAAAGTCAAGCAGAAGAAACCCTAAAGTTGTAGTAATCGAGGAACCTGACTTCGAAAGAACTCATACTGATGACGAGCCGTTGGTCGAGCCTGCTGATGCAACCCCGGATTCCGATGAAAAAAGAAAAGGCAAGGCAGTGGCCTTTAAACAGTCTAAATCTGGGAGGCGGAAGTCTGTTGTCTTAAACCGGCCCTCTTCAGGAATTAAAATCTTGGAGGCATCTTCCCTGCAAGCCGAAAATCAATTCGAAGGGCTTGCTGACCTTCTAATTCCGGACCTTGCGTCCGCACAACATGACGTTGAATTGGATGAACTGCAGCATACCTTCGACGTTAGCGAGCCTCTTCCCACTAGCGCGATCGACACTTCTGGTTGGTCCAGGGGGTTACACGTCCATACACTCTTCATGGCACAACACAGTTTTCTAGCTGTAAACAGTACATCGTAAACGGTTACTGATCTTCCGTATTTTAATTTTCAGGTACGATGTCTGGACGAGGTTCTATGTTGGGCAGTTTGCGCAACAAGCACTGTTACTATGAGCCACGCAGAAGAGAGGGAGAGAGGGATTATGATTCAGGACACTCTGGTCAGAAGAGGTCCGACAGAGACAGGGGATACGTGCGCCGATCCCGATCTCGCTCTCCTCCTTCCAGGACTTCCGTACCGCCCACGGTAGTAGTTGCCCGTCCTCCTCAAACTTCACGGCCTAAGCCGCCTTCTCAAGCTCCGAGGCCCGATCCTCCGTGCGGGACTGAAATAGCCACTTCCTCAACTACCACACCGGTCGTGACTGATTCGACCGGGGAAGGAGCACTTAAACTGGCACAGATGAGGAAGGAATTCCCCGATATCTGTTTTGATGGTTATGTCTTTCCTTCGCATCTGAAGAGAATTCCGCCAACAGCTGAAAACACTATCCACGGTTATGTTGCGGATATTTTCTTTCAGTACAAGGAGTGGGCAAGAGCCGCGAGGAAAGCATCCAAAGTGGCATTCGATCGGGGTGTCGTCATTGAAAAGCTAGAGAAGGAGCTGGGTCACAAAGACCGAATTATGAAAGTGCTCAACACTGAGGCCGAGTCTTCCCATAAGTCTGAGATGGAAGCTCTGAAAAAGGTCGATGAGATAAACTCGGCCATGACCAGGATGAAACAAGAGCACTATACCGCGATCGAAGACATGGGTCACAGGAACACCACCATTACTGCCGAGAGGGACGCCGCTCTCAAGGAGCTTAATGAGTTGAAATCAAAGTTCTCTGAAATAGCGAGGGAGAAGGATGTGGCCAATGTCTCTACGCAGGAGGCCTGTGATCAGGCGGTGGTGCTTCGGAAGGAGAAGGAAGCGGCTATGGAAAAAGTCCGCGAAGCTGAAGCTGGGGTTGATGAGAAGGTACGACAGGCGGAGGCCAGGATTGAGGCTGAGGTAGAAGAGCTACTTGTCACTTACAATGCCAACGTGCTAAGGCACCGAGATTTGACATGGCTCGATGATTACCCAACACATCTCTACAACGCCTGGAACCTACTGGTTGAGGAGGAGAAATCTGGGCACCCTGATGAAGCCATCGATGAATTCGAGCTGGAGAACCGCATACTCAATGATGACGAGAAGAAAGTTCTCCATGGCTCCATGATTTCTCACGAGAAGGAGAGGCTTGGTGCCTAGTCTCAGGAAGTTGGAGAAAGCTCTGGTGCTGAGCACCATATTACGAGTTCGGAGATTGTCGTGTCATCTCAGTCTGAGCCAACTCCGATGATCGATTCCCAGCCTATACCGGCATATGATCCTGACCGACCACATCTATCTCCTATTAAGGAGCATCCTTTTGAAATCGTTCAGACGACCTCGAGCCAACCCGAGGAAGGTACTCTGAACTAATTTCTTGTATATTTGGACTGAAGAACTTGTATAGAAGTGTATATTAACAAAATGTTTCTATCTCTTTGATCAGTGACTGAAGCTGCACCAGCTGCGCCTCCCGTAGCCCAGGAATCATGCCAAGTGCCGGAGGCCATCATCTCTGAGGCGACCTCCGTTGTGACAGTTGCGCCGGCCGAGGTAACTCAGGGGAGCTCACTTTCCTTAGATGAACAAATGATAAACGAGCTCCTTGGCCGATAGAGTGATCCTTTTGCAGACTTACCATTTGGCCTGGGTGGATTCTCATCTGCTTCTAATATCTCAACTCAGACCACTACGGCGCATAGTGAGGCCCGAGCACAGCGAGAAGCAATGATGTTGGCTGAGATTAATGCCGAGATGGCGGCGGCGGCGCACGGTGGCAGCTTAGATGGCGGAGCAGTAGCGCAAGGCCCTACTCCCCTTATGATTGTATCTCCCGGGGGCACGCTCGTTGATGTTAGTGCACCAGTCCCGCCCCCGGCTATAGATCCTATTCCTCTAACTCCTCCTGCGGGAAGTATCCCCATAGGCTCTAGCTCGGAGGATGATGTTGACATCATGCCTTCGTCCGAGGGAAGCCTGCCTAAGGAGAAAGGCTCTAAACGAAAGATCACTGGTGGCTCCAGTAGCTCCTCGAGGAAGAAGAAGCTGAGGAGGCAGAAAGATTAGATAGACCTTTTTTAGGCATGTGTTTTCCCTTTTTGCAGTCAGGAATTTTGTTGTCTTTTTCTTTTTGTAGGCCGTGTTTAGATGCTGGTTCGGCCCCTGTTAGTAGGAATTTTTTGGAAAGGCTCGTGTATGAACCATTGCTTTTGATTAGTTGAAATAAAATTTTGTCTTCTTGTTTCAACTTAAATTCCTTTTACGCTTAAATGTTGCAGTGTTCGAACTTCAGTCCGATGTACTTGCATTATTTTGACGCTTAAGCATAGCTTGTTTTATCTATCAAGTCTGGAAATTTTGGACTTGATTTGTGATCGGAGATCGAATCGGACTTGAACATCATACAGTTTCGGGTAGTGATTAATGTTCGAACCTGCCCCCAGTTCGGGGGTTAAGTTATGATGGTCAGCTTGCGGTCGCAAGGAGTGAGGATCAAGCGAGCGAACCACACTCTTTTCCTTATGAATCGTTTCATCCACACCCTGGGGATACAAGTCATCTCGTGAGCGGTTGTTCACACTCTGACTCGCACTCTGGGAGTTCGGAGTCGACTGTTTATACTCCATTTCGCACTCTGGGAATACGGATTTGAATGTTTATACTCCGTCTCGCACTCTGGAAATACGGAGTTGAATGTTTATACTCCGTTTCGCACTCTGGGAATACGGAGTTGAATGTTTATACTCTGTTTCGCGCTCTAGGAATACGGAGTTGATTGTTTATACTCCGCTTCGCACTCCGGGAGTTCGAACTTGAATGTTTATACTCTGTTTCGCACTCTGGGAATACGGAGTTGAATGTTTATACTCCGTTTCGCGCTCTGGGAATACGGAGTTGATTGTTTATACTCCACTTCGCACTCTGGGAATACGGAGTTGATTGTTTATACTCCACTTCGCACTCTGGGAATACGGAGTTGAATGTAGGATTGTCGTGTGTCAATCCTATTAACATTGGTGTAATGACTTGCCCCCGAGCTCGGGTTTCACTTAGCGAGTGACCGGTCGTATCATAGCCACTCTCTATTTGAATAAATCCCACCACGTGATGGGACTTAGCTCTCCGTGCATCGTGATGTCATACATTGTATTCAATGAATCACAGCTCTGGCTCGAAGAGATGGCATTTTATTGCTGAAATAAGAAAATGCGGCAAAGTCAGTTACCTTATTACAGAATTCAAATTTCGAAATGCGGAAACAAATTGCTAAATGAAAAGGTATAATGAAATAAATAAAGCATGTCATGTGTAATAGCGACGGACACTCTACCTGTTCCAGGCCCTTGGCAAATCAAGACTGTCAACGGTTTTGAATGTGCCATCTCCGAGTCTTCGTGTAATCACGTATGGTCCTTCCCAATTTGGTTTCATATGTGAAGGAACTGGATAGATTCTCTTGAGAATGAGGTCGCCGAGTTCAAAGGTTCGAGGTCGAACTTTGGTATTGAACAGTCGGGCGACTCGACTTCGATATGCGGCCGCTCTCAAATCAGCCTCTTCCCGCTTCTCGTCCAGTAGATCCAAAGATTCAGCAAGCAATATAGCGTTTGTTTTTGGATCGTAGTAAGTCACACGATGGGAAAACACTTCCGTCTCGACTGGAATAACGGCTTCCGAGCCATAAGATAGGGAAAACGGGGTGTGTCCGGTTGCGGTCTTGTGAGTCGTTCGATAAGCCCATAATGCCATAGGAAGTTCATCAACCCACTTGCCTCCGGCCTTTTCCAGTCGTTTTTTTAGGATGGATTTTATAACTTTATTGACAGCTTCGACCTGACCATTTGCCTGAGGATGTGCAACTGCCGAGAACTTTTTATGGATATGGAACCGTTGACAGAAATTCTTGAATTCTGCACTCTCGAATTGGGATCCGTTATCGGTGATGATGGTATGCGGGAGTCCAAATCGACAGATGATGTTGCGAACCACGAAATTGATCACTTTCTTTGTCGTAATGGTTGCGAGGGCTTCGGCTTCAGCCCACTTTGTAAAGTAGTCAACGACGACGATGGCATACTTCGCACCACCTTTTGCCAGAGGTAAAGCGCCGATGATATCGATGCCCCACATTGCGAATGGCCAGGGACTGATCATTTGAGTTATTTCAGTAGGTGAGGCTCTTGGAATTCGGGCGTGTTTCTGACACCTATCGCACTTTCTGGCATAGTTTGCTGCATCTCGGTTCACTGTCGGCCAGTAGTATCCATATCGGAGTATCTTCTTAGCGAGTGCTTGCCCACCGGTGTGATCTCCGCACTCCCCTTCGTGCACGTCATGTAACACTCGTTTGATTTCCTCATGGGCGATACACCGAAGGAGAGGAACGGAATAACCTCTTCTATACATGACGAACCGTGAAGCTTTTTATAGAATTTGTCTTTTCTCGTTCCTATGCTCAGGCAACGTCCCGTTTTCAATGTAATTTCGATATGGAGTCATCCAAGATTCTCTACTGGGAGCGGTTTCAAACACAAAATTTGTCTCTACTTGATCAATACTCGGGGAGGACAAAGTTTCGACTGGGACAAGTCCCATCTGCTGTGCTTCACCTGTGCTGGCTAATTTCGCCAACGAATCGGCTTTTTGGTTGCGTTCACGAGGTATATAATAAATGGCATAATAATCAAACTGATTCAGTACTTCCTGAACTCGAGCCAAGTAAGCAGCCAGCCTTCGATCTCTTGCTTGATACTCTCCCCGTACTTGACACACAACTAACTATGAATCACAATAAATTTCCACAGCGATAATCCTCAAATCTCTGGCAAATTTTAGCCCAGTTAAGAGTGCTTCATATTCAGCTTCATTATTAGTTGCATGAAAATCGAACTTCAAAGCATAACATATAGATCGGCCTTCGGGAGTTTCCAGTACAACACCAGCGCCCGAACACCGGTCGTTTGATGCACCGTCGGTATACAACTTCCATATGTATTCAGGGGATTCACTGGTTTCGGGCAAGTCCTCTGCAACGGTAAAATCGGCTATGAAATCTGCCAGGACTTGTCCTTGAATGGCTCTCCGTGGAGCGCACGCGATATCAAATTGGCTTAGTTCAATGTTCCACTTGAGTAACCTACCAGATGTCTCAGGCCGCGCGAGGACCTCTCAAAACGGCTGATCGGTATACACAGTAAGAGGATGGGCTTGGAAGTAAGGGCGGAGCTTTCTTGAGGCAATGACCAGGCAATAGGCCAGTTTCTCCAGTCTTGGGTAATTTCTTTCAGCTCCTGTTAGCCGCTTACTAACATAGTAGACCGGTTTCTGCACTCTGTCTTCCTCCCAAACTAGAGCAGCACTGATCGCATGTTCTGATACTGCCAGGTAGAGGTACAATTGCTCGTGGTCAACTGGCTTTGACAAGATCGGTGGTGTGGAAAGATGCTGAACCAGCGATCGGAATGCACCTTCACACTCCGTGGTCCATTCAAAGTTTCGCTTTCCCTTCCGGATCAGATCGAAGAAAGGAATGCATTTATCGGTGGACTTTGAAATGAACCTGCTCAATGCTGCGACCTTTCCGTTGAGACTCTGGACTTGCTTTATGGTTCTTGGGGTTTGCAAATTTCTTATTGCCCAGATCTTCTCGGGATTTGCTTCTATCCCTCGAGCATTGACGATAAACCCAAGGAACTTTCCAGATGCGACACCGAAGTGACACTTTAGTGGGTTGAGCTTCATTCCATATTCCCGAAGGATGCAGAACATTGAATTTAAATCTCTGACGTGATCTGTGGAGAATCAAGATTTCACTAGCATGTCATCCACGTAAACCTCCATGGTCTTCCCGATCTGGTTGGTGAAACATCCGGTTGACCAAGCGTTGGTATGTTGCCCCGGCGTTCTTTAGACCGAATGGCATGACTTTGTAACAGTAGAGTCCCAGATCGGTCACGAAGCTGGTATGTTCTTAATTAGGTAAATGCATGGGTATTTGATTGTAGCCAGAATAAGAATCCATGAAAGATAGTAATTCATGCCCGGCGGTCGAGTCTACGAGCTGGTCAATCTGAGGAAGTGGAAAACTATCTTTCGGACAAGCCTTGTTTAAGTCAGAGTAATCGACACAAGTTCTCCATTTTCCGTTCGGCCTTCAAACCAGTACGGGGTTGGACACCCATTTTGGATACAAGGCATCTCGAATAAACCCATTCGATTGTAACTTATCAACCTCCTCTTTAAGTGCGGCAGATCTCTCTGGATCCATACCGCGCCTTTTCTGCTTGACCGGGACATACCGCGGATCTATATTCAGGGAGTGACTTGCAATGTTTGGCGAGATCCCGCACATGTCAGAGTGTGTCCAGGCGAAGACGTCGAGATTCGCTCGGAGAAATTCAACCAATTCCTGTTGTGTCTGCTTGCTCAGTTGAGACCCAACTTTCAGCATCCTCGAATCATCATCCTATCTGATTGGGACGTCCACAGTCAGTTCGGTTGGAGAAGCTTGACTCTCCTTAGATTCGTCTTTATCCTCATTGTCCCTAGGGTCAAGGTCTTTCAAGAATTAGTTGTGGTGCCCGGGCCGAGGCCCAGGCATCAATTGTCAATCATCAATAGAACGGACGCAGAGAGATTCCTCCACGCCCTTTCCCTTCTCCTTTCGCTGCGCCCCGCGCAGCTCAGCAACATAGCAGGCCCTCCCCGTTGCCTGATCTCCTTGAACGACTCCAATCCCACGATCGGTGGGGAACTTCATAGTCAAGCACCATGGGGCGATGGCCGCCTTGAACTCAGCAAGGGCCGGTCGGCCCAAAAACGCATTATAAGGTGAATCAATCTCTAGAACAACAAACTGTAACATCCGGACTCTCCGGCGTTCTCCAACTCCCAATTCCACCGGTAGTTCTGTTACTCCAATGGGTATCGTAGCACTCCCGTTAAAACCGTGGATTCAGGATTGGCAGGGTTTCAAATCCTTTGCCTCCATTTTCATTAAGTCGTAAGCCCGTTTAAGCAAGATATTCACAAAGCTCCCACTGTCAACCAGGATCCTCTTCATCCAAGTAGGACCTACCTGGGCAGATATGATATTATAAGTTATGTTAGTGTTTGTTTTAGTATATGTAGTATATAAGTTATAGGTGAGTCTGCATGCGTTTTTAAATTTTATAACATATTATGTGCATGCGTTATTTTAAGATGTGTGTTTTAAGCTAAGTGTTGGTTTTATTATATATACAATGCAGAGATTTTGGGTTTCGATTTACGTACATATTTATTTATAATAGTATATATATATATAATCTGTTTCTATTGTTTTGTATTTATAGTTTTATATATGTATATACCTATATTTAAAGATACAGGCGTTTAAAACTGTTGGCACATATTGTGTTTATAGTCTAACTTATACATGTATTGTATATAAATGGAATTTGCACAAAATTGCTGTCAATAATCTATGTATATAGGCCGCGTGTTGAGTTAATATAAAAAGTTTATTTTATATTATATATATAAGCTGCTGTATACACATTAGTAGTTGTTTGAGTTAACAGTAATAAAAATGTAGTCTGTGTTAACGTATATATCTAAACCGTCAGTTTTATACGGGTATAATGATTCGGTCAGAGTGCATATACAAGTTATATAGGTTTTATTGATTTTGATTATAAAATATAAAAAGTATGCAAGTCGTACTCTGTCTGAGATATTTATTTAAGGTTACATTTGATCGGTGTTACATATACCTTTGTCTAATTTCGTATGAGTTTATATATTAGTGTTAAAGTATTATATATATGATGTTGCAAATGATAATATATTTGTTTTATTAAACATTGGTGTTAAAATTGTATGCGTTTTAAAGTTATATTGATTTTTAAATATATATATTTTAATTTAAAATACGTGTTTTGATTTGAACATTGTTTTAAAAGAAGTAATATAATAATAAATAATAATAATAATAATATGTTTAGCGTCGTTGTTCTATCAACTTTATTCTGATTTGTTTTATTGATCCTATTATCAGCCTTGTCCGTCGTGCCTGTTTGTATCACTGAATCGTGTCCATCTAGCTTTGCTTTGGAATTCGTAGCTTATTTCTTTGTCGAATCTCTCTAGCCTCGGAAGGTGAGCACTCACTCACGATTAACGTTCTTTTATTTATTAAATTTGATTTCAATTGAAACGACAATTGAAATATGCTGCTATTAGTTAATGACACTGTTATATATGCTATTACCTGTATCAGTTCACCTGTGACATCTGACACCATTATCTGTTAATTATTTATGCGATGATAATACAGTTTGGCTGATAATTGATTGATTGTTGAATTTATTGGACGTTAAATTGTTATTGTTAAAATGATAAATAGTATGAAATTGAACTTGATATAGGATAATTAAATGTTAAATTTGATTAACTGACATTTGTATAATATGACCCCTTTAACTGTTAAATTTATTGACACGTAGGATTTGTTTAATTACACTTTGAACCACTGAATGTATGTTGTTAAATTGATGATATATGAAATTGTAATAGATGACAAGTGAAAAACCGTAATGTAATAATCTTTAGTCTACATGAAATGATAGTGTAGATTCTAGAAATAATTATATTAATTCGTACAAATAACAATGCGAATTAATACGGTTATTTCGGGATTATTTGAATTGATTATTGGATTGATATTGATTATTATTATTGCTTGTTTATTTACTTTGACACCATCCCAGTTATCACACTGCAAGTTCCCTTTGTATGTTTGATTTTTGAATTGAATTGGAATCGGGTTGAAATGATAAATACCCAAAAATTGAACTTTGACCTAGGATAGAGAATTAAATAAAACCCGATTGGTCAATAATTTGATTTATGAATAAAACGAAGATTTTATTTGAATAAATAATATGGTTTTGAAATGAAGTTGAAATTTGAATTTAAGTGAAAGGAAAATGTTAATGTTTAAATAATCTGAAACAAATTATTAAAAATGTAATTGATGAAAGGAAGTTGTTTAATTTGAGAAATTATTGAATTAAGTTTGAAATTATAATTAAGTTGAAATTATTAAACTTTGAAATTAATTAATAATTAAGTTTTGAATTATTTAATAATTAAATAAGATTGAATGATTTAGTGATTAAATTGAATTGAACTTTTAATAAGTGAGTTTTTCTTCGTAAATAAATGAAATTGAGCTTTCTTGATTAAGTAAGTTTTGGAAAATTATTTAAGAAAGTAAATAAGTGAAATTGAATTTCTTTAACAAGAAATGAAAATGTGATATTTTGGAATTAATGTAAGACTTGAAATGTAAAGAATTTGATTTGATGAATTTAATTTAATTAAATTTGTAAGTTTTGATTTAATGAAGTTGAATTTAAGAAATTGATTTAATGATTTGGAAATTTAATGGAAATTGTTTTGAATAACAAATTTACTTAACGAATATTGAATGAAATCGACAAATGAATTTAAATTGATTTGAATGTTGAATTAAATTAATTTAAATGATTTTCGAAATGAAACGTATATATGAACTTGAATCAATATTTGAATGGTTTAAATAAAGATTGAAATTTGATTTATAAGATTTTGAAACGGAAAATTGGAAGTTTGAAACGCAAATTTGGAAATTGTTTTAGGAAGACAAATGAAATGTTGATTTTCGAATTCTATTTGAAATTGAAATTGATTTGGTTTTGAAATATATAAACGACCAATCGGTGTAATAATTACGAAAGTTATTAAAGAGACCGGGATCGGTAATGGATATACTCTCTATCTGAACCGAAACCACTTTAATAACTATACGCGGAGTGTTGATCCAGAACGAAGTG
Organism: Allium fistulosum; assembly: GCA_030737815.1. Lineage (NCBI taxonomy): Eukaryota > Viridiplantae > Streptophyta > Magnoliopsida > Asparagales > Amaryllidaceae > Allium > Allium fistulosum. Next base: position 304,759,839 of record CM060902.1, read on the forward strand.
GATGGTTTTGATGAACGCGTTGACCGAAGAAAGAGAACGATTTTGGATGACCCCTGACATGACTAAAACAGGAGCCGCGCCGGGCCATTGAGGTTCGCCACCTCTAGCGGACACACTTCTTCGTTACCATATCTATTACTTTTGTGATTCGATTTGGGTGCACCCCTCGATTATGGGAGTGTTGTTTCGCGGTGTTGGGGTAGTAGCTGCTATGCCCAACATCAGTCCGGATCACGCAACTACTAGTATCCTAGTTGGTATCGCCTCATGTACCTTGTCATACTAATTATCCTATTCGCGACCACTACGATTTTGATTTGTACCTTTAGTATATGGATTGCCCTCTGGTGACTTCCGGTTTTGGGGAAACTACAGTCTTGTATATGCTTTTGGGAATAAACAGGTTAAGAGGTGTATGGGCCCTGCTTAACCCTACTTTGATATCTTTATATTACTGATAGACATTATCTACTTAGCGTACATTACTACCTAGTAGATAGTTTAATGGATCCTTAAAGGATGGTTATTCCAAACATCCTTTGAGTTACTTGTATTTCAATTGTTATTTCACTTGAGTTGGATTTATTAATATAAGAATGTTAATCCTGACTCGAGTGTCTTGTGTTTTTGCTTTACGCTCGGGTCAGACTGAGTGGTTCAGCTTTCGAGACTCACCTTTGGAGTTGGAGCTTTGCTTGAAGATCCAGCCATCTATTCCGCTTCAGTATTCGATGATTCCAGTGATGTATTCTGATTTGTATCTGATGTATCATATTTCTCTTCTGTTGTAAACTCTGATGTATTTTATATATACATATAGTAGCTTCATGAACTACTATCTCTTTTATTTCCGCTGCAAATTATTACTCTGTGTCTGTGTTCTGTGATTATTTTATTTACTGTATATGTTCAGTTTTGCCAAATTTAAATTAACAACACGGTGTTTTGAGCAATTCAACTCCGGCATGAGTGTCTACCTATACACTTATTTTTAGGTGGATCTTCTTCATCAAGGGGCATGGCCATGGCTTGGGGCTGGGCTGGAGGAGGTGTTGACCAGATGTGGTGGTGGTGGAGGAGGCCAAGGTGGAGGAGGAAGGAGGAGCTGAGCATAGAAGGTGAGAAAACAAGTGCAAAATCATAAGAAAACAAGTAGAAATTGCATAGAAAAGAAGAAATTTTTTACCAAGCTTTACTTCAGGGTAATGGCCGAAATTTTTGGTGATTGAGAAGTTTAATTTTCGTGAAAATGAAGTGAGGAAGTGGCTGAAAGAATGAGAAAAGAATCGGCCAAAATTGATTACAAGTGGAGGTTGAGAAAATGAAAAGGTGGAAGGTAAAAGGACTTGGAATTTAAAAAGTTTAAAACCTTTCAAATTTCTATATTTTCTTTTCATAAGTTTAATTATCTAAAAATACATATAATTTCAGTTAAAATTCGAATATATAACAAATATACAAAATATAAATAAATAAATATTAATTATATATGATTAAAATAAGAAAATAGTATAAAATGAAAACTAGTCTAGAAAATTTGAAAATAAACAGAATAAACTTTGGAAGATTTATATGGACTTAGAAAATATTTATAAATAAATATAATAACACAAAAAATAAAATGCATAGTTTCATATTTATAAACTGTTTAGAATTCGAATTCAACAGCAAGAGTGGGATGCAAATCTCAATCCGGCAGAGTCTGGGCGCTTGAGAGTCAAAAAGATCCCCATTCTATTGGCTCTGGAGCTTTATTTATAGGTGTAGGAGGCTAAGATTTCATTCAAACTTCGGGAGATTTGGTTTGGCACGTGAGGGGGCCCACGCGACCGTTTCCAAAAAGTTTTGCCTCGATCTGTGATCGATACGAATCCATTTCGTATCGATCAAGATGATGTCCAATCGAGCTGAAATTTGACAGAGACATTCCTCAATGTGTATGCAAGCTCCTGTGAAAATTTCATTGAATTTGGATTAGTGGATCATGAGATATCGCCGACACGAAATGGAATTTCTCGGAGGCTTTTTGGTTCGAATCCATCGTTTCGAATCGATCCCCTCGCATCCATAGTTGCACGTGCTTCTGAGATGACGCGGCGTGCGCACTTCATCTCGATCCGGTCTTTACTCCGTATTGACCGTATTGACTCCGTAGATCTCGCCTTGTTCGCTTCGAGGGATGACAAGTCATCCAGGTTTGTTGACTGAATGGATTCGAACTACGTAGCTCTTCAAGGGATACGAAGCCAATGGATGTGAACTGGAGCCTTAGATAGATACGAAGTAAGATAGCCTGTTGGATACGAATTGCTCTGCCCAGATGGACTCGAAGAGAGCCCTCATGGTGGATACGAAGCAGTGACTATTGCCTCTGTCAATGGATACGAAGTAGACCATCTGCCATTGGATGCGAAGTGGGGTGATGCCAATGGACTCGAATGAGATCGATTCGAACTCAGGCTTCCTGATGGAGTCGATCACGATCGAGGCGTGGCCGATGGATACGAGGAGGTGTAGGATATTGGATACGAGTCCTACTGGGATGAAGCCACGCTTGCCAATGGATACGAAAACGAGGCTGTTTCCTCCAATTTGAATCGATCATATCTCGAGCATGCGAACTCGGATCGACTCGAAATTTGGAATGCCGGCTTCCAAGGCCCAGCTCTTCATATCTTGTTAGTTGTATCTTGATCCGGACTTGGACAAAATTCATCGATATCCATAATGAACCTGTGCACACCTGATATCCTGGATGATTGACCTTAAGCGTGCAACCAGTTCCTTGATATCTCGACCTTGCCAAAAGGCGGGATAACATTCAATACTTAGAAAATATCCATATACTTATCTCAACGGTATAAGTATATTTACCAAAACTGAGGAAGATTTCCTTTTTACACAATTCTAAACCATTTATAAACTCCTTTATAATTTTCTAAAACCCATTTATAATCTATCTTATAAATCTCTAAAAATCATTTATAACGTCTCTAAATCATTTCTTAAATCATTTATAAACTCTTTATAAATCCATGCAACTAATTATACAACTTCTCTTGTAAATCTATAAACCCATTTCTAAAATCCGTTTATAAATATCTAACCATTTATAAAACTCCTTTACCTTGTAAATAATCTTCCTTTGAGTCATCAAACCCTTCTATAAAACTCCTCTTATAAAACCCAAGTCCACTTATAAAACCCTATTTATAAGTCTCGAAAACATTTATAAATAAATTCTAATCATTTACTTTAAACGCTGTTATATAATAATAAACATTATAAATAAATAATAATTTTTAACTTTAAAATGTCTTAAAATAATAATTAAAAATTTCAAAGATGTTATCAATAAACACTAATAATTAAGTTTCAACATTATTACAAATAATACAATTTACTTTCGAAACAATATTAATAAATCAATATTATTAATTTCAAAACATATTAATTATTTAAATAATTAACCTTTTAGAATATTAAAATGTTGATACTTCAAAATAACATTAAATATAAAGAAGTAATCTTTAAAACAATATTAAATATAAATAATCTTAAAACAATATTAAATATAAATAAATATTTTAGAAAAGACAGATAGAAAGGTTGGAGTAAAATAGAAGCTAAATCCTTTTAAAACAAAATATTTCTGAAATCCAATTTCAGATTCAAAATCATTTCCTGTCTCAAAACCAATTCCAACTCAATGGCGATTTATAGTATTTTAAAATACTAATTTGAGGCCAATAGCTACCCAACGTTTAACCAATATCAATATTGATTTTCTATCACTATAGGGTTTAAGTTTTGAACATATAATAATGTCATAATCAATAGAGCCAACAATCAGGTTTAATATCCAATAATTCATATGATAGGAATATTATTGAAATTAAAATCAACAATGGTGAGGAATCCTGTTAGATCCCTCCAACCTGTCCCCCGCATCACAAACAGTATAAAATCATATAAGATGGGTCATCCGCTATTCGGCGGGTATATATAAAAGGTCATTTGCTCTAGGGGCGAGAATAAAACCAAACCAACTGATAAAACAGAAAATCATCCAAACATTCAATCAATAATTTTCATCGACTACATAACATTACTAGTTAACCAATAAGGTGAGTTTAACTCGTCGAAATTCCTATTGTCGCCGAGGTGTTCTGGTTTGAATTAAAATTAAATAGTCATTCGTTTTTAACCTAAATTCCTACTAGCTCCAAATCCATCCAATCCAATTCAATTTCATAATCAACGTTATTACGGATGCAACGCAAAAAGTTGCATTCGATTTGGACCTAATATAGATGAGTTATCGACATAATAAGATTTACAATTTTAATAATATAATAATATCCTTAATGACAGTCATTAGTATAAGTTAATCAACCTTATTAAGTATAAACGGCCTGCCTAAAACTCCTTCCTCTGGCGTTCATGAACAACCCAGGCGCCATCTTACTTGCCTCACCGCCGCCGCCACGGTTGACCGAATGCCGCCGCGTCGTGCCCCAAGCTAGCCCAACCTCCGGTCCTCCCCACTCCACCGGCCTCGTCACCCAATTCGCTAATGTTGCCTCGAAAACCGAACCCAAATTCCCACGTTCATCTCCACTTTCCCGCTGCCATACGCCACGCCATGCCACGAAACTTAGGCCAAGCCCTGCCCTTACCTCCCTCCGCACTTCTCTAGTTGAAGACATTACCCCAAAACCCCTCGAGTGGCTGCAATAACCAAAAAATTGCAACGCTGATCAACCGAGCCTAGCCGCCGCTTTGCTCCACCACCGTCGATCTCCACTGTCAACTAAGTCCCTTTTGACGTTCGCTACAACTTTCTAGTTGGGGTCGAGGCCCAATGCATCCCTTAGAGGTCAGATCGAATAGAGGCCATTGGATTAGGCAATGTGTTGATTTCAGTTTACATTTTTGAAAACGAGAACATATTCTTTAGTGCAAACGCAATTTAAATAGAGGAGGATGGTATGGGCAAACGTGGGGGAGTATGGGTTGAAGCATGGTGGAATAGCGGAGAGGTATGGGTGAACAGTGAACGAGATATGATATGGTGATGTACCTATTATTTTAATAAAAAAATATCACGTTATACGTACCTAAAATCTTGAACTCCAAACAAGGCATGCCGACTGGGGCTCTATACTAACTACCCATATTTCGAACTCGATGGAACTATTATGGAGCCCTAATTTGATCATATGCAGAAGTTGGCTTTTCAAACCCAGTTATATTATATTAATTTATGTAATTAATTTCTACGCGTTTCGAGCTCGCACTATCACACCGTACATCCGATTGCCACGAAATTCGCCGACGTACAATAATTTAGTATTATATTAATAAAAAAATTAAAATATTGAAATGTATTAAATATGATTAAAATATTTATTTATCGTTAATTTTTAAAATAATTCTATTAATAATTTAATTTAAAATTAATTTATTAATTTATACTTGTTATGATATTCATATTCACAATATGAACATCACAACAATACAAACATAGAACATATACCATGAGTTAATGGGAAAACTGACCGCTTTGTCCTGTGGCCTATAAGATGTCTAAGTGTAATATATACATATATATAATATTTAATAATCAATATAAACTATCTTAGGTGTATAAGAACTAAATAATATTTAACTTTTCAAACATTAAATATATTTTTATAGTTAATATCTAAATTTGAAATATATATAATTTAAATAATGTGTCTATATATATATATATATATTATAAATAAAATATTTACTGTAAGGTGCATATGTGTGTATTAAATAAATTATATATTCTAATATAATTAATGTATTTATTTTCGCCTATGTGAATATATGGACTCATTCAATATATATATATATGTGTGTGTGTGTGTGTGTGTGTGTGTATGTATGCATGTATGTATGTATGTATGCATGTATGTATGTATATAACAAAAATTAAATGTATTTTTTAATATGAATTTGCTGCATCCGTTGAATTTTTTTAAATTCGAGGGCATGCACAAATACACACACACACATACATGTGTGTGTGTTTAAAATTCAAAATTAAATTTTGAAGTAGTTTGACTTGGCAATAAAATCATATAAATATTCATAATACATACATACATATATATATATATTATTCTATACGTCTAACCTGAAAATATAAAAAAATTAATTTAAATATCCATGTGAATATTTAAATATATATCTTGATATATATATATATATATATATATATAGTTTATGTTCGAATCGGTGAAGATTGTTTTAAAACAATAAATTAAAATCGAAACTTTAATTTAAAATTTAATATATATATATATATATTATTTTATACGTCTAACCTGAAAATATAAAAAAATTAATTTAAATATCCATGTGAGTATTTAAATATATATATTGATATATATATATATAGTTTATGTTCGAATCAGTGAAGATTGTTTTAAAAAAATTAATTTAAATCGAAACTTTAATTTAAAATTATACATATATATGTATGTATGTATGTTTATATGAGTTAGGATCAATAGTCCCCTATTTTTAGCACTATCTGTAGTCCCCTAATATCGGACACTAGTTTATATTTAAATATTTCATTCATGTGATAGGAGAGAGAAAGAATAAATATCTAAACAAAAATTTATGGCTGATATCAGGAGGCTACCAAATGGTTTTAAATAAAGGGGGCTATTGGTCCTAGCTATATATATATATATAATGTTTAAAAAATCCTTTCCTTTAGCTTCGTAAAAAATAAAATTTTAAATTTATATATGTACGTGTGCATGTATAATTTATAGGCATAGATATATGCGCATATATATAGCTTTTAAAATATATTTGTTTTTAATGTTTTTAAAAAATAAATAGTTTTCAAAATATTTTCTTGATATTTAGCTGAGCATATATACGATTTAATAACGAGGCATGTTGATATACATGTAATTATATGCAAGGATATAAAAATCAGGATTTTACCTTTTTTTTGAAATATTCTAGTCGAGAGCCAATACGTTGTTTGTTTAGAATTTCCACTTGGAGCACCACTATCTCCTCCTTCTCTTTAAGTTGCAAGGTTGAAAAATCAACTTCGCCAAGATAGGGGTTGGGGCAGAAATGGTAGAGAAAGGTACCAGAAAATTATCTACAAAATTTTGGTGGATGCTATCTTGCTTGGAATTAATGGTTTTCACCTTTCTCTGTAGCCTTGAAGACTCTGTAAAACCCTTAAAATCCTCTTAATATGGTCGGCCTTGATGTTGGCCATAAGGACCCATACATTTGACACTGTTAATATTAAATAAATTAAAAGGTAGGTTGGTGGTTGTATTTATAACCATTACATTGGTGTTTCAAAGCTGATCAATGTGATATTTAATTATGATGGATTTGGGTTTAGAGTTTGCAAAATAAAAGCATTATAGTGTTGAAATAGAGTATGTAGCCTCTTTAGGCCAAACGGTTACACATAACTGAACCCATCTTGTTGCCTATATAAGCGATATTAAGAAACCCTAGTGAGCAGCTATCATATTAATCTCTCTTCTCTAATCTTGTTTAATCTTGTTTTAATGGCAGAAGATTCTTACTTATTACAAAATATTTCATAATTCAAAGTGTTTGATACCCGTTGAATTATATGTCATTTCGAAGCCCTCGACAAGGGGAATCAATGATAAGCGTTTGTTTTGAAATGATGCTCGAGTTAATTAGGATTGTCGGTCAAAGGTCATGGCACGAACCTATGGTGTCGATTTGGGCATTTCCAATCAAGGAATCAATTAGAGAAATTGGTTCATAGGTGTTGTAGAGCTCATTAAGTGGAGTGCAACGGGGGGAGTTAGAGTCTCATGGCTTAACATTGATTGAGGCAATCGAAATTTCAAATCTAATTTTCGAAAACCTTAATTTTTCATGATAGCGGAGGCTCCAAAGGACGACCAAGGGAGCCGACTTTGGGGTAGGAAGGAAGAGAGGGACGAGATCTTTCAAATGGCGGTGATCTGGGGTTAAATGGGGCCCTATAGCGATGACAATTGTCGGTCACAGTGGGGGCAATATAGGTTCAGAGATGGTGGAAGTGGGTGCATTTTTTTAATTTAAACCTTGGAATTTTTATATTTGCAAATAGAAACCTGAGTTTTCTAACCTTCATAAATTTTGCATAAGAACTTTATTAACACATGGTTTGTTCCGTTGAACTCATGATGAAATTTCGGATGATTTGGTGTTTTGTTTGTTGAGTTTGGAGGCTTTTGCAAAAGTCCGTTGGTATGGTTTATATATTTTAATTAATTAAAGTTCAAAAAATTAAATGCATATTTATTGATGACAATTATATTTATTAATATGTGATGATGATTATTTGGTTAGTATGATGTTTTCGGATGTGTTATGTCTTAGTTTGGATGTTTGTTGTTGATTTTGTATTATTGGATGTTTAATTATAATTAGTTATGAATTTGAAAGGGAAATAAATAATTGATAGAAATTGGATGAGATTATGTAATTTTAGAAAATGTGGACAAATAAATGAAAATGAGATTATTTATAGATTTTTGACTGATGTTTGTAAATAATAACGATTTAACAAATTTTACTGAAATTAAAGTAAAGAATTTAATAGATTATTATTTGTGAATTTTTGAGGAAATTCATAATAATAATGAAAAATCTATTTTTAAATTGAGATTGAGAGAGTTTATTATTATTTATAAAAGAAACATAAATTTCTTAAATAATAATACGTATCGTTTTGGGTAAACAATATAATTGATGCTATAGTGTTATAGAGAAATTGTTGTTGTTGTTATTTGAGTAATAAAATAAGAAGATACTTTCTAGATAATAACAGTAGTAGTAGTAAAGATATATTCCAAAAGTGTTTTGAGTTAAACAATTACTATTTTGAGATGAGTAGAAATAAAAAGAAGTTCTGTGGATTTAAAATAAATTATTATTATTTTTTAGATAAATAGCAATAATTGATCTTGGAAACTATTGCAGTGATTTTAGAATACAATATTCTATTGACGTAGAATAATAATATTATTGTTTGGAAAAGTAATTTGATGTAAATGGCTATTTTTATTTAAAATACAATATATTGAAGTATTTGAAGAAATAGAAGTATATAAAGTGTTTTTGAAGTATATTATCATTTTGAACAAATTATTATTGTTTTGAGATATAAAATAAAGGTGATTTTATAATAAACAATAATAAAATGACTTTACACTTAGGATAATAATGGTCGTAAATATATTATTTAGATGGTTGTAGAGTGTATGATTAACCATCAACCATAATTATCACATATATTTGACATTTGATGACGATATTGCATTCTGATGAGTGTGCTTCTACTGGTATTGCTACTAGACGATGGGTAGATAATTACAGTTATTTGATGATTGATGTTGTGTTACTAGCATTGATTGGATTAGTACACTCTTGATGATTAATGCACTATTGCAGTGTGATTTGCACACAACTGATGACTTATACTTACATTGATGATGTATTACTATAGTTTATGTTTAGTATGTATGTAAGTATATTTGCGTTATTTTTTTATTTGATGATTGGGGTTGGAATTGAGTGTTGTTGATGTTTGATGTCTATGCACTATTATTGTTGTTGCCCCATATGAAAATTAATTTTGATGGATGAGCAGGAATATTGTTTTCTACTTGTACTATTTGCATTGGTTGCACGGATGTTATGGTTGTTATGTGCCGACAAGTATTTGGAGGTAGGAGAAGAGCGTGAAACAAAACTACACGGGCTTGATTCCCCAAAAGGGGTACGTAGGTAGTTTTTCCCTATGCAGTAGCTATTGAGCCTATGGCTATAGTGTATAAGATAAGGCGCAGTCAAAATATAGTTGACACCTTTTCTTTTTGTATATATCTATACACAAAGTTAATAAGTGAAAGAAAGAGAAAGGAAAGAGAAGGAGCTATGGTTGTATGCTATTTGTCTAGTTTATTTAAAATTATTACCATGTACTAATATAGTATTGCTTGTGAATTAAATAAGGACCGATGTGTAGAAATACAAAGTTATTTTATTTGTTAATTTATTAAACCTTACATGGTCTATTGGGATATGCATACATCATTGAGACTTATGTCTATTTTACTTTTATCTTATTCCTCTATGAGGTTTTTTCTTTCTACCCATATCTATTTCAAAGCTTAAAATTAAAAAATACATGACCTACTATTTCTAATGTCCGAGGTTGGTCTGTAATCGTATTTTGACAGTTTTTGTCATTGATCTTAGATGTTGGAAATAGTGGGTCGTCACGTTTGATATCAAAGCTTAGGTTCAATGATTCTCTAAGCCTTGGATAGGTTTGACCATTTAGGGTTTGATGATTTATACCTTATGTTACACCATATTTTCCAAACATTGTCAAAAGAAAATTAGTGCAATCCCCAAGCCAAAAGAACTACTCCCACAATAGGAGTTGGATTATGAAAAGGAAGCAAGAGAAATGTCTATATAGTGTTGCGCCGAAGTCTTAAAGCATTGGCAAAATGTAAGGACTGGACTTCTTCGATTGAGCATGGCTTCAACACTATAACATTACACCAATAAACTGAGATAACCACAAAATATAGGGACTGATCTACGATCCCAACACTTACTTCACTAGGCCGAACTACTGCGCAGCTTTCAAGTACCAAATATGAAGGATGTACCATGGTTCCAAAAATAAGCTTTAATAAGTGGAAACTGCGGCACAGTCTTTAAGTAACGGCGAGATGTAGAGATTGTTCTATAGCCCAAAAAGGTAATACCAATGATATAGAACTATGGCATAATCCTTAAAGCAACTATATGCAATAAGCATACGCCGTAATCCTAAACTAACACTAAAGTAGCAGGGTTGCGCCATGATCTCATATTAACATTGAAGTAACAAGGATATGCCGTCATCTTGATTTGACGTTAAAATGACAGAACAACATTGCAATTCTAAAGGATACTACCCACAAATATAAGGACCCAAAGAATGAGGCAGTATTATAAAACTTCTCCCCAAACATAAGCTAAGTTATGTTACTCAAAGTCATGCCAAGAAACCCTAACTTCACTCTCAAATTCCTTAGACACAATTTAAATACAAAGGTGGTGACGCAGTCCTCTATTGATGAGAACAGTTCAGAATAGGTCCGGGCGATATGACCATCCTTCAAAATGGCAGTGCAATCTTATTATAGAGCCATATGGCTTTATCTTGATTACTCCTAACACTTTGCTTCATTGTTATTTTTATGAAACTATGTAATACGACTTCAAGAGTGTCGTTGCAGTTCAGATGTTGTACAACATTGGCACCCTGCATATTTATGGAGGCGCAGTTCTCAATGGCCCATCCACGATAGCAAAACTCTAGAGTGCTTTCAACTATACAATTTTTCTGAGATGGAGGAAGTTTCTTATTATGGTTTCACCTACATATGTATGCAGTTCATTGGCTTATTGTTTTATTAAATCATCAGGTCATGGTCAGTTCAAAATTGGGTTTTCCAGTCTCAATTTTAAGCTTCCTGCCAAAGTTCAAAATTCATCAACTCAATTCGCAGTTTCCCGTTGAAGACCACATTGGCAATCCATGTATAGTAAATAAGAAAGATGGATGATCAACATGTGGCATAATCCAAAGGTAGGAATTAAAAGAGTGGAAGATGGACTTTAGCGGTCCGTATGAATCTCTATGTACTATAAATGAATGGGGCATTATGGTAGAAAAAAGAGGATTTTTGATTTTACTCTTATTGGACACTGAAATCAAAAAATTTACTCTCTACCATTTCCGTTTGTACTAAGAACCAAAGGAGAATATATAGACATTTTAACCGTTAACGTATGATTGATTAACATCCGAACCACGTAAATTCTCCATGTCAACTTCTTTTAGTACTTTACTTTTTTTTATCTTCAGCACTTGAATTGAAATGGATTGCTTTAATGAATTAATGGAGACCGCGAATAGAATTTCAAATATTTTTCCTTCATAATTACGTAAGTATCAAAGCGACATAACAACATCCTCTAAAGGAAATTTTAATATTACTTAAATTTGTTGATTCATAATCACAAAAGCATTCAACGTCGCGATTACTTCAAAAAGTATATTTGGGTGTTTCTGAGACGAAAAATCTCACTAACATTCTGGCACTAGATGGAGGGCCTGATTTCCCTCTCTAGAATTTTTTTTTACTCACATTCCTTTAGATATCACTATTACACCATGAATCCCACCGATTTCAACACTCCTCCTAACTAAGAATAACTTTATTTTAACTCAAAAATACCAAAAAAAAACAACTCCTCACCTCCTGACCCAAACTGAGGTGGCGCCTCTGTAGAGCCCACCTTAGATCATGTCCTAGCTGCTCTTAAAACCTTCATAAACCAATTAAACCAATGTATGGATGGAATAGAGAGATCATTGCTCAATACCCAGCTCTTAGACCAATCTCACATCGACCTTCCACAAGTCATCGCCATAATTCATCGACTGCACTGACTATGCATCACGTGGATGCCAATGACATTCTCAGTGATGAGAACAACGGCGCTGGTCTAAAATAAACAAATACCAAGCTCAAAGGAAAAATTCAAATTAATCCCTAGATCAAATCGAAGCCTGCAAACATCAACCCATTATTGCTGAAAAAGCAAGCACGAACTATACCGGATGATGATGATGTTACTTCTCTATGTAAAGATGGTTCATCCCAAATAGATCCTAAGGAGGATGAGATCCGTCAATTGAAAGCTCGCATAGAGCAGCTAGCGCGACTTGGCCGACAAAACAATAGAGAGGAAGTGAGGGAATAGGGTTCTTCCCTATTTACTGAAACTATCATAGAGGCAGACTTCCTCGATAACTTCAAGGCCCCATCAATCGATAAATTCAACGGGACTACTAGCCCAAATGACCATATTTGCACCTTTGAGTACTGCATAGACATTCTAAAAGTGGGGAGGATGGCTACATGCAAGCTCTTCCCAATGTATCTAGCTGGGGCAGCATCTAGATGGTTTTGGAGGTATGGACTAGAAAGGTTCATTCTTGGCCGTAGTTAACCAAAGATTTTTTAAGGTAGTTCAACACTGGGAGAGAGGCTTCCCCAGATGTGAATATCATGTCCTACGTGAAGCCATGCAAAAATGAAAATTGTCACATTTGGGCATCCAACTAAACCAAGCATCACCGAGGACAACCAAGTACTAGTCCTGACTTGAGCATGGCGAGTAATGGTCAAAGAAGCTCAGAATCAAGAAACAGCTAAAAATCAAGAGCAGTCTCCAACTGTGCTTACCCCTCAACAGACAGAGGAAGATTCATGGGTGACCCATATTAAACAAGTATTGATAAGTGTGGTTCTACCTACAAATAAGAATGAAACCCATAAAATATGATATCAGGCTTAGTATTTTTCCTATTTTGATGGTATATTATATAAGAGAGGGTTCTCTACCCCCCCCCTTTTAGATGTGTTTCCATAGAAGAAGGAATATAGGTCTTGGGTGAAGTACAAGAAGGGCAATGCGGGGATCACTCTAGAGGAGCCAAGTTAGAAAAGAAGGTGCTAAGGCATGGTTACTACTGGCCTACCACACTTCAAGATGCGTAGGGATACGTGATAAAATGTGATGGATGCCAAAGGTTTGCTAATATCCCAAGACTACCTTCCCATAAGCTCATCCCTTTAGCTAACCCATGAGCGTTTGACATATAGGGCATAGATTTGATAGGACTACTTCCTAGTCGAAAGGAGGGGCAAAGTATGTCGTAGTGGTAATAGACTACATCACCAAGTGGGTAGAAGCAGAACCCTTAGCTATAATCACTGCAAAGAAGATAGTCACTTTTACTGTAAGGAGCATAATTACTAGGTTTCAGATCCCCTATAATATAATTTCAAATAATGAAACCCAATTTGAAAGTAAGGAGTTTACAGAGCTTTGTGGAAGGAACGGAATAATAAAAGTTTCTACTCCGTTGAACACCCAGTGGGAAATGGACAAGTCGAACAAGAAAATAAAACCATCAAAAAACTGCTTAAGAAGAGTTTGCAAAATGCTAAAGGAAAATGGGCGGAGGAGTTGTCTTTAGTACTATGGGTTTATATAACCTCATCCAATTCTCCAATTGGCCACACACCTTTCTCCTTAAACTATGGCTATGAAGTTATGCTCCTAATTGAATCGAAGGTTCCATCACATAGGAGAATATCAGATGTGGGGGAGCAAAACAAGGAGTTAAAAGAAGCTGCCCTCGATCTTATTCAAGAAAGAAGAGACGAAGCGGCAGTCCAATCTACCGCATATAGACAAAGGATGGCAAGGAATTACAATGTTAGGCTCAAGAAGAGAAACATCTGCAAGGGAGACCCAGTACTGAGGAGAGTAGTGGCTAACACCAAGGACCTAGAAGGGAGCTCTAGCTCCAAAATAAAAAGGTCCTCTAGTTGTAGTAGAAGTCTTAGCTAATGGGGCTTACCGACTCTCAAGAACCGATGGAAATCCAGTTCCGAGAACATGGGATTCCGAGCATCCCAGGCCTTATTTGCATAAGCAATGTTATTTTTATAACAATCATTGTAATTATTATGAAAAATAGTAATACAGTGAACTGGACGTAGGGATATTAGACGGCCCGAACCAGTATAAAAATCTTTCTATGTTAATTTTACTAACATAATTGACACAATTGAGTTGTACCATTCATGACTCGGCTTTTCATCGAAATAATCACACTGGACGTAAGGATATTAGACAACCTAAACTAGTATAAAAAAGCGCATGAATTAAAAAGGTTGTAAATACGCAACCTGACTTCGCAGTCAAAAAATAGTCTGCCCTAAAATAGCTGGGTAGACCGTGCCAAGTGCATGACAAAGATCAAGTTTAGAATTCGTGAACTGCCTGAGAAATCAATCAAAAGTGACAGGAAAAGACAATGCTTAGAATACAGTATAACATATAAATCAGGTACGATTCCAGAAACTACATAAAGCTTGCCAGGTAAATATTAAAAATTGAAGTCTACTAATATTTACTGAAATCTACTCATATATGCATATTCATACATTTGTACGTACATCACAAGTGAAAATAAAGTGATCATCACACAAAATTTATAGCAAAACAAACTACGTCACGATTCTAATTCACCCTCCGAAGAATCAACAGTTATGATTCTTCCATGGTTATGAGATCTGCGGTCGCCCAACGCAGGATGTTGAATAGAACCGCCCCTTGCCTGAGAAGCTGGGGATAAGTCGTTTAATTCAGTAATAACAACCGGTGAGCAATGAGGGGCAACATCACAAAAAGTGACTCTGGGACCGTAGTTCACACCAGCCCAAATGTCACCGAGGTCCTTCGGACTGGAAATAAAATCCTCACGATTATATAAAAAGGCTAAGTCGAGTTCGAGCCAGAAGTAAGTAAAAACATTGATTGCACGCTTCGCAATAATATCTTCCATGACCTTTTTGACCTTCTCTTTATGAAGTAGCTCCATCAAGGAAGCACCATCCAAACGTTCTAAAGTGCAGTAGAAATTTTAGACGAAGCAATAGTGGGAACTCATCCACGGGCTTGCAAATTGGATTGAGACTATAAGGTAGATATTTTGTTTCCAAGGGAATTCACGCGCTCCATATCCTCCCTTCTAACTATTCAGTCTTGTCCAAAAGCTTATCTCGGGTCCTTTTAGTTGCTCTAGAATAGGAGCCAAAAAGCTTCGGTGCAGTAGATATAACATGCAAACTTCTACCCCTAGGGTCTGTGGTTCCTTTTTATAATAATTCTTCAACTCATGAAATTTGGCCTTAGGGTAGTTCTTCAAATCCTCCTTCCACTAGAAAAAAACATCAGGATCTGCCCCGATGGGGGCGTGGGAGTAGCACTAGGCCTTCATACTACATTATGGACTAAAGACATAGTAGGGTCATCTTCTACACTAATTTTCTTAGCGACCTGTAAAGACAACTCTTCAACTTTGTAATTTAGTACCATGATCTTATCTTCGTATAAAACCATCTATGCACCTTCGGCATCTTTCAATAATCCCTCTAGTTCAGTAATTTGAACAAAAGTAGAACCAAGTTTTTCTGCAAGTCAAATATCAGTAAAGGTTACTTAGTGATGCAAAGCTGAAAATCGATAGAACCTAGATAAACAAAATTAAAAGAAAGCGCAAACAAACTAAAGCTCATAAGACACATATACTCATTTATAAGGAAGTTCAATTTGCACAATATTCTTATAAATATTTGCATAGCCAAAAGGAATATTTTCTACCATGGAATTTTACAAAACCATTCTAAATTATAAGATCTAAAGGTACTGCCATGACTACGAAAAATCTAGTCTAAGGGATGCTTGCCAAAGGTCGGTCCGTTCGGATATGGAAAGTCTTCCTAGGATCATAGTTGGCACCTGTCCATAGGTCTATCGAATCCTTCATAGTCGCCATGAAGCCTTTTTTATTGTAGAGAAAGCTCAGATCAAGCGTAGGGTAAAAGTAATTAAAAACATCTATAGCTCGTTGTAGAGAAATCTGCCACATCTTATATTTGACATTCTCCTTCCTAAGCTTCTCATCGAGATCAACAATTCGACTCTACCCTAGCACGTTAACAGGTGCCCCTGTGACATTGGAGTCCGCCTTAACTTCTTGCAATTGATCTTTGAGTTCATAAATCATAAGTACAACGGCCTCTCTCATCTGTTCTAATGTCTTTATTAACTCAGCCCTAGTCTTTTTTGAGTCTTTAGAAAAACCACCAAAATATTTGAGAGCATCCGCTTTCCACCCCTTCCTTTGTGTGCGAGGGAGCACCTTTGGCCCAAGCAGCTCCAACTGATGCTTATAATGGTCTTTAAGTCCCTAAGCCTACCATGATAGTGTAGTTCGAGTTTCTTTTCCACTCATCTGCCAATGCGACGTCCATGCCTATAGGAGGTGCGGGGGATGCATCCCCGCTAAGCCCCTTTACCACCTCTCCTTTTTCGGCATCACCCTTCTCTTTATAGTATTGAGGAGCCTGAAGAGATAGAATTTCTATGGATTTCCTCAATCCTTTGATCTCATCTTCGTGGAAAAATCCGTAATGTGCTTCACATTCCTTCAGTGTTTGTGTAATTCCTCCACCTTTGAATTTGCAGCACCAAGCTTAGCACGAAGTATGATATTATATAGGTGCCAACATTCGTGCTCATCCTTAGCTTTCTCGAAATCAAAAAGATCATTCCTTAAGTATCTTTCTAATTTTTTGATTGTGAGTGTAAGGTGGAGGTTCTCTTCATCTAAGGTTGCATTAGAAGTTATGGCTTAAACCTCAAATTCGGGTATGCTTGAATCATCCAGGCCATAGATAATAGGAACTGAAGGTGCATTGAATTCAAAGACTGTGTTAGCTTCAAAGGGATGCCCATAAGAAGGAAGGGAAGTGAATTAATTGATAATCATCAAAACCAGTTTCATTGGAGCTCAAAATTACGCAAATTGAAATTCAGAAATACATATTGTATAAGACGAGTTTTATACGAAGAGTGCAACAAATTCACAAAAAATACATAACACATGGGGTTCACTCCTTACCTTGATTCCTAAGACTAATCCTAAACCATTCCAAATAAGGGCTATCAGGAGGAAAAGAACCACTCTCTAGGGTATAGCACCAACGACGCAACACAAAATCACTAAATGCTTCTTTTTCTTTAACTACTTGGTCGATTTTTGAAAGCAACCCTTGGGTTTCTTCTCTAAGTTGCATGAATGCCTCATCTAACTCTTTCTTCCGCCTACAAATCACTACCGCACTCAGACCAAGGTGATATACGGTTTGAGTTTGAAGCTTTTCAATGCTTTCCTTCAAGAGTTTAGCAGAAACTATATCCTTAAAAGACTATAAAGAACAAAGGAATGAAAACAACATGGTCATTCACAATGCAATGGAAAAACAATAAGATAATCAAAGAAATTGGTTATGGCAAGACTGGAAAAGGAAATTTGCTTCATTATACACCCAAAAAAAGAAAGAGAAGAAAAAATTCAAACAGTTAAGAAGAATAGTGAAATTATTTACAAGGGTTCAAGTAATTACATGAAATTGAGAAGTAGAGGTGACCTAGCCCCCTTAGACAGTGCATTATCATTATTCTAATACAGCGAGGTATATTGGGAGGTAGAACGGAAAGCATTATCCTTGGACAACTCCTTAGCCTACTCATCCTTGCAATAGGCAAGGGCATCATTTATTCTTGTGGAGTCCCCTAAGAAGCCGAGGTCAACCTCGGCTATTGTATCATCTAAGCTATCGGCAAAAATTAAACGCTTAACCATGACATACATCTTAAAAAGCAACCAGTAAGTGATCCGCTCGAGCCTATCCTTAGACTCCTCCATCTATTTCTCCTTCTCCCCCAATGCTTTATCTTTCCCTTCCAATTCCTGACCCTTCAACCTCAAGGCCTCCTCCGCTGCCTTCGCTGCCCCCTCTGGCTTTTTTGATTTCTTCCATTAAGCCTTAAGCTCTTCTTCTACTCTGGACTTCTCAAAGGCTGCCAGTACAAGGTCCACCTCAAGCTTAACTATCTGAGTAGTACATGAGACATGGTCATTCACAGCCTTCTTCCAAGCCTCGGCTACCAAAGCCCTCATCTATAGTAGAGCAGATATAAACGGGATGAGAATTCATTGAACAAATTGTCATTAAAGTAAGGAAAGAAAAGAAGGCACTTACGTAAGCCCAAGTGTTTTCAAGCTCAGTGGTAAGCTCAAGATAGAAGAGAGAAGGAAATGGAAGAGCAATAGGATAAGATTGTAGGGTAGAGGCGATGTGGGATAAACCGTCCAGGGCAATACACCCTACCCTCTCAGCAAGGTCGATGATGGTACCCTTGGGTAAGGGCAAGAGGCGAATGTTTGGGTCATGAAAGTATTGGAGAGGTGAGATGGGAAGTGTTTTTGAGGAAGAACGAGGAAGTGCATGAGGTTTCTTAAGAGGTCGGTTAAAGGCTTCAACGCCATCCTTTCCCCCTCTTCCTCTTCGACATCTCTGATTTCTTTGGCTGGAAATCATCCGAAAACGCATCAGAAAGGCCACCATCCATTTTACCTACGTAAAAAGATTTAGGATCAGTAATTATCTTTGTAAAAAACTAGGAAATATAATTTTAGTATCCAACTTATCAAATTATACCCCTAGGATTGTCCGTAATTGAGGAGAATTTAAAGATGGAATGAGAGAAGTTATGGCTAGCATGTAGAAAGTTGTACTTGCACAGTAATGGATCGGTGAAGAATAACTTTGGTTTCCTATCCTCTTCACAAAAACCAAGGATCTCATCCCTACAAGATACAAATGGCCCAGTGTCTCAATCAGAAAAGATAGGGCGACTGAGCTGCGGTTGGAAAGAAGAAGGAAGTTATCTAAATTTGAGATGAAAAAATATTAGTCATTCCATTTCCATGTCTTTCAAGGAACAAATGTAAGAACCGATTTTCTCGCCTGAGCATAATAGAACCCATAATTATTCCTGAAGGACTTTTGTGGAGGTCAAACAGAAATTATAGTTCATTTTAAGAAGGAGGAGGAACACTTCTCCGCATAAAGAATGAAGGTGGTGATCACAATGGAGTAAGAAATTGGGGCTAGTCATATGGGAGCAATACCAAGGGCGGATAGATATTCCTCAAGGATTTTATTGGGAGGAAAATAAAGTCCACGTTGAATATGCTCGAAGTAATAGAAATAAAACAATTTGGGGGCATATGGATACGTTCGTGAGATTCAGGTATCCAATGCACATAACCATCGAACCCAAAATAATCTAGAATACCCTCTATTTCCCCTAATTCAGTTATTTTAGATGGCAGGGATAAGGGATTCATAATGAAATACTAGATTGGAACCAACTACCACTAGGATATAGTGGAAGAAACAACAAGAAAAAGAATACCCTTACTTTTGTTTGGAAAAGAAACAATTCTTGGAGAAGATGAAATTGGCAATTAAGGATTTCGAAAGCATGTAAAAGAATAAAGAAGAAGAAAGGGAAAATATATGCTTACCTCGATTTGAATCTTAGCCACACAATTGAAATTATTATGAAACCACAAAGCGTCTATTGATTAATGACGAGGAAAATCAACATGAGTATCCATATAGATTTTCTTAGAAGTCGAAGAGACTAAAGTTACATCTTTTTCAGAATAACAACCAACAAGGGAATGACACGTGTACTTGGGCATTAAATGCGAAATGGCAATAAAAAGCTTCCTCCTTGTTGGAAAGAAAAGAGAGAAATATAAGAAGTGATGGATTACGGAAAAATATGGATGTAGAGACGAGTCCACACTGATCTATAATTGCTGCAAACTTTGAGGACAAGGGTTACACCCTTATCTTCCAAACATTGTCAAAAGAAAATTAATGCAAGCCCCGAGCTAAAATAACAGGTCCCAGTATAAGAGCTGGACTATGAAAAGGAAGCAAGAGCAAAGTCCAGATAATGCTGCGTCGAAGTCTCAAAGCAGTGGCAAAATGTAAGAATGTGCTTCTCCGATTGAGCATAGCTTCAACATTATAACACTGCACTAGTAAACTGAGGTAACCACAAAATATATGGACTGATCTACGATCCCAACACTTACTTCACTGGGCAGAATTGTGGCACAACTTCCAAGTACAAAATATGAAGGACGAACTACGGGTCTATAAGTAAGCTTTAATAAGTTGAAACTACAGCGTAGTCTTTGAGTAACAGAGAGATGCAGAGATTATGCTGGGGCCCCAAAAAGCGATACCAGTGATATAGAATCGTGGCACAATCCATAAAGAAACTATACATAATAGGCATGCACCGCAATCCTAAATTAACATTAAAGTGGAAAGGTTGTGCCGCAATCTCATATTAACACTAAAGCAATAAGGGTGCGCTGCCATCCTGATTTGACATTGAAGTAATAAAACAATGCCGCAATTCTAAAGGATACTACCCATAAATATAAGGACTCGAAGAATGAGGCAGTATTATAAAACTTCTCCGCGACCATAAGCTAAGTGACGTTCCTCAAAGGCAAGCCAAGAAACCCAACCTTCACTCTCAAATTCCTTAGACATGACTTAAATACAAAGGCAGTAGCGCAATCCTCTATTGATGAGAACAGTTCAGAATAGGATCGAGTGGTATGGCCATCCTTCAAAATGGCGACGCAGTCTTGTTACTGAGCCATATGGCTTGGCCTCGATTACCCCTAACACTATGTTTTATTGTTATTTTGATGTAATGGTGCAGTACGGCTTCAAGGGTGTTGACGCAGTTCGGATATTGTACAACATTATCATCCTGCGAATTTATGGAGGCATAGTTCTCAATGGCCCATCCACAAAAGCAAAACTCTGGAGTGCTTACAACTATGTAATGTTTTTGAGATAGAGTTAATTTCTCATTGCGGTTTCACCTACATTCGTGTGCAGTTCATTGGCTTGTTGCTTTATGAAATCACCAGGTCATGGTCAATTCAAAATTGGGTTTTCCCACTTCAATCTCAAGCTTCCTAAGTTCAAAATGCATTAACTCAAATCACAGTTTCCCACCGAAGACCACGTTGACAATCCAATCACAGTAAATTAGAAAGACGAATGATCGACACGTGGCATAATCCAAAGGCAGGAATTAAAAGGGCGGAAGTTGAACGTTAGCGATCCGTGTGAATCTCTGTGTACTATAGATGAATAGGGCACTGCAATAGAAAATGAGAGAATTTTTACTTTACTCTTTTTGGACACTAAAATTAAAAATTGCACACTCTGCCATTTTCGTGAGTACTAAGAATCAAAGGAGAAGATATAGCTATTTAACCCGTGGACGTAGGATTGATTAACATCCGATCCACATAAATTCTGTATGTCCTTTACTACTTTTAGTACTTTACTTTATTATTATTTTTTGTCTTCGGCACCTGAATTGAGATGGACCGCTTTGACGAATTGATGGAGACCGCGAACACAATTTCGAATATCTTTCCTTCATTAGCACATAAGTATTAAAGCGACATAACTACATCATCTAAAAGCAATTTTAATATTACTTAAATTTTCTGATTCATCATCATGATTACTTCAAAAAAAATTAGGTATTCTGAGATGAAAGTCTCATTAACACCTTACGTTGGGTTATAATATAGATGAGACAACGTTTTGATTGATGATTATGCTTTGTGTGTATAGGTTGTTTATTTGTCCACCATTACCTCACCTAAAAACAATGTTTATTTATTACAACCTTTGCATTGGAATTAAATAAAGTATGAGTCAGGTAGGATGAACACTTATAAGAGAGGTTAAGTATTGGTTATAACCCTAGTAACACTCACATATGTTAAGTTATAATTGGAACCTGAGCTTGGTAAGATGAAATCATTTTTTATTTTTCAGTGAATAAAATTTGTTTGGAAACTTTATGAAATATACATTTTTTATTTTAGATATATTTTATTAAAAATATATTTATTTTTTTAGCATAAAGTGATTTGTTTAAATTTTTAATGAGAATAAAGTATTTAATTTGGGAATTAAAATATTTTATTAAGGTAATTTCATAAGGAAAAGTGAATATTGCAAAAATATTTTATTTCGAAGTATTTTTAGTAAAAAGGTTTTTTAATTAGATATTTAAAGTTGAATTCTATTTTTGATGAAACATTTTAGTGTGTGAAATTTGATTGTTTTTAAAACATTCTTTGGAATGTATTTCTAGGATGGTATTATGATTTAGAAATGCTTTGTTAGAAGTGGAAAATTCTTATCTAAGGAAAGAGAAATGTTTTTTTGATAAATATATTATTAGAAAGTATTCATATGAAATGATGTTCAACCTAGAAATATTTTATTTTGACGGAAATATATTAATGAGAATATCTCACTTAAAATTGTTCTAAATTTGGGAACATTATTTGAAAAAGATATATGTTGAAAGTATTTTGAAATTATGATTTAGAATATCTTGTAAAATATTGAGAGATATTTTGGAATGAGGAAATTCTGTTGAACTATATTGTAAAATAAGTATTATAAGATCAATGGGATATTTATTTAAAAAGATATTTTGATGGAGCATTCTTTATAATAAATATAGTGTGATTTGGAGAAGATTGATTTTAAAGATACTTTACACAAGGGATATTGCCACAAAAAGGTATTTTATTCTAAAGAAATTATTTTTCTTAATAGAAGTATTTAAAATGATATAGTGGAAATATTCTTATTTAGGAAATTATTTTTGTAATGGAAATATTTGAAAATAGTTTTATAGAAGCATTTTCATTTAAGAAATATCTTTTGAGTGAAGAATGCGAGAAAATATTTATTTGAGAGAAATGTTTTATCTAAAGAGTATCTTCGATTTCAGAAAACTTTTTTTTTTGAAAATGTATTTTGGTTTTAGGGAATGATGTTTTGAATAAAAAAACATTTTTGGGTAAAGAGTTTTGATTGAAAGGGACCTAATTTGAATATTTTTTGATTGAGAATATAATTTGAGATATATTACCGAGAAAGGATGTATTATAAAGTATCTAATTTTATAATGCTTTGAGAAAATATTCTACTAAGATAAGGATGGTTTGATTTGAAAGTAAATGATTAAGTAAAATATTTGATTGAATAATAAATTTTGGTGGTGTTTGTTAAAAAGTATTTCATTAAGAAGATCTTTTATTTTTGGAAGTCTCATTTGAGAACTATAAAACTAGACTTTCTAACATAGGGTGTAAGGTAACAGGGTAAGATGAGTTTTTGAGTTTTCCCAACACCCATTATGATGGCGTTACTTTTTTGACTATTGTGCGTGACTTTTCCTAATGAGCTGTGGAGACGTCTAGCTATTCCCTTTCATTGATAAAGTTGGGATATGATGTAGGAACTACCCATTTTGATGTTTGGGATAGTGACCTTGTTATTGTATTTGTTTACTTTGGTTAAATTGTTTGCCCCGATCTATTTCTTGTTAAGTTATGTTTGATTCCTTATTTGTATTGTACTGTTTGACTGTTTGTTACATGCATATTTGAATTATTTTCTTTTGTTTGTATTATGTTGTGGTTGATTGCTTGATTTGTTGTGATTGGTTTTAATTATTTATTTGTTTACATATTTGCTTGTTTGTTTGTTTGTCTTATTGTTTGTCTGCATCGTTGTGATTATTTGTACTATATGTTTTGTTATGTTGCTTGCTATGTATGATAATTTTATGATGAAGTAGTTATCCAATGTTAACTTTTAGTGGGAAGTACATTGAAGAAACTAGTGGATTGTTAACGGACATATTTGTTATAGTCATAGTAGAATAACATAGTTTTCTATGCTGAGGAAGACTATATATTCGAAATGACTACGAGATTTGATAATGTTACTTAAAGATGAGAATAGCGATGAGAAAATTTTAGTGACTAAAGACATGATGAGTACCTCGGAGGAGTCAAGATGACGGTTGAGGAAGTTCATTATACCTTTACTAAACTGTGCATTTTATTTATTTTTCTTCAAATAATTACCAGCTTCAATTAATATTTAAGAAAAAGAGTTTCCATTTTGAATTTATTTTTTACAAAATAACGTTTTCTCAAAAATTGTTTTGAACCTGATTTAAAATAGTAAAAAAATTTAGGAAATTGTCAAATAAAATGGTGGCGATGTTTTAGAAAGAAAACGATTTTGGTTTCCAACATAGATTGAAGCTTGAAACTGAAAACAAAAATGTTTCTATAAATGTTTTGCCTTGAAGATATATTGGAACACTCCCCGCTTGTAGATTCCTTTTGGTATTTTGTGTGGGTTATCCTTGTCACCAAATGAAGAAATCACTAGAAGAGGATTTTGAAATCAAATTTCTTTTGACGTGATTTAAAGATCGTAAAATATGGAATCCAATGTTGATGTTCTGGACTTAATAACTTATGATGGAAGTTGTGATGATGATCATAAGGACAAGTTCGATAATGCGAACTTGTAAAGTTGAGCTAGGACACGTTATACTTGTTTGAGCAAAAATTGGTCACAAACACCCAATTGCAAGTGAAAGCACCAATATCCAGTCACAGATCACAGATAGAGTATATGTAGAGAGTATAATATGAAGAACAATCAAAATTAAAATGAAAGCGGTAAAAAGATGAGATTTATAGTGGTTCGACTGACTCCGGCCTACGTCAACTCCAGAATAATCCTTTTTATTATACTGAAATTTGATTACAGTCACAATTCGGAATTTCTGAAACAAAAATGGCAGAGTAGCCTTTAGGTGGAAGATGAAGATAAACAGAATGAGAATCCCCTTTTCTGAAGCCACGCCTGCTATATTTATAGGTGAAATATCGGCTACAGGGCCTCCTTGTTGGAACTGGACTACCGTGCAGCGGAAGTTATGGGTGAATTTCAAAAAATTTACCCTATTGGATCTTTTATTGGGCCTATGAAGTCTAACTGAATTAGAAAATTTCTAAATTTCATTTAAATAAAATCATTTATTTTATTTAAATTCAAATATATTAAGATATGAAATTAATTTTATTTGATTTAGTTTACACATAAATGTATCATATACATATATGTATGAGTGCACATGTAACATAATAATCCGTGAAAGGCATAATATGCCCATATGTAGATGTTGGGATTTACATCGGAACAGACATATTAGCTCATTTCGTATGTCATGTATGTTGTCCAAATATGTGCATGTATATGTGTTACAAAACACACACACACGCGTATGTATGTATAAATATATGATAAATGTATATATAGAAAGCGAGAGAACAATTATTAAAAATTATTTATAATTCAAAATTAACTTAGTTTTGCAAACATAATAATTTTAGTATTTTAATTTGTATATATTATGAATAAAATAATGTTTTCATCCATAAATAATTAACATAAAATAATCTATTGATGAAAATTCAAATTTTACAATTTTCGAAAATCTAGGATCATAAAATAGAGCTTAAGAAAAATCTGAAGATTTTTCAAAGTTGAAATATTATTTTTAAAAACAAATACATTGATTTCGACAATAATTATTTAATATAAAATAATATATTATTAAAAATTCAAATTTTAAATTTTCAGAAATTCTAGGATCATGAATGAAAGTTAATTGAAAATTTTTGAAGAAATTTTCAATTAAATTATTATTTTTAGTAAATCATATACGATTTTTCCGAAATACTATTAATTATTAAAAATAATAAACTTTATTGAAAAAATCCTAAATTTTTTTTGTATGTTTATGAAATTATATAATATTTTTTTAAAATAAAAAATTGAAATTTTAATGTAATAATTATTTTATATATAATAAACAATTCAAAAACTCAATAAATGTTAATTTAAAAATAGGAATATATGTATGATAATTAATTTTCGAATTTGTAAATTCATATTATATATAAATAAGTGTACTAAATTTTTTAAATCATATATATATTATATATGCATATATGCTATTATGAGAGAGAAATATACACTAATATATATATATATATATATATATATATGTGTGTGTGTGTGTGTGTGTGAATTTATTAATAAATATATATAAAACAATTATTAATGAAAAAATTGATTTTGTACAGTAAAAAACATGTGTCTATACATAAATCAAATAGTATAATAAACAAATTATGCACATAACCAAACTGATTTGTGACAACCACATCTACTTACAAAAATCTCACCTAACTAAACATATAGTAGCAATATATTTAAACAGATATGAAATTGCTCATTATAGGATCATAGAATATAATTTAATTACTGTAATATGAATTAAAATTACCAATTTAATGATGCCTTTGAACCCACGTTGAAGCAATGACTTCCCTTCATTTTACTGTTCTTGATTCGTCAGATTGCAAGTTCGGAATCATCGACCTCTAACTATCGAATAATGTTATTTTAATTTGAAATATATTTGAGAATTTTGAAGTGTATTGAGAGCTATGTTTTAATCAGCAATGTAGAAGGTAATGGCGGCCAAAAAAAAAGTTTATCGTTATTTTTAGAGATACATACATACAAACATACATACATACATACATACATACATACATACATATATATATATGGTTGTATTAGAGAGAAATAAGGAAAACCTTTTTACCCATTCTCACTTGATCTCAACTCATTATCTCCAAGCCAATTCCCTATGTTTTAGCCACCCCTGGACCTTTCCAAAACCGAAATTTTGCAGCCCTAATGATGGACCTTAAACCCATCTAAGTCCAAGCCAAAATACTATGCAATTAAACCTAATTTAATTGCTTGTCGATATTATATATCGATCGATATATTTATAACTGTTATAGATATATATATATATAACATTATTTATTTCTCAAATCATATTCAATTTTATAATTAATATTTCATAAATATTAATTAATTTAATTAATCTATAACAATTATAAACTAATTAAATCGTTTGGTCTTAAGGGAATTCATCATTTCGGTTGTGTAACTCCTGGGTGTAAATTTGGTCAGCGATTAACATTGAACTATTCTAATGTTAACGTTCACACGTCACTTAGCAGGTGGTGTGACATTATGGCCAAATTTATCGCTTACTCATTTTCGGTAAAAATCCAATTTTAGTTTAATAAGCGTTACCCGGTTGTGACATTTGTTTACACCAATTCTCTTCGTCAAAACTATATCACTTTGGACTTATGGAATTTGGTAACGGTCAAAATTTCAACCTCGTTCACATTCAACTTTATAGTCCAAATACAAAGTCCTTGGATCAATAATAACAATTATTATTAATCGAAATGCTCTGGCCAAAGACTTTGACTTTGAGTTGACTATGATACTAACCGCATATAACTGAGGAGACAAATCTTCTCTTGAATAGTGCTTCACTTCCAATACCAGTATTCTCAAGTCGAGAGAACCGTGTAAATCAGTCACATCGATATTTTTTATTTGACCTTAGTTATATTGACCAACAGAAAACTATCGAGTGAGTCGTTCCATAGTTATCCAATAACTATTAGTACGTAACCCCTAGGTGCCCCCAACGGTCATGAGTAATACACTGCCCAACATTTGAAGAGCATTACGTACTCCGGTCTCAATGGATACATCGATATCCAGCCTCGATGCATCTTGACTAGGAACATTTAAAATGGTATATTTGTTTCGTTGTGATAAATTACTCACGGTTACAACACTTTGTAAATACTATCACAAAATATACCATTTATGGATTTTTCTATTAAATATACTTTTAATTAAGTTAATTAATTAATATAATCACATTATATCAAGTATATAATAGGAAGAAAATACCTTTTATTTCGAACAAGATTGGTCAACGAGTTAGATATATGTAACAAATTACATAATTGCCCCTAGGGCATATCCCTAACTCTATCACTCCTCACCTAAATGGGCCCACCACGACGATTGTCGGGCCCAACACATCCATCCTATGCCGACCCGAAGTAGTACCATGCCGACCCCAAGTAGAACCCGAAGTAAACACCATGCTGACCCTAAGTAGGACCCGAAGCAAGCCATATGCCGACCCCAAGCAAATATTATGTCGACCCCAAGTGACTCAACAATGCCGACCCAAAGCGACCCGAAGTAAATACCATGCCGACCCTAAGTAGGACTCGAAGCAAGCCATATGCCGATCCCAAGAAAATCATATGCCGACCCCAAGTGACTCAACAATGCCGACCCGAAGTAAAACTCGAAAAAACACCATGCAGTCCCCAAGTAGGACCCGAAGCAAGTTATATGCCAACCCTAAGCAAATCATATGCCGACCCCAAGTGACTTAACAATGCCGACCCAAAGCGACCCGAAGTAGAACCTAAAGTAAACACCATGCCGACTCCAAGTAGGACCCGAAGCAAGTCATATGTCGACCGCAAGAAAATCATATGCCGACCCCAAGTGACTCAACAATGCCAACCCAAAGCGACCCGAAGTAAACACCATGCCGACCCCAAGCAGGACCCGAAGCAAGTCATATGTCGATCCTAAGAAAATCATTTGCCGACCCCAAGTGACTCAACAATGCCGACCTGAAGCGACCCGAAGTAGAACCCAAAGCAATACCAATGCCGACCCGAAGCTGAACCCGAAGCAAACTCTAAGCAACTCATTTCTTGCCAGAACTCATATTCCAAGTGCTATGCGTCGTTCGCCCATCGACCATGCCGAATCCCGGCTACATATTCATGTTTACTATCCATGGTCGATCGTCTATCCATTCATCTGAACCAAGTCCATGACATTCCAGCCTCGATAACCGAGCAGTCGATTGGGTAAATCCGCATGTATGCTGCCTTGTTCAAAGGCGGGTTAACAGTTTGCCCCCCAAAGCATGCCTTGCGATAGGAAGGTGTGTTTTGTTTTGCCATAAACCCGATGTTCGGAACCCATCGATGACCTGTGAAGAGATCGATGATCTCACCTAATTGTGAATAGCGATCATTCGGGATCGTATGTCGTTCGAGGTCGGGTGCCGTTCGAGGCGAGATGTGACCATTCGTGGTCGGGTGTCGTTCGAGGCGAGATGTGACCATTCGAGGTCGGGTGCAGTTCGAGGTGAGATGTGACCGTTCGAGGTCGGGTGCCGTTCGAGGCGAGATGTGACCGTTCGAGGTCGGGTGCCGTTCGAGGCGAGATTTGACCGTTCGAGGTCGGGTGCCGTTCGAGGCAAGATGTGACCGTTCGAGGTCGGGTGCCGTTCGAGGCGAGATGTGAGTGTCCCGACGGGACTTGGAATTATAAATATCAGATTTCACATTCGAGTGAGTCTTATAATTGAAATATCCAACTAACAAAATCAAGTCCAGATACAAAGAAGAGAAACAAAAGCAAAACTAAAACATCAAAGTGCATGCATCTCCAATGTGATGGTTCATTGTCATCTCATAGCATGCCTGAGGACCGTTCGCGATTCCGTACATGTGTAAGTGACTTAGTCGTTTTATTGCGGAGTTTACTACTTATTTTTCACTATTCTGATCAATTTATGACAAGTTGACGCCTCGATCCGGGGCTGTTTTCATTTGATGTGGATTGTGGTCGCTCCTGTTCCACCGCCGTGCCATTTCGGATATGTCCTTCGATCTCATCCATCAAGTGCCTGCAATCGTTTGTACTATGGCCGCCTAGCTCGTGGAACAGTCAGTACTTGTCTGATTTTCTTTTATTATTGGTGAGCCCCATCCTGATTGGCCTTCGATAGGGAATCTGCCTCCTAGTGTTGAGATATATCCGTTCCAAGGTTTCAGTCAATTCTTTGTAAGAGGTGAATCTCGGTTCTTTTCGTGGCCGCTTCGATCCATCCAAGCTATTCTCTGCTCCTCGTTTTTCTTTATCCTTGTTTGAATTTTTCCCGGGCGGATCTCCGCCTTTGACCGCATAAACCTCAACTTCCTCTCCTTGCTCTCTATAAGCTTTTGCGTCTTCTTGTCGTTGAAACCTCTCTGTTTCATTGTAAAACTCTCCTAAATCCATAGGTGGATCCCGTGTTAGTGAATCCTTGAATTTCGTGCCATCAGCAATGCCAGATACAATTGCCATCAAAATCATGGATGGATCTGGACGATCCACCGATGTCGCCACAGCATCAAATCGTGTTAGAAAACTCCTCAGAGACTCTCCGGTCCTCTGCTTCAGTGTTGCCTAACTCATCACATTCTTGGGTCTTGAGATATGAACTCTAAACTGCCTCATAAATCTTTCGATCAATTCTGTCCACATTCCAATAGAGCTGCTTTCCAATTGTTTGAACCATAGTGCTGCTATATCTGTTAAATACAAAGGGAAGCACCGTGCCATGACCTCCTCCGATGCCCCTAGTACTTCCATGTGCCTCATATACCTCGTCAGATGAACAGAGGGATCTGTCCTTCCATCATAC
Source organism: Allium fistulosum (assembly GCA_030737815.1). NCBI lineage: Eukaryota > Viridiplantae > Streptophyta > Magnoliopsida > Asparagales > Amaryllidaceae > Allium > Allium fistulosum. The sequence goes on from CM060902.1 coordinate 304,790,847, forward strand.
ATCTCCAGCGTTGGTAGCTTGAATTCCGGTGGATTCCTAGCCTGCCTAATTGTAGGAGCAAAGGCGCTCCTATTCACATCCTCCAAATCTTCATTCACCAATCCTCCTCTCATGGCCCGTCTGACCATTTCTGCCAATCTGTCGTTGTCACCAAGCGGTAGTCTTTGTATGTTACCTCCAACCTGCCCCCCTAGTTCGCAAGGGAATCTTGAAATCTACTCTTCTAGACGAGCATTCATTTCCCTATCAACGCCAAATTGCACAGCACCGCCTGACATCCTGCCCAAAATTGAGCCAACATGATCCGAGGGCATGCTCCCCAATTCAGGGGCTATTTTCGATGGTCCCACTCTATCCCATATTTCGGTTGCTCTATTTCCTTGGTTCTAATTTTGGACTTCCTCTACTCCGGCTGCTCCGACTTCGCGATCCATATTTACAGTAGTTCCTGCTAATCCATTCCCTCGGTTTTGCACTCCAGCTTGTCCAATCTGTCGGAGTAGGTTCCGCATCATATCCTCCTGCCTTTTCAGCATCGTTCCCATCTCGTCTCTAGTAATATAGATTGAGGTCTGATTAGTTCCTAAGGAGGCCTCTTGACTTCCTTCATGATGGTTCCTTTCCGCTCTTTGTCTCCTTGTTGGCTGCCTAACCATAGCTTTCCAAATCCAAGTTCCTAAGCTTTCAATTCCCTAAGTGCTAGCTCTCTCAGTGAAAGCACCAAAATGTTTGCGCCAAAATTGGTCACAAACACCCAATTGCAAGCGAAAGCACCAATATCCAGTCACAGATCACAGATAGAGTATATGTAGAGAGTATAATATGAAGAATAATCAAAATTAAAATGAAACCAGTAAAAAAGATGAGATTTATAATGGTTCGGTAGACTCCGGCCTACGTCCACTCCAGAAAATCCATTTTATTATACTGAAATTTGATTACAGTTATAATCCGGAATTTCTTAAACAAAAATGACAGAGTAACCTTTAGGTGGAAGATGAAGAGAAACAGAATGAGAATCCTCTTTTCTGAAGCCATGCCTGCTGTATTTATAGGTGAAATCTCGACTATAGGGCCTCCTCACCTACATGGGCCCACCACGACGATTGTCGAGCCCAACTCGTCCATCCTATGCCGACCTGAAGTAGTACCATGCCAACCCCAAGTAGAACCCGAAGTAAACACCATGTCGGCCCCAAGTAGGACCTGAAGCAAGCCATATGCCGACCCCAGGTAAATCATATGCCAACCCCAAGTGACTCAACTGATAGAGTTAGGGGTATGCCCTAAGGACAATTATGTAATTTGTTACATATATCTAACTCGTTGGCCGATCTTGTTCGAAATAAAAGGTATTTTCTTCCTATTATATACCTTATATAATGTGATTATATTAATTAATTAACTTAATTAAAAGTATATTTAATAGAAAAATCCATAAATGGTATATTTTGTGATAGCAAAGTGTTGTAACCGTGAGTAATTTATCACAACGAAACAAATATACCATTTTAAATGTTCCTAGTCAAGATGCATCGAGACTGGATATCGATGTATCCATTGAGACCGGAGTATGTAACACTCTTCAAATGTTGGGCAGTGTAATACTCATGACCGTTGGGGGCACCTAGGGGTTACGTACTAATAGTTATTGGATAACTATGGAACGACTCACTCGATAGTTTTCTGTTGGTCAATATAACTAAGGTCAAACAGAAAATATCGATGTGACTGATTTACACGGTTCTCTCGACTTGAGAATACTGTGGATCTTCAATATGAAAGCTCCGCTTTGACTATAGCCAAATCATGGCATGGCATCCATCGAGTGACTATAGTTGGGTCGAGTGGAAGTATTGGAAGTGAAGCACTATTCAAGAGAGGATTCGTCTCCTCAGTTATATGCGGTTAGTATCATAGTCAACTCAAGTCAACTCAAAGTCAAAGTCTTTAGCTAGAGCATTTCGGTTAATAATAATTGTTATTATTAAACCAAGGACTTTGTATTTGGACTATAAAGTTGAATGTGGATGAGGTTGGAATTTTGACCGTTACCAAATTCCATAAGTCCAAAGTGATATAGTTTTGACGAAGAGAATTGGTGTAAACAAATGTCACAACCGGGTAGTGCTTATTAAACTAAAATTAGATTTTTACCGAAAATGAGTAAGCGATAAATTTGGCCATAATGTCACGCCACCTGTTAAGTGACATGTGAACGTTAACATTAGAATAGTTCGATGTTAATCGCTGACCAAATTTACACCCAAAGTTACACAGCCGAAATGATGAATTCCCTTAAGACCGAACGATTTAATTAGTTTATAATTGTTATAGATTAATTAAATTAATTAATATTTATGAAATATTAATTATAAAATTTGAATATGATTTGAGAGATAAATAATGTTATATATATCTATAACAGTTATAAATATATCGATCGATATACAATATCGAAAAGCGATTAAATTAGATTTAATTACATAGTATTTTGGTTGGGATTAGATGACTTTAAGGCCCATCATTAGGGCTACAAAATTTTGGTTTTGGAAAGGTCCAGGGGTGGCTAAAACATAGGGAATTGGCTTGGAGATAATGAGTTGAGATCAAGTGAGAATGGGTAAAAAGGTTTTCCTCGTTTCTCTCTAATACAACCATATGTGTGTGTGTGTGTGTGTGTGTATGTATCTCTAAAAATAACGATGAACGTTTTTTTTTGGCCGCCATTACCTTCTACATTGCTGATTAAAACATAGCTCTCAATACACTTCAAAATTCTCAAATATATTTCAAATTAAAATAACATTATTCGATAGTTAGAGGTCGGTGATTCCGGACTTGCAATCTGACGAATCAAGAACAGTAAAATGAAGGGAAGTCATTGCTTCAATGTGGGTTCAAAGGCATCATTAAATTGGTAATTTTAATTCATATTACAGTAATTAAATTATATTCCATGATCCTATAATGAGCAATTTCTTATCTGTTTAAATATTATTACTATATGTTTAGTTAGGTGAGATTTTTGTAAGTAGATGTGATTGTCACAAATCAGTTTGGTTATATGCATAATTTGTTTATTATATTATTTGACTTATGTATAGATAAATGTTGTTTAATGTACAAAATCAATTTTTGTCATTAATAATTATTTTATATATATGTATTAATAAATTCATATATATATATATTAGTGTATATTTCTCTCTCGTAATAGCATATATGCATATATAAGATATATATATATATATATGAATTTACAAATTCGAAAATTAATTATCCTACGTATATTCATATTTTTAAATTAACATTTATTGAATTTTTGGATTGTTTGTTATATATAAAATAATTATTACATTAAAAATTCAATTTATATTTTTTTAAATATTATATCATTTAAGAAACATATAGAAAAAATTTAGGAATTTTTCAATAAAGTTTATTATTTTTAATAATTAATATTATTTCAGAAAAATTGTTTATGATTTATTAAAAATAATAATTTAATTGAAAAATTCTTCAAAATTTTTCATAACCTTTCATTCATGATCATAGAATTTTTGAAATTTTAAAATTTTAATTTTTAATGATATATTATTTTATATTAAATAATTATTGCCGAAATCAATATATTTGTTTTTAAAAATAATATTTCAACTTTGAAAAAATCTCCAGATTTTTTCTAAGCTCTATTTTATGATCCTAGATTTTTGAAAATTGTAAAATTTAAATTTTCATTAATAGATTATTTTATGTTAATTATTTATGGATGAAAACATTATTTTATTCATAATATATACAAATTAAAATACCAAAATTAATATGTTTGCAAAACTAAGTTAATTTTGAATTATAAATAATTTTTAATAAGTGTTCTCTCTCTTTCTATATATATATATATATCTATAAATAAATGTTTTATGTTCATATATTATATATAATATATTTATATATACATATGTGTGTGTGTGTGTATTGTAACACATATACATGCACATATTTGGACAACATACATGACATACAAAATGAGCTAATATTACTATTGCGATGTAAATCCCAACATCTACATATGGGCATAATATACCTTTCACGGATTATTATGTTACACATGCACTCATACATATATGTATATGATACATTTATGTATAAACTAAATCATATAAAATTAATTTCCTATATTAAGATATTTGAATTTAAATAAAATAAATGATTTTATTTAAATGAAATTTAGAAATGTTCTAATTCAGTTAGACTTCATAGACCCAATAAAAGATCCAATAGAGTAAAAATTTTGAAATTCACCCATAACTTCCGCTGCGGGCTGGTCCAGTTCCAACATCAACAATGCCGACCCGAAGCGATCCAAAGTAGAACCCGAAGTAAACACCATGTCGACCCCAAGCAAGACCCGAAGCAAGCCATATTCCGACCCCAAGCAAATCATATGCCGACCCCAAGTGACTCAAAAATGCCAACCCGAAGCGACCCGAAGTAAAACCCGAAGAAAACATCATGCAGATCCCAAGTAGGACCCGAAGCAAGTCATATGCTGACCCCAAGCAAATCATATTCCGACCCCAAGCGACTCAACAATGCCGACCCGAAGTGAACTGTCACATACCGAAATTTTCGACTTTCGAAAATTCGACATCGATACTCACTTTATCGACTGCCGAGCAATCGAGTGCCGGAAACTCCAATAGTGAGGGTTTTAAGAAAAAGAAAAAGTAGAAGAAGAAGAAGATAGAAGAAAAAGGGAAGGAAGAAAGAAGAACAACAACAGAACAAGAGCAGAAACAGAAACAGAAAACAAGATCAGAATCTCACATATCGCAGCGGAACAATATATAATAGATAAATGAATATCATTTAAAAACAAAAGAATTATATCTGTTATTACATTACATCACATCATATCATCAGAGTCAATAAACAACAATGGACAGTTATATAAACTTGTCCTCATACAGAATACACAGCGGAATAAATACTATCAGATACAAATACTACGTCTCGTCATCCAGCTTGCTTCCAAAGCTCCAGAATATCCATAATATCCTGATAATATAACTCTAGGCTGCCCGTGTGGAAATTGGTGGGCACCCAGAGTTTAGAAGGGAACAATAAACTCCGAGTCAGTCATGGTGACTGGTGTGAGATCGTAAAGCAGTTATTCTTTATAACAACAAAATAATTTTAAAGTCAATTCGAAATGCTTTTGGAAAATGAAACTACCATAAGACCTCCCACCACACACACAATGCAAACGCAGAATTGGAGGAGATTTCTTCTTGTGATAGTCAAAGATACTTACTACGCAAAATCAAATCATTTTTGATATTATTATTAGTGCATAGTGTAGAAAACATTTCGAAAGTATAATATTAATCTTAGCCAACATACGACCAGTATCGTATGCCTACTATAGCTACCATCTAAACAGTGGTGACCACCGTACGTAAATGGCAGGTTCTACAACTAATGCCGTACAAAGTTCGTATTGGAGTTTGGATTTCCAACAAATGGTCAGGCTAAGGAACTTCCTTTTCCACGATGGGTACGTCCCTGGAATAGACGACCCGAGAACCTAACCGGATCTCTGCCAACACAAGGCCGGGTTACCTCTGCAAAAATAGGTAACTACTGACACGCGTATGCCATCCCCCGATCGTAACCGATCTTCCCGAGGATCCCCGATTTCCAACAAACCACATAGATAATAATGCAGCAACCACATAGGTTAAGTATCTGGGCTCCATACCATGATACCACCTCTATCCAGAAGGAATGACATACACTAAGGGGCGCTACTCCCTAGAACCTTGCCGCATCCTTCCTGTTTCGACCATTTCCGGGGTGTGAGGCTCGATGAAGTCTCGTCCACAAAGCTACGCTTTCTCAAAAAGCCCTGCTTCGGGTCAAACAAAATGATCAACCTATGATCACAAAGATATAAAATCAAACAAATGATCATATCACAAATGATCAAACACTGATCATTTCACAGCAACACTTAGTATGCCACGTTACCAAATTGGGATATATCGCTGATAAATTTCAACTACATAACCTCTGAGCTCGTACGTCTCAGAGAAGGGTGTTAAGCTAAGAGAATAAATTCTCCGCCACCAACAGAAATGTATTTGAAAGAAATCAGCTTTATATCTCAAATTGTAACGTCAGACACACAATCCATACAAGTCTGTTCCGGGATCGAACAGAACCGAAGGCACTTCTCACGAAGCCCTTGCATATCCGGATAATTTTCAATCACGTCAGGACTTCCCACCACTAAGGGTGATAAAACCTCTAAATCGGAGATCAGCCGATGTAGAGTAACTCGACGGTAATCCTTCCGTTTTCAAAAATATCCGGTCTTCAACACCGGTCTTCGAATGCAATTCATAACGACGTATCACATATTCGGAATGGGTTATACGACCCCATGGTCCTTTCCCGGTTAACCCGAATAGTGAGCGATTATTCAAAAATAAGTGTGGCATTCAAATTCATCCAATTCACAACAAATACCTATCTAAAGGTAATTATTGATAGTTGGTTATTTAACTATCAATAAAAATGCGCAACATCATCAGATTCCAAATAATTTTCCCAAATTATTTTATCTTCCAAAATATCTTTACTAGATATAAAATTTCCACACTTTAAAAATAAATCAACGTTTATTTTTCTAAACAGTTTCCCTTTCCTTTATAAATTCCATATTGAATTTACATTTTTTCGAATATCTACTAATATTCGATTTTCAATCGTTTTCAAATATTCATTTTCGATTTATCTTTAAGAAGATAAAATCTCAAAACGTTTCATTTCATTTTGGAAAACATTCCATACTTATTTAATAATAAGTGTTTCACAAATCTTTTATTTTCAACATTTGAAAATATTCGATATACTTAAATCAAAATTAAGTATATATTCATTCTTTAAGGAAATCATTTACTATAACAACATTTATTTGAGTCAAACGAATGTTACGTAAAACATCGTTACGGCGACTCAAAATCACTAGTATAGGGATTCGAAATTAAGATAGGTATATAAATCCCAATACTATATAAAACATTTCCTTCCGGAAATCATTTACTATAACAACAATGTTATAGTCCACCATTTCCTTAAATTTCTCGAAAACGTCTATTTCAACAAGAACTGTTGAAATCTATGCTTTCGATTCATAATAAATTTTAAAACATCTTTAAAATGTTTAACTTCATTTTTAAAATATTACTTCTTCAAAAATGAATCCATTTTACTAAACAATATATTCACTGTCCAAAATCGTGAATATAATTTACTTAACCCCATTTCAATCATTTCTACACATTTTTATTTCAATAAAAATTCGCTATCCAAAATCGCGAATATATTTTCTTTAATAATCTTCTATATTTAATTTATCAAATTCAATCGATTTCGAATTTATAAGCACGTTTATAAATTCTATTTCTCTTTTATAACAACTTCGGTTTATAAATCTCCTTTTATTAATTTCTATAATACACTTATTAAAATAAGTGATTTCAGATTTATAAAACAACGTTTATAAATTCAACCTTATATTTCACAATAACTTTGATTTGTAAATCCCCTTTATTAACAAGTTCGATCAATACTCCCTTTAAAGGCAAAAATCCAGTTTTATAAGTTAATTTCTTATAAATCTTCCATTCTACAATTTCATTCATTTTAACTTCACAATTTATAAATCTATAAATTTCATTCTTTTTAACTTCACCATTTATACATCTATAAATTTCATTCTTTTTCCAAATTCGTTTCAATTTGAAATTAAATTTCTAATTGGACTTCCCACTTATTTCTTTTCTAAATAAATTCCTTTTTAAGAAAATCAATTTCTTTATCTCTTTCAATCTATCTAGAAATCCAAATTTAAATTAAATTCTTCAATTTATAATCACTGTTTTATGAAATCCATCTATTTAGCATTTTCACTTTATTCTGAAATTTATTCAATAAGATTATAAAAATTTACTTTTTATACTTCAAAAATTCCTCTCTTCAAAATTTATTCAATTTCTAAAATTAATTCACTTAAAAATTTCTACTTCGATTTCAAAAATTCAATTTCATTTATTTTTGGAATCCAATGATATCAAACATCCGTTCAGCTAAATTTTAGCTTTCAAACAATTTCCAGACATCAATATGATTAATAACATCAATAATCATTCACAGATTCATACCACAGTATAAATAAAATCAATCAATGTGAGGGGTCCAGTTGGATCCCTCCAACCTGTTTCCCTGCATCCAAAGACGTCAGCACAATACCAATTCCGCTCCAGTACGGAATTATCGCGGTATATGGGTTTTATAAAAATCTGCTTACTAATGGCGCAATAGGGTCTCATCCGCTATACGAGGCGGGAAATCATCAATCCAATATATACATATGCCAATATGTATATATTGCTATATATAATAGATATATCCTACTATATCTAATATCAACAATCCAAACAGTCAAATAATCAATCAATAACTACAAATCAAAATTTTCCTTCGAGTGAGAAAATCTCACCTTAGCTTTTTAATTTGTAATCCCCTTCAAATCCAGTTCGTTTCTTTCACCGTTTTTAGACCTTGTATAACAATTGTACGATTTTAATTAATATCTGAACTGAATTGAATAATAAATTTCCATTTTACCATTTATTTTACTTTAACCTAGCTGATGATTCAAATGTAATGGATAATTTTAAACTTCAAACTAATCTCCTTTTTGAAAATCCTTTAGTAAGTAAAATAAATTTTAAATAGGTTAACTGAACAATTTATTCACCCATTCCATTATTTAAAAATAAGCCAGTGATTTAAATAGATATTTGTATATTTATTATTTTTCTTCCTTACTGTAATATTTTACTTTCTTCAAATCTATATATATTTAAAAATAATCTATACAGATAACAAATCAAGTTTCGAATAACCTAAATCACTGTTTAAAAATTCTAGTTTAAAATATTCAACAAATCCTCTAGTTTAAATTAAAAACAAAACAGCTACCTTGCTGGAGATGAACAGTGCCACCGCACTCACAACGAACTTGACCCCTCGCCGTACCAACGATCAACATCGCCGCCTTCACCATCGATCGCGTGCCCACGACCGTCGCGCCATCTTCGACGCGAGCAACCAGCTCGAGTTTCCCCAAATCCTAATGCCCCTTCGCCGAAGTCGACTGCTAATGGTTCCAAATACGAAGCCCATCAACAGCCGCTTCGACCTTCTTCCACTCGCGCTCCTACCTTCACGCTCGACATTGCTTCCACGCGACACTCGCGAACGGGACTCATGAAACCCAGCTTCGCCTGCACTCGTGCGCCACCATCCCTTCGTTGACTTCGAGCTCGAGCTCACTTCTATCGCGATCTCCTTCCTCCAGTACCTCGCGAGTGCCCCCATGACAATCGCAATCCCCCTCGAACCCTAAATCGTCATACGACGATGCCGAGCCTCCTCCGCTTTATCTCGAGTTCGCCGTTCGCAATCGATCCCCCCCTCTATCCTCACCGCGATTTCAGTTGGAAGGGAAAGGCAAATTTTCGGTTGTCTGGAAAACGAATTTGAAGGAGGAAACTTTTCGTGGATTTGGACAAAAATCGCGGCCATTATTTTCTTTGAACTGAGATTTTATTTTTGAACAGATAGAGGGATTGTTATTTAAAAATTGAAAGGAAGTATGCTCTACACGATTTTGTTCCGTGATTTTTGGCGTGAGCAAAGGAGAGAACGTGTGTATGTTGACAAATTTCCAATTTAAATTTTAAATTTAAATTCGATTTAAATTCCAACGCATTTGCATATCGTATGATCACGTATTAACTCCGAAAATTACAAAATTGGAAATCCGACAATAATTCAATATTACGGACCCAATGGAACTGGTTTCGTCGAATTCCGAGACTGTTTGAAAAATGACTATTTTAAATATCGGTTCAAACAATATATTTTTCAAAATTGAACTAATCGTTTTGAAACTCAATTCTGAAGCTTCTGTTATCTTCAATATTATCAATACGAATTTTAAAAGCTTTCGAAATATTTTTCTTCAGCTTAAAATTGAAGATTTAAATTTTTATTCAACATTCAATCGATTAAATTTTATAATTTAATCGTCAGTTTCAAAGTTATATTCGGAATACAAATTAAATCATCGTTCAAATATTTAAAATTAATTAAATATTCTCAATTTAATTTGTTCAAAATTCCGGGTCGTTACAGACTTCCCCCCTTAAAAGAATTTCGTCCTCGAAATTACAAGTTAGGAAAAGTGGTCCTTAACTCGTCTACTCTTTTTCACAATCTAATAGTTTTATCAATTTTTCAAAACAAATCTTTCTACTAAAGATTCGTTATCATTTCTACTAACTTTCCAACTCCCATTATAAGTTTCAACAACATTGCTTTACTTCAAAATTCTAATTCGAGTTTAAATTCAAATTTTAAACTTTCAAAATTTCTCAAAATTTTCTAACACTCGAAATTTTCGAAAAATTTCGCCAGCGTCTCCTTTGCGCGGCTAATACGGCACTACTACAAAACGTCCCTACGGACTCTCAGATTCAAAAAGAAAAAGAAAAAGCCAAGCGGCTAGACAAGAAATCAGCAAAAACTCATATTATAATTCAAATACATACCTTTTTCGAGCAATTCAAATTATCTGTGAAATAAATTTTCCAATCCCTTTATACACCTGTATATCCTACTAGCCATAATATCTAGTTACATATATTCAAACCAATTTGCAAATTCTATTACAAAATTTTCAATATAAACTGCTTATATCCTCTTTAAATTCGCTATTGAAGTTACATATTCAATTCCATTCAATTTTTCATTTCACATTCATTTGAACTTATAATTCACATTTTCAATTCTATTGGAATTCAATTTATCTTCATTTATAATCATTGAGTTTAATTCGTTCAAACCTTATCCATTTGGTCAATAATCAATTAGCTTCACTTACTAACTTTCAATTTAATACTTCATTTATCAAATTCAATTCCAGTTCTATTTACTTTCAAATTCAAAATGAATTTCAACATTCAATTTAAATTGAATCTCATTTCTATCAGATTCTCAAATATTTTATAAGTCTTCGACTTATTTACATTTTGATTTATAAAATCATTTATACATTCACATTACTAATTCCATTATGAATTTTATCTTCAATTATCCTTTTTGAATTCTATTTTCATTTGTAAATTATATTTACAATTCATATTCATAATTTTTATTCATATATGAATTTATTTCCTTATACTTTCAATTCACATTTATAGATTTCATTTGTTAATGAACTTTAATTCCAATCACATTTACATATTTTACATTAACAATTTCTATTTGTATAAGTATCAATTCAATAATATTCCATAAATATTCTTATAAAGTATTCCAGAGTCTTTCCAACTTTTTTCAAAAATCATTTTGAAAACAATTCAAATTACCCTTTTAATTTCCAAAACAAAACCCCAAATTTTCAAACAACTTCTATTTAAAACAATTTGGCAGCAATTTCTCTTTTGGAAACCCGAAAATGAACACCAATGATGCCGCGGTCATCATCGAAGTTATTTTCCAGCGACCGAAAAGAGTTTAGAGCTTTTATCTTTCCAAAATACTTTTCAAAACCTTTGAAATTCATTTTCAAATTCAAAAAGATTTAAATTTTCCAAATCTCCAAAATTTTCAAATTCTTTTCAAACATTTCCAAAAACTTCTTTGGAATTCCGTTTTAAATTACAAATCACATTTATAATTTATATTCTCAAATTTCATTTTGTATGTGAATATATTTCTTAATTTTGGAGTTATGATTTCAGTTTCTTATTCAATTCCATATAATAATGATAACATTTCAATATTATCACCTCCCTAACAACCATGCAACCATATACTGTAGTATTTCATAGAAAAACTTTTCTTTTCTATACAAAAATAGTTTTGGGCAAAATTATTTCATTCACCCTATTTTAAAACAATACTGTGCCGAATTGTTCTATTCAAGTGTTTAGAAACCCCTTCGATACAGTTTTGCAAGACTGTGCCGACGAAGGTTCATATACCACTCAATAAACCAATCATCACAATACAAAACAATTTTATATTAACTAACAAATACGCGCTCGTATATATTATTACACTCAACTCATCCTAGAGTACTGCTGACTCTATCTCTAATGAGTAACACCCAACAGAGCAGGGTTGTCGCTTAACCATATGCTCTGATACCACTTTGTCACATACCGAAATTTTCGACTTTCGAAAATTCGACATCGATACTCACTTTATCGACTGCCGAGCAATCGAGTGCCGGAAACTCCAATAGTGAGGGTTTTAAGAAAAAGAAAAAGTAGAAGAAGAAGAAGATAGAAGAAAAAGGGAAGGAAGAAAGAAGAACAACAACAGAACAAGAGCAGAAACAGAAACAGAAAACAAGATCAGAATCTCACATATCGCAGCGGAACAATATATAATAGATAAATGAATATCATTTAAAAACAAAAGAATTATATCTGTTATTACATTACATCACATCATATCATCAGAGTCAATAAACAACAATGGACAGTTATATAAACTTGTCCTCATACAGAATACACAGCGGAATAAATACTATCAGATACAAATACTACGTCTCGTCATCCAGCTTGCTTCCAAAGCTCCAGAATATCCATAATATCCTGATAATATAACTCTAGGCTGCCCGTGTGGAAATTGGTGGGCACCCAGAGTTTAGAAGGGAACAATAAACTCCGAGTCAGTCATGGTGACTGGTGTGAGATCGTAAAGCAGTTATTCTTTATAACAACAAAATAATTTTAAAGTCAATTCGAAATGCTTTTGGAAAATGAAACTACCATAAGACCTCCCACCACACACACAATGCAAACGCAGAATTGGAGGAGATTTCTTCTTGTGATAGTCAAAGATACTTACTACGCAAAATCAAATCATTTTTGATATTATTATTAGTGCATAGTGTAGAAAACATTTCGAAAGTATAATATTAATCTTAGCCAACATACGACCAGTATCGTATGCCTACTATAGCTACCATCTAAACAGTGGTGACCACCGTACGTAAATGGCAGGTTCTACAACTAATGCCGTACAAAGTTCGTATTGGAGTTTGGATTTCCAACAAATGGTCAGGCTAAGGAACTTCCTTTTCCACGATGGGTACGTCCCTGGAATAGACGACCCGAGAACCTAACCGGATCTCTGCCAACACAAGGCCGGGTTACCTCTGCAAAAATAGGTAACTACTGACACGCGTATGCCATCCCCCGATCATAACCGATCTTCCCGAGGATCCCCGATTTCCAACAAACCACATAGATAATAATGCAGCAACCACATAGGTTAAGTATCTGGGCTCCATACCATGATACCACCTCTATCCAGAAGGAATGACATACACTAAGGGGCGCTACTCCCTAGAACCTTGCCGCATCCTTCCTGTTTCGACCATTTCCGGGGTGTGAGGCTCGATGAAGTCTCGTCCACAAAGCTACGCTTTCTCAAAAAGCCCTGCTTCGGGTCAAACAAAATGATCAACCTATGATCACAAAGATATAAAATCAAACAAATGATCATATCACAAATGATCAAACACTGATCATTTCACAGCAACACTTAGTATGCCACGTTACCAAATTGGGATATATCGCTGATAAATTTCAACTACATAACCTCTGAGCTCGTACGTCTCAGAGAAGGGTGTTAAGCTAAGAGAATAAATTCTCCGCCACCAACAGAAATGTATTTGAAAGAAATCAGCTTTATATCTCAAATTGTAACGTCAGACACACAATCCATACAAGTCTGTTCCGGGATCAAACAGAACCGAAGGCACTTCTCACGAAGCCCTTGCATATCCGGATAATTTTCAATCACGTCAGGACTTCCCACCACTAAGGGTGATAAAACCTCTAAATCGGAGATCAGCCGATGTAGAGTAACTCGACGGTAATCCTTCCGTTTTCAAAAATATCCGGTCTTCAACACCGGTCTTCGAATGCAATTCATAACGACGTATCACATATTCGGAATGGGTTATACGACCCCATGGTCCTTTCCCGGTTAACCCGAATAGTGAGCGATTATTCAAAAATAAGTGTGGCATTCAAATTCATCCAATTCACAACAAATACCTATCTAAAGGTAATTATTGATAGTTGGTTATTTAACTATCAATAAAGATGCGCAACATCATCGGATTCCAAATAATTTTCCCAAATTATTTTATCTTCCAAAATATCTTTACTAGATATAAAATTTCCACACTTTAAAAATAAATCAACGTTTATTTTTCTAAACAGTTTCCCTTTCCTATATAAATTCCATATTGAATTTACATTTTTTCGAATATCTACTAATATTCGATTTTCAATCGTTTTCAAATATTCATTTTCGATTTATCTTTAAGAAGATAAAATCTCAAAACGTTTCATTTCATTTTGGAAAACATTCCATACTTATTTAATAATAAGTGTTTCACAAATCTTTTATTTTCAACATTTGAAAATATTCGATATACTTAAATCAAAATTAAGTATATATTCATTCTTTAAGGAAATCATTTACTATAACAACATTTATTTGAGTCAAACGAATGTTACGTAAAACATCATTACGGCGACTCAAAATCACTAGTATAGGGATTCGAAATTAAGATAGGTATATAAATCCTAATACTATATAAAACATTTCCTTCCGGAAATCATTTACTATAACAACAATGTTATAGTCCACCATTTCCTTAAATTTCTCGAAAACGTCTATTTCAACAAGAACTGTTGAAATCTATGCTTTCGATTCATAATACATTTTAAAACATCTTTAAAATGTTTAACTTCATTTTTAAAATATTACTTATTCAAAAATGAATCCATTTTACTAAACAATATATTCACTGTCCAAAATCGTGAATATAATTTACTTAACCCCATTTCAATCATTTCTACACATTTTTATTTCAATAAAAATTCGCTATCCAAAATCGCGAATATATTTTCTTTAATAATCTTCTATATTTAATTTATCAAATTCAATCGATTTCGAATTTATAAGCACGTTTATAAATTCTATTTCTCTTTTATAACAACTTCGGTTTATAAATCTCCTTTTATTAATTTCTATAATACACTTATTAAAATAAGTGATTTCAGATTTATAAAACAACGTTTATAAATTCAACCTTATATTTCACAATAACTTTGATTTGTAAATCCCCTTTATTAACAAGTTCGATCAATACTCCCTTTAAAGGCAAAAATCCAGTTTTATAAGTTAATTTCTTATAAATCTTCCATTCTACAATTTCATTCATTTTAACTTCACAATTTATAAATCTATAAATTTCATTCTTTTTAACTTCACCATTTATACATCTATAAATTTCATTCTTTTTCCAAATTCGTTTCAATTTGAAATTAAATTTCTAATTGGACTTCCCACTTATTTCTTTTCTAAATAAATTCCTTTTTAAGAAAATCAATTCTTTATCTCTTTCAATCTATCTAGAAATCCAAATTTAAATTAAATTCTTCAATTTATAATCACTGTTTTATGAAATCCATCTATTTAGCATTTTCACTTTATTCTGAAATTTATTCAATAAGATTATAAAAATTTACTTTTTATACTTCAAAAATTCCTCTCTTCAAAATTTATTCAATTTCTAAAATTAATTCACTTAAAAATTTCTACTTCGATTTCAAAAATTCAATTTCATTTATTTTTGGAATCCAATGATATCAAACATCCGTTCAGCTAAATTTTAGCTTTCAAACAATTTCCAGACATCAATATGATTAATAACATCAATAATCATTCACAGATTCATACCACAGTATAAATAAAATCAATCAATGTGAGGGGTCCAGTTGGATCCCTCCAACCTGTTTCCCTGCATCCAAAGACGTCAGCACAATACCAATTCCGCTCCAGTACGGAATTATCGCGGTATATGGGTTTTATAAAAATCCGCTTACTAACGGCGCAATAGGGTCTCATCCGCTATACGAGGCGGGAAATCATCAATCCAATATATACATATGCCAATATGTATATATTGCTATATATAATAGATATATCCTACTATATCTAATATCAACAATCCAAACAGTCAAATAATCAATCAATAACTGCAAATCAAAATTTTCCTTCGAGTGAGAAAATCTCACCTTAGCTTTTTAATTTGTAATCCCCTTCAAATCCAGTTCGTTTCTTTCACCGTTTTTAGACCTTGTATAACAATTGTACGATTTTAATTAATATCTGAACTGAATTGAATAATAAATTTCCATTTTACCATTTATTTTACTTTAACCTAGCTGATGATTCAAATGTAATGGATAATTTTAAACTTCAAACTAATCTCCTTTTTGAAAATCCTTTAGTAAGTAAAATAAATTTTAAATAGGTTAACTGAACAATTTATTCACCCATTCCATTATTTAAAAATAAGCCAGTGATTTAAATAGATATTTGTATATTTATTATTTTTCTTCCTTACTGTAATATTTTACTTTCTTCAAATCTATATATATTTAAAAATAATCTATACAGATAACAAATCAAGTTTCGAATAACCTAAATCACTGTTTAAAAATTCTAGTTTAAAATATTCAACAAATCCTCTAGTTTAAATTAAAAACAAAACAGCTACCTTGCTGGAGACGAACAGTGCCACCGCACTCACAACGAACTTGACCCCTCGCCGTACCAACGATCAACATCGCCGCCTTCACCATCGATCGCGTGCCCACGACCGTCGCGCCATCTTCGACGTGAGCAACCAGCTCGAGTTTCCCCAAATCCTAATGCCCCTTCGCCGAAGTCGACTGCTAATGGTTCCAAATACGAAGCCCATCAACAGCCGCTTCGACCTTCTTCCACTCGCGCTCCTACCTTCACGCTCGACATTGCTTCCACGCGACACTCGCAAACGGGACTCGTGAAACCCAGCTTCGCCTGCACTCGTGCGCCACCATCCCTTCGTTGACTTCGAGCTCGAGCTCACTTCTATCGCGATCTCCTTCCTCCAGTACCTCGCGAGTGCCCCCATGACAATCGCAATCCCCCTCGAACCCTAAATCGTCATACGACGATGCCGAGCCTCCTCCGCTTTATCTCGAGTTCGCCATTCGCAATCGATCCCCCCCTCTATCCTCACCGCGATTTCAGTTGGAAGGGAAAGGCAAATTTTCGGTTGTCTGGAAAACGAATTTGAAGGAGGAAACTTTTCGTGGATTTGGACAAAAATCGCGGCCATTATTTTCTTTGAACTGAGATTTTATTTTTGAACAGATAGAGGGATTGTTATTTAAAAATTGAAAGGAAGTATGCTCTACACGATTTTGTTCCGTGATTTTTGGCGTGAGCAAAGGAGAGAACGTGTGTATGTTGACAAATTTCCAATTTAAATTTTAAATTTAAATTCGATTTAAATTCCAACGCATTTGCATATCGTATGATCACGTATTAACTCCGAAAATTACGAAATTGGAAATCCGACAATAATTCAATATTACGGACCCAATGGAACCGGTTTCGTCGAATTCCGAGACTGTTTGAAAAATGACTATTTTAAATATCGGTTCAAACAATATATTTTTCAAAATTGAACTAATCGTTTTGAAACTCAATTCTGAAGCTTCTGTTATCTTCAATATTATCAATACGAATTTTAAAAGCTTTCGAAATATTTTTCTTCAGCTTAAAATTGAAGATTTAAATTTTTATTCAACATTCAATCGATTAAATTTTATAATTTAATCGTCAGTTTCAAAGTTATATTCGGAATACAAATTAAATCATCGTTCAAATATTTAAAATTAATTAAATATTCTCAATTTAATTTGTTCAAAATTCCGGGTCGTTACATGAACCGAAATAGAACCCGGAGTAAATACCATGCCGACCCTATGTAGGACCCGAAGCAAGTCATATGCCAACCCCAAGCAAATCATATGCCGACCCCAAGTGACTAAACAATGCCGACCCGAAGCGACCCAAAGTAAAACCCGAAGTAAACACCATGCCGACCCCAAGCAGGACCCGAAGCAAGCCATATGCCGACCCCAAGAAAATCATATGTCGACCCCAAGTGACTCAACAATGCCGACCCGAAGCGACCCAAAGTAGAACCCGAAGCAATACCAATGCCGACCCGAAGCGACCCGAAGTAGAACCCGAAGCTGAACCCGAAGCAAACTCTAAGCAACTAATTTCTTGTCAAAACCCATATTCCAAGTGCCCTGCGTCGTTCGTCCATCGACCATGCCGAATCCTGGCTACATATTCATGTTTACTATCCGTATTCGGTCGTCTATCCATTCATTTGAACCAAGTCCATGACATTACAGCCTCGATAACCGAGCAGTCGATTGGGTTAAATCTGCATGTATGCTGTCTTGCCAAAAAGCGGATTAACAATACTATAAACAAAGTGTGTTATGGGATTATTGATACTCAGAGGTTTAGATGTATGCTCATAAAGTAGGGTGTGTAAGGACACTCACCTGGGCTAGAATGTTCCCTAGATTCTTCAGGTGGGAGATCTGTTTTATCTTGGACTTCAAAGACGTGGAGTCTAGTTTCTGCCATTTTTAGTGGCATGGATTCTAGCACTGTGAAACAGAGATGTTGAATAGTCTTTGACCTGGGTCATGGTCAAAATATTTATCATATATCATAAAGTACAATAACCTTATGACGGTGGGTAATAATTGACCTTATGATGGTGGCCATTTGGAAGAGACCTCATGATGTGGGTCTGAGGATCGAGGTTTGATGCAGCTGCACTATGAGCAGTGTCCATATTATTTTGAGAATGTAGACATGAATAGGCACATACTGTTTTTGAGGATGTGACCATAAGTTTGAGGACATGATATTTTGGATGGTATATGTATGAGATGGAACACCAATTAATTTGAGGATGAGACTATGAGGAAGTTCATCGACATTTCTAAGGATACTCATATTATGATGGGTGTGCAGTCAATATAGGGATTAGTGCAATTGTGTTATTGGTTGGTATGATAGTGCGATGTTACTATTTTTAAGCGTATGGGATTTATTTTGATGAGCTACGTCATTGTTGATTTATACTAATTTATTCTTACATGCATGTTTGCATCGACATGTGCTTTTTTGTGGACTTTTGTTATGGTCAATTGTGATTGAATTGTTGAGATGCATGATACGAGTTAATATATGATTAAGATTGTTTTACCCTGGTTGATGGAGTGTTATTTTACATGCTGTAGTTTGGATTGCATGACTAAGAAAGTGTATGTGTTACTATAGTATGTATGTACAAAAATTTATATTAATTTTTGTGGATGAATTTGATTCTACCATGTTTGATGTTCTATGGTTATTATACACTACTTTTGTAAGTAGTTAATTCGTAATTGATATATTTACCCATATATTATGACTAAAATGATAATGACACATTATTGACATGCTTGGGGTTGTATTTGGGGAATTGCGGGGAGCATTTCTTTTAAAGAGAGGGGAGGGAGAATGTAACGACTAGCAAATTTGACGCTATTAATATTAAGTTAATTAAAAATGGATTTCCAAAAAAAGATGGATTGGAGTTGTATTTATAACCATTGCATAGGTCTTTCCAAGTCCATCAGTTTGATATATAATGTTGGTGAATTTGGGTTTGCGGTTTTCAAAATTGAGGCATTATAATGTTAAAATATAACACGTAACCACTTTTGGGTCAAACAGTTACACATAATTGAACTCATGTGTTGCTTATATAAGTGACGTTAAGAAACCATAAAGGGCGGCTGTCACAATAGTCTCTCTTCTATAATTCTGAAATCTCTTTTAATCTCATTTTAATGGTGGACGATTTTTACTAGTTACAAATTATTTCAAAATTCAAAGTGCCTGATATCCATCGAATTATATGTTGTATCGAAGGCCTCGGCAAAGGGAATTTTCAACAAGCATTTGTTTTTGGAACGATGCTCTAGTCAAAATATTTTTTTGGTTAAGGGTTACGGTGGTGAACCCATGACACCGATTTGGGCGTTTTTAATCAAGGCATCAATTGGAGAAATTGATTCATAGGCATTGTAGAGCTCGTTGAGTAGAGTGCAATGGTGGGGTCTCATGGTCTAGCATTGATTGAGGTGGTTGAAATTTTAAAATTAAGGTTCTAAAACCCAAAATTTTCATAGCGGTGGCGGTAGCTCCAAATAACGACCGGGGAGGCGGCTTCGGCACTGAAAGGAAGAGGGCGGCGAGATCTTTCAAATGGCGGTGGTTTGGGGTCAAATTGGGCATTTTAGCGACGAATTGCTGGTCAAAGTAAGCGCAACGTGGGTTTAGAAATGGTGGAATATGGTGCATTTTTTAATTTTAAACCTGGAATTTTTACATTTTGCAAATAGAACCCTAAGTCTTCTAACCTCCATAGCTTTTGTATACAAACTCGGATTCACATGCGGTTTATTCCGTTGAGATCATGAAAAATTTCGGAGGATTTGGTGCTATGTGTACTAAGTTTTGAGGTTATTTGCAAAAGCACGTTAATATGATTTATTTATTTTAATTAATTAGATTTTAAAGCATTAAATACATATATATTGATGAAAATTATAATTATTGATACGCGATGATGACTATTTGGTTAGTATAATATTTTGGATGTGTTGAGTCTTAGTTTGGATGTTTGTTGGTAATTTTGTATTATCAGATTTTAATTATAATTAATTATGAATTTGAAACGAAAATAGTTATTTAATAGAAATTGGAAGAAATTGTGTAACTTTAGAAAATATGGATAAATAAACGAAATGGGATTATTTACAGATTTTTAATTGGTGTCTATAAATAACAGTGATTTAACAAAATTTATTGAAAATCAAAGTAAAGAATTTAATAAGGTTATTATTGTAAATTTGTGAGGAAACTAATAAATAATAATGACAAATATATTTTTAAATTAAGATTAAGAGAATTTATTATTATTTATAAAATAAAGATGAATTTCATAAATAATAATACGTATTATTTTGAGTAAATAATAATATAATTAGCATTACAGTGTTATAGGGAAGTTATTATTATTTGAGTAATAAAATAAAAAGGCATTTTCTGAATAACAATAATAGTAAAGATATGTTCTAAGTGTTTTGGGTTAAATAATTACTATTTTGGGATGAATAGAAATAAAAATGTGTTTTGGTGATTTAAAAAATATATTATTATTGTTGAGATAAATAGTAATAAACTGGTTTTGGAAACTATTATAGTGATTTTAGAATGCAATATTCTATTGACATAAAATAATAATATTATTGTTTTGCAAAGTAATTTGATGTAAATTACTATTTTTGATTTAAAATACGATATTTAGTTTTTGAAGTGTATTATCGTTTTGGTAAGAATAATATTGTTTCGAGATATATAAATAAAGATGATTTTATAATAAACAATATATATGATTGTACACTTAAGAGAATAATTGTCATAAATATATTATCTGGATGGTTGTAAAATGTGTGATTAATTTTCGATTATAATTATCTCGTATATTTTATATTTGATGACAATATTGCATTTTGACGAGTGTGCTATTTTATACCATTATTGATACGAGACGATGAGGAGGTAATTATGGTTATTAGATGATTGATGTTGCATTACTAATAATGATTGGATTAGTACACACTTGATGATTGAAGTTGTGTTACTGTCATGGAGTGATTCGTACACAATTGATGACATATTCTTACAATGGTTGATGTTTAGTATATATGTAAGTTTACTTTTAATATTTTCTTATTTGATGATTGGGGTTGGCATTGAGTGTTTTTGATGTTCGATGGCTATGTGTTATTATTGATGTTTCCCTATATGATGATTTATTGAGATGGATGAGTTAGAATACTGTTTTCTAGCTTTTACGATTTACGTTGGTCGCATTGGTTGTATTGGCTGCATAGATACCATGTTTGTTATGTGCTAACAAGTATTTGGATGCAGGAGAAGAGTAGAAAATATAACTACATGGGCTTGATCCCCCGAAAGGGGTACGTATGCATCTTTTCACTATGCAATAACTATCGAACCTATGATTGTAGTTTATAGGATAAGGCGCGGTACAAAAATAGTTGACACCTTCTCCTTTTTGTGTGTGTGTGTATGTGTGTATTCATAAAGTGGGCATGTGAAAGAAAGAAAAATGAAAAGGAAAGAGCTTAGGTTGTATTCTACATTTCCAAGTTGTTTATTTAAAATTATTTCCATGTACTACTTGTATTACTTATGAATTAAATAATGATGTGCAGAAAGATAAAGCTGTTTTATTTATTTATTTATTGAACCTTGTATAGTCTAGTGGTATACGTATGCGTTGTTGAGACTTATGTATATTTTTATTCTGTTGTGAGGTTTTTCTCATTTTTCCTATATCTATTATAGAATTTAAAATTACAAAACCCACAGTCCGTTGTTTTTAATGTCTGAGGTTAGTGTGCTACAATATTTTGACGGTGTTTGTCATTGATCTTAGATTTTCGAAATAGTAGGTCATCACACTAACCAAGCATGGTCAAATATCACATTGACTGCTATTTGAATCACCTCTTAATTAATTAGCTTCTGGCTCCTTAATCAACCAAACCGATGTATAACTTTATACACCTTTGGTCTGATTTTAAGCTTGAAATAAATAACTAAAATTGCCACATGTTAATACAACATTTGTATTTATTTACTATTAATTTATAACGTTTATTAATTAATTTTACCTTTGGTCGAATTTGGAAATAATTAATAATGCGGTTGTGTTGGCTCTCTAGTATAAACTTGATCCATGATCAATATTTAAACAATTTAAATACTGAAGCCTGTATGGACTTTATCGAAGCATAGTATAGGGTGAAGTTCAATGCATACATGCCACTTAGGTTAAATCGTTTTTCTAATCTGAAATTCGCTCATATATTAACGACATTTTTGTACACGTATTCTTTTCATTATTACTATATCCCTTAGATATCTAGAGTTTGGTCTAAGTTCAAAAATTCTATTAATATTCGTATTTTATTGCATAAACCACTTTAAAGTCCTTAATTCAATTCGATAGCATTTATCGATTAACCGTTCTACCATGGCCAAAGATTTTCACTTTAAGTTAACTACTAACTACGGTGATACTAAACTTCTACAACGAAGGAGACGAATCCTCCTTTGGGTGGTGTTTCACTTCAATTAGTTCTATGTATATCCAACTATGGTCTTAATAAGGTCATCATGATGAGTATTTAACCAGAATCAAAGTATAGCCTGGCTACTTATGATAAATAATACCCTCAAGTCTGATGGCTACTATACATTATTAACTTAAGTCTTCTATTTTGACGTAGATATATTAACATATAAAAGACTCTTGTTGAGTTGTTTTGTGATTGCTCCAAGCAGCCACAAGTATGTAATCATTTGGTATCCCCAATGGTCATGAGTAGATCACCGTCGGTCACATTAGTCTCAATAGATGTATCGATATCCTTTTCTTGATACATCTTAACTAGGAACATTTAAGGACTAAATGTTGTATATGTGTGTGTGTGTGTTGATTTAATACTCATAGTCATGTACACATTCGTAATTGTGATCGATAAAATACTTCTCCAATGGATTTTCTACTTATATATGTTTAATGTATATGATTCATTATTTATATCTCTATATACCAACATATATAAAAGAAAAGTAAACTAGATGCATACATCATTTCAAACAAGATTATGTTATAAGAGTTAAATTACATAATAAATTACATAATTGCACCTAGGTCACATCCTTAATTAGATTATTTTATAAGAGTTAGTGTTTGTAATTTTTATATGATGTTTATAACATTAAAAAAGAGATGGATTTTCATTTTCATAATTTTCAAATAAGAAAATAATTTATTATGAATTTTCTAAGCGGAAAATAGGCAGTTTTGGCTGTAAATTAATATTTGAAAATATTGAAATTTAATATTGTGATCTAAATTTTTTACTAATGGTAAAGGAAGTTGTTTTCGAATTTCTATGATTTTTGGAATTTTCCCATTATTTCCCACATAAAATGAATTAAATGGTGAGAAGGGAAATTCCTTAGTTAACAAAATAATTAAAGAAAGGGATTAATTATAGGGTAATTAAGGGAGCAAATCATGGTATATAGCAAAGGTTTCTACTGTACAAATAAAGTAATGAAAAGACTAACAACACGTATAAAGAATTAGTCAAAAACAGTTACATTATTAGGGAAAACGTTAGTTTTCTACTTAATTACTAATTTGTTATCTTAAACCTGCGGTAGCTTTTATGTGTGATAGCTTTAAAATTATACATGCACTTTAAAGTTAAACATGTGATAGCTCTAAAGTTGAAATTATGATAGCCTTAAAATTGAGCATGCAATAGCTTTAAGGTTAGACTTGCGATCACACTAAAATTAAATGTGCGATAGCACTAAAGTTAAACATGCGATTATTGAACTAGACATGCGTAGTTATTGAGTTAGATATGCGATGACACTGAAGTTAAGCATGTGATGGCTATTAGATTAGACATGCAATAACTATTGAGTTAGATGTGCGATAGAACTAAAGTTTGATATGCGATAGCTTTTCAATTAGACATGCGATAGTTATCGAGTAAGATTTACAATAGAAAAGTGTTAGACATGTGATAACGGTTGAGTTAGACATGCGATAGCTTTCGGGGTGCAATAGTATTTTGGGCATGCGATAACTTTAGGTGTGCAATAACACATTGGACATGCGATAGGTTAGGAGTGCGATATCACCTTAGACACATGATAGCTTAGATATGTAATAACTTAGAATGCGATAGCTTAGAAATACGATAAATTAGGCATGCGATAACTTTGGTATGCGATAGTTTATACTTGCGACAGCCTTAGGTGTGTGATAGCATCTTGGGCATGTTATAACCAATAGTAATAAATCCATTATTTAAATATGTGAACTTTGAGTAGCATTTTAGAAGCCAAAGTACAAGATGTTTAATTTGAAATTCGTAGCAACAAAATTACGATGAGAAATGACAAGTTAAAATGTAAGAACTCATGTGAAAATGAGATGTTATCTGGGTTTTCACCCAGCAAAATTCAAAGGAATCGGAACAGCTTCGTCGAGTCAGAATAGCTCAAGAACCAATCAAGAAGGATCAAAGAAAAAGAAAGCAAAAACATGCTAAGGTGATGGATCACTACCAATCCATCTCCTATGTATCGCTAGCGATCCATAAGGTTCGCTTGTAGGTCCACCAATCCTCTTGCATCATGATCCAATAGGTATTCTAGGAATGATGGCTAAGTTTGATGGAATTCCAAGCTAGTTAGATCGAGAAGTGAGCATTCGTCTAATTCATCAACGGTCCAATGCAACCAGTGTATGGATCATCATCAAAACAAGGTAACTAGCTACAAAATTACATGGAGAACACCAACACGAGACAACAAATGCAATCCAAAAGACAAAGTCCAAAAATCCACTAAGTACATGGGTCACTAGCGATCCATGCACTATGGATCGCTGGCGATCCATATGATTGTGCCAGATTGCCATAAAGTTTAAAGAAGAGTATGAAGGAAAGCATCACAAGTAGTTGAATCGTCAGCGACCCAAAGGCTATGGATCGCTAGTGATTCATAACCTATGGATCGCTAGCGATCCATCAGATTGACTCGGTTCGCTATGAAACTTTCAGTGCGCCTTCGTATGTTCGTTTGCAAGCATCTGGCAAGGCAGCCTAGCCTAATAGCTTTCCAACCCCTATAAATACAACCCTACCTGCAACATAAATAGGATCCTTGGGATTGGCTGCTAAAACTCTATAGAAACTACTCTTCATTCTTCTTCTCCCACACAACGGTCGTCTACAGGGTTCACTATGATTCTCCAGTGAGCTCTAGCATTGGTGAGTTGATCCAACTTACATAATTCAATTGCGTTGTAATCAAATTCAACTTGTAATAGTAGTTAGTCAATAAGAAAAGTTACAAAGTGGACATAGGCTTCGTTAACAGCCATACCACTATAAAAATCTCTTATCTTTTTTTACTTTATCTACAAGTTTTTACTTCTTGTATCTATTCTATTTGCCTTGATAAACAGGGCTGGTACTTTCACACTCAATCCAGGGTGTTGATCCACTTTTTGGGTTAACTTTTTGGTGCTTTCACTAAGAAATTCAACTCAAGTTTAGATCTAGCTAAGTACTTTGGATCGGGTAGGTCCAGAAGTTAGGTCCTTAATCTCTGTTCAAAAGATCTTCTACTAAGAATTAATGGCTCCGGGTAGAAAGAGAACTGCTTCTGGAAGATCCATAGGGGCAGTAATTACCAAAGAAGAGATGAGTCATCAACAAATCAAAGTAAATGGTGCCAACACAGGAGATTAGGTGCCAGGTCCTCTAATCGATGCGAAGTTGTTACCAGAGATGAATTGAATAAAATGGTTGATGAAATCAATCAGAAAATAGAAAGTAGTCAGAGAGCTCTTATGGATAAACTTAATGCCCTCTTGACCTTACAATCACATCCTACTCCAAGAACCATGGCAAAACATGCGGCTGTCGCAGAGCAAGAAAATTCTTCCATTTCTGGCCTAAACAGAAGAAACGGGAAGCGGCCGTAGAAAGGAGTAATGGCCGGAACCATGGGAATCAACGTAGAAGGAAACATAAGCACTTCATTGACTGCGAGACAACCAGCTACGAACTTAAATCTAGGAGTGAAGACTCCACAAGAATATATAGCCATGGACCTCTCCGATTCGGAAGATGGAGAGCAACTTAACGACGACAAGTTGGAAGGAAATGCCAATGCATTCGATAACGCTAGGGATATCCAAACTACCCCAATCAGGCCAACGGAATCTCAAGGTAGCGGCTCTTTCAAAGATAGGAGAGCCTAGGCTTTAGCCCACTCAACAAGATTATTTGCAAAGCCAGACACTCGGTGTATTGACTAACAGCCGACTCCTAGACCAACGGACATATGAGGCATATATCATGAATATGGTCAGGCGACTGATGGATGAGAATAAGAATAAAAGAGATGATGAGTGGGGATCCGCTCCAAGTCGAACTCCCTTCACTGATGAGATCTTGAACGAGCAGTACCCAGAAACGTTCACTATGCCAACTATCCCGTCCTATTACGGAACGAGAGACCCAAAACCCCATCTGTACAAGTACAGTTGGTACATGGACTGAGCGAATGCTTCAGACGCTATTTGATGTAGATGTTTCCCAATTTTTCTAGAGGGAATTTCTTCCATGTGGTTCATTAGGCTTCCGCCAAGATCCACCTCCACTTTCGATTAACTAGCAACAAGATTCCTTGATCAATTCAGACTTATCACAATGCAGCCTAAAGATGTAATGTCCTTGTCCGGTCTATTCCAGGGACGAAATGAATCCCTAAAGTTTTTCATGAACCGGTTCAACACCGCAGTGATGGAAGTAAGCAATCTAAACGAGGATATGGTTTTAATGGCCTTGGTCCGCACCATCCACCCCAAATCTGAGTTCGGAAAATGGATCAAAATGAAACAACCTACCACTACGAAGGACTTCAATCGTAAGGCGAGTCAATACTTGAGATTGGAAGAGGCATAGGAGTTAGAAAGGAAATCTACTAGCTTACAACCGATGAATGTTGGGCAGAGTGGCATGGAAATAAACCAGGGCATGAATACCTCCGGGGTTACTGAAGGAAGTGCGGGAAAAGACGAAAACCAAAAAAGGAAGAATCGGAATTCCAACAAACGAAATGGTAACAATAAGAGGCTTAAAAGCTTTAGGCCCGAAGATTACACCCCGCTCAATGATACTCTGGAAAACATCTATCTTGCAACATAGGGGACAGAGGAGTACAAGAAACCCCCCTTAAAAATGAAGCAACTGAACAGCAAAAGCGTTTCGAGAAGTACTATCGCTTCCACGAAACGCATGGCCACAACACGAACGAGTGTCATCACCTAAAGAACTTGATTGAAGAGCTGATCTGAGAAAACAAGATTCAGCAATACGTGAGGAAATCGCAATGTCCTGACCAACCCGCGGCTCCCCAAGCTCGTAGGGATCGAGGAAACCAAGCTGGAACCAGCGAAGAGGGATCTAGACAAACTGACCAGAGACTCATCATTAGAACGATATCTGGGGGACCTCATCCCGCATAGAGGAGTTAGGGAGAAATGGAGCGATATGCCAGCTCATTAAAACACACTCTGAAGGATTCGTGCCTCGCGATTGAAGATGGAGCCCCAGCCAAGCAGTAGAGAACTTTGAACGATGATATAGTATTCCGTAATCAAGACACTGAAGGGATTGAAGCTCCAACTCTCGATCATATGGTCGTGACAATAAGGATCGGACCCACCGTGGTTCGATGAGTATTGGTTGACAGCGACAGTTCTGTTAATATTCTTTTCAAATGCACCTTTGACCAGATGAAGATCACCGGAGAACCCAAACAACACGTCGGGACGATTGACTTGCCTATATAGCTTGGTGAAGGCGACCGAAGAGTCACCCTCATCCAAACTTTCATGATTGTAGATGAAACTTCTGCATACAATGCCTTCCTGGGACAGCCCGCACTAGCAGATTTCAGAATTTCTTTAGCCTAGTGGTGCCTTACCATGAAATTTCCAATGTAAAATGGAGTCAGAGTGATCAAAGGAGACCAAAGTGCCGCCAGGGAGTGTTATATCGCAGAACTGCGTGAATCTAAAAGAAAGGAAATGGGGAAGAATGTGGAGAGAACTGTCCACATTCGCGAACCTACCGAATAGCAGCTACACAACCGCCCCTAGCTTGGGGACCATAGCCGATTCGACAAGGCTTTGGACCCTAAAAAGAAGAGTTCAGGGGAAGATCGACCAGTACTTGCAGAATTGACAGTGTATGTCCCAGTCGACATGGATGACCCAACGCGGGTATTGAAAATTGGATCGTACCTTGGAAACAAGATGCGATTGGAACTCATTAAATTTCTTCACACCATCTTGGATGTGTTTGCCTGGACACATTCCGATATGTGTGGGGTTTCGCCGAAAATTGCATGTCACATACTCAACATTAATCCCAAGTACACACTGGTAAAGCAGAAGAGGCGTAGCTTGGGCCCCGAATGGTCCAAGGCGTTGAGAGAAGAAGTAGACAAGCTAATGGCCAATGGTTTTATCTACGATGCGACCTACAACGAATGGGTATCTAACTCGATTTTGGTCAAGAAGTCCAATGGGAAATGATGAACTTGCATCGAGTACTCAGAGTTAAATAGGGCCTGCCCGAAAGATAGTTTTCCACTGCCCAGAATTGACCAGCTTGTGAACAGGACGGCTAGACATGAACTACTATCATTTATGGACGCGTACTCGAGATACAACCAGATCCTGATGCACGAGCCTGATCAGGAAAACACCAGCTTCATCACTGATCTAAGATTATACTACTACAGAGTAATGCCATTCGGTTTAAAGAACACTGGGGCAACCTACCAAAGATTAGTAAATGCCATGTTCAAGCGTCAGATCGGAATAACCATGGAGGTCTATGTGGATGACATGTTGGTTAAATCATGAATAGCTGCCAATCACTTAGATAACCTCGTCGAAATATTTGAAATACTCCAAAAACATGGAATGAAACTCTATCCACTCAAATGTCACTTTGGGGTAGCCTCCGGAAAGTTCTTAGGATTCATAGTGAGCACCAAAGGCATTGAAGCAAATCTAGAGCAAATAACTGCCCTACAAGAAGTCCAAGCCCCGAAGAATAAGAAGGAGTTACAAAGATTGAATGGGAAATTCACAACGCTAAGCTGGTTCATCTTGAAAGCCACCGACAAATGTATACCTTTCTTTGATGCATTAAAGAAAGGAAGGAAGAACTTCGAATGGAATGAGGCTCGTCAAACTGCATTTGAAGAGTTGCTACGACATATGGTAACCCCGCCGATCATATTAAAGCCAGTAGACGGAGAGGACTTGTACATCTACTTAGCAATTTCACCTCACGTGTTGAGTGCTGCTCTTGTGCGTGAAGAAGCTAGAATTCAACGACCCATATAATACATTAGCAAGCGGTTCACTGGGCTGAAAAAAATTATCTGAAATTGGAAAAGATAGCGTATTTCCTCTTGATCACGTCTAGGAAGTTGCGACCGTATTTCCAGGCACACCCGATCAAGCTATTGACCGATCAACCCTTAAAGCAAGTATTGTACTACCCCGAGACTTTCGGGTGGCTCATCAAATGGAATATAGATTTGAGCCAATATGAGATCACTTACTATCCGAGAAGGGCAATCAATGGGCAAGCGTTGGCAAATTTCATCATCGAATTTACCATACTAGACGATGAAGAAGAAATAACACTGGAAGTGGAAACACGATGGAAACTCTTCGTCGATGGCGTGTCTAATAACCTCTGCTCGGGGGTAGGGGTAGTGCTTGAAAACCTTGAAGGACAGGCCATTTGCTATGCCCTACGCTTGGAATTCCCTGCGACAAATAATGAAGTGGAATATGAATCATTGAAAGGGGATTGAAAGTCGTGAAGGAACACAGAATAAAATCCATTCACATCTACAGCGATTCTTAACTAGTCGTCTGCCAAGTGAAAGGTGAATACCAGGCTCGAGGGGAGAACCTTGCCCCATATCTATCTAAAGTGCAAGATTTGCTGAACGACATCGAACATTACACCATAACTCACATCCCAAGGGAGAAAAACACATAAGCTGACTACTTAGCCAAACTGGCCAGCTTCGGAGAAGCTTAATCATTGGGACTAGTCCCAATTAAGACCCTGACCACTCCAAGTATAAGAAAAATGGATATCAACTAGATTTTGAAACCACCGTTGAACCTAAAATGTGGATGATGCCAATCAAAGACTACTTGCTTACAGGAACTCTTCTCGCAGATATGAACCAGTAGAAAAAGCTTCTCTGGAAGGAACCACGATTTATAATACATGATGGGATACTCTACCAAAGGGGGTTCTCTACCCCTTTGCTCAGATGTGTGACTGACAACGTAGCTCGATGGATCCTCAAAGAAGTTAATGAAGGCAACTGTGGAGACCATACCGGGAGGCAGATAGTAGATACAAAAATCCTCCCTCTAAACTAGTGTAGACAAGACCCATGGCTTTTACAAGTGCTCCAATAGATTTAAGAATGCAGTCAGACATTCATCTGTCCAAACGAACTTACATTTCTCCTTTTTCAGTGCTTTAAAGAACAGGATGCACTTGTCTATGGATTTAGATATAAACCTGCTCAAAGCTGCTACCTTCCCATTTAAGCTCAGCATCTCCTTCCGAGTTTCAGGAATTTTGATGTCCGGTAGTGCCCGGACCTATTCGGATTAGCCTCTATCCCCCTTGTATGCATGATGAAGCCCAAGAAATTTCTAGATGCTACCTCGAAAGAACATTTCAGCGGGTTCAGCTTCATCTTGCACTTTTGCAGGATTCGAAACATTTCGTCCAAGTGCAAGATGTGGTCTCAGGCCCTTTTTGACTAAACTAACATGTCGTCAATGTATACCTCCATTTTTTTCCAATTTGTTCGACAAACATCTTATTTACTTGACATTGGTATGTTGCCCCCACGTTTTTAAGTCCAAATGGCATCGCCTTATAGTAGTAGAGTCCCAGGTCGATGATAAAGCTGGTTTGCTCCTGGTCAAGGATATGCATTGCAATTTGGTTATACCCGGAGTACACATCCATAAAGGATAGGAGTTCATGCTCAACAGTTCCATCTACTAACTGGTCAATTCTTGGAAGTGGAAAATAGTCTTTAGGGCATATGTCATTCATGTTAGAGAAGTCTACACAGGTCCGCCATTTTCCATTCGACTTTTTAACGAGGAACGGGTTTGCTATCCACTATGGGTACAATGATTCTTGAATGAAGCCATTTTCCAGTAAGGTTTTTACTTCTTCGCTTAGTGCCGCCGATCTTTCTGGGCCCATACTCCTTTCCTTCTACTTTATAGGAGGTTTCCTTGGGTTGATATTTAGAATGCGACAAGCAACCGAGGGAGAAATCCTGCACATGTTCACATAGGACCAAGCGAAAACATCCTGGTTGTCCTGTAGAAAACCAGTCAGCTGTATCTTTAGATCCCGCTCCAAACCGGATCCAATTTTCATAAGTTTTATGGGATCACTATCATCAACTTCTACAAACTCCAGAGCCTCCCAGGGCTCAACTATGGCCCCATCTCCTCCATCTCCTGGGTTAAGCTTGTTGTGAGGATCACTTGCTAACTCGAGAGGAGGCCCTCCTTTAATTACTATGCAAGGGAGTTCTTGGCATAGAAGACCACTTATGCGCCCTTATCCTTCTTTCCCCATTTGTTTTCCCGAAGTTCTACAACATAACACTCCCTGGTGGTGGCTTGGTTTCCTTCCACCACTCCTATTCTGTTGGTCATTGGAAACTTCGTCATCAAACACCACGGGGACACCGCTACATGAAAGTAAGACAAGGCTGGACATCCCAAGAAGGTGTTGTAAGCTGAGAATCCATCCACCAATATGAAAGTTTGCTTTCACACGGCTGATCGGGGACATGTTCCTATCTCAAAAAATAAATCTAACCTTCCTAAGGGCATAGCACCTTCTTTCATAAAACCATGCAGCTATTGGTTGCATGGCATAACATCTTATATAGACAGTCCCATTTTGGC
Source organism: Allium fistulosum (assembly GCA_030737815.1). Taxonomy (NCBI): domain Eukaryota; kingdom Viridiplantae; phylum Streptophyta; class Magnoliopsida; order Asparagales; family Amaryllidaceae; genus Allium; species Allium fistulosum. The sequence continues at coordinate 304,823,686 of CM060902.1, forward strand.
GAATGCATCTTTGAACATTATGTTCACTGACTTCCATTATCTACTAAAATCCCATGGACTTCTGCAGGGCCAAGCGTAGCTGTAATCACCATGGGATCCATATGCGGGTACCGCTTTCCTTGTAAGTCATTATCATCAAAAGCTACCACCTCATGCTCCCGTCGGGGAGTCTTAGCTCTTTGTTCCTCACCTATTGTGTATACGTAAGCATCCCTATTATTTAAAGACTTTGCATATCGCTTCATCTCGCACTAGCTCCTGTCTTCCACATGAGATCCCCATGTTATGGTGTTAACTACCAGCCTCCCGTCTTTTCCATGGTTCGCACTAGATCATTCACCTCCATTCCCTGGTGGGGGCTGCCTCAGGGCTTGTTTCTTGAGAGCGGGAAGTGCCTCTGGGTTCTTGACTATTGCTTCAGCTTCCTCTTCCTGATGTGCTCTTCGATTAGGTCCCTAAATGGCAATATTCTTTGGTATTATGACCATAGGATTCATGGAACCAGTAGTGCTTCCTAGAGTTTCTTTCAGCTTCTGTTTCCTTTTTCGAAGCAGGCTTATTGTATTTAAGCTCTGCTTGAGCGGCCAAGTAGATGTTTTCTATAGTATCATTCAGGTCCATATAGGTGTCAAATCTCATGCCTGTATCTCTTTCAATCTGTTTTCTTCCCATCGAAATTGCCAGGGTTATCATTTTTCTTTTTCTATGTGCCACTGCCTCCATCATTCTTTATCATAGCATTCACACTATTTGAAGCTTCTGATGATTTAGCATTTGATCCAGTCCGTCGCCCTACCGTAGCTTCCTCCAATCGCATGTATTTTGCAACTTCATAAAAGAAGTCCTGAAGAGTAGCCGGCTTCTCCTTAGTTAATCTCCGAGCCATCTTCGTGTCCGGGTGAACACCACTGCATAAGTCCATAAGGGTTAAGCACTCATCAACATTCTGGACGCTAGCGGTCACAGCGTTGAAATGGGTCAATACCATAGAATCTCATCCTCCCTTTGTTTCACATCCGACAAAGAATATGATTCTTGGGTTACTCTGTATGAACCCGAAATTGGTTGATGAACTTTTCCTTCGGCATTTCCCATAAGTGGATCGTGCCGTAGGGAAGGCGGAAGAACCACATAGTTGCTAAATCTGATAAGAAAAGTGGGAAACACTAGCAAATAACTTTTTCAGTTGCCCTGCTCATGAGCATATGATGTGTATATCGCTGCAGGTACACTATACAATCAATCAGGAGTTGGTAAGGATCCATGATAGGCATTTTAAAGCTCCAGGGGTTCTGGGTAATCTCTATTTCTATAGAAAACGAGCCGCTAACTCTTGCACCAACTCCTCGTTTGATTTGCTCCTGATAAGTCATGCCATACGTCTTCCGGCTAGGGGGACGAGTGGAGCTGGTTGACCTCCCCTACTGGGGCAAGAGGTTTCTTTCATACCTCTTATGATGGCTTGTTCTATGACCCTAGCTTTTCTCCTTGCTTTGAGATCGCTCACGGGGATGAGCTCGTCTTCCATCAGTGGTTTCCTCTGCCAAGACTGGAGAGAGTTGCCTAGGTCGAAGAGGTTCAACAGTGGTCGCCCTGGTTTATTACCTCTACTGCTCAGTTTGGTACCAAACCGATCATCAGGTGTGATGCGTGGCTGACCCCTTACTTGACCTGTTTCCTCAGAATTTTCTCATCCGGCTCCTAGATTCTCCTAATCTGAATCACCGCTAGAGTGTGATCTCCTTGGTCTCCTGGACCGGGCTCTCCCTCTAGTTTCAGTGTTATATGCAGTTAGTTATGCATTCCCTAAGCGTGTCATGATTTGATCCACAATAGCTTGTTGTTGGGGGGAGAGATGAGTATCAAGATCCACCACAACTCTGTCTAAGTCACCCTTAGTGATGGCATCCAGGGCCGGAGTACTTGAAGAATAGTTATCCTATCATATCGCGTCGCGGTTGGCACCCTTGCTCTTAGATTTAGGAGGCATGTTGAGGATAGACTCCGTTCTCAGTGAAAGCATAAAAAATGTTTGCACAAAAAATGGGCAAACACCTCCAATCGATTTTTCATCGTAGATTAAATGAAGAATAAAAACAGAAAAAGTAAAGTACACCAAGGTTTATAGTGGTTCAGCCATAACGGGCCTATGTCCACTGTTTATTTTTATTACTTTCTATTATATCCTGGATATTACAAGAAATTGATGAAGAATACAATGATTTACAATAGAAAATGGCGATCCGGATCTTCTGCGCCATTGATTTTGTAACTTGGAGTCTTGTAGATCCTAAAAGTCCCTATTGATAATGCCAGATGTTTGGATATTTACAGGGGTGAATATGAGGTGTGGTTAATCTATCAAATTATGATGTTTCCATGTATATATCACTCAAAAGGAATATTCCCAAATACACCAAATGTAGTTATTTATTTCTTGATATATGCAGATTTCCTTCCATATTTGCACTGCTAGGCCCTATTGAGAACCTAGTTCGAAGGACGTTGGTTCGGCTTGGATGGATGTGGATGAGTTGTTAGCTAAGTTCGTACACTCCTGCTCAGCTCGACTCCTCTTGGTTCGATGGGCTCATAACTCGGTAGGTTAGCTGTGTATGTGGTCTGGTCCGTGCTTATCCACTTGGTTCGACACCTTCCTTGCTTAAGTAAATGTCCCTGGTTTGGCTCCCATGAAGTATCGGATGAGATATCCCGATCGGTACCCTTGGGTACCAATCGAGGAACCCTGGTTGGTACCTTGGGGTACCGAGCACAGGAGGGGGTAGTGAAATACTACCCTAACTCCTTGCTTCTATGCATACCTCTTATTAACTTCCATCTGACTTCGATTTCATAGGCAAAAATTCGATTAACACATATAATTAAATTTATACAGACTTATGTATATATATTTCATTTAACTGAAAAATATAAACCTTAACCACGTTGTTATTATTACATAAGGAAAACATTTTCATTGCATATTTAAAGAAAAGTGTTGATCGCTTGGAAGCTCACACCATAGAAATACTAACGATAAACAATGCCATGATTTGTAAGCGCGAGAAGGAATTGGATGAAATATTTGAGCAGCTAGAAGAAGAAACCTAGGGGCTTTTGGCTAAGATTACATAAATGGTTTAGGAGAAAGAAGCATTGAGTGACTTTGTACTTCACTAATATTGTCCTACTCTTAAATATGAATAACTTCATTTAGACCATCCTCATTTGCACTGGTTTAAAAATTAACTTAATCGTAGGCACTAATGATGTATATAGTGTGTTCTGTATGATGTGTACATTTAACAAAATTATTTCTTGTTGTGTCAATGTGTTTTTTTAACTTTTGTTTACCATTTCTATTCCTCACACGATGTGTAGTTGGAAACCATGTCATTTCATGAATTCAATGAGCCTTTCAATGCTTCTTAACTCCCCCTTAGCCCGATGACAGATCACCAAGTTTTGGCTACCACTCCTGAATTGCACAAGGATATGGGTGATGAGTTGGAAATTGCTGATGAAGACCAAATAATTAGGAATTTCTCATGCAAGCTTCAAGAGGCCAAAGCAGCTTTATCATGTCAGTACACTTGCATAACCACTCAACACGATGATTTGGTAGCGGCAAAGAAGAGAATACAGGAATTAGAGAAGATATTAGGAATTGTGCAAACTCGTACAGTTGATTGATTAAAACTTTTGAAAGAGGCAGAGGGTATCCATGCAGCTTCTTATGAAGATGAGATTAAGGGGCTTAAGAAAATGATTGATGAGTTGTCACTACAGATAGCAAAGCAGCTTGACCAAGAAGAAAACACTCTAACAACTCCAACCAATCCAACTTTACGTAAGCCATTTAGACCCGGTGCAATTCCTCTACCTCCTTTTTATTTACCGAGGTTGCCTCGGAATGGAAAAAGAAGGTGTTGAACTATTACCAATCAAAGCTTGATGAATTGAAGGTTACTTATGAGAAAATATTGGAGACATCAAGAGTGATGTGAAAATGCAGGGGTGTTCAAACATGCGGCAAAATGCTATTCGACATGACCAGGTCGCTAATTTTGTACCACCAACGCAATCGTTATCTTTGGCTATAACACGTTTTCACTCTCTTATGCCTGCCGTTTCTGGTTTTTCTTGAATTACTTTGGTCGAGGAGCTTCATCGGGAGAAGGTCAAGTGCATTATGGCTAATAAAGAAGTGTTGTGTGCAGTCGACATCTTAAGCATTTTTGGTCAGAACTTGATTTGAGTTTTTATGTATAATTGCGCTGGTTTTGTTTCCACGAGATAAGATGTAGGTAGTCCTTTGGTTGATGCCAAGTATGACCCAAGGTCCCTAGCTATTGATGCACATCATCGTTCTTTAGTTGCCATAACTAAGATATTTCCCTCTTCTGCAGACTAAAGGCCTCCGGAAACACTCAAGCAATGCTCCGCCTATGAAATTCATCACCCTCGCAGAAGAAGGAATATGTTATTTCCAAAGGATTCATAATCTAATTTGAACTTATATCATAGTAATTTATCCATGGTTTTCGTAATAAACATATGCATGTAAGATATTATGATAGACTTGTGTGTAAATTAGGTAGAAAATTGTAAATTGTGTGTTTACCTCGTGAGATCAATGCAGACCTTCATTTTATACCTTTGAAATTTTCTTTATTCTTTGCTCTACATGTATTACATTCCTTCCTTATAGCCTAGATCTAAGTGTGATATTTCGTGTTGTAGATTAACATGTCTTCCAAATCTTGGTTATAACGTTCTTCTTTCAACATGTGCTTGGCACGGTCTTCTCCGCTTGTAGTGCATACTAGTTTGTGTTTAATTGAGAAGTCGGGTTATGTGTTACAGCCTTTTTTATTCATGCATATGATTTTTTTATACTGGTTCAGACTGTTTAACATCCTTACATCCAGTGCAGTATTGGCTGCAAAGCCGAATTATGCGTTAATAACTCAAATTTTGTGTGTAAGTAAATAAAATTGACATGTAGATTTTTATATCGTTTCGAACTGTCTAATATCTTTAGTCCAATTTATCCTTTTATTACTTCTTTATTATTACAAATTTGTATATTACTTCTTTTTATGAAAGAAACTGCAATATAAAATATAGCTCGAGATGTTCTAGATTCCATGTTCTAGGAACGAGATTCCCATCTGACCTAGATATGCAATATTCTTCATTAGCCAGTGTTTCAGCGATGATCAGGAGTCCTTCCCAGTTAGGTCCCAGTGCACTATCAACCAAGTCCTTTATGTTGTCCATCACTTTCCTTAGGATTAAGTCTCCTTTGTGGATTTTCTCTCTCTCTAAGCCATGTATTGTAGCTTTTTGCCATCCTATCCGATAAACTGTAAATCAAACTGCTCTTTCATCTCTTCTTTCTTGTATGAGTCGAATACAGTTTCTTTAAGGTATTGATTCTGCTTGGTCATGTATGATAATCGTCAGTGCATTGGCACATCTACTTTGATTGGAAGCATGGCATCATAGTTGTATGTTAAGGAGAACATGGTATGCCTTATAGAGGATCAAACGACTAAGGACAAGTCATGGGGGTAAGTTCATGCAATTATAACTTGGTCGGCAATAGCCTTGCCTTGGTATTTTCTTAGCTAGTGTTGCTCCTCCTGAATGATTTCCCAGTATCCCTCATAAACTTCCCTCATGACTTTGATTCCTTCTACTTTGGTGGCACATCTAAGATATGGGGTTGACTATCCCTTTTTGTAAAGTATCCCATCAAAAAATGTGAACCACGGGGCCTGGTATCTAATTTTTCGTATTGCATTTTGTCTGTCGACAAGGCACCCTCTAGTAAAATTTGCTTGATGTGGGTTATCCAAGGTTTCACAGCATTTTGTATCAATGGTGTAGTTCAGTTACATTGGGGTGTATCTGACTCATTCTGATTTTTCACAGTCTGATCTTCTGTATGCTAGGCTCATGTTAGCACTAAGATTTGAGTTGCCTTTGAAATTCTAGGTTCAACTAGATGTCCTATAGTAATTGCCTCCATTTCTTGTGTAATCTTAGCGCTTATAAGCTTGGATAAAGAGTCCGCAAAAGAATTCTATTCCTTGGGAACTAATTTCTCTATATTAAACTATTCAAATTAAGCTAGTAGTTCTTTGGAAAGCTCTACATACTTGGCTAAGGTAGGTTTTTTGGCTTAGTAATTTCCTTCCACTTGATTTACAACAAGTTAGAAATCACTGTGAACTTTAATATGTGCTACCTTCATTACTTTCGCCATTTTGAACCCAACAATAAGCGCTTCATAATATGTGACATTATCCATTGCTTTGAATCCAAATTGAACTACGCCGTACATTTTCTACCGATTTGTAGTAACAAGTACGTATCCAACGGCTACCGCCTAATTGTTTGATACCCCTCAACATATAGTTATGAAAATTGTAGAGGTTCCATTGTGTTTACATTTTGTAGTTCTATTGGTCCAGTGCATTCCACTACAAAACCAGTTAAGTTTTGGCCTTTGCTCGCATTTCGTTGGTAGTATGATATATCATATCGGCTAAGTTTGATAGTCCATTTTAACAAGCAACCTGACATCCTTAGTTTTTGTAGTATTTGCTTTAGCGGTTTGTCTGTTAGCACTTTGATAGAATATGCCTGGAAATAGGGATGCAACTTCCTTACCGTAAGCAGTAAGTTGTAGGCTAATTTTTCAATCAAGGAGTAATTCAAGTATGCTCCAGATAGACATTTAGTTACGAAGTATATTGGTTATTTCATCCCTTCATCTTCTTAGACTATAGCTGCGCTTATGGCTTGATTAGTTACAGCCAAATACCCAAAAATAGATCCTCATTTGAGATTGGTTTTGATAGTATAAGCGGATTGGAAAAGTGATCGTTCAATGTTTGGAATGCACCTTTGCATTCTTCTATCTATTGGAAGTTTTAATCTTTCTTGATTTGATAATTAGTTTTAGAAATGAACCTGCTTAGGGCAGCTACTTTCCCATTCAACCTCATGACGTCTTTAGGTTTTTCTGGGATCTCCATTAATTATAATGGCGTCAATCTTCTCGGGGCTTGCTTATACTCCTCTTGTGTTTACTATGTAATCAAGGAATTTTCCTAATGGAATTGCAAAGGTACATTTTACTGGGTTCAGTTTCATTCCATATTGCCTAAATGTAAGATTCTGGACATGGTTAGAGGCTGCTTTTGACTTTAAAAGCATATAATCGACATAAACTTCGACATTTTTCCCAATCTGATATGAGAACATCATATTGGCAGCCTTTCTAAAGTGGTTCCTACATTCTTTAGCCCAAATAGCATCACCTTGTAGAAGCATAACCCCTTGTTTGTAATAAATCTTATGTATTCTTGATCTGGCTTGAACATGGCTATCTGGTTGTCACCCTAATAAGCATCCATGAATGTAAGCAGTTCGTGGCTACTAGTTGCATCGACTAGTTGGTCAAATCTAGGTAGAGGAAAATCATCCTTGAGGCAAGATTTGTTGAGATTTGTGAAGTTTATTCAAGTTCTCCATTTCTCATTAGGCTTCTTAACCAAGACTAGATTTGCTATCCACGTTGGGTAATATGCTCCTCAATGAAATCGTTCTCCTTTGGCTTCTAACTTCCTCATGCAAAGCATTATATCTTTCTTAGTCCAAGGTGCATTGTTTTTGCCTTACTGGATGTGCATTTGGATCAAAGTTAAGGACAAGGCAGATGGATCTATCCCTATCATATCTGAATAGGTCCAAGCGAATACATCAGATCTTTTTAGAAAATTTATCGATTCTGAGTACAGTTTCTTATTTAAATTTAGCAACCTTCACCGCCTTAGTAGGGTCTGAAGGGTCTATTTGAACAACTTCTAAGTCATTCACTAGCTTTAGTCCTTATCCTTTATCCAAGATCTACTTCATCTTCTATCTCACATGGCTTTGACGAAGTGGCACTTTATTGATTCTAAGCAGTATCGGAGAAATACTATGCATAAATTAAATCGTATTCATCTATCCCTATCATGTGCGAATAATCTCTATTTTTCTTCCTTGCAAATACTAGGGTCGTAGATTGGCTAGTTTTAGTATCTGCTTGGTACTGATCACTGATGTAGTTCTTTGAATCGGCTTGTTATTTATTACATTTTCATCATTACAAAAATTAGAGGAGACAGTTACATTGTATAGTTTCGTAGCTAACAATTGTTCTCCCCTTGCACTACCCACTCCTACTAGAGTGCGAAATTTCATAAGCAAATCTTTTGGAGAAATAATGGCTCCTATATTTATCAATGCATATCTCTCCATGAAAACATTTTATGGAGACCATTGGTTTATTATCAGGAAGCTTGCATAAAAAGATTTGTGCACTCATGCAGCTCTTGCTGTGATATGAAGTCTGGCCATGCCTTAGGTACAGTTGTCGTATTGTTTAAGCCATATATTTGTTCGGGACTAGGCTTCAATACTTTAGCAAGAAGCTTCATCTTATCGTACACTAACTTAAAGATGACATTTGTTGAGCCTACAAGGGCCTTCTATAACATCCCCTATCTAGAGGCCTAAAGCAAAGCGTTACAGATGCTGCAGTCATTAATAGTATTAACTTCCAGCGACTAAATACAGCTATGTTAATGGTATCTATAATATCAGAAGCACTTGAATATGAAACAAATCACATATTTCAAAACAATATTTCTCCATTACATTTCAAAATAGATGTTCCATATTCAGATTACATAATCCCAAACGTTTCCCAAGCAATGATAAAATATACTTATTACAAATTACGCCAAGAGCGGCATATGAAGATGCCCCCTTGGATGATCAAAGTCATATAGTCATATTTGACTTAATACATACACAGCGGAACTAAATAACAAAACAAAGAACTATAACTCCAAATAGGTATCCATTAGCCTCCTGCCCGCCTCTAGTAGCTTTATTCGTCATCCTACTAAAACCTGAAAGAACCTCAACCCTTAGCCCACTCAAATCAATTTTGAGCACCCGAGAGTTTAAGGGGAAAACATATACTTCGAGTCAGACATAAAGCCTGGTGTGAATAATACTGTACATCCCAGTTATTAATGTTAAGTGAGACCACGTCGCTTAGCGGAACGTGTTTTCCCTCACTAACATCCTTTTAAAACATATCTTTAGCAAATCTTTTCCTGCAACCAAAACTGGTTAAATGCTGTAAAGCATCATTATGTAAACATACATATCAGGTAACAAATGGACTATCCGTCTGAACACTATAGTTTTGTTCGGCTTACTATTAACCTTTGGCTAACTCGGGCCTACCAGACAATATAACAAAATAACCTAACATCTGTTAGACACTCCTCTTCTGGACGGTCTGTCTTTAACTATCTGTTAATTACTTCCCTTCTGGATGGTCTGTCCCTAACTTAACATTTCTCAGGGTCACCTGATCCTAATGGTTTTTCTAGCTCACCAATAACCTATCTGTATACAAATATATATTCTCTTCTGTGTGAAATCATAATTTTAGTCTTACTTGTGACAAAGCCCTACACACTGGAATTTTGGACTAAATTAGTTGGGGCCAATAGCTAATGTATAGGGCACGACCCTATACAAATCCCGTCTGGTATTCTAATATTTGAGTCATTTTACTTAGGGATATCCTCCCAAAATTTTCCTTGAAAACCTTTTTCATCTGAAATTGATTTAAAACCTTTTAAACCAAACTTAAACAAGGAAAACATTTATACTCAATGCTTTACTCAAAATCACCTTGACATGCTATATATACTTTACTCAAATCTTTGTTGATGAAAAACTTTTGAACATTTGAAAGTACCCCTTTCGATCCTATTAAAAATACCCCTTTCGAAACAATGTAAAACCCTTTCTTTTATCTAGGCCGAAAGGCCAAATCTTCCTTTTGAAACCATTCATATAACCTTTCGAAACCATTAAAAATTCCTTTTCCTTCAAAAGCCAAAAACCTTAGACATCCTTCTTTAAAACCATTAAACATTGCCTTTCGAAACCATAGGAAAAACCTTTCCTTTTAAACTTATTCAAAACCGTTGGTAAAACCTTTCCTTTAGACCTTTCGAAAACATAAGGGAACCACCCCTTCGAAACCTTCTTTAAAACCTTTCGAAAGCATCAAACTCAAACCTTTCAAAAGCACTTGGGTTTAATTTAAAACATGTGGAAAGACACCTTTCGAAATCATTTAAGTCGAAACCATTCTCTTTCGAAACCATTAGGTTATCCTTTAAAAATAACTAAGGGTCACAAGCAATAAGGTCAAAAGCTTACCCTTTCGAAAGCAATAACTAAGTTGGGAAGTGATGGTGTTGAAACACCCCTTCCGAAAGCATTGGAGAAGCGGCAGGGTTTTTTTTATAAAACAAAACAACCCCCTTCGAAAGCTCTGTTTCGAAAGGTAGAAGGCGGTAGTAAAGGCTTCGACATAGTCGAAAGTTATTGTGTTTAAAAACAAAGGTGCAACTATTTCAATACCAACCTTTAAAACCATTGACTTCGTCGAAAGCAGACTTAGTCGAAAGCTATTTCTTAGAACAAAGGTGCAACCTTAAAACCTTTCTCTAAATCAGTTGACCTAGTCGGAATCCAACTAAGTCGAAAGCATCTTAGTCGAAAACAAGCAGGCGCTTTTCTCATTTAAAACATAAAAGCGCTTCGTCCCTTTCAGAACCCCTTGGTTTCGACTCTTACCTTCCGCCTTTGTCCAATTCACTATGTACCAAAATTGATGCTATGTGCATTGGTTTGAGGAAGGAGGCGGAGGGTCTTAGTCGAAAGCTACCTGGGCGAAACCAAAAGTGGCGAAACATACTTTTAACATGAATTTCTGATTTTAAAACTATTTAAGTAAACTTTTTAACTAACCTGCCTTGTTTGTCAAACTCTTATTGGTTGCTAATTTTTCTTTCCTAAAAGTACTGCCATAATTTAAGAATTAGTTTATTTAAATCATTTGCAAAAGTGCCCCTTCTCCTTAATTAAATATATAAAACATTTAAGTCGCATACCTTAAATTATTTTATATATCCATCAAAACACTTTGGAAAATTCTACAAAAATTCCAGAAAATCTTTTTCAATATGTTTTCTAACATATATAAATTTAAGACCCAAACTAATTATAATTTAATCATAAATTACTTATAACCCAATAAATCATTTTCTTCAGTAGAAAATTTATATAAAATCCACATTAATTCTAAAAATTATGAAAATTGAAACCCATCTCTAAAATAACATTTTTGGTCTATATCTAAAATCGCAAGGCATTTGGATGTCATTAAATAGGATTTTCTCATCAAAACATATCATAAGATCAATATGAACATCCATAAATCACCAACAAGTATATATAAACATTTAACTATCCAAAACATGACATTATCATGCAAAATCATTTCGAATTAATCTTAAAACCGAAAACTATAAGAAAAATAGGTTGTAGTAATCATTGACCTTAGCTTTGTGATTAAAGAAGTGAGATTTGATGTTGAATAAATTGATTTACTTCTTCTCTTGAAATCCTAGTTTTATCCTCTCTTGAGATTGAAAATGGTGGCCGGCCTTAGAGTATCTTACTTGAGAATGAAATGTACATGTATCTAGTTTTCTAAGGGTTTAGGGTATAAGTTCGTCCTATTTCCCATTTTTCCCTTCCTTATTTCCTAACACTTTTATTCATGCTATCTTGTTTTGAATTACATTTAACATGGCACGACTACCCTTAGTTAAATCAAATCTCAATCTATTAATCATCTTACATTATTTTATTTTATTTAGCTAATTAAATATTCTAAATAGTGTTACTAAAAATACGGGGTGTTACAATCTCCCCTCTTTAAAGAATTTCATCCTCAAAATTTCGATAAGGAACACAACAAAACAATCAAAGGTAAAACATACCATCAAAACAGATCAGGATAAGTGTCTCTAATCCTGCCCTTAGTCTCCCAAGTACAGTCTCTAGCATCGTCACTCCACTGGACTTTCACTAACCTGACTGTCTTGTTCCTCAACATTTTCTCATCTCTCTCGACTATCCCGATAGGGTTCCTAACTATAGTCATGTATGGTTCCACTACTAAATCTTCTAACACAGTCGGTGTTATAGTAGTGTCTGGATCCCTAACACACTTCCTCAGATGAGATACATGAAAAACATCGTGGACTCCCGCCAAACTACTCGGTAACTCTACTCTATACGTGAGTTTCCCGATCCTTTATAAAATAGGAAATGGTCCAACGAACCTCGGTGCTAACTTTCCTGTCTTCCCGAACCTGATAACACCTTTCATCGGCGATACTTTGACGAAAACATGATCTCCAACAGAGAACTATAAATCTTTTCATCTTCTATCTGCATAGATTTTCTGCCTAGACTGGGCTTCCTTAATTCTTGCCCTTATCAGCTCAATCTTTTCTGCTGCTTCTCTTACCAAATCAGGACTAAGGAATAATTTGTCTCCAGTCTCTAACCAACATGCAGGGGATTTGCATGGTCTTTCATACAAAGCCTCAAACGGTGCCATCCCTATACTAGTTTGATAATTATTGTTATAGGAAAACTCGACTAGATGTAGGTGGTCGTCCCATCATCCCCCAAAGTCCAGTACACAAGCTCGCAACAAGACCTCCAATATCTTATTAACTCTTTCCGTTTGCCCATCTGTCTGCGGATGGTAAGCGGTACTCATCTTGAGCTTGGTTCCTAAAACATCTTGTAGGCTCCTCCAGAACTCACTAGTGAACAAAGAATCTCTATCACTAACAATACTACTAGGAATTCCATGCAGTCTCACCACATTCTTCATAAATAACTTAGCCAATACAGGTGCCGTCCTATTTGCCTTAACCGGAATGAAATAGGCACTCTTGGTTAGTCTGTCCACTATGACCCATATACTTTCATTCCCTCTATTAGATCTCGGCAACCTGTTCATGAAATCCATAGAAATAGAATCCCACTTCCAAACCGGAACATCCAATGGCTGAAGTAATCCACTCGGCTTCTGATGCTCAGCTTTTACCTACTAATAGTTCAAACACTGTTTCACGCATAAGCCAACATCCCTCTTCATACCTTCCCAGAAGAAACTTCTCTTCGTATCTTGATACAATTTTGTTCTCGATGGATAGTGAACTTCGAATGATGGCATTTTTCCAAGACTTCCTTCCTTATGTCTCCCATATTTGGAACACATAATCTGCCCTTCTTTCTCAATCATCCATTTTGGTCAAGACTGAAATCTTTCAAGTCACCGCTCTCTGTTCCTTCCTTTAAATTTCTGATCCGTTCAGCCAAAACTGGATCCTTCTCCTGTTCAGAAGCAATCTTCTCGATCAATACCGGTCGGACTTCTAAACAAGACAACCTAGCAGATCCTCCACTAGACTCAACCTCGGATCTCAACTGCACCCTGCAAGCTGACAATGCTTTCAAGTCCTTCCATTCTACTATAATAGTTAATACTACATTTTGATGCTTCCTACTAAGCGCATCAGCAACCTTGTTACCTTTCCCTGGTGTGTACTCAATTCCAAAATCATAAGCATCTAAAATTTCCAACCATCTCTGTTATCTCATGTTCAGCTCCTTTTGAGAGAACAAGTACTTCAACGACTTATAATCCATATAAATCTCGAACCTCTCTCCCAAAAGGTAATACTTCCACACCTTCAAGGCAAATATAACTGCAGCTAACTCCAAGTCATGCGTCGGGTACCTAACCTCATGCGGTCTAAGCTGTCTAGAAGTGTAGGCAATCAACACCGATGCATGGGTCAACAAGTTGGTGCATGGGTCAACAAGTGTTTAAAGCTCTAAAATGCTTCCTCACACTTATCGAACCACACAAACATCACATCCTTTCGTGTTAGCTTAGTCATCGATGCAGCTATCCACGAAAAATCCTTTATAAACCTTCGATAATATTCGGCCAATCTAGGGAAATTTCTTATCTCAATTACTGTTTCTGGTCTCTTCCAATTATTAATGGCTTCGATCTTTTCTGGATCCAGTGACAATCCTTTCTTCGAAACCACGTGACCAAGAAACTTCACTTCCTTTTTCCAAAAACGGCACTTCGAAAATTTGTATTTAGCCGATGCTGCCTCAGCGTCTCCAGCACAACTCTAAGATGAACTTTGTGCTCCTCCTCATCCTTAGAGTATATCAAAATATCATCTATAAACAACAACACAAATCTATCCAAGTGTTCTTGGAAAATCAGATTCATTAAGTCCATAAAGAATGTCGGCGCATTGGTTAGTTCGAACGGCATAACTAACCATTCGTACGATCCATATCGAGTACTAAACGTCGTCAAAAAATACTATCCTCTGCCACTCTGAGCCGATGAAATCCTGTCACCAGATCTAACTGAGAGAATATCTTAGCCCCACTTAACTGGTCGAACAAATTGTCGATTCTCGGCAATGGATATCAATTCTTTATCGTTTTCTCATTCATCTTACGATAATCGATACATAGCCTTAACGATCCGTCCGCTTCTTAGCAAATACAGCAGCTGCTCCCCAAGGCGAACTACTTGGTCTAATAAAAATCTTACCTTCCAAGTCTACCAACTGAGTCTTTAATTCTTTCATTTATGTTGGTGTCATCCTGCTTGGCGGCCTACTTACCGGTTCTGCTCTAGGCACTAAATCAATCTGAAACTCAATGGCTCATTTCGGTGGTAGCCCAACCACTGTGTAACAACCCGGGATTTAGGAGATTACCGAAATATTAAATTATAATGTAAATTATAATTTAATATGGGAATTATAAATTTATAGATGGAATAAATTGATGATAATATTGTTTATTTAAAATAAACAATGTTTGTTAATTAAGAGTTTGGGTTTTTAGTGTAAACAAATGGGAAATAAAGTTTAAAACACTTTATTAGCGGTATGGAATGAGAATAAATGATGAAAATAAATTATTGGGTTAAAAATTTATAATATTGTAGTTTTATTCCAATATTAGTCTTTTATCCCGAAACAAAAGGATAAACACGAAGGAAATCAACTTTTGTGGTATAATTAAATTTGAAATAATGTTTTGAAGCTATAAAAATGTTAAAAGCATTTTTATACACATTAATGAACATAGTAATAAAAATTTTATGGGTGGAAAATGATGAAAATAGTGATTTTTCACTAAAAATGTGAATATTGGTAAATAATTGGTATTAAATTGTGAAAACAATATTTTTAGTTGGAAAATTAAGTTTATAACATTTCTAACATGTTCTTTTATCCAAAACATGAACATTGCAATTTGTTTCATGTGATTTGGAGTTTTTATCCAAAAGTTATGAAGGAATTAGTGTTAATAACATATATAAACACAACAAAAATTTATTCTAAGTATTCTTATTGGGTTTGGGTCCAAAGATTAGCCTACCCATTATCCATAAGGTGCTTCTAGTAACCAGCGTTCTATTCTTTCTTCTTTCTCATTCCAGAAGAAAAAAAATATACAGTAAAAAAAGAGAGGGAAAAATCAATATGGCCTCTTTTAAAAATCCAAAATCCACCTAAAATTGTTAGAATCTAGAGTTAAATTCGATTCTAAGCTATCCTAGAGGTAATCTCCAACCTTTTTGATCCTCTAATCCATCTAAAGTTTGGATTTTTATTTACTGTAATCTTATTTTGATTGATTTTCTTTCTACATGTTCCCATTTTGCAATCTACAGGCTCTTGAAGGCCATTTCCTTGCTAAATCCATCATTTTGTTGCTGAACCATTGCTAAACCAAGTGGTAAGCAAGGTAAGAGTTTTCTTACAGCAAGCTAAACCAAATATTAAATTTTGCTATCAATTTGTTGCTTGAAATGCTTAGTATATTGAAGGGGTTTTCTCTTTTGCTGGCTGAAAAAATATCATTTTCAAAAAATCATATCTTCTTCAATTTACAGCGAATTGCTCCCAATTTTTGGTATGTTGTAGTAGTCGGGCTGTACAATATTTCTGGAAATTTTCATTGAATGTTGAATTGTTTTGATATAGAAAATCGTTGGTTGAAATGGGCCAAAAATCTATCTCTGTTTGTTGGCCGAAAAAGTGTCATTTTCAAAAAATCACATCTTCTTCAATTTACAGCGTATTGTACCCAATTTTTGGTATGTTGTAGTAGTTGGGCTGTAAAATATTTCTGGAAATTTTCATCAAATTTTGAATTGTTTTGATATAGAAAATCGTTGGTTTAAATCGGCCAAAAATCTATCTCTGTTTGTTGGCCGAAAAAGTGTCATTTTCAAAAAATCATATCTTCTTCATTTTAAAGCGAATTGCTCCCAATTTTTGGTATGTTGTAGTAGTCGGGCTGTAAAATATTTCTGTAAATTTTCATTGAATTTTGAATTGTTTTGATATAGAAAATCATTGGTTGAAATCGGCCAAAAATCTATCTCTGTTTGTTGGCCGAAAAAGTGTCATTTTCAAAAAATCATATCTTCTTCAATTTACAGCGAATTGTTCTTAGTTTTTGATACGTTGTAGTAGCCATGCTGTACTATATTTATACAAATTTTCATTGAATTTTTAATTGTTTGGTATAGCAAATCGTTGGTTGAAATCAGCCAAAAATCTTGCTCTATTTTGCTTGCTGAAAAGTGCTATGTTCGAAAAATCATAACTCTTTCAGTTTGCAGCGAATTGCTCCCAATTTTGGATATGTTATTTTCCTCATGTCGTATTATATCACTGCAAAATTTCGTTGATATCTGGGTTGTTTTGATACCCCGAATTATTGCCCAAAGTCAGCCAAAACTCGATCACTTGGTAAACTGTTCTTTTGCTCCTATTTGCAGCTTTCGCTAACCGTTTCACTGCATATTTCGATGATTTTGAATATTGTATGAATAAGTTTGATGATGAATGTTTAAGCTTTATTATCCGACAATGGATTGGCTTGATTTTGGAAATTTTTAGAATTTAAATTTTATTTAAATTCTATTTCAATCCAAATATCGATAAATGTCGATATTTGAAGAATTCGATGGTTTTAATTGATTTTGGTTTCGAATAAGTTTTTGAAAATTCTTTATAAATGATGGTTGATTAAATAAATGTTTTAGGACATTTTAAAGGGTTTATAAGCAATTATTTATTTATTTAAAAAAAAGTATAAATAGATAATATACTCGATAAATGGATTTTTCCTTATACAACTTATTTAAAAATCTCTAAAAATTGTTTAAAAATCCCGTTTTCTCTATAAAATTATTCCAAATATATTTTAGCCTATTTAGATGATTTTCAGCGTATAAGAATGAGAATTAAACGATTTGGCAATAATACGTGGTATGGGACATGTGTTTTCGCCTAATCGCTTAATATCGGACTTGTACTGTCGAATCTGCTTTGAAGTACTGTTTTATGATATTTTCACTTTCCGAGGACATGAGGTGGGATTGTTATGATGGATTGATGATGGTTTTGATGTTTAAGATGGATTTTTACTTGTCGATGAAATGAGACAAGTCTCAATGCCACTTTAAACTCATTAAAGTATGAGACACAATGAGTTGGGTGCTTCACACTCGCCAATGAGACGAGGTGGTGTATGTTTGATTTGGATTTTTATGAATGTTTTCTAATGTGGCATCGACTAACGATTAGTAAACCAATAGGTGCGAATGTATGGTATGAGACGTACATTAACACCCATTGGGTTCCTATTCGAGAAGTTGTGACACATTTAAGATGTTATTAGTACTATAAACCGAGTATATGATTGGAATCATTACGATGTTCTTGATGTCATTACTAGATTCCAATCATCATGATGTTTTGCTCGGATTTTATGATTTGGGTGTCATCGCGATATTATACTATAGTCAATCAAGATGATCACGATGCTAAGATGTTAATGACCCCAAGTCATCACGACGTATGGTACCTCATGACGTTGATGATTTTCTTATCCTTGAGTAAGACAAAGACAATGGTATATTATATTTATGGTGATTTCGACAATGAAGTTACTCTTTTGAGTTCTATAATGAGTTTGAGATTTTTGATGAATTTTTATGATGCTTCCTTTATGTTTCTAAGTGCATGGATATGCCCTCGTAGATGATATTAGAATAAACTCTCCATACCTCACTTTTGGAACCCTTTATCTAAGTTAGAAGAAAAATTGATGCTTCCCTTTTGTGAATAACATGATGAACCATATATCGTTCCATTGGCAACAAGGAATGGATATTTCACTTCCGCTTATTATTATTGAGACCCTTACTACTGATAAGTTTAGCTTGCCCGACCCGTGTGCTTTTCACTTGGGTCAGACCGAGTTGCAGGTTAGTTTAGATTGCTTCACTTCTTGGATCAGCTTGATAGCTTTTGTTGGACTTAATCATTTTGGCTTGGATGTCGTTTTAGGGTCGTCTGCTTTTGTGTCATCTTATTGTAAATTATTTTATGGAATGGGTGTATATGTGATTCAGTATTCCTTGCTACTTATGTATGATGTATTATTATGGAGATGTATGGTGATGTATGTATTTATATATATACTCTGATCTGGGTTTGCTGTTCCGTGACTGATGTTTTCTATCTGCATGTATATTACTTTATTTCTAAAACGGTCTGAAACCACCATAGTGTGCATTAGTTAAGGACTAAGCGTGTCTACCACTTATGAGGTAAATAAAAAAATGAGACATAATTGACATGCTTAGCTTTTAACTAACGTATCACTATGATGGTCGCCCTTAACCAGCCCTATTCTCTGCATTAGTAGATAGGATTACTTAGTAATTTTCTTTACTAATGTAGGCCTCGGGGTGGGGCATCACAGCCACTGGTTCAAAAACATCTGTGAATTCTCTAACTATGAAAACATGATTTAACTCATCTTATAACTCCATAACACCCAACAAAGCATTGACTTTGCAACTAGGGTTTTCTATGGTATAAACTATCCGATCACTACAACTAGGGTGTCTAAGTGATATTTTCCTATCCTGGAAAAATATCCTAGCATCATATTCACTTAACCAATCCATACCCAATATAATTCCGAACCTAACAAAGTCGAATACATGCAAACTGCAAACAAAGGTGTAACCTAGTGAATCAAACTCTAAGTGGTCACAATTCATTCCAAGCGTCGCATACCCTCCTATCAGATTTGAAACTCTTAAGTAAGTAACTAAATATGTGGGTTCTAGGTTAATTTTATCTACCAAGCATCAAGATATAAAAGAATGAGATGCACCAGTATCAAACAAAATGCTAATAGACATACCATGAATCTGAAGCGAACCTCCTAACACAGCCTTTCCCTTCTCCTGCACTATCGGCTTTGAAGTAGCAGGCTCCAATGCAAACACTTGGCTCTTATCTCCTTTAGCTGGTTCTTTGCACTGGTTCTTGTAGTACCCAACTTGATCATAATTGAAGCATCTAACTCCTTTCTTCTCAGCGGCCTTATTTCTTTTGCCTGTCCAGCACTCATGAGCATAATGACCTTTCTTATCACACTTATAGCAGACCACCTTATACTTTCCTTTCATTACCGCACCTCCTTTCTGAGCATTCTTCTTGTGGAAAAACTTTCTCTTTTGACCCTATCCAACCTGGACCTCCTTTTCCTTCTTCTTCTCCAGACAAGCTAACATCTTTCATGTCTCAACGCCATTTCCACCACTACATCACATGGGTCTCGGATGTGCGGTAAAGTGGCCCTAGCCAACTCCGGCTTCAAACCTCTAATAAACTTTTCATTCCTTTTCAATACTGTGTCAACAGTAGCATACCCATACCGAGCTAACTCTTCGAATCTACTAGCATATTCCATAACAGACATATCCCCTTGTTCCAGCTCAGCAAACTTCCTAACCAACACAGACCGCGCCATTACTGACATGAACCTTTCTTGAAACCTCCTCCTGAATTCTGCCCAAGTCATAGTCTCTTCGTCCACACCAACAGTTACGGTATTCCATCAAAACAAAGCAGCTCCTTGAAGCTGTCTTGAAGCAAGTCTCCTTTTCTGCTCGTCGTTGTTCCCTAGGTCAACAAAAATCCTCTCACAGTGTAGCAACCAGTTTTTCACCTCGATAGCATCCTTTGTCCCAGTGAACGGCTTTCCCCCAAGCCTGGTATGATCTCTGCTCAAGTTAGCATACCGATTGACCATTGGAGCCCCCCGAACTCCTCCTCTAGCAGCATCCCTCCAACAACTCTAGTTGCGATCCCAGCTTGCATCATATTTACAAAGAACCGATACATGGCTCCCATGTCCACTTGGGGAACCCCAGCACCAATATTCTGAGCCTGACCACTTCTAGCATTTGGCGGGCATTTCCATTAGTGGTGGTGTTGTCTCCTCCTAGATTAACTCTGCCTTTTCTTCTGTCCATATCTGTATTCAAGCCTCGTGAGATACAGAAGAATATCCTAATAATGATAGGACCCTAGAGATAAAGCGCATACTTATATATAGCAAATACAAGTACGTTACTATAGCGTTATCCCGTACCCCGATCCTAACTCTAATTCCTAAGGATTATGTTTTCAAAAATCAATTTTAGTTAAAGTATTTCATAAACCTATGCTCCGATACCAAGTTGTAACATCCCCTATCTAGAGGCCTAAAGCTAAGCGCTACAGATGTTGCAGTCATCTATAATATTAATTTCCGATGACTAAATACGGCTATGTTAATGGTATCTATAATATCAGAAGCATTTGAATATGAAACAAATCACAGATTTCAAAACAATATTTCTCCATTACATTTCAAAATAGATGTTCCATATTCAGATTACATAATCCCAAACGTTTCCCAGGCAATGATAAAACCTGGACTAAATAACAAAACAAAGAACTGCAACTCCTAATAGCTATCTGTTAGCCTCCTGCTCGCCTCTGGCAGCTTTACTCGTCATCCTACTAAAACCTGAAAGAACCTCAACCCTCAGCCTACTCAAATCAATTTTGAGCACCCGAGAGTTTAAGGGGAAAATATAAACTTCGAGTTAGACATAAAGCCTGGTGTGAATAATACTGTACATCTCGGTTATTAATGTTAAGTGAGACCACGCCGCTTAGCGAAACGAGTTTCCCCTCACTAACATCCTTTTAAAACATATCTTTAGCAAATCTTTTCCTGCAACCAAAACTGGTTAAATACTGTAAAGCATCATTATGTAAACATACATATCAGGTAACAAATGGACTATCAGTCCAAACACTATAGTTTTGTTTGGTTACTATTAACCTTTGGCTGACTCGGGCCTACCAGACAATATAACAAAATAATCTAACTTCTGTTAGACACTCCTCTTCTGGACGGTCTGTCCTTAACTATCTGTTAATTACTTCCCTTCTGGACGGTCTGTCCCTAACTTAACATCTCTCAGGGTCACCTGATCCTAATGGTTTTTCTAGCTCACCAATAACCTATCCGTATACAAATATATATTTTGTTCTTTGTGTAATCATAATTTTAGTCTTACTTCTGACAAAGCCCTACACACTGGAATTTTAGACTAAATTAGTTGGAGCCAATAGCTAATGTATAGGGCACGACCCTATACAAATCCCATCTGGTATTCTAATATTTGAGTCATTTTACTTAGGGATATCCTCCCAAAAATTTTCTTGAAACCTTTTTCATCTAAAATTGATTTAAAACCTTTTGAACCAAACTTAAACAAGGAAAACATTTATACTCTATGCTTTACTCAAAATCACCTTGACATGCTATATATACTTTACTCAAATCTTTGTTGATGAAAAACCTTTGAACATTTGAAAGTACCCCTATCGATCCTATTAAAAATACCCCTTTCGAAACAATGTAAAACCCTTTCTTTTATCTAGGCCGAAAGGCCAAATCTTCCTTTAGAAACCATTCATATAACCTTTCGAAACCATTAAAAATTCCTTTTCCTTCAAAAGCCAAAAACCTTAGACATCCTTCTTTAAAACCATTAAACATTGCCTTTCGAAACCATAGGAAAAAACTTTCCTTTTAAACTTATTCAAAACCATTAGTAAAACCTTTCCTTTAGACCTTTAGAAAACATAAGGGAACCACCCCTTCGAAACCTTCTTTAAAACCTTTCGAAAGCACTTGGGTTTAATTTAAAACATGTGGAAAGACACCTTTCTAAATCATTTAAGTCGAAACCATTCTCTTTCGAAACCATTGGGTTATCCTTCAAAAATACCAAGGGTCACAAGCAACAGGGTCAAAAGCTTACCTTTTCGAAAGCAATAACTAATTTTTGAAGTGATGGTGTCGATACACCCCTTCTGATAGCATTGGAGAAGCGGCAGATTTTTTTTATAAAACAAAACAACCCCCTTCGAAAGCTCTGTTTTGAAAGGTAGAAGGCGGCAGTAAAGGCTTCGACATAGTCGAAAGCTATTGTTTTTAAAAACAAAGGTGCAACTATTTAGATACCAACCTTTAAAACCATTGACTTAGTAGAAAGCAGACTTAGTTTAAAGTTATTTCTTAGAACCAAGGTTTTAAATATCGGATTTCGGTCACGTTCGTCTCGGAATGTTTACGCAAGTTATCTCGTATCGAGGGAGATCTCGGACGAGATGAGTACATATCGGATGTACATCTCGGATTGACATCTCGGGCCTTATAATGCATCTCGGGAATATCTCGAATGTACTTATGTGTCTAAAATTGATGTGCCAAAAATTTATTTAATGGTTATAACTTTTTTAGTAAAAATAAAAATGGTAACATACTTGATTTACAAGGAAAACGGAATATTTTTAGAAGAGTAGTAGCTTGATTAGCTTAGTTGATTTGGTAATGATTGAATAATATCCTTTTATTTAAACATAATAAAGAAGCGAAACCTTTCGCTATGACTCATTAAGAAAAAAAGTAAAGAATATGTTCAAGAAGTTGGTAAATTATAATTGGATTGAGTAGTTTCTTTTGAATCAATATGAAAATAAAAAATATTATGGAAAATAAGAAAAATGTATAATTTCGTGTGAGATCTCCGATAGAGATTTTGATCCATATTTCGGGTGAGATTAGAATATCTCGGACGAGATAAGTGTCGAGGGAGAATGGATGAGATTTGATGTCTCGTCTCGTTTAAGTGTGAAAAGGAGATCTCGGAGGAGATCTCGGACGATATATAGGAGATTTAAAACCATGCTTAGAACAAAGGCGCAACCTTAAAACCTTTCTTTAAATCAATTGACCTAGTCGTAAGCCAACTAAGTCAGAAGCATCTTAGTCGAAAGCAAGCAGGCGCTTTTCTCATTTAAAACATGAAGGCGCTTCGTCCCTTTCGGAACCCCTTGGTTTCGACTCTTACCTTCCGCCTTTGTCCAATTCACTATGTACCGAAATTGATGCTATATGCATTGGTTTGAGGAAGGAGGGGGAGGGTCTTAGTCGGAAGCTACCTGGGCGAAACCAAAAGTGGCGAAACATACTTTTAACATGAATTTCTGATTTTAAACCTTTTTACGTAAACTTTTTAACTAACCTGCCTTGTTTGTCAAACTCTTATTGGTTGCTAATTTTCCTTTCCTAAAGTACTGCCATAATTTCACAATTAGTTTATTTAAATCATTTGCAAAATACCCCTTCTCCTTAATTAAATACATAAAACATTTAAGTCCCATACCTTAAATAATTTTATATATTCATCAAAATACTTTGGAAAATTCTACAAAAATTCCAGAAAATTCTTTTCAATATGTTTTCTAACATATATAAATTTCAGACCCAAACTAATGATAATTTAACCATAAATTATTTAAAACCCAATAAATCATTTTCTTCATTAGAAAATTTATATAAAATCAACATTAATTCAGAAAATTATGAAAATTGAAACTCATCTCTAAAATAACATTTTTGGTCAATATCTAAAATTGCAAGGCATTTGGATGTCATTAAATAGGATTCTCATCAAAACATATCATAAGATCAATATGAACATGCATAAATCACCAACAAGTATATATAAACATTTAACCATCCAAAACATGGCATTATCATGCAAAATCATTTCGGATTAATCTTAAAACCGAAAACTATAAGAAAAATAGGTTGTAGTAATCATTGACCTTAGCTTTGTGATTAAAGATGTGAGATTTGATGTTGAATAAGTTGATTTACTTCTTCTTTTGAAATCTTAACTTTATTCTCTCTTGAGATTGAAAACGGTGGCCGGCCTTAGAGTATCTTACTTGAGAATGAAATGAACGTGTATTTAGTTCTCTAAGGGTTTAGGGTATAAGTTCATCCTATTTCCCATTTTGCCCTTCCTTATTTCCTGACACTTTTATTCATGCTATCTTGTTTTGAAATACATTTAACATGGCATGACTACCCTTAGTTAAATCAAATCTGAATCTATTAATCATCTTACATTATTTTATTTTATTTAGCTAATTAAATATTCTAAATAATGTTACTAAAAATATGGGGTGTTACACCTTCTTCATGGTGCAGTTGGAGATTTGCATAGTTAACACCATAGAGTTTTAATGTGAGAAAGTGACTGTGGCTGCGTCCATGGAAGTAAAAGTAATATTTAGAGTTGGTTTCTACTTAATGTGATACACGATCCTGTGCTCAATTCGAGCTTCCTCGACATATCTTTCTTGTGCATTTTCCTATGAGATAAGGTCCTCCATGGATGGAAGCAATAAAGGTGCTAGGATTTCCTGCTAAATCTGCATGAGGGTCTAGAGATTGGCTTTGTGCTAGAACAGCTGAGCTATCTTTCTGGAAGGTGCCCAAGTAGCCCTTATACATCAGCCTTTCAATCTCTTTTTTTCAAGTGACGACAATTGTAACGACCTGCCTTTACGACCCTTGAGTCGGCACTTAATACATCCACGGTATTAGAACATCGAGCGTCCAAGTGTTGGAAAGGTAGATTGTTAGGGTAAAATAAAAGAAAAGGAACAGGGGAAATAGAATCTCACAGTAGAACGACAACATATAATATAACAAAGACGGTTAAGTTGTCTCTCTAAGATACACGGTATATCAGAGTTTAAAACAAACCTTATAGGTCTAGACAGTTATAACATCCTGACCTTACAATGGCCGATGGGTATACATAGTAATATGTTGGAAAATAAAAATACTTCGACAGGTGAACATCCGGCTCTTTTCCATAAGCTCCATGCTCCCACCAATGACAATCTGGACAAAACTCGGTCTGACTCGAGCATTATAATAAAATAACACCCGGATTAGTCTGGAAAACCAACACGAGAAAACTCAAGAAATATGATGAACATATAATAATCTGTGAGACATCATCGCCAAACACAGAACGGGTTTTACCTCACAAGAACAACATCCATGCATAAAAGAATAGACATGAATAATCGAACATCGCAAAGAGTGCAAGAAACTTCCCGATGCAATTAAGCAATAAATAATTCAAAGGTTTGAATCAAAAACAAGGAAAAGTAATTTTTCCAACAATGACTAGGAGAGTGCACCCCCCTTGTTGAAAGTATACCTCTAGCAAATATACTTGAGAACTACGATGGCTCTCAGACACGTCCACAGCGGACCCCACCAATCTCATCGAGTATCCGAGTATTTCACATTTACATGCACATACAACCGAAATCACTCTAGAGTAGATGTGAAAATACCCTAATGGGAGCAAACCCTCATAGCTTGGTTTCCACTCGCTCTTTGGTTTTAGTTATTTCCGAAAAAGGATATCAATGCTCCAAACGAGTAATAAATCGTCTTAGATCGACGAAACACAAAGAAGATAGCAGAATCAATAGTTGATAATTCAACTATCGGAAATAGCAAAATAATCGTATATGGAAATTAAATCTCATACACTTATTACCACTCATTGATTTCAAACTTGTACTATCCCTCGGTTAACAATGAAGCCGGACAAGTTGGGGCATTTTTGCATCTTAGGCCTTGCCTCGACGTATATTCTTAACTTTCGAGATAGAGACGAGTTTACATATCTCGACGTTTAGTGTTACGTATATGCCTAAATACTTTCCATATAAGAGATATCGGTTATGGAAATCAAATTTCTTACCCTTATCACCAAACGAAGATTTACAACTCATACTATCCTTCGCTTAAAAACAAAGCCAGGTAAGTCAGGGCACCAATTGCTCCTAGCCTTGCCTAGACACTCTAGCTTTTAAATCTCACATATAGTAGCAAATCTACTTTCTCGATGTTTGGTATTAGGGATAAGACTAAATCCTTTCCATGAACGAAATCAACCTTTAAACTTTTAAAACGTTTGACTCACACTTGTGCTTGATTTTCACATCATTGATATTTGTAAAATACTTTAAAAACACTCTTTAAAATATTCTTTTAAAGAGCTAATTATATTTTCAAGCATATCAAAAGAAAGGGTTAAAAACAAATGTCATTAAAACATTATTTACTATAAACCCAAAACTAATTACACTCAGTTTATCTTTAAAACAATCTTTTTAAAGACTTTTTCATTTATAAATATCATTTATAAATCAAGTTATTATTACCTTTAAAACAAAACTCCTCCAAAGATTTAAGAACATCAACATTTATTAAGTTAAGTAACAAGTTTTCTTAATAATTTTACAAAATCATTTATTATAACAGAAGTGTTATAATTCTTTTTCGCTTTTCGAAATCATTTATCATAATAAAAAACATAATAATCCATGACTTCTTTCTCTATTCTAGGAAAACATTTAATACAACAACAGTGTTATAATCCATGTCTCCTTTTCACTTTCAATAAACTACAAAATATTTGAAATATAGTTTTTAAAATATCCACTTCAAATATTACTCAAAAAGAAAATCTCAAATTTAATATATATTAGAACTCAAAACCATTTCTTTAACTTATTTTCAAATAAAAACTTCTTCTTTTAAATATTTATATAAATTCCAAACCACTTTTAAAACTCTTAAATAAAT
Source organism: Allium fistulosum (assembly GCA_030737815.1). NCBI lineage: Eukaryota > Viridiplantae > Streptophyta > Magnoliopsida > Asparagales > Amaryllidaceae > Allium > Allium fistulosum. The sequence goes on from CM060902.1 coordinate 304,850,662, forward strand.
GTTAGAAAAGTTTGCTAAAAGGATTGAAGAAGAAATATCAAGTTTAAAACCATTTTCATAAAAGTTGAAAATAGTGCCACAAAACTGCCGCTAAAAAGAGTATGGAAAATTCCTTTATATTGGTTCTTTTCAAAATTGAATTTTCTCCACATTTTTACTAAGTATGAATACTATATTTTATTTTTAAAACAACATACTATGAGTCTAGTATGCGTTAACAAAAATTTAGAGACTTTTGAAGTCAACCAAACCTATTTGAAAGTTGTTTTAAAACCTGACTATCGAACTGTAAAACCGCTACCAAAACTTTTCTAACTTTTAAACACTTTGGAGTTAGGTGTTATAACCTTTACCGAGCTACCAAAACTTGGTTCAAACAACATTTTAAAAATGCAAAAGCATGACCAGATATTTAATGATGCAAACACAAGCACAAGACTCTAAATACAAGATTTAAAGAGACGAAATTTCAAAGTGCAATAGCATGATTTCAAAGCACAAAAGCATGATTATTCCACTATTCAACATTTTGCTGCTTTAACATCTCGAACAACAACCAAACCTTTATATAAGAAAGATGCATATAAAAGTAAATCAATAATGACGAGAAATCCCTTAAGATCTCTATACAATGTTCCTTGTAAATCACATATGTGTGTGTTCTTCGAAGTGTTCCATAGTGACCTATTCGCTATGAACATACTTCGACTTCCTCTTGCTTTTGTTCCCTGCAAAACAATGGTTACTTATGCCTTATGCTTTCAAGCGGGAATAAAATCCAAACAAGCAATATACACAAGTATAAACGACATCAACAATAATTCATATTTCACGCTATTTCATCAATTTTAAAACCACTTTAAAGTGAGACTAACTCGCTTTATTTTTTCCCAGCAAACCCATTAAAGATCCCTTGCCCTAGAACCTTCCAACTTCTAAAACCAACCCAAACTTGATTGGACCAAGCTTGAACCTCTTCTATATCCCTATAAATGCTCACAAGTAGGTCTGGGGGCTCCTCTTTGCTTCCTTGCACTTGATTTTGGCACTTGTTTTTGGTTCTCAAGGACTTAGAAAAATGTGGTGGTGACTTTGTGAAAGTTTGAAGAAGTTTAAAGAGATTATAAATTCTTCTTTAATTCTTAGAAATTTTGGAAGAGAAGGGAAACGAGTCAAGTTTTGGCTAGTTTTTAGGAATGAACTTGTGTATGGAAATGGCACATATGAGTGTGTATTTATAGACTTGAGAAAAAATGGCAAAAGACCTTAAATGCCCCTTTGCCAAATTACCATTCTAACCCTTGCCATTTCAACCATGGTACACCTCCATGTGCTACTTCATGTGGCCATAAGTGCCTTCCATCATGATGACACAAAAGCATTAAATCTATGCATAAAAGTCTTCTTACTTAAACAAAAAGAAAAAGTCACATCATTTAATTAACTTCCTAAAGTACTTTTAGAATTTTTTAATTATACTTACTTTTAGCTAATTATTTTGACACTATTAAACCACTTATTCTCTGTGTAAGAATGTGTTATAAATGTGTACATAAGAGTGCAACAATGTTGCAACAACTTTCGTTTGGTAAAAAGTCAAAAATCCGAAAAACGAATTTCGATCACATTTTCAATTTTTCACCGAACTACTTATTTATGTAAACAAATTTAAAAAACGAGTTTACCATTATTATTTATTAGTTAAAAGGGGTTTAATAAGGATATTAAATCCATTTAATTAATATTATTCATAATTCAAATATTTAAATATTTCCTATATTTAAATATAACGTGTTCACATTTTCGGGATGTTACAACAATTGTCATCATGATGGTCATTCACCCTATGAAAGTGATAGTCTGCCCTCTTTTGTTCTGCTGTGGCTTCTTTCCATTGTTTGGGACCATTGTATGCCAACTCGGTCATGGTCGTCTTGTAGATCTATCTAGGAGTGTGCAAGAGAAGTTTTTGCTGTGAAGTTAAATTCTCTTTGTCCCTTAACGAGGTGGTTATAATTATTTGCCCCTCACTTTCTATCATTCTACGTGGGAGCTGCTCTCTCAAGTGAGATGCCTTCAGCTTTTTTGGACTCCTCCATTCGGTTATACCCATTGGCTTTCTCATAGAAGGCTTTCATGCTCCTACATGGCTTCCTTTCATTCTTATCCCACATATCAGTATCCTTTTTAATCTCAGCATGGGCTACTATGAGCAAAGCTTCTTCACTGGTAACCTCGATCCTCATAGCTTCTGAACTGAAATGTTCGATAAAACTTCATAGGCTTTCATTGTCCTTTGTATAATGTAGGAAAACATATTAGGATCCAGGGAGACTTCTCTTTTTGAGTTCAACTGCCTACGGAAATCGGCTGAAAGTTATGCCAAAGAGGGATCTCTCCAGGCATGTACCTCTTGAACCACTTAGAAGCTGCTCTAGCAAGGTGTACTAGAAACAACTTACGTTGGACTAGTCCTCCTACTTCGGTATGTCCATATAATACTCAAACATGCAAAGAAGATCGTCTAGGTTGGATGACTTATCGTACTTCTCGATCATAGGAGCCTTAAAGCTATCAGGAAAATTCAACTCTTGCTTCATTAAATAGAGAAGAGGTCTCCTCCCTTCTCCCCCTTGGTTATTTTGTTGCCATAGTCGTGCTAGCTGTTCTATATAAGATTTTATCTCTCATATCTTCTCATCCTTAACACTCACTCGTGCTGAGCCAACACTACAAGCAATGGTGGCATCATCATTGTTTTACACAGGTTGCTTTCTGCGTTTTGCCAATAGTAACGTTTTGATGTTTACATATTTGGTTTTTATGTCAGGATTGATTTATGCTTTATTTTTGGATTTTCCCTTTAAGTCCATTAAACCAGCTTCACCATTCTCATTAATGAGATTGTCGTGCTTGCCGTCGCCGGTGCAATTTGCATGGTAGGGGAACATTGGCGGTAAGCTATGGAACTATGGGACTTGGCTGATTTGGATGAGGGGTATTAGGCTACCAACTTTTTAATCCCATTCATTCTATTGTTAATCTGGATTGCAATGTGTTAAGGGCTTCGAGTATGGGTCAATACGATTTGCTATGGTGATCCCATTGGCTTGGATGGGGAGGTGAGGTGTTTGTTATCAGTTTTAGCAGCTAAATGATCAGCTTCTATTGGGGGAGGGATAGAGACATTTGTAGGTTGCATTTTGAAATAAAGGTTTGGTGTTTTTAGATACAAGGAAGTTTTATGGAAAATGTAATTTTTTAGGGGTTCGACTCTTCTTCTAGAGCTAAAATATCGGTGAGATTTTTCATTATCACAACACCAATTTGGATATGAAGTAATTCCGGTATTGAATGCTTCTATAATTAAGAATCGAAAATTTTAAATAATATTAAAGTTGCCTTAAAAGAAGTAATTTGTTGCTCAAGCTTACACAATTAGGCATGTGCACTTTAACTATTTGTTAAAATGTCAACTTTAGTTTAACCATCATTCTACTTAAATCCAAAAAAATTACACAAAAAGTAAGGAAATAAATGGGAAAAAGTAAAAGGCACAAAGATTTACGTGGTTTAGATATTAAGGAATCCTAAGTCCATGGTTAATTCTTTTCCTTTTAAATTCTTTCTTAGTACAAGATTTTTGGACTTTAATGGTAGAGTGTACAATTTTACAGTCTGTATTAAAAGAGAATAAAATATGACCCCCATTCTCTGTTAGAGTACCTTCCTTTTTATACCAAATATGACATCAAGTGGATCATTGATATCATAACATATTCTTCCTTTCCATTAGTTTTTGCCACATGCCATTCATCCAAGAACCTTATTTAACATGCACAAATTGCTGACATGAGTATAGGTGAGAGAAAATACTTTAGGTAGGAGAACTTTGCTTTAGACATAAATAGAATCGGTGGAGTTGCATACTGGAAGAATTCTCGGTGACTAGAATTGCATGTTGGAATCCATAGATAGAATTGGATGCAACTCGCTCTTCTTCAAGAAGCTTCAGCCGCTTAATGAAACTATTCATAATGCCAGTATTTTCGAATGCAAGTCCAACTGGATGTTTTATACGTGGAACAATAAGTCAAGATCTGGTATTAGAACCTTTTCAAAGCTTGATAGATTTTTTATCAATCATCATGCCCTCTCCTCCTACCCGAGTATCATTTACGAAATCTTACCTTCAATATTATCCTACCACTCACCTCTTGTTCTAAAATTTGGTACCCCTGACTTAAAACTTCCTTCGTAATTTAGATTCTTCAACGCTTGGTCTAGTCATCCTGAGTTTTTCGTTTTAGTATCCAAAGCATGGTTCTATAAGTTCTTTGGTAATCCCATGTTTATCCTCCAATCTAAGCTTAAACAAACCAAATCCTTCTTCAAGGCCTGGAGTAAAGAGAATTTTGGAAACGGCTTCAAGCTTTCCTCAAATTCAATCAGTTAGCCCAAGTTCAACTTCAGTTATAGAATAACCCATCTAATGCTTATCTTTCTTTACAAGAACACCTATCAACTGACTGTTTTGTCAATGCTTACCAAACCGAGGCTAGTATGCTAAAGAAAAAGTGTAGGGACAAATGACATGAGCAAGGAGACAAGAATACCGCTTTCTATCACAATTACCTAAAGTCCAAGTCTAAAGCGAGCTCTATTACTTCCATCTTAGATGATAATAACCAAAAACATGAAGGACATGAAGCTGTGTGCGATGCTTTTGTCGATCACTTCTCTAAATTGCTTGGTTGTAGAGATAACCAGGACACCTTCATTGCTACTTTTGGCTCTCTCCCCTTTCCCCCCCCCATTACTGCAGACCACTTCAACTCGCTTCAGTCGGATGTTTCAGAGGATGAAATCAAGGAAGCGATGTTCGCAATCCCCAAATATAGCTCTGGAGGTCCGAAGGGTTTCAACTCTTTTTTATTCATTGTCTGCTGGGATATTGTTAAGAAGGATTTCTTGAAAGTGGTGAATAATTTTTTCACCGGCAATAAGATGTTAAAGGGAATTAACGCTATAACCATTTGCTTGATTCCTAAAGTTAAGAACCCATCTTCTATCAACCAGTTCAGACCAATTAGCTGTTGCAACACCATCTATAAATGCATTTCTAAAGTCCTTGCTCACAGGCTCAACTAGGTGCTCCTAGTCTGGTTTCCTACAACTAAAGTGCCTTACTGAGTGGCCGCTGCATTATTGACTATATTTTGATGTCTAAGGATTTGTTGAAAGGTTATGACAGCAGTTTCTTAAGCCTAAGATATTATTTAAAAATCGATTTAAAGAAGGCTTATGATTCAATTAAATGGAAGTTGATAAGCTATGCTCTCATTTGAATGGGTTTTTCATCTAGATACATCAAGTGGATCGAAGTGTGTATCCATTTTCCTAGCTTTTCATTGTAGGTTTCCTAGCATTTGTCAGGGTGATCCTTTGAGCCCATATCTTTTCCTGCTTATCATGGAAATGCTTAATATTCTTCTTATCGATGCATTCAGCAATAAGCTAATTGACTTCCACCCATAGTGTAGTGATTCCCCTATAACCTCTTTGTGCTTTGTCGATGGCCCCATGATTTTCTCAAAGCCGAATCCCAAATCATTAGATGGCATTTTCCAGTCTCTCATTGAGTTCAACAAGATCTCTGGGCTTAGTATAAAGCAAAGCAAATCCTCTGTTATTGTCTCGGTCTGTGTTTGGCATCTAGAGATTGGCTTGTGACCGAATATAGTATTTCTCTACTCCAACCTGGTATTACTTATCTTGGGTTCTGCTAACTTCTGCTAGAATCCAAACACACTACTGTATGTGATTGTTTGAAAAAATTACAGGAAAACTTTTCATATGGCACAACAAATCCGTTCTTAGGCTGGTAGATTGACAATTATTAAATCTATTATCTTTTGCATGCAAGTATACTACTCTAGGATTTTCATTCTCCTTAAAAAGCTTTTGCAAATGATTAGCAATGCTTGCAACCATCTCTTATGGTCTGAGAATCCTTTTTCTAGGAAACCAATTCCTATGGCCTTTTCTAAGGTGTAGCAGCCTATCAAACATGGAGGGTTAGGGTCATAAACTCAGTCCTTTGGAATGAAGCAGCTTTCTCCTCTCATCTCAACGATCTAATTAATGACATGAAGTCCATTAGGCCCAACTTGTGTAGGAGATATTACATTGACAATAAGGATTTTTGGGTTCTTGAGAAAAAACAAAATGTGAGCTGGATTTGGAAGAGTATCCTGGATTCGAGAGACAACATGAAGCAACATAAGCAGTTAGCTATTTCAAATAATTTGAAGGCTTCTTTTTGGAATTCCCCATGAAGCTTGAAGGGTTTTGTGTTAAGCGAAAAATTAAGTTACAGTGAGAGAATACAGAGTGGTATTCCCCATCGCGCTAAAGTTTCTGATTATCTTAACCATGGCCATGTCTTCCTTCCTCACTCAAGCAACCCTAGAATATGTGAGTTTTTTTGCAAATTATTCAGGCGGCTAGTCCTCTTAGTGTCGTGTTTGACATGCTGCTTTGGGATCCCCTCCCTCAAAGCATTCGATTGGTCTAATATATAACCAGTAGTTTTAGTTTTTCAACTTCGGAAGATTAAGAAACAACACGTGCATATCAGATATATGCATGTGCACATTTAGAATTTTACCACACTTTCAACTATGCAATCATTTGTGCTAAGCTTTCACTTACCTTAAATTTTGTCATTTCTCTTGACTGCAGACTAGTATTGGAAGAATATTTTCTTTCATGGTATAAAACATGTATATGTATCAGGCAAAATATTTTGGATAGAAAACAACCCTGATTAATATAAAGAGAGCCTCTCATCTATATTAGTTCTACTTTAGCAAGTTATGATGAAAATGCATTTCTTTAGCTGGCTAGATGTTTGAGTAGACAGTAAGTTGATCCTATTATGTCACCCTTGAAACTTATATCTATTAACAGTGCGTGGAAAATAAGAATATAATCCCTAGCAAACTAATAATGGAAGATGAGATGTTGATATCCATAGAGAACATAACATATCGAAACTAAAGATGAAGTGGAAATTCAATAACACATAGCATATGAACTACTGTTAAACTACATGTCCTAAATTTAGCTTTACATTAAATGCAAGCATGTGTGCACAACCCCCTACATGCACACAAACACCCCACACACACTTACCCCTACCATGCATGCACGCACGCAGACTTACATATATATAGACCATAGGAATAAACTTTATAAATAAACAACAAAATATACCTAACCTCAGTGAATAGAAGAAACCTTTGGACATGTGCATATTGACCCAGAACCCATCCCAAATTCAACCCATCAACTCTAGCCTTAATTAAGTTTTTGTACGTGGCATCATAACTACATTCTCATGAAACATATCAATCAAATAATGGATCATAACTAAAATAATTATTAAAATATGATTAATATTGATATTTGGTACATATTTTAATGTTTATAAATTGATAAGCTAAAAATATAAAATAAATTTTTAAAAAAAAAATAGACATTCAACTTATTTTAATATTGATGGTTGATTGGTTGATATGTGGAGAAGGAACTTTGGAGGTTAATTATGTCAAAAATATTAAAACAAATATGAACTTATCCATTAAATAATAGATCATAACTAAAATAATTATTATGTAAACACCCTCTCACTGCTAGGACATATAACATCCTTAAAGTGGACAAGGACCATTGTCCCAGTGGTTAAGTGATTCGGCTTTGGTGTGAGAGGTCACAAGTTCGAAACTTGCGTAGCGTGATTCGAACATATATTGACATGTGGTTTGTGTTCTGTTGTCCCAGTGACATGTTGTATCTAAGTACCATTTCAAAAAAAAATCCTTAAAGTGAATATGATTGCGATTAAAGCTACATAGTCAGTGTTATGAGCATGGTGGTACTTAGTACACAATATAACAACCCTACACAAATGTGTAGACATAAGACATACTACTGCTTAATAATTAATAGCACAAACTGACACATATTCAGTTAGCATCAACCTTCATTCCGTAGAAGGTTCAATATTTGCCCAAGAAAACAATAATATGTTAGTACAAAGTAAAAAGAAATAATATTTGGTACAACAACCTAAAAATTAATTTACCTGAATCAATGTTGTGTTTTTGTTTAAAAAATATGTCCAGTTATGTTTATCAAGTTCATAGTTCCATATTATGCCATAAATTTCTTCTAAATGCAGTAATCATTTGTCAAAGTTTCATTTGTTAGAACACAAATAAGACCAATACAACCAAACGCCATTCAATTAGTGATTAATAACTTATATCAAAAATAAATGTAGCAGCGTTAATTATGAACTCAAATCATCATGTAATAAAAAGATTGTTCAGCTTACCCACTTTATTATTTGCACTATCCAATTTGTAAAATCCGAATAAATCACTCAAAAATCTAGGAAGATTGAAATCATCGCATATCAGTGAGTTTTGGTGCCTTTTATTGTATTAAACTTCATCATTTAATGGGTTTTCTTCTACAAATAATTCATTCGTAGATGAAAGAGCAAATCAAACCGAGGTATGATAATTGGATAGTTTCATCAGTTGGTCAAAAAGCAACCAAAAAATCAACTGCTAATGATAGAACTAAATGTGAGAAAAAGGAATACAAATAATATATGATAACAAACATAGAAATATCACATATTGAAAAAAGTAAATCTGTTAACAGGGATTTTAGAATATTTAACTAATTTATCACGGCTCGTATATGTGATTTAGTCACAAATCTGAAATTTGAACATTAACAAATCAATATAAAATAAATTTATGGATATAAATGGAAAGATACTGTATTTTACAAAGAAAATCTAACCTACTTTAAAGAGATCATCGAAAAAGGAAAATCGATAACGGATGGCTGACGGTTGATGTTTGCGGGTCGAAAGTCGAAGGTGGAGAAGAATCGTATTGAAGTAACCTTAGTTTGTGCTGTTTAGTGGACCTGTCATCATTCGATCGTAAATTGAAGTTGGAGAAGACGTTGTATTTAGAATTGTCTTGGATCTGGAATCGCCCTGGATATGGAATTATGAATTGTCGGTAGATCTAGAGTCGTCGTTATGTCTTTTTTGCTCTGACGAAGATTGAGACCTAGGGTATTTTAGTTTTGGGAAAGGCAGGATGAGCGAGAAACGGACGACATCGACAGAATGTAAGGGCAGTATGGGAATTTCAAAATGACACGGTTGAATTTACATTGATGGAACTCTCATTATTAGCAGTAGAGATATGCTGATGCAAGTTTCCCAACCTCCAAAAGATCCTTGGTATGGTAGAGTGTGGGACAATTTTGGAACGCAAAAGATTTTTTTTCCTTTAGCGTGTTCTCAAGAATGCTCTTCTCATGCAAGACAAATTGTGTCACATGAGAATTATTAATAGCTCCTTATGTTGTCTTTACCAATCAGCTAATGAATCCAACCTGCACCTGTTTTTTCAATGCTGGTTCGTTTTCAGGATTTGGAAGCGCATTCTTGAGGTTGGTGGTTATCACTATCCAAGTACAAATAGCTCCGACGAATGGTATAATATCTTCTTGGCTACGAGATGGAAGAATGGTCAACCGTGTGTGCTGTTGCAAGCTCTGAAAAGTATTCTTCGGGAAACTTGGAAGGAAAGGAATGTTCACATGTTCAAAGGCAAAAGTTGATCTCCTAATGATATAGCCTTGGCTTGCTTGCAGAATATTATAAGGATGGTTTTATCTTGGAGGGAATCTCTTTTAATTTCTATAAATGATAGAGCAGTTTATGAAAGATAACTAGGTATTTGTATGTAGTCCTAGCCATACTTTGTGTTTGTATTTGTATTTTAATTTTTAATAGAATAGGTAAGGGCCCTCTATAAAACCCTGCTTAAATTCCAAAAAAACTTTGCTTTAGACAGGAAGATTTGATTTTTTACGACAACTTTGAATTTTGAAATTTTTGTGCTCAAAGATGTGGTGTTAAACTGTTCTTTGAATGACTCACATTAGAGCAGTATGCAGGCATTTGAGATAAACTTTCTCTGTGCATATTTGACCATGCTATCACATGTGCAGCTTTGGAGAATGTGGTTAGTACATTTTGTTCCATGTTGTAGTTGAGATATGTTGTTATAGCTTGCCTTAGTTGTTTCAACGCAGTTTGTATGTAGCAACACATTTGACAAATGTGGTGACGTTTGAATTGGTCGTGATAGCAAACATTTTTGCCCCCATATAGTGTTAGCATAGCCTGTCCAACTTGTAAGGTGAAGCTTGTTCCTTTCAAGCCATTCTAGTTTCCCATTATTGAGTTGTGTTTGTGTTAATTTGCTACATAGAAGTTATGCCCAGTTGCTATTTTGACTATGGCGGCATGATTTGCTTGGAAGGTGGAAATGCAGTTCGTCTACAAGGCGGCGGCGTGGTTTGGCTTATAATGGTGGCGTAGTTTGGCTCAAACATTATGATGCAACCTTGCTCATGATACTCGTTGCTTTGTTGGCATTTTTTGGTTCATGCCGACCTGCTATCGATGATAGTGTAGTTTGTTTGCAGGGCAGTGTCGTTCTTTACTATATCTTCGCTTTGAACTCAGCAGCGCTACTTGTTGTTATAGACTTGCAGGCTATGTAATTCTGGGCAAGAGTTTTTTTGGGCATTACGTGTTGTATTGCGGGACATACGCTGCTCTTTTCTAATGTAACCGGTCCGTTTAGCTCTTTTACCGCCTTTGGTTGTCCATTGATTTCGTTCATTTAACCCCGCAGTAAACATATTATAAGAGCAAAAAAGGATGTAACAACAAACACATATAATAGAAAACAAAACTAAAATCATATTTTATTTCAAACAAAATCATTTATAGAATTAGGATTGTATGACAAAATTATATAATTGCCCCTAAAGCATGCCCCTAATTTTATCAGATACCAACCTTCTACAACGAAGGAGACGAATCCTCTCTTGAATAGTGTTTCACTTTAAGAATTTCAACGTGTACTCAACTGTGGTCGTAACATGATCAATATGTCACATGATTGATCATAATCAAAGTACAACCTAATTACTTAAGATCAATAGTACTCTCAAGTCTTAAGACTACTGTAAGTTGCTACAAAAGATCTTCTATTTTGACTTAGTTGTATTAACCTCTAGAAGACTCTTGTTGAGTCATTTTGTGATTGTCCCAAACAACCACAAATACATAATCTCTTGGTGTCCCAAACGACCATGAGTAATTCACGATCCATCATATGAAAAACATTACGCATATTAGTCTTAATGGATGTATCGATATCATTTTCTCAATGCATCTTGACTATGAATATTTAAGGATAAGTATTTTGATTGTTTTGATACAAAACCTATGATTACGAACACATTCGCAACTACAAAAGATAAAATACTTATTCTAAGGATTTTCTAATTATATACGTTTAATGTATTTATATCATTACTTATATCTCTTTATAACAACACATATGAAATAAAATATAACCAAAAACGTACTTTATTTCGAATAAAATTCTTCTACAGAAGTTAAATTACATAACTATTTACATAATTATCTCTAGGACACACCCTTTACTCTATCAGAGTGGACCCTCGTTGGTAGATGAATAAGAGGTAGTCACATGTGACAATTTGTTTAATTGATTTGATATTGTTTTGTTTGCTGTTGAATGGAGGTAGAAGCCACTGTTTATAAGGGAAAAGTTCAAAAAAAGCAATCCTTATGTACGACCTTTTGGAAGAATTCACCGACTTCTCCCTTTTTTATTGACATGGAGAAAAAGATCTGTCTACCCATTGGGAAGCCAGACATCAAAGTTGGGCCTTGATGAGTAACTAAGCTGATAGGCCGAAGTTGACCATTGACACAACATAGTGGTGCCTTATCCCAACGGAAGCGTCTAGTTTTATGTTAAACATAAAGGTTGTATCCATATTAAACTTTTCAGATTCCACAACTTGAACGATGTCTGAACAAGTATAAACGTAAGATTCACATCTGACGCATCTAAACTTACATCAAATACTTCCTCGTGTTCCCTTTCGATCTTGTATGTGAACACAAGGAGGTATTACCCGTCAAAGCACAAGGGTTATGAACTATGCCACCTAGACTTCAAGTGAAGTACGTCAACGATAGCCTAAGTCGCATTTAATTATTGCAAATCTTTGTAGTTCAAATGAATGGTGCAATCATGGAATGATAAATCAAAAGTTAGCTTTAATTAGAAGTGAATTAATGTAAAAGAGAAAATGGATTCGATGATAAAATCCAGTTTAGTCCAAGACCCTGTGCCAATAGTTAACGTTCATTAAACGGTCGAACTGTGGTTTAAAGGTCATGAGCTTGAACCTTTATGCAACATGATTCGACCCGTGAACATATTTAGATTTGTATGTATGTGTGTGTCTACACACATATGTGTGTGTATTTATAATATGAGTCAATAGCACCTTTATTTAGCACCATCTGTAACCCTCGATGTCATCTACAAGTTTATATTTAAATATTTGATCAATGTAACAGGAGAGAGACACAATAAATATTTAGTTAGAAACTTGTGGCCGATATCTAGGGCTACAAGATGGTGTTAAATAAATGATGCTATCGATCACACACACATGTACATGTGTTTGTGTGTACATGTATCTAAATAAATGGTGCCATCGATCAAAAAAACACACATCTCTACTACTAATAATGAAAGTTCAATCACTAACTTCAACCGCGTCTTTTGAGAATACCCAAAATACCCTCTGTATTTCCATTTCCCTTCGCGATCCGTAAAACCTTATGTTTCTCCCCAATTCGTCCACATTTCCAAATTCACTTCCTCAAATCCCTAATTCATCGCCGTAGATGTTCCAAATTCTGCTCTACCAAACCTAATTTGCTATCACTAGAGCTTAGTTATCACAAGATGTTTTATATCAAACTCAGATGGGAAGTGATTTCGATGGTCTACATCTTGGTTGAGGTGAGTTTGCAATGACTGATGAGATTCAGGCGGGGTTTACAGATGATATACAACAGGATGAGGTGCTTTATCCGTTGCCGAACCGTAGTCAGGTGGAGAATCGCGATCTGGGTTTGGTGTTCTCGCGAATGTCACAACGTGTTCAGGAGTTTCTGGTGTTCATTATATTTGTTTTTGAATATTATTACGAAGAACATATACTCACATAGTTTGCCTCCTTAAACTATGAATTACATGTTCCTGTTTACTGCTGCCAAATATAGAAATATATTTTCCATGTTAACTACTAACGAAGCATACATTTTCTAGTTAACTACTGCAAAAAAAAAATTCCTTCCATGTTAATTTACTGCAATTTGAAGAAGTTGACTTATTAGATTAATTTGTTGATTTTGTAGTAAGCACCATGGCAATGTTTTGCAATTTTAAACATGGTTCTACTTTGCATAGACTAGGTAATTTTTGAAACATAACACATAAGGTTGTGACAAATTTCATTAACTTCCCCCTTAGAGGAATATTAATATTTGATTGTTACCCCTTGAATCATATATAGATTGTAAATTGAATAGCCAAGTACTTAACATTATTTACATCCTCAGAATCCAAAGGAATTTGATTAAGAGGATTTTTTTACTTATATGATGAATATTATACTTTATGCTTTTAACCCATTGGTAGCAAAACTGGATACTGCAGTTATTATATCCAAGTATAGCATTTTGTATGCAATTTGTAACATCATCTAATAAGGTAATGATCCTTGAATGAAACTTTTCTATGCACGTTTACTTTGGTACAAGTAAACTAATAAGAAAAGAAAGAATAAGAAATATCGTTAAATAGGTCACTTTGTGTCCACTTACAATATTTACCCACTTTGAATCCATATATTCATAGTAGTTTTGTACAACATCATGACATTCATACAAAGCCAAGTTCTCATATATTATTCGAGCTTTACACTTTATTTTGCATTTTTTTTCTTTATTTCAGTTTGTTAGTTTTGCATGTTGAAGTTGCTTTATGCTTGAATTGACTTTTAATGTTTGGATGCACGAAATAGTCACCAAAGTGGATATGATTATATTTCAAGCAATCAAGGCCACTACCACCAAATATAGAACCCCTTTTGCGCAATCCTTTCTATTCATCCTCATACCTACCTTTTCTATTGTGGCCTTCAATATCGTCATTCTTGGTAAAGACAATTTAAAAAGCAGTTATCCAAATTCAAAACTCATTCCTTATTTCGCCACATGATTTATGTTCTACAAATTTAAAATTAAGAACCTAAAGTATCACAAATCATAAATAATAAATTCAAAATTTACATTCGTGCCATCGGCGCGGGCTTCTTACTAATTTTGTATTTGAGCAATCAATAAATCAAAAAAGATGTTATAAGCAACTGTACGATGGGTAACTATTCATATAACTTCCTCTTCTCTTCGTTCAATCTACTCAGTTACTATGCTTTTTTGCACAATTTTAGATGGGTATGCTTGGAAAATAACCTTAGTCATGAATACTTTGTCAAATTTAAACAAAAATAAAGATGGTTGTACTTTTACTTGATTTACTAATTTAAGGGATATGTTTAACTCGATTTTTGAAATCAATCCATTCACTAATATATCAAATTCCCATGTATTATAATTTATACAAGTTGTCTTTATCCATTGCTTAATGATCGTATACAAATCAATATTAATCTTAATTACTTTTACTTTTGTAACTTTATTATGACTTGAAGTACATTAGTTATGCTTTTAATGATATTAACTAAATATTGATCAACTTATTTTATTCTGTGTAACAAGAGGTTGGAACAATGGTAGAAGCATGTATGCATATGGCATGTTCTATGCATGAGCCTAAGTGGGGATTTTGGATGAAAGCTAAGGTGAAGCAACAAGCATGTATCCTACTGATTGGAGCCCTTACATTGCAATTTCAATGATTCTTGGTTTGTAGCATCATTTGTCAGAAATTAGATCTAATATTTTCCTTGCTTTGACCATGGTAGGTAACTAAATCCTGATTTTCTTTTTTGAATGGTATTTCCTTTTTAAAGCTTTTCCCACTTAATCTAAAGGTTAAATTCTTAGTATACAAATTGGTATTGATTTCAAATTCTGTCCATTAGTAGATTTTACTTATTTTTAATAATTCTTACTCCTGTCAAGGCTTTCAATAGGAATGAAAATATACAAGCGTATGTCTTGAAGCCATAGGAAGACACAAGGGAATACCAGCAACTCAACCAAGCTCCGGCAATGAATCAGGTATATTAATTGACGACCACCTCCCTTTAGACTAATAAAGTAAAAGGACGTTGGAATGAGCAAACGAACGAGTAGCTATTCTCTCTCGCGGTATGGATTATTCGTTTTTGATCAGGTATCAGAAGAACAGAAATATGAGGGAAAGCTAGAGCAGGGGCGCAAGCGATTTATATTGATGAGAGGAGCCAGTATATTTAGGGGAACAAAGTATGAGAATAACTAGATTAGTAACATAAGGAAGTTCACTACCTGCACAGTCCACCTACCTTATTGACTTAGCGACCTTCCTTCCGCCCGGATTAATATACTTGGCCTACCAATTAATATACTTTGCTTTAGAAGTTTATTAGTTTAAATTTATGTGCTCATTTTGCAACTTCTAAAACAACTAGCTAGATATTTATAGGATATATGCATGCAAAAATTGTTTAATTGATTTTTTAATTGATTCATATGTGTTTGTTTCTATATTTTGTCATCACATGTTTCAGTTTCAATTGATAAATCTATTAGTACAATTTTATTTCCCATCTATTTCAATATTTAGTAATTGATTAAATAAATTCCAACTGTACTCTATTGTCAACCATAACCAAATTTGTTTTAACACCGATTTTTGAGATTTATCATGTAAAATCGAGCATAATTATCTCAACCATTGCCTTCTTTGTCAAAATAATTGTTTTCATTTTTAGTAATCTAAACATCTTAGCTTGCATAATTAAGTGGCTATGATTAGTCTAGCAATTGGGATTAGGCTAATGCACACTTGATTTCTTTATTGCTGTTATGTTACTGTTGAAACTAATAGGCCTTTTACTAATGCTAATGTATAGTTCTGTCGAAGCAATCATTTGAATATATTGTATCTCCTCCTCCTTATGGATAAATGTACACATCACCATGCTCTCTAATACTTGAACACTATTTATTTAAGGCTGCATTATCCACCCATTTACAGCTTCCATCCTCGACGATCTAATGTAAAGGAAGGTCACATTGATTTGCTTTTTGTAAGGAAGAACGCAAAGAGATAGACAATAGCAGTGAGTATTAGCAATAACAAAGAAGAACAAAACAAGTATGGAAAACTATGTTAAAATGAGTAGTAATGAGAGTATGGTGAGAGAGTTTACTTGCTGTTAGCTAAAGAGTTAGAGATGAGGATACTAATAATGCTTCAAAAAACGTTTCATGTTTGGAAGAGAAAAGTTTGAAGAAAGTTTTAGATGCTGAAATGTAATCTGCATTGTACATGATAGTATTAGATAAATTTAAAAATGTGGATTGTACTGAATGTGTTCGTTCATTTCATTAATGTATTAGATAAATTTGAAACCTATTTATTATGGTATATAATAAAATTAATACATAAATGAATAAATGTAATTATGAAAACGAATGAGTATCCTAAATTGTGTATATCCCTACAGATACCAGTAAAAGTCTACATATGATTCTGCTGAATTCTTCGGATCAATTAGTTTCTTTTTAGTCAAATGATGTTGAAATGTTTAGTGCTAACGATGCTCCACATTTTATATTTTTTTCCATTATTTGTAATGAGCAATGATATTAAGACAGACACGCAATGTTTCAAATATTTTTTTCTTTTTAGTATCATGTGGTTTGCTTAGAAACTAGATCATGAAGTTTAATATAATAAGACCAACAATAATAATTGGATTTAATAGTCATCTTAGTATGCTTACTTATATCTGAAAACATTCTTTCATTCGATGCATGGTAATGTTGATCTACTTCATCTAGCCACAATAAAAATATACTGTCTCTTCTATAACAATGGAATGATATAAGAAAGATTCAGTTTGAAATCTAATTTGACTACATTCATTACAGCTTTAAATGTTTGTCTCACATTATGTTGTATTAGATTGAATACCACTTTAATATAGAATGCGTTTATATTAAGCAATTGCTTTGATTTTTCTTTAATTTGACAATGAGGACAATTTATAGTGCTGAACTAGAATCCATAGCGAGGATTCCATTTAAAAACACCACCGATTTTGCAACAAAAATATGTTGCTTAAATTTTGATATAGATGAAGCACATATGCTTTTGGATTGGTCATTTATGAGGGGTAACCAAATATGCTAAAGTCTATTTTTTTTTATTTTTTTAATGTGAGGTGCAAATTGTTCTTTGTATATTAAAGTGAATAAGAAGGCCATTGTCTAATTAAGGCAATTGGAACATGAAAGCTTCTGGGAGGGACCGAGATGTATCCTTCTTTGTTTTTTTTTACAGTTTATACAAAAAAGGTGTACATACTCCTTTTATTGCATAAATTTAACATCCATCAAATTTCAAATATCAATGCATACATTGTAGGTTATACTAAAAAAATGAAACCGTGCCATCGGCACGGGCTGCCTACTAGTACACATAGTGCTATTGATCACACACTACATGTGTGTGTAAATAAATGGTGCTATCGATCACAAACACACACACATAGTGCTATTGATCACACACTACATGTGTGTATAAATAAATGGTGCTATCGATCACACAAATAAGCGTTTGTGTACATGTGTGTATATGGTTGACTATTTGAATAAAAAATAAAACACAATTGATGACACAAATATTTGGACAGTTGGATCTTTCTGTCCTTATATGAAAGAAGGAAATCAGAAACAATCCAACGATGAAGATCTATTGTGTCACCAGCTATGTATACAATTTGTGTCCCAATACAATTTTCATATATGTGTATGTTTAAGGGAAAAAAAATGGAAAAGGAAATTTTTTTGGTTTAAAATCATTCTCCTAAAACACAATCAATATTTAAGCTGTCATTTGACTGCACCGGGAAACAAACAGATCCACGATTCTGTGCTCTCCCACTAAAAATTCCAGAAAAGAAACCACCAAAAAAAAGACAATAAAATTTTGTAAAAATATTTATTTCTGGAACCAGAATATGAACGGTATTATAGATCGAATTAGGGCGTCCACGTCTAGAAGCAGCAGAGGCGGTAGTTTTGGATCCTCGTCGCGAGTTTCACAGCACAGTCGTCGAATGTCGTCGTCGATACAACTTGGCCGCGTCCAGCCTCAGGCGCCTGGCTATCGCACGATCTTCTGTAATGATCGGGATGCTAATTCAGCTGTCCAATTTAAGGTTTGAATTTTTCGGATCTGTTGTTTGATTTTTTTATTTTGTTATATATGTTATTTGTTGTACGGGGATGTGTTTCCGATTCGTAATTATGAAAATTGCTTAGGTTTGCTGACGAATTTTGAGGTATGCATTGTAAAAAATAATATAAAGCTGGTATAGTTGGTTATCAAAATTGATGAATGAATGTAACCGATGGTAGGAAATTTGATAATTTTACGTGTAGACTCAAGTTTTAAACACCCAAGCTAAAAATGGATACATCAATTATACATTCTAGGATGAAGATGAGTATAGTTGACCAATCTATAAGTTGGATTGACTTAGCTATTCCCAAGCTTTATTTACTAAAGGATTGTGTTAAATGTTGAGAATTCACATTGGATACAAAATAAATGGAAGGGTTTAAAAGTAAGGTAAGAGACAACAAAAGTGACTTAATTACCAGTAATTTTTTTGGGTCTTATTTCATATAAAATTCATGATTTCATGGAACTTCCACCCTGCAGCAGATCTAGGTTAAACTCAGTTCTGGCAGCGAACATACCTAGATCAAGCAAATGCAAGGCAGATAATCATCATTATTTGTACTTTCAATTTTGCATCAAGCTATGGATGACATTGTTGTTGCACACTGTCTTTTGATTTCATTTATAATACACAATGGATGTGATACATAAAATGTTACTAGATGTATGACCATTTGATTTTGTAAACACGTGTTGTGGAGAAATATAAAGGTGTTTCTCATGATACTTGAATTTTATTGGAATTCTCACCCATCACCACTAGATATAAAATACAAAACAAATACTTAACGTCATATACCCAACATATTTTTCATGACACTCAAAGCAAACTAAATCAGTTAAAGAAGTGTTTAATAACCATCATTTTAATTTACAGATGGTAACTGAATGAACCCTCACCACATAAGAAAATATCACAATTTTATGAGCCGGGTTATTATGTAAATTTGAAAATAAAGTATTTCTAGCCGTTGCTCCAATAGCAATTCATAACTTTATGTGAAAAAAGAGTAATACTTTTATCATCTCATGATAATTATGAGCTTATTTCAAAAGAATATTATCAAACCAGGACACCTGAAACAAAAAATATGAACTAGTATTGCAAGAATCTGAAGAAGCGTCTACATTGTTAAACCTATTAAAGCAAATTTGTCATGACAGTATTTTTGGGTATGGTGATAAAGTGAGCTAGCAATTTATTTTGTGAATTTTTATCTGTTTGAAATTGCTGTCATGTTTAGTTATTATGTACATGTATTTTAATCTATTAAATACTTAAATCATTCAAATACTAAAAAATTATGTTTTCAATTTGGATCATCTGTTCACTAGAACATTATAACTGCATACATTTATTATATGAAGAATCAAACAATGCATGTACTTACACTTAATCACCACGTAGTCTATTAAAAAAAAGCAGCAAGACACAAGACTTGTGCCTTTTGCTTAGGCCTTTTAATTTTTTTTTTCAGAACTACAATTGTTAATTTATTATGTCTATTTGTTGATTTGTTGATTATTATGCATAATCAAATTTGATGCTTTACTAAGTTTTTTTTGGAAAACACCCTTATTATTTATCATAATAAGAAAAAAAACCCTTTTACTTTTTATATTCTAAATTAAGCCGTTGAAAGTCACAACAATAAAATTGCATACAAACTCACCACAATTAGAAATTAATAATTTACATCATAATCCAAATCCACAATCTTAAAATTAATTGTAATAATGACGATGTAAGTTACTTACACTTTTAAGATGCAAGTTTCAATGAGAAAAGAAAAAAAATGCTTAATTGAAAGTATTTCGAAAAATATTAGTATGTTTATATATGATATGATGTAGATGTATGAAATATATCATTTTTACAAATATAATCCAATTATTTTAGCGAAACATATAATTTTTTTTACGTAAATTGTATTTTAATGATGCAATGAACAAAACAGTACCAGGTTGATTGCACGGTAAACAATGCGACGTTACATCGTATAAAATGTTAAAAAAGGGGTTTGTTTTACGTTTCTATGAAATTGCAGTTGGCCGCTTTATATTTTCAAAACTTTTGGTGGGTTAATTTATATAGCGATAAGCCTCAAGTTTTTTTCTTTCAATATCTGTGAAAAAAAATAAAGGTGTATACATAATTTCCACTTTTTACAATATAGAATTACGCTATAATAAATCAATAACATTCTGTATAACATATAAATACATTTTGAATAGGTATATGGTTTAGCATTCTGTTACAATAGGCTAATAACATTCTAAACAAAAACTTTAAATCAGAAAATAATGTACAAAAACAAAAATTAACAAAACAAAATGAGATTAATCATTCCTTCAGTGTATTTCAGTTTAAGATTGAAGCTTTCTAACAAAATCCAAAGTGCTCAATGACAAAGACAAGTGGATTTTCCACCATCATGATACTCTTGAGCAAAAGAAAATGGAACCTAGAAGACAAGATAGAAGAGAATGATAAAGAATATATTTTGCTTTTTAATCTAGCGTTTTATCGTGCCATTTGGTGATTAGTAGTTTTAAGAGACTCAAATTCTCTTTGTTAATGATTTTCTTAGTTCACCTACAATCAAACCTTTGTCTCAAAAGGTAATTTCCCATCAACTTCAGCACTGTAAAATTGTATTAGAGATCATTATCTTTTCTGTGCTATACAGTCCCAATTTATTTTCATTTATTTGGTTTTTCCTGAGTATTTTAATTGAAAGATCACATGCTAGATGATGTTCGCATCTTTTGTGTAATATCAAAAACCACATTTACTGCAATCACCTACGCCATTTCATTGGTTTAATTAGTTAAAACAAACATTCAATGAGTAACTAGTGTTGGACTCATTACTAGCTCTTAAACATCAAAGTAATGATATCCTAAACTCGAGGATGAGTTCTTTAAATGCAGTGCAGGTCATAAAGTTCTACCTTCATTATTATATTTAGTCTGACAAGGTTTTCAGTAATTAATAATCAATATGTTATTATAAATTGTTCCATGGTTGGATTATCCATGGCAACAAATATTTGTAGTTTTTCAGTGTCTTGATAAATGAATGGTTGTACTTGAAAGCCAACATGTAGCCTTTATAATAGTTTACATCCTGAGGTTGTCTCATTTATTGGAGCTTGAATAAGATGCTTTATGCTAATTTGCATTGTTATGACATAGTTGTAAATATACCAATGAACTCTGTTTGTTGTAATGTCGCTCAAAATTCGGGTAGCAACCTTTTTTTATTTCATGTTTTATGTTTTTTTGTGTCTCCACTTGAAATATTAACTCCCTCACGGCACCCAACTAAACGATAAACAGACTATATATCATAGTATCAAAATCTTGATATCTGATATGATTGCTCATATCCTAAGTCCAAACAAAGTTGAATAATGCAGTAATTTTGTACAAATTAAAGTAAAATGTCTGTAGAAAGGTAAAAACAACTCTTTGCTTGATATAATACTCACTTCGGAATTATATGGCAATGTCAGTGGGGAATTTATTTTTTGTATTTTCATTTATTTACGAACATATCAATATTGATATTCCAGAGAATTTCCTGTAGTATCTCACCGCATTGCTTTTTCATACTCAACATTCATTTCCTTAAGGCCATTTCGTATTTGTTTCTTGTTTTCAGGGGAATTCAGTATCAACGACCAAATACAATGTTCTAACCTTTTTACCCAAAGGTTTATTTGAGCAGGTGATTCCATCTCTTTTCTGTACGCTGCTTTTTATAACATCTCATGTTAGGGAGGTTTCTCCTTTTGGTTTCATTGTTTATCATATTCTTAATATCCCCACTTTATTCTACTAATAATTTATATTTATTCTGACAGTTTAGACGGGTAGCCAATTTGTACTTTCTTATGATATCAATCTTGTCCACTACCCCAATGAGGTAATTCTTGTAATCCTCTGTTGTGTTGTTGACGCGTGCTGCATCTTTTATATTTTTGGCTCAAATCATCAGTCACTTGATAACTATCCAAGTTAAAAAGGACTATTGTTTCATCTGATTATTCTCTCCACTTAGTTACGCTGCTTTCATACAGTCCAGTTTCCCCTATAACAAATGTGCTCCCACTGAGTCTCGTACTTACGGTTTCTCTTGTGAAGGAAGCTTTCGAAGACTGGGTTAGCATTTCCTTATTTGTTTTATTTTGAGCTCTCGGTCGCAACGGTTAGGTCACCCGCATGGTGATCTGGGCGCCCAGGTTCGAGTCCGGAAACAGCCTCTTCGCAATGCGAGGGAAAGGCTGCGTACATTATCGACCGCCCCAGAGCCCACTATTGTGCGGGAGCCTCGTTCACTGGGTTCCACCTTTTTTGAGCTCTCGGTGTAGCTGACCTGAACTGGTTGTTGACCTATTCTGTTTTATTTGCATTATGCAGAAGCGTTTGCAAAACGATATGGTAATAAATAGCACACCGGTTGATGTATTGCAAGGTGATAAGTGGGAAACTGTACCCTGGAAAAAGCTCCAAGTTGGAGACATTGTGAGGGTAAGTTTGTTGGTGTTTTCTAGATATAAACACAGTATGATGTCATTTAATTTAATTTCATTCTTTGTTTTCGTCCTTTTGGAGGAGTGGTAATATTCATGACAATATTAAATATTTTTTTTTATCAGTAACTCAAAATTATTCTTCTCCAGTTTGTTATGAAGTTAAACCTCAGCCTCATTTAGCCATCTATCAGTGTATGTACCCATTTTAAACCCCTAAAAGTAGAATGGAGGTGAATATTAAAATTGTAAAATTTATTATAACGAGCGCGAGTGCTTACAAATGACTTTAAGGTGTCATTGGTGTAAGATCTGGATTAAAAAGGGGATTATGTCCAATTAAACCCTTTTATATATCATCACAATGTGGGCTGTGTCCTTCCCTAGGAGACTAGACGAAAAATTGGTTCAGCATAGGTTTTTAGATTGAAATGAAAACACACTGTTCTCACACTCGTACAAGTTTGCTAATATAAGTTCTCTTTATGCCCTGTGTATAAATTTAATGTTCACTGTTCTGGTTTGATGATTTCTTGCGTAATTTGTATGATAAACATGGCTTTAAACTTTTGACATAGATCAAACAAGATGGCT
Organism: Allium fistulosum; assembly: GCA_030737815.1. Taxonomy (NCBI): domain Eukaryota; kingdom Viridiplantae; phylum Streptophyta; class Magnoliopsida; order Asparagales; family Amaryllidaceae; genus Allium; species Allium fistulosum. The sequence goes on from CM060902.1 coordinate 304,874,285, forward strand.
ATTTTCCAGCTGATCTGTTGTTCCTTGCTAGTTCAAATCCTGATGGAGTCTGTTACATCGAGGTTCTAATATTTTATTTTTTAGTTAGAAAGTTTGATTGTCTATATATATATATATATAATATTGATTACAATTCTTTCCTTGTAGACTGCAAATCTAGACGGAGAAACAAATTTGAAGATCAGAAAAGCTTTAGAGAGGACATGGGATTACCTTCTTCCTGAGAAAGCTGCTGAATTTAATGGTTATTATTTTGGATTGTAACACATGTATTGTATATCATTATGCATGACAAATGTCTCGAAAGCCTTATTTATGTGCATGCGGTTGTGAAGGGACCCTGTATCCTGTTAAACATATTAACTCTTTGTTTCTATTTAGTCAAAGGTAGGTTAGTAGAAGAAGGTTTTAAGACTATTTGAGCTTGATGTACTCTGTTCATATGAAGCTTATGATGATCAAAATGAATACTATCAGCAACTTTCTGGCATGTATCCTGCTAATTATTAAGATATCAACCATTATTGGAAAATCCTAGCTGAAATGCTGGTTTTAAATCGACTTCTTTGCTTCAGGGATTAAAATTTGAACAATGCATCATATGTATCAGTAAAGTGTATTCATCTTCCTGGCCAACAATGAACCAAAGTCTTTTATGCATACTAGTGTTTTGGCTCATTAGTTTGTCAATTATCATGTGCACTATACATTATCTGTTTATCATCATACTGATAATATTTTCTTTTTTGTGCATGTGTAGGTGAAATTCAGTGTGAACAGCCCAACAATTCACTGTACACGTTTACAGGAAATCTGATCATTCAAAAGCAAACATTGCCTCTTTCCCCAAATCAGTTGTTGTTAAGAGTGCGTTTTTGTTCCTTTTTAGTGTTATTTTGTATATGCTGTTTAACGTTTAAGTAGATTTCTAAATCCACAGAATCATAGATTGTCAGATTTTATCTGGAAAATAAGTTAAAATGATACACATGTGCATTGGATCATGCAATTAAAAAGATAAAAATAGACAAAGCAAATCTTGTCTTCAAGTTTAAAATAATTACTGAAGGTAACATCTATAATCCAGAGTATTATATAGTCTCTTTGTTTATATACAAGGACTTGAAGCAATATAACATAGGCCATAATCCTGAATTTGTATTATGACAAACTTAATAAGTGAGATTGTTTTCTGACAGTTACTGTCAGTTTACTATGTTTTATGGTATTTGCATTAATATCGTGAAGACGAGGCCATCAAAGAAGGAAAGATTTGTCTTGCATCAAAAAAATGTTGAACTTGATTTTTTTTCTGGGAAGAGAAAGGCTGTAATATGGATGACAAAAGAAAAAAAAAGTTGATAAACCCTTCAGAAGTATGTACGGAAAATATAATAAGAAAATATAATAACGACGGTGGTTTAGCAAAAAAATTTGAAGTTGAAATTTGAGAATAACCTAAATGAATAAATAATATATCAACCTTTAATGCATGTTGGTGTAGTTTGCACCAAAAATTTGAAGGAAAAAAAATTAAAGTTTCACGTTAACTATGCTAATTGAGACGGAGCGGGCTCTAGATGCTAAAAATGTTCATAGAGTTCAGGCAGAGTCTAGGTGGAGCCTTGGCAAAAATAAGCGCTCATCACATAATTTGGCATATATAAATGTTGCATTAAAGAACTATAACACAATATTGACATATTTTATGAAACTCAGTTGGTTTTGATCAGACCATCCCTTTCTATTATTTCAATATGACTGATACATGTCGTGGTTCAAGATTTCGACCGCCTTGCCGGAGTCCCGGTCATTCCAGTCCGGTTTCGATAATGATTGGGCTGTAATTCACCTCGAAATCCAATTCTAGATATTACAATGAAAAAAAGACTTATAAGTATAGATACCTGTGAGAAGAGAGAGATAGAGGAAGAGAGAAGACGACATGAGAAGTTAGAGAGAGAAGGAAGAGAAGACACAACAAGCAAAGAGAAAGGCGACATAAATATATTTTCAATCCATTAGGTTTTTTTTAATATAAAGCAAACCGACGATTTGATTTAGAGTTGGGTCTGAGTTGTGTATTTTTACTTTCTTGGACTTGATTAGATTGTCAAAGTTTTGAGTTATTATTAAGTTGTTAAGGAACTATGGGATGATAATTTAAATTATTATAGATCATTATAGTATAAAATAAACCGTATTCTATGATTATATAGTAGTGAATTAGTAATTTAGTATAAAATAATTTGTATAAAATTTATGTGAAGCCTTTTTCTAAATGTGTATAAAGTTCAAATTGTTTATACGAATAAACTGTATTAATTTACACATTTTCAAAAAACACCGGAACTCACAAAACGGAATTCAAGCGGAATTTTCAGAAATTTCGAAACGGAACTGAAATTTTAAAAATTCTCGATGACTGGAATGGAAACAGAAAATGGAATTTTGGAACCTTGATGAGATATTTACACTTTAATCTTTCGTCAATAGATTTCAAAATAAAACATTACAATAGAAAGTAATAACATTTATACCATGACTATAATTGAATATTTATGTATCAAATAATCATGAATCAAAAGTACAATAATAGCGAGTAATTTAGTTTTTTTTATTTATAATAAATTACTTTAGGATATAATCTAAAAAATATTTAAAATAGGATTTAAAAATATATAGAATAAGAAAAAAAATGAAGAAATCGTTAAAGTAAAATTCGAAGAAAAGAGAAATTAATGAGTAACTTCTACAACCTTTATAATGAATTATAAAAAAGAATACTCATTGAATGAAATATATACAGTGAAATTACATTTTGAGATTGTGTTAGAAGATAAAGAGCTTCAACAAATAAAATAAAAAAACTAATGATGCTTTTGTTGTTATTATATTTAATTTAATTAAAGTAAAAAAATATATACCATATTCTTAAAAAAAAATCCCTGCCGTCTAGGTGTTTCACTATATTGCAAAAACTGTCATCGGTCAGTCTTCTTGATACTTGATAAAAGTATAACTTATTTCTGGGAATTCTTGTCCCTATTTGACTTAGTGAGATCATGTTCAGAATCTTTAGATTACTTCGTTCTGTTAATGTTCCTGCCATTTTTGATATGAAGCATGTCAATGCAGTCGTATTAACCCGTCTTTGTATATAATCCATCTTAAACTATCTTTGCGCTTACATATAACCAATAGCAATATATGTTATTTAGATTAAGAAGGCTGAACTAGCATCAATCACTCTAGCCTAATCTTGTTGCACCATTGTATAGTATATTTCATTCCATTTTATTTTTACCCATGAGTCAATGTCTAATTCTATGAATATTTGTAATGCTGCGAACTGTTAAGTCAGCACTTATTTATCCCAACCAAGGTACGAGGTTTCGGCCGGAACCGAACCGAGAGGAACCCCGAGATTTCGACAATCTCGGTTCGGTTCCGGCCGAAAGCGGGACGAGATTGTCCCAAAAATCCATTTCACTGATGACAGTCCAAAAAAAAAAAATCACACTAGAAATCGAGAAACGCGGCCATCAAATGAAAACACAGTAAAAAAAAAGTAATAAAATCATACAATCATACGTCCTTGCTCAAATCAAAGAAAATAGGATAAAATCAAGAATAAAAACCAACCTCAAGTTTCTACATCGCAAAATCGAGCTCCTATCTGTATTCCTCCTTAAGTCGAAGAACATAAACATCGCAGTTTAGTTTTTTTTGGACTGCCCTAGTTTTTCTGTTTCAGAATGAGCTCGAGGAAATAAGTGGGGAAGAACTGGGTCTGGTTTGGAATAAGAGTGGGTAGAGTGTTTTTATGCTGGTTGGTTTCACACTACGTTTAATAAAAGGGCTGCTATGGGCTTTAATTTAGTTAAGTTTAAGTTAAAAAGGCCTATTTAATTGATAAATGAGTTCTGTTTTGGCTGGCTTTAATCTGTTGGGTTAAGACTAGAGCTTTGGAGTTGGTTCAATTTCAAATTAATGATCAATTTATGTGTATAACTTACATTTATTATATATTTCCCTTATCATTATAGTTATCTTTTGGAATTAACCTCTAAAACCCGAAACCGAAACTTTAACCGAATCTAACGAACAGACGAAATGAGCCGAAACTTTAAAAAATTAAAAGACTGAAACCGAAATGAAAACCGAGTTCTCGAACCTTGATCCCAACATTGGTTTGATAGTTACGCTATTAGCAGGTTTTACTTGATTGAAAGTAATGATGATATGGATAAGCGATTTGATATTATGTTGCGGCGTTTTGATTATGTGTATCTACATTTTAAGTATGACTCATATATTTTATAATAAATCAAATTTCACTGTATGAGGTCTAAATGTTGGATCTCATCTCGTCTCATATAAGAATCTTTACATGCTATGGTTTTATACCAAACGAGGGTTTTGCAAGGAGATGATTATGTCCTGTGTATGCATACTAGGTTGCTGTTTTAATTTTTGAATTTCATTTTGGGACTAACTTGTAGTATCACAAAAATAATAGATAATATTAAACAATAAATTCAATGTATTGTTCCTGTAGACGTTATGAATTTGGTAACGGTGCTATGGAATCTAGGATGGTTGCCTTGTTTTTGATATTCAAAGTTGCATCAAAACTTAACATTGAAAATATGTTTTTAAACTTTAAACTATAATTGCAAACCTACCAAATACAAATTGTTCTAATGACAAAAATTAAATGCAGATTACATTTATAAAGCTTAAGAAAAGTATATTGTCTTATGTTCAATTAAGTATTCATGAACAGAACGCATGATTATATAAAAATTAGTGAGACATACCGTTGAACAATAGGACCTTCCAGTTCATATTATTCAGCCGTTTTTAATTGTGTAGTAAACAACATGAAAACATTGTCATCTAACGAGAGGGTAATATTGAAATATATACAAAACTTTTATTCAAAATTAAGATGTATGATTTCCGCTGGTCGAGTTTTCAATCATCTGACAAGCTTAATGTGAAACATGATTATCCAAGAATTTGTGTTTAATATCGTATTATACCTCTCAAAACAAGATCTTGACTGAGATTATGTGATTTAAAACCTTGGCAATGTAACGGTTGTCTTTCTCTTAATATATTGACTGATGTCTTTACTATCGATATCACTTTTCAGGGTTGCAGCCTCCGGAACACTGAGTATATTGTTGGGGCCATCATATTTACTGGACATGAAACAAAAGTATGTTCTTTGTAGATGCAAATGGACAAAGCACCTCTTCTTTCTATTTATAGTTTCTTTCTCATTGCTGCAGGTTATGATGAATTCTATGAATGTTCCTTCTAAAAGGAGTACCTTGGAGAAGAAACTTGACAAACTTATACTTACATTATTTTGTGGTCTCTTTTTCATGTGTGTCCTTGGATCCATTGGAAGGTGATCTTATCCATCTTTTTTTACCATCATTTATATTTTAGGTTTCCTGTTTATTCTCTTTATTCTTCATTGAGATCTAGTACATTATTTTCTTCTTTGGGATGTCACCATTGGTGGTACTGAGGATAATGAAATAGGTTTTGAAGTTTGCAAGTTTAATTATATATTTTTGATGTCATAACATCTCCTTTTTTGTAGCCTAATTATTATTTTGTCAAAGTACCTCATGCTAAGCATATTTTATTTTCAGTACATATATGAAAACTGTTAACTTTTCATTTATTATTTTCAGTGGGATATTTATTAGCAAAAAATACTACTACCTTGGCCTTTTTGGGAAAAAGGATAATCAGTTCAACCCAGACAATAGATTTCTGGTACCTACCTTTGTCAGCTTGTCACTTAAATTTTCTTTTATTATTTCTAACTCTGTTCAACTGTCTTTCATTATCTTTTACAGACCATGATTCTTTCAATGTTTACATTATTGACACTGTATTCAACTATCATTCCAATATCCCTCTATGTGTCTATTGAGGTTGGGTTTATAAAATTTAGTCTCCTTGTTTATTTCACACGTCATTCTTCTGACTGTACTTCCTTTTTTCTTCCATCAGATGATTAAGTTTCTGCAGTCTACACACTTCATAAACAAAGATTTGCATATGTATCATGCTGAAAGCAACACCCCTGCATTGGCTCGTACTTCCAATCTAAATGAAGAGCTTGGACAGGTGTACATCTTTTCCTAATACACCACACACCAACATACAGAGCAATTAATAATAATTATCTCCTTTTCCAGTTACATCTCACTTATGAACAAGGTTTGTTCCTAACTTTTAGCTGTCGTTTAAGAGTGAAGATTTGCATGGTTTTCACCCAATTTAAATGTGCCATTCTTGGAAAATATTTTTATCAACTCTTCATTTTTGAACAATACAAAGAACAAGCATGTGAAATAGGAAATTGAGGGAAAAAGCACATTTTTACTTTTCTGTATGCTACTTTATTTCCCTAAATTTCTTCTTCCAGAGAGAAGATTTGCATGGTTTTCACCCCATTTAAATGTACCATCCTTGTATAATATTTTTATCAGCTTTAATTTTTGAACATTGCAAAAATAATAATATGTGAAATGGGAAATTAAGGGAAAAAGTACATTTTTAATTTTTGTATACTGCTTTATTTCCGTGTCACCATAATCACTGTGCAACATGATATGCTGATGAGCGAAAGCGAATGGAGTATGTTTGATCAGGTTGTACATTCACTGAGAAATTTGAATGATGTACATTCTGTTGCAAATGAGCAGAGGATTCAATACCTGACATAAGTTGATTCTGGAAATGCCTTACACAAAATTATTGTTCAATCAAATCCCTACTTCTTTTAAGCACTGACACTGTCAAAGTGACCAATAAACAGCCCTAAGTTATTCTATGTTGTGATATTTACCCTCGGTCTTCTCATTCTAGTATTAGAAGAAATGAAGCTGTGTTCACATGAACTCAATGACAGTACTAATTATTTGAGTGTCTAAACTAATTCTATGGTCTATGCATTTATACAGATGTGTGATTGTGCACGCATGTACTGTCCTATCAACCTGATTACTCTGATAGAATAGATAATGCCAGATTTGCTACAACCAGTGTGGTCTGTCTTGTATGTTAGGAACAAGCATATACTTGCGTTGCCGTTAGATATAGTGGAAAACCAGGCTTCTATATACGAATTTTAAACAAAACCGTTTCTAGCCACTGATTGTAATAAAATAAAATTGATTACCATCATTGGGAGCCATTTGCATATAATACTTGTATTTTGAATAAATATTGTACTATTTAAGCCATGGTAAATAAAAATATCATTCCTGGATCCAGGTGCAATATATATTTTCAGATAAGACAGGAACATTAACAAGAAACTTGATGGAGTTTTTTAAGTGTTCGATTGGTGGGGAGATCTATGGAACTGGTATCACGGAAATAGAACTGGGCATATCTCAACGTAATGGCTACAAAGAGGTTAGTTTTTAGCAAATAAGCACACTACTCATAATTTGAAATTATACAGATTTGCTGTGTTAATTTGAATGTTTCTTTACAGGACAAGCAGTCATCTAGAGCTGTGCATGAAATGGGTTTCAATTTCGATGATAGTAGACTAATGGGTGGTGCTTGGAGAAACGAGCGGGATCCTGATTTATGTAAGGTAGGCTGATTGATTTTTTTCCCCTTTATTTTTTCTGATGCATGCTGAACAATCCTTTCCTATTGTGATAGTTCTCTCTTCTCTACTATTGCTGTGAAGTCCTTTAGATCCTGGGTTGTTAATGGAAGTCTAGGCTAAGCTAGCTGAGCTTATTTGCTGGAATCTAAAATAAAGAATATGAATACAATATTTTCATACTAGATTCAGTTGGAACTTGTGTGCACTCATATAACCATAGGAGATACTCGCAGTAAATAATTCCAGATTTTGCAAACGGTTAGTTATAAAATATCCGAAGTTAAGAATTATTTCACACTTCATTGTATCATGTATCCTAAGCTTTATTGCTCCATTTTTGATTATGGTTAATATATCTGGCTCTTTAACTTATCCTTCTTGAGTTTCAATTTTCAACATGTTGAAAGAGCTTGAGGCTTGATGTACCTAAGATTTAATGGACAAAATGCAATTGCTATGATAGGGGTTAAAATTGCATTTTAAAAATGTTTTTTCAATAAACCTGTCTATACGTGTCTTGAACCATTTTCTTGAGCCAGTGGATATGCAATACAAATGCCATAAGTTGATCTGTAAGTGTTTAAAATTTAGCATTAAAAAATAGTAACACGGCTGAATACACACTGATTTGTTTCACGTTAAACCGATAGAGGTCCAGCCAGAAATGTAAAACAGACGTTCTGCTTGAGTATAATTTTGTTTTACGTTATAGAAAATAAAACAAATGAATATATTTAGTCTGAATCTAATTAAGTTTGTTAGGTCAAGACAGCAATAATTTTTTCAGTTTATTCTCTTATGTACTTTAGGAATTCTTCAGATGTCTTGCAATTTGCCACACTGTGCTACCAGAAGGTGAGGAAAATCCTGAAAAGATCAAATACCAAGCTGCCTCGCCAGATGAATCTGCTCTTGTAGTTGCTGCAAAAAACTTTGGATTTTTCTTTTACAAGTAATTGCTATCATCTTTTTATTTATTTTAATTTGCTTGCATTCATTACTCAATACGCTGTAATAGATTGCACGTTTCTTTATGTGCACCACTACGTTAGTAGGCTACTCGTCTATTTTCATGTGCCCCTATGGGATTGCATAAATGGCAATTGTTAGACAATTATTATATTGTCTTTCATGACAAGGTGCATGTAATCGTTCATGTTGTTTCTGCACGTGTCTATTCCTCTTTGTCACCTATGAACCTGATTGAAATTACGAAGATAGTATAGTACTAACAAAATAATGAAATATTACTGTAAACTGTAATGCTGTAACATATATTTTCCTTGTATATCTGTCACTGTGTTGCAACTTATGACTATGTAAGATACCCGTTTACCATTTAAGGTATCACGTGAATGGGTAATATAAACGAGCTATACAATTTGCTGAATAAATATTTTAGAGTTTCAGCTTACCTCTTGTAAAAAGTAATCGAGTCACTCTGATTTTGTAGGCGCACACCAACCACCATCATGGTTCGTGAATCACATGTTGAGAAGATGGGAAAAGTTCAAGATCTTCCATATGAAATTTTAAATGTCCTGGAATTCAATAGGTAAACATAATTACTTACCATTTCATTTATGTTTTTTGTTTTGTTTTTGGTAGCACATAATGGTGTCCTCTTGATTGTAGTACGAGAAAGCGGCAATCAGTTATATGCCGTTATGCAAATGGAAGACTTGTTCTTTACTGCAAGGTGAACTTTTGAACTTCTACGTGCTAGCATCTTTTCTTGTCAAGCTACTTGTAATAATAATAAAATAAATTCATAATATGCAGGGTGCTGACACTGTTATTTATGAGAGGCTAGCTAATGTAAATAATGATATAAAAAATATAACTAGGGAACATTTAGAACAGTTTGGTGCTGCTGGTTTGCGAACACTCTGCCTTGCTTATCGAGATTTAAGCGATGAATATTATGAGAAGTGGAACGAGAAATTTATTCAAGCTAAATCGTCGCTTCGCGATCGTGAAAAGAAACTTGATGAGGTATATGTTATTTCACTGTTGTATATAACTATAAATCATGCAGTCTCCATGATAATTTGCAGAATACATATGTTTATTTGAATTAGTTATGTCAGCTTCTTGACGAGTTTCAGTTGGTTAGCTGTTCCTTAAGAAACATCGTTACCGTTTTATCTCTTCAGTTAAAACAATGAGGTTTACATTTTCACTTGGGTTTTTAAATGCAAATAAAGTAACATGCACATTTCCTTTTTTCTGCCATGTTTATTGACGATCCTTAAAGGGTTATAGTAGTTTTTAGTTTTTTCCTTTTCTTTTGAAGTGATCATTGTGTATATATATATGTATGTATGTATGTATGTATGTATGTATGTATGTATGTATGTAAGTGTATGTTATGTATGTAAGTGTGTGTGTGTGTCTATGTGTGTGTTATTTAAATTGGAACTTGTGGTTGAAATCGGGGGATTAACGGTTTAATGAAAACGAGGTGTAGCCGATCCTTGTCCATATGTATGTATGTATGTATATATACCATGAGTTCTACTTTATTCAAGCAGAGTATTCTTTTTGATGTCTTAGGAGCTCGAACTCATGACTTTTAGAACCTCTATCCAAAGCGCCACACCCCTAACCACTTGAGATGGAGGTCCTTGACAAGTGATCGTTATGTTCAGTTACTATATTCGATTATTGTTTCGTTCAGTTTTAGATTTTATGGCTTCGCCAGGCATTTTGCAACCTACGCCGAATTTAGAAATGAGATTTTTTTTCTTTCTTTCTTTATGAAGGTCGAAAGGTGCAAACGGGACAGATCGATTGGATTTGGCAAATATAGTTTATTTTATTTATAGAAGAAGGTGGCAGTAGAAATTACATTTCAAATTTCAATATAATAGAAACTACATTTTAGTACAGGGAAGATTACGATATTGTATACATGAATTTTCGTATTGAACCATATGTTGTAAGTTGCTTATGTAAACTTCACCTTTCAAATTTTTTGTAACTGGACAGTTCATCTTTTTTGATATTCTGCAGGTAGCAGAACTTATAGAGAAGGAGCTTATACTAATTGGGTGTACTGCCATTGAAGATAAGCTTCAAGAAGGGGTACCAGATTGCATAGAAACACTTTCTAAAGCTGGAATTAAAATTTGGGTGCTAACTGGAGACAAGATGGAAACAGCAATTAATATTGCTTACGGTATGATTATTTGACATTTCTATACTTTATCTAATATTGTGTTTTCTCACAGAAACATAGTTGCTTATCTGTCGATTGTCAGCTTTATCAGAACGCACAACAAACCTTTAAGCATAGTCTTCAGTGTAAATTGTGTGCGTGTGTGTTTTATTTCCTTTGAAATCGAGTTCTTAGGTGGTAGTGTATAGTTGTACTACAAGTCTTATATATAGTATACTGCAAGTCAACATATGTTCAGTGGTTTGAATAACACTACGCATGATTCGAACCTGTGACTTCACTGACCAAAGCCGGAGCGTCTAACCACCATGACAGTAGTGATGGACTACGTATAATTGTTGATATTTACACAAACTCCCTTAATTTAACATAAGTATTTTTTGCCTTCTTTTTTTCATTTAAATCATATGTTATTTTGTTACCTCCCTTAGAATCTGCATGTGATATCGAAAAGTCTTCATTTCTAAAGCAATTTAATCCAGTGTTTTGGTAAGTATGTTTTGTTGTTAAATTTGAAGTTCTACCTTGGTGTGCAGCATGCAACTTAATCAACAATGGAATGAAGCAATTTACTGTCAGTTCAGAGACTGATGCTATTAGAGATGCCGAAGAGAGGGTAAGAGATGATTGGTTTCCCCCACTCTTTCCTTTTCTGGGCTATTAGAGCACGTCTTATATTCACATTGGTTATTTCTATCTTCTATTTACTTCTAGGGCGACCCTGCAGAGATAGCCCGTTGCATAAGAGACACTGTAAAAAAAGAATTAGATCAATGTCTGGAGGAGGCAAAAGAGTGTTTGTGCACTCCTTATGGAGCTAAGTTGGCACTTATAATTGATGGAAAATGTTTAATGTACGCATTGGAACCAAGTTTACGAGTTAAACTGCTAAATCTGAGTTTGAACTGTAGTTCGGTTGTTTGTTGTCGTGTATCTCCACTGCAAAAGGCACAGGTAATTTTGATTTCTGTTAGATGTTTTGGATTAGTACTACAGTGAAACTTTTAAGTCCTCTCAGGTAATATTCTGAGTTTCCTTGATTGTGTCATATTCGTCCTATCAAATACTATAAGGCTCATGAGCCACAGTTATTTCATGAAAGGATTATTTGACATAATAACTTTATTTCTTATTATTGTGTACACTTTCTTTACCGTTAAAGGTATTTCTGTCTCAAACTATGGTGCCCATTCTTTTATGTTATGTGACCCGATTACATAGCATGTACTTTTGAGATCCATCCAGTTATATATACAAATTGTACTGTTCTAGCATCTTCATTAGATAACCAAATGGTAAGTTGTATGATAACACAAAACGGCTGCCTATGTTTATTAAATGGCATAAAATGATATAGATGACATTCCCCTGCATTTTCTTTCTGCATCCAGTTGCAGGCGGTCCATTTGTCATCATTGTATGGTAACTTTCAAGCAATATTATCAACAATGGTAAAATTTCCATCTTACTTGTGTTATTCTTCATTATTGTTATTTTTCAAGGTTACTAGCCTAGTGAAAAAAGGTGCGAAAAAGATAACATTGAGTATTGGAGATGGTGCAAATGACGTGAGTATGATTCAAGCTGCCCATGTAGGTGTTGGAATAAGTGGAATGGAGGGTATGCAAGCAGTAATGGCTAGTGATTTTGCAATTGCACAGTTTCGCTTTTTAACTGATTTACTTCTTGTGCATGGACGTTGGTCATATCTCCGGTTATGCAAGGTTTTATTTCTTTTACCCTCATTTAATGACATTATTTTGATCTTAGTTTGATTACATTTTTATACATTTCAGGTTATAACTTACTTTTTCTACAAGAATCTTACTTTCACGCTGACCCAGTTCTGGTTTACCTTTCAAACCGGGTTTTCTGGTCAGAGATTTTATGATGATTGGTTTCAATCTCTATACAATGTCATATTTACCGCGCTACCAGTGATCATTGTTGGCTTATTTGACAAGGATGTTAGTGCAACTTTATCAAAAAGATACCCGGAGCTATACAAGGAAGGAATAAACAACACTTTTTTCAGATGGAAGGTTGTCATAGTGTGGGCAATCTTTTCCTTCTACCAATCGATGGTCATTTATTATTTCACCGTTGTCTCTAGTCAAAACGGTCACGGCTCTTCTGGGAAAATGTTCGGTCTTTGGGACGTAAGTACAATGGCGTTCACTTGTATTGTGGTTACAGTAAATCTACGGCTACTCATGGCATGCAATTCCATCACAAGATGGCACTACATTAGTGTTTGTGGAAGTATTTTGGCATGGTTTATTTTCATCTTTATTTACTCTGGAATTATGACATCACGCGATAGACAAGTAATTTTCTCTCTTCATATTTCATTCTTTCATGCTTTTATGCATCTTATCATTTTGCATGTGTTTTTATTTTTCAGGAAAACGTGTTCTTTGTCATTTACGTGCTGATGAGCACATCGTACTTCTACGTAACGCTCTTGCTCATACCCATTGTTGCTCTCTTCGGTGATTTCTTATACCAAGGGTGAGATTAACTTCATCACTTCTTGATATTTTCCAATGTATCAATAGCATTATATATTCATTCTTTTTTTTTTTTTGTGAGCAGGGTGCAAAGATATATGTTTCCATACGACTACCAGGTAGTTCAGGAGATACATAGAAACGAGCCAGATATAAGCAGCAGAACCGAATTGCTTGAAATCAATAACCATTTAACGGCAGATGAGGCAAGGAGCTACGCTATTTCGCAGCTGCCAAGAGAAACGTCAAAACACACAGGATTTGCATTCGATTCGCCTGGATATGAATCATTCTTTGCTTCACAACAAGGTGTTTTGGCACCACAAAAGGCATGGGATGTTATCAGAAGAGCAAGCGTGAGATCGCAGCAAAAAACACCCAGAAAATGATATTGTTCTGCGCTCTTTTCCTGGGTTCGGTTTTATGTACATTGCAGCTGGGTGTAAAATAAAACAGTTTGTGTCACAGTTATAGATCAGTTCATAGCCTTCCTACATATACAGTAGCTTAAAACGATTTTTTGCTCAACTAATTATTGGTCCATTTTGTCCATTTACGGATACTTGGAATGTATAGGATGCAGACTAGATGAAAAGGCTGAAGTTTTCTAATTTGTACTGTTAGTTAAGTCAAAATATTATGTGTTCTGCCCGTTGATTATCTTTATTGGTCGATATATTTTGTGCAGTAAAGGCACTTGTTACCAAGCTTACTGCAATTCGATGCTCATTCATTTGTTGCATTTTTTACTAAGTTTGTAGTTAGATGCCATGATTTTGTGTGCATATATTGCATTTGTCAATGCATGCTTCTACTGTTGCGCCTATGTCGATGGTTTGTGACAACGCAAGTCTATAAAGGATTTTGCACTTAAGAGTGCAAAGTGGTGGCTTTGGTCATAGAAAAGAACGAACACACCGCTTATGTCTGCATCCGTCCTCACTGCACGTTTTGACGCAGAGTTATTTTCCTTCAAATCTATCGACAATAAAACTATTAGTTTATGATTATGACATTCTTGGTACTGTCAAAGTGATAATCCGGAGGATATGAGTTATCATTCATAGATAAATTTTTTTAGAAGGCCATACTTGTTTTATTGCTAGCCCGCTATACTAGTAAAAATGATTACAAAATCTGGCTACTAAGTTCAACTCGTGTAGAAAAACAAAGTTCTGTACAATCGAGATATTTCACAAATCATTTCGTAACTACTTTGTTAAGTAGATGGTGACTCACGTAATCAATAGCTCAACATCAGCCCTTTTGTTCCATCATCCTTGATGATTCGTCAACACGACACACTATCGTGGGAAGATCTAAAGTCATAGGTGAAGTTCCAGTGCTCTTTACTTTTCACGGCTACTGGGGTTGCGTAATATTTTTGTCTTCGATTCTGGAATGATTAGTAATTTGCACTTTTTCATGTTCTTAACGTTTCTTTCATTCCATGTACTCCACACTATGACTAACAACATCTATCTAGCTAGATTAACTACATTCTTGTTTTTATAACGTTCTGGTACGTGTTCCATTTCAGCTTGCAGGGTAGCTTCATGATCATAAAGGGTGAGACATTTAAGCCTGCATTTTCGTTATAGATCATACTGGGAGAAAGAACACTGTCTTTTGTTTTGGGTTTTGTCCAAACAACAATGCTCATGAAACTGTATTTTTGAAAGATAAAAAAATTTAAAAAGGATGTTCGCGTACAAAATATGAAACAAATTTACATGTTCCGGAAAATAACAAAACCATGGAAAATAATTCATCCTCTATGCCTTTTTACATCGTCATAATGACTTAGATTTTTAAATTCTTTTCTGCTCTACTCATATTTTATAATGTACGTTGAAAACACAAAATACAAAATGAAACCAAACAGAGCCTAAGGCCCCGCTTGACTTGTCGTTTTTAGTTTTGTGTTTTCGTCTATACAAAAACGCGTCCGTTGTATGTATAGTTGAAAAACAAACAATTTTGAAAAATGAAATTAACATATAAAATAGAAAACCAGTTTATTTTATTTTTCGTGTTTCGAGAGATAATAAAAGCATGTAGAACAATCAAACTCTTTCGTTGTCCGTTGGTCGTCCCAACGGCTAAGAATTATAAATCTTCTCTCTTATTTCTTGCTATTTCTTAATGCAGGTTGAAAACACAAAACTCAAAATACAAAATGAAACCAAACGGGTCCTAAGTTTCTTATAATTTTTTGATGTCTTCACATAGCGCACACTTAAGTCATCTCCAACAAGGAGACGATTCAACTGAATATTCAGCTGAACTGAATAATTATGGACCAACGGACCAATTCAACTGAATTGGGTTGCTTCGTTTCTGAAAATCGAAGCAGGGTAAGATCCTCAATTTTTTGAATGTCTAATTTTTTTGTGCGCATTTGAATGTCCAAAATGTGAGCTACAAACGCCACACATTCAAAAAAAAAATGAACTTCCAACGTTGAGAAACCAAAAAATAGGGTCTCATGCTGAACGTTCAAAAGATAGAAGTCCAGCATTGAAAGCCTAAAATATGGACGCCCAACGCTAAGACGTCTAAAAAACGAATGCCCAGAAATGAGTTCTTCTGTTGGTCGAAAGTAGGGCATTCAATCCTGAAAATTCAGTGTCCTAAATTTTCTATGGCTGAATTGGTTGGAGTTTCCCTTATCATCTATTATGCCTTAGTACTAGTCTATCATTTGCGGATAATTTGCTTGTAACAGCTTTATATAAGCATGTAGGGATCTGTATCTTATCCCAAACAATTTTGTACCATGTTATATTTTGACACTATGTTTTGATTGTTGAATTTTTTGTGCGATTCAAATATATGGAAACTCTTATAATTTGCAATTTGGAATATATGGAAACTTTCATAATTTGCAATTTGGAATATGTGGAAACTTTCTTAAATTGCAAATTTGAAATTTATGGAAAATTTTCTTAATTACAATCTTCCCTTATTTGAAACTTTACATATCTCCACTTGCATCCAACAGGTTTTAGGAATCGGAGAAGACTATAAATAAAGGGGGTAGGCTTATGGAGTTCGTTATTCTCACAACTCAAAAGGAAATAATACGAGTCAATAAAGAAAATCAAATTGTAACCCTAATTAATTAAATTAGGAACTTTATTATTCTTTTGTACTCTCTCTTGTTTATTGAAAGCAATAAAGTTTTTCTTTTTCAAAGTGGACGTACACTATCACAACGATACTGGAACTACTATAAATCTATTGTGCCCTTCATTTTCTTTTATAGTTATTTACTATTGCTTTTGGAATAGCTGTGTTCTGATTGGAGAATTGGTCAATCTGTTTGTTTTACCGCACCATAGCACGATCCTATAATTAGGTTTTTCCACTGCGAGGGATTGATCACCCCTCTACAACTGGTATCGGAGCTTTCAGGTTTGCTGTTGCATAGAAGGTGTTGGGTACAATGGCAGGTGAAGATAATACATCAGAGATTAGTCGATCAGCACCAGTAGTTGCTACGTATATAATGGGTTCCTACGTGGCTTCAGATTCACAGTTATCAATAGAGAAGTGGAACGGAAAAGGATATTTTGAGAAGTGACAGTGGATGATGAATGCAGTACTAAGTAGAAATTGTGTCTACAACATGGTTTATGACTTAGAGGATTTAGATCTAGCTATATCCACTGTAGAGAAGAAGGAAATGGAAGAATATGCTTATACTACTCTACCTTGCTATGAGTAAGAGTACTATTTTCGAAATTAGTCAGGAAACTACCAGTAGGGGAAGTTGGAAGACTTATACATGAAGAAATCTTTTACTAACTGATTGATCTTGCTGAAGACCTTCTTCACCAATAAGATGAAGGATGGCTCTCCCATTATAGTACATCTGAATATATTTGATGACCTATTGATGAAGATGAAGTTAGTTAATTTGAAGATTGAGGAAGAACAGAAAACCATGGTTCTGTTGTGTTCGCTTTCGAAACGGTTTACCATTTTCATTAATATCCTCATCTACGATAGATAAACATTAACGTTGGATGATGTGAAAACATGTTTGCTTAGTGAGGAGTTGAGAGATCAGATGTAGGGTTTAGGTTTAGGAGATGGTAGTGGAGGAAGTGATAGTAGTTCAAGCTTGTTTGTTGAGAAAGGAAGAACGGAGAAGAAGAAAAAGAATTTTAGGGATCATTTTAATTCTAAGAAGCACCTCTGGCATAGTAAGTCTAAAGATGGAAAGTGTCATCATTGTAAGAAACCTGGTCACTGGAGAAGAGGCTGTCCAGATTTGAAGAAGGAAACCGGGGTTCTTCATTTATTATGGTGGGGAACGAAGATAGCGATGTGTTGACAGTTGTAGTATCGGATGTTGCGGACCATTGGGTCCTTGATTCAGGACCTTCATTCCATATAACACCCAATAAGAATTATTTTTCTTCCTTTGTCGCCAATGAAGGAAATTCCATCCTTATGGGCAATAATGCTATATGTAGGTCCATGGAAGTTGGTTCAGGTTGCATTCGCATGTTCGAAGGGATTGTTTGCACTTTTTTAGATGTTCGTTATGTACCAGGTCTTCAAAAGTCTTTGATATCGTTAGGGCAGCTAGCATCACTTGGATGCAAAGTTACCATTGACATAGATGGTTTGAAGGATACTAAAGGGTTACTTATAGTAATAAAGGGTATAAAGGTTCGAAATCTTTATTCACTGAAGGGTACCATTGTTTAAGGAAAATCATGTGTTGGAGTTGATAGCGCTAAAAGTTTGGATGCTACTAAGCTTTGGCACTTAAGATTAGGTAATACTTCAAAGAAGAACTTAGAATTGCTTCGTCGGAAGAAGAAGATCAGAGAAGAAAGCTTCAACAAATTGGATTCTGCAAGGAATGTGTTTTGAGTAAGCAAACCAAAGTATCATTTAGTGCCGACGAGCATACTTCTATGAGGGTACTTGACCATGTGCATTCAGATGTTTGGGGACCAGTTTCTATAGCTTCCATTGGGGGAACTCACTATTTCGTGTCTTTCATTGACGACTACTCGCATAAGGTTTGGGTGTATGTAATGAAGGCTAAGTTGAAAATGTTCAGAAAGTTTAAGAAATGGTTGTCTCTCGTTGCAAAACCAAACTGGAAGGAAATTGAAATTTTTTCGATCTGACAATGGTGGCGAATATGTCTCGAAGGAGTTCCTTAAATACCGCAGACATCATGGTATTAGGAGACGTTTTACTACACCCAGTGACCTACAATCTAGTGGGATTGCTGTGAGGATGAATAAAATTATACTATAAAAGGCTAATGGCTTGAGATTGACTGGGGGCTTATCTAAAGACTTTTGGGCTGAAGCTATATCGACTGCTACTCACATCATTAATCAAATTCTGTGTTCAGCCATTGGTAGGAAAATTCTAGAAGAGCTATGGAGAGGGAAGTCTACTATACTCAGTTGCTTTCGTATTTTTGGTTGCCCTATTTATGTGCATAACACATGATATGATAAGTTGGAGCCGACAACTACCAAGTGTGTTTTGCTATGTTATACAGATGGAATAAAGGGATATCGTATTTGGAACCCAACAACGAATAAGGTGATACACTCCAGACATGTTATCTTTGATGAGTCCGCCATGTTCAGACCGTTGGAGGAGACATTAGATAGCTCAAGTTTGGAAGAAGGCAAGCCTAAGAAGGCAGAGATTATTCCCACATTTTAGCCAAAGAGTAGAGTTGATATTATTGATGACAAAGAAAATGCAGTCAAAGAACCATCATATAATAGTCCACATATTTCCTCTAACAGTGATGGTGATGGTCATGAAGTTGGAGAAGATTCAGTTCAAGGTGGAG
The DNA here is from genome assembly GCA_030737815.1 of Allium fistulosum. NCBI lineage: Eukaryota > Viridiplantae > Streptophyta > Magnoliopsida > Asparagales > Amaryllidaceae > Allium > Allium fistulosum. The sequence goes on from CM060902.1 coordinate 304,893,475, forward strand.
CTAAAACAGTGGTAGGCGATGCTGGAGCCGTGCTAGTCAACGAATTAGGAAGGCACTTGACAGATATAGAGATCGGAAGTTTGCAAATCTCAGCCTTAGTGATCAGTTCGATTATGTTTTTCGTATGTTTCACGAGGAGCCATTTGACCTTGAAGTTGTTTTGAAGTCAACGGAAAGTTTGAAGTGGATTTGCACCATGAAGGAGGAAATGCAGTCGTTACAGAAGAATAACATGAGATTTCATCCCATTACCTTAGGGAAATAGAGCCATAGGTTACAAATGGATATTCAAGGTAAAAGATGATGGAAGACATAAGGCTAGATTGGTAGCAAAAGGGTTTTCATGGAGAAAGAGGAAAGAGTACGATGAAATCTTTCCTCTGGTTGTGCGACGTACATCTATTAGGATTTTGTCAGCTATAGTTGTTATTCACAATATGGAGTTAGAGCAGCTGCATGTGAAGACAACTTTTCCACATGGAAACTTGGAAGAGACAATCTACCTGAAACAGCCAAATGGGTTTGTAGTGGATGGTGAGTCAGATTGGATTTGCAAATTGAAGAAGTCATTGTATGGTCTAAAGTAGTCACCGAGACAATGGTACAAGAGGTTCGATTCTTTTGTGTTAAACATTGGCTTTGATAGGAGTATGAAAAACACTTGTGTTTATTATAAACACTTGGAAAGCGGTGATTGGGTGTACTTACTATTGTACGTGGATGATATGCTTATTGCTTCCGAGAATATAGAAGAAATCAACCGATTGAAGATGCATTTGAAAGCGGAATTCGAAAAGGACCTTGGAGAAGCAAAGAAGATTTTAGGCATGGAAATCTTCAGAGGTAGAAAGCTTGGACTTTTGAGACCGAGTCAAAAGGAGTATATACGAAAGGTGCCTGTTCACTTTAACATGGATACTGCAAAGGCTATTTTGACACCCATGCCTTTGTATGTAAATCTTTCGGAAAAAAGGATCTCCTATTTCAGTTCAAGACAAGACTTATATGAAGAGGATGCCCTATGCAAGTGTAGTTGAAAGCTTGATGTACGCCATGGTCTACACAAGGCGAGATATTGCTCATGTTGTCAGTATGGTAAGTCGCTACATGGTTAATCCAGGGAGTACTCATTGGGAAGCTGCAGCTATTAATGCTATTTTGAGATACTTGAAGGGAACACCATATCACAGGCTTATTTTTGGAACTGGAAAGAGTTGCGGATTGGTTGGTTACTGTGATTCACACTGTGCTGGAGATAGAGACAGAAGGAAGTCAACCTCGAGCTACATGTTCACTCTTGGAGGTACAACTATTAGTTGGAGAGAGACGTTGTAGTCTGTGGTTGCATTATCTACTATAGAAGTAGAGTTAATAGCTACCGTTGAAGCACATAAGGAGGCACTTAAAGCGTCTATTGTATGATTTAGTTTTTGCGCACAATAGTGTGGCGGTGAAATGTGATAGTCAGAGTGCAAGTCATTTAGCTGAAAACTTGACATTCAGTTCGAGAACAAAGCACATAGAAGTCAGAGAGTCATTCCTTGTTGCCATGAATGAAGAAAGGGTGATTTGTCTTGAAAAGATCAACATAAAGGACAACGCGATGGACATGTTTACTAAGGCATTGCCACCTGCTAAGTTCGAGCATTGCTCAAACTCGATTCGCTTATTGAAGTGCTAGTGTCACATTGTGGCGCCATAAGGGAGAGTGGAGTTGCTTATTTGAAGCTAGAGGGCGATGTAGTATTCTTCTTGTTGGAGAGATAAAGGTTGTCGTATACTTCTTGTTAGGAGATTATTTTGACTCTACCTTTGTTTTGAGTACTTTTAACATTTTGCTAGCGGGGGTGGCCTTGCCAAAACTTGTTGACAAAGTGTGGTGGAGGGTGGTTGAGTCGGAACATATCGAGAAGGTATTCATATTAAGGTGGAGCATGCAATAGGAGTTGGTTGAGATAATTTGAATCGAGGTGGAGTATTGAATTTTTTGTGCGATTCAAATATATGGAAACTTTCCTAATTTGTAATTTGGAATATATGAAAACTTTCCTAAATTGCAAAATTCGAATTTATGGAAACTTTCCTTAGTTACAAACTTACCTTATTTAAAACTTTCTATATCTCCACTCTCATCCAATGACTCTCAGGTATTGGAGAAGACTATAAATTAAAGGGTAGACTCACGGAGTTCATTATCCCCACAACTCAAAAATGAATGATACGAGTCAATAAAAAAATAAATTGTAACCCTAATTAATTAAATTAGGGATTTTTATTATTCGTTTGTAATCTCTCTTGTTTATTAAAAGTAATAAAGCTCCCCTTTCCCAAAGTGGACATGCACTATCACGATGATAGTGGAACCACTGTAAATCTCTTGTGTTCTCTTTTCTTCTTTATAGTTATTTACTATTGCTTTTGGAATAGTTATGATCTAATTGGAGAATAGATCGATTTGTTTGTTTTACCACACCAAAGCGCGATCCTATAATTAGGTTTTTATTCTACGAGGGATTGATCACCCCTCTACACCAATATGATTCTAACTATGTCTAAAAGTATGCGTACCTTTTTTTAACACATGTAATAGAGCTTCTGAAGTTAATACCCTTGTTTGACTTATTCTATTAGGTTCTCATTTTCTGTTCACAACTAAAATGTAAATTTTGTACAACTTTTTGACATTTTATGTCTTTTTGAGATTGAGATCGAAAAATGTTTATTCGTATCCATTTGATTTTCATTTAGGACACGAAGTTGGATATGAGAAAAGGTATGAAATCATGTTTGTCTGAATTGTCTAATGATTTTTCTATTGTCCGTTCGTTGTTCTGTTCGTTCGAAGTGTGTTCGAATTGCAAAATCATTTGGTCCATGTCTGCACAAATTTTGTTATAAGATTGAAACTGATACACCTTCGTCCGTTATGGTTTGGTGCGACCAGTTTACACCCCCTATTTAGAACTATACTGCTAACTAGCAAATTATCACCTCTTAAAGTAGCTGATGCATTATAACCAAGTCTAGTGATTAATCTATTTCCATTTAACCATGAATAAAACCACATGAGTAGTTTTTCCATCAAATTCTTTTTTGCCTGTAAAGCTTCATGTCTGTGTTGTAGCATGAATATGCAAATACCTGAACTAGTTGTTGTAGAGTTATCTTTCATGTTTGTCCCCTAAAGTGTTTAGCTGCATCCATCTTGACCATAGCCCATAGACTATTATTTTAAGAAATTTCCAGATTAAACCACTACATGTTGCATAATTTAAATCTAAAATATTTGTTATATCAAGTCCTCATTCATTTTTTGGACTACATATGATACTCCGTGCTATTTTTGCTCTATTTCCTCTCCACAAAAATGACGAACATGGTTTGATAATATTTTCTATCGTGCCTTTGGAGATATGAAAACACTGTGTCCAAAATTGTATTATGGGAGTGTTTTGCTTTTAACAGTTCGAGTCTGCCCACAAAACTAAACAAATCGCTTTTCCAATCTCTAATTATCTTTTCAATTTTCTTAATTAATGGGGAGCACCCTGCATCTTTGGTGTAATTAACAGTGGGTGGAAGTCCCAGAAACTGTAAAGGGATGTTTTTTAAGAACAAAAGTGATACTTAATTTAAGTAGAGCACTCATTTTGGTATCTTCAGAGGACTGAACTCAAACCACAAATTAGAAATCTTACCATTTAAGCTAGTTGTCACGTACCTAAATTTTCGACTTTCGAAAATTCGACATCGATACTCACTTTATCGACTGCCGAGAAATCGAACGCCGGAAACTCCAATAGTGAGGGTTTTAGGAAGAAGAAAAAGGCAGAAGAAGAAGAAAAGAGGAAAAAGATAGAAGAAGAGAAAATAAAGAGAAGAAGAAGAAAGAAGAACAACAGAACACACAGAACAGAAAACAATATCAGAATCTTACATCGCAGCGGAACAATATATAATAGATAAATGAATAATCTTTAAAACAAAGAACTATATCATTTTATACATACATCAATCATCAGAGTCAATATACAACAATGGACAGTTTTATAAACTTGTCCTCATACAGAATACACAGCGGAATAAATACTATCAGATACAAATAACTACGTCTCGCCATCCAGCTTGCTTCCAAAGCTCCAGAATATCCAGAATATCCTGATAACATAACTCTAGGCTGCCCGTGTGGAAATTGGTGGGCACCCAGAGTTTAGAAGGGAACAATAAACTCCGAGTCAGTCATGGTGACTGGTGTGAGATCGTAAAACAGTTATATCTTTGAAAACAACAAGGGAATATTTTTAGAGTCAATTCGCAATGCTTTTGGAAAATGAAACTACCATAAGACCTCCCACCACACACACAATGCAAACGCAGAATTGGAGGAGATTTCTTCTTATGATAGTCAAAGATGCTTACTACGCAAAAATCAAATTCTTTTTTGATATTATTATTAGTGCATAGTGTAGAAAACATTTCGAAAGTATAATATTAATCTTAGCCAACATACGACCAGTATCGTATGCCTACTATAGCTACCATCTAAACAGTGGTGACCACCGTACGTAAATGGCAGGTTCTACAACTAATACCGTACAAGGTGCGTATTGGAGTTTGGATTTCCAACAAATGGTCAGGCTAAGGAACTTCCTTTTCCACGATGGGTACGTCCCTGGAATAGACGACCCGAGAAATAACCTAACATTACGGTTAGATCTCTGCCAACACAAGGCCGGGTTACCTCTGCAAAAATAGGTAACTACTGACACGCGTATGTCATCCCCCGATCGTCACCGATCTTCCCGAGGATCCCCGATTTCCAACAAACCACATAGTAATAATGCAGCAACCACCTAGGTTAAGTATCTGGGCTCCATACCATGATACCACCTCTATCCAGAAGGAATGACATACACTAAGGAGCGCTACTCCCTAGAACCTTGCTGCATCCTTCCTGTTTTGACCATTTCCGGGGTGTGAGGCTCAACGAAGTCTCGTCCACAAAGCTACGCTTTCTACAAAGCCCTGCTTCGGGTCAAACAAAAATGATCAACCTATGATCACAAAGATATAAGATCAAACAAATGATCATATCGCAAATGATCAAACACTGATCATTTCACAGCAACACTCAGTATGCCACGTTACCAAATTGGGATATATCGCTGATAAATTTCAACTACATAACCTCTGAGCTCGTACGTCTCAGAGAAGGGTGTTAAGCTAAGAGAATAAATTCTCCGCCACCAACAGAAATGTATTTGAAAGAAATCAGCTTTATATCTCAAATTGTAACGTCAGACACACAATCCATACAAGTCTGTTCCGGGATCGAACAGAACCGAAGGCACTTCTCACGAAGCCCTTGCATTTCCGGATAATTTTCTAATCACGTCCGGACTTCCCGTCACTAAGGGTGATAAAACCTCTAAACCGAAGATCAGCCGATGTAGAGTAACTCGACGGTAATCCTTCCGTTTTCAAAAATATCCGGTCTTCAACACCGGTCTTCGAATGCAATTCATAACGACGTATCACATATTCGGAATGGGTTATACGACCCCATGGTCCTTTCCCGGCTAACCCGAATAGTGAGCGATTATTCAAAAATAAGTGTGGCATTCAATTTCATCCAATTCACAACAAATACCATTCAGGGTAATTATTGATAGTCGGTTATTTAACTATCAATAAAGATGCGCAACATCATCAGATTCCAAATAATTTTCCAAATTATTTCATCTTCAAAAATATCTTTACTAGATATATCATTTCCACACTTCAATCATTTGAAAAACAATTTCAAATCAACTTCCACATTTCAATTTATCTTTAAAAGATAAAAACTCAAAACAGTTCATTTCATATTGGAAAAGCATTTCCATACTTATTAAATAATAAGTATTTCACAATCATTTATTTTCAACACTTGGAAAATATTCGATATACTTAAATCAAATTAAGTATACATTCATTCTTTAAGGAAATCATTTATCCTAACATCTACTTGAGTCAAAACGAATGTTACGTAAAACATCGTTACGACGACTCGAAATCACTAGTATAGGGATTCGAAATTTTAAGGTAGATATATGAAAATCCCAATACTACATAAAACATTTTCTTTTCGAAAATCATTTACTATAACAACAGTGTTATAGTCCATCATTTCCTTATTTCTCGAAAACGTCTATTTCAACAATGAACGTTGAAATCTATGCTTTCGATTCATAATACATTTTAAAAACATCTTTAAAATGTTTACTTCATTTTTAATGTCACTTCTTCAAAAATGAATCCATTTTACTTAACAATATATTCACTGTCCAAAATCGTGAATATACTTCACTAACCACATTTTCAAAAATCTCTACACATTTTATTTCAATAAAAATTCGCTATTCAAAAATCGCGAATATATCTTCTTCAATAATTTCCTATATATATAATTTATCAAATTCAATCGATTTCGAATTTATAAAACGAAGTTTATAAATTCTATTTCTGTTTTAATAACAACTTCAACTTATAAATCTTTTTTTTATTAACTTCTATATTTTACTTATCAAAATAAGTGATTTCGGATTTATAAACAACTTTTATAAATTTCAATTCTATTTGTAAAAACTTCAATACCAAATCAATTTCAATATTGATTTCTAAATTTATTTTCAACCTTAAATAAAATTTCCATACTGATTTCTCAAAAATTCATTTCCAAATATTTAATCAATTACAGATTGATTTCTAATTTTATTTATCACTACTAAATAAATTCCTTATTTTTCTCAAATTACTCAACATCCTATTTTTAAATGGATTCTTCAAATTGAAATCATTCTACATTGATTTCCCAAATTATTTCAATTTACCAAATTAAATTTCTAGTTGGATTTCCAACTTATCTCCTTTTAAATAAATTCCTCTTTAAGAAAATAAATTCCTTTATCTTTTTTCCAAACTATTTAGAAATCCAATTTTAATTAAATTCTTCAATTTAAAAATCACTATTATACGAAATTCATTTATTTAACATCTTCACTTTATTCTGGAAATTATTCAATACGATTATAAAAATTTACTTTTTATACTTTAAAAATTCCTTTCTTCAAAATTTCTTCAATTTCAAAAATTGATTCACTTAGAAATTTTCTACTTGAACTTCAAAAATTCAATTTCGTTTATCTTTGGAATCCAATGATGTCAAACATCCATTCAGCTAAATTTTAGCTTTCAAACAATTTCCAGATATCAATATGATTAATAACATCAATATAATCATTCACAGATTCATATCACAATAGAAATAAATTCAATCAATGTGAGGGGTCCAGTTGGATCCCTCCAACCTGTTTCCCTGCATCCAAAGATGTTAGCACAATACCAATTCCGCTCCAGTACGGAATTATCGCGGTATATGGGTTTTATAAAAATCCGCTTACTAACGGCGCAATAGGGTCTCATCCGCTATACGAGGCGGGAAATCATCAATCCAATATATACATATGCCAATATGTATATATTGCTACATATATATAGATATATCCTACTATATCTAATATCACAATCCAAACAGACAATCAAATCAATCAATAACTGAAAAATCAAATTTTCCTTCGAGTGAGAAAATCTCACCTTTGATTTTAATTTGCCATCCATTTCCATTCCGATCATTTCTTCATTGTATTCGACCTTGTATAAATATTATACAAATAAATTAACATTCCAACCAATTTAAACAAATCAATTTTCGTTTTGATAGTTTTAATTAACCTATTTCTTCTTTTAACAAATTCACTTAACTAAAATTTAAATTAAACAATTTAAATTTCTTTTTCTTAAATATCTATTGTTTACTATAATTTCTTTTAACAAAATATTTTCTTTAATAAATTTCCTTTTAACAGTTAGATAGATTTAATAGGTTAATAAACAACATTTATTTTACTATGTATATTTTCTGTTTAAACTTTACATATAATTATATATATATATGAAAACTGGAATGTTTTTTTTATATATATATATATACTTTACAGTGATCATATGGATAAATAAAATTTGTAAAAATATACCTTACTGCTGCGACTCATTCGAACAGGAAGACGACATCCTCCCTTACGAGTCGCACCCAGATCGATCGACTGTCCATGCCAAACTGAAATCGTCGCATCCCCAATCGAATCGCCTTCACCTGCGGTTGCCACGAGCTCGCGAGAAACTCCCCAAAAATCAAAATTGCGATATCAATTTCGCTGCTTATCAACGCGACAGTCGCCCAGTCTCTGCCCTAGTTCTCGTCCTCGACGCCGCCTTCGAGCTGAACTCGCCCACGCATTGGTCGCCAGAGTCGCTATCGCCCAGATTTGTATTCGTCGCGAACACCTCCACTCCCCTTCGAGCATTGACTTCGAACGAGCCTTTGCGACTCGATAGATTCGCCTGCCGCCGAGTGCATGCGGCTACCTGCTGCGTCGCGATTAGGCTACGCGGTGCCTTCCTTCCTCTGATTTGATTTCGAAAGTGAAAGGGGGAAGCGGTTTGATTTGTTTTGGAACGAGAGGGGGGTTCGAAATGAAACTCGTGGCCAATTTTAATTTTTTTTCTTTTGTTGGATTTAAAACTGAGGAGGGAATGGAGAAGACGTATTTGAAAACGAAGGGAATGGTTGGCACGATGGGTTGCACGATCTCGTACCCGTGATTGTAGGCGTGAGGTAAGGGAAGAACGTGTGTGTTGACTAATTTTAAATTTAAATTGATTTCGGTTTAAATTCAACGCGTTTATGTGTCGTGTGCTCACATAACAATTCCAATCAATACGAAATTTGAAATCCGGTAATAATTCAATATTACGGACCCAATGGAACTAGTTTCGTCCAATTCCGAGACTGCGCCTCGGACGACTATTTTTAAATATCGATTCGAACAATATAATTTCAAACTGAACAATTCAATTTCAAACTTGATTCTGAAGCTTCTATTATCTTCAGTATTATCATTACGAATTTTAAAAGCTTTTGAAATATTTTTCTTCGGCCTTAAATTGAAGATTCAAATTTTTATTCAACTTCCAATCGATTAAATTTTATAATTTAATCGCCAAATCCAAATTTAAATCGGGGATTCAAATTAAATTACCGTTCAAATATTTAAAATAAATTAAATATTCTCAATTTAATTCGTTCAAAATTCCGGGTCGTTACAGACTTCCCCCCTTAAAAGAATTTCGTCCCGAAATTACAAGTCAGGAAGAAAAAGTCCTTAACTCGTCTACTATCTTTCACAATCTAAATAGTTTTATCAAATTTATCAAAACAAATCTTCCTACTAAAGATTCGTTATCAATCCAACTAACTTTCTAAACAATTTCATAATTTTCTAACATCCTTGTTTTCCTTAACAATTCAAATTTAAGTTTAAATTCAAATTTAAACTTCCAAATTTTCTCAAAAATTTTCTAACACTCGAAATTTTCGAAAAATTTCGCTAACGTCTCCTTTGCGCGGCTAATACGGTACGACTACAAAACGTCCCTACGGACTCTCAGATTTCAAAAAGAAAAAGAAAAAGCCAAGCGGCTAGACAAGAAATCATCAAAAACTCATATTATAATTCAAATACGTACCTTTTGTCGAGCAATTCAAATTATCTGTGAAATCAAATTCAATTCCCTTTATACCTGTATATCTACTAGCCATAATATCTAGTTATAACATCCAACTATTTGGCAAATTTTATTACAAAATTTTCAATCTATACTTCTTATATCATTTCTAATTCACTATTGAAGTTACATATTCATTATCATTCAATTTCACATTTCAATTTTATTTGAATTTAATTCGTTCAAACCTTATTCATTTGGTCGATAATCAATTAGCTTTACTTACTAATTTTCAGTTAAATAGTTTACTTTGTTTTCCACAAATCAAAATTCAATTCAGTCTTACTTACTTACAATTTCAAAATGAATCTCAATCTTCAATTGCACTTTCATTTATTCAATTTATTCACTTATACTTCTTTAATTTAACTCCATTCTTTAAGTTAAATTTATTCGATCAAGATTCAATTTGTATAAGTTATCAATTCAATAATATTCCATAAATATTTTTATATAGCATTCCAGAGTCTTTTCAATCCTTTCAAAACCATTTTTGAAAACAATTCAAATTATCCTTTGAATTTCCAAAACGAAACCCAAATTTTCAAACAACTTCTATATAAAACCATTTGGCAACAATTCCTCTTCTGGAAACCCGAAAATAAACACCAATGATGCCGCGGTCATCATCGAAGTTATTTTCCAGCGACCGAAAAGAGTTTAGAGCTTTTCATTCCTTCAGAACATTTTTCAAAAACTTTTGAAATTCATTTTCAAATCAAAAAAATTTAAACTTTCCAAATCTCCAAAATTTCAAGATTCTTTTCAAAACCTTTCCAAAAACTTCTCTGGAATTCCGTTTTAAATTATAAGTCACAATTATAATTTATATTCTTAAATTTCATTTGTATGTGAATTCATTTCTTAACTTTGGAGTTACGATTTGAATTTCTTATTCAATTTCAATGATAATAGATTAATATTATCACTTCTAACAACCATGCAACCATATACTATAGTAATTCATAGAAAAACATTTCTTTTCTATACAAAAATAGTTTTGGGCAAAATTATCTCATTCACCCTATTCAAAACAATACTGTGCCGAATTGTTCTATTCAAGTGTTTAGAAACCCCTTCGATACAGTTTTGCAAGACTGTGCCGACGAAGGTTCATATACCACTCAATAAACCAATCATCACAATACAAAACAATTTTATATTCACTAACAAATACGCGCTCATATATATTATTACACTCAAACTCATTCTAGAGTACTACTGACTCTATCTCTAATGAGTAACACCCAACAGAGCAGGGTTGTCGCTTAACCATATGCTCTGATACCACGCTGTCACGTACCTAAATTTTCGACTTTCGAAAATTCGACATCGATACTCACTTTATCGACTGCCGAGAAATCGAACGCCGGAAACTCCAATAGTGAGGGTTTTAGGAAGAAGAAAAAGGCAGAAGAAGAAGAAAAGAGGAAAAAGATAGAAGAAGAGAAAATAAAGAGAAGAAGAAGAAAGAAGAACAACAGAACACACAGAACAGAAAACAATATCAGAATCTTACATCGCAGCGGAACAATATATAATAGATAAATGAATAATCTTTAAAACAAAGAACTATATCATTTTATACATACATCAATCATCAGAGTCAATATACAACAATGGACAGTTTTATAAACTTGTCCTCATACAGAATACACAGCGGAATAAATACTATCAGATACAAATAACTACGTCTCGCCATCCAGCTTGCTTCCAAAGCTCCAGAATATCCTGATAACATAACTCTAGGCTGCCCGTGTGGAAATTGGTGGGCACCCAGAGTTTAGAAGGGAACAATAAACTCTGAGTCAGTCATGGTGACTGGTGTGAGATCGTAAAACAGTTATATCTTTAAAAACAACAAGGGAATATTTTTAGAGTCAATTCGCAATGCTTTTGGAAAATGAAACTACCATAAGACCTCCCACCACACACACAATGCAAACGCAGAATTGGAGGAGATTTCTTCTTATGATAGTCAAAGATGCTTACTACGCAAAAATCAAATTCTTTTTTGATATTATTATTAGTGCATAGTGTAGAAAACATTTCGAAAGTATAATATTAATCTTAGACAACATACGACCAGTATCGTATGCCTACTATAGCTACCATCTAAACAGTGGTGACCACCGTACGTAAATGGCAGGTTCTACAACTAATACCGTACAAGGTGCGTATTGGAGTTTGGATTTCCAACAAATGGTCAGGCTAAGGAACTTCCTTTTCCACGATGGGTACGTCCCTGGAATAGACGACCCGAGAAATAACCTAACATTACGGTTAGATCTCTGCCAACACAAGGCCGGGTTACCTCTGCAAAAATAGGTAACTACTGACACGCGTATGTCATCCCCCGATCGTCACCGATCTTCCCGAGGATCCCCGATTTCCAACAAACCACATAGTAATAATGCAGCAACCACCTAGGTTAAGTATCTGGGCTCCATACCATGATACCACCTCTATCCAGAAGGAATGACATACACTAAGGGGCGCTACTCCCTAGAACCTTGCTGCATCCTTCCTGTTTTGACCATTTCCGGGGTGTGAGGCTCAATGAAGTCTCGTCCACAAAGCTACGCTTTCTACAAAGCCCTGCTTCGGGTCAAACAAAAATGATCAACCTATGATCACAAAGATATAAGATCAAACAAATGACCATATCGCAAATGATCAAACACTGATCATTTCACAGCAACACTCAGTATGCCACGTTACCAAATTGGGATATATCGCTGATAAATTTCAACTACATAACCTCTGAGCTCGTACGTCTCAGAGAAGGGTGTTAAGCTAAGAGAATAAATTCTCCGCCACCAACAGAAATGTATTTGAAAGAAATCAGCTTTATATCTCAAATTGTAACGTCAGACACACAATCCATACAAGTCTGTTCCGGGATCGAACAGAACCGAAGGCACTTCTCACGAAGCCCTTGCATTTCCGGATAATTTTCTAATCACGTCCGGACTTCCCGTCACTAAGGGTGATAAAACCTCTAAACCGGAGATCAGCCGATGTAGAGTAACTCGACGGTAATCCTTCCGTTTTCAAAAATATCCGGTCTTCAACACCGGTCTTCGAATGCAATTCATAACGACGTATCACATATTCGGAATGGGTTATACGACCCCATGGTCCTTTCCCGGCTAACCCGAATAGTGAGCGATTATTCAAAAATAAGTGTGGCATTCAATTTCATCCAATTCACAACAAATACCATTCAGGGTAATTATTGATAGTCGGTTATTTAACTATCAATAAAGATGCGCAACATCATCAGATTCCAAATAATTTTCCAAATTATTTCATCTTCAAAAATATCTTTACTAGATATATCATTTCCACACTTCAATCATTTGAAAAACAATTTCAAATCAACTTCCACATTTCAATTTATCTTTAAAAGATAAAAACTCAAAACAGTTCATTTCATATTGGAAAAGCATTTCCATACTTATTAAATAATAAGTATTTCACAATCATTTATTTTCAACACTTGGAAAATATTCGATATACTTAAATCAAATTAAGTATACATTCATTCTTTAAGGAAATCATTTATCCTAACATCTACTTGAGTCAAAACGAATGTTACGTAAAACATCGTTACGACGACTCGAAATCACTAGTATAGGGATTCGAAATTTTAAGGTAGATATATGAAAATCCCAATACTACATAAAACATTTTCTTTTCGAAAATCATTTACTATAACAACAGTGTTATAGTCCATCATTTCCTTATTTCTCGAAAACGTCTATTTCAACAATGAACGTTGAAATCTATGCTTTCGATTCATAATACATTTTAAAAACATCTTTAAAATGTTTACTTCATTTTTAATGTCACTTCTTCAAAAATGAATCCATTTTACTTAACAATATATTCACTGTCCAAAATCGTGAATATACTTCACTAACCACATTTTCAAAAATCTCTACACATTTTATTTCAATAAAAATTCGCTATTCAAAAATCGCGAATATATCTTCTTCAATAATTTCCTATATATATAATTTATCAAATTCAATCGATTTCGAATTTATAAAACGAAGTTTATAAATTCTATTTCTGTTTTAATAACAACTTCAACTTATAAATCTTTTTTTATTAACTTCTATATTTTACTTATCAAAATAAGTGATTTCGGATTTATAAACAACTTTTATAAATTTCAATTCTATTTGTAAAAACTTCAATACCAAATCAATTTCAATATTGATTTCTAAATTTATTTTCAACCTTAAATAAAATTTCCATACTGATTTCTCAAAAATTCATTTCCAAATATTTAATCAATTACAGATTGATTTCTAATTTTATTTATCACTACTAAATAAATTCCTTATTTTTCTCAAATTACTCAACATCCTGTTTTTAAATGGATTCTTCAAATTGAAATCATTCTACATTGATTTCCCAAATTATTTCAATTTACCAAATTAAATTTCTAGTTGGATTTCCAACTTATCTCCTTTTAAATAAATTCCTCTTTAAGAAAATAAATTCCTTTATCTTTTTTCCAAACTATTTAGAAATCCAATTTTAATTAAATTCTTCAATTTAAAAATCACTATTATACGAAATTCATTTATTTAACATCTTCACTTTATTCTGGAAATTATTCAATACGATTATAAAAATTTACTTTTTATACTTTAAAAATTCCTTTCTTCAAAATTTCTTCAATTTCAAAAATTGATTCACTTAGAAATTTTCTACTTGAACTTCAAAAATTCAATTTCGTTTATCTTTGGAATCCAATGATGTCAAACATCCATTCAGCTAAATTTTAGCTTTCAAACAATTTCCAGATATCAATATGATTAATAACATCAATATAATCATTCACAGATTCATATCACAATAGAAATAAATTCAATCAATGTGAGGGGTCCAGTTGGATCCCTCCAACCTGTTTCCCTGCATCCAAAGATGTTAGCACAATACCAATTCCGCTCCAGTACGGAATTATCGCGGTATATGGGTTTTATAAAAATCCGCTTACTAACGGCGCAATAGGGTCTCATCCGCTATACGAGGCGGGAAATCATCAATCCAATATATACATATGCCAATATGTATATATTGCTACATATATATAGATATATCCTACTATATCTAATATCACAATCCAAACAGACAATCAAATCAATCAATAACTGAAAAATCAAATTTTCCTTCGAGTGAGAAAATCTCACCTTTGATTTTAATTTGCCATCCATTTCCATTCCGATCATTTCTTCATTGTATTCGACCTTGTATAAATATTATACAAATAAATTAACATTCCAACCAATTTAAACAAATCAATTTTCGTTTTGATAGTTTTAATTAACCCATTTCTTCTTTTAACAAATTCATTTAACTAAAATTTAAATTAAACAATTTAAATTTCTTTTTCTTAAATATCTATTGTTTACTATAATTTCTTTTAACAAAATATTTTCTTTAATAAATTTCCTTTTAACAGTTAGATAGATTTAATAGGTTAATAAACAACATTTATTTTACTGTGTATATTTTCTGTTTAAACTTTACATATAATTATATATATATATTAAAACTGGAATGTTTTTTTTTATATATACTTTACAGTGATCATATGGATAAATAAAATTTGTAAAAATATACCTTACTGCTGCGACTCATTCGAACAGGAAGACGACATCCTCCCTTACGAGTCGCACCCAGATCGATCGACTGTCCATGCCAAACTGAAACCGTCGCATCCCCAATCGAATCGCCTTCACCTGCGGTTGCCACGAGCTCGCGAGAAACTCCCCAAAAATCAAAATTGCGATATCAATTTCGCTGCTTATCAACGCGACAGTCGCCCAGTCTCTGCCCTAGTTCTCGTCCTCGACGCCGCTTTCGAGCTGAACTCGCCCACGCATTGGTCGCCAGAGTCGCTATTGCCCAGATTTGTATTCGTCGCGAACACCTCCACTGCCCTTCGAGCATTGACTTCGAACGAGCCTTTGCGACTCGATAGATTCGCCTGCCGCCGAGTGCATGCGGCTACCTGCTGCGTCGCGATTAGGCTACGCGATGCCTTCCTTCCTCTGATTTGATTTCGAAAGTGAAAGGGGGAAGCGGTTTGATTTGTTTTGGAACGAGAGGGGGGTTCGAAATGAAACTCGCGGCCAATTTTAATTTTTTTTTTCTTTTGTTAGATTTAAAACTGAGGAGGGAATGGAGAAGACGTATTTGAAAACGAAGGGAATGGTTGGCACGATGGGTTGCACGATCTCGTACCCGTGATTGTAGGCGTGAGGTAAGGGAAGAACGTGTGTGTTGACTAATTTTAAATTTAAATTGATTTCGGTTTAAATTCAACGCGTTTATGTGTCGTGTGCTCACATAACAATTCCAATCAATACGAAATTTGAAATCCGGTAATAATTCAATATTACGGACCCAATGGAACTGGTTTCGTCCAATTTCGAGACTGCGCCTCGGACGACTATTTTTAAATATCGATTCGAACAATATAATTTCAAACTGAACAATTCAATTTCAAACTTGATTCTGAAGCTTCTATTATCTTCAGTATTATCATTACGAATTTTAAAAGCTTTTGAAATATTTTTCTTCGGCCTTAAATTGAAGATTCAAATTTTTATTCAACTTCCAATCGATTAAATTTTATAATTTAATCGCCAAATCCAAATTTAAATCGGGGATTCAAATTAAATTACCGTTCAAATATTTAAAATAAATTAAATATTCTCAATTTAATTCGTTCAAAATTCCGGGTCGTTACACTAGTGGTCCTTTTCTGTATATTTTAAAAGGATGTTACCTTCATTGATTTGCAATATGTCATGTATCGCTTTTTTATGTTGATACTTTCTGTTATATATAATCTTAGATTTCTTTGATTAATATTAAAACCAACACACATTGGTATGTTTTTAAAAAGCTTTCCTAATTGCGTAACTACAAACAGTGTCTGCTTTGGTAAAAATAGAAGGCTTTCTGCATAAATGTGATGTGTGAGCTTTGGGACTGTTTGGTGTAGTGTAATTCCTTAAGTAAGGAAAATTACTCTATTATGATGACAAAAGGATATGGTGACAAAGGCTGAGCATCTGAGTATGTGGAGTATTAAGTTTGTATAGATAGAGTCATAAGCTTTTTTAAAGTCATTTTAATACACATCTTGTTTGACCTTGCATTAAAATTCCTGATGCTTTGTATAAAGTATTACAACATGAAATAAATCTATGTGGTAGGAGGTATAACTTTGGGTATTAGTACAACAAAAGGCACGATTTAATTGTTTAACTATCATCTCACTATTAAAGTATCCCACTGTTGTGGCTAATATCCCTTCAGATATCTTGTTCTAGAATTTTGTAGAAAAGAGAAGTAAAACATTTGGACCTACTAATTTGTTGCTAAGAATGCCCCATAGTTCTTGATTTATTTTATTGTTATTCATACTTTCATTTAGATATTGCTTTCACATTTCTGATATCTAATTCTTGCAAGTAACATATGGGAATTGTGTCGTTTGTGTGACATTATTAAATAAATCATTGAAATATGAAATAACCTCATTGCATAAATCTTCATTAGTTTAAGGATTGCATTCATCTGCGTTTATCATGATGCTTAAATCACTTTTTTTTTACCATTTTTGCATGAATGAATTTGCGTTGTTTCTCTTCCTCTCCGACCTCATGTGTCCAAATAAATCTCCACTATTGATTAATCAATATATGAGACCCACCGATTCAAATCTAATAATAATGACATGAAAATCATTGGTTGATAGAGAGTGGGTACATGGATGATAGAAGATTGGGAGTGGAAAGACAAGCTATGCAGTTTTTCTTTTAACCATTGTTACATTATAACTCGAACAATTTAAGTGCTTTCCTTCAAAAGCTAATTAAAAGGACACTTTTTAAGGAAAAACTTCATGATTTCGAGTTTCGTTCGTTTATCGAACACTCTGAGCTCAAACCCAAGGTATGAACGAAAAATGAATAATTTAATGCAAGTAAGTCACTTAGGTTAGAGTCTACCAGTTTTTGTGGAGTATCACACTTATGTCTGGACTTCGATGCATTGGGTTGCGGATAAACTTCCCAGTTTCAAAATTACTGTCCTTTATTTCATAATGCATTGGATCTTTTATATGTTAGCTTAAATATAGTTTGTTACATAAAATCATATTTGGTGTTGATAATGTAATTAGAATCAGAATTTGGAACATAAAATGTAAATTTGATTTTGTAAATTAAATCAGAATTTAAAATATAACAATTTTATTTGAAAATTTTAATTCAATTTGAAGTGGATTTATATTTGATTTCATAATATCGTCGTGAATATCGTATGTTCAACGAATAATAAAAGTGGTATGTAATTGTTTATTATATTAACGTTTGACAATAATATGAGTAATATGAATGTGTGCTAGGATATATGGAAGATATAAATATATAAGTGTTTATATATAATATTATATCAACACACATGTGCCCATGCGTGCACACACATATATATATGTATGTATGTGTGTGTATGTAAGGAGCGTCTAATGATACCCCTATTTTGCAGCACCTTCCAGTCTTCTGATTTCCACCGCACATTCCGATCTAAATAATAGTATGATGTGGAAGAGAGAGAAATAACTATTATTTAAATTGAAATGTGTGGTGGAAATCAGGAGGCTGGAGGGATGCTGCAAAATAGGAGTGCCATTGAATGCTCTTGTATATATATAAAGGTATTTAATAGGTAAATAAAAGAACCTATATTAATATAAATAAAATAATTATGCGACCTAACTCTACAAAGTAATATTTTCAGGATTCTAGTATATAACTATTATATGACATTCAAGATTTTTTGGTCTTATGTAAATTATTTGAGAAATTATAAATAAACCAATGGTATATTTCAAAGCTACTTGTCCTTGTCGACTTAAAAAAACACATGCGCACATACACACATATATATTCTCTTCCATGTTTAGTTCGGACAAAGGTAAAAATTCAATTGAATAGAATTTTTATTGTATATGTGTGTATATAAATAGTTTGAAAGAAAGTTAATAAAATTCAATCCTAGATAGCATGCCTCGATTACACGTTGCACTGCGCATCTTTGATTCGAAGTAGCTTCTTCTTTCTCTTACATTGGTTTGCAACGCTATTTATAGATTCAAAAAGGGATATTGTAGAACCTATTTATATGGTTTTATTATCCTTCTTTTTTTCTATAATATTAATGAAACGAGCCTCTATTTATAGGAAGAGAGTGATAGAGTTGAGGGTGTGCCCTAGGGGTAATTATGTACTTTTGATTACATAATTGTACACTTCTTATGTATAATTCTTGTTCAAAATGAATGTACGTTTTTCTGGTTTCTGTTTATATTACACGTACACATATTTATAATTAAATGTTGATGACAACATTTTATGCATACAAAAAGAAATCCCTAAGAGTCAGTATTTAACTGATTGCAATTACGAATGTGTTTGCAATGGTGGGCAATGAATCAGTATATATAAATAAATACCGTAACATCCTATTAATTTCAATTAAATAAATAATAATGAAGGGTAAAATGGTAATTTTGCTAAAAGGAACAAAATAGGAATTTTTATAAATGGCTGAATTAAGTGATGAAACTTACATCGTTGCATATAGCATACTTCTTCGATCAAGTTATAAAAACGTTAAGAAAGCATAAATTAGGAGGGAATTATAATTAAAAGAATAATTTGATTAAAAATGGGCCGATTAGGTCTAATCTCTCTTTAGCACCAAATAGGGTACTAATATTTTTCCCAACTCAAAAAGAAATGTATGCTCATTTCATTCTTCATCGGCTCGTTTCCTCAAAACAAAAGAATCTCCGGAACTAATTCCCCGATCTAAAATTACCCAACTAAATCTTCATTATTTTAATCAAATTAGAGCCTAAAGGAAGCCGATTGAAGAGAGCAATAAGAAGATACAAAAATCAAGGCATCCCGTTGGATTTGGAGATAGGACTAATTTGGACAATGTAAAAGAAGAGGGGTTCCATTAAATTTTGCAATAACTTGGTTAGTCTGTGAGCGTGAATGTAACGAACGGGTCTTTCGACCCCCGAAAATCAACACTAATACGTCCATTGTATTGCATGTCGAGTAATCAAGTGCTGGAAAGACCGATCGTTATGGGAAAGAAAGAAGATAAGAAGAAACTAAACAATCATAGAATCTCACAATGCAACGGAATAACATATATTAATTAATATAATTCTTTACAAAGTCATTTCCAAAATGATACATCTGAGTCATACTAATACAAATTCTACCTTAGGACAGTTATAATAGCATATCCCTATCTAACTGATACATAGATCATACATACATACACAACGGAAATAATGACTAGTTAATAGTAAAGCCACCTGCTCTAGCTCCTCCAAAATGCAGTCGTGAGAAACCTGGATCTTTTGGCTACTCGTACAAATTTGAGTATCCAAGGGTTTTAGGGAAAGAAAATAGAGTTAGACATGAGTCTGGTGTGAGTAAACTCAAACAACTGAATTATTTCTTTTAAAACACTTTTAAAATCAAAGGTATCTCATAACACCTCGTCGCACATAAACACGGACGAGTTTTTACCTTGCGATAACCAAAACACTTTTATAGAAAGCCAGTGATATTATAATAATGTTAACGGTTCAAGTAAACTATGAATATAGCTGAAATGTTTGCATCTCACATTTCAACATAGTTGGGTACATCTAAAACTGTAAAGGCATGTATTGGAGAATGGATTCCATACTATGACAAAGTAAGGAACTACCTTTCGATGGTACATCTCTAGATAAAATGCACCGGAGTCTGACAAGAATATCTTTACCCCTGCCACACAGGACTGGCCTACCACTTGACTAGCAGTACCGAATAAGATCACTCCACTTTGGGCTCCGAAGCATACATGAGTAGATAATAATCGATCTAGATTTGGATGCCCATACTCGGATGGGAGCAACCCACATGGCCCTGCTGCATGCTCGATTTTTGTCATTTTCCGATTGATGAGGCTTGAGGCTACGTTTTATCTTTATTTAGCACTTCGCACTTGGAATTCTACACTGCCCTCCAGGCATCAATGCAATGCTAGCATTCGTCCATACAAGTTCATTCTAGGACCGAACGAAACCGAAAGCACTGCTTCTATTACATCCTTCGGGGGAATCCCTCCCAGGATTAATAGCAAATAGCCCTTGCACTTAAAGCTCTATCCCTGATTCAATATTGTTTAAGATGTCCTCAAGTCGAAATGCTTAAGTTGGATCGAAGTAGTTTTCGGATAACATATCTGACCTTGGTCTCTTCGAAACAACTTTCGAAAAATTTTCGATAAAAACAACCTCGGTTCCTTAAGAAATAAACAGACAAAAATAAGAGCGGAGATCACCTGCTAACCGTTAGTGGATAGATTTCCCTATCATTTATCCTAAAAGAATAAAACGAGATTTATATGCATAATAGAACATCATCGGGGATGATTGTGCCATATAACTCACATGTTTCTCCTAGATATTTTCGAAGTTACGTTTTGGTCCAGGTTTGATAGTCGGTTATTTAACTATCAAATAAACAATCATTCAAACATTGATTTAATTCCATA
The DNA here is from genome assembly GCA_030737815.1 of Allium fistulosum. NCBI lineage: Eukaryota > Viridiplantae > Streptophyta > Magnoliopsida > Asparagales > Amaryllidaceae > Allium > Allium fistulosum. The sequence goes on from CM060902.1 coordinate 304,914,802, forward strand.
TGGGATCCACTAAGCCGTTATTAATTTAATCTTTAGTTAATAAAATCAATTTATAAAACTTGATCAAAAGAGCTTTACACAACACTATTTCCAAAACCCTTACTTCCCCATTTTACTTGGAAAATATTTATACTTAACTTAGGGTTATAAGTATATTATCAAAACATTTGGAAAATTCCTCTTTCAAATTTCTTTTTGAAAACATCATGTGATGGCCTGGAATTTTCGACCTCCGAAAATCGACATCAATACGTCCACTGTATTACATGCCGAACAATCGAATGCTGAAAATACCAGATCGTTAGGGAAAAGAAGAAAGAGGTAGAAGAAGGAAATAGAAATAACAACACAAAATCTCACAATCGTAGAGGAACAATATATAATGGATAACAACTGGTCTTTATACAAAAAGAACTATAACTGTTTTTATACATTACATCATCAGAGTACAACACAAATCAATAGCACAATACTTAACAGTTATAATAACTTGTCCTCACAAAAGCTGAATATACAGCCTATAAGACACAACAGAATATAAATCAGATACGTGAAATACGCCTTTACCATCCAGCTCGTCTTCTGAGCTCCATAGCATCCTATCTTGAATCTGTAATACTCGGTCTGACCCGAGCATTATAATAAAATAACACCCGAGTCAGTCTGGAAAACCAACGTGAGAAAACACACTTAATTTGAATTATTAAAGTTTCAAAATCCTTTTGAAAATCAAAGGTATCTCGTAAGACCACGCCACAAATAAACACGATGGATTTTTACCTTACGATAACCAATACATTTCATATCAAATCCTCTGATATTATAATAGTGCCAAAGTACAAATACTTATTCAAATAGCTGAAATTGTTACATTAATTAAATTCCAGCATACTAGGCTCTACAATCAAAACTGTAAAGGCACGTATTGGAAAATGGATTCCATACGAATGACTAGGCACTGGGGTACCACCTCTCACAGTACACGTCTAGAAACAACGTACCGAGGACCACACCGAGATCCCCTGCCACACAAGACCAGACCATCCCTAACCTGGATAGACCGAATATGCTATCACCCCGGGTGTTCCCACCCTTTCCGAGCTCCTTCCATAATCGTAGTAATAATATCCGAGGGTATCTAGAAAGGTGATAAACATACCCTAATTGGGTGCTACCCACTTAGCCTTGCTGCATCTCCCCTGCTTTTCAGTCATTCCCGGTTGATGAGGCTAAAGGCTACGATTACCTTTTTAAGGAATTTCCACTTAGAATGCTCATTGTCCTCCAATGACAATGTACCGATAGCATTCATCCATACAATTCCTTGCACTTCACTGCTCCATCTTCGACTCCATGCTCTTGACTTCATTTCGAAAACGTACTTGTTGGATCGGAGTGGTTTTCGGATAACTTATCCGATCCTGGTCTCTTCGAAACAACGTCGATATTTCCGGTAAACTCAACCCCGGTTCTTTAGAAAATAAATATACGAAAATAAGATCGGAGATTACCTCCTAACCATTAGTGGACGGATTTCCTTATAACGTCCTATAAGAACGAAACGAGTTTATACGTACAGTATAGCACCTCGAACGGTAACTGTACCATATAATTCCCGTATTTCTCCTAGATATTCCCAAAGTTATATTTTGGGTCCAGATTTGATAGTCGGTTATTTAACTATCAAATAAACAATCATTCAACCAAATATTCCATTTTTCCACTGAATAACTACAAATCTCTTTTTAATTTAATTTTAAATAAATTAAATCTCTTTATCCAAAATATATACTTATCTTATCGAATTTAGTATATTCATAAAAACTATTTCTTTTTCAAAAGAAATTTTTGAAAGCCTTTAAAATAATTTGGAAAGTACCACTACGGTATCAAACCATAGATTCACAGCTCAATGGTTATGTCTCTATCCCAGAGAAATTCAAGACTTAATTGCAAGCACTCAGTGCCTCCGATTTCGCCATGCGAGTATACCAATACTCCCCAAAAACTTTGTTTTAATTTTTTTTAAAAAATAATACTTATGAAATTTCTATAATAATTTTCCAAAGTTAAACTCTAGGTAAACTACTTTTTAAATAAAAGTTATTATATAAATATTAATAGTTTGTCCTTTGAAAATAATAATACTGATTAATTCTTAAATAAAAATTGACTTACTATAAACTAGCTGAACCAATATTTAAATATACTTTAAACTATTTAAACAACTAAATAATTATTTTTCTGAAATATTCTTAAATTATAATTTCCCAGTTAATACTTAAAAATCCTCCCTTTTTAAAATAAACTTAACTTTCCAGGAAAAATATATTTCCAACTCCAATATAGCCAGTCTAATTATTTATAAATCCCTCTCGATTTGCTTCCAGTTTGATTTACGTTTCAATTCCGTAAATTTCATTTTCACATTTCTAAAAATAAAAATAAAACTACTATTTATTTTAAAACAATTACCCATCTCCTTATAAATTCCCACCGTGAATTTATAATTTCAAATTATCCACTGATAATTACCTCACTTTATTTTGTAAACTTCATTTATAATTTCCATAATCTCATTTCCCGTTTATCACTGTTTTCACCACGCTTCATCGATTTTAAATCGATTTTCTAATTTAAATTCCATTTTAAATTAATTTCTTAGTTAACCCAAATTTATCCCAAAACCCTCTAATTTCAAATTCACTTCCTTTTTATGATTTTAAAATCTGGAACATAAATTTCATTTTTTTTATTTTCAAATTTCCCTTTTTATTTTCCCAAACTATTTAAATCTCAAATTTAAAAATAAGTTCTTTTATACTTAAACAATATTGCTTAAGTACTTATTTTTAAAAACCCTTTTATTCATATTTATTCAAAAAAATCTCTATTTTTCCATACTCTGGAATTATTAAATAGGATTTTAAAATCAAACTATTTATTTCTCCCAAATTCATTACTTTTAATTTATCCAACTTTACTATAAATATTCTACTTTAAAATTCCTTTTCTATTTTCCTTTAAAAGATTCAATATTCATATTTATGATATTTTAAAATGCCAAAAATATATCCGGCAATAGCATAACATCCAATAAATTCAATTTCCAATATAATCTATCACAGATTATTCAAATAAATCATATCACTGAATATGAAAATAATTTCAACATTTTGAGGAATCGCATTAGATTCCTCGAACCTGTTTCCCTACATCCACAGATGTTAATACAGTACAGAAATACCAATCCCACATCGAGGGGGATATCGTGGTATATAGGGTCATTCGCTATTATGCGGGGTGCATAGGGTCTCATACGCTATATATATGCGGGAATATCAATCACTCCAATATATATATATATACACACACATACTACTATATATAATATCACATCCAATTGTTAATAATTTTTCAATTTCAAACCAACAACCAATAATTAATTTTAACTATTTAAAATTAATTGCAATATTCCAATTTGAGTGAGATTAACTCACTTTGATTTTCTGCCGCTTTTGCGTTCCGTTTCTAATAGGATCCGAACGCGTTTGAAATTATCTAAAAATTTTAGAAGTTCCAAATTCATCCAAACTAGTTTTATTTCGAAGCTATCTTTACCACGATCGCTACGCAAAAAGTTTCGACCACAACGAACCTCGTATGCATGAGATATAAAATTTATAAGTTCATCGGTATTTAAATTTATAAAAACAAGTTAATTATATTTAATAAAACCCATACCCTATAAAACAGAGCCCGACCCAAAACTATTTCTTTCTCTTCCCAGATGCTTCGAACTTCCTAAAGCCAAGAAACGTGCATGACCACCATATCACGCGTGCACGCATCCCCACACTCGACAATCCTTCGCAGCGACTTCACCATCGAACCTCTCTTCAACTGCTCATAACGACTATCGCCTCCACGCCTCGCCAGCTCCTCTAAATCGAAACGCGGCCTCACCCTTAAGCCGTACGTCGACCATCAGGTCGCGGCCCTAAAACTTCACCGCACACTGCCAAAAATCGCTCGTAGCTGCCATATACCACGACGAACTCAAAAATGCCCTCGAAATCTCCCATCGATCAACATAGAAATCAATTTTTCAAGCCCTAGAAAAAAAAACGCCCACGACACTTAAGTCGATCCACCAAAATTTGACGCCGCACCATATAAGAGGCATATCGGATCGAAGAGGATGGAGAAACTAGATTTTTAAAATTGATTGTAGAATTTTTCGTTGAGTATACGAAGAGAGATAAATTTTCGAAGCTTGCATACTTTTTTTTTCTTCTCTTCGGCTTTACTATTTTGAAATGGAAGAGGGAACGTGGCTTTTAAAAATAGAAAAGATGCCTTGTGTGTTTGAGATGGTTAGTGTACAGTGATTTGAAGAGAAAGGAAAAAGTTCCGATGTGAAAATATTTGTCAAATCAATTATATATATATATTATTTAAAATTTTAAATCGTCTCGAATCCGTAGCTTAAAATTTGACCTCCAATCGAGACGTGCCACTTGGCTTTTATAATGTTATACCCTTATTCTGAACGCAAAGGAAAAGGTTTCAAGTCCTAATTCGATCGTATGAAGAAGAAAGCTTTTTGGACCGAATTATTATATTAAATTTTCGATATAAATTCAGTGCGTTTATACCGTACGTCCAAACAATAACTCCAAACACTACGAAATTTGAAATCCGATAATAATACACTATTACAGATCCAATAGAACTGGTTTCGTCGAATTCCGAGACTATGCCTCGGAAGGCTATTTTTGAATGTCAATTTAAACGATTAATTTTTAAAACTGAACAAATCACTGTTAAATTCAATTTTAAAATTTTTATTATCTTCACTATTATCAATATAAATTTTATAAGCTTTTAAATTATTTTTAACAAGCTTAAAACTCAAGATTTTATATTTTACCCAATTTCCAATTATTAAATTAAATAATCAAATTATCCAATAAATAGTTATATTTGAAATTCAGGTTAAAAATTAACTTTTAAATATTTAAAATCAATTAAATATTCAAATTTCAAATATCCAATATTCTGGGTCGTTACACATTACTTACTATAAACCGATCCACTTATCCTTTATAAAAGTTCCCTTTTAAAAGCTCCCTTCACATTTAAATACCTTTATAAATTTCCAAAATCAATTTATAAAATACTTTTATAAGTCTACAAGTCAATTTACAAAACCTCTTTACAAACTTCTAAAATCATTTATAAAACATTTCCCTATTAAAAACTCCTTTGATAAACCTCCTTTACGAAAAATCCTTTAAATATCTTTTGCAACTCATCCTTTTAAATCACTTTAAATAAAACTTTTTACTTAGTAAAACCCATTTTTATAAACAAGTTATTATTTATAAATACCTTTATAAAATAATAATATAACTTGAAAAATCATTTATAAACCTTAATCCTAAACGGATTAAAGAATTAGAGCTAATTTAAAACCATACTTTATAATTTCAAAAGGAGGCTTAGCAAACCTAATGATAGTAATTTATGTTACCATTTAACATCAATTTCACTTTCAAGTCACTTAACCATTTGTTTACATAAGCCAACACATATGTAAATGCAATTCATATCCAAATCAGGGAATAACATGTCAATACAACTCAACTAGCATATACATGTCCAAATAACATAATAGCAGGATGGTGATTTTTCTTATTAAATAAATGTCCAAACAATTCACTACTTATAGCAAAATGGGAATTTATTCTACTAACATATGTCCATAAAATCAACAACCAATTTATAACAGAACGGAGAATTATTATGTTATTCTATGTCCACAATAATCAAACAATTATATTATAGCGAAATGAGGATTTATTCTACTATTAGATGTCCAAACAATTCAATCAATCAACATTATAACTCATCCATAGTCATATGGTTTCTTAATGGTATCGACACTTGAATATCTTGTATTCAAAACCAGTTTTGAAAAAAAAGAAGTCCCATTAAAACAAGGGTAAGTTTGGCTCACATCCCTAATAAGTTTCAAAATAAACAAAACATCCTTCACATACAAAACTTACATTTCTGCCCCCTATTTTCAAATTCGCGCAAGCAAAAATACACAAATACCCTTTATGTTTTTAACATTTCAAACGCGTATAACTTTATGTACAAAAACCGGATCAACAAACCGTTTTCACCAAAAAATCACAAATTTTATGATCTTCGAAATGAGATCCATTGTTGATACCAAAAATTCATATTTGTAGTAAAGTTGCAATTATTTCAAATATTTGCAGACAATTCAGCAAATATTGAACATTTTTGATTTTATTTTCAAATTTATAAAAATTGCAAAAAATGCAGATATTTCTGCAACTATATAGTATATTTGCAGAAATGTCTGCAACTATTGGGTATAGTTGCAGAAATTTATGCAACTATATTGTATAGTTGCAGAAATATCTGCAACTATTGCGTATAGTTGCAGAAATTTCTGCAACTATTGCGTATAGTTGCAGACATTTCTGCAACTATTGCGTATAGTTGCAGAAATTTCTGCAACTATTGCGTATAGTTGCAGAAATAACTGCAACTATTGCGTATAGTTGCAGAAACTATTGCGTATAGTTGCAGTGCATTTCTGCAACTATTGCGTATAGTTGCAGAAATGTCTGCAACTATTGCGTATAGTTGCAGAAATTTCTGCAACTATCGCATATATTTGCAGAAATTTGTTGTGATTATTTATAACTGCAAATATTAAAAATATCATATTTCAATAAAAAAACTTGATTCGTCTTCAATTTAATTACAGTTTTCCATTTAAATCGAAAAATAAGAAGAAGAATTAGAGCTCGACATTGAAGCGCAGGGGTAATTTGGGGAATAAATTAGCGGAAAACAGAAATAGGGATGTAGAAAATATGTTTTTTATGACAGAGATCTGCTGTGATATTAAGTTTCGTTTTAAGGATGTGTGACTAATTTTCACTTAAAACAATTTGATTTCTGGAAAAACAAAGAATTTAAAACTTAAAACTACCTTTAAAAATAATTAATAATAATTTAAGCTCTTATTAAATCATAACTAATCTTTATCAATTCTTTACTTAATCTAATTATAAATTAAGAAATAATAAAAATTTAAATAAATAATTAAATATTAATTGACTATTAAATAAATAATTAAACCCTAATTAATGCTTTATTAATTATGAAAAAATTAATTTAAAACTTCAATAATAATTAAATATTAATTAATCTCAATTAAATAATAAAATAACCTTTAATTAAAACATAAATAGTAAACTAAATCTTAAATAAATAATTTATTATAATTTAAAACCTTAATTAATTTAAAAACCTTAGTTAATTTAAAAATAACTAAACACTTAGATTAATTAAAAAAATAAATAATTGACCTTATATTTGATTGATAATTAATTAAAAATCAATCATAAACTTACTAATAATTGATTAAAAATTTATCTTACTTTTAAAGGATAATTAATCAGTACTAATCTTTATTTAATTAAGATTAATAAACCTTGTTTAATACTTAACTAGTTATTAATTACCAAGCTTGATTAATTAATAATTAATTATTAAAACTTAATTTACTTTCTAAAACATTTTATTAAGTTTATAAAACTTTTCCCAAAAATATATTTTATAGTATGAAACCGAATTTTCAAAAAACGGACTTTTATCAAAACTGCATCCATAGCGATTATCGCTATGGATGTCATAACTTGCAAATGTTTTGGCTTCTCTTTTTGAAAACTTAACAATAGAAAGCTTAATAAATTTTCAAAACACAATATAGATAATTTGAAACAAAGTTTCTAACTTTAAAATCGATTTAGATTACAAATCAAAACTCGTAATCTACCAAAGGATTCTTCATCGATAACCAAATCTAAGTGTTAACTTTTCTTAGCATAACAACCACATAATTATGTCCATAACAACTTATACATACCGCAAACCCAAAAAAATAAGATCAAACTTTTACATCATTGACAAAAATCTAGACTTCACTTCAAGCATACATTAACTTAACCACAAGCATTCACATATATAAGCAACATACATATGCATCAAACCCATACAATAATCCAACCAAAAAATCAACTTATTTTATCACCCAATAGTCAATAAATATAAAGGTAACAAATTCCCAAAAATTAAGAAGTTTACTCACCAAAATTTTGCAAAACTCTTTTGAAAACTTGAAATACTTTAGAACTTGCAAAGCTTGAAAAACCACAAAATCAACTCGAAAATGGATCATCTTTGCCTCAACTTTTGGCCATGTTACTCTCGGAATTTGAAAATGTGGTCAGAAGAAAAGTTCTTGGAAATTATTTTTTCTAAAATTTCGAAAAAAGATTCACTCAGTTTGACTTTCTTTTGAGGGAGATATGGTCAAAAAAATAAGAGGTATTTTCGGACTTGAAAATATGGATCTGAAAATGAGTCAGAAAGAAATGTATTTTTGACCCAAAACTGTTCGAAAATTGAAAAAGTTGTTCAAATGAAAGTTGTAGCCACTGAAATTATATATGGTTTAAAAATAATAATTTCTCCATTTGGTTAACAGATGAGGAAGATATGATAGAAGGAAGAGAAGGAAAAATTGAAGAAGTGGAAGGCTATTTATAAGCAATAGAAAATGTAAATTACTAAACTACCCTTTGTCCTTTGCCCTCCAGTGATCCATTGCCACCTCACCTAGCTTTCCATATCATCATGAACCAATGGCTTCCATATGTCCCCCTCACTTCTTTCCACACCAACATGAAATTGCACTTGAGTTGCCAAAGTGTCAAATCATGTTTAAGTATGTTTCTTAAAGCATTTTCAGTATTTACATGTATGTACTTAAGTATATATACCTTTGGATATACTATTATACTCTAACTTATTTATATTCTGAATGTGTATAAACTTATACCAGAGTTTACAACGTTTTCGATAACTTTTTGCTGGCGAAAAGTCAAAAATTCGGAAAACGAATTCCGGTCAAATTTTCGACCTTTCTTCGAACTAAATATTTTTGTACACAAATTTGGAAAACTATTTCACCACCATTAATTATTATTTAAAAGACTTTTATTTTTATTATAAAACCTGTATATTGAATATTTAAAATTAATTAAATATTCGCAAACCAAAGTAGTGAAATTCCAAGTCGTTACAGTGAATCTATTTACTTTGTTATATTGTACCATATATGCATCTATTTCATCTTTATAGCCTATGTTAGGTTAATGAACATAGTTGATATGAATAAATCATGGATATTTACTGAATTGAAATATTGGAAATTGATATTTGGGTTTGAAATGATATTTATCCATTATGCTGAAATTAGAACTTCGTTGATAAAGGAGGAAGAAAACGAATATGAAGAGCAAATATAATTAAGTACACCTATGCCATTAAATAAAATTAATGTATGGATTCAAAAGGAATATGAATTCGACAAATATAAAAATTATAATTATTATTTTGGAAATGGGAAGAATTACAATAATGATAAGGAGATGTAAGAAAGTATTACATTGAAATCAATATAACTACGGCTAATAGAGGGTGAATAAAATGAAATAGGCCAATTAAATAACATACAAACATGGTAAATTGTTTATATAATAGTAATAGGAGACATATAAAGTCCAAATGAAATAAGATGTAAAGAGATACTGAAATACTCAAGCAAAAGGAGGGAAATGCATAACACCAATAAACCAGACATCTTAAAATAAAACCAGGTGTTTGAAACTTTATATATGAAAATAAAAGATAAATAGTAGAAATTTCACCTATTTTAAATGTTCTAAAATAAGGTTCAAACATTTGAAAAATTAGTTTATGCTTTTGAATTAGAGAGTTAGGTGTCTGAAATTAATAATATAAAGCAGAATAGAACACATTCAAAAGCTGCCTTTTAGACATCTGAAACTAGAATTCGAACATTGAAAATAATGATCAGGCATCAGAATCTGAAATCAGATGTTTGACGGAAAAATACCATCAGGTAATCAGAGGTCTGAACATTAAATCTAGACATCTAAGATAAATTCAGGCATTTGAATTTGTTAGTTAGATGTTTGAACATCTGTAGGAAGCAAAAACTGAACCAGGACCTATAGGGGCAGATATAAATGTTCAAGGACACCTATCCTAATTGAATAGAAACATTAAGACTTTGAATGATGTTTACATGTGTATAAGGTTGTTGGGGATTTTGCGGTTCGAGACAAATTTGATGGCGATTGCGATGAAGATAATGCTGTACTTCCGACTTCAAGGATCTATGGAATAGATTCTTTCAGACAATAGTTCAACCCACCAAGTACAAACGGGTTATCGAACTATCGACTTTCAGGATTCAATGAAGCCCTATAACAGCAAAATCGGATTCAAAGTTTGTACGCCTTTGATCTGACCAAGAACACTTTAGCAATGGTTTCGGATGATGCAATTTGTATAGAATAGAATGAAGAGGAAGAAGAGAGCAATTCTGCGAAGTTTTCTGAGTTTGCAACACCTTGGAGGCAGCACAAAACAGAGTAATGGCGACGGAGTTCTGGCGTCGCAAAACTGCTTTGTGAATAAGAAGAATCATAATTTTTAATTACTCTCAACGATTTCTGGGCGTCACTATTTATAGTGGTAGAGCGGTGCCTATTCGCCAAGCGTCACAACCATTTGCAATGGTCGCGTCTATTCATTTTGTAACGGTCGCGTCTATTCATTTTGTAACGTTTTAAAAAAACGTTACAATTTCCCGCCATTAATTCAAGTTTAGAAATTTCGGATTTTGGGTCCTTAACGGGCTGAAATCCGATCCGTTACTGTTTACATATGATCCAAAAATATTTTCGGATCCGAACCCGAAACCCGACCCGACCCGGTTTGGTTCGGTCGGACGGACGGCGGCGGCGCGCGTGTGGTGTTGCATGACTTCTCTCCTCACAACAAAACAAACACGTGGGAGCCCCAAGGCCCCAACATCCACATGAGAAAACTATATTTATACAAACATTTTGTATAACTTTCTACCATGTGGGACTAATATCTCTTCATCCTTTACTTCTTCTCTTCCAAATCAAAACCCAAAGCCCCAAAAATTGTTTGAAAATTTTACAACAATCTCCCCAATTTTCAAAATAAGAAAAATTAAAAATAGGATGGCTGCATGACTAGAGTGACTTCCTACATACCCAAGTGGGATCAAGCCTATGTAGTTCTAAGATAAAGTTTTGCATCATCGTGAAAACCAACACATAAATAAAAGGTATCTTTTGGATTTGAACCTTTACTTAGTGTAAACCATTCAAAGCCTTATCGAGATTCTATGGTGAACGAATCTTGAACCAAGTATCCCTAATGATAAAACCGGAACAATCACACATGTTGATTTCCTTAGGTAAAGTGTTCTGTATTGCTCAGCACGTTAATGGCCATGTGCTTAAATCCTGGTTCATGAGTCTACTTAGAAAGCGGTCTTACTTTCTTATGAAACGGCCTGATTTCCATACTCATATAGGTAAGTCTCTTAAGGTGTTTCTACGATTCACCTTTTAAGGTTTCTAGACTTATTAAGGATATATATCCATCTTTTGTTCTTGCAGAATCAAACACTAAATAATATGGGATTATCGATTTAGTGTTCCATAATCATTCTCTTAACTTGTTGGTACCCATTGAACTTTGTCTATCCTTTTCAAGACATAAGTTAGGTTTCTGTTAAGGATGATCAACCTTCATTCACAGACCTTAGTCCCATTTCTTGTGACTTTATAGAAACCATTGCCTTTGGAAGACTCTTCGTAAGTGGGTCAGTCAAGTTTTTCTTCGTTTCTATGTAGTCAACAGTTATAACTCCTCGTTTGAGTAACTGTCTCACCATTTGATGTCTTAGACTCACATGTCTAGACTTTCCATTATATGTCTTATTAGACACATTGTATATCGTTGCTTGACTGTCACAGTTAATCAAGACTGCTGGAGATGGCTTCTTCCATAAAGAGATTTCCATTAATAAATTCCTAAGCCATTCCGCTTCTTTACATGCATCTGCTAATGCAATCAATTCTGACAACATTATTGAGTCAGAAATACAGGTCTGCTTCTTGGAAGCCCAAGACACAGCATTGCCTCCTAATGTAAAGATCCATCCAGTCGTAGACTTGGATTTGGATTCTACATTGTTCCAGGTTGCATCACTATATCCTTCTATTACAGCAGGATATCCTTTATAAGATAAACCATATTCAATGGTTCCTTTCAAATAAGCTAAAACTCTGGAAATAGCTTTCCAATGTTCGAAACCTGGATTACTCGTAAATCGACACAATACACTTATAGCATGTGCGATGTCTGGTCTAGTGCAATGCATAGCATACATAAGACTCCCAATAATACTGGAATACTCTAGTTGAGAGATAGTACGTCCAGTGTTCTTTTCTAATTTAATACTAGGATCTAAAGGAGTTGGTGCTGGTTTGTCATCGTAATGACCATACTTTTGTAGGAATTTATCTATGTAATGAGATTGAGTTAGTAATAACTCCCCCTCTTTTCTAATAATTTTAATTCCCAAAATTACATCAGCCTCTCCTAGATCTTTCATATCGAATTTAGAAGACAGAAAATTTTTAGTTTCATTCACACATGATATATTGGAACCAAATATTAGCATGTCATCAACGTATAAACATATTATAACACTACCATTGTTATCCGATTTGCTATAAATACATTTATCAGCATCATTAACAATGAATCCATATGATAGTGCAACTTTATCAAATTTCTCATGCCATTGCATGGGAGCTTGCTTCAGGCCATAAAGAGATTTCACTAATTTGCAAAAAAAAATTTCTTGGCCTGGGGTTTTGAAACCTTCAGGTTGTTCCATATATATCTCTTCTTCTAAATCACCATTTAGAAAAGCAGTCTTTACATCCATTTGATGTATGACTAATTTATGAATTGATGCAAGTGCAATTAAACAGCGTATAGAAGATATGCGAGCAACTGGAGCATATGTATCAAAGTAATCTACTCCATGTCTTTGCTTATATCCCTTAGCAACTAATCTGGCTTTAAACTTATCAATGGATCCATTTGTATTCAAATTTTTCTTGAATATCCATTTACATCCTATAGGTTTAGCACTAGGAGGTAAATCAGTTAAAACCCAAGTTTGGTTTAACAGTATGGAATTCATTTCATCATTGATAGCTTCTTTCCAGAAATTGGAATCTCTAGAACTCATAGCCTCAGAATAAGTTTTGGGATCGTCATCGACGTTCATTACATATTTAGTCACATTAAGGACTTCGTCCTTACTGCCTTCTACAAGATATATAATGAAGTCAGGACCATAGTCCTTCTCTATTCTCGCTCTTTTACTTCTCTGTTGTTCAGTACTATTATCTGGTACTGATACTTCCTTGCTGTTTTGAGCATGAGCATAATCATCGTCATTGATATCATTAGCCATACTAGGTTCTGGACTAGATGATCTCAATGGGATCTCAACAGTTTGATTTTCAAAAATTCTACATCTACAGATTCTATAACTTCTAGGGTGTCAAGAATAAGGAATCTATAAGTTATACTATTAAGTGAATATCCTATGAAAACACATTTAAATGCTCTATTTCCTAACTTTGGTTGTTTAGGGTCTGGTTTTCTAACATATGCTAAGCAACCCCAAACTTTAAGTTTAGTTAGGTTAGGTTTTCTATTAAACCATAATTCATAAGGGGAAATATTATTCTTTTTAAGTGGTACTCTATTTAAAATATAACATGCAGGTAACATAGCATCACCCCATAGGTTGTAAGGTAAATTAGAGCTTATGAGCATGGCATTAACCATTTCTACTAAGGTTCTATTCTTCCTTTCAGCAACACCATTTTGTTGTGGTGTATATGGGGCAGTACATTGGTGAACTATACCTTGTTGTTTACAAAACAAGGTGAATTCATTTGAGAAATATTCACCACCACGATCTGAATGTAATATTTTAATTTTAACTCCTAATTGTGTTTCGACCTCTGCTTTGTAAATTTTGAATTTATCAAAAGCCTCATCTTTAGTTTTCATTAGATATATACATGTATATATATATATGCATATCTAGTATAATCATCAATGAATGTTATATAGTATTGGTTACCACCATAGGTGATATGACTTTTTAAGTCACCCACATCACTATATACCAAATCAAGCAAACCAGTTTTCCTTTCTACGGATTTAAAGGATTTTCGGTGTATTTTTGCTTGAACACATATTTCACATTTAGAGATGGTATCGAAATCACAATCAGAAATTAATCCTAATTTATGTATATTTTTAATGGAATTATAATTAACATGTCCTAATCTACCATGCCATAAATTAATAGAATCAACAATATAAACAGAAGATTTATTTATTAGATTCAACTTAATCATGCCGTTACAAGAGTATCCCTGTCCAATGAATCTACCATTCTTAGACAACACTAGCTTATCAGACTCATACACCATCTTGAATCCTCCTTTGTTAAGAAAGTATCCAGAGACCAAATTCTTACACATATCAGGTACATAAAATACATTTACTAATGTAAGAACTTTTCCAGAGGTGAAAAGAAGTTCTATAGTGCCTTTTCTCAGAACTTTACTTGGAACCTTATTTGCTCCAGTAACTTCGTCGGCTTCTCCTTTATTTTCTTCGTAACTCTTGAAAAGATTACGGTCTTTGCAAATATGAATGGTTGCTCCAGTATCGAACCACCAATCATTATCATTGCCGCTAACGGAGTTTGCCTCTTGCACTACAGCCACAAGCGAGTCTTCGACCACATTCACTTTTTGTTGTTTCTTCCGCAGACGGCAGTCTCGGGCATAGTGGCCAGGCTTGTTACAAAAATAACAAGCACCTTTCTTTTTGTTGTTGGTTTTGGAATGATTTTTCTTCTTAAACTGTGTCTCATTCTTTGGCTTTAACGAATCAGTAATTTCAACATTATTTGCCTTAGAATGGGACTCAGTTTGCGGATTATCATCTAGATCGCGTTTGCGAGAGTCTTCTTCAATACGAAGACGACGCTGTAAACTGTCTAAATTATAATCCGTTTCCGCATGCTTCATCTTTTTCTTATAATCATTCCAACTATGCGGAAGTCTCGAAATTATAACTCCAACAACAAAAGATTCAGGGAGATCAATTCCAGCATCTTTAAGTTGATTCACCAACAGCAAGATTTCGCTTACTTGTCCAATTATGGACTTATTGGTGACCATTTTGAAATCCATAAAATTAGAAATAAGAAACCTTTTATTACTTGCCTCGGATATGCGGTACTTATTCTCCAGTGCAGCCCAGAGTGCCTTCGCTGTTTCCAAGGTCCTATGAGCATTGTAGACTGGGTTAGATAGCGCATTCAGAATATGGCCTCTGCATAGAAAATCGTCCTCTTTGCGCTTTGCACGTCTAGCCTTTAGACCAGCATCATCCTTATCAGTTTCCTCCGGGATTTCTTCCAAGTCATCTTCCAAAATGTAGAACAACTTGACGGTGACCAAGAAAAATTTCATCGTCTCTTGCCAACGAGTGAAATTATCGCCATCAAAACGCTCTAATCGAGATAGATGCTGATTCATAACTTGTAGAGCGCTCGAACCTTCCATGGTTGAAGAGTATTGTCTGAAATTTATTGGGGATTTTGCAGTTCGAGACAAATTTGATGGCGATTGCGATGAAGATAATGCTGTACTTCCGACTTCAAGGATCTATGGGATAGATTCTTTCAGACAATAGTTCAACCCACCAAGTACAAATGGGTTATCGAACTATCGACTTTCAGGATTCAATGAAGCCCTTTAACAGCGAAATCAGATTCAAAGTTTGTACGCCTTTGATCCGACCAAGAACACTTTAGCAATGGTTTCTGATGATGCAATTTGTATAGAAAAGAAGTAAAGAGGAAGAAGAGATATTAGTCCCACATGGTAGAAAGTTATACAAAATGTTTGTATAAATATAGTTTTCTCATGTGGATGTTGGGGCCTTGGGGCTCCCACATGTTTGCTTTGTTGTGAGGAGAGAAGTCATGCAACACCACACGCGCGCCGCCGTCCGTCCGACCGAACCGGGCCGGGTCGGGTTTCGGGTTCGGATCCGAAAAGTTTTGTGACGCCTCCAAGGTGTTGCAAACTCAGAAAACTTCGCAGAATTGCTCTCTTCTTCCTCTTCATTCTATTCTATACAAATTGCATCATCAGAAACCATTGCTAAAGTGTTCTTGGTCGGATCAAAGGCGTGCAAGCTTTGAATCCGATTTCGCTGTTATAAGGCTTCATTGAATCCTGAAAGTCGATAGTTCGATAACCCGTTTGTACTTGGTGGGTTGAACTATTGTCTGAAAGAATCTATTCCATAGATCCTTGAAGTCGGAAGTACAACATTATCTTCATCGCAATCGCCATCAAATTTGTCTCGAACCGCAAAATCCCCAACAAAGGTAACGAGTTAATGATTGTTTTGAATAGATATCAATAAAAATAACTTGAAGTAAGGATATGATGATATGTTGATATTGTAAAGCACATCGGCATGAATATGATACGTTAACATTGTAAAGCATATAATAGTCAAACTAAGCTACGTGGGTGCACTAGTACACAATCTGTATGTTGCGTCGCCTTATTTGCGACGGTTTAGGTAAAAATAGTAGCAAATAGTGTAATATGCGACGGTTCTTTTTAAAAACCGTAGCACTTGATCTATAAGAAGCAGAAGAAAATTTAATAAAAACAATTTGCGACGATTTTGGTCTATAACCGTAGCAAATACGTTGTTATTTGTGACTATTATTTTCATAACCGTAGCAAATACCTACTGCAAATGCGACCCAAAAATTAAAAAATAATATGTGATAGTTGTATAATACAGTAGCAAATACATAAGCAAATTATGACCGTTATGCTTCAACTGTAGCAAACAAAGGTTGACTTTTCCAAGCCCACCCTAATTGAAATCCTGTATACCCTCCGCTTCTTTTCTTTCCCGCGTCATTTTTCACTAATTCGCTGCGCACAAAAAAACCTACCTCCTAAAAGTTTTAGATCTGGAAAATTTTCCTCTTCGGAAAATTCCTCTTCACCCAGAAACAAGTTAGGGACCTCATCTCTTCCTCTCTCTCCTCTACATGATACTCTTGAAGCTCAATCTGAAACCCTAATTCCCTAATCCATTTCAATCGATTGCGAACGAAAAAAACAAAACACGCACGACTAAATCGAGTCGCGACTTGGGCTTTGGGAAGGAATCGACGACATTAGGTAATGGTGGAGTGACCTGGAATGCGTGCGAGGATGAGTGGCGAGGTGCGGTAGACATGCAGTAGAGATTGGGCAGGCGATATTGGGATGTCGCAGCCATGGTGTGGGTGGTTATTGAGACGACCGTCGACGGTGGTAGCAGCGGACGACTGTCAACAACAGGAGCGGTGCTAGGAGGTGAGTGTTCAAGCGATGATGGTTGAGCGTGTACTGCTGTTGAATGACGTTGATTGAGGAACTACGGTTGCTGGTGGTGGTTGGAAGAGCCGAAGTCTGATCAACAAAGAATTTTCTAAGCATGTTTGTTTGGTATTGGATTCATGAAATAGGTAGGTGATATGGGGTACTTATTAACTTGAATATAACCGATTTATTTATAACACTATAGCAGCACTTTGAATCTTCAAGCATTTACACAGAAATTTCACAAAGTGAATTACTCAATGCAAAACAAATATCTTCTTACAATATTAACGTCCAGCAATGTAACCATACTACGAGACATCAAATATCTATCCTTATGACCTCACAATTTAACTTTAGTCATAGCACGAAACATCAAAATAATTATTTTTATTATTATGGTATTCAAAAGAAAAAAAATTAAATATATAATCAATCGAATTTATCTATTCCTCGAAAAATAGTAATACCAGAAACCGTAAGTTGATATATCACAATTATGCGAACTAGAAATTACTCACTGCCCAAAATCATCAACCCATCAGGAAACAGGGCTGGCAGTAGGAGTTATCATGCGAATTTTATCCCCTTTCATATTCCTGAAATTAATAGGACAGAGATACGAAGATATGTACTATTCAAAAATGCCAAAACATCAGTAGGATGTAAAGCGATAATCTAAGTTCGCGATCCCATGTACATAAAAAGGATAAACTTGTATTTGTGCAGGGTGGATTGAAATGGATTGACTGCGAATTGTAGGACGCAATTTCATGTTGATAGGCTATACAAGGTAACAGGATATTTAACATTTTGGCATTGAATTTCTATTGGAAAATCGTTCCGACTGATTTTTGTCCAGAGTGTCGATAACAACCAAAATCCCATAATTTGGTTGAGTACCTGAAACATGTGATACAAAAAAAAAACAGTAATATGTATCCTTCTTTTTGAAACGACGATCATTGTGCTTATGTTAATGGTTGTCGTGTGTACGATTCCAACTCAACATAATCATTTGAGACCATCAACATCTAGACAAACAACTGATAAGTCATTGTGAACTGTACACCGTGACTTTGTTTTTCTAGTAAAATGAGTTGGTTTTGCATAATGTGTTAGATTGTGTAAAGCATCACACATCAAAACACCACAAAATGAACAAACTGTTGACAAGTTAGGGTTATGGTCCATATGCTATTTGAAGCTGTGGCTTTGCGATAATACGAAACTCCAAGAATAGGTAATTTACCCATAAATGAAACATGGTCGGTATACTACGTGGCCAAAAAAAAAATCATAAAAAAGATCAGTTGAATCAAGCGCTTCATACAAACTTTTCTTCTCTTTCAAGTTAATTATGCAACTTCACTTCTGTTTATCCAAACTGGGATTGATTGGACCCATAAAGAAACATTGAGCACTGCAAACAAAACAGAATTCAAATTATCAGCACATCGTTTAAGTAAGACACTGTTTCCTTTTCTTTATTGATATAAAATGCTTAACTTAATTTGATTCATAAATTCTTTATCCAAAAAGAAATTAGAGCTTATGAAACAATGCCATCTTGGAATATGGTTGTTACTGAAGTCTGCTTCAATCAATCACTATACAAAAATGAGCTTTGGTGTGGCGAAAGGTAGCATTGAACCTTTACTGGGTAAAAATTGAAGTTCAATTTACGCTGAAAACATTTTATACTAAATTTTGGTCAAAGTTCTTATTTTTTACAAAAATATTTTACAAGTCTTTCCAGTTTACTTTTATTTTAAAAAAATACTACTTTTTCACTATCAATTTTTCCACTGCAATTGGTACAACAAACTTTTTAACTGCTATTGATATTTTTTAGAATGTGAGTGATTGTTCTCAAACCTAAAGCTGACCATTAGTGTTCTATGTGTTTGTTGTAGGATTTGCTTTTGTAAAACATTAATTGCCATTGTGTTTGAGTTTTAATATTAGTTGTTTTTATTCCCTTGTTAAGTTGTTATTTTGTTATCGTTCTATTTTTTCAAGAAGCTACCCCGAATTCTTACTAAGAGTGTGAGCGAGTACACTAACACATTCTCTATGATGGGTTAGAATTGTTGTTCACATTAAATAATTAATCTATGCATAATGCTTTTTGATAATTTCTTCTTAGAATTATATTTATTTTGCGGGGAGAGGGTTAGCTGCCCTTCTCTTGAAATCTGTATTAGTTTTCTAGAGCCTGTTATTGTCACTTGAACTTGCTAGCTGAAACACATTAATATTTACATAAGATGTTGGATTAGTTTAATTGCTACCACTGAAATTTCTTGTTTTCACCTTTTGATTAAAACTAGAGTCTAATTGTTTAACTTATGTTATACCATAAATATACGGTAATATGGTAAGTTTGTATGCATGCAGCTTGTTAACCACATTTAATTAAAAAAATTCTAATTGTTATTGTGATTGTTGGACATGTTAACCAGGGTTTGTCAAAAGGATCAAATGATGACCCAGATGAAGATTCTAGTATTGCTGTAAAAGGCAAAGGAGCAAGCATTCTGAAAGGACTAGGAGAGCTTTGGGATCAGTCACAATACGATGAAGAATATAATTTAAACAAGTTCTTAGCAAATTTTAATGGCTGACTTTTTGGATTAATCCCCTCGTGCAGATGTACAGTATATATGGAAGGGAGTGCAGTTTCTGTTTACCTTAGATTTTGGCAAGGCAACTTTTATTTTACTTTTTTTGATTTTGTTTCTTGTCTGTAAATTTCTATTTGTTTTTGCTTTTTGGGAAATTAACCAATAGAGGGACAAAGGGTAGGATCCTCTTGATCTTACTAAGATGGTTAATTCTTATTAAGATGGTTGTTCACATTTCTTGTTATTCTAACTTTTATTATTTAATATATAATTTTATTGCAGGAAAGCCTATAGATGATGGTGGGCTTACTGAAAAGGAGATTTTAAGGGCTGAAAGAAATTCGGGTGTAATTAGCAGTACATTGTGAGAAATACAGGTATCATATAAGCTCTAGCTTTTTCGTTGAAGTATATTGCGAGAAATTCAGGTATCATATAAGCTCTAGCTCTAGGTATCATATTAGCAGTACATTGCGAGAAATTCGGGTGTTCCTTCATTCCTTGGAGCATGATTCGCTTAATTCTGTCTTGGAGATCGATTACCTCTCTCTCTTTAGGACTTCTAATTTTTTTATATGTTTCGTTTAAAATAAAACAAAGCAAAACTTACACTATTTCAAATTTCCTACTCATTTTTATTGTTTTCATTTCAATGCTCACCATGCTTTCACAACTCTTTAAGCAGTGCATTGCCACTTTTATGATTTTCAAATGTGATGATTATTGCATATTCTTTTTGTAATGCTGATAGCTTGCATTGTAGAAACTTTGCGGGCTAGATAAGCTAGCTAACAACATTGTTCTACATGCTTCAAAGGCTACAACTACATAGCTCTCTCACTCCCTCCATGTTTAATTTGCTCATGCATATTTGTCTCATTTGTGCCTTGCCTTTTGCCTTTTGCACATAGTCTTGGACCCCTGCTTATGAGTTACTGGGAGCCATGTATCAAGTATCGATTAGGTGAGTATTTAATTTATATCAGATAAACTAAATAGGCGACACCCTGCTATTTATGTTAATTGATCTGCTGCATCCATGGAAGGAGACATCAGTAAACAGAAGACATAAAGCATGACCTTCATCAGTTTTTCTGAAGCCAGTCTTATTGCAAAGCATGAAATATCAGTGAAGACATATAGACTACAAGCAAGCCTAAGTGCTACCATGCATCCATTATCGATTAGGGGTGTGGTTAAATTATATCAGATAAAAATAATTTGGTGAAACTCTGCTATTTATGTTAATAGATCTGCTGCATCCATGCAATGAGACAGCAGCGTATAGTAGACGTATAAAATACAATCTTCATCAGTCTTTCTGAAGTCAATCTTATTGCAAAGCATGTAATATCAACGAAGACATATAGTCTACAAGCAAGCCAAATCGGATTAGGACAAAGAGATATACTAGATAACTGTCTTTGTCAAGTAATATACTAGATCGGGTATATTGCGATGTCGAACATTGAAAAAGCAATCAGATTAGGACAAAGAGATATAGTAGTTGCTTAGACCCGTTTCATTTAATTTGATACTATGCCTGGATCCAACAGTCAAGGTGAAGTCTGCCTTTCTTGATTTTTACACTGTTAAGGATCCATTTGGTCGATTTAGCAGGTGTTCTTTCTTCAAACTTTTTGTGTGATTTGTTGTAATTTTTCATAAAACATTTTTTGTCTTTACTACTACAGAGGGTTATCTAGATAGACGGGATCAATAAAAATTCAAATTATGACACTTGAAGTTATGCTTATACTTTATGAACACCAAAAGTTGTTTGCAAGCTTCAACCGTCATCATCAGCACACACCTTCAACAGTCATTAAAAGTTCTATAAATATTGTCGCTATTAGAGAAAACAAGATCATCTGAATGAACAAAGGCAATCACTATAGAAAGGTTTGTTCTATTTGATCACATTTTTTAATGTGGATATAGAAAATTTATGTGATGCCATGCAACGTATGGGGTTCACACCTAAATGATTTTCTCATCTAATAGGTCAATGATATGATAGAAATTGAACTAGCTTAATAAGCTGCTGTTTATTTGGAATATTTAGGGGTGGAAAATATGAAGAGGCATTGGAGAAATTCGAATCAGTACTGGGATCAAAACCAGAATACAACGAGGCTTCAATTGCAAGCTACAATGTCGCATGTTGCTGTTCTAAGCTCAATTAGGTGTCTATTATGTTCAAATGAAATTCAACATTATGTTTTAGTGAAATAAACTGAAATAAAAAATATACTTGTGTTTTTTTTTGCCTTGCAGGTGCAAGCAGGTCGTTCTGCACTGGAAGATGCAATGCAAGCAGGATATGAAGATTACAAGGTATGATATGATGCAAACTGCAACATTACATTGTTTACTATGAGATTTTAGACTTCATTGTTATTAATATGTTGAATGTAACAGAGGATTAGAACTGATCCTGACCTAGCTAACCTAAGAACTTCTGAAGAATTTGAGATACTATTGAAGAGATTCGATGAGTCATTTATCAATGAGAGTGCCATCAATTTGAAAACTGAATCAGGAAAAAGCTTTATGTGAGCTTTGGTGTCGATTGTATTTGGTTTAGCAAAAGGTTTTAGCAAGAGACTTGGATCAATTCATTTGCAAAAGGTTTAGCAAGAGATAGTTATAGGTGTTATACTCTGGGTTCTATATGGACAGTTTAAGGTTTTGTTTTGATACCGTGACTTGTGAAATGTGCAGCTCTTGTTTTGAGCTTAACTTCATATTTGTACTTTGTGCTCATATTTGATTAAAGCTAAAGAGCTTGTATAAATTGTAGGTATGCGTTGTTTATTTACCTTAAATTAGTTTTGTGTTGAAACTCATCTGATAGAATTAGATATTTGTACTTTGTGCTTATATTTGATTAACATATGACGTGGTACTGTAGGCAAAGATGAAACGTGTAAAATCTAGCCTTTTTGAATCATAATGTTTTTGGTGTCGGTTGTTTAAAACAACCGAAGCAAAAAATGGCAATTTGTGACGGTTATTTAACTCAACCGTAGCAAAAGGTCATCCTTTCGAAGCTAAAATGGCCGTTTATTGCGACGGTTGTTATGATGAACCATCGCAAAAAATAGGTCTGTTGCGACGGTTTAAACACCATCACAACAAGTTTTTGTCTGTTGCAACGTCTGCATTTGCTACAGTTGTTGAACCGACGTAATAGGGGATAAACAACCGTCGCAAATGACCTATTTTGTAATAGTGGTGTGTTAATATTGTAAAGCACACCGACATGATCAGGGTGCATTAATGTTGTAAAGCGTATCAATAGTTAAGTAAAGCTGCAAGGGTATGTTAATATTGTGAAGCATATAAGTAGAATCATGGTATGTTACCAGTGTAAAGCGTACCAAATAGAAATGTAAAATTGCGAGGGTATGTTAATATTGGAAAGCATACCAGCTCAATCAAGGTGCATTAATACTATAAAGTGCATGTAAAGTTGCCAGAATATGTTAATATTGTAAAGCATATCAATAGAGTCAAGGAACGTTAAATATTGTAAAGTGTATTAATATTATATGATGGTTTTAGTTACGCGATTATGGTCATGGGAGTGATGCTGTTAAAAATGCTATGAATGAAGACTAAATTGATAATGATGAGTAAACCATATAATGAAAAATGTAGGAGTAGTCTATAAAAATATTTTATTAGCATATTAATATCGTATACTTAGAGGTATGTTCTCACTCACCAAGCTTATGTTTGACCCTCTCCACATCTCCCTTTTGTACTTATTTATAATAGGTTGAGAGGGTCTAGGAAGCACATGAAGAGAGCAGATGATGATGGAGATTCTGTAGAGCCATAATATTCATATTACTTATCTAGTTATCTATTATATTTGTATTGTATAACTATGTTGAACTATATATGACAAAGTGTTATTTTTGATTTTAGATGTAATAATACTTATGTTTATTTCTAGTTGGTTTTTATAGTTCATTTATGTTATATTATGTTTTATTTCCTTCCACTGTGAGTTCTAAAAGTGTAGTTGAAAGTAGATAGCTCTGTAACTGTTGTATCATATTTTACCCTAATGATCCACTATTTACAACCTTAGGGATTCTAGTGTCGATTGGGGAACAAGATCAAAGGCACTACATCATAATAGCAGTTTCATAATAGAGAAATGTAGCAATTTTGCAATGGCTTTTACCCGTTGCAAATGTTTGGGTGTGTCGTTCAACAATCAACAACAGTTTTGGTCCGTCGCAAAATAGCAATGGCTATGGACTATTCCAAATGTTTCAATTTTCCCCCAGCCACTGCTATACTTGCAACGCCCACATTACACCCCTAGTTATTTCCCGTTCCCAAATTTTCATCATACCTTTCCAATTAAACTCCTTTCCAGTATTTTCATCCTAAACTCAGCTAAATTGAAATCGATTTAGAGTTTGTAAATCTTCTCTTTACTACATTGAAATCTATTTACTTCTATCAAAACAAAAATTCAGTTGCAGATTCAGGTAATCCCCAATAATTTTTTCATAAAAGTTTATTATTAAATTATTAGTTGAAACTCGGATATATGCTACTCTTCCCCATTATGTTTATCAATCCATTATGAAGTTTTAGATCCATGCTAGTCTTCCTCTTAATTGAAAGTGTACTTTCTTATACATAAATTTATTGAAATTTGGTTTTGAATATTCATGTTCTTATCTATAAAGGTGTTATTTTTATAGAAATTTTATGCATTGACAATTTATATACACAAAGTTATTAGGAGATATCATTATTTTTTTGTTGTAATTTTCTACTTTGAAGTTAAGTTGTTGTTAATGGAGTTAGTTTAAATTTAATTAACCATCGATTAACGTGTTTAACAACCAGTTTTGTAACAACGACCCAAGATGGTTTGTAATAAATATTTAAAATGTTTCGAAAGAAAACTTGCAGTTCCATTTTATATAATGATGTATATACAAAGTATTTTAATGTTGTATAATTGTGATGCTTAGACTAATCAAATTGATAATGTGTATACGATGATTATGTGTTATGTGTGAATGGATAAATTATAGCATTATAATAATGCTTTAGATTTTTGTGTACCATTGCAAGCTACATGACCAAGTTTGATTGTTGATCTTTAATCTAGTATTTGATTTAAAATATAAAAGATAAAACCCAATAATTTGAATGGTTGGTTGGTAACAGAGAAGTATATATATTGAGGTACTTGAAATTGTGCTTCTCAACCTAAAACTATGCAAACTCTTTATTATCCTGCAGCAATCCTTTCCTTGCTAATTAATTTGATGTCGTTAGGGTATAAATGTTACTCAAATGGTTCATGGTATTTATTCATAAATATATCATACCAGAGTAATGATTATGATACCTCCACCATAAGATTTTTGATCTATAAACCATATTTTAACAATAAACACATAATTAATAATCTTAACCGTATTACTAATTTAGTTTGTTAAAGAATCCTAGTAGATTCAATAAATTAAAGAAAACATAACTATTTGTGATGATGTAAGATTGTTATAATGATGCCATTTTGTATATGATAAAACAGGGAAATATGTCTTCTAGAATAGACAAGTAGAGGATGAAATTATCTAATCGAAGAACTACATGATATGTGGAAGGAGTGTAGAAGTTCATTGATTTTGTTGTAGAAGAAGGTGGTAAGAAGGAAACCTATTAATGCCCTTGCACAAAGTGCAAAAATATAAAGATGAAGATCAAATTAGATGACATTCATTTTCATTTATTTAGGTGGGATATTGTCCAATCATATATCGTGTGGCATTTTCATGGGGAGCAGTTGGGGAGAAAGCAAAAACTACACCAATTAGTCATGCCATAAGTATTGATGAGTGTGAAAATCCTAGGGTGGAAGATCTAGTCAATGATGCTGATAGATTCCATCAATTTCAACCTACAAGTTTGTTGCCTAATCATGACAATATTGGGGAATTGCCTATGGTTGATGTCGATTGGTCGACCGATCAAAGTAAGAAGTATAAATGTGCAAAAGAGCCATTGTGACCTTCATGTCCAAAAGGGGTTACAAAATTGTGTGCCATTATGAAACAGAGTAACTTGAAGACCCAATATGGCTTTTCAGATAATGGTTTAACTGCAATCCTTGAATTTATAATGGAGTTACTCCCTAAAGGTAACACGCTACAAACAAAGTACCCCAATGTAAAGAAGATGATTTAATAAGTTGGGATGAGTTACAAAACTTATGATGCACGCATTAATGACCGTATTTTGTAATGAAAAGGTGATGCAAATTGGGTTTCTTGTACAAATTGCAATGAACCAAGATATAAGACAACATTTAACGAAGAGAGAAGAACTACCAAAGTACCTCGCAAGAAATTGTGACATTTCCCTTTAATTTCTAGATTTAGGAGAATTTATACTATATCGTAGACATGCATTGTTATGACTTAGCATGGGCGTGCCAAGTCTGGTCCAACTGTAATGAATCATCTGTATGACTCTTCTCACTGGCGAGCTGCAGATTCTTTTAACCAAATGTTTGTCGCTAGGCCACAAAATATCATGCTTGGAATAACAACAGATGGTTTCAATCCACATGCTTCTCTATCTATTCTAAAAGTTGTTGGCCGGTAATTGTAATGCTGTATAATCTTCCTTCGTCTACGTGCATGAAAAGGGAGTTCTCAATGTAGACATTGTTGATTTATGGGCTAGAACAACTAGGAAAGGATATTGTGTTTATTTACAACCGTTGATAGACGAGTTAAATTATTATTTGAAGGAGTCCTTACATTTGACTCATTTAATAAATCCGTGTTCACAATGAGAGCTAGGGTGTTGTGGGCAATTCATGATCACCTCGCACTTGGGACTTTATCGGGATGCATAACTCACGGCTACCTTGCATGTCCTATTTGTGCGGAAGACACGTGTTCTTATCATCTTCCTGAAAGTAAGAAGATTTGTTATATGTGACATTAAAGATTTCCTCCTTTTGTACACAAGTTTTGAGATGATAAGACAAACTTCAATAATAAGTAAGAGCATTGTCGTCCTCCATTGCCATTGACTTGTTATCAAGTTGAAAAGAAGGCGGCGAATATCAAGATGAAAGTTGGTAAAAAAACCACTAGAATTTGGTCAAAAATGGAAAAAGAAAACCGATGAAGAAGAGTTTGATAATGTTTCTACATGGTATAGGAGGTTCGTCCTCTTTGATTTACCATATCGGGAAGCAAATTTAGGCAGATATAATGCTGATGTTATACATGCAAAGAATAATGTCATGGGGCATCTCATTAGTAGAACTATGGGCCATAAAAAAAGTCAAACGATGGCATCCATGCATGCAAGGATTTGAAAACCATGGGTATAAAACAAATGTTATGGGTGATTGTAACACCTCACCTCTATACCTATACTACCAAAGAGTATTACTAGGTTATACTATATGATAATATGGAGAATAAGACGATATTGGGTTGTCATATGAATGGTTTTAAATCTTGGATTTCGGTCACGTTTCGTCTCATAATTTTCACACAAGCTATCTCATATTGAAGGAGATCTCAGACGAGATGAGTGTATCTTGGGTGTACATCTTAAATTGACATCTAAAATCTTAAAGTACATCTCGGGATTATCTCGGGGTGTAACCACTCGGATTTTTCGACATCGATTTGGAATATTTAAATGATTTTGAATATTGAATTTGAATTATAGATTGATTTAGGATATGGAAAATTTGGGTTTTTATTTATAAAATACATTCAGAATTTAAATATAGCAATTTATTGAATAATGTAGCTATTGAATTTTATAATTGAATATTGGTTAAATTATTGTATCTTGAGTTTTAAGCTCGATAAAAATAGTTTTAAGGCTTGTAAAATTTATATCAATAATAATGAAGATAATAAAAGTTTTAAAATTGAATAAAATGGATTTTGGAAGTAATATAGCACCGAACTCACTTCAGTCGCTGGAAAATAATCCTGGTGATGACGGCCGCATCATCAGTATTCATTTTCGAGTTTCTAAGTGACGGATTGCTGCCGGAATTGATTTGATTCAGATTTTTAGGGCAAACAAGTTTGTTTAAAAATTCCGAAAGGAATTGTTTTGAATAAAATTAGGTTGATTTTAAAATTCGAAGGAAATGGTTTGTTAAACCAAAATGAGTATATCTATATTTGATTTCAAAAGTGATTTGAAATATATACCGGGGTTTTAAAGAGGGGATGATTTCAATAAGAAAAGAAAATATGAAAATTGAGTTTTGAGAAATAAATTTTAACTTAAGTAAGTTAAAATAGAATTGTGTGAATTGAATTTAACTTAAGGAAAGTTAAATAAATTTATTTGGAATGAGATAATAAATTTCTATATGAATATAAATAAGGAAATGGAAAAATTAGAAATTGGAATTGAATCCTTACTTATTTAAAATTGAATGGATTAAAAATAAAAATGGTTTGGAGTGAAATTAATTTGAGTATGAATAACTCGAGTTTGGTTTTGAAATGTTGGTTAAAAGGAATTAAAATGTAAATAAAAAGGTGAGTTTGATTTGAATCATATGGAATTGAATTAAATATGTAAATGTGAATTTTAAAGTGACTATATAACTATAAGTTATAAAATTTGAATTGGATTAGAAATAATATTGATGTAAATATGAATTTTGAATTGTGAAATATTATAAAACCATATGGTATAAATTTTGATTCAAAATTTAGGGAAAATTGGAATTGTGATAAATAAATTGGGGTAGCTCATAAAAAAAATTGAAATCTATTGGAATAAAAGTATATTTAAGCTATAAATGAAAGTATAATCTCGAGTAAAAAAATAAAATACGAATATATTCGAGTATAGAATTGATGAAAACGTGAAAAAAAAGTTGCGTGACTTATAAAATTGAAAAGTAAAATAGAAAACCCGAAATAAAAATGGTGTAATATTTTAAAGTGAAGAAATAAAGTCCAAACTTGAATTATAAAATAAATTTGAACTCGAGTAAATTTATTAAAGTGATTTTGAAATAAAAATCAGATATTGAATTATGAAGTGGAAATGAACTATTAGATAATTAATTAGTTGAATGATTATGAGATGGAATTTAACTTGGCTAAGTTAAAATTGGATTGTGAATTAAAAAAAATGGATATTGGAAATAGAATTTGGGTTGTAAGTAAAATTCGACTTAAATGGTAGCGAATTAATTGGAAATGTGTCGAATAAGATGGAAATAGTTTGAAATAGGGATGAATTAAGTTATAAATGAATTCAATATAAAACGTAAATAAATTGAATGAGCCTTGGATACGAATTAAATAAATTCGAGAATGAATTCGAACTTGGAACTAAAACTGAAGCGAATAAAATAAATGAACTAATTAATAAATTAGTAAATGAACGAAAAGTTGGTTGAAATGAAATAAGCTTAAGTTATAAGGTTGAAATGATTGAAGTAAATAAATTAACTTAAGTAAATATTTTAAATGGAAGCTTGGTTTAAATTTGTGAAATGGTTATTTAATATAACAACATGGAATGTTTCTGAGCTAAATTAAATGGATTTGAGTATAGTAAAATTAAATTTGAATGGAATGCAATTGAATTGATTGAGAATAAATTTAAAATGGAATAGAATTAAATATAAATTGAGTTGAAATCAATTTAAAATAGCGATAAACCGAAATGAATATTTTACTAAATAAATATCGCCGAATTTGCATAGAAAGATTTGTCGTTGACGTAAACAGAAGTAAATTAAATTATGCGAGTGAATTGAAAGTGAATAAATTGATTTTTAATTATTTTGGGGTGAATATTAATTTGTTTAGTACAAATGTGAATTGAATGTAAGCAAATTGGGTTGTAAATCATTTCAGATTGAATGAAATAGTATATGGATTGATTGAAAGCAATTAAACTAGTATACGAACCTCATAATTGCTTATGAATATATGTTTGCATGCATTGTTATGAAATCTATGTGTTTTAAGCATTTAAATGAATGAAATGTTAGTGGATTTCATATATTCGGTACTTACGTGTTTAAATTGAGTAAGTACAGGTACTTGGAGCTATTTTTCTCGACTTTGATTGCGCGAATTGCAAAATAAATAAGTCGCTTGCTTAAAAATGCTAAAATAAGGTACGTTTTCAGATTAAATACTGCGAAAATAAAAAAATATTGTTATATATTTTGTTTCCGACCGTGTGGGTCGATGTATATATATCTATCTCTCTTGTCATATTGCAAAAGGTCTTCCGTACAAAGGAGACTCTGCCAAACTTTTTCGGAAATTTAGGGTGTTAGAAAATTTTGGGAAAAATTTTGGTTAACGGAAATCGATTTCGAATTTATAATCAAAATAAAGGATTTTGGTTCAGGTTGGAAAACTAATTGCTTTGAATGAAGGTAAAAGATTAGAAAAGTGAAATATCGAGTTTTCATTAAGTGGGTTTTAGTAAGTTAATGAGTTTGGAGCGTTTTTCCTGCCTTAGCAATTTCGGGGACGAAATACTTTTAAAGGGGCAGGAATGTAACGACCCGGATTTTTCGATGTTGATTTGGAATATTTAAATGGTTTTAAATATTGAATTTGAATTATAGATTGATTTTGGATATGGAAAATTTGGGTTTTTATTTATAAAATAAATTCAGAATTTAAATATAGTAATTTATTGAATAATGGTTAAATTATTGTATCTTGAGTTTTAAGCTCGATAAAAATAGTTTAAAGGCTTGTAAAATTTATATCAAAAATAATGAAGATAATAAAAGTTTTAAAATTGAATTTAAAAGTGATATGTTCAATTTTAAAAATAATTTGTTCGAATTGACATTTAAAAATAGCCATCCGGGGCACAGTCTCGGATTTTGAGGAAACTAGTTCCATTGGATCTGTAATATTGTATTATTGTCGAATTTCAAATTTCGTAGCATTTGGAGTTATCATTTGGTCGTACGAGATATAAACGCGTTGAAAATTTATATCGAAATTCAATATAATAATTGGGTCCAAAAAGCTATCTTCTCCATACGATCGAATTAGGACTCAAAACCTTTTCCATTGCATTCGGAATATGGGTATAACTTTATAAATGCCAGACGGCATGCCTCGATAGGGGTTCAAGATTTTGAGTTGTGAAAATCGGGACGTTTTAAAATTTAAATATATATATATATATATATATATATATATAATTGACCTGACCTTTATAATTCACGTCAGCTATTGTTCTTCCTTTTCAAATCACTGTACACCTAGCCTAACACGCAACCCTTCATTCATAAATCACGTCCCTCCCTTTCTTTCACTTCGTGTTCAAATTGAACAGACAGTAAAAGAAGAAAAGAAAAAAAAATTGTCAGGCTAATCGCGAAATTCTTTTTCCTGTTCAAATCAAAATCACGTATATCTATTTCTCCTTCCTCCCTCAGTTCAAATCAAATGCACGAAAGCAAAATCAATTCGTATATTAAAAAAAATGGAGTGAAATTGGGTCGCGACCTCGGCCTGAGGTAGGCGCGTGAGTGGTGATGGTTGACTGGGGCGTAGGCGTTTGATCGTGGTGTTAGGGATTCGCGTTATACGGGAGTGACGAGATGGAGAAGGCCGAGGGAAATTTGGGTTCTCATCGCGCCTGAGCGCACTGGAGGGGCGGCGGCATGGCGACATTGGGAGGACTAGAACGCGAATCGCGATGGGGGAAGCGCGCTAGGGGAGTGACGCTGGGTTCGATGGCTATTGAGCGTGGCAGAAGTAGCATTTTGGGTGCCGGGGGTCTAGTCAGAGGTCGGGGTTTCTCGGTTGGTTCGTGCGATAGTCGATGTTTACGGAGCGGCAGCAGATCATCAGGGAGTCGCGATCTGGCTGGAGGGGATGTGGCCTTCATGTTGCTGTGCGATCAGGCAAGGAGGTGATGTCAATTTTAAGGAACGCTGAATCTAGCAGTCTGGATAGAGTGATGCTTGCAGGAAAGGGTATTGCGTTTTAAAGGTAATTACTCTTCTTAAGTCGTAATTAGTGAAAAAAAATATCATGATCCATGAATGTTATTAACGCTATCACTAATTTATACGAGGTACAAAAATCACGAATTTTAATCTGGAATTAATTGGAGATTTTTTTGAGGCAGCTATTAATTAAAAAATGGGAACGGATTGCAATTAAAAATCAAGGTGAGCAAATCTCACTCTTTTTGGATTGCTGGGGTTAATTTAAAATAATTAAAATTAATTATTGGATGCTGTTTGAATTTATAAATTATTGTCTGTTGAATTATATAATATATATAGTAGTATATATATAGTATTGGAGTGATATTCCTGCACATTATAGTGGATGGGACCCTATGCACCCTGCATAATAGCGGATGACCCTATATACCGTGATATCCCCCTCGAAGTGGGATTTGTATTATTTTATGTTGTATTAACATTTGTGGATGCAAGGAAACAGGTTGGAGGGATCCAACTAGATTCCTCAAATATATTGTTTATTTATCATATATAGTGATATATGAATTGTGTAGGGTAATCTAGTATAGATTATTGTAGTGATCGAAATTATTGGATGCTATTGGAGCACTGACCTGAATGTTAATATTTTAAATACCATAAATATATATTTAAAAATGGAAGAAATTAAAAGGATTTTTGATATAAAAATATTAATATTTGGAATTGGGTTTATTTAAAAGAATTGAATTTGAAAAAAATATTTGAGTTTGGTTATACTTAACTATGGTGAATTAGTAAATGTAGATTTTTAAAAATGAATTATATAAGAGAATTTATAAATGATATTCTAGAAATATAAAAAGGAGTTAAAGTCAATATTTAAAATAGATTGGAAGTAAAATGGAATTTATAAGAAATGAATGGATATAATGAAATTTTATACATAAGATTTGTTTTGGAAACAGGTAAAACCAAAGGGGTTATAAAATTGATAAACGATGTTTATAAATTAAGGAATTCAATATCAGATGATAATTGGAGATATAAATTCATAGGGTGAATTTATATTAGAATTTGGAAACAGGGTTGAGAAAAATAGTAGATTCTATTTTTGAAATGGGAATGGTTAGGGAAGAGAAAATAAATCGATATGTTGTGGAATCGAGAGGAAGTTATAAATTAAATTGGTTATCGAGATTTTAAAATATATTTTTAAGAAGTTAAGTTTGTTTTTCAAAGGGAAAACTTTATTATTTAAACTATGAAATTTTAAACTAGTTAGTATTGGAATACTTTGGAAAATGGATTTTCAAATATTTAATATTTATTGAATAAAATTTTTAACTTTTGTAATCAACTTTGTAAATTGATTTGTTTCATTTAAATGAGTTATTAACGGTTTATTAAAAAGTGTTTAATATTTGAAATAATAACTTAAAACATATTTTAAAAATAAAAATAAATTATTACTCTTTAAAAATGATCTTGTATATATATATAGTTTGAAATGTTTGAAAATTTATTTATAAATTCTCTCGAGATGTGTAGACAGGTTTTATTTTAAGGAAGAGATTTTATAAGAGAAATCTTATAAACGGAATTCTAGAGACTTAAGAGAATTTTAAATGCTTAGATGCGATAACTTCGGGAAGAATGTGAATTCATTTAAAGGAGTTAAAAATGGTTGGTTGGGATTATAAATAAGTATAATCGGTTTGGAAATCGTAGGAAGAATTTATTAAAAATTCTGGAAACTTATGAGATAAGTTGTAAAATATTTCCAAGTTAAATCTTAAAAATGATTTTGGAAATTATACGTATAAATATTTTCCTAAGTATTGGAAGGAAGGGTTTGGAAAATATTTTTAGTGGTAAAGATTTGGAAAAGAAATATTTTCTAAGTATGGAAGTGGAAATTTTTCTAAGTATTAGAAATGGTGAAATATCCTGTTATGGATACAAGTGTTGAAATTTGTTTTCAAATATAGAAATATTGAAGAGATTGAATATATATACCTTGGTGAAGATGTTTGAAATAAATATTTTGGAGATTTATAAAGTAAGGCTTAGTGTTGCTTTTTTGTTATGTTATTTGATAGTTAAATAACCGACTATCAATATTAGCCAATTTCGTTAATCGTTTCGAAGAGACCGAGATCAGATTTAATTATCCGAAAACCACTTCGATCCGGTTTGAACGTAACGAATGAATACCATGAAGATGATGAAGACGGTGATTCAGTTTGTCCAGACCCAGGACAACTTGTATGGATGAATGCTATTAGAACATCGTCATTGGAGGACGATGAGCATTCTAAGTAAAATTGTTTTTGAAAGGTAACGCTTAGCCTCGAACCTCATCAATCGGGAATGACTAAAACATGGGAGATGTAGCAAGACCAAGTGGGTCGCACCCAAGTAGGGTATGTTATCACCTTTCTAGATGTCCTCGAAACCCTATTAATCTTAGATATGGGTATACATGAAAGAAGAAGCGCTCGATGGTAAGGGTGGGAACACCCGGGGTGATAACATATTCGGTCTATCCAGGTTAGGGTTAGGCCGGTCTTGTGTAGTAGGGGATCCCGACGTGGTCCTCGATACATTGTTCTAGAGGTGTACTGTGACGGGCGGTACCCCAGTGGCCCAGTCATTCGATGGAACCCATTCTCCAATAAGCGCCGTACGGTTTTGATTGTGCCCAACAATGCTGAAACGTGAGATGCAAGCATTTCAGCTATTTTCTATTTACTTTCTATAGACACTATTATAATATCAGACGGATTTGATAAAAATGTTTTGGTTATCGTAAGGTAAAAAACCTGTCGTGTTTATGTGTGATGCGATCTTACGAGATACCTTTGTTTTCAAAGGATTTTGAGAAAAGTTAATAATTCAAATTGAGTGTGTTTTCTCACGGTGGTTTTCCAGACTGACTCGGGTGTTATTTTATTATAATGCTCGGGTCAGATCGAGTATTACAGATTCAGGTTAAATGCTATGGAGCTCAGGAGATGAGCTGGAGGAGTTTAGATGTATATCACGTACTTAGTTATTTCTGCTGTGTGAGGACAAGTTATTATAATTGTCCATTTGATGTATTGAATTGTTGTACTCTAATAGTGGTATGTATATTAATAGTACAATTCTTGTATTTAAAATCTGTTATCATATATTATATTCTGTTCTGCTGCGATTGTGAGATTCTGATTTGTTGTTTAATTTTCTTCTATCTCTTTCTTTTTCTTTATGCTAGTTATTCGCTCTTTCATACAATTTGGGTTGAACAGGAGTGATTTATTATCAACTCAAAGGGTATGGAACTGCGGGTCGTTATACGGGGTAACTTATGTTTCTAAAACTGACGTTTTATTGATTTTTTTAACTATATAAAATAAAAATAAAAAGCATAATATACCTGATTCACATAGGAAAAAGGACTTGAATTAATGTTTTGGAGAAGAGTGGTAGCTTGATTAGCTTAATTCATTAAGAAATTGGTTACTAGTAATTAAATGGAGTAGCTTCTTTTGAATCTATTATGGAATGAAAAAATATCATGTAAAAAAATAATTTCGGGTGAGATCTCACGTTGAGATTTTGATCCATATTTCGGGTGAAATTTGAATATTTCAGATGAGATGAGCACTGAGGGAGATATGAAGTTTGATGCCTCATTTCATCTAATTATGGAAAGGAGATCTCGGAGGAGATCTCGAGCGAGATATAGGAGGTTTAAAACCATGGTCACATGTGAATATTCCTTTGAGCTAACATCGACACATATTTAAAATCTCATATAACTCATCTATCCGTGCTTGGTATCTCCACAAAGCAATAAACATGTGAGTTTCTAGGATAGAAGAATACATAATATAAAATAGGAAATAGAGAACATAAGTCATTAATGTAGCGATAATATACAATAAATTAACGTACACAATTACCAGTGGATGTATATAAAAGGAGTCAATACCCACTATCTCTTAAATAAATACAAGATAGTTCCAATACATACAACTTAACATCATCATCATACATATGCTACATAAATAATGATATTCTAATCAAATAATGATCTAGCCTCCAACTATGCCCAATAATCACAATCTGGTCAACTCGTCCCCGAGCCTGAAATGTCTCGGATTGACTAAGTATTATATAGGTAACACATAGGTTAGACTATGTCTAGAATGTTGATTTCAATATATAATAACACCTGGTATGGTGTACATAAATATATCACAAATAACATAAGTATCTCAAGTGTATCTAAGTCATCCAAAACCACGCACATAAAATGTCACCCTCCAAAGCGAACGATCAATCATCACATCAAATGGCACAAGAATGAAATGGGTGAAACACAGCCAACAATCAAACATATTGCAACTACAACAATCTATAATGTACATCTCAACCACCAGCCCTAGTAAGAGAAAATAACTCTTAACTACATGGCCCTAAGGGATGTAAAAACAATATATATGAAGACTCATAATATAACATATAAACATAACATAACACACAATTAAACACAAAGATCCATCTCGACCAATAGTTCTAATGAGAGGAAGCACTCTTAATGGAATGGACCTAAGAGATATGTAAATATGCAGTATAAGAATATATCTCCTAGCCCGAGGCTCTAAGAGAGAATGACAGACAAGCACACAAAAAACCTCCAATGTCATAGATAGACAACATGTAGTAATCTTGGGCTAGGCTATCTTAAATGACAAATGAGCACGCTAGTCTCAATGTCAAATAATCATTGCATCTAGTGAGGTGATAACATCAAATGTCTCATAAATAATGGATCTACCTAAGCCATCCAAACGGGAGATTGACTTACGCAGCACTACTCCAAGAAACGCTAATGACCGCAGCCCATTTCCTACAATCTCTTAGTTACTCCTAGAATAGTGATACTCATATCCAATTGCATGTCATAAAAAAGCTACATGTCTACACTGTGAATTTTTCACGACCCCCACTTACCTTGAATAGATTGTTGGTCCTTTTGTGGCATCTGGGCAATGGATCTATTAAGAGCAATAACTCTTAGTCTACAAACTCAACAAATTATCATCATGGACCTAGGGCACGACCCCGCAATCAGGACCGCTAGGATGAATACTAGCTTATCTGGCGGGTCCTAATCATGTGCTCTCCATAGTGGCTTTAACTCTATGACATTGATTCCCAATGAATAATCTTGACTGGATGAGTCCTAGTGAGAGTAGTAAGAAGTACTCTCGACTCCATGCGTCCAAATGAGAGCATCCCTACACAATAAATCCTTGACCACCAATCCTAAGAGTAAATAATAATACTTGGGTAGTTAGTCCTTGGAGGATAAATCTGTAAATCCCAATGTAACTCCAACTTGTTGCCCTTAGAAAGAAATAGATTCTTGACTACTAATCTCTATAAAAGTGTCACTCTTAAATGATATCATAAATCCCTAACCCATGATACAACAAAAGTGACATATACTTACAAAAAGTAATTGAAAAAATATCAATCTAGGTGTCCCATACCACCCGTTGTTACTCGCTCGTTTACTCAATGCTCGTAAACTACACTTGATTATATTTTGTACAATAAGTCCAAAGAATAACCAGAGAGATATTACCGAAAGTCCCATACCAGATGGTATTATAACATCGTTTATTCAATATTCTCATCACAAAGAAATATAATCAACCATAACACATAATTCATTTAGAAAAGAAGTTTAATTTATGAAAAAGATTTCAAATATTCCAAAAGCCTTTATATACTTTAAAAAAATTGAAATACTATTTTTCTTCCCATTTGAACAAAACTAGAAATAAGGAGTTTAATCCTTACAAATAACTTTCAAACCTCTTTTTTATATTTTAAAACCTTAGATATCTCTTATATAACTAAATATTACTTATAAAGACCATTCCATAATTTTCTGTACTTTAATACGATTTTTAATTGAATTTATTAACTCTAAACCAATTTTCTTTAATTTCAAATCCATAGAATATTTTTTCCAAAACTCTTCTTTATTCTTATAAATCATGAAATATACTTTAAAAACTCCATAATATTAATTAGAGACCATTTCATAATTTTTAGGATTTTAGAGTATTTTTATATTATTATTTGAAGTCAAAAATTAAATTTCCCTTTAATAAATTAATATCCTTAATAATATATATTGATTTAAATAAATAAATTTCACAAAAATAATTTTGTATTTGCAATGTGTCAATTTTCTACTTCCAAAATCAGATTTTTATTTAATTTTTCATTTTTCTATAAAAAACCAATGCACACACATAGCGTGGAATATCATCGTTCCAGGCCTTACACCTGTGCATCGGTCACCATGACAGGCCCATCGGTCCATAGCCTGGAGCGGTGATGTTCAGGTCATGTGACTCTATTTTTTCCAGCTTCTGAAGGAACCGGGTCAGCCCACAACAGAGTTGTAGGGTAAATTTCAAAAAAATTTCTTTTGGATTCTTATTGGGCCTATGTAGTCTAAATGTAAATTAGATCCAGTCGAACTATATTTTAAATAAAATCATATTTATTTAATTTGGTAAGAAGGAACTTTAAATTTAATTTAAATTTGTATGTAATATAATGAATGTATCAAATACATTCATGCGTTTTAAAGGCAAAAGCAACATATAAGCAGTACATAATATATGTGTGTGTGTGTGTGTGTATGTAAGTAAACATGTAGAAGTTTAAAGATAGAAACCTTTTGTTTCTATCTCTTAACACAAATAATTAAAAAAGGGAAGACGAGGCCATAAAGGTAGAGAGAGAAACACTTCATCTCTCTCTCTTTAATTAAATTAGTTGACAAATTAAATGACATTTGCTATAGAACTCAAACAAATCTTTGTTGTTCAAATTTTATTTTAAAACTTATAAGTAATAGTAACATATGTTTATATAAGCTCAACTTACACTTATGCATAATATATTAAAAGGTGTTTTATTAATAGACAAAAGTTAACTTATATTTACAAAATGATAATTATTGAATTAAGGTAGACGTTTATAACAGACTTTCCTCCTTCCTTTACTCATTCAATCAATGTCATTTCAAATCAGTATAAACTCTTAAACATATATGCATATAAAATTAATTTTGTCCCTTCTCATATTTTGAGATCTAGAATTAACAAATATAAATCAAGTTTCAACTTATGAAAAATTTTAAAGTTAAAATTGCGATTTTACACAAAAGTAAATTTTATAAACCTTGAATTAAAACAACATACTCACACATAGATATAATTAATTGCAAGCTACATTTTAATATTAAAACAACAAATGAATATGAAGTTTGTGATTTAGCATGTGTTAGAATTTGAAGTTAACAAATTTACAGAAAAGTTCGATTATGTTTTTTTTAACTTTCAAATAGAAGTATACATTAACAAGAAAATTATATTCAAACAACAATCATATAATACTTGTATTCAATTCTCAAATAATTTCAAATAGACAACATATTTAATTTATATGAGTTGAAACAAAATAAAATCATATAAATAAATAGTTTTGAAAATAAGAACAAAGGGGACAACTTAAGCACATATAAATTCGTGGCAAAATTTCAGATTTGAACTGCATGAACATTATGAACAACTAACTGAATGAGATGTAATATATCATAGCAATAATGTTTAGAAGACGGACATGTAATCAAAAGGAATAACAAAAAATGGATCTAAATCAAATTAATATTATAAACATATATTATTAAAGAAGATGTGACAAAAAAGGAATTGGTTCAAATTAAAACGATAATATATTCAATTGTGATATGCAAGAGATCTAATCATATGGGTAAGAAGATTATATGAATAAATAAAATGAAAATTTACCTTAAGGTGTAGCCAAAAGAACACACCTTGAATGATGATATCTCCTCAAATCTGCGAGATCCACAACCAATCCTCGTAAGCGATGGATGAACCATTTGTGTTTCATTATAATTTTGATGTTTGCATTTGATTTGGAGTTGAGAATTTTATTTTGATTTCTGCCATGAAAGGTTAGGAAGAGAAAGAAAAATGAATGAATGGGAAAGAATGAGTTGTCTGCAGAAATGAATTAGTGGATATGTTTTAATTAAAAGAATGAAACCTTTCTTATTCTATATTTAAAACTTCCCTAATTAATTCTATTGATTATCCCTCTCTCTCCCCACTCCTCTCTCTTCGATGATATGCCTAAAATTACATGCCATCAAATGACATAAAATTTCCATAAATCACTACATGTAATTATTATTTTTTATTTAAATCACATTGATATCTAACTCGTTAACCAATCTTGTTCTAAATAAAGTATTTTCTTTCTATTATATACTTGATATAATGTGGTTATATTAATTAATCAATTTAATTAAAAGCATATTTAATAGAAAATCAACAATTGGTATGTTTTGTTATAGTAGTTACAAAGTGTTGTAACCTTGAGCAATTTATCACAATGAAACAAATATAGATTTTAAATGTTCCTAGTCAAGATGCATCGAGACTGGATATCGATGTATCCGTTGAGACTAGAGTACGTAATGCTCTTCAAATATTGGGTAGTGTATTACTCGTGACTGTTGGGGGCACCAAGGGGTTACATACTGATAGCCATTGGATAACTATGGAATAACTCACTAGATAGTTTTCAGCTGGTTAATATAACTAAGGTCAAGCAGAGAATATCGATGTGACTAATTTACACAATTCTCTCGACTTGAGAATACTGTTGATCTTCAACGTGGAAGCTCCGCTTTAATTATAGTTAAATCATGGCACGACGTCCATCGAGCGACTATAATTGGATCGAGTGGAAGTATTGGAAATGAAACACTATTCAAGAGAAGATTCATCTCCTCAGTTATATGAGGTTAGTATCATGGTCAACTGAAGTCAATTCAAAGTCAAAGTCTCTAGCCAGAGCATTTCGGTTAATAATAATTGTTATTATTGAACCAAAGACTTTGTGTTTGGACTATAAAGTTGAATGTTGATGATATTAGAAATTTGACCATTATCAAGTTCCATAAATCCAAAGTGATATAGTTTTGACGAAGAGAATTGGTATAAATAATTGTCACCATTAGGTACCGCTTATAATAAGTAAAATTGGATTTTACCAAAAGATGTGTAAGCGAGAAATTCGGCCAAAATGTCACACCACCTGCTAAGTGGCGTGTGAATGTTAATATTCGAATAGTTCGATATTAATCACATATTGAATTTAAACCTATGAGTCGCACAACCAATGATGAATTCTCTAAAAAACCACATGATTTAATTAATTTATAAAATGTTGTAAATTGATTAAATTAATTGATATTTGATAAATATTGATTATTATTTATTTGATGTTTGGAAGTTTTTTATAATTATTTTAATGCATTTATAAAAGTTATATTTGCGTGCATTGATATACGATAACAATGTAATTTAAAGATAATTGCATGAAATGATTTATGAAATTTTATGTCATTTGATGACATGATTTATGGAAATGTTTATGTCATTTGATGACATGATTTGTGGAAATTTTATGTCATTTGAAGACATACGAGTGAAGAAAGCATTGGAGAGAGAGAAATAATCAAGGGAATTAATTAGGGAAGTTTTAATTAATGAATGGAAAAAGTTTCATTCTTTCAAATAAAACATATTCTCTAATTCATTCTGTACGGACAATTCATTCTCTCTCTCTCTCCTAACTTTTCATAACAAAACAAATAAAAAGTAAAACGAATTTCCAAAATCTTTCAACTCCAAATAAAAAGATCAAATAAAATAATACAAAAGTGGTTCATCCATCTCTTGCAAGGATAGGATGTGGATCTTGAGGATTTGAGGAGATATCATCATTCAAGGTGTGATTTCTAGGCAACATCCTAAGGTGATCCAATCAAATCTAGAAGCATTCTTCAGTCAAGGTGCAAATCAAAGGCTACATCAACCAGGTGTGTTTTAAGGATTGGGTAGCAAGGTATGTCATTTTCTATATATTGATGGAAATTTAATTTGACTTTCATAATTTGTATGATGTCTTACTGTCTTGCTTAATTAAAAAAATTTGTTTATGAAGATTGAATTATTTATTGAATGATATGATTGAGTTTTCATTTGATAGATCAAAATTTAATTTGTTCACATTTTAAAACAATATGTAAGTATAGATCTATGTTTTAAACATTCTAATTAAAGTGTAATTCTTCAGATCTGAATGTTTACATGTTCGGATTGTTTAGCTGCTTTTCTTTACTTTGTTAAATCGAAACTAAATCTATATATTTTAAAATACAATGTTTTATTTTAAGTTTATGTTTTAACATTAATTTGAATTTCATTTCTTTAAATCTAGAAATTTACAATTTCATGTTGATTGATTGAATTATATTTAATGTTTAAAATGAAATTTATATGGAATCAATACAATGTTTCAATTGTAGATCTATGTTTTAATCTTTCATAACAAAGTGTAATTTTAGTTTTGAATGTTAATATATGTATGTATGCATGTATTACTTGCACTTTTTATTGCATTAGATATTTACATATGAATAAAAAGAATTTTAACAACAAATCAAAGTTTCGAAATTAATTGTAATAACTATCTAATTTATATTATTAGAAAGCTTTGATTGAATTCCATATATACATATTTGGGTCTACTTGTATGTGTTTATATAAATTTAATTTTCTTTACATATATTACCATAGTATGAAATTATTTCTCTTTTTTTATTAAGACAATAATGTATACATATAATTCATTGTTTCCTTCTTTATTCTTACAATTTTGTACTTATTGGTTGTCATTAATATATTGCATTAATTAAGTTTACTAAAAGGGAAACTGTATCAATCACTCTGGTTATCCCTTATTTATTTCCATTCTAATTCCTATGTAATAACCATTCAAATTGTTCTTGTTTATTTTATGCATACATATCAATTACCACTGACTATGCACACTACCTATATGTTGCACTTGCATAGTATTTACTGTGAATATATTTACAATTCATGTCACATTTAGATTAGTCTTTAATGTTATTTTATTAATCAATTATTTAATTTAATTAAGAGAAGAAAATGAAAAGTTTCACTCTGTAACTAAATTTATGGTCCCTCATTAATTGAATAATTTAAGAGAAAGGAAATGAAAAGTTTCATTCTCTAAATAAATTTACGCCCCATCATTAATTGAATAAGTTAAGAGAAAGGAAATGAAATATTTCTTTGAATAAATTTGAAAAAGTTTCCTTCTTTGACTAAATTTATGATCCCTCATTAATCGAATAATTTAAGAGAAAGGAAATGAAAAGTTTCCTTCTCTAAATAAATTTATGCCTCCTCAATAATTGAATAAGTTAAGAGAAAGGAAATGAAATATTTCATTCTTTGAATAAATTTGAAAAGTAAACATTACACACAAATTTGTGTGTAAGAGTATATGTGATATACTCTAATTTACATACACATTAAATTAAAGTGAAACTTATTTATGAAGTTAAATAAAATATTAATTTTATTTAAAAGAAACTTGGAAAAATTCCAAATGAATTTAGACTTCATAGGCCCAATAAAGATCCAAAA
The DNA here is from genome assembly GCA_030737815.1 of Allium fistulosum. Classification (NCBI taxonomy): domain Eukaryota; kingdom Viridiplantae; phylum Streptophyta; class Magnoliopsida; order Asparagales; family Amaryllidaceae; genus Allium; species Allium fistulosum. The sequence continues at coordinate 304,958,585 of CM060902.1, forward strand.
TAACTAAATTTTTGAAATTCACCCATTTCTTCCGCTACGGGATGGCCCAGTTCCTTCAATGGTATTAGAGTCCAATAGCCTATGCAGTCTAAATTAGTCATGTTAGGGCGAATTAATTAAGCTTGTTAACTTAGTACGATGTCTAGAAAGGTGATGTCTAGGATTGTAATTGGATAATCAAGTACCCTGTCCTACCTGGTTACCTGCTCGGCTTGAAAGGTGATGTCAGTGTAAAGGTTGCGTCTAATAGAAAATGCCCAATTTGAATTGGGCCTTGGGCTAATTTTCAAAATAGTTTTGAAAATTAAGACAAAATTTTAAATTTAAAAGTTAAATTTAAAATAAAAACATGTTTATTATAAAAGGTTATAATATAACATAAATTTTCAAAATGTTTGAAAATGTAATGAAAAGTTAAAAATGTTTGAAACTATGTAAATATTAATTTCAAAATTTAAAATTTAAAATTATTAATAATATAAATTAATTAAATGAGTTAGTTAATTAATACTCATATGCATGTGTTATATATATTAATGCATGTTATGTTATTTTAAAGTGTTTAAGATAACATAAGCATACATGTATGTATATAAGATAAAATTTTGAAATTAATATAATTTAATTAAAATTGTTTAATTAATAAAGTAATTAAAGATCAGTTAATTAACTAAAAATATGCATATATAAGATATATGTGTCTTACTATAAAGGTTATAGTAGATATGTCCAATATAAAAGTTGTATTAGAATACTAATTGAAAATTAATTAAAAAGTTAATTAATTAAAATTAATTAAATAAGATTTAGTTAATAAGATATCATACATAAGACTATCATGTAAGTAATATGAAATATAAAAGTTATATAATAATAAAACTTATATGATATGAATGTATAAACTAAAGATGGAACATTAAAGAAACCCAAATAGACTTAAGGAATAAATACATACGTAAATGTACATATACTGTGATTTCTGATGTGTTTGACACTTGAATCACGAGTGTATTTCATAAGAAATACATTATTCCATAAGTCAATATCACTCAATATAATATATTGAAGATTATGAATCTTCAATATAATGTTGTCCTCTACCGTATATATATTAATAAATTACTTGCATACTCCTTAGTTATTGAGCAAACTCAAGCCAGGGATGTTATGTGTAGTATTATTAATATATTGAACAGATGAGGTAAGATAACTATATGTATTTGTTAAGCAAACTCAAGGTACATATACTATACTTAGGCCATCACGATATGGTAGGTATAAGTAAATAATCTCTTTTGATTTGTTGAGCAAACTCAAGGTCGAAATGAAATTAGGACAAGGAAAAATGGGTCAGGAGTTTTATGTGATACAACTTATAAAGAGTTATCCATCGTTTGTGGGACTATGATTTGTTGAGCAAACTCAAGGTCAAAATACCAAGACAGACGAGTCCTAACACCCACTAGTAAAATCGAAAGACTTCTATGTTTCATCTTAGGGTTTGGAGAAACATAAAAGACCAGTGGGAGCCTTATTAGAAAAATAAAATGGTAACATTTAACCTTTCTAATATTGTAAGAACATATGCTAAATAATGTTATAATTATCTACAATGATAAATTTGTGCATTAAATATGATTGATAAAACATTTATCAATTAATATATATAAATGAACTGAATTGAAAATTGATAAATGAAAATATAATATAATACTCACTATTAAATGCCTATTGCATGTTAATGTTTTCTATACCCATGCAAGTGCCTAATTTTTACAACTGCTTAATACATTCGTAAAACGATCACTTACGTATTTATTTGTTTTAGACCGTGTATTGCATTTTATAGTTTCAGAATCTAAAAGCAATACAAGACTATGGATGGATATTTGATCCATATACTATCACATATAAATGTTATATGGTGAACGGTCATAGTTCATAATGTATGATACTTCAATGAATATAGTTCATTCAAAATAAGCCAATAAACTGTACTATGAGATCGAGTATTCAATTTGATCGATTACATAAAAGATCATATTGTGTTAATTGTAGAACAAGACCAAAACTACAAGATAGATCTAAGAAATTGATCGCTGAAATGTCAGTTTAATCAGTTTATGCAAAGAGCAACATATTTGATGTCCTTAAATGTTAAGGATAATCAAATGCGCTTTCGTAAAGAGTTCGTTATGATATTGTAGTAAGAGTTTTCCTTTGAATGGTTTAACCATTTAGAAAGGAAAATAAATGTATAAGAGTAAATGTGATTTAAGGTATAGTTGTGATGGAGAGAGTGAATAGTCATATCTTCTTCATAAAGAAACAATGGAAACGAGAATTGTAATAATAATAAAAGATACATAACATGGGAATAAGAAATATGATTTCTATTCCGAAATGTATTTTAGTATAGAAAACTGTTTTATATGAGATTTGTTTCTATGGGTTCAAGATAGTTGATCTGAGAACTCTCCACTGCAAACTAGTTGCACTATATGAAATAAAGAAATCTATATTAAGTGAATGATGGACCTCCAAATTTAGTATGCTATTATAGTAATGGCGGAAATAGTGCGAACATGCCATATAGCACTTATTGATTGCATCAAATTATGAAATTGTTTTTGTAAAACTTACCATACATTATTTATGAAATAATGATTATTTTTCAGTATCGACTAAAAAAAAGACATAGCTATATTTCAATATGAATATTATGAATATTCTTTATGACATAAAACTATATTGTGGTATTAGTTTTTTATAACAAAAGTGATGCATTGGAAAATACAAAAGTATCTAATATTATTTACAGTTGTTTCGGAATTATAGACCAAGCCATAGTTTTAAGAAATAATTTTATTGTATGATTTTGAATCAATGATACTTGTTAATTGTATCTCAAATAATAAAGGGCAATGCACCCATTTAGTGGGAGTATCATAAGAGTTGATGAACTCTTTGGATTGATACATATAGATGTATGCAATCGTAATTCTATAAATACCAAAATGGTTCCACGTACTTCGTCATATTCACCGATGAGTTATCTTTGACATGGACATGTGTATTTGATACACATATAGTATGCCTATGGTAAGCTTATAGAATATAAAACAGAAGTAAATAAAATAACATGCGATAGAAATGATTTGATTTGATCGAATGAGTGAGTATATTGGAAAATGTTCCAAACGTACCTAAAATGAATAAAGAAACAATATCAAAATTACTCCTCCATGTGGTACATAATGATGCATCGATATGGAGTAATCGAACTTTGTTGGACAATGTATGATTAATTGTGAGTGAAGTTGAGTTTGTTTCTTTCTATAAGGTAATGTACTTAAGGGTAGTACACAAGGTTAATATTATTTCATCTGAATAACAGTTTACAATATTTTACAAGATAAGAGTTTATAAGAAAATCCAACATATCCTAGGCCAAGGAGTTAACAGGTTGTGCGAGTTGAAAGATTGCACGTAATAATTGTTCGTAAGGGATCTTGTATGAATCTCCCCAAAAGAGTTTTTAGAAGACTGTCATTGGATGACGTATTTATGTTTTGAACATAAGTTTTGTAAACTAAAACCAAATCAGTTTTATAAGTAAAGAAATTCATAAAGCATTTATGAATACCTATTCTATTGCATTGAGAAACAATTGTTGTTTCAAGAAATACCAACTTCATTGTGAAGAAATTTCTTTGAGGAATTACGGGTGGTAAAATGGAATTGGATACGATCCATAGATAATACTGATTAGATGAAATGAAATTAACTAACCTAAATGAACACAACGCATTAGAGTGTCTAATAAGTATTCTCACACATTGAAGAGAAACTATAAGTTTCTTATTAATGTCGAAAATAAATAATCCTAGATTGTTTAATTAAATCATTGAGAGTGTTGAGTCTATATGGTATGATGCCCAAATCTGAAAGAACTCCAAGTAAGCTATCAAAATATAGATTTTGATGGTCGTAACTGAAGGGATATGATCCATCGACCACGATTGTGTCTTTATGAGAAAAACTAATGAAGTTGGAATTAAAAGAGCAATAATGATAAGAATAATATCACAAATTTCAACTGTTGAAATTAGCGTAATAGATTCGATATTCAACATGTTCAAGTCAATTCAGATTTACTCACAAAATTATCGCTTGATAAGTCCTAGAGTTTTGGTATATATGTACTGAAACAGAATTTTTTTGTAACGACCCACTTTTTTGGATGGTTTAAATCGACAATAAACCACACATGTCAAACTCAAACCATTCAAAAGGGAGGATTGTTATGGGGTAAATAAGAAAAGGAGAGAAAAGAAAAACAAAACACAGAGTCTCACAGCAGAATGACAAAATATAATAATCAAATAAACAGTTCATGAAGCCGTTTACAAATAACATTTGATTACAACTTTACAATATAGATCAGAGTTATACATACAACAGGAATAAATAAATAATGCAGCGGAACAACATGATGCAGCGGAATAAATATAATGAATAGTAATATTATACTAAATCTTCATCTTCGTCCTCCAGAAAGATAGTCTTCAATACACTGAAAAGCTCAGACAGACCCGAGCATAATGAAAAGACAAAACACTCGAGTCAGAACTAAAAGATCTTATGTAAGTTAAATCAACAATAAACAAATATGAGTGTAACGGATTTAGAGATGTTTACGGAGTTTTACATCTACTATCCAGTGTCTAACATGAGTGCAATAACTTAAGAGATGTTCGGGATTCCATCTCCTAAGGATCCATTAAACTATCTACATACATAGTACAATACACTATTATAACAATGTCTGCAGTAAAGTATTAAAATAGCGTTAAGGCGTTACCCATATCCCCCTTAACACATTTTTATATATTCCCGTAGTCTATACATATACTGTAAGCCCCACCAAACCGGTGGGATACTCAGGGAGCACTCCATAGGTATGGTACAAACCAAACTCGTAATGGGCGCGATAAGGCATGTGACAAGGCACGCGAGGCAATGCCAGGGTAGGATTCTACCGTTTGCACTCCCGGACTGGTGGTAACACATAGCAGCTACTACCGCCCACCTCGGAACACACTCCCATAATCAAATCGAGGGGTGGCCACCAAATCAATCACAAAGTCATAATATGGTATCGAAGAAATGTGCCCGATAGGAGGAGCGACCTCACTTGGCCCGGTATAGCTCCTGTTTTAGCCACATAAAACTGACTCGAGGGAGTCAGTGCTACGTTACTACCTCATACATAATCGTTCGACAAACTATCCAACTTCATTCTAGATTCTCCACCACGTACACAGTTGTTAAAGTGGTTTTTGGTATTGGTAGAGAGTATGACAATATTCGATCCCGGTCTCTTTAACAACCAAATGCTTATTTCACACCGGATGGTTCCTTTACATTTCCAAACCAATTCATAATTGATATCCAAATATCATATTCAATTCAAACCATATAACTTTTGAAATCATATTCACTTTCAAAATCATATCACTTTGGAAATCATATCACTTTTGAAATCATATTCACAAATATGTTAAACTCTCATTTCAAAATCATCATATTTACTCAAAATGTGTCACTTCATTAGAAAATATCATTTCAAATTCCAATGTAAGTTATAACATCATTTAACCATATTCGCTTTTAAATCAAGGATTTAAATATAACCAATCCAACCTTGCACAGTTGAAATTTAGAAAATAGCTTAGAATAGTCATAAATAGTTTGAATAGTTTAAAATACTTAAAATACTTTAAAATAGTTTAAAATAGATTAAAATAGTTTAAAATAGTTTAAATAGTTTTAAAATAGACTAAAATAGATTACAATAGTTTAAATAGATTAAAACAGATTAAATAGTTTAAAATAGATTGAGGTAGTTTAAATAGTTTAAAACAGATTAAATAGTTTAAAATAGTTTAAGGTAGTTTAAATAGTTTAAAATAGTTTATTTAAAAAAAATAGATTTTCTTATAGTTTTAATAGTTTAATATAAGATGGTTTGATTATTGGAAATGATTTATATAGTAAATAGTTTGAAAATCTAAATAAATCTTAGTTTAAAAAAATATATCTTTAAACAGTTTATATTAAAATAATTAATTTGAAATCAATAGCAAATTAAACTATTTCTTTCATTTCAACAAATCTGGACCATATCCAGCTTTCAAATCAACAAAACTCAATTTTTACCTTTCAATTCAAATTCTAAAAAAAACCATTTAAATCAACATCGATTTCAAATCCTGTTGAACTATAAATTTAAACTACTCCAAATTCAATAGATTTCAAAGTTAAATATTCAAACGTTTACAATAACTCAATTTCGATAATTTCCATTTATATTTCAAAATTCAGCTTTAAAATTGAAATTTGGATTTTTAAACAATTCATTTAAACTGATTTCAATTTCAACATTTAAGCTTGGATTTTTGAAATAATTCAATTTATATAAATCAAGTTTTATTTCATAAATCATTTAGCTGGATTCAAAAATTCAGGGTTTAAAAATCATTTAATTTAACCAATCCGGTGTCCGTATATAATTTTCTACCCTATGGTCCAGTGATACGGATATATATCATTTCAAACCGCAATAAATTTAAAATTTACGGATATATATCATTTCTACCCGCAATCCTAAATTAAAATTAAAAATTCATAAAATCGTTCGAGTCTATCATTTCAACCCATAACGATTTTTCCCTAATCTATAGATCGTTCGGGCATGTATCATTTCAACCCATAGTGATTTACTAATAATAACTAAGGGAACTTGCAGTGTGATAACAACATATGAATAAACATAACATCCAGTCAACCAATATCAATAATTTAACATCTATCACAATCATCATTCAAATCAACCAATAAATATCAACAATTAACTGGTTATCATAAACAGGTATTAAACTGGCAATTTAAAATTCAATATTAAATTAAACGGCGATTAAATTCAATAAAAGTCAGATTTAACTGGAATGACAATTTAAATATACCAAACAGCAATCAATCAATTTTTAATCACATCATAAATTTAATTTAACTAACATAAGATAATTCAGTAGTCGTGAGTGGGTTAAAACACTCACCTTTGATTTTCAATCGATTTAAAATCCAAATAAAGGTCCAAATTTGAACAGTCTCAGAATTCGTCCATACTAGTTCCATAATATCCGGAATTTTGATACGATCGCACCTGAGAAAACCGCACGTGAATCCGACCTCGTATGCAAAAGTTATTAACGTTAGAAGATATTCGATTTAAATTATAAAAATCAATAAAATAAAGAAATTGATCACCACGTCACCTTGATCTTCGTTCATGTGAAACCCTATCTGCATCTCGTTCGAACACGCTATATCCCTATAGCCGCCAACAAACGTTTAACAGCGCTGCGCCTAAGGCCACATCCACGCCCATTGACCAACTCCATCGCCTTCCCCAAGGATCACCGCCCACCCCTAGGCCACACGCACGCCCACAGGCCACCAGAGTGGCTACGGCCGCCGCTGGCAAAGAATGGCCATTTCTAACGATTTGACGTGACCTGGAGATAAACTAACAACATATCTGAGGCCTGCTCGACCTCATCTTCACAACGCTGCCTCCCGACCATTGATTGGATGAAGATCCACCGTTGGCTCGCGAAAACCTAATTTCGGCGGCCGAGGTTCTTCGACGATTTTTGGCCAAACGACGCACCAAATCAAAAAAAGAATCGCTGTAGAAGATTACACTCGTTGGGAGCTTTCCAACGATATATAATTTGCTATGCTTTGAGGAGTTTAAATTTCGATTTGAATTTGAAATTGGATTTAGGGTTTTGGATTTGCAGCCATTGAGAAGGAGGAAGAAGCAGTAGATTGAATAGACAGGTACGTACAGAAATAAAAAATAAATAAGGCTGCTAGGATTTAGAAAAATCTATTTATATAGACAATGCTCGATAAGAATGAATGAACATATCAAATTGGTTCAAAACGATAATAACTACCCGAAAAGCCCGTTCCGTTTCCGAAACGAAAGTAGGCCATCCCATATATCAAAATAGATGTTTTCGATATTTTTAAACTCAATGGAACAAGTTTCAAACCCTAATTTTTTTGTATACAGAAGTTAGCTTTTAAAACCAGCTTATTTTAAATGGAATTCATTAAATTGATTTCTACGCGTTTCGAGCCCTCACGATCAAACGACAAGTCTGATCGCTACGAAACTTGAAATCCTACAATAATTCACCCTTACGGATCCGATGAAACTGATTTTGTCAAAATCTGAGACAATGGCTAAAATGGCTATTTTCACGTTAATTAAATAAATTATTAGTAAATAAATTAATCCTGTTAACAATTTTTATCGTTCTTGATTACATATAAACTTATAATCTTAATAAAAATTTTTTCCATGGCAATCCAATGTTAAATATTTCACTAATTACAGTGTTCAATTTCAATTGCAATAAATTCATTAATTATAATTTGAATTCAAATAAATTCATTTATTTTGATTTACATCTTATTATTCAATCAACTATCGTCTTATGGATATAATTAACATTGGTTTACGTTTTATTACATCAATAGTCTACAGTTATCATCTTTTACCATATTAATTGCAATGTTTCAATTATATTGAATTTTTATTGATTTCCAAATTAATTTACCGGATTAGATAACAAATGATAATTGAATAAATTATTATACATTAATAATTCAAACACATTTCCAAGTTTATTGTTTACAAACGAAAGCTACTAAATTTACATACTAGTTAATTTATTTTCATATTCCAATTAATAACATATATTTACAACATTTAAATCCAACATTCAATCTATCTCTTATTTACAGTTTCTAACCAAATTAACCTTACAATTGTTCAAATTGATCGAGATCACATTAAAATAGTTGTTATTAACATTCAAACAACATTATTATTTAATTTAATATTTTAATTATAGGAAAATATGGGTCGTTACCTCTCCCCCACTCAAAGCTTTTCGTCCTCCAAAAGGGAAAGAAGGAATTAAAAAACTAATATATTTTATTCAAAGGATTCAATTTATAAACAATTAATTTACAAAATTAAGTATTTTAAATAAAATATATTAATTTATAAACAATTAAATCCTTCATATTTGTTGAGAGAGATGGTGCTGCTTTACTATGCTTTAGACTTGGGTTTAATTCTGCTGTTTGTATTTGGGCCTGTGTATTAGTTTAGGCCCATGTCTTTCTTTCTTCGTTTAAATAATCTTCTTCATGTATTCATTAGAACACAATATGAAATATATGTTTGCTACTTTGCTTTATGATTTTCTTGTTCTCGTTTTCAACTTATAACATGGTATCAGAGCTCGATCCCTAAAAAATTCAAATTTCTCGCAATTCATTGAGATTAGGGCTAATGGCGGAAAACAAGGCTAATGTCGATGTTCTCCCGATTATGTCCAAGATTACTGACCATAAACTCAATGAATCGAATTATTTGGATTGGAGCAAGACAATTAAATTGTATCTCCGAAGTATTGAAATGGATGATCACTTATCTCGAAATCCGCCTGCTGATGATTCTGAGAAGAGAGAAGATCAAACTTGGCTTAGAGATGATGCTCGATTGTTTCTTCAGATCCGGAACACAATTGATGTTAGTGTTCTCTGCCTCGTAAATCATTGTAGTTTCGTGAAAGAATTGATGGAATATTTGGAGTTTTTGTATTCAGGCCAAGGGAATTTGAGTAAAATGTTTGATGTATGCAAGGCATTTTACAGAGCTGAGAAACATGACCAAAGTTTGATGAATTATTTTATGAATTTTAAGAAAACTTATGAAGAATTAAATATGCTTTTGCCTTTAAGTTCTGATGTGAAGAAACAGCAGCAGCAGCGTGAAGAGATGGCAGTGATGAGTTTTCTGGCAGGGTTACCACATGAATACGAGTCTGCAAAATCTCAAATTTTATCTGGATCGAGTGTGTCTAGTTTACATGAGGTGTTTACAAGATTGATGAGATCAGAGAACACAAGTGCACAAACATCAGTTAACTCACAAAACAGTGCACTAGTGACACATAAAAATGCACCAAATACAAGTGCATCATGGAAACAAGGTGGATACAAAGAAAATGCTAACCAATCTTCAAATCGACCAATGAATCCTAAATACAAATGTACAAATTACAAAAAGGATGGGCACACTGCAGATAGATGTTGGTTCTTGATTGGTAAACCATCACAATACAAGCAGAGAAGCATGAATGTTGCTCAATCAGAAAATCCAGAAAACAAAACAGTGAATATTTCTGCTGAGGAATTCATTAAATACAAGGCATATCAAGACAGTGTAAAGAAACAATCCAACTTCAGCTCCATATCTACAGCTGCACAATCACAATCACAATCTGGAAAGCACAAATGGGTTATCGATTCAGGGGCAACTGACAATATGACAGGTACATCAAATAATTTTTTGAACTATCAACCAAATACACACATGAGTGGTGTCACATTAGCTGATGGATCATCTGCAAATATACATGGATCTGGAAGTGTAAATCTTACCCCTAATTTGCATCTAAAGACAGTGTTACATCTACCTAGTCTTGCATTTAATTTACTTTCAGTTAGTAATATAACTCAAAGTTTAAATTGCTGCATTACTTTCTATCCAAATCACTGTATATTCCAGGATCTCACGTCGAAGAGGATTATTGGTAAAGGTTCTCAATCCAATGGACTGTATATTCTTGATACTCCACCACAAGTCATTGCCTGTTGTAATAACCCTGGTTTTTGAGATTACCTTGAATATTAAATTATAATTTAATATTGGAATTAATTGGACTAATAAGTAGAAAATATTGTTTATTTTAATAAACAATGGATTTGGGTTAGCTTGGGCTAAATAAAATGATAAACATGAGAGAAATAAAGTTTTACTTTATTTCATGAATGTTGAATGTATTGTTTTGGGTACATTCAATTAAAAATTAATAATGTGTGCAATATTATGATTTTTTTTGCCAATATTGCCATTTTATTAATTTAAATATATGAGAATTGGTTAATATAATAATTATTCATGGGGAATATGATTAATAATGATGCAAAATATTTTATTAGTGTTATAACATGTATTTACATTCATTGGAATGTAATATACGTTTATATTTAAGCAATTTGTATCATATTGCAATTTATTTTGCAAAAGTGTAAAAATTGGTTAAATTTAGTAATATCAGTAAAATAAATAATAAAAGTGTAAAATTTGGGTTTTTACATTTTTATTTGGAATCTAGGTGTTGAGACGATTCCAACAAGTCCAAGTTTGCTAAAATTGGATTTAAATTGAAGAAGTTATAAAGATTTAAATAAATGACTTGAACATAATTTGATAAACTAAAATTTGATTAAGTGTTATTGGGTTGCTATTGCTTTTGGCCCAAACCCATTGCCTAGAGAAGCTTTTGGATGAGAAACAGGAAAATGAACGTACAGTTCATTTTCTTCTTTCATCTCCTTCCTCAGAAAACTTCCTGAAGCTTTGCAAATGGCCTCATCAACTTAGAATTCATCCAAATCTCCATTTTATTGCTCGAATTAGATAGATTTCCAGTCCAAAAACAAGAGAAGATAATCTCTAATCTATTTATCTCTCCAATTTGAGGAGAAATCCATTTTTCATGTACTGTAACTTTTATTTACCCCTCTTTTTGGTTTGCATGACTTTCTTCTAGCTTCTATAGGTGGAATCGAAGCTCCAGAGCATTGAAAGCTCAAGTCTTCTTGCCAAAAATCATCTCCTTTGCTAAGTACAGTAAGTATAAAACTTACAGTAGCTGAATTTTGCCTCTGGTTGGAAAAATTCGTAGCTTATTTCTGTCTATTTTGAAACTGAAACGAGATCATCCATAACTTTTTCGTTTCTAAGCCAAATTAGATAATTTTAGATGTTTCGGAAAGCTTAGAGATATAGCTACAATTTTTATTTGTATCACTTTCTGAAATTCATTGATTAAAATGTTGAAAAACCTCTTGCAAACTCGCTGTCCTGTTGTTATAGTGTACTCGTGTTTTGTGCCAACCTAAGCTAGTATTTTGTGCATAGCTTTTGCGTTTCTTATCCAAATCCTATAATTTTTAAAGTTTTGGAAACTGCAGAAAGAGTGTGACAACTTTTATTGGTATCACTTTCTGAAATTCATTGATTAAAATGTTGAAAATCCTCTTACAAACTCGCTGTCCTGTTGTTGTTGTGTACTCAGTGTTTTGTGCAAACCTGAGCTAGTATTTTGTGCATAACTTTTGCGTTTCTTATCTAAATCCTATAATTTTTAAAGTTTTGGAAATTGAAGAAAGAGTGTGACAACTTTTATTTGTATCACTTTCTGAAATTCATTGATTAAAATGTTGAAAAATCTCTTGCAAACTCGCTGTCCTGTTGTTGTAGTGTACTCAGTGTTTTATGCCAACCTGAGCTAGTATTTTGTGCATAACTTTTGCGTTTCTTATCCAAATCCTATAATTTTTAAATTTTTTGAAACTGAAGAAAGAGTGTAACAACTTTTATTTGTATCACTTTCTGAAATTCATTGATTAAAATGTTGAAAAACCTCTTGCAAACTCGCTGTCCTGTTGTTATAGTGTACTCAGTGTTTTGTGCCAACCTGAGCTAGTATTTTGTGCATAACTTTTTCGTTTCTTATTCAAATCCTATAATTTTTAAAGTTTTGGAAACTGAAGAAATAATGTGACAACTTTCATTTGTATCACTTTCTGAAATTCTGTGATTAAAGGATCGAAATAGCTGATGCAAGATCGCTGTCTTGAGCACTTGCATATAGTCTTGTGTGTTGTATTTGCTTTGGTTGATGAGTTTTCTGATGATTTGTTTTTTTTTCACTTGATTTGCGAATAGTTTGAGCTTAGTATTTTATACCATATGCCGATGATATGAGGCAAGGTATATGACTTTTGGGAACATCAGAGTTTCTATTTTAATGTGGATTTGACCAACGGTTAGTAAACTGTTTAGTGCGAACATGTGGTATGAGACACATGTTAACACTTTACAGATTCCTCTCCGAAAGTTAGCGACACATTCTAGAATTACTAGTACTATGACCTTCGGGTCATCTGAGAATCTGAGAATCCGAGAAATCCGGAAAAAGGTGACCTCGGTCGCCTCTGAGACCTCTGTTGGGTACCTAACTATATTACTAACACTAGTCTGAGAACTTTAGCACGTGCAACATGCTTTAGCATGTAATTATTGGCCAATCTGAGATTTATTTTATGAGTTAAGAGAATTTTGATTTCACCATATTTTGATGTGTTTACTTAGCCTTATAGAGATGAATAAGGCGAAATATGAGTTCTTGAGGATTTTGGTGATTTCAAATTTATGGTTTTATACTTGGGTTTCATTTACCACTTTGAGAAGTTTATTTATTCATGAATCATATTTGGATGTTTTCTTTATATGCATGAATCCCCTAGTATTAACCCAAGTAAGTGTAGAATTATAACATCTTAGAGATAGAGAATTCTTGATATCAACCTTAGTCATTCTTATCAATTATTGATCCCTTGATGTATGTTTCCCTTATACCTTATCGTATTTCCTTTCTAACGATAAGATTCAGTTGCCTGACTCGTGTGTTTATCACTCGGGTCAGACCGAGTTGCAGGTTAGGTTGGATGACTATCCTTTATGCTTGGATCCGTTTTGCTATCTTTTGTGGGCTCATGACTATGGACTTGGATATCTCCACTTTTGATGGATCTTTTATTTACCACTTCATGTATATATTCTTTTATGGGATGATGTTGTATTATATTATGTGGTGAACGGTATTACATCAGATGTTTGGTTTTGTATCAGTATATATATTATCTATGACTGTTGTTTCTGTGACATGTTATGATATTATTGTGCTTTGTTCTGAATAAATCCGTTAGCCATATAGTATCGTATTAGTGAATCACTGAGTATGTCAACTATATGGAATTCGAAAAAAAAATTGGTAAGATTTCGACGTACTTAGTCATTAGCTAATGCATTACTATTCGGTCGCCCTTAACCAACCCTATTCTCCGCATTAGTAGACGGAATTACTTGATAATTCTCTTTACTAATGTGGGTTTCAGGGGGGGGGGGCGTTATAGCTTGGTATCAGAGCTAGCTTTCAGAACAAAATAGAATAAATACAGAACAGCAGACGCTAAGAACCATACATCTAGTGTAACACCTTTATACATCTCATCCCTTAGAAGTAGCCAAGCCTAGTCATGTCCTTATCCTTTCGATTCCTTCGGGGTAGATAGGAGGGAATACGTCTAGGAATGTTAAATACTATTCTGTAGTATTCCTTACCTACTGCATTTCTAATGCGATATATATATATATATATATATATATATATATATATATATATCTACCCTGTGAATAATCTTTTCTTATCTTATCTTTCAGCTATGTCTGGTAGAGGTAGAGGTCGCACTTCGGCAGTGGAACCGTCCAGTGGTTCCCGACCTGAAGGCATTTATATGACTACCGATCAAATTCGAGAGCTTCTTGGGAGCACTCAACCTCCCGCTCCTGTTCCATCTTCATCTCCTCGCAAGTCTGTGTTTGCACGACTTTGCAGTGACTTCTCTCACCTCGGAGGCAAGCCATTCAAAGGCTCCGAGTCGGTTCTTGATGTCCAAGCCTGGCTTCGTACTTGTGAGCGTATATTCTTACGCATGGAGCTTTCAGATCATCATCGAGTTCTTGTGGCATCTAGTATGCTACAAGAGCGTGCTTTAGATTGGTATGAGCTTCTTATTGCTGAGGTGGATGAGACTACCCTCACATGGCAGTAATTCCGAGATAGATTTGAGCTTAAGTTCGTACCTGAGTCTGAAAAAGCTTCTCTTACTTGGGGTTGTTGGGAGTGTTTTCACCTACTACCGGACCAAACTCCCCTCTTATGCATGGCCGAACCAAACCCCTTCCTAGGCATAACCGAACCAGCCTCTGCTTCACTGCCTACCGAACCAACTACAAGGTGCCTCTACCGGACCAACCCCTAAGACCAAGGATGCCGAACCAGCCCTCTACCGGTCCAGAGCTACCGAACCAAAGCAGCCGAACCAGCCTCCCTCAGGCCTCACCGGACCAACCATCCACCGAACCAACTCCTTCCACTCCTCCCACCGAACCAACTCCATCCACTCACAACCGGACCAAGGCGTACCAGATCAACACTGCCAGGACAGATCGCATCAGCCCAGGCCCACCAGTAGCTATATACATCCAAGACCCCTACCCCCAGCCTCACTCTATAAATAGAGGGGTAGGGGTACGACAATGGGGGACAAGTTTGAGAGCTCAAGCACGTAGAGAACTTTCAAACAACTTTCAGATACTTGCATCAAAGCTTTGTACTTGTAATCTAAACAAGAAAAGAGAAATAACATATAAAGTGGACGTAGGCACATTCTGGCTGAACCACTATAATTTATAAATCTGCGTGTCTTTTACAGCTTAGCCCCTGCTTTTCATATATTTGCATAAATCACCCAAATCACTAAGAACAACATAAAATCTATTAAATCATACGACTTTGAGGTGTTTGTCCATTTTTTGTGCAAATATTTTTGGTGCTTTCACTGAGAACTAGAAGCTCGAAGCTTCAGCTTCTTCCACTTAACCTTTTTCCTAACAGCATCGTTCATCGCTTGGAAAACATGCCTCCTAAGCAGAAGAAAGATGTTAACAAAGGAAAAAACATCGCAACCAGTAGTCTTCCAGATCCAGTGGACACAGATCAAGTAAATCGTCCCCCTCCAGCAGCAGTACCAAATGAAGGACAGGCTAATCCGACAACTCCTGCCACAGAACAGCCCGCAGCAATTGCTAGGGCAGATCTAGATAGAGTTGTGGCTGAAGTAACTAACCGCTTCACGTCCCAGCAGGAAGCCTTGGTGGACCATCTCATGTCACGCTTAAGGGATGCTGAAGAGTCCAACCACAACACTGAGTCATGGGGTGAATCCCAGTCTGGAGGATCTTAGAGACAACAAAGATCTTCCTTCTTCGAAGGAGCTAACGGCAGAAGCAGCCATGGTAGGAGCCGAGATCGAGCACAGCCCGAAGTTAGGCCTGAGGAAACGCTTGGAACCGAACCCAACGGGGGAGGTACCGGGCGGAGGTCAACTGTAGCTGAGCCGGTCGTACTGCCTAACCACGGAAACGCCAATGAACGGGGCCGAGCTAGGATCCAGCCCGAAGTTGGACCCGAGGAAGTGCTTAGATCAGAACCCAGCAGGGGAAGATCAAGGCAAGGGCCAACTGTAGCTGACCCTAGCATGCTCCCAGAACACCAAAGGCAGCCACTGGAAAATATGAGGAATGATAGACGGTACCATCCCTACAGGTCATCTGGACGGAATCAATCCCACAGAACAGAACCGAACTCGTTTCTATCTGCTCCAAATTCTGATGAAAGGATGGCACACTTGTTCAGAGTGTGCGTCCAATGGGATCAAAGAAATCGACGGATAGGCACTAGGGTAACCAGCCCTTTCGCCTGCAATATCGAAATTGCTATCACCCCCCGAGAATGGAAGATGCCAACAATGAGAACCCAAGGCTACCCTCACCGGAGATCGGCAGAGGAAACCGCAACACTAGCGGCTCTAGTCAAGAGAAGATAGTGGTCCATACCATCTCAGGAGGACCGCACATCGCAGACAGAAGCTGGAAAGAGATGGAAAGATATGGAAAGTTGCTTAGAGACAATAAAGACTGTGTCAATTCGGTTATAGAAGAGCGCCACCTGAAGCGGAAAGAAAGTGATGACATCACATTCGGTAAGCGTGACCTAGAAGGAAGGCAATACCCTCACATGGATCCCATGGTTATCTCTGCCCGGCTCGGTCCCGCCGAAGTTTACCGAATTCTAGTAGACACTAGAAGCTCAGTAAATATCCTGTTCAAACATGCATTCGACAAAATGAAACTATCAATGAAGGATGTATCTCCCTACAATAAACCATTACACGGTTTCACTGGAGATGCGAAGATGCCCCTCGGGCAACTGGACCTCTTTGTTGAAATTGGAAGCCATCCCCGCTCCGTTGTACGGAAACAGACGTTTGTGCTAATAGAAAACCACTCGGCCTACAACGCCTTCTTAGGAAGGCCAGCCTTGTCTGACTTCCAAATTGTCCTAGCCCCATGGTGCCTAAAGATGAAATTTCCAACGGACAATGGAGTAGGGGAAGTAGAAGGAGACCAGGAGGTTGCTCGAGACTGCTATGTGACTGTACTTCGCAACAACCACAGGAAGGATAAAGGGAAGGGTGTAGAGGTTGCCCTCTGCACGAAAAGTCTAGAAGCGTAGCAACTAAAGAAAGCCCCTCCTCTTCGATATACCAGCGACCCTTTCAATGAATTAGACCCCAAGGGCAAAGAGGAGGAGGCCACCGCCGAGCCTGTAGAGGCTATGGAGTTTGTATCTGTAGACAAGCACGACTCGAGTAGACTATTGAAAATTGGGTCCCAACTAAAAACAGAGTTGAAGGAACAACTCATTGACTTTCTCTGCCACAACTTGGATGTATTTGCATGGTCACATGCTGACATGACCGGAATCTCCCCTGACATAGCATGCCACATACTAAACTTGAGAAGCTAGCATACTGTTTACTAATCACATCACGGAAACTGCGTCACTACTTCCAGTCCCATTCCATCAAAGTTCTGACCGACCAACCACTGAGGAAGGTACTCCATCGGCCCGACACTTCTGGGCGACTACTTAAATGGTGCATTGAACTAAGTCAGTATGATATCACCTATCATCCTCGCACCGCTATCAAGGGACACGCCATGGCCGATTTCATTGCAGGATTCACTACCAACGAAAGTAAGGAGCAATCGGAAATAGCAGAAGACATCAAGTGGAATCTCTTCGTGGATGGTGCGTCAAACGAACAAGGCTCGGGGGCAGGTGTGGTAATAATCACTCCTAGGGGAAATAAGCTGCACTATGCTATAAGGTTGGAGTTCGCTGCCACCAACAACGATGCAGAGTATGAAGCAGTGATAGCTGGATTAGAACTTGCCTTGGAAATCGGAGCCAATTCTTTGTGTCTTCATAGCGATTTTCAACTTATTGTTAATCAAATACTAGGAGAATTCCAGGCTTGAGAAGAACGACTCATAGCATATTTAAAGAAGACCAAGTTACTTCTCAGTCGATTGGACCACTACTTAGTCAAACACATCCCTCGGGAAGAGAACCGAGAGGATGACGAATTGGCGAAGCAAGCAAGCGTGAGAGACGGTGATGTTTCCGGAGCAGTAGCCATCTCGAAGCAACTGACCCCAAGTTTTGAGCAAGTGAATCTGATAGCTGCAACCGAAGAAGAAACTTGGATGACTCCCATCCAAGAATACATACAAAGTGGCACACTGCCCGACGGGCGTAACGGAGTCAAGAAAGTCTTGAGGAAAGCTTCCCGCTACACAATACAAGAGGGCACCCTCTATCGGCGCGGCTTCTCTAACCCCTTATTAAGGTGTGTCGCTGGAAGGGAAGCCAAGGAAATCTTATCCAACATCCATCAAGGAAGCTGCGGAGATCACACTGGAGGGCAGACTTTGGCAAAAAAGATACTCCGATATGGATATTTCTGGCCTACCTTAAGCAAGGACGCCTTAGATTTCGTCAGAAAATGTGACAAATGTCAGAAGTTTGCTAAGATTCCGCGGTTACAAACAACTGAGATGACTCAAATGAACAGCCCTTGGCCCTTTGCAGTACGGGGAATTGACTTGATTGGCGAACTGCCAATGGGCCGAGGCGGGGCCTAATATGCTATAGTAGCAGTCGACTATTTCACCAAATGGGTGGAAGCAAAACCCCTAAATAATGTATCTCCAGCAAAAGTTATTAACTTCTTGATCAAAAATGTTCTATGCAGGTACAGAGTCCCATCCAAAATCATATCGGACAATGGACTTCAGTTTGACAGCGAGGAGTTCGCCAACTGGTGCCAAGGGCACGGAAATCACAAAAGCTTCTCATCCGTAGCTTATCCCCAGGCAAACGGACAAGTCGAAGCCGTCAACAAAGTTCTCAAAACTCTAATAAAAAAGAAACTCGAAAAGTCAAAAGGCGCTTGGGTGGATGAACTTCCTACGGTACTATGGGCCTATCGCACATCTTTCAGAACATCAACAGGGCATACTCCTTTCTCTTTGGCATACGGATCGGAGGCTATGCTCACAGTTGAAACCATCGTGCCTTCCCACCGTAGGATCCACTATAACCCAGAAGAGAACGAAGAACTCCTTTACATGTCTTTGGATCTAATTGAGGAGAGAAGAAATGATGCAACCCTCATAGCAGCAGCCCACAAGCAAAAAGTGGCAGCACAATACAATTCCAAAGTCAAGCATCGTACCTTACGAGAAGGGGATCTTGTCCTCAAGCGAATCTTCCCTCGCCCCGGAGCACTAGATCCAATCTGGGATGGTGTAATTCATAAACATCTCCACAATGGAGCTTATATTTTGTCAACAGTGGACGGGGAGGTGTTCCAGAGGGCATGGAACATCCAACACCTTCGTCGATACTTTTCTTAACTTGTACTGCCCATATGAAGTGAATTAACAAATAGAATCAGTGGACGTAGGCATTTTCGTGCCGAACCACTTTCAAAAAAAACTTGTCTCTTTTTAACTTGTTCCTTCATATCTTGGCTGCTTGTTAACTTTATCCTTTTATGTTGAACAAAATCCTGTGCAAATAGCATTTTCATTCAAGGCGCTCCACAGCGCGACTTCTCCTGGACAAGACCTAACAGGTACTATACGAATCTATGCCCTCGCTAATGAGACACTTTTGCTCCGGCATCCCTCTACTGTGGGTTAACTCATTGCTCGCGACGGCCCTCAAAGCCAACTGTAATGAGCCGATTATAAGCCACCGAGAAGGCCGACTATAGCCGAGGCAGCTCATTACGGCGTTCGGCTCGCCGGCAACTATGAACCGATTATAAACCCCCAACATAAGGTGTGGCCAGCCAGGGGTAGTTCACGGTTGACGATCGGCACCCACGCTAGCCAGCCACAGTAAATCGAATAATACCCACGATTACGGGCCATAATGGCCCGGGTAGTTACTGTGTGCGATCTCGGCTCCGATGTGTCTTAAGTGCGGCTGTGGTAAAAAAGAATTAACTCCCCGCGGAGGCGTAAGATGGGTGACAAATGTCTCCAAGACCCACAGCTAGGGAAAGTGACTACAAAGCCCGTTTGCCATGAACTTAAGCACATCGAAGGCCTTCCGTGATTGGAAGTTTTACTATTTCACATATTTCAATTCTATTTAAAGAACTTTTCTCCTATCCTCTATAACAATCCCTGAAGTACAGGATACAGAGTAGAAGATACTCACCAGCGGGAATGGGAATTCACGGTTGGATAGCAGGACATTCAACTGAGCTCCATCCTCGGTCGTACAAAAATATTCAAAACTGCCATCTACAATTAGAACATGAAAGGCGGTATTTTCTTCTTTTATACAAATTCCTGACTATAATTTATTCATACATCACACTAGCATTATAAGGCATGAAATTATGCTTTAAGAAAGAACTTGGCATTAAACACAACTGAATTACAAGCATATGCATAGCTATATTTCTCATACAACATGTGAAAATAACAAAAGCATTCAAAAAACGACGGAATCAGCTTAAGTTAAAAAATTACACGTCAAGAATAGTGTTGTTTATTACAAATAGCATAATTACAACCTAAGAGTTACGTTACTGTTTTGAGACTAACGTATACAACAATGTCAAGCCCACCAAAAGATATCCAGGTCCAATCAAGGAGCCGGCCGCGTTGGAGTTTTATCCTTGCCCTGTTGCCCACCTGTCCGATCAAAGAAAGAATTCATTAGTGATAAGCAACCAAGTTAACGGAAAGACCAGAAAGGAAGACTTACCAGCACCTGCTTCTTGACCATCCTGGTCATCATCCTCTACTTGTACACCTGCCTCCCCCGGCAACAGCATGCGCGCTCTATCAATCCCAAAGGAGCGGGAGATAACATCAAGCTGCTCGCCTTTGAGAAAGCTTGGGAAACAATCGGGAGGTGAGTTCAGAAGCTCCTGAGGGCCGTACCCATCCACTAGTGACCTCGAGGTAGGCCCATGACGTCCCGGTTCTGACTAAGCTGAGGGCACTGTGGAAGGATCGTCTCTATCCTGGGATTTCCTCTTTTCTGATCGGGTTTCAACTTTACAAGACATTTATCTGCAAACACAAAGAAGTGCGTCGTTAGAATAAAGGAAGTAAACAAGCGAGTGTGTGCAGTCTGGAATTTCACTCATAATTCAAGTCATAAAAGTGCATTCGGTAGTCCAAGACCGAAAGGTCATTCGATATTCAAACCATCAATCTCATTCGGCAATCATACTCCTCATGGTCATTCGGCATTTCAAGCACGAAGTTCATTCGGCAAAGAATGTCTCACCTAGTTCGGCAATCAGAAACCGGTTCGGCACTATAATCGATTCGACAGTCAATAATTTGGTTCGGCTATTTCAAAAGGTAAGGGACAACGAAAGCCTCAAGCCCATACTTATAGGCAAGCACCAAATAGCCGGACCAGATAATTCGGCATTCAAAACCGGATGGGGGCGTCCAGATAAACAAAGCGCGCCATACGCAAGCATATGCCCCACTTTGGGGGGCAAATGTTGGGAGTGTTTTCGCCTACTACCGGACCAAACTCCCCTCTTATGCATGGCCGAACCAAACCCCTTCCTAGGCATAACCGAACCAGCCTCTGCTTCACTGCCTACCGAACCAACTACAAGGTGCCTCTACCGGACCAACCCCTAAGACCAAGGATGCCGAACCAGCCCTCTACCGGTCCAGAGCTACCGAACCAAAGCAGCCGAACCAGCCTCCCTCAGGCCTCACCGGACCAACCATCCACCGAACCAACTCCTTCCACTCCTCCCACCGAACCAACTCCATCCACTCACAACCGGACCAAGGCGTACCAGATCAACACTGCCAGGCCAGATCGCATCAGCCCAGGCCCACCAGCAGCTATATACATCCAAGACCCCTACCCCCAGCCTCACTCTATAAATAGAGGGGCAGGGGTACGACAATGGGGGACAAGTTTGAGAGCTCAAGCACGGAGAGAACTTTCAAACAACTTTCAGATACTTGTATCAAAGCTTTGTACTTGTAATCTAAACAAGAAAAGAGAAATAACATATAAAGTGGACGTAGGCACATTCTGGCTGAACCACTATAAATCTGCGTGTCTTTTACAGCTTAGCCCCTGCTTTTCATATATTTGCATAAATCACCCAAATCACTAAGAACAACATAAAATCTATTAAATCATACGACTTTGAGGTGTTTGTCCATTTTTTGTGCAAACAGGGGTGAAGCCTAGTAGTACTCCTATGCAACCTGGCAGTGACAATGAGGAAAGTAGTAAACTATTTGATAACCCCGAAAGATATAGGAGACTGGTAGGGAAGTTGAACTATCTAACTATCACTAGACCAGATTTATCCTACCCAGTGAGTGTAATAAGTCAACATATGGCATCACCTTCATTGCAGCACTGGAGGAACCTGGAACAAATTCTAGGCTATTTAAAAGGACAGTTGGTCAGGGAATAGTATATTCAAATCATAATCATATGAAGATGGAATGCTATTCAGACGCTGACTGGGCTGGTTCCAGATCTGATAGGAGATACACATCTGGTTATTGTGTGTTTTTGGGAGGTAATCTAGTGTCTTGGAAGAGCAAGAAACAAAATGTAGTTGCTCGATCAAGTGCTGAATCAGAGTATAGGGCCATGGCCAATGCTGTGTGTGAAATAATATGGATAAATAATTTCATGAATGAAATGGGTTTTGACATCAGTAAGCCTGCTAGTTTGAAGTGTGACAATCAGGCAGCGCTGCACATATCCACCAACCCAGTGTTTCACGAGAGGACCAAGCACATAGAGGTGGATTGCCATTTTGTAAGAGAAAAGATTTAGCAAGGAATTGTGGTGACTGAGTATGTGAAGACTGGTGATCAAATTGCGGACTTGTTCACAAAAGTATTACCTGGACCAAGAATTCAATTCTTATGTAACAAGTTGGGTATGATAAATATTTACATACCAACTTGAGGGGGAGTGTTGAGAGAGATGGTGCTGCTTTACTATGCTTTAGACTTGGGTTTAATTCTGCTGTTTGTATTTGGGCCTGTGTATTAGTTTAGGCCCATGTCTTTCTTTCTTCGTTTAAATAATCTTCTTCATGTATTCATTAGAACACAATATGAAATATATGTCTGCTACTTTGCTTTATGATTTTCTTGTTCTCGTTTTCAACTTATAACAATATTCAAGTAAATAAATGTTTGAAAATATCTCACTTTCACAAAATTTTCTAAGTAAAAAATTCACGGAAAATTTCGACAGAGTCTCCTTTGTACGGATAGGTCCGAGAATAATAATAATATCAATAATTGCAATATATATATCACATTTCAAAAATAATTATCCCAAACCACGGGAAAACAATATAATATCGCTATAAAACCGTAATCCGAAAACGTACCTATTTGTTGGGCAAACAACGCTTTATTTATGAAACCAAAAGCCGTAGCTATTGCTTCCATAAACCTGTATTTCACTTATATAATCCAAAAGAGTGAGAATTATGTAAAAGAGAAATATTTTAGTTGTTTTCAATTAGTAACAAAGCAAATCAACACAATACATATGCAAAAAAATAGTACAACCATCATATGCAACAAAAGAATCTATCAAACAATCAACGGCAACCAAACTCACGTTTTGTTCAGGTTCAGGCACTTTTCATCGTACCAGGATGATAAATAACTTCCAAGTATACCTTACGCTTAGCAGTATTAGATAATAACTTAATAGATTATTCATACATCCCAAACAATTTAAAGTATTACTTCCCAAACATCCCATAAGCCAAACAACACAACATTTAATATTATTTAAGTTTATTCTATGAGTTTCATTTTTTTTACTCTTTTATATATTTTTATTCTTTCATAAAATGTCTTTTTCTTATTTTTTTTCCTTTTTCTTCATTCATTTACTTACATAAATTACTTTACATTCAATATCTGAAGTCATCAATAAATCAATTTTTGAAATATTATATAAGTTTCATTGTAATCTAATTCGCATCCATTTTCATTGGTACCACTTTATTCAAGTCATGATTATCTCAAAAAGTTACAATCTAATTTCAACCATTCTTTATAGATTTACATTTTCCTTACACAATTTGGGACAATGTAACTTTATTTATAATTTGTTCACTTAGGTTTATATTCATTTTGCTCTAATAGAATTTCTTTGCTATTCAATTTATTCATTAACCATTTCTTTGAACACAATTTCATTTTCTTAAATATTCTAATTACTTAAGTTTGATTTAATTGTATAATATTCAATTACATATTCATATTAGCATTTTTAACTTCTTAAACATTTTGGTAAGTTTTATTTATGCTTTAGAATGCAATTGTGTATTATACAAATTTATCTTATTCAATTGAGCATTGTACATATTTAATAGTTTCCAGTTTGTTTCAAATTTATTATCTTCCAATTCTAAGAGTTACATCCTAAATTCATATTTTCTCTTAAACAATTGGATTTATTTTCTTATTTCACAATTTAGAATTTTCTAATAGTCCAAGTTTTTCTTCGGTTCAATAATTGAAAAACATTAATTAATAGAGAACTTGAGAACTCAAACATCGGGTTCATTTCAAATCAATTCTTGAAATAATATATACTTATATTTTTTTTCTTTCAAACTATACTTTAGGAGTTTAAATGAGAATTCTATTTTATCAAAACAAGGTGTAGCAAAGCCACTAAGTGGTCTCCCCCACTCTGAGACTCGAAAATGAACATCGATGATGCGTGCACTCATCACCGAAATTATTTTCCAGCGACAAAAGAGGGGAGTACAAAACTTATTTCTTTTAAAATTCTTTTAGAAACATTTCTTTTAAATCACATTGAAAATATTTATATCCAAAAATACTTGCAAACAGTACTAATATTATATTCCAAAATCTTTGAAAACTAATTTCAAACCCCGAAACTTAAGTTTTCAAATTTTCAGTTATTATTTACTTTACTTGTAAATCCTATTTTATAATCATTATTTATAAAATTTCTCTACCTAACAAACAACATAACACATCCAACTATATCATTTATAAAATTATTCTTTTATATACAGAATATAATACTAGGTAAAATTATTTTATTTACCTATATTTTGAAAATAATATTATGTCGGTCTGCCCTATCAAGTGTTTAGAAATCCCCATCGATACCATAGCATCCTATTTACCGACGGGAATTTATAAATACTAAACGGAAAAAATTAATACAATATAAAATCAATTTATAACACTAACAAGTACACTCTCTCATATATATATATATGCTCAAAACAACTCATTCTAGTGCATTACTACCCTATCTCTAATGAGTCAACCCCCACAAAGCTAAGGTTATCGCTAAACCAAAGCTCTGATACCAAATGTATTGGCCCACCTTTTTGGACGGTTTAAATCGACAATAAACCACACATGTCGGACTCAAACCATTCAAAAGGGAGGATTGTTATGGGGTAAATAAGAAAAGGAGAGAAAAGAAAAGAAAAACAAAACACAGAGTCTCACAGCGGAATGACAAAATATAATAATCAAATAAACAGTTCATGAAGCTGTTTACAAATAACATTTGATTACACTTTTACAATATAGATCAGAGTTAAACATACAACATGAATAAATAAATAGTACAGCGGAACAACATGATGAAGTGGAATAAATATAATGAATAGTAATAATATACTAAATCTTCGTCTTCGTACTCCAGAAAGATAGTCTTCAATACACTGAAAAGCTCAGACGGACCCGAGCATAATGAAAAGACAAAACACTCGAGTCAGAACTAAAAGATCTTATGTAAGTTAAATCAACAATAAACAAATATGAGCGTAACGGCTTCAGAGATGTTTACGGGGTTTACATCTCCTATCCAGTGTCTAACGTAAATGCAATAACTTAAGAGATGTTCGGGATTCCATCTCCTAAGGATCCATTAAACTATCTACATACATAGTACAGTACGCTATTATAATAGTGTCTACAGTAAAGTAAAGTATTAAAATAGTGTTAAGGCGTTACCCATATCCGCCTTAACACATTTTTATATATTCCCGTAGTCTATACAGATACTGTAAGCCCCACCAAACCGGTGGGATACTTAGGGAGCATTCCATAGGTACGGTACAAACCAAACTCGTAATGGGCACGATAAGGCATGTGACAAGGCACGCGAGGCAATGCCAGGGTAGGATTCTACCGTTTGCACTCCTGGACCGGTGGTAACGCATAGCAGCTACTACCGCCCACCACGGAACACACTCCCATAATCAAATCGAGGGGTGGCCACCAAATCAATCACAAAGTCATAATATGGTGTCGAAGAAATGTGCACGATAGGAGGAGCGACCTCACTTGGCCCGGTATAGCTCCTGTTTTAGCCACATCAAGCTGACTCGAGAGAGTCAGGGCTACGTTAATACCTCATACAGAATCGTTCGCCAAACCATCCTACTTCATTCTAGATTTTCCACCACATACACAGTTGTTAAAGTGGTTTTCGGTATTGGTAGAGAGTATGACAATATCCGATCTCGATCTCTTTAACAACCAAACGCTTATTTCACACCAGATGGTTCCTTTACATTTCCAAACCAATTCATAATTGATATCAAAATATCATATTCAATTCAAACCATATCACTTTCGAAATCATATTCACTTTCAAAATCATATCACTTTCGAAATCATATCACTTTTGAAATCATATTCAAAAATAGGTTAAACTCTCATTTCAAAATCATCATATTTACTCAAAATGTGTCACTTCACTTGAAAATATCATTTCAAATTCCAACGTAAGTTATAACATCATTTAACCATATTCGCTTTTAAATCAAGGATTTAAATATAACCAATCCAACCTTGCACAGTTGAAATTTAGAAAATAGCTTAGAATAGTCATAAATAGTTTGAATAGTTTAAAATAATTAAAATACTTTAAAATAGTTTAAATGGTTTAAATTAGTTTAAAATAGATTAAAATAGTTTAAATAGTTTTAAAATAGATTAAAATAGATTAAAACAATTTAAATAGATTAAAACAGATTATATAGTTAAAAATAGATTAAGGTAGTTTAAATAGTTTAAAATAGATTAAAATAGTTTAAAAAAATAGATTTAATATAGTTTTAATAGTTTAATATAAGATGGTTTGATTATTGGAAATGATTTATATAGTAAATAGTTTGAAAATCTAAATAAATCTTAATTTAAAATAATATATCTTTAAACAGTTTATATTAAAATAATTAATTTGAAATTAATAGCAAATTAATCTATTTCTTTCATTTCAACAAATTTGGACCATATCCAGCTTTCAAATCAACAAAACTTAATTTTTACCTTTCAATTCAGATTCTAAAAAAGACCATTTAAATCTATATCGATTTCAAATCCATGTTGAACTATAAATTTAAACTACTCCAAATTCAATAAATTTCAAAGTTAAGTATTCAAACGTTTACAATAACTCAATTTCGATAATTTCCATTTATATTTCAAAATTCAACTTTAAAATTGAAATTTGGATTTCTAAATAATTCATTTAAACTGATTTCAATTTCAACATTTAAGCTTGGATTTTTGAAATAATTCAATTTATATAAATCAAGTTTTATTTCATAAATCATTTAACTGGATTCAAAAATTCAGGGTTTAAAAATCATTTAATTTAACCAATCCGGTGTCCATATATAATTTTCTACCCTATGGTCAAGTGATACGGAGATATATCATTTCAACCCGCAATAAATTTAAAATTTACGGATATATATCATTTCAACCCGCAATAAATATAAAATTTACGGATATATATCAGTTCAACCTGCAATTCCGAATTAAAATTAAAAATCCATAAAACTGTTCGAGCCTATCATTTTAACCCATAACGATTTTTCCCTAATCTATAGATCGTTCGGGCATGTATCATTTTAACCCATAGTGATTTACTAACAATAACTAAGGGAACTTGTAGTGTGATAATAACATATGAATAAATATAACATCCAGTCATCCAATATCAACAATTTAACATCCATCACAATCATCATTCAAATCAACCAATAAATATCAACAATTAACTGGTTATCATTAACAGGTATTTACCTAGCAATTTAAAATTCAATATTAAATTAAACGATGATTAAATTCAATAAAAGTCAGATTTAACTGGAATGACAATTTAAATATACCAAACAACAATCAATCAATTTCTAATCACATTATAAATTTAATTTAACTAACATAAGATAATTCAGTAGTCACGAGTGGGTTAAAACACTCACCTTTGATTTTCAATCGATTTAAAATCCAAATAAAGGTCCAAATTTGAACAGCCTCAGAATTCATCCAAACTCGTTCCATAATGTTTAGAATTTTAATACGACCGTAGCGGAGAAAACCGCACGTGATTCCGACATCGTATGCAAAAGTTATTAACGTTAGAAGATATTCGATTTATATTATAAAATTCAATAAAATAAAGAAATTGATCGCCACATCACCTTGATCTTCGTTCATGCAAAACCCCATCTGCATCTCGTTCGAACACGCTGTATCTCTACAGCTGCCACCAAACGTTCAAAAGCGCCGCGCCTAAGGCCACGTCCACGCCCATCGACCAACTCCATCGCCTTCCCCAAGGTTCACCGCCCACCCCTAGGCCACGCGCACGCCCATAGGCCACAAGAGTGGCTATGTAACAGCCCTGGTTTTGGTGATTACCTGTAAATATTAAATTATAACGGTGGTTATAATTTAATATTGTGAAATAAAATAAATTGGTGATTTAAATTGTTTATTTTAAATAAACAATGGGTTTAAAATGTGAGAATAAAGTTTTGAAACTTTATTTTTGGTGTTTGTGTTAAAAATGTGTAGAATATGGTTTTTATTTAAAGAAATGCAATAATTTTGATAATTATTGCCAAAATGTTTCTTTTATATATTTTTAAAAGAAGAATTTGATTTAAATTGTGATTTATTATAAATAAAAATGAGAAATTTGGTTTAAAAATAAGTTTTGGTTGTAAAAGTGATGAAAATATGTTTTGTTATATTTTATTACACAAGAAAATAAATTTTATGGAATTTTTGAAGTTAAAAATGAAGTTTTATGTAATTATTGTGTAATTTGTGCATTTTAATTAAAATAAGAATTTTTTTAATGAAAATAATTTTTTAGAGCTAAATAATCTTTTATTTAGTTGTAAAATAATTTTTAGAACATAAGTATGTGTTGTGTAATTTTTATAAAATGAAAACAATTCATATATATAGTATAACTTGGTATATATTAGTGTATAATGGAATTTGTGTGTTAATTTCTTCTTTTAGTGGCTAGAATAATTAATTTTGGGCTTAGCCCACTTGGAAGCTTAACCAGAAATGTTGATTAGTTTCTCTACTTCTCATTTTGGTACGTACTACAACTTCATCTTTCTGAAACAAAAGAAAAGAAAATCAAACCACCATCCTCTTTCTCAAACAAAGCCACAAATCTCCAACCTTTATCAAATTTCTTGCTGTAATTTATCAAACTAAAATCAATTCATTCAGGTAATCAATCTCTAAACATAATTACTTCATAAAATCCCAAATTTGAATATGTTTGTTTGTTTGTAATTGAGATGTTCTTCTTGCATGTCTTTGTGAACTCCATTTCTAGGTTGTTGAAGCACCTTTCAAGGCCAAAGCTTGCTCCTTTCCGCCAATTTGATCTAGTAGCTCAAGTATATTGCAAGGTGAGTAATAATCTCACAAATGCTAGCTCAAACAAGCAAAAATCGCCTGTTGAAATGCAAAAAAATCGTTACTGTAAATGGTGTTCTGAATTTAGTATAAATCTATTCTAGGTCAACTTTGAGACATCATAACTTTCTCATTCTTTCTCCAAATTGCGTGATTATTTTTCCATTTTAAAGTATGAGTGTTAAAATTTATGCAAGCCAAATTTCAGGTCATTTAGACCTATGTAGCTTATAGAAATATGCTGCCGAACTTTGATTCGTAGCATGTTTTTGCTCCAGATTTATGCAGTGAAATCATTGCCTGGGTACAACTTTGAGACATCATAACTTTAACATACCTTGTCCAAATTGATGATTCTTTTTCCAGTCTAAATTAAAGTTGTTGAAATTTATGCATGTCAAATTTTAAGTCATTGCGACCTATGTAGCCTATAAAAACATGCTGTCAAACTTTAAATCAGAGCATGTTTTGCTCCAGCCGTTTACGGTAAAATCTGACTGTGAGTCCAACTTTGTGACATTATATCTCTCCCGTTTCTTATCCGATTGTATCCATTCTTTTCTTGTTTAAAGTAGAGTTGTTGTACTATATTCTTTTAAAATTTTAGGGCTTTTAGACCTTTGTAACTAGTTGAAAACTTGCCTGGAACTTTGAATCAGAGCATGTTTTGCTCCAGCCGTTTACGGTAAAATCTGGCTACGAGTCCAGCTTTGTGACATAATATCTCTCCCGTTTCTTGTCCGATTGTATCTGTTCTTTTTTTTAATTCAAAGTATAGTTGTTGAACTCTATTCTAGCAAAATTACAAGTCTTTTAGACCTCTATAACTAGTTGAAAATTTGCTTGGAACTTTGAATCGGAGCATGTTTTGCTCCAGCTGAAAATTTCTGAATTGTTTTACATGGATTTCTTTCGATGTTGTTTTTTATTGGCTTGATCCTAAGACGGAAGAGCCAATATTACCACTTATCCGTATTTCGGATTGGTGAGTTTTTAGGAGATTTTCGTTTGACGATTTTATGAATAATTTCATTGAATTTTTGTTGATTTTTGTTGTTTTTTTGCACGTGCTTTCTAAACTGTTTTCGGAAGATCTTTTTTATAAGATAGCTTGCGAAATAAATATTTCACAATATTTATAATTATTTTAAAGCTATTAAAATTATTTATTCTCTATAATAAGAGAATTTCAAAAGTTTTTTTCCAAAACGATTTCGAAAATAGTTTTAAAAGCTTGTTTTCTATAATAAATTATTTTCTATATAAAAATACACGTTTTTGCACTATTCGAGCGAATGAGAAGGAGAATTAAATGATTCGATAAAACACGTGGTATGGGACATGTGCGTTTACCTTTTCGGTTAATTCCTGACTTGTCCGTTTGAATGTTTTAACCTTCGGGTCGTATTTGCCGATGAGATAAGACAAATATTTTTACCGCTTTCTAGTGTGACATTGACTAGTGGTTAGGAAACCGTTGAGTGAGAATGTGTGGTATAGGATGCACTGTTACCACTTTTCGGGTTCCTCTCTAAGAGTTTGTGACACATTCACGAGTGATTGCCAGTACATAGACTATTGGGTCGCTTATGGACTGTTGGGTCCTATGTGCATATATACAGCCGTTGGACTATCCATGGACTGTTGGGTCCTATAAAGACTGTTGGGGTCTCTTATGCACAAGTACTTGGCAGGCTGTTGGGCCATATATTGGGTCCTAATTATTTATAGCCGTTGGGCTTTTATTGGACTGTTGGGTCCTATTTTCATTTAGCTGTTGGGCTTTTATTGGACTTTTGGGTCCTATATTCATTTAGCTGTTGGGCTTTTATTGGACTGTTGGGTCCTATTTCATATATTGATGTTTTCTAGATTTCTTTGTGACGATTTCTAGAATTTTGATGATTTATATGTGTTTTCACCATAGTCGCCTTTGTTGAGTTATCTATTTAGCCTAAGTGCTATAGTATTGACTCTATGGTGATTACATTCGGAGTTTTGAACTCTTAGGCGAGTTCTATTTATATTGTGATTCATATTGCCATTCTTTGGCGTTTTAGTGATTTGTATACGCCGATGAGATGAGGCGTGTATTTGTAGATAATTGATGTTGTTTAACTTAGCTATTATATAGCTAATGGATAAAGCCGATGATATAAGGCATTTGTTGTACTTCGTAGTGTTTTATTGATGAGCTTACCTATTTCGAGGACATACAATTAGTGAATTACCTCATATGAAGTAAGGACATGCTCTTATCATGGTTTCTTCTCATTCGAGAGGATACTCTACCCTTTATCTTATGCTTCATATTATCACTCATCTCACTAAACCGATTATTTTAGCTAGACTGACCCGTGTATTTTATACTCAGGTCAGACCGAGCTGTTTCAGGTTGATATCTGCTTTTGGACTTAGCTTTTCTTTGATGCTACCACTTGGATATCAGCTTATCTCTATTTGTGTAGTTTTGTAGTCTTTCCGATTGACTCTGATATGTATATTGTTTTGACTCGTTGTATATAGTGTTGTCTTCGAACCACTTATGATGTATCATTTTGTATTGTACTGGGGATGTATTAGTGTATATATATATGTGTATATATATATAGTTGCTGTTCTGTGATGTATTGTACATTTAGTTGTTGTATGTTGTTCCGATAGATCCGTTAGCCATCTATAGTTTTGTATTAAGCATTTATTGAATATGTCGATCCACTTGAGATAGAAATTTTTTTTAGAGCATTAATCGACGTATTTGATAGATGTTTAAAACAAAGCTATAGATGGTCGCTTCTAACCAGCCATATTCTCTGCATTAGCTGACAGTATTACCCAGTAATACTCTTTGTTAATGTGGGTCTCGGGGTGGGGCATCACAGCTTGGTATCAGAGCCGAGTTCTGAACAAAATATGATAAAAAAAGAACATAAACATATATTACGGTACATCTAATTATAATATGAGTGTTACAAATCCCTTAATCATTTTGTCCTTGACCTTTTCGTGTCCTTTGGGGTAGATATAGGTTTGGAATATGTCTAGGAATATATTTTATTCCGTAGTATTCCATAATTGAGTTAATGATATCTTATCCTATGAACAATCTTTATCGTGATTATTTTATTCTAGTTCTTTTCCATACGGCTGCTTGATACATTCGTATCGAAGGAGCTTGTTGATATCGTTAGACGTTTCTTATCTTGTTACTTCTTGGAGGATTGAGAGTCCTATCGAGGGGATCCTCAATACTTGACATGTTGTGTGATAATATTAAGGATGATCTTTGTAGCTTTTCTTTCTGTGCAAATCTGCACATTAGTCATCACCTTGGGTTAATATAATTTGGGGATGGATTGGTTTGCCATTTGCTTGTTATAAAACCCCCAATCCTATATTCTAAAAGGATCCTAAATGTTAGGCATCCTAATTCGACAGATTAGTGTCTCTAGTTCTTCAGAATGTTGATGATAATTCCAAAGTGTTTTTATTTATTCTTGGGTTTCAAGATGATAATGTATCTCGAATTTTAGTTGTTTGTGATTTTGTTGATTTATGTGAGTCCGTTTCGGGTTTGCTATCCAATCGGGCAATTGAATGTTGTGTTGACCTATTTCCTAGTTCTTAGATTGTTTGTCATCCCTCCAAGAGGGTGTCCACTAGGAAATAAGAAACCCTCGAAGTAATTGCTGAAGTGTGAAGCCAAGCAATTCATTCAGTCCAGTCTTTACCGTGAGGTGTCACGGTCATCTTTGCTTAGAAATCTGATGGTATTCTTAGGCTTTGCATCCATTTTCGCAAGCTTAATGAGTTAACCATTAGAATGACTATCTATTGCTTATGACTGATGACATATTCGATCTATTGAGTGGTGCTAGGGTCTTTCCTCAGCTTGACCTTACACCGATTTTCATCAGCTACGAGTTGCGGAGGATAGCGTTCCTCTTACCGAATTCTGCACTCGTATGGTTCTTGTGAGTGGCTCGTTATACCATCTGGTTTAACAAACACTTCATTTTATTCCATCAATCTTGTAAATCGAGTATTATGGGAATATCTCGATGAGTTCTCTTTATGTTTTTTGATTTTGAGTGTAAGCAACAGATTTGAATTTTCAAATCTTCCAAATTGAAAATATTTTTTTAAGTGAGATTGGATTTTGTTTATTTAAATAAGAAAAGAATATTTTGTGTATTATATATGTGGTATTTCTTTTTATAGAAAATGATTTTTGTGTTGGGTTGTCCATCGAGTGCTTTAAGAATTCTGGTCGATGCACCTGATCAATGTTATTGATAGGAATTTCATAAACTCTGTAATGAGGCAATCAGATACGGTAAATTGAGTTTTAATAAGTAAAGTTTGGCATAAATTAATATGGTTTGAGAATTAAATTTTATTTTGAATGTGTAATGCAGCCATTGAACTATAATAAGGGTTGGATGAGTGGCGAGGTAGTTTTAATCATTTGGTCAACTCTGCAGCCAATCGATGGGGTTATATACTATAAATCAATAGCGAGGCAATACCATTGTATTATTATTTGAAATTTTTGAAATTGAATATGCTTATTTTAAACTTTTAGCATGAATTTGTGAGCAAATTTTTGTTTAAAATTTTGGTTGTGTTAAAATTTATTGATGTGAATTTGTAAAATTCTTTTGAAAACAAATTTGAATTAATTATCAACTTTAATAAAGTTTTATGTTGATAATTAGTGGAAAATTTAATTTTTGTGATAAAGTGGAATTGTGAATTTGAGTTGTTTTGATAAATGAATCATTTATGTAGTATAATCATTTTAATTATGAGAATAATTTTATATATATATCCCAAAAATTTATCTTATGGATAATCAATAATCATATTTTGATAATAGAAGAGACTAGTTATCTCTTCCAAAATGAATTTTCTTAGTTAATTACTCTAATGCTAGATTTTGGAAAGTAATGAATTTTTTTTCCAATTAATAAATTATTCCTTTTATGATTGGTTACATAAAGTTGATCATATTTTGGCGTGTCTTATCTTTTTGGGGAAAAAGAAGATCATTTAATAAATGATTTAGCAAAAGCTTGTTTGAAAATATAATTTGAAATCTAAATGGTTTGGGAAAATTTCAAAATTTAAATTGATTTGAAAAATGAAATTTGGTTTGGAAAAGAGCTGTGCTAAAACAACAATAACTTGAGACTTTTAACTCCGAATGAGTCCAAACTTTGTGCAAATGAAAGAGCTTTTAGAAAGCTATAAATTTTCTTTTTACCACATTGGAAGATTTTGCTTTATAGTCTGTCTAACATAGGTTTGAAAGTGAATAGATATTTCTGTCTTATAAGTTTCTAAAATTTGAGATGAAAGTAAATTTTGCATAACTTTCAAACCGTGAATCCAATTTTGATGATCTTTATATCACTGGAAAGCTTAGACTAAGTAGAACAACTTTTAATTTATAATAGTTCTCTGATTTTGTTGTTTGCTAGGTCAAAATTTGCTTTCTTTACATCAGGTCTGAAATTGAAATCTACTTGTTTTCTTTGTGGTCATGTGTATTCTACCTATTTTGTGAATGTAATTGAGTTGATGTTTAGTATAAATATATGTTTCAAACTGATATATATATATATATATATTAGTAGAATTTAAGAGTGAAGCATTTTATTCACTTTAAATGAAGAGTTTGGAGATTAAATTGGATTTTTGAAAGAGGTTTTTAATAATTTTCAAAATGTTGAAATTTGAGAATTTGATTATGTAGTAAAAGGATTTTGATAACCTTAAAAATATTTGTTTAGTAAAATTAGAATAAAAATATCCATTTCTTGAGTTTGTCTTGCCTTTGTGCAATTATCTAACGACTTGCATTTATGCGGTCATTTGAGTTTGGTGGCGTTTGAAGAAACCACCTCTCGTCGAGTTTTCTTACCTCTATTGTTGTCAATCCTATATCGGTGTGGTTTCTTTCATAGTGTCATATAGAAAATCATGTTGACAATTATCTAGTTTGTTAAAACCGAGATAAAATTTTGTTAAATCCTGACTCTATTCGAGAAACTCCTGAGGAATCAATCTCACTCGATTGATCTTTTTGTATGGCATCCTGTTTGTGATCTTGATTCGAAGGTAAGACGCCTTCGAAATCATGATGTATTGCTACAAGACAAAGCTATAGATGGTCGCTCCTAACCAGCCCTATTGTCCGCATTAGCAGACAGTATTACCCAGTAATACTCTTTGTTAATATGGGTCTCGGGGTGGGGCGTCACAGGCTACGGCCGCCGCTGCAAAGAATGGCCATTTCTGGCAATTTAACGTGACCTGGAGACAAACTAACAACAGATCCGAGGCCTGCTCGACCTCATCTTACCAACACCGCCTCCCGATCATTGATTGGATGAAGATCCACCGTTGGCTCGCGAAAACCTAATTCGACGGCCGAGGTTCTTCAATGATTTCTGGCCAAACGATGCACCAAATCAAAAAATGAACCGCTATATAAGATTACGCTCGTCGAGAGCTTTCCAACGATATATAATTTGCTTTGCTTTGAGGAGTTTAAATTTTGATTTGAATTTGAAATTGGATTTAGGGTTTTGGATTTGCAGCCATTGAGAAGGAGAAAGAAGCAGATAGATTGAATAGATAGATACGTACAGAAATAAGAAATAAAAAAGGCTGCTAAGGTTTAGAAAAATCTATTTATATAGACAAGGTCCGATAAGAATGAATGAACATATCGAATTGGTTCGAAACGACAATAACGACCCGAAAAGCCCGTTCCATTTCCGAACGGAAGTAGGTCATCCCATATATCAAAATAGATGTTTTCGATGTTTTTAAACTCAATGGAACATGTTTCAAACCCTAATTCCATTGTATACAGAAGTTAGCTTTTAAAATTAGCTTATTTTAAATGGAATTCATTAAATTGATTTCTACGCATTTCGAGCCCGCACGATCAAAAAACAAGTCCAATTGCTACGAAACTTGAAATTCTACTATAATTTACCGTTACGGATCTGATGAAACTGATTTCTTCGAAATCCGAGACAGTGGCCAAAATGGCTATTTTCACGTTAATTAAATAAATTATTATTAAATAAATTAATCCCCTTTTAAATATTAAATTTAAAAGTTAACAATTTTTATCGTTCTTGATTACATATAAACTTATAATCTTTTAAAACAAATTTTCCATGTCAAATCCAATGTTAAATATTTCACTAATTAGAGTGTACAATTTCAATTGCAATAAATTCATTAATTATAATTTAAATTCAAATAAATTCATTTATTTTGATTTATATCTTATTATTCAATCAACTATCATCTTATGGATATAATTAACATTGGTTTATATTTTATTACATCAATAGTCTACAGTTATCATTTATTACCATATTAATTGCAAATTTCAATTATATTGAATTTTTATCGATTTCCAAATTAGTTTACCGGATTAGATAACAAATGATAATTGAAGCAATTATTATACATTAATAATTCAAACACATTTCCAAGTTTATTGTTTACAAATGAAAGCTACTAAATTTACATACTAGTTAATTTATTTTCATATTCCGATTAATAACATATATTTACAACATTTAAATCCAACATTCAATTTATCTCTTATTTACAGTTTCTAACCAAATTAACCTTACAATTGTTCAAATTGATTGAGATCACATTAAAATAGTTGTTATAAACATTCAAACAACATTATTAAATCATATTTTGACTATTTTCCCATTAATAAATTATAAATTTAATTTTCTTACAATATTACATTCTAAAATCTTATTTAATTTAATATTTAATTATCGGAAAATACGGGTCTTTACAATTCTAAATAATGATTTAGAGTAAGCTGTTTACACATATTAACCAAAAATGTCTCATAGTCAGTGGGAGCGGTATTGAGTTTGTGGGTCTTTGGATATGATCCAAGAAATGATACGAAAGTATCATTTTATAAGCATCAAGATTGAATAAGTACTTTGGTAGAAATATTAAATAGTTTGATTTTCAATCAAAGTGAAGAGGAAGCGTGTGTTCATAAGAAAGAACATTAAAAGGTACATTGATATTTCTAAACTATAAGTAAATAACACGTTGTTGACTTTAACGATGTACTTGTGTCAAAATAAACCTTAGTTGTGTTAATACTCAACATTGGATTAATAAATGATGTCTTTTATAGTAAGTATAAAAGATGTCGGGAATGTCCCAAATGATATGCAAGGACACCTTATTAAAATGTTTAATATGGAACATGTAAGATTGATTCCTTTGCATTGGCAATAGTAATTATCATACAAGTTATGTTGTCTACGATATCATGATTTGTTTATGTATTTGATACATGAAAAAAATATCAAATCCAAATTGATATCACTAAATGGTTGTTTGAAGTGTTCTCATGTATTTATGAAATACTAGAGAATTGTTTACAGAAAAAATAAATTCCTTATAAAGGAATGTTCGTACTCAAACTTTCACAAGTAATACTGAGTATAATATGTCAATAACAAATCTTTAAGTTGGAAATGTTCCAAATGAAAGACCATGGTTGATTCAATGAAAAAAGGCTTGGTACATCACCTTGAATAGCGCCGCAATAAAAACAATGTATATAAAAATATAAGTGCAAAAATTTATAACTAAGCCGATTCCAAATGTTGTGAATCTCATGACGTAGTTATATGATAACAATGTCGTATATAGTTTGTAACAGAACTTAGAGCTCACTTGAAGTTGAGAGACATACTCCGAATTGTTCCACATGATAAAATAGTTTATCAACATTGGAGAGGGTTGATTGACAGAGTAGATAATTAAAACATAATAGCATACCCATTCATAAAGGGATTGACCCAATTGTTTTTGAGAAAATCGATTAGAGAAGTTGGAATAAGATTCCATAATTGACCCCAAGTGCAAGTGGGAGATTGATAGAGTTAGGGGTATGCCCTAGGAGCAATTATGTAATTTGTTACATATATCTAACTCGTTGACCAATCTTGTTCGAAATAAAGGTATTTTCTTTCTATTATATACTTGATATAATGCGGTTATATTAATTAATCAATTTAATTAAAAGTATATTTAATAGAAAATCCACAAATGCTATGTTTTGTGATAGTAGTTACAAAGTGTTGTAACCGTGAGCAATTTATCAATATGAAACAAATATACCATTTTAAATGTTCCTAGTCAAGATGCATCGAGACTGGATATCGATGTATCCGTTGAGACTAAAGTAGGTAACGCTCTCCAAATGTTGGGCAGTGTATTACTCATGACTGTTAGGGGCCCCAAGGGGTTACGTATTGATAGTTATTTGATAACTATCGAATGACTCACTAGATAGTTTTATGTTGGTTAATATAACTATGGTCAAGCAGAAAATATCAATGCGACTAATTTACACAATTCTCTCGACTTGAGAATACTGTTGATCTTCAATGTGGAAGCTCCGCTTTAATTATAGTTAAATCGTGGCACGACATCCATCCAACGACTATAGTTGGGTCGAGTGAAAGCATTGGAAGTGAAACACTATTCAAGAGAGGATTCGTTTCCTCAGTTATATGAGGTTAGTATCACGGTCAACTCAAAGTCAAAGTCTCTAGCCAGAGCATTTCGGTTAATAATAATTGTTATTATTGAAACAAAGGCTTTGTGTTTGGATATAAAGTTGAATGTGGATGAGATTGAAATTTTGACCATTACAAAATTCCATAAATCCAAAGTGATATAGTTTTGACGAAAAGAATTGGTGTAAATAGTTGTCACCATTAGGTACCGCTTATAATAAGTAAAATTGGATTTTACCAAAAGATGTGTAAGCGATAAATTCGGCTAAATGTCACACCACCTGCTAAGTGATGTGTGAACGTTAATATTTGAATAGTTCGATATTAATCGCCGACTGAATTTACACTTATGAGTCGCACAACCGTAATGATGAATTCTCTGAAAAACCACATGATTTAATTAATTTATAAAATGTTGTAAATTGATTAAATTAATTGATATTTGAGAAATATTGATTATTATTTATTTAATGTTTGCAAGTTTTTTTGTAATTAGTTTAATGCATTTATAAAAGTTATATTTGTGTGCATTGATATACGATATCGATGTAATTTAAAGATAATTGCATGAAACGATTTATGAAAATTTTATATCATTTGATGACATGATTTATGGGAATTTTATGTCATTTGATGACATGATTTGTGGAAATTTTATGTCATTTGATGACATACGTGTAAAAAAAGGATTGGAGAGAGAGAGAAACAATCAAGGGAATTAATTAGGGAAGTTTTAATTAAAGAATGGAAAAAGTTTCATTCTTTCAAATAAAACATATTCTCTAATTCATTCTGTACGGACAATTCGTTCTTTCTCATTCATTCTTTCTCTCTCTCCCCTAACTTTTCATGGCAGAAATAAAAAAAGGAAAACGAATTTTCAAAATCTTTCAACTCCAAATAAAAAGACCAAATAAAATAATACAAAAGCGGTTCATCCATCTCTTGCAAGGATAGGATGTGGATCTTGAAAATCCGAGGAGATATCATCATTCAAGGTGTGATTTCTAGGCAATATCCTAAGGTGATTCAATCGGATCTAGAAGCATTATTCATTCAAGGTGAAAATCAAAGGCAACATCAACAATGTGTGTTTTAAGGATTGGGTAGCAAGTTATGTCATTTTCTATATATTGATGGAAATTTAGACTTTCATAATTTGTATGATGTCTTACTGTCTTTGTTAATTGAAATTTTTTTATGAGTTTGAATTATTTATTGAATGATATGATCGAGTTTTCATTTGGTAGATCGAAATTAAATTTGTTTACGTTTTAAAATAATATTTAAGTGTAGATCTATGTTTTTAAACATTCTAATTAAAGTGTAATTCTTCAGATCTGAATGTTTACATGTTCGAATTATTTAGCTGCTTTTCTTTACTTTGTTAAATTGAAACTAAATCTATATATTCTAAAATACAAATTTTTATTATAATTCTATGTTTTAAGATTTAATTTAAATTCCATTTCTTTAAATCTGGAAATTAACAATTTCATGTTGATTGATTGAATTATATTTAAAGTTAAAAATTAAATTTATATGGAATCAATATAATGTTTCAATTGTAGATCTATGTTTTAATCTTTCATAATAAAGTGTAATTTTAATTTTGAATGTTAATATATGTATGTATGTATGCATGCATGTATTACTTGCACTTTTTATTGCATTAGATATTTACATATGAATAAAAGGATTTTTAACAACAAATCAAAGTTTTGAAATTGACTGTAATAACTATCTAATTTATATTATTAGAAAGCTTTGATTAAATTCCATATATACATATTTGGATCTACTTGTATGTGTTCATATAAAATTTATTTTTCTTTACATATATTGTCATAGTATGAAATTGTTTCTTTTTTAATTAAGACAATAATGTATACATACAATTCATTGTTTACCTTCTATATTCTTACAATTTTGTACCTATTGGTTGTCATCAATATTTTGCATTAATTAAGTTTACTAAAAAGGAAACTGTATCAATCACCCTTGTCATCCCTTATTTATTTCCATTTCAATTCCTCTGTAACAACCATTCAAATTGTTCTTATTTATTTTATGTATACATATCAATTAGCACTGACTATGAACTCTCCCTATATTTGCACTTGCACAATATTTGCTGTGATTATATTTACAATTCATGTCATATTTAGATTAGTCATTAATGTTATTTTATTAATCAATTATTTAATTTAATTAAGAGAAGGAAATGAAAAGTTTCATTCTATAACTAAATTTATGATCCCTCATTAATTGAATAATTTAAGAGAAAAGAAATGAAAAGTTTTATTCTCTAAATAAATTTATGCCTCCTTATTAATTGAATAAGTTAAGAGAAAGGAATTAAAATATTTCCTTCTCTGAATAAATTTGAAAAAGTTTCATTCTCTGAATAAATTTATGATCGCTCATTAATTGAATAATTTAAGAGAAATAAAAAGTTTTCTTCTCTAAATAAATTTATTCCCCTCATTAATTGAATAAGTTAAGAGAAAGGAAATGAAATATTTCCTTCTCTAGATAAATTTGAAAAGTAAACGTTACACACAAATTTGTATATAAGAGTATATTTGATAACTCTAACTTACATACACATTAAATTAAAGTGAAACTTTATTTATAAAGTTAAATAAAATATTGATTTTATTTAAAAGAAACTTGGAAAAATTCCAAATAAATTTAGACTTCATAGGCCCATTAAAGATCCAAAATGGTTAAATTTTTTGAAATTCACCCATTTCTTCCACTGCAGGCTGGCCTAGTTCCTTCAATATCATATATCAATGTGCCCAAATATAACTTTTATAAATGCATTCAAATAATTACAAACAACTCCCAAACCAACTAAATTAAATAATAATTAATATTTCTTAAATATTAATTAATTTAATCAATTTAAAACATTTTATTAATTTTCATGTGGTTTTTTGGAGAATTCATCATTACTGCTGCGCGGCTCAAAAGTGTAAATTCAGTCAGTGGTAATATAAAAACAACTCAAATATTAACGTTCACATGTCACCTTAGCTAGCAGTGTGACATTTTGGCTGAATTTATTGCTTACACATCTTTTTGGTAAAATCCAATTTTACTTATTATAAGCGGTACCCGACAGTGACAATTATTTATACCAATTCTCTTCGTCAAAACTATATCACTTTCGACTTATGGAATTTGGTAATGGTCAAAATTCCAATATCATCCATATTCAACTCTATAGTCCAAACACCAGG
Organism: Allium fistulosum; assembly: GCA_030737815.1. NCBI lineage: Eukaryota > Viridiplantae > Streptophyta > Magnoliopsida > Asparagales > Amaryllidaceae > Allium > Allium fistulosum. Next base: position 305,001,484 of record CM060902.1, read on the forward strand.
TCCTTTGTTCAATTATAATAATTATTATTAACTGAATTGCTCTGGTAAGAGACTTTGACTTTGAGTTGACATCAGTTGACCGTGATACTAACCTCATATAACCGAGGGGACGGATCCTCTCTTGAATAGTGTTTTACTTCCAATACTTCCACTGGACCCAACTATAGTTGTTCGATGGACGTTGTGCTAAGACTTAACTATAATCAAAGAGGAGCTTCCATATTGAAGATCAACAATATTCTCAAGTTGAGAGAATTGTGTAAATTAGTCACATCGATATTTTCGATTTGACCTTAGTTATATTTACCAACATAAAACCATCGAGCGGGTCATTCCATAGTTATCAATAACTATCATTACGTAACCCCTTGGTGCCTCTAGCAGCCATGAGTAATACACTGTCCAACATTTAGAGAGCGTTATGTACTCTAGTCTCAACAGATATATTAATATCCAGTCTTAATACATCTTGATTAGGAATATTTAAAATGGTATGCTTATTTTCATTGTGATGAATTACTCACGGTTACTGTACTTTGTAACTATTATCATAACATACCATTTATGGATTTTCTATTATATATACTTTTAATTAATTAATATATAACACATTATATCAAGTATATAATAAAAGAAAACACTATTTATTTCGAACAAGATTGGTTATCGAGTTAGATATTTGTAACAAATTACATAATTACCGTTAGAGAATACCCTTAACCCTATCAATCTCCCACTTATACTTGGTGTCAATTATGGAATCTCATTCCAACTGCTTTAATCGGTTTAAGGAATCGCAAAATTGTGTTGCAGCTGTAGAGCAATTTATCTTAATTCAAGACTCAGTACTTCTTCGTGAGATGTCTCGAAGGGTTCAATCGCCTTAGGACAACGGGGGTAAGTTCTCTTCTTTACTCGTTGAATTTTGAAATGTCGCTATAGAGTTTCTAACAAGTCAAATGCTTCCATCAGTTATTCCAAAACCAAATAAGACCCATTACTTGGCCAAACCTTCCACACGCTGAAGGCTGTAGATGCCGAGGAAAGGTCGGTTAAGTTCTTGCTGACGAATGAAAACCTGCTTCGTTATGGACTGTTGCATCAAGAGAGATCTACCATAGCGGTTGAGGTCCCGTCCACTTCTTATTCTAGAATATGAACACACTCTACTTCTTTGTCTCATGGTTCTAAAGGGGGTGTTTTTCAAGAAAAGGAGGGCTTGTCCGGCGAGCCGGCTGAAGAGACTCATGAGGGAAGAGATGTTGTAATCGAAACCAGCTGCCCAGCTAGAATGCCCCCGATTTCGGAGGAAGGGTAAGAAGAGTTTAAACAACGGGAAGGTAAGGCTGTAGTGGCAACAGAAAAAGAGGAGGGTGAAGTTGAGAGTAGCAGTAGCTATGATTCCTCCTCTAGTGATGATGATTTTGATGCAGGTTCCGGTGACGTAGACTCTGAATCATGTGATGAGACTTCGAGGATGACTCCTGTTATTCCGAACTCGCCTCCCTAAGAGACCCAAAATAAAGATGCTACCCCAGAAGTCAAGCGATGCCAGGATTCCCCAATTAAAGATGCCGGCATAGACTTCAGGGATTTGAGCAATGTCTACATCGATTTCGACGAACTTATGAGGGAAGATTTCAGATTCGAAGAAACGTCTCCTTGTCCGGGCCATGTTGTGCCCGAAATTAGCCCAATTTCTACCATAATGGCTGCCCAATTCGGTTTGTGATGTCATTTTAGGCTTCCCTCAGACACATTACACGTTTCACTAGGGTCACACTCACTTGTGTATTATTCAAGTCTATTCTCCGTTACTAAAGCTCTTTATCTACTCTTCATGTCAAGTACCATAAGAAGACGTGGTCTCTACGAAGATATTGAGGAGTTCACCGATTCGTAACGCTGGTCGAAATGATCCTCCAGCCATCATCGACCTCGTGAAACAGAGGAGGACTGGAGAAGACGGAAGGATTTAGAGGTTAAAGCTCGTTGCTGAGACGAGAGGGAACATAGTCGAATGTACAAAGACGGTTACGAGAAAAGAAAGACTTTTGATGAACGAGATGAGCCGTCTACAAAGTCAAAGGTCGATCGCAGTTCTCATTCTTCAGAGCAACAGGTCTTTACCCAGGCCCCAGCTACAATCGATCTTGAAGTTCCAGTTTCTTCTATTCAAGCTCCATCTTCATCCCAACTTCCATTGTAACACGTGGTGCTTGCCCCCGGTTCTTTGCGCCCTCACCGGAGATTGGCTTACATTCTTCCGTCTGGTCCTCATAGACTTGAAGCAGCACACCCCAGGTGGTTTTTAAAAGGGGTTAAGTTTGACTGTGACCTTCGTCCAGTCCACAAAGATTCATATATGCCTCACGTTCAAACGATCCAAAGCGATTTAAAGCAAGCCGAGGGATGGGGGAAACTATGCAAGCAGCTGTCTGATAAGAACCGCAACAATTACCAAGAGATTCTCTCCTTTGAATCAGAGAAGGATGACTTCGAGAATGCATCGGCGGAACGCGATGTCAGAATCAAGCAATTGATACAAGAAAGGGATGCGAAAAGGCGTCGGCGGAACGCGATGCTAGAATCGAGCGATTGATACAAGAAAGGGACGTGGTGCTTCGGGAGAGTAAAAATAGCGCCAGTTTGCTAAAGGGGTTGAAAGAGGCCCATGAGAAAATAGAGATTGTCTACAGAGATGAAATCAAGAAGGCCCATGCGAAAGAAGTCAAGTTAAAGAGGAGCTCGAAGCTTGCAACATGATTATTGAAGCCCAGAAGAAGACAATTATTGATCACGACAGGATTGTTGAAGGGCATAACAAGGCAATCGCGGAGTTTAAAGGGATTGTGATGTCTCGCGATAAGACTATCTCTGATCAGGCCTCGACGATCGCCCTACTCCAAGAAAGAGTTACGCAGCTTAGCGCCGATAAAACTCGTGTTGAGATTGAAAAGGCTGCCGTTATGGCGAACTCTTTAGAGCTATAAGACACCTTTGAGAAGAAAATGGAAAAGATGGATGATACAATCTTAAACTTCTACGCCAACTCCCTGTTGCATCAGGGGAGTCTTAGTTACTTGGGACCCAAGTTCCCATGCACTCTCACCGTGGTTTGGGAGGAAATTTTGACCCGTTTTCGAGATAGCAAGGATGTTTACACTAAACGGGAGCTAGAGAATGCCTATCTTAATGAGGAATCAAAGAAAGTGTTGATAGAAGGCTGGGAAATTCTGCGAGTTGAAAGGGAACATGAAGCTGCTGATGTTGCTACGGTGGCAACTGTCAAAACGTCGCCAGAGCCCCTTGTTTTTGGACCTGGCGAATTGTCGAGGTAGCCTCACGATCTGTTGGCAAGTCCCGGGCCTGAAGCTTCTCCGTAGATTGTGCAACTGTCCAAGGAGGGAGAAGGCGGTGAATATGAGATCGACATTCTCAATCGCTCCTCTGGTGCAGGTAATCTTCTTGTTTCTCCCAAGTTCGAGAATTTTCAAATCACGCCGCAAGAGTAAGATGAATTTAACACTTTCATTTTTGATCTTATAGGTCCGTCTTTCTTATCCGCCGATCCGCCGGTTTCCTCAATGCCTGAACCCGTCGCAATTTCAACCGCTTCTGTGCTCATCTCCATAGCTGCTCCGGTTGCCGTGTCTGTGTCCAGTTCGCAGCCAGGGCCGGAGTATTAGAAAATCGCTGCATTGCATGGCTTAGATGACCCTTCCATATCTTTGGAGGGAAACTTTACGGAAGTCGAGGTTTGGGAGCAAGAGATCCAGATTGAGCAGTCGCGTAAATCCCAACAGCAACTAGCTGCTAACAAGAAAGAAAAAGTTGAAGCGATAAAGTCCTTGAAGAGCTCTCGCAAATCCCGAAAGTGCAAGATGAAATGGGAGACTTCTGAGAAAGTTAAAGAGCAGGAAGGAGATGTCAGCACCAAGGAGATAGTCGACATCACCGGCATCGACACTACCCCTGAGGGGAAGCAAAAACTTCCAACTAAAGGTGGGAAGGGGAGTGGAGGAAAAAGGGCGTTGGGAAGCTCGGATGGTAGTTGAGCTGATTTTGAGGCATTTTGTATTGTTTTGTTCAAGTCAAAGTCTGCACTTACTGCTTTTGTTGTAGTGTTTGTTCGTTTTCTTTTTTTTGGCCGGTATTATGTGGGTACGGCCCCCACATTTTGACCTTGTACAAAAAAATTATAAGTAATACAGTGTTGATATTTTGACTGTAACGTCACCTGTATGCTTATCTCTGTTTTGTTTACTTATACCTATTTTGTTTACTTCTATTCTATTTATCTAGTCTTGTGATTACTGCCAAAATTCTTTGGAGTAACAAAACTTGTGAAGTGTTTTTGTTCTTGAGCATTTCTATTTGAGTACCGGTGTATGCCTCCAGTTCATAGGGCTATTTACTTCGAACACATGACAAACAACAGGTTAGTCCAAGTGTTTGCTGATCATTATCTTCTTTATTTATCGACTTGCTTTATGGTTCTCATCCTCGGGAACTTATGATTTGAATGGCTTAATTATAGAATTATTGTGGGTCAACAATTGGAGTTTTTTGCCGATTTGTAGCACTTTGGATTAAGTACCACTTTGATTTTGTTGGATTCATGCCCATTACTCCTGGTAATAGGAGTGGGTTGATCCTTGTTATTCCTGCAATGAAGTTTCCTAGTATTGCCAGGGCAATTCCGGTACTTAAAAGTGTGCGCGGCTTATTAAATGAGCGGCTTTTTAGAAGTATGCGCGGCTTATAGGATGCACGACTTTTGGGACTGATATGATCCGTCGATCCAGATCGGTTTTGAAACTTCTCAATGTTGCTAATCTTTAGGCAACGTGAGGAGTTTGTGCTTTAAGAGCATGATTCCACAGCTCAAAGAGTTAGTGCGTGGCTTATGGGATGCACGGCTTTTGATTTGGGCCTTCCCGATGTCGCCGGAGCAACACCGATTCTTAGAAGGCGGGGATCGGGTTCCACCTATCCGACAGTTTGAGTCGATTTGCTTCCGTCGACCCAACGGGTAAGTGGGGCGTACTTGAGCATGATTCCACTATTTCAAGCAGCAATTGAATGGTTTTGAGCCGATTTGACCCCATCGACTCGGCAGGTTACTGTTTGCGCCAAATTTGGTCACAAACCCCAAGTATTGTGGAAGCACCAGTGTATGAATACAAATCAATAATATTCAAACACAAATATCAGATCTAAGCAAGCAACAAACAGCAATCCAAAAATAATGAACAGTGACACACAATTTATAGTGGTTCGGCTATCTCCGGCCTACGTCCACTTCAAGGTTTTTATGATTTTATTGCTCGATGCTTGAAGATTACAATTTCTTATCGCGTAGTACAACAGATTTTATGATTATAATCTGGATCTAAGGCAGCAATGGTAATCTGGAGTAAATCTGGTAGAGTCTGGGCGCCCTTTAGTTCTCAAAATTCTCCGACCCCTTTTCTGAATGACCAGGGGCTCTATTTATAGGTGTAGGAGGCTGATATGTCGCCTGAATTTCGGGAGACCACTTCTGGCATGTGAGGGGGTCCACATGCCCGCTTTCAGGAAATCCGGGCCCACTTTGGGATCGATTCGAAATCCATTCGAATCGATCAAGAAAACATCCAATCGAGCGGAAATTTAGGGTGGACATTCTTCAACATGTGTCCAAGCTTCTGTGAAAATTTCATAGCATTTGGACTTATAGATCTCGAGTTATGATCGATTCAAGATTGCATTTCCGGTTGATATGCTCCGTTCGAATCGATTCTCTTCGAATCGAAAGGGTCGAATCGATGACTTTGCGCATGAGGGTATTGACGTGGCGCGCGTCTCTCGTATCGATCTGCCTTCCACTCCGAGTTGGCTGGGTCGACTCCGTGATTCTAGCCGCCTTGATCTAATGGATTCGAAGACTTTTATTTGCTCATGGATTCGAACAGGAGCTTCGTCGTATCGATCGTGACACGCTATCGTTGATCGATACGAAGCTGTTGTAGCAGGATGGATTCGAGCATACTGTTACCCATGGATTCGAAGGACTTCCAAGTTTGATGGTTATGAACCAGATGGAGGCGAAGTTCCTTTCCTTCCGATCGATGCAAACGCCATCGATTCGAACTCCGGTTATACTGATGGATTCGAACTAGCGATGTCTTGGATGGATTCGAACATAAACCCTACCGATGGATACGAAGGAGACGACATCGATGGATACGAAATTGTGGTCTTCCCCTTCATCTTGCATCGATCATATCTTGAGTATACGAACTCGGATTGACTTGAAACTTGGAACGTTGGCTTCCCTGGCCTTGCTTGTTATGTCTTGTCAATTGTAGCCCGATCCGGACTCGGACAAAATTCATCGATATCCATGGTGAACCTGCGATGCACAATCGATATTCATGACTAGTAATCATTGATTTTCAGTTAATTTTTTGGGTATCTCGGCTTTGCCAAAAGGTGGGATAACACTTTGCCCCCCAAAACATGCCTTTTGGTAAAAGGTGTGTTTTGATCAGTCTCAAATTGAATGCAGTGAGTTCATGTTTTACTCAGAGCTTATAGCATTTTTAATCAAGTCCATGGCTGTTCGAAGTCGAATCATTATCAATTTCTTCCAGTGGAAGTTAAGAATGAAATTCTACAGTCTCTCCGTACTATCGATGGTCACTCCGGACCCTTGTCAAGCCCATTCCAGACTTAGCGATCGAATAGAAAGATCCTATTGCACTCCGGCGTTGCTTTCTATTCCTTGCACTCTTGCCCCAGTTAGGGTGTAAAGCGATGTCTTGGTCGTTCTGGACCGATCGTAGCCTCTCTGGGCTCATGCTGGATCCCATCCTGTCACTCTCCGGTGAAGGGGAAACAACGTTAAGTGGGTCGATCCTGTCGCTCTCCGGCGAAGCGACCCACTTCTTGCACTCCGGTTCAGTGTATCTGAACATTAAGCGATGTCATGACCTGAATCGTCGGCTGATCACAGCCTCTCCGGGCTCTTATCGAATCCCGATCCAATCACTCTCCGGTGAATAGGAAATGATGCTTAAGTGAGTCGATCCTGTCGCTCTCTGGCGAAGCAACTCACTTCTTGCACTCCGGACCCCACCTCTCCGGGTAGGATCATAAAGCGATCATCTTTATATTGATATTTAATGTTTATCCTTTAACTCTCCGGTCAAAGGTTTATTTCAATAAATGTTTCTTTATTAAATTCAAATCCTAGATGTTCAACCTCAAACACCAGGAAAAACAATACAATGCCTCTCCGGGCGGAGCGGTCTATTTCCATCTTAGAGCATGCCTAGGGATCTCTCCGGTTCCCGTACATGAGTAAGTGGGATACCCGTTTTATTATGGAAATCAAATCTAAGAAAACTAATCGACCAAAGTCCAAATCTTGAACTTGGCCCTTGCCATCATAATCAGTTGATGACGAGTCGTGATCCCGATCCAGGATCATTCCTGTTAGGTGGAGGCGGTGGTTGTTCAGGTCTTACTGTCGCTGCCCGTTCTCTGGTATATTGTGGCAATCTACCACTCCTGGCATGTTCTTCCACCTCATCCCTTAGGTGGCGGCATTCATCGGTAGTGTGCCCATCCAGCTCATGGAATAGGCAGTATTTTCCAGTCCTGCGTTCCCGCTCCGTGGGATCTCTCCTGGGTGGTTTTCGATAGGGGAGTTACCCCCGAGTTTCAGTGTAAATTCTTTCTAGGCTCGCCGTCAAATCTGTGTATTGCCTGAATCTAGGCTCTCGGAATTTCTTCCGTTTATCAGGACCATCATGTGTATCATCCTGCTTTCTCTTTCCTTTGTCTGCCCTGGACTGTTCCCTGGCGATTCCTTTGCCTTGTGTAGCATTTACTTCCTGCCTCTCGGCTCGTGATTCTTCTAATCGAATGAATTTCTCAGCTTTATGGTAAAACTCTCCAAGATCTTGTGGCGGATCTCTTGTCAATGAATCTTTGAATTCGGTGCCTTCTCCAACTCCTGCCACCGCCGCCATCAAAATCATCGATGGATCCGGGCGATCTACAGAAGCCACCGTTGCATTGAATCGCAGTAGAAAACCTTTTATGGACTCTCCGGTCCTTTGCTTTATCGAAGCTAAAGTCATCACACTCTTGGGTCTTGTCACATGGACCCTAAATTGTTCCATGAATTAATCTACAAGTTCGCCCCATGTCCTGATCGATCCAGTCTTTAATTGCCTGAACCAAAGTGCAGCCAAGTCTGACAAAAATAAAGGGAAACATCGTCCCATTACTTCATCAGATGCTCCCAGTACTTCCATATGTCTAATGTATCTGGTAATATGCATGGTCGGATCCGACTTCCCGTCATATGGATCCAGCGTTGGTAGTTTGAACTTTGGAGGGTTCCTTGCATTCCTAATATTCAGAGTGAACGGACTCCGACATACTTCTTCCAACCCTCCGCTAGAGAATCCTCCTCTCATGAGTCGTCGCACTAATCCAGCCATCTTTTCATCTCCATCCTGGGGTTGCCCTCTTGGTCTTGAAGGGTATTCTGGTACGTACTCTTCGTGTGGCCCGTTAGCATCAGCGTTGGCTCCAGCTTGTTGAGCTCCATCTGTAGGCCTTCAAGCATCAGATCCTGAGGGTCTGCCCCCAAGTCCTTGTTGATTGCCTTCTGGATCTGCATTCTGACCTTGAACCCGACCTTCATTGGTTTCCGCAATCCTGACTCCTTGTTCCACATTAACAGCCGCTGTAGCTGGTCCGTTGTTTTGTATTCCCGTAGTTCTCATCCGCTCAAAGAAATTCTGCAGCATCTCCTGTTGGCTCTTCATTATTCTTTCGTGCATCAGATTGGTCATGGTCTCCATTTCGTCTCTAGCGATGTAGATCGAAGCTGGCTCTTCTCCAGCACCAGAGGATGCCTCTTGACTTCCTCCTTGTTGGCTTCTCTCAGCTCTTTGTCTCATTTGTCGAGTCATTGTCTCCCAAATCTGATCCCTTCAAGCTTTCAAATCTGAACTCTAAATCTGATGTAGCGGGTGCTAGTTGTTCTCAGTGAAAGCACCAAAGTGTTTGCGCCAAATTTGGTCACAAACCCCAAGTATTGTGGAAGCACCAGTGTATGAATACAAATCAATAATATTCAAACACAAATATCAGATCTAAGCAAGCAACAAACAGCAATCCAGAAATAATGAACAGTGACACACAATTTATAGTGGTTCGGCTATCTCCGGCCTACGTCCACTTCAAGGTTTTTATGATTTTATTGCTCGATGCTTGAAGATTACAATTTCTTATCGCGTAGTACAACAGATTTTATGATTATAATCTGGATCTAAGGCAGCAATGGTAATCTGGAGTAAATCTGGCAGAGTCTGGGCGCCCTTTAGCTCTCAAAATTCTCCGACCCCTTTTCTGAATGACCAGGGGCTACATAGAAGACCAACGCTGACTGTCCTCTCGAACCATACTAAGAAGCGTCTCTCATAAGCTCGTTGCGCCTGAACGAATAGCTTTGGACTTATAGATCTCGAGTTTTGATCGATTCAAGATTGCATTTACGGTTGATATGCTCCGTTCGAATCGATAGGGTCGAATCGATGACTTTGCGCATGAGGGTATTGACGTGGCACACGTCTCTCGTATCGATCCGCCTTCCACTCCGAGTTGGCTGGGTCGACTCCATGATTATAGCCGCCTTGATCTAATGGATTCGAAGACTTTTATTTTCTCATGGATTCGAACAGGAGCTTCGTCGTATCGATCGTGACACGCTATCGTTGATCGATACGAAGCTGTTGTAGCAGGATGGATTCGAGCATACTGTTACCCATGGATTCGAAGGACTTCCAAGTTTGATGGTTATGAACCAGATGGAGGCAAAGTTCCCTTCCTTCCGATCGATGCGAACGCCATCGATTCGAACTCCGGTTATACTGATGGATTCGAACTAGCGATGTCTTGGATGGATTCGAACATAAACCCTGCTGATGGATACGAAGGAGACGACATCGATGGATACGAAATTGTGGTCTTCCCCTTCATCTTGCATCGATCATATCTTGAGTATACGAACTCGGATTGACTTGAAACTTGGAACGTTGGCTTCCCTGGCCTTGCTTGTTATGTCTTGTCAATTGTAGCCCGTTCCGGACTCGGATAAAATTCATCGATATCCATGGTGAACCTACGATGCACAATCGATATTCATGACTAGTAATCATTGATTTTCAGTTAATTTTTTGGGTATCTCGGCTTTGCCAAAAGGTGGGATAACAGTTACTATTATGAACACAGTTTTATTGGTTCAGAAAGCAAATCAATTTTATTAAGGAAAGTTGGGCAAGTTCTGCCTATTTACAATGCCCTGGTATCCCAGGATGGCTTATTTGCTAAAAAATAGAAAGTACATAAATTAGTTTTCAGATAAAGTAATGACGCAACGATTCGCTGTCCATGCTTTGGGAATTTGGATTTCGTCAGTGGTTGTCAGTTTGAAAGTTCCGTCCCTTAGCTTTTGGTTGATCACATATAGCCCTTCCCAGTTTGGTCCGAAGGCTCCCGGGATGGGACAGACTCGTTTGAGGACGAGGTCACCCACTTCAAAGGTTTGGTTGTGAACTTTGGAGTTGAAGTACGCGCAACCCTTTTTTGGTGAGCAGCGGTCCTCAAATCGGCTTCTTTCCTCCTTTCGTCAATCGTATCAAGCAACTCAAGTATGAGCTGCTCGTTTTGTTTCTAATTGAAATTTTGCCTTCGATGGGATGGGACTTCTAGTTACGGGAATCATTGCCTCTGAACCATATGCCAAGGTGAACGGAGTATTCCCGATTGCCGCTTTATGTGTTGTTATATAAGCCCATAGTGCGAGTGGAAGCTCATAAATCCAGCTCCCTTTTGCTTTAGTTAATCGCTTTTTGATGGTGAACTTGATGATCTTGTTTATTGCTTCCACTTGCCCATTTGCTTGCAGGTGAGCGATCGCGGGAAAGCTCTACTCGATTCGGAAGCGTTTGCAAAATCCTTTGAACTCAGCGCTTTTGAATTGGGTTTCGTTATCAGTGATGATTTTCTATGGCACACCAAACCTCCAAATAATGTTTTTAGTAACAAAATTAATGACTTTCTTTTTGGTAATGGTGGCCGGCGGTTCCGCTTTGGCCCATTTCGTAAAATAATCAACGACAACTATAGTGTATTGGCCCCTCCTTTTGCTATTGGCAGTACGCCAATTAAGTCAATTCCCCATATTGCAAACGACCATGGGCTGACCATCTACGTTTTCTCTATTGAGGGAGTTCTTCTAATCTTGCTGAATCTTTGGCAATGATCACACCGTCTGGCGTAGTCTGCTGCATAGCGGTTTACTGTTGGCAAGAAATATCCATACTGGAAGAATTTCTTTGCAAGGGTTTGCCCCCAGTATGGTCTCCGCATTCGCCTTCGTGAACTTCCTTCAGGATCCATCGAGCTTCGTCATTGGTCGCACATCTAAGCATGGGGTTTGAGAATCCCATTCGATAGAGTATTCTATCCTGTATTATGAACCCTGGTGCCTTCCGGAGAAGCTTTTTCCGTAGATTCCTATCAATCGGAAGATTGCCTGTAAACAATTAGTCTTTGATTAGTGTCATCCATGTCTCTGGTTCGACGGTGGTTTCAAAAATCTAGTTGACATCCATTTCGTTTATACTCGAAGCGGTCGGGGTCTCGACCGAGGCTAGTCCCAACGATTGAGCTTCTCCGGAGCTTGCCAGTTTGGCTAAGTAGCCAGCCTTCGTGTTTTGCTCCCATGGGATGTGAGTTATGGTATAGTGTTCGATGTCATTCAGCAACTTTTGTACTTTGGATAGATATGGGGCAAGGTTCTCCCCTCAGGCCTGGTATTCGCCCTTTACTTGGCAGACGATGAGTTGAGAGTCGCTATAGATGTGAACAGACTTTATTCCGAGTTCTTTCACAACTTTCAGACCTGCTATCAACGCTTCGTATTCTGCTTTGTTATTCGTTGCAGGGAATTCCAGGCATAAGGCATAGAAAATGGCTCGTCCTTCGGGGGTTTCAAGCACCACCCCTTCCCCCAAACAAAGGTTTTTAGACGCGCCATCAATGAAGAGTTTCCATCGTGTTTCTACTTCCAACTTTTATTCTTCTTCGTCATCCCGTATGGTAAAATCGGCGATGAAATCTGCCAGCGCCTGCCCATTGATTGCTTTTCTCAAATGGTAAGTGATATCATATTAGCTCAATTCGATATTCCATTTGAGGAGTCACCCAGAAGTTTCGGGTCTGTACTGCACATGCTTCAGAGGCTGATCAGTCAGTACTTTGATCGGGTGCACATGGAAATATGGTCGTGGCTTCCTAGATGCGATCAAGAGGCAATACGCTAGCTTTTCCAGCTTCGGGTAATTTTTCTCGGTTCCAGTAAATCGCTTGCTAATGTAGTACACGGGTCGTTGGAATTTTTCTTCTTCACGCACAAGGGCAGCGCTCAACGTGTGAGGTGATATTGCTAAGTAAATGAAGAGGTCCTCTCTGTCCACTGGCTTTAATAGGATCGACGGGGCTTTCATGTGTCGTAGCAATTCTTCGAATGCGGTTTGACAAGCTTCACTCCATTTGAAGTTCTTCTTCCCTTTCTTTAATGCATCAAAGAATGGTATGCACTTGTCGGTGACTTACGAGATAAATTGGCTTAGTGCTGCGACTTCCCCTTCGGGCTTTGTAATTCCTTCTTGTTCTTTGGGGCTTGGACTTCTCGTAAGGCAGTTATTTGCTTTGGATTTTCTTCAATGTCCCTGGCACTTACTATGAATTCTAAGAACTTTCCGAAGGCTACCCGAAAGTGACATTTGAGTGGATTGAGTTTCGTTCCATACTTTCGGAGTATTTCAAACATTTCAGCAACGTTGTCCAGGTGGTTGGCAGTTACTCGCGATTTGACCAACATGTCATCCACGTAGACCTCCATGGTCTTCCCGATCTGGCGCTTAAACATGGTACTTACTAATCTTTGGTAGGTTGCCCCAGTATTCTTTAAACTGAATGGCATTACCTTGTAACAGTATAGTCCTAGATCGGTGATGAACCTGGTGTTTTCTTGATCAGATTCGTGCATCGGGATCTAGTTGTATCCTAAGTATGCATCCATGAATGATAGCAGTCCATGTCCCGCCGTTCCGTCCACAAGTTGGTCAATTCTGGGCAGAGGGAAGCTATCTTTCAGGCAAGCTTTGTTTAAGTCATTTATTGTTACCATTTCTTTTATTGGAATTTTGGTTCTTCATTTTTTGATTTCCGTCTTTCCCTGTGCTTCCTTCAGCAATCCCATAAGCATTTATGTTCTGGTTCATTTCCATGTCACTCTTCTCGACGTTCGTTGGTTGCACGCTAGTAAACTTCCTTTCCAACTCCCGCGCTTCCTCCAATCTCAAGTATTTACTTTATTTGCGATTGAAGTCCTTCCTTGTGATGGGTTGCTTCATTTTGATCCACTTTCCGAACTCAGTTTCGAGGTGGATGGCACGAACCAAAGCCATAAGACTATGTCCTCGTTTGGATTGCTAACTTCTGTCACTGCGGTACTAAACCGGTTCATGAAAGATTCAGCGACTCATTTCATCCCTGGAATAGTCCGGACAAGGACATCACATCCTTAGGCTACGCAGTGTGAAGCCTGAATTGATCAAGGAATCTTGCTGCTAGCTGATCAAAAGTGGAGATGGATCTCGGCGGAAGTCTGGTGAACCACATGGAAGCAATTCCTTCCAGAAAAATGGGAAAGCACCTACAGCGAATAGCATCCGAAGCATTCGCTCCATCCATGCACCAACAATACTTGTACAAATGGGGTTTTGGGTCCTTTATTCCGAATAATGAACTTTTCTGGATACCGCTCATTCAAGATCTCGTCAGTGAAGGGATCCGACTTGGAGCAGATCCCTATTCATCATCTCTTCTATTCTTATTCTCGTCCATTAACCTCTTGACCATATCCGCGATAAATTCCTCTAATATCCAATAGTTCGGAGGTCAGCTGTCAGTCACCACACCGAGCGTTTGGCTTTGCAAATGGTCTCGGTGAGTGGGCTGAAGCCTAGGCTCTCCTGTCTTCGGAAGAGCCACTCCCTCGGGGGCCCGTTGGCCTACGGTTGGCCTGATTAGGGGAAGTTTGGACATTCCTGGCGTCATCGAATGCATTAGCATTTCCTTCCAATTTGCCGTCGTTAAATTGATCTCCATCTTTTGAGTCGGAGAGGTCCATGGCTATGTCCTCCCACAGGGTCTTTGCTCCTTGGTCCAAGTTCATAGCTGGTTGCCTATCGGTTGGTGGAGACTTGTTTTTTCTTCCACGTTGACTCCTATAGTTCCATTTACCACTCCTCTTTGCGGCTGCTTTTCGTTTCTTCTTTTTAGACCAAAAACGGAAGAATTTTCTTATTCTACGCCAGCCGCGGGTTCACCCATAGTTCTTAGAGCAGGTTGCGATTGTAAGGTCAAGAGGGCATTAAGCTTATCCATCAGAGCTCTCTGACTACTTTCCATTTTCTAATTGATTTCATCAACCATTTTATTCAACTCATCTCTTGTAACGACTTCGCGTTGATTGGAGGATCCTGACGCCTGATCCCCTACGTTATCGCCATTTACTTTGGTTTGATGATGATTCATCTCCTCTCCGGCTATTACTGCCCCTATAGATCTTCCAGAAGCAGTTCTTCTTTCCAAAGCCATTGATCTTTAGCAGCAGGACTTTTAAACAGAGATCGAGGATCTAAATTCTGAACCTATCTAATCCAAAGCAGATAGCTAGATCTAAACCCTGAGTTCAACTCTCAATAAAAGCACCAAAATGTTAACCCACAAAATGGATCAACACCCTTGATCGAGTGTGAAAGCACCAGCCCTGTTCTTCAAAGTAATAATACAGAGAATAAATATAGAAAAAGCAGAAATAAAAAGAAGACAAGAAGATTTTTATAGTGGTTCGTCTGTTAATGAAGCTTACATCCACTTTACATCTTTTATTACTGACTGATTGCTGTTACAAGGTGAACTGGATTACAAAGTTGCTGAATATCCTTAATTAGACTAAGTCCCCGAAGTTGGAGTTCACTGGAGAATCACAGTAAACTCCTTGGATGACTGTTATGAGGGAGAAAGAGAAGAGTGAAGAATAGCTTCAGCAGCTAGTCTAGAGGATCCCCTTTATGTTGTAGATAGGAGAGTATTTATAGAGGTTGGAGAGCTACTGGGCCAAGCCTTTTCACCAGATGTTTGCAAATGACCATAGGAAGACTCAATGAAAATTTCATCACGATCCAAACTAAAATGATGGATCGATAGCGTATGGATCGCTAGAGATCTATAGATTCGGCTCAAAGGCGACCCAATGCCTTAGTATGCTTCCCCTTGCTTTGTTCCATAAAGATTGCAGCGACCTGATGTAAATGTATGGATCGCCAGCCATCCATAGTATATGGATCGCTAGCGATCCATATACTTAGCCAGTTTTTGGCTTTGTCTTCTGGATAGCGTTTGTTGCCTCGTGTTGGTGACAGTTTGCTTACTGGTTGCATTAGATTGCTGATTGAACTAGACGAATGCTTGTCTCTTGATTTAACTAGCTCGAAATCTCATGAAACTAAGCCATGGTTCTTAGAATACATATTGGATCATGATGCAAGAAGATCGATGGACCCACGAGCAAATGCCATGGATCGCTAGCGATCTATAGGCTATGGATCGCTGGCAATCCATATCTTTAGCGTGTTTTTGCTTTCTATTCTTCTGACTTTCCTTTGCTTGCTGTTCTAGTCCTTTTGGTTGGCTCTTGAACTATTCTGACTCGACCAAGTTGTCCCGACTTCCTTTGGATTCTACTGGGTAAAAAACCCGGATAACAATTATGTTGCAATTTTCTACTTTGTCAATCAATTTTTCCGATGCTAATAAACTATCTTTATCACATGGAATAATTCGAAGTATGTCTTTTGGCTTCTACTAAGCTTTAAGTTCTGTTATGAACCATATCGCAACATTGTTATCATATAATAATGTTATATTATTCTCAACATTTGGAATCACCCTCAACTCAGTTATAAATTTATGCATTTATATTTATATACATTATTTTTATTGTAGCCCTACCCAAGGCAATGTACTTAGCCCTTTTCATTGAATCAACCATAGTCTTTCATTTAGAACATTTTCAACTTAAAGATTCTTAACTTGAATTTATTATTGACGTATTATACTCAATATCACTTTTGAATATTTGAGTCCGAACTCTCCTTCATAAGGAGTTTATTATTTCAATAAACAATCCTCTAGTATTTCATAAATACACAAGAAAACCTCAGACAACCATTTAGTGATATCAATTTGGATTTGATATTTGCTTCATGTATCAAATATACAAACAAATCACGATATCGTAGACAACATAACATATGTGATAATTCCTATTGCAAATACACAAGGAATCCTTCTTATATGTTCCGTATTAAAAATTTGAATAAGGTGTCTTTGCATATCATTTGGGACATTCTCATTATCTTTTGTACTTACTATAAAATGTATCATTTACAAATCCAACATCAAGTATTAAAACAACTAAGACTGATTTTAACATTAGTACATTATTAAAAATCGACAACGTGTTGTTTATTTATAGTTTAGAAATATCAATGTGCCTTTTAACGCACTTTCTTATGAACACATGCTTCCTCTATATTTTGGTTGATAATCAAACTATTTGATATTTCTATCAAAAAGTTGTTCAATTTTTATGCTCTTCTAAATGATATCGAAAACTCACAAACTCAATATCACTTCCATTGACTTCGAAATGGTTTGGCTATTATGTGCAAACAGTTTACTCTAAATTATTATTTAGAATTTTGTATTTCAACACATATGTACCAATACACAAAGTCATATTAGTCGATAACTTTGTGAGTAAAATCCGAACCAACTAATGTACATTGAATGGTGAATCTGTTACGCTAATTTCAATAATTGAAATTAACAATGTTATTCTTATCAATATGGCTTACTATATTCTAACTATATTTGTTTTTCTCTTAAAGACACATTTGTGGCCAATTGATCATATCCCTTTTGGTACAACTATCAAAATCATATTTTAATAATATACTTGGAATCTATTTCGAATCTGAGCATCGTACCATATCATATAGTCAATACTCTTAATGGTTTAACTAAATGACATTGACAATAAACTCATAGTTTCTCTTTAATGTACATGAATACTCATTAGATGTTCTAATATGTTGTGTTCATTTAGGTTTGGTCAATTTTATTTCATCCCTTGTAATCGGTTTTATCCTTGGATCGTATCCAAATTCATTCTATACCAATAATTTCTTAAAGAAATTCCTTCGTCGTGATGTTGATATATATTGAAGCAATAGTTGTTTCTCAGTGCAACAGAACGGGCATTCATAAACGTTTTATGAATTACCTTATATAAAACTGATTTAGTATTAGTTTACAAAATTTATGTTTATAACATAAATTAGTTATCTAAGGGCTATTATACCCTAACTTCTTTTAGTGTAATTCATACGAGATCCCTTACGTACAATTATTACATTAAGTATTTCGACTCACACAACCCGCCAACTCCTTGGTCTAGGATATATAGGGGCTTCTTGTAAACCCTTCTATGGTTTTGTAAACTATTCTTTGGATGATATTTGTTTTAAGTTTGTGTACTACTCTTAAGTACACACCTTATAGAAAGAATTTATCCCAACTTTACTCATCACTAATTGTGCTTTGTCCAACAAAGTTCGATTACTCCTTTTTGATACATCATTAAGTATTATAGGGAGGAGTTACCATTGAGACAAAAAATTTCATTCATATTAGGTACATACGGAACTCTTTCCAATATACTCACCATTCAATCAAATCGAATCATTTTTGTTGCATGTTGTATTATTTATTTTCGTTTTATATTCTATGATCTTATCATAGATTTATACAAGTGTATCAAATACCATGTTCATGTCTATGATAACTCGTCGGTGAATATGATGAAGTTTGCAGAACCGTTTTGGTATCAATAGACTTACGATTGCATACATCTATATGTATCAATCCAAAGAGTCCATCTTCTTATAATGCTCCTTTTAAATACGTGCATAGCAGTGACGACCCTCCTCCTCGACCCTCAAAGATCGACACTAATACATCCTCGGTATTCAGGTGCCGCAAATCCAAGTGCCGGAGAGGCAAATTATCATAAAGTAAAAGAAAATGAAGACATAACAGAATCTTACATGAATGGAATAACATATATTATTTCAATATATCTACCTTTACAGTGGAAATTTTAAATACATTTATCAGAGTTAAAAATTGATAGTTATAAATATCTGTCATTACAAATGCAGAATACAATAGTACATAATCCACTATGAATGCCACACTGCCATTCCATGATCACACAACTGATTTCTATAAACGTATAACTCCTAAGCTCGTATGTCTCAGGAAAGGGTGTTAAGCTAAGAGAAGTTGCCTTCTCCGCCACCAAACAGATTATACATTTATAGAGATCAATAAATATGATTAGAAATGTAATGTCACACATTTGTCCATACAAGTTGTCCAGGAACAGGACCAACCGAAGGACCTATCCTACCACATCCTATCAGGAATTATCCCTAGGATTAGTAGCGAGTAGCCCTTGCATCGAAGATCAAATGAAGATACTACTACCACATATATATGATATGGGAAATTTCCCCCGAGGGTTAGTGACAAGCAACCCTTCATTCATTTACTATCATTCCATGTCTTCATTTCGAATATGTAAATTGGTTCAAAGTGGTTTTTGAATAAGAATCACTCAAATCCGACCCCAGTTCCTTCAAACCAATAATCGATAAAAAGATATTAGGTAAATAATGCTTATCATTTGATGAATTACTTTCTTTTTATCAAAAATATGTTCTATAGATATAAATCTTTAGAACATTTCTTTCCGGTATATACAGAATCATTAAACCCCTCTCATCAAATCCTTTGATTTCTTAAAACCTTTTTAAATCTTGGAATAATTCCAAATCTTTTCATTCTTTACTTAGGAAAATATTTCCAAATCATTTATTTAAATCTTGATAAAAGATTTCTTGTTTCAAATATTTTTTAATTGGTTGAAACCATGTTATCTATGATGGTAGATCCAAATTAGTTAGTATTCAAGTAAAACCGATCCATAGAAATTATACTAAATCAAAATCATTTCTCACAAATCATATTGCAAAACCTTTTTGAGTAAAAAGGGTTGATAGAAATTAAACTAATTCTACTCAACATCAATTTCCATATTCAACCTTTACTATCCGTCGAATAATGGTGAAACCACCTTTTAAATTCACACGGATAGTACAACTTTCCTCCTCGGAATTTAATACCAAGTATAAAAAGATTATCTGCATATAATCCAAGTCGTATCAAATTAAATTTATAAATTTTGAATCTTTTATACTTGCCTTGTTTATGACATTTCGACCTTATCTGTCCCACGCCCAGGAAAGAGGCCAAGTGAGCCAGTGCACTGGTTGCTCCTGAACATCTCCTTAGTTTAAGCACCTCACATCCAAATCTCACGAATATAAAAATCCAGTCTACTCGTCGGCTTTAGAGCCAAGATTAAATCACTTTATTTATAACAACTTTTCTTCAAATCATTTATTTACACTCTTTTAAATAAACTATAAAACCTCCAAATCATTACTAAAACACTTAATTATCCATTTAAAAATATTTATAAATGATTTGGGAATGAATACTTAAGTTTACAACCATATTTCAAAAGTTATTAAAAGGGCTGCGAATAGTGCTTTTAAGGCTTATTTGATCAAAACCACTTTTCTATCATTTAGAAATCTATTTTTATAACTCAAACCTCTTTTAAAACATTTTAAATTATTTATAGGATTTATTTTATATTTTTAAAGAATTTAAAAAATCAGTTATAAAGAATTTATCGCTTTGGTTTTCGAACTGTCAAACCGCAATTATTTTGAAAACTGTTTTGCCCATATTTCAAAATCTATTAAATGAAATCTCAAGTTTCTTTCTTTGTACTATAGTTATAAGAGTTCAGAAAATTCTTATTACATAGAATTCCGACTCTGAACCCATCATATAAATGGATTTTACATTCTACGGCGCGAAATTGCGAACTACCGTTACGCGATGCGCCTATTTTTGACTCAATTTTAATAATTTATCAAAACTTCACCAAATTAGATTTTAGTGTTTATAAAATATTTATAAATCATTTTAAACCATTTTTAAGAGGTTTAACAATCTCATATACACCATTTCATTTATTAAAGGAAAGTGATTTCCTTTGTGATTTTCGACGTGTATTTAACGTGAATCATTCCAACATCAAAATGAACATATAATCAACATCCAAACTTGATGATCAAACATAGTTAACAACCATAACAATCATATTACATCATTATATTTATAAAATAAATTCGGAAGTGTTTCTCACCTCAGATTAAACGATTAACTTAAAAATGGCTATAGCTTCACTTATTCGAACTTTAAGCTCACGAACCCTTGCACTAATGCCTCTAGATGGCTTAGCCCTTGCTTGGGATGGTGGGAGGTGCTCATGGCCTAGGATAGGAGGGGAGGAAGGCTCGGTTATGGTGGTGGCCGTGGGGTATTTAGGTGGAAAGGAGGAGTTTGCTTTGAGTTTTGAAGTGTTTTGATATATATACACACACACACACATATTTATTATACAATTTCAATTTTCTTTTGCAAATATTTTTTCCATTATTTTGCAAAGTATGGAAGCCATGCAAATAGAGAGGAAAGGTTAGGAAAATGAAGAAGAAGAAGTGAATGGAAGTGGAGATGGATGGTGGGTATTTATAGGCAAATGGAAGGAGTAAAATATCAAGATATTTAAGTGCATATACATCATATTTTGCTCACCATCCCACACCCCTCTTACCTCACATGGTTCGGCCGAAACCCCCCTCCCATGCGCTTGGCCATGTGCATTTACTTGGATGTGTAAGATGTTGACTTTAGGATGTTAAGGGTTAAGGAAATGAGAAAATATCTTGATATTTTTGGTTAATTTATATTAAAATGTATATGTATATACATGTGCATGTGAATGTCTTCATGTACATGTACATGTATATGTGAATATGTATGTCACATATAATCCACAACGTTGCATAACTTTTAAACGTTAAATCGTTACGAATTCTGATTTTGATTTCTGGTCATATTTCCTCTTCTTAGTTCATATACATATATTTGTAAATAAAGTTTAATAATAATATTTCTATCATATTATAATAATTAAAAATGCTCATTTAATAATTAAAATAATTATTAAATCATTTAAATTCAAAAAATATATTATTCCAAAATAGCGACATTATTAATGATGTCATATATACTTCTAATTTTCCAAAAATAAAATAAATAATTTTATTTCATATTCTTATTCAATTATAAAAATAAGTATGTATCCAGCTCCATGCGCGACGTTTGACGATTATAGAGCTGTTTATTGATAAAATGGTTTTTGGCCATTTTATCGGTTCTTTCCAAAGGAAATATTTTTGTGAACATTTTTCCAAAATAAGTTCATTATTATTATTCATCACTTAAAACTTGATTATTTGTTGGAAAATAATCTATATTTAAAATAATTTGAATATCTTTAATTAAAGCGATCAAATTACGGGTCGTTATATACTTCCCTCCTTCAAAGAATTTGGACCCCGAAATTACACCAAAGCAATAACCCGGCAATACTTACCCAAAAGATTATTTTATAAACTCAATTCTATATGATATACACAGATCATCCATAACATCTGATTCGTTCTATTCAAATCCACAACTTTGTTTCCGAACTAGTATTGATCCCGCGATCCTCTAGTGCGGACTCTGATCATGCTTTCCAATTAGAACTTTTAGTTTTCCTTGCATAGCTCTCGACTATGATAGAAAAATCAAGTACCTAACCACAAGTCCTCATCAACATTCGTCGTCAAAAATCGAATGATAAATCCTTTTTCGGACCAGTGTAAATACCTCCAAGTTCCGTACTCGAATCTTAGATTTGAATTGGGCGACGAAATGATCTATGTACCTTGTACGTATTTAGTTATATCAAATTCCTTTTTCAAATTTTTTATGAAAACATTTCATGAAATCTTAACTTTGATTCAAACTCTTTTATAAAGACATTTCTTTTCTATAAACATATCTTAATAGTTTTTGAAAAAAACCCATTTTCAAAATAATTCATTAAATTGATAGATTATCTTCCTTCCAATGAAATCATTCCAATTTTAAAGATAAATTATCCTTTATTTCTAAAATTACAATTAATTCCTTATATTATAATGTACTTCTTTTAACCAATATTAAATGCAAAAATCTTAGTATCTAATGAACTTCTTTTATTAGTCAAAACATAGTTTATTAATTAATACTCCTTTATTAATTAATACTCCCTTTACATATATATATATATTCTCTTTCTCTTATACCAATTTTAATACTTAAAAAGTACTTATATACATATTCAAATGTTTTAAGCATATTCACAAATTTACTTAACAAGTTTTACTTGCCTTTAAAATATAATCCAAAAGATTAAAACAATTACTAACAAAACATTGTTATAATCATCTCCTTCTCTTTTGAACATATAACATTTTTTATCTTTTTATAAAAGATTCCAATACATGTTACTGTCTTTTTTAACTTTAGAAAATTATATAGATCGAGTAACTCAAAAATAATATCAAGGAACTGGGTACTACCAATAGTATCACATATTTCCTTAATAAGAAATGAAATATTTAAGAGAAGTGTATATTATCCGAATATATCTCCTGCCCAATTTTAGTTACTTTCGAGCTACTCGAACTTGTTACATAAGATATTTTTCCTTTTTCGAAATCCCAATTTGAAATAATACTATTATTATTCTTTTTCCAAAAATCATTTGAAATTCCTTTCAAAAATACAAGGATTTAAATTCTCCAAAATCCCTTTATAAAGAACGTTTCATAATCCAATTTATAAAATCACTTATATAAAACACATTCATAAGATTTATTTATCTTAAATAAATTCCTTTAATCTTAAATTAACATTATTATTTATCGAACACCACATAGTCAAATTGTGAAACTAAATTCACGAAGTGTTCGCATTTTAAAATTTTAAATAAAACAACCAATCAATCAATGATAATAACTGAGTACTATCATTTCCTTAATAACCCAACACTACATAAATAACTATATCATCTAAAAGATATTCCTTTATATTTAAAATATAATCCTAGGTAGAATTATTTCATTTACTATATTTTAAAAATGAAAATCATTTATATATAGCATTAACAAATACGCACTCATATATAATATACTCTCAACTAATTCTAGAGTGTTACTAACCCTACCTCTAACGAGTTGCTCATCCTAGGGTATTACTAACCCTACCTCTGATGAGACTTTTACCCTTATCAAGTTTAGGTGTTCACTCAACCATAAGCTCTGATACCAAATGTGATGACCCACATCCTCGACCCTTAGAGATCGACATTAATACATCCTCGGTATTCATGTGCTGCAAATTCAATTGCTGAAGAGGCATATTATCATGGAGTAAAAGAAAATGAAGAAAAATAGAATCTTACACGAATTGAATAACAAATATTATTACGATATATATATATATATATATCTTTACAATGGAAATTTTAAATACATTTATCAGAGTTAAACATGGACAATTATAAATATCTGTCCTTACAAATGCGAAACACAATAGTACACAATCCACTTTGAATGCCACACTGCCATTTCATGATCACACAACTGATTTCTACAAATGTATAACTCCTAAGCTCGTATGTCTTAGGAAAGGGTGTTAAGCTAAGAGAAGTTGCCTTCTCCGCCACCAAATAGATGATACGTTTATAGGGATTAATCAATGTGATTAGAAATGCAATGTCACATATTCGTCCATACAAGTTGTCCAGGAATAGGACCAACCGAAGAAACTCTCATACCATATCTTGTCGAGAATTATCCCTAGGATTAGTAGTGATTTGCCCTTGCATCAAAGATCAAATGAAGATACTACTTCCATATATATGATATGGAAAATCCCCCCGAGGGTCAGTGACAAGAAACCCTTCATTTATTTACTATCATTCCATGTCTTCACTTCGAATACATAAATTGGTTCGAAGTGGTTTTTCGATAAGAATCACTCAAATCTGACCTCGGTTCCTTCGGACCAATCATTGATAAAAAGATGTTAGGAAATATGTGCTTATCATTTGGTGAATACTTCCTTTTTATCAAAAATATCTTCTAGAGATATATATCTTTAAAACATTTCTTTCTAATATATACGAAATCATTAAACCTCTCTTATCAAATCCTTTGATTTCTTAAAACCTTTTTAAACCTTGGAATAATTCCAAATCATTTAATTCTTTACTTAGAAAAATATTTCCAATCATTTATTTAAATCTTGACAAAAGATTTCTTATTTCAAATACATATCTTTTTAATAGGTTGAAACCATGTTATCTAAGATGGCAAATCCAAATTAGTTAGTATTCGAGTAAAACTGACCCATAGAAATTATATTAAATCAAAATCATTTCTCATAAATCATATTGCAAAACCTTTTTGAGTAAAAATGGTCGATAGAAATTATACTAATTCTACTCAACATCAATTTCTATATTCAACCTTTACTATCCGTCGAATAATGGTGAAATCACCTTTTAAATTCAAATGGTGAAATCACCTTTTAAATTCACATGGATAGTACGGGTTCCCTCCTCGGAATTTAATATCAAGTATAAGAAAATTATCTATATACAATCCAAGTTGTCTCAAATTAAATTTATAAATTTTGAATCTTCTATACTTGTCTCGTATTCGACATTTCGACCTTATCTATCCCTCGCCCAAGAAAGAGGCTAGGTGAGCCAAGGCACTGGTTACTCCTGAACATCTCCTTAGTTTAAGCACCTCACATCCAGATTTCATGAATAGAAAAATCCAGTCCACTCGTCGGCTTTTAGAGCCAAGATTAAATCACTTTATTTATAACAGCTTTTCTTCAAATCATTTATTTAAACTCTTTTAAATAAACTCTAAAACCTCCAAATCATTTATAAAATACTTAATTATTCAATTATAAAAGATTTGGAAAAGAATACTTAGGTTTAAAGCCATATTTCGAAAGTTATTAAAAGTGCTGCAAAAAGTGCTACGAATAGTGCTTTTAAGACTTATTTGATCAAAACCACTTTCCATCATTTAGAAATCCATTTTAATAACTTAAATATCTTTTAAAACATTTTAAAATATTTATAGGATTTATTCCATATTTTTAAAGAATTTAAAATATCATTTATAAAGAATTTGCCGCTTTGGTTTCCAAAGTGGCAAACCTCGACTAATTTGTAAATTTGTTTTGGTCATATTTCAAAATCTATTAAACGAAATCTCGATTTTGTTTCTTCGTTTGAAAACTACAGTTATAAGAGTTGGAAAATTCTTATTAAAAAGAATTCCAACTCCAAATCCGTCGTATAAATGGATTTAACTTTCTACAGAGCGAAATCGTGAACTGCCGTTACGCGACGCGCCTATTTTTGACTCAATTTTCATAACTTGTCAAAATTTCACCAGATTGGATTTTAGGGTTTATAAAACATTTATAAATCATTTTAAACCATTTTTAAGAGGTTAACAATCTCATATGCACCATTTCATTTATTAAAGGAAAGTGATTTCCTTTGTGATTTTCGAAGTGTATTTAATGTGATTCATTTCAACATCAAAATAAACGTATAATCAACATCCAAACTTGATGATCAAACATAGTAAACAACCGTAGCAATCATATCACATCATCGTATTTATAAAATAAATTTGGAAGAGTTTCTCACATCGGATTAAACGATTAACTTAAAAATGGCTATAGCTTCGTTAACTCGAACTTTAAGCTCACGAATCCCTACACTAATGCCTCTAGATTGCTCGGCCCTTGCTTGGGATGGTGGGAGGTGCTCACGGCCTAGGCTAGGAGTGGAGTAAGGCTCTGCTATGGTGGTGGTTGTGGGGTATTTAGATGGAAAGGAGGAGTTTGCTTTGAGTTTTGAAGTGTTTTGATATATATATATATATATATATATATATATTATAATTTTAATTTTCTTTTGCAAATATTTTTTCCATTAGTTTTCTAAGTATGAAAGCCATGCAAATAGAGCGGAAAGCTTAGGAAAATGAAGAAGAAGAAGTGACTGGAAGTGGAGATGGATGGTGTGTATTTATAGGCAAATGGAAGGAGTAAAATATCAAAATATTTAAGTGCATATACATCATCTTTTGCTCGCCATTCCACACCCCTCATACCTCACATGGTTCGGCCAACGCCCCCCTCCCATGTGCTTGGCCATGTGCATGTACTTGGATGTGTAAGAGGTTGACTTTAGGATGCTTAAGGGTTAAGGAAATGAGAAAATATCTTGATATTTTTGGTTATTTTATATTAAAATGTATATGTATATATGTGTGTATCCATGTGCATGTGAATGTATTCATGTATGTGTATATGTATATGTGCATATGTTTGTCACATATAATCCACAACGTTGCACAACTTTTACACGTTGAATCGTTACGAGTTCCGATTTCGATTTCCTATCATATTTTCTCTTCTTAGTTAATATACATATATTTGCAAAAAAAAGTTAAATAATAATATTTCTATCATTATATAATAATTAAAAGGGCTCATTTGATAACTAAAATAATTATTAAATCATTTAAACTCCATTAAATTCAAAAAATCAATTATTCCAAAATAGCGACATTATTAATGATGTCATATATACTTTTGATTTTCTAAAAATAAAATAAATAATTTTATTTTATATTCTTATTCAATTAAAAAGCAAGTGTATGTATCCAGCTCCGTGCGCAACGTTTGACGATTATAGAGTTGTTGATCGATAAAATGGTTTTCGATCATTTTATCGGTATTTTTCCAAAGAAAATATTTTTGTGGATATTTTTCCAAAATAAGTTCATTTTTTATTATTCATCACTTAAAACTTGATTATTTGTTGAAAAATAATCTATATATGAATATTTAAAATAATTTAAATATCTTTAATTAAAGTGATCAAATTACGAGTCGTTACAGTAGCCGTTAATTGTTTGAGGCGTAATCAACTAGTATCATATGGTTCATAATCATATGATAAAAATTATTTCTCAAAACTAGGGCTTAGTTTATAATTCAAAAATAATTATAAGTAATTTTCGATACTTATATATTTTCTAATACATCACTTTTGTTATGAAAACAAATACCATATTATAGTTTATTTCATAACGAATATTCATAATATTCACATTAAAATATAACTATGTCTATTTTTCAGTCAATACCGAAAATAGTAATTATTTCATAAATAATGTACGGTATGTTTTACGAAAACAATTTTCATAACTTGGTGCAATAACTAAGTGCTATATGACATGTGACCACTATTTACACCATTACTATAATAGTGTATCGAATTTTGAGGTCCATTATTTACTTAATATATATTATTTATATTTCTTATACTGAAACTAGTTTACAGCGGAGAGTTCTTTGATCAAATATCTTGAACTCAAAGAAATAATTTCATAGAAAAAAAAATTTCTACATGAAAATACATTTCGGAATAGAAATTGTAATTTTCATTACAATTCTCGTTTCCGATGTTTGTTTATGAAGAAGAAGTGACTATTCACTCTATTCATCCCAATTGTACCTTAAATCACATCTTCTCTTATACCTTCGTTTTTCTTTCTAATGGTCGGACCATTCAAAAGAAAACCCTTACTATAATATCATAATGAACTCTTCACAAAAGCGCATTCGATTATCCTTTAATATTTAAGGACATCAAATACGTTGCATTTTACGTAAACTGATCAATAACTAACATTTCATTGATAGATCTCTCGGATCTATCTTGTAGTTTTGGTCTAGTGTTACATTTAATACAATATGATCTTTATTGTAATCAATCATATTGACTACTTGATCTCAAAGTACAGTTTATTTGTTTGCTTAAAATGAACAAATTTCATTGAAGTATCGTATATTACAAACCATAACCGTTCACCATATAACACTTATATGTGAAAGTATTTGGATAAATATCCACAGTCTTGTATTGCTTTAGAGCTCGAAGCTCATAGAATTCAACACACAATCTCGATCAAATTAACACGTAAGTGACCAAATCACGAATGTATTAAGTAGTTGTAATATTAGGCACTTGCCTGGGTGTAGAAAACATTTACATGCAAGAAGTATTTAATAGTACATATACGTTATATTTCCATTTATCAATTTTCAATTCAGATCATTTGTATGTCGTAATTGATAAACATCTTATCTATCGTACTAAATGCACAAGTTCATTAATGTAGATCATTATAACATAATATTGCATATATTTTTGCAATATTAGAAAGGTTAAATGTTACCATTTCATTTTTAAATAAGCCCCACTAGTCTATTATGTTTCTCCAAACCCTAAGACAAGACATAAAAGTCTCCCGACTTCACTAGTAGGTGACTCTTTTATCTTGAGATTCTAATCTTGAGTTTGCTCAACAAGTTATAGCCCTACAAACAATGGATAACTCTTTATCGGTTGTATCATATACAACTCCTAACCTATGGTTCCTTGTCCTAATATCATTTTGACCTTGAGTTTGCTTAACAAATCGAAAACGATTATTCACTCATACCTACCATTTCACAACGGCCTAAGTATAGTATATGTACCTTGAGTTTTCTCAATAAATACATATACTTATCATACCTCATCTAATCAATATATTAATAATACTACACATAACATCTCTAACTTGAGTTTGCTTAACAACCATAGAGTATGCAAGTAATTTATTAATATATAAATGGTAGAGGATAACATTATATTAAAGATTCATAATTTTTAATATTATACTTGAGTGATATCGACTTATGGAATAATGTATTTCTTATAAAATACCCTTGTGATTCGAGTATTGAACACATATGAAATTATGATATACGTACAATACATATGTATTTATCCCTTAAGTCTATTTGGGTTTCTTAATGTTCCACCTTTGGTATATACATTCATATTATATAGGTTTAACTATTATATAATTTTTATATTTCATCAACTTATATAATAATTTTATGTATAACATTATATTAATTAAATCTTATTTAATTAATAGAAAATTCTTAAATGATATGTTATGTGATAGTAATTAAAATGTGTTGTAATCATGAAAATTTTATCACATTGAAAAATAACATATTGTTTAAAATAATCCTAGTCATGATGTTTCATAAAAGGATATATATTCATCTATTGAGATTAAAATACATAACGCCTTCCAAATATTGGACAGTGTATTACTGATGGCTGTTGGAGGTACCAAGGGCTTACGTACTGATAGTTATTGGATAATTATGGAATGACTTACTCGAGAGTTATTTATTGGTTAATATAACCAAGGTCAAATATACAATCTCGAAGTGACGATATTGCATAGTTCTCTCAACTTGAGAATACTATTGAACTTTAAGTGTACACTCTACTTTAATTATAGTTAAATCATGGCATGGAGTCCACTGGACCACATTAGTTGGGTGTGAGTTGAAGCATTAGAAGTGAAATACCATTCGATAGAGAATTCATCTCCTCAGATATACGAGATTAGTATCATGGTTAACTATTGTCAACCTAAAGTCGAAGTCTATAGCCAGAGTATTGCAGTTAATTATAATTATTATTACTGAAATAAGGATTTTGTGTTTAGACTAATCAAGTTGAATGTGGACAATGCTAGAATTGACCAAACCAAATTCCATGAATCTTAATATGATATTGTGTTGATGAAGAGAATTGCTATAAATAATTGTTACTAGCAGGTTCCGCTTATAATAGGTAAAATTTAATTTTACCAAAAAGGTGTGTAAGCGATAAATTCAGCCAAAATATCAGACCACTAGATAAGGTGACGTGTGAATATTAATAATCTTATTGTTTGATATTAACCACTGACTGAATATATACATTTGAGTTGCACAACCATAATGATGAATACTCCAAAAAACCACATGATTAAATTAGTTTTGATTATTGTAAATTAATTAAATTAATTAATATTTATGAAATATGATATATGAATTATTAAAATTTTATTTGATTTGTTTGCATACCATGGGTATTTAATAAAGTGCACATATAAAAGTTAAAAACACGCGTATCGGCATATAATATCGGTAGAATATTTAAATTAGATTTAAGTAGATAGATTGCTAAGTGGTTTTGGGAAAAATATTTAGGCCACATGCATCTTTTATGGCCGGCCATACATGATGAGGGGGGAGAGGTTTCAAATGTGATTAAAAATCCAAAGGAAGCAATTAAAGGAAGGAAATAAATGTTAATACCTTAGTTATTGATTTTGATGATAACAACCTTAATAAACAACAATATACATTTATATAAAATATGGATACTAATGTTTTACCAAGTTATGTAGTATATAGTGCATGATATTATATAGGTGTTGAATCGAAGACTATATAGTACAAAGACTCAAGAAATAGACATGAAGACTCATAAGTATAAAGACCAAGATATGAAGATCTCAAGACTATAATATAATGTATAGAGATAGAATTTTGTTAAAGTCCCTGGTGCAATCTTTGATCTTAATTTTTTATATTCTTATCTTTTATATTTTTAACAAAATATATTTTCAAAATATCTTTAAAAATATTTTATAAAAGTTTTTCAAAGTTTAAAATGTTTATAAACCGTGTTTAATTTATTTTACAAAGTATCAAAATATTTTACAAAATATAGTATCTTCAAAATGTTCAAAAAGAAAAGAGTTTTCAAAATAAATATACATATGTCGATATACATATACATACATACATACATGGATACGTACATACATACATACACATACATACATACATACATACATATATATATATATACATACATAGGAGGTATGTCGACATACGTGCCGTAAATCAGTTTTTTAAATTTTGAATTGAAATGTCTATTCGTCGCAACTCTTCATGAACGAACATATCTGTTTATGCACTATATATAGGGGTTTCAAACGAAATTTTAGTTAGTTATTATCTTGTTTTCTTTCCTCTTCTTACTCTCTCAAAATCACTATTAAAAATATAAAAAAATTCTCTTCAAAATCAAATAGAATCAATTCATACCTTTGTGTATTGATTCAATTTTACTTTCTTACTAACTTGGAATTATTTCTCTCTCAAATCAAAGATCAAATTACTGTTCAAGAGGCTATATGAATCATTTATCCAAAGTTCAAGAAATTGTCTTTGGGAAAAACCATCAAACTTTATTTGCATTTGCTTGGGCGTGATTGTAGCCTGTTCAAATCAATTGGGTTTGCTTGTAGCCCGGAAATCAGAGTGGGTGTGCTTGTATCCCATCCAAATCAAGTGGATGCACCCTGAGCCTGGAAAATCAGGAGGTTGTGTCTCGTAGCCGTAGAATCGAGATTGTAATTGGGTTCACCTTCTGCCCGTTTAAAGATTGGCATTTGAAAAAAAAATCTGGACAAGCAATTGTATAGGATTGGATGTAGGAGAAATCCGAACCAGTATGAAATCCCTAAAGTCATATGTCTAACTCTCTACTTTACTTTATTGCTTTAGTTTTATCTTTGATTGATTGTTGATATAATTTTATGTTGAAAATTTGTGATTTAATATTAAACTTGAAAGAAATTTAAAAATATTTACAAAAGTTAGAAAACATTATTCACTCCCTCTAGTGTTTAGTTAGCCTTAAGATCCATAATTCTGTAACACACATTTGGTATCAGAGCACCAGGTTTTCAAAAACTCGTGATTTGATTTTTGATTAGATTAAATGAATAGTAATATTATTAGTTCTTTTTTAGAAAGACAATTTTGTGAAACCAATATGTTATTAGAAACTAATTGTTTTGAAAAGTCACTTGATCTTGTGGAAAGGTTTGATTTAATTGTAGGAACAAATTTGTTGCATGGCTAACGGTGGACATACACTTGAAAATTAAACATCACAAATAAAGAGGGACAAGTGATACTGGATAGTGGATGCTTAAGACACATGATTGAAAATCTAGAGACCTTGAAAGATATTATCTATAAAGGTAGTGGATCAGTTTGAAAGTGTGCTATGGATCGTGTAATATGGATATATGATAATACAGAGTGTAGTGATGATAGCTATACGGTAAATAGTGCGGAATATAAAAGCAGTATAGTAAAATGACACAAGAGATTTTTATACTGGTTCAGAGCACGGTCCTACATCCAGTCCCAGACTCCTTCTGGAATTTCACTAAAACAACAACCCTCACTTAACCCGGAGGAATATGTATATACAACCCTTGAGCAGCCAAACAAGGACCTAAGCAGCAAAATAGGATTTTGCCTCAGCGGCCGAAGAGGACTTCACACGCCCGAGCAGTAGAACAGGACTTCAACAAATACAAAAATACTTTTGACTTTGTGTGTTCTTAATAAGACAAATTTGTCACTTGTAGTACACCCTTGCTATAATCTTCTCCTCGAGTATAGATATATATATATATATATATTTGAAGTATATGAAGAATAGAAAGGTCTAGTATTGCTTTAATGCAGAATATTTGAAAGTGTATTTCAAAATGATAGAAGAGCAAAGATAAGAGAATTAGATTATGATTCAGTTATTTGAAATGAAGTTGAAGTATGTATTTATAAATATTAGAAAGCATCGACTGTTGGTGAAGAGCTTCGATCAAAGTGTTGTGTCTGAATCTTTTCGTTAGAGGTTCGCAACTCTTCACAAAAAGTCGTGTCTTTTTGAAAAGTGGCTGTTATAGAAATTCAGTCAACTGAGCCTCTGGGTCAGTCGACTGAATATTCAAAGTAAATTTTAAATTTAAATTCGTATATTTATGTAACTGTGCATGCTGCACAAAATACCCAGTGTCAGTCGACTATCTTCAGGTGGTCAGTCGACTGACCTGGTTATTTTTGTGCAGTTTGCACAATTACGTAGATATATTTATTTCTATAACTCTAAATCACTTTAATAATTTAAATGTGTGCTTATATATGTATAAAATATTTAGTAAATATAATGATTAAATATATAAGCTAGTGTAGACATAATCGAGGAGAGATTTTAACAAATATGGACCTAAGACTTAAAAACAAAATACCATAGTTGATGCACCAGTTTTTAAAGTCTTGTCTCCTTGTCTCTTTTTGTCGTAGCAGTCGTCAAATCTGTATGTCGTAGTGATAGCTTCGTGTCATGAATCAAAACTAAGTATGAACATTCTCCCCCTTTTTGATTGATGACAACCTGTAAATAGATATAGATTTCGACTGTATATATATAATAACATAAATACTTACTCCCCCTGAATCGTTGACGTTCTATATCCTCCATTTTTGTTAGCAATAATATTTCTCCCCCTTTGTCATCGACAAAAAGGAAAAATAATATGAAGTCATAAAGTAGAAAAGATATCATAGAAATAAAAACAATTATCCATACATTTAACTTCCATAGTTAAGAGTGCTCAAAATAAACTAGAATGGCCATTTAGTACAAGCCATACGGAATTGAAAACAAATGTCTTGAATAAAAAGAAAATGAACACCTTAGACCATCGGTTCCTTACCACTACCACTGTAACCTTCACCTCCATCATCATCACTGCTACTTGCTTCATCGTCGTCAAAATAAGACCATGTAAAGACGGGTTGCTTACCCGGATCGCCTATAGTAGCCGTAGATGTCCCGGAGGAGCATGAGATCGCTTGCCATAATTTGGTGAAAAATCCTTTGACCTTATCGAGCTTTTTATCAACTTTGATGATGTTTGAATGTAGAATTTGTTGATTTTGGAAAATAATAGAGATGGATTCATGTGGTTGAAGACCCGGATTTGGAATTAAAATTTCTTCTTGTTGATGACGAGTCGATCTTTGACAAGATGGTCCATGAGATGGCGCGCCATATTGTTGTGGTTGGTCTTGAGCTGTTTGCCTTTGTGTCCATTCTTCAAAAGATATTATATGAGGGGGTCGGGCAACTGGTAGTTTCATCAACGCTAAAGTCCGAGCATTCAAACATCCAATGGTAGAAATTGGTGAATTCGGTTCCGGTACTTCACAAGCTTTTAGAAGACGCATAATGTATTCACCATAGTAAATTATATTCATTCTACCGTTGTTGAAACTTAAAAATTCGTCAAGAATTAAGCGGAGCCAGTTGACTTGAATATTTCCAAAGATAGCATATAAAGCTTTGAAGTTATTTTCGTAGACAAGTTCATAACTCTCGGTTCTAGGAGTTATGGTTTTCACTAGAGCGCGATGAATAATTCGTGCATTTGGTCATAAAAACATCGATTTTAGTTGACGCATATCGTCTTCTAGAAACAAATGGCTTACGTTATCTCGAACTACCAAGTCACAGTCAATCGTGGCTAATTACACACCATCATTTTCCGTTTGCAAAATATGAGCCATGCGGTCTAAAGAAAAAATGATGGGTTTTCCACATACGAGACTCCATATACAGTCTTGATGGTTTGGAACATTTTGGTGACCCAAATTTTGGTTTGCGTAGAACAACTTCACCATTATTTGGTTGATTTTATGTTTGTTATCATCGATGTTGAATAGGGACTCCAAATTGCTTCGTCGAGCTAACTCTTGGATTCTTTCAGTTGCTTACGACGAGCATTTGATTCTTCGTTGTGATCCCATGAATTAGGTGAGTATGGTGGTCACGGTGCAGAAGAAGTCGATGGTCGTCTGATAGGCGAAACAGAATGTTCGTCTATCGGATGTGACGATGCCCCATAGAATTTCATAGCGATATGCTCAATGATTCCTATCCCGCTGGAGTTTATTTTTTGTTCGTAATACATTTCACGTTGTAGCATTAATGATTCTTGCTGATAATGGTGCATATCATCTATCTTTTGCTTCGTGTTAGGAGAAATATCAATTGTCTTCTTTCCCTTCTTTTTATCTGGAGTATATCCGGTGTGAAATGGCGAAGTTTTATGATCCGAAGTTTTTGGAGAGTTGTTTGAAGCAATAATTTCGATAGAATCTGTGGAAGAGCTTGACATTTTGGAAAAATAGTTGTTGGAAGAAAAATGAATGAAAGCTTTAGAGTTTTTAATTCAGTTTAAATCTAAGAAGATGGAGTATGCATCTATTTATAGCCTAAGTCTAGGAAAAATAGGATAGAATTGAGTGGGTTATATTGAGTTTAGCCAAGAAGTAAGGTACTATGGATCGTGTAATATTAATGTATATTTATAAAGTTTAAAAATGACTTGTATTGTAGTATATATTAATGTCACTATATAATAAAATGTCCATACTAGACTATAACACTAAAAATCAATAGCTCAGGTGGTTAAGACACTTGGGCTATTCACAGCAGGTCACGGGTTCGAGTCTCAGCATGGTTAGAATATAGAATTTTTGTAAAAAAATTTATTTTTGAGTTTTTAATTAAAATTTTTATATTTTATTTATATATCTTTAATTGACATTATACCAAGCTCACGACGCAATTTTATAAACGTATTTTCTAACAAAGGTTTAGTAAAAATATCGGCTAATTGATTTTCTGATGGTACGTAGTCCAGATTTATCACTTCTTTTTCTATATTATCACGTAAAAAATGATGTCTATCTATATGTTTAGTTCTTGAATGGTTTACTAGATTTTTAGATAGATTAATCGCACTAGAATTATCACAGTAAATTGTTGATTTTGATAGATTAGTTCCAAAATCTTTAAGTTTCTGTTGCATATAAATTACTTGTGTGCAAGCTAGTGCTGTAGAAATATATTTTGCTTCACAAGTTGATAGTGAGACACAGTATTGTTTCTTGCTAAACCATGATATTAATGATTTACCAATGAAGTGACACGTACCGCTTGTACTTTTTCTATCTGTTCGTGATCCGCCGAAATCAGCATCACTGTATGATACTAACTCGAACGAACACTCTTTTGGATAGAAAAGTCCGAAGTTTGTAGTTTTACTAAGATAGCGTAGTATGCGTTTTACGGCTCGTAAATGTGATTCTTTTGGGTCAGCTTGAAATCGTGCACATAGACACACACTCATCATAATATCTGGTCTACTTGCTGTTAAATAAAGTAGAGATCCTATCATACTACGATATAGTTTTTGGTCTACACTTTTGCCATTTTCATCTTTATCAAGATGTGTTGTTATGCTCATAGGTGTTGTAACGACCCCGAATTTATATAAATTTAAATTAATAATTTATTGAATTTTTGAATTAAAATTGTAAAATTAATCGATTAAAGTGATGCGAGTTTCCCCGAATTAAAATAAATTTTGTATAAATCATTTAAATTTAAAAATATTGTAAATATTGTATATATGTGAATATATATGTATATGTGCATATATGAGTAAATATGAATTTATATATATATATATTGAATTTGAGTTTAAATCTAAAATAAATGGTTTAATAATAATATGAGTTTATAAAAATATATTTATAGAATTCAAATAAGTGTTGATGTTAAACAAATATTTCAAATAAATTTATAGTTATATAAAATGTGAAATGAACATACTAAATAATTCTAGAATTATATAAAAATGAATATTATAAAGTAAAGCAAAATTAAAATAGAAATTTATTTATATTACAAAATAATAAGATTTAAAGAAAATAAAATACATTTAAATATGAATAAATGTAGACAAATATGAAACAAACAATACAAATAGAATAGACTACAACATAATAAAAGTAAAATAAAATAAAGTAAAAAAATAGAAGTTTACTCATATTATAAAATAATGAGACAAGGCAAAATAAAATCTAATAGCATTATAAAGTAATAAAATAAAATACATGTTTAAATTTCAAAACATTCTCTTGTACTATGTATTAATACATAAGGAGTAGAATGAAATATGAAGTATGAGAGAAGACAACAACTATACATGTACACTTGCCAAATGAAGAAACAAAAATATATGGGAAAGCTTGCAAAAGAAGACACCTGAATATCTTCATACCTGTACAAACGAGATAAAGAAAAAAAGATAAGTATGGTACAAACTAATTAATGCTAGCACCCAAATGAATCTATCAGCCAACAATAGAAGAAAATCCCTGCTAAGAAAGTGTACAAACAATTAATTCTTTTATCACCTTAAACAAGCATATGAAGCAAAGTCTGCATATTTATATATATATGTATATCATCTCCATTTCGTTCACCATTACGACTGAGAAGAATCTAAAGCAAATAAAATAAGGTAAGTTGTACAACCAATTTAATGCAGCCACCAAGTGATTGTCTCAGCCTCCAAAATGAGAAAAATATCACTAATAAAATTGTACAAACAAATATCAACCTGTACAAATATATTACCCTGTAACTTCACTTTCCACATATCAATTTCATTTCAGTTCGTAAATCAAGCTGAGGAAAAATTTAAAGTAATATCATCTCATATTCAAACAAGCTTCAATATAAACAACAAAACAAAATTCAATCAAACAAGCTTCAACCAAAAATCAAAATAGTTTCAGCAAGCAAAGAATTCAAGCCTGCTTCAACATAGAATTGTTCTCTGTTCTTTCTCCTGAAACACAACTGTGAGTAAACATTTTATTTTAAAAGCCTAAGAAAATTAATAATGATCATTTGATATCTAGAATGATTTGTTCTTTGCATATACATAAATTTAAGTATAGATCCTGTATGTTGTTTGTGATTGAACTGTATATAATTGTGCTCCTCTGTTGAAAATTGCAGAGCCTGAAATATATCGAAATTCAAATCCTTTTGTTTAATCTCTGAATAGCTTTGTCTTCAACAGGATAAGATTGTTTACAACGTAATTTAGTTTTTTTTTAAATATGTTCAAGAATTTTAGGTTTGAAATCCGATGAATCAAGAAAATACAGTAGAAATTTTTAATAACATGTTAAAATCAAATGATGAAATATGCTAATTCAATCATATAGTTTGAATCAACTCGGGAAAACATGATTTTTAAAAACGAAATCATGATTTTTAATATGGTAACGAGTGAGTAATCCTAGTTTAACCAGTAAGTGGTCTTTGAGGGTTTTCTGGCGAACGGAAGTCTCGAGGTGGACGGGAACTTCGCTGAAGGTAGGTGGAAGCTTGGTGGACTCGGCAAAAATGAGAGGTGAATTTATCATTCACGGTGGCGGCGAGAGTTCGTCCTAATAGGGTTTTGGCTGAGTTTTAGAACGAGTTTGGATTATGGGTTACAGTATCATCGGCATGGCTTCGAAGGAGATCGGTCGTGGGGATAAGAGAGAGGGGACTTGGGTTAAGCTTCGGGTGGGATGCCATGAACTCAGGTGATCGGAATTGGGTAATGTCAAGGAGGATAGGCGATGGGGTTTCCGGTCTGTTAGATGGAGTACGTTCGTTTTCGATCTCGTGATCGATCGAAGGATTTGGATGATCAGGAGGTAAGTGGGTAGCGATTTCGACTTGGTGGCGTACTCGTCGATGATCAGAGCGTCAAAGGCTGGTCGTGCACGTGCACGGATCGATTAGCATGTCTGGGTAAATTTAGGATTTGGGAACGGGAAGGGTAACTCGGGACATGTCTCGAGTATTTTGTAATTTGACCCGAAGTAGAAGAGGGGGAAAGGTAACTCGGTGCAAGGCTCGGGAGAGACTTATTTTGACTCGGGTTACAATTTTGAAAATAGTTTTTTTTATTTTTTATTTTTTTATTTCAGGTTTCAAAAAGAAAAGAGAAAACATGACTTGACTTACTTAGATTGTAAGATGTTCAGAATTTAAGGTAGAAATAGAATCAAGTGTAACTTAAAGGGATAAAATGTTAAGGTTGTATGTATGATTAAATATTAACAAGATAAATGATTTATCTTA
The DNA here is from genome assembly GCA_030737815.1 of Allium fistulosum. Lineage (NCBI taxonomy): Eukaryota > Viridiplantae > Streptophyta > Magnoliopsida > Asparagales > Amaryllidaceae > Allium > Allium fistulosum. The sequence continues at coordinate 305,040,641 of CM060902.1, forward strand.
AAGGATAATTCAGATTCTGATATTTTTTTTAGATTTATCAAGTTAATAAAAGAATTACAGAGTGATTAATTAATTTCATTTATTAGTTGATAAGGATATATAAATGAATTAATTGGAGATAAAGTAATTAGTAGTTAAAATTAATCAATGGGTGATTAGAGATTATCAATGTAAGTAATTGAAGAATAATCACTTGAATGATAATTTTCTCGAGGTAAGTAATTAAAGATAGAGTTGTTATAAATAAATTAATTTAATTAATATTTACAGGTTAAATAAATTAAAGGATAATTAATCAAATAAGTGATTAGATTACAGGAAAATTAGTTCGAGTAATTAATTAAGAATCCATAGAATTAATATGGATGGTCAAGGGTAAATTAATTTGTGTAATTAATTGAGAGTTAATTACTTAAATGAAATTAAGGAATAATTAACCAATGATGATGAATAAAAATAAAATAATATAATTAAATAAAGAACATGGGCTAAGGTGGATAGTTAAAGAATAAATAATTAATTACAAATGGTGCGATTAATTTATCTTGCCTATGAGTTATTGAATGAAATTGAATGCCATAGATTATTGATATTTTTGATTTGAAATGTTGTGTTTTTTTGTGTGTGTGATATGATTGGATTAACTAGTGATGATGGGATATCTAATATGTGATGCTTTTTGATACATCCTTATTTATGTTGTGATCTGTTTCTCTGGGATGAATGTAATTAATTCCCTATGATGTAATTTATGATCTATGATATATATCTATCTGTGATCTGTGAATGGAAGATAAGCGTTATAGTTTATACCGCTTATCAACTATATTTCTGTATTCTGATATGTGATGATTGAATGATGTTGCACTATTGTGTGAAACCCCTGGACCACACTTTTACACACACAAATATGGATTTCACGAGGAAATAAGTTAAGTCACATATGATTTAAATTTAATATTTTTGAAATTGAAATTTTAATTTCAATTGATTTTGGGAATGGATTTGGGTTAAATGTTAAAGCTTTTGAAAAGGAGTTTTGAGAATAAAGTTATTTTAAATAACTTGGTAAAGTTTCCGATTTAAATAACTTAATTTGAATTTGAATTCAAAATCTGGAATTGAATTCTATATTTGGAAAATTATGGTTAAAATGTTATGAATGTGTTTATACGAATTTAAACCATTTTAAAAGTATGGTTTCAAGAATTTGAATTTAATCCAAAGACTTTAACTCGTATAAATGAATCAGATTTTCCGAAATGAAAACTATCTGTTTTCAAATAATAGAAGCTTTCATATAAGGAATGAATTTCCAATTTGTGTTAAAAGAATTTCAAGTTGAAAGGAAAATAGTTTTCCGTGTTATGAATAAACCTTTGTGAAAGATTGTTGAACTTTGTTTTGAAATTGGAAAAGTATGTCTTTTGTATAAAAGATCGAAATGGAATTGTTTTGGAATCTATAAGTTAAATCTTTGTTTTAAAGATTTAACGAGTTAAATCCAAATTGAAATGGAAATCGATTTGAAAATCTATGAATAGATCTTTGTGAATCTGGGTGAACTTTGTGAATTGAATCTTTTTATTTAAAAAGATTGAAATGGTAATTTGTTTAAACCATTTGAAGAAAAGTTTTGGGTAATAAGTTGTGACTTAATTGAAATCCCAATATCCATATGTTTTTAAATATTGCGCTCATTATTCGGTTTAGCCGGGAGAGGACCTTTATGTCATATGACCCATTCCGAATAATGATACGTCGTAAATGGATGGCATTTGAAGACCGGTGGTGAAGACCAGATATTTTCGAAAACGAAAGGACAACTCGTCGAATGTCTCTGCATCGACTGGTCCCCGGTATAGAGATTTTACCACCCTTTGTGATGGGAAGTCCGGACGTGATTAGAAAATTATCCGGATTTGCAAGGCTTCTTCGGAAGTGCCTTCGGTTCTGTTCGAACCCGGAACAGACTTGTATGGTTACATGTCTGACATTACATTTTGAGATATAAAGCAGATTTCTTTCAAATACATTTCTGTTGGTGGCGGAGAATTTATTCTCTTAGCTTAACACTCTTCTCTGGGACATACGAGCTCAGAGGTTATGTAGTTGAAGTTTATCAGCGATATACTCCCAATTTGGTAATGTGGCATGCTGAGTGTTGCTGTGTGATGATCATTTATTGATCATTTGTGATCAAAGCGTGGCTTTGTGAAAAAGCGTGGCTTTGTGGACGAGACTTCGTCAGACCTCACAACCCGGAGATGGTCGAAACAGGAAAGATGCGGCAAGGTTTCAGGGGTAGCTTCCCTAAGGTATGACCATTCCTTCTGGAAAAGGGTAGTATCATGGTATGGAGCCTAGATACATACTCATGTGGACACACTTTATTTATTATGTGTGATGTTGGTTACCGAGCGCTCGGATAAAGGTCCCAAAGGACCGGGGGTGGCATATCTCAGGTTTACTACCCGGGAAGGGGGTAATCGGCCTTGTGTTGGCAGAGAGCAGGTTGTCTCTCGGGGCGTCCCGCCAGAGGCATTCCTACGTGGCATAGGAAGTTCCTTAGCCTGACCATTTGTTGGAAATCCATTTTCCAATACGAACCTTGTACGGTATTAGTTGTAGAACCTGCCATTTACTTATGGTGGCGCCCCACTGTTTAGATGGTAGCTATAGTAGGCATAGTGTGAAATGCCTATGTTGGATAAGATTAATATTATACTTTCAAAATGTTTTCCACTATGCACTAATAATAATAATCCAATGATTTGCGTAGTAAGCATGTTTGACTATCATAAGAAGAAATCTCCTCCAATTCTGCGTTTGCATTGTGTGTGTGGCGGGAGGTCTTATGGTAGTTTCATTTTCCAAAAGCATCGCGGATTTCAATGTTTAAAGTTCTTTGTTGTTTGTTTTAAAGATAAACTGTTTTTGTTACTCACACCAGTCCCACGACTGACTCGGAGTTTAATGTTCCCTTCCTAAACTCTGGGTGCCCATAATTTTCCACACGGGCAGTCTAGAGTTGGGTTTTTCAGACATTTAGGTTTAGTAGATTATCTGGATCTAGTTCACTTCATCGGAGTGGATGACTGCACTTGCTTCTCTTGGTGCATTTTGATGGTGGTTCGAGCTAGATGTTGGAGTCGTTTGGACTCATTCTCTCTGACTGATCATTTGGAGTTATCACTTCTGATATTTTTCCGTTGTATCATTATTTATCTCTGATATTGTTGTATTATATAGATATCATTGTTGTATATCATTTTGGATATTGTATTCATTGGAGTTTTATATGATATCATCTATTTCTTTCTTCCGCTGTGTTGTTATACTTAATTGTGTTATAAGCTCCAGGAAGCCAGATTCGGCGTTTGAATCTACGGCATTTGAGTACAAGTGAAGTACGGGTGCCGATTTTCGAAGGCCGAGTTTTTGGATTCTTTATAGGTGTTGGTTTGGCATAAGTGTTTTCCATTCCAAAACGTTAAGATTATTACAATATTTTTCTTGATTAATAAAAATTCCATTTGAAACTTGTTTTACTTGAAGTCCTAGAAAATATGATAATTCTCCCATATGGGACATTTCAAATTCTCTAGTCATTATTTCAGAAAACTCATTACATAATTCATTATTAGTTGATCCAAATATAATGTTGTCGACATATATTTGAACTATTAAGATATCATTCTTAGAATGTTTTATAAATTAAGTTTGATCTACTTTTCCTATTACGAATCCTGAGTCAATTAGATAGCTTTTAAGGCTTTCATACCAAGCACGTGGTGCTTGTTTTAAACCATATAAAGCTTTCTTAAGTTTATAGTCATGATCTGGGTATTTTTCATGAATAAATAATGTAGGTTGTTCAACATAAACGTTTTCTTTAATATAGCCATTTAAAAATGCACTTTTAACATCCATTTGATAGAGTTTAAACTTATTAAAACATGCGTATGCCAATAAAATTCGTATTGCTTCTAGTCTAGCGACTGGAGCAAATGTTTCTTCATAGTCTATTCCTTCTTCCTAGTTATATCCTTGTGCTACTAGTCTTGCTTTGTTTCTAGTTATATTTCCTAATTCGTCTGCTTTATTTTTATAAACCCATTTAGTTCCTATAACAGTCTGATCGTTCGGTCAGGGTACTAGTTCCCAAACTTCATTTCATTCAAACTGATTGAGTTCTTCTTGCATAGGAATAATCCAATTTTCATCGAATGATGCTTCCTTAGTATTTTTAGGTTCTATAGTAGAGAGAAAAGCTACATTACCCATTAAATTTAGTTGATTTCTAGTTCGAACATTTGAATTTATTTCTCCAATTATATTTTCTGTAGGATGATTTCGTAAAATTCTTCGAGGAGATCTTATTATATTTGTAATATCTCTATTATTAACAATGTTTTCATCTTCTCTAGGATTATAAACAATATCGTCATCATCTCTTGAATTGTTTATTATTATATTTGTTTTATTATTATTAAGCAAATCATTTTCATAATTTGTTTTAGAGTTCTCATCAAAAGATACATCGAAGGACTCTTTGATAGTATTAGTTCATTTATTATAAATTCGATAAGCTTTGCTTCGATTCGAATATCCATGAAATATACCTTCGTCACATTTTGAATCAAATTTGCCAAGCTGATCTTTGGTATTTAATATAAAACATTTTGATCCAAATATTTTAAAATAGGATATGTTTGGTTTTCTACCGTTAAAAAGTTCATAAGGAGTATTCTTGGTGAGAGGTCTAATAGAAACATGATTCAAAACATAACAGGCAGTTGCAACAGCTTCAGCCTAAAAATGTTTTGGTAATGTGCTTTCATTTAGTAAAGTTCTTGCACATTCTTGCAGAGTTCGATTCTTTCGTTCTACAACTCCATTTTGTTGTGGAGTTCTAGGAAACGAAAAGTTATGAAATATTCCATTCTTCTTACAATAGTTATCAAACTGTATGTTTTCAAATTCTCCTCCGTGATCATTTCTAATATTTTTAATTCTAATACCTTTTAAATTTTGTATTTGTTTAACAAAAGTTTTGAAATTTTCAAAGGTATCACTTTTATTTTTCATAAAGATAGTCCATGTATATCTAGAAAAATCATTAACTATTACAAATACGTACTTATTATGATTTATGGATTGAATTTGGGTAGGGCCAAATTAATACATATGAAGTAACTCAAGTGGTTGTAATGTCGAAATAACTTTTTAGATTTAAATGAAGATTTAGTTAATTTACCTAATTGACATGAGTCACATATATTATTAACTTTAAAATTCGTATTCGGTAATCCTTTTACAATATTATTTTTAGAAAATTTATTTATATTTTTGAAATTGATATGACAAAATCGTTTGTGCCATATCCAGGGATCATTTTCTTTAGCTATTAAACACATATCAGAATTATGATTAACTTTCATATTCAAAACGTATATATTTTTATCTCTATTTCCTTCGAAAATAAGATTTTGATTTTGATCAAGAATACTACATTTATTTTCAGAAAATGATATTTTAAAACCTTTATCGCATAATTGACTTATACTTAATAGATTATGTTTTAGATTCTTAACTAATAAAACATTTGTGATAAGAGGTAAATTAGATGTACCGTAATTGCTCACATCGCCTTTGCCAATGATATAGCCCTTGGAATTATCTCCATAAGTGACAGAACCTCCATCTGAGTATGTAATATTTATCAGCATATCTTTGTCTCCTGTCATATGTTTTGAGCAACCACTGTCGAGTATCCATTTTCCTCTTTTCTTTAGTGGGACCTGCAAAAAATATGAGATAATGTTGGTACCCACCTTTTTAATAGGGTCCTAAGAGTTAGGTCTTAGGAAACCAAACCCAAGTGGGCTTAGTATCCCTTTTATAAATATAATTTTTATTATTATGAACATCTTCTATAAATGAACTAATATACTTTTTCCTTATTAATTTGTTATTAGTTTTAGGTACCCATATATATATTTATAGTTTTAGAAACTAATCTATTTGAATATGTGGATGTTTTATCATACTTAACTTTATTTAAATCACTAGATTGTAAATCCTTGACTTTCTTCTTATATCCTAAACCATTTTTATTACTAACAGATTGTGAATTCTCAATAATTCTAGATAGATTTCTCTTCCTTTATTGAAATTTGAAACATTTTTAGTGATTCCATCTAGTTTGGTCTTTAGACTTGAATTTTCTAGTTCAACCATTTTAATATTAGTTTTTAAAACATGATTTTCAGAAACAAGACTATCATTCTTTTCTTTTTGAGTTTCAATTTCTTGACTCAATAATATAAGTTGAGAATTAACATTTGAAAGGGATTCTTGAGTTTTCTCAAGTTCTTCTTCCAATATTTTCTTCTCGTCTTTAAGCATATCTCTTTCGAATTCTGCCTTGTTTTGATTTTCTACAACCTCTTTATATTTTCTTTTGAGACCTTTTAAAGTATCTAATAATTCAGAATTTATTTCTATCATATCATCAAAAGTAAAATCACTAACCTCATTAGCTTTAGCCATAAAACATACGTTAGCTTGTTCATTATCAATGTCACTTTCACTTCCAGAAGAAGAAGAGGATTCTGAATCATCCCATGTAACTGAAAAGGCTTTTCTTTTGAATTTGTCCTTCCTTTTATTTCGATATTCTTTCTTTTGATCTGGATAGTCCTTCTGCATATGCCCCTTTTTGTGACAGTTAAAGCACTCCATAACTGATAAAGACGGTGGTTTATTGCTGTTTGAGTTTCTCTTGCCATTATTTCTGTTTCCTTTTCTATATTTCAAGAATTTCTTGAAGTTCTTGACAATAAAGGCTAAGTCATCTTTGTCTGAATCTGATTCTTCTTGTTCTGCATGGAATGCTATATTCTTTTTATCTTGAGCCTAAACACGTTTAGCCTGCAAATTCACTTTATAGGACATTAGATTTCCTATTAACTCTTCCGTAGTTATTTTGGAAATATCGTTCGCTTCTTCAATAGTGAGAACTTTTTATTCCCATTCTTCCGTTAAAGAGTTAAGGATTTTGGAAACAATATCAATGTCTAAATATTTTTCTCCTAGTCCTACTAATGAATGGTAGATATCCTGAAATCTTGAATACTCATTTTCTTTCATCCTAAAGTTTTGAAACTGACTTTAGAGCATGGATATTTTGCTTTGTTTGACCTTGTTAGTTCCTTCGTGAGTAACTTTGAGTGTACGCCATATTTCATATGCAGTATTGCTCATGCTAACATGGTTAAACTCATTTTTATCTAAGGCACAAAACAACATATTCATGGCTTTTGCATTTGCTGTGGCATCTAGTTTTTTTGTATTTGACCAAGTAGAATACTCTTCAGTTGGAATAGTATATTCTGACCGAGTTATATTCCATGAATCAAAACCATTTGCTTGCATATATATATTCTCATTCGTGTTGCCCAATAGTTATAATTCATGCCATTAAATAGCGGTGGACGTGCAGTTGATTGTCCTTCAATGAAGCTAGTGTTAATGCTACTGCTAGTGCTAGTGTTAGTGTCCATATTATTAGATTATCAGATAACTGTGTTACGGTTATATGATTACCTTGCTCTGATACCAAATGAACCATGGATCGTGTAATATGGATATATGATAATACAGAGTGTAGTGAAGATGGCTATATAGTATATAGTGCGGAATATAAAAGCAGTATAGTAAAATGACACCAAAGATTTTTATACTGGTTCGGAGAACGGTCCTACGTCCAGTCCCAGACTCATTCTGGAATTTCACTAAAACAACAACCCTCACTTAACCCGGAGGAATATGTATATACAACCCTTGAGCAGCCAAACAAGGACCTAAGCAGCAGAACAGGATTTCGCCTCAGCGGCCGAAGAGGACTTCACACGCCCGAGCAGTAGAACAGGACTTCAACAAATACAAAAATACTTTTGACTTTGTGTGTTCTTAATAAGACGAATTTGTCACTTGTAGTACACCCTTCCTATAATCTTCTCCTCGAGTATAGATATATATATATTTGAAGTATATGAAGAATAGAAAGGTCTAGTATTGCTTTAATGCAGAATATTTGAAAGTGTATTTCAAAATGATAGAAGAGCAAAGATAAGAGAATTAGATTATGATTCAGTTATTTGAAATGAAGTTGAAGTATGTATTTATAAAGATTAGAAAGCATCGACTGTTGGTGAAGAGCTTCGATCAAAGTGTTGTGTCCGAATCTTTTCGTTAGAGGTTCGCAACTCTTCACAAAAAGTCGTGTCTTTTTGAAAAGTGGCTGTTATAGAAATTCAGTCAACTGAGCCTCTGGGTCAGTCGACTGAATATTCAAAGTAAATTTTAAATTTAAATTCGTATATTTATGTAACTGTGCATGCTGCACAAAATACCCAGTGTCAGTCGACTATCTTCAGGTGGTCAGTCGACTAACTTGGTTATTTTTGTGCAGTTTGCACAATTACATAGATATATTTATTTCTATAACTCTAAATCACTTTAATAATTAAAATGTGAATTTATATATATATATAAAATATTTAGTAAATATAATGATTAAATATATAAGCTAGTGTAGACATAATCGAGGAGAGATTTTAACAAATATGGACCTAAGACTTAAAAACAAAATACCATAGTTGATGCACCGGTTTTTAAAGTCTTGTCTCCTTGTCTCTTTTTGTCGTAGCAGTCGTCAAATCTGTATGTCGTAGTGATAGCTTCGTGTCATGAATCAAAACCAAGTATGAACATTCTCCCCCTTTTTGATTGATGACAACCTGTAAATAGATATAGATTTTGACTGTATATATATAATAACATAAATACTTACTCCCCCTGAATCGTTGACGTTCTATATCCTCCATTTTTGTTAGCAATAATATTTCTCCCCCTTTGTCATCGACAAAGAGAAAAAATAATATGAAGTCATAAAGTAGAAAAGATATCATAGAAATAAAAACAATTATCCATACATTTAACTTCCATAGTTAAGAGTGCTCAAAATAAACTAGAATGGCCATTTAGTACAAGCCATACGGAATTGAAAACAAATGTCTTGAATAAAAAGAAAATGAACACCTTAGACCATCGGTTCCTTACCACTACCACTGTAACCTTCACCTCCATCATCATCACTGCTACTTGCTTCATCGTCGTCAAAATAAGACCATGTAAAGACGGGTTGCTTACCCGGATCGCCTATAGTAGCCGTAGATGTCCCGGAGGAGCATGAGATCGCTTGCCATAATTTGGTGAAAAATCCTTTGACCTTATCGAGCTTTTTATCAACTTTGATGATGTTTGAATGTAGAATTTGTTGATTTTGGAAAATAATAGAGATGGATTCATGTGGTTGAAGACCCGGATTTGGAATTAAAATTTCTTCTTGTTGATGACGAGTCGATGAAGTATATGAAGAATAGAAAGGTCTAGTATTGCTTTAATGCATAATATTTAAAAGTGTATTTCAAATAGATAGAAGAGCAAAGATAAGAGAATTAGATTATGATTCAGTTATTTGAAATGAAGTTGAAGTATGTATTTATAAAGATTAGAAAGCAGCGACTGTTGGTGAAGAGCTTCGATCGAAGTGTTGTGTCCGAATCTTTTCGTTAGAGGTTCGCAACTCTTCACAAAAAGTCGTGTCTTTTTGAAAAGTGACTGTTATAGAAATTCAGTCAACTGAGCCTCTGGGTCAGTCGACTGAATATTCAAAGTAAATTTTAAATTTAAATTCATATATTTATGTAACTGTGCATGCTGCACAAAATACCCAGTGTCAGTCGACTGTCTTCAGGTGGTCAGTCGACTGACCTGGTTATTTTTTGTGCAGTTTGCACAATTACGTAGATATATTTATTTCTATAACTCTAAATCACTTTAATAATTTAAATGTGTGCTTATATGTGTATAAAATATTTAGTAAATATAATGATTAAATATATAAGCTAGTGTAGACATAATCGATGAGAGATTTTAACAAATATGGACCTAAGACTTAAAAACAAAATACCATAGTTGATGCATCGGTTTTTAAAGTCTTGTCTCCTTGTCTCTTTTTGTCGTAGCATTCGTCAAATCTGTATGTCGTAGTGATAGCTTCGTGTCATCAATCAAAACCAAGTATCAACACAGTTAACTTTGGAGACAACTCAAAAGGATATGTGATTGGCATCAGCAATGTCGGTAACTCTAAAATTCCTACTATTTTTATTGTTTTGTGTGACAACTGCCCTATACCACTTGCCTATATAGGACGATCATCAAGGTTGAAATAAACCAATCTAGCATGCAACCAATTATATCCATAGCGCATGTGTAACAACCTGCAAATTTATCACTATAATATTAATATATTTATTTTTAGAATTATTCAAATAAATGGTTGATAATACAAATAATATTGTTTTGAGTGATAAAAAATAATAATAATCCTATTTTGAATAAATATTTACAAAAATATTTTCCTTGGGATTTAAATTAATAAAATGGCCGAAAACCATTATTCAATAAATAGCCCTATAATCATAAAACTTCACACACAAAGCTGGATACATACATATAATTGAACAAGAATATGAAATAAAATAATTTATTGTACTTTTGAAATTTAAATGTCTTTCTAACATTGTTAGTAATGCCCTTAAATATAATAATTGATTTATTAAATTTAATTGAGATTTAATGATTTAATAATTATTCAGATAATTATTTTTAAATGATAGTAATTCATTTTAAATGGTTTTAAAGTGCTAATAAATCATTTATAATAATTTTATAAGGACATATAATTGATTTGAAAATATAAGAAAATAATCGATATCGCTTTATCGGTATAATATCAATTACTGTAGATAATTGTTAATATTAATTTATATGGCTTTCTAATTCAAGTGTGATCATTTTAATTTATTATAATGAGAAGAAATTTATTTTCAATTTTTTTTACAAATATATGTATATAAATTAATAAGTGAAAATGTGACCAATAATAGGTTTCCCGGTTTTTAACGGTTTAATGAACAAAAGTTGTTCGAAGTCATTTGAAATGTTGTTATCCTCTTATGCACATACATGTACATTTATATACATGCCACATGCATACCATAACATATATATGTGTACATGTACACCAAAATATATACATATTAGAAAATATTAAAATAATTTCCTAAGACTTAATACTTAAGCAACCAAAAAGCAAACATCAACTCACCTTACAAAACCACCATCACCACCATCACCTCTACATCACCATCACCTAGGGGAATGAGGGAGCCATGCGTGTAGGGGTGCTAGGAGGGTTGTGTGTCAAGGGAAAAATGGTAATTTTTCCATTAGATATTTTTTCCAAATTCTTTCCTATAAATACCCATCCACTTTCTCATATTTTTTCACCATGTTCTTATCATCTTATTCTCCACTTGAAGCTTTTTTCATTGCTTCTATGCTTAACAAAATAATGGCAAAATATTTAGCAAAAGAAAATTAAAATCATATAATACATATATGTTATCAAATCCACTCCAAACGAAGACGAATCTTCTCCTCTCCACCTTAAAAGACCACGGCCACCTCCTCTATTCATTAAGGTCATAGCTCCACCCTCTACTAAGCTTGGCCGAACCCTTCCATAGGTCTCAAACACGATTTCATTTACTTTGATTCGATCGTAGCGGAGCTATAGCCGGTTTTAGGCTAGCCCGTGGGAAAAATGAAGGTGATAAACTCCTAAACTATAGTATTATGTGCTATTTGATGCTATATATGTTTTATTATGTTTGTGGATGATGGTTGTTTAATATGAATGTGGAATATATATGCAAGCCACGGAAATAGACGTCGATAAGCACAAAGAAAATCACTTTCCTATATTAAATGAATTGGTGTACATGGAATGTTAAACCTCTTTAAAATGGTTTGAAAATGAGTTTGAAATGTTTTATAAACATATAAAAGTATTTTGGTGGAGTTTGAAAGGTATTTGAAAATTTATTCCAAATTAGGCGCGTCGCATAACGGTAGTTTGCGATTTCACTCTGTAAAAGTCAAACGAGTATATAGAATGGAATATAGCTTAGAATTCTTCGAAATAAGAAATTTTCAGACTATTATATAGATAGTTTTCAAAAAAAGAAATAAAACTGAGATTTCGATAAGTAGATTTTGGGATATGAGTAAAACAAGTTTTTGGAAAAATCACGGTTTTGTAGTTTGGAATCCATAAAAGGATTTTTTTGAAAATTATATTTAAAAATTGTTTAAAAATATGAAATAAATTCTAATAATCTTTTAAAATGTTTTAAAAGTGATTTTAGTTATAAAAATGAATTTCAAAGTGATAAAAAGTCGTTTGATCAATATAGCTTAAAAAGCACTTTCCATAGCACTTTTCTCCAGCACTTTTCTATAACTTTTGAAATATAGTTTTAAACGTAACCGTTCCTTTCCAAATCTTTTTTAAATGTTTTCAAATGATTAATAAAGTATTTTAAAGATGATCTGAAGGATTTATGGAATGGTTAAATGTCAAATGATTTAGAGTCGATCAAATAACTTAACCGCCTTATGGGTGTCAAAGAGGTAGTGTGTAGGCTTGAGTTTGAAAAACTAGTTTCCTGCTCTCCCTGGCTATTCGGACTGGCCTAACAGATGGTATAGTAAATTTTTATTTGCTTGGATCACAATTTTCCAAGGATATAATTTTCCAAATTTAAACAACCTGGATTTTATGGGGATAATCTTCTTGTACTCCGTGTTAAAGCCCGAAGAGGGAAATCATACTATTAGTGGAATTTAAAAGGTGATCTCGCCGTTATTCCACCCATAGTACTTGTTGAATACGGGAATTGATATTGAGTAGAATTAAAAGATTTCTATAGATTCTGCTCACTTAATATTTGCTGGTTTTGGATTAACATCCTAGATAACATGGTTTTAACTTAATCAAAAAATTGAGTTTTGAATTAAGAAATTTATGTTAAGATTTAAATAAAATGATTTGGAAATGTTTTCCTAAGTGAAAAATGAAATGTTTCCAATTATTCCAATATTAAAAAGGTTTTAAAGTAACCAAAAGATTTGATAAGAGAGGTTTAATGATTCCATATATACCGAAAAGAATGTTTTAGAAATAAATATCTCGAGAAGATATTTTGATAAAAAGAAATTGATTAATTAAAGAATGATTTCGTATTCACGGAATATTTTCTTATTGATGATTGGTTTAAAGGAACCAGGGTCGGATTTGAGTAATTCCTATCCGAAGACCACTTCAAACCAATTTACGTATTCGAAGTGAAGACATGGATATGATTTGGAAGATGGAATGTAGGGCTGCTTGTCACTGACCCTCGGGGGAAATATCCCATATCATATTATATGGTAGTAGTTCTTCATTTAAGATCTTCGATGTAAGGGCTTTTCGTTACTAATCCTAGGGGTAATTCTCGACAAGATATGGTAGGAGAGTACCTTTTGTCTGTCCTGTTTCCTGGGCAACTTGTATGGACAAATGTTTGACGTTGCATTTCTAATTACATAAATTGATCTCTATGAACGTATCATCTGTTTGGTGGCGGAGAAGACAACTTCTCTTAGCTTAACACCCTTTCCTGAGACATATGAGCTTAGGAGTTATACATTTGTAGAAGTCAGTTGTGTGACTATGAGATGGCAATGTGGCATGCAAAGTGGAATGTGCTATGTGAAAGGTAATCTCAAGCTCAGGCCTCATCACTCGGTAATGGCTTAAACAGGGTAAGCCGCAAAGCTATGTGGTTCGCAACCATTATGGTATGGTCATCACCTTTCTAGATTACTCTTTATATGTCGAGTATGTGGTATATGCTATAGGGCCCCGGATAGGTCGGTTATGACCGGGGTGATGTTATATTCGGTTTCTATCCAGGCCGTGTATGAGTGCCAAATAGGGATAGACCGGTCTTGCCAGATGCGGAGGATTGTTTGTGTATCCTTGGTACATTCCTCTAGAGGTGTACTATACGGAAGGTAGTCTCTTACCTGCCATTGTCTGCAAATCCATTCTCCGAATGAGTCTTGTAAGAGTTTTGTTTGTAGAGCCTAACATATACGGAATTTAATAATGGTAACAATTTCGGCTAAGATCAATAAGTTTACTTGCAATTTTTTTCAAAGGAATGTCATTAAAAATAATATCAAATGATTTTACGTAGCAAATTTTTTGGTTATCATAAGGTAAAAACCCGTTCGTATTTATGTGTAGGCGTGGTCTTGTGAGAAACCTTTTATTTTCAAAATGTGTATCTTGTGTTTCTCACACCAGTCCCATGACCGACCCGGAGTTTATTTTCCTTTTCCCTTAAACTTTGGGTGCCATAATTTTCCCTGGGTAGCCCGGTAGTCAAGTTTGGTTCGAAGAAATTTGGAAGAGCTCGGGGCATGGAGTTAGAAGATTCTTCTGAAGATTATTTCCACCACACTCTTGTGCTATTATATTCCGCATTTATAAGGGCAGATATATATAACTGTCCATTTTTAACTCTGATAAATGTAGTTAAATTTCCGCTATAAAGATTTTATTTTGAAATAATATATGTGAGATTCTGTTCTGTCTTTATTTTCATTCTTACCCTCGAGAATCCGTCTCTCTGGCACTTGGATTTATGGCACGTGAATACTGAGGATGTATTAGTGTCGATTCCCGGGAGTCGAAGAAACGGGTCCCCACATTTTGGTATCAAAGCCTAGGTTGTGCGAACACCTTAGCTTTGGTAAGGGTAAAGTCTCATCAGAGATAGGGTTAGTAATACCCTAGGATGAGTAACGCATTAGAGATAGGGTTAGCAACAACCTAGAACGAGTTGAGAGTATTTTATGAGTGCGTATTTGTTAATATTATATACAAATGATTTTGGTTTTGAAAATTTATACATGAAATCATTTTACCTAAAAACTATATTTTTGAGAAATGGTTAAAAATAGATTTGGTAAAATTTTCAAAGAACTTTTGGAAGAATAAACCATTTTTGTCATACAAAGAATTTTAAAAGCTATCTTTAGAAATGGATCTCGAGTCATTTTCCGAGTATTGACCAAACTTTGGTTTGAGAAAAATAACACCCAACAACTAGTAAACCTCTCAACTTAAGAATGCGTTAGATTAGGAAAATTACCTTTTGCTTATGTCTAAGGAAATGTTGTTTACCTTGTAGAAATCATGTAGAGGAAATTACTCCAAAAGGGAGTTTTCCAAAGCAAATTTGGGCGAGAAGAACAACCTCATTATTCTCTCTAGTGATGAAGAGGAGCAACCGAAATATCCACCTAGCAATGAAGGGTTCCCGATTGAGAAGAAGCATGCCCCATACACTCGAAGGGGTGAAGACGGATATCCAATGGCCGGAATGCTTATACCACCCACGACTCTAGAAATAATTACAATTTCTTATGATGATGAGCCGGGCAAGCCTCGGAAAGAAATTGTAACAGATCCAGCTAGCTCCGATTGGAACCTATAGAAGAAGTGGAACCTATGGAAGAAGATTCGGAGCCCATGGAAGAAGAGGTGGATCCCATGGAAGAAGAATCGAAACCAATGGAAGACCCAGATGCCATTATATCTAGTGAGTATTGTAATGTGATATGGGATATGGATGGAGAGCTTGTTGTGTGGCAGGAAGGATCATCCAGTTCATACATAAACTGGAATGAAGTGGAGAGCAACAATGAAGAAATAGCAGAAGAAGAAGAAGGAGTTGAAGAGTTCGAAAATCCTTGGGAATAGGATGTACAAGGCCTTGAAGAACTAGAAGAGGGCAGGATAATTCCTCGAATACCGGTTGGCATGGGACATGTCCCATGGAACCAACCATGGCTACCCTAGGATGAGGGAGAAATGCAACCAGAAGAGAACGACAATGAGGCCAACAATGAGCTAAAGAGTGATGAAGAAGGAGAGGGAGAAGTTATGATAGACCTTAGAAACTAGAGTCCACCATCGACTTTGGACTCAGAGGAGTAAAAGAGACATGGATTAGGGAAGTGAAGGGTAGTTTTATTATTATATAGTAGTTCGGTTGGGATGTCATTTTGATCAGTATTTTGTATGCATCAGTGTTAGGGAGAGGGTTTTCTATTTAACCCAAGTTTAATTGAAATGATGTAAATGTATGAAAATCTATAATATGATGTTTGTTCTAACTTCGCATTTGTATGAATCTTTTAAATGAGAATTCTTGGGAAGAAGTAAGGAAAATTTAAATAAAGAAATTTTCTTTTATGAAGAAGAAATAATATTATAAAATAATTAAAAAAGCTTGAAAGTAGAATCTTTAGATCTAAAGATAAGAGAATATGTGATAAAGAAACATCAAGTTGTAGCTAATAAAGGAAGTTTATAGTAATCTAATGAATTATTTTGAAAATAATTTTTTCAGAAAACATTAAGATATGTTTAGAGATGTGTTATAATGAAAAGATTTTTATCTTTTGAAAAGAAATGTTTTCTTTAAGTTGAAATATTTAAAAATGTAAAATGGTTATGTATAAAAAAGTATCTTTATAAAGGTTCGGATAAAAGATGTAAGTTTAAAAATAAATATTCTAGGCAAACCTTTGGGTTTCTGCTTTGGGTAATTTCGGGGATGAAATTCTTTTATGGGGGAAGTTTGTAACGACCCTCAATTTATCACTTTGATAAATTATATTTATTTTTAAAATTATTCAAATAAAAGGTTGATAATACAAATAATATTGTTTTGAGTAATAACAAATAATAATAATCCTATTTTGAATAAATATTTATAAAAATATTTTCCTCGGGATTTAAATCAGTAAAATGGTCGAAAACCATTTTATCAATAAACAGCTCTATAATCATAAACATCGCACACAGAGCTGGATACATACATATAATTGAACAAGAATATGAAATAAAAAAATTATTGTATTTTTGAAACTTAAATATATTTATGACATTGTTAGTAATGCCCTTAAATATAATAATTGATTTATTAAATTTAATTGAGATTTAACGATTTAATAATTATTATAATTATTCAAATAATTATTTTAAATGATAGTAATTCACTTTAAATGGTTATAAAGTGTTAATAAATCATTTATAATAATTTTATAAGGACATATAATTGATTTGAAAATATAAGAAAAAAATCGATATCGCTTTATCGGTATAATAGCAATTACTATAAATAACTGTTAATAATAATTTATATGGTTTTATAATTCAAGTGTGATCATTTTAATTCATTTATAATGATAAAAAAATTTATTTTCCAATTTTGTTTACAAATATATGTATATAAATTAATAAGTGAAAATGTGACCGATAATTTGTTTCCCGGTTTTCAACGGTTTAACGAACAAAAGTTGTTCGAAGTCATTTGAAATGTTGTTATCCTCTTGTGCACATACATGTACGTGTATATACATGTCACATGCACACCATAACATATATATATGTGTACATGTACACTTAAATATATACAAATTACAAAATATTAAAATAATTTCGTAAGACTTAATACTTAAGCAACCAAAAAACCAAACATCCACTCACCTTACAAAACCATCATCACCACCATCACCTCAACATCACCATCACCTAGGGAAATGGTGGAGTCGTGCGTGTAGGGAGGGCTAGGAGGAATGTGGATCAAGGGCAAAATGATAAATTTTCCATTAGATATTTTTTCCAAATTTTCTCCTATAAATACCCATCTACTTTTTCATATTTTTTCACCATATTCTCATCATCTTATTCTCCACTTCAAGTTTCTTTTTATGGCTTCTATGCTTAACAAAATAATGGCAGAATATTTAGCAAAAGAAAATTAAAATCATATAATACATATATGTTATCAAATCCACTCTAAACGAAGACAAATCTCCTCCTCTATTCATTAAGGCCGTGAGCTCCACACTCTACAAAGTTAGGCCGAGCCTTTCCATAGGTGTCAAACTCGATTTCATTTACTTTTATTCAAGCATAGCTATAACCGATTTTAGACTAGCCCATGGGAAAAATGAAGGAGAGAAACTCCTAAACTATAGTATTATGTGCTATTGGATGTTATATATGTTTGATTATGTTTATGGATGATGGTTGTTTAATATAAATGTTGAATATATATGCAAGTCACAGAAATACACGTCGATAAGCACAAAGGAAATCACTTTCCTATATTAAATGAATTGGTTTACATGGAATGTTACACCTCTTTAAAATGGTTTTAAAATGAGTTTGAAATGTTTTATAAAAACATAAAAGTTTTTTGGTGAAGTTTGAAAGGTAATTGAAAATTTAGTCAAAATTAGGCACATCGTGTAATGGCGGTTCACAATTTCGCGCCGTAAAAGTCAATTGAGTATGTAGAATGGAATATAGCATGGAATTCTTCGAGATAAGAATTTTCAAAATTATTATATCCATAGTTTTCAAAAAAAGAAAATTTAGATTTTGATAAGTATATTTTGAGATATGAGTAAAGCAAGTTTTTGGAAAAATCGCGGTTTTGCAGTTCGGAATCCATAAAAGGATTTTTTTGAAAATGATATTTTAAAATTGTTTAAAAGTATGTAATAAATTCTAAAAGTCTTTTAAAATGATTTTGAAAGTTATTTGAGGTTATAAAAATGAATTTCAAAGTGATAAAAAGTCGTTTTGATCAATATAGCTTAAAAAACACTTTCCACAGCACCATTCTAGTGCACTTTTCTTTAACTTTTGAAATATAGTTTATACACAAGCGTTCTTTTCCAACTTTTGTAAATGTTTTCAAATGATTACTAAAGTATTTTAAAGATGATTTATAGGATTTATGGAATGGTTAAATGTCAAATGATTTAGAGTCGATCAAATAACTTGACCGCCTTATAGGTGTCAGAGAGGTAGTGTGTAGGCTTGAGTTTGGAAAATCAATTTCCTGCTCTCCCTGGCTATTCAGACTGGCCCGACAGATGTGATAGTAAATTTTGATTTACTTGGATCAAAATTTTCCAAGGATATAATTTTCCAAATTAAAAAAACTTGGATTTTATGGGGATAATCTTCTTGTACTCCGTGGTAAAGCCCGAAGAGGGAAATCGTACTATTCGTGGAATTTAAAAGGTGATCCCGCCGTTATTCCGCCCATAGTACTTGTTGAATATGGGAATTGATATTGAGTAGAATTAGAAGATTTCTATAGATTCTGCTCACTTAATATTTACTGGTTTTCGATTAACATCCTAGATAACATGGTTTTAACTTAATCAAAAATTTGAGTTTTGAATTAAGAAATTTATGTTAAGATTTAAATAAAATGATTTGGAAATATTTTCCTTAGTGAAAAATGAAATGATCTTGAATTATTCCAAGATTAAAAAGGTTTTAAAGTAATCAAAGGATTTGATAAGAGAGGTTTAATGATTCCGTATATATCGGAAAGAATGTTTTAGAAATATATATCTCCAGAAGATATTTTGATAAAAAGAAATTGATTAATTTAAGAATGATTTCCTATTCACATAACATTTTTTTTATCGATGAACGGTTCGAAGGAGCCGGGGTCGGATTTGAGTAATTCCTATCCGAAGACCACTTTGAACCAATTTACGTATTCGAAGTGAAGACATGGATATGATTTGGAAGATGGAATGTAGGGTTGCTTGTCACTGACCCTCGGGGAAAATTTCCCATATCATATTATGTGGCAGTAGTTCTTTATTTAAGATCTTCGATGTAAGGACTTCTCGCTACTAATCCTAGGGGTAATTCCCGACAGGATGTGGTAGGAGAGTGCCTTCAGTTTTTCCTGTTCCTTGGCAACTTGTATAGACGAATGTCTGATGTTGCATTTCTAATTACATAAATTGATTTCTATGAACATATCATCTATGTGATGGCGAAGAAGGCAACTTCTCTTAGCTTAACACCCTTTCCAGAGACGTACGATCTCAGGAGTTATACGTTTGTAGAAATCAATTGTGTGACTATGGGATGGCAATATGGCATTCAAAGTGGAATGTGCTATGTGAAAGGTAATCGCTACTTCAGGCCTCATCACTCGGTAAAGGCTTAAGTAGGATATGCCAAAAGGTTATGTGGTTTGCAACCATTAGGGTATGGTCATCACCTTTCTAGATTACTCTCTGTATGTCAAGTATGTGGTGTATGCTATGAGGCCCCGAATAGGTCGGTTACGACCGGGGTGATGTCATATTCGGTTTCTATCCAGGCCATGTATGAGTGCCAAATAGGGATATACCGGTCTTGCTAGATGCGGAGGATTGTTTGTGTATCCTCGGTACATTCCTCTAGAGATGTACTATACGAAAGGTAGTTCCTTACCTATCATTGTATGAAAATCCATTCTTCGAATGAGCCTTATAAGAGTTTTGTTTTTAGAGCCTATCATATCCAGAATTTAATAATGCTAACAATTTCGACTAAGATTAATAGGTTTACTTGCAAATGTTTTCAAAGGAATGCCATTAAAAATAATATCAAATGATTTTGCGTAGTAAATATTTTGGTTATCATAAGGTAAAAACCCATCCGTATTTATGTTTGGGTGTGGTCTTATGAGATACCTTTTGTTTTCAAAATGCGTATTTTGAGTTTTTCACACCAGTCCCATGACTGACCTGGAGTTTATTTTCTTTTTCCTTTAAACTCTAGGTGCCCTAATTTTCCCCTGGCAGCTTGGTAGTCAGGTTTAGTTTGAAGAAATCTGGAAGAGCTCAGAGCATAGAGCTAGAAGATTCTTCTGAAGATTATTTCCACCACACTCTTGTGCTATTATATTCCGCATTTGTAAGGACACACACACAAAATATATATATATATATAACTGTCCATTTTTAACTTTGATAAATGTATTTAATTTCCGCTGTAAAGATTATATGTTGAAATAATATATACGAGATTCTGTTCTATCTTTATTTTCTTTCTTACCCTCGAGAATCCGTCTCTCCGGCACTGGGATTTATGACACATGGATACCGAAGATGTATTAGTGTCGATTCCAAGAGTCGAAGAAACGGGTGATCACAACATGGATAAAATATAATATCACAAATGTAATAGAAGAGATAGTAATAACTATGTGAATAAATTATTAGAATATAATATCCATAGAGTTATACATCAATAATAGAGTTTATACAACGGAAACAAACTCAACAACTGACTGAAATTCAAATAGTAAGCAGTCACTATAAAGGCTCCCCAGTGTTGCAAAATTGGAACAAGTGTAGACTCTATATATATAATACTAGATAGCTCCATCTAGTTCGTTCTCCAAACACCTACTGTGTCACCTAGACCTGCTATCTAGTCTACTCATTTAAGAGTACCCAAGATAATAAGAGGTAAAGCATAAACCTTGGGTCAGACAACAGTCTGGTATGAGTGGTAAATGAGTCTCTAAATACTAAACTGGTAAATGTGGTAAGGAACAAGAGTACACGTACCATACCTGGCCTATTCCTACAACCAAAGAGTTAGTATACAATACTATAATATGCTACTCTATAATATCATAAAGATATACCACAAACCAAATAAAGAATATCGGTCTTCCAGATATTCCTATCTCCAATACCTACTTCTCCTGATACCTATGAGAGATAGCCAACTATAGAAAGCAACCATAGCAGCCATAGAATCCATCAAACAATCCTAACTATCACTCCATGCGCTCTGAATATACGGTAACTCGTATGACCCCCTAGCCAGGGATTAATGGAAATCCTGGTTCTCTGTTGTACTCTCGTATCTCGCAGCCCAAAGCTGGATATGTGTCTCGCAACCCAAAGCTGGACACTAGACCCAATTCTAAAGGACCAAGGTATACAAGTCCTTCTATTAACCCATGAGCATCCCCACTTATAATACCCCTGCTTCGAGTACGACTAAAAACTCTCCGAGTCATCAACGATCCCTGAGCAAATACACTCGAGCCCACCTTTGCTCCATTTGGATACCGATCCCTTCTTGCTCAATCTAGCTTCCATTATTCACAAGGAACCCTTCCACATTCCTTGATCATACGGCTCAACACTTTACGAACCGCTATCTTTGGAACCTACTCCGAAGACCATAGCTTTACATTATGTTGTTATATCATCATCCAACCTGATATGAATGAGCCAACACCTCTAGCACGATCTATAGAACCTCTACATCAGTCCCCAGAAGCTCCACCTTTCACCCTTGCACATTGATAACTCAGTATCGAGTTATAGGCATAACTCGGTGCCGAGTTATATACTTAGCCAACCAGACGCTAAGTTTTCATCCATGCCTCTAGTACCCTTCTTCAAGTGCTTTAGACCCCAACTCATCCCTCTATGATAACTTGGCCCCAATCCGAAGCCCTATCTTCTAGTTCTAGAGATAACTCGACACAAATCCAACACTTAGCCAAAATTTCCAACATCTTGCTATTGTACATCTCATCTAGCCATGCTCTACCAAGCCATACAAGCCACCTAGTCATAGGCTTCTTCACCATAACTCGGTGATGACTTACATACTTAACCTCATTTGAGTTGTGACTCATCATGCCTCTTCCCACTATACTCCAGAGCACATCCACCAAGTTTGTCCAATTCTGACAAACTTAGCTTCTGATTTGCTCAATCCTCCGACCTAGCTTTCTATGCATGGACAACACTAGCAAACAACATCAAATCATATCATCCAAACATAGAAAAACAAGCAATTTCATCCAATCAGACCTGTAATCCATCAAAATAAGATAAATAAGGCAATTTCTAACATAGATCTACATTTGCATGAATATATGAACATAAATCAAGGTGATTTCTAATCAATTTAGATCATTTGCATGGATTAACATGTCATTAAAGTTAGAAAAGGTTTTATGGCCAAAAATCAATTTAAAACATGTTGAATCCTATAATTCTACCATATAAACTTGTGTAGTATAGTGAGAAGGCATAAACCACTCACCAATTACCAAATTCAACCAATTTGTGTGTAGATCTGATCCGAACACCGAAGAAAAGCATTCCAAATCAAGAAAATCGACGATCTCTATCTTCTAGTTGAGGATCCAATCCATAATCCGCAATCTAATTTGATTTAGAGAGCAATTTGGGTGATTTTGGATGAAATTAGGATGGATCTAGGGCTGATTAAGGTTTAGCCTTGATTTAGAATGAGACGGAAAAGATTTAATTTGACCCTTCGGACCTCTATTTATAGTATTCTTTAGTTAGACTAATGAGCTCACTAATGGGATTAATTAACGACACACTAATCCGGACCAGCAGCTTTAAAAACTTAAAACAGGCATAACTTTCTAACCGTATGTCCATTTTTCTATTATGATCACTCTACGGAATGGGAAACCATCATCCTAACTAGTTTGTGATCCTAATTCGACTCCTATCAAAAGTTATAGCTGAAACAAGATTTTCAGGGTTAAAATGGTCGTATAGAAATTAGGAAAAAATAATAGGTTTGTAAAATGTCCTTGATAGTCATATCCCAAAATTGTAGAATCATACGACCTCATACGAATAAAATAAAAATATTTTACGATCCTTCGATACGTAAAATAGGGGTCGTTACATTCTCCATCCCTTTAGGAATTTCACCCCTGAAATCCCAAACAAGCCAAAGTATAAGCAACCATTGTCATCCCGCACGCCTATCACTCTTAAGCAACCATCACATGTGTCAAATAAGCAACCATGCAGTCAAAACTTATCCTAGCATGCAGAATACTAACTTATCGAATATAATATACAATGGTGGAAGTAGATACAATAAACGTTGGGTCTTACCACTCAAAGAGCTCCGAACACCTAGTCCTCATGCTCTCCTCCGTCTCCCACATACAATCATCATCACTTCCGCTCCATTGTACCTTAACTAGTTTCACCATCTTCCTCCTAAACTGTTTCATATCATACCCAACAATACGAAGAAGCCTACGAGGTATAGAAACTTCTGGTTCTACCTCAACATCTTCTAGCTGATCCGGTGCGATCATCGCGCTTGAGTCATGCATAAACTTTCATAGATAAGAGACATGAAAAACATTGTGCACGCCTGCCATCTTCTAAGGTAAGTAGACCCTATATGCTAGCTTCCCGATTCTTTTTGACTATCCGAAAAGGTCCTACGAATCTCATTGCCAATTTCCTCTTTCTACCAAATTGAACTATATTCTTTAGAGGAAACCTTTACAAACACCATATCTGCGATAGAAAACTCTAAGTCTCTTCGTCTCTTATCCGTGTAGATTGTTTGTCGATCCTGAGCATCTTTCATTCGTTGCCGAATGACCTCAATTTTATCCGAAGTCTCTCTAATCATATCTGGCCCAAGTATCAGTTTCTCGCCCGCTTCCCACCAACATGAAGGAGCATTACATGATCGGCCATACAATGCTTTATACGGAGCCACACCAGTACTCGACTGATAATTATTGTTGTATGTAAACTATACCAAATGCAAATGATTATCTCATGATCCACTAAAGTCTATACTGCATGCTTGCAAGACCTTCCAATATACGATTTACTCTTTCGGTCTGGCCATCCGTTTATGGGCGATTGTACTAAAATGCATCTCCGTCCCTAACACCTCTTGTAAGCTCTTCCAAAACCCACCAGTGAACAAAAGGTCCCAGTCGCTCACAACGCTCTTCGACACACCGTGAAATCGTACTATCCATTTTACATACAATTCCGCCAGCTTGGATGCCGTTCCACTTGACTTGATGGGTATAAACCTCACACTCTTGGTCAACCGATCTACTATGACCCAAATTCCATTGTACCCTACTCGAGTTCTCAGAAATCCATCAATACTTGCTCCCATTTCCATTCAGGGATCTCTAATAGTTGCAACAATCCACTAGGTTTCTTCTGCTCCGCCTTTACCAACTGGCAGTTCATATATTTGGAGATTAATTCCCCAACATCCCTCTTCATACCTTCCTAATAGTAAGTTTGCTTCATATCTCGGTACATCTTGTTACCACAGAGATAATAGTCAATCTGGAATGATGACACTCTCTTAGCACTTCATCTCACAATCCATCAACATCGGGAACAAATAATCTTCCATCCTTACGAAGCCAACCCTCTCAGTTGAGCTCGTATTGCTTCATGTCTTCAGATTCTACTCCTTCCATAATCTTTGCTATGATCTCCGCCAGCCTTGTATCTCGCTTTTGACTAGCACTGATCCTTTCAATTAGAGTAGTTCTAATCGACAAGCTTGCAAAAAATTTAGGTTCTAGCTTGCAGTGAGGCCTGAAATCAAACCCAATAAATATTATATATGCTTTAATTCCAAGAACATTGCTCCCTACCCAGCATATCTTCTACTCAATGCACCGGGAACTACATTCCCTTTTCCTAGAGTGTAGGAAATGCTGAAATCATAAAAGGCCAAGAATTCCAACCATTATTGTTGTCGAAGGTTGAGATCCTTCTGGAGAATAGGTACTTCAAGGATTTGTGGTCAGTAAACAGCTCAAACCTTTCTCCCAACAAATAGTGCCTTTATATCTTCAAAACAAAAACAATTTATGCCAATTCCAAATCATGGGTTAGGTAATTCCTTTCGTGCGGCTTTAGCCGTCGACTCTCATAAGAAATAACTTTCCCTTTTTGCATCAACATCGCACACAGTTCAATACCACAAGCATTGGTGTATACTGCCAACTCTTCATTTCCACTTGGAATGGTCAACACTGGTGCAATCATCAGCCTCTCTTTCAGACTCTGCATGCTCATGCTTCGCATCATATACAAAAGTCTGATTCTTCTAAGTCAAATTGGTTACCAGTGCCGCTCCCTTCGAGAAGTCCTTTATGAAGCATCTGTAGCATCCCGCCAATGCTAGGAAACTTCTCACACCCGTAGCATTCATGGGCCGATTCCAGTCTTAGACCGCTACTACCTTTGCAGGATCCACTATTGTGCCCTGTCCCGAAACGACGTGACCTACAAAAGTGAAACTTAGAGAACTTTGCTCTCATTTTATGCTTTCTCAATATCTCTAGCACAATCCTCAAGTGCATCTTCTGCTCCTTTTCAGTTCTGGAGTAGATTAGAATGTCATCCACGAACATAGTCATTAACTTGTTCAACTGGTCTGAAAACCCGATTCATGAGATCTACAAAGTATGTTGGAGCGTTGGTCAATTCGAATGGCATCACAACCACTCATAGAAACCCGACGGTGTTCGAAACACAGTAATAAGAAAACTTTCCTTCTCTACTCTCAATTGGTGAAATCCCGTCGCCAAAGCCATTAGGGAGAACACCTTCGCACCGTGCAGCTAATCAAACACGTCATCAATACGCAGGAGCGGATACTTATTTTTCTTCGTCATCCTACTCAGCTCATGATAATCTACACACAACCTCAAAGAGCCATCCCAATTCGTTGCGAATACAACAAGTGTGCCCAACTCAGATATGCGCCTTCGAATGAACTCTTTCCCTAATAGGTCATTCACTTGCACCTTCAATTCCTTCTGCTCTCTGGGTGCCATATGTCTCAAAGGCATAACTATCAGTTTGGTTTCTTTCACCAAGTCTATCGGAAACTCGATCTCTCTATGCGGCGTCAATCCAATAATTTTCTCAAACACATCCGGATACTCTCTAATGATAGGCATTGATTACAATCCCTCCCATAGAACCTCAAGCGAATATAGAAGGCTAACCATCACCTCATCCTCTGGTAGGTAGCTATTGACTACCATTCACCCATCCACATCTTTGATTGTCACCAACAGCATCTCGCAATCCACTATGGCGCATACTTCCTAAGCCAGTCCATACCCAAGGTAATCTCGAACCCAACAAAATTCAAAATAAAGCAATCACAGACCAAAAAACATCCATGACCCGATAAAACTAGGCCACGACAAACCAAGCAAAGGCTAGTAGAGCCTGCAACACGGTTCGTCAAGATTAGGGGCTGGTCTACTATCTCAGGTCCCAATTCCAATCCATCTACTAGGTCACTACAGACGAATGAATGAGAAGCACTGGTATCAAACAAAACTTGAATAGGAACATCACAAATAGAAAACATACCTTGAATGATGACTCCCTTCCCCGTCCCCTTCGCGGAGGGAGCGCTTGACGAAGTCGGGACTACATCGAAGGCATACACTTTCACTACCTGCTTATCCTTAATCGATTCTGGACAATTCTTCTTCAAATGCCCAGACTTGTCACAGGTGTAACATTTCCTCTTCTCACTTACCTTGTAATCTCTAATAAAATGAACCTTTTCGTTGCATCCAAAGTAAGTAGATTCCCATTTACCCTTCTTCTTATCACCCTTACCCTAGGACTGCTTTCTCTTTCCATTCCACTTCTTCTTGCCTTCACGGCCTTGCTGCGGCTTTGGCTCTCCTTTCTCAGCAAAAACAAAAATAGTAGTCTTAGCCTCAGGGTACAAGCTCTCATAGCGAAACGCCTTCTCTACAAGCTTCTCAAACGGCTCATTTATATGGCCCACTAGCTTTTCTCCTGAGTAATCATCCAAATCAATGATGAATTTCTCATTCTTCCTCAATGGAGTATCAATGAACGACATCCCATACTTAGAAAAATCATCAAATTCTGCTACATATTCAGAAACTATCATCTCTCTCTACTTGAGATCGGCAAATTATCTAAACAGAACCGATTTCTAAGTGGTCGGAATAAACTTCTCCTCAAACCTCATCTCAAACCGATCACAAGAAAATTGGTCTTCTAGAGTAGCAATAGTGACAACATTCCACTAATTCATAGCTCGACCCTGAAGCTATCTCGAAGCTGAAATTCTCTTCATAGCATCTTTCACATCCATTTCACCAAAGGTGCGCTCATAAGTATCCAACCAATCTTACACTTACATGGCTGGTTCCATCCCATGAAAGACTTCGCTATAAGAGTAGAATAATCTTTATTTAGCTTAGCGAAATCAGCCCTAGGTGCTTGCACGGGAGCACCTTCACCTATCACCACTCTAGGAGCATTACTTATCATAGAATTGAACATGGATTGGACATCAGGCGTAGCAGCTCCTGATCCCACTCCTTCCTCTACTTCTGAAGCAGAATTCCTAACAACGTTCCTTGTATACCGGCTCATTCTTATCTGTAGTAAGAATTATCAGTCTCTCATAAAGGAAATTGTGTCCATAGTACTCATATGTGTTATCCCGCCTTTTGGCAAGGCTGTGACACCAAGAAATTGACTGAAATTCAAAGACAGTTCATCCCAAAAAACAGTTATACACAGGTTCGCTGTGGATGCTGGTAAATTTTGCCGGAGTCTGGATCGAGCTCAATTAACATGACATGACAATCAAAGCTATGAAAGTCAACATTCCAAATTTCAAGTCAATCGGAGTTCGTATGTCAAGGTATGATCGATGCAAACCAAGGAAATTAACTCATTTGTATCCATCATTCCGCCTCCTTCGCATCGCTTTCCTTCGTATCCATCCAGGGAACCTCAGTCGTATCCACAGAACATCTATTAGTTCGAATCCATCAGTTGAGTAGTGTTTTGTATCCATCAGGTAAGCATCGGTTCATATCCATCGGTTAAGCATCGTTTCGTATCCATCGGTTCGTATCCATCAATAAGCAACACTTTCGTATCGATCTCCTCCTTATGTATTTCGTACTGGTCCCATCATCAACTCAATTCATATCGATCAGCCAACGATTGATACGAAACATGCCACTAAAGACATCGATACGAAAGATGTGTGGAATGATCGATACAAATTAGCATCCAGGTTATCGGTACGAAATACACGGATTTGTATCGATACGAAGCGGTTACTAACCATCGATACGAAAAGAATACTCCAAATCGATACTGATACGAAAACTGGAAGACTCGGTCATTCGGCATGAAAAGTGGATCGATCCTAAAAGCTAGCGCCACATCACCTAGCAAGCACGTGCCCAGAAGTGATGCGAACAGAAGCGATGCAAACTCGGTAGCCTTCAACAAACTCGAACTTGCATCGATCATAACTCAAAATCTACAAGTCCAAATGCTACCAAATTTTCACAGAACCTTTCGTGCAACCTTAGGAATGTTTATGATCGATCTCGACTCGATTGGGCTAAATCTCGATCGATACGAATTTCCGTATCGATCACGGATCGAGTCCAAACAACCGGGGATCGATCGCGTGGGCCCACCCATGTGAGAGGAGAGGTCTTTTGAGATCTGGGCGAGATATTTGCTGCCTATGCCTATAAATAGCAGCCCAGGACCTACAGAATTGGGACTTTTGGGTCTTCTACATCCAGACTCTACCGAAATCACTATTGTACTTGGATTGTACTATTGTAACTCATTGTAACTAGTAAGCAAAAATCAATAAAAGTTCATCATTCCATAGTGGACGTAGGCTATACGCCGAACAACTCTAAATCTGTGTGTTTCTATGCATTTTTTCTGTTTATCAACTGGTGTGTTTGTTAGATCTTCCTCGTTTTACATTTAATTTCTTCATTTTATCTCTTCAAACACACCCGAAGAGTAATGTGCCCAATTTTGGTACAAACACTTTGGTGCTTTCACTAAGAATAACCCAGTTTTTCTCCTGCTCATTGGATCTACTATCGATATCGGATTGTAAGAATCTAAGGAGAAGATCCAGATTTCAAGTTTATAAGTTCTTCCATCCTATTCAGATTTGTACCAAATCTAGGAGAGAACTTCGCAATCCACCTTGGTCAACAAAAGGACTTCAACAGCTGCAGATCTAGAAGGATGGGACAGACAGAACCCCGTGCAACTTCCTCCTATGACCAGAATGCTGCCGGACCCTCAGTTCTGCAGGGACCTGTCTCTAGGGAAGAGTTCCAACTGTTAATGCAAGAGCTAACTCAAAGCCGCCAGCAGCTTACCCAGCAACTCCGTGCCAACGCGGAATTGACCAATCAACTGAATCATCAAAAACGAAGGAGATCCAGAAGGGATTAGGCTTCCTATTCATCCATTGAAAGTCAGCCTCTTTAGACTTTAATCACAAATCCACGCACCCACGACTGGATGGAAGCTATACACATGCTACTGGACATCAGCGCACCTTGAATCTTGGGCAACCGAGAGTTGGCCCGTCAACCAGCCATCAAACTGGACCCTCCTCCTGAGGAGGTAATGTTCCTTATCATACTACTGACAATCGTGCTACCACCACTGCTACTGAGTTGGAAGTTGATGCTCGGAACCGAACAGATCTGACCCACCGTCAATGCAACTATACTCCTGAGCCTTATGTCCCAGAAGACCTAGAACTAAGGAGGCGAGACATGGACCATCGACCATGACCAGCCCATCCTCGCATTGTGGAACCCGACCACACCTTGGCTCAACATGCCTAAAACGTCCAGATGTCAAATATCCCGACAATGATCCGTCACATGATCCGCGAACGTCAGGGCCTCATTAATGATGACTGGGGAATCCCCCGGAGTCATACCCCTTTCATTTATGATATACTCTATGCTGAATCGCCCCGGTGATTCAGAATGCTAACTCTACCCATTTATGAAGGGAGCTCTGATCCTAACCAGCACACCTTAAAGTATGAATGGTTAATGAATGCCGCACGAGCCGATGATGCGGTCAAGTGCCGAAGTTTCCTGATCTCTATTGGAGGTATAGCGACTATGTGGTTTACTCGTCTACCACCTCGATCAATCTCATGTTTTGACCAGTTGGAAACGAAGTTTGTTGAACAGTTTCGCATGCATGTCACCAGGCCGAAAGATGTTAATACCTTGTCTAGCGTCACTCAAGCTCCTGGAGAGACACTTAGACATTATTTGAAGAGGTTTCATGCTGCATGTGCCGAGATTAGCAATCCCAATGACAACTCAATTCTGATGGCACTAACTAAGGGAATTGATCCCGATTCTGAATTTGGCAACTGGTTGGCCGAAAAATCCCCTACGTCATTGGACCGCTTCTATTCCAAGGTAGCCTAGTTTTTGAGAAGGGAGGATGCGAAACAGTCTAGGAAAAAGGATGACCCAGGACCTAGTGTGGAAGGAATCCAAAGCAATGTCGTTGTTAAAAAAACCAGGGAGAGTTCTGGAAAGGTGCAATTGAACATACAGAACAAACATAATCAACAGAAAGGCAATGGGAATCAAAATAGGAAACATGATCAGAATCGTGGGCCATGACGTAGGGCTCCTATGTTTGACAATTATACTCCTTTAAATACGTCGCTGGAAAATGTGTACTTGCAGACTTGCAATACTATTCAATATAAGAAACCTGCTCCGAAGCAATCGTCAAAAAAACAGATTCAAACGGGAAAGTTTTGCAGATTTCACGATAGTTATGGCCACAACACAAATGAGTGTCGTCATTTGCAGGATATTATTGAGAAGTTGACACGAGAGAGAAAGTTGGAGCAGTTTGTTCGGGCGCCACAGCCTGGAGGTGCGGGCCCATCGAATCAAAACCAAATACCAAATCAGGCAAGACCAGAGGAACCCGCTCATATCGGTGGGAGGGCTAGTGATTAACATGTTTAGTGGTGGTCCTCATCTAGTAGATCGAAGCTGGAAGGAAATGGAGTCGTATGCCAGTTCTATTAGGCATGCGAGCTTCGAATGTTGTAGTAAATTGGAAGACAGGACTCCGGCCAAGCAAAAGAAAATGATGGCGGACGACATCGTATTTTGAGACAGGGATGCCGACCGAGTCGAAGCCCAAACCATTGATCCACTTGTCATTTCGGCTCAAATAGGTCCTGCTTGGATGAAGAGGATCTGGTAGACAGTGGAAGTTCAGTGAACATATTGTTTAAGCGAGCTTATGATCAAATGAAGATGGAAGCAAAGGATTTGAAGCCTTGTCAGTCTCGCATCCATAGCTTCAATGGAAGTGCGACTATACCCACTGGGATGGTGGAGCTACCAATGGAATTGGGAATTGGAGAACGCCGGAGAGTCCGGATATTATAGTTTGTTGTATTGGATATAGACTCGCCATACAATGCTTTTTTGGGCCGACCGGCCCTAGCTGAGTTTAGGGATGCCATTGCCCCTTGGCGTCTGACTTTAAAATTCCCTACTGACAACAGAGTTGGAGTCGTTCAGAGAGACCAGGCTGCTGGACGAGCCTGTTATGTTACCGAGCTATGGGAGGCGCAGCGAAAAGAAAAAGGAAAGGGTGTAGAGGAATCTCTCCGCATCCGCTTTGCGGAAAATTGACAGCTAACGTCTAGGCCTAGGCCCGGGCACCCCAACCAATTCCCAAGGGATCTTGACCCGAGAGATACCGAAAGTGAAGACAAAAGTAAAGACAGTCAAGCTTCCCCAGCCGAGCTGATGATCGATGTTCCGATCGATGATAATGATGATTCTAAAATGATAAAGATTAGATCTAAGCTAAGCCAACAGATGCAGGAGGAATTGGTTGAATTTCTCCGGGCAAACCTCGACGTGTTTGCCTGGATGCATTCTGACATGTGTGGAATCTCCTCGGACATCGCGAGCCACACATTGAATATTGACCCACGGCACGTCCTGGTCAAACAAAAAAGGTGTGGTATGGATCTAGAGAGATCTACCGCCCTTAAGGAAGAAGTAGATAAACTCAAGTCGAACGGGTTTATCCGAGATGCATTATATCCGAAATGGGTGTCCAATCCTATACTTGTCAAAAAGCCTAACGGGAAATGGAGAATGTGCATTGACTACTCAGACTTGAATAAAGGTTGCCCCAAAGACAGTTTTCCACTTCCCCGAATCGATCAGCTCATAGACTCAATAGATGGACATAAACTCTTATCCTTCATGGATGCGTATTCTGGCTACAATCAGATACCCATGCACTTGCCCGATCAGGAGCATACCAGCTTCGTCACCAATCCGGGACTTTACTCCTACAAAGTCATGCCATTTGGACTCAAGAATGCTGAAGCAACATACCAACGGCTAGTTGATCGATTGTTCGCTAACCAGATTAGAAAAACCATGGAAGTATATGTGGACGACATGCTTGCGAAGTCGCGATTCTCCACTGATCATATCAAAGACCTGGAATCGATGTTCAACATCCTCCAAGAGTACAGAATGAAACTCAACCCGTTGAAATGTCACTTTAGGGTCGCGTCTGGAAAATTCCTTGGATTTATCGTCAATGCCCTACGAATTGAAGCCAATCCTGAGAAGATCTGGGCAATCAGAAATCTTGAGACTCCAAGGACTATAAAGCAGGTTCAGAGCCTCAATGGAAAAGTGGCAGCACCGAGCAGGTTAATCTCAAAATCCACCGACAAATGCATTCCTTCTTCGATCTGATCAGGAAAGGGAAATGAAATTTTGAATGGACTACAAAATGCGAAGGCGCATTCCGAGCACTGGTTCAACACCTGTCCACGCCACCCATTCTGTCAAAGCCTATTGATCACGAGAGATTGTACATCTACTTGGGGGTGTCAGAAAATGCAATCAGTGTTGTCCTAAATCGGGAAGAAGACCGGATACAACGACTAGTATATTACATTAGAAAACGACTAACCGAAGCAGAGAGAAATTATGCGAAGCTGGAAAAGCTGGCTTATTGTCTTGTCATTTCTTCAAGGAAGCTCCGCCCGTATTTCCAGGCTCATCCTATCACCAACTACACCGACCAGCCGTTACGACAGGTCCTTACGCGGCCTGAGATATCTGGTAGGTTACTCAAGTGGAATATTGAACCGAGTCAGTTCGACATCACTTACACACCAAGGCGAGCCATTCAAGGACAAGTCCTAGCAGATTTTATAGCTGAATTTACTACCCCGGAGGACTTGCCCAAAATCAGTGAATCTCCTAAATATTTCTGGAAGCTACGTACTAATGGTGCATCAAATGACCGCTGTTCAGGCACCGAAGTTGTACTTGAGACTCCTGAAGGCCGATCCATATGCTACGCCTTAAAGTTCGATTTCCGTGCGACTAACAACGAGGCCGAATATGAAGCCCTGCTCGCCGAATTGAGACTTGCCAGAGATTTAAGAATTATTGTTGTGGAGATTTACTGTGATTCACAATTGGTCGTGTGTCAAGTTCGGGGAGAGTATAAGGCAAAAGACCGAAGACTGGCTGCTTATCTTGCTCGGGTTCAGGAAATATTGGATCAGTTCGATTATTATGCCATTTATTGCATACCCCGAGAACGCAATCAAAAGGCCGATTCCTTAGCAAAGTTAGCCGGTACAGGTGAGGCACAGCAAATGGGAATTGTTCCTGGAGAGACATTATCTTCCCCTAGCATCAATCAAATGGAAATAGACTAGGTATTTGAAGTCATTCCCGATAAGGAGGCATGGAGGACTCCGTTCAAAAACTATCTCTAACATGGGACCCTGTCGGAGCATAGGAGTGAAAAAAGACAAGTTCTTCGGAAGGCTTCGCGGTTCACTATTCAAAATGGAGTCATGTATAGAAGAGGGTACTCTGTTCCTTTACTTCGGTGTATCGCCCACGATGAAATCAAATGAGTATTGCATGATGTACACGAAGGAAAATGTCGCAATCACATCGGGGGGCAAGCTCTTGCCAAGAAAGTGCTCCGATATGAATTTTATTGGCCGACTGTAAATTGCGATGCATCGGATTTGGCCAGAAAATGTGACAGATGTCAAAAACACGCTCGAATTCCAAGAGCCCCGCCTACCGAAATAACTCAGATGGTCAGTCCATGGCCGTTCGCAGTATGGGGCATCGACATTATCGGTTCTCTACCTCTAGCTAAAGGTGGTGCGAAGTACGCCATTGTTGCGGTTGATTACTTCACCAAACGGGCAGAAGCTGAGCCCTTGCTACCATCACAACGAAGAAAGTGATCAACTTTGTTGTACGCAACATTATCTGTCGATTTGGCCTCCCACATACCATCATCACTGACAACGGAGCACAATTCGACAGTGTTGAATTTAAGAATTTCTGTCAACGATTCCACATCCAGAAGAAGTTCTCTGAAGTTGCACACCCTCAAGTGAATGGACAGGTTGAAGCTGTTAATAAAGTTATAAAGTTTATTATGAAGAAACGACTAGAAAAGGCCGGAGGCAAATAGGTCGATGAACTTCCTATGGCTTTATGGGCTTATCGGACAACCCACAAATCCGCGATCGGCCACACTCCATTCTCTCTTTCCTATGGCTCAGAAGCCGTTATTCCAGTTGAGATGGAAGTACCTTCTCATTGTGTGACATATTATGATCCGAAGACGAATGCTATATTACTTGCAGAATCCCTTGACTTATTGGATGAGAAGCGTGAAGAGGCTGATTTGAGGGCAGCCGCATACCGAAGTCAAGTCGCCCGGTTATACAATACCAAGGTCCGACCCCGACTCTTCGAACTCGGCGATCTTGTCCTTAAGAGAATTTACCCGGTTCCTTCACATATGAAGCCAACGTGGAAAGGGACGTACATCATCGAACGAAAGCTCGGAGACGGCACATTCAACTTATTGACCGTTGATGGTCTTACTCTGCCGAGAACCTGGAACAACGAGAGTCTTCGTCCCTAGTACACATAACAGGCTCTATTTATTTATTCAGTCCACTTTTCATTTGCAATTTGTTTATGCATTTCAAAATCTGAATTTGTAATAAGGCAACTGACTTTGCCGTATTTTCTTATTTCAGCAATAAAATGCAATCTCTTCGAGCCAGAGCAGTGATTTCTAAATGCTTCATATAACCATTACAATGCACGGAGAACTAAGTTCCATCCTACGGTGGGACTTATTCAAATAGGGAGTGACTGTGATATGACCGGTTACTTGCTAAGTGAAACCCGAGCTCGGGGGCAAGGCATCACACTGAAGCCAAAAAAGGATTGATACACGACAATCCTCTAACTAACTCCAGATTCCTAGAGTGCGAACTGAAGTATAAACTTGCAAATGCGGGCTCGAAGAGGGTGGATCCGTCCACCTAACGACTTCGCTCGTGTTTAAACCAAGTTTGAGGAGGATGAACCCATCCATCTAACGACCTCACTTGTTAACTCAGGGTGGATGTGATGCGACCATCCACGATCCTGATACACCTGTCATTCCCGGAGTGCGAACGAAATTCTGAAACTCATAACATATGCGATTGACTGTCTATTAACTAACTCTAGATTCTCAAAGTGTGAACTGGAGTATAAAAATCAACTAACTCTAAGTCCCCAGAGCATGGACTGGAGAATAAACATCGACTAACTCTAAATCCCCAGAGTGCGGATTGGAGTTTAAACACAAACCGGGTGTGAATCGACCACCCATAGGACAACTCCAAGCCCTCGGAGTGCGGGTTGGAGTATAAACGCAAAGTGGGTGTGACTGACCACCCATGAATCAATCTAAGTCCACAGAGTGCGGACGAAGTCCTAAATATCAAACGGGCATGACCGACCGCCAGTGTGCAAGTACAATCCCCAAAGCGTGGATGCAATCACCAATGGATGAACAGGTGTGATTCGACCACCCGAACTCGTCTTGTTTCAGCCTCGATTCAATAAAATTGGGCTTGATATATTAAAGGCGAAAAATGATGGCCTGCCGATCTTTTCAATTTGTCCCCGAAGCTGGGGGCAGAACTTAAGTATTAGCCATTGATTGAGACAGTGCGGTATTGTAATTTGACTTAATGATTCGATTGTGATCCGAAGCCGTGACTCCAGAACTTAGCAACTGAATCCGGGTCCGATTCAAAGACTAATACTTCAAAAATACATTGAATGGGAGTTCGAACGCTGAAATACTTAAGTGAAACAAACACAAACCATGCTAAAGACAAAATGGAATTCTATTTTAATTATTCTTTGGAAGAGAAGGATAAGTACAAAATTATTCCCAAAAAATCCTACTAGCAGGGGCCGAACCCGCATCTATACACGGCTACAAAAAGCAAAAAGGAATTCCTATCTGTCTACCAAAAATGAGATGAAAACACATGCCTATTCTTTCACTTTCTTCTTCTTCCCCCTCGGCGTTGACCCGCTGGAGCTACCACTTGGATGCCTCTTTGAGCCCTTGCCTTTTGGCGGTTGATCTCCAGTCAGGGGCATTATGGTAACTTCCTCCTCCGAACTCACATGGATTGGAATGCTTCTTGAAGGTGGAGTCGGAGGGACATGATCAATGTTAGAAGACGGAGGGGGCACACCGGTGTCAACGACCGTGCCTCCAGGAGAAATCATTCGCAAAGGGGCTAGACCAGGTCCCGCCATTCCACCTCCAAAGCCACTGGCCCACACAGCTGCTTCCATCTCGGCGTTAATTTCAGCTATTATCTCCTCTTCGTGGATTATTTGGGGGATGCTAGCAGTTGGGCCCGAGGAGCTGATCACAAGTGCGCCTCCACCCATGACGAATGGCAGATCGGCAAAAGGGTCACTTTGACGACCGAGAAGTTCCTCCATCATATGCTCATCAAAGGTAAGAGTGCTTCCCTGCGCTCCATCGGTCGGTGCAGCGGCCGTTGTCATGGTCGCTTCCGTTATGATGGCCTCCTGCTCGTGATGCGGCTCTTGGGTTGCAGGTGGCACGACAGGTGTAGCTCCTATCGCTGAATAGAGACAAAGAAAAAGAGTTAGTGATTACTTCAATCAACGTTTCCGGCTTTGAATAAGTGCGAGAGATGGTCAGAATACCTTCCTCAGAATGACTTGCAGGTGAAGCTGGAGTAGCTTCAGTGGCATGCTCGCTAGCTAGAGATAATTGTGGTTGATTAGGATTATATGCAGGGACAGACTGAGGATCAACTACAGACGTAGGTCAGACAGGGTTGGCACAAGAGTTTCGGAACCCGCATCATGATGCCCAACACCAGAGCCTTCTCCAGCTTTCGAATGCTGAGTAGCGAGTTTCTCCTTTTCATATGTGATCAAGATGTTGTGGAGAACTTTTCTCTCATCTTCACTCAGCACCCGGTTCTCTAGTTCAAATTCATCGACTGATTCAGCTTGGTGTTCTACCCTTTCATCTTCCACCAAGCGGCCCAAGCATTATACAAGTGTGATGGATAGTTATCAAGCCAGGTTAGGTTTCGGTGGTTCAAAACTTTAGCATTGTTTGTGATAAGAAGATCTTCGATGTCAGTCTCTAACCTACCCTCCGCCGCTTTTACTTCATTCTCAACCCTGGCATCGGCTTCCTGAATTTTGAACGTTGATGCGTCCCTCTCATCCCTAAGCGCCACAGTCTGTTCACATGCTTCTTGGGCAGCTTTGTTTGCATCGTCTTTCTCTTTGACGATTTCGGCAAATTTAGCCTTAAGCTCTTCAAGCACCTCGTCACGTTCAGCCATGACTGTTGTGGTCCGATGCCCCATCTCTTCGACCAGGGTTAAGTGCGTCCGCCTCATCTCTTCCATTCTCCGAGTGGCCTCATCAGCCCTTGTGTTGGCCTCTGTCTCCGAGTTTCTCGTGGACTCGCTCTCATCATGTAGCACCTGAATTATGCGGTCCTTTTGAGCGAGATCAGTTTCTAATTTCTCAATTGTTTTTGCCCGCTCAAAGACCACTGTCGATGCTTTGTCCGCGTTCTTCATCCATTCCCGGTATTGGCTGTAAACATCATGGATATAATCGTGCATTGTTTGTTCTGCCTCAACCGGAATTCTCTTTAAATGTGGAGGGAAGATGAAGCCATCAAAACAGATGTTTGGAAAGTCTTTTTTCAGTTGGGCAATTCTGATCGTTCCCTCCCCAGTGGGCTCTATAATAGCTTGTTTAGTGATAGTGGGAGTTTCGGTTTCTATCCTCCGGCACTGTGAATCGGACCTTGGTACTTGAGTAGGTGGTCTTTGGCGTGAAGGTTCCAAGGGTTGTTTACCATGACCAGAAGGTTGTGTTGGGGCTCGAGGTGGCAGAGAAAGTGACCGGGAGTGAAGCCTATATTCTCTCTCTCTGTCCCTTTCCCTTTCATAACGCTCCTGGCTAGAATAACCACGATCGCGGTCTCTATCAGCCTCCCTTCTGCGGGACTCATAGTATGAACTAGACGACTGGCGTGCCGAGTGAAGGCTACCGAGCATGGATTCCCGCCTTGTCATCGTATCTATAAAATAGAAAGAGAAGCAAGTTGGTAATCTCCAGAAATGAATAACTTATGATTGGAAATCACGTAGTACCGTGAAAGTGTAAGTATGTATGTGCAAAACCCCCCGACCAACCGGTTGTATCAGCCATACTCATAGGAAGTGACTCGCCTAAATCTAAAGCGCTTTGAAGCCCTTCCAATCCGGTGTCGTGTTGAAGCGACACATAGTCCGGAATTGGAATGTCGGCGAGTCCTTCGAAAGGATTCTCCATTTGTGCGGAAGGAGTTTCCGAAAATATAACACCGGTGGCCGACAGAGACATGACCATGGATTTCCATCTTGAAGACTTATGAAGCTTACGAGCAACTGCCTTGCCTTTCCTCCTTCCCTCTAAATGCTGAGAACTATCTAGGGGCCCGGCTATGGGTTCGTATTCGGTGGGCGTATCTTCTTCATCGCCCTCCTCAGCATTTACAATCCCGGGCGCCCTACGCTTTACCCGTCTTGCCGGGGCTGTCCTAAGAGGTCCCTCAAGTCTAATGCTCTGGTCTTGATCAATTAGCCCAACGACCTTCAGATTTTCATCTATCAGCACCGAGTCAATCTCTCTCATCTCACCAGGCACCTCTTGAAGGATCCACACTATTTCTTCAAATTGGGCACCTTCGGGTCATGGAATTGCACCTGTAGAGGAAAAGAAAAATTAGATTCAATGTCGATTACAACTATGTCATAAGCCACTAGAGAAATTGCGACACTTACGTCTAACTAACCACCTTCTAGCAAACCCTAGCGGGCATCGAACGTAGAACCACTCCGTCTTGAAGTAGCTAAGCTTGGTCCAGGATCTAGTCACCACTTGGCAATTCCTGACTGCCTCTAAGAATGTGAATGAGGAGTTATCCCCTCGACTCTTGACATTGAACAAGAACCTGACTTCCTCCGGAGTCGGGGGCCGTAAGAGATGCTCCATAAAAACAATGAATAAGCTGTTCAGCAACGCATACCCATTCAGATGCAACTGTGGCGGAGCGATCCCAAAGAAAGCTAACACTTCTCGAATATATTGGTTAAATGGAGGAATGTTCCAGCTGTGCACGAATGTGGATTAAAGGCTGTGTATCCTTCTAGAGGAGTATGTTGCCTGTCGTTTGGCCCCGGTAACATGACATCATCCAGCAATAGCCCATGCCTCAAACAAATCCACCCCAACATATCTTCGGAGACGTTAGATGGTACGGAATCTTGTGGATTCCCAACAAAGATTGCTCCTGGCAGCTCATCTGGAGCTGGAATTATGACTTCGGCCGCGATGGATGGCATCTCTATTATCAAAGGAGGTAGACTCTGAACCTCTTGTTTCTGCGAACTTCTAGGTTCCATAACTAATCAACTCATCAAAAACCATCATTAGATGATAATAAGCCCATGTGTTCCCTAGTGTGAAGTGCATGAATGTGTTGTGCAGTGCTACATAATACTTAAAAAATTCTACAGAATTGGAGAAATGTTCAAATGATAAGACTTCGAGATTCGACAGGAGCGACCATCATCGCTGACCGTCATGACCGTACCATTCAGACTTCGGAGACCGATCCAAGTTAAAGTTCATCAAATTTTGTTAAGTTACAGTTCCGTCGACGAGCTTCGAAAGGCAGTCAAATATGCGGTGAAACAGTTAAGTCCAATTATGTAAGGCAGAAGCTTGTCGGAGACAAGTGTTCATGTATGCATGAAGTTGCATATCTATCGAAGTCCAAACTTGGATCGTTCCTCGCAAAGGCCTTGACTTCGTATCGATCAAGGGACTTTCATTTCGTATCGGTCCAAAACATTCACTTCGTATCGGTCAGGGAAGCCCTAACTTCGTATCGATCGAAATCCACTGGCTTCATATCGATCAGGTCACATTGATTTCGCATCGATCGGGTTACAACGGAGTTTGTATCCATCACAAATATGCTTCGTATCCATATCAATTTGAAGTGATAAAAACAGAATCCAAGAATCAACAACCGATACGAAGTTTAAGACAGGTGACCGATGCGAAGTTCCCGGTTGAGATTCAATGCGAAATCAAGTCTCTCTAACCCTTCATTGATGCGAAATTGAGGCCGAACAACCTTTCGCCAATTCCTTTGTATCCCTCCTCACTCCTTCTTCCCCAGGCAGCTAACACACCATTGCTCCCTCTCGACTTTACTCCAACCAAATTCCGGCATCAACGATGTCGGAATCGGCAATGACTTTGGACGAGTTGGCATTAAAACTCGAGTCTCATCATTTTAGAGTGGTTTTGATTGGTTAATTACCTAGGTTAAGCAATCGGCAATGACATTGGACGAGTTGGCATTAAAACTCGAGTCATTTTAAACAGTTCTTCTATCTCGTGTTCTTTATTGATACGAAGGCAGAAAGGGAAATAAGGGCAAGTGAGAAATTCGGCTAAGTACAAATGGTATATATATGGGTTTGTATCTAAATGAAAAACGTTTCGTCTCCCAGTAGCCAAAAACCGATTGGAGCGGTCACGAATCCCATCGATATGGAACACCCATTTCGCATCCATCTGCTCGAAGACCTAAGCTTCATATCCTAGATCGATACGAATTATCTTCGAAGACTATCAACTTCGTATCGAAAGCCAATGATACTAAGCGTGCATTCCAATTTCTTAGATCGATCCAAGAGAGGATCGATACGAAGGGATACCTTGAAACTACCATCAAGCATTATTACAACTCAAATTTCACATCGATTCAAGGGAGAATTGATACAAGATTCGATACAAAAATTTTTGAACTGACAACGACTCGTGAACGTGTGAATGTTAACGGGAGTCAGTTAACATACGTTCATGTATGTCGGACTAATATTATATTTTCAAAATTCACAGGAGTTGAATGCCCACCTGGTGACAATTACAACAACGAACAACAGTTTGCTATCATTCAATACTCAGTTACAACAGTGCATAGTACAACAATTGGCAGTCAACAATTCGTTATTTGTATTACTGAAGATCAATCGAAGGTTACATCTTTCGACGAAAAGACAACAACCGTTCAACAAGTCAGATAGAACTTTTCAGAATAAAGATTGCAGCTTTTCAAAGCACGTCATGTCCTCGCAAGACATACTTTGGGGGGCAAATGTTATCCCGCCTTTTTGCAAGGCCGTGACACCAAGAAATTGACTGGAAATCAAAAGACATTTCATCCTGAAAAACGGTTATACACAGGTTCGCTGTGGATGCTGGTAAATTTTGCCCGAGTTCGGATCGAGCTACATTTAACATGACATGACAATCAAAGCTATGAAAGCCAATGTTCCAAATTTCAAGTCAATCGGAGTTCGTATGCTCAAGGTATGATCGATGCAAACCAAGGAAATCAACTTATTCGTATCCATCATTCCGCCTCCTTCGCATCGCTTTCCTTCGTATCCATCCAGGGAACCTCAGTCGTATCCACCAAACATCCATTAGTTCAAATCCATCAGGTGAGCATCATTTC
Organism: Allium fistulosum; assembly: GCA_030737815.1. Lineage (NCBI taxonomy): Eukaryota > Viridiplantae > Streptophyta > Magnoliopsida > Asparagales > Amaryllidaceae > Allium > Allium fistulosum. The sequence continues at coordinate 305,083,238 of CM060902.1, forward strand.
GTATCCATCAGGTAAGCAACGGTTCATATCCATCGGTTAAGCATCGTTTCGTATCCATCGGTTCGTATCCATCATTAAGCAACACTTTCGTATCGATCTTGTCCATATGTATTTCGTACCGATCTCATCATCAACTCAATTCGTATCGATCAACCAACGATCGATACGAAACATGCCACTAAAGACATCGATACGAAAGATGTGTGGAATGATCGATACGAAATAGCATCCAGGTTATCGATACGAAATACATGGATTTGTATCGATACAAATGCAGTTACTAACCATCGATACGAAAAGAATACTCCATATTGATACGAACAAAGCATGTAAAAGTAGAAGACTTGGTCATTCGGCATGAAAGGTGGATCGATCCTAAAAGTTAGCGCTACGTCACCTAGCAAGCACGTGCCCAGAAGCGATGCGAACAGAAGCAATGCGAACCCGGCAGCCTTCAACAAACTCGAACTTGCATCGATCATAACTCAAAATCTACAAATCCAAATGCTACCAAATTTTCAGAGAAGCTTGCATGCAACCTTAGGAATGTTTATGATCGATCTCGACTCGATTGGGCTAAATCTTGATCGATACCAATTTCATTTGTATCGATCACGGATCGAGTCCAAACAAACGGGGATCGATCGCGTGGGCCCACCCACGTAAGAGAAGAGGTCTTCCGAGATCTGGGCGAGATATTTGCTGCCCACGCCTATAAGTAGCAGCCCAGGACCTATTGAAAAGGGACTTTTGGCTCTTCTACGTCCAGATTCTGCCGAAATCACTATTGTACTTAGATTGTACTGTTGTAACTCATTGTAACCAGCAAGCAAAAATCAATAAAAGTTAGCCATTCCATAGTGGACGTAGGCCATAAGCCGGACCACTCTAAATCTGTGTGTTTCTGTGCGTTTTTTCTGTTTATCGACTGGTGTGTTTGTTAGATCTTCCTTATTTTACATTTAATTTCTTCATTTTATCTCTTCAAACACATCCGAAGAGTGTTGTGCCCAATTTTGGTACAAACAATATGCATGTGACTTATACTATATAGTATATTACTATATAGTTTTGAAAACCAAACTTATAACAAGTACGAACTCTCTCATATATATATACACACTCAGGATCCAGTCTAAGGTGATCATTCCTTCCCTATCTCTACTGGACCATGGTATCAACTCCAATTAATCATGTAACTAAAGCTCTGATACTAAATGTGACGGTCGTCCTATACCACCGGCTGATATAGGATGATCGTTAAGGTTGAAATAAACCAATGTAGCATATAACTTGTCATACCTCACATCGCATGGATAGGATATAATATCACAGATATAACAGAAGAGATGGTAATAACTATGTGAACAAAATATTAGAACATAGTATCCACAAGGTTATACATGAACAATAGAGTTTATACAATGGAAAAAAACTCAACAACTTTCTCAAATACAAATAGTAAGCAGTCACTGCTAAGGCTCCCCAATGCCGCACAGCAGAATAAGCGTAGACTCCATATATGTACATAATACAAGATAGCTCCATCCAGCTCGTCCTCTGAACAGTTACTGCGTCATCTAGACCTGTTATCTAGTCTACTCATTTAAGAGCATCCAAGATAATAAGAGGCAAAGCATAAAACCTTGGGTCAGATAACAGTCCGGTGTGAGCGGTAAGGAGTCTCAAAATACTATAAAGGTAAATATTATAAGGGATAAGAGTACACAAATCATACCTGACCTGTCCCTGCAACCAAAGAGTTAGTATACAAAACTATAATATGCTACTCTATAATACCATAAAGATATACCACAAACCAAATAAAGGATATCAATCTTCCAGATATTCGTATCTCAGATACCTACTTCCCTTGATACATACCAGTGATAGCCTACTAAAGATAGCAACCAAAGAAACCATAGCATCCATCAAACAATACTAACTACTACTCCATGTGCTCTGAATATATGATAACTCGTATGACCCCCAAGGCAGGGACTAATGGAAATCCCACTTCTCTGTTGTACTCTCGTATCTCGCACCCAAAGCTGGATACGTGTCCTACAGCCCAAAGCTGGACACTAGACCCAATGCTATAGGTCCAAGGTATACAGGTCCCTCTATTGACCCATGGGCGTCCCTACTTACAATACCCCTGATTTGAGTACAACTGAAAACTCTCCGAGTCATCAACGATTCCTTAGCACATACACCCAAGCCCACCTTTGCTCCATTTGGATACCGTGCTCTTCTTGCTCAATCTAGTTTCCATTATTCACGAGGAACCCTTCCACATTCTTCGACCATACGACACACCCCTTTATGAGCCACCATCTTTAAAACCTACTCCCAACACGAGCCAACATCCAAAGACCATAGCTTTTCATCACGTTGTTATATCATTATACAACCTGATATGAACAAGTAAATACATCCAGTATTATATATCGAACCTCTACATCAGTTTTTAGAAGTTCAACCTTTCACCCTTGCACCCTTGCACCTTGATAACTCAGTACAGAATTATAGGCATAAGTCGATGTCGAGTTATATACTTAGCCAACCAGGCGCTAAGTTTTCTTCTATGCCTCTAATACCCTTCTTCAAGTGCTTTATACCTTGACTCAACCCCCTTTGATAACTCGGCCCTAATCTAAAGCCATGTCTTTTAGTTCTAGAGATAACTCAATCCCAATCCAACACTTGGCCAAAATTTCCAACATCTTGCTACAGAACATCTCATTTAGCCATGCTCTACCCAGCCATATAGGCCATCGAGTCATAGGCTTCTTCACCATAACTCGGTATCGAGTTATGTACTTAGCCCCATTTGAGTTGCGACTCATCATGCCTCTTCCCACCATACTCCAAAGCACATCTACCAATTTTCGTCCAATTCTGACCAACTTAGCTTCCGATTTTCTTAATCCTCTGACTTATCTTTATATGCATGCACAACACTAGCAAACAACATCACATCATATCATCCAAACATAGAACATCAAGCAATTTCATCCAATCAAAATTGCAAACCATCAAAATAAGATAAACAAGGAAATTTCTAACATAGATCTACGTATGCATGATTATATAAACATAAATCAAGGTGATTTCTAATCAATCTACATCATATGCATGGATTAACATGTCATTAAAGTTAGAAAGGGTTTTTATGGCCAAAAATCAATTTAAAATATGTTGAATCCTATCATTCTACCGTATAAACATGTGTCGTATAGCAAGAATGCATAAACCACTCATCAATTACCAAATTCAACCAATTTGTTTGTAGATCTAATCCGAACAGTGAAGAAAAGCACTTCATATCAAGAAAATCAATGATCTTTATCTTTTAATTAAGGATCTAATCTCTAATCCGCAATCTAGTTTGATTTGGAGAGCAATTTGGGTGATTTTGGATGAAATTAGGATTTAACCTAATTTAGAATGAGAGGGAAAAGTTTTAATTTGACTCTTTAGCCCTCTAATTATAATAGTTCTAGTTAGATTAAGGGGCTCACTAATGGGCTTGATTAATTACACATTAATCATGACCAGCAGCTTAAAAACTTAAAACATGAATAACTTTCTAACCGTAAGTCTGTTCTATTGTGACCACTCTACAGAGTGGGAAACTATCATCCTCAAGCAATGTAACTAGTTTGAGATCCTAATTAGACTCATATTAAAAGTTATAGGCCAAACAAGATTTTTAGGGTCAAAATGGTCACATCGAAATTCGGGAAAAATCATAGGTGTGTAAAATGTCCCTAAGAGTCATATTTCAAAATTATAGAATCTTACTACCTCATACGAATAAAATAAAATATTTTACGATCCTCCGATACGTAAAATACGTGTTGTTACATTTTGCTAGTTAGGAATCTAAAACATAATTTGCTTAGTATTAGTCAATTGTGTGATAAGGGTTTTTAAATTAAGTTTGAAACAGGTAATTGCCATTTCGAAGATAATAAGTCAAACATTATCTTTGAAGGTATTATGAAATGTAACGTTTATATTTTATGTATGAAAGTATCCAATGATAATTTATGTCCTTTGGCTGAATCTAATGACAATTGGATTTGGCACAAAAGATTTGGTCATTTGAATTTTAAACACCTTTTTAAAATTTCTAGATATAAACTAGTAGGGGTCTTTCTAAAATGAGTTTTAATGTTAATAATTTATGTGAACTTTAAATTGAGTTTTAATGTCAGTAGTTTTTGGAACTAGTAAAGCTCTTTTTAAACTAAAGATATGATTTCTACTTCTTATCCTGTTAAACTTCTTCACTTAAATCTTTTTGGACCTTCGCAAATACAATCAATAAATCATAATAGACATGTCTTTGTAATTATAGATGATTTCTCCAGATTTACATGGACAATTTTATTAAACTTAAAAGTAAAGCTTTTGAAATGTTCAAAATTTTTACTAAAAGAATTCAAAATCAAATATCAACTAAAATTAAAACAATTAAGAGCGATCATGGAGGAGAATTCAAAAATTATAATTTTGAAATATTTTGTATTAAGAAAGGAATTACACATAACTTTTCATTTCCAAGAACACCAAAAAAATGAAGTAGTAGAACGTATGTAATAACTTGCCTTTTCAACTGTCAGAAGTCGACACTAATACATTCACGGTATTCACATTCTGAATAACTAAGTGTCGGAAAGACAAATTGTTAGGGGAAAAACAAAGAAAGAAGAAGGAAGACAAGAAGAAACTAAACAACACAAGATCCCACAACATATATATATATATATATATATATATATATATATATATATATATATGGCAAAGCCAGTCGGCATTTATAGTGGGCCGTTCCACTGTGTATAAATAAGGAAAAGGTGTTCCGTACAGGTGAGAAGCAATAACACTTCTGCAGCTAAAAAGAAAATAACCTAAGGGAACATAAGTTCTTCTTCCCAGGAAGAAGAAGAATCACTTTCTTCAAGACCAGGAACATGCAAAAAATCCGAAAAGATAGATGCAATATCCTTCACAAATCTTGGATAATCACTGCAGTAGATAAATTTCCTATCCTAGCTGTCATCAAGGAGAAGAGATCAATTTCGCTCACCATGGACACCTATCACTATAAGAACAAGTTCAACTCCAACAATGGAGTAATGAAGAAGTCTGAATTCTCCTTCTACTTCACTAACATACATGTGGAAATCTTGTCGTGTAAGGTCATATCTCATATCGGACTACACGTGGAGCCAAACTTTCTCTTTCGAATTCCATTCTATACCGGCATCCGGGGCCTTAGAAACATAAGAGACCGAACCAATCACAAGGGTCGAAGGAGGCAAAATAGGAGGCACATAAGGCTCAGGAGGAGGACCTGAAGGAGGCACAGAAGGCATGACAGGAGGAACAGGAGCTTCGGTGGGAGGCAAAATAGGAGGCACAGAAGGTTCAGAAGGCATAGTCGGAGGCACTTGATTAGACACAATAGGAGAAGGTTGAGGATTGATTGGCACCTTTGGAATCCATTTCATGACCGGAGGCCAAGGAAGAGGGTTTCTAACAGATAGGGGAGGAACATAAGATTTACGAGAGCAGGTAGGAGAGAGATGTCCAAATGACTGACAGGATGTGCATATGTCTAGTTTCCAACTATAGTGAACATCAATCTCCGCAACATGATCCTCAAACATTTTCACTTTGATTGAGCTCAACAAAGGCTTATCCGGAAACACTTCAATCAAGGCTTTGGCATAAACTAATTTGTCTCTAGCAACGGTGTTGGCATCGAAACATTTCACTTTTCCAACAGAGCTAGCTAACTAATTTAAGCCAAGAATGGGTTGCAAAACAGATGGAATATGAGTAAAATAGGTCCAAATAGGAATAGATAATACCTGCTCCCTGGCGTAGTCGATAGACGGGCTCCACGTAGTTACAATAAATGGTTGGCCTCTAATAAAATAGGGTCTCTATTCAAGATTCTAAGGCGCTCCTCAGGCCTCCAAAATTTAAAGAAAAACATATAATTGTCCATATGAACTAGGAGACTGCCCTTAGGCTGCCATGCTCTGAAGCAATGCTCTTTTACTACTGAATAAGGCGGGTTAGAATCAAAGAAAAAACCCACTAGGTACTCAGACCAATAGTCGATGCCATCTTGAATAACCTCCATAGGAGGTACCAAAATTCCATCAATACTAACCATAACGCACCACATCCTTTGGTGTGCTTTTGTTGGGAATACTAAGTGGTGTGGGATGTTTCACTTGGTATTAGAGCCTAAGGTTACAGGATTCCTAAAAAACTTGTTTTAAAAGTAAAGTATTTTTAAAAGGTAACATATCTTCAAACTAAAAGTATTTTTCAGAAAGAAACTCTGATTATAGAAATAGTTTTTCATGAATAAGAGAGTTTTTATAAAAATCCCCTCAAAGTCCAGTTCAACTTTCTTTCGATTCTTTCGAGCCTAAATTTTCTTTTCTTTGCATTGTATGATGGATGCCCCAAATCTTCCATAGGGTGTCCAAGTCCCTGGCTGGTTCCGTAGATACTTCCAAGCTATGGCACCAAAGGTGCAAGGGTAAGCGCCCAACGCAGCACCGGTGGGTGGAGATCCTATTAATCCACCTACAGCAGCCAATTTTTTCTAAGCTATGTAAGGACTTTGCTAATCTAGAAGGCAAGACGTTTTCTGGGATGGAGGATTTTGTAGAGGCACGAACTTGGTTGAGGGATACAGAGCAGATATTTGGGCTGTTAAGATTGGAGAACCGACAAAGAGTTCAGCTCGCATCTTGGCAGCTGAAGGAAGAGGCTTATTACTGGTGGGAGATTGTAGAGATGGAGGGTAGAGACATTGGTTGGGTTGGATTTCGGGAAAGGTTTGAGAGAAAGTTCTTGTCGCAAGCCGAGGAAAGCATGCAGTTGGAGAAGTTCATTAGTCTGAAGCAGGGGAGTATTTCAGTGAAAGGGTATATAAATCAGTTTAATAAGTTATCGAGGTTCAGGATGGAGCTTGTTAATACACCATATAAGAAGGCAACCAAGTTTGCTAAGGGTTTGAACCAGCCCCTTCAAGGGTTGGCATTGACACATGTACCAATGAGAGCGACGTATGAGTCACTTGTGGAAATGGCCCTCATAACAGATGTTGCAAAGGAAGAAGAGGTTAAGAAGGTTCCTAAATTAGAAAACTCTAAGAAGCAGTGGTGGAAGAATAAGAAGGATGCAAGTACAGGCTTTGGATGCAGCACCTTCTAGTAGTGGACCGGATCGAGGTAGGAAAGTCTCTGTACAAGGTTTGATCTCTATTTCAGATTTTCCTATTCGAACTCTTATTGACTCCGGAGCATCGCATTCTTTCATTTCTAGTTCCTTTGTTGATTGTTTTCACTTAGATATTTCTCTAGTTGTCGACTCTATAGTTGTTTCAAACCCCATAGGAAGATCGACACATTTATCCATGATTTGTAAGGGTTTGAAAACTTTTATACTAGGCGTAGAGTTTGATTGTGATGCCTATGTACTGGGATTTTCGGAATATGGGATTATTTTTGGGGATGGAATGGTTATCCACTTACGGTGCGATATTGGACTACGAGAGGAGAGTCGTTAAACTAGAGACATGTAGCGGACGGACTCTCGAGGTTTCTTGCGACCCACAGGGGTCAGTCATGTTGGGCTTCCTTTATTTCCTTGATTCATCACTTGGAGAGTTAGATTCAGTTCTAGTTGTTAGAGATTTCCCAAAATTTTTTGAGGAGGTTAGGGGGCTACCTCCTAAGAGAGAGATCGACTTTAGGATCTATCTGAATGACAATGCTAAACAAGTGACATTGACCGTGAGACATATGGCTCCTGGGGGAGGAAGGAGTTAAGTAAGTAGATCGGTGAGCTACTAGAGAAAGGCTTTATCTGAATGAGCATATCTGAGTAGGGGGCGCCAGTCGTCTTCGCTTCAAAGGCGGATGGTTCCCTTCGACTTTGCGTAGACTATAGAGAGTTGAATAAGCTCACGAAAAGGAACCGTTACCCACTTCCTAGGATAGACGATCTTTTCGATCAGCTGGTTGGCTCTTCATTATTTTCTCAGCTTGACTTAGCCACTAGATTTCATCAGCTTAGGGTCGCTGCGATAGCATCGATAAGACAGCATTTAGGACACCCGATGGATTCTTTGAGTGGTTGGTTATGCCATTTGGGATGACCAATGCCCCAGCCTATTTTGTAGATCCGATGAGCCGTGTTTTTCGAGATGTCCTAAATAAGTTCGTTGTAGTGTTTATGGACGACATGCTAGTGTTTTCCAAGAGTATGGAAGAGCATGTTATTCATCTTGAGGAGGTTCTTCGCACACTTCGTGTTCGTTTGTTGAAGGCAAAATTCTCGAAGTGTCACTTTTGGCATGAGGAGGTGCGTTTCTTGGGGCATGTAGTCTCAAAAGAGGGTTTAGTTGTGGATTCCGCTAAGGTAGTAGCAGTATAGGATTGGAAGGCCCCCAAGAACGCTACCGAAGTTAGAAACTTCCTAGGTTTGGCTGGTTATTATAGGAAGTTTATCAGAGTTTTTGCTAAGATTTCAGCATTTCAGGTTATGCCTACCCTCATAGATTAGATTGGCTCAAGGCAGCGAGAGGAATCATAGCTTGTGGATATTCTTGATAGGATTAGCAGAGGAGAGGTATTTAGACATCTCCAACGCTAATCGATAGTAAAGGGTGGCTAAAAAGAGATGGAAGACTTTGTGTCCCCCGCACTGGTGATTTGATGAGAGAGCAGTTCTAGTAGAGGCACACCATTCTCGGATGACTATTCATCCGGGCGGTGATAAGATGTATATGGACATGAAGAGAGTGTTTTATTGGAGTGACATGAAGAAGGATGTAGCAGAGTTTGCGGCTAAGTGTCTTGTGTGCCAAAGAGTTAAGGTGGAGCAGCAGAGGCCTGGTGGATTGCTTTAACCGTTGGATGTACCCGAATGGAAATGGGATAGTGTTTCGATGGACTTCATAGATGGTTTACACCAATTTAGGAAGGGGAATACCGGTATTTGGGTGATTGTAGATCGTTTGACTAAGAGCGCCCACTTCATTTCGGTCAAGAGTAAGAGGACAACACCTTATTTGGCATCCATATACGTTCATGAGATAGTCCGACTTTATGGAGTTCCCTCTATCATAGTGAGCGACAGAGACCCTATCTTTATTAGCAAGTTTTGGAGGAGCTTGCAAGAGGCTTTAGGGACACAACTTAGATTGAGTACGGCCTATCACCCTCAAAAGGATGGACAAACGGAGAGAGTTAATAGAGTTCTTGAGGATTTGTTGAGGATGTGCATTCTTGATTTTGGAGGAACTTGGGAGGAGCACCTTCCTTTAGTGGAATTCGCTTATAACAATAGTTTTCAGGCTAGCATTGAGATGGCTCCTTTTGAATCCCTTTATGGAAGACCTTGCAAGTCGCCTTCGTGTTGGTTGGAGTCTACAGAAAGATTGCTACTTGGTCCCGACATGGTTAGAGAGACTTCGGAAAGGATTGATTTGATTAGAAAAAGAATGAAGACGGCCCAAGATAGACAAAAATCCTATGCAGATAAGCAGAGAAGGGATATTGAATTTGAGGTAGGAGATTTGGTTTTCATTAAGGTGTCTCCACTGAGAAAGGTAGTGAGGTTTGGATCAAGTGGGAAACTTGCTCCCAGATTTGTAGGACCATTCCCCATCGTGGAAAGGGTAGGGAAGATGGCGTATTAAATAAAGCTACCGGAGAGGCTAGCAGGAGTTCACGATGTTTTTCATGTTTCACACTTGAGAAAGTGCTTACATGATTCGGCAGAGGTAGTGGAACCTAGCCAACTTGAGGAAGTTGAAGTGGAGAGAGAAGCATCGGTTCGTCGCATTCCTACCAAGATCGTTGGACATGATATCAAGAAGCTTAGGAATAAGGAAGTCCCTTTGGTTAAGGTGCAGCGGGGAGATAGTATTGAGGATGCTACGTAGGAGGCTGAGGAGAAAATACGTACCTCTTATCTGCATCTTTTTGATGGTACGTCTTGAATTTCCTATTTCCATCAATAGCTTTGAATAGGTTCTTTACTTTAGTATCATTTGGGAGGGTAGATCTTAGGATTTAACCTATGGATGGTAGGATCGAATGTAAACCTTTTACTAGAACATGTTATGTATGATGGACGCTAGTGGTTGCAAGTGTTTGCTAGTGGATGCTAATGGACACATATACACACACTAGGCACTATTATCTCTTAGAGAACGACCTAACTAGGTCACTAAAGCATATGCATATGGATGTGTGTGCACTAGCATTTTTATTTCATGGTTGCTATAATGAGTGATTAGCATATGATTGTTGCATTTAGATGATGATTGTAGCACGCATGTAGAACTATCGGTTATCATTAGGAATTTGCATTCATTTGGATACATGGCAGGGACATGATTGCATAAAAGGAGGTCGACTGAATCAGTAGACCGCCTAATCTTTTGCACTAGTTAGGGACATTGACACTACACTATTGCATATATATCATAAATTGCATTAGAAAGCTTAAGGACAATGGATGTAATGGATGATGGTTGAATATGTGATTGTGTAATTTGGATGAAAATATTTATTTCATTCTTCTGTCCTTGGAGATTTCAGGGACGAAATCCTTTAAGGAGGGGAGAATGTAACAACCCAAAATTTGAGCTATAATAGTTAATTAAAGAATTAATTAAACAATAAAATAAGCTTGGGAAAATTTCAGAATCGAGCCATGGAAGTTGCACCATTGGGTCTGTGGTAATTTTATGATCAATTTCCATATATAACTAGTCGAAATCCGAGCTAGTATGGAGAAGTTACGAGAGAAACAAGAAATCAGAATGAAATAAACAAAAACGAAAAAAATATAACAAGACCCTTAGGAGTCGACCCTTGTTTTGGTCAGGTCGACCCCCAAGGAATATGGGTCGACCCGCACTTCTGCCTGGACGATATTTCATCCAGGTACAAGCCGAAGAGAGTAATTTTGATTTTTGGCCAAATCCTGTGCGTTCGTAGCTGCATCTGACGGTTCCTAGTGAGTCTATGACGTGATTGCACTAGATTTAATCTTCAAATCCGACGGCCTAAGATACCTAAGCCACACTATAAATAGAACCCTAGGCCTAGCTATTTTTCTCATTCAGATTTTCTCCCAATTGGGTTCATTGCCTGAGGCTGAACCCTAAATAGAAATTTTTTCTAAAGAGGAGATCTTTTTGGTAAAATTATTCTACGCCCTAGAAGTGGATCTAGGAAGGCCTAGGACTAGAGCTAAGGACCACAAGTGAGTGTTTTGTAATTATTTTAGATTTGTAAGCAATTTAAAATAATAGTGTTCTCAATAGATGTAGTTTTTCTACAATTTTGAGACAGTTTTTATGTAAGTTTATTTATAGTCAGTTTTAAGTAAATTTCAGAAGTTCTTTTCAGTCTGTTTTTATTCAGCTATTTTATTCAGTTATTTACAGTTAATTGTAGTTATTTATAGTTATTTACAGTTATTTACATCTGTTTTAAGTTGTAATTTAGCTTGTAAATGTTAGTTTCTTTTTATAGAGATTTAATCCTTTTTTATGCAAATAAAATATTAAAAAGAGAAGAATTCACAAATATGGATTAAAATAGATAACACTAAATTTACATAAATCAGATGTAAAATGAGAAAAACTAAAATAAAATGGAGATAGACTGAAATAGGCAAATTTAAGATATTTGCAAACATGATTATAACAAGTGGTTATAACTAAAAAGAGAAATTAAAAGAGTAACAGTTGCAAGAACAATTATAACTTAGGTTATAATTAGAAAGAAAGAAATAACAAAAGAGGCTTATTTTAAAACTTAGATCTTGGATTAAGTTAATAAGCAAATATCGTAGAAATAACAGAAGAGGCTTATTTTAAAACTTAGATCTTGGATTAAGTTAATAAGCAAATATAGAAGTATGGCCTGTACCGACAGCATTCCCTTTCAGGTCTAGGAATGATGGTTTCACACGAAGGTGAGGCTGGGACACGCTTATGCTGATTAGGGTAAATAAGTGGCCAGTAGATAGAGGCTCAAATCTGGGGATTTGGGCAAGGGGCGCAAAGCTAGAAGATTTGTTTGTCAGGACCAGTACTGACAGCATTCCCTTTCAGGTCGAGGACTGATGGTCTCACACTTGGGTGAGGCTTGGCATGCTTATGCTGATTAGGGTAAATAAAGGGTCAAATATGGGGCGACAGTTAGTGTGTACCAGCGATGACCGAGCGTGTGGCATCGATTAGGGTAAATAATTCGCTACTGTGTCCTAACCGCTAAAGAGGTGTCTTTTGCTGTGACCAACAGGATTGGCTCACAGTGGAACAACAGAGATAGGAAAGACCAATCAATGGGTATGATTAGGATTTTAGCCTAATGAAGTTAGCAGTTAAGATAGGATTAGGATTTCAGCCTAATCACAGTAGTTTAAGACAAGTGCAAACAATCAAACAATCAAAGCAAAAAGTCAAACAGAATCAGAAACAATATTTTATGCCAGTTTTATCTTTTATGTATTTTCCTTTCAAGCTAGAACCATTGCTTAGTCTATTAGCTTTTCTTGCTTAGAAATGCTAGTAATTACTTCCACTCACCAGACTTATTGTCTGACCCACTCCTCTGTCTTTCCCCTTTTCCCCCACAGGCCAGCAAAGTTGAGAATAATTGATTCAGGTTGCTTGGATATTCATTTCCAGAGTTTCCTCATTTCAGATGTATTCTTCTGCTTTTCATCCTTTTCATTTGGCTTATGATGGATTGGCACTTGTAAGAGGGATTATTATTGTTACTTTTACTCTGATTATGTGAGATTGAGATGTATTTTCATAAGACATGAGAAATTTTGAGTTTTTGAGACATGATATGTTTTTTATGACTTATTTTGAGATGAAGAATAATTCCAAAATGATAAGTTATTATTTAAATGTTTTCCGCTGCTTTTACTTATCGGTCTTGTGAATCTTAGTCTCTGTGATGCTTTAGCTATACCTATAACGCACCACATCCTTTTGTGTGCCCGTTTTGGGAATACTAAGGGGTGTGGGGGTGTTTCACTTGGTATTAGAGCCTAAGGTTATAGGATTCCTAAAAAACTTGTTTTAAAAGTAAAGTATTTTTAAAAGGTAACATATCTTCAAACTAAAAGTATTTTTCAGAAAGAAACTCTTATTATAGAAATAGTTTTTCAAGTGTAAGAGAGTTTATATAAAAATCCCCTCAAAGTCCTGTTCAACCTTCTTTCGATTCTTTCGAGCCTAAATTTTCTTTTCTTTGCATAGTATGGCAGATGCCCCCAAATCTTCCAGAAGGCGTCCAAGTCCCTAGTTAGTTCCATAGATACCTCCAAGCTATGGCACCAGAGGTGCAAGGGCAAGCGTACAACGCAGCATCGACGGGTGTAGATACCATTAATCCACCTGTAGCAGCCAATTTTTCTAAGTTATGCAAGGACTTTCCTAATCTAGGAGGCAAGAAATTTTCTGGCACGAAGGATTTCATAGAGGCACGAACTTGGTTGAGGAATACGGAGCGGATATTTGGGCTGTTAGGATTGGAGAACCGACAAGAGTTCAGCTCGCACCTTGGCAGCTGAAGGGAGAGGCTTAATACTGGTGGGAGATTGTAGAGATGGAGGGTAGAGACATTGGTTGGGTTGGATTTCGGAAAAGGTTTGAGAGAAAGTTCTTGTCGCAAGCCGAGGAAAGCATGCAGTTGGAGAAGTTCATTAGCATGATGCAGGGGAGTCTTTCGATGAAAGAGTATATAAATCAGTTTAATGAGTTATCGAGGTTCTAGATGGAGCTTTTTAATAAACCGCATAAAAAGGCCACCAAGTTTGCTTAGGGTTTGTACCAGCCTCTTCAAGGGTTGGCATTGACACATGTACCCATGGGAGAGACGTATGAGTCACTTGTGGAAATGGCCCTCATATCAAATGTTGCTATGGAAGAAGAGGTTAAGGAGGTTCCTAAATCAGAAAACTCTAAGAAGCAATGGTGGAAGAATAAGAAGGATAAGGACAAGAAGAAAGGAGGAGGACCTCAGAAGGGACAGATCAAGGAGGGCGAGAAATATCATAATTGTGGATTGGTTGGGCATTTCACAAAGGACTGTAAGAAGGACACGATGAAGGGGAGGTGTTACAACTATGGGCAGCCTGGACACCTTAGTAGAGCTTGTCCTCAGAAGACAGGGCAAAGAGCAGGCACACCTATGTTGCAAGAACATGCTTTGGATGCAGCACCTTCTAGTAGTGGACTGGATCGAGGTAGGAAAGTTTCTGTAGAAGGTTTGATCTCTATTTTAGATTTTCCTATTTGAACTCTTTTTGACTCCGGAGCATCGCATTCTTTAATTTCTAGTTCCTTGGTTGATTGTTTGCACTTAGATATTTCTCTAGTTGTAGACCTTATAGTTGTTTCAAGCCCCATAGGAGGATCGGCACATTTATCCATAATTTGTAGGGGTTTGAAAATTTTTATACTAGGTGTAGAGTTTGATTGTGATGCCTATGTACTGGGATTTTCGGGATATGAGATGATTTTGGGGATGGACTGGTTATCCACTTATAGTGCGATATTGGACTACGGGAGGAGAGTCATTAGACTAGAGACATGTAGCGGACAGACTCTCGAGGTTTCTTGCGACCTACATGTGTCAGTCATTTTGAGCTTCCTTTATTCCCTTGATTCATCACTTGGAGAGTTAAATTCAGCTCCAGTTGTTAGAGATTTCCCAAACATTTTTGAGGAGGTTAGGGCGCTACCCCCTAAGAGAGAGATCAACTATAGGATCTGTCTGAATGACAATGCTAAGCCAGTGGCATTGCCCATGGGATATATGGCTCCTAGGGAGAGGAAGGAGTTAAGTAAGCAGATCGGTGAGCTACTAGAGAAAGGCTTCATCAGACGGAGCATATCTGAGTGGGGGGCGCCAGTCGTCTTCGCTTCAAAGGCGGATGGTTGCCTTTGACTTTGCGTAGACTATAGAGAGTTGAATAAGCTCACGAAGAAGAACCGTTATCCACTTCCTAGGATAGACTATCTTTTCGATCAATTGGTTGGCTCTTCAGTATTTTCTCAGCTTGACTTAGCCACTGGATTTCATCAGCTTAGGGTCGCTGATGATGGTAACAAAATTAAGAAGGTTAGTTAAAGAAAATCCAATCTCAAATTCTTTTATAAATTTCTTCAATAAATCCTTTAAATAAATCTCTTCATTTGTGAAAATCTCCTTTGCTAAAATTCCAAACCCATTTATAAAACTCTTTTATAATTATCGAAATAATTTATATAACATTTATAAATCTCCAAAATCTTTCATTAAACTTCTTTATAAATATTCAAAACCCTTTATCTATCTTCTTTATAAATATTCAAAATCCTTTATCTAATTTCTTTATAAAC
Organism: Allium fistulosum; assembly: GCA_030737815.1. Taxonomy (NCBI): domain Eukaryota; kingdom Viridiplantae; phylum Streptophyta; class Magnoliopsida; order Asparagales; family Amaryllidaceae; genus Allium; species Allium fistulosum. Next base: position 305,098,701 of record CM060902.1, read on the forward strand.
TTTCCTTATTTTAAAACAAAACTTCTTTAATAGACTTAAATCAATAAAGTTTCTTTGATAAAATCAATTATTCAAAATAATTTTTAAATAAACAGGTTATTATTTAAAACATCCTTTGTTAAATTTACCTTCAATTCATATTTAAAAAATGGTTTTCTAAAAAACTTTTAAAAAGTATTAAATTACTTCAAAACACCTTTAATAAAAACACTACTTAACTTGAAACCATTATCAAAAGGATGAAATGAAATATTTAATTTTACAAAACCAGAAAGGGGCTTAGTGACCATAATGGTTCTTATTTTATTGAGTTTAACTTATCCAAGTTATATCATGGGTATTTGCATAACAAGTAGATATGTAAAGTGAATCAACCCATAACAATCAATAACATATAGGTAAATGTCCACGTGACCTTAATAGCAGAACTGAGTTTTATTTCTGCTTAAATTGATGTCATTATAATCTACTTGGGAAAATTATGGCAGAACTATGATTTATTCTGCCAACCAGTTGTCTAATATAATTTAATTAGTAGGACGGTGATTTATCCTGCTAAACAGATGTCATTGTGTTTTATATTCGTTGGAGGTTACTTAAGGGAAATTCACAAAGGAATCCCTTGGATAAAAATATTCTTTAAAAGAAAATTTCTTTATAACAAAACCAATCTTTATAAAATAAGTGATTTAAAATTTTTCAAACCTTATTTAATAATTAAATAACATTTAAACCTTTATTTAAAAATACATAAACCTTTAATTAATAATTAAATAATAATTAACTTTTAAATAAATAACTAAACGTAATTAATCTTTAATTAATTATTAAATAATAATTTAAACTTTTAAACAATAATTAAATATCAATTATTCTCAATTAATTTATTAAGCCTTAATTAAACTTAAATAATAAATTAAACTTTTATTTAAATAATTAAATCATAATTAAGTTTCAATTAAATCTTAACTTAAATTTAACTTCACTAATAATTAATCACCACTTAAACACTTTTTTAAAATAAATAAATAATTAATGCTTAGACTTTAATAATTAATTAAAATAATAATTAATTAAATAATAATTAACCTTTTATTAATTATCTAATTATAATAAGCATACTTGATTAATACTTAAGTACTAATTACCCTGTCCGCGGGTGCGGCGTTGTGGAAAGAAGGCTTGGGTTCTGGTAAAAAGACCCAGGTTCGATTCCTACCATGCGCTTCCCTATCCTATATAAATTTACCCGGGGGTATGGGGGCTTGGATCAGCGGACGACTTTACTATACCCTCCTCAGGAGTTTACCGGCCCGCCGGGTTCTCCTGGGTTTTCAAAAAAAAGTACTAATTACCCTATTAACTAATGATTAAGTACTAATTACCTTATTTAATTAATTAACGAATAATACTTATTTTTATATACTTATAATATGTTTGCAACACTTTTCAAAATGATACTTAAGATTTAACAAATTTAATTTTCAAAAGAGTTTGTTTTATGAACTACGTTTATAACGACTATCGCTATACGACCTGAAATTTTAAAACGTGAAATTTGGTTTTCTAAATCTTTAAAATTAACTTTTTGGAACTTCATCACTTTGTAAAATATAAAGGGTTGTTTTGGAAAACTAACAAGTTTTAAATCTTGAAAATATTTTGCAAATTTTTTAAAACCAAAGATTTCGGTTTTTACACAAAGGATAACATGTCGCTTTAAACTAGAAATGTGCTAACTTTCTTAGCATACAATCACGTACTCATGTATACAACATACAAGACCACATCACTACCATATAGCAACATGTAAACATCACAACCATACCACAACCAATCATAAAAAAGATTTGAAATTTGCAAACTAACTTGACTTTTTACTTCCATATTCCAAACTATTTATTATCACAACCAAGCACAATTACATACATAAATCCAACATCATTTTCATCCGTATAAACCACTTTTACAACCCAAGTCAAGCAAGCAATATATTTAGAAAACTTAATTAAAAGTAAAATCTTCACTCACAAAAACTCCACGAAACTAAGCAAACTTATGCTATAACATGTATGCAACCTAGATCTTCCCTTAGCTTTACCAAAAATTGGATTTTTGTAGACCTAAAGGCCAAAGTCGTATCAGCCATAGCATAGGATGGCTCGGCTATGCTTGGGAACAAGGAGTATGGAGGCTTGTCTGAAAAGGTGAAGGTGTAGAGATGAAAAAGAGAGCTTTAAACAAGGTTTTTAGAAGTTAAAAATGATGAAAGCTTTAGGTTTCAAACTTTAAAATTTTCTATGGAAGCCTTGGGAAAGTTTTATGAAGCATGGAGGAAATGTTGCAAGGTATGAATCAAATAAAAATGAGAGAAATATTAGGAATTTTGCTTATATACTAAGTGCATGAACTAAATTACCATTTTAGCCTCATGGTACATACCCTCCACTACCATAATGCTATGTCACTAATATTTGTCCCCTCCTTGCCAACATGCAATTAATTAGCATTTGTACTTAATGTTTCGAGATGTTTTTATGGATGTGACAAATTATGACTTTTATTTATAAATCCTTAGGAAAATGTCACATCAACATTATATTAACTTAAGTATACATATTTTAGCACATTATATTACTAACCATACTAATGTATTTAATGCATAAATGTGTGTTTATGTTAATAAAATGTTTATAACTTATTTGATAACTTTTAGCCAATAAAAAATCGAAAATTTGAAAAACGAATTTTGGTCACATTTTCGAATTTTTTTTAAACTATATAATTTTGTAAACAAATTTTAAAAACTATTTCATCATCATTATTTACTATTTAAAAGGGTTATTTGAATATTTAAAATTAATTAAATATTCGCAAATCAAAGCAGTGAAATTTTGGATCGTCACACTCTCCTCCCATTAAAAGAATTTTGACCCCGAAATTTTAACATGGCTCTAAACCTAGAAAAAAACCAACCTAGGAATTCATAACACTACTCATTAGTCCATATGATGTGCATAGATCATTTCTACGAAAAAATCTGACTTGGTCACTCACTCGAATACATAGCTTTATTTCTGAACTAGTACCATGCACCTGACTTCCTAGTGTGGACTTTAATCAGGTTTCTTAATTAGGAACCTCTATCTTTCTTACATAGCCATAAAATATGATAGAAAACTTTTGGTTCCATATTAAGACCCCTCACCAAGGGTTCGTCGTAAAAAATCGAGTAATAAATCCTTATTTGGAATGGTGTAAAACAATTCAAGTCGTGTACTCGAATCTTGGATCGAGAACTATATGAGAAAGGGAAATGATCTATGTACAACCTAATTACTTATCTTATTGGTTCTTACTAACCAACTACTTTCTACCCTTCCCAAACTATTTATGAAAAATTTCACAAAATTTCAGCTTAGGTTCAAACACTTTAAATGGTACAACTTATTTATGAAACATTTTCATAAATCATTTTAATTTATTAACTTGTATTATACTGTAATTACCCGAAATTTTACCACCTTGATTTGTGAATATTTAATAAATTTTTAATACTAGAAAAATAGGTTTTATAATTAAAAAATAACTCTTTTAAATAATAACAAATGATGGTAAAATAGATTTGTAACGACCTAGGATTTTGCCACTTTGAAATAGGCAATTTAAATATATTTCATATAACTAATAAATAGATTTTTATTAGCAAATAAACCTATTTTAATTATCTAATAATGATGATAAAATAGTTTTCAAAATTTGTTTACCAATATAGATAGTTCAAATAAAAATAGAAAATGTGACCGAAGAACGTTTTTCGAAATTTCGACTTTTCGACATCCGAAAGTCATCGAGAATGTTGTGCACACTTGGTGCAACATGCACACATTTATAAATGTTAGGATTAGTATTAATTAAGCATACTTATATATATTAACTTATATATATATATTTATATCTAAGCATGGATGTGACAAATTATGTTACAAAAGGCATATATACATATAAACACACTTACATATATACAGATCATCTCCGTATATTTAGTACACACACATGGAAGCTCTAGCATGATTCAAAGCATGGAAAGGGGTAACGTGTACAAGTAAGGGAGAGGGGAGGTATGAGTTGCATGCATGTGTATATGTTTAATTCTTATCACTTTAAGTATTTTAATAAAATTCCTAAGCCTATATATACCTCCATCATTCCTACATCCTCTTCTTTGTTGAAACAGCCCGCAAATCCGTACCCCTTTGAGCTGACAATATTCTCCGTCAGTTCAACTCAAAGTGGTTGGAAATACAAACCGTTAGGGTTAAAGAAGAAGGAGGTAGAAGAAGAAAATAGAATCAACATCAGAATCTCACAATCGTAGTGGAACAATATATAATAGATAACAAATCGACCTTTACAAAAAAGAACTACAACTGTTTATACATTATATCATTAGAGTACAACACCAACAATAACACAAAAACTGGGTAGTTATAATAACTTGTCCCCACAACAAACTGACTATACAGCTTACACTGCACAGCGGAATATAAATCAGGTACGCGATATACGTCTCGCCATCCAGCTCGTCTCCTGAGCTCCACAACATCCGATCATGTATCTGTAATATCGGTCTGACCCCAACATTATAATAAATTAACACCCGATTCAGTCTGGAAAACCAGCGTGAGGAAAACACACCCAATTGAATTATTAAAGTTTTCAAAAATCCTTTGAAATCAAAGGTATCTTGTAAGACCACGCCACAAATAAACATGTCGGGTTTTTACCTTACGATAACCAAAACATTTTTATTAAAACCATCTGATATTATAATAGTGTCTATAGAAAGTAAAATAGAATCTAGCTGAAATGCTAGCATCTCACGTTCCGGCAATAGTTGGGCACAATCAAAACCGTACAGGCGCTTATTGGAGATTGGATTCCATACAATGGCAGGGCAACTGGGGTACCTCCCGTCATAGTACCTGGCCTAGATCAGAGTACCGAGGATCACGCCCGATCCCCTGCAACACAAGACCGGAGCTACCCCTAACTGGATAGTCCAAATAAGATCACCCCGCGGTTGGGATCAGCAACCGCCCACTAAGCCGAATAAAAATGGACATCTAGACAGGGATGACCTTACCCTAATTGATTGCTAGCCACTTAGCCTTGCTGCACCTCCCCTGTTTTAGCCATTCCCGGTTGATGAGGCTTGAGGCTATGCATTACCTTTTTAGAACACATTTCACTTAGAATGCTCATCGTCCTCTTGACGATGGTCTGATAGCATTCATCCATACAAGTTGCCCTGGGTCTGGACAAACCAAAACACCGTCTTCAACATCTTCACGGTCTTCATTCGCAAAACGTTCAAACCGGACCGAAGTGGTTTTCGGATAATTAAATCATATCCCGGTCTCTTCGACACGATCAACGCATTGGCCAATTTTGGTAGTCGGTTATTTAACTACCAATTCAAACAATCATTCACCAATCGTTTTATTTCCCCTGAAAATCACCAAGTCTTAATACTTCAGATTTTTAAATAATTTAAATCACTTTATCCAAAATATATACTTTAAAACATTTTAAATAAAACTACTTAAGTCACTTTATTCACAACAATAGTTATGAAATTCTATAATAATTTCAAAGTAAAAACTTAAGCCAAAACTACTTTTTAAATAAAAGTTATTTATATAAGTATAAGTATTTAGTAACTATCTTTTAAATCTTAATACTAGTCAAACCTTTAAAATAATTACTACTATAACTAACTTAGTAAATATTTACCTTTAAAATTTTAAAATAATTTAAATAATAAATTTTCCCTAGAAACATTCCTTTTAAAACAACTTTAAAACTTTTAACTTATACTTAAAAATCTTCTTTGAAAATATACTTGGCTCTTCATGAAATACACTTTCCATTTCAACATAGCACGTCTAATCATTTATAAATCCTTCTGGATTTATTCCAATTTAATTCACGTCCCAATCCTGTAAATTTTCTTTCCACTTTTAAAATTAAAACCACTATTTTATTTTTAAAACAAATACCATCTCCTTATAAATTCCCACCGTGAATTTATACTTTCAAATTTATCCACTGATAAATATTTCACTTTATTTATAAACCCAGTTTATAATCTCCATACCCTCATTTTCCTTTAAATCACAGTTTCCAAAACACTTAATCGATTTCCCAATCGATTCTCTGAATTAATTCCATTTAAAAATTTATTCTGATTTACCCAAATTAATCCAAATCCATTAATTCCATATTCACTCCTTTATTATGATTAAAACCTTATTTTAAAACTGAAAATATCCATTTCATCCTTTATTCGAAATTCCCCTTTTATTTTTCCCAACTCATTTTAAACTTGAAATTTTAAAATAAATTCTTTTATCTTTAAACAATATCACTTAAGTCGTCAAATTCTTTTATTCCTATTTGTACAAAATCTCCATTTTTTCCATATTCGGAATTTATTTAATAGGGTGTCAAAATCAAACTTTTTGTTCTTCTCCAAATTCATTTCTTCAATTTATCCAAATTCACTATAATTATTTTAATTAAAAATTTCCCTTTTTATTTTTCTTCAAGAATCCAATATTTATTATTTTTGACATCTTAATGTACCAAAATATATTCAACCAATCATAGCATTCATTATTTCAATTTCCAATATAACCAATATAATCTATCACAGATTATCAAATAAATCACATCACTGAATATGAAATAATTCAACATTTTAAGGAATCCAGTTGGATCCCTCCAACCTGTTTCCCCGCATCCACAGATGTTAGCACAATATAAAATACCAGTCCCACTTCGAGGTGGGATATCGCGATATATAGGGTCATCCGCTATATAATGCGGGAATATCAATCACTCCAATATATATATATACACACACACACACACACACTACTATACCTATAATATCATCCAATAGATAATTAATAAATTTATCAATCAAATCAGGCATCCAATAATTTAAATTTAACATTTAAATTTAAATTAGATCATTCAAGTGAGTGAGAAAATCTCACCTTTGTTTTCATTTGCAAATCCACTTCAATCTCGTGTCGGTTCTTGATTTTTGACCTTGTATACACATTGTACGGTCTATTAATATTTGAATTGATCGAACAATTAATTAGTATTTATAATTTAGTTAACTAATAATTTATTTTAAACTAATAATTTTTCCTTTAAAAAAACTTTTAGTAACTAAAATAATTAAATAAGTTTATTAAACAAATTGATCAATATAATACATTATTTAAAATAAACTAGTAGATTTAAAAATGTGTATATGTATTTTAAATTTATTTCTTTTCTTTGAAACTGCATAAACTAAAAAAATAACCTGTATAGATAAATTTATAAATTGTATAACAGGGTGTGTATATATATATATATCAACTACCATTGTACACTTTTAAAATTAACAGTAAGTGGATGTATATATTTTATATATCTTCTATTATATAACTTTTTTTCTAAATTTAAAAAAAAACAAAAACCGTTGTATACCTTCCCCACGAAACTGCAAAATCTACACCTTCGCAAACCCACACCAGGTTGCTCGAGTACCCCTATCTACTGTAGTAGTAACCTACGAATCCAAACCCTAGCCGAAATTGCAATACCCCTCACGCTAAGCTCTTCGATCATGCATCCTATATCACAGATCGCCTCGATGACTCACGTCGCACACGCTCCCACCCTACTGCTCACGGCCCCCAACCGCACGTTGATTCGACTGCTCACTCGCCCCTTACTTCCGCGCTTAACCTCCATTAAATCGCGATATGAATCACTTGCCTCTCGAGGGAAAAGTCGAGCCCATTCTTTTATACGAAGGAATTGATCTTCGCTAGCTTGAAGTTTGGGGAAGAAAACGGGGAAAGAGGAGTGTGCGATTCAAATGGGGACGAGGTTTTGAACTTGACTTTGAACGAGATGAAGGGGAAGATAGGCTTGCGAAAGTGGAATTTTAACTCGGCCATTCTTTTTTGAGAAATCGAACTGTCTTCGATTTCGATTTAAAACTTTCGTGAACGAAGTTAGGGTGAAGTCGGGTTTTATTATTTTTGAAGCTTTTTAGATTTTTTCTGTTGATTGAAATGAAGGACATGATTTTTAAAAAGAGTGAAATATGCCTTGCGTGTAGAGATAGTCTTGCTACAGTGACTGATAAGAGGGGAAAAAGTTTGGACGTGAAAGGAATTTTGTCCAGAATATAAATATAATTATATATATATATATATATTTTAAATTGTCTCGAAAAATGCAACTTAAAATCTTGACCTCCTATCGAGGCGTGCCGCCAAGCGTTGATAATGTTATACCCATATTCCGAACGCAATGGAAAAGGTTTCGAGTCCTAATTCGATCGTATGAAAAAGATAGCCTTTTGGACCTAGTTATTATATTGAATTTTCGATATAAATTTCAACGCGTTTACATACCGTACGATTACAAGACAACTCCAAACGCTATAACATTTGAAATACAATAATAATACATTATTACAGACCCAATGGAACTGGTTTCGTTGAATTCCGACACTATGCCTCGGAAGGCTATTTTTAAACGTTAATTTAAACGATATATTTTTAAAACTGAACAAATCACTTCCGAATTCAATTTTAAAGCTTCTATTATCTTCAGTATTATCAATATAAATTTTATAAGCCTTTAAATTATTTTTAACGAGCCTAAAAACCAAGATTTTATATTTACCCCAAATTTCCAATCATTTAATCCAATAATTTAATTACCCAATAAATAGTTATATTTGAAATTTCAATTAAAAGTTACTTTTAAATATTTTAAAATCAATTTAAATATTCCAATTTCAAATATCCAAAATTCCGGGTCGTTACATTCCTCCCCCCTTAAAAGAATTTCGTCCCCGAAATTACTAATTAAGAAGAATGGTTCACCACCCGTTAACTATTTCCAAAACCCAACAGTTTCAAACAACTTTCCAAAACAATCTTTTTATTAAAGACACACTCACTTCTACTAACTTCCCAATCTCACCCATAGGTTCCAAACAATATTACTTGCTTAACCATTCAAATTATAATTTGAAACCAAATTTTAAATTATCAAAATTTTCTCACAATTTTTCTAACTCCCTAAATTTTCGAAAAATTTCGCCAGCGTCTCCTTTGCACGGCTAGATATCAACAACTACAAAATGCCTCTACGGGCCCTAAATTTTCAAAAGAAAACAAAAGCCAAGTGGCTAGACCAGAAAATCATCAAATTTCATATGACAATTTAAACACATACCTTTTTGTCGAGCAATTCAAATTTATCTTCTGAAATCAAAAACACCAATTTTCCTTTGCTTTTAACACACCTGTATATCCTACTTAGCAATAATATCCAATTACAGAATCCAAAATCATTTTATTCACTTCCTTTTCAATATTTTCAATATTTTCTTTACTTAAGCCCGTATGATGCACATATATCATTCGTGCGCAATATCAAATTCGATCGCTCACTCGTTCACACAATTTCACTTCCGAACTAGTATCGTCCACCTGACTTCCTAGTGCGGACTCAGATCTGGTTTCTTGATCAAAAACCATCATTCTCCTTGCATAGCCATGTACTATGATAGAGAATTTCTAGAATCAACCAAAAATCCATATACAGGGTTCGCCGTTGAAAATCGAATGAAAAGTCCTAACACAGATCGATATAACTATCTCGAAATTCTATGCTCGAATCTGGATCAAACCGTTATGCGAATAAAATAATATACGTACCTCCCACGTATTTATCTCAATTGATTATTATTTATATCAATTTTCCTTTTATTCACATTTATTTTGATTTCCGTACACTTATTCACAATTATCCCATTTCACACTTTACTTAACCTTCATTCAATATTTACTTAGTAAATTTCTCAACTCCAGTTTTTCTTAAGAATTCCACCATTTCTTCTTAAGTCCAAGATAAATATTTTACACACTTAAATATTTATTTTCATCTTACCACTTTGGTTTATATCTACTTTCATTTAACTCAATTTTTTTTTAATTCCATTCTGAATTCAATTTACCTACCACTTTAAGATATTGAATTCTATCAACTGTCTTCCATTTATATATGATCCATATCATTATTTTAAATTAGTTCAATTTACTAGTTTATTTCCAAATCAAATTTAATATTGAACTCTATCCACCTAATCTCAAACTCATTCTTAATTAACCCTTTCTTTAAATTAGTTCCACTTACTAGTTATTCAAATATCAATGGATTTTATTTCCAAATTCTTATTATTTTTAGTCCACTTCGAACTAATTCTTCAACTTCATTTTACTTAACACAATTCAAATTGATTTCTAATATTGAATTTCAATTCCATTTACATACAATTTAAATTAGTTTGTTCATTACCACATTTATTTCCAACTTAATGAATTTTTATTTCAATGGCCATTTCATTTAGTCTACTTAGACTATTTCTTTAAATTCACTTTTACTTAACTAGATTCAATTACCTTCCAATTAAATTCAAATTTTAAACTTCTATAAGTTTTCCAACTTATTTATATTCCATTTACTAATCTCCTTTAATTTATTTCATTTAATTGGTTTACTTTCTAACTTATTTCATTTTCACACTTACTTTAATTTAACTCTTCTTCAAGTTAAATTTTATCTAAACAACTCCAATTTTTATAAGTTCCCAAACTCATTTATATTCCATACACATTTCAAACCAACTCCAGAGTCTTTAACAATCACTCGAGTATTCAAAAATCATTTTTAAAATCAATTATATCCAAAATCCTTTGGTATATCCAATTATCTCTTTGAATTTCAAAACCAAACCTAGTTTTGCAAGCAACTCCAATATAGAACATTTAGGTAGCAATTCCTCTCTTGGAAACTCGAAAATGAACATCGATGATGTTGCAGTCATCACCGAGGTTATTTTTTAGTGACCGTAGTGAGTTCTGTGCTTTACTTTCTTTTAAAAACATTTCAAATATTTTAAAATCCAAATCTCACCAGATTTCATATATAATTCAAAAATATTTCCGAATAATATCACTATTATTCCTCAAAAACCTTTGAAAATCATTTTCAAACCCAAAGGAAATTAATTTTCCAAATTTTCGAATTTCAAAACCTTCCAATCTTTATTCAAATATTTCTCTGGAATTTCAAGTTATAAATCCCATTTATAATCCACATTTCAAATCCCATTAATTTCCTTAACTTTGGTTATAACAATACTTTCTTATTTCAATTTCCATACAACAATGATAATAATTTAATATTATCACTTCCTAACAACCAAGCAACCATATACTTATAATAATTTATGAAAAAAAATTATTTCTTTTGCATATAAAAATAATTTGGGCAAAATTATTCCATTCACCCTATTTAAAACAATACCGGGTCGAATTGTTCTGTACAAGTGTTTAGAGATCCCTATCAATAACGTTAATTACTCGTATTGACTAGAATCCATAAGCCACTCAACAAACCAATCAACATAATATAAAACAATTTTATATTCACTAACAAATACGCGCTCATATCTATTAATACACTCAAACTCATTCTAGAGTACTACTAACTCTATCTTTAATGAGTAATCCCTACCAGAGCCAAGATTCTCGCTTAACCTTCAGCTCTGATACCAAGTGAAACAGCCCGCAAATCCGTACCCCTTTGAGCTGACAATATTCTCCGTCAGTTCAACTCAAAGTGGTCGGAAATACAAACCGTTAGGGTTAAAGAAGAAGGAGGCAGAAGAAGAAAATAGAATCAACATCAGAATCCCACAATCGCAGCGGAACAATATATAATAGATAACAAATTGACCTTTACACAAAAGAACTACAACTGTTTATACATTACATCATCACAGTATAACACCAACAATAACACAAAAACCGGGCAGTTATAATAACTTGTCCCCACAACAAACTGATTATACAGCTTACAATGCATAGCGGAATATAAATCAGGTACGCGATATACCTCTCGCCGTCCAGCTCATCTCCTGAGCTCCACAGCATCCTATCCTGTATCTGTAATACTCGGTCTGACCTGATCATTATAATAAAATAACACTTGAATCAGTCTGGAAAACCAGCGTGAGAAAAACACACCCAATTGAATTATTAAATTTTTCAAAAATCCTTTGAAATCAAAGGTATCTCATAAGACCACGCCACAATTAAACATGTCGGGTTTTTACCATACGATAACCAAAACATTTTTATTAAAACCGTCTGATATTATAATAGTGTCTATAGAAAGTAAAATAGAATCTAGCTGAAATGCTAGCATCTCACGTTCCAGCAATAGTTGGGCACAATCAAAACCGTACAGGCGCTTATTGGAGATTGGATTCCATACAATGGCAGGGCAACTGGGGTACCTCCCGTCATAGTACCTGGCCTAGATCAGAGTACCGAGGATCACGCCCGATCCCCTGCAACACAAGACCGGAGCTACCCCTAACTGGATAGTCCAAATAAGATCACCCCGCAGTTGGGATCAGCAACCGCCCACTAAGCCGAATAAAAATGGACATCTAGACAGGGATGACCTTACCCTAATTGGTTGCTAGCCACTTAGCCTTGCTGCACCTCCCCTATTTTAGCCATTCTCGGTTGATGAGGCTTGAGGCTATGCGTTACCTTTTTAGAACACATTTCACTTAGAATGCTCATCGTCCTCCTGACGATGGTCTGATAACATTCATCCATACAAGTTTCCCTGGGTCTGGACAAACCAAAACACCGTCTTCAACATCTTCATGGTCTTCATTTGCAAAACGTTCAAACCGGATCGAAGTGGTTTTCGGATAATTAAATCTGATCTCGGTCTCTTCGACACGATCAGTGCATTGGCCAATATTGGTAGTCGGTTATTTAACTACCAATTAAAACAATCATTCACCAATCATTTTATTTCCCCTGAAAATCACCAAGTCTTAATACTTTAGATTTTTAAATAATTTAAATCACTTTATCCAAAATATATACTTTAAAACATTTTAAATAAAACTACTTAAGTCACTTTATTCACAACAATAGTTATGAAATTCTATAATAATTTCAAAGTAAAAACTTAAGCCAAAACTACTTTTTAAATAAAAGTTATTTATATAAGTATAAGTATTTAGTAACTATCTTTTAAATCTTAATACTAGTCAAACCTTTAAAATAATTACTACTATAACTAACTTAGTAAATATTTACCTTTAAAATTTTAAAATAATTTAAATAATAAATTTTCCCTAGAAACATTCCTTTAAAACAACTTTAAAACTTTTAACTTATACTTAAAAATCTTCTTTGAAAATATACTTGGCTCTTCAGGAAATACACTTTCCATTTCAACAAAGCACGTCTAATCATTTATAAATCCTTCTCGATTTATTCCAATTTAATTTACGTCCCAATTCCATAAATTTTCTTTCCACTTTTAAAAATAAAACCACCTTTTTATTTTTAAAACAGATTACCATCTCCTTATAAATTCCCACCGTGAATTTATACTTTCAAATTTATCCACTGATAAATATTTCACTTTATTTATAAACTCGGTTTATAATCTCCGTACCCTCATTTTCCTTTAAATCACAGTTTCCAAAACACTTAATCGATTTCCCAATCGATTCTCTGAATTAATTCCATTTAAAAATTTATTCTGATTTACCCAAACTTAATCCAAATCCATTAATTCCATATTCACTCCTTTATTATGATTTAAAACCTTATTTTAAAACTGAAAATATCCATTTCATCCTTTATTCGAAATTCCCCTTTTATTTTTCCCAACTCATTTTAAATTTGAAATTTTAAAATAAATTCTTTTATCTTTAAACAATATCACTTAAGTCATCAAATTCTTTTATTCCTATTTATTCAAAATCTCCATTTTTTCCATATTCGGAATTTATTTAATAGGGTTTCAAAATCAAACTTTTTATTCTTCTCCAAATTCATTTCTTCAATTTATCCAAATTCACTATAATTATTTTAATTAAAAATTTCCCTTTTTATTTTTCTTCAAAAATCCAATCTTTATTATTTTTGACATCTTAAAGTACCAAAATATATTCAACCAATCATAGCATTCATTATTTCAATTCTAATATAACCAATATAATATATCACGGATTATCAAATAAATCACATCACTGAATATGAAATAATTCAACATTTTGAGGAATCCAGTTGGATCCCTCCAACCTGTTTCCCTGCATCCACAGTGTTAGCACAATATAAAATACCAATCCCACTTTGAGGTGGAATATCGCGGTAAATAGGGCCATCCGCAATTATGCGGGGCGCATAGGGTCTCATCTGATATATAATGTGGGAATATCAATCACTCCAATATATATATATACTACTATACCTATAATATCATCCAATAGATAATTAATAAATTTATCAATCAAATCAGGTATCCAATAATTTAAATTTAACATTTAAATTTAAATAAGATCATCCAAGTGAGTGAGAAAATCTCACCTTTGTTTTCGTTTGCAAATCCACTTCAATCTCGTGTCGGTTCTTGATTTTTGACCTAGTATACACATTGTACGGTTTATTAATATTAGAATTGATCGAACAATTAATAAGTATTTATAATTTAGTTAACTAATAATTTATTTTAAACTAATAATTTTTCCTTTAAAATTTTTTTTAGTAATTAAAATAATTAAATAATTTTATTAAACAAATTGATCACTATAATACATTATTTAAAATAAACTAGTAGATTAAAAAATGTGTATATGTATTTTAAATTTATTTCTTTTCTTTGAAACTGCATAAACTAAAAAAATAACCTGTATACGTCAATTTATAAATTTTATAACAGGGTGTATATATATATATCAATTACCATTGTACCTCTTTTAAAATTAATAGTAAGTGGATGTATATATTTTATATATCTTCTATTATATAACTTTTTTTCTAAATAAAAACAAAACAAAAACTGATGTATACCTTCCCCACGAAACTACAAAATCTACACCTTCATGAACCCACACCAGGTTGCTCGAGTACCCCTTTCTGCTGTAGTAGTAACCTACGAATCCAAACCCTAACCGAAATTGCAATACCCCTCACGCTAAGCTCTTTGATCATGCATCCCATATCACAGATCGCCTCGATGACTCACATTGCACATGCTCCCACCCTACTGCTCGCGGCCCCCAACCACACCTTGATTCGACTGCTCATCGTCCCTTACTGCCGCGCTTAACCTCCATTAAATCGCGATACGAATCGCTTGCCTCTCGAGGGAAAAGTCGAGCCCATTCTTTTATACGAAGGAATTGATCTTCGCTAGCTTGAAGTTTGGGGAAGAAAACGGGGAAAGAGGAGTGCGCGATTCAAACGGGGACGAGGTTTTGAACTTGACTTTGAACGAGATGAAGGGGAAGATAGGCTTGCGAAAGTGGAATTTTAACTCGGCCATTCATTTTTGAGAAATCGAACTGTCTTTGATTTGATTTAAAACTTTCGTGAACGAAGATAAGGGTGAAGTCGGATTTTATTATTTTTGAAGCTTTTTAAATTTTCTCTCTTGATTGAAATGAAGGACGTGATTTTTAAAAAGAGTGAAATATGCCTTGCGTGTAGAGATAGTCTTGCTACAGTGACTAATAAGAGGGGAAAAAGTTTGGACGTGAAAGGAATTTTGACCAATATATATATATATATATATATATATATATATTAAATTGTCTCGATAAATGCAAATTAAAATATTTTACCTCCTATCAAGGCATGCCGCCAGGCGTTCATAATGTTATACCCCTATTCCGAACGCAATGGAAAAGGTTTCGAGTCCTAATTCGATCGTATGAAAAAGATAGCTTTTTGGACCTAGTTATTATATTGAATTTTTGATATAAATTTCAACGCGTTTACATACCGTACGATCACACGACAACTCCAAACGCTATAAAATTTGAAATCCAATAATAATACATTATTACGGACCCAATGGAACTGGTTTCATCGAATTCCGAGACTATGCATCGGAAGGCTATTTTTAAACGTCAATTTAAACGATATATTTTTAAAACTGAACAAATCACTTCCGAATTCAATTTTAAAGCTTCTATTATCTTCAGTATTATCAATATAAATTATAAGCCTTTAAATTATTTTTAACAAGCCTAAAAACCAAGATTTCATATTTACCCCAAATTTCCAATCATTTAATCCAATAATTTAATTACACAATAAATTGTTATATTTGAAATTTCAATTAAAAATTACTTTTAAATATTTTAAAATCAATTTAAATATTCCAATTTCAAATATCCAAAATTCCAGGTCGTTACATTTGTTTTCATTTATATTCTCATGTCAAAATCTTCTTCTTATCTTCATGTATTTCCATGGATTCTATCTCTAAATTCCTAAGAGAAAAAGTTAGTAAAAACATTTCAAAACATAGCTTAAATCACTCTGTTTCAATCCCTAGATTCTTATCTTCAGAAAACAAAACCCTACACCCCAAAAACATCCAAGGGCTGTGCCCCTTTATTGTTAGGCCAAACCTAACGAACACAAGGCCAAGCCCATTTAGCCTCCAAGGGTCTACAACTTCACTTTGTTGAGCTAGGAGCAAGTGAGCTAGGTCGAGAGCAAGTTTAGTTTGATTTAGAAAAAGTTTGGTGAGTAAAGTTCATGTTTTTAAAAACTCAAGTTTCTAACTTTTTAAAGTTGTAAAATTTATGAGTTAAAATGTTTCTTATGTATGTAGTAATTTTATATGTTGTGTATGCATGCATATATGTTGATTTGGTGTTGATTGCTATGCCGAAGTTTGAGTAGGCAATAAATATTATACCTTGAATATTGGAAAAGTTATTTATGAAGTAATACTTTGTTTACGATGTGCTATGTTATGATCTGATATTATGTTTGAATGTTGTATTTTTTGTATGTGGGTTCATGACACAAAGGTTGCGATTCGCTAAACAAAAGCGACGTAAAATCTGTTTTTTGTAACGACCCGCCATTTTTGGACCATTCGCATCCATTATAAGTGTATAGGTAGACACTCATGCCGGAGTTGAATTGTTCAAAATACCGCGTTGTTAATTTAAATTGGCAAAACTGAACATATACAGTAAATAAAATAATCACAGATCACAGACACAGAGTAATAATTTGCAGCGGAAATAAAAGAGATAGTAGTTCATGAAGCTACTATATGAATATATAAAATACATCAGAGTTTACAATAGAAGAGTAATATGATACATCAGATACAAATCAGAATACATCACTGGAATCATCGAATACTGAAAGCAGAATAGATGGCTGGATCTCCAAGCAAGCTCCAACTTCAAAGGTGAGTCTCGAATACTGGTACACTCAGTCTGACCCGAGCGTAAAGCAAAACACAAGACACTCGAGTCAGGATTAACATTCTTATATTTATAAATCCAACTCAAGTGAAATAGCAATTGAAATACAAGTAACTCAAAGGATGTTTGGAATGATCATCCTTTAAGGATCCGTTAAACTATCTACTAGGTAGTAATGTACGCTAAGTAGATAATGTCTATCAGTAATATAAAGATATCAAAATAGCGTTAAGTCACGGCCCATTCCACCCTTAACACATTTTTATTCCCAAAAGCATATACAAGACCGTAGTTTCCCCAAAACCGGAAGTCACCAGAGGGCAATCCATATACTAAAGGTTAATAAATAAAAGAACGTTAATCGTGAGTGAGTGCTCACCTTTAAAGGTTAGAGAAGATAGACAACACAGCAAGCTATGATTTGAATCTCGAAATCGATCGATCCAACAAAATTCACAACGAAGTAAGTTGAACACGAATTTGCCGGATATAGCTGATAGATGTGAATTGATGAGAACAAATTAGAATCTGCTAGATGTAATAGGACAAAGAGTATATTATATCATTATTTTATTACTTTTAGTCAAGACAATTATTTAAATAGAGACACAAATTTTTAAAACAAAATCTACATAATATTTGGAAATCAATAAAATTTTAAAACGCAAACATATGTAAGGTCAAAACTGTATCCCTTAAAATAAAAAATAAAAAAGAAACTTCAGACACTAGTAGATATATAAGACTGTATTATATGTAACAGTGTACTATGAAAAATACTCCTACAAAATACCTTACAGTAAACAACGATATAAAATAAAACACTTGAGTATTTGCACATTTAAAGCAGATATTTGAACCCCAAACTTATACGTGCAGACTTTATATAAAAACGTATATATAAAAGAACAAATTTTACGTAACTTATATATATATATTCCCATTTCTTGTTTTATATAAAAGAATAGAAACAGCCTCAAAACTTAAAATGTAACATATATACGAATAAAATATTATTACAATATATAAAACTTACCCAGTAACCGAAAGTACTTCATGTAATAGGCTATACAACTTTATAAATCTCTATTCGTAAATGAGCTTATACAAAAGTTTAATTATATATAAACTACAGTAACCAAAAAAAATACAACAACAGATTACAAACAAATATTATATTGGTATACTAATGTATGTAGTAAATATATGCACATAAACTAAAATATACAGTAAACTAAAAATTCTGGAAACCAGTTTCAAAACACTATTACCTATTTAAACATAACACACGTTATCACCGAACAACACAAACCATATTTGGTTCAAACTAATAATTGAATATATTGTATATGTATACTTTAACACGGATATATAAATAGACTTTCTTTCCCACACTGAAAAACAGGAAAACAAACCAAATGTATGCAAACATATTACAATATACAACACACAATCTTAGTTTAGCGATGTATGTATGTAACTTCTATGCAAAATTTTAAGAAAAACAAGGTTTGACTTATGCAAACTAAATATACTCTGAAAACATGGGTAATATAACTTACATATTATTGTATAATAACAGAAGACTTATATAACTTGTATCCATTATAAACTTCTTTATATAACTGTAAAACTGAAAATATAACTATATATATAAATGACAAATGAGCAGATCGTAGACTCAAATATGCATGTAACAGGAAACAACTATTTCCTAAGTGTATAAATAAACCAAAATAATCTAAATTAAAAACCCACCTTGCTACAATATGTCATGCTGTATAAAAGAAGGAAGGAATCGGATGGTGAGATGTTGGCCAGAGGGCGGACCTGGGTAGGCGGCTGTGGACGAAAGAGAAGGTGAGGCTCGGCGTAGTGTGTCCGAGGTCGCGTGTTTTGTTGGTTCGGGATCTGGAAGTGGGCTCGGCCTGGCCAGAGGGAGGGAAGCCAAGGTGGCCGGTCAAGATGGTGTTGGCATGATGGAGGTGGAGTCGAAGTGGTGGCAGGCGAATGATTTTGAGGCCGGACTGGGAAGAATGGCTGCAAGGCGTGAGCACGTGGGAAGCGTTCTCGGAAAGGCATGCCATGGTTTCCAGGTGGAAGCTTTGGAGATGGTGGCAGCGTGCTTGACTGTGGTAGGGAAAGAGGAGCACGACAGGTAAGGCCGGGTTGCTTTGGATGTTCGATAGGGAAGGAGCCAGAGTGTTTCGGTGGATCTGGAAGAATGGGTTATTGGAAATTTTCATGTATTATTTTCAAACGAAGAAGACTAAAGAATTTTGACGGTAGAGAAATGAACAACGTGACATAGGGAATAGAAAAGGTAATATTGGAAACGGCAATTGAAATAAGAGCTCAGGCATTGATTCCAAAATTTATTGATACCTAGGAATAAGAAAAGTCTATGCGTGAATAAAATGATAGCAAACGGCTGTTTATTTTTCTCCTCAACCGTTGTAAACTTAAGTGGACGCACATATCAAAATCAGATGTTAAACGGATACCGATACATTGGATCGTTACGCTTCTTTCATTGCGTACCGGACCTTAAACATAGAGTTGAATATACCGTCGAGAACAACGCGGTGAGATGATCACAGCGGTGTACAGATATTGGTAGTACGATCGGATTATAAAAATTCGAATTTTCTACTAGCGGAAAATGCAGCAAAAACGAAGAAAAATAAGATCGACGGAGCTAAAGATGTCCGAATTTGGAAAAACGACAAACTGACATCTTGCTCAGAAGATGGTTTAGAATTTTTCTATGTAAAAATATTTAGGTTTCGGAAACATTTTATTTCATCGCTTTTTAACTGATTAAATTGAAGTTAATTTACGCGTGAAATAAACTTTCATATTTTCGGACGAAAATTTACCAGTTGCTATGTTTAACTAGACGTATTCCAAATATTAAATTTTTATTTCAAAATTTTATCATTTAAAATTTCACAAAATTTCAGTTAAATTCGTTACTAATACCGGTTAAATTTTTACGGGTTGTTACACTCTCCCCCACTCAAAACTTTTCGTCCTCGAAAAGGAACGAGGTAGGAGAATAGAAACAACCAGAAAGAAAAATAGATTTGAAATACAAAATAACAATTAATTTAAACCATATAAATTCAAATTTAAATTAATTGATATTCAATAATTGATTTAATCCATTTGATTTCACTAAAATCAATCTCAACTATTTCTAAATTCATTATCTTATTATCCCATTTTCTTCAATTTACAATTTCTAAAACCATAAATTTGAATAATCTTTTATTATAATCATATTTTATTTTCAACAATTTAAATTCTTCTTTATTCCAAATTTTTGTTAAATTTATTCTACTTAATATATCTAATCACATATATTTAACCCATATAAATTAATTTAAACCATAAAAGTTTCGATTTAAATTAATTTATATTTACTAATTGCTTTCAAATTCAAGGTATTTTCATATGTTGATCAAATTTCAATTTATTAATTCTTTCAAAACAAATTTATTAATTCTTTCAAAACAAATTTATTTCATTATTAACTGAGTTTACTTATTATCCTATCTAACTCTATTAACATCTTTATAATCAAAATTTAGTGTATAACATTTATTATAAACACTCAAATTTTATTTATAAATTCAATTTATCCTATATATTATCCAATTACATATTCAACTTCTGAATGATTTAGGTAAGTTGTATTAGAATGCAGTTGAACAATATACAAATAAAATTTTCCCAATTCAATTATTCAAGTTTAAATATTTATTCCAAATTTTTGTTTTATTTATAATTAAAATCATCCTTTAACAAAATTTAAGAATTAGATTTCCAATTAACTTTAAACAACTTAGAGATATATATATATATAATATATTTATATCAAATCAAATTAAATTTTAAAATAAGATACCTATATATATGTAAATCAAAATATACTAAAAAATTCAAATCAAAATATTTTTCAAAACAAACCGTAACAAAGCTACAGAATAGTATCTCCACTTCGAAACTCGAAAATGAACGTTGATGATGCGGCCGCCATCACCGAAATTATTTTCCAGCGACAAAGAGAAGAGCACTGATTTCAACATTTTAAAATTCTTTGAAAACGGTTTCTATTTGAAAATACCTTCAATAATATACATTTTAAAAATTTAAAAACCAAAGCTTGAAATCATTGGAAATTAAATTCTCAAATTCCAAATGTTAAATTCATTTAAGTTTCAAATCAGTTTATAACCCATGTTTAAAATTCATTTATAGAACAATAAGTGATAATCAATTATTATCATTTCAACAACCAATTTAATTAACTTATTAAATTCCAGAAAATTTAGTTATTTTTACAATATAATCAAACAAATTTGAAAACAATATTGTGTCAGTTTGCTCTGCTCAAGTGTTTTGGAAATCCTATCGATAGCGTTGATCAGACGAATCGATCGAAAACCCAAATCAACATTAGCAACTCAAACAACGCAATATATAAACATTTTTAATATAAATTTACAAATACACTTCCTCGCTCGACGATACAAGAAAGGATTCAAAGCAAGGATAGAGATTTAAATTTGATGGACTCAAATCAAAGAGAATTCTGATTCGAAGACAAATTCGAAAGAAAAGATAAGATGATTCAAGAACAAAATCGAGAGATGGGTAAGTTTATTTAATTCACGGGCAATCTTAACCGGGTCGTCCGTAACTTCAAGAATAAAATCGATGCTGAATTTCGAGGTAAATCGACATTCGATCTCAAGAAATAAAATTCAAGTATAGCAGGAGATATATAGCATCGTAAACCGAGGATATAGAAATCTTCGGTAAATCAATGCCTATTGTAAAGGAGTTTTGCTCCTTTACGAATCATTCTAAGATTGGCGAGACCGCCGATCTATTATAGATAACATTCAGAATGGAGTTATGGGTGCTCCATGATTAAAAGAAGACGAATAGTGAAGGACACGAATGAATTTCGGAACCGAGGGGAACGTTCCAAAATTTCAAAGGAATCGAGTCAAAAGGAAAAGATTGAAACTCGAATGAGAGTGATTCCGTAAATACATTTACCCTATATGCTTAGTTTTTCCTAGAGCTACCAAAGCTCTGATACCAACTTTAACGACCCGCCATTTTTGGACCATTCGCATCCATTATAAGTGTATAGGTAGACACTCATGCCGGAGTTGAATTGTTCAAAATACCGCGTTGTTAATTTAAATTGGCAAAACTGAACATATACAGTAAATAAAATAATCACAGATCACAGACACAGAGTAATAATTTGCAGCGGAAATAAAAGAGATAGTAGTTCATGAAGCTACTATATGAATATATAAAATACACCAGAGTTTACAATAGAAGAGTAATATGATACATCAGATACAAATCAGAATACATCACTGGAATCATCGAATACTGAAAGCAGAATAGATGGCTGGATCTCCAAGCAAGCTCCAACTTCAAAGGTGAGTCTCGAATACTGGTACACTCAGTCTGACCCGAGCATAAAGCAAAACACAAGACACTCGAGTCAGGATTAACATTCTTATATTTATAAATCCAACTCAAGTGAAATAGCAATTGAAATACAAGTAACTCAAAGGATGTTTGGAATGATCATCCTTTAAGGATCCGTTAAACTATCTACTAGGTAGTAATGTACGCTAAGTAGATAATGTCTCTCAGTAATATAAAGATATCAAAATAGCGTTAAGTCATGGCCCATTCCACCCTTAACACATTTTTATTCCCAAAAGCATATACAAGACCGTAGTTTCCCCAAAACCGGAAGTCACCAGAGGGCAATCCATATACTAAAGGTACAAATCAAAATCGTAGTGGTCGCGTATAAATGGAATACAAGTATGACAAGGCACATGAGGCAATACCCAAGGTAGTGATACTACCGTTCGCCTGATCCGGACTGGTGAGAACGCAACGCCGCAGCGCCCGCAACACCGTGAAACAACACTCCCAATTTCAAGGGTGCACCAATCGATAACAAGTATAAGTAGTTCGAAGAAGTGTGTCCACTTGAGGTAGCTAATCCTCCATTGGCCCGGCACAGCTCCTGTTTTAGTCATTTCCAATTTGACACAAGTGTCAAGGCTATCCATTATCGTTCTCTTTCTTCAGTCATCAACGTACATCATTCCAACCACTTCATTCTGGATCATCACTCCGCGTATAGTTATTAAAGTGGTTTTCGGTTTAGATAGAGAGTATATCCATTACCGATCCCGGTCTCTTTAATAACTTACGTAATTATTACACCGATTGGTCGTTTATATATTTCAAAAACCAAATCAATTTAATTTCAAATAGAATTCGTAAATCAACATTTCATTTGTCTTTCAAAAACGATTTCCATAATTACGTTTCAAAACTTCCAAATTACCATTTCAAAATCTTATAATACAATTTCGATTTCTATTTCAAAACAAATCAAATATTGATTCAAGTTCATATATCAGTTTCATTCCGAAATCATTTACATTAACTTAATGTACCATCAAATCAATTTTAAATTCATTTATCGATTTCATTTAATATTCGTTAAGCAAATTTGTCATTCAAAACAATTTCTATTAAATTTCCAAATCATTAAATCAATTTCTTAAGTTCAACTTCATTAAATCAAAACTTACAATTTTGAATTTTATTAAATTCGTCAAATCAATTCTTTCAATTACAAGTCTTACATTAATTCCAAAATGTCACAGTTTCATTTCTTGTTAAAGAAATTCAATTTCACTTATTTACTTTCTTAAATAATTTCCAAAACTTACTTAATAAAGAAAACTCAATTTCAATTATTTACGAAGTAAAATTCACTTATTCAAAAGTTCAAATTTTCTTATTAAAGAATTTCAATTCAATTTAATCATTAAATAATTCAATCTTATTAATTATTAAATAATTCAAAACTTAATAATTTCAAAGTTTAATAATTTCAACTTAATTATAATTTCAAACTTGATTATTAAATCATTTCAAAGTTTAATAATTTCAAGCTTAATTCAATAATTTCTCAAATTAAACAACATTCTTACATCAATTACATTGTTAATATTTTATTTCGTATTTTTAAATATTAACATTTTCCTTTTGTTAAATTCAAATTTCAACTTCATTTCAAAACTATATTATTTATTCAAATAAAATCTTCAATTTATTTTTAAATCAAATTATTGACCAATCGGGTTTTATTTAATTTTCTATCCTAGGTCAAAGTTCAATTTGGGTATTTATCATTTCAACCCGATTCCAATTCAATTAAAAATCAAAACATAGCAAAGGGAACTTGCAGTGTGATAACTGGGATGGTGTCAAAGTAAATAAACAAGCAATAACAACAATCAATATCAATCCAATAATCAATTCAAATGATCCCGAAATAATCGTATTAATTCACATTGTTATTTGTACGAATTAATATAATTATTTCTAGAATCTACACTATCATTTCATGTAGATTAAAGATTACTACATTACGGTATTCACTTGTCATCTATTTACAATTTCATACATCATCAATTTAACAACATACATTCAGTGGTTCACAGTGTAATTAAACAAATCCTACGTGTCAATAAATTCAACAGTTAAAGTGGGTCATATTATACAAATGTCAGTTAATCAAATTTAACAATTAACTATCCTATATCAAGTTCAATTGCATACTATTTATCATTTTAATATTTACAATTTAACGTCCAATATAAACATCAACAATCAATCAATTATCAGCCAAACTGTATTATCATCGCATAAATAATTAACAGATAATGGTGTCAGATGTCACAGGTGAACTGATACAGGCAATAGCATATATAACAGTGTAATTAACTAACAGCAGCATATTTCAATTGTCGTTTCAATTGAAATCAAATTTAATAAATAAAAGAACGTTAATCGTGAGTGAGTGCTCACCTTTAAAGGTTAGAGAAGATAGACAACACAGCAAGCTATGATTTGAATCTCGAAATCGATCGATCCAACAAAATTCACAACGAAGTAGGTTGAACACGAATTTGCCGGATATAGCTGATAGATGTGAATTGATGAGAACAAATTAGAATCTGCTAGATGTAATAGGACAAAGAGTATATTATATCATTATTTTATTACTTTTAGTCAAGACAATTATTTAAATAGAGACACAAATTTTTAAAACAAAATCTACATAATATTTGGAAATCAATAAAATTTTAAAACGCAAACATATGTAAGGTCAAAACTATATCCCTTAAAATAAAAAAAAATAAAAAAAAAGAAACTTCAGACACTAGTAGATATATTGTTTGTACCAAAAATGGGCACAACACTCTTCGGAAGTTTTTTGAAGAGATAAAAGTGAAGAATGAAAATTAAAACTGTGGATTATCTAACAAAAACTCCAAATAATCAGAAAGTAAATTGCAAAGACAAGCGATTTAGAGTGGTTCGGCGTTTTGCCTACGTCCACTATGAAGTTTGATGATTTTATTGCTCGATACTTGAAGGTTACAGTAGTTTGTAATGTAATACAACTGAATTTATATGCTAAGTGTCAATCTAAAGCAGCGGCGGTGTTTTGGAGTAGATCTGGCAGAATCTGGGCGCTCTTCAGTACTTAGAATTCTCCGACCCCTTTTCTGAATGACCAGGGGCTCTATTTATAGGTGTAGGAGGCTGATATTTCGCCTAAAATGAGGGGAGACCAGTTCTGGTACGTCAGGGGGCCCACATGGCCGAAATCTGGAGACCCGGGCCCACTTTGGGATCGATTCGACCCTTGGTTCGAATTGATCATGAAATCATCCAATCGAGCTGAAATTTGGTGTGGACATTCCTCATCATGTGTTTAAGCTTCTGTGAAAATTTCATGGCATTTGGACTTGTAGAACTCGAGATATGATCGATTCAATGTTGCATTTCTGGAGAACAGGGATACTTCGAATCGATCTTAGTTCGAATCGATTCGGTCGACTCGATGCTTGCTGCGACGTGGCGTGTGTCTCTCGCCTCGATCCGTTTTGTACTCCGGTTTGACTGGGTTGAATCCATGGCTTGGATTCGAGGTGTTGGATTCGAAGGTTCTCTTCCTTTGAATCGATGAAAATGGTGCTCGTTCGAATCGATCTAGACTTGTAGCTATAGACCGATTCGAAGTTGTCTTGGCCTAGGGATTCGAATGCAAAGACTCCACTTGCATGGATTCGAAGGATCCTTCCTTCGATGGATTCGAACTATGGTGTATGCGAGGATGGACTCGAACTTAAGGCATATGAGGACTTGCTTGATGGAGTCGAAGGCGGTGAATGCTCCAATGGATTCGAAGCTATCGGTTTCGCCTGATGGAGTCGAAGCAATTCTCCTTTGACCGATTCGAACCAGCCTCTTTCTCATGGATACGAGGCAATGCTTGTCTGGTGGATTCGAACATAGGCTCCGCCTATGGATTCGAACTAAGGATATTCTTCTCCATCTTTTGTCGACAATATTTCGAGCATACGAACTCGGATTGACTTGAAACTTGGATCGTTGGTTCCCACGACTTTGCTTGACGTGCCTTATCAATTGCAGCCTGATCCGGACTTGAACAAATTTCAGCGATATCCATAGCGATCCTTGCGTGTAACCGATTTCCGAGATGATCTGTCACCGGTATCTAGTCAAGTCCTTGGTGTCACGGCCTTGCCAAAAGGCGGGATAACATTTGCCCCCCAAAGTACGTCTTGTGTGAACATGACGTGCTTTGATAAGTTGTAATCTCTCACTGGACGGTTATGACATGCTTTACCGAAATTTGCGTTCTGTATCGCAGTAATCGACCGTCGTATAATTGTGACTGGCTGCTAGGTTCTTGAGTCATGACGAGATGAACAATTGATTCCTGTAAACGATAAAGACCAAACATTAGTCAGAAATACATGCATACGTGTATTATCTTGACTTTGGTTAATGTTGCGTGATCGCAAGTCGTTGTCAGTTCGGTTTGCTATCGAAATCTGCATCGGTCCTCTCCTGAACCAGTTTGAGACTCGAGTTAAAACATCGCTTTTGTGATTGCCTATGATCATCCTCTTGTATTGATCCTCTCCTGAATCGGTACAAGAGTGGACAAGCAATTTTTCATATGGAAACGATTCGTCTATTTGACCGGTGGTATTTGATGGATTCGAAGCTATGTTTCTTGATCCGCTTCGAGTTAAGGGTTTCGAAGTGGGTACTTTGAATCGATGGTTCTCCGAATCAATACTGCGTGGATTCGAAGTTCTCTGAGTTGGTGGAGTCGAAGTCGCGAGTGCTCGAATCGATGTCTTTTCGAAACGATGGTTCGTGGGGTTTGTGCTTCGAGTCGATGTTGCCTCGTATCGATGTTGCTGAAATGGATTCGATGTTGTAAAGGATTCGAAACCGGATGGATTCGAACTAATGGATGGATTCGAACTGGTGGAACTACTCTGTGTCGTGATGGATTCGAACTAGTGGTCACACTGGATTCGAACATGCCGCAACGAATTGATTCGATTCGATTTCCTCACCTGTAGAAGCCGGTCAGGTATACCGGGAGGCGAATCGCCACTGAGTTGTTATAAATACCGGGGTCCTATTCACTTTTCACTTTTCACCATTGCTTCAGTTTCTCTGCGTCTTCGAATCGATCTAGCACTCGCGTGAATCGAAGCCATCTGCCCTTCTTTGAATCGCAACAATCCTTTCTAGTTTCATCTCGTATTTAGGTAGGCGATTCGACTAAATACTTTAAGCTTCGGGCTTCGATGTAATTCCCTTTGCTTACGTTCGTATTGATCTGGATGGAATCGAGTCCAGGGATGAAAAAAGAAACGACTTCCTCGCATCGATCTTGGATGGTGGTTTTCGAATCGATCTCAGATAACCAAATTTTTTGTGGCGTTCGCATCGATCTGTGGAGGTATGTTGATCGAATCGATCGTTGGTGGTGAATCGATCGTATCGATTCGAAGCGACCGATACGAGGAGTTGTGGTATACTTACCTACGATCGATTCAAAGATTATACTACCATGATCGATACGAAGCTTCGTCCATTCGACACACGATTTTTCCAGAGATCGATTCGAAGGATAAACCACCTCAGCCTGAACTGCATCGATTCAGATTGTATCGGTTCGAATCGCCTTGACTCGAGTTCGTATCGATTCGAACCTGTACCGATTCGAAGGCCTACCTTTAAGATCGATTCGAAGCTGTATGGACTCGAAACTTAATCTTTACGAACGAGCTTCCATGGATACGAGAACTTCACATGATTATTGGCATGACTCCGACGAGCTTCATCTTTGCATATTCGGACTAAATTTTTGTTGTGCATATTTGACTGCCCCTCAAAGCTCGTCGATGGAACTGTAACTTTGAAAAAATTAACCTGAACTAATCAATCATGGATTCTGAATAACATGTTTTAATACGGTCAGCAATGACGGTCGCTCTAATTAGCTTCATAATTTCTGAAGCTTGCATCTTGTTCTCAGTTTTGTTGAATCTGTTAAGTAACGCAGCACTTGCACTGCACGACACGTTCATACACACTACACCGGGGTATGCACGGGCTGTTTATGAACTTAACGTTGCTTTCTGATGAGTTAGCTAATTATGGAATCTTCGAGCTCCCAACAACAAGAGGTACAGAGCTCGACTCCTCCGGTGCTTGAGATTCCTGACATCCCTGCCGATGTAATCGATCTGGCTCCAGATGAATTGCCAGAGGCTATATTTATTAAGGACCCTGTTGATTCGGTTCAGTCTAACATCTCTGAATCCTTATTGGGACGGATATGCTTAAAGCATAACATATCTCTAGGTGACGTATTATTGCCCAGTGCCACTGATAGACCGCACAATCCTCCTGAAGGATATACAGCATTCTACCGTCATGCTTGTGCGGCCGGAACTCTTCCTCCTTTCAATCAATATATCAGAGGGATGCTATCATATTTAGGAATCGCTCCTTCACAACTTCATCCCAACGGGCACGCGTTGCTGAACAGTGCCTTTGTCATATTTATGGACTGTCTCTTTCGCCCGCCGAGGCCCTCCGAGATCAGACACATATTTAACTTCAAGAGTAGGGGTGATAGCCCGTCTTTTACATTTTTGGAGGCAGTTAGGAATTGCCAAGTTGTAGTTGGAGCTTGGACTCGACTGAGTTATTTCAAGAACGAGTGGTTATACGTTCGGTGCCCTCCGGGTTTCGCTAGGCGATGGTTGTCTAGACGTAAGCGCCTTAACCTGTTTTCTTGACCAATAGCTCTTCGGTGTTAAAATTGACATTTCATTCCTTTTACAGCTATTATCTCCAGGCCCGATGGAGGGCGTTTCAAGGGTATCGTCCGGAGTCTTCAAGAAGTCCCAAGCGAGTTGAGGCATATTGATTCGGTGCTGAACGATTACAACTTAAGAGTTCTTGGTTTGATCGACATCAATCAAAGCATAGTCGTTGAGGGATTTGCAAAGCCCGCCTCCAAGAAGGAAGATAAGAAGAAACCCAAGAAGAGAAAAGCGAAGAAGTCACTCGGGATCAAAATAATCGAGGCGAGTGACGAAGAAAGAACCCATACGGATTCAGAGCCCATGGCTGACCTCTCGGGAAACTTGGAGGAGTTGGGAGAAAAACGGAAAGGCAAGGCCGCCGTTTCCAAAAAACTTAAGTCCAAGGGGGGAAAATCCGTAGATGTGTTTCTTCCCGCTTCCGGAGTCATGATTTCTGATGCCGCCCCTTCTCATTCGAGAGATTCTTTCAAAGGGCTTGACGATATTCCTATCCCAGATTATATATCGATTTCTCATAACCTGGGTTGGAGGAATTTCAAGATGTTCTAAACATGAACGAGCCCTTTCCTTTAAGTGCGGTCAACACTTCCGGTCGGTTTGGGGGTTTACACATTTACACACACTTCCACAGCACTTCATGACTTTTGCATAGTAAACATTGCTTTATGGGATCCTAATCCGTAATTCTTTCTTATCGCAGGTGAGATGTCAGGACGTGGCTCTACTCTGGATAGGCTTCGGAATGTGCGCCAATCTTCCCCATTTTACGATTACCGCAGGAGAGAAACAGATAGGGATCATGGGCGTAGCTATTCAAGCCAAGAACGTTATGATAGAGACAGAGATTACTCGTGTGGCCGTTCTGGCTATGATTATTCTGACAGAGACCGGGGATACCAGTATCGACCCCGATCTCGCTCTCCTCCGCCTCCCAGGGCCCCAGTAGACCTCCCAGGGCCATCTCATCAACAGCTACTGCCTTCTCAATCTTCTCGGCCTGATGCTCAGCGGCCAAGAATGGAACCGACAGCAGCCGCTATAATTGAACAAGCTCCGGCTGAGTTGACGAGTGAAGGGGCCGCTAAACTCGCCCAAATGAAAAATGACTACCCTGAAATTTTCATGGATGGCTACATCTTCCCTCCTAACTTTAAAAGAATTCCTCCGGACGCTGAGACCACTGCTCATAGTTATATCCAGGACTTCTACGCTCAGTATAAGGAGTGGTACAAGGCAGCCGTGAAGGCTTCTAGAGTAGCTTTTGACCGGGCGAAGACCATTGCTGAACGTGATGCTGACATTGTAAAACAGAAACGCATCATTCAGGTCCTTCAATCTGAAGTGGAGACGTCCCGGAAGTCAGAGCTTGAAACACTTCAGAAACATGAAGATGTCGTGGCCAAACTGGCGAGGATGCAGCAGGAACACTGTGCCACGGTGGAAGAGATGGGCCACCGCAACACCACCATTGCAGCTGAGCGAGACTTAGCCGTTAAAGAGCTGAATGAGCTCAAGGCCAAATTCACTGAAATGGTGAAGGAGAAGGATGATGCCAACGCCACTGCTCAAGAGGCTTGCGACCAAGCAGTATCTCTCAGGACCGAACTTGCTGCGGCGGCGGTCAAGGCTAAGTCTGCGGAAGCAGAAATTCAGGAAAAGATCTTGGAGGAGAGGTCTAGGCTAGACGCTGAGTTTGACGATCTCTTAGTCACGTATAACGCTAATGTGCTGGAACACAGAAATTTAGCATGGCTGGGAGATGACTCCATGATCTTGTACAATGCCTGGACCCGGCTGGTGAATGAGAAAAGAGCAGCGCATCCAGATGAGACACTTGACGACTTTGAACTGGAGATGCGTTTACTCACCGAGGATGAGAGGAAGATCCTTCATGAGGCGGTGATCTCTATGGCGAAAGAAAAGCTTGGCGTTCAATCTCTAGAGACAGGCGAAGGCTCGGGGATCGCGCATCACGGGACAAGTGTTGGAGCTGTAATTCCAACATTGCCCGAAACCACTGGTGCGGTAGATCCCCAGTCTGTTCCCGCCTATAATCCCGACCAACCATTATTATCTTCTGCCGAGGATTCTGCCCACGTTTCGATCCAGACCAAGGAAGGTATTTGAACGCTTCTCGTAGTTTAGTCGTGAAGAACCTTAAGCAACACACTTGGCTAACAACCTTCGTTTTGTCGCATTTCAGTGACTGAAGTTATTGTTTCTGCGCCCCTTGCTCTATCAGTTCCTCATCAAACACAAGGGGTTGTTTTTTCTGAAGCCATCACGACTTCTACTTTGATTGGCGAGGAGGGAGATGCAAATATGTTTTCTTTCAACGCTCAAATGATTGAGGAGCTTCTCAATGAACCCATCGATCCCTCTGCCAACCCGTCCGATGCTGTGAGTGGGGCTGCTCCGGCCGTTAGTTCATCTATGCCAGCTATTGGCACATCCGATGCGGCCCAAGTATCTCATGAGGACGACATTATTGCTGAGATTGATGCCGAGATGGCAGCAGGGAATGCCGGTATGAATCCCCCCGGGCCTGCCCCGTTAATGGTGATTTTACCGGGCGGTACCGTAGTGATCGAAACTGCTCCTGTCCCTCCTCCTGCTACTACTCCTATGCCTCCAGCTCGACCTCCTAGAAGAATTTCCGTCGCCTCCAGTTCTGAGGAAGACGTTGACATTATATCGCTGCCGGGGAGCAAGCCTGAAAAGAGTAAGCGGTTGAGGAGAAAATCAGGCAACGGATCTGGTGGGGCTACCCCGAAGAAGAAGATAAGGAAGAAAAAAGATTGAACTCTTTCTTTAAATCTTTGTTGTGTAGGGTAGCATTTTGTTGATTTCTCTATAGCCGTGTATAGATGTGGATTCGGCTCCCACTAGCAGAATTTTCTTTAAACACTTTGTAATCAGATTCTTTTTGTTGATAGTGGAAATGAAAATTTATTCCCTTTTGTCTTCAACTTGTTACATGTTATGGTTCTGCCCCCAGTATTGGGAATAAGTGTGGAGTTGACGTATGTTTATACCCCGTCTCACGCTCTGGGAGTACGGGGTTAAATGAAGGTTTATACTCCGCCTCGCACTCTGGGAGTACGGAGTTACGTTAATGTTTATACTCCGCCTCGCACTCTGGGAGTACGGAGTTAGAAAAACGTTTGTACCCAGCTCGCGCTCTCGGAGTATTCTGGGGTTTTGTAAATGTTTATACTCCGCCTCGCACTCTGGGAGTACGGAGTTTAGAAAATGTTTATACTCCACCTCGCACTCTGGGAGCACGGAGTTTAGTAAAATGTTTATACTCCGCCTCGCACTCTGGGAGTACGGAGTTTAGGAATGTTTATACTCCGCCTCGCACTCTGGGAGTACGGAGTTAAGCAAAAAGTTTGTACCCAGCTCGCACTCTCGAAGTACTCTGGGATTTTAGGAAAATGTTTATACTCCGCCTCGCACTCTGGGAGTACGGAGTTAAGTTAATGTTTATACTCCGCCTCGCACTCTGGGAGCACGGAGTTTTAGTAAAATTTTTATACACCGCCTCGCGCTCTGGGAGTACGGAGTTAAATGAAGGGTTGTCGTGTATCAACCCATTTCTTGGCCTGATGTGATGGCTTGCCCCCGAGCTCGGGTTTCATTTAGTGAGTGGTTTGATTGCTTCACAGCCACTCCCTACTTGAATAAATTCCACTGTGTGATGGAACTTAGCTCTTCGTGCATCGTGATGTTGTACATTGTATTTAATGAATCACAGCTCTGGCTCGAAGAGATGACATTTTATTGCTGAAATAAGAAAATATGGCCAATCAGTTGCCTTATTACAAATTCTAATTTCGAAATGCAAAAGTAAATTGCTGAATAAAAAACACAATGAAATAAATAAAGCCTGTCATATGTAGTAGCGACGGAGACTCTCGCTGTTCCAGGCTCTTGGTAAAACTAGACCGTCCACGGTTGATAGTTTGAATATGCCATCCCCAAGTCTTTGTGTAATCACGTACGGCCCTTCCCAATTTGGTTTCATGTGTGAAGGAACCGGGTAGATTCTCTTGAGGACAAGATCACCGAGTTCAAAGGTTCGGGGGCGAACTTTGGTGTTATATAACCGGGCGACCCGACTTCGGTATGCAGCCGCTCTCAAATCAGCTTCTTCTCGTTTCTCGTCCAACAGATCCAAAGATTCAGCGAGTAATATAGCGTTTGTTTTTGGATCGTAATAAGTTACGCGGTGAGAAAATACTTCTGTCTCAACTGGAATAACGGCCTCCGAGCCACAGGATAAGGAAAATGGGGTGTGTCTAGTTGCGGTCTTGTGAGTTGTTCGATAAGCCCATAACGCCATAGGGAGTTCATCGACCCATTTACCCCCAGCCTTTTCCAGTCGTTTCTTTAAGATGGATTTGATAACTTTGTTAACAGCTTCGACCTGACCGTTTGCTTGTGGATGTGCGACTGCAGAGAACTTTTTATGAATATGAAATCGTTAGCAGAAATTCTTGAACTCCGAACTTTCGAATTGGGTCCCATTATCGGTGATGATGGTATGCGGGAGTCCAAATCGACAAATGATATTGCGGACTACAAAGTTTATTACTTTCTTCGATGTAATCGTTGCGAGAGCTTCGGCCTCGGCCCATTTCGTGAAGTAGTCAACTACGACGATGGCATATTTCGCACCACCTCTTGCCAGAGGTAAAGCGCCGATGATGTCGATACCCCACATAGCGAATGGCCAGGGACTGACCATTTGAGTTATCTCGGTAGGTGGGGCTCTTGGAATTCGAGCATGTTTCTGGCACCTGTCGCACTTTCTGGCATAATTGGCTGCATCTCGGTTCACTGTCGGCCAGTAATATCCATATCGGAGTATTTTCTTAGCAAGCGCTTGTCCACCGGTGTGATCGCCACATTCTCCTTTGTGCACATCATGTAACACTCATTTGACTTCGTCGTGAGCGATACACCGGAGGAGTGGAACAGAATAACCTTTTCTATACATGATCCCGTCCTGAATGATGAACCGCGAAGCCTTTCGTAGAACTTGCCTTTTCTCATTCCAATGCTCAGGCAATATCCCATTCTCAATATAATTTTGATACGGAGTCATCCATGATTCTCTGCTGGGAGAGGTTTCCAACACATTATTCGTTTTTATTTGATCGATGCTTGGGGAGGACAAAGTTTCGACCGGGACAAGTCCCATTTGCTGTGCTTCACCTGTGCTGGCCAACTTTGCCAATGAATCGGCCTTTTGATTGCGATCTCGTGGTATGTAGTAAATGGCATAATAATCAAACTGATCCAGTGCTTCCTGAACTCGGGCTAGATAAGCAGCTAACCTTCGATCTCTTGCTTGATATTCTCCCCGTACCTGGCACAGAACCAACTGTGAATCACAATAAATTTCTATAGCGATAATTCTCAGATCTCTGGCAAGCTTTAACCCAGTCAACAGGGCTTCATATTCGGCTTCATTATTGGTTGCGTGAAAATCAAACTTCAAAGCATAGCATATGGATCGACCTTCGGGGGTTTCTAGTACAACACCAGCGCCCGAACACCGATCGTTTGATGCACCGTTTGTATAAAGTTTCCAGACATATTCAGGGGACTCGCTGGTTTCGGGTAAGTCGTCTGGAACAGTAAATTCAGCGATGAAGTCAGCTAAGACTTGCCCTTGAATGGCTCTCCGCGGAGCATAAGTAATGTCAAATTGACTCAGTTCAATATTCCACTTGAGTAACCTTCCAGACGTCTCAGGCCGCGTGAGGACCTGTCGAAACGGCTGATCGGTATACGCAGTAAGCGGATGAGCTTGGAAATAAGGATGAAGCTTTCTTGAGGCAATGACCAAACAATAAGCCAGTTTCTCCAACTTGGGGTAATTTCTTTCAGCTCCGGTCAATCGTTTACTGACATAATAGACCGGTTTCTGCACTCGATCCTCTTCTCGGACCAGAGCAGCACTGATCGCATGCTCTGATACCGCCAGATAAAGGTATAATTGTTCGTGATCAATCGGTTTTGATAAGATCGGTGGCGTAGAGAGATGCTGAACCAGCGATCGGAATGCGCCTTCACATTCCATGGTCCATTCAAAGTTTCGTTTTCCTTTCCGGATTAGATCAAAGAAAGGAATGCATTTATCAGTGGATTTTGAAATGAACCTGCTTAGCGCTGCTACCTTCCCGTTGAGACTCTGGACTTGCTTTATGGTCCTTGGAGTTTGCAAATTCCTTATCGCCCAGATCTTTTCGGGGTTTGCCTCTATCCCACGAGCGTTGACGATGAAACCGAGAAACTTTCCGGATGCGACGCCAAAGTGGCACTTTAACGGGTTAAGCTTCATTCCATACTCACGTAGGATGCGGAACATTGAATCTAAATCCCTGACGTGATTTGTGGAAAATCGGGAC
Source organism: Allium fistulosum (assembly GCA_030737815.1). NCBI lineage: Eukaryota > Viridiplantae > Streptophyta > Magnoliopsida > Asparagales > Amaryllidaceae > Allium > Allium fistulosum. Next base: position 305,134,847 of record CM060902.1, read on the forward strand.
TTAACTAACATTTCATCCACATAAACTTCCATGGTCTTCCCGATCTGGTCAGCGAACATTCGATTAACCAAGCGTTGGTAAGTTGCTCCGGCATTCTTTAAACCAAAAGGCATGACTCTGTAACAGTAGAGTCCCAGATCGGTCACGAAACTAGTATGTTCTTGATCGGGCAGATGCATGGGTATCTGATTATAACCGGAATAAGCATCCATAAAGGATAACAATTTGTGGCCTGCAGTTGAGTCTACGAGTTGGTCAATTCGGGGAAGTGGAAAACTATCTTTAGGGCAAGCTTTGTTTAAGTCGGAGTAGTCGACACAAGTTCTCCATTTCCCGTTCGGTTTTCGAACCATTACCGGATTTGACACCCACTCTGGGTATAGAGCATCTCGGGTGAAACCATTTGATTGTAACTTGTCAATTTCTTCTTTAAGGGCGGCAGATCTCTCTGGATCCATACCACGCCTCTTTTGCTTGACCGGAACATGTCGCGGATCAATATTCAAAGAGTGACTTGCAATGTTCGGTGAGATTCCGCACATGTCAGAGTGCGTCCAGGCAAAGACATCGAGATTTGCTTGAAGAAATTCAACCAATTCCTGTTGTATCTGATTTCCCAGTTGAGATCCAACTTTTAGTACTTTCGAGTCGTCATCCTCACTGACTGGGACGTCCACAGTCAGTTCGGCTGGAGACGCCTGATTCTCTTTTACTTCATCTTTATCTTCGTTATCTCTAGGGTCAAGATCTTTAAGGAATTGGTAGTGGTGCCCGGGCCGGGGCCCGGGCGCTAGTTGTCAATTATCAGTAAATCGGACGCAGAGAGATTCCTCTACGCCCTTTCCTTTCTCCTTCTTCTGTGCTTCACGCAACTCAGCAACATAACAGGCTCTTCCTGCTGCCTGATCTCCTTGAACGATTCCTATACCACGGTCAGTTGGGAATTTTAAAGTCAAACACCACGGGGCAATGGCTGCCCTGAATTCAGCAAGGGCTGGTCAACCCAGGAATGCATTGTACGGTGAAGCGATATCAAGAACAACGAATTGCAGCAGTCGGACTCTCCTGCGTTCTCCAATCCCCAGTTCCACTGGTAGTTCCACTATCCCAGTAGGTATTGATGCACTCCCATTGAAGCCATGAACTCGGGATTGGCAGGGTTTCAAGTCTTTTGCTTCCATCTTCATTAAATCATAAGCTCGTTTGAATAGAATGTTTAGAGAACTCCCACTGTCAACCAGGATCCTCTTCATCCAAGCAGGACCAACTTGGGCAGATATGACCAGTGGGTCAATTGTTGGAGCTTCGATTTTGTCAGCATCTCTGCTTCTAAATATGATATCGTCAGACATCGTTTTTTGTTGCTTAGCTGGGGTTCCATCCTCACAATTACTACAGCATTCGAAGCTCGCATGCCTGATAGAGCTAGCATACGACTCCATTTCCCTCCAGCTCCTGTCCGCTGGATGAGGACCACCACTTATGGTATTGATAACCAGCCTCCCGCCTGTACGAGCGGGTTCCTCTTGTCTTTCTTGGTCTTGCGCACGGTTTGGGTTCGAGGGGCCCGTACCACCAGACTGCGGCGCCCGCACGAATTAATCTAACTTTCTCTCCCTGATCAACTTTTCTATAAGATCCTGCAAATGGCGACAGTCATTAGTATTGTGGCCATAACTCTCATGAAACCTACAAAACTTTCCTGTCTGAATCTGCCTCTCTGATGACCGCTTCAGAGCGGTTTCTTATACTGTTCAGTGTTGCAAGTTTGCAGGTACACATTTTCCAGCGAAGTGTTCAATGGTGTATAACTTTCGAACATCGGAGCCCTACGCCGTGGGCCTGGATTCGGATCTCTCTTCTTATTTTGACCATTGCTACCTCTTGGCTGAGTTTGTTTGTTCTGTATGTTTAACTGAACTTTTCCGGAACTGTCACCGGACTGTTTAACTGCTACATTGCTTTGTATTCCCTCATTTCCAGGTTTCGCATCGTCCTGCTTCCTAGACTGTTTCGCGTCCTCTTGCCGTAAGAATTGAGCGGCTTTGGAGTAGAAACGGTCCAACGATGCGGGTGGTTTTTCGGCTAACCAATTTCCAAACTCAGAATCGGGATCAATTCCCTTCGTCAATGCCATTAAAATTGAGTTGTCGTTGGGGTTACTAATTTCCACACATGCCGCATGGAATCTCTCCAAGTAACGCCTTAGTGTTTCCCCACGAGCTTGGGTAACATTGGACAGGGTGTTAACATCTTTGGGTCTAGCGACATGCATACGGAATTGTTCAACAAATTTCTTAGCCAATTGGTCAAATGAAGAGATAGATCTTGGAGGTAATCTTGTAAACCACATTGTTGCAATTCCTCCCAGTGAGATGGGGAAGCTTCGGCATTTTACTGCATCGTCGGCCCTTGCGGCGCTCATTGACCATTCGTATTTCAATATGTGCTGATTGGGATCAAAACTTCCTTCGTACATAGGGAGAGTTGGCATTCTGAATCGCCGAGGAGGTTCAGCGTATAGTATCTCGTCCGTGAAAGGAGTATGGCTTCGAGAAATCCCCCAATCGTCATTGGTAAGACCTTGGCTTTCGCGGATCATCTGACGTATCATAGTCGAGATGTCTAGCATCGCTACATTTTGAGCATGCTGAGCTAAGGTGTGGTCGGGTTCCACAGTGCGAGTTTGGACCGGGCGCTGTCGACGGTCCAAGTTTCGCCTCCTTGGCTCAGCATCTTCTGGGACGTATGGTTCAGAAGTACGCCCCTGTTGTTGATTGCTTGAATCTGGAAGATGTCGGGTATCAACCCTTGTTTCTACTGTGGCAGCTGTGACATAATTGTCCATAGTATATTGTGGAGTACGACCACCTCGTACTGATGGCCCAGCCTGGAAGCTGGTCGACGGTCCTACCCTCAATTGCCCGACAGTCAGGGCGGGTTGATATCCGGCAGCTTGAGCATGATCTCCGTCTAATCGGGGACGGGTGGATCTATGATGATAGTCGAATGAGGCAGAACTTTCAGTGGATGAGCGGGAAACATCGTCCCTTCTGGACCTCCTACGGCCCTGGCGGTTCAGTTGGTTTGTCAATTCAATGTTGGCACGCAACTGTTCGGCTAATTGCTGCCGACTCTGAGTCAACTCTTGAAGCAACACCTGGAATTCTTGTCTAGTGACTGCCCCAGACGGATCTGAATGGGCAGTGTTGTCTTGGTTGGGTGGCTGCTGTTGAGCAGGATTCTGTCCATCCCTACCTTCTTGTCCAGCAGCTGTAGAAGTGGTTCTTGTGCTAACCATTTCGAATGATGAATCCTTTTCCTAGACTTTATGCAAATCTGAATAGAATGGAAGGATGATGAATTAGAGATCTGGATCTTCCTCTTGGATTTGCGCAATCCGATATCGATGGTAGATCCAAGGAGCGGGAGAAAAAAGCAGGTTTTTTCTCAGTGAAAGCACCAAAGTGTTTGTACCAAAAATGGGCACAACACTCTTCGGAAGTTTTTTGAAGAGATAAAAGTGAAGAATGAAAATTAAAACTGTGGATTATCTAACAAAAACTCCAAATAATCAGAAAGTAAATTGCAAAGACAAGCGATTTAGAGTGGTTCGGCGTTTTGCCTACGTCCACTATGAAGTTTGATGATTTTATTGCTCGATACTTGAAGGTTATAGTAGTTTATAATGTAATACAACTGAATTTAAATGCTAAGTGTCAATCTAAAGCAGCGGCGGTGTTCTGGAGTAGATCTGGCAGAATCTGGGCGCTCTTCAGTACTTAGAATTCTCCGACCCCTTTTCTGAATGACCAGGGGCTCTATTTATAGGTGTAGGAGGCTGATATTTCGCCTAAAATGAGGGGAGACCAGTTCTGGTACGTCAGGGGGCCCACATGGCCGAAATCTGGAGACCCGGGCCCACTTTGGGATCGATTCGACCCTTGGTTCGAATCGATCATGAAATCATCCAATCGAGCTGAAATTTGGTGTGGACATTCCTCATCATGTGTTTAAGCTTCTGTGAAAATTTCATGGCATTTGGACTTGTAGAACTCGAGATATGATCGATTCAATGTTGCATTTCTGGAGAACAGGGATACTTCGAATCGTCTTAGTTCGAATCGATTCGGTCGACTCGATGCTTGCTGCGACGTGGCGCGTGTCTCTCGCCTCGATCCGTTTTGTACTCCGGTTTGACTGGGTTGAATCCATGGCTTGGATTCGAGGTGTTGGATTCGAAGGTTCTCTTCCTTCGAATCGATGAAAATGGTGCTCGTTCGAATCGATCTAGACTTGTAGCTATAGACCGATTCGAAGTTGTCTTGGCCTGGGGATTCGAATGCAATGGAGTCGGAGCTTCTCCACTTGCATGGATTCGAAGGATCCTTCCTTCGATGTATTCGAACTATGGTGTATGCGAGGATGGACTCAAACTTAAGGCATATGAGGACTTGCTTGATGGAGTCGAAGGCGGTGAATGCTCCAATGGATTCGAAGCTATCGGTTTCGCCTGATGGAGTCGAAGCAATTCTCCTTTGACCGATTCGAACCAGCCTCTTTCTCATGGATACGAGGCAATGCTTGTCTGGTGGATTCGAACATAGGCTCCGCCTATGGATTCGAACTAAGGATATTCTTCTCCATCTTTTGTCGACAATATTTCGAGCATACGAACTCGGATTGACTTGAAACTTGGATCGTTGGTTCCCACGGCTTTGCTTGACGTGCCTTATCAATTACAGCCTGATCCGGACTTGAACAAATTTCATCGATATCCATAGCGATCCTTGCGTGTAACCGATTTCCGAGATGATCTGTAACCGGTATCTAGTCAAGTCCTTGGTGTCACGGCCTTGCCAAAAGGCGGGATAACATATATAAGACTGTATTATATGTAACAGTGTACTATGAAAAATACTCCTACAAAATACCTTACAGTAAACAACGATATAAAATAAAACACTTGAGTATTTGCACATTTAACGCAGATATTTGAACCCCAAACTGATACGTGCAGACTTTATATAAAAACATATATATAAAAGAACAAATTTTACGTAACTTATATATATATATTCCCATTTCTTATTTTATATAAAAGAATAGAAACAGCCTCAAAACTTAAAATGTAACATATATACGAATAAAATATTATTACAATATATAAAACTTACCCAGTAACCGAAAGTACTTCATGTAATAGGCTATACAACTTTATAAATCTCTATTCGTAAATGAGCTTATACAAAAATTTAATTATATATAAACTACAGTAACCAAAAAAAATACAACAACAGATTACAAACAAATATTATATTGGTATACTAATGTATGTAGTAAATATATGCACATAAACTAAAATATACAGTAAACTAAAAATTCTGGAAACCAGTTTCAAAACACTATTACCTATTTAAACATAACACACGTTATCACCGAACAACACAAACCATATTTGGTTCAAACTAATAATTGAATATATTGTGTATGTATACTTTAACACGGATATATAAATAGACTTTCCTTCCCACACTGAAAAACAGGAAAACAAACCAAATGTATGCAAACATATTACAATATACAACACACAATCTTAGTTTAGCGATGTATGTATGTAACTTCTATGCAAAATTTTAAGAAAAACAAGGTTTGACTTATGCAAACTAAATATACTCTGGAAACATGGGTAATATAACTTACATATTATTGTATAATAACAGAAGACTCATATAACTTGTATCCATTATAAACTTCTTTATATAACTGTAAAACTGAAAATATAACTATATATATAAATGACAAATGAGCAGATCATAGACTCAAATATGCATGTAATAGGAAACAACTATTTCCTAAGTGTATAAATAAACCAAAATAATCCAAATTAAAAACCCACCTTGCTACAATATGTCATGCTTTATAAAAGAAGGAAGGAATCGGATGGTGAGATGTTGGCCAGAGGGCGGACTTGGGTAGGCGGCTGTGGACGAAAGAGAAGGTGAGGCTCGGCGTAGTGTGTCCGAGGTCGTGTGTTTTGTTGGTTCGGGATCTGGAAGTGGGCTCAGCCTGGCCAGAGGGAGGGAAGCCAAGGTGGCCGGTCGAGATGGTGTTGGCATGATGGAGGTGGAGTCGAAGTGGTGGCAGGCGAATGATTTTGAGGCCGGACTGGGAAGAATGGCTGCAAGGCGTGAGCACGTGGGAAGCGTTCTCGGAAAGGCATGCCATGGTTTCCAGGTGGAAGCTTTGGAGATGGCGGCAGCGTGCTTGACTGTGGTAGGGAAAGAGGAGCACGATAGGTAAGGCCGGGTTGCTTTGGATGTTCGATAGGGAAGGAGCCAGAGTGTTTCGGTGGATCTGGAAGAATGGGTTATTGGAAATTTTCATGTATTATTTTCAAACGAAGAAGACTAAAGAATTTTGACGGTAGAGAAATGAACAACGTGACATAGGGAATAGAAAAGGTAATATTGGAAACGGCAATTGAAATAAGAGCTCAGGCATTGATTCCAAAATTTATTGATACATAGGAATAAGAAAAGTCTATGCGTGAATAAAATGATAGCAAACGGCTGTTTATTTTTCTCCTCAACTGTTGTAAACTTGAGTGGACGCACATATCAAAATCAGATGTTAAACGGATACCGATACATTGGATCGTTACGCTTCTTTCATTGCGTACCGGACCTTAAACATAGAGTTGAATATACCGTCGAGAACAACGCAGCGAGACGATCACAGCGATGTACGGATATTGGTAGTACGATCGGATTATAAAAATTCGAATTTTCTACTAGCGGAAAATGCAGCAAAAACGAAGAAAAATAAGATCGACGGAGCTAAAGATGTCCGAATTTGGAAAAACGACAAACTGACATCTTGCTCAGAAGATGGTTTAGAATTTTTCTATGTAAAAATATTTAGGTTTCGGAAACATTTTATTTCATCGCTTTTTAACTGATTAAATTGAAGTAAATTTACGCGTGAAATAAACTTTCATATTTTCGGACGAAAAATTACCAGTTGCTATGTTTAACTAGACGTATTCCAAATATTAAATTTTTAGTTCAAAATTTTATCATTTAAAATTTCACAAAATTTCAGTTAAATTCGTTACTAATACCGGTTAAATTTTTACGGGTTGTTACATTTTTTGTCGAAAGTTTGATTTTTGTTTCAAAGCGAAATGTTTTCAAGTTTAAAATTTTAATTTGGTTTTCAAAAGTATATTTTCATGTTTCAAAGGGGATAAGAGTTCAAAATGGAAGTTTTAAAAGTTAGAATTTTTTTTTAAGTTTTTGAAAATTACGAGTCAGTATAGCGATAGTTGCTATATGCGCAGTTTGAAAAATCTAACTATTTTTCTAATCTAAACTTGCTTTCACTTAGAAATCTTTTTGAAATGTTTTCTAACTTTAATTAAGTAATTAGAGAACAATTACTGAATTATTTATTTGTTTAATGGTTAATTAATTAATTAAGGTAATTAGTACTTAATCATTTGTTAATAATGGTATTTATACTTAAAATGTTGATCTCTTACATACCTGTTGTTGTGTAATACCTATATTAAACTAGATAAGTAATAAAGAAGTTTTATAAATGATTTGGGGTATTTATAAATGAAGTTTTAGAAAATGATTGGATATTCATAAAGGGAGTTTATAAAAAGGTTTGGATATTTATAAAAAATTAATATAAAAAGTTTGGATATTTATAAAAGCAATTATTATAAACGATTTTGAATATTTATAAAAAGGTTTTATAAATGAATTTGGAAAGTTGGAAAGTACTATAACAACCCGGAATTTCACTACTTTGATTTGCGAATATTTAATTAATTTTAAATATTCAAATAATGGATTTTATAATTAAAATAAAATCTCTTTTAAATAATAAATAATGATGGTGAAATAGTTATTCAATTTTGTTTACAAAAATAATTAGTTCAAAGAAAAATCGAAAATGTGACCAGAATTCGTTTTCCGAATTTCCGAATTTTCGTGACTAAATGTTGTCGGAACGTCGTAAACACTATTGTATAATATAACACATACATTTATAAATAAGTTAGGATATATATATATATATATCTGTATTAGTATGTATATACATATGTATTTATACTCAGGCATATACGATTTAAAATATAAATTTAGTAAAAAGAATGTGTCACATCATAGGAAAACATAATAACATGTTGGAGCTCGGAAACAGACAGGGGACATGAGTGTGGGCTGAGGTGCATGAAGGTGAGGTGGCATGGTGATGTGGCAAGAGGAGGTGGAGGGCAAACGACCAAGGGTGTTTAGGTAATTTACTTTGTTCTTGCTTATAAATACCCCTTTCATTTCTCAATTTTGCCTTCTCTTCTTTCTGCATATCTTTCTCATTTTTTAACCAAATAGTAATTATCTTTTTTTCGAATCGTAGTGGCTACAACTTTTATTTGTACAACTTTTTCAAATTTTGGGCTTAACCATGTCAAAATCTCATTTCTTTAAAGAGCATTTTCGGACCCAGATTTTCAAATCCGAAAGTACCTCTTTTTATTTTGACCATATCTCCCTAAAAAATGATCCAAATTGAGTGATTATTTTTTTAGAATTAAATAGAAAAGAATTTTCAAGAACATACTTTTTGACAAATTTCGCAAATTCCATAAGTTACTTGTCCAAATATTAGATAGAAGAAGACCAATTTTCGGGTTGGATTTTTAATGAATTCGATGATAATCCATACCCCTCCACCTTTCAAGGCCGAGCTCCACCACCTTCGGACCATGTGCACCATACTTTAGCCAAACTATAAAGCCACCATATGGCCACCAAATCTTGTTCTTACCAAAGTCAAAGCATGGATCTAGGCTCGGTTCAAAAGTTAGGGAAGTTCGAATCATTTTGGTAGCTTATGGGTGAGTACAGCTCACGAATTCATTTAAAAATTTTAACTTTAAATATGATGCTTACTTTGATAATTAATATTGTTATTTGGTTGTTAAGTATGTTGGATGCTTGGTTTAGACAATATTGAATGTTGTCCTATATGATTGGAAGTTAGACTTGAAATGGAATCTAATGTTGAAGTTAGTTTGAAAGCTATGATTTTGGTTTATAGTTATTGCTTATGTATGTTGCTATGGCATGTGTTTAGATGTATGAGCTTCTATATGTGCTGTATGTGCTAAGGAAGTTAGCATTTTGACTTGTTAAAACGACATCGAGATCCTTTGTGTTAAACTTGTTTTCTAACTTTACTTTTAGAAATGTTTTATAAAAGTTTTAAAAACCTTACGTTTGTTTTCTAAAACTTTATTCAAAGTTTATAAAGTAGTTTAAATATAAAATAAGAATTTTGAAAAGTGATTTAGAGTATAAAATAAATTTTTGAAATTTCAAGTTGTATAGCGATAGTCACTATAAATGCAGTTCGTAAAAAACGAACTCTTTTTGAATTTAAAATGTTTTGACTTAAGTATCTTTTTGAAAAGTGTTTTCAAACATATTTTAAATATTTGAAAGCAATTATACTTTAACTAAGTAATTATTTATTTATTTAATGATTATTTAATTAATAAATTAAGTAAGGTAATTAATACTTAATCATTAATTTAGTTAGGGTAATTAGTATGTAATTATTTTAAGTAAGTTAATTATAATTTGTTGATTAATAAAGAGTTAATTATTATTTAATTAATTATTTAGAGATTAATCATTATTTATTTAAGATTAATTAAATTATTTATTTTAGAAGGGTTTAATTATTAATTAATTACTAATCAAGTTAAATTTAAGTTAAGATGTAATTAAAACTTAATTATGATTTAATTATTTTAAATTAAGATTTAATTTATTTATTTAAGTTTTAATTAAGGAATATTTAATTAATTAATTGAGATTAATTAATAATTAATTAATAATTAATGGTTTAAATTATTATTTAGTAATTAATTAAAGATTAATTATAGTTTAATTATCTATTTTTAAAAGGATAATTATTGTTTAATTCTTTATTTAATAGTTAATTATTATTTAATTATTAATTGAAGGTTTAATTATTATTAAGTGAGGAGTTTAATTGTCCTTTAATTTTTAAATAAAAGTTTTAAACTACTTTAATTTTGAAGATCAGTTTTGTTTTATACTAACTTTCGTTTAAAAGAATATTTTTAATCCAAGGGATTTCTTTGTCGATTACCAATAAGTAATCCCAATTGAATATGAAACCCAATTACATCTGTTTAGCAGAATAAAATACCGGTCTTCTAATTAACTTGTATTTGACATTTGTTTGGTAGAATAAATCACTGTTCTACCATAGTTCACCAAGTAGATTATGTTGACATCTATTTAAGCAGAATAATAACCCATTCTGCTATTATATTAACTAGGACATGTGTTTACCAGAACAAATCCCCATCTACTATTATAGTAACTTGGACATCTTACCTATATGTTGATTTGTTTGTTGTTGGTTGATTCCCTTATACATATCTACTTGTTATGTAAATGTAACGCCCCACTCTGAGACCCACTGTAACAAAGAGTATTACGGGAGTAATACTATCTGTTAAAGCGGAGAATAGAGTATAGTGGAAGCAACCATTTGTAATCAAGCTATAACTATCTACTGAATACGTCGAAAGGATGGTATCTATATTTTTTTTTCAAGTGGTTCGATATATTCGGTAAATACTTATAACGAAATTACAAATGGCTAAAGATCTATCAGGACAAAGCATAATAATAAATGATAAAACATCACAGAACAGAATCACACAACATATATAAAATCCCAGAACAATACATCGTCAATACAGATCCAAATACTATAAGTGGGTACAAAGCCACTGCCCACACATGTGGGTTAAAAATATGTACATATCAAAGTCTGAATAATAACAGAGTAGTGGAATAGTGGACAAATAAAAGCGCTATCTATCAGCATAGCAGATAATGTACAAGCGGAAGCACAGAAGCTAAGTCCAGAGACCTAACCTGAAACAACTCGGTCTGACCCAAGCGAAAACACTCGGGTCAGGCTAGCTAAACAATCAGTAATAACTGAGATATATAATAATGCGGTACATAAATAAAATAGTACTTATCCAAAGAGAAGTATATTATGAACCACATGAATATAATGACGATCCCTAATCATCAATAAACAATAAAAATCTCCAAAGAGAAATCAACACCAAAGTGTAGAATAAATAAAATCGCCTCATTTCATCGGCGTAGCCAAAGCCATAAAAAGATGCCCATAGGCAATAATCCCAAGAGTGACCAGAGTCTGTAATCAATGCCCAAGCAAAGATCGATGCTCCAAGGAGCAATGGGGATATACTGAAAAGTCAATGAAATCCAACACTGAAAAGTAGTGTCTAGAGACACTGTGAATCCACAAGGCAATCGCACTTACATCGTATGGTTCCATAGAACCAACACCAAATGGCGGTACTCGAATGGATATAAAAAATCATCAAATAATACCAATATTACACGTGCACCGCCCAGAGTCGTTGTTGCCAAGTACTGTAGAGTTGTGATCGATCACTCGCACAGATGCGGAACGCGCGAGACGGCAAGATCCTTCCCAGAAGGATAAAGGCCCAGAGGCGCATGCCGAAAAATAAACTGCTCCATAGAGCAGGTGTCCAGAGACGGTTGCCCAGAGGCGTGGTGACCCAGAGGTCCAGTACTGGCCGCCCAAAGGCTAATGTGTCACCAACTTCTTGGAGAGGAACCCGTAAAGTGTTAACAATGAGTCCCATACCCCACGTTCGCACTAAACGGTTTACTAACCAATAGCAAGCTCACACTCCAAACAATAAAAAGTCCACCTCGTATCATCGGTAAACTAGACCCAAAGGTCAAAACGATCAATCGAATAGGTCGGGGATTAACCGGAAAGAAAATACACACGGTTCCATAGGCCGGAGATTTCCTAACCGTTTAAGCACCTTTCCACTTCGCTCGACGTGCTAAAAAGTGAGTGTGAGATTTTTATTATAGAAAATAATGGTGCGAAACGGATTTATAATTGATTTTGAAATCACTTTAAAACGGATTTTGAAAACTCTCCTATTATGGAGTAATTAATTTAATAATTAAAAATAATATTATATAATAATTTCGAAAGCCATTTAGGAGTGAAAAATCCTTTGAAAATAATTCATAAAACCCGTGTACGAAATCTAGAGACAAATCTCAAAGAAATCAATAAAACTAGAAAATCACTGAAAATATTCCAAGTGTTGGAAAATAGTCCAAAAATGACGCGAACCCAAGTTCGGAAAATTATTCGGACCAGCAAACTGAATCTGAATGGCATGAAAATTGGTAGGCATATAGTCCAACATCCCTGCTCCAAACTGCAAATAGAATTGGGAAATTCCGACTTGAAACGAAGAAACGGCTTCGTCTCAAAGTCGGACAAAAATCATAAAACTTTACTGTGTCAAAACAGTGTAAAGGTCCCACTTCGATGACATGGTCGAAGGGTCACATGAACTCAGATCTTGATGAAAATTTGCAGGAGCGTAGTAAAGTACTCCTACTTTGATATGCAACAAGAATCGTTCGGTTTTGACTTGAAACGAAGAAACGACAATGTTTCAAAGTTGGTCCGACGATAACTGAAAATGATCACTATTGTAAAACAGTTTCTGGGTGCTACTTCGGTAATAAAAACGAAGTATCTAATGCACTCAAATCTAAACCAAACTTTTCATGGTTAAAGATCTCGATCTCATATTTTTAACGAGACCAAAAACGATGAAATCCGACAAAGGACGAGCTCGGGATGGTGTCGCAAAGTCGGGGTTCTACGCTGAAAACAACGGGAGAAAAGAGACTAAGGCCTATAGCTATGCACTAACTGGCCAGAGATGAAAAACCACAATTTTAGCATAGTAAAATTCAAATTCTGGCAAAATGAATAAATAAAAGTTGTAGCTTAGTTTCTAAGCTTTCCGGAATGACCAAGATCGTCAAATTCCGACCAGAGATGAAAATTTTATGACTAAAACAATTCTCAGATCTAAATTTTATATCACTGTCGTTGTGCTCTCGGGACAGTGGTAAGAATGCATAGTTTTGACCAAATTAACTTCGAAATTTCATGAAACTCAAAACATAAAAGTTTTAGCTCTAAATCTAAGCTTTCCAGAACATCCAAAATTATTAGATTTGGATAAGAAACGAGTAACTTATGGCCAAATCAATTTCAGGTTTTTATTTTATCAACCCTGTAGTTGTTGTCAGGTTAGCGACAAACAAGCATGATTTCGACCATTCAAACCTCAAAATTAGGCAAAGCACAAAACATAAAAGTTATAGGGTACAGAATAATATTTCCAGAACTTCAAGAAAATCTTAATTCCGATTTAAGATGAATGAGATATGCCTAATTTACTAACAGCAATAAACTAATTATAATTTCAGCTAGCATATACTACAAGTACCTTATGTGCACACCCCAAAATGAAAGCAAAGATGATCAAAGAGCTATGATTCACATGTTACATAATAAAACATGTGTTACTAACTGATTACCAAAATCAAAAGATGATTAAACACATATTAGAAGAGGTTTTTAGCAATATACCTCTCTTGAAAGCAACAAAGACTATTATAGCATCAACCCAAGTTAGCAAAAGATGATTAGGAGGCTATAAGATCAAAAAAACACATAAAACATGTGTTACCAAATACATTTTAGAAATGAGAAAGATATAAAAATAGATTTGAGGTGGGTATTTGCATTACCTTTGCATAGAATGACTTGCATAAGCTAAAACTAGAAGGAGATGAAGATAGAGGCCATTTTTGTTATGAAAGCTTTAGGAAATGATTAGGGTTTTGATTAGGGTTGAATGAATGAGGTTATGAGAGTATGAGATAATTTATAGAGGAGGTTTAGGGTGGGTTATTGGGTTAGGTTTTGTAACCCAATAAGAAGAGAGTTATTTACATGTTTCCAAAAATTAGTCTAAGTGTTCATATATGTTTATAAAACTCGTTTTTTTTCTTATCCAAACCCATTTTAAAATCTCTCCTCAAATATTTAACTTTCCAAAAATAACATTTTATCCTCATTTTAAAATCCCATATTTCCCATTTAATTAAAATAGCCTTTTCAAATAATAAATTTTATTATTCCAAATCCTTTTATGCTTCATTAAAATAAATAAAAACCTAACTTTTATTTATTAATTGGTAATGCAAATCCCGGGTTGTTACAGACTCCCCCTCTTAAGAAAATTGCGTCCCCGCAATTCTTTAAGATAGATGTCGTCTATAACGTCAAATCCACAAAAGAAGTGATAAAGATAATATAGAGAATTCTCACCTGCAGAAGAAGATGGGAGAAAGCCAGGATAAGAGCGTTCGATAGATTCTCTGGTCTCCCAAGTGCAGTCCTTAGGATTCGGTGACCATTGAATCTTCACGAGTGGAACCTCTTTGTTGCGAAGGCGTCTAACCTCCGAATCAAGCACACGAAAAGGTTTCCGCTCCAAAGATAAATCAGGTAAGATCTCTAAATTAGGCACAGCATGCGGCTCAATGATAGAATCAGGATCGTGGACACACATGCGAAGCTGGGAAACAGGGAACACGTCGTGTATTCCAGAGAAGTGAGAAGGTAGATCCACACGATAAGCAACGGGGCCAATGTGTTCCGTAATAGGAAATGGTCCAACATAGCGAGGAGCCAACTTCCCGGTAGAGCTGAAACGCACAACCCCCTTCATGGGAGAGACCCGAATAAAGACATGATCACCAATGGAGAACTCAAGAGGCTTCCTACGGTTGTCCGCATAGGATTTCTGGCGGTCCTGTGCCTCTTTCATTCTCTGACGGATAAGAATAATCTTCTCAGAAGATTCCCGAACTGAATCTGGACCAAGAAGGTGCTTCTCACCAGATTCTAACCAACAAGCAGGAGAGCGACATTGCCTTCCGTAAAGAGCCTCGAAAGGTGCCATGCCGATACTAGACTGAAAGCTGTTGTTGTAGGAGAACTCTACAAGCGGTAAGTGATCCTCCCAACTACCTCCGAAATCCAGAATACAACAGCGCAAAAGATTCTCTAAAACACGATTCACCCTCTCCGTCTGACCGTCGGTCTAAGGATGATAAGCAGTCGAGAGATTCAGCTTTGAGCCCAAAGCTGACTGTAGGCACTTCCAGAAGTGACTAGTAAAGATAGTGTCTCGATCACAAACGATAGAGCTAGGAATGCCATAAAGTCGAACGACTTCCTTCACATATAACTTGGCAAGCAGAGGAGCAGTCCGAGTGGACTTAATAGGAATGAAATGAGCTGATTTGGTCAAGCGATCGACGATGACCCAAATAGAAGTATGGCCTGACCTCGATCGAGGCAGACCGTCAATAAAATCTATGGATATTTGATCCCATTTCCACAATGGAATCTCTAGCGGCTGAAGAAGACCGGATGGACGCTGGTGCTCAGCTTTGATCTGTTGACAAGTCATGCAACGGCTTACATAACTTGCCACATCACTCTTCATGCCCTCCCAATATAATAGGCGACACATGTCGGCATACATCTTACTCGACCCGGGATGGATGGTGTACTTAGTGCGATGACACTCGTCCAGAATGTCACGCCTAAGTGATAAATCAGATGGTACTAAAATACGGTTCTTCCTGCGAAGACATCGATGAGAATCAATAGAATAATCCAACAATGTCTCATCACTGGATCCCGACTCAAGGAGATGAATATATCGCAACAAGTCTGGATCCTGCCGTTGAGCATGGGCAATACGATCCAATAGAATAGGTCGAGCTTCCATGCTGAATAACAAGATCTGAGGATCAGAAGATGGAGCTCGATTTCGAATATCACACATAGAAAGAGTCTCAAGAATATCCCACTCGGCTATCATCATAGAAACTACTGTCATGTGTTTGCGACTGAGTGCATCAGCCACATGATTACCCTTACCAGGGGTATACTGAATGTCTAAGTCATATGAGGCGAGAAACTCGAGCCATCGCTGCTGCCTCATATTAAGATCCTTCTGACTGAATAAATACTTCAGAGACTTGTGATCGGTGTAAAGAGTGAAGCGTTCACCTAATAGAAAGTGACGCCACGTCTTCAAAGCAAAGACGATAGCTGCCAACTCAAGATCATGAGTCGGATAGCGAACCTCATTCGGACGTAGCTGCCTAGAAGCATAAGCAACTACCCGATCCTTCTGCATAAGCACAGCACCGAGGCCGCTACCACAAGCGTCGGTGTAAACAACAAGATCCCTGTTACTCTCAGGAACCAAAAGGATAGGAGCATGAGTGAGAAGTTCCTTCAATCGCTGGAAAAAAACTTCACACTTATCAGACCAAATAAAGCGAACCCCCTTACGAGTCAGAGTCGTGAGGGGAAGTGCAACACGAGAGAAATCCTTAATAAATCGACGGTAATAACCCGCCAACCCAAGGAAGCTGCGAAAATCATGAACGTTCTCGGGCTGCTTCCAATTCTGAATAGCTTCGATCTTGGCAGGATCGACAGAAATACCCTCAGATGATACAATATGGCCTAAGAACTTGACCTTGCTCTCCCAAAAATGGCACTTGGAGAGCTTGGCCTTAAGCTGATGCTGACGAAGAGTATCCAAGACGATCCGCAAATGATGAGCATGCTCTGCCTCAGATCTAGAATAAATAAGAATATCGTCGATGAAAACCAGAACGAATCTATCGATGTATTCCCGGAATACTCCATTCATAAGATCGACGAAGAAAGCCGGAGCGTTCGTCAAGCCGAACGGCATGACCAACCACTCAAAAGAACCATAACGAGACATGATTCAATGATAGATAATTAATTAAGGAATACTACGAAATATAACGGATTCCTAAACATATTCCTAACTTATCTATCAATAAACATAAGGAAGGGATTTGATTTAATTCGGATCTAATTTAAAATGTATTGTACTAAGTGTATCTGTTCTGTGTTTATTATGCTTATCCCTGAAACCAGGCTCTGATACCAAGCTGTAACGCCCCACTCTGAGACCCACTGTAACAAAGAGTATTACGGGAGTAATACTGTCTGTTAAAGCGGAGAATAGAGTATAGTGGAAGCAACCATTTGTAATCAAGCTATAACTATCTACTGAATACGTCGAAAGGATGGTATCTATATTTTTTTTTCAAGTGGTTCGATATATTCGGTAAATACTTATAACGAAATTACAAATGGCTAAAGATCTATCAGGACAAAGCATAATAATAAATGATAAAACATCACAGAACAGAATCACATAACAGATATAAAATCCCAGAACAATACATCGTCAATACAGATCCAAATACTATAAGTGGGTACAAAGCCACTGCCCACACATGTGGGTTAAAAATATGTACATATCAAAGTCTGAATAATAACAGAGTAGTGGAATAGTGGACAAATAAAAGCGCTATCTATCAGCATAGCAGATAATGTACAAGCGGAAGCACAGAAGCTAAGTCCAGAGACCTAACCTGAAACAACTCGGTCTGACCCAAGCGAAAACACTCGGGTCAGGCTAGCTAAACAATCAGTAATAACTGAGATATATAATAATGCGGTACATAAATAAAACAGTACTTATCCAAAGAGAAGTATATTACGAACCACATGAATATAATGACGATCCCTAATCATCAATAAACAATAAAAATCTCCAAAGAGAAATCAACACCAAAGTGTAGAATAAATAAAATCGCCTCATATCATCGGCGTAGCCAAAGCCATAAAAAGATGCCCATAGGCAATAATCCCAAGAGTGACCAGAGTCTGTAATCAATGCCCAAGCAAAGATCGATGCTCCAAGGAGCAATGGGGATATACTGAAAAGTCAATGAAATCCAACACTGAAAAGCAGTGTCCAGAGACACTGTGAATCCACAAGGCAATCGCACTTACATCGTATGGTTCCATAGAACCAACACCAAATGGCGGTACTCGAATGGATATAAAAAATCATCAAATAATACCAATATTGCACGTGCACCGACCAGAGTCGTTGTTGCCAAGTACTGTAGAGTTGTGATCGATCACTCGCACAGATGCGGAACGCGCGAGACGGCAAGATCCTTCCCAGAAGGATAAAGGCCCAGAGGCGCATGCCGAAAAATAAACTTCTCCATAGAGCAGGTGTCCAGAGACGGTTGCCCAGAGGCGTGGTGACCCAGAGGTCCAGTACTGGCCGCCCAAAGGCTAATGTGTCACCAACTTCTTGGAGAGGAACCCGTAAAGTGTTAACAATGAGTCCCATACCCCACGTTCGCACTAAACGGTTTACTAACCAATAGCAAGCTCACACTCCAAACAATAAAAAGTCCACCTCGTATCATCGGTAAACTAGACCCAAAGGTCAAAACGATCAATCGAATAGGTCGGGGATTAACCGGAAAGAAAATACACATGGTTCCATAGGCCGGAGATTTCCTAACCGTTTAAGCACCTTTCCACTTCGCTCGACGTGCTAAAAAGTGAGTGTGAGATTTTTATTATAGAAAATAATGGTGCGAAACGGATTTATAATTGATTTTGAAATCACTTTAAAACGGCTTTTGAAAACTCTCCTATTATGGAGTAATTAATTTAATAATTAAAAATAATATTATATAATAATTTCGAAAGCCATTTAGGAGTGAAAAATCCTTTGAAAATAATTCATAAAACCCGTGTACGAAATCTAGAGACAATTCTCAAAGAAATCAATAAAACCAGAAAATCACTGAAAATATTCTAAGTGTTGGAAAATTGACGCGAACCCAAGTTCGGAAAATTATTTGGACCAGCAAACTGAATCTGAATGACATGAAAATTGGTAGGCATATAGTCCAACATCCCTGCTCCAAACTGCAAAAAGAATCGGGAAATTCCGACTTGAAACGAAGAAACGGCGTTGTCTCAAAGTCGGACAAAAATCATAAAACTTTACTGTGTCAAAACAGTGTAAAGGTCCCACTTCGACGACATGGTCGAAGGGTCACATGAACTCAGATCTTGATGAAAATTTGCAGGAGCGTAGTAAAGTACTCCTACTTTGATATGCAACAAGAATCATTCGGTTTTGACTTGAAACGAAGAAACGAAAATGTTTCAAATTTGGTCCGACGATAACTGAAAATGATCACTATTGTAAAACAGTTTCTGGGTGCTACTTCGGTAATAGAAATGAAGTATCTAATGCACTCAGATCTAAACCAAACTTTGCATGGTTAAAGATCTCGATCTCATCTTTTTAACGAGACCAAAAACGATGAAATCCGACAAAGGACGAGCTCGGGATGGTGTCGCAAAGTCGGGGTTCTACGCTGAAAACAACGGGAGAAAAGAGACTAAGGCCTATAGCTATACACTAACTGGCCAGAGATGAAAAACCACAATATTGGCATAGTAAACTTCAAATTCTGGAAAAATGAATAAAATGAAAGTTGTAGCTTAGTTTCTAAGCTTTCCGGAATGACCAAGATCGTCAAATTCCGACCAGAGATGAAAATTCTATGACTAAAACAATTCTCAGATCTAAATTTTATATCACTGTCGTTGTGCTCTCGGGACAGTGGTAAGAATGCATAGTTTTGACCAAATTAAATTCGAAATTTCATGAAACTCAAAACATAGAAGTATTAGCCCTAAATCTAAGCTTTCCAGAACATCCAAAATTATTAGATTTGGATAAGAAACGAGTAACTTATGGCCAAATCAATTTCAGGTTTTTATTTTATCAACCCTGTAGTTGTTGTCAGGTCAGCGACAAACAAGTATGATTTCGACCATTCAAACCTCAAAATTAGGCAAAGCACAAAACATAAAAGTTATAGGGTACAGAATAAGCTTTCCAGAAATTCAAGAAAATCTTAATTCCGATTTAAGATGAATGAGATATGCCTAATTTACTAACAGCAATAAACTAATTATAATTTCAACTAGCATATACTACAAGTACCTTATGTGCACACCCCAAAATAAAAGCAAAGATGATCAAAGAGCTATGATTCACATGTTACATAATAAAACATGTGTTACTAACTGATTACCAAAATCAAAAGATGATTAAACACATATTAGAAGAGGTTTTTAGCAATATACCTCTCTTGAAAGCAACAAAGACTATTATAGCATCAACCCAAGTTAGCAAAAGATGATTAGGAGGCTATAAGATCAAAAAAACACATAAAACATGTGTTACCAAATACATTTTAGAAATGAGAAAGATATAAAAATGGATTTGAGGTGGGTATTTGCATTACCTTTGCATAGAATGACTTGCATAAGCTAAAACTAGAAGGAGATGAAGATAGAGGCCATTTTTGTTATGAAAGCTTTAGGAAATGATTAGGGTTTTGATTAGGGTTGAATGAATGAGTTTATGAGAGTATGAGATAATTTATAGAGGAGGTTTAGGGTGGGTTATTGGGTTAGGTTTTGTAACCCAATAAGAAGAGAGTTATTTACATGTTTCCAAAAATTAGTCTAAGTGTTCATATATGTTTATAAAACTCGTTTTTTTTTCTTATCCAAACCCATTTTAAAATCTCTCCTCAAATATTTAACTTTCCAAAAATAACATTTTATCCTCATTTTAAAATCCCATATTTCCCATTTAATTAAAATAGCCTTTTCAAATAATAAATTTTATTATTCCAAATCCTTTTATGCTTCATTAAAATAAATAAAAACCTAACTTTTATTTATTAATTGGTAATGCAAATCCCGGGTTGCTACAGTAAATACCCATGCTATAACTTGAAAAGTAAACTTAATTAAAAGAAAACCATTGTGGTCACTAAGCTTCTTTCTGATTTTTAAGGTCAATCATACTTTTAATAATGGTATCAAGTTAAGTAATGATTTTAGCAAAGATGTTTAATAATTGTTTGTTTATCAAAAGGACTCTATTAAATGATTTTATTAAAGGATTTTTGTTTTAAATAAGGAATATTTATAAGAAAGTTTTATAAATGATTTTGGATATTTATAAAGGAAGTTTATAAATAATTTTGGAGATTTATAAAGAGATGTATAAATGGTTTTGATATTTATGAAAGAGTTTTGTAAATTTAACTTGGTGATTTATAAAGAGTTTTGTAAATGGGTTTGGAATTTAAGTAAAGAAGCTTCATAAATAAAAGAGATTTATTAAGAGGATTTATAGAAGGAAATTTATAAAAGGATTTGAGATTGGATTTCCTTTAATTGACCTTCTTAATTCTGGTGGTATGGACATTCATTCCACACTTAACACCGAAGGAATATTGTTTGAGGTTATCTTTATCTCCAATTTAAATAACATTTTGTTTTGATCCTTTGATATGATTTGGAGATGAGAAATCTTTCACAAATGCTTTGTGAATATATGTATGTCAGTGAGATAAGTATAAGAATGTTTTTGATAAATACTTTTAAAAAGAGTTTTAATAAATGAAAGATTTAGTTTGAGGCTTAGTGGTTGCTATGGGTAATTAAATCTTTGAATTTGTTATTGTTATTTATTTGATAGTTAAATAACCGACCATCAAATCTGGACTAAAATATTACTCTGGAAATATCTAGGAGAAACACATGAGTTATATGACACAGTCATATTTGATGATGCTATACTGTGCATATAAATCTTGTTTTGTTCTCATAGGACAAATGATAGGGAGATTCGTCCACTTAAACGGTTAGGGGGTGATCCCTGCTCCTTTGTAGTGTTTGATTATTTCCAAAAGAATTGGGGTTGAGTTTACCGGAACTATCAAAAGTTGTTTCAAAGAGACCGGGATCAAATAAGTATAAATTATCTGAAAACCACTTCGATCCAACTTAAGTGTTTCGAACAAAAGATATCTTGAAGATGATTGAAGACGAAGCTTTTGAAGTGCAAGGGCTACTTGCTACTAATCCCGAGGGTAATTCTAAAATGGATGCAGTAGAGGTAGTGCCTTCGATTTCATTCAGACCCAGAATGAACTTGTATGGATGAATGCTGGCACTACATTGTTGGTTCGAGGGCAATGTTAGCATTCCAAGATGGTTTGCTATATAAAAGGTAATCGTAGCCTCAAGCCTCATCAACCTAGAAAAACTAAAATCAAGGGATATGCTTCAAGGCTATGTGGTTCGCTACCATTAGGGTATGGTAATTATCCAATCTAGATCGATATTATATATCATGTATGCCAGGGCCCATTTAGGTTATTGATCCCAACCAAAGTGATGACATATTCGACGCTATCCAGTAAGGGGTAGGGTCGATCTTAACTCGCAGGGAGTCCATGTGAGGCTCTCAGTGTGTTTTATCTAGAGATGCACTATGATAGGTGGTACCCCAGTGCCTTGTCATAGTATGGAATCCAATCTCCAATATGAGCCATTATGATTTTGATTGTGCCCAACTATGTTATCGTAAGGTAAAAACCCATCTGTGTTTATATGCGGCTTGGTCTTACGAGTTACCTTTGATTTTAAAAGATTTTACAAGTTATAATAAATTAATTCCTCATGATTTGAGTTTCTCATACTGGTTTTACCAGACTAATCTGGGCGTTATTTTTCTTATAATGCTCGGGTCAGCCCGATCATATTTTCCAGATTTAGCTGGATCCTTTGGAGCTTTCAGGTAATGAGCCGGATTCTCCAAGACGTATTCACGTACCTTATATTCTTCCGCTGTTTTCATTTGTTTTGTTTTTTTCTGTATCTATCAGCAATTATAAGGACATGTTGTTATAACTATCCAGCCTTATAATATGTTAATGTACTCTGATGATGTGTATACTAAAGATAATTTCCTTTTGTAAAGATTTGTTCATATTATATATTACTCGTCACATTTTGTGAGATTCTGTTCTTTCTTTTTCTTTCTTTCACCCCTAATGACCTGTGTTTCGGACACTTAAATGATTGGCACACAAATACCGAGGATGTATTAAGTATCATCTTTAAGTGTAAGAAAGGCAGATCATTACAATTATTTTGAAATGAATTTGGATTTCAAGTAAAAGAGATTTCGTGAATGAGATAGCTAGATTTGATTAAAAAGGATTTATCTAAAGTAATATAAAAAGAAATTAAGATCTCGGTTTCTCTAAACCGATCTTTTAAAAATGATGGTATGGAACATCCGTTCCACACTTAACATCAAAGGAATAGTGTTTAGGGTTGTCCTTACCTCCAAGTTAAACAACATTTGTTCAATCCTTTTTAACATGATTTGGAAGTAAGAAGTTATTCACAAAGTTTTGTGTATATACATATGTCAGAGAAATAAGTATATGAATGTTTTAGACAGATGTTTTGAAAA
This sequence comes from Allium fistulosum, assembly GCA_030737815.1. Lineage (NCBI taxonomy): Eukaryota > Viridiplantae > Streptophyta > Magnoliopsida > Asparagales > Amaryllidaceae > Allium > Allium fistulosum. The sequence goes on from CM060902.1 coordinate 305,158,173, forward strand.
GAGATTTATTAAATAAAGATTTGTTTTGAGGCTTAGTGGTTGCTACAGGTAAATAAATCTCAAATTGAATTGGTTTTTTGTTTATTTGATAGTTAAATAACCGACTATCAAATATGGACCCAGAACGTAACTTTGGAAATATCTAGGAGAAACACGTGAGTTGTATGGCATGGTCATCTCTGATGATGTTGTAATATGCGTATAAATCTCGTTTCGTTCTCCTAGGACAAATGATAAGGAAATCCGTTCACTAACAGTTAGGAGGTGATCTCCGCTCTTATCTTTGACTGTTTATTTCCTAATGAACTGGGTTGAGTTTACCGAAAACTATCGAATGTTGTTTCGAAGAGATGGGGATCAAATATGTTATCCGAAAACCACTTCGATCCAACTCAAGCGTTTCAAAGTGAAGACATCTTAAAGATGATGGAATTGAAGACGGAGCTCTTTGAAGTGCAAGGGCTGCTTGCTACTAATACGGAGAGTGATTCCAAAATGGATATAGTAGGAGTAGTGCCTTCGGTTTGTCCATCTCCTGGACAACTTGTATAGATGAATGCTGGCATTGCATTTTTGCCTAGAGAGCAGTGTTAGCATACCAAATGGGAACTGCTATATAAAAGGTAAAACGTAGCCTCAAGCCTCATCAATCGGGAATGACTAAAACACGGGAGATGCAGCAGGGCTAGGTGGGCCGTGTAACACCCCGCATTAGATAATTAAATAATCAAATAATTATAAACAGTGAAAATGAGCATTTTTGGAATTATCAGAATATGGCCTTGAAACTTATACCATTGTGTTCGTGGCAATTTTTTGATTAATTTACATATATAATATGCCTCGAACGGACTTCGTATGAAAAAGCCATTGACGTTCGAAGTTCCGTATCGAAAAATAATTATACGTGTAAATGTGCGTAAATATATTTGTTTATAAATATATGCGCGTATAAATTCCAGAAATAATGCACGTTTGAATTTCAAAATAGACGCGCGTCATAAAGGAAATTAATTGACATCAACAATTAGAGGTAATTAATTAACATTAGTGGGCAATGTTAATCAAATCAGCAATTAAAGGAAATTAATTTACATTAATTAGCAATGTTTGAATTTCAAAATAAACATGTGTTATAAAGGGAATTAAATTTGCAGTTGATGGAAATTAATTAGAATGAATAGACAACGGTTAAAAGTTAACGTTTAATAATTTATAACGTTTAAAAATAGAGGAAATAAATTAATACATATAAAACAAAAAGGCTAGACACGTCAACACTGACGCGTTTTGCTTATTTTTAATGGCTAGATTTCAATCGCTTTAAACGAACGGACGATGTTGCTCTGGCTCTCTATAAATAAACGTGCAGGGCTAGCCTTCAAACCCATATTTTTCTGAATGGGCGCGGAAGCCCTGTCACTTTTCTTTCTCCTCCAATTCTTCAGAAATCAAATATATTAGATTTAGGTTTTCTGATTTGCAATTTAGAGATAGAAACTGTAGATCTAGAGAAGAGATGTCCAAATTAAGCCGTCCGTATTAGGTGAGTTTTCAGATCTGGTTTTCTAGTTATTTGTTTATTTTTCTTCAATTAGATCTAGATTTATAAATTCATACAAATTCCGGTTTGTGGATCCAAATAGGGTTGCAAAGGGGAAGACTATGGGTAATAGAACTGGACTAAAAATTAGATCTGGAATTTGGAGTGTTTTCTTTTCAGGTGAGTGGATTTAAATTATATATCTTTTGTGTTGATTATATATAATATCGTCAGATTCCCATTAAATATTTTAATTCAGCATTTGAATTAATTTCAGTAATTAGTTCTACTAGTTAGTTATGTTGAAACTGTAAATTTTATAAGAGAAGTGTACTTATATTTAAATGTTATTTATATGGAGAAAGAAAGGAATCCTATTAAATATAAGTAATAATAGGCTTAAAAATTATAGAGAAAGGCATAAGCCTAAAAGTGAGAAATTTACAGTAAATTATGTTAAAACTCGGGGAATGAAATAAAAAGGGGAAATCTAATAACTTGATTGGAAGTTAGTGATAGATTAGTTGTGTAACAACCCATAATTTTGTGAATATTTTTAATTAAATTTTTATTTGAAATTTTGATTTTTTAAATCATTTAAAAGTGAATTTTTAGAATTATTCCAATGTAAGTTTGGAATTTGTTTGTAATTTATTTTCCAAATGCAATAAATAAACGATTTTTGAAAATTTTATATTTTGGTCAAAATCTGAATTTTCAGTTTAAATATAAAAAAAATTGAATTTCAAATTTTAATCTTTTTCTTTGAAGCAGAATATATTTATGATATCTGTTCTGCTTTTCGTTTCGTTAAATTCTGAGTTATACTTTTTAAATCAGATAAATTACAGCATTTTTACACGCGGTTATTTACTGTATTTCAATTTCTAGTTTTCTATGTGCGTTTCTATATTTTTATTTTCTATGTTATTTTATTTTATTTTTCTATTTTGTTTATCTAAACTTTATTTATTGGATTTCACTTGTGTGTATATCTTTTCATAAAAGGCTTGGAAGAAATCAAGGAGACATGCGTTACATTTCTTTAATGCTTGCCTTTTTATTTACCTACCCTCTTTATTACTTACCCTAGCCATTCACCGTTCATAGCCGTGAATTTCTCTTATTAATCATGTACAAACATCTCAAAATATCCTCTTTTCAATTGCATTTAAGAATCATATATATATATATATATACATATATATATACATATATATATATATGTATGTATGTATGTGTGTTTCTTTCTCCTTATTTCTTACCTTTTATTTCCTAGCCTTTTTGTTTTTCTATCATTTACTCCTCTTTAGCCGTTCAAAATCTTTTCTTGCCATCCACTCCACTTTATAATTCACGTACAAAATTTATTTCCCATCTCTCATTTTTCATTTGCATTTAAAAATAAAATATATTGTATGTTTTTTCTCCTTAACTTATGCCTTTCCGTTTCCTTAGCATTCATAACTCCTTAGCTCTTTTTTTTTCTCTTCTATAGCCGTGTATTTCCTTTTTCTATACACGTACAAAATTTATTTCCCATTATGATTCACATATTTCACTTGCATTTAGGAATAACATATGTATAAGTTTTTTTCTCTTTATTTCTTGTCTCTTGGTTTTCCTAGCATTTACTCTATCAAATCACATAAAAATCTTCTCAATATCTCAGTTCCTCATTTTGCCTCTTCTGATTGAAATATTTTACAGTAAGTTTCTTTTATTAAATAGGAAATAAATCCCACTCATTCACTAGCCTTTTTATTTGCTAGCCTTTCATTTTCTAAACCCTACATCTTAGCCATTCAAATCTCTTGAAACCCTAGCCGCCTTCTTTTTATTTCTTATTCACGTACAAGTTCTCATCCTCTCATTTTCATTTGCGTGAAGAAAATACAACAAGCTCTAGGTTATTTCCATGGCTTCCTTCTCTCTTTTTTTTCCACTTTTATTTTATTTCCTCTCTTTTTTCCTTTTGTTTTCTCCTTGCATAGCTCAGCCTCCACCACCACAACATAACCTCCTCCTCACTATTAGACCATGGCAAAGCCCACTTGGTGGTTGAAAGCAAGGTTATGTTCTTTGATTCGTAATTGCATAGTTTAATTCATCTTTTGTTGTGTTGAATCTTATTCTTATTATTTGTGTATTTGTTATATACAAGATCAATATCTTGGCTCTCCATCCATTCAAATAATAATTGTGTCTAGTCGTGCTTTCATGCTTTCCGAATTTTTGTTTGTGTGTTTGCTTTGCAAACTTCAGCATAAAAAGGTGAGTAATCACACCTGACATTCATACTTATATTATTGTGAATTGATAGCAAGTGAAAGTGTAGAAATAATTATATTATGTTATACATGCCTGTGATATATTTATATGATATTAAATACTGTTTATATGCCTGTTACATCATCTATTATATTTTATTTTATTTTACTGTTTATTTATATTCTGTTCTCACACTGCAAGTTCCCTGTAGAATAGAATCACTATGGGTTGAAATGATACATACCCGAACGGACTTTAGAATAGGGAAAGATCGTTATGGGCTGAAATGACAAGCCTAAGCGATTTTTATTTATTTTATTTAACTTGGGATTGCGGGTTTGAAATGATAGAACCCAGATTTTTCTTTGTAAATTACGGATTGAAATGATATATTATCCGTATCACTTGACCTAGGTTAGAAAATATTATACAGGCCCGTGGTTATTTTATAAGTTTTTTCTGGAAGTTTTAAGTATTTTGAAAATGTAAATTTTGATATTTTAATTTAAATTTTGTTTTTAAAATGATTTAATAAAGTGAAAAATGATTTCATATGTATTAAAAATGTTAAATAAATAAATGAAAATTTGTGATTGGAAATATAAACTAATTTAGAAATATGTAAAGTTTTAATTTATGAAAGAAACGTGTAAAGTTCTAATTAATGAAAGAAATATGTAAAGTTTTAATTATGAAAGAAACGTGCAAAGTTCTAATTAATGAAAGAAATATGTAAAGTTTTAATTATGAAAGAAACGTGTAAAGTTCTAATTATTGAAAGAAATATGTAAAGTTTTAATTTATGAAAGAGACGTGTAAAGTTCTAATTAATGAAAGAAATATGTAAAGTTTTAATTTATGAAAGAAACGTGTAAAGTTCTAATTAATGAAAGAAATATGTAAAGTTTTAATTATGAAAGAAACGTGTAAAGTTCTAATTAATGAAAGAAATATGTAAAGTTTTAATTTATGAAAGAAACGTGTAAAGTTTTAATTAATGAAAGAAACGTGTAAAGTTTTAATTTATGAAAGAAACGTGTAAAGTTCTAATTAATGAAAGAAATATGTAAAGTTTAATTTATAAAAGAGACGTGTAAAGTTCTAATTAATGAAAGAAATATGTAAAGTTTTACTTACTGAAAGAAACATGTAAAGTCTTAATTAATGAAAGAAACATGTAAGTCATAATTTGTGTAATATTGATTTAAAATAATAAATGCCCTTTTGTAATAAAACGTAAATTAAAATGTACATTTGATAATGTAAGTTTAATTAGTGTAATATTGATTAAACGATAAATGCTCTTTACTGTAATAGAAATGTAAGTTAAAAAGTACATTTAATATGTAAGTTTTAATTAATGTAAATGACATATTTTAATGACTAAAATAATAAAGTTTCTTTATTGTAATGATAATGTAAGTTAATAAGGTACTCTTAACTTAGCATAAGAATTTCAGCATTAAATTGGATATTACAGTAACAAAGTTTATTTAACTATAAGGCTATGATAAAATGACCATGTTAAAAATTTGTAAGTATATAAATACTTTGATTATATAGAATATTAAATTGGAAAGTATTACATTCCAAAAATGCTATGATTCCTTAAGGTTACATTACCAAAATGCTATGATAATTTAAAGGAAGATTTCAAGTTTAATAAATTAAAGGAAATATTCAGTGATTTTTGAAATTTGGGTTTTATTGAAATGATATATTATTGAATTGGTTTTGAAATGGAAATGATATATTTTTGAATTGGTTTTGAATAGATATGTTTTGGGTTTGAAAGTATGTATTAGTTTGAAATAAATGATATGATTTTGAAATGGTTTAAAGGATGTATTTTGATTTGAAACATAAACTATTTTGAAATTTATAACCACGGGTTATAATAACGATTGGTTGGCAAAGAGACCGGGATCGGATATGGACATACTCTCTGTCGATACCGAAAACCACTTTGACAACCGTGTACGCGGTGGAGATTTCAGAATGAAGTAGGATGGTGGCGACGTTCTTAAGGTATGTTACGTGGACCCAACTCCCGTGAGTTGGCATAAGGTGTCTAAAACAGGAGCGATCTCGGACCAGTGAGGTAGCACCTCTTCTCGGACACATTTCTTCGATATTATACTCTTACTTGTGATTGATTAGATGGCCATCCTCCGATTTGGGAGTGTTGTTCAAGGTGGAACGATAGTGGCTGCTATGCGTATCCATCAGTCCGTGTGCGTAATTGGTATATCTACCCTGGCATTGCCTAGTTGTGCCGTGTCACCTACCATATCGAGCTTTACTACGATTATGATTTTATGATCCGACCGCGTTAAGGTTCTCCATCCCCTTAACGCTATTTTCTATATGATTATACTTTACTTATTTAGACACTATTATAATAGCGAATATTACTACATAGTAAATAGTTTAACGGATCCTTAAAGAATGGGCGATCCCAAGCATTCTTTAAGTTACTTGTACCTTTATTACAGTTCACTTGAGTTGGTTTACATTATATAAGTATGTATGTCCTGACTCGAGTGTTTTGTGTTTTGTGTTTTGCTTTACGCTCGGGTCAGACTGAGTGATACAGCATTAGAGACTCACCTTCGGAGCTGGAGTTTTGCTTTGAAGATCTAGATATCTATTCATTTTGTTATCCAGTTGATTCCAGTTGTACCTGATTTTCATACTGTTACTCCTGTTGTATCTTGGTATTCCTATTGTATCTTAATTAACTCTGATGTATTTATATAGTAGCTTCATGGACTACTATCTCTTTTACTTCCGCTGCATTATATTACTCTGTGTCTGTGATCTGTGATTTTTTATTTACTGTAAATGATGAGTTTGCCAAATTTTTATTTACAACGCGGTATTTTAAGCAATTCAAGTCCGACATGTGTGGATGCGAATGGTTGAAAATATCGGGTCGTTACAAGTTGGCTGGTTTAGAAAAGGGAATTTAGTTAAAGGAGCCAGACCTGTTGTGATGCCTCTTAGGCGGATGGCGCCTAGGGAACAGCAAGAGTTGAGGGTGCAAGTTGATGATCTTTTACAGAAAGGATTCATTCGGCGTAGTGTGTCCGAATGGGGTGCACCAGTTGTGTTTGTAACCAAAGCGGATGGATCGCTGAGGTTGTGTGTGGATTATCGTGAGCTGAATAAAGTGACTAAGAAGAACAAGTATCCATTGCCGAGGATAGACGACTTTTTTGATCAGCTTCACGAAGCTAAGGTGTTTTCTCAGATGGATTTGGCAACGGGATTTCACCAGTTAAGAGTGGCTAAGGATAGTGTGCCGAAGACTGCTTTCAGGACACCATCCGGTTTCTTTGAGTGGCTGGTAATGCCGTTTGGATTGACCAATGCACCAGCATATTTTGTGGATCTTATGAATAGAGTGTTCAGGGATCAGTTGAACAAGTTCGTGCTAGTGTTCGTGGATGATATTTTGATTTATTCCAGAACTGAAGAAGAGCACAAGACGCACTTGCGTATTGTTTTGGAAATCTTACGGAAACATCAGCTGAAGGTTAAGTTTTCAAAGTGTCACTTCTGGAAGAGTGAAGTGAGGTTCTTAGGCCATATTATCTCTGGAAGCGGAATAGCGGTTGATCCCGCCAAGATAGCAGCAATCCAAGATTGGGTTAGACCTAAGAATGCATCTGACGTGAGAAGTTTTCTTGGATTAGCAGGATATTATCGTCGGTTTATCAAAGACTTTTCCAAGGTAGCTGCACCATTAACAAGATTGACGAAAAAGAACCAAGTATTCAGATGGAATGCTAAGTGTGAGCAAGCTTTCGGAATCCTGAAAGAGCTACTGACAAGTGCCCCTGTTTTGATTATTCCAAGTGGAAACGATGAGATGGTGGTTTACACCGACGCATGTGGTACTGGACTTGGAGCAGTGCTGATGCAGAAGGGTAAAGTTGTTGCGTATGCAAGTCGACAACTGAAGCCGCATGAAAGGAATTATCCGACTCATGATTTGGATTTGGCGGCGATTATTTTTGCTCTGAAGATGTGGAGACATTATCTATTGGGAGTTCGATTCGAGTTGTTTACAGATCATAAGTCGTTGAAGTATCTTTTCTCCCAAAAGGATTTGAATCTTCGGCAGCAACGATGGCTAGAGTTTTTGGCATCATATGACTTTGATATAGCCTTTACTCCGGGAAAGGGTAACGCAGTAGCAGATGCGTTAAGTCGAAGACATGCAGGATTGGGAGTCATGTTTTCAGAATGGAAGAATCTCGAGTATTTAGCTGGATTTGACTTCCGGCCTAGATGTGAATTGGAAACTGAGATGTTGGCAAACTTATCGATAAGACCGACTCTTGTGGAAAGGATTGGCGAGAGTCAAAAGCAAGACGATAAGCTTGTCAAGATTATCCATGATTTGGAATCTGGATTGGATCCAGAGAAGGATAAAGGATTCGAGGTCAATCGAGAAGGTTGGCTTCGGAAGCAAGGACGACTAGTTGTTCCCGATATAGATGAATTGAGAAATGAAGTTCTGAAGGAAAGTCATCACTCGAAGTTGACAATTCATCCAGGTGGAAATAAGATGTATCGGGATATGAAGAGAACCTATTACTGGGAAGGTATGAAGAAGGATGTTGGAAATTTTATTTCCAAGTGCATGAACTGCCAGTTGGTAAAAGCCGAGCAGAAGAAGCCAAGTGGATTGCTTCAGCCATTAGAAGTTCCTACATGGAAGTGGGAGCAAATATTGATGGATTTTATCGATGGGTTACCTGGAACAAGAGCGGGAAATGAAGGCATTTGGGTCATCGTAGATCGTCTGACTAAGAGTGCAAGATTCATTCCTGTTCGATCGACTAGGACTGCATCGAAGTTGGCTGAGCTGTATGTTAAGTGGATAGTTCGATTCCATGGTATTACGAAGAGTATAGTGAGCGATCAAGACCCATTGTTCACTAGTGGATTTTGGAAGAGCTTCCAGGAAGTTTTGGGAACCGAGTTGTGTTTGAGTACAGCTTATCACCCTCAAACAGATGGTCAGACCGAGAGAGTCAACCGAGTTTTGGAAGATCTCCTAAGGGCATGTGTTTTAGATTTCGGATGATCATGGAAAGATCATCTTCATTTGGTGGAATTTTCGTATAATAACAGTTACCAGTCAAGCATTGGTATGGCACCGTATGAGGCATTGTATGGAAGACCGTGTAACTCTCCGACATGTTGGTTAGAAATAGGGGAAAAGCTAATACTTGGGCCAGAAATGATTCGACAGACTTCAGATTGTATAGAGATCATTCGGCAACGAATGAAGGCAGCCCAAGACCGTCAGAAAAGTTATGTCGATAAGCGTCGTAAGGATTTGGAATTCGACGTAGGTGATATGGTTTTCGTGAAGATTTCGCCACTGAAGAATGTTATTCGATTTGGGAAGAAAGGAAAATTGACTCCGAGATTTGTTGGACTATTCCCGATTATCGAGCGAATTAGAAAGCTCGCCTATAGATTGGAGTTACCAGAAAAGATGTCGAGTGTGCACAATGTTTTTCATGTATCGTATCTATGGAAATATGTGCACGACTCGAATACAGTGGTTTCTGCTGATAGTTGTGAAGATTTCGAGATTGATCCAGTCGATAAGAGACCTCGTAAGCCGCTTCGTGTTATGGAAACTGACACAAAACAGCTTAGGAGGAAGGTAGTTAGGTTGCTCAAGATACAATGGAGTGATGATGATAACGACTGTACATGGGAGGTGGAAGAGAGGATGAAGGCAGCTCATCCTGAACTCTTCAAGGTATGGCCATAAGGTGTCGTGTCATCTCACGATATTGTAACTTGTTCTAGTTTTAGAATTCTGCACGCTAAGCTAGAATTGGATGCATGGTTTGTTGATTGCTATGGATGGTAGGCATGCAGAATAGTTTTTGATTGCTCTTGTTTGTTTGGAATTTCAGGGGCGAAATTCCTAAGGGGGAGAGAATGTAACGACCTGTATTTTTATGGATCGAAACATCGTAAAACAGTTGTTATTAGACTGTTAGTATTGAAAAGTCGTCCGAAGTTTTGGTCGACTAGAGCTTAGGTTGTCTAGAAGTTAAGCCATGTTGTAGCTTAAGTCGTTTGGAAGTTAGGTCGTGTGATAGCTTAGGTCGTGGGGTAGGTTAGGTCGGGTGAACGACCTAAGGATTGGAGCGACCTATAGGAAGTTGGCGACCTAAGGATTGGAGCGACCTATAGGAAGTTGGCGACCTAAGGATTGGAGCGACCTATAGGAAGTTGGCGACCTAAGGATAGGAGCGACCTATAGGAAGTTGGCGACCTAAGAAATGGACCGACCTAAGAAAGTTAGGTCGTGGACGAGTTAAGGCTTGTTATAGTTAGGTCGAGAGACCTTGTGTTGAAGTTAGGTCGTAAGTGACCTAAGGTGGATTGCTGACTATAGTTAGGTCGCTAGGCCGTGAGTACAATTAGGTCGCGTGAGTGTTAGGTCGCGCACTTTGCGTTGTTGTTAGGTCGCGTGAGTGTTAGGTCGTAGGTCGTGGAAGGGCTTATGAAGTTAAGTCGTTGTATCTGCTAACTCGATTAGGTCGTGGATGCGCATAGGCTTAGGTCGTTAGGTCGTGGATGCGCATGGGCTTAGGTCATTAGGTCATGGATGCGCATAGGCTTAGGTCGTTAAGACTTAGGTCGTGGGGTTTCTTAGGTCGTGGATGACCTAATAGCGAGCAAACGACCTAAGGGAAATCAACCTATAAATAGGCAGGTTCTTCTTCATTTTTGGGATCCGGATTTCGAAGCGACGAAGTGCTGCCATTTTGAGAGCTCGAGTTCTACACTTCTTCACTTCTTTTCTCCACTTTGATCTTGTGCTTCCTTCCATCCAAATCGAAGATCAAATCGAATATCTAAGAGCTTAGATTGAAGATCTTCATCCATCGAAGAGAGATTTCATCGTTTGAAGCGGAGTTTTGATAGATCGAGTTAGATTCTTCGTTGTCCAGATCTGAAGTGTGTTGCTTTTGAGGTGTTTAGGTGATTTGGTGAGTGGTGATTATCTCTCACATGGATCTAAAGGAGTATATCGGATTGATGGCTTGATTTGGTGTTAAAATAGTGATTTCCATGCATTTTCATAAAATTAAGTGTAGATCTATTGTTCATGATGATTTGACATCCATTTTACTACATGTTAACCTATGCAAGTTCATTCATCAAGTTGTAGAGATATTGCTCATGATTCATGCTTGTTAGATTTAGACTCTTTAATTACAAGATTGCCATTATTGTTAGAATTGCTTATTTGATCATGTTTAAATGCTTGATTACTCGGATTAATGTTTGCCTTGATTGATTGTTGTAAATTAGTTGATTGATGATTTGATTTGGACAAGTTAGTCGAAGATGATTCAAAAGCTAAGGGAAAGGCTCTTGAATTGGAAAAGCTGCTCGTGGCATATGTGGCGGATGATGAAGCTCATATGGATAGATTTGATGATGTTGATATTGAGATGAGGCTTTGCTATGATGAGATGAAGCGAGGCATGGTATGAGATAGCCTTGGTTTAATCCAGACGGGATCATTCTAAGTATGTTGATAACTCGGTGAAATGGTTCAAGTTGAGGATAATGGTTTGCTCGAGAGGCGCTTGAGCTAGTATGGAAATAGTCGTCGAGGAGGATGACTAGAAGGCTGAGATTTCATCGTTGTTGAAGGTTCTAGCAGGCTCAAAGCAAGAGTACGTTGGGCAGATTCGATAGTCCCTAAAGACTATGATTGTAGTCGAGTACTCTGGGCAGATTCGATAGTCCTAGGCATGGGCTGCGACGATGTGCAGAGTTATGTCTAGAACCGGGGTTGCCATTAACCCTTGACGGACGGCTGAAAGAATGTGCCGGTCATTCAATTAACGGTGGTATCGAAGCAATGATAACAGTGATAGCCAGAGTCATGGTTGTTTGGTTGTATCGTCATTCGGCCTCAAGAGCAGTGTTTTCTGGGTGCTTATCTGATCTTGGTTTAGGCCTTGGGGGTTTGTGCTTAGAAAACATCGCCCTTGACTCGAGTGATAATTACTTTACTTTAAATGTCTGCTTTGCTATGTCTATTTCTGCTTAGTGTGTCTGGGGGCTATCACTGTAGAAAGAGGTGGAGTGGGAGGGTTGGATTCCTATTCCTTTTACCTTTATGCTCTTTTGGTATGTTGTTAGTTAATTTACTGCTCACTAAGACTGTTGTCTGACTCAAGGCTTTATGTTTAACTTTTATTGCCTTGGGCTGTTCATCCATTTTGGGATGGGCAGACTAGGTAGCAGGTGACAGGTGCTGATCTTAGTTTCTCATGATGCTGATGGCGAAGACGAGCTGGAGGATTGCATATTATTTTCTTACTATATGTACTGGATGTTCCGCTGCTTTGTATAATTCTCTGAGTGTTGTAGCGAGGCTTGATGTATTGACTATTCGGATGTTTGTACCAAACTATTATGAAATTTAATTGAGATTCTGTTAGTAAGCTTCACTATATATACTTTCTATTGTATTTTATCCATGCGTTGTGAGTTATACGATAGATTCTGCTGTTTTAACTTAACCTTGGCAATCGTCCATGGCTGCCTGGCACACTTTACAGCGCACAATTTCTATGTTCAGTGCAGGGGTCATGGGCGGTCGTCACATCTAGGTCGTAACACGTTAGGTCGCCCCGCCATGTTAAGACGTTAGGTTGCCCGCCTATTCATACTTAGGCCGTTTGACCTGTATTTTGTTAGGTCGCTCGGCATGTTAGGCCGCACCACCTATTTCTTCTTTGATGCATTTTGGGCTGATTTCCTTAGATTTTATTCACATCTTCGAATGTGAATTTTTATGACCGATTGTTCTACAATCAATTTTGTGACTTGTCACTCTAAAAATATAAAGGTTTCAATACTAGTAGTAAATATCAAAACTCTTTCATCAAAACGATTTCAACTATATTTTATTACAAAGCTCTTTTTCCTAAACCGTTTTCCAATCTATTAGTATATACAAGCCTTTACTTCACTCGAATGAGAAATCTAATTAAACGGCTTAGCAAAACAGGTGGTATGAAACGCTTGCGTTTACTTCGTCGGTTAATTCTTGGACTTGTTCGACTGAACCTTTTGTGACAATTTCCTAGTGAAGATCTATAGTTTGTTCGTAAATATTTAAGTTAAGCTAGTGGTTATGGGACATGAAGCTAAACTCATATATTTACTAGCTTAGTGTAATTGACACTTCTTGATGATCATGACGATCATTTTTGTGATTTAGACTAGCGATTGAGCGATGTCTCTTTGTCTGTGAGGGAGACTAGACCCCGTTTGTGTGATGTTTCTACTCACATATGTGGGGTAGCGCCCCATGGTCTCCGGGCCATTCGTGTGTTCAATGGTTTCCGGGCCGTTCGTGTGTCAAAGGTCTTCGGGCCATTCGTGTGTTCGAAAATTAAATGGTTAGCTTCCATGTGATAGCTTCTCGTTCGTGTGTTACATATGTTGGTGAGCTTTCATGCTCCCGTTCGTGTGATAGGCCTCCCCCTTTATATGATTTCTGGATTTCGTGTGTTGATTTCTGGAATTTGTGCTTCACCAATTTTCGTGATTTTCGTTGATATGTTTTATCAATTTTTGTGCATTGGTGAATTCGTGTGTCATTACCTTTTTGTGGATTTGGATCTTTGAGAAGATTCTTGTGATATTGATTAATCTCTTGTTGATTATCATTTACATACTTATAGTAGTATGCCATTATGGTTATTATATCTTTATGCCATATCTCTTATTCTATATCATGTCATCTGATATTTATAGCTAGACTGATCAGTTTATTATTTTCTTATGAAATAATACTCGAGTCAGACCGAGATGTTATAGGTGCTTCTGCTTGACTTCTCTTCTAGGACTACTCTGACTTTTTGGCTAACTACTTAGATTAGTAGTTTTTGGACGTATATATTTGAGATATAGACTCTATGATGTGTGCTTATTCTTTTGTGTAGCTTGTAGCTGTTCTTTTGTATTATCGTGGATCTTTCAGACCACTACTCTGATGTACACTTATATGTGTTATATTCATATCTTTTTCCGCCTTTGTGATATGGATGTCTATGACTGATTTGTGTTATGTTTATTTCTATATTTGTTTCCGAAGATTATATATAGCCACTGTGTGATAGCTTTAAGTTTGTATCGGTATGTCGGATTTCCTCCTCAAATGAAATACATGCTATACTATTTGACATATCGGTGCTCGCACAAAGAAATTACATGGATGGTCGCTCCTCAACAGCCTTATTCTCCGTGCTAGTTGACAGCATTACTCCGTAGTGTTCTTGGCTAGCGTGGGTATAGAGGTGGGGCGTCACATGACGTCTCACTCAGAAGATGATTTACAAATTTATGATATAAAAATATTCAGATTTCGAAAATATTTTATTACTATCAATTTAACTGATTTCAAATTGAAACTGAAAATTACACAACAGAATTTACTTTCATATTTTCCAATAAAAATTTACCATTTGCTATGTCTAAATAAACGTATCTCAAATATCAAATTTTCATTACTAAATTTTATAATTAAATTTCAAGCAAAATTTCGGTTAGTTACGTTATAAAAATCGTTAAAATTTACGGGTCGTTACAGCGAAGGTTGAAAGGCATGGAGGATTTTCTAGTGGCGGAAGAAAAAGAGAGGGCGAGATGTGATAGCGGTTCGAGGCTAGCTACGAGCTGCTCCTTGGGTACAAGGTGTGGGGTTGCTCATTGAAACAACTCGCAGTTTCGTACCACTTAAAATCGACACTATTCTCCAACATTGATTCAAAGTGAACGGAAATACAAACCATTTGGGTTAAAGAAGAAAGAGGTAGAAGAAGAGGAAACGACACAACATCAGAATCTCACATCGCAGCGGCATAAAATATAATAGATAATAACTGATCTTTACACAAAAGAAAACTATACCTGTTTTATTTTACATCTTTAGAATACAACATCAGAGTTCAACAACATCTAACACACAACTGTACAATAATCACTACATGTCCTCACAAAACTGAATACACAGTACATACAACACATCAGAATATACATCAAGTACGAGTGATACGTCTCGCCATCCAGCTCGTCTCTTGAGCTTCATAGCATCCTATCCCGTATCTATAATACTCGGTCAGACCAGAGCATTATAATAAAATAACACCCGAGTCAGTCTGGAAAACCAGCGTGAGAAAACACACTCAATTGGATTATTAAAGTTTCCAAACCCTTTGAAATCAAAAGCATCTCGTAAGACCACGCCACAAATAAACATGTCGGGTTTTTACCTTACGATAGCCAAAACACTTTTTATCAAATCCGTCTGATATTATAATAGTGTATATATACAAATACTTATTCAAATAGCTAAAATTGTTACATGATTAAATTCCAGCATACTAGCCACAAAGTGGGTTCTACAAACAAAAATCGTACAAGGCACGTAGGGAGAATGGATTTCCAACGAATGACTAGGCACTAGGGTAACACTTGTCACAGTACCTGTTCTAGATCAGTGTACCGAGGACCATGCCCAATCCTCTGCAACACAAGACCGGAACTACCTAAGGGTAATTTCGAGTAAGATCACCCCACGGTTGGCGCGACCAACTGCCACACAGCCGAAATAAAAAGGGACATCTATACAGGGATGACCTCACCCTAATGGGCGCTACCCATACAGCCTTGCTGCATAACCCCTGATTTTCAGTCATTCCCGATTGATGAGGCTCGAGGCTAAGCGTTACCTTTATAGAACATATCCCTTAGAATGCCCATCGCCCACCTTACGATGTTCTGAAAGCATTCGTCCATACAAGTTCGTCCCTGGTTCGAACGGAACCGAAGGCACTATTCCTACTACATCCATTTTGGAATCACCCTCAGGATTAGTAGCGACTAGCCCTTGCACTTCAATGTACCATCTTTGATTCAAACTCGTTTCCCCACGAAAACGTACAAACCGGATCGAAGTAGTTTTCGAGAAATAAATCTCGATCCCGGTCTCTTCGAAACGATCAACGCATTGGCCAATATTAATAGTCGGTTATTTAACTATCAATTAACATCCACAAATATCCATCAAACATAAATAATTTCTCCCAAATTATTTATTTATCTCACAAATATCTTCGCAAGATATATTTCCATTTCAGCCCTTTCGAAATAGTTTCAAACCGTTCTTCTCTCATGGAATAAATTCTCAAATATTTTCTATTTCCACTGAAATCACCAAGTACAAACACTTAGACTTTAAAATCATTTAAAACACTTAATTATAGAATATACTTTTAAACATTTAGATTTAAAACTACTTTAATACTTTCTTTTATAAAAATATACACTTTAAGAATATTTAAAATAAAGCTACTTTATAAAATATAAAACTAAATTTTTATCTTTTTAAAACATAATACCAAGTCACCTTTATATATTTACTACTTAAATAAATTTGAAAAATTCTTACTTTAAAGTTCAAACATTTAAAAATAATAGATTTTCCAAAACATACTTTTAAAACAACCTTGAAACCTTAACTTATACTTAAGAATTTGATTTGAAACGTACTTGGCTTTCCAGGGAAAAATATTTCTCTTTCACATCTTTAAAAATAAATCACTATTTATTTTTAAACAAATTTATCCATGCCTTTAATAAATTCCTACCTTGAATTTATCCTTCCAAATATTCACTGGTATAATACTTTCACTTCCATAAACCCAGTTTTATAAGTTTCAAAATCTTAATTCCCTTTAAAAAAATCTAGGGTTTAAAACACTTAAATCAATTTCCAAATTGATTCCCAATTTATTCATTTTGAAATAAATTCCCTTACTTTCTCCATTTATTTCAAGTCCATTAACCTCAGATTTTATTTCTTATTATGATTTAAAAATCCTTTTTAACTGAGAATACCAATTTCAGATTCCCAAATTGCTTTCTTATCCCTTTTAAATAAATTCAAAACTTGAATTCAAAATAAATTCTTTATTTCTTTAAATAATAATGCTTGAGTTTTAAAATTCATTATTTCTCGGTTATTTAAAAATTCCTTTTCCATACTCGGCATTTATTTACTAGAATTAAAAAAAATCTCTTTTATTCATTCCTGAATTTATTCAAATTCTCTATCATTCTCTACCTAAAAATCTTCTCTTATATTTCCTTTTCAAAAGTCCGATATATATATATATATATATATATATATATATGGTAACCAAGTATACCCAAATATATTTAATCAACCCGTTGCATCCAACAATCCAATCATCAATATAATTCATCATGGGATATCAAATATTCATAACAGAGAATATTAACATTCTAAATAAATTTTGAGGAATCCAGTTGGGTCCCTCCAACCTGTTTCCCTACATCCATAGACGTTAGCACAATACCAATTCCACTTCAAGGTGGAATATCGCGGTATATGGGTTAATATAATATCATTCGCTATTATGCGGCGCATAGGGTCTCATCCGCTATATAATGCGGGAATATCAATCACTCCAATATATATATACTACTATATATATAATATCATCCAGCAGATAAATTATTTAATTCATCTAAACACATCCAATAATTTAAATTTAACATTTAAATTAAACTATGGAATCCAAATGAGTGAGAAAATCTCAACTTTGATTTCCCTTTGCAATCCACATCAATCTTGACTCAATTTCACAGTTTTCCGACCTTGTATAAACATTAGATGATTTATTAATATTCGAACTAATCGAACACTTAATTTCCGTTTAATAAATTTATTTTAATCTAATAATTTAAATTTTTAAACTAATAGTTTCCTTTAAAAGTCCTTTAGTAAGTAAAATAGTTAAATAGGTTAATAAAACAAATAAATCACCAGACTAAATTATTTAAAATAATCTAGTAAATTGTATTTTATTTTATTTTCTTCCATTTTCAAATTGCATAGAAAAATAGTTTATATGGGTTTAGAAAATCTAATTTCTCATAAACTTTAAACATTTCTATATTTGTATTTACCTTATTTTCTTTGAATATATATAATTTCAACAAAAATGACAATAATACCTCACTATTAATTTCCGAGTAGTGAAATAAAACCAAAAATCCATTTTTGAAATCACCAATTAAAACTTACTGTAATATTTTCCTTTCTGGTTTAAACAGTTTAATAAAAAAAATATTTTATTCCTTTTTTTTTCTCGCAACTTAAAATCCAAAAACTGAAATCATATATTAACATAAATCTGAAAACAGTTTAATCCATATATATATATATATGAATATATGTATATTAACATAAATTCGAAAACTAAAATCGTATACCTCACCACTACTGCTCGAGGCCACCATCCTCACGCGAACACCCAGGCTTGAGAAGACGTACGCAACGTTGCTGCCTCAATTCAATGCCACAACCCTTCGCCGAGCCCCCACCACGAATCGAAACCCCAAATCGATCTCGCGGCCACCAAATTCCAGTGCACGCCACCCCCGATCACGCGACCCAGTGATTTTCGGCCTTCCCTCCCTTCGCGCGAGCACGAACGTGCCTCCATCTCATCTCGTTCCCGGCCTCGACCTAACTTCCCACCCAAACACGTTGCCCTATTCGATTTAGAACGAGAACGATTTTGTTTTCGTTCATCTCACCGAGCTCGAATTTGAATTTGGAAATGAGGAGAGAAGGGCTTGCGATTTTAAGTTGAAAAAAATTTGTTCGGCCATTTTTCTTTGATTTTCAACTCGTAAGGAATGGAAGGAGGAATGAAGATAGGGTACGTGATTTATTTTGAAGAAAGGATCGATTTCTTCTTTAATACGCTCGACTATTTATTTTATTATTTTTGGTCGGCTGAAAAAAATACAGAGGAGACAGAAAGTTTTGATAGAGAAAGAAAACAGGCTGAAGGAAGAGAATCACTGCTGTATTGACTTAGGGTATAAATATATATGAATTTAAATTCAACTTCAAATTATCACGATAAATGCAACACAAAATTTTTGACCTCCTATCGAGGCGTGCCGCTAGACGTTTATAATGTTATACCCCTTTTTCAAACTCATTGGAAAAGGTTTCGAGTCCAAATTCGATCGTATGGAGAAGATAGCTTTTTGGACCCAGTTGTTATATTGAATTTCGATATATTTTTCAGCGCGTTTAACTATCGTACAACCACTCGATAACTCCAACCACGACGAAGTTTGAAATCCGATAATAATACAATATTACGAATCCAATGGAACCGGTTTCGTCGAATTCCGAGACTGTGCCTCGGAAGGCTATTTTTAAATATCAATTTAACCAATATATTTTTAAAACTGAACAAAACACATTTAAATTCAATTTTAAAAGTTCTATCACCTTCAGTATTGTCAATGTAAATTTTCCAAGCCTTCAAATTATTTTTAACAGGCTTAAAACTGAAGATTCAATATTTTACCCAACTTTCAATTATTAAATTCAATAATTTAATTTCCAAATAAATAGTGGTATTTGAAATTCAAGTCAAAAATTAACTTTTAAATATTTCAATTTCAAATGTCCAAAATTCTGGGTCGTCACATTCCTCCCCCCTTAGAAGAATTTCGTCCCCAAAATTACTGGTTAAGAAGAATGGTCCATAACCCGTTCACTCACTTCCCAAAACCAAACAGTTTTCAATGACTTCCCAAAACAATCTTTTTATCAAAGACACAATATTCCTCTTATTAACCTTTCAACCTTATCCACAAGTCCCAACAACATTACTTACTTAACAATTCAAATTTTTAATTCAAAACCAATTTTGAATTATCAATTTTTTTTCTCCAAAATTCTTCTAACTCCTTAAAATTTTGAAATTTTTTGCCAGCGTCTCCTTTGCGCGGCTAGACCGGTACAACTACAAGATGCCTCTACGGGCTCCCAAATTTCAAAAGAAAGCAAAACGCCAAGTGGCTAGATAAAAAACCCAATCAAATTTCATACAAAAATTTTAAATACATACCTTATTGTCGAGCAAATTCAAATTTATCTTCGAAATCAAAATCCAATTCCATTTTCCTATAGCCTTTATAATCCCTGTATACTTTACTTAACAACAAATGTCCAAACTTACTTAGTGTATTCCCAATACCAAATTTACTTAAGAACCTCACTGTTCATTTCTTAAGTTTATATAAGCATTTTATATACTCTTATATTATTACTCTACCACTTTAGTCTTTATATCACTCATTTTAAACTGGATCTCCAATTCCATATGAATTCAATTTACCTTCAATTAAGATATTGAATTCTATTTACCTTATCTCAAACCATATTCAATCAATCATTTCTGGAATTAGTCTTATTACTAATTTATTTAAATCCCAATGGATTTATTTCCAACTTTAAATTATTTTTTGTCTACTACGAATTTATCTTTATCCCAAATCCCAATTTGAAATCTCTTGTCGTTAGTGAAAATTTTCAAAAATTCTCAAGCTCCCAAAATTTTCGGAAAATTTTGGCAGAGTCTTCCTTGTATGGAGGAGCTTTAGCAATTTGACAAGAGATATAAATATATATACATCGACCCACACGGTCGGAAAAACAAAAACAGTTCATATTTCCTATTTTTATTATGTAGGCGTACCTCTATTTAGCATTTTTAAGCTAGCGGATTATTATTTTAGCATTTTGCATGACCCAATCCAGCCTAACGGCTTCCCTGAACCTGTACTTACTCAATTTAAGTATGTAAGTGACATATATAGGAAATTCATTTATATTTCACTTATTCTCAACAGTAAACACATAGTTTTCATAAACAAAACATTTAAAATTCTTTCCATTAGAAATTTATATGGTCTCAATACCAATTAAATTGCTTACAACAACCTCACACATCATTTCTATTCAATTCAAATGATTTACAATTCATTTTCTTACATTCTATTCATTTTTAAGCGAAACGAATTCATATCCATTTCAATTGATTCCAAAATCAATTTATTAAACTTCTATTGATTCATATAATTTTATTTACTTCCGTTTAAGTCGAACGACCAATTTTCTTACGAAATTTGACACTATTCATTCAAATAAACCATTGTTTTTGTTCATAACCAATTTAAATTGATTCCAACTCAATGTATATTAAATCCATTACAATCTAACTTATTTACAACCCATATAATTGCATTCCATTCCCGTTTCACATTGGTTTTGTTCAAAACCACTTTATTATGCCCGACATCATCCCATGCTTATATATTAATAACCATTTCCAAATTTATATAAGCCCATGCTTCTATTAACTTTAAACTTAAGTTAATTTACTTCAATTCACTTCCATTTCATAACTTAAGTTCATTCTCATTTTAATTTGATTGTCATTTAATCAAATCCCGTTAAATTCAATTAGCCATTCACTTAATCCATTTTAAATTTTAATTCACATTCATTAAAATAATATCCAAAGCCAAATTTAATTTATTCATACTCGAATTGGATTTATTTCATCTCAAATCATTTTATTTTAATCCAATTCCATACAACTTCAATTCATATTTACTTCACTTACAATTCCAAGTTGAATTTCTATTTATAACTCAAGCTTCATTTCCAAACTCTATTATTTACTCACAATTCAACTTTAAATTAACAATTTTGAGTTCCATTTCCATATTTCATTAACTAATTTATTCCGAATTTAGTTTATTTCCCACTTTTAATTCAATATTTGATTTTTATCTTCAAAAATCACTTTATTACTTTACTTGAATTCAATTCTATTTTATAATTCAAGATTGGATTTTTATTTTATTCACCAAAATGTCAAACAATTCTATTTTGGCCTTTATTTCTCTCTTTTTCTCACTTATAAGTCATACACCTATATTCCTATACTTTGTAACGACCCGATATTTTCAACCATTCGCATAAAATTTGGCAAATATCAGAATATACAGTAAATAAATAATCACAGATCGCAGAAACAAAGTAAGAAGTGCAGCGGAAGTAAAAGAAATAGTAGTTCATGAAGCTACTATGTAAATATATCAGAGTTAAATAAGATACAATAGAAGAAATAAAGTACAACAGAAGTCTTAATATGATAACCAAGTACAAGCTGAATAGAACAACAGAACTGAGATAGATAAAACTAGATAAGCAGTTAATCTTCAGCGATTCCAATCTCTAGAAAGTGGAATCCAATTCTGTGGATACTCAGGTTGACCCGAGCGTAAATAAAACACAAGCACTCGAGTCAGGACATACATACTTATACAATGTAAACCAACTCAAGTGAACTGTAGTAAAGGTACAAGTAACTTAAAGAATGCTTGGGATCGCCCATTCTTTAAGGATCCGTTAAACTATCTACTATGTAGTAATATTCGCTATTATAATAATGTCTAATATAAAATAAACAAACTTTTTAATAGCGTCTAGGGGTTACCCATATAGCCCTTAACACGTAATAGTCCCAGTAGTCTATCCAGTATTAGCATACTCCCAAAATGGGGGCTATCCTTGATACTCCACAGGCTACGGGAGAAATTCAAACTCGTAGTAAAGCTCGCTATGGTAGGTGACACGGCACAACTAGGCAATGCCAGGGTAGATATACCAATTACGCATCCGAACTGGTGGTGACGCATAACAGCCACTACCGCCCACCTTGAACAACACTCCCAAATCAAGGGTGCGCACCAAATCAATCACAAGTAATAGAATGGTATCGAAGAAGTGTGTCTGATCAGAGGTGCTACCTCATTGGTCCGTCAATTGCTCCTGTTTTAGCCACCTTATGCCAACTCACGGGAGTTGGGTCCACGTATATACCTTAGGATAGTCGCCACCATCCTACTTCATTCTGGAAACTCCACCGCGTACACAGTTGTCAAAGTGGTTTTCGGTATCGACAGAGAGTATGTCCATATCCGATCCGGGTCTCTTTAACAACCAATCGTTATTATAACCCATGGTTATAATTTTAAAATAATATTTTATAATTCAAAATAGAATATCATTTCAAATCCAAATCTTTATAAAAAAAATGAAGATTAAATCAATTCTAAACCATTTCATTATATTTAAAATATCATATCATTTCAAGACTTCATTTAAAATCATTTCAATATATCAAAATATCATATCTTTCCAAACCTCATTTCAAATCACTTTAATATATCAAAATATCATATCCTTTCAAGACTTCATTTCAAATCATTTTAATATATCAAAATATCATATCCTTTCAAAACTTCATTTCAAATCATCATTTGAGTTCAAATCCAAATATTCAACATTAAATACCTTTTTAAATTCAAAGATATCATTCATTTATTATCATTTCAAGTCACCTTTAAATAATTTATATTCCAACAAATTAATTCATTTAAATTCATTTAAAAGTGTAAGTATTATATTTCAAATCAAGTATTCAATTTCCAAAGTTTCAATTCAATTCAATCATTTATTTCAATTAAATTTCCATAGACCATTTCAAATCTTATAAATTTCAAATATAGATTTAATCCATAAAATAACTATTCAAATTAAAAAATAAATTCCAAAGCTTTATTATCCTATATTTCATAAGTGCAATATCTTTTAAATAGATTCAAATTACAAGTAAACCAAATATTTTTCATACTAATATAAACTTCAATTATTCATTCCAAGATTTAATATCATTTCAAATTCATTTCAAAATATCAAAACATCATTTATTTAATTTAAATTTAACTACCATTTAATCACATTTCAAAATAGTTGTATTTCCCAAATCAACTATTCCATTTAAATCATTTAAAGTCAATTCATTATATTTAATAATTAAATATTTAATTTCCAAAATTTAATCTTTTTCAAATTTTAGTTAAATTTAAAAACTATAGCACTAACAAAGTGCTATAATAATCCTTAGTTCAAATTTGCTATTTGGTTCATTTAAAACAACTACAGCATTTTCCAATGCTGTAATATCTTTACATTACATTTCAAAAACGCTGTCAATCAAATTCAGAGTTTTAATTACGATTTCACAAACAATTAACTTTTAATATAAATCATTTTAACTTATAAAATCATATATTTTCACACTTTAAACAATCATTTATATACCCTTATTCTTTTGATTTTATAAAGTCAAATTTCCATAAAAAATCCAAATTAAATAAAAAAATTCTTATTTAAATTCAAGTATTAAATTTTCATTTCTTTAATAAAATTTTTAACTTAACACTTAAGTTTAAACTTCCAAAATACAACTTATTTAATTTCACCTTTAAACAAATTTCACAAAAATTCAATTTAAGTTATATTTCCAAATTCAGCTTAAATATTCATTTATTTCATATTTTAATTTATACAAAATCATTAACACTTTATAAAATCATTATTTATTAATAAAATCATTAAATTCATTTTTAAATCAAAATTTGTCATATATTCTTACTTTACATTAATTCCATTTGAAAACAAAAAAAATTCCAAAATTAACTTATATTTCAAATTCTACTTCACCATTTACTTAATTCACTTATTTAATTTGTAGAAAATCACTAATATTTTATAGAAATCATTTTAATAAAATTTAAATCAAAATATCATAATATTTATATTTTAAAAATATTTTAAAAATTTCAGAAAAATATATAAACCATGGGTCTGTATATAATTTTCTAGCCTAGGTCAAGTGATACGGATATATATCATTTCAATCCGCAGTTTACAAAGAAAACTAGGTTTTATCATTTCAAACCCGCAATTGCAAGTTAAATAAAATAAATAAAAACCGTTCAGGCCTATCATTTCAGCCCATAACGATTTTTCCTTATTCTAAAGTCCGTTCGGGTATGTATCATTCAACCCATAGTGATTTCTAATCTACAGGGAACTTGCAGTGTGATAAACTAATATAAATAACAGAATAGCATCATATAACAGTAACATATGGTATAACATGTGTATAAACAGGGATGAACATCATATAATCATAATATAACAGTTATAACATGATGATATAATTTTACAGATTCAAATGGTGTCAGTTTACTAGTTATATAAGTACACATTGTCTGGTGAGAATTACTCACTTGTATAAAAGCTGGAGATGACAACCAAAATACACAACACAGAATCTACGAAGGCACGAGAGCACGAATATGATTTGAGTGGGAGAGCCAAAGATTAATCTCCTTACACACATGCAAACAAAACAAGTATATATAACATAAGTTTTCAACTCAAATTATACATAAACAATGTTAGAAATGAATGCATGAAACAAAGCCAAAGTGTTTGCACTTGCTTTCTACCATCTATGCTTTAGCTCCAGATCTGAAATGGCATGCCTAAAGGCATGGTTTGGATCTGGTTTGGGTTCCTAAAGGTCGGCCTAGCATGTGTTAACAAAGTGGTGAAGATCTAGGTGCATAACTTCAACAACAAGGCAAATAACAAGGCAACATACATCAATTCTATACTAAGTTTGGCTCGGCCAGAAGCTATGGGGCACGGCCAGTGGCTCCAGGAGGTGGTGGGTGACGTGGCAGAGGGTGGAGGACATGCCAGAGGTGGTGGTGGTGTACAACTAGGCTTGGTTTATGTAGATAGGTGATGTAATATTGGATTTTTGGTGGTGTTCTCTAGCCAAGATGGCTCGGCCTGGCCATGGTAGTGATTTAGGGAGGTAAGTGAATGGGCTAGGAGGTGATGGAGGTTGGCCAAGGGCTGGAGGAGGGAGGAGCTGATCAAAAAGTGGAGAACAAGTGCAAAGATTCACATAGAAAACTAGAAAACAACAAAGGAAGAAAGGAAGATGTTTACCAACTCTTTGCTCCATGATGGCCGTATGTTTTTGGATGAGAAAGATATTAGAATTCACGTGAAAAGTGAGGAAATGCAGCTGAGAAAAGAAATGAAAAGCATGGCCAAAAACAATAGAGAGAGGAGTTGAGAAAATGAAAGGTCGGGAGAAGAAAAGGCTTAGGAATTCCAAAAGTTTAAAACTCTTCGAATTTCCTCTATTTTCTTTTTAAATTTTATATAACTGAAATATAAATATAAATTCAGATAACATACGAAAATTTAGTAAATAAACAAAAATAAATAAAAATAAATAAATAATTTTAATTATATATAGTTTAATTAAATAAAACAGCAAAAATTGCAACTAGTCTTGAAAATATGAAAATAAATGCAATGAACTTTGGAAAATTTTTATATACTTGAAAAATATTTATAAATAAAGATAAGAACACAAAATAAAAATGAATTCACAAAAATAAATAAATAAAATTTAATTAAATAAAATTTAAATGAAGAAAATAGCAGAAAAATGGAAACTAGGCTTGAAAATTGAAATAAATTCAAATGAACTTTAGAAAAATTACATTATTACTTTTAAAAATAATAAAGACAAAAATATACATAAAATAACATATTAACACATACTAAAATAAAATATGACAAAGAAAATAAAATTTATATAATTTAAAATAAACAAAATTACTTAATAAATAAGTTTACACACCATATTGAAAAATGTATAACTTTTACAATTTAAATCTGTTTTCAATGAAATGAAAAGCAGTATTCATGTTAGTAAATCTATTTTCATAATAAAAGATAAAATTTAAGAATTTAAATATTTAAATTAAAAATTTAAAAATCAAAGTTTGACTAGTTTGACCACAAATCCACTTTTCAAGAAAATATTCAATTTATACAAGTTTGGAATTATATTTCATATGATAATCAAAATTTATATTTAAAAATGAAATGTTTGAAATAAAACAAGTTTAAAAATAATTTCAAAATAAAATAAAGTCAAATTTAAAATATATGCAAAAATCTAGGGTTGTTACACTCTCCCCCACTCAAAACTTTTCGTCCCCGAAAAGGAATGAGGTACGGGAAAACACAGAAAAAAGATAGAGTGAAATAAGATTAAGACAAGATGACAAGAAGATTAGAATTATACCTGATAACTGTTGTTATAGGTAAGTTTAACAAGGTGGAGGTGATCTTCCCAAGGTTCTCTAGAATCAAGAATACAAGCACGAAAAAATCTTCTAGAATCTGATTCACCCTTTCCGCTTGACCGATGGTCTGTGGATGGCAAGCAGTGCTCAGATTCAAAATGAGTACTAAAGATTATAAAGATTAAAGAAAGATTTCTAAACAGAAAGAGGGTAGAAAGATGCCTATACCAGTCTTGTAACAACCCGCATATCTATCGATTTTATATTTAAATATTTTATCGTTAGTCGGGTGTTAGTCCGAAAAGCTACTTTTTGCATACGGTCAAATTAGGACTCGAGACCACTTCCATTGAGTTCAAAATGACGTTTGCGATCTTTTTAAGTGTAAACTTCGATATGTTTGGAGATAGTAAACTTTTCGGCACTTTTTCCCGCCTTTGACTTTGGTTTGGACTGCACCCCTTTAGCTCAGCCCAACCCTCTTTCTCATTTGTTCAAACACTTCAAGCTTTGTCAAAAATGGTGGTGGGAAAGAGAAATTAAAACTCCCAACTCAAATTCTATTGCAAATCCGAGATTCAACATCAAATTCAAGTAGAAGATTGTGGATTCAAGCTTTGGATTGCTTCTCCTTGCTTTCAATCTTCATCTTCATCAATTTCGTGGAAAAGGTGAGATTTTTAATCTCACATCTCGCCTATAACTGTCATTGGGTTGTTGGAAATGACTTCCTATCACTTTAGCATTAATGTTTGCAACTGGATTGGATTGAATTGGTGAGAAACTCAAGTTTCAGAGCTGCTTGCAAATTCTGGCCCTAGGTCGTTCTGCCCTCCTTAGGTCGTCCAGGCTGCTAGCTCGCGTGTTGAAAAGTCTCCACTTACTTAGGTCGTTCACGAGTTAGGACTTAGGTCGCTTGCGTGCTTAGGTCGTTCTGGCTTAGGTCGCAGGGAAATAAGTCGTAGGTCGAAACAGCTTTAAGTCTTAGGTCGTTGCCGACCTAAAATTCCAAGGCAAACCACTAAGTCGCTCGAATTTTGTTAAGTCTTAGGTCGTTGCCGACCTAAAATCCCCAGGCAAAACGTTAGGTCGTTGCCGACCTATAATCTCCAGGCAAAACGTTAGGTCGTTGCCGACCTATAATCCCCCAGGCAAACTTTAGGTCGCTCGCACTGGCTTATCTCGTAGGTCGTCTCCGACCTAAGCTTCTTTTCCATAAGTCGTTCGCGAGTCAAGTGTTAGGTCGTCTCCGACCTAACGCCCTCGTCACCTTAGGTCGTAGCTCGTAAGTCGCTCGACCCTGCTAAGTCTTTAAGTCGCTCGAGTTAGGTCGGCCAGTATATCTCGTAGGTCGTCTCCGACTTATCCTCCAGTTAAGTCGTTCGACCCTCTAGGTCGTTCGAGTTAGGTCGTTGGACCATTTACCTTAGGTCGCTTGACCTTAAGTCGTAGGTCGTCTCCGACCTATGCCCCACTAAGTCGCATCCCACTTAGGTCGTAGGACTCTGTAAGTCGTAGGTCGTCGCCGACCTTACACTTGGTCTTTTTAGTTCGCGATTTCCTTAGGTCGTATGACCTATTTTTCCTTAGGTCGCTGGACCACTTGCCTTCACTAGGTCGTACCGTGACGGGGCGCTGCCCCGCACCCCGCCGTGGTCGCTGCCCCCTGGACCCCCGCGACCTGGTCGAACCCCGTATTACTCTGCGTAGGCAATCTCTTCTGAAAAACATTTATCAGAATTTCTACTTTGATGGATTTGGGATTGACTTCTTTGGACTTTACTCACGTCTTCGAACGTGAATTGATTTGTTTCTACAATCGTTTTATGACTTGTCACTTTAAAGATATATGAAGGTTTCAATACTAATAGTAAATATCAAACTCTTTCATCAAAGCGATTTCAACACTATTTTAAATATCAAAAGTTCGTTTTCTCAAACCGATTTTCAATCTACTAGTATATACAAGCCTTTACTTCACTCGAATGAGAAATCGACTTAAACGACTTAGTAAAACGAGTGGTATGAAACGCTTGCGTTCACTTCGTCGGTTAGCTCTTGGACGTGTTCGATTGAACCCTTTTTGTGACAATTTCCTAGTGAAGATTTACAGCTTGTTCGTAAATATTTAAGTTAAGCAAGTGGTTATGGGACATGAAGCTAAACTCATATATTTACTAGCTTGGTGTGATTGACACTTCCTGTGATAACCCAGATTTTTGAACATCTGTTAATTGACTAATTAACTATTTTAATCAATTAAACAGATAAAATTCTGATAATAAAAGATATACGGATATGTAAATGAATTTGAAATTATAATAAAAATTGAATTATAAATATCTGGATAAAAATTTTATAATCTCCTACTATAATTACTTAAGATTTGACAAATTATTCTTTTAAAAACAATTAATAATGTGTTGTTATATATATATATATATATACATATGAATAGATTTTTAATAATACTTGAAATTTGAAATTCAAGGTAATATCTTAAATAAATTTAAAACTATTGTGAATAGATATTTGGTTATTAATTTGTTTATAATTAAAGTTTTATATCATTTTCTTTAAGGTTACCTAAAATAATAATAATAATAATAATAATAATAATAAGTCAAGAGAAAATGTATTAAAGGAAATATATGAATATAATATTAAAACATATGATAACTTGAAAATATTAAGAAATTTTTAAGACATATATATTTACATATAGATAAATTGAAATATAAAATGATATTAAAAACACTTAAATTACATATGGTTACATGTGTAAATATTATAAGATAAAGATTTTATACCTAGACATTTGTAAACAAATTAACACATGAAATAAACAAATGTAAGATAAATAGATCATATATTAACATTTGTAAGTAAATTAGCTTGCAAATGGTACAAGTGTCCTCAAAAAAAATAAATAAATGATAAATAAAATAAATCTGAAATACATTCCTAATCCTTTCTCATTTACACTTTTACTTTCATTATCAAAGAACAAGAAATCAAAAGCCAGTAAAAACTGAAACCAGGCAAGGAAAAGAAAATCAGGCTATTCTCCAAAACTCCTCACTTACCTCTTTCCTAAACTGAAAATCAAACTTAGCAAACTAAAATCTCAAACCAGAGATAAAATGCAAAGCCTTCAGACCTGAAGACAGATCAAAGAAAACCTGAAAATGAAACCTGAGATCGAAATGTAATCAAACCAAACTACAAATCAAAGAAATCAAAACAGCAGTTCAAAATCAAGAAAAATTGGAAAAAGAAAATATGGACAGAGCCTGATCAAGCAATCTCCCAACCTGATTCAAGAACAAGATCAGTTCAAATCAAAAGAATCAACTCAACATGGATTCGTGTTCCAGATCAAAGCAAACAAAGATTCAAGTTCAATATAAATTTTCAGATTCAAAAGAAAATAAAATTCCAAAACCTGTCTCTACTTTCAAAGGTGAGTAAACTAATTTTTAAAAACTTCCATCTGTTTAAATCTTGATGCATGTAGTAAATACGTGAAGTAAAGTTGTGATAAATGTGTGCATGAATGTAAATATGCTTGCATGTATATAAATATGAAATTGTTGAATGTGCATGTCTGTATATATATATACAAGCCTCTGTTTTGTTTTACAGATCCAAACAAGTTCAAAAATAAATTTCTATTCCCCTAATATTCTATTGGCTATGATATATAAACAAAATATGTTTGAAATATCTAGATATTAGTTTTAAAAATATTTTCAAGAAGAATTTGAAGGTAGTTTTAACTAGAGGAAAAAAAAAATATAGTAAAAATCATTTTAGTCAGAAAATCAATCATCTTAATTCCATGTTTTGATTAGGTAAACAGATTCGAACTAGAAAATAAGGAATTTTGATATAGATTTCATGAATTTTAAGTTTTGGGATGATGAGAATTTTCGAGTTGATCAGTAAACTGGTTTCGCTCGATTTCTGGTGATCGGAGTATGGTGTTAGGTCGAGATCATTTCTGGAGGTGGATTGGAGGTCGGGGAGCACGGCAAAAATGATCAGAGAAATTCTCGATCGCTGTGGCAGCAGCACAGTGGATTTGTAGTGTTTAAGGACCAAAATATGTCATCGTTGTTCTTCGAGCTTGTGCGATGGCGTTGGAGCACCGAAGAGGGTCGGACCAGAGAGAATCGAAGGGTCCTGTCGTGGTGCAGCTCTGGTCGAAATTGCTTGATGTCTGGTGATCGGAATCGTTGGCAAGAGGAGTCTTCGTCATCGGTGATGGGTTCTATTATTCAATCGAGTAGTTCGATTTTGGATTCTCTGGCAATTCTGTGGATTTGGGTGGTCGGGTTGAACTGGGGGGACGTCGTCGACGTGCTAGTGGGAGCGGCGATGACCAGAACGACGGCGAACGCATGTAGATGTGCACGAGAGCTGGTGTGCATGTCTGGATTTTGAGGTGGTTGCTGTGTTGTGAAGAAGAGATGGGCGAAGACTCGGGTTGGACTCGGGGAAGTGAGAGTTTGGCTCGGGTGTACGTGAGTGATTTGGTAGGAAGAGAAAGGTTAAGGGAGGGAGAAGTTTTTCTTTGATTTCGATTTGGGCCTTGGGCCTGTACGAAGAGGATATATTTATCAATAAGATTTTTATGAGAAAGATTTTAAACAAGTTTCCAAGCAAAGTTTCCAACAAATTTAAATGTTTAAATGCTTACTTAATATTGTTAGTTAAAGTTATATAATAACCTATTTTAACTTAATTAAGTTTAAGATATTTTATTATATGTCCTTTATTTTATTTAATTATTAAGTTATTTAAAGTAAAATTAAATAGTGTAATTAAGTAGTTAATTAAGAAGGTGAAATGTTTTAACTACTAATTAACTTAAGGATCTTAGATATTCCATATGTTAATAATAATTTAATTTCAAGCATTTAAATAGGATTTAAAATGATAATTAAGTAATTAATTAAGATAAATGAGTTATCTTAAATTAATGAAGGACTTAAGTAATTAAAGAATAATTGATTAATTTCATAATTTATTGGAATTATAATAATAAATGATTTGTAATTAATTAATGTTAATTAAGCGGGATTTAAAACTAATTAATTTATTTATGTTAATTAAATTAATTAGAAGTTATAAAATTGATTAACCTTGCTTATGGATAATTAAGTATATCGAATACTTGGATTGATGAATATCTCTAGTCTGATAATATGTGATGTGTGGTAATATGAATGACTGGTTTGATCTGTTTATAAATGTGAATCATTTATTTAATTAGATATCTGTGATGGATATCCGTGTGCATATGACATTATGTTGTGAATTAAATTGTTAAACTTAAACCACTTGGCTTAAAGATGATATTGAATTCGAAGAGACCGGAGTCGGGTATCAGTAATACCCGAAACCACTTCGATTTGTAATCTACAATAATTCTATATAGATTTGATTTGTGAAATCAATAGGCTGGTTTGGGATATTATGGACCATTTAAACTAAGTTGGATACTTAGATATTGTTTTGTAAAAAATTAAAATATTAACTATATAAGTTGTTACTTGTAGTAAAGTACGAGTTACCCGGGTTTAAATAAGTTCTATAGATTTAAATTTCATGTTAGATGAGTTTACTCACGCTGGTTTCTAGCCTGACCCGGGTGTTACTTTAATGTAATGCTCGGGTCAGACCGAGTATTACAGATTTTCAGGTAAGGACGTTCTGGAGCTCAGGAGGCAAGTTAGATGGCAGGAACGTATGGAGTGATATCCGTTGTGTATATTATTATTGATTATCTGAGACATGTTTTAAAATTGTCCTATGTTGTGTAATAGTATAACTCTGATGTATAAATGTATAAGTGTATTGATACAGTTCTTTTTGTAAAACTGTTGTTTATTTGATATTGTATTTTGATCCGCTGCGAATGTGAGGTTTCTGTGTTATGGTGTTTCTGTCTTCTTTTCTTCTTCTAACTCTTTCTTCTTTTTCTTCTAACTATCTGGAATTTTCGGGTTCGAAATTTCCGGGATGTTACACTTGGTATCAGAGCTGAAGGTTAAGCGAGAACCTTGGCTCTGTTGGGATTACTCATTAAGGATAGGGTCAATAGTACCCTAAGATGAGTTGAGTGTATATATATATATGAGAGCGTATTTGTTATTTTCTTATATAAAGGTTTTAAAAAAGGTTTTAAAAATGGTTTTAAAAATAAATGATTTTTATATAAGTTTATCTTTTGATATATATAGAAATAATTTTCTAATTATTAAATATATTAAAGAAATTGGTTGTTGAATCATTGGAATTAAATAAAATAATAAGAATTAAGTGGTAAACAACCAAATTGAAATTGAATGAAGATAAGTTGAAATGGATCCAAACTGAAAATAAAATCTTGAATTTATAGAAGTGTTATCAGAATAAAGATAAAAACGAATTGGTTTCCAGATATGATAATCTTGGTTATTATCATAAATGGTTGTTGTGTTTAATAATGAAATGTTTTGGAAAAGTAAACTTTTAGGTGAATATGACTTATAAATTGGAATTGAAGATAATTTGAAATTGTGAAATTTTAAATCTAAATCCAGAAAACTTGAAATTTGTTTTAAGGAAATTTGTTTTGAATTAAAAACCAAAGGTGGTTTAAAATTTTAAGGTATAATATTAAGGATGATTTGAAATAACTCTTAATGTTGAGTTTTAAATTGGATTGTGATATGAAAACCCAAAGTGATAAGTTTTTGAATTTAAGTGGGAAGATTATTAATCTTAAGTTTAAAATTTGAATGAGAATTCAAATTGTGTAAAGTTGACTGGATTAAGTAAATTTAATTTAACTTGGAGGAAGTTAAATAAGTTTGAATGAATAACTTGAATTGGAAATTTCAAGATGAAATTTAAATTTAACTTGGGTAGTTAAATGGTTAATTTAAATGGGAGTTATGAGTGATCTCAAAATGGGTTTGAGATCTGGAAATTGGAAATGGATAATAAATTAGAACCTGAAGATTAAATTGTTTTTGAATTCTTATTTGAACTTTGTAATAAGTTAAGTAAAGATAATTTTAAAAATGGAATTTTGAAATTTGAATTCAGGATTAAATGGTTTAAAGATTTAATTTGTTAAAATTAAAAATAAAGGTTGAATTAATTTAAAAAAAAAAGAGTTAATTTGATTTAAGAAATTAAATCAACACTTAAAATTTTAACTCGAATTTATATAATTCGAGATAGTTTAAAATTGAGATTTAAATAGAATTAGTTCAAATTGAATTTGATTTGAATTTATTAGAATTATGATTGAAGATGTATAAGTTTAAAAATTCAAATGGTAAATTAGAATTGAAATGATTTGAAAATTTAAGTTGGATTAATTTGTAATTAATCCAAATTGATTTGAAATTATTGTGATTAAAGTTGAATAAGTTTAAAAATCAAATGGAATTTGATTTGAATTTGGAAAGGAATTACGGTTAATTCAACTTGAATTGGGATTAAATCAATTTCAATGGAAATTGAAGTATTGTTTAAATGGAAGTGGAATTTAAATTGAATTGATGGGAAATTAATTGGAAATGGAGATTGGGAAATTAAACAGTTTGGCTCTGGATTATTTTCAAAATAAATTATTTTAATACAAATATATTTTTCCAAACTATTTACTATACAATCTTTCTTCTTAAACCCCAAACTATCTTATACTTATTTTACAATTATTTTTGGAACAAATTACTATTTTTCAACTATTTTATAATTAATTTCTATTTTTACAATTATTTTGCAATTACCTAAATATTCTATAACTATTTTGCTATTATCTAACTATTTTATACCCACTTAACTATTTTACAGCTATTTTACAACTAATTACTATTTTTCAACTACTTATCTATTTTAAACTTTTTCAAGCTATTTTTAAATTTAATAGATCAGAGTTCAAAGTGTTTGTAATTAAAGTAATGACTCAATTGGAAATGGAAGCAATTGAGAATAAGTGAAATGGAATTAAAGGAAATATGAATAGAAAAGAGAATTGATTTGGCTAATAACCAACAAAGATAAATACGTAGGATATACGTATATTATTCTATTCGCATAGTGATTTGATCCAGATTAGAACATAGAATTTCGAGATAGTATTATCGATCCGAGTTGGAATTTTTCGCTCGATTTTCGACGGCGAACCTGGATATGGGTTGTTGATTGGTTCTGGATATTCTCTATCATAGTTGTGACTATGCAAGGAGAATGACGGTTTCTGATCAAGAAACCAGATCTAAGTCCGCACTAGGAAGTCGGGTGGACGATACTAGTTCGGAAGAGAAATTGTGTGATCGAGTAAGCGATCAGATTGGTATTGCGTACGAATGATATGAGTACATCGTACGAGTTTGAATGAAATTGATATTGAAAATTTGTGGATAAGAACTGTAAAAGGGTTTTTGAAATGAAAAGCAATATGGTAAATAACTTTATAAAAGAATTATCAAATTTAAATATTTGATTTGGAATAAAATAAAGTTATATATCCTTGTTATATAAAGTAAATCTTCCCTTGTTAAATCTATTGCCAGAAGAAAAGAGTTTTGAAATATTTGAAGTATAAAAGAGGTTTTATACAAGTTGAAATGATCTAAAGATTTTCAAAGTTATATATATTTATATATATATACATATAAAAGGATCTTATGAGAATGATTTTGGAAAAGGTTTTGGGAACCTATGGATTTTGGAAAGGCTTTTGATTTTTGGGAAAATCAATTTTGGATTTTTGGAAAAGCCTAGTTTGAGAATTATCGATTTTGGTAATCGATTTTGTGTAAAGGAGATTTTGATAAATCATAAAGGGTATGATTTGAAGATACTATAAGTATATAGTATAAAGTGTTTTGAAAATAGCTCTGGAAAAAAAGGCGCTTCCTTGAAATGAACTTCTCAGGAGTACCACTGGGTGGTACTGCCTTGAGCTCCAAGGGGGGTTTCTAAAGTTGATCCTGTGAGGAGTCCGGACAAACTAGTTCCTGAGGATTATTTGTGTAGCGAAAGTCAAGGGGCTGGTGCCCACAGAGGCATTTGGGTGATGCTGTGACGACAGTTTAACTCGATGTCTCTGCGATCTACTGCAGACCATAGCGAAAGTCATGTGTGCCGCTGAGAGCCAACTGTCTACGTTTGATTTTATATCGGTAGACTGTGACACTATGGTAACATAGCGAAAGTCGTTTGTGCCGCTGAGAGCCAACAGTCTGCGTTTGATTTTATATCGGTAGACTGCGACCTATGTGGGAGAAGTTTCATTATTTGGCAGCGAAATTCGGTGGCGCTGATGCCTACAGTTATATGGGTTTGTGCTGTGATAGCAACGTAAGGCCCGGGTATAACTGCGATCTGTAGCGGGTTCCATGGCGTAATCGAGGAGCGCGGAGACCTACAGTTATCTGTGGATTTTGCCGGGACGGTAACGTAACCATCGGGTTAACTGCGACCATGGATGGGAGTGATGATTTCCAGAGCATTCTTACCAAAGATATTTCCTCGATTTCAAAAATGTTTTCTATATTTTCAATAAATTATTTTCCAAGTATTTTCACTGGGTGTTGAAAACGGGTCTGCTAAGTACTTATAGATTTTCAGTCTTACGCCTGATCAACGTATGACCGAATTTCTGTGAGAACGAGGATGGATTTGTTGAGACATCGAGTTATAAAAAGTATTTTTATAAAA
Source organism: Allium fistulosum (assembly GCA_030737815.1). Classification (NCBI taxonomy): domain Eukaryota; kingdom Viridiplantae; phylum Streptophyta; class Magnoliopsida; order Asparagales; family Amaryllidaceae; genus Allium; species Allium fistulosum. Next base: position 305,194,723 of record CM060902.1, read on the forward strand.
ACTATTTTATAACATTATATAAATTTTAAAAGTGTTTTAAAAATGTTTTAAAGAAAATTTTTCTAATAAATAAGCATTTAATAAATTCTGGCTTCGTTCCTTTTCGAGGACGAAAAGATTTAAAGGGGGGAGGAATGTGATAACCCAGATTTTTGAACATCTGTTAATTGACTAATTAACTATTTTAATCAATTAAACAGATAAAATTCTGATAATAAAAGATATACGGATATGTAAATGAATTTGAAATTATAATAAAAATTGAATTATAAATATCTGGATAAAAATTTTATAATCTCCTACTATAATTACTTAAGATTTGACAAATTATTCTTTTAAAAACAATTAATAATGTGTTGTTATATATATATATACATATGAATAGATTTTTAATAATACTTGAAATTTGAAATTCAAGGTAATATCTTAAATAAATTTAAAACTATTGTGAATAGATATTTGGTTATTAATTTGTTTATAATTAAAGTTTTATATCATTTTCTTTAAGGTTACCTAAAATAATAATAATAATAATAATAAGTCAAGAGAAAATGTATTAAAGGAAATATATGAATATAATATTAAAACATATGATAACTTGAAAATATTAAGAAATTTTTAAGACATATATATTTACATATAGATAAATTGAAATATAAAATGATATTAAAAACACTTAAATTACATATGGTTACATGTGTAAATATTATAAGATAAAGATTTTATACCTAGACATTTGTAAACAAATTAACACATGAAATAAACAAATGTAAGATAAATAGATCATATATTAACATTTGTAAGTAAATTAGCTTGCAAATGGTACAAGTGTCCTAAAAAAAATGATAAATAAAATAAATCTGAAATACATTCCTAATCCTTTCTCATTTACAGTTTTACTTTCATTATCAAAGAACAAGAAATCAAAAGCCAGTAAAAACTGAAACCATGCAAGGAAAAGAAAATCAGGCTATTCTCCAAAACTCCTCACTTACCTCTTTCCTAAACTGAAAATCAAACTTAGCAAACTAAAATCTCAAACCAGAGATAAAATGCAAAGCCTTCAGACCTGAAGACAGATCAAAGAAAACCTGAAAATGAAACCTGAGATCGAAATGTAATCAAACCAAACTACAAATCAAAGAAATCAAAACAGCAGTTCAAAATCAAGAAAAATTGGAAAAAGAAAATGTGGACAGAGCCTGATCAAGCAATCTCCCAACCTGATTCAAGAACAAGATCAGTTCAAATCAAAAGAATCAACTCAACATGGATTCGTGTTCCAGATCAAAGCAAACAAAGATTCAAGTTCAATATAAATTTTCAGATTCAAAAGAAAATAAAATTCCAAAACCTGTCTCTACTTTCAAAGGTGAGTAAACTAATTTTTAAAAACTTCCATCTGTTTAAATCTTGATGCATGTAGTAAATACGTGAAGTAAAGTTGTGATAAATGTGTGCATGAATGTAAATATGCTTGCATGTATATAAATATGAAATTGTTGAATGTGCATGTCTGTATATATATATATATACAAGCCTCTGTTTTGTTTTACAGATCCAAACAAGTTCAAAAATAAATTTCTATTCCCCTAATATTCTATTGGCTATGATATATAAACAAAATATGTTTGAAATATCTAGATATTAGTTTTAAAAATATTTTCAAGAAGAATTTGAAGGTAGTTTTAACTAGAGGAAAAAAAAATATAGTAAAAATCATTTTAGTCAGAAAATCAATCATCTTAATTCCATGTTTTGATTAGGTAAACAGATTCGAACTAGAAAATAAGGAATTTTGATATAGATTTCATGAATTTTAAGTTTTGGGATGATGAGAATTTTCGAGTTGATCAGTAAACTGGTTTCGCTCGATTTCTGGTGATCGGAGTATGGTGTTAGGTCGAGATCATTTTTGGAGGTGGATTGGAGGTCGGGGAGCACGGCAAAAATGATCAGAGAAATTCTCGATCGCTGTGGCAGCAGCACGGTGGATTTGTAGTGTTTAAGGACCAAAATATGTCGTCGTTGTTCTTCGAGCTTGTGCGATGGCGTTGGAGCACCGAAGAGGATCGGACCAGAGAGAATCGAAGGGTCCTGTCGTGGTGCAGCTCTGGTCGAAATTGCTTGATGTCTGGTGATCGGAATCGTTGGCAAGAGGAGTCTTCGTCATCGGTGATGGGTTCTATTATTCAATCGAGTAGTTCGATTTTGGATTCTCTGGCAATTCTGTGGATTTGGGTGGTCGGGTTGAACTGGGGGGACGTCGTCGACGTGCTAGTGGGAGCGGCGATGACCAGAACGACGGCGAACGCATGTAGATGTGCACGAGAGCTGGTGTGCATGTCTGGATTTTGAGGTGGTTGCTGTGTTGTGAAGAAGAGATGGGCGAAGACTCGGGTTGGACTCGGGGAAGTGAGAGTTTGGCTCGGGTGTACGTGAGTGATTTGGTAGGAAGAGAAAGGTTAAGGGAGGGAGAAGTTTTTCTTTGATTTCGATTTGGGCCTTGGGCCTGTACGAAGAGGATATATTTATCAATAAGATTTTTATGAGAAAGATTTTAAACAAGTTTCCAAGCAAAGTTTCCAACAAATTTAAATGTTTAAATGCTTACTTAATATTGTTAGTTAAAGTTATATAATAACCTATTTTAACTTAATTAAGTTTAAGATATTTTATTATATGTCCTTTATTTTATTTAATTATTAAGTTATTTAAAGTAAAATTAAATAGTGTAATTAAGTAGTTAATTAAGAAGGTGAAATGTTTTAACTACTAATTAACTTAAGGATCTTAGATATTCCATATGTTAATAATAATTTAATTTCAAGCATTTAAATAGGATTTAAAATGATAATTAAGTAATTAATTAAGATAAATGAGTTATCTTAAATTAATGAAGGACTTAAGTAATTAAAGAATAATTGATTAATTTCATAATTTATTGGAATTATAATAATAAATGATTTGTAATTAATTAATGTTAATTAAGCGGGATTTAAAACTAATTAATTTATTTATGTTAATTAAATTAATTAGAAGTTATAAAATTGATTAACCTTGCTTATGGATAATTAAGTATATCGAATACTTGGATTGATGAATATCTCTAGTCTGATAATATGTGATGTGTGGTAATATGAATTACTGGTTTGATCTGTTTATAAATGTGAATCATTTATTTAATTAGATATCTGTGATGGATATCCATGTTCATATGACATTATGTTGTGAATTAAATTGTTAAACTTAAACCACTTGGCTTAAAGATGATATTGAATTCGAAGAGACCGGAGTCGGGTATCAGTAATACCCGAAACCACTTCGATTTGTAATCTACAATAATTCTATATAGATTTGATTTGTGAAATCAATAGGCTGGTTTGGGATATTATGGACCATTTAAACTAAGTTGGATACTTAGATATTGTTTTGTAAAAAATTAAAATATTAACTATATAAGTTGTTACTTGTAGTAAAGTACGAGTTACCCGGGTTTAAATAAGTTCTATAGATTTAAATTTCATGTTAGATGAGTTTAATCACGCTGGTTTCCAACCTGACCCGGGTGTTACTTTAATGTAATGCTCGGGTCAGACCGAGTATTACAGATTTTCAGGTAAGGACGTTCTGGAGCTCAGGAGGCAAGTTAGATGGCAGGAACGTATGGAGTGATATCCGTTGTGTATATTATTATTGATTATCTGAGACATGTTTTAAAATTGTCCTATGTTGTGTAATAGTATAACTCTGATGTATAAATGTATAAGTGTATTGATACAGTTCTTTTTGTAAAACTGTTGTTTATTTGATATTGTATTTTGATCCGCTGCGAATGTGAGGTTTCTGTGTTATGGTGTTTCTGTCTTCTTTTCTTCTTCTATCTCTTTCTTCTTTTTCTTCTAACTATCTGGAATTTTCGGGTTCGAAATTTCCGGGATGTTACACTTCCTTATGATCATGACGATCATTTTGTGATTTAGACTAGCGATTGAGCGATGTCTCTTTGTCTACGTGGGAGACTATACCCCGATTATGTGATGTTTCGCCATCACATATCTAGGGTAGCACCCTACGGTCTTCGGGCCATTCCTGTGTGAAAATTTAATGGATAGCTTCCATGAGATAGCTTCTCGTCATGTGTTTACGCGTAGGTGAGTTTTCATGCTCCCATTCATGTGTTAGGCCTCCCCCCTTTTTATGTGTTTTCTGGATTTCTGATGATGATTTCTGAAATTTTGTGCTTCACCAATTTTCATGATTTTCATTGATATGATATCAGTTTTTGTGCATTGGTGAATTCATGTGTTATTGACTTGTTATGAATACAAGTTTAGGGTATGATACCCTACCTTATCTTTGTGAAGATTCTTGTGATATTGATTAATCTTTTGTTGATTATCATTTACATACTTATAGTAGTATGTCGTTATGGTTATTTCATGTTCATGTCATGCCTTTTTCTTTATACCATACCATCTGATATTTATAGCTAGACTGATCCGTTTATTATTTTCTTATAAATAATACTCGGGTCAGACCGAGATGTTACAGGTGCTTCTGCTTGACTTCTCTTCAGGATATTTCTGACTTTTGGCTAACTACATAGATTAGTAGTTTTTGGGATGTACACCTTTGAGATATAGACTCTATGTTGTGTACTTATTCTTTTGTATAGCACGTGACGCTACTCTTTTGTATTATCGTGGATCTTTCTGACCACTACTCTGATGTACACTTTCATGTGTTATATATTTATTCATATCTTCTTCCGCCTTTGTGATATGGATGTCTGTGACTGATTTATGTTATGATTATTTCTATGTTTGTTTCCGAAGATTATATATAGCCACCGTGTGATAGCTTTGTGTTTGTATCGGTATGTCGGATTTCCTCCTTAAAAGATATGCATTCTATTCTATCTGACGTATCGGTGCTCGCACAAAGAAGTTACATGGATGGTCGCTCCTCCACAGCCTTATTCTCCGTGCTAATTGACAGCACTACATCGTAGTGTTCTTGGTTAGCGTGGGTATAGAGGTGGGGCGTCACAAGTCTGTAGCCAGATAAGGAAAAATAAGGACAACTAACAGACAGTTTGAAAACAAAATAAGATAATAAGTTTGAAACCATGGAAATTTCAACTTAAATTGATAATTAATTTTACACAAGTTAAATAAATCTTAAATATTTCTAATTTCATTACCTTATCATCCAATTTTCTTAAACCAAAAATTTCAAAAATAATGGAATTGCAAAATCATTATTTATACTCATAATGTACTTAATAAATTTAATTCCTCTTTATTCCTAATTAAAATTAAATCTATCCCTCTCAATATATTTTATCACCTATGTTAAATATACTTACACTTATTATAACTGTTTTAATTTATTCTTAATTCCTTTAACATCATTTATGTTGTAAATTATTCAATTAACCCTTTTATTCAATTTACCTCTGTTAATCTTTTTATAACTAAAATTTAAGTGTATAATATTTATTATAACTACTCAAATTTTATTTATAAAAATCTTTTTATATTGTATATTATCCAATTACATTGTTAACTTCTAAAAATTAAGGTAAGTTATATTCGAATGCAATTGAGAATTATACAAATAAAACTTTCAAAAATTAATATGCAATATAAACATTCTAATTCAATCATTTCAAGCTTGAATATTTATTCAAAATTTTGATTTTCTTTTTATACTTGAAGTTATTATTTAAGATAGAATTTAAGAATAAATTTCCAATTCCTTTCAAACCATTTAGATATAAATAAATGTATGTACATAATTTGTCAAATCAAATTTAAATCATATATCTATATATATTATAAATCAAATCATATTTTAGAAATTCAATCAATTAAATTTCCCTAAAACAAAGCTGTAGCAAGATTACAGAATGGTCTCTTTACTTCGAAACTCGAAAATGAAAGTCGATGATGCCGCGGTCATCACCGAAATTATTTTCCAGCGATAAAGAGAAGAGCACTAAAATTTTAAAACTTTAAAATTCTTTGGAAACAAATTTCTATTCAAAATACTTTAAATAATATATCCTTTTAAAACTTTAAACACAAGGTTTGAAACCATCGGAAATTAAATTCTAAAATTCTTGATTTAAATTCATTTCAATTCCCAAATCAAATTTATAAACAACTATTTATAAATTCATTTATAGAATGATAAATCAAGTATTATCATTTCAAATAATCAATTTAAATCAGTTTATTAAGTTCCATAATATTTACTTATATCAAAATTTATTTCATTAACCAAATTTTAAAATAATATTGTGTCAGTTTGTTCTATCAAAGTGTTTTAGAAATCCTATCGATAGCGTTGATTAGACGAATCGATCGGAAGCCCAAATCAACATCAACAACTCAAACAACACAATATATAAAACAAACATAGATTTACAAGTAAAAATTCAAAATGTTTGGAGATAGTTTGGAAACAAAGACAAGATGATTAATTAACAAAATATGAAGATGGATAAGCTTAGATAAATCGCTAGCAAGCTTAACCGGGTCAACCGTGACTTAATGAATAAGATCAAATGTGTATTTTTTTCTGGGGTAAATTTACATCCGATCTCAAGAGATAGAGTTTGGAATAACAAAAGATATTAGCATCTAAACCAAGGATAGATATAAATCTCTGGTGAATCGATGCTAATTGTAAAGGAGTTTCACCCCTTTACAAGTCATTAGAATATTGGCGGGACCGCCAATTCATTAGAAAGATTATTCAGAGTGGAGTTATGGGACACTCCAGAATCAAGAAGATGAATAGTGAGGGACAAGAATGGATTTTGGAGCCGCAAGGAACGTTCCAAAATTCAAAGGAAATCAAATAAAATGAAGAGATTCAAGCTCGAATGAAAGTGATTCTGTAACTAAATTTACCATAAATTCTAAGTTTTGCCTCAAAGCCAAAGCTCTGATACCAACTGTAACGACCCGATATTTTCAACCATTCGCATCCGAACATGTCGGACTTGAATTGCTCAAAATACCGCGTTGTAAATAAAATTTGGCAAATCCTAGAATATACAGTAAATAAATAATCACAGATCATAGACACATAGTAAGAAGTGTAGCGGAAGTAAAAGAAATAGTAGTTCATGAAGCTACTATGTAAATATATCAGAGTTAAATAAGATACAATAGAAGAAATAAAGTACAACAGAAGTCTCAATATGATAACCAAGTACAAGCTGAATAGAACAACAGAACTGAGATAGATAAAACTAGATAAGCAGATAATCTCCAACGATTCCAATCTCTAGAAAGTGGAATCCAATTCTGTGGATACTCAGGTTGACCCGAGCGTAAATAAAACACAAGCACTCGAGTCAGGACATACATACTTATACAATGTAAACCAACTCAAGTGAACTGTAGTAAAGGTACAAGTAACTTAAAGAATGCTTGGGATCGCCCATTCTTTAAGGATCCGTTAAACTATCTACTATGTAGTAATATTCGCTATTATAATAATGTCTAATATAAAATAAACAAACTTTTTAATAGCGTCAAGGGGTTACCCATATAGCCCTTAACACGTAATAGTCCCAGTAGTCTATCCAGTATTAGCATACTCCCAAAATGGGGGCTATCCTTGATACTCCACAGGCTACGGGAGAAATTCAAACTCGTAGTAAAGCTCGCTATGGTAGGTGACACGGCACAACTAGGCAATGCCAGGGTAGATATACCAATTACGCATCCGGACTGGTGGTGACGCATAACAGCCACTACCGCCCACCTCGAACAACACTCCCAAATCAAGGGTGCGCACCAAATCAATCACAAGTAATAGAATGGTATCGAAGAAGTGTGTCCGATCAGAGGTGCTACCTCATTGGTCCGTCAATCGCTCCTGTTTTAGCCACCTTATGCCAACTCACGGGAGTTGGGTCCACGTATATACCTTAGGATCGTCGCCACCATCCTACTTCATTCTGGAAACTCCACCGCGTACACAGTTGTCAAATTGGTTTTCAGTATCGACAGAGAGTATGTCCATATCCGATCCCGGTCTCTTTAACAACCAATCGTTATTATAAACCGTGGTTATAATTTTAAAATAATATTTTATACTTCAAAATAGAATATCATTTCAAATCCAAATCTTTACAAAAAAAATGAAGATTAAATCAATTCTAAACCATTTCAATATATTTAAAATATCATATCATTTCAAGACTTCATTTCAAATCATTTCAATATATCAAAATATCATATCTTTCCAAACCTCATTTCAAATCACTTTAATATATCAAAATATCATATCCTTTCAAGACTTCAGTTCAAATCATTTTAATATATCAAAATATCATATCCTTTCAAAACTTCATTTCAAATCATCATTTGAGTTCAAATCCAAATATTCAACTTTAAATACCTTTTTAAATTCAAAGATACCATTCATTTATTATCATTTCAAGTCACCTTTAAATAATTTATATTCCAACAAATTAATTCATTTAAATTCATTTAAAAGTGTAAGTATTATATTTCAAATCAAGTATTCAATTTCCAAAGTTTCAATTCAATCATTTATTTCAATTAAATTTCCATAGACCATTTCAAATCTTATAAATTTCAAATATAGATTTAATCCACAAAATAACTATTCAAATTGTAAAATAAATTCCAAAGCTTTATTATCCTATATTTCATAAGTCCAATATCTTTTAAATAGATTCAAATTACAAGTAAACCAAATATTTTTCATACTAATATAAACTTCAATTATTCATTCCAAGATTTAATATCATTTCAAATTCATTTCAAAATATCAAAATATCATTTCAAAACATCATTTATTTAATTTAAATTTAACTACCATTTAATCACATTTCAAAATAGTTGTATTTCCCAAATCAACTATTCCATTTAAATCATTTAAAGTCAATTCATTATATTTAATAATTAAATATTTAATTTCCAAAATTTAATCTTTTTCAAAGATCATTTATTCATTTGAATTTATTAAACAAAGAAAATTAAACTTTCACAGCACTTAGAAAATGCTACGAAATGTTATGTTTAAAAAAACAGTTCATTAACAAAAGACGGCATTTAAAATGCTGTAATATCTTAATTTAGTTTCAATTAAAATTTTAGTTAAATTTAACAACTATAGCACTAACAAAGTGCTATAATAACCCTTAGTTCAAATTTGCTATTTGGTTCATTTAAAACAACTACAGCATTTTCCAATGCTGTAATATCTTTACATTACATTTCAAAAATGCTGTCAATCAAATTCAGAGTTTTAATTACGATTTCACAAACAATTAACTTTTAATATAAATCATTTTAACTTATAAAATCATATATTTTCACACTTTAAACAATCATTTATATACCCTTATTCTTTTGATTTTATAAAGTTAAATTTCCATAAAAAATCCAAATTAAATAAAAAATTTCTTATTTAAATTCAAGTATTAAATTTTCATTTCTTTAGTAAAATTTTTAACTTAACATTTAAGTTTAAACTTCCAAAATACAACTTATTTAATTTCACCTTTAAACAAATTTAACAAAAATTCAATTTAAGTTATATTTCCAAATTCAGCTTAAATATTCATTTATTTCATATTTTAATTTATACAAAATCATTAACACTTTATAAAAATCATTATTTCTTAATAAAATCATTAAATTCATTTTTAAATCAAAATTTGTCATATATTCTTACTTTACATAAATTCCATTTAAAAACAAAATCATAAATTCCAAAATTAACTTATATTTCAAATTCAACTTCACCATTTACTTAATTCACTTATTTAATTTGTAGAAAATCACTAATATTTTATAGAAATCATTTTAATAAAATTTAAATCAAAATATCATAATATTTATATTTTAAAAATATTTTAAAAATTTCAGAAAAATATATAAACCATGGGTCTGTATATAATTTTCTAGCCTAGGTCAAGTGATACAGATATATATCATTTCAATCCGCAGTTTACAAAGAAAACCGGGTTTTATCATTTCAAACCCGCAATCCTAAGTTAAATAAAATAAATAAAAACCGTTCAGGCCTATCATTTCAGCCCATAACGATTTTTCCCTATTCTAAAGTCCGTTCGGGTATCTATCATTTCAACCCATAGTGATTTCTAATCTACAGGGAACTTGCAGTGTGATAAACTGATATAAATAACATAATAGCATCATATAACTGTAACATATGGTATAACATGTGTATAAACAGGTATGAACATCATATAATCATAATATAACAGTTATAACAGGATGATATAATTTTACAGATTCAAATGGTGTCAGTTTACTAGTTATATAACTACACATCGTCTGGTGAGAATTACTCAGTTGTATAAAAGCTGGAGATGACAACCAAAACACACAACACAGAATCTATGAAGGCACGAGAGCATGAATATGATTTGAGTGGGAGAGCCAAAGATTAATCTCCTTACACACATGCAAACAAAACAAGTATATATAACATAAGTTTTCAACTCAAATTATACATAAACAATGTTAGAAATGAATGCATGAAACAAAGCCAAAGTGTTTGCACTTGCTTTCTACCATCTATGCTTCAGCTCCAGACCTGAAATGGCACGGCTAAAGGCATGGTTTGGATCTGGTTTGGGTTCCTAAAGGTCGGCCTAGCATGTGTTAACAAAGTGGTGAAGATCTAGGTGCATAACTTCAACAACAAGGCAAATAACAACGCAACATACATCAATTCTATACTAAGTTTGGCTTGGCCAGAAGCTATGGGGCATGGCCAGTGGCTCTAGGAGGTGGTGGGTGATGTGGCAGAGGGTGGAGGACAGGCCAGAGGTGGTGGTGGTGTACAACTAGGCTTGGTTTATGTAGATAAATGATGTAATATTGGATTTTTGGTGGTGTTATCTAGCCAAGATGGCTCGGCCTGGCCATGGTAGTGATTTAGGGAGGTAGGTGAATGGGCTAGGAGGTGATGGAGGTTGGCCAAGGGCTGGAGGAGGGAGGAGCTGATCAAAAAGTGGAGAACAAGTGCAAAGATTCACATAGAAAACTAGAAAACAACAAAGGAAGAAAGGAAGATTTTTACCAACTCTTTGCTCCATGATGGCCGTATGTTTTTGGATGAGAAAGATATTAGAATTCACGTGAAAAGTGAGGAAATGCAGCTGAGAAAAGAAATGAAAAGCACGGCCAAAAACAATAGAGAGAGGAGTTGAGAAAATGAAAGGTCGGGAGAAGAAAAGGCTTAGGAATTCCAAAAGTTTAAAACTCTTCGAATTTCCTCTATTTTCTTTTTAAATTTTATATAACTGAAATATATATATAAAGTCAGATAAAATACGAAAATTTAGTAAATAAACAAAAATAAATAAATAAATTTTAATTATATATAATTTAATTAAATAAAATAGTAAAAATTTGCAACTAGTCTTGAAAATATGAAAATAAATGCAATGAACTTTGGAAAATTTTTATATACTTGAAACATATTTATAAATAAAGATAAGAACACAAAATAAAAATGAATTCATAAAAATAAATAAATAAGTTTTAATTAAATAAAATTTAAATGAAGAAAATAGCAGAAAAATGGAAACTAGGCTTGAAAATTGAAATAAATTCAAATGAACTTTAGAAAAATTACATTATTACTTTTAAAAATAATAAATACAAAAATATACATAAAATAACATATTAACACATACTAAAATAAAATATGACAAAGAAAATAAAATTTATATAATTTAAAATAAACAAAATTACTTAATAAATCAGTTTACACACCATATTGAAAAATGTATAACTTTTACAATTTAAATCTGTTTTCAACGAAACGAAAAGTAGTATTCATGTTAGTAAATCTATTTTCATAATAAAAGATAAAATTTAAGAATTTAAATATTTAAATTAAAAATTTAAAAATCAAAGTTTGACCAGTTTGACCACAAATCCACTTTTCAGGAAAATATTCAATTTATACAAGTTTGGAATTATATTTCATATGATAATCAAAATTTATATTTAAAAATGAAATGTTTGAAATAAAACAAGTTTAAAAATAATTTCAAAATAAAATAAAGTCAAATTTAAAATATATGCAAAAATCTAGGGTTGTTACATACTTCCTTTCATTTCAGCTCAAATATATTCACTTGATTTTTAATTAAGTAAGGGCTTACTTTCACTTAATGTCATCTACGTTTCAATTTATTTCATTTCAATTCGATTTCAACTTAATTCAAACACAACTGGATTTTGTTCCAGTTTAATTCAATTATTCTCGATCTAAATTTAATTTCTATTTCCCCATATTCCTCATCAAAATCATTCACCATTTATAAGTTTATAACTTATCTCTCGATGATCTTTAAATTATTTAAATAAGGATTTCAGGATTTTTTTGAACACCCGGCTATTGTTTCAAATCATTTCGAAATCACCAATATTTCAAAATCACACTTATCATATTTTTAAACCAATCCTGGCTTTATTCCCGACAAATTTCCTTCGAAATTTCAAAAACAAAACTAATTTTTCTGAACTAATCAATTTGGCAGCAATCCGTCACTTAGAAACTCGAAAATGAACATCGATGATGCTGCAGTCATCACCGAAGTTATTTTCCAGTGACTGAAGTGAACTCAATGCTATATCCCTTCCCAAAATTTATTTGAAACAATTTCTTTTCAGAAATACCTCCCAAAATAATAATGTTATTATTTATCTTCAAAACAATTCAAAAAAAACACTTCCAAAACCTCCGGGATTTTAAATTTACCAATTTGATTAAATCAAATTTTAACTATAATCCATTTGTATAATTTATGCTTATACAAATTTCCATTGGTTATACAAACCATTCCAATTTTATAATCTTATTTGTTTAAAATACTATTATCCAAACATCCAAGTTATATAACAATTTAAGGAAATATTTCTTTTATATCAAAATACATTTTTGGGTAAAATTATTTCATTTACCCGCTTCGAAAACAATATTGTGTCGAATTGTCCTATTCAAGTGTTTAGAAACCCCTTCGATACAATTGTCCAGACTGTGCCGACGAAGGTTCATATGCCACTCAATAAATCAACCAACACAATATAAAACCATTTTATATTCACTAACAAATACGCGCTCATATCTATTAATATACTCAACTCATTTCTAGAGTACTACAGACTCTATTTCAATGAGTAATCCCACCAGAGCCAAGGTTCTCGCTTAACCTACTGCTCTGATACCAACTGAAATGATCCGCAGTTCCGTACCCCTTAAAATCGACACTATTCTCCAACATCGATTCAAAGTGAACGGAAATACGAACCATTTGGGTTAAAGAAGAAAGAGGTAGAAGAAGAGGAAACGACACCATCAGAATCTCACATCGCAGCGGAATAAAATATAATAGATAATAACTGATCTTTACACAAAAGAAAACTATACCTGTTTTACTTTACATCTTTAGAATACAACATCAGAGTTCAACAACATCTAACACACAACTATACAATAATCACTACATGTCCTCACAAAACTGAATACACAGTACACACAACACAGCAGAATATACATCAAGTACGAGTGATACGTCTCGCCATCCAGCTCGTCTCCTGAGCTTCACAACATCCTATCTTGTATCTATAATACTCGGTCTGACCCGAGCATTATAATAAAATAACACCCGAGTCAGTCGGGAAACCCAGCGTGAAAAAAACACACTCAATTGGATTATTAAAGTTTTCCAAACCCTTGGAAATCAAAAGCATCTCGTAAGACCACGCCACAAATAAACATGTCGGGTTTTTACCTTACGATAGCCAAAACACTTTTTATCAAATTCGTCTGATATTATAATAGTGTCTATATACAAATACTTATTCAAATAGCTGAAATTGTTACATGATTAAATTCCAGCATACTAGCCACAAAGTGGGTTCTACAAACAAAAATCGTACAAGGCACGTAGGGAGAATGGATTTCCAATGAATGACTAGGCACTGGGGTACCACTTGTCACAGTACCTGGTCTAGATCAGTGTACCGAGGACCATGCCCGATCCCCTGCAACATAAGACCGGAACTACCTAAGGGTAATTCCGAGTAAGATCACTCCACGGTTGGCGTGACCAACCGCCACATTGCCGAAATAAAAATGGACATCTAGACAGGGATGACCTCACCCTAATGGGCGCTACCCACATAGCCTTGCTGCATAACCCTTGATTTTCAGTCATTCCCGGTTGATGAGGCTCGAGGCTAAGCGTTACCTTTATAGAACATATCCCTTAGAATGCCCATCGCCCACCTGACGATGTTCCTAAAGCATTCGTCCATACAAGTCCGTCCCGGGTACGAACGGAACCGAAGGCACTATTCCTACTACATCCATTTTGGAATCACCCTCAGGATTAGTAGCGACTAGCCCTTGCACTTCACTGTACCATCTTCGATTCAAACTCGTTTCACTACGAAAACGTACAAACCGGATCGAAGTGGTTTTCGAGAAATAAATCTCGATCCCGGTCTCTTCGAAACGATCAACGCATTGGCCAATATTGATAGTCGGTTATTTAACTATCAATTAACATCCACAAACATCCATCGAACATAAATAATTTCTCCCAAATTATTTATTTATCTCACAAATATCTTCGCAAGATATATTTCCATTTCAGCCCTTTCGAAACAGTTTCAAACCATTCTTCTCTCATGGAATAAATTCCCAAATATTTCCTATTTCCACTGAAATAACCAAGTACAAACACTTAGACTTTAAAATCATTTAAAACACTTAATTATAGAATATACTTTTAATCATTTAGATTTAAAACTAATTTAATACTTTATTTTATAAAAATATACACTTTAAGAATATTTAAAATAAAGCTACTTTATAAAATATAAAACTAAATTTTAATCTTTTTAAAACATAATACCAAGTCACCATTATATAATTACTACTCAAATAAATTTGAAAAATTCTTACTTTAAAGTTTAAACATTTAAAAATAATAGATTTTCCAAAACATACTTTTAAAACAACCTTGAAACCTTAACTTATACTTAAGAATTTGCTTTGAAACGTACTTGGCAATCCAGGGAAAAATATTTCTCTTTCACATCTTTAAAAATAAATCACTATTTATTTTTAAACAAATTTATCCATGCCTTTAATAAATTCCTACCTTGAATTTATCCTTCCAAATATTCACTGATATAATACTTTCACTTCCATAAACCCAGTTTTATAAGTTTCAAAATCTCAATTCCCTTTAAAAAAATCCAGGGTTTAAAACACTTAAATCAATTTCCAAATTGATTCCCAATTTATTCATTTTGAAATAAATTCCCTTACTTTCTCCATTTATTTCAAATCCATTAACCTCAGATTTTATTTCTTATTATGATTTAAAAATCCTTTTTAATTGAGAATACCAATTTTAGATTCCCAAATTCCTTTCTTATCCCTTTTAAATAAATTCAAAACTTGAATTCAAAATAAATTCTTTATTCTTTAAATAATAATGCTTGAGTTTTAAATTCATTATTTCTTGGTTATTTCAAAATTCCCTTTCCATACTTGACATTTATTTACTATAATTTAAAAAAATCTCTTTTATTCTTTCCAATTCATTCCTGAATTTATTCAAATTCTCTATCATTCTCTACTTAAAAATCTTCTATTATATTTCCTTTTCAAAAGTCCGATATATATATATACATTTTTGGTAACCCAGTATACCCAAATATATTTAATCAACTCGTTGCATCCAACAATCCAATCATCAATATAATTCATCATGGGATATCAAATATTCATAACAGAGAATATTAACATTCTAAATAAATTTTGAGGAATCCAGTTGGGTCCCTCCAACCTGTTTCCCTGCATCCACAGACGTTAGCATGATACCAATTCCACTTCGAGGTGGAATATCGCGGTATATTGGATTAATATAATATCATCCGCTATTATGCGGCGCATAGGGTCTCATCCGCTATATAATGCGGGAATATCAATCACTCCAATATATATATACTACTATATATATAATATCATCCAACAGATAAATTATTTAATTCATCCAAACACATCCAATAATTTAAATTTAACATTTAAATTAAACTATGGAATCCAAATGAGTGAGAAAATCTCACCTTTGATTTCCGTTTGCAATCCACATCAATCTTGACTCGATTTCAAGGTTTTCCGACCTTGTATAAACAGTAGATAATTTATTAATATTCGAACTAATCGAACACTTAATTTCCATTTAATAAATTTATTTTAATCTAATAATATAAATTTTTAAACTAATAGTTTCCTTTAAAAGTCCTTTTGTAAGTAAAATAGTTAAATAGGTTAATAAAACAAAAAAATCACCAGACTAAATTATTTAAAATAATCTAGTAAATTGTATTTTATTTTCTTCCATTTTCAAATTGCATACAAAAATAGTCTATATGGGTTTAGAAAATCTAATTTCTCATAAACTTTAAACATTTCTATATTTTTATTTACCTTATTTTCTCTGAATATATATAATTTAAACAAAAATGACAATAATACCTCACTATTAATTTCCGAGTAGTGAAATAAAACCAAAAATCCATTTTTGAAATCACCAATTAAAACTTACTGTAATATTTTCCTTTCTGGTTTAAACAGTTTAATAAAAAAAAATTATTCCTTTTTTTTCTTGCAACTTAAAATCTGAAAACTGAAATCATATATTAACATAAATCTGAAAACAGTTTAATCCATATATATATATATATATCTATACATATATGAATATATGTATATTAACACAAATTCGAAAACTAAAATCGTATACCTCACCTCTACTGCTCGAGGCCACCATCCTCACGCGAACACCCAGGCTTGAGAAGACGTACGCAACGTTGCTGCCTCGATTCGATGCCACAACCCTTCGCCGAGCCCCCACCACGAATCGAAACCCCAAATCGATCTCGCGGCCACCAAATTCCAGTGCATGCCACCCCCGATCACGCGACCCAGTGATTTCCGGCCTTCCCCCCCTTCGCGCGAGCACGCACGTGCCTCCACCTTATCTTGTTCCCGGCCTCGACCTAACTCCCCACCCAAACACGTTGCCCTATTCGATTTATAACGAGAACGATTTTGTTTTCGTTCATCTCACCGAGCTCGAATTTGAATTTGGAAATGAGGAGAGAAGGGCTTGCGATTTTAAGTTGAAAAAAATTTGTTCGGCCATTTTTCTTTAATTTTGAACTCGTAAGGAATGGAAGGAGGAATGAAGATAGGGTACGTGATTTATTTTGAAGACAGGATCGATGTCTTCCTTAATACGCTCGACTATTTATTTTATTTTATTTATATATTTTTTGGTCGGCTGAAAAAAATATAGAGGGGACAGAAAGTTGTGATAGAGAAATAAAACAGGCTGAAGGAAGAGAATCTCTGCTGTATTGACTTAGGGTATAAATATATATGAATTTAAATTCAACTTCAAATTATCACGATAAATGCAACACAAAATTTTTGACCTCCTATCGAGGCGTGCCGCTAGACGTTTATAATGTTATACCCCTTTTTCTAACTCATTGGAAAAGGTTTCGAGTCCAAATTCGATCGTATGGAGAAGATAGCTTTTTGGACCCAATTGTTATATTGAATTTCGATATATTTTTCAGCGCATTTAACTATCGTACAACCACACGATAACTCCAACCACGACGAAGTTTGAAATCCGATAATAATACAATATTACGAATCCAATGGAACCGGTTTCGTCGAATTCCGAGACTGTGCCTCGGAAGGCTATTTTTAAATATCAATTTAACCAATATATTTTTAAAACTGAACAAAACCCATTTAAATTCAATTTTAAAAGTTCTATCACCTTCAGTATTGTCAATGTAAATTTTCCAAGCCTTCAAATTATTTTTAACAGGCTTAAAACTGAAGATTCAATATTTTACCCAACTTTCAATTATTAAATTCAATAATTTAATTGCCAAATAAATAGTGGTATTTTAAATTCAAGTCAAAAATTAACTTTTAAATATTTGAAATCAATTAAATATTTCAATTTCAAATGTCTAAAATTCCGGTTCGTCACACTTTTGGGTTATGGCGGGTCGGCGGTTGCGTGAGGGAGTGAGGCGAGCTAAACTAAGCAGGTGGTTGCAGAGCGAGGTGAAAGTGGACAAGCGGCCAAAAAAATAAAGGCTAAGGCGATATGAACGAATCTGGGCAGTGGGCATCGGTTTTTGGGTGAACGGAAGGGATCGGCAGAGGTTGGAGAAGGTGGTGCCGGTGGAGTTGAGGCAGTGACGTGGCAAACTTGGGTCGTGGGTGCATGTGCTGGGTAGCTGTGCGGTGTTGCTTTGGGTTTAGCGGTTGGCATGGTGGGGGCGTCATGTGGAATGTGGTCGGAGGGAAAAGCTGTTGGGCGGTGGTTGGCGCTTCTGGTCAGAGATGCTTGCCGTGACTAGGTGGAGTATGGTTTCGACGGTGAGGAGCAAGCACAGGTGGACGGGCGAGGTCGGTTGAAAGGATTTAAGTGGACGAACAAGATGATGATGAGCAGGTTTCAATTGTAAATGCCAACTATATTTGTTATCATATTTTATACTTTTTTAGAGAAAGAGCAATCGAAGAGAAATGTAGAGAACCAAAAAACATATAAATTAAACTAAGGAATAGGTGGCATTTCAAAAACGAAGATGAACAGGTAGGAAGGAGATGCAAGTTTTGTAAATATGAACACAAACTTAGTATAATATATATTATTTTCACGGGCCAGAACAAATTGAAAGGAGAGAGGAAGATAACCAACCTAAATATCAAACAATGGGACATAAAAAGGCAAGCATGTTGAATTTCAGAAAATAATAATGGCTAATGGCTATTGGTTTTACTAGAGACAAACAAAAGGACACAAAAGCCTAATAGGCTCAAACGGGTACTGATACGGCTAACCGTTTCGCAGATTTCGCCGTGTACTGGACGCCGAAATTCATAAATGATTATACTATAGGGATCAGCACGATGAGGCAAATAGAACGGTAGAAAGATAAGAGAGATACGATTATCCTATCAAAACTCGATTTTTTGTCGCCAAAAATGGTGCTAAAACGCCGAAAATAAGATAAATGGAGCTAGAGCAGTCCAAATTTGGCGAAACGAAATATGACGTCTCACTCAGAAAATGATTTACATTTTTATTATAAAAATATTCAGATTTCAAAGATATTTAATTTCCAACAAAATTTAACTGATTTTAAATTTTAAAAATTGAAATTTCTCAATCAAACAAACTTTCATATTTTCAAATGAAAATCTGACACTTGTTATGTTTAAATAGACATATTCCAAATATCAAATTTTCATTGCAAAAATATAACTATTTATTTTCATGAAAAATTTAGTTAATTACGTTATAAAAATCGTTAAAATTTACGGGTTGTTACAAAAGGGAAACTTTCGTCTTCACTCTCCCTTTTGTCCATCTATAAGTCTCCAGTAATCAAAAGAAAACCGTAAATTTAAGTTTAGTACATATGAGTTTGGTTTGTTAGGGTTTGATTTGGTTTTGTGTATTTTGGATTGCTATTTGAATTTGTGTGTTTCACTTTGATTTGATTTGGATTAGTTTATATACATGAATTATATTTGTTTATGAATGTTCGAATTATATAAATAAAACCTAAGTTATCTTCACTATCATATAAATCATGTATAAATAGTGCATTGTTTCTAAGTATGTTATATAATATATCATCGTATATCTTAAAATCATCATAATAATATATATCATTTTTAACTTAGTTATTGATTTTGAATCTATAGTTTCTAAGTATTTGTTTTAGGGGGAGTTTTTACCTTTTTACCCCATTTTTGATAATGACAAAGGGGGAGAAAAATATAAAATATGCACATGCATATATTCAGGGGGAGTTATCTAACTCAATGGGGTTATATCATATTTTGTATACAGGATATCAAATGGTTG
Source organism: Allium fistulosum (assembly GCA_030737815.1). Lineage (NCBI taxonomy): Eukaryota > Viridiplantae > Streptophyta > Magnoliopsida > Asparagales > Amaryllidaceae > Allium > Allium fistulosum. The sequence goes on from CM060902.1 coordinate 305,214,749, forward strand.
TCATCATAAAAAAGGGAGAGATTATTAATACCTTAGTTACTGATTTTGATGATAACAACCTTAATAAATAACAATATACATTTATACAGAATATGGATACTAATGTTTTGCCGGTGTAACGATTTATAAATTAATCACTTTGTATTTGAATACTTAAATCATTTTTAAGTATTTAAATAGTGGATTATAATAACCAAATAAACATCTTTTAAATAATAATTAATGATGTTAAAATCTTTTCAAAATATGTTTACTAATAAGGTTAGTTCAAAGAAAAACAGAAAATATGACCGAAAACCGTTTTCCAAAATTTCGATACTAGAAAGTTGTCGGAAAACATTGTGCACATGTGCACACATATAAATGTTCATGCCATGATAAGTTAATCCATGTGTTAGGGTTAATAATCAAGCTTAGTTTAAAGATAAAATATGATTTGACATAAAATGCGTAAAAAAATATATAATATAACATTAGAAAATTAATAAAGTACCACATCATAAACTAAATCATCCTAGGTAAGTACACAAAATCATGCTAAGGAAGAACTAAGGGGGGGTAACGTATAAGGAAGGGATGCAGGAGGTATGGAGCTCCATGATACATGCACACTTTATATTATTTAATTCTTAAGTCATTTTACTGAAATGCCCTTCTCATTTTGCCTATAAATACATACCACCTCTCACCATTCTTCACTTTACATATTCACTTTCATATTCTTTTCCATTTTCTTCATGTATTCATAAATTTCCATGGCTTCCATTTGTATGTTCATGGCTTAAAACTATAGTTTTTCCACTTCCATCCACTTAAAACTAGCTTATACCTTCTCTACATCACTCTACTTACCAAAACAACACCTTAAATTCCCATTTCAACCATGGACAAACCCATAATAGCCCATGGCCGAACCCAAACAGCCCATTTAAGGGCCTAAAAGTCCGAGCTTCAGTGGAGTGAAGTATAGTTCGCGTGTCGGCAAGTTGTTGTAGGAGTTCGGCTTAGTTCGGTGGCATTTTTGTGAGTAAAACTTCACCCTCAAAACCAAAGTTTTTAAACAATATTCATGTTCATGTTAGTAGCTAGTTAATGTTTGTAGTATGTTGTGGATGATTTATTGGTTGTTGTTTGGTTTATGCTTTGAAAAGTTGTCGTGCTTGAAAGTTAGTAAGCATGTAGTTAGCTATATGAAAAGTTAGTGGTTAAAGTTAATATAATTGTTAGTAATACTTATTGCATGTTGTTTCATAGTAAATTACCATGTATATTTGCACATACCCTTGCTATGTAATGTTTGGTTATAATGACAATGCCATAAACTTGTTTGTCGAACTGCCCGTATGACGATAATCGCTATATCGCCACTTTCGGAAAATCACCTTTTTATCGAAACCGTTTGGTTTCATCTTTGTGCTTGGAATTGTTTTACAAGTTAAGCAAGATTTTGATTAACAATGTTTTCAAAAGTAATTAAGCATTTTAATAATGATTATTTAATTTAATTAATTAATTAATTGATAAGGATTAAGGTTAACTAATGACTTAGTTAATGATGTGTTTTAAATTTAACTAATTACTTAGTTAATAAAGGTTTAATTTAATTAATCATTTTATTTAATGATGTTTAAGGATAATTAATCATTCAATAATGATGGATTAAAGTTAATTAATCAATTTGCTAATGATGTTTTTAAATTAATAAATCTTTTCAATAAATGTTTTATTTAAAGTTAACCAACTTGTTTTAACTTTAATTAATCTTTCCTCTAATGATGTTTATAATTAATAAATCATTTAAAAAATGATATTTAATTACTTATTAATTAATTATATTTAAATATAACCAATTAATTGAATCAATGATGTTTTAAAGGTGATTTACCTTTGTCAATTAAAGGCATTTGAAGTTAATTTATCAACTCAATTAATGAAGTTTCAAAGTGAATTTATCTAAGTAACAAGGATGTTTTGACTTTGTTATTCATTTTAATTAATGACAGTATATTATTTATTTAATTTAATTAATATTAATTAAATTAATAGTGTTTAAACGTGATTAACTTCTTCTAAATTAAGGGCTATTGAAGTCAATCAATCAACGGAATTAATGAAGTTTTAAAGTTAATTAATCAATGTAATAAGGATGGTTTAAGTTATTAAATCCTTTCTAATATGATGTTTAAAGTTACCCTTTTAACAAAGTGTTTTAAAGCTAATACTTGTAATGTGAAGCCAAGCATGAATTCGGGTTTTTAAAAGAAAAAGTTTGATTCGTTTATGGAAATGAATTAATTTCCGTAAAGCGATTCACTTATATGGAAATGATTACTTTGTATGATTAGCACTAAACATCGAATCACTTGTCGCTATTTCGAAAGTTAAGAATATTCGTTAGACATGACTTTGAGGTAACACTACCTTGACTTGTCTGGTATTATTGTTAACTAAGAAATAGTATAAGTTTGAATTCAATGAGTGGTGGTAAGTATACGAGACTTAATTTCCATATATGATCGTTTTATATCCTCGATAGTTGGTTTCTCGACTATCTATTACTTCAATTTCTTTATTATTGTCATTATAAGATGATTTATTGCTCCATTGAGCATTGTTATCCTCTGTCGGAAATGACTAAACCCAAAGCGCGAGAGGAAGCCAAGCTATGTGGGGTTGCTCCCATTGAAAGGGGTTTTCACATCTCATCTAGTTTGGATTCGATTGTGCACTTAGATGTTGAAATATTCGGATTCTCGGTAAGGGTTAGCGGGGTCCAGCTTGGTATTGTCCGAAAAGTGTCACAGAGTATATAAGCTTCTCAGAAGCATATTACTAGAGGTATAGTTCAAGGGTGGTGCATCTTCCTAGTCATTTGTGTGAAAATTTTCTTCCTTTATTTGATTCGAACCTTCGAATTGTTTTTTTGTAATTTCAATGGGATGAGTCAACCACTCTTCACGATGTTTAATTGTAGGCTTTGTCCATTATATCAAGTTTGGACTATTATCTTGTTTTATCCAGTCTGTCCAGTTTGGATTTTGTTCAGACTATTTCTTTTTTTTCAAGTCTGCATCTTTATATTATTTTTGCCTATCATCTATGTTTGGATTTGTTTCCTATTGTTCTTTTCCATTCTTACATTTGGTTGTTGTTTATGTGGGAAAAAACCAGTTCCACGTTAGCGGCGTGGTCCCACTTATTATTATTAAATACATTTCCTTTTGTTTTAGAGTTTTACTCATGCCAGACATTTTATCTGACCCGAGTTGTTTACTTTTCCTAAAACTCTTAGGTACTTAATTATATTTAAGTAGTCCAAGAGTAGCAGGTTTTCTTTGGAGCTTTTTGAAGATAATGATCGAGCATGCAGCTCCTTAGTTATCTAGTTATTTATTTCCGTTGTATGATTATGTTGGTATATTTGGTATCTGAAAAATGTAAAGTCGGAATGTATAACTGCAAATCTGTTAGATTTTTTTAAACTATAATAGCTCCATGTAAGGAGTAACCTTTTGTACTATATCATTTTGTATTATATGTAACCATTCGGTTGTGAGATTTTTCTACTCTATTCTTTCTATTATTTATTTTACCCCAAGACAACTTATCTTTTGGATTCTTGGGCAACGACACACGAATACCGAGGATGTATTAAGTGTCGTTTCCAGGGATCGAAAAGGTAGGTCATCACAGACAGTATCAAAGCTTAGGTTTAGCAAAACCCTAAGCGTGGAGTAAGCTCTCAAAGGATAGGATTAGTAATGTCCTAGGATAAGTCTGAGAGTATATATATATATATATATATATATATATTGAGTGCGTATTTTTTAGTTTTATAAAAATGTTTTATATTGTGTTATTTGTACGTTAAGTGGTATATGAATTCTGGTCGATGCGTCTGATCAGCGTTATCGATAGACATTCCTAAACACTTGAACAGACTTACCGATAAAGTATTGTTTTAAAATGGTAAATGAAATAATTTTACCTAGAAAGATATTTTATATATATAAAAGGGTAATTTTCAAAAATTAATATAGCTATATTTATGAGTTGATTATAGGAAAATGATAATATTTTATTGTTATCATTTAGGATTTGTTTAGTTATGCTCGTCCATTTTGAGCATTAAATATTATTGAATTAGTTCATAGGAAAATTTTCTTAGTAAGGTAAAGATTATGTAAATATGAATTAGGGAACCTTGAGAACGAACCTCTTGTGAATTCAGTTTCACAGTTTGACTATAAGGTGTTCGGAGAAAGGGTTAAGTTAAATGTTATCTTTTAGCAGTGTTAAGCTGAAAGTAAATTTTTAATAAAAAGTTGTTTAATATAATCTGAATGGTAGGATAATACATTTAGAGGATAAATATATGAGAAAATTTAATTATAATAAAGGAGAATCATTTAGATATGAGTTTAACTCACATTCAATTTTACTATATCATATCTATGATACTATAAACTATTATTGATTTCTTGGATGATAGTTAGATTTGTTTGATTTATTGTTTGATTGAAATTAATCGGATATTCCATTTAAACCGTTTAAGTGTCTTTATAGCAATTTCCACTATACCGTCATTTATTAAGTATCATCTCCTAAACCCTTGTGTGCGTGTTTGAACTTGAGCTTGTGTTTTCAAAAAAAAAAAGTGGATGTTTAAAATTCATTAATCATTATGATTAATGATATTTTAAATTAATTAATCATTTTAACTAATGATTTTGGAATAAATTAACTAATTTAATTAATGATGTTTAAAAATTGGTTAATCTTTTAATTTAATGAGATTTGAATTTAATTAGATCAATTTAAGTAATGATTGTTTAAATTTAATTAATTGTTTTAAATAATAGTGTTTTGAAATTTGGTTAATCATCTTACTTAATGATGTTTGAATTTAATTAAATCATTTTAATCAATGATATTTGAAATGTAATTAATCATTTTAACTAATGATCATTTTGAATCTAATTAATTGCTTTGAAAATAATATGCAAATTTTATAAATAATTTTAGTTAATGATAGTTGAGATTAATTATCCATCTTTATTAATGATTATTTGGATTTAATAAATTGTTTGATAAATGATATTTTAAGTTGGTTAATTGATTTAATAAATGAGTTTAAAGTAAATTAATTGATTTGATGGAAGTGTTTTGGAAGTAATTAACTATTTTAATAAAGATAATTGATTTTTTTTATTAAAGGAAATTGTAAATTTGATTAATTATCTTTTGGGATAGTTAATATTGTTTTAGATTTATAAAAGAGACCATAAATGTGATTAACTATCTTTTGGGATAATTAATATTATTTGGAATTTATAAAAGGTATTTTTTTATTATCCTTTGAGATATGTTATCCCAACTTTTGGCAAAGCCGAGATACCCAAAGATCAACTAAAAATCAATGATTATTAGTCGTGAACATCGTTGTGCATCGCAGGTTCACCATGGATATCGATGAATTTTGTCCGAGTCCGGATCGGGCTGCAATTGATAAGGCATGTCAAGCAAGGCCAGATAGAACAACATTCCAAATCTCGAGTCAATCCGAGTTCGTACGCCCAAGATATCATCGACGCAAGTGAAGGACATAGCCTTGAGTTCGTCTCCCAATGGTTCGAATCCCCTAGGGTCGAATCCATCAAACTAGATCCCAACGAAGTTCCCCTGATGACTTCGAATCCATGAAAGTGCTTTAACCTCCAACGTTCGAATCCATCAGCCACATAGTGATTTGAACCCATCCACAGACCATGCTTCGAATCCATCCCACTGGGCCTCGCTTCGAATCCATCGAAGAAAGGATCCTTCGAATCCATGCAGGCAGAGGAGCTCCGACTCCATTCCAAAGCACCAACATCATCGATTCGAAGGAAGCTAACCTTCGACTCCAGTACCTTTGAAAACTATAATAAGGCAACTTCGAATCGATCCGCGATAGCGCATCTTGATCGATTCGAACAGACCTTCGCTCATTCGATTCAAAGAGGGATATCTTCGAATCCACTACCACGAATCCCCAGTCAAAGCTGCTAAAACAATGGAGTCGACCCAGTCAATTCGGCATAGAAGTCGGATCGATACGAAGGAGGCGCTCCGCGTCATCACAGAAGCGCACGCTTGATCGATTCGAAGCAATCGATTCGAACTAGATCGATTCGAACCAGGCTAGTCAACCAGAAATGCAACCTTGAATCGATCATAACTTGAGATCTACACATCCAAATGCTATGAAATTTTCACAGAAGCTTGAGCACATGTTGAAGAATGTCCACACCAAATTTCAGCTTGATTGGACAATTTCTTGATCGATTCGAACCAAGGGTCGAATCGATCCCAAAGTGGGCCCGGATCTCCAGATTTCGGACATGTGGACCCCCTCACGTGCCAGAACCGGTCTCCCTTCATTTTAGGCGAAATATCAGCCTCCTACACCTATAAATAGAGCCCCTGGTCATTCAGAAAAGGGGTCGGACAATTATGAGAGATAAAGAGCGCCCAGACTCTGCCAGATTTACTCCAGATCACCATTGCTGCCTTAGATTCAGACTTAGTTCAGCAAATCAGTTGTAATACAACATACGAAATTGTAATCTTCAAGCATCGAGCAATAAAATCATAAAAACCTTGAAGTGGACGTAGGCCGGAGATAGCCGAACCACTATAAATTGTGTGTCACTGTTCATTATTCCTTAATTGCTGCTTGTTACTTGCTTAGATCTGTGATTTGTGTGTGAATACTGTTGATTCGTATTCATACGCTGGTGCTTTCACTACACTTGGGGTTTGTGACCATTTTTGGTGCAAACAAGATAATAAATACTATTTTAAATTAATAAATGATGGTTTTTTTTGAGAACTTTTAAATAGAATTGTTTATAAATAAAGCTAAGTGTAAATTGTTTTGGATTTATAGTAAACCATGTTTTAAATGACATTTGTTTTTGACCCTTTTTAATACACTTAGTATTATATATTTGTCTCTTAAAAAGGACATTAAAGAGTTTTTGGAAAATTTAAATCCCGGAATTGTTTCAAAATGATTTCAAAAGATTTTGAGAAAAATAATAGCAGTATTATTTGAAAATATTTCTAAAATATAAATATTTTGGAAAAGAAATTTGTAATAGAATGCATTTTCTTTGGGATAATTTGAGGAAAAACATTTTGGTTAGTTTTGTAGTAATATGAATAATCTTCTAAGTGACAATCGGATGTTTGCTTAGGTGAACGTTGTGGAGTACTTAGTAAATTATACTCTTTATCATTGTACGATCGAAATGAGCCCAAATCCGAATGAACCCAAAGTGAGTTTTAGTAAATAAAATTGTTTGAAATTATTTCATAAAAGAAATATATGTAGTATGTTTAATTAATTTTTAAGTTCCCTTAAAGGGAATTGATTTCCAAATAAATAGTATTTTTGATAAAAGATTATTTTGGATAAATGAATTTTTACACTTAGAGAAGATAAGGGATAATTTAACACTGACTTAATTGGGTTAGATTGGATAGGAGGCTTTGATAACATTGTTTTATCAAAATCATAGATATTATTTAAGTATCTAAGCAGTGTAAACTAATTGGTGTTATTAGGCCAGTCCGTAAACATCATCCACTATAACACCTTAAGGTAAAAAGGGTTAGAAGGTTTTAATGGACATTGTTTTAATAAAACCATAGCTTTTGTTTAAAACATGTAAGTGGTGTAAACTATTTGTTATTTTGGATCAACCCATAAACATCACCCATTTTAACACTCTAAGCTAAAGAGGTTGAAAGGTTGACTCGATTTCAAAGACCCAAATTTTAATAAGATCTTCACCTAAATTGTGAAAAGTAAAATAAAATTTGTATTTGTGTGTACTCTTAGGATATAAAAGAGTATTATATAAGTAAACAAAGTGGAATAAGTTATTATTTGATGTTTCATGAAGAAATGACTTTATAAAATATTTTTAAACTTAGGTGAAATTTTATGCAATAATTCATAAACAATTTTGGTATTGAATAAAATACTAAATGCAAATTTAAGTGATTCAGAAAAAATTGGTATAATTAAGAAACCAATAATTTTTTAGAGTGACTTTCAATTTTGTCTGAAGGAGCATAGGTAATCCTCTAAGCAATAACCAAAGGCTGATGAGCAAAATGGTACGCTAAGGAAATTATTTATATTCTTAGGCAATCAAGAAAGTTTTGAACCTAAGTTAAGATTTGTTTGTTAGTCGTTTGACATTTTAAATAATGTTGAGTCTTAGATTTTCCTTAACGGATTATGATTGGTTTGATTGAGTTGATTGATTAGGTGATCTTATATACTATAGTTTATAGAGTTAAAATTTATAAACCAAGGTTTTTGAATTGTTTTTTATTAGGACTTAAATTCTGGTGCTTTTGGAAATATGATTTTGGGAATTTTTGGGGAAGAAATAATAATTATTCACTTTAGTTGTTGTATTAGGTGGAATCGGAATACCACTGGAAGCTCCATATTGTTTTGGTTCTAGAGCTTAACATGTTTTGTTAGGACGATCCCCTCCCTGACATTTTTGATTTACTTCTCTTTTTGAGGAATTTGAAAAATAAATTTTTAAAATATTTTGAATATAAAACCCGAGCATTTAGTTCTAAATTTTGGAAGTATTTTGAAAAATATTGGATGCATAGCATTTATTATAGAATATTCTCTTCGTTTTGTTGCATATGTTTGTTTCATTACTTTTGGTTGCATCAAGTTACCTGATTGCATATGGTTGTTATAGTGTTTATATTGCATATGGGTACGGTAGGAAAGATATAACTAGTTGTATTTACTGAAAACCAAGTAAGTAAATTGATTTTGTTAGGTGGGTTATTACTTCTTCCACTTAGTAATAATTTCAAAGAAAAAATTCTTTTAAGGGGGGCGAGTGTAACGATCCATAAATTAATCACTTTGTATTTGAATATTTAAATCACTTTTAAACATTAAATGGATTTTAATAACCAAATAAACATCTTTTAAATAATAATTAATGATGTTAAAATCATTTTCAAAATCTGTTTACTAAAAAGGTTAGTTCAAACAAAAATAGAAAATGTGACCGAAAACCGTTTTCCAAAATTTCGACTTTTCGACACTAGAAAGTTGTCGGAAAATGTTGTGCACATTTGTGCACATGTGCACACATATAAATGTTCATGCCATGATAAGTTAATCCATATGTTAGGGTTAATAATCAAGCATAGTTTAAAAATAAAACATGATTTGTGTAACAACCCGAGTTTTTCTAACACGAAAAACCGGACCATTTGGGTAAAAAGAAGAGGTAGAAGAAGAAATAAAAGAAAAACAACATCAGAATCTAACCATCGCAGCGGAATAAAATATAATATATCAACAGATCTTTACACAAATCCAAATTTTATCTGTTTATACAATACATCAGAATACATCATCAGAGTACATCAACATCCATAACATACAACTAAATACACAGCGGAAAAATAATAACAAGTACGGGAGTACGTATCGACATCCAGCTCGTCTCCTAAGCTCCACAGCATCATATCCTGAACCTGTTTATCTCGGTCTGACCCGAGCATCATATAAAACAATACCCGAGTCAGTCTGGAATACCAGCGTGAGAAAATCACACTCAAATTGATTATTAAAGTTTCAAAAATCCTTTAAAAATAAAAAGCATCTCGTAAGACCACGCCACAAATAAACATGTCGGGTTTTTACCTTACGATAGCTAAAACACTTTTTATAAAATCCTCTGATATTATAATAGTGTCTATTCACAAATACTTATTAAAATAGCTGAAATTGTTACATTATTAAATTCCAGCATACTAGCCACAAAAGTGGGTAATACAAACAAATACCGTACAAGGCACGTAGGAAGAATGGATTTCCAACGAATGACTAGGCACTGGGGTACCACCTATCACAGTACGTGGCCTAGATCACCGTACCGAGGAGTACGCCCGCTCCCCTGCAATACAAGGCCGGAACCATCCCTTACTGGATGATCCCGAATAAAATCACCCCACGGTTGGGATCAGCAACCGCACCACTAAGCCGAAATAAAAAGGGACATCTAGACAGGGATGACCTTACCCTCCAGTGGGAGCTACCCACGAAGCCTTGCTGCATAACCCCTGATTTTCAGTCATTCCCGGTTGATGAGGTTCGAGGCTAAACGATACCTTTTAGAGAACATATCCCTTAGAATGCCCATCGTCCGCTGACGATGTTTCGCAAGCATTCGTCCATACAAGTCCGTCCTGGGTTTGAACGGAACCGAAGGCACTACTCCTACTACATCCATTTTGGAAATATCCTCAGGATTAGTAGCGACTAGCCCTTGCACTTCACAGCTCCAATCTTCGACTCCGAACACGTTACACGAAACGTACAAACCGGATCGAAGTGGTATACGAGTCTCCAGACCTAGAATCCCGGTATACGGAAACTCGATCCCGGTCTCTTCGAAACGATCAGCGCATTTGGCCAATATTGATAGTCGGTTATTTAACTATCAATTAACATCCACAAGCAACCATCACACAATTAAATAATTTCCCACATTATTTATTTGCCCAAATATCTTTCCAAGATATATTTCCGAATTTTCAAAACTCATTTGAAAACAATTTCAAAACAGTTTCCGCTTACGGAATACATTTCCAAATATTTATTTCCTCTGAAACACCAAGTACAAAACACTTAGATTTTAAAATAATCTTAAAACACTTTACTATAAATATACTTAATAATATTGAAATTAAAAAAAAACTACTTTAATACCTTAACAAAATATATACTTAAGAAATATTTAAAATGAAACCACTTTACAAATATAAACTAAATTTCTCTTTTTAAAATATAATACCAAATCACTTTTATATAATTACTACAATAATAGATCTTTGAAAAATACTTACTTTAAAGTTTAAATATTTAAAAAGAATAGGTTTCCTAAAACATACTTACTTAGGAAATTAACATTTAGAAATAATAAATTTTCTAAAATATGCTTTTAAAAATACAATTAGAACTTTTAACTTATATTAAAATTGCTTTGAAAACGTACTTGGCTATACAGAGAAATATCCTTCTCACTCCCATCTTTTAAAAATAAAATAACATTTATTTTTAAACCAAACCATATCCTTTTATAAATTCCCACTTTGAAATTATATTTCAAATATCCTCTGATATTTTATTTTACTTTACAAACCCAGTTTATCTCTCCCAAATCTCATTTCTCTTTAAAATTCAAATTCCAAAGTATTTAAATCAATTTATAATTGATTTCCCAATTTATTTTACTTTGAAATAAATTTTCTTACTTAATCCATTTATTTCCAAATTCATTAACTTCCAGATTTTATTTCTCATTATGATTTAAAATCTTTAAACCGAAACACAAGTTTCAGATTTTCCAAATTCCTTCTCTTTTTAATTACATTTAAACATTGAATTAAAATAAATTTTTATCCCTTTAAATAACATCACATAAGTCTTCTTTAAATTCAACATTTCTCTATTTATTCAAAATTCCTCTTTTCCATATTTAATTTATTCGAATTCACTAGAATTACTTAACTTAATTTTACTCTTTTATATTTTCCAAAAATCCAATTCAATTGCTTTTGATAACTCATTATACTGGGAAATTCAATCCAACCAGATTATCCAATATAAATTATCACAGGATAACAACAATCATATCACAGAATATTTAAACAAAAATTAAATATTTTGAGGAATCCAGTTGGATCCCTCCAACCTGTTTCCCTGCATCCACAGACGTTAGCACAATACCAATTCCACTTCGAGGTGGAATATCGCGGTATATGGGTTTATAAATTATCATCCGCTATTATGCGGCGCATAGGGTCTCATCCGCTATATAAATGCGGGAATATCAACTCCAATATATACATATGCCAATATATATATATTGGTATATACTACTATATACCATATCATATCAATCCAATCAAACAATTCAATCATTCATCCATATTTAAATTTAACCAATTAAATTTAAATAAAATTAAACTGAGTGAGATTAACTCACCTTTAACCTATTAGGATCTCAATTCCAATCCAGCTTGCTTTCCTCTCGAATTTTAACCTTGAATAAATATTTTATCATTCTATTAACGTTTGGAATAGTTGAACAATTTATTATCATTTAATAGATTTACACACTAACTTTTATATAAATTCTTATATATTTCTTCCAAGGCCCTAAATATATATACATATATATTCTTCATTGTTACCTATAATTCTGTAACAATAAAACAGTAGATTGCTTTACTGTAAATCTTTTTTTTTCTTTTCAAACATTTTATACATCCATATACTAAACAAAACGTTATTCATTTCTCAAAATATTTTTCTTCCCTGTCCCATATAGATTTCAGCAATATATATATATTAAATAACCTAACCAAAATTTTATATTCTTATATACAATTCCCTGTCAAATAAAAATGAACAATTTGAAAACGTTTTAAGTTTACTTAAAGGGAAACAAGATGATTACATTACTTCAAATCGGAGGCACAAACTGCCTCGTGAATCCCTCTGCAGTTGCCAAGACACACGCCACCACTCTAGTTCGTGCACGCGACTTTCTCGACTTTGGCCAACAACTCACGCTCCGGCCCCTCCATCGAAACCCTAGTCGCACTTTAGAAAACTGCCTCGCGAGCGCCACCTTCCAGATCAAAATCGATTCGCACGCCACCTCCATCGAACAACTTCTCACGAGTCCCCCAGTCGACTTCGCGAAGTATAACGAGATTCACGAATTCACTCGTGAACTAGACCCACTATCTCCAACATCGGCGCCCCTCCAACTACGCAACCCAGCCTCGCGTATAGCCATCGAGCAACCCAAGCTGTACGCGATTTCTTCTAGAAATCGAAATCGAATTCTTTCGATTTGAATTAGGGAAGCGGCTTCGATCTGAAAAAGAAGGCCATGACTTTGATTTGTAATCGAATTTGATTTCGATTTAGGCCGCGTTCATTTCTTTTTTTCGTTTCGGCTGTAATACTTTAAAAAGAGGAGACGTGGGTTCTAGCAGGAGGTAGCATGTTGAGGAATGGGTAAAGTATGGCGATAGATACAGGCTAGGTCTGCTTATAGGGTACTAATAGAATTGAAATTTTATATTGTTATATCCAAAAATATCTCAGCTATCAAATGTTAAACGTATTACTTGTCTTGCGTGAGAAGATAGTCTCACCACTGTGCTGTTGATGTTGATAAAACTTTAACAGTTGATAAGATGAAAGATATTTAAATTAAAACGATTAACCATTGTCTAAGCGTTCTTATCTCGTATGCTCACATAACAACTCTGAACGCTACGAAAATTGAAATCCGGTAAAAATTCAATATTACGGATCCAATGGAACTAGTTTCGTCGAATTCCGAGACTGTGCCTCGGAAGGCTATTTTTAAATATCGATTCAAACGATAAATTTCAAAACTGAACAAAATACTCTGAAATCAAATTTTGAAAGTTCTATTATCTTCAGTATTACCAATATAAATTTTACAAGCCTTTAAATTATTTTTAACTGGCTCAAAACTCTCGATTCAACATTTTATCCAATTTTTAATTGTCTAATTCAATAATCTATCACCCAATAAATACTGTATATTTGAAAATTAATTTAAAATTTAACCTTCGAATATTTAAAATAAATTAAATATTCCCATTTCAAATATACAAAAATTCCGGGTCATCACATTCCTCCCCCCTTAAAAGAATTTCGTCCCCGAAATTACCAGTTAGGAAGAATGATCCAATACCCAAACAATCTTTTATTAATGATACACTAATCATCTTTTAACTTCCCAAACTTATTCATAAATTCAACTCATACCACCTACTTATCCATTCAAATTTAAATTTGAATTCAAATTTTGAATTATCAAAATTTTCCAAAATTTTTCTAACTCCCTAAATTTCCGAAAAATTTCGCCAGCGTCTCCTTTGCGCGGCTAGCTCGGTACTACTACAAAATGGCTCTACGGCCTCCCAATCTCAAAAAGAAAACAAAAAGCCAAGTGGCTGGATCAAAAACCCAATCAAATTTCATATAGAATTTCAAATACATACCTTTTTGTCGGGCCATTAAATTTTATCTTCTAAAATCAAAAATCACAATTTATCCATTGCTTTTATTCACCTGTATATCCTACTAAGCAATAATATTCAATCACCATTCCAAAGCCATTTTATACTTTCTTTTACAAATTTTCAATATTTGTTTTACTTAAGCCCGTACGATGCACATATATCATCCGTACGTAATATCACATTCGATCGCTTACTCGATCACACAATTTCACTTCCGAACTAGTATCGTCCACCCGACTTCCTAGTGCGGACTCAGATCTGGTTTCTTGATCAGAAACCGTCATTCTCCTTGCATAGTCACAACCTATGATAGAGAATTTCCAGAATCAATCAACAATCCATATCCAGGCTCGCCGTCGAAAATCGAGTGAAAAATCCTAATTCGGATCGATAAAACTATCTCGAAATTCCGTGTTCGACATCTGGATCAAATAGCTATGCGAATAAAATAATATACGTACATCTTACGTATAAATTCCAATTGATTATCAGTTATATCAATTCTTTTTTATTCACAATTATCCCATTTCACAACTTCAGTTTGATTACATTCACTTATCCACAATTTTCTCATTTCACAATTTCAAATTTTAATCGTCATTCAATTATTCATCTAGAATAATTTTCCTCAATACCAAATTACTTAAGAATCTCACCCTACTTCTTAAGTTCAATATAAATATTTTACATATTGCTTACACTTATTTTCACTTCACTATTGAAGTTTATTTTCATTACTATTTACTTAGCCTTACAATTTCACTTAATCTCAAATTGGCTTCCGTTTTGAATATTGGATTAGTTTCACTTACTATTTAATTTAAATCTCAAATAACAGTTTATTTACAAACTTTACTTTCTTTAGTTCCTTTGATTTCTCTTGCTTTACATTCATATTTCAAATAGGTTTCAAGTATTCAATTTCAATTCCATTTGGTTAGCAAATTTAAATTGCTTGTCGTTAGCGAAAATTTTCAAAGATTTCAAAAATATTCTAACTCCCAAAATTTACGGAAAATTTTGGCAGAGTCTCCCTTGTACGGAGGGACTTCTGCGATATCGCAGGATGCACAAAAATATATATATACATCGGCCTCAGGCCGGAAATCACAATATATATCAATATAAACAGTTCATATCTCCTATTTTGAATTTTCGCGTAAGCGTACCTTATTATAGCAATTTTTAAGCAAAGCGGTTATTTATTTTAGCAAATGCATAACCCGACCCAGCCAAACGGCCTCTCTGAACCTGTACTTACTCAATTCAAATATGTAAGTGACAAATATACAAGGTTGGTTATCATTTCAATTAATTTCAATAGCTAAACACATGCATTTCATAAGCAACATACACCGAACAGTTCCCAAATGCCATTTTCAAGTTTCGATACTAACTTCAATTACTTACAACCAATACTTAAACTATCAATTTCAGTTTTAAGTGATTTACTATTCACTTTTAGTTTACCATTCAATATTAAATTCATTAACCCACTAGTTTCATTCAAACCCTTTTTATTTGTTCACAGTCCATTCATTCTCCTTTGATTATCCATCAGGTTCTATTCAAAGCTATTTCATAATCCACTTAAGTTAACACTTAAGCTCATTTTCATTTAATTTGTTTATTCAAATCTTATACCCAATATTTGATTATTATTTTTATCTCTAAACCACTTTACTTGGTTTACTTGAATTCAAATTTATTTTATATCTCAAGTTTGGATTTTCCAACATACTAACAAATCTTCTTTCCACCTTCCCATTTCTGATAAACCACACACTTATATTATATATTTTTTTTATACTTCCATTCAATTATAATTAAACTCATTACCACATTAATTCGATTAATCATACTATCCAAACTCATATTTAATTTATACATACTCGAACAAAGTTTATTTGCATCCCAAATCATTTTATTTTAATTCAATTCCCTACGGTTTTCAATTCATATTTTTCACTTCTAGTCTCAAGTTGAATTTCTATTAACAACTCAAGCTTCACCTTCAAATTCTATCATTAATTTCATTTCTGAATTTTATAAGTCACAAACTCATTTACATCCATACTTCCATCTATTTAAAATAAATTTTATTCACATTTTATCTTTTAACTCAGAATTATACATTTTATTTAGCCAATAAATATTTTTATTATTCCATACACAACTTTAAATAAGATTCCAGAGTTTTAAACAATTTTCCAAAATTTCAAAATCATTTTTGAAATCAACTATATCCAAACCCTTTTCAATTTCAAAACCAAACTCAGTTTTGCAAACAAACACCAGCCCAAAACATCCAGGTAGCAATTCCTCTTTTGGAAACTCGAAAATGAACACCGATGATGTCGCGATCATCATCGGAATTATTTTCCAGCGACCACTGAGAGTTTAGTGCTTTTATCACTTTTAAAAACATTTCAAATATTTTTAAATTCCAAATCCCACCAGATTTCAATTCAATTTCAAAAATATTCATGAAATAATATCACTATTATTTCCCCAAAACCTTTAAAAACTATTTTTAAATCCAAAGGAATTTAAATCTTTCCCAAAACTTCAAATTCAAAATCTATTCAACTTTATATCCAACATTACTCTGGAATTCTATCACATTTTATTCCAAGTTATAAGACACATTTACAATTTACATTTACAAATTTCATTTGTTTATGAATTAATCTCATTTGATTATAAATCACATTTGTAATTCACATTTGTATATAAAGTTTATCTCAATTTATAAATTTCATTTATAGTCTATATTTCAAATTCCATTTTGTTATATAAATTTATTCTTCAACTTAGGTTATAAGTTTCAATTTCTACTCAATAATGAGACTAACTCATTATTGTCATTTTCTAACAACCAAGCATCCAAATATATAACTATAATAATTTTCGAATAATTATTTCTTTTATATACAAAATAATTTGGGCAAAATTATTTCATTCACCCTATTTAAAACAATACTGTGTCGAACTGTTCTATTTAAGTGTTTAGAAACCCCTTCGATACAGTTGTCCAGACTGTGTCGACGAAGGTTCATATGCCACTCAATAAACCAACCAACACAATATAAAACCATTTTTATATCCACTAACAAATACGCGCTCATATCTATTAGTACTCTCAAAATTCCCACCAGAGCCAAGGTTATCGCTAACCTGGCTCTGATACCAAGTGTAACAACCCGAGTTTTTCTAACACGAAAAACCGGACCATTTGGGTAAAAAGAAGAGGTAGAAGAAGAAATAAAAGAAAAACAACATCAGAATCTAACCATCGCAGCGGAATAAAATATAATATATCAACAGATCTTTACACAAATCCAAATTTTATCTGTTTATACAATACATTAGAATACATCATCAGAGTACATCAACATCCATAACATACAACTAAATACACAGCGGAAAAATAATAACAAGTACGGGAGTACGTATCGACATCCAGCTCGTCTCCTGAGCTCCACAGCATCATATCCTGAACCTGTTTATCTCGGTCTGACCCGAGCATCATATAAAACAATACCCGAGTCAGTCTGGAATACCAGCGTGAGAAAATCACACTCAAATTGATTATTAAAGTTTCAAAAATCCTTTAAAAATAAAAAGCATCTCGTAAGACCACGCCACAAATAAACATGTCGGGTTTTTACCTTACGATAGCTAAAACACTTTTTATAAAATCCTCTGATATTATAATAGTGTCTATTCACAAATACTTATTAAAATAGCTGAAATTGTTACATTATTAAATTCCAGCATACTAGCCACAAAAGTGGGTAATACAAACAAATACCGTACAAGGCACGTAGGAAGAATGGATTTCCAACGAATGACTAGGCACTGGGGTACCACCTATCACAGTACGTGGCCTAGATCACCGTACCGAGGAGTACGCCCGCTCCCCTGCAACACAAGGCCGGAACCATCCCTTACTGGATGATCCCGAATAAAATCACCCCACGGTTGGGATCAGCAACCGCACCACTAAGCCGAAATAAAAAGGGACATCTAGACAGGGATGACCTTACCCTCCAGTGGGAGCTACCCACGAAGCCTTGCTGCATAACCCCTGATTTTCAGTCATTCCCGGTTGATGAGGTTCGAGGCTAAACGATACCTTTTAGAGAACATATCCCTTAGAATGCCCATCGTCCGCTGACGATGTTTCGCAAGCATTCGTCCATACAAGTCCGTCCTGGGTTTGAACGGAACCGAAGGCACTACTCCTACTACATCCATTTTGGAAATATCCTCAGGATTAGTAGCGACTAGCCCTTGCACTTCACAGCTCCAATCTTCGACTCCGAACACGTTACACGAAACGTACAAACCGGATCGAAGTGGTATTCGAGTCTCCAGACCTAGAATCCCGGTATACGGAAACTCGATCCCGGTCTCTTCGAAACGATCAGCGCATTTGGCCAATATTGATAGTCGGTTATTTAACTATCAATTAACATCCACAAGCAACCATCACACAATTAAATAATTTCCCACATTATTTATTTGCCCAAATATCTTTCCAAGATATATTTCCGAATTTTCAAAACTCATTTGAAAACAATTTCAAAACAGTTTCCGCTTACGGAATACATTTCCAAATATTTATTTCCTCTGAAACACCAAGTACAAAACACTTAGATTTTAAAATAATCTTAAAACACTTTACTATAAATATACTTAATAATATTGAAAATAAAAAAAAAACTACTTTAATACCTTAACAAAATATATACTTAAGAAATATTTAAAATGAAACCACTTTACAAATATAAACTAAATTTCTCTTTTTAAAATATAATACCAAATCACTTTTATATAATTACTACAATAATAGATCTTTGAAAAATACTTACTTTAAAGTTTAAATATTTAAAAAGAATAGGTTTCCTAAAACATACTTACTTAGGAAATTAACATTTAGAAATAATAAATTTTCTAAAATATGCTTTTAAAAATACAATTAGAACTTTTAACTTATATTAAAATTGCTTTGAAAACGTACTTGGCTATACAGAGAAATATCCTTCTCACTCCCATCTTTTAAAAATAAAATAACATTTATTTTTAAACCAAACCATATCCTTTTATAAATTCCCACTTTGAAATTATATTTCAAATATCCTCTGATATTTTATTTTACTTTACAAACCCAGTTTATCTCTCCCAAATCTCATTTCTCTTTAAAATTCAAATTCCAAAGTATTTAAATCAATTTATAATTGATTTCCCAATTTATTTTACTTTGAAATAAATTTTCTTACTTAATCCATTTATTTCCAAATTCATTAACTTCCAGATTTTATTTCTCATTATGATTTAAAATCTTTAAACCGAAACACAAGTTTCAGATTTTCCAAATTCCTTCTCTTTTTAATTACATTTAAACATTGAATTAAAATAAATTTTTATCCCTTTAAATAACATCACATAAGTCTTCTTTAAATTCAACATTTCTCTATTTATTCAAAATTCCTCTTTTCCATATTTAATTTATTCGAATTCACTAGAATTACTTAACTTAATTTTACTCTTTTATATTTTCCAAAAATCCAATTCAATTGCTTTTGATAACTCATTATACTGGGAAATTCAATCCAACCAGATTATCCAATATAAATTATCACAGGATAACAACAATCATATCACAGAATATTTAAACAAAAATTAAATATTTTGAGGAATCCAGTTGGATCCCTCCAACCTGTTTCCCTGCATCCACAGACGTTAGCACAATACCAATTCCACTTCGAGGTGGAATATCGCGGTATATGGGTTTATAAATTATCATCCGCTATTATGCGGCGCATAGGGTCTCATCCGCTATATAAATGCGGGAATATCAACTCCAATATATACATATGCCAATATATATATATTGGTATATACTACTATATACCATATCATATCAATCCAATCAAACAATTCAATCATTCATCCATATTTAAATTTAACCAATTAAATTTAAATAAAATTAAACCGAGTGAGATTAACTCACCTTTAACCTATTAGGATCTCAATTCCAATCCAGCTTGCTTTCCTCTCGAATTTTAACCTTGAATAAATATTTTATCATTCTATTAACGTTTGGAATAGTTGAACAATTTATTATCATTTAATAGATTTACACACTAACTTTTATATAAATTCTTATATATTTCTTCCAAGGCCCTAAATATATATACATATATATTCTTCATTGTTACCTATAATTCTGTAACAATAAAACAGTAGATTGCTTTACTGTAAATCTTTTTTTTTTCTTTTCAAACATTTTATACATCCATATACTAAACAAAACGTTATTCATTTCTCAAAATATTTTTCTTCCCTGTCCCATATAGATTTCAGCAATATATATATATTAAATAACCTAACCAAAATTTTATATTCTTATATACAATTCCCTGTCAAATAAAAATGAACAATTTGAAAACGTTTTAAGTTTACTTAAAGGGAAACAAGATGATTACCTTACTTCAAATCGGAGGCACAAACTGCCTCGTGAATCCCTCTGCAGTTGCCAAGACACACGCCACCACTCCAGTTCGTGCACGCGACTTTCTCGACTTTGGCCAACAACTCACGCTCCGGCCCCTCCATCGAAACCCTAGTCGCACTTTAGAAAACTGCCTCGCGAGCGCCACCTTCCAGATCAAAATCGATTCGCACGCCACCTCCATCGAACAACTTCTCACGAGTCCCCCAGTCGACTTCGCGAAGTATAACGAGATTCACGAATTCACTCGTGAACTAGACCCACTATCTCCAACATCGGCGCCCCTCCAACTACGCAACCCAGCCTCGCGTATAGCCATCGAGCAACCCAAGCTGTACGCGATTTCTTCTAGAAATCGAAATCGAATTCGTTCGATTTGAATTAGGGAAGCGGCTTCGATCTGAAAAAGAAGGCCATGACTTTGATTTGTAATCGAATTTGATTTCGATTTAGGCCGCGTTCATTTCTTTTTTTCGTTTCGGCTGTAATACTTTAAAAAGAGGAGACGTGGGTTCTAGCAGGAGGTAGCGTGTTGAGGAATGGGTAAAGTATGGCGATAGATACAGGCTAGGTCTGCTTATAGGGTACTAATAGAATTGAAATTTTATATTGTTATATCCAAAAATATCTCAGCTATCAAATGTTAAACGTATTACTTGTCTTGCGTGAGAAGATAGTCTCACCACTGTGCTGTTGATGTTGATAAAACTTTAACAGTTGATAAGATGAAAGATATTTAAATTAAAACGATTAACCATTGTCTAAGCGTTCTTATCTCGTATGCTCACATAACAACTCTGAACGATACGAAAATTGAAATCCGGTAAAAATTCAATATTACGGATCCAATGGAACTGGTTTCGTCGAATTCCGAGACTGTGCCTCGGAAGGCTATTTTTAAATATCGATTCAAACGATAAATTTCAAAACTGAACAAAATACTCTGAAATCAAATTTTGAAAGTTCTATTATCTTCAGTATTACCAATATAAATTTTACAAGCCTTTAAATTATTTTTAACTGGCTCAAAACTCTCGATTCATGAAATGACCCTCCTATTTCCACCCTAATTTCATAAGGATTTTTTTTTTTTTGCTATGAGATGATATATTGATATATCATTCATTACAAACATATTTTCCTAGGTCATTTTCTTTTTCCAATAACCAAAATATATCCAGGATCAAATAACTTACCAATATAAATATATCAGTGCATATCTAATAATATACACATACATATGAAGATGTATGTGTTCTTCTTGTTTAAATTCAGAGTATATACTTTATTATTATTTTTTTGTTCAATAACATCCTGTTTGATTTAGAGATTTAGTAATTCAGATACATTATTGTATTCAGATTTTTGGCCATAAAATCCACTAAAATATGTACTTTAGTCTGTCATTAGGATCAAGAAATGATCAAGTAATATTCAGTAGTAAACAAGCTTTTAATGTTGATGATTGTGTTTAAAGTCTGGATAATATTAGATTCAGTATAAAAGAAAGTGGATCCTAAGTGAACACAAGCAACATCTAGGCGTAATGGAAACGCGCCTAACTTATACACAAAAGGTCACGAGTTCGAGTACCATGCAGGTCGGTTCAAACACAATTTTTGGTTTTCTTCTTTTTTCTTTTTCTGAAAGGTTAGAAATCTGATACCTACCTATAATTGTACATATATGTTTAATTTTTGCCTATAACCCAACATACAAAACAATCCTTCTTACTTACTATTTTTGTATCCCATTCCTACAACTGTTTTAAGAATTTATGATCATATTTTTGCTCAAATATCAACATGTACACAGATGTACATGTACATGTCAATATTTCTGCTCATTTTCCAGAAAACTGGGTGAATCAATTGCTAAATGTACTAAGCTTTGAAATGCATTTTTATTTTCAGAATACAATCTATCATGATCAACCAATACTTCATTTAATTGAAGCTGGTTAACTCATGAATCCTGTATCTGCCACACTAGTTCAATTTCATTGCATTCTGTTTAAAGCTTTAGGAAAACATCTTACTCTTCTCAATTCAATTCAGAAATGAATTCAAACTTAATTACAAAGCATTTCAGTAAAAAGAAAATAAAATCCTGTTAAGTTTACTTCTTGCTAAATCCAGATTTTGTTCTAAAACTCAGTGCTCTGTTATATCTCAAGATTAACTATTACATAATATAAACTTTACAAAACAACAGCTCAACTACATATGCATATTTCTCTTCCAAACATCCATATCAGTAATTAAAATCATTTCCTTGTTTCCCACTCAGATTTTTCCTTTGAGATTTTAAACCTTAGTGCATAACAATATATTTAACATGATACAACTAGTTCATCTAACCATAATAGAATTCATTACATAACTGGAAATCTTAGAACATAAAATTTTTCCTGAATACATGCAGATATAATCGATTTAAACTCTTATTGAAACTAGCTAGCATGTTCATTCACTCCTCCATAAAAGCCATAACTTCATTTTTACTTAGTGCCTGGGTTACCTGAAAGAACATAAGTGGCTGCCTCATTTTAAAATGAGACACCCCAGATGCCATGAGCAAACAAGGGTCAGATCTATGATCTGGTATGAGTAACATCAATTCATTCATGATATTAAGCAATAGAGAATATAAGGGTACTAACTTGTTGATTCAACTAATATGCAATTCAGTTGTTTAAGCAAATTTCTGCAATCAATTATTTTAACATAGTATAATTATGTTGATTCAGGTATGATATATTCATTTATCATTCTTTCACTTGCATACATAATCATGCAAACATAATTATCTATTTGCAACAATTTCACTTACTGGAATCATCTTGGTTCCATACCATTCAACCTAAGAAATATCCATATTCCTATTTCTTCATTTACAGGTTGTAATATTCAATTTAAATTCCTGCCTCATCTGCTATTAAGGAATCACTGGGACACATTGCAATGAACTAATTCACATCATTGCACAAAGATCTCAGGGCTTAAACAAACCATGTGCCAACTTGCATACTTCAAATATGACAAGCATTCCAGCAGCTTTCTTGGCCTTCCCTTCCCTAGTTTATTTACTAGTGTATAGTCTTAAATCCTATCATCAAATATGCTAAGTGAACATATCACTGCAAACATGGAAACATCCATAATTTCTTCTAGCATAATTCTCCTCAGAAATAATCAGACAGTTATTTCCTAAATGGGGTCAATATGTCTTGATCTTAGTAAAATATGAGAATATTTTCAACTGTAAAAGAGGCATGGCATGTTATATTGATCTGCAAGCCTTTATGATTGATTCAGATTCAAGATCTGGTTCAATCATAATTTTAGCTTGTGGGTTTCTCTTTTTTTTTTGATTTGATTAAGGGCTCAGCACTTAGAAAATTTCTATTGCACCCTTAACATTTTTCTTTTCAAGCCTCAGCACTTATACCAAGTATAATGCAGCTCTAATCATTTTTATAAAGTTTCCATGCCATAGATCTATAACAGCTGAGAGTATTCTCTATATGATTTTTGAGATCCTAAACTTTAACATTTGTGAGTATAAATAAATCAGTATGATACTCATCCAAAGACAAATGTCTCAACCAATCAAAGGTCATCCAAAATCATCCATATTAAATCATATCAGATTTAAAATAAAACATCCAGAAAGCATTGATGAAATCATATACATCAAAACCAGAAATATATATAAATGGAAATAAAAAGTGGCTGCCTCATCTCAAGTCTTAATGCCATGAACTTAGTGAGATTACTCACCTAAATGTTTCTTCTTATTAATCCAGAAAATTCTTGTTTGAGTGTTTTCTCCTTCCTTCCAATATTTTCTTCTTCTTTTTTTTTTTCCTTTTCTTATTTTTGTGCAGCTCGGGGTAAAGACAATTCTACTGTCTATTTATATACATTTTTTTCCTCTAGGGTTTTGTTGAAACAGAATTCCATTTCTGTCCTGGCTAGCATCATGCATTTTTCATTCATAATGCCCCGGCCATATTAACCAATTTAAAGGCTGCATTTTCTTTCTTTTACTTTTCAGAAAATGGCCACTCTCCTAGTCATGTTAAAAGTGTGACTATTTTATTTTAATTATTTCTGAAAATCCCCTTTTGCTATTTTTGCCTATACAAGCTCATTAACTTGTATCACATTTCATGTCATTTTAATGTCATAGTTTTACTTGCTTATATATATATATATATACTTTTCAGTGTTTAAAAATATATATATTTGTACACATATCTTATCTAAGCTTATTTTAATTTCTCTTTAATTTCAGAAGCATATGCACCTATATGTATACAGGTTAATATACATAATTTTCTCTTCTGGGTTTTAAATAAAATTTGTTTACGGATTTAAAGTAAAGCCTACTTTTTCTTACTTTCTAAGATGATCCATATAATTTCAGAAATCAAACAACCATGTTGCCAAATCATGTTTGTATTGCCCTTTAATTCTTGTTTTAAATCCAAGAAATCTGGAGTTCTTCCTTGTGCCATTTCAGTGTGCACGTGCACACATATACCTGCACACTATTTATTCCTGAGACTTCACCATATTTAAATCTAAATATTTCAAAATTAAATCATTTTTCAAAAATGATTTTTCACAAAATTTTGGGGTATTACATTCACCCCTCCTTTTAGGAATTGTGTCCTCACAATTTTCTAACATTTATAGTGAGCATCTTTTTCTTTTCTAAAAACTTATCAAACATATGCATAAGCAAACAAATTCAACCATATCAACCATGCATAACAAATAATTTTTCCAGAAAGAAAAAAAATTACCTTTTAATTTGCAAAAAGCTTAGGATAATCCATTCTAATCTTATCCTCTAACTCCCATGTGCAGTCATTAGGATCACTACTCCACTGGATCTTAACTAGTTTCAAGGTTTTGCTCCTTAATTTCTTTTCTTCCTTGGCTACAATCCCCACTGGTTCTTTTTCATAAGCCAAGTCAGGATTTATTTGAATTTTGGTAGGCTCTTCCAAAATGTCTTCCTTATCATGTACCCATTTTCTAAGTTGGGACACATGAAAAACATTATGCATTGCTTTCATCTCCTCTGGTAGTTCTAATTTGTAAGCCAATGAACCAATTCTTTCCAGAATTTTATAGGGTCCAACATACCTTGGTGTAAGCTTACCTTGCTTGCCAAATCTCATGACTTTCTTCATAGGTGAAATCTTGATGAAAACAAAGTCTCCCACTTCATATTCCACTTGCTTTCTCTTCCTATCTGCAAATTTCTTTTGCCTATCTTGAGCTGCTGCTATTCTTTTCCTTATTAACCCAATTTTCTCTGTAGTTTCTTTAACATATTCAGGTCCAAGAACAGCCCTTTCTCCAGTCTCTACCCAGCAGATAGGTGATAAACATGGCTTGCCATATAAGGCTTCAAATGGTGCCATCCCTATGGTGCTTTGGTAACTGTTATTGTATGTGAATTCAGCTAGATGGAGGTGGTCTTCCCAGTTGCCTCCAAAGTCCAGTGTACATGCTCTCAACAAATCCTCTAAGACTTTGTTCACCACCTCAGTTTGACCATCTGATTGTGGATGGTAGGCAGTGCTTAAGCACAATTCACTCCCCATAGCCTCTTGAAAACTTTTCCAAAACCTTGAGGTGAAGATGGTATCCCTATCACTCACAATGGTTTTAGGTATGCCATGCAACCTTACTACCTCTTTCATAAATATTTGAGCCAATTTTGGAGCATTTCTTTCTGCTCTAACTGGGATAAAATGTGCTACCTTAGTTAGCCTATCCACAATTACCCATATACTTGTGTTTCCCTTCTTAGATCTAGGCAGACCATCTATGAAATCCATAGATATATCCTCCCACTTCCACTGTGGTATGCTAAGGGGTTGCAATAGTCCTGATGGCCTTTGTGTCTCTGCCTTGACTTGTTGGCAAGTCATGCACCTTGCAACATATCTGGCCACATCTGACTTCATCCCCTTCCACCAAAGATTTCTTTTCAAATTTTGATACATCTTGGTGCTACCTGGGTGTATGGAGTACTTACTCCTATGGTACTCATTTAATATTTCCTCTTTCAATTCTATATTTTCTGGAACACATATCCTATTTTTATTCCTTAAATATCCATTTTTATCAATTTGATAATTTATTACTTCCTCCCCTTTTGATATGAGCATTTTCTTTTCCACCATGTTTAGGTCTTGTTCCTGCATTTGCCCAATCTTAAGAAGTAAATCTGATTGCAGAGATATCATACTTAATTTCCCTTTACCTTCACCTTCTTCAATGGGCATCATTTGTTCCTCACTACTTTCCTCAATTTCCAAATCAGTAAGTATAGACAAATCCCTAAACTCTTCCATCATCAACATGGCTACTTTGGCATGTTGTCTACTCAAGGCATCTGCAACTTTATTTGCCTTGCCTGGTGTATACAGTATATCTAGATCATAGGCAGCTAGGAACTCTACCCATCTATGTTGCCTCATGTTCAAATCTTTTTGTGAGAATAAATATTTCAGTGCCTTATGATCAGTGTACAAAATGAATTTGGCACCTAACAAATAATGTCTCCAAAGTTTCAAAGCATACACAACTGCTGCTAGTTCAAGATCATGGGTTGCATACCTGGTTTCATGTGGCTTTAATTGCCTAGATGCATAGGCTACCACCTGGTCTTGCTGCATCAACACAGCCCCTAACCCAGAGCCACTTGCATCAGTGTACACAACCAAATTTTCATTTCCTTCTGGCACTCTCAACACTGGTGCATTAATCAGAGCTTCCTTTATTTTGATAAAAGCTTGCTCACATTTTTCTGTCCATACAAAGGCTTGGTTCTTTCTAGTTAAATTGGTAAGTGGTGATGATATTTTTGAGAAATCTTTTATGAATCTCCTATAATATCCTGCCATCCCCATAAATGATCTAATCTCACTGATGGTGCTAGGCCTTTTCCATGCTTGGATTGCCACTACCTTGTTAGGGTTTACTGATATTCCTTTGGCAGAGATGACATGCCCAAGGAAATGCACTTCTTCTTTCCAAAATGCACATTTTGAAAATTTTGCCTTTAAATCATTTTCCCTTAGTCTTGACAAAACTAAATGCAAATGATTTTTATGCTCTTCCACTGTCTTGGAATAAATCAAAATGTCATCAATAAAAATCAGTACAAATTTGTCTAGATAATCTCTAAATATTCTATTCATCAAATCAACAAAATATGAAGGAGCATTTGTCAAACCAAATGGCATAACCAAAAATTCATATAAGCCATATCTTGTGTTAAATGCAGTGTACTTAACACTTGAGTCTTCAACCTTCATTTGATGGAATCCTGATGCTAAGTCTAGCCTAGAAAATATTTTAGCTTCACTGAGTTGGTCAAAGAGATCATCTATTCTAGGCAATGGGTATTTATTCTTGATGGTTACTTTATTTAGCTCCCTGTAATCTATGCACATTCTCAAGGTACCATCATGTTTTCTTACAAACACTACTGGAGAACCCCAGCAGGAATTGCTTGGCCTTATAAATCCCTTGCCTTCTAATTCTTCCAACTGATTTTTCAATTCTTTCAGTTCACTTGGCCCCATTCTATAAGGTTTCTTAATTATTGGACTTGCTCCTGGAATGAGATTAATTTGGAACTCAACTGGTCTGTGGTGTGGAACACCCTTAACTTCCCCAAACACATCCAAGTATTCATTAACTATGGGAATTTCTTCAATGGTTAGTTCACTCAGATCTTTTTCTAAGTCAACTAAATGATATAGTTTTCCTTCCTTAGCTACCTCACATAAAACTGTGATTCTCTGGCCTCTAGAATTTTGCAATGATATGGTGGATGAGTCTAAATTAATTATGGCTTTAAATTGCCTTAACCAGTCTACCCCCAATATAACACCTATATTTGGGTAATTCAAAACATATAAATTGGAAATAAAAATATTTCCTCCTATGTTTAACTCCACATCCACACAAATCATATTTAAGACACTAGAACTCCCCAATGGACTGTGTATATGCAATGGGGTTTCAACTAATATGCAATTCAGTTTTAGCACTTTAACCAATTCATAAGAAATTAAGGAGTGAGTTGCCCCAGTATCATACACTACTGTTATGGGTATGGTACAAATAAGTAATGTACCTTCCACTTGGCTATGGTTTACAGTGTTACTTTCCACTGTGGCTTTGCCTTTTCCTTCCAAATTTGCCAATTTGCCTTGCTGTTTATACTCAGGACAATTCCTCTTCATATGTCCCTCTTTCCCACATAGATAGCATTTGAAAGCTCCTCCTTTCAACTCTGGACATTTTGGTTTGATATGCCCTTCTTTTCCACACTGATGGCACACAATTTTCTTCTTGTCTTCCTTAGCTTTGACATCTCCAGTGCTTTTGTTACTAGCCTCTTCTTTCTTCTTATCATAAGGGTGATACCTCCCCTTACCTTTCTTGTTATTATTGCTCTTAAAATTTCTGAACTTCTCCCTTTCCTTGTCATGCTGCTCCAACCTCAAAGCTAAGTCTATCACATGATCAAAAGTCTTGTCTGCATAAGGTAACATAGCTCTGCTAAGTCCTGGGTTTAGACCTTTTATGTACCTATCATTTTTAGATGCTTCATCTGCCACAAGCATTGCTCCATATGTGGAAAGTCCCTCAAACTTTTGAGTGTATTCTGTGACAGTCATGGTTCCTTGTCTAAGCCTAATGAATTCTTCTAGCAAGGTAGTCTTTGCTGATGCTGGTACAAACCTTGCCTCCAACATCTCTTTGAATTGATTCCAAGTGATTTCATTCTCATTCCTTCCTGCAATGATTACTTCCCACCAGCCTAAAGCTACTCCTTTCAGCTGTCTTGAAGCCACTTGCCTCTTTCTTTGATCATCAAGTTGCATGTCATTGAAAATTCTTTCCAATGTTCTCAACCATGTTTGAATTTCCATGATACTCTCTGTCCCTTCAAAGCTTTTGCCTCCTAAATGAGTATATGTCTTAAGCAGTTTTGAGAGTTCTTCATAGGGATTTTCTTGCCTTTGTCCTGCCCCATCCCTAAATGCTCTCACCAAGTCTTGCAGATTGACCATTGGTGGTGCATGGGAAGATCCTGCTCCCTGATTTGGTGGTCTCCCTACCATAGTTTGCTAATAATAATTTACATAGCTGGTTAGTTTGATATTTAGTTCCTTTTAATTTTATTTTTCTATCTAAGAATTTGATCCTTACTTCTACTATGTTGAATAACATAGCTCTGATACCAACTGAAATGACCCTCCTATTTCCACCCTAATTTCATAAGGATTTTTTTTTTTGCTATGAGATGATATATTGATATATCATTCATTACAAACATATTTTCCTAGGTCATTTTCTTTTTCCAATAACCAAAATATATCCAGGATCAAATAACTTACCAATATAAATATATCAGTGCATATCTAATAATATACACATACATATGAAGATGTATGTGTTCTTCTTGTTTAAATTCAGAGTATATACTTTATTTTTTTTTTTGTTCAATAACATCCTGTTTGATTTAGAGATTTAGTAATTCAGATACATTATTGTATTCAGATTTTTGGCCATAAAATCCACTAAAATATGTACTTTAGTCTGTCATTAGGATCAAGAAATGATCAAGTAATATTCAGTAGTAAACAAGCTTTTAATGTTGATGATTGTGTTTAAAGTCTGGATAATATTAGATTCAGTATAAAAGAAAGTGGATCCTAAGTGAACACAAGCAACATCTAGGCGTAATGGAAACGCGCCTAACTTATACACAAAAGGTCACGAGTTCGAGTACCATGTAGGTCGGTTCAAACACAATTTTTGGTTTTATTCTTTTTTCTTTTTCTGAAAGGTTAGAAATCTGATACCTACCTATAATTGTACATATATGTTTAATTTTTGCCTATAACCCAACATACAAAACAATCCTTCTTACTTACTATTTTTGTATCCCATTCCTACAACTGTTTTAAGAATTTATGATCATATTTTTGCTCAAATATCAACATGTACACAGATGTACATGTACATGTCAATATTTCTGCTCATTTTCCAGAAAACTGGGTGAATCAATTGCTAAATGTACTAAGCTTTGAAATGCATTTTTATTTTCAGAATACAATCTATCATGATCAACCAATACTTCATTTAATTGAAGCTGGTTAACTCATGAATCCTGTATCTGCCACACTAGTTCAATTTCATTGCATTCTGTTTAAAGCTTTAGGAAAACATCTTACTCTTCTCAATTCAATTCAGAAATGAATTCAAACTTAATTACAAAGCATTTCAGTAAAAAGAAAATAAAATCCTGTTAAGTTTACTTCTTGCTAAATCCAGATTTTGTTCTAAAACTCAGTGCTCTGTTATATCTCAAGATTAACTATTACATAATATAAACTTTACAAAACAACAGCTCAACTACATATGCATATTTCTCTTCCAAACATCCATATCAGTAATTAAAATCATTTCCTTGTTTCCCACTCAGATTTTTCCTTTGAGATTTTAAACCTTAGTGCATAAAAATATATTTAACATGATACAACTAGTTCATCTAACCATAATAGAATTCATTACATAACTGGAAATCTTAGAACATAAAATTTTTCCTGAATACATGCAGATATAATCGATTTAAACTCTTATTGAAACTAGCTAGCATGTTCATTCACTCCTCCATAAAAGCCATAACTTCATTTTTACTTAGTGCCTGGGTTACCTGAAAGAACATAAGTGGCTGCCTCATTTTAAAATGAGACACCCCAGATGCCATGAGCAAACAAGGGTCAGATCTATGATCTGGTATGAGTAACATCAATTCATTCATGATATTAAGCAATAGAGAATATAAGGGTACTAACTTGTTGATTCAACTAATATGCAATTCAGTTGTTTAAGCAAATTTCTGCAATCAATTATTTTAACATAGTATAATTATGTTGATTCAGGTATGATATATTCATTTATCATTCTTTCACTTGCATACATAATCATGCAAACATAATTATCTATTTGCAACAATTTCACTTACTGGAATCATCTTGGTTCCATACCATTCAACCTAAGAAATATCCATATTCCTATTTCTTCATTTACAGGTTGTAATATTCAATTTAAATTCCTGCCTCATCTGCTATTAAGGAATCACTGGGACACATTGCAATGAACTAATTCACATCATTGCACAAAGATCTCAGGGCTTAAACAAACCATGTGCCAACTTGCATACTTCAAATATGACAAGCATTCCAGCAGCTTTCTTGGCCTTCCCTTCCCTAGTTTATTTACTAGTGTATAGTCTTAAATCCTATCATCAAATATGCTAAGTGAACATATCACTGCAAACATGGAAACATCCATAATTTCTTCTAGCATAATTCTCCTCAGAAATAATCAGACAGTTATTTCCTAAATGGGGTCAATATGTCTTGATCTTAGTAAAATATGAGAATATTTTCAACTGTAAAAGAGGCATGGCATGTTATATTGATCTGCAAGCCTTTATGATTGATTCAGATTCAAGATCTGGTTCAATCATAATTTTAGCTTGTGGGTTTCTCTTTTTTTTTTTGATTTGATTAAGGGCTCAGCACTTAGAAAATTTCTATTGCACCCTTAACATTTTTCTTTTCAAGCCTCAGCACTTATACCAAGTATAATGCAGCTCTAATCATTTTTATAAAGTTTCCATGCCATAGATCTATAACAGCTGAGAGTATTCTCTATATGATTTTTGAGATCCTAAACTTTAACATTTGTGAGTATAAATAAATCAGTATGATACTCATCCAAAGACAAATGTCTCAACCAATCAAAGGTCATCCAAAATCATCCATATTAAATCATATCAGATTTAAAATAAAACATCCAGAAAGCATTGATGAAATCATATACATCAAAACCAGAAATATATATAAATGGAAATAAAAAGTGGCTGCCTCATCTCAGGTCTTAATGCCATGAACTTAGTGAGATTACTCACCTAAATGTTTCTTCTTATTAATCCAGAAAATTCTTGTTTGAGTGTTTTCTCCTTCCTTCCAATATTTTCTTCTTTTTTTTTTTTCCTTTTCTTATTTTTGTGCAGCTCGGGGTAAAGACAATTCTACTATCTATTTATATACATTTTTTTCCTCTAGGGTTTTGTTGAAACAGAATTCCATTTCTGTCCTGGCTAGCATCATGCATTTTTCATTCATAATGCCCCGGCCATATTAACCAATTTAAAGGCTGCATTTTCTTTCTTTTACTTTTCAGAAAATGGCCACTCTCCTAGTCATGTTAAAAGTGTGACTATTTTATTTTAATTATTTCTGAAAATCCCCTTTTGCTATTTTTGCCTATACAAGCTCATTAACTTGTATCACATTTCATGTCATTTTAATGTCATAGTTTTACTTGCTTATATATATATATATATATATACTTTTCAGTGTTTAAAAATATATATATTTGTACACATATCTTATCTAAGCTTATTTTAATTTCTCTTTAATTTCAGAAGCATATGCACCTATATGTATACAGGTTAATATACATAATTTTCTCTTCTGGGTTTTAAATAAAATTTGTTTACTGATTTAAAGTAAAGCCTACTTTTTCTTACTTTCTAAGATGATCCATATAATTTCAGAAATCAAACAACCATGTTGCCAAATCATGTTTGTATTGCCCTTTAATTCTTGTTTTAAATCCAAGAAATCTGGAGTTCTTCCTTGTGCCATTTCAGTGTGCACGTGCACACATATACCTGCACACTATTTATTCCTGAGACTTCACCATATTTAAATCTAAATATTTCAAAATTAAATCATTTTTCAAAAATGATTTTTCACAAAATTTTGGGGTATTACAATTCAACATTTTATCCAATTTTTAATTGTCTAATTCAATAATCTATCACCCAATAAATACTGTATATTTGAAAATTAATTTAAAATTTAACCTTCGAATATTTAAAATAAATTAAATATTCCCATTTCAAATATACAAAAATTCCGGGTCGTCACAATTTGACATAAAATGCATAAAAAATATATAATATAACCTTAGAAAATTAATAAAGTACCACACCATAACCTAAATCACCCTAGGTAAGTACACAAAATCATGCTAAGGAGAACCTAGAGGGGCAATGTGTAAGGAAGGGATGGAGGAGGTATGGAGCTCCATGATACATGCACACTTTATATTATTTAATTCTTATGTCATTTTACTAAAATGCCCTTCTCATTTTGCCTATAAATATATGCCTCCTCTCACCATTCTTCACTTTACATATTCATTTCCATTTCCTTCATGTATTCATAATTTCCATGGCTTTCATTTGTATGTTCAAGGCTTAAAACTATAGTTTTTCCACTTCCATCCACTTAAAACTAGCTTATACCTTCTCTACATCACTCTACTTACAAAAACAACACCTTAACTTCCCATTTCAACCATAGTCGAGCCTATAACAGCCTATGACCGAACCCAAGCAGCCCATTTAAGGGCCCAAAAGTCTGAACTTGAGTGCAGTGAAGTATAATTCGTGAGTCGGCAAGTTGTTGTAGGAGTTCGGCTTAGTTCGGTTGCATTTTTGTGAGTTCTTCACCCTCAAAACCAAAGTTTTTAAACTATATTCATGTTCATATTAGTAGCTAATTAATGCTTGTAGTATGTATTGGATGATGTATTGGTTTATTCTTTGAAAAATTGTCGTGTTTAAAAGTTAGTAAGCATGTAGTTAGCTATATGAAAAGTTAGTAGTTAAAGTTAATATAATTATTAGTAAATACTTATTACATGTTCTTTCATAGTAAATTACCATATATATATGCTCAATCATTGCATGTAATGTTTGGTTATAATGATAATTGTGAGGAATGCGGAATATGGATCTTAAGCCTAGAATGAACACTAGAGGGGGGTGAATAGTGTTTATAAGAAATTACTAAATCCTTTTGAGTTATAGTTGATTTGTACACAAATGTATGTAATATTCAGACACAGATATAATCGCAGAATCAAGCACAGATGCAGAAATAAAGTAAATGCAGTAAAGGAAAGAACACACCGGATTTTATACTGGTTCGGAGTTACCCTGCATCTAGTCCCGCACAACTAAGTACGGATTTCCTTTCAAAAGCAATTCAACAATTACAACCCTCGATTTCAAGGCCACGAGATACACCCTCCAGAATCACAATCCTCTGGGTAGAGATACTTGATTTCCGGGCAACAAGTTCACCCAATTGATTTCTCAAGGCTACAATCACACCTTTTCTCACACGATTGATTTCTACGGCTACAATCACACCTTTTCTTGCTAGATAGATTACAAAGAAGCCTATAACTCTAAATAGCACTGGGATCTTGTTGAGATAGTGATAGAGAATCAAACTAGAGATGATCTAGTTAGATTCAATGTTGATTTCGGTAGAGTGATAATAGGATTTTGAATAAGAAAATATGGAAGAAGAAGAGAAGTGAAAAACCAGAAAATCTGATATAAAATTCGTTGAAACCAACCCCTATTTATAGAAGAACAACAACCATGTCTATTCATGAAAGGTTATGGTGAATAGACACTTCTTTTGAAATTCAAATTTTTGGTCCTAACTGACACTATGTCGACATGGGATACTAGGGCATGTCGACATCCCAAAGCATTTTTTGAAGATTTGATTTTCTTTGAAAATAACCTTTATCTTATATTAAAAACTATTTAAACTTTATAAATATACTCGACTATAGATAAAATACATAGATAAATATAGAGAATAATATATATATAATTTTACAATAATTTTATATTTAAATCTAAGTATAAATATATTATAGTTAAAAGATAGTTTAAAACAAACAAAGTTTAAAACAAGAGTTTATTAAAAACAAAAACAAAGAATATTTTAAGGCTAAAACATCTTTTTGAAAATCATTTGAAAAGATAATTTTTAAGGCTAAAACATTTTGAAAAGCAATTTTGAAAATCATTCTGAAGTAGTTTTGAAAATCATTTTGAAGTAGTTTGCAAGCTTCTTCCTGCAGAATATCTCATCACATCAGGACTCGAGAACTTGTACAAAACCAGGATGTTCGTGGGTTTGTAAGCCACTTGTCGTAGGTTTGTAAGCTACTTGTCGTGGGTTTGTAAGCCACTAAAAAGGTAGAAATGGGTTCCATCCCAAATGAAAATACGGAATGAAGATTTCAGTGCTATTGTGAAGTTTTAACATTATTCTAGACTCAATACTTATCTTGAAATCTTGAACTCTTGATAATCTTAATACTCATGAGTCTTCAATCTTGATATCTTGAATCTCGATACTGTACAGTCTTCATTCTTTGTACCTGCATGGTTAAATCCTGCATATACATATATATCTAAACTATAATGTTAGTATTTATATTTTATAATCTTATTCTAAGGTTGTTGTCATCAAAACCATCAACTCATGGACTAATAATCTCCCCATTTTTGATGATGACAACCGTTGTTTATAAAATATTACTTATATCCTAATAACTCCCCCTAAATCTAATAACTCCCCCTTAATCTATGCCTAACTACCCTATTTTATATTTCTCCCCCTTTGTCATCAACAAAA
Organism: Allium fistulosum; assembly: GCA_030737815.1. NCBI lineage: Eukaryota > Viridiplantae > Streptophyta > Magnoliopsida > Asparagales > Amaryllidaceae > Allium > Allium fistulosum. The sequence goes on from CM060902.1 coordinate 305,251,084, forward strand.
ACAAACTAACTCTTAAACTATATAACTCTTAGTCTAATATCTTATATGATGATAGTGTTATCATACATAATCAATACTTACTTGTAAACCTAAAACTTAGTCCTAAACCACTAACATTCCTAACCAAGTACCTATATAATACTTATATATAACATATATAGGAATCATATATAAGAACACACAATATTTATATATATATATATATATGTTTATATTTATATTTTCGTACAACGTGACAAATATACACATAACAATGAAAAACGAAAAAGAAGAAACTACTGAGTATCTTTGACAATTGGAGATCTATGGATCGAACAATTTGGATAATGGAAACAGAAATTTCCACATTGTTCAACGAAGTTTCCGTCCTTGTCAAAACATACTTCGCCAACACAATGACTTTGTCGTTGTCTTCTGCATGCTCTTCTTCCATTGGTTCTTCTTCTTCTTCACTTTCCTCTTGTTCATGATCTCCTGAAGAGTCCTCGTCAATCAAGATTGGATTAGCATGATTGTCCATTAGAAATTTTTGCAAATTTCTAAGGATTTTCCCTTGCCTTTCCTGTTCGTTTTCCATTCGGAGTCGCACTATTTGAATTTCAGTCATTAACTGAATTGCATCCTTTAGAGAATCCTCCATTTTTGTCACTCGGGCGAGCGTAGTATGTTGGAACGGACCAGAGGTAGGAGAAGGGAACGAAAAGATTGATTTTATGTTTGATTTGGAAGAGGAGGCCATTAATAAATTGATTTCAGAAGATAGAACAGAAAGAGAACAGAGAGAATGAAGAAAATTTCGAAAATAAGAAGAATATATAACCAATTATTTGAATTTTGGTGGGAAAAAAAACAAAAAAACAAAAAAAACGTTATATGTCGACATGGGTATAGTGGGGATGTCGACATGGTTCTCAATATTTTTACTATTTGATTTATTTTGATTTCATTTTTAATTATACTTTGTTATTTATATTTTATATTTCAGCTAATGAACAAATACCTAATTCTCTTCTTAATTTAGTAAATGTAGATTCATTTAAGGGTTTTGTTAAGATATCAGCAATTTGATTTTCAGAATTGATATAGTCGAGAGTAATTACTTCTCTACTTATATTATCTCTGAGAAAATGGTGTCTGATATCAATATGTTTAGTTCGAGAATGTTGAGTAGTATTTTTGGATAAATTTATTGCACTAGTATTATCACAATAAATTGGTGATTTTGAGATATTTAAACCAAAATCTTTTAAAGTTTGTTGCATATATATTACTTGAGAACAAGCCAAAGCAACAAAAATATACTCTGCTTCAGTTGTTGATAGAGAAACTGTGTTTTTCTTTTTACTAAACCAGGAAATCAGAGAATGCCCTAAAAAGTGACAAGTTCCACTTGTACTTTTTTCGGTCTGATTTACAACCAGCATAATCAGCATCACAGTAAGATATTAAGTCAAACGAATCATTTTAAGGATAAAATAAGCCATAATCAAAGGTGTGTTTAACATATCTTATAATACGTTTTACAGCATTTAAGTGAGTTTCTTTAGGTTGGGATTGATACCTTGCACAGAGATAGACACTATGCATGATATCAGGTCTACTCGCAGTGATATAGAGTAGTGATCCAATCATTCCTCTATATAATTTTTGATCTACATCTTTCGAGAGATCTTTTTTACTAAGGTACTCATTGGTTGCCTTGTGTAACAACCCTAGACTTTGCATATATTTTAATTTTGACTTTATTTTTATTTTTAAATTATTTTAAACTTTTTATATTTCAAACATTTCATTTTAAAAATATAAATGTTGATTATTAAGTGAATTTTTGTTTCAAACTAGTATAAATTGGATATTTCACTGAAAAGTGAATTTCTGTTCAAACTGGTCAAACTTTGACTTTTGAACTTTAAATTTAAATATTTCAAATTCTTAAATTTTATCTTTTATTATGAAAATAGATTTAATTCCATGAATACTGCTTTTCGTTTCGTTGAAAACGGACTTATATTGTAGAAGTTATGTAATTTTCAATTTTGTGTATAAACTGTTTATTTTGCAATATTATTTATTTTAAATCATATAAATTATATAAATAATATTTAATTTTGTCATGTAATGTTATAAGTTATATTTATATGGGTAAAATAACATGTTATGAACATATTTTGGTTTTAAAACATTTTAAAGTGTAATTGACATTTTCCAGTATCAGTTGTATATTTGTTTACAATTTATAATTTCCAGCTTCAATTAACTAAAGTAATTCTTTATTTATCTTTATATTTTTCTTAAGAACTTATTTATTCTCTTCCCACTTTATTTTGTTTCTCATTTTATTTTATTTATTGGACTTTTATTTGTTTTAAAGTGAAATAAATTTTTTGTAAAACTAGTGATGTTTATTTGTAATTTTCATGTCCTATTTCCAATTTTTAAACATTTTCTTTATTCTTTTTCTATTTTCTCTAAATTTAATTATTTATTTCACTTTAGAAATGATAAATGAATTATTTTATTTCAAAATTTTTCTTTAGAATATTTTTAAAATGAAGTAGATAATTTTCCAAAGACAATGGTGATTTATTTGAAATTTCTGGACCCTATTTTCAATTTTTAAGCAATTTCTTATATTCTTTTCCATTTTCTTTAAATTTGATTATTTATTTTTATTCTATTTTTACTTTGTTTCAGTTTTTAAATTCATTTACTGAAATTTTATTTTGTTTTATTTGAATTAGAGAAAAGGAAATTTGAAGAGACTTAAGCCTTAAAAAAACTTGACTTTTCACTTTCTAGACTTTTCATTTCTTTAGCCGTTCATTACTTTATTGTTGGCAGTGAGTTTTTATTTCTTTTTCACGTGAAAACATCTTGCTTCATCACAAATTTTCGGCCATTTTAGATCTGAAAAGAATTGAGAAAAAAATTGCAAGTTAATGTCTTCTTCTTTCTACTTTTCCCTCTTATTTTTCATTGTTTTCCTAGATCTCTCTTCAACTTTGCTTGGCCACAACCACCACCATCTTCTCCCGCAACCACCATCATCTCCTCCTCTTCATCATCCCCTGCCAAACACCTACCCTTCAGACCAGATCTGGCCTTGACCAATAGATGAAGCCACCACCTCAAATTTGCACAAGAACTCCACAAAACAATGCATAGCCTACCAAAACTCCACCGCCACCTTCATAGTTGACTTCGGCCACCCCTATAGCCTCCACCACCAGCAAGTGCCATGACCAATAGCCTTGTTTCAGATCTGACCTGACCTGTAGTGAGCCATAGACGAGCCCATAGACCCCTTTGGTCAAGCCTAGATGCATCCAAACTCCATTGTTAGCCTTGCCTTTTAACCTCCTTCCAATTGTAACTCCAAGACCCTTCCTCTTCTCAAGCCTAACCATATATTTCAGACCAAACCTGATCTATTTCCACATGAAAACATCATGGCCTAACCATAAGCATGTATGGTTGAGCACAAGTTGAGGCAAGATCAAGCAAACATTGATTTAAAGCTAGGTGATGTTATTTGTCTAGCCTAGTTTCCATTTGTTTCAATTTTATCTTTGGTATTGCAAATATATTTATAATGTACTTTGCTTTATTTTTGTATACAAGGTTTATATCTTGGATCTCTCCACTCAAATCAAATCGTGTTATTATGCTTTCTGAAATTTATCTGTGTATTTGTTTTGCAAACTCCAACGTAAAAAGGTGAGTTATTCTCACCAGACAATATGTACCTATATAACTGATAAACCGACACCATTTGAATCTGTAATGTATATTATCATGTTATATATGTTTATATTATTATCATATGATGTTCACACCTGTTATTACACTTATTATATCATATGTTACTATTATTTAATGTTATTCTGTTATTTATATTTGTTATCACCATTGCAAGTTCCCTGTAGATTAGAATCACTATGGGTTGAAATGATACATACCCGAACGGACTTTAGAATAGGGAAAAATCATTATGGGCTGAAATGATAGGCCTGAACGATTTTTATTTAAATTATTTTCACTTGGGATTGCGGGTTTGAAATGATAGAACCTGGATTTTTCTTTTTTAACTGTGGATTGAAATGATACATATCCGTATCACTTGACCTAGGTTAGAAAATTATATACAGGCCCGTGGTTATTTTATAAAGTGTTTTGAATATTTTTAAGTATTTTAAAAATATAAATTTATGAAATTTGATTTAAACAGATTTTTGAAATATTTTGAATTAAAGAAATTATGATTTTTCTATGTGTTAAAAATGTAATTAATGAATGGTTTAACTGGATTTTTGAAATATAACTTAAGTTGGAAATTTGGAATTTTAGTTAAAAATGATATTTAAGTTATATAAATAAAATGGATATTAAATTTTATTTGGAAATGGTAAATATGATAATTTGATTAAATTTGAATTTAAGTGATTATTAAGTATTATTGATTTTTCTATGAATTTAAGTGGTTAAATAAATGAATGTTTAAAAGTGATCTTTTAAAATATAACTTGACTAGGAAATGTGAAATTTGGTTTTAATTAAAGGTTTAAGTTAATTAAATAAAATTGGAAATTTTGTTAAATTGTGAAATGGTAATTTAAATTTGAAGTGTTAAGTCTATTTGTTGAAATGTGAAGAATTGGAACTTTTACACTTAAACTTATTAAGTAAATTGTTGAAAATTAGATTTAATTATAAGAAATTTATTGTGAAAGAAACGTGTAAAGTTCTAATTAATGAAAGAAATATGTAAAGTTTAATTTATGAAAGAAACGTGTATAGTTCTAATTAATGAAAGAAATATGTAAAGTTTAATTTATGAAAGAAACGTGTAAAGTTCTAATTAATGAAAGAAATATGTAAAGTTTAATTTATGAAAGAAACGTGTAAAGTTCTAATTAATGAAAGAAACATGTAAGTCTTAATTTGTGTAATATTGATTTAAAATAATAAATGCCCCTTTTGTAATAAAACCTAAATTAAAACGTACATTCGATAATGTAAGTTTAATTAGTGTAATATTGATTAAATGATAAATGCTCTTTACTGTAATAGGAATGTAAGTTAAAAAGTACATTTAATATGTAAGTTTTAATTAATGTAAATGACATATTTTAATGACTAAAATAATAAAGTTTCTTTATTGTAATGATAATGTAAGTTAATAAGGTACTCTTAACTTAACATAAGAATTTCAGCATTAAATTGGATATTACAGTAACAAAGTTTATTTAACTATAAGGCTATGATAAAATGACCATGTTAAAGATTTGTAAGTATATAAATACTTTGATTATATAAAATGTTAAATTGGGAAGTATTACATTCCAAAAATGCTATGATTCCTTAAGGTTACATTACCAAAATGCTATGATATTTTAAAGGAAGATTTCAAGTTTAATAAATTAAAGGAAATATTCAGTGATTTTGAAATTTGGGTTTTATTGAAATGATATATTATTGAATTGGTTTTGAAATGGAAATGATATATTTTTGAATTGGTTTTGAATAGATATGTTTTGGGTTTGAAAGTATGTATTAGTTTGAAATAAATGATATGATTTTGAAATGGTTTAAAGGATGTATTTTGATTTGAAACATAAACTATTTTTAAAAGTTATAACCACGGGTTATAATAACGATTGGTTGGCAAAGAGACCGGGATCGGATATGGACATACTCTCTGTCGATACCGAAAACCACTTTGACAACCGTGTACGCGGTGGAGATTCCAGAATGAAGTAGGATGGTGGCGACGTTCTTAAGGTATGTTACATGGACCCAACTCCCGTGAGTTGGCATAAGGAGGCTAAAACAGGAGCGATCTCGGACCAGTGAGGTAGCACCTCTTCTCGGACACATTTCTTCGATATTATACTCTTACTTGTGATTGATTAGATGGCCATCCTCCGATTTGGGAGTGTTGTTCGAGGTGGAACGGTAGTGGCTGCTATGCGTATCCATCAGTCCGTGTGCGTAATTGGTATATCTACCCTGGCATTGCCTAGTTGTGCCGTGTCACCTACCATATCGAGCTTTACTACGATTATGATTTTAAAATCCGACCGTGTTAAGGTTCTCCATCCCCTTAACGCTATTTTCTATATGATTATACTTTACTTATTAGACATTATTATAATAGCGAATATTACCACATAGTAGATATTTTAACGGATCCTTAGAGGATGGGCGGTCCCAAGCATCTTCTAAGTTACTTGTACCTTTATTACAGTTCACTTGAGTTGGTTTACATTATATAAGTATATATTGTCCTGACTCGAGTGTTTTGTGTTTTGCTTTACGCTCGGGTCAGCCTGAGTATTCACAGATTTGGATTTCCACCTTCTGGAGATTTGAATCGCTGGAGATTATCTGCTAGTCTTGTTCTATCAACTTCGGTTCCGTTGTTCTATTCAGCCTGTACTTGGTTATTGTATTGAGACTTCTGCTGTACTTTATTTCTTATGTTGTATCCTATGTAACTCTGATATATTTTCATAGTAGCTTCATGAACTACTATTTCTTTTACTTCCGCTGCATTATTTTACTCTGTGTCTGTGATCTGTGATTATATTTATTTACTGTATACTCTGAGATTTGCCAAATTTTATTTACAACGCGGTATTTTGAGCAATTCAACTCCGGCATGAGTGTCTACCTATACACTTATAATGGACGCGAATGGTTGAAAATATCGGGTCGTTACAATTGGTATCAGAGCTTTGGCTTTGAGGCAAAACTTAGAATGTATGGTAAATTTATTTACAGAATCACTTTCGTTCGAGTTTGAATCTCTTCCTTTTGTTTCGATTTCCTTTGAATTTTGGAACGTTTCCTGCGGTTCCAAAATTCATTCGTGTCCCTCACTATTCATCATCTTTTGATTCTAGAGTATCCCATGACTCCACTTCGAATGATCTTTATAGTGAATTGGCGGTCTCGCCAATATTCTAATTTTCTTGTAAAAGGGTGAAAATCCTTTACAGTCAGCATCGATTCACCAGAGATTTTTATTTATCCTTGGTTTAGATGTTAATATCTTTTATTATTCCAAACTCTATCTCTTGAGATCGAACGTAGATTTATCCCAAAAAAATCCACATCGATCTTATTCTTTAAGTCACGGTTGACCCGGTTAAGGTTGTCCGCGATTTATCTAAGCTTACCCATCTCTCTACTCTGTTTAACCATCTTGTCTTTTGTTTCTAAACTATCTCCAAACATTTTGAATTGTACTTGTAAATCTATGTTTTGTTTTATATATGGTGTTGTTTGAGTTGTTGATGTTGATTTGGGTTTCCGATCGATTCGTCTGATCAACGCTATCGATAGGATTTCTAAAACACTTTGACAGAACAAACTGACACAATATTATATAAAAAAATTGGTTAATGAAATAAATTTTATATATAATTTATGGAACTTAATAAATTGATTTAAATTGATAATTTGAAGTGATAATACTTGATTTATCATTTATTGTTCTACAAATGAATTTATAAATAGTTGTTTATAAATTTATTTGGGAACTGAAATGAATTTAAAACAAGAAATTTAAGAATTTAATTTCCGATGGATTCAAACCTTATGTTAAAAGTTTTAAAAGGATATATTATTTAAAGTATTTCCAAGTAGAAATTTGTTTCTAAAGGAGTTTTAAGTTTAAAAATTTAGTGCTCTTCTCTTTGTCGCTGGAAAATAATTTCGGTGATGACTGCAGCATCATCGACGTTCATTTTAGAGTTTCGAAGTGAAGAGACCGCTCTGTAGGCTTGCTACAGTGTTGCTTTGAGAATTTAATTGGTTTGAATTTCTAAAATATGATTTGATTTATATTATATATAGGTATATAATTTAAAATTGATTTGACATATTATGTACATATATTTATTTATCTCTAGCCGGTTTGAAGGAAATCGGAAATTTAATTCTTACATTTTTTTCTTAAAGAATAATTTCAATTATAAAAAGAAAAAAATCAAAAATTTGGATAATGATTCAAACTTGAGATAATTGAATTGGAAAGTTTTATTTGTATAATACAATTGCATTCAAATATAACTTACCTTAAATATTTTTAGAAGTTAACAATGTAATTGGATAATATACAATATAAAAAGGATTTTATAAATAAATTTTGAGTGGTTTTAATAAATTTTATACACTTAAATTTTAGTTATAAAAGATTAACAGAGGAAAATAGTGAAAAAGGAATTTAAAGAGATTTTATTTAAATAACTTAATAATCAAATTTGATTTTATATGGAACCTTAAGTCTAACCTAGGAATTTTAATAAAGGTTATTTCCTGAAATGAATATGTTGTATAATAAGTATCTTTGAATAGATAAAATAAAATACATTTGAATTGGACATTTTGTAATAAAGTTTATTTAACTTGAAATCATAGTTTAATTGATGTCTAAATGAATAAATGTGTAAAGAAATTTGATTGTTATATTTGCTATGATAAATATTTTATTTATGAAATAGATATGTTTTGAAAAATGAATAATTATGATTTAAATAGTTAAAATGTATTTTAACATCACTAAAACTTGATAATTGAGAATTTGGTTTTCAAATGGAATTTTAAGTGTAACTTATTAAAGGAATATCTATTTGTGAAATGGGTATTTTAAATAAAGTGTTAGGTTATGTGTTAAATTAAGAGCTAACTAAAATAGTGAACTTTTAACTTAATCAATGAAGTATAGTTTAATTTGGATATTCCATTCATAAAAGTTTGTTTTAATAAGTCATAAGTTAAATGATATCCAAATGAATATTTCTGGAATAAAACTGATTTGAAATACTAATATATCTACTGTAGCATTTTATAAGTGCTACTATTTTGAAAAGACAATGTTTTGGAAATTTTTATAATTGAATGAACTTAGAAATGTTACAACTTTAAAATGAATATTATTTGACCTTGAATTAAAATGGTTTAAATGAAGATTATTTTTTAAAAGGAGTTATGATTTTCTAAGTATTATGTTTTTTTTAAAATAACATTTCCAAGTGTTATGATTTTAGTAGTGTGATTTCCAAATGATAAACATCCCTAAATTGTTATGATTTCATAGCATTATGGTTTCAAATTATTATCTTATTTTGTTTTTCAAACCATCTTTTGGTTGTCCTTATTTTCCCTCATCTTGCTACAGGCTGGTATAAGCATCTTTCTATAATCTTTCTGTTTAGAAATCTTTCTGTAATCTTTGATAATCTTTGTTACTCATCCGGATCTGAACACTGTTTTCCCTTTATAGACCGTCGGTCAAGTGAAAGGGAGATTCTGACTCTAGAGGATTTTTTTTCGTGCTTATATTCTTGATTTGATCACCTCCATCTTGTTAAACTTACCTATAACAATAGTTATCAGGTGTAATTCCAATTTTCTTATCATCTTGTCTTAATTCTATTCATTCTATCTTTTTCTGTGCTTTCCCGTACCTCGTTCCTTTTCGGAGACGAAAAGTTTTGAGTGGGGGAGAGTGTAACAACCCTAGACTTTGCATATATTTTAATTTTGACTTTATTTTTATTTTTAAATTATTTTAAACTTTTTATATTTCAAACATTTCATTTTAAAAATATAAATGTTGATTATTAAGTGAATTTTTGTTTCAAACTAGTATAAATTGGATATTTCACTGAAAAGTGAATTTCTGTTCAAACTGGTCAAACTTTGACTTTTGAACTTTAAATTTAAATATTTCAAATTCTTAAATTTTATCTTTTATTATGAACATATATTTAATTCCATGAATACTGCTTTTCGTTTCGTTGAAAACGGACTTATATTGTAGAAGTTATGTAATTTTCAATTTTGTGTATAAACTGTTTATTTTGCAATATTATTTATTTTAAATCATATAAATTATATAAATAATATTTAATTTTGTCATGTAATGTTATAAGTTATATTTATATGGGTAAAATAACATGTTATGAACATATTTTGGTTTTAAAACATTTTAAAGTGTAATTGACATTTTCCAGTATCAGTTGTATATTTGTTTACAATTTATAATTTCCAGCTTCAATTAACTAAAGTAATTCTTTATTTATCTTTATATTTTTCTTAAGAACTTATTTATTCTCTTCCCACTTTATTTTGTTTCTCATTTTATTTTATTTATTGGACTTTTATTTGTTTTAAAGTGAAATAAAATTTTTGTAAAACTAGTGATGTTTATTTGTAATTTTCATGTCCTATTTCCAATTTTTAAACATTTTCTTTATTCTTTTTCTATTTTCTCTAAATTTAATTATTTATTTCACTTTAGAAATGATAAATGAATTATTTTATTTCAAAATTTTGCTTTAGAATATTTTTAAAATGAAGTAGATAATTTTCCAAAGACAATGGTGATTTATTTGAAATTTCTGGACCCTATTTTCAATTTTTAAGCAATTTCTTATATTCTTTTCCATTTTCTTTAAATTTGATTATTTATTTTTATTCTATTTTTACTTTGTTTCAGTTTTTAAATTCATTTACTGAAATTTTATTTTGTTTTATTTGAATTAGAGAAAAGGAAATTTGAAGAGACTTAAGCCTTAAAAAAACTTGACTTTTCACTTTCTAGACTTTTCATTTCTTTAGCCGTTCATTACTTTATTCTTGGCCATGATTTTTTATTTCTTTTTCACGTGAAAACATCTTGCTTCATCACAAATTTTCGGCCATTTTAGATCTGAAAAAAATTGAGAAAAAAATTGCAAGTTAATGTCTTCTTCTTTCTACTTTTCCCTCTTATTTTTCATTGTTTTCCTAGATCTCTCTTCAACTTTGCTTGGCCACAACCACCACCATCTTCTCCCGCAACCACCATCATCTCCTCCTCTTCATCATCCCATGCCAAACACCTACCCTTCAGACCAGATCTGGCCTTGACCAATAGATGAAGCCACCACCTCAAATTTGCACAAGAACTCCACAAAACAATGCATAGCCTACCAAAACTCCACCGCCACCTTCATAGTTGACTTCGGCCACCCCTATAGCCTCCACCACCAGCAAGTGCCATCACCAATAGCCTTGTTTCAGATCTGACCTGACCTGTAGTGAGCCATAGACGAGCCCATAGACCCCTTTGGTCGAGCCTAGATGCATCCAAACTCCATTGTTAGCCTTGCCTTTTAACCTCCTTCCAATTGTAACTCCAAGACCCTTCCTCTTCTCAAGCCTAACCATATATTTCAGTCCAAACCTGATCTATTTCCACATGAAAACATCATGGCCTAACCATAAGCATGTATGGTTGAGCACAAGTTGAGGCAAGATTAAGCAAACATTGATTTAAAGCTAGGTGATGTTATTTGTCTAGCCTAGTTTCCATTTGTTTCAATTTTATCTTTGGTATTGCAAATATATTTATAATGTACTTTGCTTTATTTTTGTATACAAGGTTTATATCTTGGATCTCTCCACTCAAATCAAATCGTGTTATTGTGCTTTCTGGAATTTATCTGTGTATTTGTTTTGCAAACTCCAGCGTAAAAAGGTGAGTTATTCTCACCAGACAATATGTACCTATATAACTGATAAACCGACACCATTTGAATCTGTAATGTATATCATCATGTTATATATGTTTATATTATTATCATATGATGTTCACACCTGTTATTACACTTATTATATCATATGTTACTATTATTTAATGTTATTCTGTTATTTATATTTGTTATCACCATTGCAAGTTCCCTGTAGATTAGAATCACTATGGGTTGAAATGATACATACCCGAACGGACTTTAGAATAGGGAAAAATCGTTATGGGCTGAAATGATAGGCCTGAAAGATTTTTATTTAAATTATTTTCACTTGGGATTGCGGGTTTGAAATGATAGAACCTGGATTTTTCTTTTTTAACTGCGGATTGAAATGATACATATCTGTATCACTTGACCTAGGTTAGAAAATTATATACAGGCCCGTGGTTATTTTATAAAGTGTTTTGAATATTTTTAAGTATTTTAAAAATATAAATTTATGAAATTTGATTTAAACAGATTTTTGAAATATTTTGAATTAAAGAAATTATGATTTTTCTATGTGTTAAAAATGTAATTAATGAATGGTTTAACTGGATTTTTGAAATATAACTTAAGTTGGAAATTTGGAATTTTGGTTAAAAATGATATTTAAGTTATATAAAAAAATGGATATTAAATTTTATTTGGAAATGGTAAATATTATAATTTGATTAAATTTGAATTTAAGTGATAATTAAGTATTATTGATTTTTCTATGAATTTAAGTGGTTAAATAAATAATGTTTAAAAGTGATCTTTTAAAATATAACTTGACTAGGAAATGTGAAATTTGGTTTTAATTAAAGGTTTAAGTTAATTAAATAAAATTGGAAATTTTGTTAAATTGTGAAATGGTAATTTAAATTTGAAGTGTTAAGTCTATTTGTTGAAATGTGAAGAATTGGAACTTTTACACTTAAACTTATTAAGTAAATTGTTGAAAATTAGATTTAATTATAAGAAATTTATTGTGAAAGAAACGTGTAAAGTTCTAATTAATGAAAGAAATATGTAAAGTTTAATTTATGAAAGAAACGTGTAAAGTTCTAATTAATGAAAGAAATATGTAAAGTTTAATTTATGAAAGAAACGTGTAAAGTTCTAATTAATGAAAGAAATATGTAAAGTTTAATTTATGAAAGAAACGTGTAAAGTTCTAATTAATGAAAGAAACATGTAAGTCTTAATTTGTGTAATATTGATTTAAAATAATAAATGCCCCTTTTGTAATAAAACGTAAATTAAAACGTACATTCGATAATGTAAGTTCAATTAGTGTAATATTGATTAAATGATAAATGCTCTTTACTGTAATAGGAATGTAAGTTAAAAAGTACATTTAATATGTAAGTTTTAATTAATGTAAATGACATATTTTAATGACTAAAATAATAAAGTTTCTTTATTGTAATGATAATGTAAGTTAATAAGGTACTCTTAACTTAACATAAGAATTTCAGCATTAAATTGGATATTACAGTAACAAAGTTTATTTAACTATAAGGCTATGATAAAATGACCATGTTAAAAATTTGTAAGTATATAAATACTTTGATTATATAAAATGTTAAATTGGGAAGTATTACATTCCAAAAATGCTATGATTCCTTAAGGTTACATTACCAAAATGCTATGATAATTTAAAGGAAGATTTCAAGTTTAATAAATTAAAGGAAATATTCAGTGATTTTGAAATTTGGGTTTTATTGAAATGATATATTATTGAATTGGTTTTGAAATGGAAATGATATATTTTTGAATTGGTTTTGAATAGATATGTTTTGGGTTTGAAAGTATGTATTAGTTTGAAATAAATGATATGATTTTGAAATGGTTTAAAGGATGTATTTTGATTTGAAACATAAACTATTTTTAAAAGTTATAACCACGGGTTAGAATAACGATTGGTTGGCAAAGAGACCGGGATCGGATATGGACATACTCTCTGTCGATACCGAAAACCACTTTGACAAGCGTGTACATGGTAGAGATTCCAGAATGAAGTAGGATGGTGGCGACGTTCTTAAGGTATGTTACGTGGACCCAACTCCCGTGAGTTGGCATAAGGAGGCTAAAACAGGAGCGATCTCGGACCAGTGAGGTAGCACCTCTTCTCGGACACATTTCTTCGATATTATACTCTTACTTGTGATTGATTAGATGGCCATCCTCTGATTTGGGAGTGTTGTTCGAGGTGGAACGGTAGTGGCTGCTATGCGTATCCATCAGTCCATGTGCGTAATTGGTATATCTACCCTGGCATTGCCTAGTTGTGCCGTGTCACCTACCATATCGAGCTTTACTACGATTATGATTTTAAGATCCGACCGCGTTAAGGTTCTCCATCCCCTTAACGCTATTTTCTATATGATTATACTTTACTTATTAGACATTATTATAATAGCGAATATTACTACATAGTAGATATTTTAACGGATCCTTAGAGGATGGGCGGTCCCAAGCATCTTCTAAGTTACTTGTACCTTTATTACAGTTCACTTGAGTTGGTTTACATTATATAAGTATATATTGTCCTGACTCGAGTGTTTTGTGTTTTGCTTTACGCTCGGGTCAGCCTGAGTATTCACAGATTTGGATTTCCACCTTCTGGAGATTTGAATCACTGGAGATTATCTGCTAGTCTTGTTCTATCAACTTCGGTTCCGTTGTTCTATTCAACCTGTACTTGGTTATTGTATTGAGACTTCTGCTGTACTTTATTTCTTATGTTGTATCCTATGTAACTCTGATATATTTTCATAGTAGCTTCATGAACTACTATTTCTTTTACTTCCGCTGCATTATTTTACTCTGTGTCTGTGATCTGTGATTATATTTATTTACTGTATACTCTGAGATTTGCCAAATTTTATTTACAACGCGGTATTTTGAGCAATTCAACTCCGGCATGAGTGTCTACCTATACACTTATAATGGATGCGAATGGTTGAAAATATCGGGTCGTTACAGTTGGTATCAGAGCTTTGGCTTTGAGGCAAAACTTAGAATGTATGGTAAATTTATTTACAGAATCACTTTCGTTCGAGTTTGAATCTCTTCCTTTTGATTCGATTTCCTTTGAATTTTGGAACGTTTCCTGCGGTTCCAAAATTCATTCGTGTCCCTCACTATTCATCATCTTTTGATTCTAGAGTATCCCATGACTCCACTTCGAATGATCTTTATAGTGAATTGGCGGTCTCGCCAATATTCTAATTTTCTTGTAAAAGGGTGAAAATCCTTTACAGTCAGCATCGATTCACCAGAGATTTTTATTTATCCTTGGTTTAGATGTTAATATCTTTTATTATTCCAAACTCTATCTCTTGAGATCGAACGTAGATTTATCCCAAAAAAATCCACATCGATCTTATTCTTTAAGTCACGGTTGACCCGGTTAAGGTTGTCCGCGATTTATCTAAGCTTACCCATCTCTCTACTCTGTTTAACCATCTTGTCTTTTGTTTCTAAACTATCTTCAAACATTTTGAATTGTACTTGTAAATATATGTTTTGTTTTATATATGGTGTTGTTTGAGTTGTTGATGTTGATTTGGGTTTCCGATCGATTCGTCTGATCAACGCTATCGATAGGATTTCTAAAACACTTTGACAGAACAAACTGACACAATATTATAAAAAAAATTTGGTTAATGAAATAAATTTTGATATATAATTTATGGAACTTAATAAATTGATTTAAATTGATAATTTGAAGTGATAATACTTGATTTATCATTTATTGTTCTACAAATGAATTTATAAATAGTTGTTTATTAATTTATTTGGGAACTGAAATGAATTTAAAACAAGAAATTTAAGAATTTAATTTCCGATGGGTTCAAACCTTATGTTAAAAGTTTTAAAAGGATATATTATTTAAAGTATTTCCAAGTAGAAATTTGTTTCTAAAGGAGTTTTAAGTTTAAAAATTTAGTGCTCTTCTCTTTGTCGCTGGAAAATAATTTCGGTGATGACTGCAGCATCATCGACGTTCATTTTAGAGTTTCGAAGTGAAGAGACCGCTCTGTAGGCTTGCTATAGTGTTGCTTTGAGAATTTAATTGGTTTGAATTTCTAAAATATGATTTGATTTATATTATATATAGGTATATAATTTAAAATTGATTTGACATATTATGTACATATATTTATTTATCTCTAGCCGGTTTGAAGGAAATCGGAAATTTAATTCTTACATTTTTTTCTTAAAGAATAATTTCAATTATAAAAAGAAAAAAATCAAAAATTTGGATAATGATTCAAACTTGAGATAATTGAATTGGAAAGTTTTATTTGTATAATACAATTGCATTCAAATATAACTTACCTTAAATATTTTTAGAAGTTAACAATGTAATTGGATAATATACAATATAAAAAGGATTTTATAAATAAATTTTGAGTGGTTTTAATAAATTTTATACACTTAAATTTTAGTTATAAAAGATTAACAGAGGAAAATAGTGAAAAAGGAATTTAAAGAGATTTTATTTAAATAACTTAATAATCAAATTTGATTTTATATGGAACCTTAAGTCTAACCTAGGAATTTTAATAAAGGTTATTTCCTGAAATGAATATGTTGTATAATAAGTATCTTTGAATAGATAAAATAAAATACATTTGAATTGGACATTTTGTAATAAAGTTTATTTAACTTGAAATCATAGTTTAATTGATGTCTAAATGAATAAATGTGTAAAGAAATTTGATTGTTATATTTGCTATGATAAATATTTTATTTATGAAATAGATATGTTTTGAAAAATGAATAATTATGATTTAAATAGTTAAAATGTATTTTAACATCACTAAAACTTGATAATTGAGAATTTGGTTTTCAAATGGAATTTTAAGTGTAACTTATTAAAGGAATATCTATTTGTGAAATGGGTATTTTAAATAAAGTGTTAGGTTATGTGTTAAATTAAGAGCTAACTAAAATAGTGAACTTTTAACTTAATAAATGAAGTATAGTTTAATTTGGATATTCCATTCATAAAAGTTTGTTTTAATAAGTCATAAGTTAAATGATATCCAAATGAATATTTCTGGAATAAAACTGATTTGAAATACTAATATATCTACTGTAGCATTTTATAAGTGCTACTATTTTGAAAAGACAATGTTTTGGAAATTTTTATAATTGAATGAACTTAGAAATGTTACAACTTTAAAATGAATATTATTTGACCTTGAATTAAAATGGTTTAAATGAAGATTATTTTTTAAAAGGAGTTATGATTTTCTAAGTATTATGTTTTTTTTTGAAATAACATTTCCAAGTGTTATGATTTTAGTAGTGTGATTTCCAAATGATAAACATCCCTAAATTGTTATGATTTCATAGCATTATGGTTTCAAATTATTATCTTATTTTGTTTTTCAAACCATCTTTTGGTTGTCCTTATTTTCCCTCATCTTGCTACAGGCTGGTATAAGCATCTTTCTATAATCTTTCTGTTTAGAAATCTTTCTGTAATCTTTGATAATCTTTGTTACTCATCCGGATCTGAACACTGTTTTCCATTCATAGACCGTCGGTCAAGTGAAAGGGAGATTCTGACTCTAGAGGATTTTTTTTCGTGCTTATATTCTTGATTTGATCACCTCCATCTTGTTAAACTTACCTATAACAATAGTTATCAGGTGTAATTCCAATTTTCTTATCATCTTGTCTTAATTCTATTCATTCTATCTTTTTCTGTGCTTTCCCGTACCTCGTTCCTTTTCGGGGACGAAAAGTTTTGAGTGGGGGAGAGTGTAACAACCCTAGACTTTGCATATATTTTAATTTTGACTTTATTTTTATTTTTAAATTATTTTAAACTTTTTATATTTCAAACATTTCATTTTAAAAATATAAATGTTGATTATTAAGTGAATTTTTGTTTCAAACTAGTATAAATTGGATATTTCACTGAAAAGTGAATTTCTGTTCAAACTGGTCAAACTTTGACTTTTGAACTTTAAATTTAAATATTTCAAATTCTTAAATTTTATCTTTTATTATGAACATATATTTAATTCCATGAATACTGCTTTTCGTTTCATTGAAAACGGACTTATATTGTAGAAGTTATGTAATTTTCAATTTTGTGTATAAACTGTTTATTTTGCAATATTATTTATTTTAAATCATATAAATTATATAAATAATATTTAATTTTGTCATGTAATGTTATAAGTTATATTTATATGGGTAAAATAACATGTTATGAACATATTTTGGTTTTAAAACATTTTAAAGTGTAATTGACATTTTCCAGTATCAGTTGTATATTTGTTTACAATTTATAATTTCCAGCTTCAATTAACTAAAGTAATTCTTTATTTATCTTTATATTTTTCTTAAGAACTTATTTATTCTCTTCCCACTTTATTTTGTTTCTCATTTTATTTTATTTATTGGACTTTTATTTGTTTTAAAGTGAAATAAAATTTTTGTAAAACTAGTGATGTTTATTTGTAATTTTCATGTCCTATTTCCAATTTTTAAACATTTTCTTTATTCTTTTTCTATTTTCTCTAAATTTAATTATTTATTTCACTTTAGAAATGATAAATGAATTATTTTATTTCAAAATTTTGCTTTAGAATATTTTTAAAATGAAGTAGATAATTTTCCAAAGACAATGGTGATTTATTTGAAATTTCTGGACCCTATTTTCAATTTTTAAGCAATTTCTTATATTCTTTTCCATTTTCTTTAAATTTGATTATTTATTTTTATTCTATTTTTACTTTGTTTCAGTTTTTAAATTCATTTACTGAAATTTTATTTTGTTTTATTTGAATTAGAGAAAAGGAAATTTGAAGAGACTTAAGCCTTAAAAAAACTTGACTTTTCACTTTCTAGACTTTTCATTTCTTTAGCCGTTCATTACTTTATTCTTGGCCATGATTTTTTATTTCTTTTTCACGTGAAAACATCTTGCTTCATCACAAATTTTCGGCCATTTTAGATCTGAAAAAAATTGAGAAAAAAATTGCAAGTTAATGTCTTCTTCTTTCTACTTTTCCCTCTTATTTTTCATTGTTTTCCTAGACCTCTCTTCAACTTTGCTTGGCCACAACCACCACCATCTTCTCCCGCAACCACCATCATCTCCTCCTCTTCATCATCCCATGCCAAACACCTACCCTTCAGACCAGATCTGGCCTTGACCAATAGATGAAGCCACCACCTCAAATTTGCACAAGAACTCCACAAAACAATGCATAGCCTACCAAAACTCCACCGCCACCTTCATAGTTGACTTCGGCCACCCCTATAGCCTCCACCACCAGCAAGTGCCATCACCAATAGCCTTGTTTCAGATCTGACCTGACCTGTAGTGAGCCATAGACGAGCCCATAGACCCCTTTGGTCGAGCCTAGATGCATCCAAACTCCATTGTTAGCCTTGCCTTTTAACCTCCTTCCAATTGTAACTCCAAGACCCTTCCTCTTCTCAAGCCTAACCATATATTTCAGTCCAAACCTGATCTATTTCCACATGAAAACATCATGGCCTAACCATAAGCATGTATGGTTGAGCACAAGTTGAGGCAAGATTAAGCAAACATTGATTTAAAGCTAGGTGATGTTATTTGTCTAGCCTAGTTTCCATTTGTTTCAATTTTATCTTTGGTATTGCAAATATATTTATAATGTACTTTGCTTTATTTTTGTATACAAGGTTTATATCTTGGATCTCTCCACTCAAATCAAATCGTGTTATTGTGCTTTCTGGAATTTATCTGTGTATTTGTTTTGCAAACTCCAGCGTAAAAAGGTGAGTTATTCTCACCAGACAATATGTACCTATATAACTGATAAACCGACACCATTTGAATCTGTAATGTATATCATCATGTTATATATGTTTATATTATTATCATATGATGTTCACACCTGTTATTACACTTATTATATCATATGTTACTATTATTTAATGTTATTCTGTTATTTATATTTGTTATCACCATTGCAAGTTCCCTGTAGATTAGAATCACTATGGGTTGAAATGATACATACCCGAACGGACTTTAGAATAGGGAAAAATCGTTATGGGCTGAAATGATAGGCCTGAACGATTTTTATTTAAATTATTTTCACTTGGGATTGCGGGTTTGAAATGATAGAACCTGGATTTTTCTTTTTTAACTGCGGATTGAAATGATACATATCCGTATCACTTGACCTAGGTTAGAAAATTATATACAGGCCCGTGGTTATTTTATAAAGTGTTTTGAATATTTTTAAGTATTTTAAAAATATAAATTTATGAAATTTGATTTAAACAGATTTTTGAAATATTTTGAATTAAAGAAATTATGATTTTTCTATGTGTTAAAAATGTAATTAATGAATGGTTTAACTGGATTTTTGAAATATAACTTAAGTTGGAAATTTGGAATTTTGGTTAAAAATGATATTTAAGTTATATAAATAAAATGGATATTAAATTTCATTTGAAAATGGTAAATATGATAATTTGATTAAATTTGAATTTAAGTGATAATTAAGTATTATTGATTTTTCTATGAATTTAAGTGGTTAAATAAATAATGTTTAAAAGTGATCTTTTAAAATATAACTTGACTAGGAAATGTGAAATTTGGTTTTAATTAAAGGTTTAAGTTAATTAAATAAAATTGGAAATTTTGTTAAATTGTGAAATGGTAATTTAAATTTGAAGTGTTAAGTCTATTTGTTGAAATGTGAAGAATTGGAACTTTTACACTTAAACTTATTAAGTAAATTGTTGAAAATTAGATTTAATTATAAGAAATTTATTGTGAAAGAAACGTGTAAAGTTCTAATTAATGAAAGAAATATGTAAAGTTTAATTTATGAAAGAAACGTGTAAAGTTCTAATTAATGAAAGAAATATGTAAAGTTTAATTTATGAAAGAAACGTGTAAAGTTCTAATTAATGAAAGAAATATATAAAGTTTAATTTATGAAAGAAACGTGTAAAGTTCTAATTAATGAAAGAAACATGTAAGTCTTACTTTGTGTAATATTGATTTAAAATAATAAATGCCCCTTTTGTAATAAAACGTAAATTAAAACGTACATTCGATAATGTAAGTTCAATTAGTGTAATATTGATTAAATGATAAATGCTCTTTACTGTAATAGGAATGTAAGTTAAAAAGTACATTTAATATGTAAGTTTTAATTAATGTAAATGACATATTTTAATGACTAAAATAATAAAGTTTCTTTATTGTAATGATAATGTAAGTTAATAAGGTACTCTTAACTTAACATAAGAATTTCAGCATTAAATTGGATATTACAGTAACAAAGTTTATTTAACTATAAGGCTATGATAAAATGACCATGTTAAAAATTTGTAAGTATATAAATACTTTGATTATATAAAATGTTAAATTGGGAAGTATTACATTCCAAAAATGCTATGATTCCTTAAGGTTACATTACCAAAATGCTATGATAATTTAAAGGAAGATTTCAAGTTTAATAAATTAAAGGAAATATTCAGTGATTTTGAAATTTGGGTTTTATTGAAATGATATATTATTGAATTGGTTTTGAAATGGAAATGATATATTTTTGAATTGGTTTTGAATAGATATGTTTTGGGTTTGAAAGTATGTATTAGTTTGAAATAAATGATATGATTTTGAAATAGTTTAAAGGATGTATTTTGATTTGAAACATAAACTATTTTTAAAAGTTATAACCACGGGTTAGAATAACGATTGGTTGGCAAAGAGACCGGGATCGGATATGGACATACTCTTTGTAGATACCGAAAACCACTTTGACAACCGTGTACGCGGTGGAGATTCCAGAATGAAGTAGGATGGTGGCGACGTTCTTAAGGTATATTACGTGGACCCAACTCCCGTGAGTTGGCATAAGGTGGCTAAAACAGGAGCGATCTCGGACAAGTGAGGTAGCACCTCTTCTCGGACACATTTCTTCGATATTATACTCTTACTTGTGATTGATTAGATGGCCATCCTCCGATTTGGGAGTGTTGTTCGAGGTGGAACGGTTGTGGCTGCTATGCGTATCCATCAGTCCGTGTGCGTAATTGGTATATCTACCCTGGCATTGCCTAGTTGTGCCGTGTCACCTACCATATCGAGCTTTACTACGATTATGATTTTAAGATCCGACCGCGTTAAGGTTCTCCATCCCCTTAACGCTATTTTCTATATGATTATAATTTACTTATTAGACATTATTATAATAGCGAATATTACTACATAGTAGATATTTTAACGGATCCTTAGAGGATGGGCGGTCCCAAGCATCTTCTAAGTTACTTGTACCTTTATTACAGTTCACTTGAGTTGGTTTACATTATATAAGTATATATTGTCCTGACTCAAGTGTTTTGTGTTTTGCTTTACGCTCGGGTCAGCCTGAGTATTCACAGATTTGGATTTCCACCTTTTGGAGATTTGAATCGCTGGAGATTATCTGCTAGTCTTGTTCTATCAACTTCGGTTCCGTTGTTCTATTCAGCCTGTACTTGGTTATTGTATTGAGACTTCTGCTGTACTTTATTTCTTATGTTGTATCTTATATAACTCTGATATATTTTCATAGTAGCTTCATGAACTACTATTTCTTTTACTTCCGCTGCATTATTTTACTCTGTGTCTGTGATCTGTGATTATATTTATTTACTGTATACTCTGAGATTTGCCAAATTTTATTTACAACGCGGTATTTTGAGCAATTCAACTCCGGCATGAGTGTCTACCTATACACTTATAATGGATGCGAATGGTTGAAAATATCGGGTCGTTACACCTTGGGAGTGGGTTTTCCACTCGCAGTAGTCAAACCAAATTTACTAACTAGGTCTTTAGCATATTTTTCTTGACTAATAAAGATACCATTATCTAATTGTTTTATTTGTAATCCTAAAAAGAAGTTTAATTCACCCATATGACTCATCTCAAACTCTTTTGTCATTATTTCAGAAAATTCTTTATTCATTTCAAAATTAGTTGATCCAAAAATGATATCATCTACGTAGACTTGTACTAGTTGAATATCATTTTTATTTCTTTTAATAAAAAGAGTATTATCTACTTTACCTATTTCAAAATTTGATTGTAACAAGTAAGATCTTAGTCTATCATACCAGGCTCTAGGAGCTTGCTTTAGACCATATAGAGCTTTCTTAAGTTTGTAAACATGATTTGGAAATTTATCATTTTCAAAAAGTGGTGGTTGTTCAACAAATACTTCTTCTTTTACAAAACCATTTAAAAATGCACTTTTAACATCCATTTGAAATAATTTGAAATTATTATGATTTGCGAAAGCAAGTAGAATCCTAATGGCTTCTAATCTTGCTACGGGGGCAAAGGTTTTATCAAAATCTATTCCTTCTTCTTGTTAATAACCTTGAGCGACTAACCGGGCTTTATTTCTAACAACCTCTCCTTGTTCATTCATTTTATTTTTATAAACCCATTTAGTTCCAATTATTGTTTTATTTTCAGGTCTAGGAACAAGTTCCCAAACATCATTTCTAGTGAATTGATTTAATTCTTCTTGCATAGCCAAAATCCATGAATCATCAGTTGATGCTTCTTCTGGATTTTTGGGTTCAATAGTTGATATAAAAGCTACATTACTCATTTGACTTAGTTGGTTTCTAGTTTTAACAACAGATTGCATATTTCCAAGTATATTTTCTATAAGGTGATCTTTTAAAAGTTTAATCCTTTTATTAGGATGATTTAATTCATTATTAGTTTCAGTTGACTCTTGGTTTTGAGTGATTAAATCCTCTTCATCATTTATTTCTTCAAAATTTTTGAAATTTTCATCAAATGAAACATGCATTGTTTCTTCGATGGTATTAGTTCTTAAATTAAATACTCTGTATGCTTTACTTCTATTAGAGTATCCGATAAAGATACCTTTGTCGGATTTAGGATCAAATTTATCTAAGTTATCTTTAGTATTTAAAATAAAACATTTACTTCCAAAAATTCTAAAATAAGATACCTTAGGTTTCTTTGAGTAAATAAGTTCATAAGATGTCTTATCGGTTAAAGGTCTAATTAAAATTCTATTTAAAATATAACAAGCGGTAGCAACTGCTTCTGCCCAAAACTACTTTGGTAAATTACTATCAGAAAGCATAGTTCTCACACACTCTTGAATCGTCCTATTTTTACGTTCTACTACTCCGTTTTGTTGTGGAGTTCTTGGAAATGAAAATTTGTGAATTATTCCCTTTTTATTGTAGAATTCTTCAAACTTTTCATTTTCAAATTCACCACCGTGATCACTACGGATGGTTATAATGTTTTTGAGAAAGTTGATTTTGAACCCTTTTTGAAAAATTCCTAAAATATTCAAAAGTATCACTTTTATGTTTTAAAAATATTGTCCATGTAAATCTAGAATAATCATCTACAATTACAAAAACATATTTACTATTATTTATTGATAGAATTTGAGATGGACCAAATAGATCAATATGAAGTAATTCAAGAGGTTTTGAACTAGAAATTATATTTTTAATTTAAAGGAGCTTTTTCTAAGTTTTCCTAGTTGACATGCATCACATAGACTATCTACTTTAAAATTCATTTTAGGGAGGCCTCTTACTAGATCATGTTTTGACAGTCTAGATAAGAGTTTGAAATTCAAATGCCCAAATCTCTTATGCCAAATCCAAGGGTCACTTGCATTTGCCAAAAGACACAAGTTATCATTTGAAATTTTCATACTAAGAATATAAATATTCCTTTTCCAAATTCCCTCAAATATTATGGTTGAATTATTATCTTTAATGTGACACTTATCTTTTTCAAATTTAATTTTATATCCTTTATCGCATAGTTGAATTATACTTAGCAAATTGTGTTTCAGATTCTTAACTAGCAAAACATTAGTAATAATAGGAGTTTTAGAGTTACCGACTTTTGCCGATGCCGATCACATAACCTTTTGAATTGTCTCCAAAGTTAACCAGTCCTACGTCTTTGTATATTATATCATTCAGCATATCTAGATTCCCAGTCATGTGTCTAGAACATCCACTATCGAGTATCCATTTGTTCTTTTTGATCTGCACAGTTTGTATGTTCTGGATTGATTCCTCAACTCCCATAAAGCATGATTCCTGCACATCAAACAATCTTAGTAGACAACTTGTATTTGAATATTGATTATATGCAGACTCAAGAGACAATGATGATCTGAATATTTCTAAACAAGCATTAATAAATTTCTTAAACATAACCATTTAAAAAAACTTTTTCAAAAATCAGATTATGAAACTTTTGAAAACCTTGCTCTGATACAAAATGTGAGGAATGCGGAATATGGATCTTAAGGCTAGAATGAACACTAGAGGGGGGGAGGGGTGAATAGTGTTTATAAGAAATTACTAAATCTTTTTGAGTTATTGTTGATTTGTACACAAATGTATGCAATATTCAGACACATATATAATCACAGAATCAAACACAGATGCAGAAATAAAGTAAATGCAGTAAAGGAAAGAACACACCGGATTTTATACTAGTTCAGAGTTACCCTACATCCAGTCCCGCACAACTAAGTACAGAT
The DNA here is from genome assembly GCA_030737815.1 of Allium fistulosum. Lineage (NCBI taxonomy): Eukaryota > Viridiplantae > Streptophyta > Magnoliopsida > Asparagales > Amaryllidaceae > Allium > Allium fistulosum. Next base: position 305,276,219 of record CM060902.1, read on the forward strand.
TTCCTTTCAAAAGCAATTCAACAATTAAAACCCTCGATTTCAAGGCCACGAGATACACCCTCCAGAATCACAATCCTCTGGGTAGAGATACTTGATTTCTGGGCAACAAGTTCACCCAATTGATTTCTCAAGGCTACAATCACACCTTTTCTCACTTGATTGATTTCCAAGGCTACAATCACACCTTTCTCGCTAGATAGATTACAAAGAAGCCTATAACTCTGAATAGCACTGGGATCTTGTTGAGATAGTGATAGAGAATCAAACCAGAGATGATCTAGTTAGATTCAATGTTGATTTTGACAGAGTGATAATAGGATTTTGAATAAGAAAATGTGGAAGAAGAAGAGAAGTGAAAAACCTGAAAATATGATATAAAATTCGTTGAAACCAACCCCTATTTATAGAAGAACAACAACCATGTCTATTCATGAAAGGTTATGGTGAATAGACACTTCTTTTGAAATTCAAATTTTTGGTCCTAACCGACACTATGTCGACATGGGGTACTAGGGCATGTCGACATCCCAAAGCATTTTTTAAAGATTTGATTTTCTTTGAAAATAACCTTTATCTTATATTAAAAACTATTTAAACTTTATAAATATACTTGACTATAGATAAAATACATAGATAAATATAGAGAATAATATATATATTTTTACTATAATTTTATATTTAAATCTAAGTATAAATATATTATAATTAAAGGATAGTTTAAAACAAACAAAGTTTAAAATAAGAGTTTATTAAAAACAAAAAAAAGAATATTTTAAGGCTAAAACATCTTTTTGAAAATCATTTGAAAAGATAATTTTTAAGGCTAAAACATTTTGAAAAGCAGTTTTGAAAATCATTCTGAAGTAGTTTTGAAAATCATTTTGAAGTAGTTTGCCAAGTGTTGGGGACGTTCATACCACCACCGAATCAGAGTGAGAAAGAAGACACCGGACCAAATTAACCAATCACCGAACGATGCTTCTCCAAGCTCCCACTGGACCACCTTTCTTCGGTCCAACTCCACTGCCTACCGGACCAGACTTCACCGAACCAACTGCAAAGCATCCCTGCCGAATCAACCTCTACCGAACCAGAGTGCTACCGAACCAACCACCCTCCATCCACTACCGGTCCAAGCACTGCCAAACCAACCACTCCACCAAAGTCCCACCGAACCAAAGTACTACCGAACCAAGACCTCATCTCCAACCAACTACTACCGAACCAAGGCATTGCCGAACCAGATTTGCCAGGCCAGATTGTATCAGCCCGGGCCCATCAGTAGCTGTATACATCCAAGACCCCTACCCCCAGCCTCACTCTATAAATAGAGGGGCAGGGGTACAACAATGGGAGACAAGTTTGAGAGCTCAAGCACGGAGAGAACTTTCAAACAACTTTCTTTTACTTGTATCAAAGCTTTGTACTTGTAATCAAAACAAGAAAAGAGAAATAATATATAAAGTGGACGTAGGCACATTCTGGCTAAACCACTATAAATATGCGTGTCTTTTACAGCTTAGCCCCTGCTTTTCATATATTTGCATAAATCACCCAAATCACTAGGAACAACATAAAATCTATTAAATCATACGACTTTGAGGTGTTTGTCCATTTTTTGTGCAAACATTTTTGGTGCTTTCACTGAGAATATAGAAGCTCGAAGCTTCAGCTTCATCCACTTAACATTTTTCCTAACAACATCGTTCGCCGCTTGGAAAACATGCCTCCCAAGCAGAAAACAGATGTTAACAAAGGAAAAAACATCGCATCCAGCAGTCTTCCACATCCAGCTGTCACGGATCAAGTAAATCGTCCTCCTCTAGCAGCAGTACCAAATGAAGGACAGGCTAATCCGACCACTCCTGCCACAGAACAGCCCGCAACAATTACTAGGGTAGATTTAGACAGGGTTGTGGTTGAAGTAACTAACCGCTTCACGTCCCAGCAGGAAGCCTTGGTGGATCATCTCATGTCACTCTTAAGGGATGCTGAAGAGTCCAACCGCAACACTGAATCATGGGGCGAGTCCCAGTCTGGAGGATCTCAGAGACAATAAAGATCTTCCTTCTTCGAAGGAGCTAACGGCAGAAGCAGCCATGGTAGGAGCCGAGATCGAGCACATCCCGAAGTTAGGCCTGAGGAAACGTTTGGAACCGAACCCAACGGGGGAGGTACCGGGCGAAGGTCAACTGTAGCTGAGCCTGTCATACTGCCTAACCACGGAAACGCCAGTGAACGGGGCCGAGCTAGAGTCCAGCCCGAAGTTGGACCCGAGGAAGTGCTTAGATCAGAACCCAACAGGGGAAGATCAAGGCAAGGGCCAACTGTAGCTGACCCTAGCATGCTCCCAGAAGACCAAAGGCAGCCATTGGAAAATATGAGGAATGATAGATGATACCATCCCTACAGATCATCTGGACGGAATCAATCCCATAGAACAGAACCAAACTCGTTTCTATCTGCTCCAAATTCTGATGAAAGGATGGCACACTTATTCAGAGAGTGCGTCCAACGGGAGCAAAGGGATCGAGGGATAGGCGCTAGAGTAACCAGCCCTTTCGCCCACAATATCGAAATTGCTATCACCCCCCGAGAATGGAAGATGCCAACAATGGAACCTTACAAAGGAACCTCCGACCCCGTTGTACACTTACAGAGATACACACAACATATGCTCATGAGTGGAGCAACAGAGGGAGTACTGTGCAAATGCTTTCCACTATTCTTAGCAGATCTCGCTACCTCCTGGTTCTATCATTTACCCCAGGGATCCATCGGCTCGTGGGAAATGTTGAAAGAAAAGTTTATCAGTCAGTTCCGCATTCATGTGGAACAACCTAAGGATGCTTATTCCTTATCCAGCATCAAACAGAAACCCGGAGAGAAACTACAGCAATACCTAACCCGATTCAATGCCGCAGCGGCCGCAGTCCAAGATGCCGATGAGAAGCTTATCCTAATGGCCCTCTGTAGTGGTGTGCATCCGGACACTAAATTTGCTAGAAGGTTGAAAAAAGAAAAACCAGCTACTTTACCCGATTTCTTCCATGAAGCCGGGAAATATATGAGGCTTGAGGATGCTGCCGTTGAGTGGCAGTCAGGACAGCAAAATAAGGCAACTCACAGCAACGCCCCTGCTGTGGCAAGGGACATTTGAAGAAATGATTCCAGAGACAATGCTGGGGGCAAGAAGGGAGAAAAGCGCCTATATCGGCCAGGACCAATATTCGACACTTACACTCCTTTGAACGAGACCGTCAAAAATATCTTCCTTGCCACCCAAGGCGAAGTTAGATACAAACGCCACCATACAAGAAGGAATTAGATAACGCGCAGAAATCTGGAAAGTTCTGCCGCTTCCACGAATCTCATGGGCATGATACCAATGAATGCCATCATCTCCGGGACTTGATTGAGGAACACATCAGAAGGAAGAAACTGGAACGCTATGTAAAGGTCAGGACAGGACTCCAGCTCCTGCCAATGAGAACCCAAGGCTACCCTCACCGGAGACCGGCAGAGGAAACCGCAACACTAGCGGCTCTAGTCAATAGAAGATAGTGGTCCATACCATCTCGGGAGGACCGCACATCGCAGACAGAAGCTGGAAAGAGATGGAAAGATATGGAAAGTCGCTTAGAGACAATAAAGACTGTGTCAATTCGGTTATAGAAGAGCGCCACCCGAAGCGGAAAGAAAGTGATGACATCACATTCGGTAAGCGTGACCTAGAAGGAAGGCAATACCCTCACATGGATCCCATGGTTATCTCAGCCCGGCTCGGTCCCACCGAAGTTTACCGAATTCTAGTAGACACTGGAAGCTCAGCAAATATCCTGTTCAAACATGCATTCGACAAAATGAAACTATCAATGAAGGATGTATCTCCCTGCGATAAACCACTACACGGTTTCACTGGAGATGCGAAGATGCCCCTCGGGCAACTGGGCCTCTTTGTTGAAATTGGAAGCCATCCCTGCTCCGTTGTACGGAGACAGACGTTTGTGCTAATAGAAAACCACTCGGCCTACAACGCCTTCTTAGGAAGGCCAGCCTTGTCTGACTTCCAAATTGTCCTAGCCCCATGGTGCCTAAAGATGAAATTTCCAACGGACAATGGAGTGGGGGAAGTAGAAGGAGACCAGGACGTTGCTCGAGACTGCTATGTGACTGAACTTCGCAATAACCACAGGAAGGATAAAGGGAATAGTGTAGAGGTTGCCCTCTGCACGAAAAGTCTAGAAGCATAGCAACTAAAGAAAGCCCCTCCTCTTCGATATACCAACGACCCTTTCAATGAATTAGACCCCAGGGACAAAGAGGAGGAGGCCACCGCCGAGCCTGCAGAGGCTATGGAGTTTGTATCTGTAGACAAGCACGACTCGAGTAGACTATTGAAAATTGGGTCCCAACTAAAAGCAGAGTTGAAGGAGCAACTCATCGACTTTCTCCGCCACAACTTGGATGTATTCGCATGGTCACACGCTGACATGACCGGAATCTCCCCCGACGTAGCATGCCACGTACTAAACATTGATCCTACCAAGGCGCCCGTAAAACAAAGAAAGAGAAGTATGGGGGCAGAGCGATCAGCAGCCCTCGATGAAGAAGTAAAGAATCTACTTGCCAATGAATTCATACGAGAAGACATCTACCCGGAATGGATCGCTAACCCGGTACTGGTAAAGAAGGCTAATGGGAAGTGGCGAACATGCATTGACTTCTCCAACCTAAACGACGCCTGCCCAAAGGATTGCTTCCCACTTCCCCGAATCGACCAACTCGTAGACAGCACAGCCGGGCACGAGCTCTTATCTTTTATGGACGCATACTCAGGATATAACCAAATTCCTATGCATGCTCCCGATCAAGACCACACTAGTTTCATCACTGACCGGGGTTTATACTGCTATAAGGTAATGCCTTTCGGACTTAAAAATGCAGGAGCCACCTACCAGCGCCTCGTCAACAAGATGTTTGCAGGGCTAATAGGACAAACTATGGAAGTATATGTGGATGACATGCTGGTAAAGTCAAGGAAAGCCAACGATCACGTAAGCCACCTAGGCGAGATGTTTCAAGTACTTCTCCAGTATGGAATGAAGTTGAATCCTCTAAAATGCTCCTTCGGAGTATCATCAGGAAAGTTCTTAGGATTCATCGTCCATGCCCGAGGGATTGAAGCAAACCCTGAACAAGTCCGAGCGCTAAGGGATATCAAGATACCTTCCACTCGAAAGGAAATGCAAAGCCTGAATGGAAAAGTGGCCGCCCTAAGCCGATTCATCTCTAAAGCAACGGACAAGTGTGTCCCCTTTTTCGAAGCTCTAAAGAAAGACAGAGGAAAGTTCGAATGGACTGATGAATGCTTAACCGCTTTCCTTAACTTAATCGAACACATCCAGAAACCACCGGTACTCTCGACTCCAAGCGAAGGCGAAGAGTTATACCTATACCTTGTTGTGTCATCCCACGCCCTAAGCGCTGCCTTGGTAAGGGAAGACAACCGCACGCAGCGGCCAGTTTACTTCGTAAGTAAGAGGTTTACGGGGGCAGAAGTCAGATATCCTAAACTTGAGAAGCTAGCATACTGTTTACTAATCACATCACGGAAACTGCGTCATTACTTCCGGTCCCATTCCATCAAAGTTCTGACCGATCAACCACTGAGGCAGGTACTCCATCGTCCCGACACTTCTGGGCGACTACTTAAATGGTGCATTGAACTAAGTCAGTATGATATCACCTATCACCCTCGCACCGCCATTAAGGGACAAGCCATGGCTGATTTCATTGTAGAATTCACTACCAACGAAGATAAGGAGCAATTGGAAATAGCAGAAGACATCAAGTGGAATCTCTTCGTGGATGGTGCATCAAACGAACAAGGCTCGGGGGCAGGTGTGGTAATAATCACTCCCAGGGGAAATAAGCTGCACTATGCTATAAGGTTGGAGTTCGCTGCCACCAACAACGATGCAGAGTATGAAGCAGTGATAGCTGGATTAGGACTTGCCTTAGAAATCGGAGCCAATTCTTTGTGTCTTCATAGCGATTCTCAACTTATTGTTAATCAAATACTAGGAGAATTCCAAGCTCGAGAAGAACGACTCATAGCGTATTTAAAGAAGACCAAGTTACTTCTCAGCCGATTGGACCACTACTTAGTCAAACACATCCCTCGGGAAGAGAACCAAGAGGCCGACGAATTGGCAAAGCAAGCAAGTGTGAGAGACAGCGCCATCTTCGGAGCAGTAACCATCTCAAAGAAACTGACCCCAAGTTTTGAGCAAGTGAATCTGATAGCTGCAACCGAAGAAGCAAATTGGATGACTCCCATCCGAGACTACTTACAAAGCGGCACACTACCTAACGGGCGTAACGAAGTCAAGAAAATCTTGAGGAAAGCTTCCCGCTACACAATACAAGAAGACATCCTCTATCGGCGCGGATTCTCTAACCCGTTATTAAGGTGTGTCGCTGGGAGGGAAGCCAAGGAAATCTTATCCAACATTCATCAAGGAAGCTGCGGATCACACCGGAGGGCAAACTTTAGCAAAAAAAATACTCAGATATGGATATTTCTGGCCCACCTTAAGCAAGGACGCCTTAGATTTTGTCAAAAAATGTGAAAAATGCCAGAAGTTTGCTAAGATTCCGCGGCCACCAACAACTGAGATTACACAAATGACCAGCCCTTGGCCCTTTGCAGTATGGGGAATTGACTTAATCGGCGAACTACCGATGGGCCGAGGCGGGGCCAAATATGCTATAGTGGCAGTCGACTATTTCACCAAATGGGTGGAAGTAGAACCTCTGAATAAAGTATCTTCAGCAAAAGTTATTAACTTCTTGATCAAAAATGTTCTGTGCAGGTACGGAGTCCCGTTCAAAATCATATCAGACAATGGACTTCAGTTTGACACCGAAGAATTCGCCAACTGGTGCCGAGAGCACGGAATCCAAAAAAGTTTCTCATTCGTAGCGTATCCTCAGGCAAACGAACAAGTCGAAGCCGTCAACAAAATTCTGAAAACCCTAATCAAAAAGAAACTCGAAAAGTCAAAGGGCGCTTGGGTGGATGAACTCCCTACGGCATTATGGGCCTATCGCACATCTTTCAGAACCTCGACAGGGCATACTCCTTTTTCTTTGGCATACGGATCAGAGGCTATGCTCCCAATTGAAACCATCGTGCCTTCCCACCGTAGGATCCACTATAACCCAGAAGAGAACGAAGAACTCCTTCACATGTCTTTTGATCTAGTTGAGGAGAGAAGAAATGATGCAATCCTTAAAGCAGCAGCCCACAAGCAAAAAGTGGCAGCACAATACAACTCCAAAGTCAAGCATCGTACCTTACAAGAGGGGGATCTTGTCCTCAAGCGAATCTTCCCTCGCCCCGGAGCACTAGATCCAATCTGGGATGGACCATATGTAATTCATAAAAATCTCCACAATGGAGCTTATATTTTGTCAACAGTGGACGGAGAGGTGTTCCAGAGGGCATGGAACATCCAACACCTCCGTCGATACTTTTCTTAACTTGTACTACCCATATGAAGTGAATTAACAAAGAGAGTCAGTGGACGTAGGCCTTTTCGTGCCGAACCACTTTAAAAAACCTTGTCTCTTGTTTTAACTTGTTCCTTTATATCTTGGCTGCTTGTTAACTTTATCCTTTTCTGTTGAACAAAATCCTATGCGTATAGCATTTCCACTCAAAGCACTCCACAGCGCAACTCCACCTGGACAAGACCTAACAGGTACTATGCGAATCTATGCCCTCGCCAATGAGACACTTTTGCTCCGGCATCCCTCTGCTGCGGGTTAACTCATTGCTCGCGACGGCCCTTAAAGCCAACTGTAATGAGCCGATTATAAGCCACCGAGAAGGCCGACTATAGCCGAGGCAGCTCATTACGGCGTTCGGCTCGCCGGCAACTGTGAACCGACTATAAGCCCCAACATAAGGTGTGGTCAGCCAGGGGCAGTTCACGGTTGACGATCGGCACCCACGCTAGCCGGCCACAGTAAATCGAATAATACCCACGATTATGGGCCATAATGGCCCGGGTAGTTACTGTGCGCGATCTCGGCTCCGATGTGTCTTAAGTGCGGCTGTGGTAAAAAAGAATTAACTCCCCGTGGAGGCGTAAGATGGGTGACAAATGTCTCCAAGACCCACAGCTAGGGAAAGTGACTACAAAGCCCGTTTGCCACGAACTTAAGCACATCGACGGCCTTCCGTGATTGGAAGCTTTACTTTTTCACATATTTCAATTTTACTTAAGAAACTTTTCTCCTATCCTCTATAACAATCCCTAGAGTACAGGACACAGAACAGAAGACACTCACTAATAGAAGCGGATACTCACAGCAAGATACTGGACCACATCCCTTACTCGGTCACACAGGATATTCAAAGCTGCCATCTACAAGCAAAATATAAAGGGCGGTATTTCCTTCTTTCATATGTAAACACATGACTATAATTTATTCACACCTCACGCTAACATTGCAAGTCATGAAATTATGTTTTAAACAAGAACCTGACATCAGACACAATTTGATTACAAGAATATGCATAGCTATATTTCTCATACAACATGTCAAAATAGCAAAAAACATTCAAAAGACGACAAAATCAGCTTAAGTTAAAGAATTACACGTCAAGAATAGAGCTATTTATTACAAGTAGCAAAAATTACAACCTAAGAGTTACTTTACTGTTTTAAGACTAACATATACAACCATGTCAAGTCCACAAAAAGAATTTTCCAGGTATAATCAAGGAGCCGGCTGCGTCGGAGTCTTATCCTTGTCCTGTTGCCCACCTGTCCGGTCAGAAAAAGAATTCGTTAGTGATAAGCAACCAAGTTAACGGAAAGACTAGAAAGGAAGACTTACCAGCATCTGCTCCTTGATCAACTTGATCATCATCCTCTGCTTGCACACCTGTCTCCTCAGCTGCAAGCAACCACATGCCCTCCTTCACCGCCACCTTCTCTTCCTTGGTAAACTGGGCGGTAACAGCATCCATCCTAAAGGCCACGCCACCCTCCTTATCTGCCTCAGCCTGGGCCTCCTCTAGAGCCCTGAGATAGATCCTAGCCATAACCCGAGGGTAATCATCCATCCAGGACAAGTTACCCTGCCTCCAAGTACGGAAGTACATATCCTGGAGCATCCCCTCCATCAGCCCCTCGTTCTCTTCAAACTCCCTCGCCCGGGCCTCGGAATCCGACAACCTTACGACAGCGGCATCTCTCTCCAATTGGTATCTCGAGCAGTCAGCCTGAAGGGATTTCCGCATCGCCTCCATCTCCTCCCTCAACTTGGCTTGAGCAAGCTCTGCAGCCTCAAGCTTCCCAGATAACTCCTCTATCTGCTCAAGATCCGCTTTCCGAACCTCGTCTACCGTGGAAATGGCCATATCGATCCGTTCCTTGCAAGTAGCCTCCATTTTCCGCAGTTCGGCCCGGCTGGCCTCTTCCATAGTTTTCTTTAGACGTCCGGAGGCGGCCTCGTGCTGAGAGATCTGGATGGCCTGATCAGCGAGTTGCTTGGCCTGGTCGGAAACCACTAACCGCGGTCTTATGTTGGCACTCCCAATTTCCTCCCCGGCCTTGACCAAACGGGCATGATGCCCCATCAACTTCCTGGTCTCCTCAACAACCCGGTCGATATTTGCTTTAGCTTCGTTCCCCATAGCGACAACCCGAGTAGTAAGCAAATCAAGGTCCAGGGATTTGGCCTCATCAAGCACCTTTACCATAGGGTTGCGAGGAAGAAGGTGCTCACTGGTAACCTCGTCGAAGGAAATATCATGAGAACTTGGATCCAGATCAGGATGACCCGCAAATGGATTACGAGCCAAGCCATGACGATCAATCTGAGTAACGGTAGGATTTTCAGACGGGTGCGGAGAGGGTGTGAACTCAGTATCCTCCTCCGTGATATCATGAAGAGGCTGAATTGGGGGCTGAGGACCAGGTGAAGGCTCGGATAGGGAGCGACTCCTCTTTCTCTTTTGAATATCCTCTCCAATAACCCCGAGAAGAGGACGGTAGCCGACTACATCCCGGAACGATGGGTCGGAGGCTTCGGCTTGGCGGAAGCTTTGGAGAGCTTGTATTGTTCAAGCCTGTGCCGAAGATCTGAGGTCTTAGCCATTTTACCTGCTTCTGATATGAAAACCAAGTGTCACCAACATGTATTGAGCCATCATTCAAGAGTTAAAAGAGTAAAATGAAATTCACCTTGAACCGCCGAAGTTGCTTCAGTAGAGGCGCTCCCGGAAGACAGATCGACGCCGGTCCCAATGTTATCGGCTTTCTTGGACTTCTCCGTCCCCTCCAAACCTTCGAAGGCTTGGCGGAAAGCGTCATCCGTCCACTCTTGCATCTCGCCTACTTGCCCAGAAGACAAAGCCCCGACACCGTCGCCACCTCCAGCGCCTTCTCCTCCATCTTCGCCTTGCTCCTCCTCCACGTCTCCCTCCTCCGGGATATCTGGACATGAGCTGGGAGAGGGACCGTCAGACTTTTTGAGCTTCTTCCCCCCGGCAACCGGGTGTTTTGAAAGGGCCTCCTTTTACTGCTCTTCAACTCGGCCCCTTCTTTAGCTTGGGTAGCCTTCTCTTCAGCCGTGTCCCTCTGCTTGACCACAAACTGTTGTGGAAGGATCAAGTTGTACTCCAAAAGTGTAGCGTTCCTGATTAGGTAGGCAGCCGACCTATCTCTCCCAGTAATAGCTTCTATTTCTACTGCCGTCTGAACCAGGCGGTCATTCTCCACGATCGCAAAACCACCCGTCGCTAGCAAAAAATAAAAACACATAAGAAAGAGTATTGCAACCAGAACGGGAATTAAAAATAAAGCTTTGACTTACATCCGGAGGTTAAGCGCCGAATAGAAACAGAATCATCCCTGACAAAAAACCACTCCTTCTTAAACATGTTGTACTTGGAGTATAAATCCAGGACCGGCTTAAAGGATACGACCGATTCCAAGCTGATGTAGGGAGACCCCTTCTTGTAGCCTCTCAAGTTGTACAAATACTGGATCTCCCAGTTGGAAGGAGGACGCCCATATCTCCTCTGGAAGATGACGAAGAGACTCACCAGAATGGCATAAGAGTTGGGCTGAAGCTGGAATGGAGCTACCTTTAGATAGGTGAGAAAGCTGACTACCCAGGCGTTGAGAGGTGGGATGGCCCCGCACATACAATGGTATCTGCTGTAGGCAAAATATCCTTCGGGAGGGTCATACGGCATCACTCCCGCATCCGACAATAACATGCGTGCTCGGTCGATCCCGAAGGAGCGAGATATAACATCGAGTTGCTTGCCCTTGAGTAAGCTAGGGATGCAATCAGGAGGCAAGTTAAGAAGTTCCTGAGGACCGTATCCATCCACTAATGATCTTGGGGTGGGCCCGTGACGGACAGGTCCTGGCTGAGCTGGGGGCATGGCGGAAGGCTCTTCTCTGTCATGAGATCTCTTTTTCTCTGATCGGGTTTCCACTTTGTGAGACATTTATCTGCAAACACAAAAAGACACGTTGTTAGAACAAAGGATGCAGAAGTATAAAACAAGCAAGTTTACATCAAGACCGTCCGATATTAGGTTTCATTCGGTAATTCTAGCCCAGGTTTCATTCGGCAATTCTAGCCCAGGTTTCATTCGGCATCGAAAGCCCTTAGGATCATTCGGTAAAACAAAGAGAATCAACCTTAAAAACTCGTTCGGCAGAGGAGAATTTACCTGGTCCGGCAGTTAAGGTTGGTTCGGCACAGTAATTAACTCGGCAGTTCAGAAGCTAACTCAGCTATTTCGTTCGGTAGGGAATGACGAAGGGATGTGGCTCCTACTTATAGAAGAAGGTTGGATAGCCGGACCAGCCGGTTCGGTTCTCTGGCCGAATATGGTCGTCCAAACTGAAACTAAGCACGACATATGCTGAGCATATGCCCTACTTTGGGGGGCAAGTGATGGGGACGTTCATACCACCACCGAATCAGAGTGAGAAAGAAGACACCGGACCAAATTAACCAATCACCGAACCATGCTTCTCCAAGCTCCCACCGGACCACCTGCCTCCGGTCTAACTCCACTACCTACCGGACCAGACTTCACCAAACCAACTGCAAAGCATCCCTGCCGAATCAACCTCTACCGAACCAGAGTGCTACCGAACCAGCCACCCTCCATCCACTACCGGTCCAAGCACTGCCGAACCAACCACTCAACCAAAGTCCCACCGAACCAAAGTACTACCGAACCAAGACCTCATCTCCAACCAACTACTACCGAACCAAGGCATTGTCGAACCAGATTTGCCAGGCCAGATTGTATTAGCCCGGGCCCATCAGCAGCTGTATACATCCAAGACCCCTACCCCCAGCCTCACTCTATAAATAGAGGGGTAGGGGTACAACAATGGGAGACAAGTTTGAGAGCTCAAGCACGGAGAGAACTTTCAAACAACTTTCTTTTACTTGTATCAAAGCTTTGTACTTGTAATCAAAACAAGAAAAGAGAAATAACATATAAAGTGGACGTAGGCACATTCTGGCTGAACCACTATAAATCTGCGTGTCTTTTACAGCTTAGCCCCTGCTTTTCATATATTTGCATAAATCACCCAAATCACTAGGAACAACATAAAATCTATTAAATCATACGACTTTGAGGTGTTTGTCCATTTTTTGTGCAAACACCAAGCTTCTTCCTGTAGAATATCTCATCACATCAGGACTCGAGAACTTGTACAAAACCAGGATGTTCGTGGGTTTGTAAGCCACTTGTCGTAGGTTTGTAAGCTACTTGTCGTGGGTTTGTAAGCCACTAAAAAGGTAGAATTGGGTTCCATCCCAAATGAAAATACGGAATGAAGATTTCAGTGCTATTGTGAAGTTTTAACATTATTCTAGACTCAATACTTATCTTGAAATCTTGAACTCTTGATAATCTTGATACTCATGAGTCTTCAATCTTGATATCTTGAATCTCTATACTGTACAGTCTTCATTCTTTGTACCTGCATGGTTAAATCCTGCATATACATATATATCTAAACTATAATGTTAGTATTTATATTTTATAATCATATTCTAAGGTTGTTGTCATCAAAACCATCAACTCATGGACTAACAATAATGAGATAAACTTGTTTGCCGAACTGCATGTATAGGATAGTCGCTATATCGGCACTTTCGAAAAATGACTTTTTTATCGAAACCGTTTGGTTTCATCTTTGTGCTTGAAATTATTTTACAAGTTAAGCAAGTTTTTTATTAGAGATATTTTCAAAATTAATCAACCATTTTAATAATTATTATTTAATTTACTTAGTTATTTAATTGATAAGAACTAAGGTTAACTAATTACTTAGTTAATGATGTGTTTTAAATTTAACTAATTACTTGGTTAATGAAGGTTTAATTTAATTAATCGTTTATTTAATGATGTTTAAGGATAATTAATTGTTCAATAATGATGGATTAAAGTTAATTAAAAATTTGCTAATTATATTTTTAAATTAATTAATCTTTTTAATACGTTCTGATAGTATTAATCGTCTCCTTGGACTTCCCTTGTGACGACCGCCCATGACCCCTGCACTGAACAAGGAAAATAGTGCGCTGTAAGGTGTGCTAGGCAGCCATGGACGATCACCAAGGTAAATTAAAACAGCAGAATCTATCGTATTACTCATAACGCATGGATAAAATACAATAGAGAATATATATAGTGAAGCTTCACAAAATAGAATCTCATCAATTAAGCTTCATAATAGTTGAATACAAACATCTGAATAGTCAATACATCAAGCCTCACTACATATCACTCAGAGAATTATACAAGCAGCGGAACATCCAGTACATATAGTAAGAAAATAATATGCAAGCCTCCAGCTCGTCTTCGTCGTCAGCATCGTCGGTAACTAAGAACAGCACATGTCACCTGCTACCTAGTCTGCCCATCCCAAAGTGGATGAACAGCCCAAGGTAATAAGAGTTGAACATAAAACCTTGAGTCAGACAACAGTCTTAGTGAGCGGTAAATTAACTAACAACATACCAAAAGAGCATAAAGGTAAAAGGAATAGGAACCCAACCCTCCCACTCCACCTCTTTCTACAGTGATAGCCTCCCAGACACACACTAAGCAGAAGTAAACATAGTAAGGCAAACATTTAAAGTAAAGCAATTATCACTCGAGTCAAGGTCGATGTTTTCCAAGCACAAACCCCCTAGGCCTAAACCAAGATCAGGTAAGCACCTAGAAAATATCGCTCTTGAGACCGAATGACGATACAACCAAACATCCATGACTCTGGCTATCACTGTTATCATTGCTTCGATACCACCGTTAATTGAATGACCGGCACATTCTTTCAGCCGTCCGTCAAGGGCCAATGGTAACCCCGGTTCTAGATAGAACTCCGCACGTCGTCGCAGCCCGTGCCTAGGACTATCGAATCTGCCCAGAGTACTTGACCACCAACTGTAGTCTTTTGGGACTATCGAATCTGCCCAGCGTACTCTTGCTTTGAGCCTGCTAGAACCTTCAACAACGATGAAATCTCAGCCTTCTAGTCATCCTCCTCGACGACTATTCTCATACTAGCTCAAGCGCCTCTCGAGCCAACCATTATCCTCAAACTCGAACCATTTCACCGAGTCATCAACATGCTTGGAATGATCCCGTCTGGACTTAACCAAGGCTATCTCACATCGTGCCTCGCTTCATCTCATCATAGCAAAGCCTCATCTCAACATCATCATCAAATCTATCCATATGAACTTTATCATCCGTGTCATATGCCACGAGCAGCTTTTCTTATTCAAGAGCCTTTCCCTTAGCTTTTGAATCATCTTCGACCAACTTGTCCAAATCAAATCATCAATCAACTAATTTATAACAATCAATGAAGTCAATCATTAATCCAAGTAACCAAGCATTCAAACATGATCTAATAAACAATTATAACAATAATGGCAATCTTGTAAATAAAGAGTCCAAATCTAACAAGCATGAATCATGAGCAATATCTCTACAACTTGATGAATGAACTTGCATAGATTAACATGTAGTAAAATGGATGTCAAATCATCATGAACAATGGATCTATACTTAAGTTTACGAAAATGCATGAAATCACTATTTTAAACACATAATCAAGCCACCAATCCGATATACTCCTTTGGATCCGTGTGAGAGATAACCACCACTCACCGAATCACCTAAACACTTCAAAAGCAACACACTTCAGATCTGGACAGCGAAGAATTTAGCTTGATCCGCCAAAATTCCGCTTCAAACGATGAAATCTCTCTTCGATGGTTGAAGATCTTCAATCTAAGCTCTTGGATCTTCGATTTGATCTTCGATTTGGATGGAAGAAATCACAAGATTAGAGTGGAGAAAAGAAGTGAAGAAGTGCAGCACTCGAGCTCTCAAAATGGTAGGACTTCGTCGCTTCAAAATCCGGATCCCCAAAAAGTGAAGAAAAACCCTGCGTATTTATAGGCAGATCCTTAGGTCGTCCGCCCCCTTAAGTCGTCCACGACTTAACTCTTCCGACCTACGACCTAACAAATTCCCTGACCTAACACTTGCGCGACTTAACACATACGCGTGACCTAAGACTCAACGGGATACAACTTAGCGACTTATCACATTGCCGCATTTCTACCTAAGTCATTTGGACGACTTAATGACTTACGACTCAACGACTTAACAGAAGTCACGACCTAACACACACACGACCTAACAACAATGCCGACCTAACACTGACGATCCAACGACTTAAGTCCTTACGCGACTTAATGGCTTAACTGGGATACGACTTAACACCTTTAGGTCGTCTAACGACCTAACTACACGCAGCATACTAACATAGGTCGTCTACAACCTAACTAACACGGCATAGTGACTCAACGACTTAACTTAACTCGTCCACGACCTAACTTTCTTAGGTCGTTAACTCACACAGTCTACTAGGTCGCTACTCCTATGCCGCTAACCCCTAGGTCGGTAACCTTCTTAGGTCGGTCAACTTCTTAGGTCGGTCCATTTCTTAAGTCGCTAACTTCCTATAGGTCGCTCCAATCTCTTAAGTCGTCCCAAACTACTGTACGACCTAAGCTACTAGACGACCTAACTTCTACACGACTTAACCCTGGACGATCTAACTCTGAACGATCTAATAACACTATCAACCTAATGACAACTGCTTTACAATCTTTCGATCCGTAAAAATACGGGTCGTTACATCCCTCTTCAAGGTGAAACCTCGCAACGTTGGCAAATATGTTCCGATCGACATTCCTCTTGTTTTTGAGGGCGATGCAATTGTTCCACCTGCTGTGGTTGTGCAAGCAAGCTATGCAATATGGGGGAAACATCTTGTTGGGTTTTTCCTCAACAAGCCACTGCCGTATTTGGTAGTATTGAATCACCTGAAGAAAGTGTGGAAGTTGAAAGGAACAGTTGATGTTAAATCTGATGGTCATCCGTTCCTCTTCAATCTGTCCTCTGAGGAGGATAGAAGGAAGATTGTTCAGGCGGATCCTATCATTATGAGAAACAAGCTCTTCATCGTCAAACCATGGGATCTAGCAATTGGCAACAGTGTAAGCACCATTAAATCAGTTCCTGTTTGGCTAAAGCTTTTGAATATTCCTCTTTACTGTTGGTCTCATCTGGGTATCAATTGGTTAGCAACTCGACTGGATAAATTCCTATGTATGGATGAAATAACTGAAAAACTTGAAAGAATTGGTTATGCGAAGTGCATGGTAAGTAACTGCTTAAATTGATCTGCCCGAAGCATTCCCGGTTTGATTGCTAGATGGCTCGGAGCAAGTTGTTAAAGTTGAATATCTATGGAAACCTCTAATATGTAGTGAGTGCAAAGAGTTTGGGCATGTTGTGCAAGGATGTATGGCTTTGAAATGCAATACTGAGTCAGGGGAGAATGGAAGAGATCAAGCTATGGGTAACAAAACTGTTACTGTCAATAAAATTGCTGCTGCTAATCGTGTTATTGATAATGAAATTGAAATTACAAAAAAGAAAGCGTGGGAAAAAGTGCATCTTAGGAAGGAAAGGGTATTGGAGTCTGGTATCAATGTGGTGTCTGACACTGTAATTAAGCATAGTAAGGGTAAGGAGCATGTTGATCCTGAAGTTGGCCCAGCATTGCTTCCTATTTTGCCCGAAGTATCATTTGCATCCGCTCTGAATCCTGATACCTACAAATTTCCCGAAGTCACTCCCGCAAATATTGCTTGTTTGCTCGAGTTAGCCCTGCATCCCAACCCATTTGACTGTCTACAAAACGAGGGTAATGATGATGAACCAAATTTTGATTCCTGTAATGACATTAAGGAGGGAGATGTAGTTCCTTCATCTACTTTGTTAGCCGTAACTCAAGACAGTATTACCCCTGCTGAGCACGCTGAAACTTGTGTGCATGTTGATGTGCACGATGTTGATACATGTACAATCGAGAGTGACATTTTGTTCTCCACATCCGCTATCCAATCCTCTTCCAACCCCTGCTCTCCTCATGCTCAAGTGCAACGTAATTCCAATGAAACTCTGTCTAATGAAGAATTATTTATCCTCGATTTAGAAAAGCATGTGCTGCTGCTTTGTTCCATTTTGTCTCCTGTTAATCCTACTCTCATTCCCCCTTCCTCATCCACCATGCCTCCACCTTTCCAAACTGCTTCTTTGCCGTACTCATTTATAGGGTGCATCCCTGGATGGTCCTCCCCCTCACCATTATTTGTCCCCACTGTGCTTTCTGCCAGTCCATTATCTCTTAGAGCATCCAAATTTCTCTCCAAGATTAACTCAGTGAGAACCGACCCTCCTTCAACAAGGAGTATGATAAGGGTCAACCATCAATCATTATAGTTTATTTAATGACACACCAAATAGCTTCTTGGAATGTTAGGGGTGCTCATAACCCTATTAAGCTTGATCAAGTTAGAGTTTTAATTCAAGATCATAGCATTTCAATTTTCACGATTTTGGAAATTAAACTCTCTCTCCCCTTAACCATCAAAGCTGCCAAGTATATCAATCCAAACTGGAGCATGATCCACAACTTGCATGAGGCACCTTACGGTCGTATTTTTATTGTTCATGATCCCGCTTTGTTCACTCTCAACACAATCCTTTCCAATTCTCAACTTATTCATCTTCATGATATCCACTTGCCTTTACAACTGTCCTTCTATCTGACTATAATTTATGCTAATAATGTTGATGCTTCAAGGCAAAACGTTCTTAACTTACTGCCATCATTTCGCCAAGACTCTCATCCTTGGCTTGTGCTTTGTGACTTCAACAGCTGTTTCACCTTAAATGACAAACTTGGTGGTATCACTCTAATGCCTAAGGACATTCTTCCCTTAAATACTTCTGTCTTCGATTCTGATCTCCTTCCAGTTGCATGTTCTAGTGTTCCCTTCTCTTGGAACAACAGGATTCGTTCTGGCTGTAGGACTTTCACGCATATTGATCACTCTTTTTGTAATCATAAAGCTCTATCTGTTTGGCCTTCCTTATCTACTTTCTTGCCTCATCCCATTCTACCTGATCACTCTCCCTTGCTAATTTCTTTTGGTCTTCAGTCATGTAAAGGAAAAAGAGCCTTCAAATTTTATAATGTTGGGTTTCTGCCCCCAGAATATCATAACATAATATCTAATGCTTGGTCAACTAAATTTTTGGGCAACCTTATGTATATTCTATGCAGGAAGCTGAAGACAACCAGGAATGCGCTAAGGAATTGAGCTAGGTGTAAGTATGGTGATGGCTCTGTCCTATCTAATTCTCTTAAAGCCCAGCTATTGCTGGCTAAAGTCCTCTTGGAATCTAATCCTACTAACTTTGATTTGGTCAAGCATGAATCTTGTTGGAATCTCAATTTAACGTCGTTTTGATTATGACAAACTATATAAATAAATATTTGCATGTACTAATTAATTATGCAGGATATTTGTTATAGATTCGCATTCAGAAGTATTTTGGAGCTGATAGTCCTTTGTCTAGAGTCTGTATATTATTTAGAAATATGTTAAAATCTCTCCTGAAATGGTATATATGTATAAAAACATATACACATGCACTACCTTTCTCAAATAGGCTGAAACAGCCGGCTGAATGACTTCATTTAGACGGTTGATTGCCGAAACTATTTTAAAGTTTCACAATATTCAACCGGCTGAATGAGATCATTCAGCCGTTTGAATGTTGAAACTATTTTATAGTTTCACAATATTCAGCCGGTTGAATGACTTCATTCAGACGGCTGAATTAGGCCAAAAATAGCCTATTTCTTTGCAGTTTTCGATTTTTAAAATTCAGAAGGCTGAATAAATTCATTCAGCCGGCTGAATATTCTCAACGGCTATTTTTCATGAAAAGACACTTCTCTTCATCGAAGAAAAACATCTTCAAATCAACAGTTGCACCTGTTTCTTTTCAATGTTAACTTTCATCAATGGTTGCAACTTTTTAATCTCTATAAATAGATTTCAGAATTCAACAAACATTTCACCGAAACTGATTTTAATATTCTTGAATTCTTTTCTCTTATTCTCTATTTTCAAACTGCACTCAAACTGCTTACATTCTCTGATCGTTGATCACTCCATCTTCCATAATTCTTAAGCACATTACACTACATATCATAAAGGAGAAGATTATAGGAAGATTGTACTTAATTGACTTATCAGTGCTATTCAAAGAGCACACTGCAGTCAGATACTTTTGTTATTTGTAAAGAAGTCCTGTTCGGTTGCTTAGGCGGTAGAAGTCCTATTCGGTTGCTTAGGCAGTAGAAGTCCTATTCGGATGCTCAGGCGGTGTAAACCTATTCCTCTGGGTTAAGTGAGGGTTCCTAGTTTAAATCCAAAAGGAGTCTGGGACTGGATGTAGAACGGGAGTTCGAACCAGTATAAAAATCTCTGGTGTCATTTACTTTACTGCTTTAATTATTTACTTGCTTAATTATTATTCCGCACAAGTAGTTTATCCATATTACACGATCCTATAGCACAATCACTTTCATTTGGTATCAGAGCGAGGCCTTCATATAACCGTAACATAGTTATCTGATATTATATTAGTATGGAAAACAACACCAGCACTGTTTCTAACACTACCTTTACAGAAGGTCAATCTACTGCATGACCACCTCTATTAATGGAATGAACTATAACTATTGGGCTACTAGAATGAGAATCTATATACAAGCAAGTAGTTATGGTACGTGGAACATTATGCAATCTGAATATATTATTCCTACTACAGAATATTCAGCATGGTCTAACACGCAAAAATTAGATGCTACTGCAAATGCTAAAGCTATGAACATGTTATATTATGCATTAGATAAAAATTAGTTTAATAGAATAAGAATGTGTAAAATTGCTCATGAAATTTGGCGTACACTTAAAGTTACACATGAAGGAACTAACAAAGTCAAACAAAGTAAAATTTCTATACTCAAAAATCAGTTCCAAAATTTCAAAATGAAGCAAGATGAAACTATGAATGAAATGTACTCTAGGTTTCAAGACATATATCATTCTTTGATAGCATTAGGAGAAACGTACACAGATTTTGATATTGTTTCAAAAATCCTCAACTCACTAACGGATGAGTGAGAACGAAAAGTCTTAGCAATTGAAGAAGCTAACGATATTTCAACCATAAAACCAGAAGAGTTGATTGGAAATCTAATGTCTTATGAAGTTAATCTGCAGGCAAAACGAGTACAGGCTCAAGATAAGAAAAATATAGCATTCCAGGAAGAAAAAATGAATCAGATTCAGACGAAGAAAATACGGCGTTCATTGCTAAAAATTTCAAAAAGTTCTTGAAATTTAGAAACAACAACAAATTTAGAAACAACAAGAACAACTCCAGCAACAATAACAACATCAACAAACCATCATCATCTGCTCTAGAATGTTATGAATGTCACAAGAAAGGTCATATCAAGAAAGACTTTCCTGAGAAAAAGAAAGACAAGTATAAGCACAAAAAGGACAGATTCAAAAAGAAAGCTTTCTCTATCACATGGGACGATACAGAATCATCTTCATCATCAGAAAGTGAATCTGATAGTGATTCAGAACAAGCCAATATTTGCTTTATGGCCACAAAAGATGAAGTAAGTGATCTAACTTTTAATGATCATTTGGAAATAAATTCAGAATTACTTGACAAACTAAAAAGCAAAAATAGAAAGTACAAAGAAACTCTTGAAAAATTGAATAGAACTGAAATCGAAGTAGAAATGCTGAGAGATGAAAAGAAAATTTTAGAAGAAGAACTTCAAGTTATTCAAGAATCTTGTTCTAATATGACATCTCAACTTTCTCTGCTAAGTCAAGAGATAGAAACTCAAAAAGAAAAGAATGATGCTTTATTAATTAAAAATCATGACCTTAAATCAAATATCGAAATTTTAGAGTTAGATAACTCTAGCTTTAAAACGAAGTTAGAAGATATTACTAAAAATGTCTCTAATTTTAACAAAGGTAGAGAAAATCTTTCCAAAAATATAGAAAATTCTCAAACTGTTTCAAATAAAAGAGGACTAGGATATAAACAATCCTCTAAAAATATTCCAAAGAAAAATAATTTTTTATATAAAAGGAATAATAAAGTTGAAAAACTTAGTTCAAAAAATTCAAATTTTACTACATCAATTAAAATTTGGGTTCCTAAAACAAATAATTCTTCAATTAGAAATAAGTATATAATTTTTTTTATAAAAACTGTTCATAAAAACAAAGATTTTATTTTCAAAAGGAATTCTGAACCCTCGTGGGTTTGGCTTCCTAAAACCTAACTCTTAGGACCCAAAATAAAATGGTGGGTACCAATGTTAATTCTCTATTTTGCAGGTACCATCCAAAAAGAGAGCAAAATGGATACTAGACAGTGGTTGCTAAAAACACATAACAGGAAATAAAGGGATGCTAACAAACAGTAATTACTCAGATGGAGGTTCTGTCACATTTGGAGATAATTCCAAAGGATATGTCATCGGCAAAGGCGATGTGAGCAATAACGGTATATCTAATTCACCTCTTATTACAGATGCCTTATTAGTTAAAAAAAATATAAAGCATAATTTACTTAGTATCAGCCAATTATGTGACAAAAGATTCAATATTTTCCTTTTTTGAAAATAAGTGTAGCATTTTTGATCAAAATAAAAATCTTATTTTTGAAGGTTTTAGAGATAAAAATATCTATGTTTTAAATATGAATATAAATCATAATACAAATATGTGTTTAATAGCCAAAGAAAATGATCCTTGGTTATGGCACAAAAGATTTTGTCATATTAATTTCAAAACTATAAATAAATTATCTAAAAATAATTTAGTAAAAGGTTTACCAAAAATGAACTTTAAAGTAAACAATATTTGTGATGTTTGTCAATTAGGAAAATTGTCAAAATCATCCTTTAAATCAAAGAAAAATATTTCTACTTTACAACCACTAGAACTATTACATTTAGATCTCTTTGGTCCAACACAAATTCAATCTATAAATCATAGTAAATATGTGTTTATTATAGTAGATGATTTCTCAAGATATACTTGGACTATTTTCTTAAAAAATAAAAGTGATACTTTTGAAAATTTCAAGAATTTTGCAAAGAGAATTCAAAATCTCAAAAATTTAAAAATTAAGAATATTAGAAGTGATCATGGAGGTGAATTTGAAAATGAAGCATTTGAACATTTTTGTAATAAAAAAGGAATTTACCATAACTTTTTTTTTCCTAAAACACCACAACAAAATGGAGTTGTAGAAAGGAAAAATAGAACGTTACAAGAATGTGCAAGAACTTTATTAAATGGAAACACATTACCAAAACATTTCTGGGCAGAAGCTTTAGCAACTGCTTGCTATGTTCTAAATCGTATTTCAATCCGACCTTTAACAAAACATACTCCATATGAACTTTTTCATCAAAGAAAACCAAACATTTCATACTTTAAAACTTTTGGTTCAAAATGTTTTATCTTAAACATAAAAGATCAGCTTGGAAAATTCGATCCAAAATCCGATGAAGGAATCTTCGTAGGATATTCAGAACGAAGCAAAGCTTATCGAATTTTTAATAAAAGAACAAAAACAATCGAAGAAACACTTCATGTTTTATTCGACGAAAATTTCAAATTTAATAATTTTAAGGATGATGAAGATATACCTAAAACGGTCACAAATATGGTTACTCAAAATAATTTTGAAGAAGATGAAAACATTATTTATAACTTTGAAGAAAATGAAACATTGTTCATAATGAAAATGAATTAAGATCTCCTTCTAGGATTTTACGAGATCACCCTGTAGAAAATGTCATAGGAGAAATTGATTCACATGATAGAACTAGAAATCAACTTAATCAAAGGGGCCATGTAGCTTTTCTTTCTAAAATCGAACCTAAAAATGCAAAAGAAGCATCTACTGATGACTATTGGATTATAGCTATGCAAGAAGAACTAAACCAGTTCGAACGAAACGAAGTTTGGGAACTAGTTCCTAGACCAAGTGATCAAACAGTCATCGGTACTAAATGGATTTTCAAAAATAAAGCGGATGAACAAGGTAATATAACTAGGAATAAAGCTAGATTAGTTGCACAGGGATATAATCAAGAAGAAGGAATTGACTACGAAGAAACATTTGCTCTAGTTGCACGACTTGAAGCAATACGTATCTTACTGGCCTTTGCATGTTTTCATAATTTCAAACTTTATCAAATGGATGTTAAAACTGCTTTCTTAAATGGTTATATCAAAGAAAATGTTTTTGTTGAACAATCTCCATTATTCACACATGAAATCTTTCCAGACCATGTCTATAAACTTAAGAAAGCCTTATACGGTCTAAAACAAGCACCCCGTGCTTGGTATGAACGTCTTAAGAGCTATCTAATAGATTCTGGTTTTGAAATTGGGAAGGTTGATCAAACTCTTTTTATTAAAGGAACTAAAAAGGATATTTTAATTATTCAAATTTATGTAGATGATATTATTTTTGGCTCTACAAATGAAAAATTATGTTAGGAATTTTCAAAATTAATGACCAAAGAATTTGAAATGTCACATATGGGAGAATTATCTAATTTTCTTGGTTTACAGATTAAACAAATAGAAAATGGAATTTTTATTAATCAAGAAAAATATTGTAATAATCTAATTAAACGCTTTAATATGGAAAATACTTCTGCTAAATCAACTCCAATGAGTACAACAGTTCATCTCGATAGAGATGAAGATGGCAAAAGTGTTGACCAAAAATTATATCGAAGTATAATTGGATCATTACTTTATCTAACTGCTAGTAGACCTAACATAATGATGAGTGTTTGTTTATGTGCACGATTCCAAGCAAATCCTAAAGAATCACATATGCGAGCAGTAAAACACATATTGCGTTATCTTAGCAAAACCAAAGATTTTGGACTTTTTTAAGCGAAATACTGTCCTTTCGAGTTAGTTTCATATAGTGATGCCGACTTAAGAGGATGTCGAACGGATCAAAAAAGTACTAGTGGGACTTGTCACTTCATTGGACAATCCTTAGTCTCTTGGTTTAGTAAGTAACAAAATTGTGTTTCACTCTCAACTTGTGAGGCAGAATATATTTATGCTGCCTTAGCTTGTGCTCAAGTCATTTATATGCAACAAACACTTCAAGATTTTGGTGTTAATTTATCTAAATCAACAATCTTTTGTGATAATACTAGTGCTATAAACTTATCAAAAACTCCTGTCAATCACTCATGAACAAAACATATTGACATTCGTCATAATTTTCTTCGTGATAATATTGAAAAGGATTTAGTCAGACTGGAATTTGTATCCTCTGAAAATCAATTGGCAGACATATTTACAAAACCTTTAAATGAAAATATTTTTATAAAATTAAGAAGAGAATTAGGAATTGTATCCATTAAGGATTTATAATTTTCAAAAAAATAATAACAGTAGTTTAATTTGTTTTTTCAAGACTCGAACTCGGGATCTCTTACTAGAAAATCTAGTGCTTTACCACTACACTACTCTTTTCTTCACATCTATTTTTGGATTGCATTCTATTTTTATTCTTAATTCTTTACCTTATAATTTTTCAACCAATTTTTTCTCTTGTTATTATAATCCTAACCACCAATGATCTTTCTATTTATATGAAAGTTTACATATAAATATCTCTAATCCTTTTCTCTTTTTTGCATTCAATTAAAATAAAAACAGTTTCATTTCTCCTACCCAAAAATGTCTTCCCGGTATAATTTTGAATGCTCTGCTCTATCTTATTCTTCTCCTAGTTCAGGATCGGTGAATTTACCTACTCCAACACCGATTTATGAACCTGTACCAATTGTGCCTCCATCTACTCACACAGGTTATATACTCCGCCTTGTAAAAGAACAAGAAGATCTCTATTTTTTGGTTCACCATCTACCAAGGAAAAAATAGATGACATTCATCATTACCAAAAGGAATCTCTGGAATTACAACGCGAACTGTATTATGAACAAAAAGTTAATGCCAAGCGTTTAAGCTTTTTAGAACAAGTCGCATTGAAATTCTGTGGATCTTCATCCAAAAGCACAGTTCATCAATCATCTCCTGTTTGTTCTTCGTCCTGACGCAATGCTTGGGAACTATCACCACAGCGTCCACCAATATCTCCGAATTCATGGGAACGTGGCAATAGATGGTCACCACTCAGGCCACATCAAGAGAACACAAAAATAGAACCGGATGAATATCACATTCCAAGCTCTTCTTCCAAATCTATTTAAAAGTTTTCTTGATTATTTTTTGTAATCTTGTTTGATTATTTAACAATATATATATATATATATATATTCACTTTGTTCTTATATATTAACTTGTTATTAAAGCTACATTAAGTTTTCTCAGAATTCAGCTGGCTGAATATCTTAAAACAGACGGCTGAATATTATCCAGAAAATAAAAAAATTTCCAGATTAAGACGGCTGAATATTTTAAAACAGACGTCTGAATTAGTTCAAAAATGAATTATTTTCTTGCGGGAAGTAATTCAGACGGCTGTTTATAGTCATTCAGCAGGCTGAATTACTCCTGAAGCATTTTCTAAGCTAGGTCCTATAATTTTTTACTTCCAATATTACCCTTGCATTTCACCTACATATAAATTCATCTTTTCACCCTTCTACCCATTCACTTCAGAGCCCTAGCACAACTCTCTCATATTTTCACCTTTTACTCCACTTTTAACTCTCTAATGGCTCCTAGATCAAAACGAACAAGGGAATCCACCGTCGGTCCTTCCGAAGATCAGATTCGTCAATGGCTCTAGAATGATGTTGCAGTATCTTTGAAGGAGCTTTCATGAAGTTTCATGATTTCACGGCTTACCGGATTAGAGAATTAGCCGAGCAATTCAACTTCGATAATCTCATTGGGTATGCTCCCAATAATGTTAAAATTAATCATCTTTTGATCAAACTCTTTCTTGCAAATCTGAATTTAGACCACCATAATCCTCAAAATCGAAAAGATTGTGTTTGGTCTATAGTTTGTGGCACTAAAATTTTCTTGCCTTTACAAAGATTAGGAAATATTTAAAATTGTCCATTTCAAGGTGTTGATATAGATGATATTGAAGTTGATATGGATCATAGAGACGAAGTTTCACATCGTTTCTTGTCCGATCACCTTACCGATTTAAGTGCATTAAAGTCTAGCACCTTAAGACCACAAGCATGTATTATTCACCGTGCCTTCCTTCGCTCTCTACAACCTCAAACGGGAAGTTATGAAAAAGTCTATAAAAGAGATTTTCAAGCCCTTTATTCAATCTACTCCAACCAACAAGTAAATTGGGGTAAAATTATTTTAGATGGATTTCAAGACATCACAATCCGAAAAAAATATAAGACCATTCATTATGGTGCTTATATTATGCGTATCCTTCTCTACTTCGGCATTCCAATGCCGAACTCCGAGTTTTCAAGTATTAGTGAGTTAGGCGCAAAAACTTTAGGATTGATGGGTCTTCCTCACCAGCCTCCTTTACAACAAATCATTTCTTTTCAACAATGGTCTTACAATGTTCAACAAGGTATTCCTCAACCTCATGACACTAGTAT
Source organism: Allium fistulosum (assembly GCA_030737815.1). Classification (NCBI taxonomy): domain Eukaryota; kingdom Viridiplantae; phylum Streptophyta; class Magnoliopsida; order Asparagales; family Amaryllidaceae; genus Allium; species Allium fistulosum. The sequence goes on from CM060902.1 coordinate 305,303,428, forward strand.
TGCCTCTTCTTCGCATACTCAACATGAAGAAGTGGACGATGACTCAATTCAAGTTGTTGGCCCGGAAACCTCTTCAACGCAAGTAATCATCACTCTCTCCCGAAATCAATCCAAACTTCATCGGGACATTAAGAAGATGGAAAAGAAGACGGAAAAGAAATTCAACTCCATAAAAGGTTTTCTTAATAAAATATGGGATAAAATTTCTTGCTCCGGTTCTACATCCACCGAAGTTCACAACCCATCTCCATTTCAATGGTCATCTTCGAGTTCGGATTCCGATGATGATGAGCCTTCTCTCTCTACCCAGTTTTAATTATTTCTAGATTCCTACTTTTGTATCAAACTTCTATGATGTTCTATCTAGTTATTTATATGATGTTGTAATGAATATTGTTATTTCTCTTTAGTACTGACATCTCGAGTATATTTATATAATATAATCTCTATTTAACAAATGATTCTGCGCATGTAGTTTATCTTTCTTTTTGTCGATGACAAAGGGGGAGAAAAGTTAGTTAAATATTTGTGCATATTGATAGGGGGAGTAGTAATGCTAATGTAAGTTTTTATGTAAATATATTATTTATACTTATATAGTTGTCATCATCAAAAAGAGGGAGAATGTTGGAATCTCAATTTTATGTCGTTTTGATTGTTACAAACTATATAAATAAATATATGTGTGTACTAATCAATTATGCTGGAGATTCGTTACAGATTCGCATTCAGAAGTATTTTGGAGCTATAGTCCTTTGTCTAGAGTCTGTATATTATTTAGAAATATGTTAAAATCTCTCCTGAAATGATATATATATATATATATATGTGTGTGTGTGTGTGTGTATATATATTTAAACATATACACGCATGCACTACCTTGCTTAAATAGGCTGAAACAGCTGGTTGAATGACTTCATTCAGACGACTGATTGCTGAAACTATTTTAAAGTTTCATAATATTCAGCCGGCTGAATGAGATCATTCAGCCCTCTGAATGCTGAAACTATTTTATAGTTTCACAGTATTCAGCCGGCTAAATGACTTCATTTAGACGGCTGAATTAGGCCAAAAATAGCCTATTTCTTTGCTGTTTTCGATTTTTAAAATTCAAAAGGCTGAATAAATCCATTCAGCCGGCTGAATATGCTCAACGGCTATTTTTCATGAAAAGACACTTCTCTTCATCGAAGAGAAACATCTTCAAATCAACAGTTGCACCTATTTCTTTTCAACGTTATCTTTCATCAATGGTTGTAACTTTTTAATCTCTAAAAATCAGAATCCAACAAACATTTCACCGAAACTGATTTTAATATTCTTGAATTCTTATCTCTTATTCTCTATTTTCAAACTGCACTCAAACTGCTTACATTCTCTGATCGTTGATCACTCTATCTTCCACAATTCTCAAGCATATTACACTAATATCATAAAGGAGAATAATATAGGAAGATTGTACTTAATTAACTTATCAGTACTATTCAAAGAGCACACTACAGTCAGATACTTTTGTTATTTGTAAAGGAGTCCTATTCGGTTGCTCAGGCGGTAGAAGTCCTATTTGGTTGCTTAGGCGGTAGAAGTCCTGTTCGGTTGCTTAGGCGGTGTAAACCTATTCCTCTGGGTTAAGTGAGGGTTGCTAGTTTAAATCCAGAAGGAGTCTGGGACTGGACATAGAACGGGAGTTTGTACCAGTATAAAAATCTCTGGTGTCATTTACTTTACTACTTTAATTATTTACTTGCTTAATTATTATTCCGCAAAACTAGTTTATCCATATTACATGATCCTATAGCACAGTCACTTTCAAATCTGAGCTCTTTCATCAACTTCTGATGCCCTTGATAAGGAGGCGAACATGAGAAGGCAGCAATTTCATCAAAAGTGGACCAATGAGGATGATAAGAACACGGCTTTCTTTCATGCTCCCATCAAAGACAAGCAAACGAGGGAGCAGATCAACATTGTGTGGGATGGTTCTAGGCTTTTACTTTCGACTAAGGAGGAAATTGACCAGTACCTACTGTCTTACTTCTCTGATCACCTGGGAATGCAGCAAACTTTGAGGCTGATCTTGAGATTCTTAATCAACTAACATTGCCTTTGTTGAATCAGTTCCTCGGCTCCATGCTTGTTGCTCATGTAACTGATGACGAAATTTAAAGGCTCTATTTTCTATGAATGCTCAATCTTGCGGTGGCCCGGATAGTTCTAATGTCATGTTCTTTAAAAATAGTTGGGGTCTGGTCTATGCCGATTTTTACGCTGCTGTCCACAATTTTTTCTTTAAATTCAAACTATTGGGAGAAGTTAATTCAACAAACCTTGTTCTAATCCCTACTTTTACTCCTCCTATTAATGCTTCCTCCTTTAGGCCTATTTCTTGTTGTAACATCGTGTATAAATATATATCTAAGATTCTTTCTTCTAGACTGGTGTTGGTTCTTCCTTCGATCATTTCCGCGAATCAGTCTGCCTTCATTCCTCATAGAAACATTCTTGATAATGTAATGATGGCTCATGAGCTAATAAACGGGTATAGTAGAAGCCAGGTTTCTCCTAGAGCCATGTTGAAGCTTGACTTAAGCAAGGCGTATGATAGCATTCCGTGGACCACTATTGTTCGAATCATGTCGTTGATGGGATTTCCTAAGATTTTTGTAGCCTGATTGTACATTTGCTTGTCCACTGCTACATTCTGTCTCAACTACAATGGGACATCCACGGGATACTTCAAAGTTAGGCAGGGTTTGCATCAGGGTGACCCTATCTCATCATATATATTTATTATTGTGGAAATTAGCCACAAGGGCCTCTTTAGCTAGTGCAATTAGTTTCTAGGACGCACAATTGAAATAATTACTTTTAAGGACAAAATGCAAAATAATTAGTTTTTAAGGCCTAAAAACCTATGAAATTATGTCCTTGAAAGTAATTGGACCGCTGACTTTATCCTTAAAAGTAATTTTTCGGCCGACTTTGGCCTTGAAATTAATTTCTGTGGATGTGTGTCCTAGAAACTAATTGGACTGCAAAGTTTGTCCTTCTAGTGAAATGCCCCTTTATTATTATTATGGAAGCCCTTACAAGCTTGCTAAGAAATAAATTTAAGGAAAAGAGTATTCAATTCCACCCCAAATGCAAGGATTTTAAGAAATCTTCTCTCTTTTTTGCGGATGTATAATGATATTTACGAAGCCTTATGAGTGGTCTTTATCCAGTATTTTTGAAGTATTGAAAGTTTTCTACATGGCAACTGGGCTAAAACTGAACACCTCCAAATCCCATATTCTCATTTTAGGTCTTGACCTCTCTTTAAGTAATGATTTGGTGAGAATGTCGGGCCTTCAGCCTATGTCTACTGACATGAAATATTTAGGGCTACCTCTTTGCACTGCTATGGTTTCCAAGGCTGATTGTTTGCCTTTGTATGTTAAGATCACCAGCAAATTGACTGCTTGGCCAACAAGATTACTTTCCCAGGCTGGTAGGCTGGTGCTTATTAAATTAGTGTGTCATTCTATGATGGTCTACTGGGCTAGGACTTACATTCTTCCCAATAAGCTGCTACGTATGATCAGGGGAGCTTTGATCGGATTTTTCTGGGCGGGGACTATATATGCTAGAAAGTTAATTAATTCCCACTTCCTTTTCCAGACTTGAGAGACCACGTAATAGGGGTGGCCTTGGCATCATCAATTTGCATGCTTGGAACAAAACTGCTATTAGTACCTATGTCAATGCAATTTTGTTGAGGAAGGGTAGCCTGTGGGTGGAGTGGACTTGGAAGTATCATATTCAAAAGAAAGACTTCTGGTCAATGGAAATCAAACAGGGAAGCAGTTGGATTTGGCGCAGCATTCTTGGTCTTCGTGGAGCTTTTCTCCCTCATATAAAATATTCTATTACCTCTTCTAGTCAGCTCAATTTCTGGTGTGATCCTTGGGCTGATTATGGCCTTATATTATCAAGACAGATGTCACAATAGGACATTCATCAAACCATGATTGGACTTAATGCAAGAGCGGTAGACTATATTCATCATGGCAGGATGCATCCCCCATTCCAGCAACAGAGGGTCAATGCCCTATGGAACAGATTATCTAATCTCCAAGTTCAAATCAGCCAGTGTGAAACCCTATATTGGAATGGTAGATCCCATAGCATTGGCGTTGTGTATTTGCTCCTCCATAAGATTTATGATATGCCAGTTTATACTTGGAGCAAGGTTGTTTGGACAAATCACTCACCAAGCAAGGACAACTTAATGTTATGGAAGACAATCAATGATGCACTAATGACCGAGGGTAAGCTTCTTTCTTTTGGTATGACTGTGGACCCATTGTGTGTGTTTTGCAGTTTGACCCCTGAACACGTTGATCATCTCTTTTTTAACTGTGATTTTCTGAAATGTATGTGGATCACACTAATGCAAAAATCTGGTGTGAATGGTATCTCTAGCGTGAAGATTGCAGACTGGCATATCCTTCGAAAGGCAAGTAGGTGGTGGGAGAAACAATGGGATATTGTATTTTTTGTTGTTAAGAAATATTTGTACATTGTGTGGGAAGAGAGAAACATGCGTGTTTTTCATGATAAGAGCATTTCTTCTGTGCTCCTATGGAATAAGCTGATGGTTTCAATTAGTTCTGGTTTAAGGGGAAGCTTGCATAGCTTCTCGGCTCACCAGACTGGTCATTGGTCCTAGCCCTGGGTCTGTGGATGGTGGCTGGGTCTGTTCGACAATGGTGTCTCGTGGTTGAGTAGTGGTTATTCCTGGTAATGGGTTTGGCTGTCCTATGATTCTGCTACTGTTTACGTGCATGTGCATGTTTCCTTTGGTAGTTTTACTTTGTTATGCATGTGCATGTTTTGCTTGTGCATGTGCTGTTTGATTTGTTTTGTTGAGTTCGTGCATGTGCACCTGTGTATCTGGGGTCACTTAGGTGATTTCTTGTTCTCAATGCCCTTCATGTTTGCATGTATGGTAACTGCTTGTTTGCGGTTGTTGTTCATGTGTCCCGAGCTTGTTTACTCGTTGTGCATGTGCATGTTTGCATTGTTTTTTAGCTCTCTTGCCTTTTCTTTTCTTTCTTTCTTTGGGCATAAAGCTTGTGTTATGTCTTTTTAATTGTTTAGTCGCAATAAAATCTGGTAGAGGACCAGTCAACCTCGCTAGCTTTGCTAAAAAAAATCTTTTTAATAAATGTTTTATTTAAAGTTAATCAACTTGTTTTAACTTCAATTAATCTTTCCTCTAATGATGTTTATAATTAATAAAACATTTTTAAAAATGATATTTAATTACTTATTGTTTGTACCAAAATTGGGCACAACACTCTTCGGATGTGTTTGAAGAGATAAAATGAAGAAAATAAATGTAAAATGAAGCAGATCTAACAAACACACCAATAAACAAATAAGAAAATGCATAGAAACACACAGATTTAGAGTGGTTCGGCGAATTGCCTACGTCCACTATGAAATAACTGATGTTTATTGAACTTTACTCGTTGATTACAAAAGATTACAATAGTATAACTGAAGTTTGCTAATGATTTCGACAGAATATCAGCGTAGAGAGGCCAAAAGTCCATTTTTTATAGGTCTAGAGTCACTATTTATAGGCGTAGGCAGCAAATATCTCGCTCAAATCTCAGAAGACCTCTTCTCCCACGTGGGTAGGCCCACGCGATCGATCCCATGCTGTTCGCACTCGATTCGTGATCGATACGAACCAAATTCGCATCGATCGAGATTTTTTTCGATCGAGTCGAGATCGATCATGAACATTCCCAAGGTGGTACGCAAGCTCCTATGAAAATTTGGTGGTGTTTGGACTTGTAGATTTTGACTTATGCTCGATGCAAGTTAGGGAAAACAGCTACAATTCGTATCCATCAATGTGAATAGTGAAGCGATGCGAACATAAGCGATGCGAACAGGATCGATGCAAATAGGATCGATGTGAAGAAGATCGATGCGAACAGGATCGATGCGAATTTGACAGCCTTCAACAAATTCAAACTTGCATCGATCATATCTTGAGCATACGAACTCCGATTGACTTGAAATTTGGAACGTTGGCTTTCATAGCTTTGCTTATCGTGTCATATCAATTTAGCTTGATCTGGACTTGGGAAAAATTTACCAGTATCCATAGTGAACATATGTATAACCGATCTCCAAGACGAACTGTCATTAGTTTCTAGTCAAGTTCTTGGTGTTAAGGCCTTGCCAAAAGGCGGGATAACATTTGCTCCCCAAAGTACATCTTGTGTGAACATGACGTGCTTTGAAAACCTGCATCCTTCATTTTGAAAAAGTTCTATCTGATTCGCTGAGTAGTTGCTATCTTTTCGTCAAAAGATGTAACCTTTGATTGAAACGACAGTGATGTAGATGTCGAACTGTTGATTGTCAATGATCATGCCGTGTTTTGTTGTAACTGAGTGTTGAGCGCTAGCGATTTGTTGTTCATTGTTGTAATTGTCACTTGGTGAGCATCCAACTCCTGTAAATTTTTAAAATTGAATATTAGTTCGTCATACGCGTACGTATGTTAACCTGACTCCCGTTAACGTTTGCACGTTCACGAGTTGTCGTCAAGTTCTTTAGTGTTTGTGTGGATTGAGTCTCGTACCGATCCTCTCCTGGATCGAAGTGAAATTCGAGTTGTAACAACGTTCGATTGTTGTTTTAAGTCCTTCCTTTGTATTGATCCTCTCCTGGATCGATCTGAGATGTTGGAATGTATGCTTCGTATCAATGGATACGTAATATTGGGTCTCGGATTGATGGATACATGAGTAATGCTTTGTGTCGACGGAGTTGAACGATCTAGACATAATCATGAAGTGATGCTTCACAGAGGATATGCCATTTCTCATTCCTTTATTCAAGAAGAATCCACGATTATGGATAATCTTTGATAGGAGTCATCCATGACTCCTTTTCTAGATCCATCTCTAAGATCTAGTTGATCTTCATATGTCAATGCTTGGAATAATAAGTATTTCAACTGGGACAAAGTATTTTTGTCGCGCATCCCCAGAACTGCCTAGCTTGGCCAGTGACTTGGCTTTTTCATTTTGTTCTCCAAGGATGTGTGTAATGGTGTAATAGTCGAAGTCGGCTAGTAGCTTTTGGACCCAGCTAGGATAAGGAGCAAGATGTTGCCCCCTAGTCGAATAATCTTCCTTGACTCAGTATACTACTAACCAGTAATCACATAAGATATGTAAAGTTTCCACTCCTAGTTTTCTTGCAAGTTTGAGCGCCAAGGCTTCAACTTAGCTTCATTATTTGTTGCAGGGAAGTTGAGTTTGAAGGCGTAGCAGATCGGTCGTTCCTCAATAGTCATTAACGCAACTTCAACGTTAAAAAGCCGATCATTGGAATTTCCATCTATGTACGTTCTCCATCGGTTGGACGGTTCTCCACTGTTCTTCGGATAATCGTCTGATGTAGTGAATTCAGATATGAAGTATGCTAATGTTTGACCATGGATAGCTCTATGAGGGAGATAAGTGATATCAAATTGGCTTAGCTCGATATTCCATTTGAGTAACCTTCCAGACATCTACGGTTGCTATTCGACCTATCGTAACGGCTGGTCGATACAGACATCAACGGGGTGAGCTTGTCAATAGCTAGTTTTCATCATATACTGGTCTTTGGATTCGCTTCTCTTCACATAGCAATGCGATGCTTATGGCGTGTGTTGACACGACTTAATTGATGTATAAATCTTCGCGATCCAAAGGTTTGGGTAAAATGGGAGGTCTCTTTAAGCAATCTATCAGAGCTGGAATTGCATCAACGCAGTTGTTAGTTCATTCAAAAGTTCTCTTCCCTCTCTTGGTCAGGTTGAAGGAGAGAATTCACTTGGAGATGGTCCTAGAGTTGAATCAACTTAGGACGGTAATCTTCCGACTTGGGCTCCGTACTTGCTTGGTTGTCTTCGGCACATGGGTGTCTCTGATTGTCGGAATTTTCTGGAAATTAGCCTTGATTCCACGGGAATTGACGATGAAAACAAAGAATCTTTCTGATGTAATGGTGGAAGAGCATTTCAAAGGATCGAGTTTCATCCTACAGTTGTTGGAGAGCGTTGAATATCTTTGCCAAGTCATCGATGTGGTCATTTAATGGTCATGATCTCACGAGCATATTAACCACATATACTTTCATCGATCGACCGATATGATTTTTGAATAATCTGTTAATTGTCCTTTGGTAAGTAGCATAAGCGTTCTCAAGTTTGAATCCAGGGATTTCAGCATAGCACTATAGGCCCAGGTCAATAATGAAACATTTGTATTCGTGGTATGGGACATGCTTCAGTATCCGATTACATCTGGAGTTTGCATCCATGGATGTGAGTAATTCATGTCTGATGGTCAGGTCCATCAGTTGGTTGATCATCGAAAGTGGAAAGCCGTGCTTTGTCATACACCATGCAAATCTGAGTAGTTGATGTATGTCCTCCACTCTCTGTTCATTTTTCTTATAAGTAAAGGATTGGATACTCATTTTGGTTGGAGGGCATAATGGATAAACCCACTGGTTTTGAGGAGATTCGCCTCCTCTTTAAGTGCAACATATCTCTCCGGATCCACATCGCATCGTTTTTTTTCACCAAGACATGCCTCGGGTCGACATTTAATGCAGGGTTCTTTATGGCTGGCGAGAGTCTACACACACCCACACAGATATATATATATATATATATATATATATATATATATATATATATATATATATGAGATCGAGTTCAAGCAAACACGTCAAGATTCACCTGAAGTAAAACAGTTGACTCTTTCATCATCATTGCGCAGAGTTGTGATTTGATCTATAACACTCGTGATGGGTTGTAGAGGCTTCATGTGTTTATTTGCAATGGTAAATGATCAAGCTTATAAGGACATTGAATCAAAGGATTAGTAGAACTTAGCCGTGTACTGCATGTTGTTACATAGCTGGCTCCAGCTTTAAGATTGAATTTACTTGTGTTTCTGAATGATGCGCTTTTCATTCAATGTACTCACGATCCATTGCTCATTGTAAGGGTCGAAATGATGATCAGTTGCCCATGAGTTTGGGTATTGATCCGATGATTCTATCTCTAGGCATCCTTTCGGTCACAACCTAGAGTTGTTATGAATATCAGGCATAGGTCATAGGTTCAAATTGTCATAGTTAACTCTCGGATAATAACTCTTTTGCTCCCAGTCTCAGGTTGGCGGATGCATTACGCGGACGGTCTAGTCTCGTCCTAGCTGTGTTTATATTATAGTCCAAGCTTTAAGAACTAGAGTTGATTGATGAATGGTTGAATCACATTAATCTTATCTTCTTGCTTGTGCCCCCAAGTCTATGGAATATCTTGATAAGTATTAGGGTAGATAATGTCCGCTTCAATTTTGTATTCTATCCCGTTGAACCATGGGATCGAGTTAACCGATGGAAGGCTGAGTCGTGCTTATCCTGCATTATGTTCTAGTTCCTTCCTCTAGGCGGAATACATTGTTGCTTTGCCGACATTCGGACATGAGCTAGGTTCTGGACGGTCAATGACATTCACTTCGCTGTTTATGTCACCATACTCTGGCCAAAAACTGAAGAGTGAATCGTCCAGTCAGATCCAATGCAGGATTGATGCTTCCCTTGTCGAATCCAGGGTAAGAATTGGTGCGTGGACATTTAGGTTGCACTTGTTGTGAATTGCTCGTTTAGTCGGATCATGTTATGAGTCAAAGAATGAATGGTCGCATTGCATTCTTTTGGAGTTGGGCGATCAACCATGTCCATTTCGATTTATGTTCTCCCGTCAGATCTAGGGATAAAGTCAGCTCAAATGTAGTCATGTCATGCTCATTTTGTCTCATGCTCTTCCTGACGGATCGAAGGAAGGCGACGGAGGACAAGTGCTCAAGTCACACTCAGTTGTGGTTTATTCTTCTATCCATGCTCTGTTGGTCAAAGGTATTCGATGGACCTTCGGGACACATTGATTTGTAGTCGAAGAGGATCGATATTGACCTCCGATTCAACGGCACGATGTAGAATGCTCGGACCTCATTTCAAGTCGATCCATGGTATGATATGAAAGGTGCAGATCGATATTTCCCGTTGATCCGGCTGTATGATATAATTGGTTGCCCAGAACTTCGGGCATTATTCTGATTGGTTAGCATTAGGGTCTCCTTGTAGTCGTTGCCTTAAGTTGTATAGGACGCTATGCTGGAGATGTAGCGAGTCACCTTTCTCTTCTTTCGGTGATTTGTACTTCTTCCCCCAGTCTTGGGTTAGCAGAGTTAGTTCGTGGATGGTCTAATTGCACCTATAGTGAGTTTATACTCCTCATGTCGAGTTTAGGTTAGAGTTGGTGAATGAATGGTCGAATCACATTCATTTGTTTGTCTATTCTTGTAGCCACACTTTGGGGATCAGAGTCAGTTGAAGGGCCATTCATCACACCTATTTGATGTTTATACCCATGTCCACACTCTGGGGACTAAGATTTTTTTTGTAGAAAATGGTCGGAGCGCATTTTCCTCGATTAATTTCTCTGGCCCCAATCAAGGGCAAAAGTCGAAGTGTGGTCGGTCAAATTACAACAAATTTAATTTGATGCTTCTCCCACTGAACTATAGGAAGGAATTGATTGGCGGATGGTTGGGTCACATCCGTCCATATTGCGCGCACAATCCGTCAGATCACAAGCGAGAGTTAGCGGATGAACGGTAATGCCACGTTCATTTGCAGTTGTATGGTAGTAATATCAATTCAGAATAGGACATCCAACTAGGTCCGTTTTGCAAATCAGCATCTCCCTGTCGAATCAAGGAAGAAAATTCATCTTGTAGGGTTGGAGTGCATCCCTATAAATTTATATGAGTCCCATGCTGAGGACAAGAGTTAATGCATGGATGGTCGTGTCATGCCCGCTTAGTGCTGGATGGTCGGATCGCATCCGATTTTGTGTGATAAGTGTGCCCCCAAGTGAGGGTGAGTTGGAAAGCGGATGGTTGAACCACATCCACTTTTTATACTACAGGACTTGCTAAGGAATCAGAGTTGATAGATGGACAGTCGAGTCGCATCCCTTCTGGTATTTATATTCCAATCCTAGCTTTAAGGACTGGAGTTGGTTGATGGGTGGTCTGTTACACCCATTTGGTCTTTATACTCCAGTCTGTGCTCTCGGGACAAGAGTTAGTTGATGGGTGGTCAGTCGCACCTAGTTAGTGTTTATACTCCAGTCTGCACTCTAGGGACATAGAGTTAGTTAATATTTATAATCCAGTTCGCACTCTGGGAATCTGGAGTTAGTTGATGTTTATACTCCAGTTCGCACTCTGGGAATCTGGATTTGGTTCTCTGGGAATCTGGATTTGGTTGATGTTTATACTCCAGTTCGCACTCTGGGAATTTGGAGTTGGTTGATGTTTATACTCCAGTTCGCACTCTGGGAATCTGGATTTGGTTGATGTTTATACTCATGTTCGCACTCTGGGAATCTGGAGTTGGTTGATGTTTATACTCTAGTTCGCACTTTGGAAATTTAGAGTTGGTTGATGTTTATACTCCAGTTCGCACTCTGGGAATCTGGAGTTGGTTGATGTTTATACTCCAGTTCGCACTCTGGGAATCTGGAGTTGGTTGATTTTTATACTCCATTTCGCACTCTGAGAATCTGGAGTTAGTTGATGGGTGGTCAGTCACACCCATTTGGCGTTTACACTCCGGCCCACGCTCTCGGGACCATAGTTAGTTGATGGGCGGTCAGTCACACCCATTTATGTTTACACTCCAGTCTGCTCTCTGGGGACTTAGAGTTATTTAATGTTTGTACTCCAGTTCGCACTCTGGGAATCCAGAGTTAGTTGATGGGTAGTCAGTCACACCCATTTAAGTGTTTATACTCCAGTCCGCGCTCTGAGGACTTAGAGTTATTTAATGTTTATACTCCAGTTTGTGCTCTGGGAATCTGGAGTTGGTTGACAGATGGTCAGTCACATATGTTTAGGAATTTGGATCCCGTTCGCACTCTAGGAACATGAGGTCGATTAAGGTTGTGGATGGTCGGATCACATCCACCTTGATTTGGCAAGTGAAGTCCTAGATGGACGGGTCCATCCCCCTCGAGTTTGGATTTGGAATTTTGTACTCCATCTCGCACTCTGGGAATCTGGAGTTTGTTCGAGATTGTCGTGTTTCAATCCCTTCTGATTTAAGTGTGTCGGCCCCTGATCTAGCGTTTCACTTAATAAGTGATTGGTCGGATCTCGATCACTTTCCACTTATCCGCCCTCAACGAAGGATAAGATTTAGTTGATGGACGGTCAAATCACGTCCATGTTAGCTTGGATTCCACTTTTTCTAAGCCTAAGGAGTAAGATTAGTGTTTTGGCAAGCTTTGAGCTCGAGCAGAGGAGAGGATGGTCGAACTACATCCACTTTGAGCTGTGTATTTTCCCTTAAGTCAGGGGCAAGAGTTGGAGAGCAGATGTTCGAGTCACGTCCACTTTATGCTTGGCACTCTTCCGGTCGAGTTGAGGAAGAGAGTCGAAATGATGGCTCATGATGGTTTGCGAGTGGGCAGTTAGTCGTTGATGACTTTAAGTTGAGGCTTGGGCCCTGACGAAGTTGGTTTAAGGCATGATTGTTTTTGTTGAATCACAGACGCAAGCTGGAGAGTGAATGGCCAAATCATATCTACTTTAAACATATGTTCTCAAATTACCCCAAGTTCTAATGTAGGATTGGATGCATAGACGGTCATGTCACATCCACCCTTGGTGTGATTCCAATTTTACCAAGCATCAGAAAAAGCATAAGTATTTTGGCGAGCTTAAAGTACGAGATGAAGAGTACATTGTTGGGACGTATCACTCCAAGTCTTTCCCAGATCTCCAATTAAATTGCATAGGCGGATGAGTGGATGGTCGGTTGCATCCACTTTGTACTAGAGTCCTGACCTTGTCGGTCTCTTCTGCTTTAATGCTCTGCTCCCAAGCCAGGGGCATATAGTAGCCTATCAGTGGTTGAATCAGGCTCGTCATAATGATACCTCAATGACTTGATCATAGTCCGTTGAGGTTGTTTGGCACCGAACCTTGAGTACTCGGTTACCTACACCATTTGCAAGCAGTTTAATTCAAGTCGGTCATACTTCGCAACGTAAATGAAATTGAATTAGAAATAATTCAAAAGAGATTAGATCAAATCTCATTGATAAGTGAGGCAGCATCGTATGCTCGCTATTGCACTTCAGTCCAGCCCTTCTCAGTTGGAAGTCGAATGCAAGTGGTTCATTTTGATCAAAGTTCTTGATCGATAGGGGTTGGGGGTTCCCTGCCCTTTGCTTTATTGGGCTTGCACATATTGTGAGAGCTATCCTTTCTGGAGAAGCCTTATGGCGCTGGCGTCCATGGTAGCCATCTAAAGAAGAGGATTTTTTCGATCTAGATTATGGAGTAGGTTTCCTCCTTATCTCGCCATGTTGATCCTTTATCTAGTTCATCAACTCAATATTGGATGCGGTATGTTGGTGTAGTTGCTGGCGGCTATCCACCAATTCTCTTATCAAAGTCTGGAAATAAGCTCTTGTGGACTTTGATCATTTCATTAGCGGTCAGCTTCTTTATTTCCTTTTAGCGATATGAGAAATAGAACTGGTATGTCTGACAGTGATTGACGGTCTTCTTTGAAGAATGAGGGAAGACATCTGTGTTTGATGGCATTCATCACTCTTGGTGGAATCCATGCGCCATTCTCACTTCATGAGGTAGTGTCGAGGGTTGTATTTCCAAAGTACACTGACGTAGTCAGCATGTTGAATTTTTGCTGGAAAATCTGCATGTAGGATGGTTTCAATGAATAGGCCTCGACTGGGAAAGGTTCTCCAATCGTCATTATGATCGGGTCCATTTTATGGCTACAGGGTCTTCTAACACTGGTGAATGATGTATGCACGATTGCCCAACGTTCGAGTGGTTTGGTGATGTCGATTGGATGGTGAGTTGGTTAAGATGGGCTCATAAATTGGTGATCATTTCTAATTCACCCCGGTAGGAGGCCCATATTAGGTAGTAAGGAAGTCCTCTTAAGGTTGTATGTCATGCTTCTAGTCATATGGACATGGTATGATTAAGATGCGGGCCTTTTAAGATGGTTCAATGGTGACCAGCTATGCTTTGAGTTGGTAGAGTAGACAGTGTAGGGTAGTCGTCATATTAGCCATCATACCATAGTCGTCAATTCAGGAGTTTAAAAACTGGTCAATTGGGGGAAGTTGCAGTCCACATCAGCAGCATGATATATTAACCAACTCTAGTCCTTGGCGTATTAGCTAGGTTCTCCAGCCTCTGGGAGCACCGGTTGAGTAGCATTTCTTTACCCATTCCGTGATTGCAATTCAGCATTTGTTGCTGTGATCCTCTATGTCTTGTTCAGTCATGGAACAATCAGAAGCATGGATGGAATGTTCCTTCACTAAAGCGGTGATTGAATTCACTATGCGAGTGCTCTTTTTAGGCAATTTGGGTCATACCCGAAAATATTGTTTTTTGAAATTTCGTATCGTTCTCAGCAACGTTTGAACGATACAAATGTAGGTGAAATTGAACGATCCGAAAAGTGGACACTTGGATTGATACGAAAGGCACACGGTTGGATCGATATGAATTGGACGCAGCTGGATCGATACGAAGTGTATTCGAGTATCGATACGAAATGCACATGGCTGGATCGATACGAAGTGGTATCTAAGGATCGATATGAAATGAACACGGCTGGATCGATACGAAGTGTATTCGAGCGTCGATACGAAATGCACACCGCTGGATCGATACGAAGTTGATTGATACGAAAACCAATCGATATGAAAAGTGATCGATACGAATAGTGATCGATACAAATAGTGATCGACACGAAAGTTGATCGATACGAATAGTGATCAATAAGAAAGTCGATCGATATGAAAGTCGATCGATACAAAAAGTGATCGATATGAAAAGTGATCGATACGAAAGTTGATCGATACGAATAGTGATCGATACGAAAGTTGATCGATACGAATATTGACCGATACGAAAAGTGATCGATACGAAAAGTGATCGATACAAATATTGATCGATACGAATAGTGATCGATATGAATAGTGATCGATACGAAATTCGATTGATACGAAAACTGATCGATACGAAATTCGATCGGTAGGAAAATTGACCGATACGAAAAGTGATCGATACGAAAGTTGATCGATACGAAAGTTGATCGATACGAATAGTGATCGATACGAAAGTCAATCGATACGAATGTTGATCGATACGAAAACTAATCGATACGAATAGTGATCAATATGAAAGTCGATCGATACGAAAGTCGATCGATACGAAAAGTGATCGATACGAAAAGTGATCGATATGAATAGTGATCGATACGAAATTCGATCGATACGAAAACTGATCGATACGAAATTTGATTGATACAAAAATTGACCGATACGAAATTCGATCGATACGAAAAATGATCGCTACGAAGTTCGATCGCTACGAAGTTCGATCGATACGAATGTTGACATATTTTCTAGGTGTGAAAACATGGATACGAAAATCTTCATAATTTATGGATACGAAAATCTTCATATTTTCTGGATACGAAAAAATCTTGATGAGTGTAGTTCCTCTTAGATTTGGAGCAATCTGAATAGAATAGAAGGAACCACTTGACGATAGGTCTGGATCTCCTCCTTAGATTTTTGCAATCCAAGGATGATAGTAGATCCACGGAGCAGGAGAAAAGCTGGGTTCTCTCAGTGAAAGCACCAAAGTGTTTGTACCAAAATTGGGCACAACAGTCTTCGGATATGTTTGAAGAGATAAAATGAATAAAATAAATGTAAAATGAAGCAGACCTAACAAACACACCAAAAAACAGATAAGAAAATGCACAAAAACACACAGATTTAGAGTGGTTCGGCGAATTGCCTACGTCCACTATGAAATGATCGATGTTTATTGAACTTTACTTGCTGATTACAAAAGATTACAACAGTATAGCTGAAGTTTGATAATGATTTTGGCAGAATATCAGCGTAGAGAGGCCAAAAGTCCATTTTCTGTAGGTCTAGGGTCACTATTTATAGGCGTAGGCAGCAAATATCTCGCTCAAATCTTGGAATACCTCTTCTCCCATGTGAGTGGGCCCACGCGATCGATCCCATGCTGTTCGCACTCGATCCGTGATCGATACAAACCAAATTCGCATCGATCGAGATTTTTTCCGATCGAGTCGAGATCGATCACGAACATTCCCAAGGTGGTACGCAAGCTCCTGTGAAAATTTGGTGGCGTTTGGACTTGTAGATTTTGAGTTATGATCAATGCAAGTTAGGGAAAACAGCTACAATTTGTATCCATCAATGTGAATAGTGAAGTGATGCGAACAGAAGCGATGCGAACATGATCGATGCGAACAGGATCGATGCGAATTTGACAGCCTTCAAAAATTCAAACTTGCATCGATCATATCTTGAGCGTACGAACTCCGATTGACTTGAAATTTGGAACGTTGGCTTTCATAGCTTTGCTTGTCGTGTCATATCAATTTTAGCTCGATCCGGACTCGAGCAAAATTTACCAATATCCATAGTGAACCTATGTATAACCGATCTCCAAGACGAACTGTCATTGGTTTCTAGTCAAGTTCTTGGTGTTACGGCCTTGCCAAAAGGCGGGATAACATTTAGTAATTAATTTAATTAATTATATCTAAATATTACTGATTAATTGAATTAATGATGTTTTAAATGTGATTTACCCTTATCAATTAAAGGCGTTTGAAGTTAATTTATCAAATTAATTAATGAAATTTCAAAGTGAATTTATCAAAGTAACAAGGATGTTTTGACTTTGTTATTCATTTTAATTAATAATAATAAATTATTTATTTAATTAATTTTACTAATTATATTTAATTTTTAATTAAATTAAATGTTTTTAAAGGTGATTAACTTCTTTTGCCTATTGAAGTCAATCAATCAACAGAATTAATGAAGTTTTAAAGTTAATTAATCAATATAATAAGGATGGTTTAAGTTATTAAATCTTTTTTATAATGTTGTTTAAAGTTACTCTTTTGACAAAGTGTTTTAAAGCTAATACTTGTAATGTTAGGCCAAGCTTGAATTCGAGTTTTAAAAGAAAGGTTTGATTCGTTTATGGAAATGAATTAATTTCCATAAAGCGATTCACTTATATTGAAATGATTTATTTGTATAATTAGCACTAAACATCGAAGAAGTAGACTTGTTGCCATTTTGAAAGTTAAGAATAATCATGAGACATGACTTTGAGGTAACACTACCTTGACTTGTCCGGTATTATTGTTAACCAAGAAATAGTACAAGTTTGAATTCGATGAGTGGTAGTAAGTATACAAGATTTAATTTCTGTATATGATCATTTTATATCCTCGATAGTTGGTTTCTCGGCTATCGGTTAATTTAGCTTCTTTATTATCGTCATTCTAAGATGATTTATTGCTCCGTTGAGCATTGTTATCCTTTATCAGAGCTGGCTAAACCCAAAGCGCGAGGGTAAGCCAAGCTATGTGGGGTTGCTCCCATTAAAAGAGTATTTTAACATCTCATCTAGTTTGGATTCAGTTGTGCACTTAGATATGAAAATATTTGGATTCTCGGTAAGGTTTGGTGAAGTCCGAGTTGGTATTGTCCGAGAAGTGTCATGGAGTATATAAGCTTCTTAGAAGTATATTGCTAGAGGTATATTTCAAGGTGGTCACCTTCCTAGTCATTTGTTGGAAATTTTCCTTTCCTTATTTGATTCGAACCTTCAAATTGTTTTTTTTGTAATTTCAAACGAGAAGAGTCAACCACTCTTCACGATGTTTAATTATAGGTTTTGTCCATTCTATCAAGTTTGGACTATTATCCTATTTTATCCAGTTTGTATTTTGTTCAGACTATTTCCATTTTTTCAAGTCTGGATCTTTATACTATATTTTCCTATCATCTATGTTTGGATTTGTTTCCTATTGTTCTTTTCCATTCTTTTGTTTGGTTGTTTTTTATGTGGGAGAAAACCAGTTCCGTTTTAGCGGCGTGGTCCTACACATTAGTTAAATACATTTCCTTTTGTTTCAGAGTTTACTCATGCCAGACATTTTGTCTGACCCAAGTTGTTTACTTTCCCTAAAACTCTCAGGTACTCAATTATATTTGAGTAGTTCAAGAGTAGCAGGTTTTCTTTGGAGCTCTTTAAAGACGATGATCGAGCAGGCAACACCTTAGTTATCTAGTTTTTTATTTCTGATGTATGATTATATTAGTATATTTGGTATCTGAAAAATGTAAAGTCGGAATGTATAGCTACAAACCTATTAGATGTAGTACTTTTGTTTAACTCTAATAGCTCCATGTAAGGAGTAACCTTTTGTACTATATCATTTTGTATTATATGTAACCATTCCATTTTGAGATTTTTCTACTCTGCTCTTTCTGTTCTTTATTTTACCCCAAGACAACTTATCTTTCGGATGCTTGGGCAATGGCATACAAATACTGAGGATGTATTAAGTGTCGTTCCCAGGGATCAGATAGGTAGGTCGTCACAGCCAAGTTACATAGTATATAGTGTAGGATATTGTATAGGTGTTGAGTCGAAGACTGTATAGTATAGAGATTCAAGAGATAGACATGAAGAATCATGAGCATAAAGACCAAGATATGAAGATCTCAAGACTATAATATAGTGTATAGTTGTGTAGTTAATGCCCCACTATTATCCCGCTATAACCCCGCAATATCTCATACCGGATTTCTACCGCTACGATTTTTCCATATAGCCCCAAAATATAGCCTTTCCGCTTTAAGCCCCGCTATTTCTGCTATATCCCGTTATTCCCGCTATATTCCGCTATTTCCGCTATATCTTCTTTAATAAAATGAATTGAAAAATTGCATTTATACATTATAAAAATTTCGAGTTAGCGAAGCTATAACCATTTTTAGGTTAATCGTTTAATCCAAGGTAAGAAACTCTTACTTATATTATATTATTGGATGATGATATGATGTTTAAAATAGATGTTTAATATGCTTTGATCATCAAGTTTGATTGTTTACTATTTTTTTTAATTGTATTAACAAGTCACGTTTAATACACGTCGAGAATCACAAAGTAAATCACTTTCCTTTTATCAATGAAATGGTGTTACGTGATGTTTAAACCTCTTTAAACAAATGGTTTAAAATGATTTAGAAATGTTTTATAAACATTTAAAAGTGTTTCGATGAAGTTTGAAAAGAAAAATAGGTAAAAATAGGCGCGCCGCGTAATAGTAGTTCGCGATTTCGCGCCATAATAGTTTAAATCCGCTTATACGATGGATTCAGAGTCAGATTTCTTTGAAATAAGAATTTTCCAAACTCTTATGATCATTGTTTTCAACTAAAAGAAAAGGATCAATATTTGATTTAGTAGATTTTAAATTGTGAGTAAAACAAGTTTTGAAAATAATCGCGGTTTTGAAGTTCGAAATCCATAAAGGGATTTCTTTAAAAAATGATATTTTAAATTTGTTTAAAAATATGAAGTAAATTCTAAAAATCTTTTAAAATGTTATTAAAGTAATTTGAGTTATAAAAATGAATTTCTAAATGATAAAAAGCCATTTTGATCAATATAGCTTAAAAAGCACTTTCTGTAGCACTTTTCTGCAGCACTTTTCTATAACTTTTGAAATATAGTTTAAACACAATCGTTCATTTCCAAATATTTTGTAAATATATTCAAATGATTAATAAAATATTTTAAATATGATTTAAAGGATTTATGGAATGGTTAAATATTAAATGATTTAGAGTCGACCAAATTACTTGACCGCCTTATGGGTGTTAGAGTGGTAGTATGTAGGCTTGGGTTTGGAAAACCAGTTTCCTGCTCTCCCTGGCTACCCGGACTAGCCCGACGGATGAGATAATAAATTTGATTTACTCGGATCAAAATTTTCCAAAGTAGAAAGGATATAATTTCCCAAAAGTAAATAACTTGGATTTTATGGGGATAATCTTCTTATACTTGGTATTTAAGCCCAAAGAGGGAACTCGTACTATTCGTGGAATTTAAAAGGCAATTTCACCGTTATTCCGCCCATAGAACTTGTTGAATACGGGAATTGATATTAAGTAGAATTAGATGATTTCTATAGATTCTGCTCACTTAATATTTACTGGTTTTGGATTAATATCCTAGATAACATGGTTTTAACTCAATCAAAAATTTTGATTTTGAATTAAGATATCTTTGTTAAGATTTAAATGAAATGATTTGGAATTTAAAAAGGTTATAAGTAATCAAAGGATTTGATAAATGAGGTTTAATGATTCCATATATATCGAAAAGAATGTTTTAAAAATATATGCCTCCTGAAGATATTTGATGAAAAGAATTAATCAATCAAATAATAATGCCCTATTTATTAAACATCTTTTTACCGATGATTAGTTCGAAGGAATTGGGGTCGGATTTGAGTGATTCTTATCCAAAAACCACTTCGAACCAATGTATGTGTTCAAAAAATAAAGACCTGATAAAGATAATGAAGGATGAAGACCAGAGGTCTTCGGGGTGGAAGGACTGCTTGTTGATAATTCTGGTTAACTCCCAAATAACTAAAGTAGCAGTGGTCCCTTCATTTCTGAAACTCTTCAGGTTGCAAGGACTTCTCACTACTAATCCTAGGGGTAATCCTTGACAGGATGTGGTAGGAGAGTACCTTCGGTTTGTCCTATTCCTGGACAACTTGTACGGACGAATGTCTGACGTTGCATTTGTAATTACATTGATTGATCTCTATGAACGTATCATCTGATTGGTGGAGGAGAAGGCAACTTCTTTTAGCTTAACACCCTTTCCTGAGACATTTGAGCTCAGGAGTTATACGTTTGTAGAAATCAATTGTGTGATTAAGGAATGGCAATGAGGCATTCAAAGTGGAATGTGATATGTAAAAAGAAATCGTTACATCGGGCCTCATCACAAGGAAATGGCTTAAATAGGGCATGTCGTGAGGCTATGTGGGTCGCACTGTTCGGACGGCTAAATGTCTATCGAGTTAGAAAATAGCCGAACGCATTTTGAAATAAATTTAACCGCAAGCGCACGACGTACACTTGTAGTACGTGGCGAGTACGGGTCGATCCGTAGGGAATTGATGATTTTAAAAATCTATTCAATCAAATTAATCAAAGTTTAAAATGTGATTAGCTAAAAATGTAGAAAACTAGCAAAAGAAAATTGATAAAAATATGAGAGTGTGAAGGAAATTTAGAGACAATTCCACTCTCTATATCATATAGTTCAACCAAATATGAAATTATGATCTCTCTTTTTTGGTCATAAGTGAATTTAAATGATGTGTTTATCATAAGTATGGCTCATTTGTGCTATTAATTAGCTCAACATAAGCCATCAAACTATAACACAACCTTTAAACCACTTTTAATTCTCATGAAAATGACAACAAAGTTGAAAATGAAAATCTATTTTAAGCATGGCCTATTAACTATTGTTTAGAAATATAGGCCATCAAATTTTGATTTAAACATTCACTTCTTTGTCATAATCATATATAGATGAAGAGGCAATTTGTGATTCATATGACTAAGCATAGCCTATTTGTTTTGAACAACATAAGCTATCACACTCAATAATAAGCACAAAATTACATAAACATCATTTTCCATGAATCACAAAAAGAGAGCATAACATTTATCAAAACGTTGAAGCTATATAATTAGAGAGCTTCATTACCCCTAAATTGAAGGGGTTTAGCTTCTCATATTTTTTATCATATCAACAAATATAGCTTGCAACATAGAACAAAACAAAGAGAAAATGAGAGCTAAATGAAAGAAAAAACTAATCTACTTGCATAAAAGAAAATCTACACTACTAGCATGAAAGGAAATGAACATGTAAGTAAAAGGAAACAATAATTAACACTGCATAAAAAGAAAAGAAGATTACATAAAATAAAAATGGCTAAGTAGCCATGAAAAGAGAAAGAGAGCTTTCATTTTATTTTCCTAAGAGAAGAGAGCCTAAAAGAGAGACTAAGGGGAGGGGGTTACATGAAACATAAGGGGGTACTTATACATGTGTTAAACCCTAATTCATATTTTTGGGAAATGCCCAAAATACCCTTGAGAAAGTGTGGAGGCCAAGTAATCATTAGCTTCTACTAATCATCATTTAAGTGTACATGAAGCCATTAGTTCCATAAGCATGTGCATTAGCCTCTAATTTGTACATTAAGGTAGGTGGGTAGGTGGGGTCCTCCATTATCATGCCTTTGAATTATTTCCATCTTCATTTCTTTATCTTCACTCTTGTGCATGCATACATCTTCATGAAACCACTTGTATATGTAGCCAAATTCCTATAAAAATATAGAAATTTCCAATTAAATTTTCTCAAATTAATATATGCACAAAATGACCATTTTGCCCTTGGATGAAGATGAATATGTGACGATTTGAAACTAATATGAATTTTGGTTTAAACAAGTTAAAATACCCGATATGATCATTTATTTAATTTAAATAGATTAAATATGGTGGTAAAAATATGCACATTTACGGGCACATCAAATACCCCCACACTTATCTTTTTATTCGTCCTCGAATAAAGGAAAACTAAGATAAATCCATTTTCGTAGGGAGCACGATTGCATTGAGCATATGCAACAAGCCGTTAAACCTCTGGGTGTCCCCAGTAGGACGAGTGTTGTCTCATGAGGGTCTTCAGCGGATACTACCCATAAAATCCAAATGCAGAATGAAAATATTTACACAATGCAAGATTTATTTACAAAGATGTGAATGCAAGTGTTTGAAAATATTTACAATGAAGGATTTACTTTTAAATTAACACACATAAGTTAAATATAGGTTTTGGTCATTATCTTGAAATTTAAGTCATTTACTCGTCAAAATTTCCAACAAAAATTAAGTTATCATAACAAATAGACTATAGTTTAACTCGTTTTTTCGGTTGATAACAAAGTGTAATTATAAAATGGATCCTTAGTTGATTATCAAAGTTTATCAAAGTGGTAATTTTATTTCTTTTCAATAACAAGTCAAATAAAATAAGTTAAAATAGTGCTTGGATTTCAATTGCTTACTCTCTCCATTTTTTCTTTTGAAAATTTTGTTGATATTAGCAATATTTACATATGCCTAACTCAGATAAACTGAGGCCAGATATATTACCCATGGACTGCCTTGCGAATTGATGTGATGGGAATACAGAGCATGGCGAGTGAACACACGAGTGTGAAAACCTATTGACTGTAGGCGTTATTAAAAAGAATTTTTATATATGTACACCTAACTCAAATAAACTGAGGCCAGATATACCGATCGTGCACTGCCTTTCGGGCTTACGTGAGAAGGGTACAGAGCATGGCGAGTGAACACACGAGTGTGAACACCTGACTCTAGGTGTTAAAAATATATACATATATACAAAAAAAATTTTGTTTTTTTAGGGAGAGAGTTTCGCAAAATCATCTTAGCATCATTTAACTTAGAGAAAAAAATGTTATATCCTTTACTTTAAATCAACCACTTTTTAAAACAAAGATTTTCAATTAGGATATATTTCATAATTATCACGTATGAATCTTCCTATATACTAGTTAAACCATTGTTATTTGTAATCAAACTTCATTTTTAGTTTTGTTAAGACAAATAAATTTTCAAAAATTTCAATTTAATAAACCAAAATCATATATTTATCCTATAGTATTTCTTTAAAAATAAATCAAAAGAAAATTTGTTTTTGGGATTTTTTTTAATTTTGGAAAGAAAATAAATAAACCATGAAAAATCGAAAATGATGATGAGTCTCCCCCCACACTTGATTTTGACTGTGTCCCCACAGTCAACCCAAGTGGAAGGAGAAAAATAAAAATAAAAACAAGACCTTTATTTAAATGAAAATTAACGGTATTTACACGAGATCAGAAAGTATATCGTCAAAAAGTAAATGAAGCAATCTTCCAAAGACCGATTCATTTGTCTCGTCAAATATGCAAGACATAGCTTAAGCTCGGAAAACCAAACCATACAAGATTTCGAAGTTGAATTTGGATTTGGAAAAACGAATGTCGTTTTATTAAAAATCATTCGAGTTGTTTTATTTTGGATGATTTTTGGGGTCGATAAAACAATTGGTTGAAGTTCAAGTTTATTTTCACCAAATTGAAATTCAAGCTCTTCATTGACAAATTTTTTGAAATTATCGATTTCAAAATCAAAATGGTGTTTTAAATCTTCCCTTTTAGAATTCAACAACTCATTTTCAAAAAGTCCAAAGAAATCGTGTTCCTTAAATTCGTCTTCCTTTACTGGATTATCAACAACTTCATTGCGTATCTCAAGTTCAAAATCTAAAGTTGTTGTATTCAAATTTTCAAAATCGAGAAAAGGAAGATCGAATTTTAAATTTGGTTCCATACCCTCGAAAGAATTGAAATCCAATTCAATTACCGTGTTTTCAACAACTTCATTAAGATTGTTATTTGGAAATTAGTGATTTGGGTAAAAGATGGATTATCATTTGACACGTCACACGTTGGGATTTGATTTTGTTTATCATGTAATTTTTTTTATGTTTCAAACAACGAATCCGTGTGATCATCGTAAATTTCATTCATTTGCTCAACAAAATCCAATTTATAATTATTAACTTGAGAATTTTCGATTTGGATTTGTTGAGGACATAGATTTTCAATCGTAATGTGGTTAAGATTATTCCCATTGCCAAATTCGTTTGAAAAGTTGTTTCCATTTTCATTTTGAGTTTGAAATTCATTTTGGAGTTCGAAATTGAATTGGCATGGGTTATAATCAAAATCGTTTGAATTTTGAATTGAATTCAAATTTTGAAATCCTTAACTCGAGTTATTAGACAAATATGAATTACACAAATCATTTATCTCTTGATTTTGTTGTGTAGAGAGTTCAAGTAACGACAAAATGCTATTTTCAAGAGTTGAGGGTTGACCGTTATTTTGAAATTTTTGTTGTTCGAAATTCGAATTATTTAAACAATAGTTGTCGTTAAAATATCCATACGAATTTGGAGTGAAATCATATGGATTTTCACAACTATTGTAAAATTCAAGTGAGTGGGGAAACTCGGACATTTTCAAGAATGTTTTTGTATTTTTTATAAAGGAAAAATATTTAGAAATAGAATTTTTTTTCAAAATGGAAAATTGATTTTTGTTTTGTTTTTTATTTTCTAAATTTTTTTTGGCTTTTAGAAAAGATTTTATATTTTTTTTGGATTTTTGATTTTAAAATTTTTTTTGGGATTTTTTATTTTAATTTTTTTTTGGGATTTTTGATTTTGATTAAAATAAAAATTTCAAAGAGAAAGGATTTAAAAATTGAAAAGGAAAAGGAATATATACAATTTTTTTTAGTTTAGGATTTTGAATTTTTTTGTTTTTTTTAAATATGCATGAACTAATGCAACTAAATGAATGCATAGTTAATTACAAATGATTTATCCTAAGTTAACCCAAAATTGTATAATTACACTTTGTCTTAGATAAACAAGATAGTTCTCAGCCAGGTAACGGACAGGATTTATCGGTGCACCACGAATCACCGTAGCAATGCAGCCGAAGGTTTAAGTACCTTCAGAGGAACAACCACTATAATATTTACGAATCACCGTAATATTTATAAATGGTTATTACTCTGTCGTAGCCTAGACACCAAGAAATTAAATTGTTCAAAGAAGACAACTTGTAAATACACAATTTAGTGTTATCGATGACTAAACATTATTATTAATCAAAAATGAGATGCAAAACTGAAATTAAACGTGTATTAACAATGCAACCACGAATGAATTTTTGTTTTTTGTTTTTGAAATTTTTTTGATTTTTTTAAATGCAAGCAATCAATAATTCAAAGCAATAAAACAATAGATAAGGGTGCAAAAAAATTTTTTATAAGCAAGCAAGTAGCTATCCCCTTATTCTTCCTTATCTGCTTCTGCAACCTGAAAATAAAAACACGATATATACAAATTTATTATATATATATATATATATATATAAAGAAAAATGAAAAACTAGAACAAACTAAATGAAAATAAATTCAAAACAACCCTTTTTTTTAAATTGTAAAATATATATATATTTTTTGAAAAGGAAACTTAAAAGTGAAGTTTTACTTTAAAAAAAAATTTAAAGGATGAATTAAAGAAAAACTAAAAGAAAACAAATTAACTAAAACAAATTGAGAAACTTTTTCTCTTTTTTTTAACAGAAGAATTAAACAAAGCAAAAACAAACTAAAGTTTCCTCTCTTTTTTAAGATAGAACAAAGTAAAAATGAAAGAATAAACAATCCCAACCTTTACCCGGCCCACTAACCAAATGCAAAACATGTTATTTAAAATTGAAGTCGACCCAAATTCAAAAAGCACTATATTCGGCAATTCTCTATTTGAAATCAAAACGCACACGATCTCCAGCACTTATCAAATTGAAATCAGTGAATCAAAATCAAAACGAAGGGAGGTCGCAGCTGTAGATGATTCGATCACGGTGGCGATTTGGAGAATTTGTGGTGGAATTGCGAATTGGGTTGGAGGAGTTCGATTTGGGGCGAGGTGGTTGGCGATTGAAGTAGAGCTGTAGTTCTCGATTTTGGGAAGATGTCGGTGGGGCTTCAGGCGGCCGATGGAAGATGTGGAATAGGTGGAATTTTGGTGGAGTTCGGTTGTCGCGTTGAAATTTGATGGCTGGCGATTGGGTATAAGGTGATTTGTATTAGCCAATTGATGGTGATAGACAAAGTTCAGCAGAGTGGTGAAGGGTGCTAGAGGATAGGCTATTGGTTTGTGGTGTTGTGCAGGAGGATATTGGCAAGTGATAAGATGGCGAAGTTGCAGCCATAACAGTGAGCAGTAGTGCTAGGCAGTGGCCAGAGATGAACAAGGTGAGGTTTTTTTTCTTATTATTTTTTTAATGGCCAGAAGTGTGGACAGGTTGAACTGCCAGGTGATGGGTTTGGTGAGGATGTCGAAGCTGGTTCTGGCGTTTGTTGAAATGTGGTTGTAATTGAGGTAGCAGGCGGAAAAGGTAAAGCAGATGGGTGGATGGCTACACGGCAGGGAAAAGGTGAAGTGATATGGCGATTTTGATATGAATGGAAATGAATGTTTGGTAGTCTGTTGTTTGAGTTGTTGTCAGGGCGATGGTGGTGATAGGCAAAGGCCGTGGAGTCTGGTACTGCTTTGGTCAGTGGGTTTGTGACAGTTTTTGTAATGAAGTGTGTGGGTGATGGTTGATGAACGGCAGACGTAATGGTGAGATGCAGTGTTTTTGGCAAGGAAGCGTAATGAATGAAGTAGTGGTTTAATGAGGTGAGGCGAAGCAAAGTTGAAGGTATATGGTATGAAGTGGTTAGTGGATGTGAAAACTGCAGTGCAATGCAGTTGTATGTTTGAGTTCGAGTGAACGTGGAGATGAAAAGTAGATATGTTGACTGAGTGGAGTGGAGGGGGATGTTATTGAGTCGTATGGCAGTGATGTGTCGTAGCGGTGATGACAGGGTATGGCAGTGTTTGTGAACAGCAGTTTGGTGATGTATGTAGATGGGAATGGTTGGTAGGCAGGCAAGTAGTTATTGGTGGTACAGTAATGAAGTAGGCAGAAGTGGGGCTTAGTGGGTTGACAGGGTTTGTATGTGCACAAGTGACAGAATGTTAGTGAATGTATGGTTGCTGGAGTTGAACAGATGGTTGATGTTTGGAGTTTGTGGAGTGGGGGGTTGTGGCAGTAATGAAGTTGAGTTGCAAGCAGATTGATTTTTTTGGTTGTCAGTTTGATGCTGTTGATCAGGTGGTGAATGGAAGTCAGGGAGGGAAGGAAGTGTATGGTTGGTGGACTAATGTGGTTTAGTTTGAATGTATGGGAGTGTTATATATCAGAGAATTGGTTGTAGTTGTGAATGTATGGAGTATTGGTAGATGATAGAAGTGAAGTAGATGGTTAAGGCAGTGCAACTTGTTGACAGTGTGAATGAAGATGTCAACAGTTTTTTGTATTTTTTTATATGAACACAGAGCAGTGCACAGAAGTTTTATAAACAGAGAGTGAAAACAATGTAAAGTGTAAAACAATGCGAAATGTATGTACACTGTAAAATGTGAAATGCAATGAAATATTTTTTTTCTTTTTCAAATGAAAGTGTGTGGTTTTTTTTGAAATAGAAGATGCAAGGCAAATAGAAAACTAGAACATGCACACAACAAATTGAAAACAAAAATAAAACAACAAACACACACAAATTTTTTTTTGTATTGCAAACAACACACAAAACAAACACATGAAAATCAAACAAAAATAATTCGAAGAATATAAAATTAAAATCAAAACAACTCCCCGGCAACGGCGCCAAAAACTTGTTCGGACGGCTAAATGTCTATTGAGTTAGAAAATAGCCGAACGAATTTTGAAATAAATTTAACCGCAAGTGCACGGCTTACACTTGTAGTACGTGGCGAATAAGGGTCAATCCGAAGGGAATTGATGATTTTAAAAATCTATTCAATCAAATTAACCAAAGTTGAAAATGTGATAGCTAAAAATGTAAAAAACTAGCAAAAGAAAATTGATAAAAATATGAGAGTGTGAAGGAAATTTAGAGATAATTCCACTCTTTAGATCATATAGTTCAACCAAATATGAAATTATGATCTCTCTTTTTTGGTCATAAGTGAATTTAAATGATGTGTTTATCATAAGTATGGCTCATTTGTGCTATTAATTAGCTCAACATAAGCTAACAAACTATAACTGTAACAGCCCAAAAATTTTAGCAATATTTTATTCTTTAATTTTAACTCTGGGGTTTTATTTTACGGAAGATGAATTTCTAAATTTAATTATAAATAATCACCCAAGATTTTTTATATAAGTAAATTCTATAATTCTTATTTTGGTTAAAACTCAACATTTATTGAAGTTATAAATCTTTAAATTTCTAATTTTCCAATCTTTTAGTTTAGTTGAATATATTCATAACAAAGTTTTATTTCACTTTTGTTCTTTAAAAATGGATTATATACTTTTAAATTTAATCATTTATATTCTTATTAGTTACGTTTAGTAATAGATTCTTTGTACATGGTAAATGAATAAAAACCCAATGTAAACAAATCATGTTTTATTAAGTAATAGATTGCAAAATTTATGTATAATTAAACTGTTAATTACGCGTTTAAAAAGGCGCGTTATTTGATGGAATAAATAACGTATAAATAGGAAAACGTATAAAATTTAAAACTGTTGTTTTGTTATATTTTGGGCATAACTATTGCGTCTGTTGTACGCACCTTTAAATATATTCATTTTCCTTCTGATTTAATAGAAACGTTATCCTCAAATTTATAACCGTTCACATTCAAATTTTTGCCTTGTTACTAAATCAATTGCTTTGCACTTTTAAAGGAGGAAAATTCAACCATGCCTTGCCATTACGTTTAAAGATATTTCACCTTCCTTTACTTCCATTTGTTTTGATAAGTATAAAATCTTTAAATTTCCATGTACCGCTCATAGCAAAAATATAATGGCTTGTTGTTTCTCTCGCTAATAAATTCATACCCGTTGCAATTAATTGCTCCAATCGTTCTTGCCATTCAGTTTTTATTTATCAACGCATTCTCTTCTTAATATTTTCAAACGAGTGCAAATGCATGCTAAATAAATTCCTACCGTTTCTCCAAGCAATAAATTCTAGTTTTATTTAAATACTCAACCTTGTACGCAAATAATTTTCACCATCTTCCCATTTTATAAATATTTCTTGCATTTTTAAATCAATGCATTTACTTCCTAATAAATTTTAAATGTGCACAAAATGTTTGCCAAAGATTTCTTGCCGTTTCCTTTTGCTAACTTCACGCAATCAATAACACTGTAAATATTCGTTCAAATCTTTCTTGCCTAGATTCTCGCACCTAAATCAATGCAAGATATTCTCTTGAACATTTACCCGTTCGCACAAATTATTCTTTTGGTTAATTTTCCGTTTCCGTTTTGAAGCAAATTGATTGCTTGCCGTTTTATGTTCTCCTTAATTACGAAACCCATGGCATAATTCCATCACAACAAGATTTCCTACATATTGCTTATAATAGGAATAGAACTAAATGGCAGTGTATAACAAGTAATAAATCTGTGCTCAATCAACTCATGACCTTTTTAAATATCAATATTTATATTTTTCTTGCCTATAACTTCTTATCTAAAATCAAAGCCTCCTCTATGATACGTTCAAAACAAAATATCTCTTGCCGTTTTATCACCTGAATCACGCAACGCTTATTTATAAATATACCAGTCACGAACACGTTTACTTCCTTGCTTTAAAATTTACGTGTAAACTTTACACACTTTCCTTTTGCTTAAATTGATATAATTGGTATAAAATATTAATTTCCCTTCCGTTCAAATTCATTTGTTGCATAGTCTTTCATGTGCAACTTTCTACACTTGACTCTCCTATATATATGGAATAAAATCTTCCAATTGCTTCATACGTTTTTTTAAAAAAAAAATCAATTACTCTTGACCGTTTTCTCCCACAAAATTTACGCAAATCATCCTTATAAATTAAAGCTCACGTTCCAATTTCTTACCTCATCTATTGCCTTCATTCTCTTCGCGCGTGGGCATCAACATAAGGTAATGGATGAACTTTTATCTTCTTCTTTCTTTAATTTTTTTTCTCTTTCTTTTATTTCCATTTATCTACCCACTTTGTTTCATATCATCTTATTCGATTTTGTTCCAGTGCTTTATCAAATTTTGATATGTTCGAATGTGAAATTCATACTTAGTTTATTTATTTTTCAAGTTTTGAATCGGGATGCCACATCCACTGAAATTGATCGTGCCTTCTGTACGCATTCTAGTGTAGACATTCTTTATTTTGTATCAAAACTCCAGCATCTAGAGGTGAGTAATTCTCACCAGACGATGTGTACTTATATAATTGATAAACTGACATCACTTGAATCTGTAAATGCATATCATCTTGTTGTAACTGCTATATTATAATCATATGATGTTCACACCTGTATTTACACCTGTTATACTATATGTTACTGTTATTTCATGTTTTTCTTTTCATTTTTATCAGTTATCACACTGCAAGTTCCCTGTAGATTAGGTTCACTATGAGTTGAAATGATACATACCCGAACAGACTTTAGAATAGGGAAAGATCGTTATGGGATAAAATGATAAGCCTGAGCGACTTTTTATTTATTTTATTTAACTTGGGATTGTGGGTTTGAAATGATAGAACCCGGTTTTTCTTTGTAAACTACGGATTGAAATGATACATATCCGTATCACTTGACCTAGGCTAGAAAATTTTATACAGACCCGTGGTTTATATATTTTTCTGAAATGTATAAAATATTTTAAAAATGTAAATATTATGATATTTGGATTTAAATTTTATTTAAAATGATTTCTATAAAATATTAGTGATTTTCTACAAATTAAATAAGTGAATTAAGTAAATGGTGAAGTAGAATCTGAAATATAAGTTAATTTTGGAATTTATGATTTTGTTTATAAATGGAATTTATGTAAAGTAAGAAAATATCACAAATTTGATTTAAAAGATGAATTTATTGATTTTATTAAGTAATAATAATTGTGAAAAGTGTTAATGATTTTGTATAAATTAAAATATGAAATAAATGAATATTTAAGCTGAATTTGGAAATATAACTAAAATTGAATTTTGTGAAATTTGTTTAAAAGTGAATTTTTAATTAAGTAAAATAAATGAAATAAGATATATTTTGAAATTTAAACTTAGTTGTTAAGTTAAGAATTTAATTAAAGAAATGAAAATTTAATTGTTATTTAATTTGATTTTTGTATGGAAAGTTGACTTTATAAAATCATAGAAATAAAGGTATTTAAATGATTATTTTTAAATGTGAAAATATATGATTTTATAAGTTAAAATGATTTATATTAAAAGTTAATTATGTGTGAAATTGTAAATAAAACTCTGAATTTGATTTGACAGCATTTTTGAAATGTAATGAAAAGATATTACAGCATTGGAAAATGCTGTAGTTGTTTTAAATGAACCAAATAGCAAATTTGAACTAAGGGTTATTATAGCACTTTGTTAGTGCTATAGTTGTTAAATTTAACTAAAATTTAAATTGAAACTAAATTAAGATATTACAGCATTTAAAATGTCGCCTTTTGTTAATGAACTGTTTTTAAACATAACATTTCGTAGCATTCTCTAAGTGCTGCGAAAGTTGAATTTTCTTTGTTTAATAAATTCAAATGAATAAATGATCTTTGAAAAAGATTAAATTTGGAAATTTAATATTTAATTATTAAATATTTGAATTGACTTTAAATGATTTAAATGGAATAGTTGATTTGGGAAATACAACTATTTTGAAATGTGACTAAATGGTATTTAAATTTAATTTAAATAGATGATGTTTTGAAATGATATTTTGATATTTTGAAATGAATTTGAAGTGATATTAAATCTTGGAATAAATAATTGAAGTTTATATTAGTATGAAAAATATTTAGTTTACTTGTAATCTGAATCTATTCAAAAGATATTGGACTTATGAAATATAGGATAATAAAGCGTTGGAATTTATTTTATAATTTGAATAGTTATTTTGTGGATTAAATCTATATTTGAAATTTATAAAATTTGAAATGGTCTATGGAAATTTAATTGAAATAAATGATTAAATTGAACTGAAACTTTGGAAATTTTAATACTTGATTTGAAAATATAATAATTTCACTTTTAAATGGTTTAAATGAATTATTTTGATTGAAATATAAACTATTTAAAAGGTGACTTGAAATGATAATAAATGAATGATATCTTTCAATTTAAAAAGTATTTAAAGTTAAATATTTAGATTTGAACTCAAATGATATTTTGGTATATTAAAATGATTTGAAATGAAGTTTTGGAAAGATATGATATTTTGATATATTGAAATGATTTGAAATGAAGTTTTGAAATGATATGATATTTTAA
Organism: Allium fistulosum; assembly: GCA_030737815.1. Taxonomy (NCBI): domain Eukaryota; kingdom Viridiplantae; phylum Streptophyta; class Magnoliopsida; order Asparagales; family Amaryllidaceae; genus Allium; species Allium fistulosum. Next base: position 305,336,615 of record CM060902.1, read on the forward strand.
ATATATTGAAATGGTTTGGAAATGATTTAATCTTTATTTTGATAAAGATTTGGATTTGAAATGATATTCTATTTTGAAGTATAAACTGTTTTAAATTATAACCACGGGTTATAATAACGATTGGTTGTTAAAGAGACCGAGATCGGATATGGACATACTCTCTGTCGATACCGTAAACCACTTTAACAACTGTGTACGCGGTGGAGTTCTAGAATGAATTAGGATGGTGACGACGATCCTAAGGTATATACGTAGACCCAACTCCCGCGAGTTGGCATAAGGTGGCTAAAACAGGAGCGATTGACGGACCAAGGAGGTAGCACCTCTGATCTGACACACTTCTTCGATACCATTATATAACTTGTGATTGATTTGGTGGACACCCTTGATTTGGGAGTGTTGTTCGAGGTGGGCAGTAGTGTCTGCTATGCGTCACCACCAGTCCGGATGCATAATTGGTATATCTACCCTGGCATTGCCTTGTGTGCCGTGTTACCTACCATATCGAGCCCACTACGATTTTGGTTTAAAGATCCGACCGCGTTAAGGTTCACCATCCCCTTAACGCTATTTTCTATATGATTATACTTTACTAATTAGACACTACTGTATATAGCGTATATTACTACATAGTAAATAGTTTAACGGATCCTTAAAGAATGGGCGATCCCAAGCATTCTTTAAGTCACTTGTACCTTATTACAGTTCACTTGAGTTGGTTTACATTATATAAGTATATATTGTCCTGACTCGAGTGTTTGTATTTTTATTTACGCTCGGGTCAGCCTGAGTATTCACAGATTTGGATTCCACTTTATGGAGATTGGAATCGCTGGAGATTATCTGTTTATCTAGTTTTATCTATCTCAGTTCTGTTGTTCTATTCAGCTTGTACTTGGTTATCATATTGAGACTTCTGTTGTACTTTATTTCTTCTGTTGTATCTTATTTAACTCTGATATATTTACATAGTAGCCTCATGAACTACTATTTCTTTTACATCCGCTGCATTATTTTACTTTGTGTCTGTGATCTGTGATTATATTTATTTACTGTATATTCTGAGATTTGCCAAATTTTATTTACAACGTGGTATTTTGAGCAATTCAATTCTGGCATGAGTGTCTACCTATACACTTATATTGGATGCGAATGGTTGAAAATATCGGGTCGTTACAGTTGGTATCAGAGCTCTGGTTTTAGGCAAACTCAGCATATAGAGTAAATTTAATTACAAAATCACTTTCATTCGAACTTGAATTCCTTCTTCTTCGACTCAGTTTCCTTTGAATTTTGGAACGTTCCCTTCGGTTCCAAAGTCCATTCTTGTCCTCCCCTATTCGTGTCTTCTTGATTCTAGAGTGTCCCATAACTCCACTCTGAATAATCTTTCTAATGAATTGGCGGTCCCGCCAATATTCTAATGACTTGTGAAGGGGTGGAACTTCTTCACAAAAAGCATTGATTCATCGGAGACCTCTATATCCTTGGTTTACGATGCTACTATCTCTTGCTATGCCTAAAATTCTATCTCTTGAGATTGAATGTAGATTTACCCCAGAAAATCCACATCGACCTTATTCTTCAAGTCACGGTTGACCCGGTTAAGGTTGCCCATGATCTATATAGGCTTATCCATACTCCCTATTCTGTTATTTAATCATCTTATCTTTTGTCTCCAACTTATCTTCAAATCAGAATTCTCTTTGACTTGAGTCCATCAAAATTTGAATCCTTATCCTTATTTTGAAAAATTAATCTGGTATTTGAATTTTTTTTAAGATGTTTTATATATTGTGCTGTTTGAGTTGTTGATGTTGATTTGGGTTTCCGATCTGTACGTCTGATCAACGCTATCGATAGGATCTCCAAAACACTTGAATAGAGCAAACTGACACAATATGGGTTTTAAATTTAGTACATGGATAAATTTTGTATAATTATAATATATATAAGGTTAATTTTCTGAATTTTGATAATTAATGGAATTGGGTGTTAAGAAATAACATTTAACTTTGCATGTATTCTATAATCATTGGCTTTAGGTTCATATCTAAATAATTAAACATGGTTATAAATTAATTTGGAAATTTAAATGGATTTAAATCAAAAATGTGAGAATTTAATTTCCGATGATTTCGAACTTTGTTTTGAAAGTTTTAAAAGGATTTATTAGTTAAAAGTATTTCTAGTAGAAATTGTTTCAAAGGATTTTTAATTTGTAAATCAGTGCTCTTCTCTTTGTTGCTGGAAAATAATTTCGGTAATGACTGCAGCATCATCGACGTTCATTTTCGAGTTTCGAAGTGAAGAGACCATTCTGTAGCCTTGCTACAGTTTTATATTGGAAAATTTAATTGAGTTGAAGTTCTAAAATATGACTTAATTTATAATATATATATATATATATATATATATATTTTGGTATATGATTTTAAATTTGATTTGATATATATTGTGAATATATATTTATTTACCAAGAATTGTCGAAAGTTAATCGGAAATTTAATTCTTAAATTTTATCTTAAAGGATAATTTCAATTATAAAAGGAAATCAAAATTTGAATAAATATTGAAGCTTGGATAATTGAGTTAAGAAACTTTATTTGTATAATATTCAATTTGCATTCCAATATAACTTACCTTAATTTTTAAAAGTTAACAATGTAATTGGACAATATACAATATAAAAAGATTTTGTAAATAAAAATTTGAGTGGTTATAATAAATGTTATACACTTAAATTCTAGTTATAAAAAGATTTATAGACGTAATGGAATAATTTACAATATAAAATGATGTTAAAGGAACTAAGAATAAATTTAAGCGGTTGTAATAAGTGTAAACATATTTAATATAGATGATAAAAATATATTGAGAGAAATAAATTTAGTTATAATTAAAAAAAAGATATTAATTTATTGAACACATTTTTTAGTATAACAAATGATTTTGAAACTTATGATTTTAGAATTTTAAGATAATTGGAAGATGAAGTAATGAAATTTGAAATAATAAAATTTAACTTAAGTGAAATTAAATAGATGAAATCAATTATTAATTTAAAATTTAATTGGTATGGTTTAGATTAATGATTCTATTTTGAGTTTCAATTTAGTTTCTTTTTAAGTTGTTTCTATTCCCCTACCTTCTTCCTTTTCGAGGACGAAAAGTTCGAAGTGGGGGAGAGTGTAACAGCCCAAAAAATTTAGCAATATTTTATTCTTTAATTTTAACTCTGGGGTTTTATTTTACGGAAGATGAATTTCTAAATTTAATTATAAATAATCACCCAAGTTTTTTATATAAGTAAATTCTATAATTCTTATTTTGGTTAAAACTCATCATTTATTGAAGTTATAAATCTTTAAATTTCTGATTTTCCAATCTTTTAGTTTAGTTGAATATATTCATAACAAAGTTTTATTTCACTTTTGTTCTTTAAAAATGGATTATATACTTTTAAATTTAATCATTTATATTCTTCTTAGTTACATTTAGTAATAGATTCTTTGTAGATGGTAAATGAATAAAAACCCAATGTAAACAAATCATGTTTTATTAAGTAATAGATTGCAAAATTTATGTATAATTAAACTGTTAATTACGCGTTTAAAAAGGCGCGTTATTTGATGGAATAAATAACGTATAAATAGGAAAACATATAAAATTTAAAACCGTTGTTTTGTTATATTTTGGGCATAACTATTGCGTCTGTTGTACGCACTTTTAAATATATTCACTTTCCTTCTGATTTAATAGAAACGTTATCCTCAAATTTATAACCGTTCACATTCAAATTTTTGCCTTGTTACTAAATCAATTGCTTTGCACTTTTAAAGGAGGAAAATTCAACCATGCCTTGCCATTACGTTTAAAGATATTTCACCTTCCTTTACTTCCATTTGTTTTGATAAGTATAAAATCTTTAAATTTCCATTTACCGCTCAAAGCAAAAATATATTGGCTTGTCGTTTCTCTCGCTAATAAATTCATACCCGTTGCAATTAATTGCTCCAATCGTTCTTGCCATTCAGTTTTTATTTATCAACGCATTCTCTTCTTAATATTTTCAAACGAGTGCAAATGCGTGCTAAATAAATTCCTGCCGTTTCTCCAAGCAATAAATTCTAGGGGTGGGCACGGGTCGGTGTGGTCCGGTTTGAAGCTCAAACCATTTCCGGACCGTAATAAACGGTTAGCCAAAAATGAAGACCGTAATGTTATATTTCACTACGGTCCGGTTTCGGTCCGGTTAAGGACGCATACGGTACGGTTTCGGTCCAGTCCGGTTTGATTTTATATCTTTGCACATTTAGGTTTACCAAATAAAACCAGGTTTGCTAATTTTGAAACATTCGTTTATAATAAACAACTACACATCACATGCATTGATTTTTATAATATATACGTAGACAGAGCTTTTTTTTAATAAACAGATAAGAAGTAACTTAATACTGTTAGTATCTTTTATCATATAAAACAAAGTAACAAACATATACAGTTAAGTTTTATTGTGTTTTCGTGACTTTAACATATGACTCTTCTGATCATATAAGACAAATCTCAGTGCATTTGGAGGTAAAGAAGTTTTTTTAAAACAAGAATCAGTTGTATTGAAACTGTACAAACCACAATCACATTTGGTAACTCTAAAATTTTGATTAAGATTAAAATTTCAAATCCAGCATTATGGAAACAAGATCCATCCATAGTAAATACATCATCGCCTTAATTTTTTTATTTTTTTAAATAAATAATGTATAAATGGAGTATGGATACAGTTAGGATATGCACATCCTTTAACATCATGCGATCATGCATGTTCCAATATATGATGCTTGCGTATACATATCCAGCACTATTAACTGACAATTACATATATAATCATCATTGATCAAATAACTGTTTAATCAGCACCAAATCAAAGATTTAGCTGCAAAGCAAGCAATCAACCATACAAAGAAATCCAAAATCATGATTCTTAATCAAGATTATATCTCTCATACGCGTAAGATTTTCTGATTATCATGTGTATGAATATCTGCACATTGAGGCCATAATACAATCTGAAGTATGCTGCAGACAATTTTATATATAAAGTAATCCGGTCCGGTTTAATACGGTCGGTTTCACCTTTCAAACTGCAACCGAACCGTAATGAAATGGATCGGGTCGGTTTCAAATATTCGGTTTAGAGAGATAATACGGAGTGGTTTTCCGCACCTTTTCATCGGTTTGGGGCGGGCGGATTCCGTTTGGCGGTGTGGTTTATGCCCACCCCTAATAAATTCTAGTTTTATTTAAATACTCAACCTTGTACGCAAATAATTTTCACCATCTTCCCATTTTATAAATATTTCTTGCGTTTTTAAATCAACGCATTTACTTTCTATTAAATTTTAAATGTGTACAAAATGTTTGCCAAAGATTTCTTGCCATTTCCTTTTGCTAAATTCATGCAATCAATAACACTGTAAATATTCGTTCAAATCTTTCTTGCCTAGATTCTTGCACCTAAATCAACGCAAGATATTCTCTTGAATATTTACCCGTTCGCACAAATTATTCTTTTGGTTAATTTTCCATTTCCGTTTTGAAGCAAATTGATTGCTTGCCGTTTTATGTTCTCCTTAATTACGAAACCCATGGCATAATTCCATCACAACAAGATTTCCTACCTATTGCTTATAATAGGAATAGAACTAAATGGCAGTGTATAACAAGTAATAAATCTGTGCTCAATCAACTCATGGACTTTTTAAATATCAATATTTATATTTTTCTTGCCTATAACTACTCATCTAAAATCAAAGCCTCCTCTATGATACGTTCAAAACAAAATATCTCTTGCCGTTTTATCACTTGAATCACGCAACGCTTATTTATAAATATACCAGTCACGAACACGTTTACTTCCTTCCTTTAAAATTTACGTGTAAACTTTACACACTTTCCTTTTGCTTAAATTGATATAATTGGTATAAAATATTAATTTCCCTGCCGTTCAAATTCATTTGTTGCATTGTCTTTCACGTGCAACTTTCTACACTTGACTCTCCTATATATATGGAATAAAATCTTCCAATTGCTTCATACGTTTTTAAAAAAAAAATCAATTACTCTTGACCGTTTTCTCCCACAAAATTTATGCAAATCATCCTTATAAATTAAAGCTCACGTTCCAATTTCATACCTCATCTATTGCCTTCATTCTCTTCGCGCGTAGGCATCAACATAAGGTAATGGATGAACTTTTATCTTCTTCTTTCTTTAATTTTTTTTCTCTTTCTTTTATTTCCATTTATCTACTCACTTTGTTTCATATCATCTTATTCGATTTTGTTCCAGTGCTTTATCAAATTTTGATATGTGTCGAATGTGAAATTCATACTTAGTTTATTTATTTTTCAAGTTTTGAATCGGGATGTCACATCCGCTGAAATTGATCGTGCCTTCTGTACGCATTCTGGTGTAGATATTCTTTATTTTGTATCAAAACTCCAGCATCTAGAGGTGAGTAATTCTCACCAGACGATGTGTACTTATATAATTGATAAACTGACATCACTTGAATCTGTAAATGCATATCATCCTGTTGTAACTGCTATATTATAATCATATGATGTTCACACCTGTATTTACACTTGTTATACTATATGTTACTGTTATTTCATGTTTTTCTTTTCATGTTTATCAGTTATCACACTACAAGTTCCCTGTAGATTAGGTTCACTATGGGTTGAAATGATACATACCCGAACAGACTTTAGAATAAGGAAAGATCGTTATGGGCTGAAATGATAAGCCTGAGCGACTTTTTATTTATTTTATTAAACTTGGGATTACGGGTTTGAAATGATAGAACCCGGTTTTTCTTTGTAAACTGCGGATTGAAATGATACATATCCGTATCACTTGACCTAGGCTAGAAAATTTTATACAGACCCGTGGTTTATATATTTTTCTGAAATGTATAAAATATTTTAAAAATGTAAATATTATGATATTTTGATTTAAATTTTATTTAAAATGATTTCTATAAAATATTAGTGATTTTCTACAAATTAAATAAGTGAATTAAGTAAATGGTGAAGTAGAATATGAAATATAAGTTAATTTTGGAATTTATGATTTTGTTTATAAATGGAATTTATGTAAAGTCAGAAAATATGACAAATTTGATTTCAAAGATGAATTTATTGATTTTATTAAGTAATAATAATTGTGAAAAGTGTTAATGATTTTGTATAAATTAAAATATGAAATAAATGAATATTTAAGCTGAATTTGGAAATATAACTAAAATTGAATTTTGTGAAATTTGTTTAAAAGTGAATTTTTAATTAAGTAAAATAAATGGAAATACGATATATTTTGAAATTTAAACTTAGTTGTTAAGTTAAGAATTTAATTAAAGAAATGAAAATTTAATTGTTATTTAATTTGATTTTTGTATGGAAATTTGACTTTATAAAATCATAGAAATAAAGGTATTTAAATGATTATTTTTAAATGTGAAAATATATGATTTTATAAGTTAAAATGATTTATATTAAAAGTTAATTATGTGTGAAATTGTAAATAAAACTCTGAATTTGATTTGACAGTATTTTTGAAATGTAATGTAAAGATATTACAACATTGGAAAATGCTGTAGTTGTTTTAAATGAACCAAATAGCAAATTTGAACTAAGGGTTATTATAGCACTTTGTTAGTGCTATAGTTGTTAAATTTAACTAAAATTTTAATTGAAACTAAATTAAGATATTACAGCATTTAAAATGTCTCCTTTTGTTAATGAACTGTTTTTAAACATAACATTTCGTAGCATTCTCTAAGTACTGCGAAAGTTGAATTTTCTTTGTTTAATAAATTCAAATGAATAAATGATCTTTGAAAAAGATTAAATTTGGAAGTTTAATATTTAATTATTAAATATATGAATTGACTTTAAATGATTTAAATGGAATAGTTGATTTGGGAAATACAACTATTTTGAAATGTGACTAAATGGTATTTAAATTTAATTTAAATAGATGATGTTTTGAAATGATATTTTGATATTTTGAAATGAATTTGAAGCGATATTAAATCTTGGAATAAATAATTGAAGTTTATATTAGTATGAAAAATATTTGGTTTACTTGTAATCTGAATCTATTCAAAAGATATTGGACTTATGAAATATAGGATAATAAAGCATTGGAATTTATTTTATAATTTGAATAGTTATTTTGTGGATTAAATATATATTTGAAATTTATAAAATTTGAAATGGTCTATGGAAATTTAATTGAAATAAATGATTAAATTGAATTGAAACTTTGGAAATTTTAATACTTGATTTGAAAGTATAATAATTTCACTTTTAAATGGTTTAAATGAATTATTTTGATTAAAATATAAACTATTTAAAAGGTGACTTGAAATGATAATAAATGAATGATATCTTTCAATTTAAAAAGCATTTAAAGTTAAATATTTAGATTTGAACTCAAATGATATTTTGGGATATTAAAATGATTTGAAATGAAGTTTTGGAAAGATATGATATTTTGATATATTGAAATGAAGTTTTGAAATGATATGATATTTTAAATATATTGAAATGGTTTGGAATTGATTTAATCTTTATTTTGATAAAGATTTGGATTTGAAATGATATTCTATTTTGAAGTATAAACTGTTTTAAATTATAACCACAGGTTATAATAACGATTGGTTGTTAAAGAGACCGAGATCGGATATGGATATACTCTCTGTCGATACCGTAAACCACTTTAACAACTGTGTACGCGGTGGAGTTCCAGAATGAAGTAGGATGGTGACGACGATCCTAAGGTATATACGTAGACCCAACTCCCGTGAGTTGGCATAAGGTGGCTAAAACAGGAGCGATTGACGGACCAAGGAGGTAGCACCTTTGATCGGACACACTTCTTCGATACCATTCTATTACTTGTGATTGATTTGGTGGACGCCCTTGATTTAGGAGTGTTGTTCGAGGTGGGCAGTAGTGGCTGCTATGCGTCACCACCAGTCCAGATGCATAATTGGTATATCTACCCTGGCATTGCCTTGTGTGCCGTGTCACCTACCATATCGAGCCCACTACGATTTTGGTTTAAAGATCTGACCGCGTTAAGGTTCACCATCCCCTTAATGCTATTTTCTATATGATTATACTTTACTAATTAGACACTACTGTATATAGCGTATATTACTACATAGTAAATAGTGTAATGGATCCTTAAAGAATGGGCGATCCCAGGCATTCTTTAAGTTACTTGTACCTTATTACAGTTCACTTGAGTTGGTTTACATTATATAAGTATATACTGTCCTGACTCGAGTGTTTGTATTTTTATTTACGCTCGGGTCAGCCTGAGTATTCACAGATTTGGATTCCACTTTCTGGAGATTGGAATCGCTGGAGATTATCTGCTTATCTAGTTTTATCTATTTCAGTTCTGTTGTTCTATTCAGCTTGTACTTGGTTATCATATTGAGACTTCTGTTGTACTTTATTTCTTCTGTTGTATCTTATTTAACTCTGATATATTTACATAGTAGCTTCATGAACTACTATTTCTTTTACTTCCGCTGCATTATTTTACTATGTGTCTGTGATTATATTTATTTACTGTATATTCTGAGATTTGCCAAATTTTATTTACAACGCGGTATTTTGAGCAATTCAATTCCGGCATGAGTGTCTACCTATACACTTATGATGGATGCGAATGGTTGAAAATATCGGGTCGTTACAGTTGGTATCTGGTTTTAGGCAAACTCAGCATATATGTAACGACCCGTATTTTACGGATCAAAAAGTTTGTCAAAATCTGGGATTTTCAGCATTTTCTAGTTGTTTTAGATTTTGGTTGAAATTTGCCTAAGTCCTAGGTCGTACGCGACCTAGAGGTTAGTTAAATGTTGTTGGCGACTTAGGAGATAAGTCGTGAGCGACTTAGAGAAGGTCTGCGACCTAAGGTGATAGGCGAGTTAAGAGTTAGGTCGTAGCCAGATTAAGTGGTAGGTCGCACTGTCTTGGGTCGCACCTAAGTGTTAAGTCGTTCAGGTGATAAGTCGTGACCTTAGGAAGTTAGGTCGTAGTTGGCGACCTGGGAAGGTGGAGCGACCTAAAGGTTAGGTTGTAGGTTAGCTTAGGTCGTGTGCGACCTAAGGATGAAGTGGTTAGGTCGTATGGCAGTTTAGGTTGGTTGAGCGACCTAAGAGTTGATAACATTTAAGTCGTAGACGACTTATAGGGGCAACGACCTAAGGAAGCTAGGGGATAAGCAGGGAGCGACCTATAATAGTTCGCGACCTAAGGGTTAGCGAGTTAACAACCCAGTATGTTGCGACCTAGTGGATAGCTTGTTAGCGTAGTTAGGTCGTTAGGCGACCTAAGGAGTTAGGTCGCATAAGTTGTTAGGTCGCATGGGTTGGTAGGTCGCTAGGATAGTTTAAGTGTTAGGTCGCGTGGGTCTAAGTGTTAGGTCGTAACACTGGTAAGTCGCTGAGGTTATAGGTCGTAAGAGTTAGGTCGCGTGTTGTATTGGCGCGCGCATGTGTTAGGTCGCTGAGAAGTTAGATTGCGTCTAAGTGTTAGGTCGCGAGAGTGATGTTTTTAGGTCGCGTGAAGACTTAAGGTGGTAGGTCGTGAGCGACCTAAGGGGTTGTTAAGTCGCAAGCGCTGCTAAGTCTTAACTCGTAGATAGGTTGGCCTGGTAGGTTGTAAGTGCGCTTGGACTTAGGTCGTTAGGTCTCATACCTGCGATATGTATGTTAGGTCGTAGGGTGTTAAGCAGCTAAGCCCTAGGTCGAAGTCTTTAGGTCGGTTGGTTTTAGGTCGTAGGTCGTGGACGACCTAATTCCGAGGCTGCGACTTAAGGGAATTTCTGCTATAAATAGAGGGGGTTGTTCTCACTTTTTGGGATCCGGATTTTGAAGCGACGAAGTGCTGCCATTTTGAGAGCTCGACTTCTACACTTCTTCACTTCTTTTCTCCACTCTAATCTAGTGCTTCCATCCATCCAAGTTGAAGATCAAATTGAAGATTCAAGAGCATAGATTGAAGATCTTCATCTTTTCAAGAGAGATTTCTTCGTTTGAGGCGGATTCGTGATAGATCAAGCTTGATCCTTCGCTGTCCAGATCTGAAGCGTGTTGATTTGAGGTTGTTTAGGTGATTTGGTGAGTGGTGATTATCTCTCACACGGATCCAAAGGTGTAGATCGGATTGTTGGCTTGATTTGGTGTTAAAATAGTGATTTCTATGCATTTTTGTAAACCTAAGTGTAGATCCATGTAGATCCATTGTTCATGATGATTTGACAACCATTTTTGTATGTAATTAACCTATGCAAGTTCATTCATCAAGTTGTAGAGATAATTCTCATGTTTTCATGCTTGTTAGACTTTCAACCCCTTAATTACGAAATTGCCATTATTGTTATAATTGTCCATTTTGCTTATATTTGAATGCTTGGTTACTTGGATTGATGTTTGACATGATTGATTGCTGTGAATTAGATGATTGTTGATTGGTTTTAGACAAGGTGGTCGAAGATGATTCAAAAGCTAAGGGAAAGGCTCTTGAATTGGGAAAGCTGCTCGTGGCATATGTAACGGGATGATGAAGCTCTTATGCATAGATTTGATGATGTGATGTTGAGATGAGGCTTTGCGAGGATGTAATGAAGCGAGGCATCATGTGATGAAGACTTGGTCTAATCTAGACGGGATCATTCCAAGCATGTTGGTAACTCGGTGATATGATTCGAGTTAAGGATAATGGTTGCTCGAGAGGCGCTTGAGCTAGTATGGAAATAGTCGTCGAGGAGGATGACTAGGAGGCTGAGACCTCATCGTTGTTGAAGGTTCTAGCATGCTCAAAGCAAGAGTACGTTGGGTAGATTAGATAGTCCCTGAAGGCTAATGTTTGATAGTCAAGTACTCTGGGCAGATTAGATAGTCCTAGGCACGGGTCATGATGACGTGCGGGAGTTATGTCTAGAACCGGGGTTTCCATTAGCCCTTGACGGACGGCTGAAAGAATGTGCCGGTCATTCAATTAACGGTGATATCGAAGCAATGATAACAGTGATAGCCAGAGTCATGGATGTTTGGTTGTATCGTCATTCGGACTCGAGAGCGGTATTTTCTGGGTGCTTATCTGATTTAGGCCTTGGTACTTGGAAAGCATCGCCCTTGACTCGAATGATTATTACTCTACTTTAAATTGTATGCTCTGCTATGTTTGCTTCTATTTAGTGTGTGTCTGGGGGCTATCACTGTAGAAAGAGGTTGGAGTGGGAGGGTTGTATTCCTATTCCTTTTTCCTTTGTACTCTTTTGGTATGTTGTTAGTTAGTTTACTGCTCACTAAGACTGTTGTCTGACTCAAGGCTTTATGTTTTTAACTCTTATTGCCTTGGGCTGTTCGTCCATTTTGGGACGGGCAGACTAGGTAGCAGGTGACAGGTGATGTCCTCTTCTCACGATGCTGATACCGAAGACGAGCTAGAGGGTTGCATAGTATCTTCTTATATGTACTGGATGTTCCGCTGCTTTGTATTCTCTGAGTGTTATGTAGTGAGGCTTGATGTATTGACTATTTGGATGCTTGTATTCAACTATTATGGAGTTTTATATGATGGCATTTTATTCTATAAAGCATCACTATACATATGTTCTATTGTATTTTGTCCATGCGCTGTGAGTAATACGATAGATTCTGTTGTTTTAATCTACCCTGACAATCGTCCATGGTCGCCTGGCACACTTTAAAGTGCACTATCTCTAGATTCGGTGCAGGGGTCATGGGCGGTCGTCACATTTGGTATCAGAGCTTTGGTTAATCGATTTTACCCAACGCTCACTGACGTAACTACGTATGAGAGACGTAATTGTATTTTGATGGATGAATACTATATATAATATAGTAGCTTAGTAGGGTTTGAGTCCTTTATGCAGTTGTTTCTCTAGAAGTTCTAATCATTCCTTTTTATAGATATTGAGAATGAGTCGAAGAGGGAGACCAGCTGCTAGGGAAGGCCGTGCTACTGAGGGGACTGCTGATTATGCAGCTATGTTCGAAGCTATGATGACTTCGATCATGAGAAGGATACCAATTCCGGGGGCAGCAGTTGATGTTGGAGTTCAAGTCCAAACTCCGAAACCAGTGGATTTTGCTAAGTTGTGCAAGGATTATACTGCTCTTGGAGGGAAGGTTTTCTTGGGAACAGAATCAACTATTGAGGTCCAGAGGTAAATAGATGCTTGTGGAAGGATCTTTGGTGATTTTGGAATTGATGATGCAACTAAGAGGAAGTTGGCATCAAGGCAGCTTCAAGGGAGAGCTTCTGATTGGTGGAACTCTATTACCATCAATACTCCGGAAGAAGAGATTACTTGGGAGCAATTCCAAGTCAGATTTGAAGCTAAGTTCATTTCTACAGCTCAGAAGTCAGTTCTGTTCCAGAGGTTTGTGGAGCTCAAGCAAGGTGGGAGACCAGTTCTTGAGTATGTTTCTGAGTTCGAAGCTTTGTCCAAGTATGCCCGGTCATATATTGAATCTGCTTATCAGAAGAGTGAGAAGTTTGTGACAGGCTTGGACAGTTATCTTGGAAGATAGTTGGTGGATCATTTGGACGATTCATTTGAGAAGCTTGTGGAGAAAGCTCTTAGGCATGAGAGTCTGTTTCCTAAGGAAGGATCTGTTGTTGCTATTACCAGGGAAGAATCTAAACCCCAGCAGGGTGGAAACAAGAAGAGGAAGCAGCAGCAGCAAAAGGGAAGGGGTGGCCAGAAGAAGCCGAAAGGCGAGGTGATTTGCTACAACTGTCAGCAGAAGGTCCATTTCTTTAAGGATTGTAAGAATCCGAAGGCACCGATGAAGTGTCACAACTGTGACAAGCCAGGGCACATCAGGAAGAATTGTCCAGAACCGAGGAAGGACAAGCAGATTGTGCAAGCTTATGCTTTGGGAGCTGTTCCTTCGTCTTCAAAAGCTCCTACCGCTGAAGAGAAGGGAAAGAGTGTGGTGGTTCAAGGTACTCTTTTCCTATGTGGTGTTCCAGTTAGAGTTCTGTTTGATACTGGAGCGTCGCATTCGTTTGTTTGTAGTGAACTCGTAGGCCGGTTAGGTTTGGAACCGGATATTGTTGATAGGCCATTGGTTGTGACTAATCCAGTTGGGGGTTCGTCTTGTTTGTGTATGATATGCCGTGGTCTGATTGTGTCGAGTCATGGTTGCTCTTTTGTTTGTGATTGTTTTGTTCTGAACTTTGCGGGGTTCGGAATTATTTTGGGTATGGACTGGCTTAGGAAGTATGCGGCTAAGGTTGATTGCGAAAGGTTGGAAGTGACAGTCGAGAATGTGGAGGGGCGAAAGATTGTGATACGATGTAAGCATGAAGAAGGCGTCTTCATGAGCTTCATGTATTCGCTAGTTGTTCCACGGGATGGACTGTCATTAGTGCCAATCGCGAATGGATTCGAGGATGTCTTTGACGAAGTCAGAGGGTTGCCGCCGCATAGAGAGATCGAGTTTCGTATAGATCTAGTTAAAGGAGCCATTCCTGTTGTGATGCCTCTTAGGCGGATGGCGCCTAGGGAACAGCAAGAGTTGAGGGTGCAAGTTGATGACCTTTTACAGAAAGGATTCATTCGGCTTAGTGTGTCCGAGTGGGGTGCACCAGTTGTGTTTGCAACCAAAGCATATGGGTCGTTGAGATTGTGTGTGGATTATCGTGAGCTGAATAAGGTGACTAAGAAGAACAAGTATCCATTGCCTAGGATAGATGACTTGTTTGATCAGCTTCACGAAGCCAAGGTGTTTTCTCAGATGGATTTAGCAACGGGATTTCACCAGTTGAGAGTGGCTAAGGATAGCGTGCCGAAGACTGCTTTTCGAACACCATCCGGTTTCTTTGAGTGGCTGGTAATGCCGTTTGGATTGACTAACGCGCCAGCATATTTTGTGGATCTTATGAATAGAGTGTTCAGAGATCAGTTGAACAAGTTCGTACTTGTGTTCGTGGATGATATTCTGATTTATTCCAGAACAGAAGAGGAGCATAAGACGCACTTGCGTATTGTTTTGGAAATCTTGCGGAAACATCAGCTGAAGGCCAAGTTTTCGAAGTGTCACTTCTGGAAGAGTGAAGTGAGGTTCTTAGGCCATGTGATTTCTGGAAATGGGATAGCGGTTGATCCTGCTAAGGTGGCAGCAATCCAGGATTGGGTTAGACCTAAGAATGCATCTGATGTGAGAAGTTTTCTTGGATTAGCAGGATATTATCGACGGTTTATCAAAGACTTCTCCAAGATAGTTGCACCGTTAACAGGATTGACGAAGAAGAACCAAGTGTTCAGTTGGGATGCTAAGTGTGAGCAAGCTTTCGGAATCCTGAAAGAGAGATTGACGAGTGCTCCTGTTTTGACTATTCCAAGTGGGAATGATGAGATGGTGGTTTACACCGACGCATGTGGTACTAGACTTGGAGCAGTGCTGATGCAGAAGGATAAAGTTGTTGCGTATGCCAGTCGACAACTGAAGCCGCATGAAAGGAATTACCCAACTCATGATTTGGAGTTAGCGGCGATTGTTTTTGCTCTGAAGATGTGGAGACATTATCCGTTGGGAGTTCGATTCGAGTTGTTTACGGATCATAAGTCGTTGAAGTATCTTTTCTCCCAAAAGGATTTGAATCTTCGGCAGCAACGTTGGCTAGAGTTTTTGGCATCATATGATTTTGGTATAGCTTATACTCCGGGAAAAGGTAACGCAGTGGCAGATGCGTTAAGTCGAAGACATGCAGGATTGGGAGCCATGTTTTCAGAATGGAAGAGTCTCGAGTATTTGGCTGGATTTGACTTCAGGTCTAGATGTGAATTGGAACCTGAGATGTTGGCAAACTTATCGATAAGACCTTCTCTTGTGGAAAGGATTGGCGAGAGCCAAAAGCGAGACGATAAGCTTGTCAAGATTATCCGTGAATTGGAATCTGGATTGGATCCAGAAAAGGATAAAGGGTTTGAGGTCGATCGAGAGGGTTGGCTTCGGAAGCAAGGACGACTAGTTGTTCCCGATATAGATGAATTGAGGAGTGAGGTTCTGAAGGAAAGTCATCACTCGAAGTTGACGATTCATCCAGGTGGAAATAAGATGTATCGGGATATGAAGAGAACCTACTACTGGGAAGGCATGAAGAAGGATGTTGGGAATTTTATTTCCAAGTGTATGAACTGCCAGTTGGTAAAAGCCGAACAGAAGAAGCCAAGTGGATTGCTTCAGCCATTAGAAGTCCCTACATGGAACTGGGAGCAGGTATCGATGGATTTTATTGATGGATTGCCTAGAACCAAAACGGGAAATGAAGGGATTTGGGTCATTGTAGATCGTCTGACCAAGAGTGCGAGGTTCATTCCTGTTCGATCGACGAGGACTGCATCAAAGTTGGCTGAGTTGTATGTGAAGTGGATAGTTCGATTCCATGGTATTCCGAAGAACATAGTGAGCGATCGAGATCCATTGTTCACTAGTGGATTTTGGAAGAGCTTCCAGGAAGTTTTGGGAACCGAGTTGTGTTTGAGTACAGCTTATCACCCTCAAACAGATGGTCAGACCGAGAGAGTCAACCGAGTTTTGGAAGATCTCCTCAGAGCTTGTGTTTTGGATTTCGGAGGATCATGGGAAGATCACCTTCATTTGGTGGAGTTTGCATACAACAACAGTTACCAGTCAAGCATTGGTATGGCACCGTATGAGGCATTGTATGGAAGACCGTGTAACTCTCCGACATGTTGGTTAGAGACTGGAGAAAAGTTGATACTTGGGCCAGAGATGATTCGACAGACTTCGGATTGCATAGAGATCATTCGGCAACGAATGAAGGCAGCCCAAGACCGTCAGAAGTGTTATGCCGATAAGCGTCGAAAGGATTTGGAATTCGACATAGGTGATATGGTTTTTGTGAAGATTTCTCCACTGAAGAATGTTATTCGATTCGGGAAGAAAGGAAAATTGACTCCGAGATTTGTTGGACCATTCCCGATTATCGAGCGAATTGGAAAGCTTGCTTATAGATTGAAATTACCGGAAAAGATGTCGAGTGTGCGCAATGTTTTTCATGTATCATATCTATGGAAGTACATGCACGACTCGAATACGGTGGTTTCTGCTGATAGCTGTGAAGATTTCGAAGTTGGTCCAGTCGATAGAAGACCTCGTAAGCCGCATCGTGTTGTGGAAACCAACACGAAACAACTTAGGAGGAAGGTAGTTAAGTTGCTCAAGATACAATGGAGTGACGATGATAACGACTGTACGTGGGAGGTGGAAGAGAGGATGAAAGCAGCTCATCCTGAACTCTTCGAGGTATGGCCCTAAGGTGTCGTCTCATCTCACGATATTGTAACTTGTTCTAAGTCTTAGAATTCTGTACGCTAAGCTAGAATTGGATGCATGGTTTGTTGATTGTTATGGATGACAGGCGTACAGAATAGTCTTTGATTGCTTTGATTGTGTGGAATTTCGGGGGTGAAATTCCTAAGGGGGAGAGAATGTAACGACCCGTATTTTACGGATCGAAAAGTTTGTCAAAATCTGGGATTTTCAGCATTTTCTAGTTGTTTCAGATTTTGGTTGAAATTTGTCTAAGTCCTAGGTCGTACGCGACCTAGAGGTTAGTTAAATGTTGTTGGCGACTTAGGAGATAAGTCGTGAGCGACTTAGAGAAGGTCTGCGACCTAAGGGGATAGGCGAGTTAAGAGTTAGGTCGTAGCCAGATTAAGTGGTAGGTCGCACTGTCTTGGGTCGCACCTAAGTGTTAAGTCGTTCAGGTGATAAGTCGTGACCTTAGGAAGTTAGGTCGTAGTTGGCGACCTGGGAAGGTGGAGCGACCTAAAGGTTAGGTTGTAGGTTAGCTTAGGTCGTGTGCGACCTAAGGATGAAGTGGTTAGGTCGTATGGCAGTTTAGGTTGGTTGAGCGACCTAGGAGTTGATAACATTTAAGTCGTAGACGACTTATAGGGGCAACGACCTAAGGAAGCTAGGGGATAAGCAGGGAGCGACCTATAATAGTTCGCGACCTAAGGGTTAGCGAGTTAACAACCCAGTATGTTGCGACCTAGTGGATAGCTTGTTAGCGTAGTTAGGTCGTTAGGTGACCTAAGGAGTTAGGTCGCATAAGTTGTTAGGTCGCATGGGTTGGTAGGTCGCTAGGATAGTTTAAGTGTTAGGTCGCGTGGGTCTAAGTGTTAGGTCGTAACACTGGTAAGTCGCTGAGGTTATAGGTCGTAAGAGTTAGGTCGCGTGTTGTATTGGCGCGCGCATGTGTTAGGTCGCTGAGAAGTTAGATTGCGTCTAAGTGTTAGGTCGCGAGAGTGATGTTTTTAGGTCGCGTGAAGACTTAAGGTGGTAGGTCGTGAGCGACCTAAGGGGTTGTTAAGTCGCAAGCGCTGCTAAGTCTTAACTCGTAGATAGGTTGGCCTGGTAGGTTGTAAGTGCGCTTGGACTTAGGTCGTTAGGTCTCATACCTGCGATATGTTAGGTCGTAGGGTGTTAAGCAGTTAAGTCCTAGGTCGAAGTCTTTAGGTCAGTTGGTTTTAGGTCGTAGGTCGTGGACGACCTAATTCCGAGGCTGCGACTTAAGGGAATTTCTGCTATAAATAGAGGGGGTTGTTCTCACTTTTTGGGATCCGGATTTTGAAGCGACGAAGTGCTGCCATTTTGAGAGCTCGACTTCTACACTTCTTCACTTCTTTTCTCCACTCTAATCTAGTGCTTCCATCCATCCAAGTTGAAGATCAAATTGAAGATTCAAGAGCATAGATTGAAGATCTTCATCTTTTCAAGAGAGATTTCTTCGTTTGAGGCGGATTCGTGATAGATCAAGCTTGATCCTTCGCTGTCCAGATCTGAAGTGTGTTGATTTGAGGTTGTTTAGGTGATTTGGTGAGTGGTGATTATCTCTCACACGGATCCAAAGGAGTAGATCAGATTGTTGGCTTGATTTGGTGTTAAAATAGTGATTTCTATGCATTTTTGTAAACCTAAGTGTAGATCCATGTAGATCCATTGTTCATGATGATTTGACAACCATTTTTGTATGTAATTAACCTATGCAAGTTCATTCATCAAGTTGTAGAGATAATTCTCATGTTTTCATGCTTGTTAGACTTTCAACCCCTTAATTATGAAATTGCCATTATTGTTATAATTGTCCATTTTGCTTATATTTGAATGCTTGGTTACTTGGATTGATGTTTGACATGATTGATTGTTGTGAATTAGATGATTGTTGATTGGTTTTAGACAAGGTGGTCGAAGATGATTCAAAAGCTAAGGGAAAGGCTCTTGAATTGGGAAAGCTGCTCGTGGCATATGTAGCGGGATGATGAAGCTCTTATGCATAGATTTGATGATGTGATGTTGAGATGAGGCTTTGCGAGGATGTAATGAAGCGAGGCATCATGTGATGAAGACTTGGTCTAATCCAGACGGGATCATTCCAAGCACGTTGGTAACTCGGTGATATGATTCGAGTTAAGGATAATGGTTGCTCGAGAGGCGCTTGAGCTAGTATGGAAATAGTCATCGAGGAGGATGACTAGGAGGCTGAGACCTCATCGTTGTTGAAGGTTCTAGCATGCTCAAAGCAAGAGTACGTTGGGCAGATTAGATAGTCCCTGAAGGCTAATGTTTGATAGTCAAGTACTCTGGGCAGATTAGATAGTCCTAGGAACGGGTCATGATGACGTGCGGGAGTTATGTCTAGAACCGAGGTTTCCATTAGCCCTTGACGGACGGCTGAAAGAATGTGCCGGTCATTCAATTAACGGTGATATCGAAGCAATGATAACAGTGATAGCCAGAGTCATGGATGTTTGGTTGTATCGTCATTCAGACTCGAGAGCGGTATTTTCTGGGTGCTTATCTGATTTAGGCCTTGGTACTTGGAAAGCATCGCCCTTGACTCGAATGATTATTACTCTACTTTAAATTGTATGCTCTGCTATGTTTGCTTCTATTTAGTGTGTGTCTGGGGGCTATCACTGTAGAAAGAGGTTGGAGTGGGAGGGTTGTATTCCTATTCCTTTTTCCTTTGTACTCTTTTGGTATGTTGTTAGTTAGTTTACTGCTCACTAAGACTGTTGTCTGACTCAAGGCTTTATGTTTTTAACTCTTATTGCCTTGGGCTGTTCGTCCATTTTGGGACGGGCAGACAAGGTAGCAGGTGACAGGTGATGTCCTCTTCTCACGATGCTGATACCGAAGACGAGCTAGAGGGTTGCATAGTATCTTCTTATATGTACTGGATGTTCCGCTGCTTTGTATTCTCTGAGTGTTATGTAGTGAGGCTTGATGTATTGACTATTTGGATGCTTGTATTCAACTATTATGGAGTTTTATATGATGGGATTTTATTCTGTAAAGCATCACTATACATATGTTCTATTGTATTTTGTCCATGCGCTGTGAGTAATACGATAGATTCTGTTGTTTTAATCTACCCTGACAATCATCCATGGTCTCCTGGCACACTTTACAGCGCACTATCTCTAGATTCGGTGCAGGGGTCATGGGCGGTCGTCACAAAATAGAGTAAATTTAATTACAAAATCACTTTCGTTCGAACTTGAATTCCTTCTTCTTCGACTCGGTTTCCTTTAAATTTTGGAACGTTCCCTTTGGTTCCAAAGTCCATTCTTGTCCTCCCCAATTCGTGTCTTCTTGATTCTAGAGTGTCCCATAACTCCACTCTGAATAATCTTTCTAATGAATTGGCGGTCCCGCCAATATTCTAATGACTTGTGAAGGGGTGGAACTTCTTCACAAAAAGCATTGATTCACCGGAGACCTCTATATCCTTGGTTTACGATGCTACTATCTCTTGCTATGCCTAAAATTCTATCTCTTGAGATTGAATGTAGATTTACCCCAGAAAATCCACATCGACCTTATTCTTCAAGTCACGGTTGACCCGGTTAAGGTTGCCCATGATCTATATAGGCTTATCCATACTCCCTATTCTGTTATTTAATCATCTTATCTTTTGTCTCCAACTTATCTTCAAATCAGAATTCTCTTTGACTTGAGTCCATCAAAATTTGAATCCTTATCCTTATTTTGAAAAATTAATCTAGTATTTGAAATTTTTTTAAGATGTTTTATATATTGTGTTGTTTGAGTTGTTGATGTTGATTTGGGTTTCCGATCGGTACGTCTGATCAACGCTATCGATAGGATCTCCAAAACACTTGAATAGAGCAAACTGACACAATATGGGTTTTAAATTTAGTAGATGGATAAATTTTGTATAATTATAATATATATAAGGTTAATTTTCTGAATTTTGATAATTAATGGAATTGGGTGTTAAGAATTAACATTTAACTTTGCATGTATTTTATAATCATTGGCTTTAGGTTCATATCTAAATAATTAAACATGGTTATAAATTTATTTGGAAATTTAAATGGATTTAAATAAAAAATGTGAGAATTTAATTTCCGATGATTTCGAACTTTGTTTTGAAAGTTTTAAAAGGATTTATTAGTTAAAAGTATTTCTAGTAGAAATTGTTTCAAAGGATTTTTAATTTGTAAATCAGTGCTCTTCTCTTTGTTGCTGGAAAATAATTTCGGTAATGACTGCAGCATCATCGACGTTCATTTTCGAGTTTCGAAGTGAAGAGACCATTTTGTAGCCTTGCTACAGTTTTATGTTGGAAAATTTAATTGAGTTGAATTTCTAAAATATGACTTAATTTATAATATATATATATATATATTGGTATATGATTTTAAATTTGATTTGATATATATTGTGAATATATATTTATTTACCAAGAATTGTCTAAAGTTAATCGGAAATTTAATTCTTAAATTTTATCTTAAAGGATAATTTCAATTATAAAAGGAAATCAAAATTTGAATAAATATTGAAGCTTGGATAATTGAGTTAAGAAACTTTATTTGTATAATATTCAATTTGCATTCCAATATACCTTACCTTAATTATTAAAAGTTAACAATGTAATTGGACAATATACAATATAAAAAGATTTTGTAAATAAAAATTTGAGTGGTTATAATAAATGTTATACACTTAAATTCTAATTATAAAAAGATTTACAGAGGTAATGGAATAATTTACAATATAAAATGATGTTAAAGGAACTAACAATAAATTTAAGCAGTTGTAATAAGTGTAAACATATTTAATATAGATGATAAAAATATATTGAGAGAAATAAATTTAGTTATAATTAAAAAAAATGATATTAATTTATTGAACACATTTTTGAGTATAACAAATGATTTTGAAACTTATGATTTTAGAATTTTAAGATAATTGGAAGATGAAGTAATGAAATTTGAAATAGTAAAATTTAACTTAAGTGAAATTAAATAGATGAAATCAATTATTAATTTAAAATTTAATTGGTATGGTTTAGATTAATGATTCTATTTTGAGTTTCAATTTAGTTTCTTTTCAGGTTGTTTCTTTTCCCCTACCTTCTTCCTTTTTGAGGACGAAAAGTTCTGAGTGGGGGAGAGTGTAACTGCCCAAAATTTTTAGCAATATTTTATTCTTTAATTTTAACTCTAGGGTTTTATTTTACGGAAGATGAATTTCTAAATTTAATTATAAATAATCACCCAAGATTTTTTATATAAGTAAATTCTATAATTCTTATTTTGGTTAAAACTCAACATTTATTGAAGTTATAAATCTTTAAATTTCTAATTTTCCAATCTTTTAGTTTAGTTGAATATATTCATAACAAAGTTTTATTTCACTTTTGTTCTTTAAAAATGGATTATATACTTTTAAATTTAATCATTTATATTCTTCTTAGTTACGTTTAGTAATAGATTCTTTGTACATGGTAAATGAATAAAAACCCAATGTAAACAAATCATGTTTTATTAAGTAATAGATTGCAAAATTTATGTATAATTAAACTGTTAATTACGCGTTTAAAAAGGTGCGTTATTTGATGGAATAAATAACGTATAAATAGGAAAACTTATAAAATTTAAAACCGTTGTTTTGTTATATTTTGGGCATAACTATTGCGTCTGTTGTACGCACTTTTAAATATATTCACTTTCCTTCTGATTTAATAGAAACGTTATCCTCAAATTTATAACCGTTCACATTCAAATTTTTGCCTTGTTACTAAATCAATTGCTTTGCACTTTTAAAGGAGGAAAATTCAACCATGCCTTGCCATTACGTTTAAAGATATTTCACCTTCCTTTACTTCTATTTGTTTTGATAAGTATAAAATCTTTAAATTTCCATTTACCGCTCATAGCAAAAATATAATGGCTTGTCGTTTCTCTCGCTAATAAATTCATACTCGTTGCAATTAATTGCTCCAATCGTTCTTGCCATTCAGTTTTTATTTATCAACACATTCTCTTCTTAATATTTTCAAACGAGTGCAAATGCGTGCTAAATAAATTACTGTCGTTTCTCCAAGCAATAAATTCTAGTTTTATTTAAATACTCAACCTTGTACGCAAATAATTTTCACCATCTTCCCATTTTATAAATATTTCTTGCGTTTTTAAATCAACGCATTTACTTCCTAATAAATTTTAAATGTGTACAAAATGTTTGCCAAAGATTTCTTGCCGTTTCCTTTTGCTAAATTCACGCAATCAATAACACTATAAATATTCGTTCAAATCTTTCTTGCCTAGATTCTCGCACCTAAATCAACGCAAGATATTCTCTTGAATATTTACCCGTTCGCACAAATTATTCTTTTGGTTAATTTTCCATTTCCGTTTTGAAGCAAATTGATTGCTTGCCGTTTTATGTTCTCCTTAATTACGAAACCCATGGCATAATTCCATCACAACAAGATTTCCTACCTATTGCTTATAATAGGAATAGAACTAAATGGCAGTGTATAACAAGTAATAAATCTGTGCTCAATCAACTCATGGCCTTTTTAAATATCAATATTTATATTTTTCTTGCCTATAACTTCTCATCTAAAATCAAAGCCTCCTCTATGATACGTTCAAAACAAAATTTCTCTTGCCAATTTATCACTTGAATCACGCAACGCTTATTTATAAATATACCAGTCACGAACACGTTTACTTCCTTGCTTTAAAATTTACGTGTAAACTTTACACACTTTCCTTTTGCTTAAATTGATATAATTAGTATAAAATATTAATTTCCCTACCGTTCAAATTCATTTGTTGCATAGTCTTTCACGTGCAACTTTCTACACTTGACTCTCCTATATATATGGAATAAAATCTTCCAATTGCTTCATACGTTTAAAAAAAAAATCAATTACTCTTGACCGTTTTCTCCCACAAAATTTACCCAAATCATCCTTATAAATTAAAGCTCACGTTCCAATTTCTTACCTCATCTATTGCCTTCATTCTCTTCGCGCGTGGGCATCAACATAAGGTAATGGATGAACTTTTATCTTCTTCTTTCTTTAATTTTTTTCTCTTTCTTTTATTTCCATTTATCTACCCACTTTGTTTCATATCATCTTATTCGATTTTGTTCCAGTGCTTTATCAAATTTTGATATGTTCGAATGTGAAATTCATACTTAGTTTATTTATTTTTCAAGTTTTGAATCGGGATGTCACATCCGCTGAAATTGATCGTGCCTTCTGTACGCATTCTGGTGTAGATATTCTTTATTTGGTATCAAAACTCCAGCATCTAGAGGTGAGTAATTCTCACCAGACGATGTGTACTTATATAATTGATAAACTGACATCACTTCAATCTGTAAATGCATATCATCCTGTTGTAACTGCTATATTATAATCATATGATGTTCACACCTGTATTTACACCTGTTATACTATATGTTACTGTTATTTCATGTTTTTCTTTTCATTTTTATCAGTTATCACACTGCAAGTTCCCTGTAGATTAGGTTCACTATGGGTTGAAATGATACATACCCGAACAGACTTTAGAATAGGGAAAGAACGTTATAGGCTGAAATGATAAGCTGAGCGACTTTTTATTTATTTTATTTAACTTGGGATTGCGGGTTTGAAATGATAGAACCCGGTTTTTCTTTGTAAACTGCGGATTGAAATGATACATATCCGTATCACTTGACCTAGGCTAGAAAATTTTATACAGACCCGTGGTTTATATATTTTCTGAAATGTATAAAATATTTTAAAAATGTAAATATTATGATATTTTGATTTAAATTTTATTTAAAATGATTTCTATAAAATATTAGTGATTTTCTACAAATTTAATAAGTGAATTAAGTAAATGGTGAAGTAGAATCTGAAATATAAGTTAATTTTGGAATTTATGATTTTGTTTATAAATGGAATTTATGTAAAGTCAGAAAATATGACAAATTTGATTTAAAAGATGAATTTATTGATTTTATTAAGTAATAATAATTGTGAAAAATGTTAATGATTTTGTATAAATTAAAATATGAAATAAATGAATATTTAAGCTGAATTTGGAAATATAAATAAAATTGAATTTTGTGAAATTTGTTTAAAAGTGAATTTTTAATTAAGTAAAATAAATGGAAATAAGATATATTTTGAAATTTAAACTTAGTTTTTAAGTTAAGAATTTAATTAAAGAAATGAAAATTTAATTGTTATTTAATTTGATTTTTGTATGGAAATTTGACTTTATAAAATCATAGAAATAAAGGTATTTAAATGATTATTTTTAAATGTGAAAATATATGATTTTATAAGTTAAAATGATTTATATTAAAAGTTAATTATGTGTGAAATTGTAAATAAAACTCTGAATTTGATTTGACAGCATTTTTGAAATGTAATGTAAAGATATTACAGCATTGGAAAATGCTGTAGTTGTTTTAAATGAACCAAATAGCAAATTTGAACTAAGGGTTATTATAGCACTTTGCTAGTGCTATAGTTGTTAAATTTAACTAAAATTTTAATTGAAACTAAATTAATATATTACAGCATTTAAAATGTCGCTAATGAACTGTTTTTAAACATAACATTTCGTAGCATTCTCTAAGTGCTGCGAAAGTTGAATTTTCTTTGTTTAAT
Source organism: Allium fistulosum (assembly GCA_030737815.1). NCBI lineage: Eukaryota > Viridiplantae > Streptophyta > Magnoliopsida > Asparagales > Amaryllidaceae > Allium > Allium fistulosum. The sequence goes on from CM060902.1 coordinate 305,362,702, forward strand.
AAATTCAAATGAATAAATGATCTTTGAAAAAGATTAAATTTGGAAATTTAATATTTAATTATTAAATATATGAATTGACTTTAAATGATTTAAATGGAATAGTTGATTTGGGAAATACAACTATTTTGAAATGTGATTAAATGGTATTTAAATTTAATTTAAATAGATGATGTTTTGAAATGATATTTTGATATTTTGAAATGAATTTGAAGTGATGTTAAATCTTGGAATAAATAATTGAAGTTTATATTAGTATGAAAAATATTTGGTTTAATTGTAATCTGAATCTATTCAAAAGATATTGGACTTATGAAATATAGGATAATAAAGCGTTGGAATTTATTTTATAATTTGAATAGTTATTTTGTGGATTAAATCTATATTTGAAATTTATAAAATTTGAAATGGTCTATGGAAATTTAATTGAAATAAATGATTAAATTGAATTGAAACTTTGGAAATTTTAATACTTGATTTGAAAGTATAATAATTTCACTTTTAAATGGTTTAAATGAATTATTTTGATTGAAATATAAACTATTTAAAAGGTGACTTGAAATGATAATAAATGAATGATATCTTTCAATTTAAAAAGTATTTAAAGTTAAATATTTAGATTTTAACTCAAATGATATTTTGGTATATTAAAATGATTTGAAATGAAGTTTTGGAAAGATATGATATTTTGATATATTGAAATGATTTGAAATGATATGATATTTTAAATATATTGAAATGGTTTGGAATTGATTTAATCTTTATTTTGATAAAGATTTGGATTTGAAATGATATTCTATTTTGAAGTATAAACTGTTTTAAATTATAACCACGGGTTATAATAAAGATTGGTTGTTAAAGAGACCGGGATCGGATATGGACATACTCTCTGTCGATACCGAAAACCACTTTAACAACTGTGTACGCGGTGGAGTTCCAGAATAAAGTAGGATGGTGACGACGATCCTAAGGTATATACGTAGACCCAACTCCCGTGAGTTGGCATAAGGTGGCTAAAACATGAGCGATTGACGGACCAAGGAGGTAGCAACTCTGATCGGACACACTTCTTCGATACCATTCTATTACTTGTGATTGATTTGGTGGCCACCCTTGATTTTGGAGTGTTGTTCGAGGTGGGCGGTAGTGGCTGCTATGCGTCACCACCAGTCCGGATGCGTAATTGGTATATCTACCCTGGCATTGCCCTGTGTGCCGTGTCACCTACCATATCGAGCCCACTACGATTTTGGTTTAAAGATCCGACCGCGTTAAGGTTCACCATCCCCTTAACGCTATTTTCTATATGATTATACTTTACTAATTAGACACTACTGTATATAGTGTATATTACTACATAGTAAATAGTTTAACGGATCCTTAAAGAATGGGCGATCCCAAGCATTCTTTAAGTTACTTGTACCTTATTACAGTTCACTTGAGTTGGTTTACATTATAAAAGTATATATTGTCATGACTCGAGTGTTTGTATTTTTATTTACGTTCGGGTCAGCCTGAGTATTCACAGATTTGGATTCCACTTTCTGGAGATTGGAATCGTTGGAGATTATATGCTTATCTAGTTTTATCTATCTCGGTTCTGTTGTTCTATTCAGCTTGTACTTGGTTATCATATTGAGACTTCTGTTGTACTTTATTTCTTCTGTTGTATCTTATTTAACTCTGATATATTTACATAGTAGCTTCATGAACTACTATTTCTTTTACTTTCGCTGCATTATTTTACTCTGTGTCTGTGATCTGTGATTATATTTATTTACTGTATATTCTGAGATTTGCCAAATTTTATTTACAATGCGGTATTTTGAGCAATTCAATTCCGGCATGAGTATCTACCTATACACTTATAATGGATGCGAATGGTTGAAAATATGGGGTCGTTATAGTTGGTATCTGGTTTTAGGCAAACTCAGCATATAGAGTAAATTTAATTACAAAATCACTTTCGTTCGAACTTGAATTCCTTCTTCTTCGACTCGGTTTCCTTTGAATTTTGGAACGTTCCCTTCGGTTCCAAAGTCCATTCTTGTCCTCCCCTATTCGTGTCTTCTTGATTCTAGAGTGTCCCATAACTCCACTCTGAATAATCTTTCTAATGAATTGGCGGTCCCGCCAATATTCTAATGACTTGTGAAGGGGTGGAACTTCTTCACAAAAAGCATTGATTCACCAGAGACCTCTGTATCCTTGGTTTACGATGCTACTATCTCTTGCTATGCCTAAAATTCTATCTCTTGAGATTGAATGTAGATTTACCCCAGAAAATTCACATCGACCTTATTCTTCAAGTCACGGTTGACCCGGTTAAGGTTGCCCGTGATCTATATAGGCTTATCCATACTCCCTATTATGTTATTTAATCATCTTATCTTTTGTCTCCAACTTATCTTCAAATCAGAATTCTCTTTGACTTGAGTCCATCAAAATTTGAATCCTTATCCTTATTTTGAAAAAATAATCTGGTATTTGAATTTTTTTAAGATGTTTTATATATTGTGTTGTTTGAGTTGTTGATGTTGATTTGGGTTTCCGATCGGTACGTCTGATCAACACTATCGATAGGATCTCCAAAACACTTGAATAGAGCAAACTGACACAATATGGGTTTTAAATTTGGTAGATGGATAAATTTTGTATAGTTATATATATATAAGGTTAATTTTCTGAATTTTGATAATTAATGGAATTGGGTGTTAAGAAATAACATTTAACTTTGCATGTATTTTATAATCATTGGTTTTAGGTTCATATCTAAATAATTAAACATGGTTATAAATTAATTTGGAAATTTAAATGGATTTAAATCAAAAATGTGAGAATTTAATTTCCGATGATTTCGAACTTTGTTTTGAAAGTTTTAAAAGGATTTATTAGTTAAAAGTATTTCTAGTAGAAATTGTTTCAAAGGATTTTTAATTTTTAAATCAGTGCTCTTCTCTTTGTTGCTGGAAAATAATTTCGGTAATGACTGCAGCATCATCGACGTTCATTTTCGAGTTTCGAAGTGAAGAGACCATTCTGTAGCCTTGCTACAGTTTTATGTTGGAAAATTTAATTGAGTTGAATTTCTAAAATATGACTTAATTTATAATATATATATATATATATATTGGTATATGATTTTAAATTTGATTTGATATATATTGTGAATATATATTTATTTACCAAGAATTGTCTAAAGTTAATCGGAAATTTAATTCTTAAATTTTATCTTAAAGGATAATTTCAATTATAAAAGGAAATCAAAATTTGAATAAATATTGAAGCTTGGATAATTGAGTTAAGAAACTTTATTTGTATAATATTCAATTTGCATTCCAATATAACTTACCTTAATTATTAAAAGTTAACAATGTAATTGGACAATATACAATATAAAAAGATTTTGTAAATAAAAATTTGAGTGGTTATAATAAATGTTATACACTTAAATTCTAGTTATAAAAAGATTTACAGAGGTAATGGAATAATTTACAATATAAAATGATGTTAAAGGAACTAAGAATAAATTTAAGCAGTTGTAATAAGTGTAAACATATTTAATATGGATGATAAAAATATATTGAGAGAAATAAGTTTAGTTATAATTAAAAAAAAGATATTAATTTATTGAACACATCTTTGAGTATAACAAATGATTTTGAAACTTATGATTTTAGAATTTTAAGATAATTGGAAGATGAAGTAATGAAATTTGAAATAGTAAAATTTAACTTAAGTGAAATTAAATAGATGAAATCAATTATTAATTTAAAATTTAATTGGTATGGTTTAGATTAATGATTCTATTTTGAGTTTCAATTTAGTTTCTTTTCAGGTTGTTTCTATTCCCCTACCTTCTTCCTTTTGGAGGACGAAAAAATCTGAGTGGGGGAGAGTGTAACAGCCCAAAAATTATAGCAATATTTTATTCTTTAATTTTAACTCTGGGGTTTTATTTTACGGAAGATGAATTTCTAAATTTAATTATAAATAATCACCCAAGATTTTTTATATAAGTAAATTCTATAATTCTTATTTTGGTTAAAACTCAACATTTATTGAAGTTATAAATTTTAAATTTCTAATTTTCCAATCTTTTAGTTTATTTGAATATATTCATAACAAAGTTTTATTTCACTTTTGTTTTTTAAAAATGGATTATATACTTTTAAATTTAATCATTTATATTATTCTTAGCTATGTTTAGTAATAGATTCTTTGTACATGGTAAATGAATAAAAACCCAATGTAAACAAATCATGTTTTATTAAGCAATAGATTGCAAAATTTATGTATAATTAAACTGTTAATTACGCGTTTAAAAAGGCGCGTTATTTGATGGAATAATTAACGTATAAATAGGAAAACTTATAAAATTTAAAACCGTTGTTTTGTTATATTTTGGGCATAACTATTGCGTCTGTTGTACGCACTTTTAAATATATTCACTTTCCTTCTGATTTAATAGAAACGTTATGCTCAAATTTATAACCGTTCACATTCAAATTTTTGCCTTGTTACTAAATCAATTGCTTTGCACTTTTAAAGGAGGAAAATTCAACCATGCCTTGCCATTACGTTTAAAGATATTTCACCTTCCTTTACTTCTATTTGTTTTGATAAGTATAAAATCTTTAAATTTCCATTTACCGCTCATAGCAAAAATATAATGGCTTGTCGTTTCTCTCGCTAATAAATTCATACCCGTTGCAATTAATTGCTCCAATCGTTCTTTCCATTCAGTTTTTATTTATCAACGCATTCTCTTCTTAATATTTTCAAACGAGTGCAAATGCGTGCTAAATAAATTCCTGCCGTTTCTCCAAGCAATAAATTCTAGTTTTATTTAAATACTCAACCTTGTAGGCAAATAATTTTCACCATCTTCCCATTTTATAAATATTTCTTGCATTTTTAAATCAACGCATTTACTTCCTAATAAATTTTAAATGTGTACAAAATGTTTGCCAAAGATTTCTTGCCGTTTCCTTTTGCTAAATTCACGCAATCAATAACACTGTAAATATTCGTTCAAATCTTTCTTGCCTAGATTCTCGCACCTAAATCAACGCAAGATATTCTCTTGAATATTTACCCGTTCGCACAAATTATTCTTTTGGTTAATTTTCCATTTCCATTTTGAAGCAAATTGATTGCTTGCCGTTTTATGTTCTCCTTAATTACGAAACCCATGGCATAATTCCATCACAACAAGATTTCCTACCTATTGCTTATAATAGGAATAGAACTAAATGGCAGTGTATAACAAGTAATAAATCTGTGCTCAATCAACTCATGGCCTTTTTAAATATCAATATTTATATTTTTCTTGCCTATAACTTCTCATCTAAAATCAAAGCCTCCTCTATGATACGTTCAAAACAAAATATCTCTTGCCGTTTTATCACTTGAATCACGCAACGCTTATTTATAAATATACCAGTCACGAACACGTTTACTTCCTTGCTTTAAAATTTACGTGTAAACTTTACACACTTTCCTTTTGCTTAAATTGATATAATTGGTATAAAATATTAATTTCCCTGCCGTTCAAATTCATTTGTTGCATTGTCTTTCACGTGCAACTTTCTACACTTGACTCTCCTATATATATGGAATAAAATCTTCCAATTGCTTCATACATTTTTTTTAAAAAAAAATCAATTACTCTTGACCGTTTTCTCCCACAACATTTACGCAAATCATCCTTATAAATTAAAGCTCACGTTCCAATTTCTTACCTCATCTATTGCCTTCATTCTCTTTGCGCGTGGGCATCAACATAAGGTAATGGATGAACTTTTATCTTCTTCTTTCTTTAATTTTTTTTCTCTTTCTTTTATTTCCATTTATCTACCCACTTTGTTTCATATCATCTTATTCGATTTTGTTCTATTGCTTTATCAAATTTTGATATGTTCGAATGTGAAATTCATACTTAGTTTATTTATTTTTCAAGTTTTGAATCGGGATGTCACATCCGCTGAAATTGATCGTGCCTTCTGTACGCATTCTGGTGTAGATATTCTTTATTTTGTATCAAAACTCCAGCATCTAGAGGTGAGTAATTCTCACCAGACGATGTGTACTTATATAATTGATAAACTGACATCACTTGAATCTGTAAATGCATATCATCCTGTTGTAACTGCTATATTATAATCATATGATGTTCACACCTATATTTACACCTGTTATACTATATGTTACTGTTATTTCATGTTTTTCTTTTCATTTTTATCAGTTATCACACTGCAAGTTCCCTGTAGATTAGGTGCACTATGGATTGAAATGATACATACCCGAACAGACTTTAGAATAGGGAAAGATCGTTATGGGCTGAAATGATAAGCCTGAGCGACTTTTTATTTATTTTATTTAACTTGGGATTGCGGGTTTGAAATGATAGAACCCGGTTTTTCTTTGTAAACTGCGGATTGAAATGATACATATCCGTATCACTTGACCTAGGCTAGAAAATTTTATACAGACCCGTGGTTTATATATTTTTCTGAAATGTATAAAATATTTTAAAAATGTAAATATTATGATATTTTGATTTAAATTTTATTTAAAATGATTTCTATAAAATATTAGTGATTTTCTACAAATTAAATAAGTGAATTAAGTAAATGGTAAAGTAGAATCTGAAATATAAGTTAATTTTGGAATTTATGATTTTGTTTATAAATGGAATTTATGTAAAGTAAGAAAATATGACAAATTTGATTTAAAAGATGAATTTATTGATTTTATTAAGTAATAATAATTTTGAAAAGTGTTAATGATTTTGTATAAATTAAAATATGAAATAAATGAATATTTAAGCTGAATTTGGAAATATAACTAAAATTGAATTTTGTGAAATTTGTTTAAAAGTGAATTTTTAATTAAGTAAAATAAATGAAAATAAGATATATTTTGAAATTTAAACTTAGTTGTTAAGTTAAGAATTTAATTAAAGAAATGAAAATTTAATTGTTATTTAATTTGATTTTTGTATGGAAATTTGACTTTATTAAATCATAGAAATAAAGGTATTTAAATGATTATTTTTAAATGTGAAAATATATGATTTTATAAGTTAAAATGATTTATATTAAAAGTTAATTATGTGTGAAATTGTAAATAAAACTCTGAATTTGATTTGACAGCATTTTTGAAATGTAATGTAAAGATATTACAGCATTGGAAAATGCTGTAGTTGTTTTAAATGAACCAAATAGCAAATTTGAACTAAGGGTTATTATAGCACTTTGCTAGTGCTATAGTTGTTAAATTTAACTAAAATTTTAATTGAAACTAAATTAATATATTACAGCATTTATAATGTCGCCTTTTGTTAATGAACTGTTTTTAAACATAACATTTCGTAGCATTCTCTAAGTGCTGCGAAAGTTGAATTTTCTTTGTTTAATAAATTCAAATGAATAAATGATCTTTGAAAAAGATTAAAATTGGAAATTTAATATTTAATTATTAAATATATGAATTGACTTTAAATGATTTAAATGGAATAGTTGATTTGGGAAATACAACTATTTTGAAATGTGATTAAATGGTATTTAAATTTAATTTAAATAGATGATGTTTTGAAATGATATTTTGATATTTTGAAATGAATTTGAAGTGATATTAAATCTTGGAATAAATAATTGAAGTTTATATTAGTATGAAAAATATTTGGTTTACTTGTAATCTGAATCTATTCAAAAGATATTGGACTTATGAAATATAGGATAATAAAGCGTTGGAATTTATTTTATAATTTGAATAGTTATTTTGTGGATTAAATCTATATTTGAAATTTATAAAATTTGAAATGGTCTATGGAAATTTAATTGAAATAAATGATTAAATTGAATTGAAACTTTGGAAATTTTAATACTTGATTTGAAAGTATAATAATTTCACTTTTAAATGGTTTAAATGAATTATTTTGATTGAAATATAAACTATTTAAAAGGTGACTTGAAATGATAATAAATGAATGATATATTTCAATTTAAAAAGTATTTAAAGTTAAATATTTAGATTTGAACTCAAATGATATTTTGGTATATTAAAATGATTTGAAATGAAGTTTTGGAAAGATATGATATTTTGATATATTGAAATGATTTGAAATGAAGTTTTGAAATGATATGATATTTTAAGTATATTGAAATGGTTTGGAATTGATTTAATCTTTATTTTGATAAAGATTTGGATTTGAAATGATATTCTATTTTGAAGTATAAACTGTTTTAAATTATAACCACGGGTTATAATAACGATTGGTTGTTAAAGAGACCGGGATCGGATATGGACATACTCTCTGTCGATACCGAAAACCACTTTAACAACTGTGTACGCGGTGGAGTTCCAGAATGAAGTAGGATGGTGACGATGATCCTAAGTTATATATGTAGACCCAACTCCCATGAGTTGGCATAAGGTGGCCAAAACAGGAGCGATTGACGGACCATGGAGGTAGCACCTCTGATCGGACACACTTCTTCGATACCATTCTATTACTTGTGATTGATTTGGTGGCCACCCTTGATTTGGGAGTGTTGTTCGAGGTGGGCGGTAGTGGCTGCTATGCGTCACCACCAATCCGCTAATTGGTATATCTACCTTGGCATTGCCTTGTGTGCCGTGTCACCTACCATATCGAGCCCACTATGATTTTGGTTTAAAGATCCGACCGCGTTAAGGTTCACCATCCCCTTAACCCTATTTTCTATATGATTATACTTTACTAATTAGACACTACTGTATATAGCGTATATTACTACATAGTAAATAGTTTAACGGATCCTTAAAGAATGGGCGATCCCAAGCATTCTTTAAGTTACTTGTACCTTATTACAGTTCACTTGAGTTGGTTTACATTATATAAGTATATATTGTCCTGACTCGAGTGTTTGTATTTTTATTTATGCTCGGGTCAGCCTGAGTATTCACAGATTTGGATTCCACTTTCTGGAGATTGGAATCGCTGGAGATTATCTGCTTATCTAGTTTTATCTATCTCAGTTCTGTTGTTCTATTCAGCTTGTACTTGGTTATCATATTGAGACTTATGTTGTACTTTATTTCTTCTGTTGTATCTTATTTAACTCTGATATATTTACATAGTAGCTTCATGAACTACTATTTCTTTTACTTCCGCTGCATTATTTTACTCTGTGTCTGTGATCTGTGATTATATTTATTTACTGTATATTCTGGGATTTGCCAAATTTTATTTACAATGCGGTATTTTGAGCAATTCAATTCTAGCATGAGTGTCTACCTATACACTTATAATGGATGCGAATGGTTGAAAATATCGGGTCGTTACAATAACACAATATTTAAACCACTTTTAATTCTCATGAAAATGACAACAAAGTTGAAAATGAAAATCTATTTTAAGCATGGCCTATTAACTATTGTTTAAAAATATAGGCCATCAAATTTTGATTTAAATATTCACTTCTTTGCCATTATCATATATAGATGAAGAGGCAATTTGTGATTCATATGACTAAGCATAGCCTATTTGTTTTGAACAACATAAGCTATCAAACTCAATAATAAGCACAAAATTACATAAACATCATTTTCCATGAAGCACAAAAAGAGAGCATAACATTTATCAAAACGTTGAAGCTATATAATTAGAGAGCTTCATTACCCCTAAATTGAAGGGATTTAGTTTCTCATATTTGTTATCATATCAACAAATATAGCTTGCAACATAGAACAAAACAAAGAGAAAATGAGAGCTAAATGAAAGAAAAAACTAATCTACTTGCATAAAAGAAAATCTACACTACTAGCATGAAAGGAAATGAACATGTAAGTAAAAGGAAACAATAATTAACATTGCATAAAAAGAAAAGAAGATTACATAAAATAAAAATGGCTAAGTAGCCATGAAAAGAGAAAGAGAGCTTTCATTTTATTTTCCTAAGAGAAGAGAGCCTAAAAGAGAGACTAAGGAGAGGGAGTTACATGAAACATAAGGGGTACTTATACATGTGTTAAACCCTAATTCATATTTTTGGGGAATGCCCAAAATACCCTTGAGAAAGTGTGGAGGCCAAGTAATCATTAGCTTCTACTAATCATCATTTAAGTGTACATGAAGCCATTAGTTCCATAAGCATGTGCATTAGCCTCTAATTTGTACATTAAGGTAGGTGGGTAGGTGGGGTCCTCCATTATCATGCCTTTGAATTATTTCCATCTTCATTTCTTTATCTTCACTCTTGTGCATGCTTACATCTTCATGAAACCACTTGTATATGAAGCCAAATTCCTATAAAAAATATAGAAATTTCCAATTAAATTTTCTCAAATTAATATATGCACAAAAATGACCATTTTGCCTTTGGATGAAGATGAATATGTGATGATTTGAAACTAATATGAATTTTGGTTTAAACAAGTTAAAATACCATATATGATCATTTATTTAATTTAAATAGATTAAATATGATGGTAAAAATATGCACATTTACGTGCACATCACGCACCCATAAGGGTATGGTCATCACCCTTCTAGATTACTCTCTATATGTCGAGTATGGTGGTTATGTTGTTTTGGGATTCAGAATAGGTCGGTTACGACCGAGGTGATGTCATATTCGGTTCTATCGACCACCAGGCGGGTCTATGGGTAGGTCGGTCTTGCCAGGTGCGGAGGTTTCGAAGACGTCGATCCTCGATACATATTTCTAGAGGTGTACTGTACGGAAGGTCCCTTACCTGCTATTGTATGGAATCCATTCTCTAATAAGTGCCTTCGGACTTGACTGTAGAACCTACTTTGTAGCTAGTTTGCTGGAATTTAATAATGTAACAATTTCGGCTAAGATCAGTAAGTTTACTTGCAATTGCTTTCAAAAGAATGTCATTAAAAATAATATCAAATGAATTTTACGTAGCAAATGTTTTGGTTATCATAAGGTAAAAAACTTGTTCCGTGTTTATGTGCGGCGTTGTCTTATGAGATACCCTTTTGTTTTCAAAATGCGTATTTTGAGTTTCTCATACCAGTCCCATGACTGACCCGGAGTTTATTTTTCTTATCCCTTAAACTCTGGGTTCCCTAATTTTCTCGGGCAGCCAACAAGTTAGGTAAGCTTGGAGCATTTTGTAATGGAGCATGGAGCATTTTGGGTCTTTTGTTGAAGTCATCTATCACTTTCCGCTGTGTTTGTATTATGTATTAGTATCTACCAGCACTGTAAGGATAGGTCGTTATAACTATCCTAGCTAGGTTAGTACATGTCGTAACTCTGATGGAATAATTTGAAGTAATTGCATGTACTGTTCATATGTATAATTATGTGTTGAATAAGATGTGAGATTCTATTATTGTCTTATCTTCTATCTTTATTTCTTCACCTCATGATAATCTGCCTCTTCGAAACTTGGATTTACGGTATGTGAATACCGAGGATGTATTAGTGTCAATTTCTGAGGGTCGAGGAGGTAGGTCATCACATTTGATATCAAAGCTTATGGTTGAGTGAATACCTAAGCCTTGATGGGGTAATGTGACGCCCCGGCTCTAGTGACCAAATTATCAGAGGGAGTTTACCGTCCGATAGCTCGGATCAATGGGCACTAAAGGAGATATCTCTCATCTACACTACTTTGGATCAACATGGATACGTTTAAAATACCTGAACATTTCTGAAAAGATACGTATCTCATCTCGACACAATGTAGTATACACGAGTTCAGAGAATTTGTATTTAAATCACATAGCAAAACACAATATATAATGGTTTCACAAAATAGCGGACCAAAAAGATAGATATATATACATATACGTAGGTACAAACAGACGTCAGACTAACACCCTATATCTACAACTATACATAGCTGCCCCAAAAATGACGTCCTAATACATACACAGACAAATATATACAAAGGACATACGACATGACTACACAAAATCAACTTAGCATAGTTCAACGGACTCTAAATGTATCTATCTAACATCTCTCCTCCAGATGACTCTAACAGTTCCTTTGAGACATGTAGCAAGCGTGCATCCGCGAAGCTCTAAATCTAAGACTACCTTAAATTTATATAATGTATGCCAATTGCCGTCCATCTCAATGTCGTATGAAATTACCTCAAAACGTGAAAAGGTAATCATCCTGAAAAGCCTCGGTCCGATCCGAGGAGTTGTCACAAAACAAAACCTCGAGTTAGGCTATAAATCTAGCTGTAAGTATAATAGTGTAACAGTGATTCATATAAATGTGTGGAGTCGGGTTATATATGTGATATTAAAAGAAATAGATATGTCACACACTCCATAATCTTAACCCACCCACATCCCATTGGATTATTTCAGTTTAAATACACGTGTTACGGCACTATTTAAAGTGAATCACAGCTGCAACTCTAATCAACCGAGATATCACATCCTATTCATTTATAAGTTGTATTCATTATTCAATAGACATATCACTATCAAGTTATTCATATACGAGGTTTGGAATTACCAGTGAATCCTATTTATTATTCACTCTTACTAGACTCTGTATCGAACCGATATTACAGCCTTTTTCATCCGCATATCTTCCGATCAGAAATTGTGGGTGCCTCCACACGATCTTCTCCTGTTCATCGTTGGCGCTCACTCCGTTGTGTTGTAATCTTCATCTTTTTTTCACCACATATCCATCAATGATATTACTCTCGATTCTTCCTCGTTTCCCGTTTGCACTACGCCTTTCACCGTGGTTGTGTCTGTGCAATAGATCGTTTGGACAATAAGTGACGAGGGACCAGGTCATCACGATTCAGGGAGCGACCTCGAATCTATCCGCTAGGATGAATTCTAGCATCTAGTAGTCTCACCTTGTCTCATTTGCTTCATCGGTTAAATTCATTCAAATTCTTTTGTATTTAACTTCCCAATATACCATTTATCCCCAAAATTCGTTTTCTATTTTATATCACTTATAAATGTCGTGTTCGTGCAACAAAGCATTAACTTGTAGTATATAGCATCATGAACATTCATAAACATAACATGCAAACACAATTTGGAAGAACTTCATCGGATTTGAATTTAAATTATAATAAAATATATGTTTTAAATTTAGACTTGAATTTTGATGACGTCATTTTAATTTAATTTATAGAATTTTTCCATAATTTTTAATTTAGAAAATAAAATATTTTCGGTTCACGCGTTTTGCGTCAAACGCTGGTTCTTTTGAAGTTTTACAAAATAAGTTAATTGGTTTATTTTAGTGCTGTTTTGTGATCGCGTAAAGTTGTCGTACACGATCATATTTTTATTTCAGTCGTTCGCGGTCCGTACGTGAACGGAATATTGCATATTTACATTAATAAGAACCGCCGAACCTTGTTTAATAACGAAAGTTTGATCTACTAGAAGCTTTTGGCTTTTAAGGACAGGGTTATTTGATAATCCAAAATTTACTGTACCCATATTAACTATAAAGCTTTACTGTAAAAGTATGGTAATTTAAATTAGATAGCTAGATTAATAGCTTAAGCATGAGCAACAAAATCATTCCAAAGCATGTTATATAATATGCATATTTACATTAATATCAATATCAATACATTAATATCAATATCAATATCAATATCAGTACTAAACGTTTTAATCTTAGCGGCAATGGCACGAGAAAGGTTTCATTGGCAATGTTTAAATCTTCAGCAGGCATGCACACCAAAGGATACAAAATTTCCCATGCCACCTCATCCTTTAATTCTTCTCTTCTGTGCATGCGCATATTCATGAATGCATGTGCATGAGTGCAAGCTTATAAATTTATTATTCCATTTTACTCTAGTTCACTTTGGTTCATGGTCACACATCCATACGCCTTCGACGACCGAACCGATACCATATTCATGTTCAGCTACGCAATACGGTTCTGCTGGTACCTTCCGTTTTGGTCGTAATGCTTCCGTTCATCATACGGTTGCGGACATAACGGTGTCATTTCTGATCACCACGGGGTCCATCGGTCAGGCGATAGCTAGTCGATTTGTTCGTCTCACTTCCCTCTACAAATTTCCTTTTGGTCGCATGCTCAAATTCACGCTAGATTTTGAGTTATATCTTATTGAATTTTTATAGTAGATCGTGTACACAAATTATAAGAATAGCATGCTAACTTACAACAATAGCCTAAGTAAAATGTGAACATATTTCATACTTTTCATGCTAGCATACAACTTACGTGTTATCACCTTTAGTAATATATACTTAGTTTATATTGCTTGCATATATGGGTTTGTTGAGTGTATACAACTAAAAAATGATTATATAAAAATAAACATACGTCTGAATTATTGAAATATATATGCACGGATATGTGAACATAAGTACAACTAGAAATGTAAAGTATACCTACTGTTAAAATGATTTACTTAGTAGAAATAAATAGAAAAAGAAAGTTATACTCACTTTGATTTTGCTGAGGAAACAAAAACTTGATCTATCAAGATGATGTAGCAGGAAAATGCGTACGTTACAGACTTTTGATTTCAAAAGGAAGAAAATGAATAGGGCGGTGGTTTATATAGGCAAAGAGAGATTCTTCATAAATGAAAGGTTAAACATATATGTCAGTTTACCATCATCAAAAAGATAAGAATGGTGAGGCATAATTATGAAAAAGATACGATTGCTGAGATACGCCGAATTAACAGAACCAACTAGCTTTTTTATAGTAAGTTAATAATTTCTCACTCTCTAAACAAATTTTATACACCCTTAACTACGTTATTGTCCTACCGCAATTTGGTCTCCGATTACAATTTCGTTCGTAGCGTTTTATTCCAAATTTTATTCTATATCCATAACGATTTTTATTTTATTTATTTATTTCTTTTTTTAACAAAATTTATTGCTATATATTAAAACGGTAGTGGGATGTTACAAACTTCCCTCCTTAGAGAAATTGCGTCCTTGCAATTTACTAGAGAGTACTGTATGATATTCGTATATTAAAAATTGTTCTATCAACTAATAAAGTCATAACATCCATGACTCGATGAATATATAAATACATACCTAATGGGTTTCAACTAACTCAGGATGCGATTTTCTAATTTGCTCCGCAGTTTCCCAAGTGCAGTCTTTGGGATTATTTGACCATTGAACTTTGACTAGTGGAACTTGCTTGTTTCTTAACTGCTTCATCTTTGAGTCCGCTATTCTTGCTGGCTCAACGGTGAAAGTCAAATTCGATTCAATTTCTAGTTCCTCTAGCTGCTTTGGTTCTATAATAATATCGGAATCCCGTAGACATTTCCTTAATTGGGATACGTAGAACACATTATGAACTCCGGATAGATATGTTGGTAATTCAACTCGGTAAACAAGGCTTCCTATACGCTCCATAACTGGATAAGGTCCAATATACCTTGGAGCTAATTTTCCTGCTTTTCCAAATCTTATAACTCCTTTCATTGGGGATACCTTTATAAAAACGTAATTTCCAATCGCAAATTCCAAGTACCTTCTACGTTGGTCAACGTAGCTCTTCTGTTGAGACTGAGCAATCTTCATACGATCTCTAATAAGCTCGATTTTCTCAATTGTTTCTCGGACCATATCTGGTCCTAGTATAAGTCTGTCTCTAGTTTCTAACCAATAGGCTGGAGAACGACATGTTCTTCCATACAAAGCTTCAAATGGTGCCATACCGATACTGGATTGAAAACTATTATTGTAGGAGAATTCAATCAAATGAAGATATTCTTCCCATGAACCCCCAAACTCTAATATACATATCTTGAGTAAATCTTCTACAACTCGATTTATTCTTTCATTTTGTCCATCCGTCTGAGGATGGTATGCTGTGCTTAGATTGAGTTGTACACCCAAGACTGAATAAAAGCTTTGCTAGAATTGACTGGTAAATATTGGATCACAATCACATACTATATTCTTTGGAATTCCATGCAATCGTACAATATGTTTCAGGAATAGTCTGGCTAAACTTTCCGCGGTTTTATTCATTTTAAAAGGAATGAAATGCGCACTTTTAGTGAATCTGTCAACTATCATCCATATACTTTCATTTCCTGACCTTGATCTGGGAAGTCCATCAATGAAATCCATAGAAATCTGTTCCCATTTCCATTGAGAAACTTCGAGAGGTAATAAAAATCCACTGGGCTTTTGATGCTCACCCTTAACTAACTGGCACGTAATACATCATTTCACATATTCACCGATGTTTTTCTTCAAGCCTTCCCAATAGTACATCCGCTTCATATCATTATACATCTTTGTACCACGGGATGTATAGAAAATAAAGATCGATGACATTCGTCTAGAACTTCTTTTCTCAAATCGCCTGTGTTAGGAACACACAATCTTCCTTTAAATTTCAAGTTTCCCTTCAAGTATAACTCGAACTTGCTGAGAGCTTCTGATGCATTACCATTCTTCAACTGATTAATTTGATCTACCAGGATTGGGTCTTTTCTTTGATTAGCTTGAATTCGATCGAGTAAACTCGGTCGAATATTCAAACTTGCCAACATGGCTGTTGTTACTTCCACTCTTCTGAACTGGAGGTTACAAGAAGATAACACTTCTAATTCTTTCCATTCTACCAACATCATCGACACTACGGCTTGGTGTTTTCGACTGAGAGCATCTGCCACCTTATTACCCTTACCTGGCATATACTGAATTTCTAAGTCATACTCGGCTAGAAATTCTAACCATCGTTGTTGTCACATAATCAAGTCTTTTTGAGAGAATAAATATTTTAACGATTTGTGGTCTGTGTATAAAACAAACCTTTCTCCTAAAATAAATAATGCCGCCATAGTTTTAAGGCAAATACCACGACTGCTAACTCAAGATCATGAGTTGCATACTTTACTTCGTGAGGCCTGAGTTGTCTAGACGCATAAGCTACAACTCTGTCTCGTTGCATTAATACTACACCACGCCCTCTTCCATAGGCATCTGTGTATACTACCAAATCCTGATTTTCTTCTGGAACTATTAATATTAGAGCATTAGAAATTAATTCTTTCAACTTCTGGTAAGCCCCTTCACATTTATCTGACCAGATAAATTTAACTCCTTTCTTCGTTAAATTAGTTAGTGGAGCAGAAATCTTGGAAAAATCTTTTATAAATCTTTTATAATATCCTACTAAACCCAAGAAACTTCTTATTTCAGTTATCGATTCGAGTTGCTTCCACTTTTGAATAGCTTCGACCTTAGCTGGGTCAACTGAAATTCCTTTCTTTGAGACTATATGTCCCAAAAATTTCACTTTCTTCTGCCAGAAGTGACATTTTGAAAATTTCGCTTTAAGTTGGTGTTCTCTTAAAGTTTCTAACACCAGTTTCAAATGAATCACATGCTCTTCTTCTGTCTTTGAGTAGACGATGATATCATCAATAAAAACTAGGACAAACTTGTCCAAATAGCTTCTAAAAACTCTATCCATCAAATCAACAAAGTAAGCTGGAGCATTCATTAATCCGAATGGCATTACTAACCATTCATAAGAACTGTATCTAGTTTGAAATGCTGTTAGTGGAATACTGTCCTCTATAACTCTTAGTTGATGAAAACCCGTGGCTAGATCTAGTTATGAAAAGACCTTGGCACCACTCAGTTGATCGAATAGATCATCAATCCTTGGCAGTGGATATTTATTCTTAAGAGTATAGTCATTCAATTTTTTGTAATCTATACAGAGTCGAAGTGATCCATCTGCCTTCTTAACAAATAAAGCCGATGCTCTCCAAGGAGAACTACTCGTTCTGATGAAATTATTTTGCTCAAGATCCTCTATTTGAGATCTTAATTCTTCCATCTCGTTGGGGCACATTCGATTAGGTGGTCTACTAAAAGGTTGAGTTCCAGGTTTCAAATCTATCCTGAATTCAACTGCTCGATGTGGTGGTAGACCAGTAACTGGTTCAAAGATATCAGAAAAATCTCTGACTACTGGAATCTATCCTATTTCATCTTCTTTAGATTCCAAATCCAATAAAGAATAACAAGAATTGGCATTTTCTCTTTCTAGAGCTATAAGGATTCGCTTGGGGTACTCGGGATGTTGGAGAGTGATTACTTGTTCCGAACAGTATAATTGAGCTTGATAGTGCTCGAGCCAGTCCATTCCCAAAATAACTCCATAACTCAACGAATCCATAATAAACAAATCACATGAGAAAGAATACCCAGATAAGCAAATTACGTTCCACTACATTTCAACCCCAGGGTAACGCATCCGCCAAAAGGATTGGCCACCTTAAGAGAATTGTTAAGAGAAGAAACATCCAATTTTAACTTTGCTACTATTCCTTTCGATATAAATGAATGTGATGCACCTGTATCGAAAAGAATTCTAATATATAATCCATGCCATAAAATTGTACCTTCTAGGACCGAAGCTTGTTTTCCCATATCTGGTTTCATTGAACTGGGATCGTCTAGTGTGAACATTTTCCCTTGAGTCTGCTTCTTCGGCTTTGTGCATTGTCTCGCTATATGTCCCATTCAATTGTAATTATAGCATTTCTTCATAGGACCTTGACATGTGTTTCTACATTCATTTTCATAATGACCCTTTTTTCCACACGAGTAACATTCTACTTGTTCTTTAGATTGTTGCTTCTTCTGATCCACTTTCTTAGGTTGGAATGGTCACTTATTCTTTCGAAATTTTGCATTCTTCTTCGAGAAGAATGGCCTCTTCCTTTGTTGCTGGTTTTTCTGAGTAGGTTGACTTTCAGAAACCGAATCTCGCTCTCGTACCTTTTCAAATCTTAAAGCCATATCCACAATCTCCTCAAATGGAAATCGAAGTTGAGTAAATAATTTATCTCTCAGTTCATTATTTAGACCAAGCACAAACTTCTCATTCTTTTCCAATGGGGTGCTAATGTGTTGGTCCATACTTCGATAGTGCATTAAACTCATTAACATACTCAGTTACAGATAAATTTTTCTGAGTAAGGTCAATAAATTTTTGAAGTAGTGCTGCTCTATCTACTTCAGGCAAGAAATGGAGTTTGAAAATATCTTTGAATTCTTGCCAAGATATGTCTTCCTCTGGAGTTGCTGCAGTTATGGCTTCATACCAATCTAAGGCACCTCCTTGTAACTGTTAATATGCTAATCTTCTCTTGTCCTGATCGGAGAGATTCAGATCTCCAAAGATTCTTTCGCATGTTCTTAGCCATGCATGAACTCCCATTATGCCCTCATTTCCTAAGAATGGTTTACCACCTAGACTTGAGTAGTCTTGCAGAGCTTGGTAAACTCTGATCCAGGATTTTGATTATTGTCTCTGAGCATGTCCATATCCTGAACATGCTTCATAACTTTGACCCATTGATCCATAGTTAAAAGTACATTTTGATTGCTTGATTGACCATTTGGTGACTCAACCGTCGAGCCTATTATGGGTCTACCTAGTCCTACCATTTTTTGATAAAGAACATTTGTCATTTTATTATATAATAAAATTTCACTAACAATTACGTATGTAATACGTATCAAGTATTATCCCAATGTTTTCCCTTTAAAACATTCATTAGAACTCGTCTATCACCTATGCGAGTTAATCCTAATTCCCATGGGATTATGCTGACTGGGTAAATACTAAGTCCGACTCCCTTATGGTCAAATGTGTTCTAATTACTGGTTTATACAAATTCTTTTGAATCCTCGCTCTGATACCACGCTGTAACGCCCCGGCTCCAGTGACCGAATTATCAGAGGGAGTTTACCATCCGATAGCTCGGATCAATGGGCACTAAAGGAGCGATCTCTCGTCTACACTACTTTGGATCAACATGGATACGTTTAAAATACCTGAACATTTCTGAAATGATACTTATCTCATCTCGACACAATGTAGTATACACGAGTTCAGAGAATTTGTATTTAAATCACATAGCAGAACACAATATATAATGGTTTCACAAAACAGCGGACCAAAAAGATAAATATATATACATATACATAGGTACAAATAGATGTCAGACTAACACCCTATATCTACAACTATACATAACTGCTCCAAAAATGACGTCCTAATACATACACATACAAATATATACAAAGGACATACGACATGACTACACAAAATCAACTTAGCAGAGTTCAACGGACTCTAAATGTATCTCTCTAACATCTCTCCTCCAGATGACTCTAATAGTTCCTTTGAGACATGTAGCAAGCGTGCGTCCGTGAAGCTCTAAATCTACAACTACCTTAAATTTATATACTGTATGCCAGTTGCCGTCCATCTCAATGTCATATGAAATCATCTCAAAACGTGAAAAGGTAGTCATCCTGAAAAGCCTCGGTCTGACCCGAGGAGTTGTCACAAAACAAAACCTCGAGTCAGGCTATAAATCTAGTTGTGAGTATAATAGTGTAACAGTGATTCATATAAATGTGTGGAGTCGGGTTATATATGTGATATTAAAAGAAATAGATATGCCACACACTCCATAATCTGAACCCGCCCACATCCCATTTGATTATTTCAGTTTAAATACACATGTCATGGCACTATTTAAAGTGAATCACAGCTGCAACTCTAATTGTAACGACCTGTAAATTTCAACTGTTTTATTTAACGTAATTAGTTGAAATTTTGTGAAATTTTAAACGATAAAATTTTGAAATATAAATTTGATATTTGGAATGCGTTTAGTTAAACATAGCAACTGGTAAATTTTCGTCCGAAAATATGAAAGTTTATTTCGCGCGTAAATTTACTTCAATTTAATCAGTTAAAAAGCGATGAAAATAAAATGTTTCCGAAACCTAAATATTTTTACATAGAAAAATTCTAAACCATCTTCTGAGCAAGATGCTAGTTTGTTGTTTTTCCAAATTCGGACATCTTTGGCTCCGTCGATCTTATTCTTCTACGTTTTTCTTGCATTTACAGCCAGTAGAAAAAATTCGAATTTTTATAATTCAATCATACCACTGATATTTTTATACCGTTTCGATCGTTTTGTTGTGCTGATCTCCGCACTATATTTATTCGTGTGTTTCGTAGTTCGGAACACGGCGGAATCGATGAATCAACTAACCGTATCGGTACGGGTTTTGAGACTTTGGGTTCTTGTGACCTTTTTGAATTCCTAGTCAATTTAACTTTCCATCGTGTAACTCAACAGCTATATTATTTATTGTTCACTGACTTTTCATAAGTCAGGTTCAAAAATTTATTTTGTTTCATTTATTGGTTTCTTTTCGTTCATCGCACTATTTCGTTTTGAAAAATGGAAAGCTTATACTACCTGCTCATTTCCCCTGCCCACGTTCCTCAAACCACTGCTTTCAACCGCAGCCTCATAAGATCCTAAGACCCAAAGCCTTCCTTTCTCGTGCTTTGCTCCGATCCTCCTCATCCCACGGATCGCCACCGGAATCTCCATCCAAACAAACCTCTGACCAACCACCGCCCCACTCCGCCTCCGAGTAGCCACCTAATGCCAGAGCCTTGCAACCCAGTTCTCCTTTCCATGACCATCCGCCCATCGCTCGACCACCTCACCACCGTACGCAGCCTCGGCCTGTAGCTCAGCCCTCCGGCCCACAACTTCTCTACGCCCACAGCATCCCAAGCAGACCTCCTTTCCTCCATCCTCTCTCCGCCCAGGCAGCAGCACGCCACAACCTTGCCTCCACGTCACCGCCCTGACCAACCTACCACCCTTCAATTACTGACCGCCGTTTAACCCACCGCCACCATGATTTTTCGCACCTCTGAGAAGCCTTCCAGCATGACCGAGACCATGACCTACCACTGCCGCAACCCCTCAACCGTGCGCAGCCGAGCCCTGTTCCCCAACTGCATTCCAACGCCAGCATGGCCGCGCCCTCTCCCCTCGCCGACAATCTGGATCCGCCACCACTGACCGACAACCATCTCCCCATCTCGTTCCGGCCCTTCCACGTCGCCGACCCTGCGCCTCCACCTTGCTCTCCCACCTTCCCTGTTCGACCCACCAGCCTACAAACGTTCCCACTTCGGCCTGCAACCACCCTCCACGTCAGTTCCACTCCACTACCTTTCCCGAGTGACAGACCACGGCCTCGACAACCACCATCCTCCTCCTCTTGTGCTTTGCCGAGCTCTTCAAGCTTCTTCTTTTTTTTTTGTAAGTATATAAAAGTTATAGTGTATCTATAATATGTTTAAAGCTTTATAACATATATTGTTTAAATATATATATTCGTTTATATACAGGTTATAAAGAAAATTACTATAACTTGCTCATTTTCTTTGCCGAGACTCCATTGTGTTTTCTTTTGTCAAGGCTTGCTGTGACTATACTTCTTCCTAATAAACATTATAGTGTATATATGATTTTCATATATTAGTTCACTAAGATATGTGATACGAATGTTATACATATAATATGTTTGCTGCATAGGTTTATAGAGTTCTGCTAAATCTTTCTTTTCGGTTACCAGGTGCCTAGATTTAACAATGAAAGTTATGCAAGTATAATATATTTTATACTTTATATAAATGGGTATTGTTCATATTTTATATGATATAACAATGAAATTTTCTTTCGGTTAACTGATGAACATATTTTCTTTCTGATAAATTGTTATATTAGTATTAGTATAGGTAAATTCTTTCATAATGATTATTATTATTTTGGCATTCCAATATCCAAGCATTTAGTCCTCAATTACCTTATCTATGTAGATTTCCAGTCGTTGTACACCTGATGTTTGTATTGTATATATTTTATAAAATCTATTCGAGTCTGTGAATTTATTAAAGCAAAGCAGGTTTATTATTAATTTTATTATAAACACTGATATGGATTTATGCTTGATAAAAGTTGATATTCTGAAACGTATAAATAAAATGTGTTTTGTTATTATTTCGGCACATATATATATATATATTTATTTGATAAGTTATATTTGTGTTATTATTAATATTTGGAAAGTGTATAGTTGTATATGTGGTTACATATGTTAGTGTTAACGTTTAAAATGGTTTAAGGAAATTTTGAAAGAAATGTATGAATTGTATAAATATTGATTTTTTTTGTTGAATTTTAAAACATAGATTTTCGTTTGGATATTAATACATGTATATATATAGATTTTATTTTGATAGGTATTTTAAGTTGAGTATTGATTTTGAGAAAAATTATAATATTTTATAGCGTATATTTTGTTCAGCCTATTTCGAGCTAATTTGATTCGTTCTCATCGATTTCCATTTATCAGCTTTGTCCGTTGTGCCTGTTTTCTACATCGAATTGTGTACGTCTAGCATGGAATTCGCAACCCATTCTTTGTCAAATCTCTCTAGCTTCAAAAGGTGAGCAATCACTCACGATTAATGTTCTTTTATTTATTAAATTTGATTTCAATTGAAACGACAATTGAAATATGCTGCTGTCAGTTATTTACACTGTTATATATGCTATTACCTATATCAGTTCACCTGTGACATCTGACACCATTATCTGTTAATTATTTATGCGATGATAATACAGTTTGGCTGATAATTGATTGATTGTTGATGTTTATATTGGATGTAAAATTGTTAATGTTAAAATGATAAATAGTATGCAATTGAAATTGATATAGAATAGTTAAATGTTAAATTGATTAAATGACATTTGTATAATATGACCCCTTTAACTGTTAAATTTATTGACACGTAAGATTTGTTTAATTACATTTTGAACCACTGAATGTATGTTGTTAAATTGATGATGGATGAAATTGTAATAGATGACAAGTGAAACCGTAATGTAATAATCTTTAATCTACATGAAATGATAGTGTAGATTCTAGAAATAATTATATTAATTCGTACAAATAACAATGCGAATTAATACGGTTATTTCGGGATTATTTAAATTGATTATTGGATTGATATTGGTTGTTGTTATTGTTTGTTTATTTACTTTGACACCATCCCAGTTATCACACTGCAAGTTCCCTTTGTTATGCTTTGATTTTGAATTGAATTGGAATCGGGTTGAAATGATAAAATACCCAAATTGAACTTTGACCTAGGATAGAGAATTAAATAAAACCCTGATTGGTCAATAAATTGATTTAAAAATAAAATGAAGATTTTATTTGAATAAATAATATGGTTTTGAAATGAAATTGAAATTTGAATTTTAATGAAAGGAAAATGTTAATATTTAATAATCTAAAACAAAATATTAATAATGTGATTGATGAGAGAATGTTGTTTAATTTGAGAAATAATTGAATTAAGTTTGAAATTATAATTAAGTTTGAAATTATTAAACTTTGAAATTATTTAATAATTAAGTTTTGAATTATTTAATAATTAAATAAGATTGGATTATTTAATGATTAGATTGAATTGAACTCATTAATAATTAAAATTGAATTTTTGAATAAGTGAATTTACTTCGTAAATAATTGAAATTGAGTTTTCTTTATTAAGTAAGTTTTGGAAAATTATTTAAGAAAGTAAATAAGTGAAATTGAATTTCTTTAACAAGAAATGAAACTGTGACATTTTGGAATTAATGTAAGACATGTAATTGAAAGAATTGATTTGACGAATTTAATTTAATTCAAAATTGTAAGTTTTGATTTAAGGAAGTTGAATTTAAATAATGGATTTAATGAATTGGAAATTTAATAGAAATTGTTTTGAATGATAAAATTTACTTAATGAATATTGAATGAAATTGATAAATGAATTTAAATTGATTTAAATGTTAAATGAAATTTATTTAAATGGTTTTCAAAATGAAACTTATATACGAACTTGAATCAATACTTGAATTGTTTTGAATAAAATTTGAAATTGAATTATAGGATTTTGAAATGAATTTGGAAGTTGAAGCATAAATTATGGAAATGGGTTTAGAAAGACAAATGAAATGTTGATTTACGAATTCTAATTGAAATTGAATTTGATTTGGTTTTTTGAAATATATAAACAACCAATTGGTGTAATAATTACGAAAGTTATTAAAGAGACCGGAGTCGGTTATGGACATACTCTCTGTTTAAACCGAAAACCACTTTAATAACTATACGCGGAGTGATGATCCAAAATGAAGTGGTTGGAATGATGTACGTGATGACTGAAGAAAGAGAACGATAATGGATAGCCTTGACACTTGTGTCAAATTGGAAATGACTAAAACAGGAGCCGTGCCGGGCCAATGGAGGATTAGCTACCTCAAGTGGACACACTTCTTCGAACTACTTATACTTGTTGTCGATTGGTGCACCCTTGATTTTGGGAGTGTTGTTTCACGGTGTTGCGGGCGCTGCGGCGTTGCGTTCTCACCAGTCCGGATCAGGCGAACGGTAGTATCACTACCTTGGGTATTGCCTCATGTGCCTTGTCATACTTGTATTCCATTTATACGCGACCACTACGATTTTGATTTGTACCTTTAGTATATGGATTGCCCTCTGGTGACTTCCGGTTTTGGGGAAACTACGGTCTTGTATATGCTTTTGGGAATTAAAATGTGTTAAGGGTGGAATGGGCCATGACTTAACGCTATTTTGATATCTTTACATATTACTGATAGACATTATGTACTTAGCGTACATTACTACCTAGTAGATAGTTTAACGGATCCTTGAAGGATGGTTATTCCAAACATCCTTTGAGTTACTTGTATTTCAATTGCTATTTCACTTGAGTTGGATTTATTAATATAAGAATGTTAATCCTGACTCGAGTGTTTTGTATTTTGCTTTACGCTCGGGTCAGACTGAGTGGTTCAGCTTTCGAGACTCACCTTTGGAGTTGGAGCTTCGCTTGGAGATCCAGCTATCTATCCAGCTTTCAGATATTCGATGATTCCAGTGATGTATTCTGATTTGTATCTGATGTATCGTGTTACCCTTCCGTTGTATCTGGTTTAACTCTGATGTATCGTATTACTCTTCTGTTGTAAACTCTGATGTATTTTATATATTCATATAGTAGCTTCATGAACTACTATCTCTTTTATTTCCGCTGCAATTATTACTCTATGTCTGTGATCTGTGATTATTTATTTACTGTATATGTTCAGTTTTGCCAAATTTAAATTAACAACGCGGTATTTTGAGCAATTCAATTCCGACATGTGTGTTTGCCTATGCACTTGGCGGGTGCAGCATGATAGGGGGTTCTCGCATTTGGTTTGGTAGCGAGCGGATGACTCTTACTCCTACATGTCCCTGCGGGGTTGGTGCAGTCGAGAGGCTGGCTGTAAAGGCAGAACACAGGTACTGCTGTATGCTACGGTGGGTGTTACCCCACTGACGCGGTCCGTTACAGTTGGTATCAGAGCCAGGTTGCTCTAGGCAAAACTCAACATGTAGGGTAAATGTATTTACAGAATCACTTTCATTTCGAGTTTCAATCTCTTCCTTTTTGATTCGATTCCTTTGAATTTTGAAACGTTCCCTGCGGTTTCAAAATTCATTCGTGTCCCTCACTATTCGTCTTCTTTCAACGCTGGAGCATCCCATAACTCCACTTCAAATGATATCTATAATTAATCGGCGATCTCGCCAAACTTCGAATGATTTGTAAATGGGTGAAACTCCTTTACAATAGACATTGATTTACCGGAGATTTCTGTATCCTCGGTTTACAATGCTATCTATTTCCTGCTATACCTGAATTCCATATCTTGAGATCGAGTGTTGATTTACCTCGGAATTCAGCATCGATCTTATTCTTGAAGTTACGGACGACCCGGTTAAGGTTGCCCGTGAATTAAATAAACTCATCCATCTCCCGATTGTGGTAATTGAATTATCTTACCTTCTGTTTCAAACTTATTTTCGAATCAAAATTCTCTTTGATTTGAGTCAACAAAAAATTTGAATCCCTATCCTTATTTTGAAAATTCATTCCTGTATCGTCGAGCAAAGAAGTGAATTGTAAATTAATTTTAAAATGTTTTTATATTGTGTTGTTTGAGTTGTTGATGTTGATTTGGGTTTCCGATCGATACGTTTGATCAACGCTATCGATAGGATTTCCAAAACACTTGAACAGAGCAAACTGACACAATATTATTTTCAAATTTGGAAAATGAAATAAATTTGTTTGATTATATTGTGAAAATATAAGTAAAAATTTTTCTGGAATTTAATAGGTAAATTAAATTGTTTATTTGAAATGATAATATTTGATTATCATTTATTGTTCTAAATAAATTTATAAATACGGTTTATAAATTGATTTGGAATTTGAAATGAATTTAATTCAGAAATTTGAGAATTTAGTTTCCGGTGATTTCGAACTTTGGTTTTAAAATTTCAAAGTATATATTATTGAAAATATTTTCAAATAGAAATCATTCCAAAGAAATTTTAGATGGTTAATAAGTGCTCTTCTCTTTGTCGCTGGAAAATAATTTCGGTGATGGCGGCCGCATCATCGACATTCATTTTCGAGTTTCGAAGTGGAGATACTATTCTATAGCTTCGCTACGGTTTTGTTTTGAAAAATATTTTGATTTAAATTTCTTCAGTATAATTTGATTTATATATATAGGTATCTTATTTTAAAATTTAATTTGATTTGATATAAATATATTATATATATCTCTAAATTGTTTAAAGTAAATCGGAAACCTAATTCTTAAATTTTGTTAAAAGATGATTTTAATTATAAATAAAACCAAAATTTGGAATAAATATTTAAACTTGAATAATTGAATTGGG
Source organism: Allium fistulosum (assembly GCA_030737815.1). Classification (NCBI taxonomy): domain Eukaryota; kingdom Viridiplantae; phylum Streptophyta; class Magnoliopsida; order Asparagales; family Amaryllidaceae; genus Allium; species Allium fistulosum. The sequence goes on from CM060902.1 coordinate 305,390,411, forward strand.
AAAATTTTATTTGTATATTGTTTAACTGCATTCTAATACAACTTACCTAAATCATTCAGAAGTTGAATATGTAATTGGATAATATATAAGATAAATTGAATTTATAAATAAAATTTGAGTGTTTATAATAAATGTTATACACTAAATTTTGATTATAAAGATGTTAATAGAGTTAGATAGGATAATAAGTAAACTCAGTTAATAATGAAATAAATTTGTTTTGAAAGAATTTATAAATTTGTTTTGAAAGAATTAATAAATTGAAATTTGATCAACATATGAAAATATCTTGAATTTAAAAGAAATTAATAAATGTAAATTAATTTAAATCGAAACTTTTATGTTTTAAATTAATTTATATGGGTTAAATATATGTGAGTAGATATATTAAGTAGAATAAATTTAACAGTAATTTGGAATAAAGAAGAATTTAAAATTGTTGAAGAAAATATGATTATAATAAAAGACTATTCAAATTTATGGTTTTAAAAATTGTAAATTGAAGAAATGAGATAATAAGATAACGAATTTAGAAATAGTTGAGATTGATTTTAATGAAATCAAATGGATTAAAAAAATTATTGAATATCAATTAATTTAAATTTGAATTTATATGGTTTAAATTAATTGTTATTTTGTATTTCAAATCTGTTTTTCTTTCTAGTTGTTTCTATTCTCCTACCTCGTTCCTTTTCGGGGACGAAAAGTTTTGAGTGGGGGAGAGTGTAACGAACTGTAAATTTCAACTGTTTTATTTAACGTAATTAGTTGAAATTTTGTGAAATTTTAAATGATAAAATTTTGAAATATAAATTTGATATTTGGAATGCGTTTAGTTAAACATAGCAACTGGTAAATTTTCGTCCGAAAATATGAAAGTTTATTTCGCGCGTAAATTTACTTCAATTTAATCAGTTAAAAAGCGATGAAAATAAAATTTTTCCGAAACCTAAATATTTTTACATAGAAAAATTCTAAACCATCTTCTGAGCAAGATGCCAGTTTGTCGTTTTTCCAAATTCGGACATCTTTGGCTCCGTCGATCTTATTCTTCTACGTTTTTCTTGCATTTACAACCAGTAGAAAAAATTCGAATTTTTATAATTCAATCATACCACTGATATTTTTATACCGTTTCGATTGTTTTGTTGTGCTGATCTCTGCACTATATTTATTCGTGTGTTTCGTAGTTCGGAACACGGCGGAATCGATGAATCAACTAACCGTATCGGTACGGGTTTTGAGACTTTGGGTTCTTGTGACCTTTTTGAATTCCTAGTCAATTTAACTTTCCATCGTGTAACTCAACAGCTATATTATTTATTGTTCACTGACTTTTCATAAGTTAGGTTCAAAAATTTATTTTGTTTCATTTATTGGTTTCTTTCCGTTCATCGCACTATTTCGTTTTGAAAAATGGAAAGCTTATACTACCTGCTCATTTCCCCTGCCCACGTTCCTCAAACCACTGCTTTCAACCGCAGCCTCATAAGATCCTAAGACCCGAAGCCTTCCTTTCTCGTGCTTTGCTCCGATCCTCCTCATCCCACGGATCGCCACCGGAATCTCCATCCAAACAAACCTCTGACCAACCACCGCCCCACTCCGCCTCCGAGTAGCCACCTAATGCCAGAGCCTTGCAACCCAGTTCTCCTTTCCATGACCATCCGCCCATCGCTCGACCACCTCACCACCGTACGCAGCCTCGGCCTGTAGCTCAGCCCTCCGGCCCACAACTTCTCTACGCCCACAGCATCCCAAGCAGACCTCCTTTCCTCCATCCTCTCTCCGCCCAGGCAGCAGCATGCCACAACCTTGCCTCAACGTCACCGCCCTGACCAGCCTACCACCCTTCAATTGCTGACCGCCGTTTAACCCACCGCCACCATGACTTTTCGCACCTCCGAGAAGCCTTCCAGCATGACCGAGACCATGACCTGCCACTGCCGCAACCCCTCAACCGTGCGCAGCCGAGCCCTGTTCCCCAACTGCATTCCGACGCCAGCATGGCCGCGCCCTCTCCCCTCGCCGACAATCCGGATCCGCCACCACTGACCGACAACCATCTCCCCATCTTGTTCCGGCCCTTCCACGTCGCCGACCCTGCACCTCCACCTTGCTCTCCCACCTTCCCTGTTCGACCCACCAGCCTACAAACGTTCCCACTTCGACATGCAACCACCCTCCACGTCAGTTCCACTCCACTACCTTTCCCGAGTGACAGACCACGGCCTCGACAACCACCATCCTCCTCCTCTTGTGCTTTGCCGAGCTCTTCAAGCTTCTTCTTTTTTGTTTTTTAAGTATATAAAAGTTATAGTGTATCTATAATATGTTTAAAGCTTTATAACATATATTGTTTAAATATATATATTCGTTTATATACAGGTTATAAAGAAAATTACTATAACTTGCTCATTTTCTTTGCCGAGACTCCATTGTGTTTTCTTTTGTCAAGGCTTGCTGTGACTATACTTCTTCCTAATAAACGTTATAGTGTATATATGATTTTCATATATTAGTTCACTAAGATATGTGATACGAATGTTATACATATAATATGTTTGCTGCATAGGTTTATAGAGTTCTGCTAAATCTTTCTTTTCGGTTACCAGGTGCCTAGATTTAACAATGAAAGTTATGCAAGTATAATATATTTTATACTTTATATAAATGGGTATTGTTCATATTTTATACGATATAACAATGAAATTTTCTTTCGGTTAACTGATGAACTTATTTTCTTTCTGATAAATTGTTATATTAGTATTAGTATAGGTAAATTCTTTCATAATGATTATTATTATTTTGGCATTCCAATATCCAAGCATTTAGTCCTCAATTACCTTATCTATGTAGATTTCCAGTCGTTGTACACCTGATGTTTGTATTGTATATATTTTATAAAATCTGTTCGAGTCTGTGAATTTATTAAAGCAAAGCAGGTTTATTATTAATTTTATTATAAACACTGATATGGATTTATGCTTGATAAAAGTTGATATTCTGAAACGTATAAATAAAATGTGTTTTGTTATTATTTCGGCACATATATATATTTATTTGATAAGTAATATTTGTGCTATTATTAATATTTGGAAAGTGTATAGTTGTATATGTGGTTACATATGTTAGTGTTAACGTTTAAAATGGTTTAAGGAAATTTTGAAAGAAATGTATGAATTGTATAAATATTGATTTTTTTTGTTGAATTTTAAAACATAGATTTTCGTTTGGATATTAATACATGTATATATATAGATTTTATTTTGATAGGTATTTTAAGTTGAGTATTTATTTTGAGAAAATTTATAATATTTTATAGCGTATATTTTGTTCAGCCTATTTCGAGCTAATTTGATTCGTTCTCATCGATTTCCATTTATCAGCTTTGTCCGTTGTGCCTGTTTTCTACATCGAATCGTGTACGTCTAGCATGGAATTCGCAACCCATTCTTTGTCAAATCTCTCTAGCTTCAAAAGGTGAGCAATCACTCACGATTAATGTTCTTTTATTTATTAAATTTGATTTCAATTGAAACGACAATTGAAATATGCTGCTGTCAGTTATTTACACTGTTATATATGCTATTACCTATATCAGTTCACCTGTGACATCTGACACCATTATCTGTTAATTATTTATGCGATGATAATAAAGTTTGGCTGATAATTAATTGATTGTTGATGTTTATATTGGATGTAAAATTGTTAATGTTAAAATGATAAATAGTATGATTGAAATTGATATAGAATAGTTAAATGTTAAATTGATTAAATGACATTTGTATAATATGACCCCTTTAACTGTTAAATTTATTGACACATATGATTTGTTTAATTACATTTTGAACCACTGAATGTATGTTGTTAAATTGATGATGGATGAAATTGTAATAGATGACAAGTGAAACCGTAATGTAATAATCTTTAATCTACATGAAATGATAGTGTAGATTCTAGAAATAATTATATTAATTCGTACAAATAACAATGCGAATTAATACGGTTATTTCGGGATTATTTAAATTGATTATTGGATTGATATTGGTTGTTGTTATTGTTTGTTTATTTACTTTGACACCATCCCAGTTATCACACTGCAAGTTCCCTTTGTTATGCTTTGATTTTGAATTGAATTGGAATCGGGTTGAAATGATAAAATACCCAAATTGAACTTTGACCTAGGATAGAGAATTAAATAAAACCCCGATTGGTCAATAAATTGATTTAAAAATAAAATGAAGATTTTATTTGAATAAATAATATGGTTTTGAAATGAAATTGAAATTTGAATTTTAATGAAAGGAAAATGTTAATATTTAATAATCTGAAACAAAATATTAATAATGTGATTGATGAGAGAATGTTGTTTAATTTGAGAAATAATTGAATTAAGTTTGAAATTATTAAACTTTGAAATTATTTAATAATTAAGTTTTGAATTATTTAATAATTAAATAAGATTGGATTATTTAATGATTAGATTGAATTGAACTCATTAATAATTAAAATTGAATTTTTGAATAAGTGAATTTACTTCGTAAATAATTGAAATTGAGTTTTCTTTATTAAGTAAGTTTTGGAAAATTATTTAAGAAAGTAAATAAGTGAAATTGAATTTCTTTAACAAGAAATGAAACTGTGACATTTTGGAATTAATGTAAGACTTGTAATTGAAAGAATTGATTCGACGAATTTAATTTAATTCAAAATTGTAAGTTTTGATTTAAGGAAGTTGAATTTAAATAATGGATTTAATGAATTGGAAATTTAATAGAAATTGTTTTGAATGATAAAATTTACTTAATGAATATTGAATGAAATTGATAAATGAATTTAAATTGATTTAAATGTTAAATGAAATTTATTTAAATGGTTTTCGAAATGAAACTTATATACGAACTTGAATCAATACTTGAATTGTTTTGAATAAAATTTGAAATTGAATTATAGGATTTTGAAATGAATTTGGAAGTTGAAGCATAAATTTTGGAAATGGGTTTAGAAAGACAAATGAAATGTTGATTTACGAATTCTAATTGAAATTGAATTTGATTTGGTTTTTTGAAATATATAAACAACCAATTGGTGTAATAATTACGAAAGTTATTAAAGAGACCGGAGTCGGTTATGGACATACTCTCTGTTTAAACCGAAAACCACTTTAATAACTATACGCGGAGTGATGATCCAAAATGAAGTGGTTGGAATGATGTACGTGATGACTGAAGAAAGAGAACGATAATGGATAGCCTTGACACTTGTGTCAAATTGGAAATGACTAAAACAGGAGCCGTGCCGGGCCAATGGAGGATTAGCTACCTCAAGTGGACACACTTCTTCGAACTACTTATACTTGTTGTCGATTGGTGCACCCTTGATTTTGGGAGTGTTGTTTCACGGTGTTGCGGGCGCTGCGGTGTTGCGTTCTCACCAGTCCGGATCAGGCGAACGGTAGTATCACTACCTTGGGTATTGCCTCATGTGCCTTGTCATACTTGTATTCCATTTATACGCGACCACTACGATTTTGATTTGTACCTTTAGTATATGGATTGCCCTCTGGTGACTTCCGGTTTTGGGGAAACTACGGTCTTGTATATGCTTTTGGGAATTAAAATGTGTTAAGGGTGGAATGGGCCATGACTTAACGCTATTTTGATATCTTTACATATTACTGATAGACATTATCTACTTAGCGTACATTACTACCTAGTAGATAGTTTAACGGATCCTTGAAGGATGGTTATTCCAAACATCCTTTGAGTTACTTGTATTTCAATTGCTATTTCACTTGAGTTGGATTTATTAATATAAGAATGTTAATCCTGACTCGAGTGTTTTGTATTTTGCTTTACGCTCGGGTCAGACTGAGTGGTTCAGCTTTCGAGACTCACCTTTGGAGTTGGAGCTTCGCTTGGAGATCCAGCTATCTATCCAGCTTTCAGATATTCGATGATTCTAGTGATGTAGTCTGATTTGTATCTGATGTATCGTGTTACCCTTCCGTTGTATCTGGTTTAACTCTGATGTATCGTATTACTCTTCAGTTGTAAACTCTGATGTATTTTTTATATTCATATAGTAGCTTCATGAACTACTATCTCTTTTATTTCCGCTACAATTATTACTCTGTGTCTGTGATCTGTGATTATTTATTTACTGTATATGTTCAGTTTTGCTAAATTTAAATTAACAACGCGGTATTTTGAGCAATTCAATTCCGGCATGAGTGTCTACCTATACACTTATAATGGATGCGAATGGTCCAAAATTTCGGGTCGTTACACTAATCAACCGAGATATCACATCCTATTCATTTATAAGTTTCATTCATTATTCAATAGACATATCACTATCAAGTTATTTATATACGAGGTTTGGAATTACTAGTGAATCCTATTTATTATTCACTCTTACTAGACTCTGTATCGAATAAATATTACGCCCTTTTTCATCCGCATATCTTCCGATCAGAAATTGTGGGTGCCTCCACACGATCTATTAGTTGCACTATCTTCTCCTGTTCATCGTTGGCGCTCACCCCGTTGTGTTGTAATCTTCATCTTTGTTTCACCACATATCCATCAATGAGATTACTCTTGATACTTCCTCGTTTTCCGTTTGCACTGCGCCCATCACCGTGGTTGTGTCCGTGCAACAGATCATTTGGACAATAAGTGACGAGGGACCAGGTCGTCATGATTTAGGGAGCGACCCAGAATCCGTCCGCTAGGATGGATTCTAGCGTCTAGTAGTCTCACCTCGTCTCATTTGCTTCATCGGTTAAATTCATTCAAATTCTTTTGTATTTAACTTCCCAATATACCATTTATCCCTAAAATGGTATCGTTTTCTATTTTATATCACATATAAATGTCGTGTTCGTACAACATTGCATTAACTTGCAGTATATAGGATCATGAACATTCATAAACATAACATGTATACACAATTTGGAAGAACTTCATCGGATTTGAATTTAAATTATAATAAAATATACGTTTCAACTTTAGACTTGATTTTTGATGACGTCATTTTAATTTAATTTATAGAAATTTTCCATAATTTTTAATTTAGAAAATAAAATATTTTCGGTTGATGCGTTTTGCGTCAAACGCCAGTTCTTTTGAAGTTTTACAAAATAAGTTAACCGTTTTATTTTATTGTTGTTTTATGATCACGTAACGTTGTCGTGCGCGATTGTATTTTTATTTCAGTCGTTCGCGGTCCATACGCGAATGGAATATTGCATAATTACATTAATAAGAACCGCCGAACCTTGTTTAATAAAGAAAGTTTGATCTACTAGAAGCTTTTGGATTTTAAGGGCAGGGTTATTTGACAATCCAAAATTTACTGTACCCATATTAACTATAAGGCTTTACTGTAAAAGTATGGTAATTTAAATTAGATAGCTAGATTAATAGCTTAAGCATGAGCAACAAAATCATTCCAAAACATGTTATACAATATGCATATTTACATTAATATCAATATCATTACATTAATATCGATATCAATATCAGTACTAAACGTTTTAATCTTAGCGGCAATGGCACGAGGAAGGTTTCATTGGCAATGTTTAAATCTTCAGTAGCTACACGCATGCACACCAAAGGATACAAAATTTCCCATGCCACCTCATCCTTTAATTTTTCTCTTCTGTGCATGCGCATATTCATGAATGCATGTGCATGAATGCAAGCTTATAAATTTATTATTCCATTTTACTCTAGTTCACTTTGGTTCATGGTCACACATCCATACGCCTTCGACAATCGAACCGATACCATATTTGTGTTCAGTTATGCAATACGATTCTGCTGGTACCTTTCGTTTTGGTCGTAATGCTTCCGTTCATCATATGGTTACGGACATAACAGTGTCATTTTTGATCACCACGGGGTCCGTCGGTCTGGCGATAGCTAATCGATTTGTTCGTCTCACTTCCCTCTACAAATTTCCTTTTGGTTGCATGCTCAAATTCATGCTAGATTTTGAGTTATATCTTATTGAAGTTTTATAGTAGAACGTGTACACAAATTATAAGAACAGCATGCTAACTTACAATAGTAGCCTAAGTAAAATGTGAACATATTTCATACTTTTCATGCTAGCATACAACTTACGTGTTATCACCTTTAGTAATATATACTTAGTTTATATTGCTTGCATATATGGGTTTGTTGAGTATATACAACTAAAAAATGATTATATAAAAATAAACATATGTCTGAATTATTGAAATATATATGCACAGATATGTGAACATAAGTACAACTAGAAATATAAAGTATAACCATTGTTAAAATGATTTGCTTAGTAGAAATAAATAGAAAAAGGAAGTTATACTCACTTTGATTTTGCTGAGGAAACAAAAACTTGATCTATAAAGATGAAGTAGCAGGAAGATGCGTACGTTACAGACTTTTGATTTCTAAAGGAAGAAAGTGAATAGGGCGGTGGTTTATATAGGCAAAGAGAGATTCTTCATAAATGAAAGGTTAAACATATAAGTTAGTTTACCATCATCAAATAGATAAGAATGGTGGGGCATAATTATGAAAAAGATACGATTGCTGAGATACGCCAAATTAATAGAACGACTAGCTTTTTTTATAGTAAGTTAATAATTTCTCACTCTCTAAACAAATTTTATACACCCTTAACTACGTTATTGTCCTACCACAATTTGGTCTCCGATTACAATTTCGTTCGTGGCGTTTTATTCCAAATTTTATTCTATATCCATAACGATTTTTATTTTATTTATTTATTTTTTTTTTTAACAAAATTCATTGCTATATATTAAAACGGTAGCGGGATGTTACAGGTAAACTCATTAGAGATAAGTTTAGTAATACCCTAGAATGAGTTTAGTCTGAGAGAGCGCCTATTTGAAGTTTTATCCGAATGAGTATATTCGAATTTTATGCCAATTCCCTAAGATATCTCATCTATATATTCTAACGATACTTCCTTATTATATGCAGATAGTACGAGATGAGTGAAAGAAGGGGACAAGGTAGAGGAAGGGGAGGTAGCAGTACCACGAACACAAATGGTCGAACTCCTGCCGCCACAGTAATCGAAGAAGTAATAACTCCAGTGCAACCCCAAATCAACTTCGTAACTTTATGCAAGAACTATACCAGTTTGGGTGGTAAACCATTTAAGGGAACAAAGTTCATTATAGAAGTTAAAGCGTGGATCCGCTCTTGTGAAAGAATTTTTAAAGGGATGAATATTGGAGATGAGCAGAAGAGATTCTTGGCTTCTTGGCAACTACAGGATGGGGCTCTCGCCTGGTGGGAGTCCGTTACTATGAATGAATTGGAGGACAATTTTTTTTGGGCACGATTCAAGGAGGTCTTGGAAGAACAATATATGCCCGCAGCTGGAAAGGCATGCCTTTACAGGAGTTTTATGGATTTAAAACAAGGAGAGATGTCCATAGAGGAATATTCTAAAAAGTTCAATGAATTATCCCGATTTGGGCCGGGTCTAATAGACACTCCTTTGAAGAAGAATGAAATGTTTATCTCTGGAATGAAGGAACAATATCAAGACAGGATGACGACACATGTTAAGGGGACTTTTGTAGATTTGGTAGACATGGACTTCTGATACGAAACTCTGGATAAGAAGAATCCACCTACAACTTAAAACAATAACAATAATTGGAAGAAGAGGAAGTTTAATCAGCAAGGGAAGAAGCCAGGGCAAGGCAAGCCAAAAGGAGGATCCCTAAGAGATCAGTTGAAAAATATTACTTGTTTTAATTGCCAATAGAAGGGCCACTACTCCAACACCTGTAAGAATCCTAGGGCTCGGGATGGAACCTGCTATAATTGTCACAAGCCAGGACACCAGAAGAAGGATCGCCCCCTGTAAAGAAGGGAGAATGGGTCCAGGTTTTTGCTATCAAAGATGTACCCTCAACTTCGACTGATGTGAAGGGAAAGAAAATTCTAGAAGGTAATATTTGCATTAATGAAAATCTAGTTATAGTGTTATTTGATACTGGTGCTACCCACAGTTTTATATCTAAAGAATTGTTTGATAAATTAAAACTTACCATAAAGATATTAGACACCCCTATATATGTCTCCAACCCTATAGGTGGTAAAACTAATCTAGGTATACTTTGTGAAAAATTACAAGTTGCCTACCTAGCCCAAAACCTTTCATTGATCTAATCGTCCTCGACTTTATTGGATTTGATATTATACTCGGTATGGATTGGTTGTCTGAGTATAAGGCTTTTTTAGATTGTGTCCAAAGAATGGTACAATTACAAAATAAAAGAGATGAACCTTTTAAAATAACATGTGAAGAACCAAGTCCAGTAATGGATAGTTTTATGTATGCCCTAAATTCGGTTCAAAAACATCTAGAAGAAATACCAATTGTTAAGGAATTTTCAGATGTTTTTGAGGAAGTTAAAAGTTTACCCCCGCATAGGGAAATTGAGTTTAGAATCGATTTGATTTTTGGTGCAAGACCTGTTTTTCACTCTTCTCGAAGAATGACCCCTAAAGAAGAAAATGAATTAAGGAAACGAACTGATGAACTATTGAAGAAAGGACTAATAAGACTAAGTCGCTCAAGTTGGAGCTCAGTAGTAGTTTTCATTGCAAAGTCAGATGGCTCCTTGAGACTGTGGGTAGACTACGGAGACCTATAAGCAAACAGTTAAGAACAAGTGTCCTCTACCCCGTATTGATGACTTGTTTGATCGACTTCATAGTGCTCGAGTATTTTCAAAAATGGACTTAGCTACAGGATTCCATCAATTTAGGATAGCAAAAGATGGCATTCCTTTAACTGCATTCAGAGGACCAAATGATTTCTATGAGTGGTTGGTTATGCCTTTCGGGCTAACCAATGCGCCCGCTTATTTTGTGGATCTTATGAATAGAGTATTTAGAGAAGTGCTCCATAAGTTTGTGTTAGTTTTTATCGATGATATTCTTATATATTCAAATACCAAAGAAGAACACGAAAGGCATCTAGAGATTGTGCTAGAAATATTGAGGAGAAATGTACTCAAAGCCAAGTTTTTGAAATGCCACTTCTGGGAAGAGAAGGTAAGGTTCCTGGGGCATGTTGTGTCAAAGGATGGAATCTCAGTTGATCCAGGGAAAATCACAGCCATTCTGGATTAGAAGCAGCCACAAACTCCGAAGGACGTTCGAAGCTTCTTAAGATTGGCAGGATATTACCGGATATTTATTCAGGACTTCTCCAAAATTTCCTATCACCTAACAAAGCTGACTATGAAAGATGCCAAATTTGAATGGACCCCAAACTGTGAAGAAGCATCCCAGGAACTCAAGAAGAGGTTGACTACCGCTCCAGTCTTGACTATTATTGATGAAAGCGGCAGTCTAACCATTTATACTAATGCTTGTGGAGAAGGAGTGGGTGCTGTATTAATGCAATATGGGAAGGTTATCGCTTATGCCAGTAGGCAATTAAAGACTCATGAGCGAAATTATGCAACACACAACTTGGGGCTATTAGCTGTGGTGTTTGCACTAAAAATATGGAGACATTATTTGCTAGGTAAGAATTCCTCATAGTTTATTTTAATAAACTTTAGTTGACCCGAGTAAATAATATTCCTTCTTTAAATAGGTGAAAAGTTCGAACTCTTCATAGATCACAAATCCTTGAAGTATCTTTTCACTCAGAAGGACTTGAATATGAGACAACAACGTTGGCTAGAATTTCTCGCATCATACAGTTTTGATATCTTATATACACCTGGGAAGGCCAACATCGTAGCAGATGCATTGAGTAGAAAGCATGTCGTTATAGCTTATCCTGTAGTTACCCCAACTCTTCTAGAAAGAATTGATAGCAAACAAAAAGAAGATCGATTTCTAAAGAAGATTATTAAAGATATACACAGAGGGTATGATTCAAGCTTTGAAGTCAATAACCAAAGGGTATTACGATTAAAGGGAAGAATTTATGTTCCCGATGTTGATAACTTAAGACAAGAAGTGTTGACTGAATGCCACCAATCCAAGCTAATTATTCACCCTAGAGTTCACAAAATGTAAAAAGACATGAAACAGAGATTTTGGTAGGGAAATATGAAGAGGGATATCTCTATCCATGTTAGTAGATGTGCAAATTGTCAACAAATTAAGAATGATCAACAGAAGGTTGCAGGATTACTCCAACCTCTTGAAATTTTGACTTGGAAATGGGATCAAATATCAATGGATTTCACCTATGGTTTACCTCGATCAAAAAAGGAAATGAGGGCATTTAGGTTACTGTAGATCGATTAACCAAAAGCGCATACTTTTTCCCTATAAAGCCAACACGAACTGCTGCAAGTCTGAAAGAAATATACATAAGGGTAGTAGTTCGATTGCATGGTGTCCCCATCAGTATAGTCAATGATTGATACCCTATCTTTACTAGTAAGTTCTAGGAGGAATTGCAAAAAGCTTTAGGAACTGAGCTAAATATAAGCACTGCATATCACCCCTAGACCGATGGGCAAACTAAGAGAGTAAATCGGGTATTGGAAGATCTTCTAATAGCATATATCCTAGATTTTGGAGGATCATTGGAAAATTATCTTTATTTTGTTGAGTTCTCTTACAACAACAGCTATCAGGCTAGTACTGGCATGGCCCCATATGAAGCTTTGTATGGTCGACCATATAGATCCACGGCATGTTGGTTCGAGACCGGAGATCAATTAGTACTAGGTCTTGACGTGATTAGGAAAGCATCAGAAAAGGTTGACATGATCAAAAGAAGATGAAAGAAGCCCAGAGCAAGCAAAAGAGTTACACGGATAGGAGGCGTAGAAATTTGGAATACTCGGTGGGAGATTATGTATTCCTAAAGGTTTCCCCAATGAGAGGAGTAGTGAGATTTGGGAGAGTTGGAAAATTGGCACCTCGATATATTTGAAATTTTCCCATTCTCGAATGGATTGGCCCATTAGCTTATCGTGTGGGATTGCCCGAAAGATTATTTGGTGTGCATAATGTCTTTCACATATCTCATCTCTGAAAATATGTGCATGCTCTAGAACAAATTATAGAAATGACTACCCAAGAAGATTTAGAACTTGAACCTAATTTGGCAGTTATTAGGCAACCAATGCGAATCGTGGATCATGATGAAAAGCGATTGAGAAAGAAGGTTGTAAGGTTGGCTAAAGTCCAATGGAGTGGTGATGCAGCAGACTGCACATGGGAAACAGAAGATAGAATGCGAAAAGCCTATCCTGAGTTTAGAATGGATATATAGTTGAATGTTGTATAGTGTACTCACCGGCTTGTGGTGATGTCACTTACTATATCTTATACATATGTATCACTTCATTATATATATTTGTTTCCGAGTTATCTTCTTCTCGCCCTTAGTTTCGAGGACGAAATTCTTTTAAGGGGGAAGTCTACAATGACCCGCAAATACATCACTTTAATAAATTTATTGGATAATAAAAAGATTTAATAATTTTGATAACTCATTCTAAATAATTATAAAGTAATAATTTATCATTAATTTTATAAATATATGAACTCATTTTAGAAAGAAATTAGCTTCGTCGTGTTTTTGCAGTTTGAAAATATAAGTTGTTGGAAATTTATTAAATGTTATAAATATAATTTTATAGCCTTAATAAACTTCATATAATTGTTATATAATGATAATAAGTGATTTATAATGGTTTTACAAATATATTAACTTGTTTTATAAATTTAACAAACTTCATCGCATTTTGGCAAATCGACGTCGTATCTTTACAATTGGATTTCAATATTGATTAATATAGTTTTATAGCTTAAATAATCTTGTTTTAATTATTTAGAAATGATAAGAAATTCATTTTCAAGCTTTGTTTACATAAATAAATAGTTTTATTAAAAACTTAAAATATGACCAGAAATTGGATCCCGAAATCTCAACGGTTTGACAAATGGAAATTGTTTTAAGTTGTTGCAACATTGTTTGTACATGCACACACACACACATATGTGTATCATAATTAGTCAAATCAAAGCTAAAGAAAATATCTAAGATATTTTTACAAAATGTACGTGAAAAAAGCAACATCTAATCACCATTAAAACATGGAAAGCAAACATCAAATCCACCATTAATGCATGTCATTCCATGCTTAAGATATTTTTGCACTATGTCTTATCACATTATATCTCATTAATGCATGCACTTGAGTATGGTGACAAGGATTTGATGTTGAAGTGATGTGGTGTAAGTGATATTTTGATAATATCTAAGGGTAATTTAGTAATTTGCCACATTTTCCTAAGGCTGTAAATAAGACCCTAAGGCTTCACAAATTCACACATCTTATTCCATCTTCTTCTTCTTCTTCACCTTTAATTTAATGTCTTTCACCCTAAATAAAGTAATGGCTAAATTCATTTCAAAAGAAAACTAAAATTATATAGTACATATATATAGTGTAAAACACCTCAAAACTCCTCCTCTTCATTCTCTTTACCCACGGCCACTACCACACACCACCATAGCCGAGCCTTCCCTCCTCTACAACCAAGGCCGTGAGCCCCCTAGTTAAGGCCGAGCCCTCCAAAGGCAAGAGCCTAAGTGATCGTGAGCTTAGATTTCGAGTTAGCAAAGCTATAGCCATTTTTAGGTTAATCGTTTAATCCAAGGTGAGAAACTCTTACTTATATTATATTTTTGGATGATGATACGATGTTTGAAATAGATGTTTAATATGCTTTGATCATCAAGTTTAATTGTTAACTATTTTTGTCTAATTGTATTAACAAGTCACGTTTAATACACGTCGAGAATCACAAAGGAAATCACTTTCCTTTTATCAATGAAATGGTGTTATGTGATGTTTAAAACTCTTTAAAAAAATGGATTAAAATGATTTAGAAATGTTTTATAAACATTTAAAAGTGTTTCGACGAAGTTTGAAAAGAAAATGGAAAATTGGTAAAAATAGGCGCGTCGCGTAACAATAGTTCGCGATTACGTGCCATAATAGTTTAAATCCGCTTATACGATGGATTCGGAGTCGGATTTCTTTGAAATAAGAATTTTCCGAACTCTTATGATCATTGTTTTCAACTAAAAGAAAAGGATCGATATTTGGTTTAGTAGATTTTAAATTATAAGTTAAACAAGTTTTGAAAATAATCGCGGTTTTGCAGTTCGGAATCCATAAAGGGATTTCTTTAAAATGATATTTTAAAATTGTTTAAAAATATGAAGTAAATTCTAAAAATCTTTTAAAATGTTATTAAAGTGATTTGAGTTATAAAAATGAATTTCCAAATGATAAAAAGCCGTTTTGATCAATATAGCTTAAAAAGCACTTTCCGCAGCACTTTTCTACAACTTTTGAAATATAGTTTTAAACGCAACCCTTCTTTTCCAAATCTTTTGTAAATATTTTCTAATGATTAATAAAGTATTTTAAAGATGATTTAAAGGATTTATGGAATGGTTAAATATTAAATGATTTTGATTCGACCAAATTACTTGACCGCCTTATGGGTGTTAGAGTGGTAGTGTCTAGGCTTGGGTTTGGAAAACGAGTTTCCTGCTCTCCCTGGCTACTCGGACTGGCCCGATGGATGGGATAGTATATTTGATTTACTCGGATTAAAATTTTCCAAAGTATAAAGGATATAATTTCCAAAAAGTAAATAACTTGGATTTTATGGGGATAATCATCTTATACTTGGTATTAAAGCCCAAAGAGGGAACTCGTACTATTCGTGGAATTTAAAAGGCGATTTCGCCATTATTCCGCCTATAGAACTTGTTGAATACGACAATTGATATTGATTAGAATTAGATGAGTTCTATTGATTCTTCTCACTTAATATTTACTGGTTTTGGATTAATATTCTAGATAGCATAGTTTTAACTCAATCAAAAAATTTGATTTTGAATTAAGAAATCTTTCTTAAGATTTAAATGAAATGATTTGGAAATTAAAAAGGTTTTAAGTAATAAAAGGATTTGATAAATGAGGTTTAGTGATTCCATATATACCGAAAAGAATGTTTTAAAAATATATATCTCCCGAAGATATTTGATGAAAAGAATTAATCAATCAAAGAATAATTCCCCATTTACTAAACATCTTTTTATCGATGATTGGTTCGAAGTAACCGGGGTCGAATTTGAGTGATTCTTATCCAAAAACCACTTTGAACCAATGTATGCATTCAAAAAATAAAGACCTGATAAAAATTGAAATGTACATAACTTTTACATTTTAACTCCGTTTTCAACGAAACGAAAAGCAGTATTCATGTTATTAAATCTATTTTTATAATAAAAGATAAAATTTATAATTTCAAATATTTAAAATTTAAATTTAAAAGTCAAAGTTTTACTATTTTAACCAAAATTCACTTTTCTGGAAATATTAAATTTAGTCATATTTGGAATTCTAATCCACATACAAAATCAAAGTTTTTATATTTACAATAACAAAATTTATTATTTTCATAAATAAAGCTTTTAAATCTGAAAATCAATTTAAAAATAATTGTAAAATATAGGGTTGTTACACTCTCCCCCACTCAAAACTTTTCGTCCCCGAAAAGGAACGAGGTACGGGAAAGCACAGAAAAGGATAGAATGAATAGAATTAAGACAAGATGATAAGAAAATTGGAATTACACCTGATAACTATTGTTATAGGTAAGTTTAACAAGATGGAGGTGATCAAAT
The DNA here is from genome assembly GCA_030737815.1 of Allium fistulosum. Lineage (NCBI taxonomy): Eukaryota > Viridiplantae > Streptophyta > Magnoliopsida > Asparagales > Amaryllidaceae > Allium > Allium fistulosum. The sequence continues at coordinate 305,407,142 of CM060902.1, forward strand.
CAAGAATATAAGCACGAAAAAATCCTCTAGAGTCTGAATCACCCCTTTCACTTGACCGACGGTCTATGAATGGAAAAACAGTGTTCAGATCCAGATGAGTAACAAAGATTATCAAAGATTATAGAAAGATTTCTAAACGGACTGGTATAAGCAATAGCCTTCCCATTCTGTAACAAGATAAGAGAAATGAGGACAACCAAAAGATAGTTTGGAAAACAAAATAAGATAATAAACTTGAAACCATAATGCTTTGAAATCATAACAATTTAGGGATGTTTATCATTTGGAAATCATACTACTAAAAATCATAACACTTTGGAAATGTTATTCTTAAAAAAGAACATAATACTTAGAAAATCATAACACCTTTTAAAAATAATCTTCATTTAAACCATTTTAATCCAAGATCAAACAATATTCATTTTAAAGTTGTAACATTTCTAAGTTCATTCAATTTTAAAAATTTCCAAAACACTGTATTTTCAAAACAACATCACTTATAAAATGCTACAGTAGGTATATTAGTACTTCAAATCAGTTTAATTCCAGAAATATTCATTTGGATATCATTTAACTTATGACTTATTAAAACAAACTTTTATGAATGGAATATCCAAATTAAACTATACTTCGTTTATTAAGTCAAAAGTTCATTATTTTACTTAGCTCTTCATTTAACAAATAACCTAACACTTTATTTAAAATACCCATTTCATAAATAGATATTCCTTCAATAAGTTACACTTAAAATTTCCATTTGAAAACCAAATTCTCAATTATCAAATTTAGTGATGTTAAAATACATTTTAACTATCATAATTATTCATTTTTCAAGACATATCAATTTCATACATAAAATATTTATCATAGCAAATATAACAATCAAATTTCTTTACACATTTATTCATTTAGACATCAATTAAACTATGAATTCGAGTTAAATAAACTTTATTACAAAATGTCCAATTCCAATGTATTTTATTTTATCTATTCAAAGATACATTATTTATTATACAACATATTCATTTCAGGAAATAACCATTATTAAAATTCCTAGGTTAGACTTAAGGTTCCATATTAAATCAAATTTGATTATTAAGTTATTTAAATAAAATCTCTTTAAATTCCTTTTTCACTATTTACCTCTGTTAATCTTTTATAACTAAAATTTAAGTGTATAAAATTTATTATAACCACTCAAATTTTATTTATAAAATCCTTTTTATATTGTATATTATCCAATTACATTGTTAACTTCTAAAAAAATTTAAGGTAAGTTATATTTGAATGCAATTGTATTATACAAATAAAAATTTCCATTTCCATTATCTCAAGTTTGAATCATTTATTCAAAAAATTTAATTTTTCTTTTTATAACTGAAATTATTCTTTAAGATGAAATTTAAGAATTAATTTTCCGGTTTCCTTCAAACCAGTTAGAGATAAATAAATATATGTACATAATATGTCAAATCAATTTAAATCATATATCTATATATATTATAAATCAAATCATATTTAGAAATTCAAATAAATTAAATCTTTCAAAACAAAGCTGTAGTAAGACTACAGAACAGTCTCTTCAGTTCAAAACTCGAAAATAAACGTCGATGATGCTGCAGTCATCACCGAAATTATTTTCCAGCGACAAAGAGAAGAGCACTTAATTTTTAAACTTTAAAATCCTTTAGAGACAAATTTTTATTCAAAAATACTTTAAATAATATCCTTTTAAAAATTTTAAACACAAGGTTTGAAATCCATTTGAAATTAAATTCTTTAAATTTCTTGTTTTAAATTCATTTCAGTTCCCAAATAAATTTATAAACAACTATTTATAAATTCATTTGTAGAACAATAAATGATAAGTTCCATAAATTTACTTATATCTAAAAATTTTATTTCATTAACCAAATTTAAAATAATATGGTGTCAGTTTGTTCTGTCAAAGTGTTTTAGAAATCCTATCGATAGCGTTGATCAGACGAATCGATCGGAAATCCAAATCAACATCAACAACTCAAACAACACCATATATAAAACAAAACATAGATTTACAAGTACAATTCAAAATGTTTGGAGATAGTTTAGAAACAAAAGACAAGATGGTTAAACAGAGATGAGAGATGGGTAAGCTTAGATAAATCACGGACAACCTTAACCGGGTCAACCGTGACTTAAAGAATAAGATCGATGTGGATTTTTCTGGGATAAATCTACGTTCAATCTCAAGAGATAGAGTTTGGAATAATAAAAGATATTAGCATCTAAACCAAGGATAAATAAAAATCTCTGGTGAATCGATGCTGACTGTAAAGGATTTTCACCCTTTTACAAGAAAATTAGAATATTGGCGAGACCGCCAATTCACTATAAAGATATTGGAAGTGGAGTCATGGGATACTCCAGAATCAAAAGATGATGAATAGTGAGGGACACGAATGAATTTCGGAACCGCAGGAAACGTTCCAAATTTCAAAGGAAATCGAATCAAAAGGAAGAGATTCAAACTCGAACGAAAGTGATTCTGTAAATAAATCTACTCCATATGCTGAGTTTTGCCTCAAAGCCAAAGCTCTGATACCAACTGTAACGACCCGATATTTTCAACCATTCGCATCCATTATAAGTGTATAGGTAGACACTCATGCCGGAGTTGAATTGCTCAAAATACCGCGTTGTAATTAAAATTTGGCAAATCTCAGAATATACAGTAAATAAATATAATCACAGATCACAGACACAGAGTAAAATAATGCAGCGGAAGTAAAAGAAATAGTAGTTCATGAAGCTACTATCTAAATATGTCAGAGTTACATAAGATACAACAGAAGAAATAGAGTACAACAAAAGTCTCAATAAAATAACCAAGTACAAGCTGAGTAGGACAACGGAACTGAAATAGATAGGACAAGACAAGTAGATAATCTCCAGCGATTCAAATCTCCAAGCGAGTGGAAATCCAAATCTGTGAATAACTCAGGCTGACCCGAGCGTAAAGCAAAACACAAAACACTCGAGTCAGGACAATATATACTTATATAATGTAAACCAACTCAAGCGAACTGTAACAAGGGTACAAGTAACTTAGAAGATGCTTGGGACCGCCCATCCTCTAAGGATCCGTTAAAATATCTACTATGTAGTAATATTCGCTATTATAATAGTGTCTAAATAAGTAAAGTATAATCATATAGAAAATAGCGTTAAGGGGATGGAGAACCTTAACGCGGTCGGATCTTAAAATCATAATCGTAGTAAAGCTCGATATGGTAGGTGACACGGCACAACTAGGCAATGCCAGGGTAGATATACCAATTACGCACACGGACTGATGGATACCCATAGCAGCCACTACCGTTCCACCTCGAACAACACTCCCAAATCGGAGGATGGCCATCTAATCAATCACAAGTAAGAGTATAATATCGAAGAAATGTGTCCGAGAAGAGGTGCTACCTCACTGGTCCGAGATCGCTCCTGTTTTAGCCACCTTATGCCAACTCACGGGAGTTGGGTTCACGTAACATACCTTAAGAACGTCGCCACCATCCTACTTCATTCTGGAATCTCCACCGCATACACAGTTGCCAAAGTGGTTTTCGGTAAGACAGAGAGTATGTCCATATCCGATCCCGGTCTCTTTAACAACCCAACGTTATTATAACCCGTGGTTATAAGTTTAAAAACAGTTTATACTTCAAAATAGAATATCATTTCAAATCCAAATCTTTATCAAAATAAAGATTAAATCAATTCCAAACCATTTCCATATTTTTAAAATATCATATCATTTCAAAACTTCATTTCAAATCATTTTAATATTCCAAATATCATTTGAGTTCAAATCTAAATATTCAACTTTAAATACCTTTTAAATTTAAAGGTATACTTCATTTATTATCATTTCAAGTCACCTTTTAAATAGTTTATATTCCAATCAAATAATTCATTTAAACCTTTTAAAAGTGTAATTATTATATTTTCAAATCAAGTATTCAATTTCCAAAGTTTCAAACCATTCTGAGTTCGTTTACTAAGTCAAAAACCATAATTATTAAAATTTCAGCATTTCACAGCATTTAAAAACAACCGCTATAGGTTATATTTGAAAACATTTTTAATTCAGCAAAGACAGCACTTAAAACTGCTGTTAAAACTCAGTTTTAGTTGAATTATAGTTCAAAAGAGAAAAGACAGCATATCAGAAGTGCTGCGGTAGTTCAGATTTCAAAACAAGGGTTAAATTTGGTTTCAGCAAAGACTGCAGACCATTATAGCATTTCCAGAGAATGCTATAATAGACCTGAGTTCAATATTAGCCTATAAGTTCGATTACAGCAACTACAGCATTTCAGAAATGCTGTAATAGCTCTTTTTACACAATTTTAGTTCAAAACAGAATCTTTAGCATTTTTGAATGCTATTAAAAGTTAATTTCAGGTGTTAGTGTATTTCCAGCAATTAAATAACTTTAATTTAAAACACATAAACATTTTAAAAATCATATTTTAACATTTAAAATGTTCATTTACATATCGTTTAACATATATCTTTTCATAATAAATTTCTTATAATAAAATCCAATTTTCAACAATTTACTTAATAAATTTAAGTGTAAAAGTTTCCAATTCTTCACATTTCAACAAATAACTTAACACTTCAAATTTAAATTACCATTTCACAAATTTAACTAAATTTCCAATTTTATTTAATTAACTTAACCCTTTAATTAAAACCAAATTTCACATTTCCTAGTCAAGTTATATTTTAAAAGATCACTTTTAAACATTCACTTATTTAACCACTTAAATTCATAGAAAAATCAATAATACTTTAATAAATCACTTAAATTCAAATTTAGTCAAATTATCATATTCACCATTTCCAAATAAAATTTAATATCCATTTTATTTATATAACTTAAATATCATTTTTGTAACGACCCGTATTTTTACGGATCGACAAGTTCGTCAAAATCTGGAATTTTTGCATTTTAAAGTCATTTCAGATTTTAGGCAAATTTTGCCTAAGTCCTAAGTCGTTCACGACTTAGCATGAGTCGTGAGTCGTATACGACTTAGGAGAGGAGTTCTGGGCGAGTTAAGGACTCAAGGAGATAAGTCGTAGCTGGGCTAGGTTAGTAGGTTGAAGTTTACTCGGCAAGTGTTAAGTCGTAGGTTGTAAGTCGTTGCCGAGTTAAGGGATAACAACCTAAGGAAGTGACCGACTTATAGTTTTAACCGACTTAAGGATAGTGGTGAGTTAAGTGTTAAGTCGGCTGACGAGTCAAGATAGTGGTCGACTTAAGACCTGGACGACTTAGTAGTTAGTATGTCTGACCAGTTATTTGTTAAGTCGTTGCCGAGTTAAGGAAGTGGGGTTGACCGACTTAAGAGTTAGGTCGGCAACGACCTAAGGACATGTTGTGAGCAACCTAAGTGTTTGGGTGTTAAGTGTTAGGTCGGCAGGGTAATTGAGTCGGTAGGTAGTTGAGTCGGCAACGTGTGTTGAGTTGTGAGTCGGCAGTACGTCTCTTGTGTTAAGTCGTAACCCAGTTACGAGTTAAGTCGTAGTTGTATTCCTTCGTATGTCTTAAGTCGGCAAGGCACTTATGTCGGCAACGACCTAAGTTAAGTCGCGCCTATGTGTTAAGTCGCAGTTGCGCTTTGTTGTTGAGTCGTCAACCGACTTAGGACTTGGGTTTTGCGGCAGTATGATAAGTCTGCTTCGTTGAGTCGGTCATTTGGTTAAGTCGTAGGTCGGCGAGGCAGTTAAGTCGTTAGGTCGTATAGGCTGGTTAACTCGGCAGGCAGATGAGTTTTTAGGTCGGCAAGGCACTAGGTCGGCAAGGCATTAGGTCGGCATGGTGTTAAGTCGGCACCGACTTAAGAAGATAGCCGAGTTACGACTTAAGGCCAGTTTTCAGCTATAAATAGGAGGGGTTGTTCTCACTTTTTGGGATCCGGATTTTGAAGCGACGAAGTGCTGCCATTTTGAGAGCTCGACTTCTACACTTCTTCACTTCTTTTCTCCACTCTAATCTAGTGCTTCCATCCATCCAAATCGAAGATCAAGATTGAAGATTCAAGAGCTTAGATTGAAGATCTTCATTTTTTTTTAGAGAGATTTCTTCATTTGAAGCGGATTTGTGGTAGATCTAGCTTCATCCTTCGCTGTCCAGATCTGAAGTTGATATCTTTTGGATTGTTTAGGTGATTTGGTGAGTGGTGATTATCTCTCACACGGATCCAAAGGAGTATATCGGATTGTTGGCTCGTTTTGGTGTTAAAGTAGAGATTTCCATGCATTTTCTTCATCCTATGTGTAGATCCATATAGATCCATTGTTCATGATGATGTTACATCCATTTTATCATATGTTAACCTATGCAAGTTCATTCATCAAGTTTGTAGAGATATAATCCATGTTTTCATGCTTATTGGACTTTCAACTCTTTAATTACGAAAATGCCATTATTGTTATAATTGTCTACTTAGATCATTTTTGAATGCTTGATTGCTTGGATTGATGTTTGATTTGATTGATTGTTATGAACTAGATGATTGATGATTAGATTAGATCGAAGATGATTCAAAAGCTAAGGGAAAGGCTCTTGAATTGGAAAAGCTGCTCGTGGCATATGTAGCGGGATGATGAAGTTCTTATGCATAGATTTGATGATGTGAAGTTGAGATGAAGCTTTGCAAGGATGTAATGAAGCGAGGCAATCATATGATGAAGACTTGGTCTAATCCAGACGGGATCATTCCAAGCATGTTGATTACTCGGTGATATGATTCGAGTTGAGGATAATGAATGGATATGAGAATAGTCGTCGAGGAGGATGACTAGGAGGCTTGGATAGCATCGTTGTTGAAGGTTCTAGCATGCTCTAAGCAAGAGTACGTTTGGGCAGATTCGATAGTCCCAACGGCCAACTGTTGATGGTCGAGTACTCTGGGCAGATTCGATAGTCCTAGGCACGGGCTGCGACGACGTGCGGGAGTTATGTCTAGAACCGGGGTTTCCATTAGCCCTTGACGGACGGCTGAAAGAATGTGCCGGTCATTCAATTAACGGTGATATCGAAGCAATGATAACAGTGATAGCCAGAGTCATGGATGTTTGGTTGTATCGTCATTCGGACTTAAGAGCGGTATTTTCTGGGTGCTTATCTGATTTAGGCCTTGGTACTTGGAAAACATCGCCCTTGACTCGAGTGATAGTAGCTTACTTTAAATTGTATGCTCTGCTATGTTTGCTTCTGCTTAGTGTGTGTCTGGGGGCTATCACTGTAGAATGAGGTTGGAGTGGGAGGGTTGTATTCCTATTCCTTTTCCTTTATGCTCTTTTGGTATGTTGTTAGTTAATTTACTGCTCACTAAGACTGTTGTCTGACTCAAGGCTTTATGTTTTAATTCTTATTGCCTTGGGCTGTTCGTCCATTTTGGGACGGGCAGACTAGGTAGCAGGTGACAGGTGCTGTTCTCTCCTCACGATGCTGATATCGAAGACGAGCTGGAGGGTTGCATATTATCTTCTTATATGTACTGGATATTCCGCTGTTTTGTATTCTCTGAGAGATATGTAGTGAGGCTGGATGTATTGACTATGTGGATGCTTGTATTCAACTATTATGGAGTTTTATATGATGTCACTTTGTTCTGTAAAGCTTCACTATACTTATGTTCTATTGTATTTTGTCCATGCGCTGTGAGTAATACGATAGATTCTGTTGTTTAAATTCTTACCTTGACAATCGTCCATGGTCGCCTGGCACACTTTACAGCGCTCTATCTCTAGATTCGGTGCAGGGGTCATGGGCGGTCGTCACATTTGGTATCAGAGCCAGGTTAATCGATTTTACCCAACGCTCGCTGAAGTAACTACGTATGAGAGACGTAATTGTATTTTGATGGATGATTACTATATATAATATAGTAGCTTAGTAGAGTTTGAGTCCTTTATGCAGTTGTTTCTCTAGATGTTCTAATCATTCCTTTTTATAGATATTGAGAATGAGTCGAAGAGGGAGACCAGCTGCTAGGGGAGGTCGTGCTACTGAAGAGACTGCTGATTATGCAGCCATGTTCGAAGCTATGATGACTTCGATCATGAGAAGGATACCAGTTCCGGGGGCGGCAGTTGATGTTGGAGTTCAAGTCCAAACTCCGAAACCAGTGGATTTTGCTAAGCTGTGCAAGGATTATACTGCTCTTGGAGGAAAGGTTTTCTTGGGAACAGAATCTACCATTGAGGTCCAGAGGTGGATAGATGCTTGTAGAAGGATCTTTGGTGATTTGGGAATTGATGATGCAACTAAGAGGAAGTTGGCATCAAGGCAGCTTCAAGGGAGAGCTTCTGATTGGTGGAACTCTATTACCATCAATACTGCGGAGGAAGAGATTACTTGGGAACAATTCCAAGCTAGATTTGAAGCTAAGTTCATTTCTACAGCTCAGAAGTCTGTTCTGTTCAAGAAGTTTGTGGAGCTCAAGCAGGGAGGGAGATCTGTTCTTGAGTATGTTTCTGAGTTTGAAGCTTTGTCCAAGTATGCTCGGTCATATATTGAGTCTGCTTACCAGAAGAATGAGAAGTTCGTGACTGGTTTGGATAGTTATCTTGGGAGACAGTTGGTGGATCATTTGGACGATTCATTTGAGAAGCTTGTGGAGAAGGCTCTTAGGCATGAGAGTCTGTTTCCTAAGGAAGGACCTGTTGTTGCTGCTACCAAGGGAGAATCTAAACCACAGCAGGGTGGAAACCAGAAGAGGAAGCAGCAGCAGCAGAAGGGTAAGGATGGCCAGAAGAAGCCGAAAGGCGAGGTGACTTGCTACAATTGTCAGCAGAAGGGCCATTTCTCCAAGGATTGTAAGAATCCGAAGGCACCGATGAAGTGTCACAACTGTGACAAGCCGGGACATTTCAGGAAGAATTGTCCAGAACCAAGGAAGGACAGGCAGATTGTGCAAGCTTATGCTTTGGGAGCTGTTCCGTCGTCTTCAAAAGCTCCTACTGCTGAAGAGAAGGGAAAGAGTGTGGTTGTTCAAGGTACTCTTTTCCTATGTGGTGTTCCAGTTAGAGTTCTGTTTGATACTGGAGCGTCGCATTCATTTGTTTGTAATGAACTAGTAGGCCGGTTAGGTTTGAAGCCGGATATTGTTGATAGGCCATTGGTAGTGACTAATCCAGTTGGGGGTTCGTCTTGTTTGTGTATGTTATGCCGTGGTCTAGTTGTATCGAGTCATGGTTGCTCTTTTGTTTGTGATTGCTTTGTTCTGAACTTTGCGGGGTTCGGAATTATCTTGGGTATGGACTGGCTTAGGAAGTATGCGGCTAAGGTTGATTGTGAGAGGCTGGAGGTGACAGTCGAGAATGTGGAGGGGCGAAAGATTGTGATACGATGTAAGCATGAAGAAGGCGTCTTCATGAGCTTCATGTATTCGCTAGTTGTTCCACGGGATGGACTGTCTTTAGTGCCGATCGCAAATAGATTCGAGGATGTCTTTGACGAAGTCAAAGGGTTGCCGCCGCATAGAGAGATCGAGTTTCGTATAGATCTAGTTGAAGGAGCCAGACCTGTTGTGATGCCTCTTAGGCGGATGGCGCCTAGGGAACAGCAGGAGTTAAGGGTGCAAGTTGACGACCTTTTACAGAAAGGATTCATTCGGCGTAGTGTGTCCGAATGGGGTGCACCAGTTGTGTTTGCAACCAAGGCAGATGGGTCGTTGAGATTGTGCGTCGATTATCGTGAGCTGAATAAGGTGACTAAGAAGAACAAGTATCCATTGCCGAGAATAGATGACTTGTTTGATCAGCTTCACGAAGCCAAGGTGTTTTCTCAGATGGATTTGGCAACGGGATTTCACCAGTTGAGAGTGGCTAAGGATAGTGTGCCGAAGACTGCTTTTAGGACACCATCCGGTTTCTTTGAGTGGCTGGTAATGCCGTTTGGATTGACTAACGCGCCAGCGTATTTTGTGGATCTTATGAATAGAGTGTTCAGAGATCAGTTGAACAAGTTCGTACTTGTGTTCGTGGATGATATTCTGATTTATTCCAGAACGGAAGAAGAGCACAAGACGCACTTGCGTATTGTTTTGGAGATCTTACGGAAACATCAGCTGAAGGCTAAGTTTTCGAAGTGTCACTTCTGGAAGAGTGAAGTGAGGTTCTTAGGCCATGTGATTTCTGGAAGTGGAATAGCGGTTGATCCCGCTAAGGTGGCAGCAATCCAGGATTGGGTTAGACCTAAGAATGCATCTGATGTGAGAAGTTTTCTTGGATTAGCAGGATATTATCGACGGTTTATCAAAGACTTCTCCAAGATAGCTGCACCGTTAACAGGATTGACGAAGAAGAACAAAGTGTTCAGCTGGGATGCTAAGTGTGAGCAAGCTTTCGGAATCCTGAAAGAGAGATTGACGAGTACTCCTGTTTTGACTATTCCTAGTGGGAATGATGAGATGGTGGTTTACACCGACGCATGTGGTACTGGACTTGGAGCAGTGCTGATGCAGAAGGATAAAGTTGTTGCGTATGCCAGTCGACAACTGAAGCCGCATGAAAGGAATTACCCAACTCATGATTTGGAATTGGCGGCGATTGTATTTGCTCTGAAGATGTGGAGACATTACCTGTTGGGAGTTCGATTCGAGTTGTTTACGGATCACAAGTCGTTGAAGTATCTTTTCTCCCAAAAGGATTTGAATCTTCGGCAGCAACGTTGGCTAGAGTTTTTGGCATCATATGATTTTGGTATAGCTTATACTCCGGGAAAAGGTAACGCAGTGGCTGATGCGTTAAGTCGAAGACATGCAGGATTGGGAGCCATGTTTTCTGAATGGAAGAGTCTCGAGTATTTAGCTGGATTTGACTTCAGGCCTAGATGCGAATTGGAACCTGAGATGCTGGCAAACTTATCAATAAGACCCACTCTTGTGGAAAGGATTGGTGAGAGCCAAAAGCGAGATGATAAGCTTGTCAAGATTATCCGTGAGTTGGAATCTGGATTGGATCCAGAAAAGGATAAAGGATTCGAGGTCGATCGAGAGGGTTGGCTTCGGAAGCAAGGACGACTAGTTGTTCCCGATATAGATGAGTTGAGGAGTGAAGTTCTGAAGGAAAGTCATCACTCGAGGTTGACAATTCATCCAGGTGGAAATAAGATGTATCGGGATATGAAGAGAACCTACTATTGGGAAGGTATGAAGAAGGATGTTGGAAATTTTATTTCCAAGTGTATGAATTGCCAGTTGGTTAAAGCCGAACAGAAGAAGCCAAGTGGATTGCTTCAGCCCTTAGAAGTTCCTACATGGAAGTGGGAACAAGTGTCGATGGATTTTATTGATGGATTGCCTAGAACCAGAATGGGAAATGACGGGATTTGGGTCATTGTGGATCGTCTGACTAAGAGTGCTAGATTCATTCCTGTTCGATCGACTAGGACTGCATCAAAGTTGGCTGAGTTGTATATTAAGTGGATAGTTCGATTCCATGGTATTCCGAAGAGCATAGTGAGCGATCGAGACCCATTGTTCACTAGTGGATTTTGGAAGAGCTTCCAGGAAGTCTTGGGAACCGAGTTGTGTTTAAGTACAGCTTATCATCCCCAAACAGATGGTCAGACCGAGAGAGTCAACCGAGTTTTGGAAGATCTTCTTAGAGCATGTGTTTTGGACTTCGGAGGGTCATGGGAAGATCACCTTCATTTGGTGGAGTTTGCGTACAACAACAGTTACCAGTCAAGCATTGGTATGGCACCGTATGAGGCATTGTATGGAAGACCGTGTAACTCTCCGACATGTTGGTTGGAAACTGGAGAAAAGCTGATGCTTGGGCCAGAGATGATTCGACAGACTTCGGATTGCATAGAGATCATTCGGCAACGAATGAAGGCAGCCCAAGACCGTCAGAAGAGTTATGCGGATAAGCGTCGGAAGGATTTGGAATTCGACGTAGGAGATATGGTTTTTGTGAAGATTTCTCCTCTGAAGAATGTTATTCGATTCGGAAAGAAAGGAAAATTGACTCCGAGATTTGTCGGACCATTCCCGATTATCGAGCGAATTGGAAGGCTCGCTTACAGATTGGAGTTACCGGAGAAGATGTCGGGTGTGCACAATGTTTTTCATGTATCGTATCTACGGAAGTATGTGCACGACTCGAGAACAGTGGTTTCTGCTGATAGCTGTGAAGACTTAGAAGTTGATCCAGTTGATAGAAGACCTCGTAAGCCGCTTCGTGTTGTTGAAACCGACACGAAACAGCTTAGGAGGAAGGTAGTTAAGTTGCTCAAGATACAATGGAGTGATGATGATAACGACTGTACGTGGGAAGTGGAAGAGAGGATGAAAGCAGCTCATCCTGAACTCTTCGAGGTATGGCCCTAAGGTGTCGTGTCATCTCGCGATATTGTAACTTGTTCTAATTTTAGAATTTCTGTACGCTAAGTTAGAATTGGATGCATGGTTTGTTGATTGCTATGGATGGTAGGCGTACAGAATAGTTTTTGATTGCTTGGAATTTCGGGGGCGAAATTCCTAAGGGGGAGAGAATGTAACGACCCGTATTTTTACGGATCGACAAGTTCGTCAAAATCTGGAATTTTTGCATTTTAAAGTCATTTCAGATTTTAGGCAAATTTTGCCTAAGTCCTAAGTCGTTCACGACTTAGCATGAGTCGTGAGTCGTATACGACTTAGGAGAGGAGTTCTGGGCGAGTTAAGGACTCAAGGAGATAAGTCGTAGCTGGGCTAGGTTAGTAGGTTGAAGTTTACTCGGCAAGTGTTAAGTCGTAGGTTGTAAGTCGTTGCCGAGTTAAGGGATAACAACCTAAGGAAGTGACCGACTTATAGTTTTAACCGACTTAAGGATAGTGGTGAGTTAAGTGTTAAGTCGGCTGACGAGTCAAGATAGTGGTCGACTTAAGACCTGGACGACTTAGTAGTTAGTATGTCTGACCAGTTATTTGTTAAGTCGTTGCCGAGTTAAGGAAGTGGGGTTGACCGACTTAAGAGTTAGGTCGGCAACGACCTAAGGACATGTTGTGAGCAACCTAAGTGTTTGGGTGTTAAGTGTTAGGTCGGCAGGGTAATTGAGTCGGTAGGTAGTTGAGTCGGCAACGTGTGTTGAGTTGTGAGTCGGCAGTACGTCTCTTGTGTTAAGTCGTAACCCAGTTACGAGTTAAGTCGTAGTTGTATTCCTTCGTATGTCTTAAGTCGGCAAGGCACTTATGTCGGCAACGACCTAAGTTAAGTCGCGCCTATGTGTTAAGTCGCAGTTGCGCTTTGTTGTTGAGTCGTCAACCGACTTAGGACTTGGGTTTTGCGGCAGTATGATAAGTCTGCTTCGTTGAGTCGGTCATTTGGTTAAGTCGTAGGTCGGCGAGGCAGTTAAGTCGTTAGGTCGTATAGGCTGGTTAACTCGGCAGGCAGATGAGTTTTTAGGTCGGCAAGGCACTAGGTCGGCAAGGCATTAGGTCGGCATGGTGTTAAGTCGGCACCGACTTAAGAAGATAGCCGAGTTACGACTTAAGGCCAGTTTTCAGCTATAAATAGGAGGGGTTGTTCTCACTTTTTGGGATCCGGATTTTGAAGCGACGAAGTGCTGCCATTTTGAGAGCTCGACTTCTACACTTCTTCACTTCTTTTCTCCACTCTAATCTAGTGCTTCCATCCATCCAAATCGAAGATCAAGATTGAAGATTCAAGAGCTTAGATTGAAGATCTTCATTTTTTTTTAGAGAGATTTCTTCATTTGAAGCGGATTTGTGGTAGATCTAGCTTCATCCTTCGCTGTCCAGATCTGAAGTTGATATCTTTTGGATTGTTTAGGTGATTTGGTGAGTGGTGATTATCTCTCACACGGATCCAAAGGAGTATATCGGATTGTTGGCTCGTTTTGGTGTTAAAGTAGAGATTTCCATGCATTTTCTTCATCCTATGTGTAGATCCATATAGATCCATTGTTCATGATGATGTTACATCCATTTTATCATATGTTAACCTATGCAAGTTCATTCATCAAGTTTGTAGAGATATAATCCATGTTTTCATGCTTATTGGACTTTCAACTCTTTAATTACGAAAATGCCATTATTGTTATAATTGTCTACTTAGATCATTTTTGAATGCTTGATTGCTTGGATTGATGTTTGATTTGATTGATTGTTATGAACTAGATGATTGATGATTAGATTAGATCGAAGATGATTCAAAAGCTAAGGGAAAGGCTCTTGAATTGGAAAAGCTGCTCGTGGCATATGTAGCGGGATGATGAAGTTCTTATGCATAGATTTGATGATGTGAAGTTGAGATGAAGCTTTGCAAGGATGTAATGAAGCGAGGCAATCATATGATGAAGACTTGGTCTAATCCAGACGGGATCATTCCAAGCATGTTGATTACTCGGTGATATGATTCGAGTTGAGGATAATGAATGGATATGAGAATAATCGTCGAGGAGGATGACTAGGAGGCTTGGATAGCATCGTTGTTGAAGGTTCTAGCATGCTCTAAGCAAGAGTACGTTTGGGCAGATTCGATAGTCCCAACGGCCAACTGTTGATGGTCGAGTACTCTGGGCAGATTCGATAGTCCTAGGCACGGGCTGCGACGACGTGCGGGAGTTATGTCTAGAACCGGGGTTTCCATTAGCCCTTGACGGACGGCTGAAAGAATGTGCCGGTCATTCAATTAACGGTGATATCGAAGCAATGATAACAGTGATAGCCAGAGTCATGGATGTTTGGTTGTATCGTCATTCGGACTTAAGAGCGGTATTTTCTGGGTGCTTATCTGATTTAGGCCTTGGTACTTGGAAAACATCGCCCTTGACTCGAGTGATAGTAGCTTACTTTAAATTGTATGCTCTGCTATGTTTGCTTCTGCTTAGTGTGTGTCTGGGGGCTATCACTGTAGAATGAGGTTGGAGTGGGAGGGTTGTATTCCTATTCCTTTTCCTTTATGCTCTTTTGGTATGTTGTTAGTTAATTTACTGCTCACTAAGACTGTTGTCTGACTCAAGGCTTTATGTTTTAATTCTTATTGCCTTGGGCTGTTCGTCCATTTTGGGACGGGCAGACTAGGTAGCAGGTGACAGGTGCTGTTCTCTCCTCACGATGCTGATATCGAAGACGAGCTGGAGGGTTGCATATTATCTTCTTATATGTACTGGATATTCCGCTGTTTTGTATTCTCTGAGAGATATGTAGTGAGGCTGGATGTATTGACTATGTGGATGCTTGTATTCAACTATTATGGAGTTTTATATGATGTCACTTTGTTCTGTAAAGCTTCACTATACTTATGTTCTATTGTATTTTGTCCATGCGCTGTGAGTAATACGATAGATTCTGTTGTTTAAATTCTTACCTTGACAATCGTCCATGGTCGCCTGGCACACTTTACAGCGCTCTATCTCTAGATTCGGTGCAGGGGTCATGGGCGGTCGTCACAATTTTTAACCAAATTCCAAATTTCCAACTTAAGTTATATTTCAAAAATCCGGTTAAACCATTCATTAATTACATTTTTTACACATGGAAAAAAAATCATAATTTCTTTATTTTAAAACATTTCAAAATCTATTTAAATCAAATTTCATAAATTTATATTTTTAAAATACTTAAAAATATTCAAAACACTTTATAAAATAACCACGGGCCTGTATATAGTTTTCTAGCCTAGGTCAAGTGATACGGATATGTATCATTTCAATCCGTAGTTTAAAAAGAAAAATTCGGGTTCTATCATTTCAAACCCGCAATCCCAAGTTAAAATAAATTAAATAAAAACCATTCAGGCCTATCATTTCAGCCCATAACAATTTTTCTCTATTCTAAAGTCCGTTCGGGTATGTATCATTTCAACCCATAGTGATTCTAGTCTACAGGGAACTTGCTATGGTGATAACTGATATAAATAACAGAATAACATTAAATAACAGTAACATATGATATAACAGGTGTATAAACATCATATGATCATAACATAGTCAAGTATAACATGATAATATATTTCTACAGATTCACAGGGTGTCAATTTACTAGTTATATAGGTACATATTGTCTGGTGAGAATAACTCACCTGTTTGTGCTGGAGATATCAAAACCAATGACACAATGGAAACAAAAGCACGATGAAAAGACTACGGACTTGAGTGGAGAGCAAGATCCAAAGCTACAACTCTTGTATTACAACCCAAAACATACATCAAAACAAATATAATTTCAACGCACTTGAAATGGAATAACTTTTAAATGAAAAGAGATTTGAATGTCAAATCTTTTGCCTTGTTTTCTACAATTCTTTGCATGGCCTAGGGGTTTATTTAGGTCAGGTTTGACATGACTTTGGCTCAGGTTTGATCATAGGAATGCATGGCATATAGGCTAGAACATGTGGAGGAAGTTACAACACAAGAATATCAAGAGACTAGGCAACATAGTGGAGTTTGGTTCAACTTTTGGCTCGGTCTATGGGTCAAATGGCTCGGCCATCATCTGGTACAGGTCTGTACAGAGGTTTGGGTGATGAGTAGCAGCAGCCAAAGGTCATGTAGCAAGTGGTGGTGGTGGCTAAGGGGGTCGCCAAAGCAAGATATGGAGGGTAGGTGATGATATGTGTGTTCTAGGCAATGTTTTGTGGAGTTTTGTGGTGATGGCTTCAAGTGGAAGGTCATGGCCTATCTTGGTCAGAGGGAAGGGAGTGTTTGCTGTAGTAGATGGAGGAGGTGATGATGGGGATGAAGGTGGTAGAGGCTAGGCCAAGCAAACATGTGAAGAGATCAAGGCAAAATTGCATAGAAAAGTAAGAAAAAAGTAGAAAGAAAAGAGGGAGATTACCAAATTTTTTTGCAAGATGGAGGCCATGATTTTTTTTAGAGTTTTGGAGCTTTGAAAATTCGTGAATAAGATGAGGGAGTTGGCTGAAAATGAATGAGGAAAAGAACGGCAAAAAATAAAATAAAAGATGTATTGATTGAAAAGAAACGGTAGAATTCAAAAGGGCTAAGCACACAAAAGGTATCAAACTATTCATATATCTTTAATTCCCTTTTTATAACTTTATATTTCTGGAAAAAATAATAATCCCAGATAAAATTTCGAAATTTTATCAAAATATAATAATTTATATAAATATTTATCAATTATATAAAGTTAAATTAAGAAAATAGCTAAAATAGTAAACTAGTCTAGAAAATTTGGAATTGAATAGAATAAATTTTTAGAAAATTCATATGAGCTTGTAATATATTTTTAAACATAAATAATAACATGAAATAAAAATATATTCACAAAATAAACATTTAAAATTTAATTTACATATAATTTCTAATGAAGAAAATAGTAGAAAATAGGAAAACAGCTTTTAAAAATAGGAAATCATCATAGTAAATTTTGGAAAAATTCTATTATCATTTTTAAAATATTTAGAGATGGAAATATACATAAATAAACATATTGACACATATTAAAATAAAATATAAGAAAGAAAATATGATTTATAAAATTTAAAATAGGCAAAATTTCACAATAAAACAAATTATACTAAAAATTGAAATGTACATAACCTTTACATTTTAACTCCGTTTTCAACGAAACAAAACGCAGTATTCATGTTATTAAATCTATTTTTATAATAAAAGATAAAATTTATAATTTCAAATATTTAAAATTTAAATTTAAAAGTCAAAGTTTTACTATTTTAACCAAAATTCACTTTTCTGGAAATATTAAATTTAGTCATATTTGGAATTCTAATCCACATACCAAATCAAAGTTTTTATATTTACAATAACAAAATTTATTCTTTTCATAAATAAAGCTTTTAAATCTGGAAATCAATTTAAAAATAATTGTAAAATACAGGGTTGTTACACTCTCCCCCACTCAAAACTTTTCGTCCCCGAAAAGGAACGAGGTACGGGAAAGCACAGAAAAGGATAGAATGAATAGAATTAAGACAAGATGATAAGAAAATTGGAATTACACCTGATAACTATTGTTATAGGTAAGTTTAACAAGATGGATGTGATCAAATCAAGAATATAAGCATGAAAAAATCCTCTAGAGTCTGAATCACCCCTTTCACTTGACCGACTGTCTATGAATGGAAAAACAGTGTTCAGATCCAGATGAGTAACAAAGATTATCAAAGATTACAGAAAGATTTCTAAACGGACTGGTATAAGCAATAGCCTTCCCATTCTGTAACAAGATAGGAGAAATGAGGACAACCAAAAGATAGTTTGGAAACAAAATAAGATAATAAACTTGAAACCATAATGCTTTGAAATCATAACAATTTAGGGATGTTTATCATTTGGAAATCATACTACTAAAAATCATAACACTTTGGAAATGTTATTCTTAAAAAAGAACATAATACTTAGAAAATCATAACACCTTTTAAAAATAATCTTCATTTAAACCATTTTAATCCAAGATCAAACAATATTCATTTTAAAGTTGTAATATTTCTAAGTTCATTCAATTTTAAAAATTTCCAAAACACTGTATTTTCAAAACAGCATCACTTATAAAATGCTACAGTAGGTATATTAGTACTTCAAATCAGTTTAATTCCAGAAATATTCATTTGGATATCATTTAACTTATGACTTATTAAAACAAACTTTTATGAATGGAATATCCAAATTAAACTATACTTCGTTTATTAAGTCAAAAGTTCATTATTTTACTTAGCTCTTCGTTTAACAAATAACCTAACACTTTATTTAAAATACCCATTTCATAAATAGATATTCCTTCAATAAGTTACACTTAAAATTTCCATTTGAAAACCAAATTCTCAATTATCAAATTTAGTGATGTTAAAATACATTTTAACTATCATAATTATTCATTTTTCAAGACATATCAATTTCATACATAAAATATTTATCATAGCAAATATAACAATCAAATTTCTTTACACATTTATTCATTTAGACATCAATTAAACTATGAATTCGAGTTAAATAAACTTTATTACAAAATTTCCAATTCCAATGTATTTTATTTTATCTATTCAAAGATACATTATTTATTATACAACATATTCATTTCAGGAAATAACCATTATTAAAATTCCTAGGTTAGACTTAAGGTTCCATATTAAATCAAATTTGATTATTAAGTTATTTAAATAAAATCTCTTTAAATTCCGTTTTCACTATTTACCTCTGTTAATCTTTTATAACTAAAATTTAAGTGTATAAAATTTATTATAACCACTCAAATTTTATTTATAAAATCCTTTTTATATTGTATATTATCCAATTACATTGTTAACTTCTAAAAAAATTTAAGGTAAGTTATATTTGAATGCAATTGTATTATACAAATAAAACTTTCCATTTCCATTATCTCAAGTTTGAATCATTTATTCAAAAAATTTAATTTTTCTTTTTATAACTGAAATTATTCTTTAAGATGAAATTTAAGAATTAATTTTCCGGTTTCCTTCAAACCAGTTAGAGATAAATAAATATATGTACATAATATGTCAAATCAATTTAAATCATATATCTATATATATTATAAATCAAATCATATTTAGAAATTCAAATAAATTAAATCTTTCAAAACAAAGCTGTAGTAAGACTACAGAACAGTCTCTTCAGTTCAAAACTCGAAAATGAACGTCGATGATGCTGCAGTCATCACCGAAATTATTTTCCAGCGACAAAGAGAAGAGCACTTAATTTTTAAACTTTAAAATCCTTTAGAGACAAATTTTTATTCAAAAATACTTTAAATAATATCCTTTTAAAAATTTTAAACACAAGGTTTGAAATCCATCGGAAATTAAATACTTTAAATTTCTTGTTTTAAATTCATTTCAGTTCCCAAATAAATTTATAAACAACTATTTATAAATTCATTTGTAGAACAATAAATGATAAGTTCCATAAATTTACTTATATCTCAAAATTTTATTTCATTAACCAAATTTAAAATAATATGGTGTCAGTTTGTTCTGTCAAAATGTTTTAGAAATCCTATCGATAGCGTTGATTAGACGAATCGATCGGAAATCCAAATCAACATCAACAACTCAAACAACACCATATATAAAACAAAACATAGATTTACAAGTACAATTCAAAATGTTTGGAGATAGTTTAGAAACAAAAGACAAGATGGTTAAAAAGAGATGAGAGATGGGTAAGCTTAGATAAATCGCGGACAACCTTAACCGGGTCAACCGTGACTTAAAGAATAAGATCGTTGTGGATTTTTCTGGGATAAATCTACGTTCAATCTCAAGATATAGAGTTTGGAATAATAAAAGATATTAGCATCTAAACCAAGGATAAATAAAAATCTCTGGTGAATCGATGCTAACTGTAAAGGATTTTCACCCTTTTACAAGAAAATTAGAATATTGGCGAGACCGCCAATTCACTATAAAGATATTGGAAGTGGAGTCATGGGATACTCCAGAATCAAAAGATGATGAATAGTGAGGGACACGAATGAATTTCGGAACCGCAGGAAACGTTCCAAATTTCAAAGGAAATCGAATCAAAAGGAAGAGATTCAAACTCGAACGAAAGTGATTCTGTAAATAAATCTACTCCATATGCTGAGTTTTGCCTCAAAGCCAAAGCTCTGATACCAACTGTAACGACCCGATATTTTCAACCATTCGCATTCATTATAAGTGTATAGGTAGACACTCATGCCGGAGTTGAATTGCTCAAAATACCGCGTTGTAATTAAAATTTGGCAAATCTCAGAATATACAGTAAATAAATATAATCACAGATCACAGACACAGAGTAAAATAATGCAGCGGAAGTAAAAGAAATAGTAGTTCATGAAGCTACTATCTAAATATGTCAGAGTTACATAAGATACAACAGAAGAAATAGAGTACAACAAAAGTCTCAGTAAAATAACCAAGTACAAGCTGAGTAGGACAACGGAACTGAAATAGATAGGACAAGACAAGCAAATAATCTCCAGTGATTCAAATCTCCAAGCGAGTGGAAATCCAAATCTGTGAATAACTCAGGCTGACCTGAGCGTAAAGCAAAACACAAAACACTCGAGTCAGGACAATATATACTTATATAATGTAAACCAACTCAAACGAACTGTAACAAGGGTACAAGTAACTTAGAAGATGCTTGGGACCGCCCATCCTCTAAGGATCCGTTAAAATATCTACTATGTAGTAATATTCGCTATTATAATAGTGTCTAAATAAGTAAAGTATAATCATTTAGAAAATAGCGTTAAGGGGATGGAGAACCTTAACGCGGTCGGATCTTAAAATCATAATCGTAGTAAAGCTCGATATGGTAGGTGACACGGCACAACTAGGCAATGCCAGGGTAGATATACCAATTACGCACACGGACTGATGGATACCCATAGCAGCCACTACCGTTCCACCTCGAACAACACTCCCAAATCGGAGGATGGCCATCTAATCAATCACAAGTAAGAGTATAATATCGAAGAAATGTGTCCGAGAAGAGGTGCTACCTCACTGGTCCGAGATCGCTCCTGTTTTAGCCACCTTATGCCAACTCACGGGAGTTGGGTCCACGTAACATACCTTAAGAACGTCTCCACCATCCTACTTCATTCTGGAATCTCCACCGCGTACACAGTTGCCAAAGTGGTTTTCGGTAAGACAGAGAGTATGTCCATATCCGATCCCGGTCTCTTTAACAACCCAACGTTATTATAACCCGTGGTTATAAGTTTAAAAACAATTTATACTTCAAAATAGAATATCATTTCAAATCCAAATCTTTATCAAAATAAAGATTAAATCAATTCCAAACCATTTCCATATTTTTAAAATATCATATCATTTCAAAACTTCATTTCAAATCATTTTAATATTCCAAATATCATTTGAGTTCAAATCTAAATATTCAACTTTAAATACCTTTTAAATTTAAAGGTATACTTCATTTATTATCAGTTCAAGTCACCTTTTAAATAGTTTATATTCCAATCAAATAATTCATTTAAACCTTTTAAAAGTGTAATTATTATATTTTCAAATCAAGTATTCAATTTCCAAAGTTTCAAACCATTCTGAGTTCGTTTACTAAGTCAAAAACCATAATTATTAAAATTTCAGCATTTCACAGCATTTAAAAACAACCGCTATAGGTTATATTTGAAAACATTTTTAATTCAGCAAAGACAGCACTTAAAACTGCTGTTAAAACTCAGTTTTAGTTGAATTATAGTTCAAAAGAGAAAAGACAGCATATCAGAAGTGCTGCGGTAGTTCAGATTTCAAAACAAGGGTTAAATTTAGTTTCAGCAAAGACTGCAGACCATTATAGCATTTCCAGAGAATGCTATAATAGACCTGAGTTCAATATTAGCCTATAAGTTCGATTACAGCAACTACAGCATTTCATAAATGCTGTAATAGCTCTTTTTACACAATTTTAGTTCAAAACAGAATCTATAGCATTTCTGAATGCTATTAAAAGTTAATTTCAGGTGTTAGTGTATTTCCAGCAATTAAATAACTTTAATTTAAAACACATAAACATTTTAAAAAACATATTTTTAACATTTAAAATGTTCATTTACATATCGTTTAACATATATCTTTTCATAATAAATTTCTTATAATAAAATCCAATTTTCAACAATTTACTTAATAAATTTAAGTGTAAAAGTTTCCAATTCTTCACATTTCAACAAATAACTTAACACTTCAAATTTAAATTACCATTTCACAAATTTAACTAAATTTCCAATTTTATTTAATTAACTTAACCCTTTAATTAAAACCAAATTTCACATTTCCTAGTCAAGTTATATTTTAAAAGATCACTTTTAAACATTCACTTATTTAACCACTTAAATTCATAGAAAAATCAATAATACTTTAATAAATCACTTAAATTAAAATTTAATCAAATTATCATATTTACCATTTCCAAATAAAATTTAATATCCATTTTATTTATATAACTTAAATATCATTTTTAACCAAAATTCCAAATTCCAACTTAAGTTATATTTCAAAAATCCAGTTAAACCATTCATTAATTACATTTTTAACACATGGAAAAAAATCATAATTTCTTTATTTTAAAACATTTCAAAATCTATTTAAATCAAATTTCATAAATTTATATTTTTAAAATACTTAAAAATATTCAAAACACTTTATAAAATAACCACGGGCCTGTATATAGTTTTCTAGCCTAGGTCAAGTGATACGGATATGTATCATTTCAATCCGTAGTTTAAAAAGAAAAATCCGGGTTCTATCATTTCAAACCCGCAATCCCAAGTTAAAATAAATTAAATAAAAACCATTCAGGCCTATCATTTCAGCCCATAACGATTTTTCCCTATTCTAAAGTCCGTTCGGGTATGTATCATTTCAACCCATAGTGATTCTAGTCTACAGGGAACTTGCAATGGTGATAACTGATATAAATAACAGAATAACATTAAATAACAGTAACATATGATATAACAGGTGTATAAACATCATATGATCATAACATAGTCAAGTATAACATGATAATATATTTCTACAGATTCACAGGGTGTCAATTTACTAGTTATATAGGTACATATTGTCTGGTGAGAATAACTCACCTGTTTGTGCTGGAGATATCAAAACCAATGACACAATGGAAACAAAAGCACGATGACAAGACTACGGACTTGAGTGGAGAGCAAGATCCAAAGCTACAACTCTTGTATTACAACCCAAAACATACATCAAAACAAACATAATTTCAACGCACTTGAAATGGAATAACTTTTAAATGAAAAGAGATATGAATGTCAAATCTTTTGCCTTGTTTTCTACAATGCTTTGCATGGCCTAGGGGTTTATTTAGGTCAGGTTTGACATGACTTTGGCTCAGGTTTGATCATAGGAATGCATGGCATATAGGCTAGAACATGTGGAGGAAGTTACAACACAAGAATATCAAGAGACTAGGCAACATAGTGGAGTTTGGTTCAACTTTTGGCTCGGTCTATGGGTCAAATGGCTCGGCCATCATCTGGTACAGGTCTGGACAGAGGTTTGGGTGATGAGTAGCAGCAGCCAAAGGTCATGTAGCAAGTGGTGGTGGTGGCTAAGGGGGTGGCCAAAGCAAGATATGGAGGGTAGGTGATGATATGTGTGTTCTAGGCAATGTTTTGTGGAGTTTTGTGGTGATGGCTTCAAGTGGAAGGTCATGGCCTGTCTTGGTCAGAGGGAAGGGAGTGTTTGCTGTAGTAGATGGAGGAGGTGATGATGGGGATGAAGGTGGTAGAGGCTAGGCCAAGCAAACATGTGAAGAGATCAAGGCAAAATTGCATAGAAAAGTAAGAAAAAAGTAGAAAGAAAAGAGGGAGGTTACCAAAAATTTTTGCAAGATGGAGGCCATGATTTTTTTTAGGGTTTTGGAGCTTTGAAAATTCGTGAATAAGATGAGGGAGTCGGCTGAAAATGAATGAGGAAAAGAACGGCAAAAAATAAAATAAAAGATGTATTGATTGAAAAGAAACGGTAGAATTCAAAAGGGCTAAGCACACAAAAGGTATCAAACTCTTCATATATCTTTAATTCCCTTTTTATAACTTTATATTTCTGGAAAAAATAATAATCCCAAATAAAATTTCGAAATTTTATCAAAATATAATAATTTATATAAATATTTATCAATTATATAAAGTTAAATTAAGAAAATAGCTAAAATAGTAAACTAGTCTAGAAAATTTGGAATTGAATAGAATAAATTTTTACAAAATTCATATGAGCTTGTAATATATTTTTAAACATAAATAATAACATGAAATGAAAATATATTCGCAAAATAAACATTTAAAATTTAATTTACATATAATTTCTAATGAAGAAAATAGCAGAAAATAGGAAAACAGCCTTTAAAAATAGGAAATCATCATAGTAAATTTTGGAAAAATTCTATTATCATTTTAAAAATATTTAGAGATGGAAATATACATAAATAAACATATTGACACATATTAAAATAAAATATAAGAAAGAAAATATGACTTATAAAATTTAAAATAGGCAAAATTGCACAATAAAACAAATTATACTAAAAATTGAAATGTACATAACTTTTACATTTTAACTCCGTTTTCAACGAAACGAAAAGCAGTATTCATGTTATTAAATCTATTTTCATAATAAAAGATAAAATTTATAATTTCAAATATTTAAAATTTAAATTTAAAAGTCAAAGTTTTACTATTTTAACCAAAATTCACTTTTTTGGAAATATTAAATTTAGTCATATTTGGAATTCTAATCCACATAAAAAATCAAAGTTTTTATATTTACAATAACAAAATTTATTCCTTTCATAAATAAATCTTTTAAATCTGGAAATCAATTTAAAAATAATTGTAAAATACAGGGTTGTTACACTGGGTGCCCTAATTTTCCCGGACAACCAACTAGTTAGGTAAGCTTGGAGCATTTTGGAATGGAGCATGGAGCATTTTGGGTCTTTTGTTGAAGTCATCTATCACTTTCCGCTGTGTTTGTATTATGTATTAGTATCTACCAGCACTGTAAGGATGGGTCGTTATAACTATCATAGATGGGTTAGTACCTATTGTAACTCCGATGGAACAATTTGGAGTAATTTCATATACTATTCATATGTATAATTATGTATTGAATACGATGTGAGATTCTATTATTGTCTTATCTTCTATCTTTATTTCTTTAGATAATCTGCCTCTTCGGCACTTGGATTTACGGCATGTGAATACCGAGGGTGTATTAGTGCCAATTTCTGACGGTCAAGGAGTTGGGTCGTCACAGATTCTTTGTTGCATATATGGTCATGCTGCTTTTGTTTGTTATATTGTGTATTGTTTGTGCTATTGTTTGGAACAACTAGTGTATGGATCTTTTACATAGTTTTAACTCTTTTGGATTATGTAAGTAAGATACAGGTTTATGGAAGTAATAGGTGTTGCTTTTGGTTTCATAAATAGAGCTTTGTTTGCCTGACAAATAGGTACGTTTTCGGATTACGGTTTTTGTAACGGTATTTTATTTTCCCCATGGTTTGGGATGCTTTATTATTGAAATATGTTATATACAATGTAATTGTTGATATTGTTATTTTTTCGGACCTAGCCGCGTAAAAGGAGATGCTTCCGAAATTTTTAGTAAATTTAGGACTTAAAATTTTCCATGGAAGTTGAGCTATTTTCAAATTTTAATTAAACTTAAGTATGTAAATTTAATTGTTTATAAATTGACAATTTTAAATAAAATATATCAAATCTCTTGATTCATTCTTGTTCCTTTTCGGGGACGAAAAGTTTTGAGTGGGGGAGATTGTAACGAACCGTATTTTTGAAAATTAAAAATATTAAATTAAATAAGATTTTGGAATTCAATATTGTCAGAAATTAAGATTAGGACTTATTAATGAGAAAAATTGTTAGCATATATAACTTGACCTTAAATGAATCCTAAAACGACAAAGTTTCAATGAGGTAAAGATGGTGATGCATGTTAGAATATAATTTAATGATATTGATTTGAATATAATTAATAGCTGTTTGAATGTAAGTTTTCATCGATTGTAAATAATAAATGTTAATAAAAAATGCGATAAACAATATTCTAAATATGTTAACATACAATAAGAAATCAAGTATTTGGTAAGTAGATTTATACTCCTTGTTTGTAAACAATGAATTAATAGATTTGAATTACTAAACTGTAACAATTGTTTTATTTCTCATCTTATTATTAAATATGTTTTGAAATTAATTTGGTAATCAATGGAAAATTTAATGTACTTAAATATTGCAGTTAATATGAGCAAAGAGTAATAAATGGAAGCTTATGTTTAATGAATACATAAGGTATTTGTTGATTTAATATAAAGGACATTTAAATCAAAATAAAAGAATACATTGAAATTTAAATTATAATGAACTAATATTTTATTTCTGTTGTAATTTAACGTTGAAATTAATTTAATATTTAAATCTTGACTTTAACATGGAAGATTAAATTTTAAAAGATTATTAAATTCTGTTTAATAAAGGATGATGATAGAAAAACTTTTAATTTAGAATGTAAAGGTGATTAAATTAATTTAATAATAATTTGGTTAATTAACACGTAAAAATAAATATAATTTGATTTTTAAAGCTAACTTCTATATATAATAGAATTAGGGTTTGAAATTAGTTTCATTGAGTTTAAAAATATTGAAAACCTATATTTCGATATATGGGATGACCTATTTCCGTTTCGGAAACGAAATGGGCTTTTCGGGCCTTTGTTATCGCTTTGACCCAATCGATCTGTTCCATCCATTCTTATTCCATCTTTGCATATACATATATGCTATTATGAAACCCTAGCAACCTTCTGTTCTATTTTTTGTATGTACATTTCAGTTCTAATCCGCTCCTCCTCAATGGTAATTGTCCTCAAACCCTGACTACTAATTTCAAATCAATTCCAAAATTTCAGACTGCTCAAACCCTATCATATAATATATCGTCATGAAGCTCTCGGCGAATGGAGCCGGCGTCTGCAATTCATTATTCAATTTTTGGCTCTGTTTTTCCAGAAATCAGCGAAGAAGTCTCGGCCGTTCATTTTAGGGTTTGGATTCAACGGTGGATCATGGATTAGACGACGACCGGAGGGTACCATGGCGTAGAACTTGGTGAATGGTGTTGATCCATGGTGGCCAATCATCATAGATTGCCATAAGTTTGCCAGAAATAAGCGATAAAGGCGGCGGCAGCGGTGGAGCTCTCCTGGTGAGGCTGGAGTGGTCGGCTTTCTGGCCGAAGGTGGAGGAAGGGGCAGCGGTTTCGATGGTGAGGTTGGAACTAGGTTTTGAGGCAAGTAGCGGCGGCGTTCTGGAGATGATCGTGGTGGCGTATGGGCTTGAGCGTTGCCGTAAGGTTTGAAGGTGATGGTTAATTACAATTTTTCCCTATATTATTTTATTTAATTTTAAAGTTTCAAACTTCTAGCTTGCATAACATTTGTATAAGAACTCGGATTCACGCGCGGTTTCTTCCGTTGGACTCGTATTGAAATTTCGGACAACATGAAACTAGTTTGGTTGAATTTGAAGATTGCTGAATTTTTGGGCTTTTATTGGATTTTTAATGGGCTTTGAATCAAAGGTGAGTGATTTAACCCACTCACGTAGTACTAAATTTTCTTATGTTAGTTGAATTAAATTTATGAAGTGATAAAATTTTACTGGTTGCTGTTTGGTAATTTAAATTGTCATTTAAATTTAATTTGAATTTTATATTGAAATAAATTGACATTTAAATTAATATTGAATTTAATTTCTAGTTAAACACCGACAACTGATAACTAGTAACTGTTGTGATATATTGGTTGATTTGGATGTTGTTTGCAATTCGATGCATATTGATTGATATGTTGGACGTATGGTTGTTTATTTATTTTGACACATCATGTTATTACTCTATTTATTAATTGACATCCTATAAATTGTCATTCGGATTATTTGAAATGAACTAAGAAATAGGTTGAAATGATATATACCTATGACATTTAGTTATGGATTGAAATGATATATATCCATCCATGTAATTAAAATTGAAATAATTGATCACTTGGCCATAGGGTGGAAAATTATTTACGGACACCGGATTGGTTAAATTAAATAATTTTAAATTATTGAAATTGGATTTGTTTAAATGAAGTTTTAAAGAAAATAAAATTTGGATTTATATGAATTAAATTATTTTCTAATTCGAGATTTGAAATGTTGAAATTGAAACCGTTTAAATGAAATTGTTTAAGGACCTAATTTGAAATCTTAAAGTTGAAATTGAGATATGATTTGAATGTAGCGAAAGTGAATTATTTAAAAGGTAATTCAAACTTTGAATTTAGTTTAATTAATGGTTTAAATTGGTATTTCAAAATTTTGCGTGTGAAATTGATTTATACTAAATTGTTTAAAAATGAGATTTTGAATTGAAATTTTCAGTCATTTGAATAGAACTGTTTAAATTTAATTTGAAGTAAAGTTTGGAATTGTTGTGAATCGAGGCTAATTTAAATGGAATTTTGAATATAAAGTTTACTTGAATTGGAGGTTGGAAAATGGAATTCGTTATGATTTGGAACTTGAACCTCGTTGTGAAAGAAAGAAATAGTTTTAGTATAAACTATTTTAATATCTAAATTATTTAATAATCAAATTAATTAAATATATAAACTATTTTAATTATCTAAACTATTTTCAATATTAAAACTAGTTATATTCAAAACTATTTCCAATCTTTAAACTATTTTAGTTATCTAAACTATTTTCAGTATTAAAATTATTTATATTCAAAACTATTTCCAATCTTTAAACTATTTAAATTATCTAAACTTAAAACTATTTATATTCAAAACTATTTCCAATCTTTAAAACTAATTTAATTATCTAAACTATTTTTCAATATTGAAACTATTTTAATTATTCAGAACCTTTTTTAATATTCAAACCATTAAGAAGGGGGAACTATTTAGATTTAAATCATTGATTTAAATATGAATGTTTTGAAGGTATGACCTATTTTGAATCCGAAATGATTTTTGAAACAAATCTGATATTTTGATATGAAATATGACTTGTTATTGAAATTTAAAAGAACTAACCGGTGTGAAAAATGACATTTGGTTGTTAAAGAGACCAGGGCCGAATATTGGCATACTCTTTGTCAATACCAGAATGACTTTAACAACTGTGTACGTGGTGAATGTTATCCAGAATGTAGAGGTTGAGTTGGCGACGTTTACTGGAATGAAGAAAAAGAACGATGATGGATGACCCCGACACTTGTGTCAATTTGAGATGATTAAAACTGTAACGACCTGATATTTTCAACCATTCGCATCCGCACATGTCGGACTTGAATTGCTCAAAATACCGCGTTGTAAATAAAAATTTGGCAAACTCATCATATACAGTAAATAAATAATCACAGATCACAGACACAGAGTAATATAATGCAGCGGAAACAAAGAAATAGTAGTTCATGAAGCTACTATATAAATACATCAGAGTTAATTAAGATACAATAGGAATACCAAGATACAACAGGAGTAACAGTATGATAATCAGGTATAACTAAGAATACAACTGGAATCAACTGGATAACAAAATGAATAGATATCTGGATCTTCAAAGCAAAACTCCAGCTCCAAAGGTGAGTCTCTAATGCTGTATCACTCAGTCTGACCCGAGCGTAAAGCAAAACACAAAACACTCGAGTCAGGACATACATACTTATACAATGTAAACCAACTCAAGTGAACTGTAATAAAGGTACAAGTAACTTAAAGAATGCTTGGGATCGCCCATTCTTCAAGGATCCGTTAAACTATCTACTATGTAGTAATATTCGCTATTATAATAATGTCTAATAGTAAAATAAACTTACTTTAAAATAGCATTAAGGAGTTACCCATATCCCCCTTAACACGTAATAATGCCAGTAGTCTATACAGTACCTGCATATCTCCTGATCGGGAGACTATGAGAAGATACTCCATAGGTACGACACAAATAGAAACTCGTAGTAAAGCTCGCTATGGCAGGTGACACGACACAACTAGGCAATGCCAGGGTAAATATACCAATTGCTATCCGGACTGGTGGTGACGCGTAGCAGCCACTACCACCCACCTCGGAACACACTCCCAAATTCAAAGGTGCACCCAAACAATCACGAAGTAATAGTATGGTATCAAAGAAATGCGTCTGATCAGAGGAGCTACCTCATTGGCCCGGCGTCGCTCCTGTATTAGCCACCTTATGCCAACTCACGGGAGTTGGGTCCACGCATATACCTTTAGGATCGTCGCCACCATCCTACTTCATTCTGGAATCTCCACCGCGTACACAGTTGTTAAAGTGGTTTTCGGTATCGACATAGAGTATGTCCATATCTGATCCCGGTCTCTTTAACAACCAATCGTTATTATAACCCATGGTTATAAATTTCAAAATAGTTTATGTTTCAAATCAAAATACCTCCTTTAAACCATTTCAAAATCGTATCATTTATTTCAAAGTAATACATACTTTCAAACCCAAAACATATCCATTTCAAAACCAATTCAACAATATATCATTTCCATTTCAAAAATCAAAGCAATAATATATCATTTAAATTCCAAACTAAATCAATATATTTCTTTCAATTTATTTAACTTGAAATATTCTTTTAAATCATATTAAACCAAACCACCTTATAAAGTCATATCCTTGAATCTTCAATTTCAACAAGTTTCAAATTAATATATATTTAAAGACAATTATTAATTAAATACAATTCCAATTAATTTCATTTCCAAACCATAGTACTTTCAAAGTCATAACAATTCTGAAACCAAACTTTTTGAAACCAAAATACTTGGAAATCATAACACTTGAAGTATTGTCATTAGGACCTCATAATACTTAGAAAAATCATAATACTTCAAAATTAATATTCATTACCAAAGTTATAACACTTTAAGTTCATTCATTCAATTTTACCAATTTCAAACATTGTATTAACTCATAAATTTCAAAGTGGTTTATATTAAAATCAAAATAATTCATTTACACCATTTAAATATGAAGTCATTATACTTACAAATCAAATATTCAATTCCCAAAAATTTAGCCTTTTCTAAGCTCATTTATTCACTTAAATACTTCAAACAATTTAAATTTCAGCTTTCGCAGCACTTAGAGAATGCTACGGTAAGTTACATTTGAAACAATTCAATTCAGGAAAGACAGCATTTAAAAACTGCTGTAATAGTTCAGTTTTAGTTGAAAAATAGTTTAATTCAGCAAAGACGGCATTTACAAAACTGCTATAATAGTTCAGGTTTAAATTTAAGTTTAGTTCAATTCTGCAACTACAGCATTCACAAAACTGCTGTAATAGCCCTTAGTCCATTTTAGCCTTTTAGTTCACTTCTGCAACTACAGCATTTACAAAGTGCTGCAGATTCATTTAGTTCAGATTTTAGTTATTATTCAGAAACGATAGCATTTCTGAAGTGCTACTAAAAGAATTTCCAGATTTTTCAATAAAATTTCAGCAACAAATAAACTTCAATTTAAATCATTTTTAACGTATAAAAATCATATTTTCCCACTTCAAAATGGTCATTTTAAATACCCTTTAATCTTATGATTTTATCAAGTAAATTTTCCAATAATTATCAATTTCTTTTCAATAATTCACTTATTAAATTCAAGTGTACAATTTTCCCATTTCTACATTTACTTAACACTTATATTTAAATTTCTATTTCATAAATAAGACTTAATTTCCATTTTTATTTTCTTTACTTAAAATTCCATTTTAAACCAAATCACAAATTTCCAAATTAGGTTATATTTCAAATCACAAATTTCCATTCATTTATTTAACATTTTTAATACATAGAAAATCATTTTTCACTTTATTAAATCATTTTAAAAACCAATTTTAAATCATAATATCAAAATTTACATTTTCAAAATACTTAAAACTTCCAGAAAAATATATATAAAATAACCACGGGTCTGTATAATATTTTCTAACCAAGGTCAAGTGATACGGATAATATATCATTTCAATCCATAATTTACAAAGAAAAATCTGGGTTCTATCATTTCAAACCCGCAATCCCAAGTAAGGAAAAATAAATAAAAATCGCTCAGGCCTATCATTTCAGCCCATAACGATTTTTCCCTATTCTAAAGTCTGTTCGGGTATATATCATTTCAACCCATAGTGATTTTATTCTACAGGGAACTTGCAATGTGATAAACAGAATAGAATAAACAGTAAAATAAAATAAAACATAACAGATGATGTGATAAGTTAATAACAGGGTTTAACATCATATAATTAACATCATAGGCAGGTATAACATGATATAACAGTTTCTACACATTCACTTGTTGTCACTTCACAAATTATATAAGTATAAATGTCATGAGTGAATACTCACCTTTTTAAGCTGAAGTTTGCAAATTAAAACACATAAACGGATTCCAGAAAGCACGATATAGCACGACTTTTGATTTGAGTGGAGAGAGCCAAGATATTAATCTTGTATTCACAACAACCAAAGAAAAATATAAATATAATTACAATACCAAAGTTTAAATTGAAACAAATGGAAACTAGGCTAGACAAATACATCACCTAGCTTTTAACTCCAAATTGTTTGACCACAATTCAACTTTGCTCGACCACACAAGCGTATAGGTTCGGCCATCATGGTTATTTGGTGAAAATAGATCTGTTTTGTGCTCATATGGGTACGGCTAGCATGAGAAGAGGAAGAGGAAGAGGTAGGAGTTACAAAGCATAGAATACAAAGAGACAAGGTATAAGTGGAGGGTATGGTGCAACATAGGCTCGGCCTATGGCCTATAGGGGCTCGGCCATGCATGGTTCAGGTCAGGTCAGAGGAGAGGCTGATGGTTAGGGGTCAGGTCATGATGGTGGTGGAGATAGGGAAGGTGGCCAAGGCAAACTATGAAGGTGATGGTGGCATATAGGTCAGCTAGGCATTGTTTTATGGAGTTTTGCAATGTTTTTGTGGTGCTTTGTTCAAGGAATGGTCATGGAACTTTCAGGTCAGAGGAGGGGGATGTCAGGCCGCCTATGGTCAGAGGAGATGGTGGAGGTGATAGGCCGAGCACATGTGATGAAGTCAAGGCAAAATCAAGGCAAAATTCAATGGAAAAACAAGGAAGAAAAGTAGAAAAAGAGAAGGAGGCCATTACCAATATTTTTCAAAGATGATAGCCGAAAATTTTCTGAAATGAGAAGCTTTCTTTCATGTGAAAACAAATAAAACTCATGGCTAGCAATAAAGAAAGGAACGACCAAAGAAAATGAAGAGACTAGGCAATGAAAAGTCATAGATTTGAAGCTTTAGTCTCTTCAAATTTCCACTTTATATTTATACAAATAAACAAATAAAACTCAGTAAATAAAAAAAACTGAAATAAAGTGAAAAAATAAATAAATAAATTTGTTTTAGGAAAATAGGAAGATAAATAAAGAAAATAGCTTAATATATTGAGACTAGTTTTAAAAATTGTAAACAAAATACACTTAACTTTGGAAAAATTATAAATATACTTTAAAAATGTTTTAAAAATAAAATATATATACATAACATGTTGTGTTACACATGAAAACATAAATTAGAACATGACATGACAGACAAAATATT
This sequence comes from Allium fistulosum, assembly GCA_030737815.1. Lineage (NCBI taxonomy): Eukaryota > Viridiplantae > Streptophyta > Magnoliopsida > Asparagales > Amaryllidaceae > Allium > Allium fistulosum. The sequence goes on from CM060902.1 coordinate 305,441,383, forward strand.
ATTTATATAAATTAAAATAAACAATTTTGTTAAATAAAACAATTTACATACAATAGTGTAAAAAGCATAACTTTCACAATATTAATCAGATTTCAACGAAACGAAAAGCAGTATACTTGAAATTTTATTTACTTCCATAATAAAAGATAAAATTCAAAAATTCAAACTTTTAAATTTTTAAATTAAAAGTCAAAGTTTGACCACATTGACAAAAATTCACATTTAAGGAAAATACTCTATTTATTTATGTTTGGAATTATAATTCACATAAAAATCAAAATTTATATTTAAAATAACAAAATTTATCCATTTTAATAAATAAAATAAAGTTTTTAAATCAGGAAATTCAATTTAAAATAATTACAAAATACAGGGTTGTTACAAATATAGGAGACTATGTCTGGCAAAGGAGCTAGCTAGCCCCACCCCTTCGTATTATTATATTGATTTTGACACGATCGGTGCACCTTGATTTGATTTGGGGGTGGTGGACTCGGTTGGCTGTCGTTGCGGCGATGTGTTACGATCAGCCGGAAAGGGTAAACTAGTAGAATCCTACCTTGGGCATTGTCTCACGTGCCTTGTCATACTTTTATCCTTATACACGACCACTACGATTTTTTTAGCGTTGTCTTATCATGGTTCCTCTCTGACTACCGACGTTACCGGTTGCGTCACAAGAAAAACTGTAGGACAATGCTTAAAAACGCATTAAGCGGGATTAATGTAAATCCATAACGCTAGGAAAAATATTTATTTTATTGATTAGACATTACATATATAGCGTATCTTACTACATACAGATAGTTTAACGGATCCTTAGGAGATGGGAAATCCCATAACATCTCTTAAGTTATTGCACTCACATTGTATACTGGATAGGAGATGGAAAACCTCGTAAACATCTCTGAAGCTATCACACTCATGTTTACTTGTTATTAATTTAACCTACATAAGAACTTTTAATTTTGACTCAAGAGTTTTGTCTTTTCATTAGGCTCGGGTCAGCTTGAGTATTTCACTGTTTGAAGACAACATTACTTGAAGATGAAGATGGAGTTTGCTAGACTGTATTTACTATTGTTATTCCGCTGCATTATTTTGGTATGTTTGTTGATTGTACTTTAATTATGTTGTTAAAATTATGTAATCAAATGTATATTGTAAAATAGCTTCATGAACTGTTATTTGATTATTATATTTTGTCATTCCACTGCGAGATTTCGTATTTTGTTTTCCTTCTTTTCTCTTATTTTCTTATTAAATCCCATTGATAATCTGCCATTTTGAATGGTTTGAGTTAGACATGTGTGGTTTATTGTCGATTTATACCATCCAAAAGAGTGGGTCGTCACAGTAGGAGCATGTCATATAATAGTTATCAATGGATGCATCAAGATAAGAAAAATTATTTCCATAAACACACCAAATATTTTTTATTCAATAACAATTGTTTTCATCATTGACTGAAAATAAATATAATTTTATTTTGTTATGAATATTTTGAATATTTATTATGAAATAAACCTATTAGAAAAATGATATTTTTTGCATTAGCTACATAATACACAAGTATTTGGAAATTATGGACCACAATTTTGAGAAATAATTTGTGATAACCCGGATTTTTGGGTATCCAGTAATTAGATAATTAATTGGTTTATTCAAATGAACAGATAAAATTCTGATAATAAAAGATATCTGGTTATGTAAGTGAATTTGAAAATATAATAAAAAATTGGATTTTAGATATTGGAATAAATATTTGATAATCTTCTAATATAATTACTTCAAATTTTACAAATTAATCTTTTAAAACAAATAATAATGATTGTGTATATATATAGACATAAGAAGATTTTAAATGGTAAAATATTATTTTCAAACAAATTAAATATGTGTTGTTTAAATATATATATTTAAATAAGTTGATTTTAAATTGAATTTGGATTTGAAATTCAAAGTAATATCTTAAAAATAAATTTTTACAACTAGTATATATACATATATATATATGGTTATTAATTAGTGAGTAATTAGGTTTTATATCATTTTTCTTTAAAGTTATATAAATATAAGCAAAAGAAATTTATTAATAAAAATAAAATAAATAAAACATAAGGAAATAAATTAAAGAGAAGTATAAATATAATATAAACAATATAAAGGATAAATACATTATATAATAAATATTCTCATGCTAAGGACAAGTGTTAAGATTTTAACACACAAAGTAACAAATGTAATTCATTAAACTTAAGAAATGAACAAGTGGCATTATGGAATTCTTTTAATTTGAGTAAATAAAGAAGAGAAACAAAAAGTATTTTTCAGTTTTAAAACATCTCAAACCTGAAAATTCGAATCAGAGAAAAGAAGTAAAATAAAATCAAAATCTGAACAGATTAAAACAAATCAAAGCAAATTCATCTCTACAACAGTTCCTGTAATAAAGCATTTCAGACCAAGGATCAACAAAATCAAAATCAAAGATCAGACAAGATCAAAACTTCCAGGCTCTGTTTTCTTCAAACACAAGTGAGTGAACTACCTTTATAAAATCTATTGAATCTTGATTTGCATGTGGAAATACTTAAAGTATGTTTTGGTTTGGATGTGATGATCTGTAAATGTGTGATAGAAACTATGCTTGCATGTATATGGATTCCTGGTATATTAATATGTTGAATGTGCATGTCTGAAATATTTATGTTCATCTCTGTTTATAGTTATAGAGTTTAAATTTAGATCAAAATTACTAATCTCCTTATCTATTCACTGATAGGCTTTAGTTTTCAAGCCAAATATGTTTGTTTAAACATAGATTAAGGTTTAAAAATATATTTAAGTAAATTAAGTTTGAAATTTTCTGTAAAATTTTAGAAAGAATAGGAAAATCGAAAAACATGTAAATTTCAATCATCAAAATCTTTTGTTTTATTTATATAATCTGAATCCCCATCTGAAAACATGATTTTTAAAAGATAAATCACAAATTTTAGAGTGGGATCGAGAGAGGAAATTGGGGTTGATCAGATTTTAGTTTTTGGGCAATTTCTAGTGATCGGTGAAGGATGGAGTGTCGGGGTAGTTGCTGAAGCATGTTTGTAGATCAAGGATCATGGGAAAAATAGAATTAAAATTTTCAAATTGTTGAATTGTTCGAAATCGATTGAACTAGGGTTTTAGGTGGAGTTTTGTTCGCCTGTTTGTCGAAGCAGTTTCAACGTGGATAGGGGACCGGAATCAATCGCGATAGGTGGAAAAGATTGCTGGAGTCGTGGCGAAGCTGCGGCGAAGTGGGCGAGGCTTCTCGAGGCGGAGTTCGTCAACGATGGGGGAAATTTCCGGTGATGGCAATCCCAGAATTTGGTCAATTGGGTTCGATTTTGATGTCGAGGTGATATCGTAGATCTGGGTCTGGTTTCGGGATCGCGTGGGTTCGTGGAGACGTGGAGAAGCATCGCGGTGATCTCCGGTGGTCGGAGTTGGTGGTGTACGTGCACCACGTGCACGTTTGTGCTATCAGAATCGTTCGCGTTGGGGAAGATGAAGGCGACTCGAAGTTGGTCTCGTGTAGTTTGCAGTTCGTCTCGAAGCAAGTGAGTAGGCGAGTGTGCTCGGGGTTTTAGTGTAGTTTACTCGGGGATTTTTAGTGAGTTGCTCGGGTTGGTTTTGTATTGTATCTAGTTATAAAGTTTTAATGTGAAGTAAATAAGTTCCAGGCTTATAGTTTTTAAGTAAAACAGGTACAGGTTTTTAAATTTTAAATAAAACAGAATCCAGATTTATATTAAACAAAGGGAATCAAAGTTTAAAAGTAAAGAAATTATTTAACAAGTTTTAAAGTTATAGAAATAAATTAGTTTAAAAAGGAAAGCGTTTAACCGAGTTTTAAGATATATTTAAGGAAAGAAGTTTTAAAGAGAATAATTAAAGATTTATTAAATTACAGTTTAAATAATTAGAGGTTAAAATTAAGATGTTTAAACTTCTTTTAAATTGATTTCTAAATGTTTATTGTAAATATGGTTTAATTAAGTAATCAAAGGATTAATATAATTACTGAATGTAATTAAGGATTGATTAATTAAGATTAATTAATAAATAATAACTGATTAAAGAGTAATTAATTAATATAATTAATTAAGGAGTTAATTAATTAAGATAAGTAATTACAAGATGGTTAATTACTGTTTATGATTAATTAAGGTTAATTAATAAATGTAGTTAATTAAAGATTAATTATTTAATTAATTAAAAGGTAATTAATTAATTAGAGGATCATTAATTAATATAATTTATGAAATTAATCAAGTTTATTAATAAAAGTAATGTAATTAAAGTATAATCAATTAATTATAATTAATTGAGGATCGAGTGTAATTAATTATAGTTAATTAATAAATTAATTTATTAATGGAAGTAAATGAAGGATCATTAATTATTGTAATTTAATGATGGTAATTAAAGGATAATTACTGTATATGGTTAAGGATAATTACTTGAATGTAATTAAGTAATAATTAATCAAGGAAAATTAATTAAGATAAATAATTAAGAAATGATTAATTAATTTATAATTAATTAATGTTAAGTAAGATGGATTAAGGTAATCCAAGTAATTAAAGGTTAGTAATTAATTTAATTAGAGATTAATTAAATTAATTAAGAATGAATTAATTTGTTATGGATTGGTTGAATGATATTAGATGCCTTGGATTAGTTGATATCTCTGATATGTGATTATAATATGAGATGTTTTGGATGAATGGTGATAATGTAAGTTATCTATCTGTGATAGATTTGTTATGTGAATATGATATCCTGAATTTAAATTAAATTGTTTAACTGAAAAATCTTGGTTTAAAGGATGACATTTGATTCGAAGAGACCGGGATCGGGTATCAGAAATATACCCGAAACCACTTCGATTTGTAATCTATAATTCTTTATAGATTTGATTTGTAAATCGAATAGGCTGGGATGAAATAAATTGAGTAATCTGGACCCTTGGAACTAAGTAACGGTACTTAGATATTATTTTGTGAAATAATTGTTTGAATATAATAAGTAAGAACTCGTAGAAGATACGAGTTACCCTGGGTTTAAATAAGTTTTATAACTTAGTATTTCAAATTATATGGGTTTACTCACGCTGGTTTCCAGCCTGACCCGGGTGTTACTTTGATGTAATGCTCGGGTCAGACCGAGTATTACAGATTTTCAGGTAAGGACGTTTGGGAGTTCAGGAGACGAGCTGGATGGCAGGAACGTATGGAGTGTTTCTACTGTGTTATATTATTGTATATCTGAGGCTTGATAATTATGTATATCCAGTGTCTGTATAAATATGTAACTCTGATGTATTAAAATGTAATCGACAGATATAATATTGTTTTGTAAAACTGTTATCATTTATTATTATATTTTATCCGCTGCGAATGTGAGATGTTGATGTTTCTGATTCTTCTTCTTCTTCTGTTTCTTTCTTCTATCTCTTTCTTTTTCTTCTAACTATCTGGAAATTTCGGGTTCGAAATTTCCGGGTCGTTACATAATTCTTTATTTAATATGATTATGAATCTTATGGTACTGGTGGATTGTACCTCAAACGATTAAAGGCAAAGCACCCATTCAGCTGGAGCAACATAAGAGTTGGTAAACTCATAAGATTGATACATATAGATGTATGCAGTAGTAGGTCTAATGATACTAAACAGTCCCACATACTTCGTTAAATTCACCGATGAATTATTACAAACATAAAAATTGATACATATGTAGTATGTCTATGATAAGTTTATAGGATATAAAATAGAAGTAAATAACATGGCATACAAAAGAAAATAAAACTGTTTAATTTGATCGAATAGGTAATGTAGCCAAATGTGCCAAAAAAGGAATAAGGTTCAATCTCAAAAGTCACTACTCCTTATGATACATAATGATGTGCGATAAGGAGTAATCAGACATTGTTGAACAAAGTACAAATGATGATGAGTGAAGTTGAGTTAACTTCTTACTATATGTTCATATAGTTAAGTTGTAACGACCCACTATTTTGGACCATTCAAATCGACAATAAATCCACACATGTCGGACTTGAATAATTCAAAACAATAGATTGTAAATAAAATTTGGCAAAACTCAGAATATACAGTAAATAAATCACAGATCACAGACATAGAGTAATATAACAATGCAGCGGAAGCAAAGAAATAGTAGTTCATGAAGCGACTATATATATACATCAGAGTTAACAAGATACAACTGAAGTAATAAGATACAACAGAAGTCTCAATATGATAATCAAGTATAAATCAGAATACATCACTGGAATCAACTGGATAACTGAAAGTGAAATAGATAGCTAGATCTCCAAGAAAGCTCCAACTCCAAAGGTGAGTCTCGAATGTTGTATCACTCAGTCTGACCCGAGCGTAAAGCAAAACACAAAACACTCGAGTCAGGACATACATACTTATATAATGTAAACCAACTCAAGTGAACTGTAATATAAAGGTACAAGTAACTTAAAGAATGCTTGGGATCGCCCATTCTTTAAGGATCTGTTAAACTATCTACCATGTAGTAATATTTGCTATTATAATAATGTCTAATAATAAAATAAACTTACTTTTAAATAGCGTTAAGGCTTTACATTTTCCACCTTAACACATAATAGTCCCAGTAGTCTATCCAGTATTAGCATACCCCCAGATCGGGAGCTACCCTCAATACTCCACAGGCGACGGCACAAATCCAAACTCGTAGTAAAGCTCGATATGGTAGGTGACACGGCACAACAAGGCAATGCCAGGGTAGATATACCAATTACGCATCCGGGCTGGTGGAAACGCACGGCAGCCACTACTGCCCACCTCGGAACACACTCCCAAATCAAAAATCGAAGGGTGGCCACCAAAACAATCACAAAGTAATAGAAATGTATCGAGAAATGCGTCCAATCAGAGGTGCTACCTCATTGGCCCGAGAATCGCTTCTGTTTTAGCCACCTTATGCCAACTCACGGGAGTCGGGTCCACGTTCATGCCTCAATAGGATCGTCGCCACCATCCTACTTCATTCTGGAATCTCCACGCGTACACGGTTGTCAAAGTGGTTTTCGGTATTGACGGAGAGTATGCCCATATCTGATCATAGTCTCTTTGCCAACCAATCGTTATTATAACCCATGGATATTTATTTCGAATTAATTTATACCTTAAAAAAAATATCATATCCATTTCAAAACTAGTTTATACTTTAAAACCAAAATATCATATTCAACTAATTTATACTTCAAAACCAAAATATCATTTGAATAAATCCAAATTTCCAATCATTGGATATTTCTTTCAATTTATTTAAACTTGAAATATTCCTTTTTAAATTATCTTAAACCAAAACCACTTTATAAAGCCATATTCTTAATCTTTAACTGCAAATCAATATATTCAAAACAATTCTTAATTAAATACTATTTCAAATAAATTCATTTCCAAAAGTCATAGTACTTTCAAAGTTATAACAATTTCGACATCAAAACACTTTGAAACCATAATACTTTGAAATCATAACCCTTTTTGAACTATTATCATTTGGAAATCCAAATACTTAGAAAAATCATAACACTTGGGAATGTTATCCTTTGAAAATCATAATACTTGTAAAATAAATTTCATTACCAAAGTTGTAGCATTTCAAAGATCATTCATTTAATTATAAAATTTCCAAAACATTGTATTTTCAGCTAACAACAGCACTTATAAAGTGTTACAGTAGATATATTAGTAATGTTTTAAAACATTGTCAAATTCAGAAACAACAGCACTTATAAAGTGCTGTAATAGATATTTAGTTATTTTCAAACAGCTTAGTTTCAGAAACAGCAACACTTATAAAGTGCTGTAATAGGTATTTAGTTGTTTCAAAACATAGTTAAATTTCAGAACAGCAGCACTTATAAAGTGCTGTAATAGATATTTAGTTATTTCAGAACTTAATTAAATTTCAGAAATGATAGCACTTAACAAATGCCGTCTTAAAACCACAGCATTTTATAAATGCTACCAATAAAATTCCAAATTTTATTATAACTTTTAAGAAACATTAAGACTTCAATTTTAGTCATTTTTGACTTATAAAAATCATATTTCATGCTTCAAAAACATTCATTTGGATATCATTTAACTTATGATTTAATAAAATAAATTTTTTATAAATAAATATCCAATTTAAACCATAATTCATTTATTAAGTCAAAATACACTATTTTACTTAACTTTTATCTTTTTACCACTAACCTAACACTTTATTTTAAAATACCCATTTCATAAATAAAACTAAATTTTTATTTATTTACTTAACTTAAAATTTCCATTTGAAAACCAAATTTCCAATTATCAAGTTAGGTCATAATTAAAGTTACATTTTTCCATTTAAAAATCATAATTATTTATTTTACAAAACATAACATTTCACAAAAGAATATTTTATCATAGTTAATGTAACAACCCTGTATTTTACGATTATTTTTAAATTGATTTTTCCAGATTTAAAAGCTTTATTTATGAAAAGAATAAATTTTGTTATTGTAAATATTAAAAACTTTTATTTTGTATGTGGATTAGAATTCCAAATATGACTAAATTTAATATTTCCAGAAAAGTGAATTTTGGTTAAAATAGTAAAACTTTGACTTTTAAATTTAAATTTTAAATATTTGAAATTATAAATTTTATCTTTTATTATGTAAATAGATTTAATAACATGAATACTGCTTTTCATTGAAAACGGAGTTAAAATGTAAAAGTTATGTACATTTCAATTTTTAGTATAATTTGTTTTATTGTGCAATTTTGCCTATTTTAAATTTTATAAATCATATTTTCTTTCTTATATTTTATTTTAATATGTGTCAATATGTTTATTTATGTATATTTCCATCTCTAAATATTTTAAAAATGATAATAGAATTTTTCCAAAATTTACTATGATGATTTCCTATTTTTAAAGGTTGTTTTCCTATTTTCTGCTATTTTCTTCATTAGAAATTATATGTAAATTAAAATTTAAATGTTTATTTTGTGAATATATTTTTATTTCATGTTATTATTTATGTTTAAAAATATATTACAAGCTCATATGAATTTTCTAAAAATTTATTCTATTCAATTCCAAATTTTCTAGACTAGTTTACTATTGAGGGAATTAGGCATAAGGACAAACTTTGAAAAAAAATTAGGCTGAAGGACACAAAGTTTCAATTTTGGGCTGAAGGACAAACTTTGAAATAAAATTAGGCTGAAGGAAAATGCTAAATATAGTTAGTATTTTGTACAGTGCAAACATTGTACAAAATGCTAATTATAACTAGCATTATATCCAGTTTTATATTGTACAAAATGCTAGTTGTATTAGCATTGTCCTTCAGCCTAATTATCTTCCAAAGTTTGTCCTTCAGCCTAAAAATAAAACTTGTTGTCCTTCAGTCAAAAATTTTATGAAAATTTGTCCTTGTGCCTATTTTCCACTTTACTATTTTAGCTATTTTCTTAATTTAACTTTATATAATTGATAAATATTTATATAAATTATTATATTTTGATAAAATTTTGAAATTTTATCTGGGATTATTATTTTTTCCAGAAATATAAAGCTATAAAAAGGGAATTAAAGATATATGAAGAGTTTGATACCTTTTGTGTGCTTAGCCCTTTTGAATTCAACCGTTTCTTTTCAATCAATACATCTTTTATTTTATTTTTTGCCGTTCTTTTCCTCATTCATTTTCAGCCGACTCCCTCATCTTATTCAAGAATTTTCAAAGCTCCAAAACCCTAAAAAAATCATGGCCTCCATCTTGCAAAAAAAATTCGGTAATCTCCCTCTTTTCTTTCTACCTTTTTTTCTTACTTTTCTATGCAATTTTGCCTTGATCTCTTCACATGTTTGCTTGGCCTAGCCTCTACCACCTTCATCCCCATCATCACCTCCTCCATCTACTACAGCAAACACTCCCTTCCCTCTAACCAAGACAGGCCATGACCTTCCACTTGAAGCCATCACCACAAAACATTGCCTAGACCACACATATCATCACCTACCCTCCATATCTTGCTTTGGCCACCACCTTAGCCTCCACCACCACTTGCTACATGACCTTTGGCTGCTGCTACTCATCACCCAAACCTCTGTCCAGACCTGTACCAGATGATGGCCGAGCCATTTGACCCATAGACCGAGCCAAAAGTTGAACCAAACTCCACTATGTTGCCTAGTCTCTTGATATTCTTGTGTTGTAACTTCCTCCACATGTTCTAGCCTTTATGCCATGCATTCCTATGATCAAACCTGAGCCAAAGTCATGTCAAACCTGACCTAAATAAACCCCTAGGCCATGCAAAGCATTGTAGAAAACAAGGCAAAAGATTTGACATTCAAATCTCTTTTCATTTCAAAGTTATTTCATTTTAAAGTTGCATTGAATTTTGTTGTTTTGATTGGTTGTTTTGGGTTGTGCACAAGAGTTGTAGCTTGGATTTGCTCTCCACTCAAGTCCATAGTCTTGTCATCGTGCTTTTGTTTCCATTGTGTCATTGGTTTTGATATCTCTAGCACAAACATGTGAGTTATTCTCACCAGACAATATGTACCTATATAACTAGTAAATTGACACCCTGTGAATTTGTAGAAATATATTATCATGTTATACTTGACTATATTATGATCATATGATATTTATACACCTGTTATATCATATGTTACTGTTATTTAATGTTATTCTGTTATTTATATCAGTTATCACCATTGCAAGTTCCCTGTAGACTAGAATCACTATGGGTTGAAATGATACATACCCGAACGGACTTTAGAATAGGGAAAAATTGTTATGGGCTGAAATGATAGGCCTGAACGATTTTTATTTAATTTATTTTAACTTGGGATTGCGAGTTTGAAATGATAGAACCCGGATTTTTCTTTTTTTAACTGCGGATTGAAATGATACATATCTGTATCACTTGACCTAGGTTAAAAAATTATATACAGGCCCGTGGTTATTTTATAAAGTGTTTTGGATATTTTTAAGTATTTTAAAAAAAAATATAAATTTATGAAATTTGATTTAAATAGATTTTAAAATGTTCTAAAATAAAGAAATTATGATTTTTTTTCCATGTGTTAAAAATGTAATTAATGAATGGTTTAACTGGATTTTTGAAATATAACTTAAGTTGGAAATTTGGAATTTTGGTTAAAAATGATATTTAAGTTATATAAATAAAATGGATATTAAATTTTATTTGGAAATGGTAAATATGATAATTTGATTAAATTTGAATTTAAGTGATTTATTAAAGTATTATTGATTTTTCTTTGAATTTAAGTGGTTAAATAAGTGAATGTTTAAAAGTGATCTTTTAAAATATAACTTGACTAGGAAATGTGAAATTTGGTTTTAATTAAAGGGTTAAGTTAATTAAATAAAATTGGAAATTTAGTTAAATTTGTGAAATGGTAATTTAAATTTGAAGTGTTAAGTTATTTGTTGAAATGTGAAGAATTGGAAACTTTTACACTTAAATTTATTAAGTAAATTGTTGAAAATTGGATTTATTATAAGAAATTTATTATGAAAAGATATATGTTAAACGATATGTAAATGAACATTTTAAATGTTAAAATATGATTTTTAAAATGTTTATGTGTTTTAAATTAAAGTTATTTAATTGCTGGAAATACACTAACACCTGAAATTAACTTTTAATAGCATTCAGAAATGCTATAGATTCTGTTTTGAACTAAAATTGTGTAAAAAGAGCTATTACAGCATTTCTAAAATGCTGTAGTTGCTGTAATTGAACTTATAGGCTAATATTGAACTCAGGTCTATTATAGCATTCTCTGGAAATGCTATAATGGTCTGCAGTCTTTGCTGAAACCAAATTTAACCCTTGTTTTGAAATCTGAACTACCGCAGCACTTCTGATATGCTGTCTTTTCTGTTTTGAACTATAATTCAACTAAAACTGAGTTTTAACAGCAGTTTTAAGTGCTGTCTTTGCTGAATTAAAAATGTTTTCAAATATAACCTATAGCGGTTGTTTTTAAATGCTGTGAAATGCTGAAATTTTAATAATTAGGGTTTTTGACTTAGTAAACGAACTCAGAATGGTTTGAAACTTTGGAAATTGAATACTTGATTTGAAAATATAATAATTACACTTTTAAAAGGTTTAAATGAATTATTTGATTGGAATATAAACTATTTAAAAGGTGACTTGAAATGATAATAAATGAAGTATACCTTTAAATTTAAAAGGTATTTAAAGTTGAATATTTAGATTTGAACTCAAATGATATTTGGAATATTAAAATGATTTGAAATGAAGTTTTGAAATGATATGATATTTTAAAAATATGGAAATGGTTTGGAATTGATTTAATCTTTATTTTGATAAAGATTTGGATTTGAAATGATATTCTATCTTGAAGTATAAACTGTTTTTAAACTTATAACCACGGGTTATAATAACGTTGGGTTGTTAAAGAGACCGGGATCGGATATGGACATACCCTCTGTCTTACCGAAAACCACTTTGGCAACTGTGTACGCGGTGGAGATTCCAGAATGAAGTAGGATGGTGGCGACATTCTTAAGGTATGTTACGTGGACCCAACTCCCGTGAGTTGGCATAAGGTGGCTAAAACAGGAGCGATCTCGGACCAGTGAGGTAGCACCTCTTCTCGGACACATTTCTTCGATATTATACTCTTACTTGTGATTGATTAGATGGCCATCCTCCGATTTGGGAGTGTTGTTCAAGGTGGAACGATAGTGGCTGCTATGCGTATCCATCAGTCCGTGTGCGTAATTGGTATATCTACCCTGGCATTGCCTAGTTGTGCCGTGTCACCTACCATATCGAGCTTTACTACGATTATGATTTTAAGATCCGACCGCATTAAGGTTCTCCATCCCCTTAACGCTATTTTCTATATGATTATACTTTACTTATTAGACATTATTATAATAGAGAATATTACTACATAGTAGATATTTTAACGGATCCTTAGAGGATGGGCGGTCCCAAGCATCTTCTAAGTTACTTGTACCTTTATTACAGTTCACTTGAGTTGGTTTACATTATATAAGTATATATTGTCCTGACTCGAGTGTTTTGTGTTTTGCTTTACGCTCGGGTCAGCCTGAGTATTCATAGATTTGGATTTCCACCTTTTGGAGATTTGAATCGCTGGAGATTATCTGCTTGTCATGTCCTATCTATTTCAATTCCGTTGTTCTACTCAGCTTGTACTTGGTTATTATATTGAGACTTTTGTTGTATTCTATTTCTTCTGTTATATCTTATGTAACTCTGATATATTTATATAGTAGCTTCATGAACTACTATTTCTTTTACTTCCGATGCATTATTTTACTCTGTGTCTGTGATCCGTGATTATATTTATTTACTGTATATTCTGAGATTTGCCAAATTTTATTTACAACGCGGTATTTTGAGCAATTCAACTCCGGCATGAGTGTCTGCCTATACACTTATAGTGGATGCGAATGGTTGAAAATATCGGGTCGTTATAGTTGGTATCAGAGCTTTGGCTTTGAGGCAAAACTCAGCATATGGAGTAGATTTATTTACAGAATCACTTTCGTTCGAGTTTGAATCTTTTCCTCTTGATTCGAATTTCCTTTGAATTTTTGGAACGTTCCCTGCGGTTCCAAAATTCATTCTTGTCCCTCACTATTCATCTTCTTTTGACTTTGGAGTATCACATAACTCCACTTCGAATGATCTTTATAGTGAATTGGCTGTCTCGCCAATATTCTAATTTTCTGGTAAAGGGGGAAACTCCTTTACAAATTTGCATCGATTCACCAGAGATTTATATCTATCCTTGATTTAGATGCTAATATCTTTTGTTATTCCAAACTCTATCTCTTGAGATCGAAGGTAGATTCACCCCAGAAAATCCACATTTGATCTTATTCATTAAGTCACGGTTGACCCGGTTAAGGTTGTCCGCGATTTATCTAAGCTTACCCATCTCTCTACTCTGTTTAACCATCTTGTCTTTTGTTTCTAAACTATCTCCAAACATTTTGAATCGTACTTGTAAATCTATGTTTTGTTTTATATGTTGTGTTGTTTGGGTTGTTGATGTTGATTTGGGTTTCCGATCGATTCGTCTGATCAACGCTATCGATAGGATTTCTAAAACACTTTGACAGAACAAACTGACACAGTATTATTTTAAAATTTGGTTAGTAAAATGAATTTTGATATATAGGTAAATTTATGGAACTTAATAAATTGATTTAAATTGATAATTTGAAGTGATAATACTTGATTTATCATTTGTTGTTCTACAAATGAATTTATAAATAGTTGTTTATAAATTTATTTGGGAACTGAAATGAATTTAAAACAAGAAATTTAAAGAATTTAATTTCCGATGGATTTCAAACCTTGTGTTTAAAGTTGTAAAAGGATATTATTTAAAGTATTTTGAATAAAAATTTGTCTCTAAAGGATTTTAAAGTTTAAAAATTAAGTTCTCTTCTCTTTGTCGTTGGAAAATAATTTCGGTGATGACTGCAGCATCATCGACGTTCATTTTCGAGTTCGAAGTGAAGAGACCGTTCTGTAGTCTTGCTATAGCTTTGTTTTGGAAAATCTAATTGATTTGAATTTCTAAAATATGACTGGATTATAATATATATAGATATATGATTTAAATTTGATTTGACATATTATGTATATATAATTACTTATCTCTAAATGGTTTGAAAGGAATCGGAAGTTTAATTCTTAAATTTTATTTTAAAGAATAATTTCAGTTATAAGAAGAAAATCAAAAATTTGAATAAATGATTCAAACTTGAGATAATTGAATTGGAAAGTTTTACTTGTATAACACACAATTTCATTCTAATATAACTTACCTAAATTACACAGAAGTTGAATATGGAATTGGATAATATACAATATAAAAAGGATCTTTATAAATAGAATTTGAGTGGTTATAATACATGTTATACACTTAAATTTTAGTTATAAAAGATTAACAGAGGCAAATAGTGAAAAAGGAATTTAAAGAGATTTTATTTAAATAACTTAATAACCAAATTTGATTTACTATGGAACCTTAAGTCTAACCTAGGAATTTTAATAAAGGTTATTTCCTAAAATGAATATGTTGTATAATAAATAATGTATCTTTGAATAGATAAAATGAAATACATTTGAATTAGACATTTTGTAATAAAGTTTATTTAACTTGAATTCATAGTTTAATTGATGTCTAAATGAATAAATGTGTAAAGAAATTTGATTGTTATATTTGCTATGATAAATATTTTATGTATGAAATTGATATGTCTTGAAAAATGAATAATTATGATAGTTAAAATGTATTTTAACATCACTAAATTTGATAATTGAGAATTTGGTTTTCAAATGGAAATTTTAAGTGTAACTTATTGAAGGAATATCTATTTATGAAATGGGCATTTTAAATAAAGCGTTAGGTTATGTGTTAAATTAAGAGCTAAGTAAAATAGTGAGCTTTTGACTTAATAAACGAAGTATAGTTTAATTTGGATATTCCATTCATAAAAGTTTGTTTTAATAAGTCATAAGTTAAATGATATCCAAATGAATATTTCTGGAATTAAACTGATTTGAAGTACTAATATACCTACTGGCATTTTATAAGTGCTGCTGTTTTGAAAATACAATGTTTTGGAAATTTTATAATTGAATGAACTTAGAAATGCTACAACTTTAAAATGAATATTATTTGACCTTGAATTAAAATGGTTTAAATGAAGATTATTTTTAAAAGGTGTTATGATTTTCTAAGTATTATGTTCTTTTTTAAGAATAACATTTCCAAAGTGTTATGATTTTTAGTAGTATGATTTCCAAATGATAAACATGCCTAAATTGTTATGATTTCAAAGCATTATTATTTCAAATTTATTATCTTATTTTGTTTTTTTAAACTATCTTTTGGTTGTCCTTATTTCTCTTATCTTGTTATAGAATGGGAAGGCTATTGCTTATACCAGTCTGTTTAGAAATCTTTTATAATCTTTGAAATTTTTGTTACTCATTTTGGAATCTGAACACTGTTTTCCATCCATGGACCGTCGCTCAAGTGAAAAGGGTGATTTAGACTCTAGAGAATCTTTTTCGTGTTTGTGTTCTTGATTTGATCACCTCCATCTTGTTAAACTTGCCTATAACAATAGTTATCAGGTGTAATTCCAATATTCTTATCATCCTATCTTTTTAGGTGCTTTTCCGTACCTCGTTCCTTTTCGAGGACGAAAAGTTTTGAGTAGGGGAGAGTGTAACAACCCTGTATTTTACAATTATTTTTAAATTGATTTTTCCAGATTTAAAAGCTTTATTTATGAAAATAATAAATTTTGTTATTGTAAATATTAAAAACTTTGATTTTGTATGTGGATTAGAATTCCAAATATGACTAAATTTAATATTTCCAGAAAAGTGAATTTTGGTTAAAATAGTAAAACTTTGACTTTTAAATTTAAATTTTAAATATTTGAAATTATAAATTTTATCTTTTATTATGAAAATAGATTTAATAACATGAATACTGCTTTTCGTTTCGTTGAAAACGGAGTTAAAATGTAAAAGTTATGTACATTTCAATTTTTAGTATAATTTGTTTTATTGTGCAATTTTGCCTATTTTAAATTTTATAAATCATATTTTCTTTCTTATATTTTATTTTAATATGTGTCAATATGTTTATTTATGTATATTTCCATCTCTAAATATTTTAAAAATGATAATAGAATTTTTCCAAAATTTACTATGATGATTTCCTATTTTTAAAGGTTGTTTTCCTATTTTCTGCTATTTTCTTCATTAGAAATTATATGTAAATTAAATTTTAAATGTTTATTTTGTGAATATATTTTTATTTCATGTTATTATTTATGTTTAAAATTATATTACAAGCTCATATGAATTTTCTAAAAATTTATTCTATTCAATTCCAAATTTTCTAGACTAGTTTACTATTTTAGCTATTTTCTTAATTTAACTTTATATAATTGATAAATATTTATATAAATTATTATATTTTGATAAAATTTCGAAATTTTATCTGGGATTATTATTTTTTCCAGAAATATAAAGTTATAAAAAGGGAATTAAAGATATATGAAGAGTTTGATACCTTTTGTGTGCTTAGCCCTTTTGAATTCTACCGTTTCTTTTCAATCAATACATCTTTTATTTTATTTTTTGCCATTCTTTTCCTCATTCATTTTTAGCCGACTCCTTCATCTTATTAACGAATTTTCAAAGCTCCAAAACCCTAAAAAAAATCATGGCCTCCATCTTGCAAAAAAAATTCGGTAATCTCCCTCTTTTCTTTCTACCTTTTTTTCTTACTTTTCTATGCAATTTTGCCTTGATCTCTTCACATGTTTGCTTGGCCTAGCCTCTACCACCTTCATCCCCATCATCTCCTCCTCCATCTATTACAGCAAACACTCCATTCCCTCTAACCAAGACAGGCCATGACCTTCCACTTGAAGCCATCACCACAAAACTCCACAAAACATAGCCTAGACCACACATATCATCACCTACCCTCCATATCTTGCTTTGGCCACCCCTTAGCCACCACCACCACTTGCTACATGACCTTTGGCTGCTGCTACTCATCACCCAAACCTCTGTCCAGACCTATACCAGATGATGGCCGAGCCATTTGACCCATAGACCAAGCCAAAAGTTGAACCAAACTCCACTATGTTGCCTAGTCTCTTGATATTCTTGTGTTGTAACTTCCTCCACATGTTCTAGCCTTTATGCCATGCATTCCTATGATCAAACCTGAGCCAAAGTCATGTCAAACCTGACCTAAATAAACCCCTAGGCCATGCAAAGCATTGTAGAAAACAAGGCAAAAGATTTGACATTCAAATCTCTTTTCATTTCAAAGTTATTTCATTTTAAAGTCGCATTGAATTTTGTTGTTTTGATTGGTTGTTTTGGGTTGTGCACAAGAGTTGTAGCTTGGATTTGCTCTCCACTCAAGTCCGTAGTCTTGTCATCGTGCTTTTGTTTCCATTGTGTCATTGGTTTTGATATCTCCAGCACAAACAGGTGAGTTATTCTCACCAGACAATATGTACCTATATAACTAGTAAATTGACACCCTGTGAATCTGTAGAAATATATTATCATGTTATACTTGACTATGTTATGATCATATGATGTTTATACACCTGTTATATCATATGTTACTGTTATTTAATGTTATTCTGTTATTTATATCAATTATCACCATTGCAAGTCCCTGTAGACTAGAATCACTATGGGTTCAAATGATACATACCCGAACGGACTTTAGAATAGGGAAAAATTGTTATGGGCTGAAATGATAGGCCTGAACGATTTTTATTTAATTTATTTTAACTTGGGATTGCGGGTTTGAAATGATAGAACCCGGATTTTTCTTTTTTTAACTGCGGATTGAAATGATACATATCCGTATCACTTGACCTAGGTTAGAAAATTATATACAGGCCCGTGGTTATTTTATAAAGTATTTTGGATATTTTTAAGTATTTAAAAAAAATTATAAATTTATGAAATTTGATTTAAATAAATTTTGAAATGTTTTAAAATAAAGAAATTATGATTTTTTTTCCATGTGTTAAAAATGTAATTAATGAATGGTTTAACTGGATTTTTGAAATATAACTTAAGTTGGAAATTTGGAATTTTGGTTAAAAATGATATTTAAGTTATATAAATAAAATGGATATTAAATTTTATTTGGAAATGGTAAATATGATAATTTGATTAAATTTGAATTTAAGTGATTTATTAAAGTATTATTGATTTTTCTATGAATTTAAGTGGCTAAATAAGTGAATGTTTAAAAGTGATCTTTTAAAATATAACTTGACTAGGAAATGTGAAATTTGGTTTTAATTAAAGGGTTAAGTTAATTAAATAAAATTGGAAATTTAGTTAAATTTGTGAAATGGTAATTTAAATTTGAAGTGTTAAGTTATTTGTTGAAATGTGAAGAATTGGAAACTTTTACACTTAAATTTATTAAGTAAATTGTTGAAAATTGGATTTTATTATAAGAAATTTATTATGAAAAGATATATGTTAAACGATATGTAAATGAACATTTTAAATGTTAAAATATGATTTTTAAAATGTTTATGTGTTTTAAACTAAAGATATTTAATTGCTGGAAATAAACTAACACCTGAAATTAACTTTTAATGGCATTCAGAAATGCTATAGATTCTGTTTTGAACTAAAATTGTGTAAAAAGAGCTATTACAGCATTTCTGAAATGCTGTAGTTGCTGTAATTGAACTTATAGGCTAATATTGAACTCAGGTCTATTATAGCATTCTCTGGAAATGCTATAATGGTCTGCAGTCTTTGCTGAAACCAAATTTAACCCTTGTTTTGAAATCTGAACTACCACAGCACTTCTGATATGCTGTCTTTTCTGTTTTGAACTATAATTCAACTAAAACTGAGTTTTAACAGCAGTTTTAAGTGCTGTCTTTGCTGAATTAAAAATGTTTTCAAATATAACCTATAGCGGTTGTTTTTAAATGCTGTGAAATGCTGAAATTTTAATAATTAGGGTTTTTGACTTAGTAAACGAACTCAGAATGGTTTGAAACTTTGGAAATTGAATACTTGATTTGAAAATATAATAATTACACTTTTAAAAGGTTTAAATGAATTATTTGATTGGAATATAAACTATTTAAAAGGTGACTTGAAATGATAATAAATGAAGTATACCTTTAAATTTAAAAGGTATTTAAAGTTGAATATTTAGATTTGAACTCAAATGATATTTGGAATATTAAAATGATTTGAAATGAAGTTTTGAAATGATATGATATTTTAAAAATATGGAAATGGTTTGGAATTGATTTAATCTTTATTTTGATAAAGATTTGGATTTGAAATGATATTCTATCTTGAAGTATAAACTGTTTTTAAACTTATAACCACGGGTTATAATAACGTTGGGTTGTTAAAGAGACCGGGATCGGATATGGACATACTCTCTGTCTTACCGAAAACCACTTTGGCAACTGTGTACGTGGTGGAGATTCCAGAATGAAGTAGGATGGTGGCGACGTTCTTAAGGTATGTTACGTGGACCCAACTCCCGTGAGTTGGCATAAGGTGGCTAAAACAGGAGCGATCTCGGACCAGTGAGGTAGCACCTCTTCTCGGACACATTTCTTTGATATTATACTCTTACTTGTGATTGATTAGATGGCCATCCTCCGATTTGGGAGTGTTGTTCGAGGTGGAACGGTAGTGGCTGCTATGCGTATCCATCAGTCCGTGTGCGTAATTGGTATATCTACCCTGGTATTGCCTAGTTGTGCCGTGTCACCTACCATATCGAGCTTTACTACGATTATGATTTTAAGATCCGACCGCGTTAAGGTTCTCCATCCCCTTAACGCTAATTTCTATATGATTATACTTTACTTATTAGACATTATTTGTAACGACCCGCCATTTTGGACCATTCGCATCCATTATAAGTGTATAGGTAGACACTCATGCCGGAGTTGAATTGCTCAAAATACCGCGTTGTTAATTTAAATTTGGAAAAACTGAACATACATAGTAAATAAATATTCACAGATCACAGACACAGAGTAATAATTGCAGTGGAAATAAAAGAGATAGTAGTTCATGAAGCTACTATATGAATATATAAAATACATCAGAGTTTACAACAGAAGAGTAACACGATACATCAGATACAAATCAGAATACATCACTGGAATCATCGAATACTGAAAGCAGAATAGATGGCTGGATCTTCAAGCAAAGCTCCAACTCCAAAGGTGAGTCTCGAATACTGGTACACTCAGTCTGACCCGAGCGTAAAGCAAAACACAAGACACTCGAGTCAGGATTAACATTCTTATATTAATAAATCCAACTCAAGTGAAATAGCAATTGAAATACAAGTAACTCAAAGGATGTTTGGAATAACCATCCTTTAAGGATCCGTTAAACTATCTACTAGGTAGTAATGTACGCTAAGTAGATAATGTCTATCAGTAATAATAAGATATCAAAATAGCGTTAAGTCATGGCCCATTCCACCCTTAACACATTTTTATTCCCAAAAGCATATACAAGACCGTAGTTTCCCCAAAACCGGAAGTCACCAGAGGGCAATACATATACTAAAGGTACAAATCAAAATCGTAGTTGTCGCGCATAAATGGAATACAAGTATGACAAGGCACATGAGGCTATACCCAAGGTAGTGATACTACCGTTCGCCTGATCCGGACTGGTGAGAACGCAACGCCGCAGCGCCCGCAAACACCGTGAAACAACACTCCCAAAATCAAGGGTGCACCAATCGACAACAAGTATAAGTAGTTCGAAGAAGTGTGTCCACTTGAGGTATCAATCCTCCATTGGCCCGGCACAGCTCCTGTTTTAGTCATTTCCAATTTGACACAAGTGTCAAGGCTATCCATTATCGTTCTCTTTCTTCAGTCAACACGTACATCATTCCAACCACTTCATTCTGGATCATCACTCCGCGCATAGTTATTAAAGTAGTTTTCGGTTTAGATAGAGAGTATACCCATAACCGAATTCCGGTCTCTTTAATAACTTTCGTAATTATTACACCGATTGGTCGTTTATATATTTCAAAAACCAAATCAATTTCAATTTCAATTTCAATTCGTAAATCAACATTTCATTTGTCTTTCAAAATCAATTTCCCAAATTTACGTTTCAAAACTTCCAAATTGTCATTTCAAAATCTTATAATTCACTTTCAATTTCTATTTTAAACCATTCAAATATTGATTCAAGTTCATATATACGTTTCATTCCGAAATCATTTAAATCAATTTAATTTAACATTCAAATCAATTTAAATTCATTTATCGATTTCATTCAATATTCGTTAAGTTACTTTATCATTCAAAACAATTTCTATTAAATTTCCAAATCATTAAACCAATTTCTTAAGTTCAACTTCGTTAAATCAAAACTTACAATTTTGAATTAAATTCAATTCATCAAATCAATTCTTTCAATTACAAGTCTTACATTAATTCCAAAAATATCACATTTTCATTTCTTGTTAAAGAAATTCAATTTCACTTATTTACTTTCTTAAATAATTTTCCAAAACTCACTTAATAAAGAAAACTCGATTTCAATTATTTACGAAATAAAATTCACTTATTCAAAGGTTCAATTTCTCTTATCAAGAATTCAATTCAATTTAATCATTAATTAATTCAATCTTATTTAATTATTAAATAATTCAAAACTTAATTATTTCAAAGTTTAATAATTTCAAACTTAATTATAATTTCAAACTTAATTATTAAATCATTTCAAACTCAATTCAATCATTTCTCAAATTAAACAACATTCTTTCATTAATTACATTGTTAATCTTTTTGTTTCAGATTATAAAATATTAACATTTTCCTTTCAAAAAAAATTCAAATTTCAACTTCATTTCAAAACCGTAATATTTATTCAAATAAAATCCTTATTTTATTTTTAAATCCAATTATTGACCAATCGGTTTTATTTAATTTTCTTTCCTATGTCAAAGTTTAATTTGGGTATTTATCATTTCAACCCGATTCCAATTCAACTCAAAAACAAAGCATAGTAAAGGGAACTTGCAGTGTGATAACAGGGATGGTGTCAAAGTAAATAAACAAGCAATAACAACAATCAATATCAATCCAATAATCAATTCAAATAATCCCGAAATAACCGTATTAACTCGCATTGTTATTTGTACGAATTAATATAATTATTTCTAGAATCTACACTATCATTTCATGTAGATTAAAGATTATTACATTACGGTTTTCACTTGTCATATATTTACAATTTCATACATCATCAATATAACAACATACATTCAGTGGTTCGATATGTAATTAAACAAATCCTACGTGTCAATAAATTCAACAGTTAAAGGGGTCATATTATACAAATGTCAGTTAATCAAATTTAACATTTAATTATCCTATATCAAGTTCAATTGCATACTAGTTATCAATTTAACATTAACAATTTAACGTCCAATATAAACATCAACAATCAATCAATTATCAGCCAAACGGTATTATCATCGCATAAATAATTTACAGATAATGGTGTCAGAGGTCACAGGTGAACTGATACAGGTAATAGCATATATAACAGTGTAATTGACTAACAGCAGCATATTTCAATTGTCGTTTCAATTGAAATCAAATTTAATAAATAAAAGAACGTTAATCGTGAGTGAGTGCTCACCTTTCGAGGTTAGAGAAGAACGGGATGAGATGCATTGCGAATCCAAACACGAATCCCAGATCAAAGCTAGATTGGCACGAATTTGGACGGACAGCGCTGATAAATCAGAATTGACGAGATCAGATAAGAACTAGACCGATGAAAACAAATTGAATCAGTTTTGATATAAACCGAAACATATATTCATTATTATTATTTCCTAAAATCAATATTTTAATTTAAAATACATATACATTTTAAATAAATCATAAATTTATATATATATATATACATACTCAACAAACTGTAGACTTATATTATAAAATGTTATAACTTATATACCTTAACATATGTAAACATATAACGCATACATCATATAAAATATAATAATAACAGTTTAAACATTTTTATATAATATGAATATTACATAATTTCACTCCTGCTAGCATACGTAAGCTAACACACATACCTCAATAACTGTTATATGAATCACCATTTAACAAAACAATATGCTGTCTTCCAAATATCATATGTATAATGCCTTTTATTTATATAAACCCGTACCAAATTTAAATAGTATAAACTTTAAAAATAAATGCAACCTATATGAACGTGAACTTACGTCTGTGAACAAAGATAAGCCTAACAATATATCTAACGCGTGTGTACAGATATGACAAAATATATATCCCAACTTATACTATTATTATATAAAAACTGTTCCAAATATGTACAACAAATCATAGCTTGTATAACTTACATCTATGTATACATAACAACCGCAAATTCATATATGCAGCACGTCAGCCATTTCAAATCTTGAAACCATATGTACACAACTACACATTACAACTATTATATATATAAAATAACATAAGTTTGTAACATCCTATATACACAATTTATATATGTATCTTTACTTATTTTTAGATATACGAACAAAACAAACTGAATATATATTAAAAATGATTTACCTAAATTAAACTCACACACATTTACAAATCAAAATCTATAGATAACTGTAACTAATATAAACCAATGTATGTAGACCAAAACATCACGCATCTCAAAATATATGTCAGTAGAATGAAATATAATATAAACAAAATATATATACAACATAAAAATAACAGGCCAAACCTACTTAAACATTTGCAAAAGCTAATTTAAAATATATGCGTGACCTGTACTATATTATATAAAGTAGTAGAGTAGGCTTGTTTCAGCATAAAGAGAAAAAAAATATAGTTTACTGCAAAATTCACAGAGATAAAAGTGGGTTGCCAATCAATCTTGGACAAATACTAAGAAGCATGCATATTATTATTCAAACAAGGCTTACTGCTACTAGAGTGATGGACAACTGGGAGGTGGAAGGCGACTTCGGTTGGCCATCGAATCTAGGTGGAGGATCACCGTTGTGAGGCCCGGCTAAGGTGCAAGGCGGAGGATTTGCGTGAGGGTCGGGTGGTCTTCGCTGGATAGGGGCGGAGGGAAGGGGTTGGTGGAGGTTAGTCATGGCGTGGCTTAGCTGATGGTGGCCGGATTCCAGTGGGAAGGCGAACGATCAGGTGAAGGGCTGCGGTGGTGGTGACCAGTTCATGGTGGCGCTAGGCTCAGGAGGTGGTGGAGATGCGGGTAGGCGATGTGGTGGTAGGTTCGGTCTGCCGTAGCGAAGGCCGGAGGGAAGAGAAGGTTTGGGAAAAGTAGATGCAAAGGAGGCTATGTTTCCTTTCATAATTTTTTTTCTCTCGATAGAACAAAGAAAAAAAATTGAAATACAAATGGGCAGGGGAATACGAATTGAACAAACGGAATGAACAGTAAATAAAAGCTATCAGACTTAAACGTTCCCAATGTAAATATAAACTGAAATGAAGGGAATGGTAACGTCCATCCATTGAATCAGCAAAGAAATTTTTTAAAGCAATGAATGGATTGATTGGGCATTACTTTTCAAATTTTGAAACCGAAGGTAGAAATAAAGTCAAATATATGGTACCGTTACAACGAACAATCTATTGTTTCCGTCGTGTACCGGACCTCAAAATACAGAAATAAATATGTTGTGGTGATCTGCGCGACTAGATGATCAAAACGGTACACAGATATCAGTGGTACGGTCATCCGATCAAAATCGATATCGGTACCAGAATACTGCTATTTTGCAGAAAATAAGAACGACGGAGCAATAGATGTCCAAATTTTGAAAAACGACAAACTGACATCTTGCTCAGAAGATGGTTTAGAATTTTTCTATGTAAAAATATTTAGGTTTCAGAAACATTTTATTTTCATTGCTTTTTAACTGATTAAATTAAAGTGAATTTACGCGCGAAATAAAATTTCATATTTTCGGACGAAAATTTACCAGTTGCTATGTTTAACAAGACGTATTCCAAATATTAAATTTTTATTTCAAAATTTTATCGTTTAAAATTTCACAAAATTTCAACTAATTACGTTATTAAAACAGTTGAAATTTACAGGTCGTTACACTCTCCCCCACTCAAAACTTTTCGTCCCCGAAAAGGAACGAGGTAGGAGAATAGAAACAACTAGAAAGAAAAACAGATTTGAAATATGAAATAACAATTAATTTAAACCATATAAATTCAAAATTAATAGATATTCAATAATTTATTTAATCCATTTGATTTCACTAAAATCAATCTCAACTATTTCTAAATTCATTATCTTATTATCCAATTATCTTAAATTTACAATTTCTAAAACCATAAATTTGAATAGTCTTTTATTATAATCATATTTTCTTCAACAATTTTAAATTCTTCTTTATTCCAAATTACTGTTAAATTTATTCTACTTAATATATCTACTCACATATATTTAACCCATATAAATTAATTTAAAACATAAAAGTTTCGATTTAAATTAATTTACATCTTAAATTCAAGGTATTTTCATAAGTTGATCAAATTTCAGTTTATTAATTCTTTCAAAACAAATTTATTTTTTCTTTCAAAACAAATTTATTTCATTATTAACTGAGTTTACTTATTATCCTATCTAACTCTATTAACATCTTTATAATCAAAATTTAGTGTATAACATTTATTATAAACACTCAAATTTTATTTACAAATTCAATTTATTTTATGTATTATCCAATTACATATTTAACTTCTGAATGATTTAGGTAAGTCGTATTAGAATGCAGTTGAACAATATACAAATAAAATTTTCCCAATTCAATTTTTCAAGTTTAAATATTTATTCCAAATTTTGGTTTTATTTATAATTAAAATCACCCTTTAACAAAATTTAAGAATTAGATTTCCGATTAACTTTAAACAACTTAGAGATATATATAATATATTTATATCAATCAAATTAAATTTTTAAAATAAGATACTTATATATATATATATATAAATCAAATTATACTAAAGAAATTCAAATCAAAATATTTTTCAAACAAACCGTAGCAAAGCTACAGAATAGTATCTCCACTTCGAAACTCGAAAATGAATGTCGATGATGCGGCCGCCATCACCGAAATTATTTTCCAGCGACAAAAGAGAAGAGCACTGATTTCGACATTTTAAAATTCTTTGAAAACGGTTTCTTTTTGAAAATACCTTCAATACTATATATTTTAAAATTTTAAAAACCAAAGTTCGAAATCACCGGAAACTAATAAATTCTCAAATTTCTGAATTAGATTCATTTCAAATTCCAAATCAATTTATAAACCGTATTTATAAATTTATCTAGAATGATAATCAAATATTATCATTTCAAACAAACAATTTAACTAACCTATTAAATTCCAGAAAATTTTACTTATATTTTCAAAATATAATCAAACAAATTTATTTCATTTTCCAAATTTGAAAATAATATTGTGTCAGTTTGCTCTGTTCAAGTGTTTTGGAAATCCTATCGATAGCATTGATCAGACGAATCGATCGGAAACCCAAATCAACATCAACAACTCAAACAACACAATATATATTACTTTACAAATACATTTCTTTGCTCGACGATACAGGAATGAATTTTCAAAATAAGGATAGGGTTTCAAATTTGATGGGTTCAAAACAAAGAGAATTTTGATTCGAAAATAAGTTCGAAACAAAGATATGATGATTAAATAAAAAAGTAGAAAGATTTATAAGTTTATATAAATCGCGGCAACCTTAACCGGATCGACCGTGACTTCAAGAATTAGATTGATGCTAAATTCCGAGGTAAATCAACACTCGATCTCAGGAGATGGAATTCAGGTATAGCAGGTAATAGATAGCATCGTAAACCGAGGATACAGAAATCTCCGGTAAATCAATGCCTATTGTAAAGGAGTTTCACCCCTTTACAAATCATTCGAAGATTGGCGAGACCGCCGATTCACTATAAGGGTCATTCGAAGTGGAGTTATGGGGTGCTCCAGAATTAAAAGAAGACGAATAGTGAAGGACACGAATGAATTTCGGAACCGAGGGGAACGTTCCAAAATTCAAAGGAATTGAGTCAAGGGAGAGATTGAAACTCGAATGAGAGTGATTCTGTAAATACATTTACCCTATATGCTAAGTTTTGCCTAAAGCTACCAAAGCTCTGATACCAACTGTAACGGACCGCGTCAGTGGGGTAACGCCCACCGTAGCATACAGCAGTACCTGTGTTCTGCCTTTACAGCCAGCCTCTCGACTGCACCAACCCCGCAGGGACATGTAGGAGTAAGAGTCATCCGCTCGCTACCAAACCAAATGCGAGAACCCCCTATCATGCTGCACCCTCTGTGCATAGGCAGACACACATGTCGGAGTTGAATTGCTCAAAATACCGCGTTGTTAATTTAAATTTGGCAAAACTGAACATACATAGTAAATAAATATTCACATATCACAGACACAGAGTAATAATTGCAGTGGAAATAAAAGAGATAGTAGTTCATGAAGCTACTATATGAATATATAAAATACATCAGAGTTTACAATAGAAGAGTAACACGATACATCAGATACAAATCAGAATACATCACTGGAATCATCGAATACTGAAAGCAGAATAGATGGCTGGATCTTCAAGCAAAGCTCCAACTCCAAAGGTGAGTCTCGAATACTGGTACACTCAGTCTGACCCGAGCGTAAAGCAAAACACAAGAAACTCGAGTCAGGATTAACATTCTTATATTAATAAATCCAACTCAAGTGAAATAGCAATTGAAATACAAATAACTCAAAGGATGTTTGGAATAACCATCCTTTAAGGATCCGTTAAACTATCTACTAGGTAGTAATGTACGCTAAGTAGATAATGTCTATCAGTAATAATAAGATATCAAAATAGCGTTAAGTCATGGCCCATTCCACCCTTAACACATTTTTATTCCCAAAAGCATATACAAGACCGTAGTTTCCCCAAAACCGGAAGTCACCAGAGGGCAATACATATACTAAAGGTACAAATCAAAATCGTAGTTGTCGCGCATAAATGGAATACAAGTATGACAAGGCACATGAGGCTATACCCAAGGTAGTGATACTACCGTTCGCCTGATCCGGACTGGTGAGAACGCAACGCCGCAGCGCCCGCAACACCGTGAAACAACACTCCCAAAATCAAGGGTGCACCAATCGACAACAAGTATAAGTAGTTCGAAGAAGTGTGTCCACTTGAGGTATCAATCCTCCATTGGCCCGGCACAGCTCCTGTTTTAGTCATTTCCAATTTGACACAAGTGTCAAGGCTATCCATTATCGTTCTCTTTCTTCAGTCAACACGTACATCATTCCAACCACTTCATTCTGGATCATCACTCCGCGCATAGTTATTAAAGTGGTTTTCGGTTTAGATAGAGAGTATACCCATAACCGAATTCCGGTCTCTTTAATAACTTTCGTAATTATTACACCGATTGGTCGTTTATATATTTCAAAAACCAAATCAATTTCAATTTCAATTTCAATTCGTAAATCAACATTTCATTTGTCTTTCAAAATCAATTTCCCAAATTTACGTTTCAAAACTTCCAAATTGTCATTTCAAAATCTTATAATTCACTTTCAATTTCTATTTTAAACCATTCAAATATTGATTCAAGTTCATATATACGTTTCATTCCGAAATCATTTAAATCAATTTAATTTAACATTCAAATCAATTTAAATTCATTTATCGATTTCATTCAATATTCGTTAAGTTACTTTATCATTCAAAACAATTTCTATTAAATTTCCAAATCATTAAACCAATTTCTTAAGTTCAACTTCGTTAAATCAAAACTTACAATTTTGAATTAAATTCAATTCATCAAATCAATTCTTTCAATTACAAGTCTTACATTAATTCCAAAAATATCACATTTTCATTTCTTGTTAAAGAAATTCAATTTCACTTATTTACTTTCTTAAATAATTTTCCAAAACTCACTTAATAAAGAAAACTCAATTTCAATTATTTACGAAATAAAATTCACTTATTCAAAGGTTCAATTTCTCTTATCAAGAATTCAATTCAATTTAATCATTAATTAATTCAATCTTATTTAATTATTAAATAATTCAAAACTTAATTATTTCAAAGTTTAATAATTTCAAACTTAATTATAATTTCAAACTTAATTATTAAATCATTTCAAACTCAATTCAATCATTTCTCAAATTAAACAACATTCTTTCATTAATTACATTGTTAATCTTTTTGTTTCAGATTATCAAATATTAACATTTTCCTTTCAAAAAAAATTCAAATTTCAACTTCATTTCAAAACCGTAATATTTATTCAAATAAAATCCTTATTTTATTTTTAAATCCAATTATTGACCAATCGGTTTTATTTAATTTTCTTTCCTATGTCAAAGTTTAATTTGGGTATTTATCATTTCAACCCGATTCCAATTCAACTCAAAAACAAAGCATAGTAAAGGGAACTTGCAGTGTGATAATAGGGATGGTGTCAAAGTAAATAAACAAGCAATAACAACAATCAATATCAATCCAATAATCAATTCAAATAATCCCGAAATAACCGTATTAACTCGCATTGTTATTTGTACGAATTAATATAATTATTTCTAGAATCTACACTATCATTTCATGTAGATTAAAGATTATTACATTACGGTTTTCACTTGTCATATATTTACAATTTCATACATCATCAATATAACAACATACATTCAGTGGTTCGATATGTAATTAAACAAATCCTACGTGTCAATAAATTCAACAGTTAAAGGGGTCATATTATACAAATGTCAGTTAATCAAATTTAACATTTAATTATCCTATATCAAGTTCAATTGCATACTAGTTATCAATTTAACATTAACAATTTAACGTCCAATATAAACATCAACAATCAATCAATTATCAGCCAAACGGTATTATCATCGCATAAATAATTTACAGATAATGGTGTCAGAGGTCACAGGTGAACTGATACAGGTAATAGCATATATAACAGTGTAATTGACTAACAGCAGCATATTTCAATTGTCGTTTCAATTGAAATCAAATTTAATAAATAAAAGAACGTTAATCGTGAGTGAGTGCTCACCTTTCGAGGTTAGAGACGAACGGGATGAGATGCATTGCGAATCCAAACACGAATCCCAGATCAAAGCTAGATTGGCACGAAGTTGGACGGACAGCGCTGATAAATCAGAATTGACGAGATCAGATAAGAACTAGACCGATGAAAACAAATTGAATCAGTTTTGATATAAACCGAAACATATATTCATTATTATTATTTCCTAAAATCAATATTTTAATTTAAAATACATATACATTTTAAATAAATCATAAATTTAAATATATATATATACATACTCAACAAACTGTAGACTTATATTATAAAATGTTATAACTTATATACCTTAACATATGTAAACATATAACGCATACATCATATAAAATATAATAATAACAGTTTAAACATTTTTATATAATATGAATATTACATAATTTCACTCCTGCTAGCATACGTAAGCTAACACACATACCTCAATAACTGTTATATGAATCACCATTTAACAAAACAATATGCTGTCTTCCAAATATCATATGTATAATGCCTTTTATTTATATAAACCCGTACCAAATTTAAATAGTATAAACTTTAAAAATAAATGCAACCTATATGAACGTGAACTTACGTCTGTGAACAAAGATAAGCCTAACAATATATCTAACGCGTGTGTACAGATATGACAAAATATATATCCCAACTTATACTATTATTATATAAAAACTGTTCCAAATATGTACAACAAATCATAGCTTGTATAACTTACATCTATGTATACATAACAACCGCAAATTCATATATGCAGCACGTCAGCCATTTCAAATCTTGAAACCATATGTACACAACTACACATTACAACTATTATATATATAAAATAACATAAGTTTGTAACATCCTATATACACAATTTATATATGTATCTTTACTTATTTTTAGATATACGAACAAAACAAACTGAATATATATTAAAAATGATTTACCTAAATTAAACTCACACACATTTACAAATCAAAATCTATAGATAACTGTAACTAATATAAACCAATGTATGTAGACCAAAACATCACGCATCTCAAAATATATGTCAGTAGAATGAAATATAATATAAACAAAATATATATACAACATAAAAATAACAGGCCAAACCTACTTAAACATTTGCAAAAGCTAATTTAAAATATATGCGTGACCTGTACTATATTATATAAAGTAGTAGAGTAGGCTTGTTTCAGCATAAAGAGAAAAAAAATATAGTTTACTGCAAAATTCACAGAGATAAAAGTGGGTTGCCAATCAATCTTGGACAAATACTAAGAAGCATGCATATTATTATTCAAACAAGGCTTACTGCTACTAGAGTGATGGACAACTGGGAGGTGGAAGGCGACTTCGGTTGGCCATCGAATCTAGGTGTAGGATCACCGTTGTGAGGCCCGGCTAAGGTGCAAGGCGGAGGATTTGCGTGAGGGTCGGGTGGTCTTCGCTGGATAGGGGCGGAGGGAAGGGGTTGGTGGAGGTTAGTCATGGCGTGGCTTAGCTGATGGTGGTCGGATTCCAGTGGGAAGGCGAACGATCAGGTGAAGGGCTGCGGTGGTGGTGACCAGTTCATGGTGGCGCTAGGCTCAGGAGGTGGTGGAGATGCGGGTAGGCGATGTGGTGGTAGGTTCGGTCTGCCGTAGCGAAGGCCGGAGGGAAGAGAAGGTTTGGGAAAAGTAGATGCAAAGGAGGCTATGTTTCCTTTCATAATTTTTTTTCTCTCGATAGAACAAAGAAAAAAAATTGAAATACAAATGGGCAGGGGAATACGAATTGAACAAACGGAATGAACAGTAAATAAAAGCTATCAGACTTAAACGTTCCCAATGTAAATATAAACTGAAATGAAGGGAATGGTAACGTCCATCCATTGAATCAGCAAAGAAATTTTTTAAAGCAATGAATGGATTGATTGGGCATTACTTTTCAAATTTTGAAACCGAAGGTAGAAATAAAGTCAAATATATGGTACCGTTACAACGAACAATCTATTGTTTCCGTCGTGTACCGGACCTCAAAATACAGAAATAAATATGCTGTGGTGATCTGTGCGACTAGATGATCAAAACGGTACACAGATATCAGTGGTACGGTCATCCGATCAAAATCGATATCGGTACCAGAATACTGCTATTTTGCAGAAAATAAGAACGACGGAGCAATAGATGTCCAAATTTTGAAAAACGACAAATTGACATCTTGCTCAGAAGATGGTTTAGAATTTTTCTATGTAAAAATATTTAGGTTTCAGAAACATTTTATTTTCATTGCTTTTTAACTGATTAAATTAAAGTGAATTTACGCGCGAAATAAAATTTCATATTTTCGGACGAAAATTTACCAGTTGCTATGTTTAACAAGACGTATTCTAAATATTAAATTTTTATTTCAAAATTTTATCGTTTAAAATTTCACAAAATTTCAACTAATTACGTTATTAAAACA
The DNA here is from genome assembly GCA_030737815.1 of Allium fistulosum. Classification (NCBI taxonomy): domain Eukaryota; kingdom Viridiplantae; phylum Streptophyta; class Magnoliopsida; order Asparagales; family Amaryllidaceae; genus Allium; species Allium fistulosum. Next base: position 305,474,731 of record CM060902.1, read on the forward strand.
GTTGAAATTTACAGGTCGTTACATTATTATAATAGCGAATATTACTACATAGTAGATATTTTAACGGATCCTTAGAGGATGGGCGGTCCCAAGCATCTTCTAAGTTACTTGTACCTTTATTACAGTTCACTTGAGTTGGTTTACATTATATAAGTATATATTCTCCTGACTCGAGTGTTTTGTGTTTTGCTTTACGCTCGGGTCAGCCTGAGTATTCACAGATTTGGATTTCCACCTTCTGGAGATTTGAATCGCTGGAGATTATCTGCTTGTCATGTCCTATCTATTTCGATTCCGTTGTTCTACTCAGCTTGTACTTGGTTATTATATTGAGACTTTTGTTGTATTCTATTTCTTCTGTTATATCTTATGTAACTCTGATATATTTATATAGTAGCTTCATGAACTACTATTTCTTTTACTTCCGCTGCATTATTTTACTCTGTGTCTGTGATCTGTGATTATATTTATTTACTGTATATTCTGAGATTTGCCAAATTTTATTTACAACGCGGTACTTTGAGCAATTCAACTCCGGCATGAGTGTCTGCCTATACACTTATAATGGATGCGAATGGTTGAAAATATCGGGTCGTTACAGTTAATATAACAATCAATCTTTTCTTTTAGATCTATTCATTTAGACATCAGTTAACTATGATTTTCTATTCAAATAAATTTTATTATAAATGTCCAATTAAAACTGTATTCCATTTTATAAGTTCAAAATACATTATTTATTACACAAAACATGTCCATTTCATAAAGTAAAATTCATAACAATTACTAGGTTAGATTTAAAACTTCCATATTAAGTCAAATTCAATTATTAAGTTATTTAACATCAATAAATGTCTTTAAATTCTATTTAAAACCAACACATCTTTAAAATTTCCATTAAAACCACTTATTGACTTATAAAATCATAACTTATAGAAAACCAACATCTTCTTATATTTAAGTCATTTAAATCAAACCTTTAGCTCAAATTTCATATATTTAAACATTCAAAATACTTAATAATTTTTAGGAAAATATTATTTAAAAAATGTAACCATGGGCCTGTATAATATTTTCTAACCTAGGTCAAGTGATACAAATATGTATCATTTCAATCCGTAATTTAAAAAGAAAAATCCAGGTTCTATCATTTCTAACCTGCAATCTCAAGTCAAATAAAATAAAATAAAAATACAATAAAAATTACTCGAGCCTATCATTTCAGCCCATAATGATTTTTCCTTATTCTAATATCCGTTCGGGTATGTATCATTTCAACCCATAGTGATAAGGAACTTGCAGTGTGAGAAACAGAAAATAAATGGGCAGTAGAACGTATAATATCATATCAGATGATGTAACAAATATATAAACAGAATTTAACATCATATAATCATATCACAAGCATATATGAACATATTAACATAATATATAAATTTTCTACAATTCACATGCCATTGTTTCACAATTATAAAAGTATGTATGTCGAGAATGATAAACTCACCTTTTTAAACTAGAATTTACAAATTCAGAATAAAAATCCAAAATCCACAAAGCACGAAAAAGCACGACAAAGCACAATGTAAACTTGAGTGGATGAAGAGTTAGATCCAAATCTTATATGCAAACAAATATTACATAAATAAGAATATGATTCAATACAAAAGAATAGAAATTGAAACTAGGAAAAAGATAATGATTTAAATGACATAACTTGCTTACCCATCAAGTGGTGGATGGAGGAAGATGGTCGGAAATATGGTGGAGGTCGAGCACTAGATGAAGATAACAAAAAAAATAAAAGAAAAAAGAAAATAAAAGAAAGAGGAAGAGAAGCCATGAAAACTCACTGTATTTTCCTCTGGATGCAAATGAATTTGACAGATGAGAAACTTTTCTTTTGTACGTGAATTACAACATGAAGTGGCGGGTAGGGTTTGGTGGTAGAACGGCTAAAAGAATAAATGGTAGGAAAATAATAAAGGGGATTTAATTCCTATTTAATAAAAGAAACGTATGCAAAAGTCTTTCAATCAGAGGAAGAGATATATGGAGAAGATTTTGTCATAATTTGGAAGGGAAATACACGGCCATAGAAGGCTAGAACGGCTAAAAATAGTGAATGGCTATGGTAAGAAATTAAATAGATAGGCATATAAAGAGGCAAGAAATAAAGCAAATGTAACGTATGCCAAATTAAAGCAAAGTAACATACGCCTAATTGATTTGTTTTCTAGCCATTAAATAAAAGATATATACATAAGAAACATTCAATAAATAAAAATATATAAAAGATATACACAAGAAACATCTAATAAATAAATTTTTTAAAAAGCCAAGCCTTTAAGACAATATAACGTATACCCATTTATTTCTCCAAGCCATAAATAAAAGATATAAACACATAACCATCCAAATAATAAAATGAATGTCTAAACAAAATAAGGAAAAGTAGAGAGATAAAATAGAGATGGATATATATGAAAAATATAAAGTATATATATACAGAAATTTATTGCGTGTAAAACACTATAATTTATCCAATTTAAAATGTATACATCAGAATTTTACGAAACGAAAAGCAGGACTAATATAAAAATTATATCCAGCTTCAAATAAAATGATTAGAATTTAAAAATTCAAATTTTTAAAAATTTTAAACTGAAATTCAAAATTTGACCAAAATAATTTTTTTACAGAAAACGTATATCAAATTGTATTTAGAAAATAAATTACAACAAATTCCAAACTTACATTTATTATAATTAAAACCTTAATCAATTTATCCAACTTGGTTTCATTCTTTTATTTTTATCTATGAATAAAATATACATTTCCATCTATTTCATTACATTCACACTTTACAATTACTGTCCTATGTCATATTAATGAACATTTACTTACATTTAAATGTAATTGATTTCCTACTTTAAATTTAGCAGCCTAAATAAAATGTAACTTGCAATAATGTTATCATTATCTTTATATTACACTCAAGTTTATTATGTCCACTAATTATCATAATTGCTTACAAATGTTTAATTCATTCAATTACCACAAATTATGTACTAATTCATTTATCCATACAACACTTACATTTATTTACTTATATTCAGTTTTATACCCAAATGTAACATTTACAACTAGATTAATAGACCAATTAAATAGTAACTTACAACCGTTACTATAACTTTTAATCACACTTTTGAATTCATTATTCACAAACACATGTTACCATTCTTATATACCCAATCTTTATTCAATGGTCATTTATTTCATACTAAATCATTTATAAATTTTAATGTTTGCATTTGTTTTCTTACATAAATTTATAGCCAAGTATAACACTTTACATTACTTCAATAAATTGTAATTTCATTTCAATTGTTAATAATTAGTTTTAATTACCATTGTTCAATTATTAATAGATAAAGTTTTTTTTCTATATTAAATCACCCAAAACTTATTAACCTAACAAATTAAATTATTGAAAATTTTACGGGTCGTTACATAAGTGCATGTACATAAGGTTAAAATTAGTTTCATCTAAAGTATAGTATATAAGATTGTACAATATAAAAGTTGACAACAACCCCTACATATCTTAAGTCAAGGAGTTGATAGGTTGTGTTAGTCGAAAGACTACATGTAATATGTGTTTGCAAGGAATCCTGTATGGACCACCCCAAATGAGTTTGGGATCGATCAATATTGATTCATTAATTTATGTTATGGCCATGAGTTTAGTAAACTTTAAAACCAAATCAGTTTTATAAATACATACATGTAACTCATAAAATTTCGTGAATACCTATTATGTCATACTGACAAACAATTGTTGTTTCAAGCAACACCAACTTCACGGCAAATGAATTTATGTTAGAGATTATTGGTAGTAAACGGGATTTGGATATGATCCAAAGATAAAATGATTACAAAGGATGAAATTGACCAAGTCTAAACAAACACAACTAATTTGAATTTCGAACAAGAATTCTTGCACATTAAAGAGAAACTATGATTTTCTTATCGATGTCGAGAAAAGAATTTCCTCGGTTGTCAATAAGCCATTAAGAGTATTGACTCTGCATATGGCATGATGACAAATCTAGAATGGATTATAAGTACATTATCACGATATGATTTTGATGGTTGTACTCAAAGGGATATGATCCATTATCCATAAAAGTGTCTCCGACAAGAAGATCAATATAGTAGGAATATCTTAAGCTACGTTGATATAATAACATCGTAAGTTTCAAAAGTTGAAATTCATGTAAGAGATTCATCATTCACCTCCTCCACACACCATATCCTGAAAAATTCACCTACTAGCCTATCCCCCATAGTATTGATAAAGATGGAGAAATATAGGGGGTTAGACAAAGTCCGATGAGCGAAAATATCGCTAGTGGTATGGTTTTGGTAAATAATTAAATTCCAGTTACAACCTATCAACCCAGGGGTATTCATTAGTGCTTATGTACTATATATATGAGAAATTGTCAACTTACGTGCTACGGAGTAACTATTTATAATATGCCTAAGAACAAATACAATATGTAACAACCTGTCTTTTCGATCCCTGGAAGTCGATACTAATACATCCACGGTATTCAGGTGCTGAACATCCAAGTGTCAGAAAGACAGATCATTGGGGAAAAGAAAAGAAAGACAAAACGGAATCTCATAAACGTGAAGAGCAACATATAATATACAAATGGTTTTTACACAAAGAAAAACTTAACTTTAATATACATACATCAATCATAGTACAATTATTATATCATCATCCCTGGACAATTATTTGAACATGTCCTTGCAATTGCTGATAAATACAACAAGAACAAACAACAACAAAATAACAACAAAATACATGAATACGTCTTGGAGGTATCTAGCTCGTCTCCTGAATGCTCCAAAGTTGTCTAGCTAAATTTGGAATATATGCTTAGGCTGACCTGAGCATTATAGGAAAACAGCGCCCGGGTTAGTCTGGTAAAAACCAACATGAGAAACACGATCAAATTGATTACTGTATGTTATAAAACCCTTTGAAATAAAGGTATCTCGTATGGATTCTTACATTACGCCATTTTATTAAAAATCCAATAATATTATAATAATGTTTGGGATAAAATAAATATTAATCATAGCCGAAATCGTTACATTAATTAAATTTCATCATAATAGGTATACAACTAAATCCATAAAGGCGCATATTGGAGATTGGATTCCAACATGACAAGGTAAGGGACTACCTTTTGTACAGTACATCTCTAGATAAAATGTACCCGAGGTCAACAAGAACTTCTTGCATCCCTGCTACATAGAGCTGGATGCCCTTTTAACATGACATATCAGATTAAAAATGTGCATCCTCCTTAGCCCCACTCCTCACGTGCATAACAAATCCAAAAATTCTACTGTAGATATGAGGAATGATGCTCCTAATGGTAGCGAACCACATAGCTCTACTGCATCTACCTTGTTTTAGCCATTTATCGGGTTGTGAGGCTTGTGAGGTCACATTTTATCTTTTTCCTCTCTTAGCGATTCCCACTTGGAATACTAACACTGCCATCTGGGCAGCAATGCGGTGCTAGTATTCATTTATACGAATTGTTCAGGATAAGAATTTACCGAAGACACTACTTGTACTACATCCATTTTGGAATCACCCTTAGGATTAGTAGCAAGTAGCCCTTGCACTTCAAAGAGCTCCATCTTCAATTCCATCATCTCGAACCAGACTTGAACCTCTTCCAACGCATCAAATATGTATATGGTTTTGAAGTGGTTATGGTTTCGAGTTATCTCATATAAGTCCACTCCCTCGCTTACCATCGCTCCAAGAACTAATCATAGATTTTTTGGTAAACTCAACTCCAGTTCTTTCGGAAATAATCAGACAATACATAGGAGCAGGGATCACCACCTAACTGTTAAGTGAACGGATCTCCCTATCATTAGTCCTAGGAGAACAGAGCGAGATTTATATGCATAGTACAACACCACTGAAGATGACTGTGCCATGTAACTCACGTATATCTTCTAGATATTTCCAGAGTTATATCCTTCGATGTTAAGTATGGAGAGTTGTAATGACCCGGAATTTCACCACTTTAATTTGAGAATATTTAGTTAACTTTAAATATTTAAATAATAGATTTTATAACTAAAATAAAGCTCTTTTAAATAATAAATAATGATGGTGAAATATTTTTTGAAATTTGTTTACAAAAATATTTAATTCAAAGAAGAATCGAAAATGTGACCGGAATTCATTTTTCGAATTTTTGACCTTTCATCGTAATAAAATTTGTCGAAAATGTTATGCACATTTGAGTAACACGTATACATAATATAAATAAGTTAGAACCATATGGTGTGTATGTAAATGTGTATATATATGTTATACTTAAGTTTATAAAAACAAAAAAGAAAAAATATGTATATAAAAAGTGAAACACATGTAGACAAAAGTACATATATGCATTAAATTCATGTTGGAGCATGATGTGAAGGGGGAGACAAAGTGATGGGAAAAAATACTAGGGTGGAGGAAGAACATGGTAAGATGGAACAAGGGGAGTGGAGGGCAAAGTACATGGGTATTTTGGTAAATTAGAAGATGCATTTCCTATAAAACCAATTTTTATAATTTTCTTTTTCATTTTTACTTTTTATTCGCATGTCTTAAAAATTCCTGAAAGCTTTCTAAATTTAATAACATGGCTTGCATGGTTCTTTCTAAAAGTTTAAAATCTTGTTTTTCACTTTAAAACTCTTAAGAACATTGTTTCATCACTTTCCTATGTCGACCCACCTTTTTGGATGGTTCAAGTCGACAATAAACCACACATGTCTAACTCAAACCATTCAAAAGGGAGGATTGTCAATATGATTAAATAAGGAAAAAAAGGAAAGGAGGAAAGCAAACGCAGAATCTCATAACGGAATGACAAAATATAATAATCATATAAAAAGTTCATGAAGCTGTTTTACAATATACATTTGATTTCAATTTTACAATACAATCAGAGTACAGTCAACAAACATACCAAACTAATGTAGCAGGATAATAATCAGTAATACAGTCTAGCAAACTCCATCTTCATCTTCAAGGAATAATATCTTCAACACTGAAAGACTCAGGCTGACCCGAGCGTGATGAAAAGACAAAACACTCAAGTCAGAGCTAAAAGTTCTTATGTAAGTTAAATCAATTACAAGTAAATATAAGTGTAATAGCTTCAGAGATGTTTATGGGATTTTCCATCTCCTATCAAGTGTACAACGTGAGTGCCATAACTTAAGAGATGTTACGGGATTTCCCATCTCCTAAGAATCCGTCAAACTATCTATATATAGTAAGATACGCTATATATGTAGTGTCTATGAGTAAAGTAAAGTATTAAAATAGCGTTAAGGTTTTACATTGATCCCTCTTAACATATTTTTAAGCATTGTCCTACAGTTTGTCTTAGTAGCATCACCAGTAACGTCGATAACCAGTGAGGCACCGTGATAAGACAACACTAAAACAAAATCATAGTGGTCGCGAATAAGGATAAAAGTATGACAGGGCACGTGAGGCAATGCCCAAGGTAGGATTCTACCAGTTTACCCTTTTTGGCTGGTCGTAACACACCGTAGCCACGACTGCCGACCGAGTCCACTACGCCCAAAATCAAATCAAAGTGCATCGATCAAGTCAAAAATCATTATAATATGAAGGGGTGGGGCCCCTAAAGGTAGCTAACCCCTTGGCCACACATAGGCTCCTGTTTTAGTCATTTCAAATTGACACAAGTGTCGGGGTCATCCATCATCATTCTCTTTCTCTATTCCAGTAGACGCTGCCAATTCAACCTCTACATTCTGGATAACATCCACCACGTACACTGTTGTTAAAGTTGTTCTGGTATTGATAGAGAGTATGCCAATATTCGGCCGCGGTCTCTTTAACAACCAAACGTTATTTTACACACCGGTTGGTTCTTTTAAATTTCAGAAACAAGTCATGTTTCATATCAAAATATCATGTTTGCTTCAAAAATCATTTCGAATTCCAAATAGGTCATACCTTCAAAACATTCGTATTTAAATCAAAGATTTAAATCTAAATAGTGCCCACTTAAAATAGTTTGAATATTGAAAATGGTTTTGAATAATTAAAAGAGTTTGAATATTGAAAATAGTTTGGATAATTAAAATAGTTATAATATTGAAAAATTAGTTTGAAATAATTAAAATTGTTTTAAGATTGGAAATAGTTTTGAATATAACTAGTTTTAATATTAAAAATAGTTTAGGTAATTAAAATAGTTTATATATTAAAATAATTTGATTATTAAATAATTTATATATTAAAATAGTTTATATTAAAACTGTTTCTTCTTTCACAACAATTTGAACTCATATTCCAATTCTAAATCACAACAAATTCAATTCTTTGACTTCCAATTCAAGTAAACTTCATATTCAAAATTCAATTTAAAATCAACCTCAATTCAAACGATTTCCAACTGCACTTCAAATTCAATTTAAATGATTTATTCAAAGGCTGAAAGTTTCAACTCAAATTCTCATTTTTAAACAATGTAGTTTAAATCCATTTCACATCCAACTTGGAATACCAATTTAAACCATTATAATTAAAGTAAATTCAAAGTTTAAATTAAAATTTTAAACCTATAAAATAATTCACTTCTCATAAATTCAAATCATATATCAATTTCAACTTTAAGATTTCAAATTAAATCATTTGACATATTCATTTAATTAATTTCAACTTCAACATTTCAAATGTTCGAATTAGAAAATAATTTAATTCATATAAATCCAATTTTTATTTTCTTTAAACCAGTATCATTTAAACTAATTTAAATTCAAGATTTTGAAACCATTTAATTTAACCAATCTTGTGTCCGTATATAATTTTCTACCCTACGGCCAGGTGATTATTTATTTCAATTTAAATACATGGATGGATATATATCATTTCAACCCATAATTAAATGACATAGGTATATATCATTTCAACCTATTTCTTAGTTCATTTCAATTTATTACAAGTTACAATTTATAAGATGCCAAATAATAAATAGGTTGATAACATGAATATGTCCATATAAATAACAACCATTCATCCAACATATCAATCAATAGACATCCAATTGCAATAAACATCCAAATCAACCAATATATCACAAGAGTTACTAATTATCAATTATCGGTGTTTAACTAGCAATTAAATTCAATATTAATTTAAATGTCAATTTAATTCAATATAAAATTAAAATTAATTTAAATGCAATTTAAACTACAATATAACAACCAATAAAATTCTTATCACCTCATAAATTTAATTCAACTAACATAAGAAGATTTAGTATTGCGTGAGTGGGTTTAATCACTTACTTTTGATTTATAGCATATTAAAAATCCAATAAAAGCCCAAAATTTCAATAGTCTCCAAATTCAACCAAACCTGTTTCATGTTGTCCGGGATTTTGATACAAGTCCAATGGAAGAAACCGTGCATGAAATGGAGTTCGTATGTAAAAGTTATGAAGGTTAGAACGTTTGAAATTTAAAATTTAAATTAAAACAAAATAAGGGCAAAAGGGTAAATATGCTTAACCTCTCAAACCCTAACGCGATCTCATACCAACCAAACCCATCAGCGCCGCCGCATTCAAGTTGATATCGGTGTGTCTATGTGCGCTTGCACCTAGATCCGAAGCCGCCACGACCCTGCGCAAGCCCAAGCGCAGCAACGGTAGGCCGCGCGGCCACCTCCGTCACCAGAAAATGCTTCGCCGCCGCCACCCTTTGACCTCGATTTTTGGTGAACTCGAGCATCTCTGACAAGGTCTAAACCACTAGATTGACTCAGCACATCCACCTCTACATAGCAGCGCTTCCGGATCGTCGAATGGTCGACGTTTCACCGTCAAACGACAAACCCTAACATGAACTGCCGAGACTTCTTCGCCAATTTCTGATAAAACCGAGACTCGATTGCAAATACGAATTGTCAACATTGATTCCATTCATCGAGAGCTTCGCGATGATATATTTTATGATAAGGTTTGAGCAGTTTGAATTTTTGGATTTGATTTGAAATTGTAATTAGGGTTTCAGGATAATGACCATTGAGGAGGAGCAGATTAGAACTGAAATGTACGTACATAAAATAGAATAGAAAGCTGCTAGGGTTTATAACAACATAAATATAGACAAAGATTGAATAGAAATGGATGGAACAGATCGATTAGATCGAAGCGATAACAAAGACCTGAAAAGTCTGTTTCGTTCCCGAAACGAAAGTAGGTCATCCTATATGTTGAAATATAGGTTTTCAATATTTTTAAACTCAATGAAACTAATTGCCAACCCTAATTCTATTGTATATAGAAGTTAGCTTTAAAATCAAATTATATTTATTTTTACACGTTAATTAAAACGAATTATTATTAAACCGATTTAATCACTTTTAAATTCTAAATTAAAAGTTTTCTGATATCATTCTTGATTAAATAGAAATTAATAATCTTTTAAAATTAAAGTTTCCATGTTAAATCCAAGATTTAAATATTAGATTAATTTTAGCATTTAATTACAACTTTAATAAAATCCGTTCATATATTTAAATTTCTAGCAAATTCTTTTATTTCGATTTACATGTTCTTATTATTAAATCAACAAATACCTTATGTGTTCATTAAACATAAGGTTTCATTTATTACACTCATATTCTACAGTTAACGTCTTTGCTCATGTTAACTGCAATATTTCAATTACATTTAATTCCATTGATTAAAACATTAATTTCGACCGGATTAAATAATAAGATCAGAAATAAAACAATTGTTACATCTTAGTAATTTAAACACATTTATAAATTTATTATTTATGACAAAGGTTAATAAATATACGTACTAAATAATTGATTTCTTATTGTACTCTAACATATCTAGAATATTGTTTATCCCATTCTTATTAACATTTATTATTACAATCGACGGAATTTACATTCAAACAACTATTAATTACATTCAAGTCAATATCATTAAATTATGTTCTAATTTGCATTACCATCTTTACCTCATTGAAATTTGTCGTATTAGAATCCATTTAAGATCAAGTTATGTATTCTATTAAAAAAAATTCACTAATAAGTAATAAATTTTAATTTCTGACAATATTAAACTCCAAAATCTTATTTAATTTAATATTTTTAATTGCCAAAAATACGGGTCGTTACAATCGCCCCCACTCAAAACTTTTCATCCCCGGAAAGGAACAAGAAAAAATCAAGAAATTTGGTATATTTTATTCAAAATATTCAATTTATAAACAATTTAACTCACATATTTAAGTTTAATATAAATTTGAAAATAACTCAACTTTCACGAAAAATTTCTAAGTCCTAAATTTATGAAAAATTTCGACAGCATCTCCTTTGCGTGGCTAGGTCCGAAAAAAATAACAATATCAATAATTACATTATATGTATCATATTTCAATAATAAAGCGTCCCAAACCATGGGAAAACAATAAAATACCGCTATAAACCCATAATCCGAAAACATACATATTTGTCGGGCAAACAAAGCCCTATTTATGAAACCAGAAGCAACTGGTATTGCTTCCATAAACTTGTATTTTACTTACATAATCCAAAAGAGTTAAAACTATGTAAAAGTGCAATATATTAGTTGTTCCAATTAATAGCACAAGCCACACAACATATATAATAATCATATGCAAACAAAAGCAGTACGACCATTACATGCAACCAAAGAATCCAGCACACGTATATAGCAACCAAGCTAATAGTTTGTCCAGGTTCAAAAACTTTTCATCGTACAAGGGTGGTAAATAAACTACCAAGTATACCTTACGCTCAACAGCCTTAGATAATTACTTAATAGATTATTCATGCAACCTCACACAATTTGAAGTATCATTTCCTGTTAACTCCTCTTTTTGGGAGCGACCTAAAACTTTGCGACCTAACACTCAGCGACCTAACTTCTCCAACGACCTAGCGACTTAAATCCTCAAGCGACCTAGTGATCCAAAGGTACCAGCGACCTAGTGACCTATAGCTCTAGCGACCTAACATCACAGAGAATCTTAGCGACCTAACTCCTGAAAGAGGCTAACGACCTAAAGCACTCAGCGACCTAATGACCTAAAGGTACCAGCTACCTAATGACCTAAAGGTACCAGCTACCTAGCGACCTAACACACTCAGCGACCTAACTGTTAACATGGGGCAACAGTAACCCATAACAGAAAGGCAACACGACCTACGACCTACCTTAGGTCGTTCACGACTTACAACTTCAAGCCGAAATAACTCCTTATGCCGCTTTTCCCTAGGTCGCCCACGACCTACCACTGTTAAGTCACAAACCATGCCCACTAGGTCGCCAACGACCTACAACCTTCCTTAACCTTAACCCGTCCACGACCTATGACTTATGATCAAATGGTCAAGTGCAAAACTGTTAAGTCGAAGCCTGTGCTCCTTAAGTCGCTCACAACCTACGACCCACTCTTAGGTCGCTCGCGACCTACGACCTAACTCCAAATTCTCCCTATAAATACCCCGCCTACTCCAACTTGAAGAGGACTTTTGGCTCATTTCTGGAAGACCGATACTCTGCTGTTTTCTCGACTGATCCAACACTTCAAGCACTCCAAACACCGAAGACGCTTCAACGAACTTCAAGAGGATATCAAACACATTCAACATGAATTCGAAAGCTTCTTCTCCATACAAGTTCTAGCTACTCGTCTAAAGTGTGTTGTAATTGAAGTATGTTGTAAAGAGTTGTAATTGAATCATCAATAAAGAAGATAAAGTGGATGTAGGCTTAATTTCTAGCCGAACCACTATAAAACTGTTGTCTCTTTACTTTTCTGCTATTTTCTGCTTATATCTAGTTCCCGTACCAACGGGTGGTGCTTTCACATTACTAATACTCACACCGGGGTGTTAGCGTTCAATTTTCAGTGTTAACATTTTGGTGCTTTCACTGAGAATTGAACTCAGGAATATTCTCACCATTGCTCCGCAAAAGTTTGTTGAAAGAATCTCTCTAAAGACCAGAAGTTTATCTGAAATCATGGCTCCTGGAAGAAAGAGTAGATCTAACAGATCCGAAAATGCTCATGAGGGGACCTTTGCTTCCCCAACAGCAAACCAGGCAACTCCTACCGTTGGAGTCACAAGGGCTGAATTAGACGATGCAGTATCTGGATTATACCAGCAAATTGAAGCTCAAAATGCTTTAATGATGGACAGATTAAACGCTCTGCTCGGGGCAAATCGACAACCAGAAAACAATGAAACTACCTTTGCCGAAGATGCTCATAATCCCCAAGAGAGAGGTATTCTTCAAAGAGCAACTGGCACAGCCGAAGCGCCACCTTTCCAAGCTGAAGGTTCAAGGCCGCAGCCAACTTTTCGCGAACATTTGCCCAGGCAAACTTCCGAAAGGAGAGCTGACGTCTGCCCGGCGATGCCTCTGAACAATGAGGAGTACCTATCAGGGATGGTTCGCCGAATCATGAAAGAGAGCATGCAGAGGGAAGAAAATGAGAATGACTGGGGATTTGCTCCAAGCAAGACTCCGTTTACTGAAAGGATCCTGAAAGCAGAATTTCCAAGAAAATTTATACCTCCTACTATCCCGGCCTATAGGGGGACAAGTGATCCAAACCAGTTTCTATACAAGTACGATTGGCATATGACCGGTGCAAGGGCATCAGATGAGATTAAATGCCGATACTTTCCAGTGTACTTGGAAGGAGTGGCTCTACTTTGGTTCACAAAGCTACCAGTTCGGTCCATAGATCAATTCTCTGACTTAACTAGAAAATTCAAGGATCAGTTCAGGTTGTATGCTTCAAAAGCTAAGGATATAATGTCACTGTCCAGCCTTGAACAAGCTCACGGAGAATCTATCAGATCTTTCTTGAACCGTTTCAATATAGCCCTAGCCGAAGTGGATAATGCAGAACCCCGTATGATCCTGACTTACCTGATGCGAACCATCAACAAATCAAGTGAATTTGGAAAGTGGCTAAAAATGAAGGAACCTAATTCACTAGAGAAGTTTTATAAAAAGACCGATGAATTCATGCGCCTAGAAAGCCTTTCTGTGCCAGCAAAAGTAGTTGTTGCCGAAGTCAAGAATAACGATGTTGCTTCTAACAAAAGAGAATCTGGAAACCAGAAAAGGGAAAATGACGGAGGAAGAAAGCAAGGGAATGAGAAGAAACCTCGCCACTTTAATCCTTCAGATTTTACTCCCTTAACTGATACACCGGAAAATATCTTCTTCGCAACGAAAGATGTCGTTGAGTTCCCTGAACCACCTAAAATGAAACCCGGGAAAAATTCAATACATAATGAGAGATTCTGTCGATTCCACAATCAACCTGGCCATGACACTAACCAATGTCGCCAATTAAAGAATGTGATTGAAGAGTTGCTGAAATAGAATAAGCTGCAACAGTATGTGAAGAAAAACAGAGTCGACCCGACCTCATCCACTCAGGGGCAACGACTTCCTACTCATCAATCCGGCTCAGATGACAAGGCTGCAGCACAGGAATCCGAGAGGCTTGTTATTAATGTTGTCACAGGAGGTCCTCACCCAGCAGACAGATTTAATCATAGTGCTGCAAACTACCCACAAAACTGCAACTGAGCACCTTTCATTCTGTCTGGGAAAACTATGAATCCAGTGGAAATGGAAATTCATTCCCGAGATGCTGGAATAGCAATGACTGTGTCCATATTTTACTTAAAAAGCATTGCTTAAATTTGTAAAATGATGATGGATGTATAACTCTTGTATTGTAAACTACTGAGAAATCAGTGCGAATCAATAATAAAGAATTATAAGTCTTGTGTTCTTTAATACTATAAGATGCCTGTCTCATTTCGATATGCAAATATATTTAAAAAAATATTGCTAAAATGTCGATTTAATACTGCAGGCTATCAAAGCAAAACTTACCCATTCAACACATCATGAAGCCAAGCGATTCCTACAAATCACTCAACAAACAAATGCCAAGCCACAAAAGTCCCAAAATTCAACTCCTACAAAAGTAGTGCTATTCAAACAGTTAGTGATTCCACCAAAGTGGGCACCTTCTTGACGAGAAGATTCCAGACCCTTGCTAACCAATCGCGATCGTTTGTGCAAACGAACATCCGGTAAAGTAGCTTGCGTCTGCCCCGTGGATTCACTCAACGATAAAGTACACTTCTCTGGCAAAAAGCAAACAACTTGCAAAAGGATGGGACATGTATTTGAAGTGATAATGAAGAATCATTAGGAAGCAGATGGTGGAAGGACACAAGCAACAATGCGACTCCTCCGAGTTCACGTGCTACTCTTCGGAGTCCAAATGCTACTCCTCAGAGTCCTCGTGCTAATCTTCGGAGTCCAACTGCTACTCTTCGGAGTCCAACTGCTACTCCTCCGAGTTCACGTGCTACTCTTCGGAGTCCAAATGCTACTCCTTCGAGTTCATGTGCTACTCTTCGGAGTCCAAATGCTACTCCTCCGAGTTCACTTGCTACTCTTCGGAGTCCAAATGCTACTCCTTCGAGTTCACGTGCTACTCTTCGGAGTCCAAATGCTACTCCTCCGAGTTCACATGCTACTCTTCGGAGTCCAAATACTACTCCTCCGAGTTCACGTGCTACTCTTCAGAGTCCAAATGCTACTCCTCCGAGTTCACGTGCTACTCTTCGGAATCCACATGCTACTCTTTGGAGTCTACATGCCACTCTTCGAAGTCCAAAAACACCTCTTCGTAGGCAGAAACCACTTCGGAGGCACAAGCCCTCTTCGTAGGCAGAAACTGCTTCGGAGGCGCAAGCCCTCTTCGGAGGCACACAAGTAAAGACCTCTTCGTAGGCAAAAAATGCTTCAGAGGCACAAGCCCTCTTCAGAGGCACACAAGCAAAGACCTCTTCGTAGGCAGAAAATGCTTCGGAGGCACAAGCCCTCTTCAGAGGCACTTAAACAATGACCTCTTCATAGGCGAAAACTGCTTCGGAGGCACAAGCCCTCTTCGGAGGCACACAAACAAAGACCTCTTCGTAGGCAAAAACTCCTTCGGAGGCACAAGCCCTCTTCGGAGGCACACTTCACCAAGTTGAAGTGCCAAACCAAAGCCCTCTAACGAGGCACAAGCCCTCTTCGGAGGCACAACTCTTCGAAGGAGCCCTCTCCCGAGGCGCAACAAAAAAGCCCTTACCAAAGGCATATCAAACAAGCCCTCTTCAGAGGCACACTTTTACTCTCGACAGTGAAGTGTTAAACAAAGCCCTCTAACGAGGCACGTCCAATAGATCAAAACATTCTTTAGAAGCTCGCTTCACTGCGTAGGGGAATCCACTTTTCAACAAATAAAAGTGATCATCCCTGAAAGTAGAAGTGTTCTTTAAAAAGAAAGAGAAAGAAAAACTTCTCCGATACAAAGCGTATTCTATTAAAAGCAGAATAATATTTCCTCAAAATGGAAGAATTATTCTCTAAAATAAGAGTACAAGTCTTTTCAGAATATTGCAGTAAGCCGTGGTATGGGGGCATATAGCTATATTAATAAAAACAACGCTCAAACATCATACCACGAGCTCACTGCAATATCATATAAAGTAAAGAAAGAAACTTGTGCAAAAGCAAGGAATAAATGCGTTCACACATATACTAACAAGAAATTGTACAAGTGAAAAGAACCATTTTATTCCATACTATGAAATTTTTGTACATATGCAGGTTTCAACAAGCGGAGGCCGGTATCCGCACAATCTCCGGTCAATATATGCAAAAAGCAAAAAGCAAAACAAGAAGCGTAAAGTCAAGCTCATTACTCTACCTTTAGAGCTCTTGCCCGGCTTGATAATTAATTTCTGAAGCCGGCCTGGACGGGTTGGAGAAGGAGGAGAAGGAGGAGAAGGAGGTGTAGCTGGATCTGCTTCCACGTCTTCTTCACCAGCCGAAGCGCTTTTCTTCTTCTTCGAAACTGCACGTTTCCCCTTCTTCCTTGAAGAAGACTCACCGCCCGGAGAAATTAGCTCAGATAGCTTCGTGTCATCATCATGAGTTTGCTCCGGAGTCTTTTCACCCTCTCCAAGTTTCTCATCCTTCTGCTCTTGCGAAGCTGGTGGATTATCCAAGCCTCGAAGGGCTTCTATTTTCTCTTCCTGCGACCCTGGCTGAGAAGTAGGAGTGACTTGAAGGGATGAAGGAGGAACAGCTGGAAGGGGAGAAGTTTGCGCAGCGCTCGGTACTACCGCTACAGAAGGAGAAAAGTCAAAATCAGTATTCCTCATAAAAAGAGGAGACAGCGGCTCATCGAGACTTAAGTAATCAGCGAGAAATTCATCAAACTCAGGTGAAGCAAGCAAGTAATCTGCTTGACCTGGTTCGACGTTGAAGCTACCTGGAGAACTCGGTTTAATCACTTCGATTTCAAAGTTTTCGGCTTCAGTGTCATCCTGGGTCTTCTCCTCGGCTTGAACAGTGGGAGGCTCGGTAATTGCGGTTTTTACTTCGGCTTTTGTAGGAGGTGGAGAATAAGAACTAAAGCCAAGGGTATCAGGGTCGATCGAAGTTGGAGGACAAGCGGGGTCAGTTAAAGTCGCTTTCTCTAAACGCTCTCCTCCTGATGCTTCGGCTCGCTCCCTAGCAAGCTGCTCTTTTCCCCGGCAAGGGCGGTACGTACTTCATCATCCAGATAGGTCGCCTCAAGATCCGCTTCTGCATAGCCAGCACCTCCGAACATGTCAATTACTGCTTCCCATACTTCGGCCAAAGTAATTTCGTATGTCGGTCCCAAAAATGTGAGGCTCCCGCGCCCCAAGACGCTATGGATGTAAAAATCAAATAAAGTAGAGCTAATTTTGGCCTTCGTCGCCTCATACGATTGCTCAGCCGCTTCTTTTCCAGCAATGGCTGCTTCTTTTCCGGTGGTGGCCTCATCGCGTTCTTTTTCAATTGTAAGAAGTCGAGCTTTTAACCTTTCAATCTCCATGTCTTGGGAGCTAGTTTTTTCTCGCAACCGAGCAACATCAGTGCGGTAACTCTCAACAATTTTCTCTTGTGCCTCATATCTGGCCTCAGCGTCTCGTTGACTGGCATGAGCATCCCGTACTTGCTTTTGAAGTACCTCTTCCTTTTGAGTAAAAGAGGTGGAAGAGGCGGCAAGGTCATCTTCAAGTTTCTTGACTTTAGCCTCGAGTCTCTCATTATCATCGGCGATGCTCTGCATTTCTGCATCGTGCTGGTTAAGAACTTTCTTCCATTCAGAATGATCGTTTTTCATAGTCAACATGGCTTCGAGATTCATACGATTAACCCTTTGAAGCTCGTCAACCAACTTCTGCCATCCGGACATTCTCTCGATGTCAAGCTTAACAGCATCGAGATTCCTTAGCATGGCCTGCTTATCAATAGGAACCAAATCCAAGTCAAAGCGCACTCCTTTTAAACACCAATTGGGGAATCGGCTTTGAAGTGTAGGTGGAGCATCCTTGACTTGATACTGAGGCCTGTTAATAATTGTCTGAATGTCAGTTTTCCCAAGAGCTGGAGAACCGGAGGGGATGTCAAGAGGGATAGAAGCAGCAGTCTTTTCAGAAATTGCAGACGTGTCGCCAAGCTTGGTCCGCTTGCTGGGATCTCCAACGACGTTGCTTTTCCCTTTATCATCATACGGTTTTCTTTTATGGAAATCATCTTCTCTCTGGGATGAATCATGTCGTTCATCTCCTCTCCTGTGGCGCTCCTCATAGTCCCGCCTTTCACAAGCTTTTCTAGCAGCCCTTTCTTCATCGGTTTCCCTATGGACAGGGAGATAACGCCTGTAATCATAAGTGTCACGGCTTCCATGGCGCTGGAAATTGTCATAGTACGAGCCACTTCGCCCCATCGGAGAATCTGAAAATGAAAAAGAAATGAAATTTAGAAATCTCTAGAAAAAGAAGCTAAGTGCATATAAGTGCCAAAAATCCTAAGTGTGTGTGACGTGTAAACTATGCGCGTCGAACTACAAACCACCCTTCGGCTTGGGAGTAATGTCGGTTTTTGCAGCCAGCATTAACTCTTGGGTTGACGGAGTTTGTTGCAAGGCGGATGTCGCCCCAGTTGCTGGAGAAATAACTTCAGCAGCGGTAATATCATCTTTAAAAAGCTCTTGTGAAGTCACCACAAGATCGCTCAGTCCAGCGAAAATGTCATCTTTTTCAACTCCTTCATCATCAGCCTTCCTGGAGTGTTGAAGAAGTTCCTCTTCTTCGATTACTGGGAGAAGTTCAAGTTTATCGGATGACCCCGCTACATCAATGGGAGTAGAACACTTCACCAATGCAGCCTCTACAGTAGGTTCTTCCGATGCAATTTCTTCTGTAGAAACTGGGGCATTTGATGTCTCCGCTTGAGAACCTGGGGCAGCTAATGTTTCGATCTCAGAACTAGAAATTTCGTGAATCTGAGTAGGTCGAGAGGAGTGTAAAAGTCCGAACTGGTGCAAAAATTCATCTTTCAGCAAAAATTTAGCGCTTCTCTCTTCAGTAGCCACAACACTTAAAGTTTTGAAGGTTGGCTTGTGACCGAAATCTCTAGAGGGAGGAGGAAGTGCTACAAAAGTAAAGAATGAAGTTAAGTATTTGACAACTTGAACTTCGAAAAGCTGAGAAATGAAAAGAATGAAGATAAGCATTCTTTCTTCCTACTCTCCAAATGGCGTAGAACCCCGGAGGACAGCGAACGAAGAAGAATTGGTTCAAGAATCCGTGGGCACTTTCGGGAAGATCAATGATCAATCTACGGTTCCGAGCACTCCTCACAAGTGTAATAGAGGGATGATCTTTGTTTTTCGCAAAAGTACACAAGTAACAAATCTCTTCGAAGCTTGGAAGACGGTCGAGTGTCCTCCTGAACAGTATACACAATCCCATTAAGATGGCATAGCCATTAGGGTGCAGCTGAAAGGGAGAGATAGTTAGTCGAAGAAGAAGCTGTCGGAGAAAATCGTTAAAAGGTGGAATAGCTCCGCTCAAACACATCTGACGATTAACTGCAACAAAACCAAGAGGTGGCCTGTCAGCAGTATCGTTTACTCCGAGAAGCAAAGCGTCCGTTTCAGCAATACCAAATTGAATGCATAGTTGGCGGAACGCTCGCTGATTTAAAGTAGTTGGAGTTCTTTCTGGAGGACTGTCCAAGAAATTAGCTATGGGAAAGACTTCTTCAGCTTGTCCGATTGTCTCTTCTTGTCGAGAAGTCATTCTACACAAGGAACTGGATATTCAGATATGAAGGTGCACGTTTCCTAAAAGTGTGAAGTGTTGTGCGAAACTACTACAATAACAAGCAAATATAACTAAAATCAAGTTAATTGACATTTGTCGATTATAAAGTTTCAAGGCTTGTTATTTCAAGTCCAAGTACAGTGTTGACGCAAACAAATCAGCTTTAGTTGATTATTTTAAATGTGCTTTAATACTTCACTTGAACTTGTTAATTCACAGCATTTCATTCACATAGTTCATTTAAGTTGATTATTCTTTATCGACTAATCTGTCATTCGATGTGGGCAGTCAATGGCAGTATATTCGCCCTAGTTTTCTGCAAATGTTGTATTTAACAGGTTGCCAGCTTTAAAAGTTAGTATAATCTGTAAAGAAGTTTAACAAAGTCCAAGTTCAAACAGTTCAAGTGTTCAATCAAGTCCCTTCAGAATTCTGCAAGTCTTAGGTCGTTCAGCGACCTAGCATAGGTCGGAGCTTCCTTAGGTCGCACTGTGCAAGTCAAAGGGATCAAGGCAATTCAAATTCGTCCAAGTGTTAGCTCGGCCGCGACTTAAAGCCTATGCCGCAAAAAATTAGGTCGTTAATTTGTTAAGTCGCTCAGCTGTCATTCGAGCAGGTTAGCTCGCAAGAAAGTTAGGTCGTGCAATTCACGTCCAAGCTACTAAGTCATAGGTCGTTCGAATCCCAGTGCGACCTAAAACTTAAGTCGCAGATTCGAAGGATACTTAGGTTGCGAGAGCTCTTAGGTCGGTTGGTTCGTTAGGTCGGCCAGGTTTTTAAGTCGCTCAGTAAATCGCTGACTTCCTCTCCACTCAACGACTCACTATCTCGTGGACTGTTAACCCGATAACCCGTTATCGCCAATACAAAGAAATCCATCATCCTCTTCGTGAAATTCATCATCTCTACATACCACCAAATCACCCGAAAAGCAATTCCAAACACCTCTGATCCATCATAAATTCAACGCATTGTTGTGCTTTCATGAATCACAACAACAACATAGCAAACGGCGATCAACAGTCAATCGCAACATCACTCAAAATGTAGCACGACACATGGATTTGGACTTGGGTCGAAAAACATGGATTCACGATTTGGCGGCGATTATGGTTGGATAGAGATTGAATTCACTTACGTAATATGTAGGTAAAGATGAATCGACGACTAAATGGGTTGAATTCGCCCTTGGAAGCTCGAAGGTTCGTCAATGGCAGAGCGAGAAATCGGAGCAGTTAGGTAAGGAGGAAGAAACGACCTAACAGTTTATATGGGGCAACGAGAAGAAGACGAATAGGCACACAAGTTAGCACAGGTTTTAGGTTGCTCACGACCTAGCAGAGTTAGATCGAAGCACACGACCTATGACATAGGCCGGTACTTCGAGGGGCTGGTGTTAACTCCTCTTTTTGGGAGCGACCTAACACTCAGCGACCTAGCGACCTAACTTCTCCAACGACCTAGCGACTTAAATTCTCAAGCGACCTAGTGATCCAAAGGTACCAGCGACCTAGCGACCTATAGCTCTAGCGACCTAATATCAAAGAGAATCTTAGCGACCTAACTCCTGAAAGAGGCTAACGACCTAAAGCACTCAGCGACCTAACGACCTAAAGGTACCAGCTACCTAACGACCTAAAGGTACCAGCTACCTAGCGACCTAACACACTCAGCGACCTAACGACCAAGAGGACTCAGCGACCTAACTGTTGACATGGGGCAACAGTAACCCACAACAGAAAGGCAACACGACCTACGACCTACCTTAGGTCGTTCACGACTTACAACTTCAAGCCGAAATAACTCCTTATGCCGCTTTTCCCTAGGTCGCTCACGACCTACCACTGTTAAGTCACAAACCATGCCCACTAGGTCGCCAATGACCTACAACCTTCCTTAACCTTAACCCGTCCACGACCTATGACTTATGATCAAATGGTCAAGTGCAAAACTGTTAAGTCGAAGCCTGTGCTCCTTAAGTCGCTCACGACCTACGACCCACTCTTAGGTCGCTCGCGACCTACGACCTAACTCCAAATTCTCCCTATAAATACCCCGCCTACTCCAACTTGAAGAGGACTTTTGGCTCATTTCTGGAAGACCGATACTCTGCTGTTTTCTCGACTGATCCAACACTTCGTGCACTCCAAACACCGAAGACGCTTCAACGAACTTCAAAAGGAGATCAAACACATTCAACATGAATTCGAAAGCTTCTTCTCCATACAAGTTCTAGCTACTCGTCTAAAGTGTGTTGTAATTGAAGTATATTGTAAAGAGTTGTAATCGAATCATCAATAAAGAAGATAAAGTGGACGTAGGCTTAATTTCTAGCCGAACCACTATAAAACTGTTGTCTCTTTACTTTTCTGCTATTTTCTGCTTATATCTAGTTCCCGTACCAACGGGTGGTGCTTTCACATTACTAATACTCACACCGGGGTGTTAGCGTTCAATTTTCAGCGTTAACATTTCCCAAACTTCCCAATCAGCCAAACAACATAGAATTTAAATATTATTTAAGTTTGTATGATGTACATATGTCATTTGTACACAATATCAATTCTGATCTCTTGCTTGAATACACAAATTTCACTTTCGAACTAGACTACTCTAGTGTGGACTCTGATCTGATTTCTTGATTAAAAATCTTTATTTTCCTTGCATAGCCATAAACTGTGATAGAAAACTTCAAAATCCCATCAAAAATTCGTATCAGATGTTCGCCGTCAAGAATTGAGCGATAATCCTAATTCGGACTGGTGTGAATTTCCACAAATCATGTATTCAAATCCGGATCAAAACTGTTATGCGAATAAAATGATATACGCACAACATACATATTTTATTCTATTGGTTTCTTTAACAAATCATTTACTTTTCATTTATTTCAATTCTTATTCATTCATACAAGGTCATCATTTGTTAATTTACATTCATTTACTTTCATAAAGAATTTTTTCCCATTCAATATTTAAAATCATTAATGAATAAATTCTTAAAATATTACGTAGGTTTCTCTGAAGTTTAATTCACATTTATTATTATATATTTTGATTTCCATTTAATATTAATATTCATTAATGAATCATTTAAACATTTTATTAAGTTTATAATCATTTACTTTCACTTTTCACTATTCAATTTAATTATTAAGGATTTCGAAGCATTAACTTAAGTTTATAACATTCCTTGTACATCTTAATTCTTTATTTATATACGGACATAATTTAATTTTGGACATTTTTAATACTTAAGTTTCTACTTGTATAATATTCCATTATCTATTAGTTTACAAGTTACAAAACTTCAATCTTTATATTTTCATTAAACACTTAGCTTTAATTTCAGATTTCAATTTGGAAGTTTCCGACCATTTTAAATCATTTAAAATTCCATTTCATTTCAATAATTGAAAGTCACTAATTAATAGAAAACTTAAGAACTAAATATCGGGTTTCATTTCAAATCATCTTGAAATAATATATAATCTTTTGTATATCAAATCATACTTAGGAAATTTAAATTTAAATTAGTTTATCAAAACAAATGTGTAGCAAAGCTACTATAGTGGTCTTCCCACTTTGAGACTCGAAAATGAACGTCGATGATGTCGCGATCATCACCGAAATTTTTTTCCAGCGACAAAAGAGGGGAGTACATAATTTATTTTCTTCAAAATTCTTTTAAAACATTTCTTTCAAATCCCATTGAAAATATTTCTATTCGAAAATACTTCCAAATAATACTAATATTTTTTTTCAAAATCTTTGAAAACCAATTTCAAAACACCGAAACTTAGGTTCTTAAATTTTTTACTTTATATTCATTTTATTTGTAAATCATATTTTATAAACCCTATTTATAAATTGCATTTTCTTATAATATATAATAGTCAATAGTTTTTAAGAACCTTGACTAACCAATCAATAAATGACAATAATCAAATACTTTCATTTCCTAACAATAACACACCAAAATAACTATATTAATTTATGAAAAATTATTCTTTTAAATACAAAATACAATGCTAGGTAAAAATTATTTCATTTACCTATTTTTTTTAAAACAATATTGTGTCGGTTTACCATATTCAAGTGTTTAGAAATCCCTATCGATGCCATAGCGTCCTATGTACCGACCGGAATTCATAAATACTAAACAGAAAAAATTAACACAATACAAAAACATTTTTATAGCACTAACAAATACGCTCTCTCATAGATTATACACTCAAACTCATTCTAGGGTATTACTAACCCTATCTCAAATGAGTTTATCCCACAACAGGCTAAGGTTTCTCTAAACCTGGCTCTGATACCAACTATGACGACCCACCCTTTTGGACAGTTCAAGTCGATAGTAAACCACACATGTCTAACTCAAACCATTCAAAAGGGAGCATTGTTAATGGGGTTAAATAAGAAAAAAAGAGGAAAGGAGGAAAGCAAACACAGAATCTCACAGTGGAATGACAAAATATAATAATCAAATAAAAAGTTCATGAAGCTGTTTTGTAATATACATTTGATTTCAATTTTACAACATAATCAAAGTACAATCAACAAACATACCAAACTAATGTAGCGGAATAATAAATAGTAATACGGTCTAGCAAACTCCATCTTTATCTTCAAGGAATAATATCTTCAACACTGAAATACTCAGCCTGACCCGAGCGTGATGAAAAGACAAAACACTCGAGTCAGAAATAAAAGTTCTAATGTAAGTTAAATCAATAACAAGTAAATATAAGTGTAATAGCTTCAGAGATGTTTACGAGATTTTAAATCTCCTATCAAGTGTACAACGTGAGTGTAAAACATAAGAGATGTTATGGGATTTTCCATTACCTAAGGATCCATCAAACTATCTATATATAGTAAGATACGCTATATATATAGTGTCTATCGTAAAGTAAAGTATTAAAATAGCGTTAAAGCTTTACATTGATCTCCCCTAACACATTTTTAAGCATTGTCCTACACTTTTCCTTAGTAGCATCACCAGTAACGTCGGTAGCTAGGGAGGCACCGTGATAAGACAACACTAAAACAAAATCGTATTGGTCGCAAATAAGGACAAAAGTATGACAAGGCATGTAAGGCAATGCCCAAGGTAGGATTCTACCAGTTTACACTTTTTGGCTGGTCGTAACACATCATAGCCACGACTGCCGACCGAGTCCACCACCACCAATATCAAATCAGTGTGCACTAATCAAGTCAAATCAATATCATACAAAGGGGTGGGGTCCCTAAAGGTAGCTAACCCCTTGGCCAGACATAGGTTCCTGTTTTAGTCATTTCAAATTGACAAAAGTGTCGGGGTCACCATCATCGTTCTCTTTCTTCATTCCAGTAAACGCCGCCAGTTCAACCTCTACATTCTAGATAACATCCACCGCGTACACGATTGTTAAAGTGGTTCCAGTATTGACAGAGAGTATGCCAATATTCGACCTCGATCTTTTTAACAACCGAACGTCATTTTACACACCGGTTGGTTCTTTAAATTTCAAGAACAAGTCATATTTCATATCAAAATATCAGGTTTCCTTCAAAAATCATTTCGAATTCAAAATAGGTCATATCATCAAAACATTCGTACTTAAATCTATGATTTAAATCTAAATAGTTCCCACTTAAAAGAGTTTGAATATTGAAAATGGTTTTGAATAACTAAAATACTTTGAATATTGAAAATAGTTTGGATAATTAAAATAGTTATAATATTGAAAAACTAGTGGAAATAATTAAACTTGTTTTAAGATTGGAAATAGTTTTGAATATAACTAGTTTTAAAATTAAAAGTAGTTTAGATAATTAAAATAGTTTATATATTAAAATAATTTGATTATTAAATAGTTTATATATTAAAATAGTTTATATCAAAACTGTTTCTTCTTTCACAACAATTTGAACTCATGTTCCAATTCCAAATCACAATGAATTCAATTCTTTGACTTCCAATTCAAGTAAACTTCACATTCAAAATTCAATTTAAAATCAACCTCAATTCAAACGATTTCCAACTTTACTTCAAATTCAATTTAAATGATTTATTCAAAGGCTGAATGTTTCAACTCAAATTCTCATTTTTAGACAATTTAGTTTAAATCCATTTCACATCCAACTTGGAAATACCAATTTAAACCATTATAATTAAAGTAAATTCAATTTTTTTTTGTTTTTTATTTTTTTAAACCCTACTCCGAAGAGTAGAGCTAGGGAACTCGACTGCCCGCCACACTGGTCCCCCTTTTTAGCTAGCCCAACTTTAGAGCTTCAATTCCCCACCATTTTTATTCGGTATTTAAGGGAATAACCATCCCAAGCCATTTGGGAAACACAGCTCAATTTACCAACCTTTAAAATACCATAAATTCAAATCATATCTCAATTTCAACTTTAAGATTTTAAATTAAACCATTAAACAGTTTCATTTAAACAATTTCAACTTCACCATTTCAAATGTTCAAATTAGAAAATAATTTAATTCATATAAATCCAATTTTTATTTTCTTTAAACCAATATCATTTAAACCAATTTAAATTCAATATTTTGAAACCATTTAATTTAACTAATCCGGTGTCCGTATAAAATTTTCTACCCTACGGCCAAGTGATCATTTATTTCAATTTAAATACATAAATGAATATATATCATTTCAACCCATAATTAAATGACATAGGTATATATCATTTCAACCTATTTCTTAGTTCATTTCAATTTATTGTAAGTGACAGTTTATAAGATGTCAAATAATAAATAGGGTAATAACGGGAATATGTCCAAATAAATAACAACCATTCATTCAACATATCAATCAATAGACATCCAATTGCAATAAACATCCAAATCAACCAATATATCACAAGTGTTACTAATTATCAATTTTTGGTGTTTAACTAGAAATTGAATTCAATATTAATTTAAATGTCAATTTAATTCAATACAAAATTCAAATTAATTTAAATGTCAATTTAAACTACCAAACAACAACCGATAAAATTCTTATCACTTCATAAATTTAATTTAACTAACATAAGAAGATTTAGTATTGCGTGAGTGGGTTTAACCACTCACCTTTGATTTATAGCCCATTAAAAATTCAATAAAAGCCCAAAATATCAACAATCTTAAATTCAACCAAACTAGTTTCATTTTGTCCGGAATTTCGATACGAGTCTAACGGAAGAAACCGCGCGTGAAACGGAATTCGTATGTAAAAGTTATGAAGGTTAGAACGTTTGAAATTTAAAATTTAAATTAAAACAAAATAAGGGCAAAAGGGTAAATACGCTTCTCAAAAATCCTAAAGCGATCTCATACCAACCGAACCCATCAGCGACGCCGCACTCATCTCGATATCGTCGTGTCTACGTGCGCTTGCACCCAGATCCGAAGCGGCCACTGTCACGAACTGGATTTTCGACCCTGGAAAAACGACATCAATACATCCACTGTATTACGTGCCGTGCAATCGAGTGTCGGAAACACCATATCGTTAGAGGAAAAGAAGAAGAGGTAGAAGGAGAAAACAGAAAAAAAATAACAACACAGAATCTCAAAATCACAGCGGAACAACATATAATAGAAATTAACATGCCTTTATACAAAAAGAACTATAATTGTTACTTACACATTACATCATCAGAGTACAATAAATCAACAACTTAATACCGGACAGTTATAATAACTTGTCCTCACAAATTCTGAATATACAGCATACAATACACAGCGGAATATAATCAAGTATGTGTGATATGTCTTCGTCATCTAGCTCGTCTCCTGAGCTCCATAGCATCCTAACCTGAATCTATAATACTCGGTCTGACCCGATCATTATAATAAAATAACACCCGAGTCAGTCTGGAAAACCAGCGTGAGAAAACACACTCGATTTGAATTATTAAATTTATCAAAATCCTTTGAAAAACAAAGGCATCTTGTAAGACCATGCCACACATAAACACGACGGGTTTTTATCTTACGATAACCAAAACATTTTATATCAAAATCATCTGATATTATAATAATGTTCAGGTACAAATACTTATTCAAATAGTCGAAATTGTTGCATTAATTAAATTCCAGCATACTAGGCTCCACAACTAAAACCGTAAAGGCACGTATTGGAGAATGGATTCCATACGAATGACTAGGCACTGGGGTACCACCTATCACAGTACACATCTAGAAAAATGTACCGAGGACCATGCCAGGATCACCTGCAACACAAGACCGGACTACCCCTAACCTGGATAGACCAAATATGATATCACCTCGGGTGTTCCCACCCTTTCCGAGTCCTTCCGCGCACCGTAGTAATAGTATCTGAGGGTATCTAGAAAGGTGATAAACATACCCTAATTGGGTGCGACCCACTTAGCCTTGCTGCATCTCCCCTGATTTTCAGTCATTCCTGGTTGATGAGGCTAGAGGCTACGATTACCTTTTAAGGAATTTATACTTGGAATGCTCATTGTCCTCAAATGACAATGTACTGATAGCATTCATCCATACAAGTCCGTTCTGGGTCTGAACGAAACCGAAGGCACTATTCCTACTACATCCATTTTGGAATCATCCTCAGGATTAGTAGCGATTAGCCCTTGCACTTCAATGCTCCATCTTCAATTACATGCTCTTGTCTTCACTTCGAAACGTACTCATTAGATTGAAGTGGTTTTCAGATAACTTATTTGATCCCGGTCTCTTCGAAACAACGTTCGATATTTCCGGTAAACTCAACCTCGGTTCTTTAGGAAATAAACAGACGAAAATAAGATCAGGTCATCTCCTAACCATTAGTGGGCAGATTTCCTTATCATCGTCCTAGAAGAACGAAACGATTTTATACATATAGTATAACACCTTCTGACGATAACCATACCGTATAATTCCTGTGTTTCTCCTAGATATTCCCAAAGTTATGTTTTGGGTCTAGATTTGATAGTCGGTTATTTAACTATCTTATAAAACAATCATTCAACCAAGAAGTTCATTTTCCACTGAAAACACTAAGTCTCATTTAATTTAATTTTTATAAATTAAATCTCTTTATCCAAAGGTATGTACTTGTCTTATTGGAGTAAGTACGTTCACTAACCATTCTTTTCAAAAATATTTGAAAAACCCTTTAAAATAAATATGGAAAGCATCATGCAGTATCCACCATGGATTCACAGCTCAATGATTACGTCTCTATCCTAGAGAAATCCAAAACTTAACTGGAGGCAATCTCTGCCTCTGATTCCGCCATGAAAGTAAACCATTACTTTCCGAAAACTTTATTTAATAATTATCTCGAAATAATGCTTATAAAGTTTCTATAATATTTTTTCTAAGTTTAATTTTTAGTCAAATACTCTTAAATAAAAGTTATTATATAAACTATATTAATATTGAATAATTATCCGTTAAAATAATAACCCTAATTAATTCTTAATAATAATTAACTTAATATCAACTCATTATAGCTAACTTAATTAATAATTAAATATACTTTAAACAATTTAAAATAATTACATAATTTTGGAACAATAATTAATTTTGATTTATTAATAAAATTCTAATCGATTTAAAAGACTTACTTATAAACTTATAATCCATTTTGACAATTTAAAAATATTAAAATAACTAATTTTTCTGGAATATATTAAAACACTTTTTAACATTACCTAGTTAATAATTTAAAATCCTCTTTTCAAATTAAACCCATCTTCTCGATAAAAATATACTTTTCAATCCCAATATAGCCAATCTGGTATTTATAAATCTCTCTCGACTTATCACCAATCGATTTACGTTCCCAATTTCGTAAATTCCCTTTTTCACATTTTCAAAAGAAAAATCTATTTTTCATTTTAAACCGATTTACTCACCCCACTATAAATTCTCACCGTGAACTTATATCTTTAATTTATCCACTGATAATCACTTCACTTTATTTATAAACATTGTTTATAAATCTCACAGTTTCAATTCTAGTTTATAACGGTTTTCACATCACTTAAATCCATTATAAATTGATTTCTAAATTAAATCCATTTATAAATCAATTCCTTAAATTGAATTCCATTTATAAATTAACTTCTTAAATAACCCAACTATATTCCAAAAACAACCAAATCTCGGTTTTACTTCCATTCCGTAATTTAGAAATCATATTTAAGATCCGGTATATCCAATTTTATACTTATTTCCAAATTCACTTCTATTCTTCCTATCTATTTAAAATCTAGATTTAAAAATCTTTTATATTTAAACAAGTATCAGTTATGAATTATTTTTAAAATCCTATATATTTATAATATTCCAAAATCTCTATTTACAATATAACGAAACAGTTAAGATAAATTTAAAATCATTTGTTTTATCACAAAAATTTCTTTTTAATTAATCCAAATTCTATATAAATATTTTACTTTAAAATCTTTTTATTTTTCAATTTCTTTTCAAATTTAAAACATATATTATTGGTATTTAAAAAAATACCAAAATCTAGGCCAAAACTACCATAGCATCTAATAAATTCAAATCACACTATAATCTACCACAGATTATTCAAACAGATCATATATCAATATATATGAAATTTAATTCAATATTTTTAGGGAATCCAGTTGGATCTCTCCAACCTGTTTTCCTGCATCCACATATGTTAATACAACATAAAAATACCAATCCCATTTCGAGGGAGATATCGCGGTATATATAGTCATTCGCTATTATGCAGGGCGCATAGGGTCTCATCGGCTAAAATATGCGAGAACAATCAATCCAACTACTAATATATATACTTATATATATAATATCACATTCAACTGATAATAATTTATCCATTCAACCAATCAATCGATAATTAATTTTAACTATTTAAAATTAAACTAGTAATCCAAAAATGAGTGAGATTAACTCACATTTATTTTCTATCGCTTTCGCGCTCCGGTTCTGATTAGCTAAAAAATTTCAGAAGCTCTAAATCGCTTCAATCAAATTTCATGGCGTAGATTCCGTCGTTACGAATCTGACGCCACTTGTTGTGTTCAATTTCGATCCCGTATGCATAAGTCAAAGAATTATAAACATTTGTTTAAATCAAAATAATCAACATACTTAAATAATTTTATTTATTTGTAAAAGAAAGCTCATACCAAATGATTAGCTTCAGCCCACAAGCCCAAACCCGCATAACCACTATCCCTTTTTTCTCTTCCTTTTCTTCCTTTTCTTCTTTTCCTTCTTTCTATTTCTCTTTTTTTTAAACTAGCCCATACCCATAAAAATCAAAACTCGGCCCGCCTTATCCTCCATCTTCCCCAATGCCTGTAGCCTGTACACGAAATAGTAAACCCACTCCACCGTGCACATTTTGACAGTGATACGGAGCTAGAGAACTACGTTCGATGAACCGACAACACCATGTTCTTTCTCTCACCGAACTCGACCTCCTCATACCACAAACTTCGAGCTCGGCCTTCCCTAAGGTTTCGTGACCTGCTACTCAACCAACGACCATACGAAAATGTCGCCCCCCTACGAATGATCACCTCCAGCTCACTTTTGTCCCAGAAACCCAGCGCCAATGCTCATACGAGCCAATTCCCCCTAAATCAACTCAAAACCCAAACCCTAACATCACGGCCGAACGTTGATCCCCCCAAACAAGATCCGCATCCCACAAATTTTGTACCAGATCGAAGAGAACGTAGAAATGGGATTTTATAAACTGTTTTAGTTTTTTTATTTAGTATATCTTGAGAGAATGAATTTTAAAGCTTGCATTTTTTTTTTCGAACTGTAAATGTAACAACCCGCATATTTATCGATTTTATATTTAAATATTTTATTTAAATATTTTATCGTTAGTCGGGTGTTAGTCCGAAAAGCTACTTTTTGCATACGGTCAAATTAGAACTCGAGACCACCTCCATTGAGTTCAAAATGACGTTTGCGATCTTTTTGAGTGTAAACTTCGATATGTTTGGAGATAGTGAAATTTTGTCACTTTTTGCTTGGAGCTTTGTTTGGGCTGAACCATTTGTTAACTCAGTCCCAAATCCTTCTCCTCTTCACCACTTCATCAAACACTTCAAGCTTTATCAAAAATGGTGGAGGGAATGGGAAATTAAAATTCCAAGCTCAAGTTCTTTAGCAAATTCAACATCTAACTCCAAATTCAAAGTGAAGACATTGATTCAAGCTTGTGGTTGATCCTTGCTTTGCTCCCGAGCTTCATCTTCATCAAAATCCGTGAAAAGGTGAGATTTTTAATCTCAAATCTTGCCTATAATCGTCATTAGACTGTTGGGAATGATTCCCCATCACTTTAGCATGTTTGTTTGTATTGGATTTGGATTGGATGGGCGAAAAGCCCCAATATTCAGTATTTTTGTGATTTTCTGGCACTAGGTCGCTCTGGAGTGTTAGCTCGCCTGGCCTTAGGTCGTTTCCGACCTATTATCACTCGCCTGCAGTTAGGTCATAGGTCGCTCGAAGGAGTTAGGTCGTAGGTCGTGGGTCGCCTAGGTCCTAGGTCGCTCGTTCCTGCTTCAGTTACTAGGTCGCGGCTACGTTAGGTCGTAGGTCGCTCGGCTTCGATAACTCCTTAGGTCGCTCGCCTCTGCACCCTCCTTAGGTCGCGAACCAGTTAGGTCGCGCACCCTTCTTAGGTCGTTTGGACAGTTAGGTCTTAGGTCGTATGGCATCAACCTTGTTAGGTCGTCTGATCTATTTGCTTTTAGGTCGTTCGACCATTAGGTCGTTCGATAGTCTCTTAGGTCGCTTGGCCTCACATTCCAGTTAGGTCGCCACCGCTAGGTCGTTCGATCCTTTTCCTTAGCTCGGCCAAGACTTAGGTCGAAGTATGTTAGGTCGTGAGCCTCCCTTAGGTCGCTTACCTTTCAACACTTAGGTCGTTCGACCTATTTAATTTTAGGTCGCGTGTTTCACTAGGTCGTTAGGCCTTTACCTCGTTAGGTCGTAGGTTTCTCGACCTTATTACCTTGTTAGGTCGCGAGTCCCTTAAGTTGCTCGCCTCTCTTAGGTCGCTCGCTTCTGCTAACTCGAGAACACCTCTAGGTCGCAACCACTAGGTCGCTTGTCTTCATTAGGTCGAACCCCGTAGCGGGGGTGTTGCCCCCGCACCCCCACCTAGGGGGTTGCCACCCCCCTAGACCCCCCTCCGTTGGGGATCTTATCTAGAAAACATTCAACAGAACTTCCACTTTGATGTATTTTGAGCTGATTTCCTTGGATTTTATTCACGTCTTCGTATCTGTGATTGATTGTTCTACAATCATTTTTGTGTTTTGTCACTTTAAAAATATGAAGGTTTCAATACTAGTAGTAAATATCAAAACTCTTTTACCAAAACATTTTCAACTCTATTTTTAATACCAAACTCGTTTATAAAACCGTTTTCCAATCTATTAGTATATACAAGCCTTTACTTCACTCGGATGAGAAATCGAATTAAACGACTTAGTAAAACGAGTGGTATGAAACGCTTGCGTTCACTTCGTCGGTTAGCTCTTGGACTTGTTCGATTGAACCCTTTTGTGACAATTTCCTAGTGGAGATCTACAGTTTGTTCGTAAATATTTAAGTTAAGCTAGTGGTTATGGGACATGAAGCTAAACTCATATATTTACTGGCTTAGTGTAATTGACACTTCTATATGATCATGACGATCATTTTTGTGATTTAGACTAGCGATTGAGCGATGTCTCTTTGTCTGCGAGGGAGACTAGACCCCGCTTTCGTGATGTTTCGCCATCACATATATGGGGTAGCGCCCCATGGTCTTCGGGCCATTTCTGTGTGGAAATTTGATGGATAGCTTCCATGAGATAGCTTCTCATTCATGTGTTTACGCGTAGGTGAGTTTTCATGCTCCCATTCATGTGTTAGGCCTCCCCCTTATTATGTGTTTTTCTGAATTTCTGGTGATGATTTCTGGAACTTGTGCTTCACCAATTTTCATGATTTTCATTAATATGATATCAGTTTTTGTGCATTGGTGAATTTATGTGTTATTGACTTGTTATGAATACAAGTTCAGGGTATGATACCCTATTTTATCTTTGAGAAGATTCTTGTGATATTGATTGATCTTTTGTTGATTA
Organism: Allium fistulosum; assembly: GCA_030737815.1. Lineage (NCBI taxonomy): Eukaryota > Viridiplantae > Streptophyta > Magnoliopsida > Asparagales > Amaryllidaceae > Allium > Allium fistulosum. The sequence goes on from CM060902.1 coordinate 305,509,228, forward strand.
TCATTTACATACTTATAGTAGTATGCCGTTATGGTTGTTACATGTTCATGCCATATTATTTATCCTATACCTTATCATCTGATATTTATAGCTAGACTGATCCGTTTATTATTTTCTTATAAATAATACTCGGGTCAGACCTAGATGTTACAGGTGCTTCTGCTTGACTTCTCTTCAGGATTATTCTGACTTTTGGCTAACTACATAGATTAGTAGTTTTTGGTTGTACACATTTGAGATATAGACTCTATGTTGTGTACTTATTCTTTTGTATAGCACGTGTTGCTATCCTTTTGTATTATCGTGGATCTTTCCGACCACTACTCTGATGTACACTTTTATGTGATATATATTTATTCATATCTTCTTCCGCCTTTGTGATATGGGTGTCTGTGACTGATTTATGTTATGATTATTTCTATGATTGTTTCCGAAGATTATATATAGCCACTGTGTGATAGCTTTGGGTTTGTATCGGTATGTCGGATTTCCTCCTTAAATGATATGCATTCTATTCTATCTGACATATTGGTGCTCGCACAAAGAAGTTACACGGATGGTCGCTCCTCAACAGCCTTATTCTCCATGCTAGTCGACAGCACTACACCGTGGTGTTCTTGTCTAGCGTGGGTATAGAGGTGGGGCATCACAGCTAACTTGTGTGCTGTTTAGATGAGGAGGGACGCGATTTTAAAAAGAAGAGGGATGAAATGTTGCATGTAGGAGGCTGGCTATAGTAGCTCTGAAGTGAAGGGAAATAGGGTTGATGAAAATATAGTCAATCAATTAATATATATATATATATATATATATATATATATATATATTATTTAAATCTCCAAACCGTCTCGATTTTGTAGCTTAAAATCTCTAACTCCTATCAAGGCATGCCGCTAGGCGTTTATAATGTTATACCCCTAGTCCGAATGCAATGGTAAAGGTTTCGAGTCCTAATTCGATCGTATGCAGAAGATAGCTTTTTGGACCCTAATTATTATATTGAAGTTCCGATATAAATTTCAGCGCGTTTCTAAACCGTACGACCACACGATAACTCCAAACACTATGAAATTTGAAATCCAATAATAATACACTATTACGGATACAATGGAACTAGTTTCGTCGAAATCCGAGACTGTGCCCCGGAAGGCTATTTCTATATGTTAATTTAAACAAGATATTTTTAAAATCGAGTAAATCGCTTTTAAATCCAAATTTAAAATTTTTATTATCTTTATTCTTATTAATATAAATTTAATAAGCCTTTAAATTATTTTTAATAAGCTTAAAACTCAAGATTCAATATTTTAACAAATTTCCAATTATTAATCCAATAATTAAATTATCAAATAATTAGTTATATTTGAAATTCAAGTTAAAATTAACTTTTAAATATTTAAAATCATTTAAATATTCCAATTTCAAATAACCAAAATTATAGGTTGTTACAGCCACGACCCTGGGCAAGCCCACGCGCACCAACGGCAGGCAGCCCGACCGCCTTCGCCTCGGAAATTGCTTTGCCGCCGCCACCCTTTGACCTCCATTTCTGGTGAATTCAAGCGTCTTTGACCAGATCAAACCACTAGATTGACTCTGCACATCCTCCTCTACACAGCTGCGCTTCCCGATCGTCGAATGGTCGACGTTTCACCGTTAAACGACAAACCCTAACATGAACGGCCGAGACTTCTTCACCAATTTCTGATCAAATCAAGACTCAATTGCAAAAACCAATTGTAGACGCTGATTCCATTCATCGAGAGCTACGCGATGATATATTATATGATAGGGTTTGAGCAGTTTGAATATTTGGATTTGATTTGAAATTGTAATTAGGGTTTCAGGATAATGACCATTGAGGAGGAGCAGATTAGAACTGAAATGTACGTACATAAAATAGAATAGAAAGCTTCTAGGGTTTATAACAACATATATATAGACCAAGATTGAACAGGAATGGATGGAACAGATCGATTGGGTCGAAGCGATAACAAAGACCCGAAAAGCCCGTTTCGTTCCCGAAACGAAAGTAGGTCATCCTATATGTCTAAATATAGGTTTTCAATATTTTTAAACTCAACGAAACTAATTGCAAACCCTAATTCTATTGTATATAGAAGTTAGCTTTAAAATCAAATTATAATTATTTTTGCACGTTAATTAAAACGAATTGTTATTAAACCGATTTAACCACTTTTAAATTCTAAATTAAAAGTTTTCTAACATCATCCTTGATTAAACAGGAATTGTAACGACCCAGAATTTTGGTTATTTGAAATTGGAATATTTGATTGATTTTAAATATTGAAAAGTTAATTTTTAACTAGAATTTCAAATTTAATGATTTTTTGGATAATTTAATAATTGGGAATTACTTAAATAAAATCTTGAGTTTTAAGCTTGATAAAAATAATTTAAAGGCTTATAAAATTTATATTAATAAGAATGAAGGTAAATGAAATTTTAGATTGAATTTATAAGTGATTTGTTTGATTTTAAAAATAACTCGTTTTACTTAACAAGTAAAAATAGCCTTCCGAGACACAGTCTAGGAATTCGACGAAATCAGTTCCATTGGATTCGTAATAGTGTATTACTATCGGATTTCAAATTTCGTAGCTTTAGAGTTATCGTTTGGTCGTACGGGATATAAACGCGTTGAAATTAATATCGAAAATTCAATATAATAATTGGGTTCAAAAGGCTATCTTCTCCATACGATCGAATTAGGGCTCGAAACCTTTTCCATTGTGTTCGGAATAGGGGTATAACATTATAAACGCCTAGCGGCATGCCTCGATAGAGGTTCGAGTTTTTAAGTTACGTAAATCAAGATATTTTAAAATTTTAATTAAAATATTGTCTAGTCAAACATTCCTTTCAGCTGTTATTACATCCTTTCTTTGTGCCCTTTTACCTATTCAACACGCATGGCATCTTTTCTTCTCCAATTTAAACTGCACGCATTAGACAGTGTAAAGCAAGAAAAAAAATGCAAGCTTCAAAAATCATTTTCTCAACATATACTCAATGGAAAAAATCCAAAACCAGTTTCTAAATTCAAGTTTTGCAATGAACTTTGATTTGGTATGGTTGTTAAGGGGTGCGACCTAGGTTTGGGATGCACGATTTGGAGCAGCCGTGACTAGGGTTATAGTTTATAGGAAATTGACTCATCGATTCGCCAAATTGAGTTGATATTTGGGTTCTTCGTTGGATGTGGATGCCGAGGATGGATTATGGGTGGGTGTGATCGAAGTTTGGGGGAAACGACATTGCTACAATCGCGAGTGAGAGGCGAGGTCGCGATTTTCTGGGTGGTGCCAAGCTCAAAGATGTGAGGTTGGGGTGGTCGAGATTTTCATGAGGAAGTCGATGGCGTATTCATATTAATCGATGGTGGTGGGGATTGTTCGTTCACGTGCACACGGCCTTGGTTGATTTTCTGTGCGTGCACAGGCAGTTTCGTATTTGGGGGAAGAAGATGAAATGGCGGGCCGGGTTGGTTAGGGTAACGGGCCTTCTTTTATTAAAAAAATAGTTTATATTATGTATTATTAAAGTAAAATAGTTAATACTTATAAATTGCGTATTTCATTCGTTTTAGGTCAAAATCCAACGCGGTCAGTCACGTTGGGTTCGTGTTAATGAGATCTTTGCTATGGAATCAGTTTGGTTGAATTTGGAGCTAGCATGAATTTTGGTAAAAATTAAACGTCTGTTTAATTTTAAAATTAAAATGGATCGCTTCAGCGTCGACGAAAATCAAAGTGAGTAAAACTCACTCATCTTGGATAATTAGTTTATATTAAATAGTTAAAAATTTATTTATTTATTGATTGGTTGGATTGATAAATTTTTGTCAGTTGAATGTGATATTATATATAGTAGTATGTATTAGTAGTTGGATTGATTTTTCCCGCCTAATGGAGCAGATGAGACCCTATGCGCCCCGCATAATAGCGGATGACCCTATTTACCACGATATCTCGCCTCAAAGCGGGATTGGTATGATTGGTATTTTTGTGTTGTATTAACATCTGTGGATGTAGGAAAATAGGTTGAAGGGATCCAACTGGATTCCTTAGAAATGTTGAATTTAATTTCATATATAGTGATATATGATATGTTTGGATAATTTGTGATAGAATAATGTGTGTTTTGAATTTATTGGGCGCTATGGTAGCGCTGGCCTAGATTTTGGTATTTTAAAATACCATAAATATATGTTTTGAATTTGAAAAGAAATTAAAAAGGGATTTTGGAAGTGAGGTATTTATATAGAACTTTGGTTTAGTTAAAAGAAATTGATTTGGATAAAATAAATGGTTTGACTTAAATTTGTACTTGATTATTCCGTGATATTGTAAATAGAGATTTTGGAATAAAGGAGTTTAAAAATAATTCTTAAGTGATACTTGTTTAAATATAAAAGGTTTTAAAAAAATCAAGATTTTAAATAGATTGGGAGAATAGAAGCATATTTGGAGATATATATAAAATTGGTTATACTAGATCTTAAATAAGATTTCTAAATATCGAAATGGAAGTAGAATGGAGATTTGGTTGATTTTGGAATATAGTTTGGGTTATTTAAGAAGTTAATTTATAAATGGAATTCAATTTAAGAAATTGATTTATAAATGGAATTTAAGTAATGTGAAACCGTTGTAAACTGGAAATGAGACTATGGGATTTATAAACAATATTTATAAATAAAGAGAAACGATTATCATTTGATAAATTAAAGATATAAATTCACGGTAAGAATTTATAATGGGATGGGTAAGCGGTTTTAAAAGAATTGATAAGTTTTATTTTTGGGAATGTAAAAAGGGATTTATGAGATTGGGAATATAAATCAATTGGTGATAAATCGAGAGAGATTTATAAATATTAGATTGGTTATAGTGGAATTGAAAAAAAAAATTATCGAGAAGTTGGATTTTTTTAAAAGGAGGATTTTTAATTATTAAACTAGGTAATTTAAAAATGTTTTTACTATAAAAATATTCCAGAAAAATTAGTTATTTAAATATTTTTAAGTTGTCAAAAAGAATTATAAGTTTATAAACAAGTCCTGTAAATCAATTAGAATTTTATTAATAAATCGGAATTGATTATTGTTTCAAAGTTATGTAATTATTTTAATGTTTTAAAAGTATATTTAATTATTAAATAAAGTTTTCGGAAAGTAATGGTATACTTTCATGACGAAATCGGGAGGCAGAGAGTGCCTATAGTTATGTTTGGATTTCTCCAGGATGGAGACGTAATCATTGAGTTGCGAATCCATGGTTGGTACTGCATGGTGCTTTTCATATTTATTTTAAAAAGGTTTCAAATATTTTTGAAAAGAATGGTTAGTGAACTTACTTACTCCGATAAGATAAGTATATACCTTTGGATAAAGAGATTTAATTTATTAAAATTTAAATTAAATAAGACTTAGTGTTTTCAGTGGAAAATGAACTCTTTGGTTGAATGATTGTTTATTTGATAGTTAAATAACCGACTATCGAATCTGGACCTAAAATATAACTTTGAAATATCTAGGAGAAACACATGGATTATATGGTACATTTACCGTCGAAGGTGCTGTACTGAACGTATAAACTCGTTTCGTTCTTCTAGGATGATAATGAGGAAATCCATCCACTAACGGTCAGGAGATGATCTCCGATTTTATTTTCGTCTTTTTATTTCCTAAAGAATCGGGGTTAAGTTTACCGGAAATATCGAACGTTGTTTCGAAGAGACTTGGATCAGATAAGTTATCCGAAAACCACTTCGATCCAACGAATACGTTTCGAAGTGAAGACAAGAGAATGGAATCGAAGACAGAGTATTGAAGTGCAAGGGCTAGTCGCTACTAATCCTGAGGATGATATCAAAATGGATGTAGTAGGTACAGTGCCTTCGGTTTCGTTCAGACCCAGAACGGACTTGTCTGGATGAATGTTTTCAACACATTGTCATTGGAGGACAATGAACATTCTAAGTGAAAAATTCCTTAAAAAGGTAATCGTAGCCTCACGCCTCATCAACCGGAATGACTGATAATAAGGGAAGATGCAGCAAGGCAAAGTGGGTCGCACCCAATTAGGGTATGTTATCACCTTTCTAGATACCCTCGGATATATTATAAATTATGGATATGGTGGTGCATGGAAAAAGAGCTCTCGATAAGGGTGGGAACACCCAGGGCGGTAACGTATTCAGTACTATCCAGGTTAGGGGTAGAACCGGTCTTATGTTGTAGGGGATCCCAACGAGGTCCTCGGTACATTTTTCTAGACGGGTACCATGATAGGTTGTACCCTAGTGCCTAGTCATTGTATGGAATCCATTCTCCAATATGTGCCTTTACGGTTTTGGTTGTAGAGCCTAGTATGCTGGAATTTAATAATGTAACAATTTCGGCTATTTGAATAAGTACTTGTACTTAGACACTATTATAATATCGGATGATTTTGATATAAAATGTTTTGGTTATCGTAAGGTAAAAACCTGTCGTGTTTATGTGTAACGTGGTCTTACGAGATACCTTTGTTTTTCAAAGGATTTTGATAACTTTAATAATTCAAATTGAGTGTGTTTCTCTCATGCTGGTTTTCTAAACAGACTCGGGTGTTATTTTATTATAATGCTTGGGTCAGACCGAGTATTACAGGTTCAGATTAGGATGCTACGGAACTCAGGAGACGAGTCGGATGACGAGGATGTATTACACGTACTTGATTATATTCCGCTGTGTATTATAGGCTGCATTGTCACCACTAGTGAGGACAAGTTATTATAACTATCCAGAATTGAGTTGTTGATTTGTTGTACTTTGATGATGGTATGTATAAATAACAGTTATAGTTCTTTTTGTATAAAGACATCTTATTATTTATTATATATTGTTCCACTACAATTGTGAGATTCTGTATTGTTGTTTCTGTTTCTTCTTTTATCTTTCGTTTTCTTTTTCCCTAACAATCGGGTTTTCCGGCTGTTACCCCGCCTTTTGGTCACGGCCGGGATATCAACAAATTGGCTAAAAAGGATGGATATCAGGATTGGAGATCGATTGGAAACAAGGCTATGATTGATACCGTCAAAATTGGACCAAGCTCTAATCAAGGTGGGATCGATCAAGAATGATAGACAAGCCTCGGTGAGGCTACACTTCAAATTTCAAGTCAATCGGAGTTCATATGCTCGAGTTACGGATGGATCAATATTCATATGATCGATAGGAAACAAGGCTCTGATCGATACCGTTAAAATTAGACCAAGCTCCAATCAAGGTGGGATCGATTGGGAATGATAAACAAGGCTCGGTGAGGCTACACTTTGAATTTCAGGTCAATCGGAGTTCATATGCTCGAGTTATGGATGGATCAATATTCATATGATTGATTGGAAACAAGGCTATGATCGATACCATCAAAATTGGACCAAGCTCCAATCAAGGTGGGATCGATCAGGAATGATAGACAAGCCTCGGTGAGGCTACACTTCGAATTTCAGGTCAATCGGAGTTCATATGCTCGTGTTACAGATGGATCAATATTCATATGATCGATTGGAAACAAGGCTATGATCGATACCATCAAAATTGGACCAAGCTCCAATCAAGGCGGGATCGATCGAGAATGATAAAAAAGCCTCGGTGGGGCTATACTTCGAATTTCAGGTCGATTGGAGTTCATATGCTCGAGTTATGGATGGATCAATATTCGTGAAAAATTGGCCTGTATCGATACCTTCGTATCCATCACTATGGATACGAGATGATGGATACGAGATGATGGATATGAAATGATGGATACCAGATGATGGATACGAGATGATGGATACGAGATGATGGATACCAGATGATGGATAGGAGATGATGGATACCAGATGATGGATACGATAGGATGGATACCAGATGATGGATATGAAAGGATGGATACCAGATGATGGATACGAGATGATGGATACCAGATGATGGATACGAGATGATGGATACCAGATGATGGATACCAGAAGATGGATATGAGATGATGGATACCAGATGATGGATATGAAAGGATGGATACCAGATGATGGATACGAGATGATGGATACTAGATGATGGATACTAAATGATGGATAGAGTTGATGGATACGAAATCATCAGCCTATACTCAAAAACGCAAACTTGGATCGATCATAACTCTCAAACCACAGTTCCAAATGCTATGAAATTTTCACTGGAGTTTTCTTTTTCACTCAAGAACGTCCATGATCTATATCAGCTTCATTGGACTACTTTTGGATCGATACGAATTATACTCGGATCGATCCAAAATCACTCTGGATCAATCTGGCGGGCCCACCCGCGTAAGAGAAGAGGTATTCTAGGTTTTAAGGCGGATATTTTTGGATTTACACCTATAAATAGCGGTCCTATGTCAACTAAAAGGGGGATCTTTTCTGCTCTTTATGCCGACACTCTGCTATTTTTTTCATTGATGTTCAAAGGCTTGTAGTTGTAATCTCAATACAAAAGGAATAAAAAGAGTAAATTCAAAGTGGACGTAGGTCGGAGATAGCCGAACTACTATAAATCTTGTGTTCTTTCTTGCTTTCTTACATTTTAATTTTGCTATTTCTTCATTTTTATTCTCTACATTGCCTGGATCTGAGATTTGTGTTTGGATATTGAGGATTTGTGTATAAACACTGGTGCTTTCACTACTTCTGGGGTTTGCGACCAATTTTGGCACAAACACTTTGGTGCTTTCACTAAGAAAGACTAGCATCTGCTACACCGGGTTTGGAGTTCAGATTTGGAAAGCTAAAGGATCAGATCTAAAAGGAATCATGACAAAGCAATCAACAAGGAGACAAAGAGCGGAAAGGAGTCAGCACAAAGGGAGTCAGGAGGCTTCCTCAGGAGCAAATCAGGCCTCGGCTTCATCACCAGAGATGAGATGAAGATGATGATGGGAGCTATGCAGGAAGAATTGTTGAAAAGGCAGGAGGAAATGATGCAGAACCTTCTCGGACAGTTTGGATAGGCAGGAATAGCTGGAGCTGCTGGAGTTTAGATCCATGGAGCTGAAACAGAAAGACTCAACAGGTAAGCAGATGGAGCAGCTCAACAAGGCGTAGCCCCCAATCAGCACACATTTACCATTTTGGATGGATCCATACTCGGGGGCACACCACCATGCAATGATAGACCAATTGATGGAGGGATTCCAGGTGACACCAAACTACAGGATGCCGGCAGGAGCACAAGAGTACGTGTTGAAGAGTATGTACCAGAATTCCCTCGAGGACTCGATGGGCAACCCTTGGTGGACAACACTGGATTAGCCGAGATTATCAGGTGAACTATGTACGGAGGTTTAGCAAACAGAGATCTGGAAGGAGTAAACAGGAGTCCGTTTACCTGTGACATCAAAATGGCTCGGAATCCACCAAAGTTCAAGCTACCTACTATGGAGGTATACAATGGCAGGGCTGATCCTACCGATCATTTGATGAGGTAAACAAGACACAAGGAAGTGCTGGGGGCATCGGAGGAAGTTATGGCCCGGTGTTTCCCTTTGTACTTGACGGATATAGCTGCTATGTGGTTCAGGCAGTTGGAAGATGGATCTATTAAGACATGGAAAGAATTGGTGGACATGTTTTTGAAGCAGTTTCGGGTTCATATCAAGAGGCCAAAAAATGTGATGACACTGACATCGATGAAGCAGAGGATGGGAGAATAGCTCAGGACATTCTTAACTCGGTTTAATGCAGCGGTTGCTTCGGTGGATCGGCCGGATCCATCAATGGTTTTAATGGCGGCAATATCAGGAGTCAGGGACAATTCAGATTTCAAGGTATCATTGATATAGGATCCACCAATAGATCTCGGGGAATTCTTTCACGAGGCCGAGAGATTCCTTCGGCAAGAGGACGCAAGTTCGGATATGAAATCAAAGGAAGTAAGCGTGGTTAAGGATGGAGGACAATCCGGTGAGAGCTCGGATAAGGATAAGGGATAAAGGGAAGAGAAAGTCGGATAACGATTCTGGCAGGGCATGGAAATGCTAGGGAGAACCAAAATTCTCCACTTACACAGGATTGAACGAAATGTTGGAGCGGATATACATGGAAACCCGGGATCACCTTCCCTACCAAAGGCCGGCAAGGAGAGAACCCTCAGAACATGAGAGGGTATCAGGATGGCACTGTCTCTTTCATGACCTGGATGGGCATGATACCAACAGCTGCAGGCATCTAAAGGATATAATCAAGGAGCATGTAAGGAGTGGTCAGCTGCGGCAATATGTCGGGGATTGGAATGTGGAAGTGGAATAGGAGCATCCACCGTCTACCTCAAATGGCGATGGCGTAAGGCCCAATAATGATGATCGATTGGTTATCGACTGACAGGAATGATATGGAATAAGTTGAAACTCTGGGCAAACGGCCAAGTCACTTACTCATGTATGGAGATGGAGATAGCCCCTAGGCATGCTCTGAGATGATGATAAACTGCGACGCTCTAGTTTGTGAAATCTGCTTTTTTTTTGGTTTGGACATTTTCTTTTTTCTGGTTTGGTTTCGGAGTTTGGTTTGAACTCTTGGTTTTGTTTGTTTTCTGGTTTGGACTTTGGTTTGGATGCTTGTTTTTCGGTCTGGATATTAGTTTGGATTTCTGGTATGGATTTTTGGTTTTCTAATTTAATCTGGATTTTAGATTGGATTTTGACTGGATTTTTATCTGGTTTTTGGTAAATGATTGTCGGGTATGGATTATGCCTGGCAAGGGGTAAGTTGCTTTGTCCCAACATGGCGAGACGGCTTATTTAGGTCGTCGAGTATAGACTATGCTCGGCAAGGGTCCGTAGCGACCAGGATTCGGCTTAGGACTTAAGCCACGACATTACTTAGCGTTCAGGGACACTGAACCAGGATCACTGTTAAGCAAGGTGTTACTTGACACAGCTCGTCGAGTGTGAATTACGCTTGGCAAGAGCCCAAAGAGGATATGGATTTGGATATTGGCTATGAGCAACTAAGGATATGGCTAAGGGCTCGGAGTGGTCCCAGATTAGGATATAGACCCGGAGAGGTCATGGATTTTGTTATTGGTGATTGGATATGGATGGATTAGAACTCGACTGTCAGGTTCGCACGGACATGGAATTGGCTAAGGATATGGTTACTAGATTCGAAATCGGATATCGATTTGGAGTAGTTGCGGATTTGGATAAGGAAATGGCTTTGGTGCTTGGACAGAATGGCTTGGTAATGGATTGGATTGTGGATTAGATGACACGGTTATGGATGGAATATGGACTTTGGATGTCAGATTTAAAGCTATTCAAAAGACGCCTTCCTACCACAAGGCATGTTTTGGGGGGAAAATGTTACCCTGCCTTTTGGTTAAGGCTGGGATATCAACAAGTTGGCTAAAAAGGATGGATACTAGGATTGGAGATCGATTGGAAACAAGGCTATGATTGATACCGTCAAAATTGGACCAAGCTCCAATCAAGGTGGGATCGATCGAGAATGATAGACAAGCCTCGGTGAGGCTACACTTTGAATTTCAGGTCAATCGGAGTTCATATGCTCGAGTTACGGATAGATCAATATTCATATGATTGATTGAAAACAAGGCTATGATCGATACCATCAGAATTGGACCAAGCTACAATCAAGGTGGGATCGATCGGGAATGATAAACAATGCTCGGTGAGGCTACACTTTGAATTTCAGGTCAATCGGAGTTCATACGCTCGAGTTATGGATGGATCAATACTCATATGATCAATTAGAAACAAGGCTATGATTGATATCATCAAAACTTGACCAAGCTCCAATCAAGGTGGGATCGATCGGGAATGATAGAAAGCCTCGGTGAGGCTACACTTTGAATTTCAGGTCAATCGGAGTTCATATGCTCGAGTTACGGATGGATCAATATTCATATGATCGATTGGAAACAAGGCTATGATCGATACCGTCAAAATTGGACCAAGCTCCAATCAAGATAAGATCGATCGAGAATGATAAACAAGCCTCGATGAGGCTATACTTCGAATTTCAGGTCAATCGGAGTTCATATGCTCGAGTTATGGATGGAACAGTATTAGTGAAAAACTGGCCTGTATCGATGCCTTCGTATCCATCACTATGGATATCAGATGATGGATACGAGATGATGGATACTAGGTGATGGATACGAGAAGATGGATAACAGGTGATGGATACGAGTGGATGGATAACAGGTGATGGATACGAGATGATGGATACCAGACGGTGGATACGATATGATGGATACCAGACGATGGATACCAGACGATGGATACCAGGTGATGGATACGAAATGATGGATACCAAAAGATGGATACGAGATGATGGATACCAGATGATGGATACGAAAGGATGGATACCAGATGATGGATACGAGATGATGGATACCAGATGATGGATACGAAAGGATGGATACCAGATGATGGATACGAGATGATGGATACCAGATGATGGATAAGAGATGATGGGAACTAGATGATGGATACGAAAGGATGGATACCAGGTGCGAAATGAAGGTTACCGGATGATGGATACGAAATGGTGGATACCATATGATGGATACAAAATGATGGATACCAGATGATGGATACCAGATGATGGATACGAAAGGATGGATACCAGATGATGGATACGAAATGATGGATACCGGATGATGGATACGAGATGACGGATACGAGATGACGGATACGAGATGACGGATTCGAGATGATGGATACGAGATGATGGATACCAGATGATGGATACGAGATGATGGAAAATGGTGGGTACCAGGTGATGGATACGAAAGGATGGATACCAGGTGATGGATACGAGATGAAGGATACCAGATGATGGATACGAAAGGATGAATACCAGATGATAGGTACGAAAGGATGGATACCGAATGATGCATACGAAAGGATGGATACGAGATGATGAATACGAGATGATGGATACGAAATGATGGATACGAGATGATGGATACGGGATGATACGAGATGATGGATACGAGATAGTGGATACGAGATGGTGGATACCAGATGATGGATACGAAATGATGGATACCGGATGATGGATACGAAATGGTGCATACCATATGAAGGATACGAAATGGTGCATACCATATGAAGGATACGAAATGAAGGATACCGGAAGATGGATATGAGATGATGGATACGAAAGGATGCATACCAGATGATGGATACGAGATGATGGATACCAGATGCTGGATACGAAAGGATGGATACCAGGTGATGGATACGAATGATGGATATCGATTGATGGATACAAAATGGTGGATAACAGATGATGGATACAAGATGATGGATACCAAATGATGGATAAGAAAGGATTGATACGAGATGATGGATACGAGATGATGGATACGAGATGATGGAAACCAGATGATGGATACGAGATGATGGAAACCAGATGATGGATACGAGATGATGGATATGAGATCATGGATACCAGATGATGGATACCAGATGATGGATGCGAGTTGATGGATACAAAATCATCAGCCTACACTCGAAAATGCAAACTTGGATCGATCATAACTCTCAAACCATAGATCCAAATGCTATGAAATTTTCATTAGAGTTTGCTTGTTCACTCAAGAACGTCCATGATCGATCTCAGCTTCGTTGGACTACTTTTGGATCGATACGAATTGTACTCGGATCAATCCAAAATCACTCTGGATCGATCTGGCGGGCCCACATGCGCAAGAGAAGAGGTATTCCAGGTTTTAAGGCGGATATTTTTAGATTTACACCTATAATAGCGGTCCTATGGCAATTAAAAGAGGGATCTTTTCTGCTCTTTACGCCGACACTCTGCTATTTTGTTCATTGATGTTCAAAGGCTTGTAGTTGTAATCACAATACAAAAGGAATAAAAAGAGTCAATTCAAAATGGACGTAGGCCGGAGATAGCCGAACCACTATAAATCTTGTGTTCTTTCTTGCTTTCTTACATTTTAATTTTGCTATTTCTTCATTTTTATTCTCTACATTGCCTGAATATGAGATCTGTGTTTGGATATTGAGGATTTGTGTATAAACACTGGTGCTGTCACTACTTCTGGGGTTTGTGACCAATTTTGGCGCAAACACCGGCATTCGATTTCTTGGCATGAGATACAGTGGACATATTAGTGTCTATTTTCGAGTGTCAAAAATCCCGGTCGTTACAGGAATTAACAATCTTTTAAAATTAAATTTTCCATGTTAAATCCAAGATTTAAATATAAAATTAATTTCAATGTTTATTTATAACTTTAATAAAATCCGTACACTATATTCAAATTTCCAACAAATTCTTTTATTTTGATTTACATGTTCTTATTATTAAATCAACAAATACCTTATGTGTTCATTAAACATAAGTTTTCATTTATTACACTCATATTCTACAGTTAACGTCTTTGCTCATATTAACTGCAATACTTCAATTACATTTAATTCCATTGATTAAAAAATTAATTTCAAATGGATTAAATAATAAGATGAGAAATAAAACAACCGTTACATCTTAGTAATTTGAACACATTTATAAATTTATTGTTTACGACAAGGGTTAATAAATTTACATACTAAATAATTGATTTTTTATTGCACTCTAACATATGTAGAATATTTTTATCCCATTCTCATTAACATTTATTATTATAATCGATGGAATTTACATTCAAACAGCTATTAATTATATTCAAATCAATATCATTAAATTATGTTCTAATATGCATTACCATCTTTACCTTATTGGAATTTGTCGTATTAGAATCCATTTAAGATGAAGTTATATATTCTAACAATTTTTTTCATTAATAAGTCATAAATTTTAGTTTTTGATAATATTGAATTCCAAAATTTAATTTAATATTTTTAATTATCAAAAATACAGGTCGTTACATCTCCCTTCCAAGCTCAAGCCCATACCCTCCTTGAACCCTTGGCCGAGCCCTTTGTCCCTCAAGGCCGAATCACCATATGCCTTAAAGGCCTCCAAAAACACATTTTTCCAAAGTCAAAGCATAGTTCCAGGTCATATTCAAGTTCGAAAGGAAGTTTTTTTGATTTAGTCGACTTTTGCTATGAAAATCTCTTTTTACCTTAAGTTTAAAACTTTAAAATTTATGAAAAACTATTGCTCATAATTGGTTGAAAATATGTTGTTATTTAGGTAATATGATGTATACTTTGATGTAAATTCACTACTTGATTTGTTGATATGATATTGCTTTGTATGGATATACATGTGCTTAGGTATGTTTTGATTTAAATTTGAAATAGAAATTAAAGTTAAAAAGGTTACTAAGGGTTGAAAGTTAGGATATTTTTGTTGTAAATTGTGATGGCATATATATATATATACACACACACACACCCTTATAGTTTATGTACCATGAAAAGTTAGTATGTTGAGTTATTAATTGCGACATCAAGATCCTCTGATTCCAAATCTTGTTTTCTAACTTTATTTTATGGAAATGTTTTGTAAAAGTTTTAAAAACCTTACCTTTGTTTCTAAACTTTATTCTAGGTTTATAAAGGTAAGTGTAAAAATTTAAGATAGAGTTCTGAAAGCTATTTTGAGTATAAAACAAGATTTAAAATTTCAGACCGTATAGAGTCGCTATCAAAGCAGTTCGTGAAAAACGAACTCTTTTTGAATTTAAAATATTTTAACTTAAGTATCCTTTTGAAAAGTGTTTTCAAACATATTCTAAATATTTAAAAACGATTATTATTTATTTATTTAATTAATTAATTAAGATAATTGGTGCATAATTAATTAAGTTTCGGTGATTAGTACTTAGTTGTTTTAAGTAAGTTAATTATTAGTTAGTTAATTAATAAAGGTTAATTATTATTTAATTAATTAAGAATTGATTATTATTTAATAAAGGTTAACTATTAATTATTTATTTATTTAAAAAGGGTTTAATTATTTAATAAGTACGAACTAAGTTAAAATTTAAATTAAAAACTTAATTATGATTTAATTATTCTAAATTAAGGTTTAATTTTTATTTAAGATTTAATTAAGGATTATTTAATTAATTAATTAAGATTAATAATATTTAGTTATTATTTATAATTTGAAATTATTATTTAATAATTAATTAAAGATTAATTATGGTTTAATTACCTACTTAAAAGCTAACTATTATTTAATTAATTATTTAAGGATAATTATTATTTAATTATTTATTAAATAGTTAATTATTGTTTAAATATTAATTAAAGGTTTAATCATTATTTAATAAAGAGTTTAAATGTTATTTAATTATTAAATAAAAGTTTAAAGGTTTAAACCACTTTGTTTCTGAAGATCGGTTTTGTTTAAAGTAACTATCTTTTAAAAGATGTTTTAAATCCAAGGGATTTCTTTATCGATTACCTTTAAGTGACTCCAATTTGAATATGAAAATCCAATGACATCTGTTTGGTAGAATAAATCACAGTTCTGTCATAATTTACCGAGTAGATTATGTTGACATCTATTCAACAAAAATAAAATCCATTCTACTATTTTATTAACTTGGACATTTACTCATATATTGATTGATTATTATTGGCCGATTCCCTTTACATATCTGCATGTTATGTGATACTCATGTTATAACTTGGATAAGTTAAACCCAATTAAATGAACCATTATGGTCACTAAGCTTCCTTTTGATTTTGCAAAGTCTAATATTTCATTTTATCCTTTTTGAAATGGTTTAAAGTTTATTATTATTTTAAATAAGATATTGAAAAGATAGTTAAACAATTATTTTATTTTATTTTTGAAGTTAATTTAATCTTTTTAAATGATTGTTTAAAATAAGTGTCTTGTTAATATGGTTTAAAAATAATTAAATGAAGAATGTTTTAAATAATAACTTGTTTATTTAAAGGTTTTTTAAATAATTTATTTTATTAAGGGAACTTTATGGATTAAGTTTTATTAAAGGAGTTTTGTTTTAAATAAAGAAGTTTTATAAATGGTTTTGGATATTTAAAGTTTTACAAAATGATTTGGAGTTTTAGGTAAAGGAAATATTATATAACAAAATAGATTTATTAAAAAGGATTTATAGAAGTAAATTATAAAAGAATTTGAGATGGGATTTCCTTTAACCGACCTTTTTAATTCTTGTGGTATGGACATTTGTTCCATACTTAACACCGAAGGAATATTGTTTGAGGTTATCTTTATCTCCAATTTAAATAACACTTTGTTTTGATCCTTTGATATGATTTGTAAATGAAAAACCTTTCATAAATGTTTTCTGGATATACGTACGTCAGTGAGATAAGTATATGGATTTTTTTATAAACACTTTTGGAAAGAGATTTTAATAAATGAAAGAATTGTTTTGAGGCTTAGTGGTTGCTTTGGGTGATTAAATCTCTGAATTGTTGTTGTTTGTTTATTTGATAGTTAAATAACCGACTATCAAACCTTGACCTATTTTAACTCAGGAAGTATGTTGGGTATATTCAAATTCCCCCGTGAGGACCCGAATACTTATTTCATACTTTCAAAGAACCGGAATTGGGTTAGCCGGAAATTATCGCTTAGTTTAGAGACATCAGTTTTCGGATTTATCCAAACCACCCAAACTAATAACGTTCGTGAAGAAGTATGCTATAGAGAAATACTATTCTTCCTGAGGGTGAATCCAAAATGGAAGATAGTAAAATTTTGAATGCTTGTTCGATCCCGGAACAACTTGTATGGATGAATGCTAGAATTGCATCTCTGCTTGGAGGGTAGTGTTAGCATTCCAAGATCGTATGTTAGTTAAAGAGGTAAAAGCGTAGCCTCAAGCCTCACAACACGGAAGAATGGCTAAAACTGGGTATGCAACCGAGCTATGTGGTTAGCTACCATTAGGAGTCGTCATCCCATTTTGTCCCTTAGAATTGTTTTGCACGCAGGCATCAAGGGGCAAAGTAAAGCAGGCTCGGTGTCAAGGGGGTGAGGTAATCTGACTTTTCATGTTAAAGGGGCAGGCCAGCTCTGTGGAGATGAGGGGCAGACGCGTCTGTAGCCCTCAGGTACATTTTCTAGAGGTGTACCATCAGAAGGTAGTCCCTTACCTAGTCATGGTTGGAACCCATTTTCCAATACGTGCCTTTACGGTTTTGATTGTAGAGCTTAGTATACTGGAATTTAATTAATGTAACAATTTCAGCTATAATTCAATATTTACTTTAACCCTAGACATTATTATAATATCACTGGATTTTTATAATAAAATGTTTTAGTTACCATAAGATAGAAACCCGTCTGTGTTTATATGCCCGTGGTCTTACCAGATACTTTTTATTTTGAAAGGTTTTCCAAATGTAGTAATCCTTATGATTTGTTTCGAGCTTTTCTCACACTGGTTTTACCAGACTAACCCGGGCGTTGTTTTCCTATAATACTCGGGTCAGCCCAAGCATATTTTTATAGATTTATCTGGATCCTTTGGAGCGTTCAGGAGACGAGCTGGATTCTCCAAGACATATTAACATATCTTATATTCTTCCATTGTTGTCGCTTTGTTTTCAGTCTGTATTTATCAGAAATTGTACGGGCAGGCTGTTATAACTGTCCAGTTAGAAAATAAATTAGTGTACTCTGATGTTGTACATATAATAAAGTTCTTTTCTTTTTCTGCAGATCTTGTGTATATTATATATTTCTCGTTATGATGTGAGATTCTATTTTGTCTTTTCTTTCTTCACCCCAAATGACATATCTTTCGGACACTTAAATGATTGGCACACGAATACCGAGGATGTAAGTGTAGTCTTTAGGTGTAAGAAAGGCAGTTCGTTACAAGAGTTTCCATACCACCAAAATTATGAAGATTTATTTTAAGCCAAGATTTGATAATCGGTTATTTAACTATCTAATAAACGAATCAGGGATTTGATTTGATAGAAAACTAAACCCAATTAATCCCATAAACGACCATTAAGCCTCTTTAATTAATATTTTCCTTAATTAAAACACTTTGTAAATACTTGGAAACCATTTCCATATTCTTATCCCGATGGTATAAGTATATTCACAAAACACTGTATTTTCAATACTTAAAAATATAACCATACAAATATCTCAACAGTATCAGTATATTCACAAACTTAAGGGAGATATCATGTTTTACAACTCATATTATATTGGGACAAAAACAATTGTCATTGCAAACATTTTTTACTATAACCCCAAACACTTATCCTTTTATTTATAAAACACCTTTATAAATCACTAAATTATTTATAAGACGCCTTTAATAAACCTCAAATTTATTTATAAAACTCCTTTCTCTTATTCAAACCTTTCTTTTAAATAGTTACTAAATAAATAATAAAATATATTAATAATTCCAAATCCTTCTTAAATTGATTATATAACTTTTCTAACTCGTACTTGAAAAGGGTTTCCTAATATCTAAGGAAGATAACTTCTATATGAATCACTTTACTAACTTAAACACAATTAATTAAACTATTTAATTAACTTTCAACATCACTAATTACACTAACTAATTACCTTTAAATACCATTAATTAAATAATTATTTAACTAAACAACATTAGTAATTAATTAACTTTAACCTCATAAATCAAAATAATCAACTTAAACCTCATTAATTAAGTAATTTACTTAAACCACTTTGATTAATGTAATTAATTAACCTTAAACCTTTTTATCAAAATAATTGATCTACTAAAACATTTTAATAGAACGATTAATTAATCTTAAAATATATTTAACAAATAATTAACTAACATTAAACAACATTTATAATATAATTATTTAACTTAAACATTATTAATTGAAATAATTTAACAAATTTAAAAACATCCTTAATTAAATATAATTAACACTAAAATATCATAAATAAAATAATAATGAATTTTAAACATTATTAAATAAAATATAATTAGCTTTAAACATTGTTAAACAAAATACAATTAACTTTAAAACAATTTCAATTAAGAAATTAGTAAACTAAAACATTGTGTAGAGTTGAGGTTTAGCAATCATAATGGTACTTAAACATGGTACCATTTATTTCATATCTCAAAGGGGTTCATATGTCCATGTCATATTCAGTGCGGCCAGGCTACCAAGCTTTTGGCACTCAATAATTAATAGTCAATAGTTAATTCACCATTTAATCCATATTAACTAATCCACATATTAATTAATTTCACCAATCAAATTTTTACTTAGCAAGCATAGAACGAGGATTTATTCTGCTCCATAGGTGTCCATAAAAATTTATTCAATTTAGTTTAACTTAATGGTGTTTTATTGGCCTAATAGATATCACCAATTGAGTTATAATTAATTTAACGATGTTATTATTTAAAATAACGTAATTAAATTTAGTTCCTATTATTATATCATAAACTTATAAATCACCAATCTATCAACAAATTACACTACAATGTTCAACTAGATCATGTGAATCTAGTGCAAAAACCCACGAGTAAATCGGGTTTAAAATGGGCAAATTATTTCTTTTCAAAGTTCAATACACAATTAGATTTTATTTAACAAAACAAATAACAAAGATTCTCACCCAAATACCATAGCCGGCCCACAATCCACATGCACCAGACTCGCTCGGCAAACCAATTTCCCCCATCTCACGTGCTCACATGCAAATGGCCATATTAATATGGACTTAAGTGCTAAATCATTTGTAAACTACAGTAGCATACAATTCTCCTTTATTCTAACTCTCGCATGCATCCAATCTTTCATGACTGCAAACAATACTCCCCTTCTAGCACAATTGTCCACATTGATGTGGACTTTATTGCAAATTACCTTACAACGAATAGTAAATCTCTATTTCAAAATTTCAATGCATGCATGCAATCCATGCAATAGGACCCCTCCCCTCAACTCGCATCCGCCACCCCTCGTCGTTAACAACCGCTGCTGCCACCTCTTTTAGTTTCGCCATCGCGACCCATACCTACATGCTTCACCCTTACCAGCTTAGCCCCTTCCTCCAGCAGTAGCATGACAATGCAACACCCCAAAAAAGCACAAGCCCAATTCCTTACTTAAAGCCTAACATGCAGTATCCAAACCTGTAGACATACATACATTTATTTATTTATATACGTATTTTATCTTTTTCCATATCATCAGAATATTTTGTATGTTATCCAGCATTTTGACCCGGCTATATTGAACTGATTGCACAAGTTAGATTCAACTGCTATCAACGCCAATGAGTCCAAAGTGATGATTGTGGGATTTAGAAGTCAAGTACAGATGATAACATGAAGTCAAGGTTGAATGGAATGGATAGATATGCAAGGTAGAATGTTCGAAGTATGAAATATGGTTCAACCATAGGAGGATTTGGCATAAATTGACTTCCAACATAGGGATCAGTATGTTTCAGGGTGTAAGAGCATTTCTATATAAAAAATTAATATCTCTAGATCCACAAGTCCGATCCATATGAAATTTTGTAAGCAAGATATGGGAACCCTAAAGAGCCTACCCTAGGGATTGCACCTTAAAAAGGTGAAGTTAGAGGGATCGGCATTCTTCCCTTGGAAGGGATTGGTAGAAATCAGCAAGCATCCCATATTGAAGCAAAGATCAAGCTATAACTCAAGTTCTACTAAACCAATTGGCGTGAAATTTGGAGGTTAAGCATATTTTAGCTTGCGGAAGCTACCACAGGGATCGCATCCTAAAATTCCACCAAAGTAGGGATTGGTACCGACTGGGAATTGGGTCATGCGATCCCTCTTGTGGGTCCATATAGTTCTCAAGGTCCTTCTACCGAATTTTCAAGGAGATATTTGGTCATTTACGTCTATAAATACAGGCTTGGTTGTTAATTTTTTGGGTTTTTATGCTACTAGTTGCTTTATATTCTTTGGTAACTAAGGATTTTCATATGATCCTTATTGTACTCAGTCTATAAAGTGATTAATAAAGCAATCTATTCAAAGTGGAGGTAGAAAAACAATGTCGAACCACTATAAATCACCGTGTGCATGTTATTCTTTCAATTTACTGCTATTTATTTGTTAATATCCTCTATTTTCATTTGATATTCTTCATTTATTTCTCTTCAAAACTTTTATTGGATGTTTGTGCCAGTTTTTGGTGCAAATATTTTGGTGCTTTCACTAAGAGCCTTGATCTCAGCTTATTAGGATCCATTTATTGCTACTGGATTGCATAAATCCCTCGAAGGAGGTCTGTAGTTATCTTCAAGAAGTCTGCTTGTTCTATTCAGATTTGCAAAAAATCTAAGTAAAGCTATCAATAATGGTGAGGAACACTAGATCTACTTCTCAAAACACAGAAGGAAACGAGAATGCTAGCATCCAGCAAGGAGGCCCGAGCAGTCAACCAATGGATGTGAATGTTGATCCAGTTAAAGTTCGAAATCCAACTGAGTCCATTACAAGAGCTGAATTCCAGAATCTGATGAGAGAGCTAGTAGATAGCCGTCGATAATTAAATCAGCAAATTCAAGCCAATATCAACTTAATGAACCAACTCAGTCAGCAACAGCAAGGAAAAGCTAGGACAGACCCTACCCCTTAATCGGCATCAGAGAGTTCTGGTTCTTCGAACGAGTATCACAGGAACAGGCATCGCAGAATAAACGAATATCATGCAGAAACTTCGGGACATCAACAGGAAGACCTTCTTGGTCTGCTAGGACCGATCGGTGCCGATCCCTTCATAGGGATCGGTACCGATCCCTCCTCCAAATGAGTGAACTTGCCTATACATGCTGGGATTCAACCTAGAGCTGCTACGACTGATCTGGATGATGGAGTGTAGTTGAATGTTGACCGGTTGCACCCTAGGAATAATGATAAAGTGAATTTACGTGATATACATCGAGAGGATGTTGAACCAAGAAGGCATGGAACTGCTTGTAGACATCGATCGGACCATTCACGTGAGGTGGAACACGGCCACAGCTTGGCACCAACTACCCAAACGCCAGGCTTATCGGCTATGGTTAGACAGTTAGTAAGAGAGAGCCAATGCTTGACCAATTACGACAAGGGAATCTCGAGAAGCCATACCACATTTACGGACAATGTCCTACACACAGAGTATCCAAGGAGGTTCAACATGCGATCAATGCTTGCCTACGAGGAAAAAACTGACCTTAGGCTGCATATCATGAGATATGAATGGCTGATGGATTCTGCACGAGCAAATGATGCAACCAAGTGTAGATGTTTTCCTATAACTCTCTCTAGAATAGCAACAATGTGGTTTATGAGGTTACCCCTGTGGTCGATCTCTAAGTTTGAGGATTCGGCAATAAGGTTCGTGGAGCGATTCCATATGCATGCAACTCGCGCCAAAGATGTAATATCCTTATCCAACGTGATCCAGGCTCCGGCAGAATTGCTGAAAGTTTATTTAGAGAGATTCCATATAGCTGTCACAGATATCAATAATTTGAATGACCATGCAATATTGATGGTTGTAACAAGAGGGATTGATCCGGAGTTTGATTTTGGCGATTGTTTAGCTGGCAAGCCACCTGCAACATTGGAGCGCTTCTATGCAAAGGCAGCTCAGTATTTGAGGAGGGAGGAAGCTAGAAGCTCTAGGAAGAAGAATGTTGCGGGACCAAGTGGAGAGGGAGTACAGAGTAATATTGCGGTAAAATAGTCTGATGATAGCTTTGGAAAAGTTCAAGGAATATCCAGAACAAACCCAATCAATAAAAGAAAGGTGGAGATAGGAGCCGAGAACTAAAGAGGGATTCTAGAAGAGGAAAGCCTGGGATTCCAATGTATGACACTTGTAACGACCCAAAATTTTAGTGATTTTATTTATTAAATTAATTGAAATTTTGTGAAATTTTTAAACAATAAAATTTGAAAATAAAAATTTATTATTTGGAATACGTCTATTTAAACATAGCAACCGGTAAATTTTCATCTGATAATATTGAAATTTATTTTATTGTGTAATTCTATTTCAATTTAAATCAGTTAATAACAGTTGAATTTAAAAGTTTTCCGAAACCAAAATATGTCAACATGAGAAAATTTATTTAGAACACTCTGAATCAGACTACGAAATTCGTTTCGCAAATTTCGGACGTTTCTAGCTCCGTTTGGATTTTTCTGTACGGGATTGCAACGTATATCAATGTCCATATCGACTTTTTAATCGGGTGATCGTACCACTAATATCTGTATACCGTTTTGATCGTCTCGTCATGCTGATCTCTGCGGTATATTTATTTCAATATTTTGAGGTCCGATACGTGACGGAAACGATAAAACGTTCCGTTGTAACGGTACCCAAATTTGTGTCCTTTCACTTTCAATTGCTTTTTAGATCTAAACGTGAAGCCCGAGCAAATATAATAAATTGTTTTAAAAACTTTTGCTGAATCAATGGACAGCTGTTACCAATGCATCATTTCAATTTATTATACAGCCGTCTGTTTCCTCCAGCCTCTGTAAATTCCAGAAGTAACTGTTGGCTTTTGTTATTCACGTTGATATTTGATATATATTTTTCTGTCGTTCCACACTCCTCCTCTCTGCTTTATTTTGTTCCTCTGTGCTTCCATTTTTAAGAAGTTAAAAAAATATATTTATATATAAATTCTATAACCTGCAAGCACACCTCCTCCCCTTCATTTCACCTTCCCACTCACCGTTCTTTTCTCGCCACCTCCTCCTCATCAACCGACCTGTTCCCAATGCTCCTCCCCTCTTCCACTTGGCCACCGTGCGAAGCCCTCTTCCCTGAACATGCACAGCCTAGTATTCAACTACTGGTAACCTCCCCTTCCTTGAATTTATATTTACGCTATTGTGTCAGATCTAAGTAAGTTATGTATATATATTACTTTGTATATGGTCTGTGGAGTTTATCTCAAAGTTATATATATTTGGTTCTAATAAAGGTACATAATGTACATATTTGTTTTGGTTGTAAAAGTTGTTCTGTTTATGAATATGTTCCGGTATATTTTAATTTGTTCAAAGTGTTATATTTTTTTAAGGTTTATATATGTTAGTTATATACCAGTTTAGATATATATATTGGTAGCAAATAGATGCTTATATTTTATTTTGTATGCTGTTAGTTGCGGTGAAGAATTTGGTAATATATGTGTAACAACCCGTATATTTGGACCATTTAAATTGACAACAACCCGTACATGTCAACTTAAATAATACAAAACACGAATCATTATGGGATTATGAATACATATATGTAAATGAGAATCAATACAACATTACGGACACAGAATAGTCACAGAATAATGCAGCGGAAAAGTACATCATCATAATAGTAGTTCATGAAGCTACTACAGGAATACAACAATGTCTCAACATAAAGTGACAAAGAGAAATACAAGATGTTCAATACATAAGTTCATCAAATACTAGGAAGGAAATAACTGATAAAGATAAATGCTAAGTCTTCAGCATCTTCAACCAACCTTGATCAGCAACTGGATAGCTTCAGACTGACCCGAGCATATACAAAAGAAACACTCGAGCCAGGACTCAAAATCTTATACAGGATAATTAGGTGCAAATAATAAAGTTCATAACTCAAAGATGAATGTGATACACATCTTTAAGGATCCGCTAAACTATCTATATATACAATAGAATACGCTAAATAGATAATGTCTAATCAGTAAAGTATGATATCAAAATAGTGTTAAGGCGTTACCATAATCCCCTTAACACATTTTATTCCCAAGAGCATATACAAGACCGTAGTTTCCCCAAAACCGGAAGTCACCAGAGGGCAATCCATATACTAATAGTACAACACAAAACGTAGTGGTCGCGAATAGGATAATCAGTATGACAAGGTACATGAGGCGATACCAACTAGGATACTAGTAGTTGCATGATCCGGACTGATGTTGAGCATAGCAGCTACTATCTCAACACCGCGAAACAACACTCCCAAATCAAGGGGTGCACCCAAATCGAATCACAAAAGTAATAGATAAGGTATCGAAGAAGTGTGTCCGCTAGAGGTAGCGAACCTCAATGGCTCGGCGCGGCTCCTGTTTTAGTCATGTCAGGGGTCATCCAAAATCGTTCTCTTTCTTCAGTCAACGCGTTCACCAAACCATCCACTTCGTTCTGGATCAACACTCCGCGTATATTAGTTATTAAAGTGGTTTCGGTATCGACAGAGAGTATGTCCATATCCGATCTCGGTCTCTTTAATAACTACGCATTAATTACCTGATGGTCATTTAATATTAAAGTTTAAACAAATCAAAGTCCAAAAGTCAAGTTGCAAGTTTGACTTTCAAAATTTGACACTTCACAATTTATTTCGAACATCTAAAAATCATATTTCCAAATGGAGTTTTAGTTCAAGCCCTTGAGTTAACAATACTTAAGTATTCAAGTTTAATTTAGCGAGATCCAAATTCCACTTACTAATTTAATTCATAAACCATAGATTCAATTAACTGGTCAATTTGGTTCAAATCATTAAATCAACTTTTATTCATTTTAATTCATATTCCCATTCATCGTTACATTAAATTTAATCAGAACTTTGATTTAATCAATTTCATCAGCCAAAATCAAATCCTTAAACTTTAGTTGGTTTTGCATTCCCTTTAAGTCACTTTGTTATTAAATCCCAAATTAAATTTTATAACAAATTCCAAATTTATTAAATTTATCCGAATTAAATCTAATCTCAAATCTAATAACTTTAGATTATTAGATTCTAAAACTTACTTGTTCAAATCTCATTTCAATTAAATGTGCCAATCTGTTTTTATCTAATTAATAGATTTATTAATCCGTTTCAATTAAATCCATTAATTTATTTCAATTAGATCCACTTATTTATTTCCATTAATTTATTACAATTAAATCCGCTAATTTATTACAATTAAGTCCATTAATTTATTACAATTAATCCTATTAATTTATTACCATTAAATCCATTAATTTATTACAATTAAATCCATTGATTTATTACAATTAAATCCATTGATTTATTACAATTAAATCCATTGATTTATTACAATTAAATCCATTGATTTATTACAATTAAGTCCATTGATTTATTACAATTAAGTCCATTGATTTATTACAATTAAATCCATTGATTTATTACAATTAAATCCATTAATTTATTATAATTAAGTCCATTCATTTATTACAATATTAATTTCGTTACTTAATTTCCAACAAATTTTTAAGTTCATTTCTTAATTTCAAATATATTTCAATTCCAGAATGATTTTTGTTGACCAATCGAGTTTCTTATTTTTAATTATCTTTCCTAGGCCAAAGTTGTTCAATTTGGGTATTTATCATTTCAACCCAATATCATTAAATAAAACAAAGCATAGCAAAGGGAACTTGCAGTGTGATAACTGGGATGGTGTCAAAGTAAATAAACAATCAATAGCAACCATACATAACAATTCAACCGTTTATTTAAATAATCCCGAAATAATCGTATTTAATTTACATTTGTTATTTATGTAAATTAATAAAATTATTCCTAGAATCCACACTATCATTTCATGTAGATTAAAGATTATTACATTATGGGTTTTCACTTGGCGTTTATTATCAAATTATTACATCAATCATACATTCAATGGTTCAAAGTGTAGTTAACACTATTTCTACGTGTCGATTTATTTAACATTTAAAGGGACAAGTTCAACATATATAATCTATTTTAAATTTTAGACTATCCTATATCAATTTCAATTTCATATTAATCATCACTTATATTAACGACCAATTTCAACATCACAAAACAATTTAGTGTCACAACTATTTTCCATATCTAACTTCAAATCACAATTTAACATCAACCATTTTAACATTCAAATTAATATCAATAACATCTATCACTTGATTATCATAGCATAATAGATTGAGTCGTGAATGAAATATTCACCTTGCGTGGTTAAAGAAGATGACGGCGAAGCACGAAAATGAATAGACTAGATAGACGACACAAGCACGAAACCGAACACGAACAAAGCAAAGAAACTAGATAGATCTGACAAGCTGAATGGAAGCCTAAGTCTCCGAAGCAGTAGCTGGAACAAAACATAGTAAAACACTGTATATGAGTACCCAGAAATTCAAAGTTATATACTGCTATAAAATATACAGTCTCATATATATATTTATATATAAAACGGAAGTGCAATGAAAATTCGACTGCGGCCAAGGCGAGGCACAACCGTGACGGTGAAGCAGGGAACAACGTGGTGGTCGGGGTGTAAAGCGGGCCGGTCGCTGGCGGTTGCGGGCTGGGGTTCGGCTGGGGTCGCTGGCGGGTATGGGCTGGGGACTGGGTGCTGCATGGGGCAGTGGGCACGGACGGGTGGCGGCTGGGCGCGGTGGGGATGGGCTGGGCACGGCGGGGATGGGCTGGGGCGGTGGGGTTCGAGTGGGTCTGGTGGCGGTTGGGTCTGGTGGAGGGAACTGGGCAGGCGGGCGGAGGCCTGGGCTGGGCATGGCAAAGGGGACTGGGCAGGGACGGAGGGAACTGGGGACGGTGGCTCGGTTGGCAGAGGGGAGTTGGGCAGGCGGATGGAGCGGACTGGGGACGGGTGGCTCGGCTGGCAGAGGGGAGTTGGGCAGGCGGATGGAGGGGACTGGGGACGGGTGGCTCGGCTGGCAGAGGGGAGTTGGGCAGGCGGGTGGAGGCTGGTAGCTGGTAGGAGGATTTTAGTTTCTGTAGGGAAGTTTTAAAAAAATAATAATATGTATAATAGAGAATGAAGGAGAAGGTGAGGAGCAGAGAGCAAGGTGAATACCAACCAGTAGATTTGAGTTTGCAAACGAATGAATAGAAGGAACAAGCTAGTTTATATAAAATGGTATTGGGATTTCAAAAGCCAAAATTTATTGTCACGGTAACCAAAAGACTGTTGGGTTTTCAAGGCAATTGAATAGTCAAAGGACCCCTAGAATACTGAACTTAGTAGGTAATTGGGTACCGGTTTGGCCTGCGTAACGGACCTGTTAATACTCCGTTAAACAATTGTAACTTGCACCGCCGAACTCCGATTGACACAAATAAATATACCATTTTGATCAGCGCGACGAGGCGAACACAACGGTATACAGATATCAGTGGTACGATTAAATTATAAAATTCGAAATTTTTCTATTGTGGAAAATGCAGCAAAAACGCCGAAGAATAAGATCGACGGAGCTGAAGATGTCTGAAATTTGAAAAACGAAAAATGACGCCTTGATCAGAAGATGGTTTAGAATTTTTCTATGTAAAAATATTCCAGTTCAGAAGATAAAAAATTTCACGTTTAAAATGAACTGGTGTGAAATAAACGCGAACGAAATTTACTGCGGTATTTTCCGACGAAACTTTTCCCATATCTATAACCATCTAGGCGCAATTTATAAACAAAGTTTGGACGCTAATTGAAATCGTATGAAAGTTTTATATTAAAATAATGGATTCAAAATTTTAAAATTGGGTCGGAATTTCAGGGTCGTTACATTCTCCCCCACTCAAAACTTTTCGTCCTCGAAAAGAACGAGACGGTGAAGTAAGAATGGATTAAGCGGAAAAGTCAAGATAGATTTTAAGAGAATTTGATTTATACCTGAAATCAGTAATTCAGGGTTTGAATCCAGGATACTATCCTCAGTTTCCCATGTGCAATCTCGCTCATCTGCACTCCATTGGACTTTGACGAGATTTATAGACTTCCTTCTTAGTTGCCTTGTTTCCCGATCGACTATTCGAAGTGGTCTTCTTTCGATAGTCAAATCTGGCTCGATATCTACTTCATCCAACTGAGCAATTGGAATGGTCATGGATGGATCACGCACGACTTTCCGGAGATGTGAAACATGGAATACGTTGTGCATGCCCTCAAACTTTTCTGGTAATGCAACTCTATAAGCTAGTGTGCCAATTCTCTCGGTGATAGTAAATGGTCCAACAAATCTTGGAGCAAGCTTCCCTCTACGACCAAATCGAATAACATTCTTCAAAGGTGATACTTTCAGAAATACCTCATCCCCAACCTGGAATTCCAAATCTCTTATACGCCTATCTGCATAGCTCTTCTGCCTATCCTGTGCGGTCTTCATCTTCCTTCTGATCTCATTAACCTTCTCGGATGCTTCCATAATCATATCTGGGCCAAGAACCAATCGATCACCAGGCTCAATCCAACAAGCTGGCGATTTGCATGGCCGTCCATATAAAGCTTCGAACGGTGCCATATCGATACTTGCCTGATTATAAAGGTGGTTGAATTCCAATTCAAATTTCTTGTTCAAATTGAAATTTTGTCATACCTGATAACTGTTATTATAAGTGAATTCAACCAAATGGAGATGGTCTTCCCAAGATCAACCGAAATCAATTATGCAAGCTCGGAGCAAGTCCTCCAAAATCTGATTCACCCTTTCAGTTTGGCCATCCGTTTGAGGATGATAAGCTGTGCTCAGATTCAGTTTAGTGCCTAAGATGTCCTGAAATGCCTTCCAGAATTTACTAGTGAATAAAGGGTCTCTATCGCACACAATACTAGATGGAACTCCATGAAGTCTAACAATCTCTCTCATATATATCTCGGCCAAACTCAAAGCAGTACGAGTGGTCTTAACAGGAATAAAGTGAGCAGATTTTGTCAACCTATCAATGATCACCCATATACTCTCGTTACTTTTTCTGGTCCTTGGTAATCCATCGATGAAGTCCATAGAAATCTGATCCCATTTCCAACAAGGAATCTCTAGGGGTTGAAGTAAACCGGCAGTCTTCTGGTGATCGGCCTTGACTTGTTGGCAAGTGGTGCATCTATTGACATATATAGAAATATCTCTCTTCATCCCACTCCACCAATATAAACGCTTCATATTACGATACATCTTAGTGACACCAGGGTGAAATGAAAGTGATGACTGATGATTCTCTCTAAGTACTTCTTGTTTCAATCCATCGACATTAGGAACACAAATACGGTTGTCGATCCTTAGAACTCCATTACTATCAATCTGTGCTCCTATTTTACCGTCAACATTTCCGACTCTACCAAGAACTAACTCCTTCATACGATAGAGCAAAGTGTCCTCATATTGTTTAGCTTTTATGCGATCCATAAGAGATGGAGAAATGACCAGCTGAAATAACATGCCTTCAACAATATTACAGCAAGACAATGCTTTGCTACGACTCAATGCATCGGCTACAACATTTGCTTTCCCAGGAGTATAAGTGATGTCGAGATCATATGCAGCTAAAAATTCGAGTCATCGGACTTGCCTCTGGTTCAAATCCTTCTGAGAAAAGATATATCTCAAGGACTTATGATCAGTGAATAATTCGAATTTTGTTCCTAAAAGATGATGCCTCCATAGTTTCAGAGCAAATACAACGGCAAGAAGCTCTAGGTCATGTGTGGCATAGTTTAATTCATGGGTCTTCAACTGACGGCCCGCATAGGCAATAACCTTTCCATTTTGCATAAGAACAGCGCCTAAACTTTCTTGGCAAGCATCTGTATAGACAGTTAATCCTTCACTTCCATCGATTACCGCAAGAACAGGGGCTGAAGTTAACTTACGCTTCAACTCATTAAAAGCTGATTCGCACTTCTCACTCCAAATAAACTTAACATCCTTCCGAGTTAAAGCAGTAAGTGGGGCCGAAATCCGGGCAAAGTGCTCAATAAATCTGCGATAATAACCGGCTAAACCCAAGAAACTACGAATATCTGTAGGGGTTTTAGGAGTCTCCCAATCCTGTAGATTAATTGATTCAAATTAGAAAAAGAGAAGATTTGTTGGAACTAAAACAACGAATAAGATAGAACTTACATTGATTATGGCAATCTTAGCTGGATCAACCGAAATCCCATTTTCAGAAACAATATGGCCAAGGAATCTTACTTCGTCTCGCCAGAAATGGCATTTAGAGAACTTGGCTTTAAGCTGATGGTTTCGGAGAGTTTCTAGAACATAACGGAGATGTGTTTCATGCTCCTTCTCGTCTTTGGAGAAGACGGGAATATCATCAATGAATACAAGAACAAACTTGTTAAGTACATCCCGAAAGACTCGATTCATCAAGTCGACGAAATAAGCAGGTGCATTGGTCAAACCGAATGGCATAACCAACCATTCATAGAATCCATTCTCGGTACGGAAAGCTGTCTTATGGATACTATCTTCAGCAACCCTGAGTTGGTGGAACCCAGTGGCTAGATCAAGTTGTGAGAAAATTTTAGCTCCATGGAGTTGATCGAATAAATCATTGATGCGAGGCATCGGATAACGATTCTTGAGAGTGCGTTTGTTCAGTTCTCGGTAATCAACACACATGCGAAGAGATCCATCTGATTTGGTGACAAATACAATTGCGGCGCCCCATTCAGAACAACTTCTCCTAATCAAGCCCTTAGCAAATAGATCATCAATTTGAGTTTTTAGTTCAGCTTTTTCTTTAGGAGCCATCCTTCGGTGTGGGAGAACTACAGGAGTAGCTCCAGGGATCAGATCAATACAGAAATCGATTTCCCGTTTAGGCGGTAGAGAGTTGACCTCTCCAAATACATCGGGAAATTTCTGAACAATAGGGGTAGTATTAAGATCATCCGGATGAACATCAAGAGAAAATATTAAGCTTCCGGCATATTTTTGAGGTGATTTGCATTCAATGACAAGTGGCTGACCCTTGTCGCTTACCAAAGAAACTGAACGAGTTTTGCAGGAAATAACAGCATCGAATTTGCTTAACCAATCAGCTCCTAAAAGAAAGTCGAATGCTTGGAATCCAAGTACATAGAAATCCCAAGTGAATCGAGAAAAATCATACATAAGTGCAACTCCCTTGCAAACGCTTCGGAGGTCCGATAGGATTTGAGACACATAAGGAGGTAGTAGCAAGAGTAGGTTATAATTTGAGTTTATTACAAAGGTCAAATGATATAAAGCTATGTGAAGCACCAGTATCGAATAATACCCTAACAAGTGTAGCATGTAAATGAAAAATACTTCGTAAGGTACCTTGGTCATCCTGGGTGGGTGGTGCAGGGGGTGCAGGTGTGGTGATAGCAAATACTCCAGATGGTGTGCCACGCTTATACAGTGGGTAGTCTTTCTTGAAATGACCCGGCTGGAGGCAGACATAGCATAAATCTTTCCTAGTCGTAGAAGGTGGTGGAACAGTAGCTCCAGTAGATGGACAACTATTAGAATAATGGCCCTTCTTATCGCATTTGAAGAAAGTGATATTAGCAAGGTCGATTGGGCTTTTTTGAGCATATCCCAATCCAGTAGTCTTCTGCCAAGTTTTCTTTTGTTGATCAAAGTTCATCTTCCTTTTCCCGGGCTGGCTAGAAGAGGGCTGAGTAGGAGTGGCCTTGGCAGTAGGTCCCTTAGGCTTCGCCTCATATCTAAGAGCATAATCAACAAGCTCTGTGAAGGTGCAGTGAGTGTGGCCAGTAAGCAAGTCATAATATTCTGGTCTAGCTCCCAAAATGAATTTCTCGTTCTTCAGAAGCGGTGTATCGATCAAGCCAGGTTTGAATTTTGAGAGTTCGTTGAATTTCCTCTCATAATCAGAAAAAGTCATACTGCCTTGCTTAAGATCCATGAAAGCTCAATAAAGTTGGGTTTTCCCAGCAGCTGGCATCCATTGTGCCGAGAAAGTATCCCTAATGAAAAATAGACTAGATAAATAACATTCCTAAGATTGAAAGAAGAATTTATGCTGCGAAATCCAAACGAATTTATACCTAAACTGGGCCCAAGTGATGGTGTTTTCCTCGATACGTGAAGTAACAGATTCCCACCAATCCTGTGCGGCATCTTGAAGTTGCCAAGCAGCAAGCTGACACTTCTGAGCATCAGTGATCTCCAGACCCGAAAATATCTTCTCTAAGCCATTAAGCCATTGCTGAGCCTTGATAATGTTCTCGGATCCAGAAAACTTAACACCTCCAAGTTGTGTATACTCCTTACTAAGAGTGGTGAATTTGATAGGAGCCGGAGTGGCAGGTGCAGCCTGAGCAGGACCATTGCCTCTTCCACCCCTATTGTTTCTTCTGGCACTCATCCTGAAATACCAAAAGAAATTTAGAACCAAGGATAAAATCATAGAACTCAAAGGAAAATTCAATCGACGAATCAAAGAAGTTCGAATAGAAAGGATTTGGATATTGAATCGATTCTCCTCATTCTAGGGTATTGCTACCCTATCTCTAATGAGTTTCATAATCCCGAACTAAGGTTTGTAGGGAAACCGAAGCTCTGATACCAACTGTAACAACCCGTATATTTGGACCATTTAAATTGACAACAACCCGTACATGTCAACTTAAATAATACAAAACACGAATCATTATGGGATTATGAATACATATATGTAAATGAGAATCAATACAACATTACAGACACAGAATAGTCACAGAATAATGTAGCGGAAAAGTACATCATCATAATAGTAGTTCATGAAGCTACTACAGGAATACAACAATGTCTCAACATAAAGTGACAAAGAGAAATACAAGATGTTCAATACATAAGTTCATCAAATACTAGGAAGGAAATAACTGATAAAGATAAATGCTAAGTCTTCAGCATCTTCAACCAACCTTGATCAACAACTGGATAGCTTCAGACTGACCCGAGCATATACAAAAGAAACACTCGAGTTAGGACTCAAAATCTTATACAGGATAATCAGGTGCAAATAATAAAGTTCATAACTCAAAGATGAATGTGATACACATCTTTAAGGATCCGCTAAACTATCTATATATACAATAGAATACGCTAAATATATAATGTCTAATCAGTAAAGTATGATATCAAAATAGTGTTAAGGCGTTACCATAATCCCTTTAACACATTTTATTCCCAAGAGCATATACAAGACCGTAGTTTCCCCAAAACCTGAAGTCACCAGAGGGCAATCCATATACTAAAGGTACAAAACAAAACGTAGTGGTCGCGAATAGGATAATCAGTATGACAAGGTACATGAGGCGATACCAACTAGGATACTAGTAGTTGCCTGATCCGGACTGATTTTGGGCATAGCAGCTACTAGCCCAACACCGCGAGTCAACACTCCCAAATCAAGGGGTGCACCCAAATCGAATCACATAAGTAATAGATAAGGTATCGAAGAAGTGTGTCCGCTAGAGATGGCGATCCTCAATGGCCCAGCGCGGCTCCTGTTTTAGTCATGTCAGGGGTCATCCAAAATCGTTCTCTTTCTTCAGTCAACGCGTTCACCAAAACCATCCACTTCGATCTGGATCAACACTCCACGTATATTAGTTATTAAAGTGGTTTCGGTATCGACAGAGAGTATGTCCATATCCGATCCCGGTCTCTTTAATAACTACGCATTAATTACCCGATGGTCATTTAATATTAAAGTTTAAACAAATCAAAGTCCAAAAGTCAAGTTGCAAGTTTGACTTTCAAAATTTGACACTTCACAATTTATTTCGAACATCTAAAAATCATATTTCCAAATGGAGTTTTAGTCCAAGCCCTTGAGTTAACAATACTTAAGTATTCAAGTTTAATTTAGCGAGATCCAAATTCCACTTACTAATTTAATTCATAAACCATAGATTCAATTAACTGGTCAATTTGGTTCAAATCATTAAATCAACTTTTATTCATTTTAATTCATATTCCCATTCATCGTTACATTAAATTTAATCAGAACTTTGATTTAATCAATTTCATCAGCTAAATCAAATCCTTAAACTTTAGTTGGTTTTGCATTCCCTTTAAGTCACTTTGTTACTAAATCCCAAATTAAATTTTATAACAAATTCCAAATTTATTAAATTTTTCCGAATTAGATCTAATCTCAAATCTAATAACTTTAGATTATTAGATTCTAAAACTTACTTGTTCAAATCTCATTTCAATTAAATGTGTCAATCCGTTTTATCTAATTAATAGATTTATTAATCCGTTTCAATTAAATCCATTAATTTATTTCAATTAGATCCACTTATTTATTTCCATTAATTTATTACAATTAAATCCGCTAATTTATTACAATTAAGTCCATTAATTTATTACCATTAAATCCATCAATTTATTACAATTAAATCCATTGATTTATTACAATTAAATCCATTGATTTATTACAATTAAATCCATTGATTTATTACAATTAAATCCATTGATTTATAACAATTAAATCCATTGATTTATTACAATTAAATCCATTGATTTATTACAATTAAATCCATTAATTTATTACAATTAAGTCCATTGATTTATTACTATTAAATCCATTGATTTATTACAATTAAATCCATTGATTTATTACAATTAAATCCATTAATTTATTACAATTAAGTCCATTCATTTATTACAATTAAATCCTATTAATTTCGTTACTTAATTTCCAACAAATTTTTAAGTTCATTTCTTAATTTCAAATAGATTTCAATTCCAGAATGATTTTTGTTGACCAATCGGGTTTCTTATTTTTAATTATCTTTCCTAGGCCAAAGTTGTTCAATTTGGGTATTTATCATTTCAACCCAATATCATTAAATAAAACAAAGCATAGCAAAGGGAACTTGTAGTGTGATAACTAGGATAGTGTCAAAGTAAATAAACAATCAAATAGCAACCATACATAACAATTCAACCGTTTATTTAAATAATCCCGAAATAATCGTATTTAATTTACATTTTTTATTTATGTAAATTAATAAAATTATTCCTAGAATCCACACTATCATTTCATGTAGATTAAAGATTATTACATTATGGGTTTTCACTTGGCGTTTATTATCAAATTATTACATCAATCATACATTCAATGGTTCAAAGTGTAGTTAACACTATTTCTACGTGTCGATTTATTTAACATTTAAAGGGACAAGTTCAACATATATAATCTATTTTAAATTTTAGACTATCCTATATCAATTTCAATTTCATATTAATCATCACTTATATTAACGACCAATTTCAACATCACATAACAATTTAGTGTCACAACTATTTTCCATATCTAACTTCAAATCACAATTTAACATCAACCATTTTAACATTCAAATTAATATCAATAACATCTATCACTTGATTATCATAGCATAATAGATTGAGTCGTGAATGAAATATTCACCTTGCGTGGTTAAAGAAGATGACGGCGAAGCACGAAAATGAATAGACTAGATAAACGACACAAGCACGAATCCGAACACGAACAAAGCAAAGAAACTAGATAGATCTGACAAGCTGAATGGAAGCCTAAGTCTCCGAAGCA
The DNA here is from genome assembly GCA_030737815.1 of Allium fistulosum. Classification (NCBI taxonomy): domain Eukaryota; kingdom Viridiplantae; phylum Streptophyta; class Magnoliopsida; order Asparagales; family Amaryllidaceae; genus Allium; species Allium fistulosum. Next base: position 305,546,559 of record CM060902.1, read on the forward strand.
GTAGCTGGAACAAAACATAGTAAAACACTGTATATGAGTACCCAGAAATTCAAAGTTATATACTGCTATAAAATATACAGTCTCATATATATATATATATATATATTTATATATAAAACGGAAGTGCAATGAAAATTCGACTGCGGCCAAGGCGAGGCACAACCGTGACGGTGGAGCAGGGAACAACGTGGTGGTCGGGGTGTAAAGCGGGCTGGTCGCTGGCGGTTACGGGCTGGGGTTCGGCTGGGGTCGCTGGCGGGTATGGGCTGGGGACTGGGTGCTGCATGGGGCAGTGGGCACGGACGGGTGGCGGCTGGGCGCGGCGGGGATGGGCTGGGCGCGACGGGGATGGGCTGGGGCGGTGGGGTTCGAGTGGGTCTGGTGGCGGTTGGGTCTGGTGGAGGGAACTGGGCAGGTGGGCGGAGGCCTGGGCTGGGCGTGGCGAAGGGGACTGGGGACTGGGCAGGGACGGAGGGGATTGGGGACGGTGGCTCGGCTGGCAGAAGGGAGTTGGGCAGGCGGATGGAGGGGACTAGGGACGGGTGGCTCGGCTGGCAGAGGGGAGTTGGGCAGGCGGGTGGAGGCTGGTAGCTGGTAGGAGGATTTTAGTTTCTATAGGGAAGTTTTTTTTAAAAAGTAATAATATGTATAACAGAGAATGAAGGAGAAGGTGAGGAGCAGAGAGCAAGGTGAATACCACCCAGTAGATTTGAGTTTGCAAACGAATGAATAGAAGGAACAAGCTAGTTTATATAAAATGGTATTGGGATTTCAAAAGCCAAAATTTATTGTCACGGTAACCAAAAGACTGTTGGGTTTTCAAGGCAATTGAATAGTCAAAGGACCCCTAGAATTCTGAACTGAGTAGGTAATTGGGTATCGGTTTGGACTGCGTAACGGACCAGTTCGTACTCTGTTAAACAATTGTAACTTGCACCGCCGAACTCCGATTGACACAAATAAATATACCATTTTGATCAACGCGACGAGGCGAACACAACGGTATACAGATATCAGTGGTACGATTAAATTATAAAATTCGAAAATTTTCTATTGTGGAAAATGCAGCAAAAACGCCGAAGAATAAGATCGACGGAGCTGAAGATGTCCGAAATTTGAAAAACGAAAAATGACGTCTTGATCAGAAGATGGTTTAGAATTTTTCTATGTAAAAATATTCCGGTTCAGAAGATAAAAATTTTTGCATTTAAAATGAACTGGTGTGAAATAAACACGAACGAAATTTACTGCGGTATTTTCCGACGAAACTTTTCCCATATCTATAACCATCTAGGCGCAATTTATAAACAAAGTTTGGACGCTAATTGAAATCGTATGAAAGTTTTATATTAAAATAATGGATTCAAAATTTTAAAATTGGGTCGAAATTTCAAGGTCGTTACAATATGTTTGGGATATATGTTATATAGTATATAGGAAACTGTGTACGAATATATATATATATAATGTAAATTTTATACTTAGCCTATACTTCTGTTTACATGTACATATATCTCAGCCAGATCATATATATTATAGTATGTTTAACATAATATATAAATAATTATATGTATGTATTTTTGCGTGTTGCAGTGTGTATATTAGCATATAGCAGTGAGGTATTTTATTATATTATGTAGGTAAGTATATATAAATGTATATATTATGTTTAGTTCACATATTTTATATATACAGAGGATAATTTATATAAGTCTTTTAGCTTATGTTGATAGTCTCCACTTATTTTGAAAGGTTTTGTTGTTTATATTTGATTATATAATAATAAAGATTGATTTTAAAATGATATGAGTATAAGTTACATACTTTGACAATTATATAGCTATATGATCTGGTTATATATATTAGTATATTAGTTTGTGTATTTATACTTGAGTTTAGTTTGAATATATTTATTGAGTCTGCATGTTGATTTCTGAATAGAGTGTGTGTGTGTGTGTGTGTGTGTATAGTTTTAAAGGCAATAGTCTGCAGTTTCATAATGTCAGTTCACATATCAGTTTAAAAAAAATATGGAAGTATTATGTTATCTGTTTGAACTTTCCAAAGATAAGATAAAGGATTATTTTTATGTTATGGTTATACTTTAAATATTGGGAAAGTATATGTTTTAGTTTTACATATGATATATGTATAGGTCATTCTATATATGTAAATTAAATTGAATAAAATTGAATAAAATTGACACGTATAGGATTTTATTTTAATATAAGTTCCATTAAATATTGAATCTATATAGTTATGTGTTATTTTAAAATTATAAGTTGTATATGATTTGTATATAGTGTATATAGTTATATATATGTTCATTTATACCATTTATCTTCATCAATCCGGTTTTGATTTGTTCTCGTTAAATTCCTGCTATCAGCTTTGTTCATCAAATTCGTACCAATCTAGCTTTGCTTTAGAATTCGTGTTTGGATTCGTAACCTATCTCATTCTCGTTCATCTCTAGCCTCGAAAGGTGAGTAATCACTCACGATTTAACGTTCTTATATTTATTAAATTTGATTTCAATTGAAACGACAATTGAAATATGCTGCTGTAGTTATGTAAATGGTTATATATGCTATTATCTGGAACTGTTCACCTGTGGGATTGTAACGACCCAGAATTTCTGTCATTTGAAATTCAGATATTTAATTGATTTTAAATATTTATAAGTAAGATTTGTAAGTCGAATAAATTTAATTTCGAATATCTAGATTTAATTAGATAATTAAATCGATAATTTAATATTTGAAATTTCAGAAATAATTGGAAATTGGGTTTAATGTGTATAAAAAAATGATTTATAAAGTTATATCAAATCATATTGGAGTTATAATGATGTTAGTAAACTTTTAAAATTGAATTAAAAGTTAATTTGTGAAAATTGATTATTTTAATATTTAATTGACGAGTAAAAATGACCATTTTTCAAACAGTCTCGAATTTCGACGAAACTAGTTTCATTGGATCTGTAATGTGAGATTATTGTATGATTTCAAATTTCGTGTCAATCGGATTTACGGTTTGTCCGGGGTAAGCTGAAACGCATCGAAATCGTTTTAATCGATTTAATTTCAAATTAATCGTTTAATTCCGTAACACACGCATATGACCGAATTAGCTCCTGAAACATGTTCCATTGTGTTCGAAATGCGGGTAAAACCTTAGAAACGTCAGCCGGCACGTTTGATTTCGAGTTCGGAAATTTTGGAGATGAATAGTGTTTTGCAATTTTCTATATAAGGACTTGCTTTCTTCATTTTGCAAACAAACCTAGCTAGGGTTTCATAGCCGCCAGTTTATTATCAATGGCCGAAATCTGGTCTTCATCTTCTTCATTTTTCTTCAAATTCGTTAGCAATCACGAGAAATCTCCAACTAGAAAAATGTTAAGCTCAACGAGATCCATCGATCCAACGGCTATGATCGTCTAAAACGAAGTGAATCAACGACAATTGGAGCTGGAACACGCGCCATTCGTTCATGTTTTTCGAAGGAGATGCACGACCGAGCTTTACGTGGTTGAGGCCGGAGGTAGAGGCGGGCATGAGCTTTCGAATGGCGGAGCCTGATCGTCGTCAAAACGTGAGTAGGGGTCGCGAAAAATTCAAGACAAGTGGCGGCTGGGATGGGTTTCACGTTCGAATTGGAACGAAGGGAAGAAGAACATCTCGATCGGCCCTGATCTGCTTTGTTGAAACGTGCAGCCAGATCTGAATCTAGGTTTAAAAATAATAAATAAAATTGTAAATTTATATATATAAATTCGTACAATATTTGATAAATCATATCTTTTTGATACGAGGTCGGAATTTGACGAAACGAATTGCGTCGGGTTCGTTTTGTCGAGCACTACGCAATGGAGCTGGTTTGGAGTCGATTGGAGCCAGTGATAATTTTGAGTAAAATTAAACGCTTGTTTAATTTTATTTAAAATAAAATACCGCAACCGTTATTGAAAGCAAGGTGAAAACTCCTCACTCAATCGAATAATTGTTTCGATTTAAATTTTAAATAGTTGAATTTAAAATTGCTTGATTGTGTGATTGAATGACGATTGTTATCTATTGTGCTGAATAGACCCTATATGCCGCATATTAAGCGGAGGTTATTTATTAAAAACATATACCGCGATAATTCCACCGTGAAATGGAATTGGTATTATATATGTATTTGGAGTTGATTTCCCGCATTATATAGCGGATGAGACCCTATTGCACCGCATAATAGCGGATAATATTTTATAAATCCCATATACCGCGATATTCCACCTCGAAGTGGAATTGGTATTGTGCTAACATCTGTGGATGCAAGGAAACAGGTTGGAGGGATCCAACTGGATTCCTCAAACATTTGAATTTATTTCAATGTTGTGTGTTGATTTTTATAATCTCCGTGTGATTATATTTGTGAATTGGAATTGTTGAAGGCTATAATTTAGCCGGATATATTTTTGGTATCATTGGATACCGGAAATAAATAAAAATTGGATTTTCGAAATTCAAGTTGAAAATTTATCGAAAAATTTATTTTGAGAATTGGATAAATTTAAAAAGAGTTTTAAAAAGATAAAAGTCTTATTTTTGAACAATATTGAATTAAATTTCAAATTTCGGGAAAAAGAGCTTAATCAATGGATTTCGAAAATATTATTTATAAGTTGAAGAATTTATTTAAAATTTGGATTTTTAAATAGATTTGAAGAAATAAAGAAATTTATTTTAAAAAAGGAAATAATTTGGAAATTCGTTGAAAATTTGATTTGGTGTTTTGAAATAAATTTGAAAATCTATTTGAAATTAATTGATTATTAATTTACCATAACTGGTAAAATTGATTTATAGAAATTTATCAGATTTAAATTAATCAGATGATTAAATTGATCCTATCTATGGATGTTTGGATTATATTGGATGTTGAATTGTTTGACATCTCTGATATGTGATGCTTTGTGATATATCCTGATTTGTGTTGTGATCTGTGATTTGTTTATCTATGATATATATATATATATATATATATATATATCTGTGATCTGTGAATGAAAGATAAGCGTTATAGTTTATACCGCATATAAAATATATTTTTATATTTGTTCTGTGATGGTTGAATGTTGTTGCACTATTGTGTTAAACCCTTGGACTACACAATACACACACAAATGTGGATTTCACGTGGAAATCGGTTAAGTCACAGATTTTTATCAATTTTGAAAATTGAATTCTTGAATCCAAAATAGTTTTGGAATTCGAATTGAAAGCTTTTGAAAATGAGTTTCAGAAATAAGAGTTATTTTAAATAACTCAATAAAAATTGGAATTTAAATCATTTGATTTAAAATTTGATTTCAATATTTTGAAATTGAATTCAATGAATTGGGAATTTTCGTTTAAAAGATTGTACAAGTTATAAAAGGTGTTTATATGGGTTTTTAATCATTTAAAATATGGTTTGGAAATTTAAATTTAAATTCAAGTTTTATACTTGAATGGCTTTAACCTGTGTAATTGTAACCAGTTTTTCCCGAAACAAAAACTATCTGTTTTCAAATAATAATAGCTTTCATAAAGTGAAAAGATTTCCAGTTTGTATCGAAACATTTCAAGTTGAAATAAAATTGTAAATAGTTTGAGGAAAACTATAAATTAACCTTTGTGAAGATGATTAAGCTTTATTTTGAAATCAAAGAAGATTTTAAAAGGTGTATCTTTTATATTATAAAAGACTTGAATTGTGAATAGTTTTGAAAGCTATAAATTAAATCTTAATTTAAAGATTTAATGGGTTAATCCAATTGAAATGGAAATTGATTTGGAAATCTATGAATGAATCTTTGTGAAACTGGGTAAACTTTGTGAAGTAAATCTTTTTGTTTAAAGATTTAAAATGGTAATTTGTTTAAACCATTTAAAGGAAAGGATTTGGGTAATAAGTTGTGACTTAATTGAAATCCCTATATCCATATGTTTTAAATATTGTGCTCACTATTCGGGTTAGCCGGGAAAAGAGCTTTGTGTCATATAACCCATTCCGAATTAGTGATACGACATGTATGAATTGCAATTGAAGACCGGTGTGAAGACTGGGTATTTTCAAAAATGAAAGGACAACCTGCCGAATGTCTCTGCACCGAGTTGCTCCGGTATAGAGATTTATATCACTCTTCTTGTGATGGGAAGTCCGGACGTGATTAGTGAATATCCGGATTGCAAGGGCTTCTTTGGAAGTGCCTTCGGTTCTGTTCGAACCCGGAACAGACTTGTATGGATGTGTATCTGACGTTACACTTTGAGATGTAAAGCTGGTTTCTATCAAATACATTTCTATTGGTGGCGGAGAATTTATTCTCTTAGCTTAACACCCTTCTCTGAGACGTACGAGCTCATAGGTTATGTAGTTGATGGTTACTAGTGATACATTCCCAATTTGGTAATGTGACATACGAAGTGATGTTGATCATTTGTTGATCAAAGCATGGCTTTGTGAAAAAGCGTAGCATTGTGGACGAGACTTCGTCGAGCCTCACAACCCAGTAATGGTCGAAACAGGAATGTTGCGGCAAGGTTTTTAGGGGTCGCGCCCCTAGGGTATGTCATTTCCTTCTGGATAAAAGGCGATATCATGGTATGGAGCCCAGATATTTTACCTATGTTGATGCTGCAAATTTATTATACTTTGTGATTGTTGCTTTATGGTTGAGGATCCTCGGATAAAGGTCGGTAACGACCAGGGGATGGCATAGCTTGTGTGTTAGCTACCTAGTTAAAGCTGTACAGCGTGAGGTAGCGTCGGCCTTGTGTTTGCAGAGATCCGGTTAGGTTCTCGGGGCGTCTTTCTAGAGGCGTTTCCATTTCGGTGTAAGGAAGTTCCTTTGCATGACCATCTGTTGGAAATCCAAAGAAACAATATGAATCTTGTACGGTTTTATTTGTATAACCTGCTATGGAATGTGGCGGTAACCTGCTATTGAACATAGTAGCTATAGTAGGCATAAGTGCGGAATGCCTATGCTGGCTAAGATTAATATTATACTTCTGAAATGTTTTCCACACTAGACATTAATAATAATATCGAATGATTTTGCGTAGTAAGCATTTTTGACTATCATAAGGAGAAATCTCCTCCAATTCTGCGTTTGCATTGTGTGTGTGGCGGGAAGCCTTATGGTAGTCTCATTTTCCAAAAGCATTGCGGATGTCTTTTACTTCCTTTGTTGTTGTTTTAAAGATAATAACTGTTTTTAGTTCTCACACCAATCCCATGACTGACCTGGAGTTTATTGTTCCTTTCCTAAACTCTGGGTGCCCACTAATTTCCACACGGGCAGTCTAGAGTCAGGTTATCAGGTCATTCTGGATTCAGGAGATGCTGTGGAGCTCAAGTGGCGAGCTGGATGGCGAAACATATCACTTGTATATGATATTATTTTATTCCGCTGTGTATTCTGTATGAGGACAAGTTTGTATAACTGTCCATTGATGTATTTTGTGTATATTGACTCTGATGATGTAATGTACAAACTGATATAGTTCTTTGATTTAAAGATTATTCATTGATCTATTATATGTTGTTCCGCTGCGAATGTGAGATTCTGATATTGTTTCTGTTTCTGTTTTTCTATTCTTTCTTTTCTTCTGTCTTCTTCTACCTCTTCTTTTAACCCTAATGATTCGATTTTCCGGCATTCAATTTGCACGGCATTTGATACAGTGGACGTATTAATGTCGACTTTCGAACGTCAAAAAGTCGTATCATTATTAAAGTGGTATCAGAGCATATGGTTAAGCGATAACCTTGGCTCTGTTGGGTGTTACTCATTAGAGATAGAGTCAGTAGTACTCTAGAATGAGTGTGAGTGTAATGATAGATACAAGCGCGTATTTGTTAGTGAATATAAAAATGTTTTATATTGTGTTTGCTTATCCGTTGAGTTGTTTATGAATTCTGGTCGGTGTGTGGGATGCCATATTATCGATAGGGATTTCTAAACACTTAAATGAGGCAAGTCGACATAGTATCATTTTAAATTGGGTAAATGGAATAATTTTACCTTGGTATTATTTTACATATAAAGGAAATAATTTTTCAGAAATTATTAAAGTGTATATAAATTGATTGTTTGGTTGTTGAAAATGTAAGAATATATATGAGTTCATAAAAGTTGTTTGAATAATCTAAATAAAAACAACAATTATGAAAGAATAAATTATATAAGAGCAACAATTGTATAAGTATAGAATTATAATTAAAGTGATTTACAATTGTGAAATAATCTTGTATAAGTAAAGTAAAATAGTAAAATTATATGAGAAAGGATTTATAAATGTGATTTATAAATAAAAGGAAATTTTTGAAAGAATTTAAAGCACTGAGTTCACTACTGTTACAGGGAAATAATAAGGGTGATGACTGCAGCATCATCAGTATCATTTTCGAGTTTCTGTGTCATGGATTTGCTGCCATAGTAAATTGAAAATTGAAGTTTTGTTGTGATAAATAGATTTGAAATTAAAATCCAAGTTGTAATTGATGAATATAAGTGAAACGAGTTTAGAACTTATAATATGAGATAATAAAGTTTAACTTTAGTAAAGTTGAAATAAATTTGGGTTAGCATAATAAAATATGTGATTTGAAATTTAACTAAAGGAAAGTTAAATAAATTGAATTGGATTTGATAGGTGACTATTTAATATGATTTGGAAGTTTAAACATATAAGTTGTATAACTTATAGAATGGGTAAAGGTAAGTGAAACCAATTATTAAAGTGGTTAAACAATTTTGTTAAGCAAAATGAGATATGAATTTGAATAAGTGATGAAATTTGACTTTGGTGAAAGTTAAATAGAATTTACTTTAGAATTGGAATCTGAATTGGATTTATAAGTGGAAATTTAAGTTAAAGAAATGATGTTTAATTGGAATATAACTTAAGTGATGTTGAATGAAGTTGATTTTGATATCAAAGTAAATTAATAAGGTGAAAAAATTTGGTTGTGTTGAATTTACATTGGTTGTTATATGATTGTTGGTTGATTGTATATAGTATAATTCATTAAGTATTAATGAAATTGAATTGATAAAAATTGAAAGCTATGTGATGGAATTTAAATTGAAAGCGAATCAACTTGAATTTAAATTAGTGAATGTAAACTAATTGAAAATGAATAATTGAATGTCGTTGTATATAAAGTGGTTGTAAACAATTACAAGTAATGTCGAAATTATATAAGTTGATTATAAACCTTGTTTAGTATGCATTTCTTTGAATATGCATGTGTTGTAGTTGTTTAAAAGAGTAAATTGTTAATAACTTTATATATATGTCACTTACGTGTTTAAATTGAGTAAGTACAGGTGCCGTGGCTGCCGTTTGGTTGGTTGGGTCGCGCTAAAATGCTAAATTAATAATTGCTTTGCTTAAAAATGCTAAAAAGGTACGCCTACGTAATAAAAATAGGAAATATGAACTGTTTTTCTGCTTTTCCGACCGTGTGGGTCGATGTATATATATTTATGTCTATTGTGATCCTACTATGATTGAACCGCGCAAAAGAGGCTATGGCGATTTTTTCTGAAAATTTAAGGCGTTAGAAAATTTTCGGGAAAAATTGGAAACTTTTTGTTAATGAAAAGTTGATTTCTAAATTGTAATGAAAGCGTAGGAATTGAACTAGAAAATGGAAGCCATTGTTTTGGTTGAAGTTAAAAGATTTTGGAAAAGGTGAATATAAAATTTTCACTAGGTGGATTTTTGAAAAGTTAATGAATTGGGGCATTTTTCTTACTTTGCAATTTCGAGGACGAAATTCTTTTAAGGGGGGAAAATTGTAACGACCCGGAATTTCTGTCATTTGAAATTCAGATATTTAATTGATTTTAACTATTTATAAGTAAGATTTGTAAGTCGAATAAATTTAATTTCGAATATCTAGATTTAATTAGATAATTAAATCGATAATTTAATATTTGAAATTCCAGAAATAATTGGAAATTGGGTTTATTGTGTATAAAAAATGATTTATAAAGTTATATTAAATCATATTGGAGTTATAATGATGTTAGTAAACTTTTAAAATTGAATTAAAAGTTAATTTGTGAAAAGTGATTATTTTAATATTTAATTGACGAGTAAAAATGACCATTTTTCAAACAGTCTCGGATTTCGACGAAACAAGTTTCATCGGATCCGTAATGTGAGATTATTGTATGATTTCAAATTTTGTGTCAATCGGATTTACGGTTTGTCCGGGGTAAGCTAAAACGCATCGAAATCATTTTAATCGATTTAATTTTAAATTGATCGTTTAATTCTATAACTTGCGCATATGACCGAATTAGCTCCCGAAACACGTTCCATTGTGTTCGGAATGCGGGTAAAACCTTAGAAACGTCAGCCGGCACGTTTGATTTCAAGTTCGAAAATTTTGGAGATGAATAGTGTTTTGCAATTTTCTATATAAGGACTTGCTTTCTTTATTTTGCAAACAAACCTAGCTAGGGTTTCATAGCCGCCAGTTTATTATCAATGGCCGAAATTTGGTCTTCATCTTCTTCATTTTTCTTCAAATTCGTTAGCAATCACGAGAAATCTCAAACTAGAAAAATGTTAAGCTCAACGAGATCCATCGATCCAACGGCTATGATCGTCAAAAACGAAGTGAATCAACGGCAATTGGAGCTGGAACACGCGCCATTCGTTCACGTTTTTCGAAGGAGATGCATGACTGAGCTGTACATGGTTGAGGCCAGAGGTAGAGGCGGGCATGAGCTTTCGAATGGCGGAGCCTGATCGTCGTCAAAACGTGAGTAGGGGTCGCGAAAAATTCAAGACAAGTGGCGGCTGGGATGGGTTTCACGTTCTAATTAGAACGAAGGGAAGAAGAACATCTCGATCGGCCCTGATCTGCTTTGTTGAAACGTGCGGCCAAATCTGAATCTAGGTTTAAAAATAATAAATAAAATTGTAAATTTATATATATAAATTCGTACAATGTTTGAAAAATCATATCTTTTTGATACGAGGTCGGAATTTGACGAAACAAATTGCGTCGGGTTCATTTTGTCGAGCACTACGCAATGGAGCTGGTTTGGAGTCGATTAGAGCCAGTGATAATTTTGAGTAAAATTAAACGCTTGTTTAATTTTATTTAAAATAAAATACTGCAACCGTTATTGAAAGCAAGGTGAGAACTCCTCACTCAATCGAATAATTGTTTCGATTTAAATTTTAAATAGTTGAATTTAAAATTGCTTGATTGTGTGATTGAATGATGATTGTTATCTATTGTGCTGAATAGACCCTATACGCCGCATATTAAGCGGAAGTTATTTATTAAAAACATATACCGCGATAATTCCACCATGAAGTGGAATTGGTATTATATATGTATTTGGAGTTGATTTCCCGCATTATATAGCGGATGAGACCCTATTGCGCCGCATAATAGCGGATAATATTTTATAAATCCCATATACCGCGATATTCCACCTCGAAGTGGAATTGGTATTGTGCTAACATCTGTGGATGCAGGGAAACAGGTTGGAGGGATCCAACTGGATTCCTCAAACATTTGAATTTATTTCAATGTTGTGTGTTGATTTTTATAATCTCCGTGTGATTATATTTGTGAATTGGAATTGTTGAAGGCTATAATTTAGCCGGATATATTTTTGGTATCATTGGATACCAGAAATAAATAAAAATTGGATTTTCGAAATTCAAGTTGAAAATTTATCGAAAAAAATATTTTGAGAATTGGATAAATTTAAAAAGTGTTTTTAAAAGATAAAAGTCTTATTTTTGAACTATATTGAATTAAATTTCAAATTTCGGGAAAAAGAGCTTAATCAATGGATTTCGAAAATATTATTTATAAGTTGAAGAATTTATTTAAAATTAGGATTTTTAAATAGATTTGAAGAAATAAAGAAATTTATTTTAAAAAAGGAAATAATTTGGAAATTCGTTGAAAATTTGATTTAGTGTTTTGAAATAAATTTGAAAATCTATTAAAATTAATTGATTATTAATTTACCATAACTGGTAAAATTGATTTATAGAAATTTATCTGATTTAAATTAATCAGATGATTAAATTGGTCCTACCTATGGATGTTTGGATTATATTGGATGTTGAATTGTTTGACATCTCTGATATGTGATCCTTTGTGATATATCCTGATTTGTGTTGTGATCTGTGATTTGTTTATCTGTGATATATATATATATATATATATATATATATATATATTTGTGATCTGTGAATGAAAGATAAGCGTTATAGTTTATAACGCTTATCAAATATATTGTTATATTTGATCTGTGATGGTTGAATGTTGTTGCACTATTGTGTTAAACCCTTGGACTACACAATACACACACAAATGTGGATTTCACGTGGAAATCGGTTAAGTCACAGATTTTTATCAATTTTGAAAATTGAATTCTTGAATCCAAAATAGTTTTGGAATTCGAATTGAAAGCTTTTGAAAATGAGTTTCAAAAATAAGAGTTATTTTAAATAACTCAATAAAAATTGGAATTTAAATCATTTGATTTAAAATTTGATTTCAATATTTTGAAATTGAATTCAATGAATTTGGAATTTTGGTTTAAAAGATTGTACAAGTTATAAAAGGTGTTTATATGGGTTTTTAACCATTTAAAATATGGTTTTGGAAATTTAAATTTAAATTCAAGTTTTATACTTGAATGGCTTTAACCTGTGTAATTGTAACCAGTTTTTCCCGAAACAAAAACTATCTGTTTTCAAATAATAATAGCTTTCATAAAGTGAAAAGATTTCCAATTTGTATCGAAACATTTCAAGTTGAAATGAAATTGTAAATAGTTTGAGGAAAACTATAAATTAACCTTTGTGAAGATGATTAAGCTTTATTTTGAAATCAAAGAAGATTTTAAAAGGTGTATCTTTTATATTATAAAAGACTTGAATTGTGAATAGTTTTGAAAGCTATAAATTAAATCTTAATTTAAAGATTTAATGGGTTAATCCAATTGATTTGGAAATCTGTGAATGAATCTTTGTGAAACTGGGTAAACTTTGTAAAGTAAATCTTTTTGTTTAAAGATTTAAAATGGTAATTTGTTTAAACCATTTAAAGGAAAGGATTTGGGTAATAAGTTGTGACTTAATTGAAATCCCTTTATCCATATGTTTTAAATATTGTGCTCACTATTCGGGTTAGCCGGGAAAAGACCTTTGTGTCATATAACCCATTCCGAATTAGTGATACGACATGTATGAATTGCAATTGAAGACCGGTGTGAAGACCGGGTATTTTCGAAAATGAAAGGACAACCTGTCGAATGTCTCTGCACCGAGTTGCTCCGGTATAGAGATTTATATCACTCTTCTTGTGATGGGAAGTCCGGACGTGATTAGTGAATATCAGGATTGCAAGGGCTTCTTTGGAAGTGCCTTCGGTTCTGCTCGAACCCGGAACAGACTTGTATTGATGTGTGTCTGACGTTACACTTTGAGATGTAAAGCTGGTTTCTATCAAATACATTTCTGTTGGTGGCGGAGAATTTATTCTCTTAGCTTAACACCCTTCTCTGAGACGTACGAGCTCAGAGGTTATGTAGTTGATGGTTACTAGTGATACATTCCCAATTTGGTAATGTGGCATACGAAGTGCTGTTGATCATTTGTTGATCAAAGCATGGCTTTGTGAAAAAGCGTAGCTTTGTGGACGAGACTTCGTCGAGCCTCACAACCCGGTAATGGTCGAAACATGAATGTTGCGGCAAGGTTTTTAGGGGTCGCGCCCCTAGGGTATGCCATTTCCTTCTGGATAAAAGGTGATATCATGGTATGGAGCCCAGATATTTTACCTATGTTGATGCTGCAAATTTATTATACTTTGTGGTTGAGGATCCTCGGATAAAGGTCGGTAACGACCGAGGGATGGCATAGCTTGTGTGTTAGCTACCTTGTTACAGCTGTATAGTGTGAGGTAGCATCAGCCTTGTGTTTGTAGAGATCCAGTTAGGTTCTCGGGGCGTCTTTCCAAAGGCATTTCCATTTCGGTGTAAGGAAGTTCCTTTGCCGGACCATTTGTTGGAAATCCAAAGAAACAATACGAACCTTGTACGATTTTAGTTGTATAACCTGCTATGGAATGTGGCGGTAACCTGCTATTGAACATAGTAGCTATAGTAGGCATAAGTGCGGAATGCCTATGCTGGCTAAGATTAATATTATACTTTCGAAATGTTTTCCACACTAGACATTAATAATAATATCGAATGATTTTGCGTAGTAAGCATTTTTGACTATCATAAGGAGAAATCTCCTCCAATTCTACGTTTGCATTGTTTGTGTGGCGGGAGGCCTTATGGTAGTCTCATTTTCCAAAAACATTGTGGATGTATTTTACTTCCTTTGTTGTTGTTTTAAAGATAATAACTGTTTTTAGTTCTCACACCAGTCCCATGACTGACCTGGAGTTTATTGTTCCTTTCCTAAACTCTGGGTGCCCACCAATTTCCACACGGGCAGTCTAGAGTCAGGTTATCAGGTCATTATGGATTTAGGAGATGATGTGGAGCTCCAGTGGCGAGATGGATGGCGAAACGTATCACTTGTATATGATATTATTTTATTCTGCTGTGTATTCTGTATGAGGACAAGTTTGTGTAACTGTCCATTGATGTATTGTGTGTATATTGACTCTGATGATGTAATGTACAAACTGATATAGTTCTTTGATTTAAAGATTATTCATTGATCTATTATATGTTGTTCCGCTGCGAATGTGAGATTCTGATATTGTTTCTGTTTTTGTTTTTCTGTTCTTTCTTTTCTTCTGTCTTCTTCTACCTCTTCTTTTAACCCTAATGATTCGGTTTTCCGGCATTCGATTTGCGCGACATTTGATACAGTGGACGTATTAATGTCGACTTTCGAACGTCGAAAAGTCGTATCGTTACAGGATATGACACTATATCATGTTGTTTATATTATATTGTTATTGATGATATATGCATGTTGTTGTATTTTATATTATCTGTTATCACTCTGCAAGTTCCCTGTTAGTATACAATTCACAATGGGTTGAAATGGTACATACCTGAACGGACTTTAGAATAAGAGAAAATCGTTATGGGTTGAAATGATAAACCCAAGCGATTTTCATTTGAATTGAAATTGGGATTACGGGTTGAAATGATATCTACCCGTATATATTTAAATTATGGATTGAAATGATAAATACCTGTATCACTTAACCATATGATAGATATATATACATACACCGTTGGTCCATATATATAAATATTTTGAAAATAAATTTTATGGAGTTGGGAAGAAATATATGGTTTTGATAAATGTTGATTCTTAAATTATTATATATAAATGGTAATGATATATATATATAGATTTAATAATAATGTTTAACTTAATTAAGATTGATTTAATACATATAATATGGTTAAGTATTTAAATTTATTTTTCAAAATAGATTTCGGTAATAATTTGAATAAGTTAAGGTTAGGAAGATAATTTTATTTAATTAAACCGATTTGAAACTTATTGAAATTGAGATTTAAGATATGATTTATAACTTGGGTTTGATTTAAGTAATTTAATGAATATTTCTTTTTTAAATAAATTTAAGGAAATATTTAGTAAAAATGTAATTTAAGGCTAGTTAAATGATATTGAATTTATTAAGTGAATATTCCCTGATTTAAATAATAATGAAGTTAAATCAAGAGCTATAGGAAACTGTTAAATTTAACTTTGAAATGTTGAATATTAAAGCTTTGAAATATATTGAAAATTTAAATGGTCTATTTAGAACTGAATTGAATTGATGAATTGAGCTTTGGATAAATTTGAATTTGGAATTTGAGTTGATTTGAATCGATTTGTGAGACTTGAGGAAATTTTAAATACTTTACTTTATAAATTATTTAACCTATGCATACTATTTTGGAAAATAGATATATTTGAAATGAAATTATATTTGGGTTTGAAGTATAAATTAAATTGAAATGACCACGGTGTTATAGTGTATATTTCTACATTGTAGATAGTTCCACGGATCCTTAGAGGATGGTTATCCCAAACATCCTTTGAGTTGCTTGTATTTTAGTTGATATTTCACTTGAGTTGGATTTATTGATATAAGAATGTTAATCCTGACTCGAGTGTTTTGTGTTTTGCTTGACGCTCGGGTCAGACTGAGTGATACAGCATTTGAGACTCAGCCTTGGAGTTTGGAGCTTCATTTGGAGATCCGACTATCGATTTAGCTTTCATCTTTTCCAGTTGATTTGTTCAGAGAGGTCATTTATTCATACTGAAGACTTCACTGATTTGAGATATTCTGTTGTATTTTATTTCTAACTCTGATGTTTATATAGTAGCTTCATGAACTACTATTTTATCTTTTCCGCTGCGTATTATTGTATTACTCTGTCTGTGATTCTGTGATTGATTTATTTACTGTATATGCTGAGTTTTGCCAAATTTTAAATTAACAATCTGATATTTTAAGCAAGTCAAGTCCGACATGTGCGGATGCGAATGGTTGAAAATACCGGGTCGTTACAACACTTGCACACCACTAAATACATCTCTAGAGAATATCTATTTGTCTACCTGCAATACCATGCAGTACAGGAAGCTACCTCCGAAAGAATCAATGAAGAAGTAGAAACAGTTCATAAAATATTGTCTATTTCACGAATGTTATGGTCATGACACAAATGAATGCAGGCATCTCTAGGATATTATCAAAAAGCTGATTTGAGAAAGGAAGTTGCAACAATTTGTAAAAACCCCGCAGGATGGTGGGCAAGGGACATCCAACCCTAACCGAGGACAAGTACTACACAGGGCTGAGGAGCCTGTGTGGACTGGTGGAAGATTGGTAATCTATATAATAGTCAGAGGAGCACATTCGACTGATAAAAGTTTGCATGAGATGGAGCACTATGCTAGCGCGATTAAGCATGTGGATTTGAATGTTGTTCGAGTACGAAAGATGGAGCTCCAACAAAATAGCAATGTATAATGGCAAATGATATCGTGTTTAGAAACAGAGATGTAGACAAGGTGGAGGCTTCGACGATCGACCAAATGGTCATTTCGGCTATGATCAATCCCGCTTTAGTGAGAATGATATTGGTTGATTATGGAAGTTTTGTAAATATAATTTTCAAAAAGGCTTATGATCAGATGAGGATGGAAGCCAATGATTTGAAACCGTCTAAATCCCACATTCTTGGCTTTAACCATGCTGCAACCGAAGCTATTGGTTATGAATTTCCCGTGGAGTTGGGAAAAGGTGACCGTAGGAGAGTGCAGATTCTGCCTTTTGTTTTTTTGGATGTTGACTCTCCATACAACGCTTTTCTGGGCTGATCGACCCTAGCCGAGTTTTGGGTAGCTCTTGCCCCATGGTGTTCGACTTTGAAGTTCCCGATAGATAATGGTGTTGGAGTTGTTCATGGTGATCATGCGACCAGACATGCATGTTATGTAGCTGAGTTAAGGGATGTTCAACGGAAGGAGAAAGGTAAGGGTGTGGACAAGTCAGTCCACATCCAAGCCACTAAAGATTGACAACTAGCGCCCGAGCGTTGGCTCGGGCACCATAGTTGGTAATATAGAGATACAGATTCGAGTGATGACGAGAAGGAGCCCAAAGAGACCAAGGATGCACTGGCTGAGCTGACGATTGACACCACAGTCAGCCATGACGACCCGTTATGGGTCCTAAAGATCGGATCACAGCTCAGCCCCTCGATGATGAAAGAACTTGCTGGATTTCCCTAAGCGAATCTCGACGTGTTCGCTTGGACTCACTCTGACATGTGTGGGATCTCGCCTGCCATTGCAAGCCGTGCATTGAATATCGACCCGAAGCATGTCTTAGTGAAACAAAAAAGGCATGGCATGGATCTGGAGAGATCTGCCACTCTTAAAGAGGAGGTGGATAGGCTCAAAGACAATGGGTTTATTCATGACGCCCTCTACCCAAAGTGGGTGTCTAATCCTCTACTTGTGAGAAAGGTGAATGGAAAATGACGGACATGCGTTGATTACTTGGACTTGAACAAGGCATGCCAGAAAGACAACTTTCCCTTTCCAAGGATCGACAAGCTGGTAGACTCAACTGCAGGACATAAATTGCTATCTTTTATGGAGGCGTAGTTAGGATATAACCAAATCTCGATGCATATTCCCGATCAAGATCACACCAGCTTCATTACTGATGTCGGATTATATTGCTATGTGTAAATGCCGTTTGAACTAAAGAATGCAGGAGCGACCTATCAGTGCCTAGTCAACAGAATGTTTAAAGATCAGATCGGAAAAATGATAGAGGTATATGTGGATGATATGCTCGCAAAGTCAAGACGATCTAGCGACCATATTAGAGACTTGGCAGAAATGTTCGAGATCCTTTGATATTATAAAATGAAGGTTAATCCTCTGAAGTGTTCTTTTGGCATTGCATTAGGTAAGTTCTTGGGTTTCATCGTTAATGCCCGTGGAATTGAAGCTAATCCCGAGATGATCCAAGTTATTCATAATATCCCAGCACCAAAAAGTACCAAACAAATACAAAGCCTAAATGGGAAGGTTGCCGCCCTAAGTCGATTTATTTCTAGAGCTACTGATAAATGCATTCTTTTCTTTGACTTGATTAGGAGAGGAAAAAGGAATTTCGAATGGACGTAGGATTGTAAAGATGCATTCCAAGCTTTGGTGAATCACTTAGGGAGACCTCCTATCTTGTCAAAGCTGGTGGATCGTATCAATGTTTACACGGACCAACCGTTACGGCAGGTCCTACAGCGACCTGAGACGTCTAGAAGATTACTCAAGTAGAATATTGAACTTAGCCAATTCGACATCACTTGTCTTCCTCGGAGGGCTATCCAGGGTTAGGCACTGGCGGACTTTATAGCAGAATTTACTACGTAGGATGATTTTTCCAAAGAGCAATGAAAATCCTACCATGCAGTGGAATTTATATACAGATGGAGCATCCAATGATCGTTGTTCTGGAGCTGGAATTGTGCTTGTAACTCCCGAAGGTCGGTCAATTTGCTATGCTTTAAAGCTTGATTTCCCTGCAACAAACAATGAAGTTGAGTATGAGGCTTTAATAGTTGGACTTAAATTCGCCAGAGAACTGGGGATAAAGACTCTTGAAATCTTTTTCGACTTACAATTGGTAGTATACCAAGTCAGAGGACATCACCTGTAACGACCCGATATTTTGTACCATTTGCATCCACTATAAGTGTATAGGTAGACACTCATGCCGGAATTAAATTGCTCAAAATACCGCGTTGTTAATTTAAATTTGGCAAAACTGAACATATACAGTAAATAAATAATCACAGATCACAGATACAGAGTAATAAATGCAGCGGAAATAAAAAAGATAGTAGTTCATGAAGCTACTATATAAATATATAAGTTACATCAGAGTTAAACCAAATACAACGGAAGAGTAACACGATACATCAGATACAAATCAGAATACATCATTGGAATCATCGAATACTGAAGGCAGAATAGATGGCTGGATCTTCAAGCAAAGCTCCAACTCCAAATGTGAGTCTCGAATACTGGTACACTCAGTCTGACCCGAGCGTAAAGCAAAAACACAAGACACTCGAGTCAGGATTAACATTCTTATATCAATAAATCCAACTCAAGTAAAATAGCAATTGAAATACAAGTAACTCAAAGGATGTTTGGAATAACCATCCTTTAAGGATCCGTTAAACTATCTACTATGTAGTAGTGTACGATAAGTAGATAATGTCTATCAGTAATATAAGATATCAAAATAGTGTTAAGGCGTTACCATTATTCCCCTTAACACATTTTTATTCACAAGAGCATATACAAGACCGTAGTTTCCCCAAAACCGGAAGTCACCAAAGGGCAATCCATATACTAAAGGTACAAACCAAAATCGTAGTGGTCGCGTATAAAGGAATACAAGTATGACAAGGCACATGAGGCAATACCCAAGGTAGTGAAACTACCGTTTGCCTGATCCGGACTGGTGAGAACGCATCGCCGCAGCGACCGCAACACCGCGAAACAACACTCCCAAAATCAAGGGTGCACCAATCGACAACAAGTAATGAGTAGTTTTCGAAGAAGTGTGTTCGCTTGAGGTAGCTGACCTCCATTGGCCCGGCACGGCTCCTGTTTTAGTCATTTCCAATTTGACACAAGTGTCAAGGCTATCCATTATCGTTCTCTTTCTTCAGTCATCACGTACATCATTCCAACCACTTCATTCTGGATCACCACTCCGCGTATAGTTATTAAAGTGGTTTTCGGTTTAGACAGAGAGTATGTCCATAACCGATTCCGGTCTCTTTAATAACTTTCGTAATTATTACACCGATTGGTCGTTTAATAAATTTCAAAACCAAATCAATTTCAATTTCAAATAAAATTTGTAAACCAACGTTTCATTTCCCTTTCTAAATCAATTTCCATAATTTACGTTTCATAACTTCCAAATTACCATTTCAAAATCTTATAATTCAATTTCAATTTCTATTTAAAACAATTCAAATATTTTCAAGTTCGTAAATAAGTTTCATTCCAAATCATTTAAATTAATTTAATTTAACCTTTAAATCAATTTAAATTCATTTATCGATTTCATTCAATATTCATTTAACTAAATTTGTCATTCAAAACAATTCCTATTAAATTTCCAATTCATTAAATCCATTATTTAAATTCAACTTCATTATATCAAAACTTACAAATTGAATTAAATTATATTCATCAAATCAAATTCTTTAAATTTCAAGTCTTACATTAATTTCAATAAATCACATTTTATTTCTTGTTAAAGAAATTCGATTTCACTTATTTACTTACTTAAATAATTTTCCAAAACTTAATTAATAAAGAAACTCAATTTCAATTATTTATGAAGTAAAATTCACTTATTCAAAGTTCAATTTCACTTATTAAAGAATTCAATTTAATTTAATCATTAAATAATTCAATCTTATTTAATTATTAAATAATTCAAAACTTAATTATTTAAATAATTTCAGAGTTTAATAATTTCAAACATACTTATTAAATCATTTCAAACTTAATTCAATCATTTCTCAAATTTAACAACGTTCTTTCATCAATTACATTTATTAATATTTTGTTTCAGATTATTAAACATTAACATTTTCCTTTCATTAAAAATTCAAATTTCAACTTCGTTTCAAAACATATTATTTATTCAAATAAAATCTTCATTTTATTTTTAAATCAAATTATTGACCAATCGGGTTTTGTTTAATTCTCTATCCTAGGTCAAGTTCATTTGGGTATTTATCATTTCAACCCGATTCCAATTCAATTCAAAATCAAAACATAGCAAAGGGAACTTGCAGTGTGATAACTGGGATGGTGTCAAAGTAAATAAACAAGCAAGAACAACAATCAATATCAATCCAATAATCAATTCAAATAATCCTGAAATAACCGTATTAATTCACATTGTTATTTGTGCGAATTAATATGATTATTTCTAGAATCTACACTATCATTTCATGTAGATTAAAGATTATTACATTACGGTTTTTCATTTGTCATCTATTACAATTTCATCCATCATCAATTTAAACAAACTACATTCAACGGTTCAAGGTGTAATCAACCAAATCCTACGTGTCAATTAATTTAACATTAAAGGGGTCATATTATACGAATTTTTTTACTAATCAAATTCAACATATAGATCCAATTTAAATCGTTAACTATCATATATCAATTCAATTGCATATTATTTATCACTTTAACATTAACAATTTAACGTCCAATATAAACATCAACAATCAATCAATTATCAACCAAACTGTATCATCATCACATAAATAATTAACAGATAATGGTGTCAGATGTTACAGGTGAACTGGTACAGGTAATAACATATATAACAGTGTAATTAACTAACAGCAATATATTTCAATTGTCGTTTCAATTGAAATCAAATTTAATAATAAAAGAACATTAATCGTGAGTGATTGCTCACCTTTCGAGGCTAGAGAAGAACGGAATGAGAAAAGATACGGACCAAGCACATATTTCAAAGCAAAGCCAGATGGACACGATATGATGAACAAAGCTGATAGATAGAATTTTAACAAAATCACATCAGAACTAGATCGAGAATGATACCATATATATTTTATGAAGAATTTAAATTAAGACAAATATCAAAATAGTTTAAAATTCCAAAAATCATTTTCTTAAATCTCACCTGATATAAATCAAAGATATATGTATTATACTTATCTTTATAAACCCACGTATCCCTATATATATAAATTAATATATAACCATATAAATTTTAAGACCAAAATGGTAATATTTATACTTATATAGATTCACATGTAAAATAAAACAGATTGCACATCGGTTATAATATATAACTGGCTGAACCCACTACACACAGGCTTCGACAACCCAAATTAGGTATATACTGTAATAACATCATCTAAAACTATATATATAATTGCAAACATATTTATTAATATTACAAAATATGTTTAACTACAAAGCAGGTTACAAATTTTATCAAGCTATATATATATACACTTATTTATATATGTACAACTTCCATAATCAACAAAGATATATAGTACTATAACTCTAGTATAACTTCCTTTCGGCAATTAGTAACAGCAAGCCAAATATACCCAAACAAAATATATATGTATTTGTAAAATTTTATTATGTCACGTAAAAGTTAATATATAGTACCCCCATAATATATTACAATATACATTTATATATGCAGACTCGCCTAAACATGTATTAACTGTTTAAAGTTGTGTCGTATAAAAAATAATAATGTATAGATGCAGCAGACCGTCAAAATGTGTATATGTCACAGAATCATGCTTAAAGATATTACGATAACTTCATACTCGAAAAGTATATATTATAAAACTTCAACAAAATTCTTTCAGTAAACAATAACTGTAAACATAAGATAAAAAAACAGGTAAATCTTTGATATATTAAAACTGCAAATAGCAATATATTAAAACTGCAGATAGCAACCGTGAATATAAACAATAACCTGTACAACTATTCTACTGTGAATAAATTCATATATTGTAACTATCATGTTCCACCTTATAGTTTATAGTTTAAACAATACTTTATATAAACTATCATATAATATAAACCTAACAGTATGTTAACAAAACATATCAAATCATTGCCGAATTATATACCAGATAGTATGCAGACTTATACCCTATAATCAACTAATAACATATATATAAAGATATATACGAACACACTTACAAAACGCAACCAAGGAGGAAAACATCTGTCAAGTCATGGTGAGAGGCTCGACCAGAGGTGGTCCAAGCGACTCGGCCGAGGCGGAGTCAGAGGTGAATAGGGCGGAGCCGGACAGAAGGCGGAGAGCTGGACAAAAACGAGAGCTGAGGTCAGGAAAACCGTCAAGGCGGAGGAGATGGTGGTCGGAAAGGAGGGGTCGGGCTCGCTGGAGGTGCAGTCGCGTGGGTGGTTGAGGAGCAGTGAGGCAGCCCAGACTTCGGCCATGGAAGGAGCGGCTGGGTACGTGCGCATGTAAACGGAAGTGAAGGGTAGAAAATGGTGAGGTGGCGACGGGCGTTGTGACGACCCGACTTTTTCTCCACTGAAAGTCGCATCATCAATAAGAAAGAAAGGGGTAGAAAATAGAAAAGAATAGAAGAAAGAAGAGACAACAACAATGATCTCACAGCGGAACGAATAAATTATATTAATAACATAAAGAAACTATTACATAGTATACAACACTTATCAGAGTTTACACAACTATACAACACATACTAGACAGTTATAAACATCTGTCTAGATATTACAACTCAAATACAATACAAGACTCTAACACAGATATCAACACAGCGGAATACTATATCTACGAACGCCGAAGCCTCCTGCTCCATTGCTCCTCCACAATTCGTCAAAGCTAAACCTGAATCCCTTGGCTACTCGTAATAATTTGAGTACCCAAGAGTTTATAAAACAGAAATAAACAACTTGGGTCAGACATGGGTCTGGTGTGAGTAACAGGTTAAACTTGTTTAACTTCAAAACCCTTTGAAAGAAAAGGTATCACGTAAGACTTCCCACACATAAATACGGGTAAGTTTTTACCTTACGCTAACCAAAATATTTGATAGGAAATTCGATTGTATTATAATAAGGTCTAGGGTTTTCAAATAAATATGAAATAGCCGAAATTGTTACATTATTAAATTCCAGCATACATAAGTATACAATCAAGTCCGTTATCACTTATTGGAATTTGGATTTCCATACAATGGCAGAGCTACCGGGGTACCGCTCATCACAGTACGGGGCCTAGATCACCGTACCGAGGATCACTCCCAATCCCCTGCAACACAAAGCCAGAACCATCCCTTACTGGATAATTCCGAATAAAATCACCCCACAGATGGCCGTCGCCAACTGCACCACTAAGCCGAAATAAAAGAAGGAACTCTCTAGACAGGGATGACCTTACTCTCAGTGGGTGCTACCCACGAAGCCTTGCTGCACCTCCCCTGTTTTAGCCATTCCCGGTTGATGAGGCTTGAGGTCACGATTTACCTTTAAATCAGAACACATCACTTAGAATGCTCATCGTCCACCTGACGATGTTCTGAAAGCATTCAATCCATACAAGTTCGTTCCGGGTTCGAACGAAACCGAAGGCATTATCTCGTTACACTCGTTTTGGAATCACCCTCAGAGTTAACGACAATAACCCTTGCACTTTGAATCTTCATCTTCACTTGAGATTCACGACCTATCGTTAATTTGGATCGATGTGGTATTCGGGTCTCCAGACCTGGAATTCCGGTATACGGAAACCCGATCCCGGTCTCATCGAAATCCAAAACGTATCTTTTAAGGCCAAGTTGTTTTAAGGTTAAAACAATTCATTTCAGTTATCTATACTACATGGATAGATAATTCACAATAGATAATCTACATTATCACAAACAGATAATCCATATTATCATTTCAATTTAACTAAAGCATCCATATCATAGATCAGCACATCTCTTATCAGAGATAACAACAATGCAAAGCATTCTATATTATTCATCCATCCCTAAGTAATGATTTATATCATTTCTAATTAATTTAAAGTGAATTAAATTAATTACCTCATTTTATAAATCCTTCTTACTTAATCATTAATTAAACCAATTAATTAATCATATTTAAGTATCATCTTAATTAATCAATCCTGATTAATTATACTTTAATTACCTTAAGTAATTAACTCTTAATTAATTTCACAAATTAATTAACTTAAACCATTCAGTAATTCATCTTTAATTGCTTCATTTATTAATTTATTGTATTTTAATTGCATTAATCCTTAATTAATTACAATTAATTAATTACTTTAATCACTTATTATTTATTAATTAATCTTAATTAATCAATTCTTAATAACATCATTAATTATATTAATTAATGATCCTTAATTATTCTTAATTAATTATCTTATTTATATTAATAATTAATTAATCACATTTATTAATCACCTTTGATTAATCACATTTAGTAATTAACTATTCTTAATTACTACACTTCCTAAATTAATTACTCCTTAATTAATTATCCTTTAATTAATCCCTTGATTAATTATTAAAAGTACTAAACTCAAATTACTTTTATTAAACCACCTTTAGTTAATTATATCCCCTAATTAACTTTAATTACTTTTCTAAGTAATTTATACTTCCACTAATTACCTTTAAGTAATTATCAAATCACCCAGTGATTATCTTAAATTAATTAAACAAAATTAATTTAACTTATCAAATTTATTTAATTAATTACCTTAAGTAATTACTTTAATTACTTTATTAAGTAATTTACTTAACCAATTTTTAATTAACTAATTTATCTAGTTAATTATCAAATTTAAACATTAATAGTTAATTATTTAATAATCTCTAATTAATGATCTATCATTAATTTTTAACAATTCATTATTTAAGTAATTAAACTTAAATCAACATTATTAATTACAAATTAATTAATTCTTAAATACCATTTAATTAATTTCTAATTACTAAATTAATTACCTAATTAATCTCTTAATCATTTGATTTATTAATTTACTTATCATTTAATTAATTAACACTGAATTAATTAATAAATTAAATTAATAAATTATTCTTTAATTACTTTATTAATTTAATTGAATCTTAAATCATTAAACATTAATTACTTTCTAAATTAAAGTATTTACCTTCCATCTACTTTAATTATTATTAACCAAGACTTTAAAAGATTTAACTTTAATATCTTTCTTTTAATTCATTTTAAATTAAAAGATTCAAAATAAATTACAATTTAACTTTAACCAATTTTAAATCAGATTTACAAAATCTTCTTAAATTCAAATGTTAAGAAACACTTAACATTTATAAAAGAAATTTATAAGATTTTTAAACCAATTTATTTAAATTTAAACCTTTTTAAAATATACTTTAAACATTTTAAATTTGTTAAAACATTATAAATTTATAAACTTATTTATTTCAAACTAGTGATACAAATCAAATTTGAATCCATACTTAAACTTGATTTAAAACTGGATTTAAATCTTGCTTTCAAATTTTAAAATAAGTTTTAAAATTTAAAAACAAATAGATTTTTAAAAACCTGTAACAGGTCAATGACCCGAGCCACCCTAAAATGCTTCGAGTAAAAACCCTCTCTGCTTCGACCTACTCACACGAACTACCCGAGAAAACTCGAGTTCCACTCCTTCTTCCTCTAACTTAACAACTCTACACCATTACTGATACAATGTGCACGTGCACAACCGAAAAACTCGACGCCGACCATCCCTCCGGGCCTCGCCAACCCACACTCGACCTCGACAACCACCATGTCGATGCAGCACAACGAAAACCCAAGGCAACCACAAAATCTCAATTCGATCGAAACAGGCAAATGCACACGATCGGAAATTCAACTATCGGCGACGAACCACGCCACCTGAACCCAAACTGCTGCAACCCCAGACGCGCCTCGAACCACCGAAGCCATCCTCCCTTATGCGATCCAGTCCGGTACATCAACGACTTCGAAAATGTCACGACAACCTCCCTGACCAAAACCAGGCTTCGAGCCCTAGTTCGACGTCGCTCGACCTCCACGTCGATCTAAAAATCAAGCAATCATTTTTCAAATGATCATCATCCTTCCCTCTACCTCCAGCAACGATCACGATGTCCATCGCTTCCCCAATCGCCAGAAATTGACGAAAATACAATTTCCGTTCAACTAGCGAAAACTCAATTTATACAACACTAAAAATCATCATTTTACTTTTAAGATTCATGCTTTCCAAAGGTGATTTAAATTAAATAGGAAATTCAGAAAATCGTGATGTTTGAATTTAACATGTTTTAGATTTTCTACTGTCTTATTTCTTTTTCCAGAAATATACAAACTTATTTTGCTTAGAAATAACTTTAAATCATAGTTTATGTTTAAACAAACATATATTGTTAGAAAACTGAAACTAAAAGAAAAATGGATAAAGAGAATAAGGTTTTTCTTCAAAATCTTGTCTCTGAGTTTATAACAGAGATAGGTACAGAGACATATACAGGTTTACAGGCATGCATGTTTATATACTTTCATATCAACATGATTTCAGAGCATAAATACATAGATTAGAACAGATAATATACAATTTCCATAAGACAATTTACAACATCAGGTTTAAACTAAGTTTCAGAGGTTAAGTTTACTCTCTGGAAAACTAGAACTGAGGAACACAGACAAATCCAAACATGCACAGACAAACACACATCTATACATCCATTTATACATATATTCTACTTATATAAAATCACACAGAACATTTTTTTAATTCCAGAATTTAACATGCAACCAGATTTTTATAAAATTAAGATTTTTAAAACAGATGTTACTCACCTGAAATAAGAAACAGAGGACAGTTTTTTCTTAAATCTGGAACTTGCACTTGATCTTCTTACTATTGAATTAAATCTGAATTCGTTGAATTGATTTGGTTGCCAGTTTGATCTCAGGTTGATATATGTTGAAGATTTGAAAGTAACCGAAGTTGCTGATATTAAGATTGTATTTGAGAGGATTTTGGTTGAGAGGAAAGTAAATTTACTGATTGTTTTGAGAGGAGAATTTTATTCAGTTTTCTTAGCTTTTGGAATGAAGATCAGAAAAGAAGCAAGGATAAGGAACAATGTTTGTATAGGCTGAAATAATTTCTTAAAAATAAAAGAAAATAGAAATTTAAAAGATGGACACTTGTCTTTATATGTGTTAATTTGTTTACATTTGTTATAACAAGCTTTTATAGATTTACACATGTCCTTTTTATAAATTTATATTTATTTTAAATGTAGATAAAAGCTTTTCTTTATTTACTTAAATACTTTTCTATTTATAAATTACTTTTTAAAAGAAATAAAATCAATTGTATATGTATAAATAAAAGCTTATACATGTATTTTGAATCCAAATATTTTAAAATATCTACCTTTGAATTTCAAAACAAATTTACATTCAAATTCAAATTATATTTAAAATCCAATTTAAAGTCAAGTTATATACATACATATATAACTACACATTCAATTTGAAAAAACCATTCTATTAAAATCTATTTATTTCTATATATAACAATATATTAAAAATATTGTTTAACATAATAATTTATCTATTTTAAAATAATTCATAAAAGAGATTATAGATTACTACTATTACTAAATGAATTAGCATATCATATACAAATTATATTTTAAACTTATATATATATTCTTAAATCATATTTATTAACAATATTTAAAAAGAAAATAAATTAACCTTACTATTAATCTTTATTTAAAACCATATAGATATTTTGTTTAAATAACTTTGAAAAGCTAATATTAAATAAATCCAAATCTCCAAACTATCAATATATATATATTAGAAAAGCAAGAATTTATTTATTTATTAACTTTCAAATCAAAGGCAATCTATTTACAATATATACTCATATATATTATAGATAGAAATCATTTTATTAACTTATAAAAGATAAAATTCACCAATTAAATATTATTTAATTAGATTATTAACCAATTCAAAATTTTATTATCAAAGATTAACAAATCAATTTAATTATTTAAACAGATTATTAAATTGATATTGTCCATAAATCCCGGGATATCACAGGCGTGGAATGGCAACACGGAAGAGCAGCAACGCGTTTCATATATTATTATTTTTTATAGTTAATGGTGGGAGTGAGATTTGGGGAGGAGATGAAAGAGTTTGAACAGTATAATATTATAATTAAATCTCAACAGCAACAATGCATTAGAACCACGGATAAAATTTGAAAAGCTGGAAGCCAAGACGTTAAATTCAAGAAATAATAAAGCTGCAGTTTAAATTGGTGAATATAATAAAAGCTGAAGGCTGTTGGCATAATCGTTGGGATATATGAAAAGCCATATGAAAGCTAATAGGCTTAGATAACGGATCGCAACGGTTAACCGTTTACAGATTTCGCGGCATACCGGAGTTCGAAAAAAAAATAGAAATGAATATACCGTTAAGACTAGCACGATGAGATGATCAAAACGGTATATAGATATCAATGGTATGATTGAATTATAAAAATTCGAATTTCCTAATAGCGGAAAAATGCAAGAAAAACGTTGAAAAATAAGATCGACGGAGCCAAAGATGTCCGAATTTGGAAAAATGACAAACTGATATCTTGCTCAGAAGATGGTTTAGAATTTTTCTATGTAAAAATATTTAGGTTTCGAAAATGTTTTATTTTCATCGCTTTTTAACTGATTAAATTGAAGTAAATTTACGCGCGAAATAAACTCATATTTTCGGACGAAAATTTACCAATTGCTATGTTTAACTAAACGCATTCCAAATATCAAATTTATATTTCAAAATTTGATTGTTTAAAATTTCATAAAATTTTAACTAATTACGTTATTAAAACAGTTAAAATTTACGGGTCGTTACATCACCAAGCTAAAGGACAGCGACTTGCTCCGTAGCTTACCCAAGTCCAAGAATTGTTGACCGACTTTGACTTCTATGATATTACACACACTCCTCGAGATAAAAAAAAGAGGCTGATTCATTAGCAATGTTTGCCAGCACCGAGGATGTGCAACAGATGGGCTTGGTTCCAGTCGAAGTGTTAAACGCTCCGAGTATAAGCTTGATGGAAATCGATCGGGTACTAGAGACAGAGCTTGAGAAGGATTCATGGATGACTCCTATTAAAGACTATTTGCTACAGGGAATTCTTCTCAAACGAAGGAATGAAAAATAACAATCCTTCGTAAAGCTTCACGATACATCATACAGGAAGGAGTTATGTACAGAAAGGGTTTTTCCATTCCCATGCTCCGGTGTATTGCTCATGATGAGACAAAACGAGTCTTAAAGGTAGTTCATGAAGGGGGATGTCGCGATCACACTAGGGAGCAAACCCTAGCAAAGAAAATACTCTGTTATAGGTATTTATTGGCCGACCGTTAATCGAGATGCTGCTGATTATGTAAGACGATGCGAAAAGTGCCAAATATATGCAAAAGTTCCAAGAGCTCCACCGACGAAAATTACACAAATGGTCAGCCCATGGTCATTTTCCATGTGGGGTATAGATATTATCGGTTCCTTACTGATCTTTAAAGGTGGAGCGAAATACGCTATCGTCGCAGTTGATTACTTCACCAAATGGGCCGAAGCGGAACCTTTAGCCACGATCACAACCAAGAAAGTAATCACCTTCATCGTTCGGAACATCATCTGTCATTTTGGTCTTCCATAAACTATTGTAACAAATAATGGGACTCAATTCGACAGTGCTGAATTCAAAGACATTTGCCGTCGGCATTGTATTGGAAAGAGATTTGCAGCAGTCACTCACCCTTAAGAGAATGGGCAACTTAAAGCTGTGAAAAAAAATCATAAAATCCATTCTGAAGAAGCGTTTGGAAAAGGCTAGACGCAAGTGGGTGGATGAACTCCCGACAGCACTATGGGCTTATAGGACTACCCACAAGTCCGCGATTGGCTATACTCCATTCGCCCTTGCTTACGATTCCAAGGTCGTTATTCTTGTTGAGCTCGAAATTGCTTCTCATCGAGTGACCTACTATGATCCTAGAACAAATAAAGATCTCCTCTTTGAATCTCTAGACTTTATAGATGAGAAGTGTGAAGAAGCTGATTTAAGGGCAGCTGCACACCGGTACCAAGTTGTCCGATACTACAACACTAAAGTCTGACCTAGAACCTTCAAAATCGGTGATCTCGTCTTGAAATGGGTCTTTCCTGCCCCATCGCATATGAATCCTACTTGGGAAGGATCGTATGTCATTGAGGAGAGGCTTGGAGAGGGAACTTTCAAGCTAGCGACTGTTGATGGCATCACACTCCCAAGGGAATGGAATAGTGAGCATTTACGACGCTATTTCACATAGTTTATTTCTTTTCCATTCAGTTGTATTTAGTTTCAGGATTTGCTTTAGCATTTTATTTTCCAGATATGTTATAAGACAAATTATGTGTAGCAGCCCTGTATTTTACAATTATTTTTAAATTGATATTTCCAGATTTAAAAGCTTTATTTATGAAAAAGAATAAATTTTGTTATTTTAAATATAAACTTTGATTTTGATATGGATTTGAATTCCAAATATGACTGAATAGAATAATTTTTCCAAAAAGTGAATTTTGGTTAAAATAGTCAAACTTTGACTTTTAAATTTAAATTTTAAATATTTAAAATTATAAATTTATCTTTTATTATGACAATAGATTTAATAACTTGAATACTGCTTTTCGTTTCGTTGAAAACGGAGTTAAAATGTAAAAGTTATGTACATTTCAATTTTTAGTATAGTTTGTTTTATTGTGCAATTTTGCCTATTTTAAATTTTATAAATCATATTTTTCTTTCTTATATTTTATTTAATATGTGTCAATATGTTAATTTATGTATATTTTCATCTTGGACTGTATACAATTGTGTAACATTGTTTCACATTTGTTTTGGTCAGATTTATTGTATACTTTTAAAAGTTGTAATAATTATTGTGAAACGGGAAATTTAACTTTACATTTCTTTTACGTATATTTACATCCGTTCTTAACTTTATATTAAACAACCAAATGTTATTAATTATGGTATAATAGCTATTTAATTTTTGGTTTAAAATGATACGTTATTTTATTGAAAGAAAACGTTAGCATGTTAATTTACTAATTAAGAGAAACAAATAAAGTTGTACGTTACTTTGGGCATATGTTTATTTGTTTCTTTTGCCTTGATTCTTTGTTTATTTTGTCTCTAGGCGTTAACAATGCAAAGTTTTCAGCCGTATACTTTGCTTTTGAAAGTTCGAAATCTTGCATGTGAAAATTATTTCTTTCCCTTTGCCTTTCGTTCGTTTCCTCCACTTTAATAAAAATTAATTGCTCTTGCCTTTCATTCTCTATTTGATTTCTTGCGTTATCAATGCAAACTTCAGCCGCATATATTCTCTTTTGAGAATTCAAATTCTTACCCAAAATCTTGCATAAAATCGTTTTCACGTGAGTTATTATTTCCATTCCTTTGGCCTTCCATGTATTTCCATCTATTGATATAATTAAGTGCCTTAAATTCTTTTGATTTCTTGACCGTTCAAAGCAATTTATTCTTGCCTTTCTCTACACAAATCAAGTAAACAACTATTATATTATTCGTTCACAATATTATTCCACGTTCACAAAATCTCCATCCCTCAAATTTTTCTATTTGGCTTCCTTCAAGATTTGCGTGTCCATCTTCCCAGGTAATGACCGCTTGCCTCTGTTTTCTCTTTTCATTTTGTTTGTTCTGTTTATTCTATCACCTTGTCTTGCTCTACTCTGTTACATGCTCATCATACCCCATGCCATTCACCACCGAAACCCATGCCCTGCTCCATGCTATCCACCATCGTGAGAACCCCTACCCATTCGCCACCATGAACCACCACCGAGACCCCACAGCTCCAACCCATAGTCAGACCGAGCCCTTGTATTTGAACCTGAGAAATGAACAAAAATTGTTTGTCACCTTTGTATTTTATTTCTGAAGTATATTGCCAGACCGAACCTTGTTTAGAGGAAAAAGAAATGAAAAAAAATTTTTTTTGTCACTTTGTATTTTTGAAGTATAGTCTATAAAAAAAATGGTCGAGCCTTTGTATTGTGAAGTTTAGTTTATAATTTACCGAACCTTTGTTTTGAAAAAAAAAGAAGAAATAAAATTTTACCTTTTGTCACCTTAGTATGTTGAAGTTACAGACTACATGCCCTTCGAGCCATTTCTTTCTAATATTAAATTCGTTTTCTTTTAGTTTTGTTTGCTTCATTGAAAATTGATTATTCGTGCATTATTAGATTTGTTTATTTATTTTTGCTTTAGATTTGAATCTAGTTGGCGCATCCGCTAACAACTGATCGTGCTTTCCGCGTGCTTTTCGATTGATAGCGTATTCTCTTTTTGAATCGAATCTCCAGCTCCGTAGAGGTGAGTAAATCTCACACGAATATTCATACTTATATGATTGTGAAACGACCGCAACTGAATGTGTAGAAAATAAATAAATAAATAAATAAAATAATGTTATAATTACCTGTGATTTATTTATATTTGATGATTAAAAATTTGCATAACATATCATCTGTTATATTTTGTTTTATTTTACTGTTATTCTATTCTGTTAAATCACACTACAAGTTCCATGTAGAATAGAATCACTATGGGTTGAAATGATACATACCCGAACGGACTTTAGAATAAGGGAAGATCGTTATGGGCTGAAATGATAGGCCTGAACGATTTTCAATTAAATTTTATTTACTTGGGATTGCGGGTTTGAAATGATAAAACCCGGAATTTTCTTTGTAAACTACGGATTGAAATGATATAGTATCCGTATCACTTAACCTAGGCTAGAAAACTATATACAAGCCCGTGGTTATTTTATAAAGTGTTTTGGATATTTTTAAGTATTTTAAAAATATAAATTTATGAAATTTGATTTAAACAGATTTTGAAATATTTTGAATTAAAGAAATTATGATTTTTTCTATGTGTAAAAAAATGTAATTAATGAATGGTTTAACTGGATTTTTGGAATATAACTTAAGTTGGAAATTTGGAATTTTGGTTAAAAATGATATTTAAGTTATATAAATAAAATGGATGTTAAATTTTATTTGGAAATGGTAAATATGATAATTTGATAAAATTTGAATTTAAGTGATTTATTAGAGTATTATTGATTTTTCCTTGAATTTAAGTGGTTAAATAAATGAATGTTTAAAAGTGATCTTTTAAAATATAACTTGACTAGGAAATGTGAAATTTGGTTTTAATTAAAGGTTTAAGTTAATTAAATAAAATTGGAAATTTAATTAAATTCTGAAATGGTTATTTAAATTTGAAGTGTTAAGTTTATTTGTTGATATGTGAAGAATTGGACACTTTTACACGTAAATTTATTAAGTAAATTGTTGAAAATTGGATTTGATTATAAGAAATTTATTGTGAAAAGATATATGTTAAATGAATGTAAATGAACATTTTAAATGTTAAAATATGATTTTTAAAATGTTTATGTGTTTTAAATTAAAGTTATTTAATTGCTGGAAATACACTAACACCTGAAATTAACTTTTAATAGCATTCAGAAATGCTATAGATTCTGTTTTGAGCTAAAATTGTGTAAAACGAGCTATTACAGCATTTCTGAAATGCTGTAGTTGCTGTAGTTGAACTTGTAGGCTAATATTGAACTCAGGCCTATTATAGCATTCTCTGGAAATGCTATAATGATCTACGGTCTATGTTGAAATCAAATTTAACCCTTGTTTTGAAATCTGAACTACCGCAGCACTTCTGAAATGCTGTCTTTTCTGTTTTGAACTATAATTCAACTAAAACTGAGTTTTAACAGCAGTTTTAAGTGCTGTCTTTGCTGAATTAAAAATGTTTTCAAATATAACTTATAGCAGTTGTTCTTAAATGCTGTGAAATGCTGAAATTTTAATAATTAGGGTTTTTGACTTAGTAAACGAACTCAGAATGACTTGAAACTTTGGAAATTGAATACTTAACTTGTAAGAATAATAATTCCACTTTTAAAAGGTTTAAAAGGAATAAATTTAATTGGAAATATAAACCATTTAAAGGTGATTTGAAATGACAATAAATGAGTGATATCTTTGAATTTAAAAGGATTTAAAGTTGAATATTTGGATTTTGTAAAGATATGATATTTTGATATATTGAAATGAATTGAAATGAAGTTTTGGAAAGATATGATATGTTAATATATTGAAATGGTTTGGAATTTATTTAATCTTTATTTTGATAAAGATTTGGATTTGAAATGATATTCTATTTTGAAGTATAAAATATTATTTTAAACTTATAACCACGGGTTATAATAACGATTGGTTGTTAAAGAGACCGGGATCGGATATGGACATACTCTCTGTCGATACCGAAAACCACTTTGACAACTGTGTATGCGGTGGAGTTTCCAGAATGAAGTAGGATGGTGGCGACGATCCTAAGGTATATACGTGGACCCAACTCCCGTGAGTTGGCATAAGGTGGCTAAAACAGGAGCGATCTCGGACAAGTGAGGTAGCACCTCTTCTCGGACACATTTCTTCGATACCATTCTATTACTTTGTGATTTTTGGTGGCCACCCTTGATTTGGGAGTGTTGTCCGAGGTGGACGGTAGTGGCTGCTATGCGTTCCATCAGTCCGTGTGCGTAATTGGTATATCTACCCTGGCATTGCCTAGTTGTGCCGTGTCACCTACCATATCGAGCTTTACTACGATTATGATTTTAAGATTCGACCGCGTTAAGGTTCTCCATCCCCTTAACGCTATTTTCTATATGATTATACTTTACTTATTAGACATTATTATAATAGCGAATATTACTACATAGTAGATATTTTAACGGATCCTTAGAGGATGGGCGATCCCAAGCATCTTCTAAGTTACTTGTACCTTTATTACAGTTCACTTGAGTTGGTTTACATTGTATAAGTATGTATGTCCTGACTCGAGTGTTTTGTGTTTTTCTTTACGCTCGGGTCAGACTGAGTGATACAACATTAGAGACTCACCTTTGGAGCAGGAGTTTTGCTTTTAAGATCCAGATATCTATTCATCTTGTTATCCAGTTGATTCCAGTTGTATTCTGAGTTGTACCTGATTATTATACTGTTACTCCTGTTGCATCTTGGCATTCCTATTGTATCTAAATTAACTCTAATGTATTTATATAGTAGCTTCATGAACTACTATCTCTTTTATTTCCGCTGCATTATTTTACTCTGTGTCTGTGATCTGTGATTATATTTATTTACTGTATATTCTGAGATTTGCCAAATTTTATTTACAACGCGGTATTTTGAGCAATTCAACTCCGGCATGAGTGCCTACCTATACACTTATAATGGATGCGAATGGTTGAAAATACCGGGTCGTTACTGTTGGTATCAGAGCTTTGGCTTTGAGGCAAAACTTAGAATGTATGGTAAATTTATTTACAGAATCACTTTTGTTCGAGTTTGAATCTCTTCCTTTTGATTCGATTTCCTTTAAATTTTGGAACGTTCCCTGCGGTTCCGAAATTATTCTTGTCTCTCACTATTCATCTTCTTTTGATTTTGGAGTATCACATAACTCTACTTTGAATGATCTTTATAGTGAATTGGCTGTCTCACCAATATTCTAATTTTCTGGTAAAGGGGGAAACTCCTTTACAAATTTGCATCGATTCACCAGAGATTTATAAATATCCTTGGTTTAGATGCTAATATCTTTTATTACTCCAAACTCTATCTCTTGAGATCGAATGTAGATTTACTCCAGAAAATCCACATTTGATCTTATCCATTAAGTCACGGTTGACCCGGTTAAGGTTGTCCGCGATTTATCTAAGCTTACCCATCTCTCTACTCTGTTTAACCATCTTGTCTTTTGTTTCTAAACTATCTCCAAACATTTTGAATCGTACTTGTAAATCTATGTTTTGTTTATATGTTGTGTTGTTTGGGTTGTTGATGTTGATTTGGGTTTTCGATCGATTCGTCTGATCAACGCTATCGATAGGATTTCTAAAACACTTTGACAGAACAAACTGACACAATATTATTTTAAAATTTGGTTAATGAAATAAATTTGGATATATAATTTTATGGAACTTAATAAATTGATTTAAATTGATAATTTGAAATGATAATATTTGATTTATCATTTATTGTTCTGCAAATGAATTTATAAATAGTTGTTTATAAATTTATTTGGGAACTGAAATGAATTTAAAACAAGAAATTTAAAGAATTTAATTTCCGATGGTTTCAAACCTTGTGTTTAAAATTTTTAAAAGGATATATTATTTAAAGTATTTTGAATAAAAATTTGTATCTAAAGGATTTTAAAGTTTAAAATTTTAGTGCTCTTCTCTTTGTCGCTGGAAAATAATTTCGGTGATGACTGCAGCATCATCGACGTTCATTTTCGAGTTTCGAAGTGAAGAGACTGTTCTGTAGTCTTGCTACAGCTTTGTTTTGGGGAATTTAATTAATTTGAATTTCTAAAATATGACTTGATTTATAATATATATATAGATATATTATTTAAATTTGATTTGACATATTATGTATATATAATTACTTATCTCCAAATGGTTTGAAGATGTTCGAAGATTCAAATTCTTAAATTTTATCTTGAAGAACAATTTCAATTATAAAAAGAAAAAAAAATCAAAAATTTGGATAAATGATTCAAACTTGAGACGATTGAATTGGAAAGTTTTACTTGTATAACACATAATTTCATTCCAATATAACTTACCTAAATTACACAGAAGTTGAATATGGAATTGGATAATATACAATATAAAAAAAAATTTATAAATAAAATTTGAGTGGTTATAATACATGTTATACACTTAAATTTTAGTTATAAAAGATTAACAGAGGTAAATAGTGAAAAAGGAAGTTAAAGAGATTTTATTTAAATAACTTAATAATCAAATTTGATTTACTATGGAACCTTAAGTCTAACCTAGGAATTTTAATAAAGGTTATTTCTTAAAATGAATATGTTGTATAATAAATAATGTATCTTTGAATAGATAAAATAAAATACATTTGAACTAGACATTTTGTAATAAAGTTTATTTAACTTGAATTCATAGTTTAATTGATGTCTAAATGAATAAATGTGTAAAGAAATTTGATTGTTATATTTGCTATATAAATATTTTATTTATGAAATAGATATGTCTTGAAAAAATGAATGATTATGATTTAAATTGTTAAAATGTATTTTAACATCACTAAAAATTGATAATTGAGAATTTGGTTTTCAAATGGAATTTTAAGTGTAACTTATTAAAGGAATATCTATTTGTG
Source organism: Allium fistulosum (assembly GCA_030737815.1). Taxonomy (NCBI): domain Eukaryota; kingdom Viridiplantae; phylum Streptophyta; class Magnoliopsida; order Asparagales; family Amaryllidaceae; genus Allium; species Allium fistulosum. The sequence continues at coordinate 305,585,159 of CM060902.1, forward strand.
AAATGGGTATTTTAAATAAAGTGTTAGGTTATGTGTTAAATTAAGAGCTAACTAAAATAGTGAACTTTTAACTTCATAAATGAAGTATAGTTTGATTTGAATATTCCATTCATAAAAGTTTGTTTTAAATAAGTCATAAGTTAAATGATATCCAAATGAATATTTCTGATATTAAACTGATTTGAAATACTAATATATCTACTGTAGCATTTTATAAGTGCTGCTATGTAATATCCCGGAATTTATGGACAATATCAATTTAATAATCTGTTTAAATAATTAAATTGATTTGATAATATTTGATAATAAAAATTTGAATTGGTTAATAATCTAATTAAATAGATATTTAATTAGTGAAATTTATCTTTTATAAGTCAATAAAATGATTTCTATCTATAATATATATATGAGTATATATTGTAAATAGATTGCCTTTGATTTGAAAGTTAATAAATAAATAAATTCTTGTTTTTAAATTTCTAATATATATTGATAGTTTGGAAATTATGATTTATTTAATATTAAGCTTTTCAAAAGCTTTTTAAAGCAAATAACTATATGATTTTAAATAAGATTAATAATAAGGTAATCTCTTTTATAAATTATTTTAAAATTAATAAATGTGTTATTTTCAAACAATATTATTAGTATATTGTTTTTAAATAAATAGATTTTAATGTAAATAGGATTTTTATTTCAAATTGAATGTGTAGTTATATATGTATGTATATAACTTGATTTTAAATTGGATTTTTAAAATGTAATTTGAATTTGAATTAATTTTGAAATTCAAAAAGGGATAATATTTTAAATATTTGGATTTTTATAGATATTTGGATAAGCTCTTATTTATAAGTATAATTGTTTTATTTCTTTAAAAGTTATCTATATATATAAATAAGTAATGAGTATTTAATAAATAAAGAAAAAGGTTTTTACATTTAAAATAAATATTAATTAATTAAAAGGGGCATGTGTTATTTCCTAAGGCTTCATTATAGCATGTGTTAAGTAATTAAATAGGGTGAAAGACAAGTGTCATTTTTGTTTTAATTTTTCTTTTTATTTTAAAAATAAATCATTATACTTATAAAACATGTTTTCCCCTTTTCCTTTCTTTCTAATCTTCATGTCAAAAATCTGCAATTCATTTTCCACTTCTAAAAGAAAACCAGAAAATCAAAATTCAACACTCCTATAAACCAAATCCTCAAACGAAATTCTCCAAAAACAATTATGTAATCAAACATTCCTCAAAACCATAATCTGTAACTAAATCACCTCATAAACCAGAGAATCAAACCCCTCAAATCAAAAGAACAATACCCTGTAACTCATTTTCAAATCAAAGTCTGTAGCCTGCAATTTTCTTCAAATCTGAAATCTATTTGAAGCAAGTAAACCTGGAATCTTAAGCAATGTCTCAACAAACAAATAGCATGCATGCAAGTTTTCTAGCAAGCATTCAAGTTTAAAAGATTTTAAAGATCAAAGGGGCATTTCAGTTTAAAGGCTTTTTCAAAAATTGGTTTCAAAGAGGCTCTGTTTACTTTTAAAAAGGTGAGTAACATTCATTTTAAACTTAAGCATATGATCTATGTTTGCATGTGAACTTCTGGAATAAAATGTGTATTGTATATGTTTGAAATTTCTATGTATATATATGGATGTGTAGATGCATGATTATAGTTATATATGTTCTGCCTGTTCTTAGTTCAGAAGTTAAATTTTAGTCAAAAATTTATTATCTTCCTATCTGATCTTTAATAGAACTTAGGATTCAAACAATATTTGTTTGTTTAATCATGGGTTAGTGTTTAAAATTTTACTTAAGTTAAAATAAAACTTAAATGGCTCTGAAATCAAAAACAACAGAGCAAGTCTGGTATAAGTGAAAAATTCAAACACTCTAATTCATAAATTCAGGGTTATAGACTGAATGCTTATCTAGAAACATGAATTTTAAAAGTAGAATCATAATTTTTAGCATTTAATTAAGGAAGCAGTTCAAGGTTGATCAGAATTGGAACTTTGGGTTGTCTCCGGCGATCTAAGTATTCGAGAAGCTCGTGATTCTCACTGAAGGTAGAAGGATGATCGGAGAGTTCGAGAAAATTGTCTAATGATGATGAAATTCACCCTGGCGATGGTGGTAGTTCGATCGAGTTTCTAAACCTAGTTTTACTGGGTTACGATTTTTGCGTGAGTTCAACTTCCTCTGGTGATCGAGATGCCTGGGGCTTTGAGCACTGGAAGATGGTGAGTTGACGAGGACTTCACCGAAGATTCAAGGACGATGGTGGTCGGAGGAGTGAGTTCGAACGTTTTCCAGTTTGAAGTGTTGATCCAGTTTCTTGTTCCAGGTTTGGGCGTGATGTTCGATTTCGAATTCGAGTTGATGTAGAGGTTCTGATGATCGTATTTGGGTATGAAGGTGATCGATGACTTGGAGAGATCATCGGCGGTGATCGAAGAGGAGCGGTGTCATCGTGCACGTGCACGGTGATGATTTGGATACGGGTGGAGATTGGTTTTGGCAGAGAAGTGTACTCGAGTGATTCTCGAGTGATTCGAGCGTTTAACTCGAAGTAACATGGGGTTGGACTCGAAGCAATTGTAGTATAAGCTCGAGTCAAATTACTGTGTTACAGGTTTTAAAACCTGTCAGATTTAAATTTAAAACTAAATTTTTAAATTGTAAAGAAGAGATTTAAACTAAGTTTAAATCAAAGTTTAATCTGGAATCTAATTTAGTTTGAATCTTAGTTTTGGAATAATATAAGTTTTTAAATCTAAATTGTTTTAACTACTTTAAAATGGTTAAAGGTTTGAATTTTAAAATGAAGATTTAAATGTAAGTAGGTTTAAAAATCTAAAGTTAATCTGTAATCAAAGTTTAATCTGCATTCCAGTTTGAAATAAAAGAAAGTTTTCAAATTTAAATTGTTTAAAGTATATTTTAAAAAAGGTTTGAATTTAAATAAATGGGTTCAAAAATCTTGTAAATTTCTTTTATAAATGTTAAGTGTTTCTTTAACATTTGGATTAAAAAGATTCTGTAAATTTAATTTAAAATTTGTTAAAGTTAAATTTGTAATTCAAATTTAAATCTTTAATTTGAAATGAATTAAGAAAAGATTTTAAGGTAAAATGTTTAAAATCTTTTGTTAATAATAATTAAAGTTGTTATAAAGATTAGTACTTTAATTTAGAGATTAATTAAAATTTAATGATTTAGGAGTCATTAAATTAATAAGGTGATTAAAGAATAATTAATTAATGGTTTAGTGTTAATTAATTAAATAATTAGGATATAAGTTAATTAATTAAGTGTTAATTAATTTGGGATTTAGAATCATTTGTTAAATAAGTATGAGTTATTAATAAATGATTAGGAATTAATTAATCAAGTGATTTAAGATTAATTAAATAATTAGAGATTTATTAATTGGTAATGAAGAATTAATTTGTAATTAAATAATGATTAATAATTAATGAGGGATCATTAATTAGGGATTATTAAATAATTAATTAATATGATTAATTTTGATAATCAATTAGATTAATTAATCATTATGAAATTGGTTAAGTATAATTACTTAATGGAAGTAATTAAGGTAATTAATTACTTAAGGTAATTAATTAAATAAATTTGATTAAGTTAAATTAATTAATTTAATTAATTTAAGATAATCACTTGGTTATGTGATAAGTATAATTACTTAAATGTAATTAGTGAAAGTGTAATTACTTAGGAAAGTAATTAAAGTTAATTAGTGGATGTAATTAACTAAGGATGATATAATGAAAGTAATTTGAGTTAATTACTTTAAATAATTAATCAAAGGATTAATTAAAAGATAATTAATTAATGAGTAATTAATTTATGGAAGAGTAATTAAGGGTAGTTAATTACTAGATGAGATTAATCAAAGGTGATTAATAAATGTGACTAATTAATTATTAAATGTAATAAGATAATTAATTAAGAGTAATTAAGGATCATTAATTAATATAATTAATGATGTAATTAAGAATTGATTAATTAAGATTAATTAATAAATAATAAGTGATTAAAATAATTAATTAATTATAATTGATTAATTATAATTAATTAAGGATTAATGTAATTAAATACAGTTGATTAATAGATGAAGTAATTAAAGATAAATTACTGAATGATTTAAGTTAATTAACTTGTGAAATTAATTAAGAGTTAATTACTTAAGGTAATTAAAGTATAATTAATCAGGATTGATTAATTAAGATGATACTTAAAGTATGATTAATTATTGATTTAATTAATGATTAAGTAAGAAGGATTTATAAAATGAGGTAATTAATTTAATTCACTTTAAATTAATTAGAGATGATATAAATCATTTCTTAGGGATGAATGAATAATATAGAATGCTTTGCATTGTTGTTATCTCTGATAAGATATATGCTGATCTATGATATGGATGCTTGGTTAAATTGAAATGATAATATGAATTATCTGTTTGTGATAATGTAGATTATCTGTTGTGAATTATCTATCCGTGTAGTATAGACAACTGAAATGAATTGTTTTAACCTTAAACAACTTGGCCTTAAAAGATACGTTTTGGATTTCGATGAGACCGGGATCGGGTTTCCGTATACCGGAATTCCAGGTCTGGAGACCCGAATACCACATCGATCCAAATTAACGTTAGGTCGTGAATCTCAAGTGAAGATGAAGATTCAGAGTGCAAGGGTTATTGTCGTTAACTCTGAGGGTGATTCCAATACGAGTGTAACGAGATAATGCCTTCGGTTTCGTTCGAACCCGGAACGAACTTGTATGGATTGAATGCTTTCAGAACATCGTCAGGTGGACGATGAGCATTCTAAGTGGTATGTTCTGATTTAAAGGTAAATCGTAACCTCAAGCCTCATCAACCGGGAATGGCTAAAACAGGGGAGGTGCAGCAAGGCTTCGTGGGTAGCACCCACTGAGAGTAAGGTCATCCCTGTCTAGAGAGTTCCTTCTTTTATTTCGGCTTAGTGGTGCAGTTGGCGACGGCCATCTGTGGGGTGATTTTATTCGGAATTATCCAGTAAGGGATGGTTCCGGCTTTGTGTTGCAGGGGATTGGGAGTGATCCTCGGTACGGTGATCTAGGCCCCGTACTGTGATGAGCGGTACCCCGGTAGCTCTGCCATTGTATGGAAATCCAAATTTCAATAAGTGATAACGGATTTGATTGTATACTTATGTATGCTGGAATTTAATAATGTAACAATTTCGGCTATTTCATATTTATTTAAAAACCCTAGACCCTATCATAATACAATCGAATTTCCTATCAATGTTTTGGTTAGCGTAAGGTAAAAACTTACCCATGTTTATTTGTGGGGAGTCTTACGTGATACCTTTTCTTTCAAAAGGTTTTGAAGTTAAACAAGTTTAACCTGTTACTCACACCAGACCCATGTCTGACCCAAGTTGTTTATTTCTGTTTTATAAACTCTTGGGTACTCAAATTTTTACGAGTAGCCAAGGGATTCAGGTTTAGCTTTGACGAATTGTGGAGGAGCAATGGAGCAGGAGGCTTCGGCGTTCATAGATATAGTATTCCGCTGTGTTGATATCTGCGTTAGAGTCTTGTATTGTATTTGAGTTGTAATATCTAGACAGATGTTTATAACTGTCTAGTATGTGTTGTATAGTTGTGTAAACTCTGATAAGTGTTTTATACTATGTAATCGTTTCTTTATGTTATTAATATAAATTATTCATTCCGCTGTGAGATCGTTGTCGTTGTTTCTTCTTTCTTCTCTTCTTTTCTATTTTCTACCCCTTTCTTTCTTATTAATGATGCGTCATTCTGTGGAATGAGTGGCGGGTCGTTACAGTGGTATCGGAGCCAGGTTGAGCGAATGCCTAAGCTTTTGGTTAAGTGAATATCAGAACACTAGGATGAGTGAATACCTAGGTTCGGAAGGATTGTTCATTAGAGATAGGATCTGTAGCAACCTGTTAAGTCTAAGTATATATATATATAGATATGAGCGCGTATTTGTTAGTGAATATAAAATTGTTTTATATTGTGTTGATTGGTTTATTGAGTAGTTTATGGATTCTGGTCAATGTGTGGGACGCCACAACATTGATAGGGATCTCTAAACGCTTGTATCGAACAATTCGACACAGTATTGTTTTAAAGAGGTAAATGAAATAATTTTACCCAGAAATAATTTCTATATAAAAAGTACCATTTTAAATATATATATATATTTCTACCTATTTGTTGGGTTACCTGTTCGGGTTTTCCAATATAGGATATAAAGGTAGATAGGGTAGTGGTGTGTGTAACACGACTACCAATGGTTGGAGTCTGAGTATTGAGGTTGGAAGTGTATCTGCCGAGACTGTAGACCTAATACCGTCTCGAGTAAGCTTTGCTATGGTAAAGGATTTCATCGATCTCTGAAGGAAACCTTTTAAAGGTTCGGAGTTTATCTTTGAAGTTTGGATGAGTAAGGTTGGATCTGTCGATTGAACAGAAGCGAGTGATGGTACCTTGATACCTCAGGTAATAGTAGCTGTATGATGAGATACAGTGACGATGGATGTTCCCGAAGATGTTTTCTTTGGAACAAGATTAAGGAAGTGTGTATGCTTCGGTGTTGTGGCTGAGTTCAGCATGGTGTTTCTGTTTGGTTTGGAGTTCGAGTTTCTCGAAGATCTTTGGAATAGGAAGTCCTTGGCATCAGTGTCAGCAGTGCAGCTCAGAGTATTCTGTGATGGCAGGAAGTTTTCTGGATGAGCAGTTTTTCTGAAGGTGAAGTTCAGAAGTAGTAAGAGTAAATCCATTTCTTCGATGGATTGGATAAATAAGTGTAAGCTGTTCTGATTGGTAAAGAAAGAACAGTCTGTTTGGAATTAGGATGGGTTGATCGCAAAAGTGACTTGCGATTTGCTGAGTGTTCTCTTGGGTTGTCAGAATTTCTCTGGATGTCTTCAGAGAAGTCAGGAGTTGTCCGCATCTGAAGGTTGAGTTTTCGTATCGACTGGATTCCAGGAGTGATACCGGTGGTTCAGTCTAGTGGAAGGATGTTTCCTAGAGATGGAGTTAGTAAAGCAGCTCAAGTTTTGCTGGAGTATCTGAGTTTTATTTATGGATCAGTGAACCTTATTTCTAGAAGTGAGTTGTCCAGTCTGTGCTTGTGTTCTACCTCAGATCAAAGTTGAGCAGCGAAAGCAGTTTGGAGTGTATCTCTGGATGGGAGAAGTAAGGTTGAAATCTACTGATGTTGTGAAGTAGAGTTATGTTTGGATCTCGTCTGTGTTCTGATTTGGATAGGTAATTGGTCTACTTGGTTGAATTGTCAGTTTGGATAACTGGAATTCATTGAGTTTTACGTATCTCTGAGGGAGTACGTGTTTGATCTATCTCTGGTTGTGGAACAAGTAGTTCTGGAGGAATTGGTTATTGAGTCAGACTCGTCTGTAGTCTGATATCTTGTTTAGCTCTGTAGATCTAGATGAGTAGAAGCTCTATAGCTTAGTAGTATTGATTGTTTGGATTCTATAGAGTGAGTATCCCCGTATATATATATACTTGGGGAAACTCGAGGAAATTTTATTCAGAATTTTGTTTGGATAATTAAAATTGGTTGTTTGGATGAATTGTTTGCTATGGTTGTTAGCATATGGATGATAATATATGCTTGTGATTTAAATAGATTATTAAATTACCTTTGTTTTAAATTTCGGGGACGAAATTATTTTAAGGGGGAAGGAATGTAATATCCCGGAATTTATGGACAATATCAATTTAATAATCTGTTTAAATAATTAAATTGATTTGATAATATTTGATAATAAAAATTTGAATTGGTTAATAATCTAATTAAATAGATATTTAATTAGTGAAATTTATCTTTTATAAGTCAATAAAATGATTTCTATCTATAATATATATATGAGTATATATTGTAAATAGATTGCCTTTGATTTGAAAGTTAATAAATAAATAAATTCTTGTTTTTAAATTTCTAATATATATTGATAGTTTGGAAATTATGATTTATTTAATATTAAGCTTTTCAAAAGCTTTTTAAAGCAAATAACTATATGATTTTAAATAAGATTAATAATAAGGTAATCTCTTTTATAAATTATTTTAAAATTAATAAATGTGTTATTTTCAAACAATATTATTAGTATATTGTTTTTAAATAAATAGATTTTAATGTAAATAGGATTTTTATTTCAAATTGAATGTGTAGTTATATATGTATGTATATAACTTGATTTTAAATTGGATTTTTAAAATGTAATTTGAATTTGAATTAATTTTGAAATTCAAAAAGGGATAATATTTTAAATATTTGGATTTTTATAGATATTTGGATAAGCTCTTATTTATAAGTATAATTGTTTTATTTCTTTAAAAGTTATCTATATATATAAATAAGTAATGAGTATTTAATAAATAAAGAAAAAGGTTTTTACATTTAAAATAAATATTAATTAATTAAAAGGGGCATGTGTTATTTCCTAAGGCTTCATTATAGCATGTGTTAAGTAATTAAATAGGGTGAAAGACAAGTGTCATTTTTGTTTTAATTTTTCTTTTTATTTTAAAAATAAATCATTATACTTATAAAACATGTTTTCCCCTTTTCCTTTCTTTCTAATCTTCATGTCAAAAATCTGCAATTCATTTTCCACTTCTAAAAGAAAACCAGAAAATCAAAATTCAACACTCCTATAAACCAAATCCTCAAACGAAATTCTCCAAAAACAATTATGTAATCAAACATTCCTCAAAACCATAATCTGTAACTAAATCACCTCATAAACCAGAGAATCAAACCCCTCAAATCAAAAGAACAATACCCTGTAACTCATTTTCAAATCAAAGTCTGTAGCCTGCAATTTTCTTCAAATCTGAAATCTATTTGAAGCAAGTAAACCTGGAATCTTAAGCAATGTCTCAACAAACAAATAGCATGCATGCAAGTTTTCTAGCAAGCATTCAAGTTTAAAAGATTTTAAAGATCAAAGGGGCATTTCAGTTTAAAGGCTTTTTCAAAAATTGGTTTCAAAGAGGCTCTGTTTACTTTTAAAAAGGTGAGTAACATTCATTTTAAACTTAAGCATATGATCTATGTTTGCATGTGAACTTCTGGAATAAAATGTGTATTGTATATGTTTGAAATTTCTATGTATATATATGGATGTGTAGATGCATGATTATAGTTATATATGTTCTGCCTGTTCTTAGTTCAGAAGTTAAATTTTAGTCAAAAATTTATTATCTTCCTATCTGATCTTTAATAGAACTTAGGATTCAAACAATATTTGTTTGTTTAATCATGGGTTAGTGTTTAAAATTTTACTTAAGTTAAAATAAAACTTAAATGGCTCTGAAATCAAAAACAACAGAGCAAGTCTGGTATAAGTGAAAAATTCAAACACTCTAATTCATAAATTCAGGGTTATAGACTGAATGCTTATCTAGAAACATGAATTTTAAAAGTAGAATCATAATTTTTAGCATTTAATTAAGGAAGCAGTTCAAGGTTGATCAGAATTGGAACTTTGGGTTGTCTCCGGCGATCTAAGTATTCGAGAAGCTCGTGATTCTCACTGAAGGTAGAAGGATGATCGGAGAGTTCGAGAAAATTGTCTAATGATGATGAAATTCACCCTGGCGATGGTGGTAGTTCGATCGAGTTTCTAAACCTAGTTTTACTGGGTTACGATTTTTGCGTGAGTTCAACTTCCTCTGGTGATCGAGATGCCTGGGGCTTTGAGCACTGGAAGATGGTGAGTTGACGAGGACTTCACCGAAGATTCAAGGACGATGGTGGTCGGAGGAGTGAGTTCGAACGTTTTCCAGTTTGAAGTGTTGATCCAGTTTCTTGTTCCAGGTTTGGGCGTGATGTTCGATTTCGAATTCGAGTTGATGTAGAGGTTCTGATGATCGTATTTGGGTATGAAGGTGATCGATGACTTGGAGAGATCATCGGCGGTGATCGAAGAGGAGCGGTGTCATCGTGCACGTGCACGGTGATGATTTGGATACGGGTGGAGATTGGTTTTGGCAGAGAAGTGTACTCGAGTGATTCTCGAGTGATTCGAGCGTTTAACTCGAAGTAACATGGGGTTGGACTCGAAGCAATTGTAGTATAAGCTCGAGTCAAATTACTGTGTTACAGGTTTTAAAACCTGTCAGATTTAAATTTAAAACTAAATTTTTAAATTGTAAAGAAGAGATTTAAACTAAGTTTAAATCAAAGTTTAATCTGGAATCTAATTTAGTTTGAATCTTAGTTTTGGAATAATATAAGTTTTTAAATCTAAATTGTTTTAACTACTTTAAAATGGTTAAAGGTTTGAATTTTAAAATGAAGATTTAAATGTAAGTAGGTTTAAAAATCTAAAGTTAATCTGTAATCAAAGTTTAATCTGCATTCCAGTTTGAAATAAAAGAAAGTTTTCAAATTTAAATTGTTTAAAGTATATTTTAAAAAAGGTTTGAATTTAAATAAATGGGTTCAAAAATCTTGTAAATTTCTTTTATAAATGTTAAGTGTTTCTTTAACATTTGGATTAAAAAGATTCTGTAAATTTAATTTAAAATTTGTTAAAGTTAAATTTGTAATTCAAATTTAAATCTTTAATTTGAAATGAATTAAGAAAAGATTTTAAGGTAAAATGTTTAAAATCTTTTGTTAATAATAATTAAAGTTGTTATAAAGATTAGTACTTTAATTTAGAGATTAATTAAAATTTAATGATTTAGGAGTCATTAAATTAATAAGGTGATTAAAGAATAATTAATTAATGGTTTAGTGTTAATTAATTAAATAATTAGGATATAAGTTAATTAATTAAGTGTTAATTAATTTGGGATTTAGAATCATTTGTTAAATAAGTATGAGTTATTAATAAATGATTAGGAATTAATTAATCAAGTGATTTAAGATTAATTAAATAATTAGAGATTTATTAATTGGTAATGAAGAATTAATTTGTAATTAAATAATGATTAATAATTAATGAGGGATCATTAATTAGGGATTATTAAATAATTAATTAATATGATTAATTTTGATAATCAATTAGATTAATTAATCATTATGAAATTGGTTAAGTATAATTACTTAATGGAAGTAATTAAGGTAATTAATTACTTAAGGTAATTAATTAAATAAATTTGATTAAGTTAAATTAATTAATTTAATTAATTTAAGATAATCACTTGGTTATGTGATAAGTATAATTACTTAAATGTAATTAGTGAAAGTGTAATTACTTAGGAAAGTAATTAAAGTTAATTAGTGGATGTAATTAACTAAGGATGATATAATGAAAGTAATTTGAGTTAATTACTTTAAATAATTAATCAAAGGATTAATTAAAAGATAATTAATTAATGAGTAATTAATTTATGGAAGAGTAATTAAGGGTAGTTAATTACTAGATGAGATTAATCAAAGGTGATTAATAAATGTGACTAATTAATTATTAAATGTAATAAGATAATTAATTAAGAGTAATTAAGGATCATTAATTAATATAATTAATGATGTAATTAAGAATTGATTAATTAAGATTAATTAATAAATAATAAGTGATTAAAATAATTAATTAATTATAATTGATTAATTATAATTAATTAAGGATTAATGTAATTAAATACAGTTGATTAATAGATGAAGTAATTAAAGATAAATTACTGAATGATTTAAGTTAATTAACTTGTGAAATTAATTAAGAGTTAATTACTTAAGGTAATTAAAGTATAATTAATCAGGATTGATTAATTAAGATGATACTTAAAGTATGATTAATTATTGATTTAATTAATGATTAAGTAAGAAGGATTTATAAAATGAGGTAATTAATTTAATTCACTTTAAATTAATTAGAGATGATATAAATCATTTCTTAGGGATGAATGAATAATATAGAATGCTTTGCATTGTTGTTATCTCTGATAAGATATATGCTGATCTATGATATGGATGCTTGGTTAAATTGAAATGATAATATGAATTATCTGTTTGTGATAATGTAGATTATCTGTTGTGAATTATCTATCCGTGTAGTATAGACAACTGAAATGAATTGTTTTAACCTTAAACAACTTGGCCTTAAAAGATACGTTTTGGATTTCGATGAGACCGGGATCGGGTTTCCGTATACCGGAATTCCAGGTCTGGAGACCCGAATACCACATCGATCCAAATTAACGTTAGGTCGTGAATCTCAAGTGAAGATGAAGATTCAGAGTGCAAGGGTTATTGTCGTTAACTCTGAGGGTGATTCCAATACGAGTGTAACGAGATAATGCCTTCGGTTTCGTTCGAACCCGGAACGAACTTGTATGGATTGAATGCTTTCAGAACATCGTCAGGTGGACGATGAGCATTCTAAGTGGTATGTTCTGATTTAAAGGTAAATCGTAACCTCAAGCCTCATCAACCGGGAATGGCTAAAACAGGGGAGGTGCAGCAAGGCTTCGTGGGTAGCACCCACTGAGAGTAAGGTCATCCCTGTCTAGAGAGTTCCTTCTTTTATTTCGGCTTAGTGGTGCAGTTGGCGACGGCCATCTGTGGGGTGATTTTATTCGGAATTATCCAGTAAGGGATGGTTCCGGCTTTGTGTTGCAGGGGATTGGGAGTGATCCTCGGTACGGTGATCTAGGCCCCGTACTGTGATGAGCGGTACCCCGGTAGCTCTGCCATTGTATGGAAATCCAAATTTCAATAAGTGATAACGGATTTGATTGTATACTTATGTATGCTGGAATTTAATAATGTAACAATTTCGGCTATTTCATATTTATTTAAAAACCCTAGACCCTATCATAATACAATCGAATTTCCTATCAATGTTTTGGTTAGCGTAAGGTAAAAACTTACCCATGTTTATTTGTGGGGAGTCTTACGTGATACCTTTTCTTTCAAAAGGTTTTGAAGTTAAACAAGTTTAACCTGTTACTCACACCAGACCCATGTCTGACCCAAGTTGTTTATTTCTGTTTTATAAACTCTTGGGTACTCAAATTTTTACGAGTAGCCAAGGGATTCAGGTTTAGCTTTGACGAATTGTGGAGGAGCAATGGAGCAGGAGGCTTCGGCGTTCATAGATATAGTATTCCGCTGTGTTGATATCTGCGTTAGAGTCTTGTATTGTATTTGAGTTGTAATATCTAGACAGATGTTTATAACTGTCTAGTATGTGTTGTATAGTTGTGTAAACTCTGATAAGTGTTTTATACTATGTAATCGTTTCTTTATGTTATTAATATAAATTATTCATTCCGCTGTGAGATCGTTGTCGTTGTTTCTTCTTTCTTCTCTTCTTTTCTATTTTCTACCCCTTTCTTTCTTATTAATGATGCGTCATTCTGTGGAATGAGTGGCGGGTCGTTACAGTGGTATCGGAGCCAGGTTGAGCGAATGCCTAAGCTTTTGGTTAAGTGAATATCAGAACACTAGGATGAGTGAATACCTAGGTTCGGAAGGATTGTTCATTAGAGATAGGATCTGTAGCAACCTGTTAAGTCTAAGTATATATATATATAGATATGAGCGCGTATTTGTTAGTGAATATAAAATTGTTTTATATTGTGTTGATTGGTTTATTGAGTAGTTTATGGATTCTGGTCAATGTGTGGGACGCCACAACATTGATAGGGATCTCTAAACGCTTGTATCGAACAATTCGACACAGTATTGTTTTAAAGAGGTAAATGAAATAATTTTACCCAGAAATAATTTCTATATAAAAAGTACCATTTTAAATATATATATATATTTCTACCTATTTGTTGGGTTACCTGTTCGGGTTTTCCAATATAGGATATAAAGGTAGATAGGGTAGTGGTGTGTGTAACACGACTACCAATGGTTGGAGTCTGAGTATTGAGGTTGGAAGTGTATCTGCCGAGACTGTAGACCTAATACCGTCTCGAGTAAGCTTTGCTATGGTAAAGGATTTCATCGATCTCTGAAGGAAACCTTTTAAAGGTTCGGAGTTTATCTTTGAAGTTTGGATGAGTAAGGTTGGATCTGTCGATTGAACAGAAGCGAGTGATGGTACCTTGATACCTCAGGTAATAGTAGCTGTATGATGAGATACAGTGACGATGGATGTTCCCGAAGATGTTTTCTTTGGAACAAGATTAAGGAAGTGTGTATGCTTCGGTGTTGTGGCTGAGTTCAGCATGGTGTTTCTGTTTGGTTTGGAGTTCGAGTTTCTCGAAGATCTTTGGAATAGGAAGTCCTTGGCATCAGTGTCAGCAGTGCAGCTCAGAGTATTCTGTGATGGCAGGAAGTTTTCTGGATGAGCAGTTTTTCTGAAGGTGAAGTTCAGAAGTAGTAAGAGTAAATCCATTTCTTCGATGGATTGGATAAATAAGTGTAAGCTGTTCTGATTGGTAAAGAAAGAACAGTCTGTTTGGAATTAGGATGGGTTGATCGCAAAAGTGACTTGCGATTTGCTGAGTGTTCTCTTGGGTTGTCAGAATTTCTCTGGATGTCTTCAGAGAAGTCAGGAGTTGTCCGCATCTGAAGGTTGAGTTTTCGTATCGACTGGATTCCAGGAGTGATACCGGTGGTTCAGTCTAGTGGAAGGATGTTTCCTAGAGATGGAGTTAGTAAAGCAGCTCAAGTTTTGCTGGAGTATCTGAGTTTTATTTATGGATCAGTGAACCTTATTTCTAGAAGTGAGTTGTCCAGTCTGTGCTTGTGTTCTACCTCAGATCAAAGTTGAGCAGCGAAAGCAGTTTGGAGTGTATCTCTGGATGGGAGAAGTAAGGTTGAAATCTACTGATGTTGTGAAGTAGAGTTATGTTTGGATCTCGTCTGTGTTCTGATTTGGATAGGTAATTGGTCTACTTGGTTGAATTGTCAGTTTGGATAACTGGAATTCATTGAGTTTTACGTATCTCTGAGGGAGTACGTGTTTGATCTATCTCTGGTTGTGGAACAAGTAGTTCTGGAGGAATTGGTTATTGAGTCAGACTCGTCTGTAGTCTGATATCTTGTTTAGCTCTGTAGATCTAGATGAGTAGAAGCTCTATAGCTTAGTAGTATTGATTGTTTGGATTCTATAGAGTGAGTATCCCCGTATATATATATACTTGGGGAAACTCGAGGAAATTTTATTCAGAATTTTGTTTGGATAATTAAAATTGGTTGTTTGGATGAATTGTTTGCTATGGTTGTTAGCATATGGATGATAATATATGCTTGTGATTTAAATAGATTATTAAATTACCTTTGTTTTAAATTTCGGGGACGAAATTATTTTAAGGGGGAAGGAATGTAATATCCCGGAATTTATGGACAATATCAATTTAATAATCTGTTTAAATAATTAAATTGATTTGATAATATTTGATAATAAAAATTTGAATTGGTTAATAATCTAATTAAATAGATATTTAATTAGTGAAATTTATCTTTTATAAGTCAATAAAATGATTTCTATCTATAATATATATATGAGTATATATTGTAAATAGATTGCCTTTGATTTGAAAGTTAATAAATAAATAAATTCTTGTTTTTAAATTTCTAATATATATTGATAGTTTGGAAATTATGATTTATTTAATATTAAGCTTTTCAAAAGCTTTTTAAAGCAAATAACTATATGATTTTAAATAAGATTAATAATAAGGTAATCTCTTTTATAAATTATTTTAAAATTAATAAATGTGTTATTTTCAAACAATATTATTAGTATATTGTTTTTAAATAAATAGATTTTAATGTAAATAGGATTTTTATTTCAAATTGAATGTGTAGTTATATATGTATGTATATAACTTGATTTTAAATTGGATTTTTAAAATGTAATTTGAATTTGAATTAATTTTGAAATTCAAAAAGGGATAATATTTTAAATATTTGGATTTTTATAGATATTTGGATAAGCTCTTATTTATAAGTATAATTGTTTTATTTCTTTAAAAGTTATCTATATATATAAATAAGTAATGAGTATTTAATAAATAAAGAAAAAGGTTTTTACATTTAAAATAAATATTAATTAATTAAAAGGGGCATGTGTTATTTCCTAAGGCTTCATTATAGCATGTGTTAAGTAATTAAATAGGGTGAAAGACAAGTGTCATTTTTGTTTTAATTTTTCTTTTTATTTTAAAAATAAATCATTATACTTATAAAACATGTTTTCCCCTTTTCCTTTCTTTCTAATCTTCATGTCAAAAATCTGCAATTCATTTTCCACTTCTAAAAGAAAACCAGAAAATCAAAATTCAACACTCCTATAAACCAAATCCTCAAACGAAATTCTCCAAAAACAATTATGTAATCAAACATTCCTCAAAACCATAATCTGTAACTAAATCACCTCATAAACCAGAGAATCAAACCCCTCAAATCAAAAGAACAATACCCTGTAACTCATTTTCAAATCAAAGTCTGTAGCCTGCAATTTTCTTCAAATCTGAAATCTATTTGAAGCAAGTAAACCTGGAATCTTAAGCAATGTCTCAACAAACAAATAGCATGCATGCAAGTTTTCTAGCAAGCATTCAAGTTTAAAAGATTTTAAAGATCAAAGGGGCATTTCAGTTTAAAGGCTTTTTCAAAAATTGGTTTCAAAGAGGCTCTGTTTACTTTTAAAAAGGTGAGTAACATTCATTTTAAACTTAAGCATATGATCTATGTTTGCATGTGAACTTCTGGAATAAAATGTGTATTGTATATGTTTGAAATTTCTATGTATATATATGGATGTGTAGATGCATGATTATAGTTATATATGTTCTGCCTGTTCTTAGTTCAGAAGTTAAATTTTAGTCAAAAATTTATTATCTTCCTATCTGATCTTTAATAGAACTTAGGATTCAAACAATATTTGTTTGTTTAATCATGGGTTAGTGTTTAAAATTTTACTTAAGTTAAAATAAAACTTAAATGGCTCTGAAATCAAAAACAACAGAGCAAGTCTGGTATAAGTGAAAAATTCAAACACTCTAATTCATAAATTCAGGGTTATAGACTGAATGCTTATCTAGAAACATGAATTTTAAAAGTAGAATCATAATTTTTAGCATTTAATTAAGGAAGCAGTTCAAGGTTGATCAGAATTGGAACTTTGGGTTGTCTCCGGCGATCTAAGTATTCGAGAAGCTCGTGATTCTCACTGAAGGTAGAAGGATGATCGGAGAGTTCGAGAAAATTGTCTAATGATGATGAAATTCACCCTGGCGATGGTGGTAGTTCGATCGAGTTTCTAAACCTAGTTTTACTGGGTTACGATTTTTGCATGAGTTCAACTTCCTCTGGTGATCGAGATGCCTGGGGCTTTGAGCACTGGAAGATGGTGAGTTGACGAGGACTTCACCGAAGATTCAAGGACGATGGTGGTCGGAGGAGTGAGTTCGAACATTTTCCAGTTTGAAGTGTTGATCCAGTTTCTTGTTCCAGGTTTGGGCGTGATGTTCGATTTCGAATTCGAGTTGATGTAGAGGTTCTGATGATCGTATTTGGGTATGAAGGTGATCGATGACTTGGAGAGATCATCGGCGGTGATCGAAGAGGAGCGGTGTCATCGTGCACGTGCACGGTGATGATTTGGATACGGGTGGAGATTGGTTTTGGCAGAGAAGTGTACTCGAGTGATTCTCGAGTGATTCGAGCGTTTAACTCGAAGTAACATGGGGTTGGACTCGAAGCAATTGTAGTATAAGCTCGAGTCAAATTACTGTGTTACAGGTTTTAAAACCTGTCAGATTTAAATTTAAAACTAAATTTTTAAATTGTAAAGAAGAGATTTAAACTAAGTTTAAATCAAAGTTTAATCTGGAATCTAATTTAGTTTGAATCTTAGTTTTGGAATAATATAAGTTTTTAAATCTAAATTGTTTTAACTACTTTAAAATGGTTAAAGGTTTGAATTTTAAAATGAAGATTTAAATGTAAGTAGGTTTAAAAATCTAAAGTTAATCTGTAATCAAAGTTTAATCTGCATTCCAGTTTGAAATAAAAGAAAGTTTTCAAATTTAAATTGTTTAAAGTATATTTTAAAAAAGGTTTGAATTTAAATAAATGGGTTCAAAAATCTTGTAAATTTCTTTTATAAATGTTAAGTGTTTCTTTAACATTTGGATTAAAAAGATTCTGTAAATTTAATTTAAAATTTGTTAAAGTTAAATTTGTAATTCAAATTTAAATCTTTAATTTGAAATGAATTAAGAAAAGATTTTAAGGTAAAATGTTTAAAATCTTTTGTTAATAATAATTAAAGTTGTTATAAAGATTAGTACTTTAATTTAGAGATTAATTAAAATTTAATGATTTAGGAGTCATTAAATTAATAAGGTGATTAAAGAATAATTAATTAATGGTTTAGTGTTAATTAATTAAATAATTAGGATATAAGTTAATTAATTAAGTGTTAATTAATTTGGGATTTAGAATCATTTGTTAAATAAGTATGAGTTATTAATAAATGATTAGGAATTAATTAATCAAGTGATTTAAGATTAATTAAATAATTAGAGATTTATTAATTGGTAATGAAGAATTAATTTGTAATTAAATAATGATTAATAATTAATGAGGGATCATTAATTAGGGATTATTAAATAATTAATTAATATGATTAATTTTGATAATCAATTAGATTAATTAATCATTATGAAATTGGTTAAGTATAATTACTTAATGGAAGTAATTAAGGTAATTAATTACTTAAGGTAATTAATTAAATAAATTTGATTAAGTTAAATTAATTAATTTAATTAATTTAAGATAATCACTTGGTTATGTGATAAGTATAATTACTTAAATGTAATTAGTGAAAGTGTAATTACTTAGGAAAGTAATTAAAGTTAATTAGTGGATGTAATTAACTAAGGATGATATAATGAAAGTAATTTGAGTTAATTACTTTAAATAATTAATCAAAGGATTAATTAAAAGATAATTAATTAATGAGTAATTAATTTATGGAAGAGTAATTAAGGGTAGTTAATTACTAGATGAGATTAATCAAAGGTGATTAATAAATGTGACTAATTAATTATTAAATGTAATAAGATAATTAATTAAGAGTAATTAAGGATCATTAATTAATATAATTAATGATGTAATTAAGAATTGATTAATTAAGATTAATTAATAAATAATAAGTGATTAAAATAATTAATTAATTATAATTGATTAATTATAATTAATTAAGGATTAATGTAATTAAATACAGTTGATTAATAGATGAAGTAATTAAAGATAAATTACTGAATGATTTAAGTTAATTAACTTGTGAAATTAATTAAGAGTTAATTACTTAAGGTAATTAAAGTATAATTAATCAGGATTGATTAATTAAGATGATACTTAAAGTATGATTAATTATTGATTTAATTAATGATTAAGTAAGAAGGATTTATAAAATGAGGTAATTAATTTAATTCACTTTAAATTAATTAGAGATGATATAAATCATTTCTTAGGGATGAATGAATAATATAGAATGCTTTGCATTGTTGTTATCTCTGATAAGATATATGCTGATCTATGATATGGATGCTTGGTTAAATTGAAATGATAATATGAATTATCTGTTTGTGATAATGTAGATTATCTGTTGTGAATTATCTATCCGTGTAGTATAGACAACTGAAATGAATTGTTTTAACCTTAAACAACTTGGCCTTAAAAGATACGTTTTGGATTTCGATGAGACCGGGATCGGGTTTCCGTATACCGGAATTCCAGGTCTGGAGACCCGAATACCACATCGATCCAAATTAACGTTAGGTCGTGAATCTCAAGTGAAGATGAAGATTCAGAGTGCAAGGGTTATTGTCGTTAACTCTGAGGGTGATTCCAATACGAGTGTAACGAGATAATGCCTTCGGTTTCGTTCGAACCCGGAACGAACTTGTATGGATTGAATGCTTTCAGAACATCGTCAGGTGGACGATGAGCATTCTAAGTGGTATGTTCTGATTTAAAGGTAAATCGTAACCTCAAGCCTCATCAACCGGGAATGGCTAAAACAGGGGAGGTGCAGCAAGGCTTCGTGGGTAGCACCCACTGAGAGTAAGGTCATCCCTGTCTAGAGAGTTCCTTCTTTTATTTCGGCTTAGTGGTGCAGTTGGCGACGGCCATCTGTGGGGTGATTTTATTCGGAATTATCCAGTAAGGGATGGTTCCGGCTTTGTGTTGCAGGGGATTGGGAGTGATCCTCGGTACGGTGATCTAGGCCCCGTACTGTGATGAGCGGTACCCCGGTAGCTCTGCCATTGTATGGAAATCCAAATTTCAATAAGTGATAACGGATTTGATTGTATACTTATGTATGCTGGAATTTAATAATGTAACAATTTCGGCTATTTCATATTTATTTAAAAACCCTAGACCCTATCATAATACAATCGAATTTCCTATCAATGTTTTGGTTAGCGTAAGGTAAAAACTTACCCATGTTTATTTGTGGGGAGTCTTACGTGATACCTTTTCTTTCAAAAGGTTTTGAAGTTAAACAAGTTTAACCTGTTACTCACACCAGACCCATGTCTGACCCAAGTTGTTTATTTCTGTTTTATAAACTCTTGGGTACTCAAATTTTTACGAGTAGCCAAGGGATTCAGGTTTAGCTTTGACGAATTGTGGAGGAGCAATGGAGCAGGAGGCTTCGGCGTTCATAGATATAGTATTCCGCTGTGTTGATATCTGCGTTAGAGTCTTGTATTGTATTTGAGTTGTAATATCTAGACAGATGTTTATAACTGTCTAGTATGTGTTGTATAGTTGTGTAAACTCTGATAAGTGTTTTATACTATGTAATCGTTTCTTTATGTTATTAATATAAATTATTCATTCCGCTGTGAGATCGTTGTCGTTGTTTCTTCTTTCTTCTCTTCTTTTCTATTTTCTACCCCTTTCTTTCTTATTAATGATGCGTCATTCTGTGGAATGAGTGGCGGGTCGTTACATGCTATTTTGAAAATACAATGTTTTGGGAATTTTTATAATTGAATGAACTTAGAAATGTTACAACTTTAAAATGAATATTATTTGACCTTGAATTAAATGGTTTAAATGAAGATATTTTTTTTAAAGGAGTTTTGAATTTCTAAGTGTTATGTTTTTTTTTAAAGAATAACATTTCCAAAGTGTTATGATTTTAGTAGTGTGATTTCCAGATGATAAACATACCTAAATTATTATGATTTTCAAAGCATTATGGTTTCAAATTTATTATCTTATTTTGTTTTTCAAACTACTTTTTTGTTGTCTTTATTTCTCTTATCTTGTTACAGAATGTGAAGGTTATTGCTTATACCAGTCCGTTTAGAAATCTTTCTGTAATCTTTGATAATCTTTGTTACTCATCTGGATCTAAACACTGTTTTTCCATTCATAGACCGTCGGTCAAGTGAAAAGGGTGATTCAGACTCTAGAGGATCTTTTTCGTGCTTATATTCTTGATTTGATCACCTCCATCTTGTCAAACTTACCTATAACAATAGTTATCAGGTGTAATTCCAATCTTCTTATCATCTTGTCTTAATTCTATTTCATTCTATCTTTTTTTGTGTTTTCCCGTACCTCGTTCCTTTTCGGGGACGAAAAGTTTTGAGTGGGGGAGAGTGTAACAGCCCTGTATTTTACAATTATTTTTAAATTGATATTTCCAGATTTAAAAGCTTTATTTATGAAAAAGAATAAATTTTGTTATTTTAAATATAAACTTTGATTTTGATATGGATTTGAATTCCAAATACGACTGAATAGAATAATTTTTCCAAAAAGTGAATTTTGGTTAAAATAGTCAAACTTTGACTTTTAAATTTAAATTTTAAATATTTGAAATTATAAATTTTATCTTTTATTATGACAATAGATTTAATAACTTGAATACTGCTTTTCGTTTCGTTGGAAATGGAGTTAAAATGTAAAAGTTATGTACATTTCAATTTTTAGTATAGTTTGTTTTATTGTGCAATTTTGCCTATTTTAAATTTTATAAATCATATTTTTCTTTCTTATATTTTATTTAATATGTGTCAATATGTTAATTTATGTATATTTTCATCTTGGACTGTATACAATTGTGTAACATTGTTTCACTTTTCTTTTGGTCAGATTTATTGTATACTTTTAAAAGTTGTAATAATTAGTGTGAAACGGGAAATTTAACTTTACATTTCTTTTACGTATATTTACATCCGTTCTTAACTTTATATTAAACAATCAAATGTTATTAATTATGGTATAATAGCTATTTAATTTTTGGTTTAAAATGATACGTTATTTTATTGAAAGAAAACGTTAGCATGTTAATTTACTAATTAAGAGAAACAAATAAAGTTGTACGTTACTTTGGGCATATGTTTATTTGTTTCTTTTGCCTTGATTCTTTGTTTATTTTGTCTCTAGGCATTAACAATGCAAAGTTTTCAGCCGTATACTTTGCTTTTGAAAGTTCGAAATCTTGCATGTGAAAATTAATTCTTTCCCTTTGCCTTCCGTTCGTTTCCTCCACTTTAATAAAAATTAATTGCTCTTGCCTTTCATTCTCTATTTGATTTCTTGCGTTATCAATGCAAACTTTAGTCGCATATATTCTCTTCTAAGAATTCAAATTCTTACCCAAAATCTTGCATAAAATCATTTTCACGTGAGTTATTATTTCCATTCCTTTGGCCTTCCATGCATTTCCATCTATTGATATAATTAAGTGCCTTAAATTCTTTTGATTTCTTGACCGTTCAAAGCAATTTATTCTTGCCTTTCTCTACACAAATCAAGTAAACAACTATTATATTATTCGTTCACAATATTATTCCACGTTCACAAAATCTCCATCCCTCAAATTTTTCTATTTGGCTTCCTTCAAGATTTGCGTGTCCATCTTCCCAGGTAATGGCCGCTTGCCTCTGTTTTCTCTTTTCATTTTGTTTGTTCTGTTTATTCTATCACCTTGTCTTGCTCTACTCTATTACATGCTCATCATACCCCATGCCATTCACCACCGAAACACATGCCCTGCTTCATGCTATCTACCATCGTGAGAACCCCTACCCATTCGCCACCATGAACCACCACCGAGACCCCACGGCTCCAACCCATAGTCAGACCGAGCCCTTCTATTTGAACCGGAGAAATGAACAAAAAATGTTTGTCACCTTTGTATTTTATTTCTGAAGTATATTGCCAGACCGAGCCTTGTTTAGAGGAAAAAGAAATGAACAAAATTTTGTTTTGTCACTTTGTATTTTTGAAGTATAGTCTATAAAAAAAATGGTCGAGCCTTTGTATTGTGAAGTTTAGTTTATAATTTACCGAACCTTTGTTTTGAAAAAAAAAGAAGAAATAAAATTTTACCTTTTGTCACCTTAGTATGTTGAAGTTACAGACTACATCCCCTTCGAGCCATTTCTTTCTAGTATTAAATTCGTTTTCTTTCCGTTTTGTTTGCTTCATTGAAAATTGATTATTCGTGCATTATTAGATTTGTTTATTTATTTTTGCTTTAGATTTGAATCTAGTTGGCGCATCCGCTAACAACTGATCGTGCTTTCCGCGTGCTTTTCGATTGATAGCGTATTCTCATTTTGAATCGAATCTCTAGCTCCGTAGAGGTGAGTAAATCTCACATGAATATTCATACTTATATGATTCTGAAACGACCGCAACTGAATGTGTAGAAAATAAATAAATAAATAAACAAAATGATGTTATAATTACCTGTGATTTATTTATATTTGATGATTAAAAATTTGCATAACATATCATCTGTTATATTTTGTTTTATTTTACTGTTATTCTATTCTGTTAAATCACACTGCAAGTTCCATGTAGAATAGAATCACTATGGGTTGAAATGATACATACCCGAACGGACTTTAGAATAAGGGAAGATCATTATGGGCTGAAATGATAGGCCTGAACGATTTTCAATTAAATTTTATTTACTTGGGATTGCGGGTTTGAAATGATAAAACCCGGATTTTTCTTTGTAAACTACGGATTGAAATGATATAGTATCCGTATCACTTAACCTAGGCTAGAAAACTATATACAGGCCCGTGGTTATTTTATAAAGTGTTTTGGATATTTTTAAGTATTTTAAAAATATAAATTTATGAAATTTGATTTAAACAGATTTTGAAATATTTTGAATTAAAGAAATTATGATTTTTTCTATGTGTAAAAAAATTGTAATTAATGAATGGTTTAACTGGATTTTTGGAATATAACTTAAGTTGGAAATTTGGAATTTTGGTTAAAAATGATATTTAAGTTATATAAATAAAATGGATGTTAAATTTTATTTGGAAATGGTAAATATGATAATTTGATAAAATTTGAATTTAAGTGATTTATAAGAGTATTATTGATTTTTCTATGAATTTAAGTGGTTAAATAAATGAATGTTTAAAAGTGATCTTTTAAAATATAACTTGACTAGGAAATATGAAAGTTGGTTTTAATTAAAGGTTTAAGTTAATTAAATAAAATTGGAAATTTAGTTAAATTGTGAAATGGTAATTTAAATTTGAAGTGTTAAGTTTATTTGTTGAAATGTGAAGAATTGGACACTTTTACACGTAAATTTATTAAGTAAATTGTTGAAAATTGGATTTGATTATAAGAAATTTATTGTGAAAAGATATATGTTAAATGAATGTAAATGAACATTTTAAATGTTAAAATATGATTTTTAAAATGTTTATGTGTTTTAAATTAAAGTTATTTAATTGCTGGAAATACACTAACACCTGAAATTAACTTTTAATAGCATTCAGAAATGCTATAGATTCTGTTTTGAACTAAAATTGTGTAAAAAGAGCTATTACAGCATTTCTGAAATGCTGTAGTTGCTGTAGTTGAACTAGTAGGCTAATATTGAACTCAGGCCTATTATAGCATTCTCTGGAAATGCTATAATGTTCTACAGTCTATGTTGAAATCAAATTTAACCCTTGTTTTGAAATCTGAACTACCGCAACACTTCTGAAATGCTATCTTTTCTGTTTTGAACTATAATTCAACTAAAACTGAGTTTTAACAGCAGTTTTAAGTGCTGTCTTTGCTGAATTAAAAATGTTTTCAAATATAACTTATAGCAGTTGTTTTTAAATGCTGTGAAATGCTGAAATTTTAATAATTAGGGTTTTTGACTTAGTAAACGAACTCAGAATGACTTGAAACTTTGGAAATTTAGTACTTAACTTGTAAGAATAATAATTCCACTTTTAAAAGGTTTAAAAGGAATAAATTTAATTGGAAATATAAACCATTTAAAGGTGATTTGAAATGACAATAAATGAGTGATATCTTTGAATTTAAAAGGATTTAAAGTTAAATATTTGGATTTTGTAAAGATATGATATTTTGATATATTGAAATGAATTGAAATGAAGTTTTGGAAAGATATGATATGTTAATATATTGAAATGGTTTGGAATTGATTTAATCTTTATTTTGATAAAGATTTGGATTTGAAATGATATTCTATTTTGAAGTATAAAATATTATTTTAAACTTATAACCACGGGTTATAATAACGATTGGTTGTTAAAGAGACCGGGATCGGATATGGACATACTCTCTGTCGATACCGAAAACCACTTTGATAACTGTGTACGCGGTCGAGTTTCCAGAATGAAGTAGGATGGTGGCGACGATCCTAAGGTATATACGTGGACCCAACTCCCGTGAGTTGGCATAAGGTGGCTAAAACAGGAGCGATCTCGGACCAGTGAGGTAGCACCTCTTCTCGGACACATTTCTTCAATACCATTCTATTACTTTGTGATTTTTGGTGGCCACCCTTGATTTGGGAGTGTTGTCCGAGGTGGACGGTAGTGGCTGCTATGCGCTCCATCAGTCCGTGTGCGTAATTGGTATATCTACCCTGGCATTGCCTAGTTGTGCCGTGTCACCTACCATATCGAGCTTTACTACGATTATGATTTTAAGATCCGACCGCGTTAAGGTTCTCCATCCCTGTAACAACCCGGGATTTCACTTCTATTTATAATCGGAATTTAACGATTTGAGTAATGATATATTGCAGTTGAAATTGAAATCTGTTTGAAATTCGTTTGATAATTGGTTAAGTGTTGACGGGCTTTATAAAGTAATCGTGGCCCAGTTCCTTTAAAATCCTCGATGTCGTCCCCTTCCTATTCCAATTCGACCCGACCCCCTCCAGTTTACATTTCATTCGTAACCCTAACAAACTAAATCAGAGAAATCAGAAATGGCGGCCTCGTCTTCTTTCTGAAATGGGGCTAGCTCGTTCGTTCGTTCTTCCTCCTCCAAGTACTCTCGCATCGCAGAAAAGAAAAAAAAGAAGAAGAAAAGCGAACGAAAGAGATTTTGGCGTTCACGCGAGATATAGGGCTCGTTCGAATCGAAGGCGCCAACCCTGTTGATCGATCCTCCTCTTCGAACACGGCTCCTTCCGATTTCGTTAGTCAAGGTGAGTGAATTCATCACTCACATTTAATTCAAACTCTTTGACCTTGTCTGCTTATTTTGCTTTCGTGGTTTCGTCTTCGACTTGATCTTATTGATGTTTATTTGGTTCGATTTTAGCACTGATTTGTTTAAAATCGGCCTTGACAGTTTTGTGATAGTTGAGTTTGATTCTGTGACTTTCTTTTTGATATTGGTATTGTTCGAACCTGTGCAATTGAACCTGAGCAAACTTGAGGTCTGGATGATGTTTCTTGGTTTTGGATTTGTGGAAATATTATGTGTTTGGCACTGTTTTGATTTTTGCAATTCCCTGCTTACCGATTTTTAGATATTTACTTGCTTGTAATGGTGTAGTTGGTTCATCATGATATTTGGCTGGCACTTGATTTTGAACTGTTCGATTTATTAGTAACTTCATTTTGGCAGTGTGTTTTTGTGAACCACATTGATTGTCGTTTTGATATTACCAGGTTCTTCGGGTTTGGTAATTCGGTGGTTCTTAGTTTTGATGGATCTATACTGACTTGTTTGACTCTATGTTGCTCGACTATTTCATTTCAGTCGTATTTGGTATCTTCACTTGAGTATCGAGCTGTATTGTTCACTAATTATTCGCTTCGAGTCTTGATTTATGCTCTTTGTTGTCGTACATTCGTGGGCACTTTGTACATCATTCTGGTTTGAAGTCTTTTGTTAGTCCATGTCTAGACATTGGGACTTTTTGGGTTGAAGTTCAATTGCTGGTCCTATTTCTATTAATATAGATATGTATGTGTATATATATTTATATGCATACATGTTTAATTTTATTTGCTCGGCATCGAGTTACATTTTGCGACAATAGGGACTTTGACTTGTTCAGTTCTTTTTCTTGAGTGACTTCACTATGACAGACAGTGTTCGATTCTTCTTTTTAACGCTGTAACACTGATGTGGTTGTTTAAATAATTTGAAACTGCACTTGACTTTCATGAGCAATGAATGGCTCTTTTTGAAACTGAACTTTGATTCCTTTTGTGACTTCGGTCTTGACTTCTGGTAAACACTTGAGTATTACCACTGCAGATGTTCTCGGTCTCGATTGATTGCCTTGGCCACTGTCTTAATCATGTCCCTATGAACTTGAGGTGGTTCGCGTTATAAGTTCTTCACTTCGACGTTTGACACTATCAAACTCGACTCTGACTTCATAATGTTTTCGATTTGTATGTGATCGTTTCCACTTTCGCTGGCTTGTTGAGTACTTCATACTTTGTCGTACTGATCATTCATGTATATGTCGGTGTACGTGCATTTTGTGGCTTCAGTATTGAACACTGCATAGTTGTACTTCACTTGCACTTGATAACACTTGACTTTGATTTTGATAATAGATGTCATTGGCATGACTGCACTTTCTGATGTAGCAGTTTCTTTTTCGATTCACTTTAACCTGGTATTGGGGCATTGTTTTGAATTTTTGCACTTGTATATCATCGGTTGTCACTGCCTATTTCAATTTGCATATGGATTTGAAATTGTAGCATTGACCCTGTACCACTTGGTGTTGTAGTGCACTGAGCATTCTTGTACTTGCTGTATTGCCATATCAATCCCTTTGCTTGCTTCGGCTTCATTGCATCTTCATCTACCTGTTGCGCTTGCTGTACACATTGCAGTTCCTAGTTATAGTGACTTTATGACTTCTGACTTGTTTTAGTTATGGCTCGATTTCTTGTACCTTGGGTATTTTGTCTCTTTGACCATTTGCCTGTAGTTTTCATATATGTACAATTGTTCAGTTCGAAATTCTGTCCATTTGAGCTGGTTCAGGTTGGCACTGAATTCATTTGTCTTGTGATCTATTTTGTTGATTTGTCGTTTAACACTGCTTAGTGTTATATCTGCCGTTATCCAATTCTCGTATCGAGAGTTGGGTATACGAGATTTCTGTGACTGTCATCTATTTGAGATTATTATTGCTTCTATGGACTAATAACTGAGTTTGAATTAGACTGACCCGTGTATTATTTTCTTTTGAATGTAATACTCGGGTCAGACCCGAGTTATTTCAGGTTGTAGATTTTCTTCTTTGAGTTGCTGTTCAGGATATGAAGACTTTTCACATCTTCTGAAGTTGTCAGTGTCATTTTGTAGTGGTCGTGTCATTGTATAGAACGATATGTATTCATGTATATTAGTCGATAATGTACTTGTATATATAACTTCTAGAGTCGACAGTTGTAGTTGTATCATATGTATCGTGTCAACTATATTGTAACTGACATCGGTTATATATATGAGATTTTTGGTTAATCTGTGTTCCGCATTTATATTATCTGTGTTATTGTTTTATCTAATGTCCTAAACTATTATGAACTATCGTAATTTGTTTTATACTGATAATTGGATATGTCGATGGGAGTAAATAAATAATAGATGAAAAATAAAAAGTATATACCACTCCTACCGAGATAACCAATATTAGTGTAAGGCCAATTACGGATGGTCGCTCCTACCCAGCCTTATTCTTCGTAATAATAGACAGTATTTCTTTTAATACTCTTTGTTATTATGATCATAGAGGTGGGGCTTTACAGTTGGTATCAGAGCTTGGGGTTTATGGACATAATATAAAACTTAACTCGGATGGAACACATGTTACAACTATTGGTCAATGTTTTAATTGTGTTTGAGTCAAAACTAAAGTTTTGAAATTTGGATGAAATTTTTAAATATCTTTATTTAAAAATAATAGTGAAATTGTGTTCTGATGATTTGATTGATTTGTGTTCTGTTTATCAGAGTGCGCAGCGGAAACAGTGAAACTGTCTTCGCTGAGTACAACTGATAATCTTTTTGATTTAAAAATCAAAATACGAAATTGATATGAATTTCATTTGTTGTTTACATAGCTGTAATTATTTTGTTTCTTTGAGAATTTCGAATCCGAATTGAGGATTCGAAGAAATTGCAGATATGTGATTTTTGTTGAAATTTCCGCTGGCTTTCTTTTGTACTAATCATCTAGTGATTAGATTTTTGCTGTTTTGAATTATCTTCATTGAAGATACATTTAAATGATTTCTTTGTTCATTTTGTAGTACGTGCAAAAATTTGAATTGCACGTTATTGCATTTATTTTACGTTGAACCGATGCTTGGTTATGAAACGTATTTTGTTGCCGTTATTTTTATAACGGGATTTTACACCAATGCTATATTTTGAAGCACGGTGTTTTGTGGCATTTTGATGAATGAGAATTCACTGATATTACATTTTGATGTAGATTGTTTTGATGTGATTTTGACGTTTTAAAACTACTGTCGCTTTGACTTCAGTAACCCCCAAATTTTAAAAGTGGATTTTCAAGCGGTTATTCCGCAATACTGATTTGTGACCGTTTTTACGGTATTTTGAGAAGTACAATTTCCTTATCGAAATTGTTACCGATTTGCTGTTTTAATCACGTGATTGGAAAATTGTTTTAAAATGAAACTTGTTTTATAAAATTTTAACAGTTTGCGTTTTCAAAAGAATGAGAAAGCGACTTAAACGATTCAGCAAAATCGAGGATTATGACCCCTTTCTTTTACTGTTTCGCTTAACTCCGGACTTGTCCAGTTGAGAAGGTGAATTGTTATTTTTACAAAATAAATAAAATTGTTTTCAGAAATTTAACAGTTTACGCTTTCAAAAGAATGAGGAAGCGATTTAAACGTTTCAGCAAAATCGAGGACTATGACCCCTTTCTTTTACTGATTCGCTTAATTCCGGACTTGTCCGTTTGAGAATGTAAAGTGTATTTTTACAAAATACATAATTTTGCACTTTCAAGGAAACGATGAAGTGATTTAAACGATTTAGCAAAAGTGCGGAGTATGGAACCACACTTTTACTATTTCGGTTAATTCCGGACTCGTTAATTGAATATCTGTTGTTTTGATGAATTTGATGATTTCACACTTTCAAGGAAACGATGAAGAGAATCAAACGATTTAGTAAAACACGTGGTATGGGACATGTGTGTTTGCTATTTCGGTTAATTCCGGACTCGTTAATTGAAACATTTTGATGCTTTCGTGTGCTTTCGAGCCACTATGAGGACCTTCGGGTCATTTGTTGGGCTTTCTGGCCACTCTGATGGACCTTCGGGTCAAATACCAGTACTAGACCTTCGGGTCACTCTGCGGACCTCCGGGTCAATCTGATGGGCGCCAAAATTATGTTGAGTACTTGGTAGGCTTCGGCCACTCTGAGATGCACGTGCGGCGAATTAAAAACTCGCCATCTGATGGGATCGATCCAAGCTTTTATGTTGATTTTCTAGTCTTCTTAATTGATTTCTAGATATTTGTTGTTTCTAATTATCGCTTGTGATAATTAGATATTTGTTGATATGAGTTCTGATTATCGTTTTTGATAATCAGATATTTGTTGTTTCTAATTATCGCTTGTGATAATTAGATATTTGTTGATATGAGTTCTGATTATCGTTTTTGATAATCAGATATTTGTTGTTTCTAATTATCGCTTGTGATAATTAGATATTTGTTGATATGAGTTCTGATTATCGTTTTTGATAATCAGATATTTGTTGTTTCTAATTATCGCTTGTGATAATTAGATATTTGTTGATATGAGTTCTGATTATCGTTTTTGATAATAAGATATTTGTTGTTTCTAATTATCGCTTGTGATAATTAGATATTTGTTGATATGAGTTCTGATTATCGTTTTTGATAATCAGATATTTGTTGTTTCTAATTATCGCTTGTGATAATTAGATATTTGTTGATATGAGTTCTGATTATTGTTTTTGATAATCAGATATTTGTTGTTTCTAATTATCGCTTGTGATAATTAGATATTTGTTGATATGAGTTCTGATTATCGTTTTTGATAATCAGATATTTGTTGTTTCTAATTATCGCTTGTGATAATTAGATATTTGTTGATATGAGTTCTGATTATCGTTTTTGATAATCAGATATTTGTTGTTTCTAATTATCGCTTGTGATAATTAGATATTTGTTGATATGAGTTCTGATTATCGTTTTTGATAATCAGATATTTGTTGTTTCTAATTATCGCTTGTGATAATTAGATATTTGTTGATATGAGTTCTGATTATCGTTTTTGATAATCAGATATTTGTTGTTTCTAATTATCGCTTGTGATAATTAGATATTTGTTGATATGAGTTCTGATTATCGTTTTTGATAATCAGATATTTGTTGTTTCTAATTATCGCTTGTGATAATTAGATATTTGTTGATATGAGTTCTGATTAACGTTTTTGATAATCAGATATTTGTTGCTTCTAATTATCGCTTGTGATAATTAAATATTTGTTGAATTTGAAATTGATTATCGTTTTTGATAATCGGATATTTGTTGAAATTTAATTATCGCTTTTGATAATTAAATATTTGCTGTTGATTTGAGATTTAATTATCGCTTTAGGTAATTAAATATTTGTTAATTTGAGATTTGATTATCGTTTTTGATAATCGAATATTTGTGATTTGAAATTTGATTATCGTTTTTGGTAATCGAATAATTGTTGATTTAAAATTTTGATTATCGTTTGAGATAATTAGATATTTGATTTGTTTTCTGATTATCGTTAGAGATAACTAGATATTTGCAGTTTTGCGAATTGTGATTGTGTTTCATAATTATCCTTGTTGATAATTAGATTTTGATGCTTTCTAATTATCGTATCAATAATTAGATACTGCCGTTTTATGATTCTGTATTTTTGATCATCTAATTGGTAATTGAATACTACTGATAATTGTATTTATCCAGTTTTGTTGTCTTCTGATTATCTTTTGATAATTAGACTTTGTTGAGAATTTGTGAAATTCTTTTATGGAACTAAAAGTTTTCTTTGGCATTTGTATTTCCGACTTTTATTTTCTAGCTTAACCAGTTTATGTTAGAAAAATAATTGTTATTGACATCCTTAATTATGAAAATTGCGAGGACGCAATTTTTATAAGGAGGGGAGTCTGTAACAACCCGGGATTTCACTTCTATTTATAATCGGCATTTAACGATTTGAGTAATGATATATTGCAGTTGAAATTGAAATCTGTTTGAAATTCGTTTGATAATTGGTTAAGTGTTGACGGGCTTTATAAAGTAATCGTGGCCCAGTTCCTTTAAAATCCTCGATGTCGTCCCCTTCCTATTCCAATTCGACCCGACCCCCTCCAGTTTACATTTCATTCGTAACCCTAACAAACTAAATCAGAGAAATCAGAAATGGCGGCCTCGTCTTCTTTCTGAAATGGGGCTAGCTCGTTCGTTCGTTCTTCCTCCTCCAAGTACTCTCGCATCGCAGAAAAGAAAAAAAAGAAGAAGAAAAGCGAACGAAAGAGATTTTGGCGTTCGCGCGAGATATAGGGCTCGTTCGAATCGAAGGCGCCGACCCTGTTGATCGATCCTCCTCTTCGAACACGGCTCCTTTCGATTTCGTTAGTCAAGGTGAGTGAATTCATCACTCACATTTAATTCAAACTCTTTGACCTTGTCTGCTTATTTTGCTTTCGTGGTTTCGTCTTCGACTTGATCTTATTGATGTTTATTTGGTTCGATTTTAGCACTGATTTGTTTAAAATCGGCCTTGATAGTTTTGTGATAGTTGAGTTTGATTCCGTGACTTTCTTTTTGATATTGGTATTGTTCAAACCTGTGCAATTGAACCTGAGCAAACTTGAGGTCTGGATGATGTTTCTCGGTTTTGGATTTGTGGAAATATTATGTGTTTGGCACTGTTTTGATTTTTGCAATTCCCTGCTTACCGATTTTTAGATATTTACTTGCTTGTAATGGTGTAGTTGGTTCATCATGATATTTGGCTGGCACTTGATTTTGAACTATTCGATTTATTAGTAACTTCATTTCGGCAGTGTGTTTTTGTGAACCACATTGATTGTCGTTTTGATATTACCAGGTTCTTCGGGTTTGGTAATTCAGTGGTTCTTAGTTTTGATGGATCTATACTGACTTGTTTGACTCTATGTTGCTCGACTATTTCATTTCAGTCGTATTTGGTATCTTCACTTGAGTATCGAGCTGTATTGTTCACTAATTATTCGCTTCGAGTCTTGATTTATGCTCTTTGTTGTCGTACATTCGTGGGCACTTTGTACATCATTCTGGTTTGAAGTCTTTTGTTAGTCCATGTCTAGACATTGGGACTTTTTGGGTTGAAGTTCAATTGCTGGTCCTATTTCTATTAATATAGATATGTATGTGTATATATATATTTATATGCATACATGTTTAATTTTATTTGCTCGGCATCGAGTTACATTTTGCGACAATAGGGACTTTGACTTGTTCAGTTCTTTTTCTTGAGTGACTTCACTATGACAGACAGTGTTCGATTCTTCTTTTTAACGCTGTAACACTGATGTGGTTGTTTAAATAATTTGAAACTGCACTTGACTTTCATGAGCAATGAATGGCTCTTTTTGAAACTGAACTTTGATTCCTTTTGTGACTTCGGTCTTGACTTCTGGTAAACACTTGAGTATTACCACTGCAGATGTTCTTGGTCTCGATTGATTGCCTTGGCCACTATCTTAATCATGTCCCTATGAACTTGAGGTGGTTCGCGTTATAAGTTCTTCACTTCGACGTTTGACACTATCAAACTCGACTCTGACTTCATAATGTTTTCGATTTGTATGTGATCGTTTCCACTTTCGCTGGCTTGTTGAGTACTTCATACTTTGTCGTACTGATCATTCATGTATATGTCAGTGTACGTGCATTTTGTGGCTTCAGTATTGAACACTGCATAGTTGTACTTCACTTGCACTTGATAACACTTGACTTTGATTTTGATAATAGATGTCATTGGCATGACTGCACTTTCTGATGTAGCAGTTTCTTTTTCGATTCACTTTAACCTGGTATTGGGGCATTGTTTTGAATTTTTGCACTTGTATATCATCGGTTGTCACTGCCTATTTCAATTTGCATATGGATTTGAAATTGTAGCATTGACCCTGTACCACTTGGTGTTGTAGTGCACTGAGCATTCTTGTACTTGCTGTATTGCCATATCAATCCCTTTGCTTGCTTCGGCTTCATTGCATCTTCATCTACCTGTTGCGCTTGCTGTACGCATTGCAGTTCCTAGTTACAGTGACTTTATGACTTCTGACTTGTTTTAGTTATGGCTCGATTTCTTGTACCTTGGGTATTTTGTCTCTTTGACCATTTGCCTGTAGTTTTCATATATGTACAATTGTTCAGTTCGAAATTCTGTCCATTTGAGCTGGTTCAGGTTGGCACCGAATTCATTTGTCTTGTGATCTATTTTGTTGATTTGTCGTTTAACACTGCTTAGTGTTATATCTGCCGTTATCCAATTCTCGTATCGAGAGTTGGGTATACGAGATTTCTGTGACTGTCATCTATTTGAGATTATTATTGCTTCTATGCACTAATAACTGAGTTTGAATTAGACTGACCCGTGTATTATTTTCTTTTGAATGTAATACTCGGGTCAGACCCGAGTTATTTCAGGTTGTAGATTTTCTTCTTTGAGTTGCTGTTCAGGATATGAAGACTTTTCACATCTTCTGAAGTTGTCAGTGTCATTTTGTAGTGGTCGTGTCATTGTATAGAACGATATGTATTCATGTATATTAGTCGATAATGTACTTGTATATATAACTTCTAGAGTCGACAGTTGTAGTTGTATCATATGTATCGTGTCAACTATATTGTAACTGACATCGGTTATATATATGAGATTTTTGGTTAATCTGTGTTCCGCATTTATATTATCTGTGTTATTGTTATATCTAATGTCCTAAACTATTATGAACTATCGTAATTTGTTTTATACTGATAATTGGATATGTCGATGGGAGTAAATAAATAATAGATGAAAAATAAAAAGTATATACCACTCCTACCGAGATAACCAATATTAGTGTAAGGCCAATTACGGATGGTCGCTCCTACCCAGCCTTATTCTTCGTAATAATAGACAGTATTTCTTTTAATACTCTTTGTTATTATGAGCATAGAGGTGGGGCTTTACAGTTGGTATCAGAGCTTGGGGTTTATGGACATAATATAAAACTTAACTCGGATGGAACATATGTTACAACTATTGGTCGATGTTTTAATTGTGTTTGAGTCAAAACTAAAGTTTTGAAATTTGGATGAAATTTTAAATATCTTTATTTAAAAATAATAGTGAAATTGTGTTCTGATGATTTGATTGATTTGTGTTCTGTTTATCAGAGTGCGCAGCGGAAACAGTGAAACTGTCTTCGCTGAGTACAACTGATAATCTTTTTGATTTAAAAATCAAAATACGAAATTGATATGAATTTCATTTGTTGTTTACATAGCTGTAATTATTTTGTTTCTTTGAGAATTTCGAATCCGAATTGAGGATTCGAAGAAATTGCAGATATGTGATTTTTGTTGAAATTTCCGCTGGCTTTCTTTTGTACTAATCATCTAGTGATTAGATTTTTGCTGTTTTGAATTATCTTCATTGAAGATACATTTGAATGATTTCTTTGTTCATTTTGTAGTACGTGCAAAAATTTGAATTTCACGTTATTGCATTTATTTTACGTTGAACCGATGCTTGGTTATGAAACGTATTTTGTTGCCGTTATTTTTATAACGGGATTTTACACCAATGCTATATTTTGAAGCACGGTGTTTTGTGGCATTTTGATGAATGAGAATTCACTGATATTACTTTTTGATGTAGATTGTTTTGATGTGATTTTGACGTTTTAAAACTACTGTCGCTTTGACTTCAGTAACCCCCAAATTTTAAAAGTGGATTTTCAAGCGGTTATTCCGCAATACTGATTTGTGACCGTTTTTACGGTATTTTGAGAAGTACAATTTCCTTATCGAAATTGTTACCGATTTGCTGTTTTAATCACGTGATTGGAAAATTGTTTTAAAATGAAAATTGTTTTATAAAATTTTAACAGTTTGCGTTTTCAAAAGAATGAGAAAGCGACTTAAACGATTCAGCAAAATCGAGGATTATGACCCCTTTCTTTTACTGTTTCGCTTAACTCCGGACTTGTCCAGTTGAGAAGGTGAATTGTTATTTTTACAAAATAAATAAAATTGTTTTCAGAAATTTAACAGTTTACGCTTTCAAAAGAATGAGGAAGCGATTTAAACGTTTCAGCAAAATCGAGGACTATGACCCCTTTCTTTTACTGATTCGCTTAATTCCGGACTTGTCCGTTTGAGAATGTAAAGTGTATTTTTTCTAACACTCGGATTTACGGAAAATTTCGGCAGAGTCTCCTTTGCGCCGCTCGATCGTAAAAACTAGAAAACGCCACATTGGGCCCCAAACCAACAAAAGAAAACAAAAGCCAAGTGGCTCCATCATAAAATCATCAAATCAAAAAAAATAAACATGTACCTTTTTGTCAGGCCATCCAAATTTTCTTGATTTAAAATACCTGCACCTTATTTACCATTGATATCCAATCATATAATTAAAAATCATTTTATATTTTGCATCTTTAATTTCCAATATTTGCTTCACTTAAGCGTGTACGATGTACCTATATCATCCGCACGCAATGTCAAATCTGATCGCTCACTCGATCACACAATTTCATTTCCGAACTAGTATCGTTCACACGACTCTCTAGTGCGGACTCGTATTTGGTTCCTTGATCAGAAACCGTTATTCTCCTTGCATAGCCATATACTATGACAGAGAATTCTAGAATCAATCAAAAATCCATATGTAGGGTTCGCCGTCGAGAATCGAGTGAAAAATCCTAACTCGGATCGATGTAAATTATCTCGAAATTCTGTGCTCGAATCTGGATCAAATCATTATGTGAATAAAATAATATACATACAACTTACATATTTATTCAGTTGATTCCTAGTAACACCAAATTCTTTTCATTCACATTCATTTTCATAATTTCCTTTAATAACAAATTTATTTGTGAAACATTTTATTAATCATCACTTTAGTTTATAATCTTTCTATAAAAGTCCAACTTCTTATATATGACTTTTCTAAGTTTATAGTTATCTCAAAAGTTACAAATCCAATTTCACCATTTCTAATCAAATTTATATCTAATTTTATAACTCATTTACAAAGATATTATTTGATTCACGTGTCTACTTTCTTAAGCTCACTTACTTATTCCATTTAGTCATTAATCATTTCATATTATACTTAAGTATAAAACATTTACTATTACAACCAAATTTCCATTTATTTACATTTTAATTACTTTTAAGTTTGTTTACTTGTATAATATCCCATTACATATCCAAATCATTATTTTAACTTTTTAACATTGAGTAAGTCTTATTATATGCCATTAGAATGCAATTTGGTATTATACAAATAAATCAGATTCATTTTACTTAATTAGAATGTTCGCTATTTCAACTTGTTTAAATTTTCTTTACTTTCAATTTAAGAGTTGCAAACTTCAACTCTAAAGTTTCTTGAACATTTAGCTTAGATTTCTTAATTCTCTTATTTTATAAGTTCTAGTTATTCAAATATTTCATTTCATTCAAATAATTTGAAGATTATTAATTAACAGAACTTAAAAATTAAAACACCGAGTACATTTCAAATCATTTGAAATAAGTATATACACTTATCCCTTTTATAAATCAAATCATACTTTTGGAGTTTAAACCAAAATCTATTTGTCAAAACAATTTCATAGCGAAGTTTCTCAGAAGTCTCCCCCACATAGAGACTCGAAAATGAACGTCGATGATGCTACGCAGTCATCATCGAAATTATTTTCCAACGACAGAAGAGGGGAGTACCGAATTCATTCGTTTAAAATTTTATTTGAAAACAATTTTTATTTGTATATACTTTTAAACAATACTAATATTATTTTCCAAACCTTGAAAACCTTTTTCAAAAAAACCAGAATTTAGATTTCTCAAATTCTCAAACCTTTATATTCATTTTACTTGCAATTTAGATTTTATAAATTAGATTTATACAATTTGATTTTCTTATAATCATATAATAGCTAATAGTTTAGCAATATTGACTATTAAAACAATAAATGATAATGATCTATATTATCATTTCTAACAACCAATTCATACTATATATACACTAATAATTTCTAAAAAATTATTTCTTTATATAAAATATAATCAGGGTAAAATTATTTCATTTACCCAATTTCAAAACAATATCGTGTCGGTTTACCTTGTTTAAGAGTTTAGAAACCCTTATCGATATAGTTGTTGTCACGACCCATAATTTTCGATAATTAAAATTTGTTAATTTAATAAGGTTTTATAAATTAATGTTGGAAGAAATAAAAAAATTTGTGACTTAATAATAAGAAAATAACTGGAATGAAATGAAATTGTATTAATTTAAGGTAGTTGATAATGGCTTTGAATGTAATTCCAATTAATTAAAATGATTAAAGAGTTATAATTGGTGATAGATTGTAAATTAATTGTAATAACATGTATGGATCGATAATTGGATTTAAAGAGTAATTGATCATTTAAATGTTGTATTAATTAAATATTATGTAATAAAATGTAATTGAATAAATTAGTGCTGTGGTAGTAATTATAACACTTGCTGTGGATAATAAACTTATAAAGTGTGACTAAGGGTAAATGGTGACAATTATCATATGTTACCTATTGATTTAGCCTGTTAAATTTAACTAGAAACCAATTATTATCAATTCACTTAATTTGTGATGTTAATGTAGATTAAATTGATGATTGTAGAATATTAATTCAATAAGATGTAACCAATGTAAATTTTATTCATAATATGATAATTGATTGAATAAAAAGAATTGAAATCAAGTTGATCATTTATTGGAATTTAAGTTATAATAAATGGATTTATTGAAATTAAATGTAATTAAATACCACATTAAAAAAAACTAAGATGATAATTGAAGAAGGTTAATGTAACAAGATATCAACAAATATTAACTCTGTTATTGAAGTAATGATTGATTGAATATAATGATTGAAATCAAAGTATAACCAATTTATTGAAATAAAATTTTAATTAATTGGATTTAATTACAGTTGAAATTTAATACTATAATTAGTGAAATATTAAACATTGAATTTGATACGTAAATTAGCTTTAAATTATTGTAAATGTCTAGGTAATCAAAAATGATGAAATTTGTTAGTTTATAATTATTGAATTAAAAAGTGAATTAATTAATTTAATATTAATTAATTTAATTAATGTGAAAATAGCCATTTTGGCCACTGACTCGGATTTCGATGAAACCAGTTTCGTCGGATCCGTAACGGTGAATTATGGTAAGGTTTCAAGTTTCGTAGCGATCGGACTTGTTGTTTGATCGTACGGACTCGAAATGCGTGGAAATCGATTTAATTAAATTCAATTGAAATCAATTTGAAATAAGCTGAATTTTTTAAAGCAACTTCTTCATAGAATGGAATTAGGACCTGAAACCTATTCCATTGAATTTAAAAATATCGAAAACATCTATTTGGATATATGGGATGACCCATTTTCGTTTCGGGAACGAAACGGGTTTTTCGGGTCGTTTATCGTTCAACCTTCAAATCGATCTTGTCCATTCATTCTATTTCTGATCAACCTATAAATAGCCTATTATAAACCCTAGTTGTTCTCATTTCCATTTGTATTTACGTACAATTCCATTTGCTCCTCTCTTTCCAATGGCAGACAAACCAAAACCAATTCCAAATTCAATTGCGAATCAAAATCAAATTGAAAAATCAAACTTCTCAAAAAAATTCAAAAAAATGTAAAATCGAAGATATCAACGATACGAATCTGCGTCTTATGTCTGTTTTTTCAAACGATGCCCGAGTCGACCAGAAATCGCGGTCAAAGCTTCAAAACCGCAAAACCTTGAATTTAATTTGGGAACTTTTGATTCGGGTAGCAATCGATCAAATTGTTTGTTGGGTTTGGTAGAGATCGTCACATGGAGTCATGTAGTGTTGGTCGTGTCGCCGATTTTGGGCTATAGCGGTAGGAATTGAGGTTTTAGGGTTCGAAAAAGGGGGCGGCATGTAGGGTTTTCGTCGATCGGACCTATGGGGGATGGAGGAGGGAGGCGAGGCGAAGCTTCTGGTGGCCGCGCCATGACCTACGGCGGCATTTGGGTGGAGTAATGGCCGGTCAAAGTTGGGACTTGGGTGGGCTTCATGGGTTCGAACCGATGCTTGCGAGTGAGGAAGGTAATGGTGACGTGTAGGCTATAAATTAATATTTTATTTATTTTATTTAAATTGTATAATGTTCTAATCAACGTAACTTTTACATACAAAGTCCGATTCACGCGCGGTTTGCTCCGTTGGGATCGTATCAGAATTCCAGACATTTTGACGCAGGTTTGGATGAATTCTGAGACTGTTTGAATTTGGGCCCTAAATTGAATTTTTAATCGATTTAAAATCGAAGGTGAGTGTTTTGACCCATTCACAACTACTAGACTATCTTATGTTAGTTAAATTAAATTTATGATGTGATTAGAAATTTATTGATTGATGTTGGTATGTTTTAATTGTCATTCTAGTTAAATTTGACTTTTACTGCAATTAATTATCATTCAATTTAATATTGAATATAAAGTGTCAATTAAATACCTGTTATTGATTACCAGTTATCTGTTGATATTTATTGATTGATTTGGATAATGATTGTGATGGATGTTTGATTGTTGATATTGGCTGACTGGATGTTGTATTTTTATTGTTATAATATTGCAATTTCCCTATGGGTTGAAATGATACATACCTGAATGATCTATAGATTAGAAAAAATCGTTATGTGTTGAAATGATAGACTCGAGCGATTTTATGGATTTTATTTAATTCGGGATTGCAGTTCGAAATGATATATAACCGTACAATTTTAAATTGCGGATTGAAATGATAAATATCTGTATCACTTGACCCTAGGGTAGAGAATTATATACGGACACCGGATTGGTTAAATTAAATGGTTTTTGAATCTTTAAATTTTGAGTTCAGTTAACTGGTATTTCGAAATATAAATTGATTTATATAAACTGAATTATTTTCAATAATCCAAGTGTTAAATGTTGAAATTGGAACTGGTTTAATGAATAGCTAAAAGGATTTAAATTTGAATTTCAAAGTTGAATGAATTTATTGGAATTGAGTTACTGAAATTTTTGGATATAACTTTGAAATATATTTTAATCAATTTAAAACTATTTTTAATTTATTTAATTTATTTAATCTATTATAATCTATTTAATCCAATTTAATCTATTTTACCTATTTTAAACTAATTAAATTTATTTAATCTATTTTAAATCTATTTAATATAATTTAAATACATTTAATCTATTTTAAATTTATTTAATCTATTTAAAAATCTAATTAATATAATTTAAATCAATTTAATCTGTAATTAATCTATTTAAAACATTTTATAACTAATAGAATCTATTTAATCTATTTAAATCTATTTAAATCAATTTAAATCTAATTAAAATCTATGAAAAAAACTATTTTTACTATGTAAACTATTTTAAACTATATAAATTATTTTTAAACTATTAAAACTATTTAAGACTATGTAAACTATTTTCTAAAATTTCAAACTATGTAAAGTTGAAGTATTTATATTTAAATCCTTGATGATGATACAACCTAAGTTGGAAATTGAAATTGATACTTTTTTGTGAAATGACATATTTGAGTGAATAACATGATTTTGAAATGAAGAATTAATTTACATAACTTACCAATAATTTCCAAGTAAATATGATTTCAAAAGTGAATTTGAATTGAAAGTGAATATGATTTTGGAAGTGAATATGATTTTGAAAGCGAATATAGCTTGAAAGTGAATATGATTTCTAAAGAGATATTATATGAAATTGAATATGATATTTTGATATAAATTGTGAATTGACTTTTGAAATGTAAAAGAACCATCCGATGTGAAATAAGCGTTTGGTTTTTAAAGAGACCGGGATCGGATATTGTCATACTCTCTTCCAATACCGAAAGCTACTTTAACAACTATGTACGTGGTGGAGATTCCAGAAATGAAGTAGGATGGTTTGGCAAATGATTTCTATATGAGGTATGACGTGACCATGACTCCCATGAGTCAGCTTAGATGTGACTAAAAAAAGAGCCATGTGGGGCCAAGTGAGGTCATTCCTCCTATCGGGCACACTTCTTCGATACTATATTCCGATTTTGTGATTGATTTGGTGGCCACCCCTTGATTTTGATTATGGGAGTGTGTTCCGATGTGGGCGGTAGTAGCTGCTATGCGTTACCACCGGTCCGAATCCGCAATTGGTATATCTACCCTGGCATTGCCTCGAGTGCCGTATTCACATGTCCAAGAGCGCCTTCTACGAGTTTGTTTTGTACCATACCTATGGGATGTGCTTTGGGTAAACCACCAGTTTGGTGGAGCGTACGACATTGTATAGACTACGGGAATATATAAAATGTGTTAAGGGGGATATGGGTAATGCCCTAACGCTATTTTAATACTTTTACTTTACTATAGACATATTATAATAGCGTATTGTACTACATAGTAGATTGTTT
Source organism: Allium fistulosum (assembly GCA_030737815.1). Lineage (NCBI taxonomy): Eukaryota > Viridiplantae > Streptophyta > Magnoliopsida > Asparagales > Amaryllidaceae > Allium > Allium fistulosum. Next base: position 305,628,229 of record CM060902.1, read on the forward strand.
AACGGATCCTTAGGAGATGGTAATCCCGAACATCTCTTAAGTTATTGCACTCACGTTAGACACTGGATAAGAGATGTAAAACCTCGTAAACATCTTCGACGCCATTTACACTCATATTTATTTACCGTTGAGTTGACTCACATAAGATCTTTTAGTTCTAACTCGAGTGTTTTGTCTTTTCAATTCGCTCGGGTCAACCTGAGCATTTCAGGGTTGAAGACCTTATTTCTGGAGGACGAAGACGAAGATTTGTACTATTACTATTTATTATATTTTTTCCATTGCATCATGTTGTTCCACTGCATTTATTTATTAATTCCTGTTGTATGTAACTCTGACCTGTATTGTAAAAGTATAATCAATGTTATTTGTAAATAGCTTTATGAACTGTTTATTTGATTATTATATTTTGTCATTCCACTGTAAGATTCTGTATTTGTTTTCTTTCTTTCTCTGATTTTTCTTATTTACCCCATAACAATCTGCCCATTTGAATGGTTTGAATTCGACGTGTGTGTCTGCTTAAAACATCAAAAAAGGCAGGTCGTTACAGTTGGTATCAGAGCTTTGGTTTAGCGATAGCCTTAGCTTTGTATGGTCTAACTCTTTAGAAATAGGGTAGTAATACTCTAGAATGAGCCGTTGAGTGTATATATATGAGAGAGCGTATTTGTTTGTGTTATAAAAGGTTTTTATATTGTGTTAATTTATTTCGTTTTGTATTTTTAAATTCTGGTTGGTGCATAGGACGCTATGACATCGATAGTGATTTCTAAACACTTAATAGGACAGACGGACACAATATTGTTTTGAAATATAGGTAAATGAAATAATTTGCCTATTATATATTTTGTATATAAAATAATAATTTTATAAATGATATATTTGGTTGTAATATATTTTTTGTTAGGTACTGAAATTTATAAATATTGGTTAAAAATAAGATTTGTAAACAAATAAATATAAATTGGAAAAGTTAGAACTCAAGTTCCGGGATTTTTGAAAATTTCTTTCGAATGATTTTGGAATATAATATTAATATTATTTGGAAGTATTTTCTGATATAAATATTTCAATGTGATTTTGAAGAAATGTTTTAAAAGAATTTTGGAAGGAAATAAGTTCTGTACTCCCCTCTCTATCGCTGGAAAATAATTTCGGTGATGACTGCACGCAACATCGACGTTCATTTTCGAGTTTCAAAGTGAGAAGGCTGTTGTAGTAGTTTTACTGCACATTTATTTTGATGAACAAACAATAAATTCAAAGTTTAAAAATGTTTGGATATAAAAGTTATGAGTATACACATATATCTTATTTTAAATGATTTGAAATGGAACTCGGCATTTAGTTCTTAAATTTTCTGATAATTAGTAGTTTTCAATTTTTGAAATGAATGAAATCTTAATTATTTTAATAATTGGAAATATTCTAGAATGAAGAAAAATATAAGTAACTGGATGCTAAGTGATAAATGAAAAATATAAGGAATTGAAAATTTGTAAATTGGAAAAAAAATGAAAATAAGGAATTGGATGTTAAAATGATCAATGGAATAGATAAGAAACTGAAATCTTGTAAGTAAATAAAATGGAAATGAAAATAAGAAATGGTAACTATTGAACATTTTATTAACTAAATAAATAAGAGGAACTTGTTTAACTTTCTATTTCATTCTAAAAGACATTTATATATATAACTTGCCAAAATGTTAAAAGTTGAAATGTTTATAAGGGTATGTAATAGAATTTTATATAGGTAAATCTTGGGAAAAATGAAAGTGTTCAATGGACTTACTTTTATAAATAAGAATTCTAATGTTATAAATTATTATGAACTTAAATTGATAATTTGAAATGCTACTAATTAAATGTAATAGAAGTAAATAAGGTAAGAAAAATGATTATAAACTTAAGTTAACATTTAAGCTATTTATAATCAGATTGAATGGAAAAGGTGAATACTGTAAGTAAATAAGTATAAACTAGAATTAATATTGAAGCCATTCATAATTAAAATTAATACTATATAAATTAAATGATTATACCTTCTGAAAACATTGAAATGACTTAGAAATAAATTTAATATCCTATAATACTATACATGGAAGAATGAATATGAAAAAAAATCTATAAATGGTGAATTGAATTGTAAAGAAACTTACCTAATAATGTATAATCCAATAATTGAAATGAAAATAACTGATTTAAGCAATGAATGTAAAGTAATAAGATGATAAAAATGGCATTGTAATAGTGAATGTAAATTAATGAAAATAAACATTATATGAATGAGAAAATAAAAGTAAATGATGAAATGAAAAAAGGGGAAAATCAAACTAAATTGTAAATGTGAAGTAAACTGAAGTAAAATGTATATAGTACTTTAATAATGAACTTATTTATGATCCAAAGAAATGAAATAGATATAACTTATGTATGTAAAGAATGTAATTTAATGAAATAAGCCTTACATGAGTGAATGAAAATTTAAAATTTGGTAAGTAATGAACGTGAATTAAAGGAAATCATTGTATGAAGAAAAATGAACAATAAATGATGTGAAAAAGATAAATAGAGTAAATTTAAAATGTGTTGAATTCTTTGTTTGTTGGCTTATGGATTGGTTGGGAAAGGATACTGCTATTTTATATAGAGATGTATAAATAATCTATTGAGTCTTATCTACGACTGTTGAGTGTATGGTTTACTTAGTATTTTATTTATCATTTTTATATGATTAGAAGTTCTGAACCCGAACAAACCATTTGTTTTGGTTGAAATGGAGGGATGATTGTTTTTTGGTTGAAATGATGTTTGTGCTTTTTTTTGCAAATGACCATTGTTATGTTGTGATGTTTTGTTTGTTAATTATTGAAACAACTTAAACATTCCTCTTTTATATAAAAATATTAACTCCTTTAGATTATTTGAGTGAAATACAGGTTTATGGAAGCAATAGCTACTACTTTTGGTTTCATAAAATAAGCGTTATTTGCCCGACAAATAGGTACGTTCTCGGATTACGGTTTTCTAGCGATATTATATTGTTTTTTCGTGGTTTGGGATATATTAGTTTTGAAAAATATGATATATTTTGTTATTTTGATATTATTATTTCTCCCAGACCTCTCTGTACATAGGAGACTCTGCCGAAATTTTTCGTGAATTTTGGACTTAGAAATTTTATGAAATGTTTTCAAACTTTTATTAACTTGAATATAAAAGAATTTAGTTATTTTAAAATTTATATATTTTATTTAAATTGTTTACTTTTGTAAATTAATTGTTTATAAATTTAATATTTTGAATAAGATATAATGACTTCGTTTCCCTTCTTTTTCCTTTTTGATGATGAAAAGTTTTGAGTGGGTGAGAGTGTAACGACCCGTAATTTTCGATAATTAAAATTTGTTAATTTAATAAGGTTTTGTAAATTAATGTTGGAAGAAATAAAAAAATTGTGATTAAATAATAAGAAAATAACTGGAATGAAATGAAATTGTATTAATTTAAGGTAGTTGATAATGGCTTTGAATGTAATTCCAATTAATTAAAATGATTAAAGAGTTATAATTGGTGATAGATTGTAAATTAATTGTAATAACATGTATGGATTGATAATTGGATTTAAAGAGCAATTGATCATTTAAATGTTGTATTAATTAAATATTATGTAATAAAATGTAATTGAATAAAATTAGTGATGTGGTAGTAATTATAACACTTACTGTGGATAATAAACTTATAAAGTGTGACTAAGGGTAAATGGTGACAATTATTATATGTTACCTATTGATTTAGCCTCTTAAATTTAACTGGAAATCAATTATAATCAATTCACTTAATTAGTGCTGTTAATGTAGATTAAATTGATGATTGTAGAATATTAATTAAATAAGATGTAACCAATATAAATTTTATTCATAATATGATAATTGATTGAATAAAAAGAATTGAAATCAAGTTGATCATTTATTGGAATTTAAGCTATAATAAATGGATTTATTGGAATTAAATGTAATTAAATACCACGTTAAAGAAAACTAAGATGATAATTGTAGAAGGTTAATGTAACAAGATATCAACAAATATTAACTATGTTATTGGAGTAATAATTGATTGAATATAATGATTGAAATCAAAGTATAATCAATATATTGGAATAAAATTTTAATTAATTAGATTTAATTACAGTTCAAATTTAACACTGTAATTAGTGAAATATTAAACACTGAATTTGATATGTAAATTTGCTTTAAATTATTGTAAATGTCTAGGTAATCAAAAATGATGAAATTTGTTAGTTTATAATTATTGAATTAAAAAGTGAATTAATTAATTTAATATTAATTTATTTAATTAATGTGAAAATAGCCATTTTGGCCACTGACTCAGACTTCGACGAAACAAGTTTCATCAGATCCATAACAGTGAATTATGGTAAGGTTTCAAGTTTCGTAGCGATCGGACTTGTCGTTTGATCGTACGGACTCGAAACGTGTGGAATCGATTTAATTAAATTCAATTGAAATCAATTTGAAATAAACTGATTTTTTAAAGCAACTTCTTCATAGAATGAAATTGGGACCTGAAACATGTTCCATTGAATTTTAAAATATCGAAAACATCTATTTCAATATATGGGATGACCCATTTTCGTTTCGGGAACGAAACGAGCTTTTCAGGTCATTTATCGTTCAACCTTCAAATCGATCTTGTCCATTCATTCTATTTCTGATCTACTTATAAATAGCCTGTTATAAACCTTAGTTGTTCTCATTTCCATTTGTCTGTACGTACAATTCCATCTGCTCCTCTCTTTCCAATGGCAGACAAACAAAACCAATTCCAAATTCAATTGCAAATCAAAATCAAATTGAAAAATCAAACTTCTCAAAAAAATTCGAAAAAAATATAAGATCGAAGATCTCAACGATACGAATCTGCATCTTGTGTCTATTTTTGCAAACGATGCCCGAGTCGACCAGAAACTGCGGTCAAAGCTTCAAAACCGTGAAACCTTGAATTCAATTTGGGAACTTTTGATTCGGGAAGCAATCGATCAAATTGTTTTGTGGGTTTGGTAGAGATCGTCGCATGGAGTCATGTAGTGGTGGTCATGTTGCCGATTGTGGGTTGTAGTGGTAGGAATTGAGGTTTTAGGGTTCAAAAATGGGGAGTGGCAGGTAGGGTTTTCGTCGATCGGACCTAGGGGAGATGGAGGAGGGAGGCGAGGTGAAGCTTCTGGTGGCCGCGCCATGACCTACGGCGGCGTTTGGGTGGAGGAATGGCTGGTCAAAGTTGGGTCTTGAGCAGGCTTCATGAGTTCGAGCCGATGCTTGCGTGTGAGGAAGGTAATGGTGACTTGTAAGCTATAAATTAATATTTTATTCATTTTATTTAAAATGTATAATGTTCTAATCAACGTAACTTTTACATATGAGGTCCGATTCACGCGCGGTTTACTCCACTGGGATCGTATCGGAATTTCGGAAATTTTGACGCTGGTTTGGACGAATTCTGAGACTGTTTGAATTTGGGCCTGAAATTGGATGTTTACATACGTGTAGGCTGACTGGATGTTGTATTTGTATTGTTATAATATTGCAAGTTTCCTATGGGTTGAAATGATACATACCCGAACGATCTATAGATTAGGGAAAAATCACTATGTGTTGAAATGATAGAGCGATTTTATGGATTTTATTTAATTCGGGATTGTGGTTTGAAATGATATATAACCGTAGAATTTTAAATTGTGGATTGAAATGATAAATATCCGTATCACTTGACCCTAGGGTAGAGAATTATATACGAACACCGGATTGGTTAAATTAAATGATTTTTGAATCTTTAAATTTTGAGTTCAGTTAACTGGTATTTCGAAATAGAAATTGATTTATGTAAACTGAATTATTTTCAATAATCCAAGTGTTAAATGTTGAAATTGGAACTGGTTTAATGAATAGCTAAAAGGATTTAAATTCGAATTTCAAAGTTGAATGAATTTATTGGAATTGAGTTATTGAAATGTTTGGATATAAATTTGAAATCTATTTTAAATTTATCTAAACTATTTTAATCAATTTAAAACTATTTTTAATTTATTTAATCTATTATAACCTATTTAATCCAATTTAATCTATTTTACCTATTTTAAACTAATTAAATTTATTTAATCTATTTTAAATCTATTTAATATAAATTTAAATACATTTAATCTATTTTAAATTTATTTAATCTATTTAAAAATCTACTTAATATAATTTAAATATATTTAATCTATAATTAATCTATTTAAAACATTTTATGACTAATAGAATCTATTTAATCTATTTTAAAACTATTTAAATCAATTTAAATCAAATTTAATCAAATTTAAATCTATTAAAAAAACTATTTTTACTATGTAAACTATTTTAACCTAAATAAATTATTTTTAAAACTATTAAAACTATTTAAGACTATCTAAACTATTTTCTAAAATTTCAGACTATGTAAAGTTGAAGTATTTATATTTAAATCTTTGATGATGATACAACCTAAGTTGGAAACTGAAATTGATACCTTTTTGTGAAATGACATATTTGAGTGAATAAGATGATTTTGAAATGAAGAATTAATTACCATAACTTATCAATAATTTCCAAGTAAATATGATTTCAAAAGTGAATATGAATTAATAGTGAATATGATTTTGGAAGTGAATATGATTTTGAAAGCGAATATAGCTTGAAACTTAATATGATTTCTAAAGAGATATGATTTGAAATTGAATATGATATTTTGATATAAATTGTGTATTGACTTTTGAAATGTAAAAGAACCATCCGGTGTGAAATAAGCGTTTGGTTGTTAAAGAGACCGGGATCGGATATAGTCATACTCTCAGCCAATACCGAAAACCACTTTAACAACTGTGTACGTGGTGGAGATTCCAAAAATGAAGTAGGATGGTTTGGCGAACGATTTTTGTATGAGGTATGACGTGACCTTGACTCCCGTGAGTCATCTTACATGTGACTAAAACAGGAGCCATGCCGGGCCAAGTGAGGTCATTCCTCCTATCGAGCACACTTCTTCAATACTATATTCCAACTTTGTGATTGATTTGGTGGCCACCCCTTGATTTTGATTATGGAAGTGTGTTCTGAGGTGGGCGGTAGTAGCTGCTATGCGTTACCACCAGTCCGGATCTGCAATTGGTATATCTACCCTGGCATTGCCTCGAGTGCCGTGTTCACATGCCCTAGAGCGCTTTCTACAAGTTTGTTTTGTACCGTACCTATGGGATGTCCTCTGGGTAAGCCACCGGTTTGGTGGAGCGTACGGCATTGTATAGACTACGGGAATATATAAAATGTGTTAAGGGCGATATGGGTAACACCTTAACGCTATTTTAATACTTTTACTTTACTGTAGACATATTATAATAGCGTATTGTACTACATAGTAGATAGTTTAATGGATCCTTAGGAGATGGTAATCCCGAACATCTCTTAAGTTATTGCACTCATGTTAGACACTGGATAGGAGATGTCAAACCCCATAAACATCTCTGATGCCGTTTACACTCATATTTATTTACTGTTGATTTGACTCACATAAGATCTTTTAGTTCTGACTCGAGTGTTTTGTCTTTTCAATTCGCTCGGGTCAGCCTGAGCATTTAAGGGTTGAAGACCTTATTTCTGGAAGACGAAGACGAAGATTTGTACTATTACTATTTATTATATTTATTCCACTACATCATGTTGTTCCGCTGCATTTATTTATTCATTCCTGTTGTATGTAACTCTGATCTGTATTGTAAAGGTATAATCAATGTTATTTGTAAACAACTTCATGAACTGTTTATTTAATTATTATATTTTGTCATTCCGCTCCAAGATTCTGTATTTATTTTCTTTCTTTCTATACTTTTTCTTATTTTCCCCATAATAATCTGCCCTTTTGAATGGTTTGAGTTCGACGTGTGTGTCTGCTTAAAACATCCAAAACGGCAGGTCGTTACAGTTGTACTTCCCGTACTGACCAGAATTCATAAACACTCAACTGATAAGTCAACACAATATAAAACATTTCATATTCACTAACAAATACGCGCTCAAATCTATTAATACACTCAAACCCATTCTAGGGTGCTACTGACCCTATCTCTAATGAGTTATCCCACAAAGCTAAGGTTATCGCTAAATCAAAGCTCTGATACCATATGTGACGACCCACATTTCGGAAGGTTTAAATCGACAATAGTCCACACATGTCCAATCCAAACAATTCGGAACATAGATAATCATTGGGGTTAATTAAGAAAAATAAGAAAAAAAGATGAAACAAACATAGAATCTCGCAGCGGAACGACAAAATATAATAATCAAATAAACAGTTCATGAAGCTGTTTATATTTTACATTTGATTATAATTTATACAACAATTATTAGAGTTATATATACATCGGGAATAAATAAATAATGCAGCAGACAACATGATGCAGAAGTACCAATAGTAGTAATATACCAAATCTTCGTCTTCGTCCTCCAGAATAAATCTTCAATAAGCTGAAAAACTTAGGACTGACCCGAACGTAATGAAAAGACAAAACACTCGAATCAGGACTAAAATATCCTTATGTAAGTCAAATCAATATCGCACATAAAATGAGTGTCGTGGTGTCAGAGATGTTTATGGGATTTCACATCTCCTATCCAGTGTATAACGTGCGTGCAATAACTCAAGGGATGTTACGGAATTTTCCATCTCTTAAGGATCCGTCAAAATATTTATATGTAGTAGAATACGCTACATATATAATGTCTAATCAATAAAATAAATATTTTTCTTAGCATTAAGGCTTTACATTGATCCCCCTTAATGCGTTTTAAGCATTATCGTACAGTTTGCATATAAAACAACAGTTAAACGGTCAGTGGATAGGGATGCGCCGTGATACGACAACACTAAACCAAAATCGTATGGGTCTCGTTTAGGGATAAAAGTATGACAAGGCATGTTAGGCAATGCCCAAGGTAGGATACTACCAGTATACCCTTCCCGGCTGGTGGTAACGTGTCATAGCTATGATCGCCCACCGCGTCAAACGCTCCCATAATTCGAAGGGTGCGCACTAATCAATCACAATGTAAATGATAGTAATACGAAGAAGTGCGTCCACTCGGGGTAGCTAACCCACTTGGCCGGTACGGCTCCTGTTTTAGTCATTTCAAATTGGCACTAGTGCCAAGCTAATCCATCATCGTTCTCTTTCGTCAAATCCAGCAAACGATGCCAAATCCAACCACTTCGTTCTGGAGTCTTCTCCACGTACACAGTTGTTAAAGTGGTTCCAGTATCGACAGAGAGTATGCCCACATCCGGCTCCGGTCTCTTTAACAACCAAACATCGTTTTACACACCGGTTGGTACTTTTACCTATCGAAAACAGTTAATACTTGATATCAAAATATCATATTCGCTTCAAAATAAAATTCGTTTTGAAATCATCATATTTACTCAAAATATACTATTTCAGTTCAAAATCATTTCGCCTTAATATCACGATTTCGCTTCAAAAACCGTTTCGAATTTTAATTTAGGTTGTGACTTCAATTTAACCCTATTCGTATTTAAATCCATGATTTAAAATAAACATTCCATCCTTGACTAGTTTGAATTTTTGAAAAATAGTTTGAATAATTTTAAAATAGTTTAAATAATTAAAATAGTAAAAAATAATTTAAATGGATAAAAATAGTTTAAATGGTTAAAATAGTTTAAGTATTAAAATGGTTTATATAGCAAAATAATTTGAAAACCAAAATAATTTGTATATTTAAGAAGATAGATTAAAACAATTTATTTTAAAATAATTTCATTGAAACTAGCTTCAAAGTCAAACCGATCCAATTCCAACTTCTCAATTCGAATTAACTTCGATTCCAGTTTATATTCAAATCAATTTCAATTTCGATTCCAAATTAATTCAATTTCGACCTCAATTCCAATTAGTTCAATTCAATTCCAATTTGAATTAATTTCAATTCAATTCTCAAATTTTTAAATCATTTCGATTTATATAAATTTGAGTTCAATTTTCAACATATCGATTTAAATCACTTAAATTAAATTTAACTTCAATATTCAATTTAAAATCCAATTTTCAAATATAATTAAATTCCAAGCTCAATTTCGAAATATCGTTTTATATCATTTTTACTTAGTAATATTCAAAGTTCGAATAAAAGTTCAATCTTTTAAAAAAAAGCAATTTATGAAATTCAATCATATTCCAATTTTAACTTCAAAATCTCAACTTCGATTATTTAACAATTTCTTTTAACCAAAATTTTATTTCAACATTTAACTCGAATTTGTAATTAATTCGATTTCTATAAAATTTGATTTTTATTTCTTTTAAATCAAAACCATTTAAATAATTTCAAATCGAAGATTTTAAAATCATTTAATTTAACTAATCCGGTGTCCGCATATAATTTTCTATCCTATGGCCAAGTGATCAGTTATTTCAATTTAATTTCAGGGATGGATATATATCATTTCAATCCTAATCACAATGTCATGGGTATATATCATTTCAACCTATTTCTTAATTTATTTGAAATAATTCAATTTACAGTTTTATACACTGTAAATAATATACAGGGTGATAACAGGATATATATAAATAACTAAACATCCAAATATCAACCAATTTGCATTCATCACAATCAATCATACAAACAGACAATAAAATTCACAACAGTTTCATAGTTATTAATATTGGGTAATTTACTGGCAATTCAATCTCAATTTCAAAATTAACTTTCAATTTTAATTTATAACGGTTAATTCAAATGACAATCAAATTTATCAAACAACAACCAATAAATTCATATCACTTCATAAATTCAAATTTAACTAGCATAAAAATATTTTAGTACGTTGTGAGCGTTATAAAACACTCACCTTGAGTTTTCAATTTTTAAATTAAATTGAACGACGTTCGATTTAACCTAAAATTTTAATTAGCTCCAAATGATTCCAAATCTGTCCTAGAATGTAGTGCTCGTCTCCACGATCGCAAAGCAAAAATCCATGCTTCGATTCGACCTCGTATGAGAGAGTTATAAATTTTTATAAATTGCCGATATTTTTAAAATAAAATAAAGAGCAATTACAACTCTATACAAATTACCATCCCTACCCTTCTTCCCAAATTGCCTGCTCCCTCCCCTGTTACATGCGAATACCAAACCCATATCCACCGTGCACGCTCTTGAGTGATACGGAGCTACGATGCTCCGTTCGTTCTGTCGTCTTCGCCAAACGACTACCCTTCGCAAGTTCGACCTGACCATCCCCAAAAACCAACGCCCTGACCACCATACAAAAACGCGACTCGGCCACCCTCATTGTGCTACAGTACTAGCACGCGACATTCTGGTGGTGATCGGACCACACGAAAAACCTACCCGATGAGCTCCTTCGCACCACGAATCAAATTCCAAGATCCAATTCTCTAATTGATAACAAATACTCGAGATAATTGGAACCCTAACCGAATTCAAGCTCGCGACACGACAGTCGAACCCCATTAATTGAGGCCGCACCCATCAATAACCACACCAAATCAAAGCTTAGGATAAAACTAGAATTTTAAAACCGATTTCAGGATTTTACATTGAGTATATTGTGAGAATTTATTTTTGAATTGTTGTTTTCTTTCTTTTTTTCACTGTGAATTGCTCTAGGCTGTGTGTTTAAATGGAAGGGAGGGAAACGTGTGTTGAACAGTACAGTGATAGGTAGGATGGCTGAAAATAAGTTTATGTGGGCTGATGGAATGTTAAGACAGCTGAAAAGAAGGGTTGACTTGACAGTATATATATTAAATTTCAAAATATCTTGATTTACGCAACTCAAAATTTCGAACCCCTATCGAGGCGTGCCGCTAGGCGTTGATAATGTTATACCCCTATTCCGGACGCAATGGAAAAGGTTTCGAGTTCTAATTCGATCATATGGAGAAAATAGTTTTTTGGACCCAATTATTATATTGAATTTTCGATATTAAATTCAACGCGTTTCTATACCGTACGACCAAACTATAACTCTAAACGTTACGAAATTTGAAATCTGATAATAATACACTATTACGGATCCAATGGAACTAGTTTCTTCGAAATCCAAGACTGTGCCCCGGATCGCTATTTTAACGTTTCGATTATAATATAAAATTTCCAATTTCTAATTATTCACTTTTAAATCCAATTTTAAATGTTAACAAACTTCATTATTATATAAATAAAATTTACATCAACTTTCGGTATCAATTTCAATCATATTAAATTCAGAATTCAATTATTCAAATAATTTCCAATATTAAATTTAACAATTTAATTATCCTATAAATAAATCATTAAGTCCCAAATAAACTTTTAGTTATCAACATTGTTTTATTTCTATCTAAATAATTCACAATTAATATCCCAATTTAGTTATTGATTATAAACCCAGTTTATATATAATTTCATTTCAATACCCGTTATTACTTAAATCTTTAAAATTAGTTTATTTCATAATTTTATTCAAGTTCATATCCAATAACTTACATTCAAAATCATCAAATTTATATTTTTAACCATTTTTATTTAATAATTACATTAAATTTAATAATTTAAAATAGCTAAAAATACGGGTCGTTACATCAAGCCCTGTGTTTGGTACGACTCGGAACCACGACCGCATGGAGGCCCTTGGATAGAATTAATGAATTCTCATTCAAATCAACGAGCGACTTATTACAAGTACATTGAATGGAAAGTAATAGCTCAGCTACTTAAATAACAATTCACACGAGAGTTTAACATAAAACAAAAAAACTTTTATTTGCATAATATACTTCAAAATTGTGACACAAGTTTATTCAAAAACGGGGGCCATACCCGCACAATCACGGCCAATAAAAGGGAAAATGACTATACAAGCTACGTGCAAACTGACCCGAAGCAACGGCTATTTCTTTTTCCCTTTTTCCTTCTTGGATTTTTTGGGAGTGGTGCCATCCGAGCTTCCACCTATCCTTTTCCTCGATCCTTTACCACCCTTGGCAGAAGAGCTTTCAAAGGTTGGAGAGAGTTCTCCAGGAGTCGACCTACTGAGTGGAATGAGTTGTAATGGGATGAGATTTGGATCATCAACGTCTACGTCAACGGGTTCAGGCTTAGCTTTTTTCTTCAACAATTCCTCCCACTCGATGCGCTCTTTTAAGCTGAGCTCATCGGTATGTTTAGTGGTGCTAGCAATTACAATATCATCCAACTCATCAGGCAATGGCGGGTCTTTTGCTTTATCAACGTCGAGTGCTCCAATAACTTGAGCGTCGGGCTCTAGAGCATCGGTGGCCACCAGAATCTCAGTAGGTGTCGATTGTTGCTCCACAGAAGCATCACTTTCTAGAGTTTGGTTGGGACCCAGAAGACCTGCGTATTCATGGAAATAAGAAGATAAGCCCATGACTATTGGGCATGAAGAGCGAAACCTCTCGAAAAGTGGAGGGTAAAGCGGAATACCTACGTCCGGTTGACTCTCAATTGTCACCAGAGTCCTCCCTTCCAGAAAAAGGGTCAGCACCATAGATTGATAACCGAGTTTTTCCGGATCGTAGCTTAGATCCTGTCCCGGGCCGAAAGAAACTGATGCTCCAGCTGCTTGAAGAGAAGAGGGGTCTTTGGGATCGGACTCCGAAGACTCAACAGTGTTTTTCCTTTTATCGGAGGGTGCTAGAATATCAAAATATCGAAGTCTTGCGGCAGCAAGGTCTTGAAGTTCATCCCTACGAAGAATCTACTATACTAGATTTCTTCATCCAAATCAGCTTTGTCGAGGGTTCTCTTTTTCATTTCAACAATATATTCTGAGTCCTTGACGAGCGACTCAAGATAACCCTCACCAAGAAAGCTCAGATCATAGTGGATACAGACTTTAGCATTGCATTCAACGATCAGGGGATCAAATATGTCCTTAATTTCATTTCGACCAGCTTGTTTGGCATCCTCTACTCGGGCCTCGATCGCTTCTCTCATCTCATTACGGCCTGCTTCTCTCGCCTCTTCTTTGAGGACTTCGATTTGAGCGAGTTGCTCATCAAGCTTAATCTTCAAATTGCAAGCTTCAATGGCCTCTTCGCAATATCTTTGCGATTCTTCTTGAGCTCCAATTTTCTCTTCCTCTCCTTCTTAAGAAGTTCTTCAAGCTCCTCAACGCAGCGGGCCAAAATATTTTTCTCCTTTTGCAACGTATTTTTTTCAAGGTAAGCGCATCGCTGCGGTTGAGGGTAGCATCAAGTTTCTTTTTGTGGGCAGTTCTAGACGACTCACCATCTTAGATTTTTCCTTAGCACTTTTTTCTACCTTGGTAATTTTTAGCGTCAAGTCTGAGATCTCAATGTCTTGATGTTTAATTATATCTTTATTGTGGATCGCCTCTAGCTTGAGGCAATCAATTTCATGCTGCCTCTCGATAGACACCTCGAAGATCTTCTCTGCCAAGTGCTGGAATGATTCATGTTGCACAAAAAAATCATTGATGCATGCGAGAGAGCTTGCTTTAGCATTCTCTAGGATTATATGAGTGGAGGGGAGGAACTAAGCCTATCGAAACAAATCTTTGGAAAATTGGCCTTAAGTTCGGCCAATTTCTCTACTGTGGAAGCTTAAGGAGCCGCAGTTGGCAAAGATGGATTAGAAGTAACGATTGGATGTTTGCTGAACCTGCGGTCATGAGACTGCTTGGAACTGGATGAACCGAAAAACTACTTAGGTGGTACGGCAACTTGAGAACCATGGAAAGAGGTCTGATCGCCACTATGCACAGGAAGGTTAGGTTGAACTTCCTAATGGGATGACTGAGGTTGGGATTTACGTTTCAAAGATGAATATTCCCTCGAACAATGACTTCTTTCTCGGCCGTCATCCCTCTCTCTACGCCTACCCGATTCTGAATCGCAGCTGGATCCTTATTGCGTTGAGGAGCCCCTCAAGCGATCAAAAGCTTAGGATTAAGACATCGCACCGACAAAACTAAACAAATGTGTATAATTGACCATTGTACGGAAGATAGATGAAGATCGTGTGGTGAAGTGCACATGATTGTGAATGTACTAGTGTCCCTCCCTCCAATGGACTGGTTGCTACAGCCTTGCTCATGGGAGTTTTCTCCCCTTTGCCGGTGGGAAGAACGCCTTCACCACTTCTGGTAGGATAACCGATCCTGTCAATATTGATGTTGGGGAAGTCATAAGTCATAACATCATCATGGATTTGGAGATTTGAAAACCCTTCATCGAGCTTTCTAAATGTTGGGAGGATGACTCTTCGTCGACAGAAGTGATAATAAACATAGGATCTTTAGCAGTTCTTCTCTTGCAAAGTTTGTATGCAAGTTTCTTTCTTCACTTAGCTGGCGTGTGAGGTTGCACGCCTTGTGATGGTTCAACCACAGGCGCCTTGCTCGAACCTGCATCAGCATTGCCGGGTTTGTTGGTCTTGGCGCCCCTAATTTCGCCTTCTTCGACGTCATACTGAGTCCCCTCAACTGGGGGCACGACAGGATTATTGGTATCCCTTCCTTGTTCTACAGCATAACCTAGCAGTGCAGCGCTTCGTGGAAGCTCAACGATGCGACCTTCTTCCAATAGCCCAAACAGAGATAACCACTCATCGGTTATTAGGAGTCTAATATCCCTGTCTTCAACCGGGGTAGCACAAATTGTATAGATTGCCCTTGAAAAATTATTGCCCTCTGGACATGGTCGGACAACTGTATATTTTTAGAATGTTAGTTGGTTCAAAATATGACTTGGATTAAAAAATTTGAGAATAAAGCGAAGACAACACTTACGTCCTTCCAACTACAGCCTTGTAAAGCCAGGCAGATATCAAACATAGAACCTTTCATGTTTAAAGAGGCTGAGTTTATTCCAAGCACTGGTAAGACTTGACAGTTGGGTGAAGGCTCGAGGAAGATGCAGGAAATACTTCATGACCATCATTTAAAGTTGTAAATAAACATTATCTCCTATAGAGTTGGGGGACGGAACAGAACACTCATGAATAATAAGAAAGTATCACGAAGAAAGGCATAGCTTTTCGGGTGTAGTTGAGTAGGAGCTATCCCAAGGTATTTCAGCATTCTCGGATAAAAGAATTGAATGGCGGCATGCATCTGGCCCAACACATGAACTTGTTGCATGCTGTATACCCCTCCTGGGGCAAGTGAGGCATGTCGTTCATCGAAGGAACCAGAGCGTCTTCGAATGGAATTCCATGTCTGAAACATAGTTTGCGAAGAGCAGCCTCACCAATTCTGGAGGCTTGGGAATCTGTCGGGTTATCTAAGAATATAGCCTCTTCTACAGCATCGGGGTAGGACTTATATCTTTCCCCCGGAGGATGGGAACGTTAGAGAAAAGGTCGGCCGATGAGCTACAAACTTCTGGTTGTTCAGCTTGACGACCAGGGGAAAGACTGCCAGATATAGTTGTGGAACCTGATTCAGCTTTAAATTACTATGTTGTGAGGAAGGTCCGGAAGACATTGCAGCTAGATGCTCTGAACGTCTCAAGTCCATGTCAACTATACCCAGTAGATAATTGAGATTAGAAAAGTTTACCTGTCCCCCCATGCTAAGGGTAATCTAGTGTGGTGTAATGTCGTGTAGTACCAAAAGAAGTGTTGACAAATGGCTTGGTGATGTTCAAAATGGAAGGTAAGTGGAAGGGGGTTCATAAAGCAAGGTGAATTGTAGAAAATTTCGTTTTGAAGTTAAGGGAAGAAGAAAGAAGGGTGGGATCGGTTTTGATGGAAGGTAAGACGAAGGTTCAGTATTTGTAGGGATGGTAGGGAAATAAAATAAGTAAGTAAGGGGAGAAGAATGTTTTTTATATATGGGGAAGAGGGGATCGGTCCATGGTTTCGACTTAAAGCGAAGGGGAGAGGGATCAGCTAAAAAGATGCCAATCGCTGTAAACATAAGAAAGGGAGAGGAGGGATCGACTAAACATATGCCGATCCCTACAAACACTTAAAAAAAAGAGAAAGAAGAAAAGAAGAGGGATCGGCTATGAGCATGTATGCAAATAAACATAGGCGTGGAAATTATTCAAAGCACATATGTACAAAATACAATGACAATTGGCGACGACCTGTGAACATGCCAACGAGTCCGAGAGCCAATGACAAGAACGTGTAATTGAATGTGCACATGTATGGTCTAAAAGTTCAATTTTTGAAATTGACAGAAATTGAAATTAAACCGGAAGCCTTCAAGTTTGAGGCTAGACCAAATAACCAATGCTTATTAGTCTCGTGGAATCAGACTTATATATCAACCGAAGGGATATAACCCTGGATTTATATTAGTGAATATTAGTCATGCATGCCTAAAACCAAAGTTAATTCAAACGGCATCCTCCCTAAAAAAAAGTTGTAAAGCGGGTCCCTATAATTATTTTAATATAGAAGCATGTATTTTTCGTGTTTTTTTGCGCCAGTGCTTAAAAAAAATTTCAAAAAATTATAAATATTATAACTAGGTTTCTGCAAAAAAATGCAAACATTTCTGCAATTATTCCATATATTTGCAGATATGTCTGCAATTATTCACTGAATAATTGCATTCGATAAACATCTGAATAATTGCAGATATGTATGCAATTATTCCATATAATTGCAGACATGTCTGCAATTATTCAGTGAATAATTGCATTGAATAAAAATCTATATAGTTGCTGACGTGTCTGCGACTATTCCATATATTTGCAGACATGTATGAAATTATTCATTGAATAACTACACCTTGATTTAACAACCGGGATATTTACATAAATATCTGCACTTATTTCTTAAAATTGCATACATATCTGCAACTTTTAGTTGCAAATGCATGCTATCCAGAATAAGTGCAGACATGTCTGCAATTATTCTCTAAAATTGCATACATGTCTGCAAGTATTCCTAAAACATACCGTGTGTCATTTTTTTCACTTTTCATCCTTGTTTTTTAATTTTTTTGACATGAATACGAAGATAAATATTAATTGAAATAAGTTGTTTTTTTATATGTTTTTTGATGACTTTCGAAAAATAAGGACCTAATTTACATACTTTTTCCACTGGGGTTTTTGTGAATTTTGAAACCTATCAAGGACTTGTGCCAAAAGCACCCTTTATATCATCGAAAATCACCAAACATCATGACGATCGAAGAAAGATACAAATCTTTAAGAAAATAATTCGATAGAGGGATAGCCACTGTTCGGAAAACTGGATGGATTTCATTTCGACGACTCTAACTTGCTTCGATTCAAAGCACGTCATGTTCATCACAAGACGTACTTTAGGGGGCAAGTGTTATCCAGCATTTTGACCCGGCTATATTGAACCGATGGCACAAGTTAGATTCAACTGCTATCAAGGCCGATGAGTCCAAAGTGAGGATTGCGGGGCCCAGAAGTTAAGTATAGATGATAACATGAAGTCAAGGTTGAATGAAATTGATAGATATGCAAGGTAGAATGTTCAAAGAATTAAATATGGTTCAACACATAGGAGGGATCAGTATAAATTGACTTCCAACATAGGGATCGGTATATTTCAGGGTGTA
The DNA here is from genome assembly GCA_030737815.1 of Allium fistulosum. Lineage (NCBI taxonomy): Eukaryota > Viridiplantae > Streptophyta > Magnoliopsida > Asparagales > Amaryllidaceae > Allium > Allium fistulosum. The sequence goes on from CM060902.1 coordinate 305,646,894, forward strand.
AGAGCATTTATATAGAAAACAATTAATATCTCAAGATCCACAAGTCCAATGCATATTGTTTGCGCCAAAATTGGTCACAAACCCCAAATATCTTAAAAGCACCAGTGTATGAACACAAATCATTCGTATATAATCACAAATCACAAATCTAAATAATGTAGAGGATAAAAAGTGAAGAATAATGAACTTAAAACGGAAAGAAAATAGACAAAGACACAAGATTTATAGTGGTTCGGCTATCTCCGGCCTACGTCCACTCCAAAAGTTAACCTTTTATTGACTTTCCTTGCTGGTTACAACTGATTACCGCAGATTATAATGATAAATTCGAGTATAACAACAGCTATGGAGTGCAAAGTTGAATCGGGCAGAGTCTGGACGTTCCAAAAGCCAAAACATCCTTTTTCTGTAGGCTCTAGGGTGCTATTTATAGGCATTCCATGCAAATATCTTGCTCAAACTTCGGGAGACTCCTTCTGGCACGTGAGTGGGCCCACGCGATCGATCCCATGAAGTTTCGGCTCAATCTGTGATCGATACGAACCAATTTCGTATCCATCAAGATTTTCTCTAATGGAGTCGAAACTTGGCATGAACATTCTTTAGCTTGTACGTAAGGTCCTGTGAAAATTTCGTGGCATTTGGACCTGTAGATCTTCAGATATGATCGATACGAAATGTAGAGCTCATGTGACATTTCGTTCGAATCGATCAATTTCGTATCGATATCGGGTCGTATCGATACAGCGCACGTGTTTGCCGATGACATGGCGCTACTTCAAAGGCTCGATCCATTTTCTACGCCATGTTGAACGCTTCCTCCTTTAAACCATGCACATTTCTAGTTCGCATCCAGGCTTCGTGCTCATTTATTCGCATCCATCTGTTAACGTTCCCAGTCTTCTTCGTATCCTTTGGCCGCTCTTCCGTTCGTATCCATCGACTATGCCTCTGTTTGTATCGACTTGAAGTATAAATGCTGATCGATACGAACAATATCGATTCGAAGTGTCCAATTTTGATCGATACGAAAAGTATCGTTTCGAAGTATGCTGCTACACTCCATCCCGATCGATACGAAATCATCGAGTCGAACAAATCATCGTGCACCTATCTATTCAATCCAAGTCCATAGCCATCGAGTCGAAACCCATCTGGCCTTCCTACCTGATCAATACGAACGCGCTGTTCATATCCATGTTAAACGATACAAACGCCTTGTTCGTATCCATCAATTATCTTGAGTAAATGAACTCCGTTTGACCTGAAATTTGAAACGTAGTCTCTCCTAGCCTTGATCATCATTCCCAATCGATCCCGCCTTGATTGGAGCTCAGTCAAATTTTGACGACATCGATCAAAGCCTTGTTTCCAATCGATCTCCAATCCGGATATCCATCACTTTCCAGCTAGTTTGTTGATATTCCATCCTTGACCAAAAGGTGGGATAACATTTGCCCCCGAAAACATGCCTTGTGGTAAGAAGGTGTGTTTTGAATAGTCCAGAATCTGATATATAAAGTCCATAGCCATATCATCCAAGTGCATCGTTCTTGACTGCTCCGAGTCGATGTCTGATTCTGAATCCAGTAACCAAAGCCTTAGCCAATTCCATATCCATCTGAACTCGCCAGCCGAGTTCTAATCCATCCTTATCCAATAACCAATAACCGAATCCAGGACCTCTCCGGGTCGATATCTAAATCCGTAACCACTTCGGGTTCTTGCCAAGCGCAATCCACACTTGACGATCGTGGTCCAGTGTCCCTGGACGCTGAGTAATGCCATGGCTTAAGTCCTAAGCCGAATCCTGGTCACTCCAGATCATTGCCGAGCATAGTCCGTACTCGATGACCTGAAATAGCAATCGATAATATAGGGCCTAAGTCCTAGGCCGAATCCTGGTCGCTCCGGACCCTTGCCGAGCATAGTCCATACTCGACGACCTGAATAAGCCAATTCGCCACGTTCGGACGAAGTGACTTACCCCTTCCCAAGCATAATCCATACCCGACGACCATTTACCAAAAACCAGATGAAAACCCAATCAAAATCCAATCCAAAATCCAAATCCAATCGGAAAACCCAAAATCCACATCCGAAATCAAAACCAATATCCAAACATGAAAACAATCATCCAAATGAAAGTCCAAACCAGAAAAAAAATCCAGAAGTTCAAACCAAACTCCAAAACCGAACCAGAAAAAGCAAATGTCCAAACCAAAAGAAGAAACAGATTCCACAAACTGTAGCGTCGCGGTTTATCGTCAGTCAGAGCATGTCTAGGGGCCATCTCCGTCCCCGTACATGAGTAAATGACTTGGTCGTTTGCCAATAGTTCGCTACTTATTTCATATCATCCCTGTCAATTGATAACCAACAGACCATCATCCCTGGGCCTCGCGCTATCGTAGTTTGAGGTGGACGGTGGTCGCTCCTGCTCCACCGCCGCATTCCGAGCCCCGACATATTGTCGCAACTGTCCATTCCTTACATGCTCCTCAATTATGTCCTTCAGATGCCTACAACTGTTGGTATCATGTCCGTCTAAATCGTGAAAAAGACAGTGCCTTCCTGATGCCCTTTCACGTTCTGAGGGCTCTCTCCTAGCCGGCCTTTGATAGGGAAGGCGATTCCGAGTCTCCATGAATATATGTTCCAACGTCTCGTTTAATCCTGTGTAAGTGGAAAACTTTGGTTCCCTCCACCGCTTCTTAGCTTTTCCTGATTCGTCATCCAGCTTCCTTTTCGGTTTATCTTTATCTTTATCCGAGCCTCCGCTGGCTGGCTCGCCATTCTCAGCTGCGTTCACCTCCTTTAACTTCATATCTGAACATACATCTTCCTGCCGAAGGAATCTCTCAGCTTCGTGAAAGAATTCCCCGAGATCCATTGGGGGGTCTCGTATTAGTGACACTTTGAAATCCGAATTCTCTCTGACTCCTGATACTGCCGCCATTAAAACCATCGATGGATCTGGCCGGTCCACCGAAGCAACCGCTGCATTGAACCGAGTTAAGAAATCTCTGAGCAATTCGTCTGTCCTTTGCTTTACTAATGTTAGCGTCATCACATTCTTCGGTCTTTTGATATGAACTCGAAATTGCTTCAGAAACCTATCCACCAATTCTGTCCATGTCCTGATAGATCCCTCTTCCAGCTGTCTGAACCACATAGCAGCTATATCCGTTAGGTACAGAGGGAAACATCGGGCCATCACTTCCTCCGATGCCCCCAGCACTTCCATATGTCTCGTATATCTCATCAAGTGATCAGTCGGATCATCTTTTCCATTGTATACTTCTAGCGTATGTAGCTTGAATTCTAGTGGATTCCGAGCCATTCTGATGTCACGAGTAAACGGACTCCTGTTTACTCCTTCCAGATCTCTGTTCGTCAAACCTCCGCGCATAGTTCGCCTGATAATCTCAGCCAATCCAGCATTGTCTGCCAATGGTTGCCCCTCGAGTCTCCGAGGGAACTCTGGTACGTACTCCTCATCTCGCGCTCCTACATTCCTGCCAGCATATTGTTGTGTAGTGTCAACTGGAATTCCTCCATGAACTGGTCCATCGTTGTGGGGCGGTGTGCCCCCGAGCTTGAATCCGTCCAGGTTAGCAGTTGTGTGCTGATCAGGGGTTATGCCTTGCTGAGCTGCTCCGTTAGATTGCCTGTTTGGTCCTTCTGCTCTGGCTCCATGGATCTGAACTCCTGAAGCTCCAGCTGTTCCTGCTTGCCCAAACTTCCTGAGGAGGTTCTGCATCATCTCCTCCTGCCTTTTTAGAAACTCTTCATGCATAGCTCCCATCATCACCTCCATCTCGTCTCGGGTGATGAAAGCTGAAGCCTGATTGGCCCCCGATGATGCCTCCTGGCTCCCTTCATGTTGACTTCTCTCGGCTCTTTGTCTTCTACTTGATTGCCTTGTCATAGCTCTTTAGATCTGAACCCTTAAGCCTTCAAATCTGAACTCCAAATCTAGTATAGCGGGTGCTAGTTGCTTCTCAGTGAAAGCACCAAACTGTTTGCACCAAAATTGGTCACAAACCCCAAATATCTTGAAAGCACCAGTGTATGAACACAAATCGTCCGTATATAATCAGAAATCACAGATCTAAATAATGTAGAGGATAAAAAGTGAAGAATAATGAACTTAAAACGGAAAGAAAATAGACAAAGACACAAGATTTATAGTGGTTCGGCTATCTCCGGCCTACGTCCACTCCAAAAGTTAATCTTTTATTGACTTTCCTTGCTGGTTACAACTGATTACCACAGATTATAATGATAAAATTCGAGTATAACAGCAGCTATGGAGTGCAAAGTTGAATCAGGCAGAGTCTGGACGTTCCAAAAGCCAAAAGATCCTTTTTCTCTAGGCTCTGGGGTGCTATTTATAGGCGTTCCATGCAAATATCTTTCTCAAACTTCGGGAGACTCCTTTTGGCACGTGAGTTGGCCCACGCGATCGATCCCATGAAGTTTCGGCTCGATCTGTGATCGATACGAACCAATTTCTTATCCATCAAGATTTTTTCCAATGGAGTCGAAACTTGGCATGAACATTCTTTAGCTTGTACGTAAGGTCCTGTGAAAATTTCTTGGCATTTGGACCTGTAGATCTTAAGATATGATCGATACGAAATGTAGAGCTCGTGTGACATTTCATTCGAATCGATCAATTTCGTATTGATACCGGGTCGTATCGATACAGCGCACGTGTTTGCCGATGACGTGGCGCTACTTCCTAGGCTCGATCCATTTTCTACGCCGTGTTGAACGCTTCCTCCTTTAAACCATGCACATTTCTAGTTCGCATCCAGGCTTCGTGCTCATTTATTTGCATCCATCTGTTAACGTTCCCAGTCTTCTTCGTATCCTTTGGCCGCTCTTCCGTTCGTATCCATCGACTATGCCTCTGTTCGTATCGACATGAAGTATCCATGTTGATCGATACGAACAATATCGATTCGAAGTGTCCAATGTTGATCGATACGAAAAGTATCGATTCGAAGTATGCTGCTACGCTACATCCCGATCGATACGAAATCATCGAGTCGAACAAATCATCAAGCGCCTATCTATTCAATCCAAGTCCACAGCCATCGAGTCGAAACCCATCTGGCCTTCCTACCTGATCAATACGAACGCGCTGTTCGTATCCATGTTGATCGATATGAACGCCTTGTTCGTATCCATCAATTATTTTGAGTAAATGAACTCCGTTTGACCTGAAATTTGAAACATAGTCTCTCCTAGCCTTGATCATCGTTCCCAATCGATCCCGCCTTGATTGGAGCTCGGTCAAATTTTGATGACATCGATCAAAGCCTTGTTTCCAATCGATCTCGAATTCGGATATCCATCACTTTCCAGCTAGTTTGTTGATATTCCAGCCTTGACCAAAAGGTGGGATAACACATATGAAATTTTGTGAGTAAAATATGGGGACCTTAGGGAGCCTACCCTAGGGATTGCTTCTAAAGAAGGTGAAGTTAGAGGGATTGACAGGAATCAGCAAGCATCCCATATTGAAGCAAAGATCAAGCTATAACTCAAGTTCTACCGATACAATTGGCATGAAATTTGGAGTTTAAGCATATTTTAGCATGCGGAGCTACCATAGTAATCGCATCCCAAAATTCCAGCAAAGTTGGGATTGGTATCAATCTCTCTTTTTTAAGAATTGAGCCATGCGATCCCTTTTGTGGGTCCATATAGTTCTGAAGGTCCTTTTGCTGAATTTTCATGGAGATATTTGGTCATCTACGTCTATAAATACAAGTTTGCTTGTTCATTTTCACCACTTTTACGCTGCTAGTTGCTTTATATTCTTTTGTAACTAAAGATTTTCATCTGATCCCTATTGTACTCAGTCTATAAAATGATTATAAAGTAATCTATTCAAAGTGGACATAGGCAAACAATGCCGAACCACTATAAATCGTCGTGTGCATGTTATTCTTTCCATTTACTGCTATTTCTTTGTTATTATCCTCTGTTTTCATTTGATATTTTTCATTTATTTCTCTTTAAAACTTCTATTGGGTATTTGTGCTAATTTTTGGTGCAAACAGTGTAAGTATATATATGAAGAAGAAAATTTGATATTCATGCGCATAGAAGAAAAATTGGAAAAGTGATTGTGTGTATTTATGAACAATAATACAATGACTTTAAAAAGTAAACCAAAGTTAAAAAGGCAAGAATTGAAGGTTGCGCATGTTTAGAGTTTGTGTGCAAGGATTGGAGGTGGCGCGTGTGAATCCATATAAAAGAAAATAAAATATACACAAGCTTTTCTTTCCCTCTTTTATGTGTGTGTATATATATATAAACTTACTCCATGCCTATGGAAAAAAAGGCCAACGTTAAATGCTAAGGCCAAAATCATGCGCAAGCAAGGACAAACAAGATGTGTCCACCAAGATTGTACCCATAATTTCAACCATTCGAATTTGGAATATTTAGTTGATTTTAAATATTAAAAGTTAACTTATAAGTTAAATAACTTAAATTTCAAATATAATGGTTATTTGAATAATTGGAATTGTTTAAATAATTGAGTCTTGAATTTAATATGAATGAAAATGATTTCGAAAGCAGATTTAAATTCTATTTAAATAAGAATGAAGATAGTAAACTTTGAATTTGAATTAAAAGTGAATAAACTAGTTTTAATACTAATTTGTTTTAATCAACGTGTGAAAATAGCCTTCAAGGACACTATCTTGGATTTTGACGAAACTAGTTCCATTGGATCTGAAATAGTGAATTATTATATAGCATCTAATTTCGTGGCTATCGGACATATTGTTTGGTCGTGCGAGTTCGAAACGCGTAGAAATTAATTAAAGGAATTCAATTTAATATAATTTAATTTTGAAAAGCTAACTTCTGTAAATGATAGAATTCGATCCCAATACTAGTTCCATTATGTTCAAAATAGGAGTATTACATATATACTGTAACGACCCGCCATTCATTCCACAGAATGACGCATCGTTAATAAGAAAGAAAGAGGTAGAAAATAGAAAAGAAGAGAAGAAAGAAGAAACAACAACAACGATCTCACAGCGGAACGAATAAATTATATTAATAACATAAAGAAACTATTACATAGTATACAACACTTATCAGAGTTTACACAACTATACAACACATACTAGACAGTTATAAACATCTGTCTAGATATTACAACTCAAATACAATACGAGACTCTAACACAGATATCAACACAGCGGAATACTATATCTACGAACGCCGAAGCCTCCTGCTCCATTGCTCCTCCACAATTCGTCAAAGCTAAACCTGAATCCCTTGGCTACTCGTAAAAATTTGAGTACCCAAGAGTTTATAAAACAGAAATAAACAACTTGGGTCAGACATGGGTCTGGTGTGAGTAACAGGTTAAACTTGTTTAACTTCAAAACCTTTTGAAAGAAAAGGTATCACGTAAGACTCCCCACAAATAAACATGGGTAAGTTTTTACCTTACGCTAACCAAAACATTTGATAGGAAATTCGATTGTATTATAATAGGGTCTAGGGTTTTCAAATAAATATGAAATAGCCGAAATTGTTACATTATTAAATTCCAGCATACTAGGTATACAATCAAGTCCGTTATCACTTATTGGAATTTGGATTTCCATACAATGGCAGAGCTACCGGGGTACCGCTCATCACAGTACGGGGCCTAGATCACCGTACCGAGGATCACTCCCAATCCCCTGCAACACAAAGCCGGAACCATCCCTTACTGGATAATCCCGAATAAAATCATCCCACAGATGGCCGTCGCCAACTGCACCACTAAGCCGAAATAAAAGAAGGAACTCTCTAGACAGGGATGACCTTACTCTCAGTGGGTGCTACCCACGAAGCCTTGCTGCACCTCCCCTGTTTTAGCCATTCCCGGTTGATGAGGCTTGAGGCTACGATTTACCTTTAAATCAGAACACATCACTTAGAATGCTCATCGTCCACCTGACGATGTTCTGAAAGCATTCAATCCATACAAGTTCGTTCCGGGTTCGAACGAAACCGAAGGCATTATCTCGTTACACTCGTTTTGGAATCACCCTCAGAGTTAACGACAATAACCCTTGCACTTTGAATCTTCATCTTCACTTGAGATTCACGACCTATCGTTAATTTGGATCGATGTGGTATTCGGGTCTCCAGACCTGGAATTCCGGTATACGGAAACCCGATCCCGGTCTCATCGAAATCCAAAACGTATCTTTTAAGGCCAAGTTGTTTTAAGGTTAAAACAATTCAATTCTTATCTATACTACACACAGATAGATAATTTACAATAGATAATCCATATTATCATCCAAACAGATAATTCCTATTATCATTTCAATTTAACCAAAGCATCCATATCATATATCAGCACATCTCTTATCAGAGATAACAACAATGCAAAGCATTCAATATCATTCAACCATCCCTAAGTAATGATTTATATCATCTCTAATTAATTTAAAGTAAATTAAATTAATTACCTCATTTATAAATCCTTCTTACTTAATCATTAATTAAACCAATAATTAATCATACTTTAAGTATCATCTTAATTAATCAATCCTGATTAATTATATTTTAATTACCTTAAGTAATTAACTCTTAATTAATTTCACAAGTTAATTAACTTAAATCATTTAGTAATTTATCTTTAATTACTTCATCTATTAATTAACTGTATTTAATTACATTAATCCTTAATTAATTACAATTAATTAATTACTTTAATCACTAATTTTATATTAATTAATCTTAATTAACCAATTCCTAATTACATCATTAATTATATTAATTAATGATTCTTAATTACTCTTAATTAATTATCTTATTTAAATTAATTAAATTTAATAATTAATTAGTCACATTTATTAATCACCTTTGATTAATCTCATCTAGTAATTAACTACCCTTAATTACTCTTCCATAAATTAATTACTCATTAATTAATTATCTTTTAATTAATCCCTTGATTAATTATTTAAAGTAATTAACTCAAATTACTTTCATTATATCATCCTTAGTTAATTACATCCACTAATTAACTTTAATTACTTTCCTAAGTAATTACACTTTCACTAATTACATTTAAGTAATTATACTTATCACATAACCAAGTGATTATCTTAAATTAATTAAATTAATTAATTTAACTTAATCAAATTTATTTAATTAATTACCTTAAGTAATTAATTACCTTAATTACTTCCATTAAGTAATTATACTTAACCAATTTCATAATGATTAATTAATCTAATTGATTATCAAAATTAATCATATTAATTAATTATTTAATAATCCCTAATTAATGATCCCTCATTAATTATTAATCATTATTTAATTACAAATTAATTCTTCATTACCAATTAATAAATCTCTAATTATTTAATTAATCTTAAATCACTTGATTAATTAATTCCTAATCATCTATTAATAACTCATACTTATTTAACAAATGATCCTAAATCTCAAATTAATTAACACTTAATTAATTAACTTATAATCCTAATTATTTAATTAATTAACACTAAACCATTAATTAATTAAATTATTAAATTATTCTTTAATTACCTCATAAATTTAATGAATCTTAAATCATTAAACCTTAATTACTTTCTAATTTAAAGTATTATCCTTTAACTACTTTAATTGTTATTAACAAAAGACTTTAAAACATTTTACTTAAAAATCTTTCATTTTAAATTAAGAATTTAAAATAAATTACAATTTAACTTTAGCCAAATTTAAATCTAATTTTCAAAATCTTCTTAAATTCAATGTTAAGAAAAACTTTAACATTTATAAAAGAAATTTATAAGATTTTTAAATCAATTTATTTAAATTCAAAAACTTTTTCAAAATATATTTTTAACAATTTAAATTTGTTAAAACATTATAAATTTATAAACTTATTTTATCTCAAGCTAGAATACAATTTAAATTGGATTCAAACTTTAAAAATTGATTTAAACTTTGCTTAAATTTCTGTTTTTAAATTTATATTAATTTTAAAATTTTAAAAACAACCAGGCTTAAACCTGTAACAACAAATCACCCGAGCCTCCCCTGAAATGCTTCGAGTTTTCCCCTTCGAATTCCCGAGCCAAAACCTATTTGCTTCGAGTATGACTTCGAGGCGATCACGCATCCAACTCGGATGCCCCTCCCCTGTTAAACCCAAACTAAACACTGATACGCCTGATACCCATGCACGTGCACAGGCGAGTCCAACGCCTTCGACCATCGCTTCCAACTCCGGCATATCAACCACGACTACTCCTCACGATTCCGATCACCAGCAACTCGATTCATTTCTCAAATCGACATTCGAGCAATTCGACCAAACCTGGAACAGCGAACTCCTCCAAACCCCCAACCCTGTCAACGGCCAGATCTTCCCCCTCCGATCCTCGTTTGAGGTGAAACTTCGGTGAGAACTTCGTCCACTCACCATCTTCCAGTACCCAAAATCCCAGCCAACTCGATCACCATAGAAAATCGAACTCACGCAAAATCGTAACCCAGTAAAACTAGGTTTAGAAACTCGATCGAACTACCACCATCGCCAGGGTGAATTTCATCATCATTAGACAATTTTCTCGAACTCTCCGATCATCCTTCTACCTTCAGTGAGAATCACGAGCTTCACGAATACTTAGATCGCCGGAGACAACCCAAAGTTCCAATTCTGATCAACCTTGAACTGCTTCCTTAATTAAATGCTAAAAATTATGATTCTACTTTTAAAATTCATGTTTCTAGATAAGCATTCAGTCTATAACCCTGAATTTATGAATTAGAGTGTTTGAATTTTTCACTTATACCAGACTTGCTCTGTTGTTTTTGATTTCAGAGCCATTTAAGTTTTATTTTAACTTAAGTAAAATTTTAAACACTAACCCATGATTAAACAAACAAATATTGTTTGAATCCTAAGTTCTATTAAAGATCAGATAGGAAGATAATAAATTTTTGACTAAAATTTAACTTCTGAACTAAGAACAGGCAGAACATATATAACTATAATCATGCATCTACACATCCATATATATACATAGAAATTTCAAACATATACAATACACATTTTATTCCAGAAGTTCACATGCAAACATAGATCATATGCTTAAGTTTAAAATGAATGTTACTCACTAATTTTAAAGTGAAGAACAGGGCAAATAACAGACATGCACACCAACCTATTTATCTTCATACATGCACAGAGATTTTCTAAAGAAAACATACTCACAGACAAAACTTATTTCCAGAGATAAGCATGCAACCAGATTTCATCATTAAATTAAAAAAATATTGTTACTCACCTTAATTTAGACAGAGGCAGTTTTAGCTTTGAAAACTTGAAACAGTTTTGAACTTAAATCTTGAATTGCTGGTCTTTCTTATTGGATTTAGAGCTGCATGCAGACTATAACTTGCTTGTTGATAGATGTTGCTTAGATCAGGTTTCCTAGCTTCCAGATTTTGAAAAGATATTGCATTTGAACTTTAAATTTGAAAGCTGCTTCCAGATTTGAAGAGAAAACAGCCTTTGTTTTGATTGAAGAAATATTTACAGGCTAAAGAAATGCAGGCTTTACTTTGATTTGAAGATGGTTACAGAGATATGAAGAAATGAATTACAGGTTATTTGAGATTATGGTTTGAGGAAAACTGATTTGTTTTGAGAACATTCAGGCTGAAAGTTTCTTTCTTAGAAATGAAGAAGATAGGAAAAGAAAATGAAATGAGAAGTATATGTTTTATATAAATGAAAATGTAGTTTATTAAAAATAAAAGAAAACAAAAATCTAAAACTTGACATTTGTCATTACATTGGTTTATTAATGTACACATGTTATTTTAAAGCTTTAGGAATTTACACATGTCTTTTTAGTTAGTTTATATTTATTTTAAATATAGATAAAAGCTTTTCTTTATTTACTTAAATACTTTTCTATTTATAAATTACTTTTTAAAAGAATAAAATCAATTGTATATGTATAAATAAAAGCTTATACATGTATTTTGAATCCAAATATTTTAAAATATCTACCTTTGAATTTCAAAACAAATTTACATTCAAATTCAAATTATATTTAAAATCCAATTTAAAGTCAAGTTATATACATACATATATAACTACACATTCAATTTGAAATAACCATTCTATTAAAATCTATTTATTTCTATATATAACAATATATTAAAAATATTGTTTAACATAATAATTTATCTATTTTAAAATAATTCATAAAAGAGATTATAGATTACTACTATTACTAAATGAATTAGCATCTCATATTTAAATTGTATTTTAAACTTTATATATATATATTCAAATCATATTTAAAAGCTATATTCAAAAATAAAATAAAACAATCTTTTTGCTAATTAATTTAAATTTAAACTTAAGCTAAAATCAATTTAAATCAATTAACAGTTACCTTGAGTATTTAAAAACTATATGGTTATTTATTTAAATAGCTTTTAAAAGCTTATATTGATTAATCCTAATTTCCAATTTATCTATATATATTAGAATTTAAAACAAGATCTTATTTATTTTAAATTTTAAATCCAAGCTTATCTATTTACAATATATACAATTAAATATATATATTATAAATAGAAATCATTTTATTAGAAAAATTCACTAATTAAATATTTATTTAATTAGATTATTAATTCAATTCAAATTTTATTATCAAAAATTATCAATCAATTTAATTATTTAAACAGATTATTAAATTGATATTGCCCTAAATTTCCGGGATATTACATTCCTTCCCCCTTAAAATAATTTCGTCCCCGAAATTTAAAACAAAGGTAATTTAATAATCTATTTAAATCACAAGCATATATTATTATCTATATGCTAACAACCATAGCAAACAATTCACTCAATCAAACAATTCTAATTATCCAGATAAAATTCTGGATAAAATTTCCTCGAGTTTCCCCAGGTATATATATATATCGGGATACTCGCTCTACAGAATCCAACAAACAATACTACTAAGCTATAGAGCTTCTACTCTTCTAGATCTACAGAACTAAACAAGATATCAGACTACAGACGAGTCTGACTTAACAACCAAATCTTCCAGAACTGCTGGTTCCAAAACCAGAGATAGATCAAACACGTATTCCCTCAGAGATACGTAAAACACAATGAATTCCAGTTATCCAAACTGACAATTCAATCCAGTAGATCAAAGCACTTATCCAAATTAGATCACAGAAAAGATCCAAAACAATTCGGAGCTGACTTTCCAGACTTACCAAATCTTATTGCTCCCTTTAACCAGAGAAAAACTTCACAACCACGAAGTCTCCAATTTCGAATTTCAAATTCTATCGTCTCTTATCCACAAAATCCTTCAGACGATCCTGAGCTGTCTACAGATCTTTCCTGATCAGCTCAACCTTCACTGATGCTTCTAGCAACAACTGGACCAGAAATAACCCAACAAAAATGATCCTCTCAAGATCTACCAATAATCCAAAACACAACTCTACTTCACCATATCAGTAGACTGAACTAACTTCTCCTATCTGGAAAAGATAAACAGGAGCACTCGCCAAACTGCTTCTGCTGCACCACTCTGATATAAGGTAGAATGAAAATGCTGATGAAGATCTCAAACACAGACTGGACAACACATCCCAGAAAATATCGGATAACTCAAGAGAATACTCAAACTATCGCAAGTCACTTTTGCGATCCACCCAGCCAAATAAAACTGTTCTCTCTTTACCAATCAGAACAGTTCACACTTGACTATCCAATCCATCGAAGAAATGGATTCTCTCTGCTGCTTCTGAACTTCACCTTCAAAAAAAAACTTCTGCCGAAAACAGAACACTCCGAGCTGCACTACTGCCACAGATGCCACAGACTTCTCAATCCAAAGTTCTTCGAGAAATTCGGACTTCAAACAGAACAAAAACATCTTGCTGAACTCAGCCTTGACACCGAAGCAGACACACTTCATTAACTTGTTCCAAAGAAAACATCTTCGGAAACATCCATAGTCACTGCATCTCATCACGCAGCTACTTCTTCCAGAAGTATCAAGATACCATCACTCGCTTCTGTCCAACCGACAGCTTCAACTTTACTCATCCAAACTACAAAGATAAACTCCGAACCATAACAGTTTCCTTCGGAGATTGATGAAATCCTTCATCACAGCAAAGTTCACTCGAGACGGTATTAGGTTTACAGTCTCGATAAATATACTTCCAACCTCAACACTCAGACTCCTAATCTTAGATGATAAATTATTATCATCTCAACCAATCATTATAAATACCATATACTTTTAAAATGATACTTTTTATATATAGAAAATATATCTGGGTAAAATTATTTCACCTTCCCTTTTTAAAACAATATTGTGTCCGTTGGCCTGGTCCAAGTGTTTAGAGATCCCTATCAATAACGGTAGCTACTCGTATTGACCAGAATCCATATACCACTTAACCGATCAATTAACACAATATAAAACCATTTTATATAACTAACAAATACGCGCTCTCGTATATATATATACACTCAGACTAAAACAGGTTGCTACAGATCCTATCTCTAATGAACAACCCTTCCGAACCTAGGTATTCACTCAACCTAGTGTTCTGATATTCACTTAACCAATAGCTTAGGTATTCGCTCAACCTAAGCTCTGATACCACTGTAACGACCCGCCATTCATTCCACAGAATGACGCATCGTTAATAAGAAAGAAAGAGGTAGAAAATAGAAAAGAAGAGAAGAAAGAAGAAACAACAACAACGATCTCACAGCGGAACGAATAAATTATATTAATAACATAAAGAAACTATTACATAGTATACAACACTTATCAGAGTTTACACAACTATACAACACATACTAGACAGTTATAAACATCTGTCTAGATATTACAACTCAAATACAATACGAGACTCTAACACAGATATCAACACAGCGGAATACTATATCTACGAACGCCGAAGCCTCCTGCTCCATTGCTCCTCCACAATTCGTCAAAGCTAAACCTGAATCCCTTGGCTACTCGTAAAAATTTGAGTACCCAAGAGTTTATAAAACAGAAATAAACAACTTGGGTCAGACATGGGTCTGGTGTGAGTAACAGGTTAAACTTGTTTAACTTCAAAACCTTTTGAAAGAAAAGGTATCACGTAAGACTCCCCACAAATAAACATGGGTAAGTTTTTACCTTACGCTAACCAAAACATTTGATAGGAAATTCGATTGTATTATAATAGGGTCTAGGGTTTTCAAATAAATATGAAATAGCCGAAATTGTTACATTATTAAATTCCAGCATACTAGGTATACAATCAAGTCCGTTATCACTTATTGGAATTTGGATTTCCATACAATGGCAGAGCTACCGGGGTACCGCTCATCACAGTACGGGGCCTAGATCACCGTACCGAGGATCACTCCCAATCCCCTGCAACACAAAGCCGGAACCATCCCTTACTGGATAATCCCGAATAAAATCATCCCACAGATGGCCGTCGCCAACTGCACCACTAAGCCGAAATAAAAGAAGGAACTCTCTAGACAGGGATGACCTTACTCTCAGTGGGTGCTACCCACGAAGCCTTGCTGCACCTCCCCTGTTTTAGCCATTCCCGGTTGATGAGGCTTGAGGCTACGATTTACCTTTAAATCAGAACACATCACTTAGAATGCTCATCGTCCACCTGACGATGTTCTGAAAGCATTCAATCCATACAAGTTCGTTCCGGGTTCGAACGAAACCGAAGGCATTATCTCGTTACACTCGTTTTGGAATCACCCTCAGAGTTAACGACAATAACCCTTGCACTTTGAATCTTCATCTTCACTTGAGATTCACGACCTATCGTTAATTTGGATCGATGTGGTATTCGGGTCTCCAGACCTGGAATTCCGGTATACGGAAACCCGATCCCGGTCTCATCGAAATCCAAAACGTATCTTTTAAGGCCAAGTTGTTTTAAGGTTAAAACAATTCAATTCTTATCTATACTACACACAGATAGATAATTTACAATAGATAATCCATATTATCATCCAAACAGATAATTCCTATTATCATTTCAATTTAACCAAAGCATCCATATCATATATCAGCACATCTCTTATCAGAGATAACAACAATGCAAAGCATTCAATATCATTCAACCATCCCTAAGTAATGATTTATATCATCTCTAATTAATTTAAAGTAAATTAAATTAATTACCTCATTTATAAATCCTTCTTACTTAATCATTAATTAAACCAATAATTAATCATACTTTAAGTATCATCTTAATTAATCAATCCTGATTAATTATATTTTAATTACCTTAAGTAATTAACTCTTAATTAATTTCACAAGTTAATTAACTTAAATCATTTAGTAATTTATCTTTAATTACTTCATCTATTAATTAACTGTATTTAATTACATTAATCCTTAATTAATTACAATTAATTAATTACTTTAATCACTAATTTTATATTAATTAATCTTAATTAACCAATTCCTAATTACATCATTAATTATATTAATTAATGATTCTTAATTACTCTTAATTAATTATCTTATTTAAATTAATTAAATTTAATAATTAATTAGTCACATTTATTAATCACCTTTGATTAATCTCATCTAGTAATTAACTACCCTTAATTACTCTTCCATAAATTAATTACTCATTAATTAATTATCTTTTAATTAATCCCTTGATTAATTATTTAAAGTAATTAACTCAAATTACTTTCATTATATCATCCTTAGTTAATTACATCCACTAATTAACTTTAATTACTTTCCTAAGTAATTACACTTTCACTAATTACATTTAAGTAATTATACTTATCACATAACCAAGTGATTATCTTAAATTAATTAAATTAATTAATTTAACTTAATCAAATTTATTTAATTAATTACCTTAAGTAATTAATTACCTTAATTACTTCCATTAAGTAATTATACTTAACCAATTTCATAATGATTAATTAATCTAATTGATTATCAAAATTAATCATATTAATTAATTATTTAATAATCCCTAATTAATGATCCCTCATTAATTATTAATCATTATTTAATTACAAATTAATTCTTCATTACCAATTAATAAATCTCTAATTATTTAATTAATCTTAAATCACTTGATTAATTAATTCCTAATCATCTATTAATAACTCATACTTATTTAACAAATGATCCTAAATCTCAAATTAATTAACACTTAATTAATTAACTTATAATCCTAATTATTTAATTAATTAACACTAAACCATTAATTAATTAAATTATTAAATTATTCTTTAATTACCTCATAAATTTAATGAATCTTAAATCATTAAACCTTAATTACTTTCTAATTTAAAGTATTATCCTTTAACTACTTTAATTGTTATTAACAAAAGACTTTAAAACATTTTACTTAAAAATCTTTCATTTTAAATTAAGAATTTAAAATAAATTACAATTTAACTTTAGCCAAATTTAAATCTAATTTTCAAAATCTTCTTAAATTCAATGTTAAGAAAAACTTTAACATTTATAAAAGAAATTTATAAGATTTTTAAATCAATTTATTTAAATTCAAAAACTTTTTCAAAATATATTTTTAACAATTTAAATTTGTTAAAACATTATAAATTTATAAACTTATTTTATCTCAAGCTAGAATACAATTTAAATTGGATTCAAACTTTAAAAATTGATTTAAACTTTGCTTAAATTTCTGTTTTTAAATTTATATTAATTTTAAAATTTTAAAAACAACCAGGCTTAAACCTGTAACAACAAATCACCCGAGCCTCCCCTGAAATGCTTCGAGTTTTCCCCTTCGAATTCCCGAGCCAAAACCTATTTGCTTCGAGTATGACTTCGAGGCGATCACGCATCCAACTCGGATGCCCCTCCCCTGTTAAACCCAAACTAAACACTGATACGCCTGATACCCATGCACGTGCACAGGCGAGTCCAACGCCTTCGACCATCGCTTCCAACTCCGGCATATCAACCACGACTACTCCTCACGATTCCGATCACCAGCAACTCGATTCATTTCTCAAATCGACATTCGAGCAATTCGACCAAACCTGGAACAGCGAACTCCTCCAAACCCCCAACCCTGTCAACGGCCAGATCTTCCCCCTCCGATCCTCGTTTGAGGTGAAACTTCGGTGAGAACTTCGTCCACTCACCATCTTCCAGTACCCAAAATCCCAGCCAACTCGATCACCATAGAAAATCGAACTCACGCAAAATCGTAACCCAGTAAAACTAGGTTTAGAAACTCGATCGAACTACCACCATCGCCAGGGTGAATTTCATCATCATTAGACAATTTTCTCGAACTCTCCGATCATCCTTCTACCTTCAGTGAGAATCACGAGCTTCACGAATACTTAGATCGCCGGAGACAACCCAAAGTTCCAATTCTGATCAACCTTGAACTGCTTCCTTAATTAAATGCTAAAAATTATGATTCTACTTTTAAAATTCATGTTTCTAGATAAGCATTCAGTCTATAACCCTGAATTTATGAATTAGAGTGTTTGAATTTTTCACTTATACCAGACTTGCTCTGTTGTTTTTGATTTCAGAGCCATTTAAGTTTTATTTTAACTTAAGTAAAATTTTAAACACTAACCCATGATTAAACAAACAAATATTGTTTGAATCCTAAGTTCTATTAAAGATCAGATAGGAAGATAATAAATTTTTGACTAAAATTTAACTTCTGAACTAAGAACAGGCAGAACATATATAACTATAATCATGCATCTACACATCCATATATATACATAGAAATTTCAAACATATACAATACACATTTTATTCCAGAAGTTCACATGCAAACATAGATCATATGCTTAAGTTTAAAATGAATGTTACTCACTAATTTTAAAGTGAAGAACAGGGCAAATAACAGACATGCACACCAACCTATTTATCTTCATACATGCACAGAGATTTTCTAAAGAAAACATACTCACAGACAAAACTTATTTCCAGAGATAAGCATGCAACCAGATTTCATCATTAAATTAAAAAAATATTGTTACTCACCTTAATTTAGACAGAGGCAGTTTTAGCTTTGAAAACTTGAAACAGTTTTGAACTTAAATCTTGAATTGCTGGTCTTTCTTATTGGATTTAGAGCTGCATGCAGACTATAACTTGCTTGTTGATAGATGTTGCTTAGATCAGGTTTCCTAGCTTCCAGATTTTGAAAAGATATTGCATTTGAACTTTAAATTTGAAAGCTGCTTCCAGATTTGAAGAGAAAACAGCCTTTGTTTTGATTGAAGAAATATTTACAGGCTAAAGAAATGCAGGCTTTACTTTGATTTGAAGATGGTTACAGAGATATGAAGAAATGAATTACAGGTTATTTGAGATTATGGTTTGAGGAAAACTGATTTGTTTTGAGAACATTCAGGCTGAAAGTTTCTTTCTTAGAAATGAAGAAGATAGGAAAAGAAAATGAAATGAGAAGTATATGTTTTATATAAATGAAAATGTAGTTTATTAAAAATAAAAGAAAACAAAAATCTAAAACTTGACATTTGTCATTACATTGGTTTATTAATGTACACATGTTATTTTAAAGCTTTAGGAATTTACACATGTCTTTTTAGTTAGTTTATATTTATTTTAAATATAGATAAAAGCTTTTCTTTATTTACTTAAATACTTTTCTATTTATAAATTACTTTTTAAAAGAATAAAATCAATTGTATATGTATAAATAAAAGCTTATACATGTATTTTGAATCCAAATATTTTAAAATATCTACCTTTGAATTTCAAAACAAATTTACATTCAAATTCAAATTATATTTAAAATCCAATTTAAAGTCAAGTTATATACATACATATATAACTACACATTCAATTTGAAATAACCATTCTATTAAAATCTATTTATTTCTATATATAACAATATATTAAAAATATTGTTTAACATAATAATTTATCTATTTTAAAATAATTCATAAAAGAGATTATAGATTACTACTATTACTAAATGAATTAGCATCTCATATTTAAATTGTATTTTAAACTTTATATATATATATTCAAATCATATTTAAAAGCTATATTCAAAAATAAAATAAAACAATCTTTTTGCTAATTAATTTAAATTTAAACTTAAGCTAAAATCAATTTAAATCAATTAACAGTTACCTTGAGTATTTAAAAACTATATGGTTATTTATTTAAATAGCTTTTAAAAGCTTATATTGATTAATCCTAATTTCCAATTTATCTATATATATTAGAATTTAAAACAAGATCTTATTTATTTTAAATTTTAAATCCAAGCTTATCTATTTACAATATATACAATTAAATATATATATTATAAATAGAAATCATTTTATTAGAAAAATTCACTAATTAAATATTTATTTAATTAGATTATTAATTCAATTCAAATTTTATTATCAAAAATTATCAATCAATTTAATTATTTAAACAGATTATTAAATTGATATTGCCCTAAATTTCCGGGATATTACATATAACGTCAGGCGGCACGCCTCGTTTGGATTTCCAAATTTTTAGGGATGAATAGTGCTTTGAAAATTTATAGAAAGGGCCTTAACTTTCTCCATTTTGCAAACCCTAAAATGAAAATATGCAACCGCTATTAAACTATGCCCTCATCCAACGGCTTGCGTTTATCAGAGCCAAACGAGGCCGAATTAGACCTCGACCCTAACTAAAGAAGTGTTCGTCTCGACAAGATGTGCTCATCGACCGGTGGGATTGGCCTGCAATCAATGACGGCAGTGGCAATCTCTAGATGAATGGCATGCTTTTTGGCAAACGAAAGTGATTGAGGAGGTCAGAATAGTGGGGATCGATGTGGCATGGATGCGGCGGTGGCTGGATGCTCGTGGCGGTGGCGATGGCGGTTTGCAGTTGAACAGAGGACATCGAAGTTTGAAATGCTCGGCCTGGGTTTGAACAAGGAAAATTAGCAGCTGAAGGTAATTAAAGGTTTAAACTTAATTAATTTAAGTTATTAAAATTTTAAATAATCTCAAAAGTTCTAACGGTCTTATCTTGTTCATACGAGGTCGAAATTGAACGCAACAAGTTGCGTTGCGATCGTATGAGGAAGTATTAATTTATGGAGTTGGATTGGATTAGTTTGGAGCTAGTAGAAACTTTTTTTACATCCGTTCAATTTTAATTCAAATCGGAACGCTTTGGCAATTAATGGAATTTCGGTGAGTTAACTCACCTCTCTGCCCCACTTATATTTCTATATAAGCAAGGATAATTTTATTGTTGATTGTTTGTTGACTGTTTGGATGATTTACTATTTTATTAGTTGGTTTGGATATATTCCTACCCCTAGAGGGGATAAGACCTTATTACATTTCCATGTATGAGTGGATGACTCTTTGTATACGATCCTGCCTCGAAGCGGTTGATTTATATTATTTGATTATATACGGTATGTGATGCAGAGGGACAAGTTGGAGGGATCCAACAGGATTCCTCGCACTGTTGATTTCACTTTTCATATATTTTTATATATGATGTTTTGGTGCCATATTTGATGACATTGATTTGATTGCCCTTATTTAGCGCTATAGTAGCACTGGCCTTATTTTTGGTATTTTGAAATACTATAAAATAATGATTTCGATTTAAAAAGGATTTCAAAGCGATTTTGACATTATATATGTTTTAATAATTTTTAAATTATAAAAAGAAAGGAATTTATTTTAAATAAAAGTATGTATTTTGGTATTGTAAATTAACTATTTTTGTGAAGTATGTTAAATAACAATTTTTGAATGGTTTATATAAAAGAATTTATAGAAGTGCTATTTTTTAAATAAAGAAATGGATTTATAAATGGAACTTATAAATATATACAAAAATGGATTTGAAATCAATATTTTGTAAATGGAATTATTAAATGGGATTTTATAAATAAAAGAGAATTATAAAGAAATGAATTTATAAATAGAATTTCATAAATAAAGAGATTTTATAAAAAGAAGTTTTATAAAATAAAAAGAAGATTTATAAACATAGTTTCGTAAATATAAAATTGATTTTTGTTGAGATTTAAATATGGAGTTAATCGTTTTAAAAATGGTTTATCTTTTAAGGAATGTTTTGAAAGTGATATTTCCAAATGGAGTTTAAATGGTTTTTAAAAGTGATTTAAAATGTGTTAAGTAACGAAAGCATAGACTTCAACATTTATTGTTGTAATAGACATTTTCGGGAAAGTGAGGAAGGCATGGTCTATAACACTATTGTTATAGTAAATGATTTCTGAAAAGAGGTATTTTATATAGTATACGGGATTTATATATATATATATATATAATTAATTAATTAATCGAATCCCTATACTATTGTTTTTGGGTTGTCATAACAATGTTTTACGCAACATTCGTTTTGACCCAATAAATTATGTTTTAGCCTTCCATTGTGAAATACACGAATTGGTTCTTATGATCGTACTAAAGGCTTGTGGTATAGGTAGCATTGCTTCTTATACTTAACACACATTCGGAGGCGTATGAACTCAGGAGTTGTACGGTTATAGAAATCTATTTAGTGTGTCTCCAAAATGGTAGCTTTATTAAATATACTTATATCGTTGATATAAATATATAAAAATGTTTCCCAATATCAAAAGATTAAAGTGGTTTTGAGAATATATCTTTTTAAAGATAATTTGAAGTAAATATTTGAAAAGTGATTTAATTAATAATAGATTAATTAAATGGGCCTAGTGACTGCTTATGTACTCGATTTTATTTGTTGCTTTGATAGTTAAATAACCGACCATCAAATTTGACCATTTTTGGTTCCTTGACTTGATGTAGGAACTGATTAGTCATGCACTTAACACGAAACCGACTGAGTAGGCTTGATTATCATTTGGTGTTAAAAATGATGATTCGAGTAGTGCAGAGTGATTATAGTACTCCAATCTACTGAGCTTTCTTCTTGGCCGAAGGATAGCAAGTTGAGAGTTGGAAACATGATAAGTCTACGAGACTTGGCTTCCATATGAGGTTGAGGGCCTCTTATTGTTGTTTGTTCGGAGAGTCCAGGATCAGATTTATCTGAAAACCACTTCGGACCAATGCATGCATTCGAAAGTGTAGGGTTATGATGATGATTTCTGAAGACGGAGATCTCCATGACGCAAGGCTACTTGCCACTAGACCCGCGATATATATTATATATATATGGTGGCAGTAGTGATTCGTTGTGAAAATCTTTGATATGCAAGGACTTCTTGCTACTAATCCTAGGGATGATTCCCGACAGGATGTAGTAGGAGAGTACCTTCGGTTTATCCTGTTCCTAGACAACTTGTATGGACAAATATATGATGTTGCATGTCTAGTCACGTTGATTGATCTCTGTAAACGTACAGTCTGTTTGGTGGCGGAGAAGGAAACTTCTCTTAGCTTAACACCCTTTCCTGAGACATACGAGCTCAGGAGTTATACGTTTGTAGAAATCAGTTGTGTGATCGTAGAATGACATTGTGGCATTCAAAGTGGAATGTGCTATGTGAAAAGTAAACGTTACCATAAGCCTCATCAACCATGAATGGTTAAAGCAGAGTTGCTTCAGGGCTATGTGGGTCTCTCCTATAAGGGTATGGTCGTCACCCTTCTAGATTACTCTCTGTTAACCCAAAAAATGGATCAACACCCTAGTTTGAGCGTGAAAGCACCAGTCCTGTTCTCAAAGAGCAATAATGTAGATAATATATATAGAAAAAAGCAGTAAGTGAAAGAAGACAAGAAGATTTTATAGTGGTTCGACTGTTAACGAATCCTACATCCACTTTATAGTTTTTAATATAGACCGATTGCTGTTATAAGATGTGTTTGATTCCAAAGCTCTTGATTATCCTTAGCTAGATTAAATCTCCAAGGCTGAATTTTACTGGAGAATCACAGTAAATCCCTTTGAAGACCGTTGTGAAGGAGGTGAGAAGTGAAGAAAGCTTCCAGTAGAGTTTTAGCAACTAGTTCGGAGAAGATCCCGTTTATGTTGCAAATAGGATGGTATTTATAGAGATCAGAGAGCTATTGGGCCAAGTCTGTTCGCCAGCTGTTTGTAGATGCTCATAAGAAGATGCAATGGATCTTAGCTTGCGACCCGAGCCAAAACCATGGATTGCTATGGATCGCTAGCGATCCATAGCACTGGCTCGAAAGTGAGCTAATTACTTATCCTTTTCCTCTGCTTTACTTTGTTTGGGTCGCACTTATTCTATGATCGAGTATGGATTGCTGGCGATCCATAGTGTATGGATCGCTAGCGATCCATACACTTAGCATATTTTTGGACTTTGGTTTCTGAACTGTCTTCGTTGTTTTATGTTGACGTTGTTCGTGTAGTCTCGTTGCACATCGCCTTGTTTTGATGATGATTTACTTGCTAGTTGTTTTTAGCTGCTGATTGGACTGGACAGATGCTTATCTCTCGATTTAACTAATTTAGGATCTCATCAAACTCAGCCATTGCCTCTAGAATATGTGTTGGATTATAATGCCATAGAGTTGGTTGATAACTGAGTTAAACCCATGGATCGCTAGCGATCCATAGGCCATGGACCGCTAGCGATCCATGTCCTCTGTGGATTTTCTTATTTCTTTTCTTAGCTCTCCTTGGCTTGTTTCTTTAGTCCTCTTGGTTGAATTCCGAGCTATTCTAACTCCACCAAGTTGTTCTGTCTCCCCTTGGATCCTGCTGGGTTAAAAATGCGGATAACATTTGCCCTTAGAGTTCGTCTTCGCTGAAAACAAGGCGTGCTCTGGAAGTAATCGCTTTCTGGTTCTGCTGGTTGAATTTCAAGTAATCATGTTAGACTTTTGCGAATGTGAACTAGGTTATGCTGCTGCTCGCTTAGTTTTGATCTCGACCACCATTGCTTGTCATAAAAGGTCAAATTTTCCTCTATAACTTCTCAATATGTCTTGAAGTAGTAAGTAGATGTCGCTGTGCAAATTTGAGGTCGATGGCGTGCAATCTTATGGGTCGCTAGCGATCCATAGCTGATGGATCGCTAGCGACCTGAATACTTAGGATTTTTTTCGTCTATTGTCATTCCCTATTTAAGCAATCGAAACGACCTACCCCATCACTTTTACACGACCCGAGCCTCATTATGTTCCTGCGATCCGAGCTTCTCAGCAATTTGATTCAAACATCCAACGATCTGATCCATCATCTCTAGCAATCCAACCTAGTCGATACCTTCGCCGTGATTTTTTCTACATCGCCAACTCCAGAGTATTGCCACCGCCTTCTCAAATCGCCTCCGATCAAAACCCTAATTCGCCTGTGCCTTGGATCGCGGCCGACCCATCCTTAAATTTCCGCCGACCTGTTTCTAGCTCATTTGTTCTAAGGCTTTGACCAATTTTGAGTTTAGAGCATTAATCCAAGGTGGGTTTGTTGAGTAAGATGTTTTGTCTATTGATTTGGTGATGGAGTTGTATTCATGGTGTTAGTCGTGAGGAGTTAGAGTCGATTGTGGCTTAATGGAGGAAGATAGTAAATCGAGTCTAGAGTTCCTTCTAGAATGACATTCGGGTCTTGCCCCGGTGCTTGGCATGTTTTGTTGTCTTCGTCCATTAAGCCAGAACTGACTTGTGTTAGGTCCCATAGCTTATACCGCACGATACATTGTGAATTGGTCCTGTCCTTCCGAAGAATTCGAATTAATTTTGCTTTCTTTTGCACGCATGGTGTACCTATATTGGAAGGGACTTTCCATGTCATTTCGAACAACGGATCCATTATCGATCGTTGATCGATAACGGGTAAGTGTAGGAGAAGTAATTCCAAAAAGAAAATGATATCGGAAGTCCTCTTACCTCTCGGCTGCGAGCGTACTATCTACACATGGTAGAGCGTTTGTAGTGTTTGGGGCACCAAGCCCACCACCGATAGATAACACACCACACTTGCCTTGGTACATACTTGAAGCCCGACACATCAACGCAAGCTGATATTCTTTTGGAATTCAAGTGTGGTATGGGGAGTACTTATTTTAGGGTTGAATTACCTGACCGTTTCGGATGTAAGTTCTGTTGTTTAGAATGAAGTACCCGACCTCTTGTCATAATTCTAGCGGAGGAAGTCCTACGCTTTCAAAGGCCGAGTCGTCGTCCGTCGCCCCTCCCTCTTCTGCTTCATAGGATTAGTATGGCTAGCTAGTTCCGATTGGTCCGGTCATGGACCGGACTCCTCCTAATTTCAAAGTCCTTCTAAATCCACCGAAGAGAGCGTCTTCCGTGATATCTGCCAAAGTCTTGCATAATATCTGCCTGCAGCACGGCATCCCGGAGGAAGATGTGCGCCTCCCAGAGAAGGATGAGTTTGCTCATATGCCTCCCCCGTGATATACCGCTTGTCATTGGTATATGTGCTTGAATGGAGTTGTGCCCCCTTTTAACGATTTCTTGAGAGAGACCCTCTTGAACTTAGGAATTTCTCCATTTCAGATTCACCCCAACGGCTATGCCATCTTAACTTGTCTAAACGTCCTTTTCATGCGAAAATTTAACCGTGCACCGACCTTTGACGAGTTGAGATACTTTCTTTCGTTCAAAAGAAGAGATGAGTGTCCTTACTTGGTCGTAATCGAAACCCAAAGGAATTGTAAAATTGTATTGTGACTGCAGAGCAACTTGTCCCATTTCAAGACTAAATACTTCTTTGTCAGATGTCTTGAGGGGTTCACCGTCTTTGGACAACCGGGGGTAAGTTCCCTTTCTTTCTCAGTGAGTCGCGAAGCGTCACTGCGAGATTTCTAACAAGTCTAATACTTCTTATAGTTATTCCGAGGATGAACAGAGACTTGTCTCTCGATGGAATTTTCCGAACCCTGAAGGCTATTAATGCCGAAGAAATATTTTTTGAAGTCTAGTTGACTAACAAACACTTGCTTTGATACGGACTGCTGCATCCGGAGAGGTCCGTAGTTCCAACTGAGGTCACGTCCCCTTCTAGATCCAAGGTACACACGCGATCGACCTCCTTATCTTACGGCTCCGAAGAGGGCGCTTTTCAAGAACGGGAAGGCCCGTCCGGCGAGTTAGTTGAAGAGACTCGTGAGGGAAAAGACGCCACAGTCGAGGCTAGCAGTCCGGCTAGGATGACCCCGATTCCAGAAATAGAGGAAGAGTAATTTAACCAAAGGGAAGGAAAGGCCACGCTGGACATAGAAAAGGAGGAAGGAGAGATTAGGAGTAGTAGTGATGAGTCCACTTCTAGCGATGATTTCTATGTAGAATCTGATGATGGGGATTCTGAATCGTGTGATGAGACCCCGAGGATGAGCCCCGTTGTCCCGAATTCTCCTCCTCTAGACATGAGCGGCAAAGGTGGTGCCCAGAGACCAGGCGGCATCGGGATTCTCCGAGTAAAGCGTTGGCATGGATTTTGGAGACTTGAGCAATGTTTATGTCGAATTTGACGCGCCCATGGGAGAAGACTTTAAATTCGAAGGGATGTCTCCTTGTCCGAGCCATATTACGCCCGAAACTAGCCCAATTCCTTCCACAACGCCTTCCCGATCCGGTTTGTGACGTCGTTTTAGGCTCTCCTTGCAAACACATTACACTTTTCACTAGGGTTACACTCACATACACATATATTTTCCATGCCTATTCTCCGTTTCCAAGACTTTTCATCTATCTTCCATGTCAGGTACCATGAGAGGACGCGGTCTCTATGATAATTTCGAAGAATTCACCAACTCTCAACACTAGTCAAAGCGGTCTTCCAATCATCACCAACCTCGTGAAACGGAGGAGGAATATCATAAAAGAAAGGATTTAGAGGCTGAGGCTCACCGTCGAGACGAGAGGGAACGGGATCGAGTGTACAAAGGTGGATGCAAAAAAGGAAGGCTTTTGATGAGAGAGAGGAGCCACCGAAAAGTCAAAATTCGATCGCGGTTCCCATTCTACAGAACAACAAGCCTTCGCTCCAGCCCCCGCCTCGATTGGTTCTTAAATCCCGGCTTCTTCAGTACATGTTCCATCTTCAGCTCAAGCTCCATCGTCTCACATAGCTCTTGCCTCTAGTTCTTGACGCCCCCACTGGAGACTTGCCTATGTCCTTCCATCTGGTCCTCCCAGGCTTGAGGCAGCGCTCCCCGGGTGGTTCTTAAGGGGGGTTAAGTTTGACCGTGATATCCATCCAGTTCGTAGAGATGCATATATGCCCCACCTCCAGGCAATCCAGAAAGTAGAACAAGCCGAAGGGTGGGAAAATTATGCAAACAGTTGGTGAACAAGAACTGCAACGATTATTAGGAAATCCTCTCCTTCGAGTCAGAGAAAGACGATTTTGAAAAAGCATTAGCTGCGCGCGACGCCATAATCAAATAGCTGGAAGAGGAAAAAGATGCGGCGCTTCGAGAAAGCAAGACAAACGCCGGCTTGTTGAAGGAGTTAAAAGAGGCACATGCGAAGATCGAGATCGTCCTGAGAGACGAAATCAAAAAAGCGCATGTCGAAGAGGTTAAACTGCAAGTGGAACTTGAAGCCCACGGTACGATTATTGAAGCCCAGAGAAAGACTATTTCTGACCGTGATAAGATCGTAGAAAGTCACAATAAAACGATCACTGTATATGAAGATGCCATGAAGTCGCGCAATAAGGCAATCTCCGACTAGACTGAGATGATTGCTATGCTCCAGGACCAAGTCACGCAACTTAGCGCCGATAAAACTTGTGTCGAAGTTGAGAAGGCTGTTGTCACGGCGGATTATTTGGAGCTTCATAATACTTTTGAGTGAAAGATAGAGAAGATGGATGAGACCATCTTGAATTTCTATGTCAACTCTCAGCTACACCAGGGGAGCCTCAGCTACTTAGACCCTAAATTCCCACGCACTCTTGCTGTGGTTTGGGAGGAGATCTTGTCCCGCTTTCGTGATAGTGGTGATGTTTATTCCAAGCGAGAGTTAGAGAATGCCTACCTTAATGAAAAATTGCAAAAGGCATTGCTGGAAGGCCGGGAGATCTTGCTGATTGAGAGAGAAAAGGAGGCTGCCGATGCTACCGTGATAGCAACTGCAGAAGCGCTTTCGGAGCCTTTTATTTTTGGTGCCGGAGAACCATCGAGCAGCCCCATGATCTGTCAGCAAGTTCTGGGCTTGAAGCTTCCCCTCGGATTGTGGAATCGTCGAAGGAGGGTGAAGGCGGTGAGTTCGAGGTTGACATTTTTGATAAATTTTCTGGTGTAGGTAATCTACTTGCTTCTCCCGAGTTTGAGAATATTCATCTCACGCCGCAAGAGCGGGACGAATTTAACGCTTTTATTTTTGATCTTATAGGTCTGTACTCATTATCGGTTGATCCGCCGGCCTCCTCGATGCCTGGACCAATTGCTATCTCTACCGCTTCTGTGTTCGTTTCTATACCTGCTCTGGTTGCTGTGTCCGTGTCTGGTTCGCAGCCGGGGCCGGAATCCGAGAAGATCGCCGCACTGCATGGTTTGGATGACCCATCTGTATCTTTAAAGGGTGATTTCATGGGGGGCGAAGCTTGAGAGTAGGAAACTCAGATTGAGCAGCCGTGTAGAATCAAGAACAGCTGGTTGCCATTAAAAAGGAGAAGGTTGAAGCAATCAAGGCCTCTAAGAGCTCCCATAGGTCTCGGAAGCGTAAAACGAAGGGAGAATCTTCTAAAAAAGTTGCAGAGCAGGAGGAGGACATTAGCACTGAGGAGATCGTTGACATTACCGGTAGCGACACCGCTCCCGAGGCGAAGCAAAAACTTCAAAGAAAAGGCGGAAAGGAGAGTGGTGGAAAGAAGCGCTAAGAAGCTTGGGTGGTAGCTGATCTGGTTTTCATTCATTTTGTGTTGTTTTGTTTAAGTGCAAAGTCTGCACTTAGTGTTTTTGTTGTGCTGTCTGCATTCTTCTTTTGTTGGCCGGCATTGTGTGGGTACGGCCCCCATCTTTTGACCTTGTATAAAAGAAAGTTAAAAATAATACATTGTTGATACTTTGATTGAAGCTTTATTATCTGCTCATACGTGTTCTGTGCACTTGTGCTTATTATGTTTATACTTATTTGCTTGTGTATGTTCTGTGCACTTGCGTTTACTCTGT
Source organism: Allium fistulosum (assembly GCA_030737815.1). Taxonomy (NCBI): domain Eukaryota; kingdom Viridiplantae; phylum Streptophyta; class Magnoliopsida; order Asparagales; family Amaryllidaceae; genus Allium; species Allium fistulosum. Next base: position 305,677,071 of record CM060902.1, read on the forward strand.
GTGCTTCCATTTCACTTTATCTTGTCCTGTGATTACTGCCAAAATTCTTTATTTGGAGTAACAAAAGTTGTGAAATTTTGTTTTTAAGCATTTTTATTTAAGTACCGGTGTATGCCCCCCAGTTCATAGGGCTATTTGCTTCGAACAATTGACAAACGACCGGTAACATAGGGTTTGAATAGTTTGCATACCAAAGCTTGGAATTTGACTTAGTTACAACTCGAATTTTCTTTTACAGGTTTTGCAACTTATGTTTCTATGCGATTCTGGAAAGTATGTAACATATGCATGTTTAAAGTGTGCACAAAAACGTAAACTTAGTGCAGAACATATAGTTATGAGATTAACTATTAGAGAATTCATAAGCATGCAGTTACGAGATTAACTTGATGAATAAACTTTGCAAACTTTCGGAAGTTAAACCACTTATTACTTCTCCAAATCGTGGGTGGATACTTATGAGTATCATTTCTTAGGATTTTTGCAACCTTCAGACACACTCTTTGTTGCATAGAGCATGTACATTGTATGAGTTGACTATGGACAGTGACACGTTATCCACGTTTAAATGTTAGAGTTAATCATTGAATGTTAGTAATTGGAGTCTTTCGCTGGTTTGTAGCACTCCGATTTTTTTGGAGTTGCGCTCGTTACTCCCGGTAATGGGAGTGGTTTGATCTTTGCAATTCCTATGATATATGAGTTTCCCGGTATTTCCAGGACAATTTCGGTACTTAAAATACTTCTCAATGTTGCCAATCTTTGGGCAACATGAGGAGCTTATGTTTTAAGAGCGTGATTTCACGTCTCCGAGAATTAATGCGCGGCTTTTAGTTCTCTTCGATACTGCCTATCTTCGGGCAATGTGAGGGGTTTGTGTTTTCAGAGTTGGTGCTTATGGGATGCGCGGCTTTTGGTTCACCTCGATATTGCCTATCTTCGGGCAATGTGAGGAGTTTGTGTTTTAAGAGTTAGTGCGTGGCTAATGAAGTGTGCGGCTTTTGATACTTCTCGGCGTTGCCTATCTTCGAGCAATGCCGAGGAGTTTATGTTTGAGCCTTCCCGATGTTGCCAGGGCAACACCGGTTTTTAGAAGGTGGGGATCAAGTTTCGCCGATCCAACGGTTTGAGTCGATTTGCTTCCGTCAACCTGACAGGTAGTTATTATGAACACAGTTTTGTCGGTTCAAAAAGCGAATCAACTTTATTAAGAAATTTTGGGCAATTTTTTGCCTATTTACAATGCCCCAGAATCCTGGGATGGCTTATTTGCTGACAAATAGAAGGTACATTATGTTATTTTCAAGTGAAGTAGCGGCGCAGTGATTCGTTGTTCCATGCTCTGGGAATTTGGACTCCATCGACGGTTGTCAATTTGAAAGTTCTGTCCCTTAGCTTTTGATTGATCACATATGGCCCTTTCCAGTTTGGTTCGAAGGTTCCTGGCACGGGATAGATCCGTTTTAGGATGAGGTCTCCCACTTCGAAGGTTTGGTTGTGACCTTGGAGTTGAAGTATCGTGCGACCCTTTTTTGGTGGGCGACGGTTCTTAACTCGGCTTCTTCCCTCCTTTTGTCAATCATATCCAGTGATTCGAGTAGGAGCTGCTCATTTTGCTCCTGATTAAAGTTTTGCCTTCGGTGCGAATGGAAGTTCGTCAACCTAGTTTCCTTTGGCTTTAGTTAGTCATTTTTTGATAGTGGACTTGATGATCTTGTTTATTGCTTCCACTTGCCCGTTTGCTTGCGGATGAGCAACTATGGAGAAGCTCTTCTCAATTAAGAAACGTTTGTAGAAGTCTTTGAACTCAGCGCTTTCGAACTAGGTCCCATTATCAGTGATGATTTTTTGTGGCACAACAAACCTGCAAATAATGTTTTTAGTAAAAAAAATTAATGACTTTCTTTGTAGTAATGGTGGCCAGCGGTTCCTATTCGGCCCATTTCGTGAAATAGTCAACAACAATTATAGCGTATCTGGCTCCTCCTTTAGCTATTGGCAATATGCCAATCAAGTTGATTCCCCATATTGCAAATGGCCACGGGCTGACCTTTTCTGTTAATTCGGTTAAGGGAGTTCTTTTAATTTTGCCGAATCTTTGGCAATGATCACATCGCCTGGCGTAGTCTGCTGCTTCGTGGTTTATTGTCAGCCAGAAATATCCGTACCGGAGAACTTTCTGTGCAAGAGTTTGACCTCTGGTATGGTCTCTGCATTTTCCTTCGTGCACATCCTTCGGGATACGCCAAGCTTCGTTGTCGGTCACACATCTAAGAAGGGTGGTTGAGAACCCTCTTCGGTAAAGTATCCCATCCTGTATTACGAATCGAAGCGCTTTCCAAAGAAGCTTTTTCTGTTGATTCCAGTTAGTTGGAAGGGTCCCTGTAAGTAAATAGTCCTTAATTGGCATCATCCATGTTTCCGGTTCAGCGGTGGTCTCGAGGGTCTAGTGGACATCCATTTCGTCTATGCTCGGGGTAGTCAGAGTCTCAACCAGGACTAGTCCCAACGATTGAGCCTCTCCGGAGCTAGCCAGCATAGCTAAGTAGTCGGCCTTGGTGTTCTGCTCCCGCCAAATATGAGTTATGGTATAATGTTCGATGTCGCTCAACAACTCTTGTACTTTAGACAGATACGATGCAAGGTTCTCCCCTCAAGCCTGGTACTCTCCCTTCACTTGACAAACGACTAACTAGGAGTCACTGTAGATGTGGACGGATTTTATTCCAAGTTCCTTCACAATTCTCAGCCCTACTATTAATGCTTCGTATTCTGCTTCATTATTTGTTGTAGGAAATTCCAAGCGTAAGGCGTAGCAAATAGCTCATCCTTCGGGGGTTTCAAGCACTACTCCCACCCCTGAAAAGAGGTGGTTAGATGCTCCATCAACAAAGAGTTTCCATTGCGCCTCCACTTCTGATGGTGTTTCTTCTTCGTCACCCTATATAGTAAATTCAGCGATGAAATTTACCATCGCTTGCCCATTGATCTCTTTTCTCAGATGGTAAGTGATATCATATTGGCTTAGTTCAATGTTCCACTTGAGAAGTCGTCCGGAAGTTTCGGGTCGCTACAGTACTTGTTTCAAAGGTTGACCAGTCAGTACTTTGATTTGATGCGCTTGAAAATATGTTCGTAGCTTCCTAGACGCGATCATGAGGCAATATGCTAGTTTTTCCAGCTTTGGGTAATTTTTCCTAGCTCCAGTAAACCGCTTGCTAATGTAGTAAATGAGTCGTTGGATTTTCGCTTCTTCAAGCACTAGGGCAGTGCTTAAAGCATGAGGTGAGACTGCTGGGTAAATGAATAGGTCCTCTCCATCCACTGGCTTTGACAGGATTGGCGGAGCTTCCATGTGTCGCAGCAATTCTACAAAAGCAGTTTGACATGCCGCATTCCATTCAAAGTTTTTCTTTCCTTCCTTCAACGCATCAAAAAACGGTATACACTTGCCGGTGGCTTTCGAGATAAATCGGCTTAAAGCTGCGACCTTCCCATTCAAGCTTTGCAATTCTCTCTTGTTCTTCGGGGCTTGGACCTCTCGGAGGGCTGTTGTCTGCTCTAGGTTCGCTTCGATGCCCCTAGCGCTTACGATGAATCCTAAGAAATTATCGGAGGCTACTTCGAAGTGGCATTTAAGTGGATTGAGTTTCATTCTATACTTTAGGAGTATTTCGAACATTTCAGCAAGATTATCCTTATGGTTGGTAGCTACTCGTGATTTGACCAACATGTCATCTATGTACACCTCCATAGTTTTCCCGATTTGGCGCTTGAACATGGTATTTACCAACCTTTGGTAAGTTGCCCCAGCGTTCTTCAAACCGAATGGCATTACCTTGTAGCAGTATAGTCCCAAAATGGTGATGAAGCTGGTGTTCTCTTGATCAGGTCCGTGCATTAGGATCTGGTTGTACCCAGAGTATGCATACATGAATGATAGCAGTTCATGACCTAATGTTCCGTCCGCAAGCTGGTCTATTCTGGGAAGAGTGAAGCTATCTTTCAGGCAAGCTTTATTTAAGTTCGAGTAATCGATACAAGTTCGCCATTTCCCATTGGACATTTTGACTAAGACCAGGTTAGATACCCATTCAGGATAAGTTGCATCATGGATAAAACTGTTAGCCATTAACTTGTCCACCTTTTCTCTTAACGCCTTTGACCATCAGGACCCAGACTGCGCCTCTTTTGCTTTACTGGTGTGAACTTGGGGTCAATGTTGAGAGCGTGGCATGCGATTTCTAGTGACACCCCATACATATCGGAATGCGTCCATGCGAACACATCCATGTTAGGGCGAAGAAATTTAGTAAGTTCCAATCGCATCTTGTTTCCAAGGCGCAGTCCAATTTTCAAGACTTTAGTTCGGTCGTCCATATCGACTGGGACAGACACCGTCAATTCTGCCGGTGTTGCCCGATCCTCCTTTGAACTCTTCTTTCTAGGGTACCAAGCCTTGTCGAATTGGCTATGTTCCTTGAGCCAGGGGCGGTTCTGTAGTTGCTATTCAGAAGGTTCACGAATGTGGAGAGTTCTCCCCACATCCTTCCCCTTTTTCCTTCTTTTGGATTCACGTAACTCTGCAATGTAACATTCTTTGGTGGCGCATTGATCTCCTTTGACCACCCCGATTCCGTTTGCAATTGGGAACAACATTGTAAGGAACCACTAGGCCAGAGCAACTCTGAAATCAGCTAAGGCAGGTCATTCTAAGAAGGCATTATATGCAGAAGTTTCGTCCATAATTACGAAGGTCTGAACGAGGATAACTCTTTGATCACCCTCTATAAGCTCCATTGGTAAGTCAATTGTCCCTACAGGTTGTTTGGGTTCACCAATGTACCTTTGGATTTTTGTTTGGCATGCAAACACACTTTTCATGCCGATCTTCATTTGGTCAAAGGTACGTTTGAAAAGTATATTGATAGAACTGCCGCTATCGACCACCGTTGGACCACGGCGGGTCTGATTCCTACCGTCACCACCATCGGGTCGAGAGTCGGAGTTTTGATCCCTTTGGTATCTCAGTTTCTGAATATAATATCATCACTTAAAGTTTTCTGTCGCTTGGTTGGGGCCCCATCTTCTATCGTGAGACATGATTCCTTCGGAGCATGCTTTAATGAACTTGCATATCGCTACATCTCTCCCCAACTTCTCTATGCAGGATGTGGGCCTCCAGATATCGTTCCAATAATGAGTCTCTAGTCAGTTCGCTTTGATCCTTCTTCACTGGTTCCAGCTAGGTTTCTTTGATTCCTAGGGGCCTAAGGAGCCGCAAGCTGGTCAGGATTCTGTGGTTTTCAGACGTATTGCTGGAGCTTGTTCTCCTGAATCAGCTCTTCGACCAAGTTCTTCAAGTGGCGGAATTCGTTTGTATTGTGACTTGCATCTTGTGGAAACGGCAGAACTTCCCTGAGTGCTTCTGTTGCTCGGTTGCTTCCTTCTTAAGGGGTTTTTTATATTCCTCAATCCCCTGTGTCGTAAGATAAATATTTTCTGGAGTTTCGTTGAGAGGGGTGTAATCTTCAGGCCTAAAGCCTTTAAGGCGTTTATTGTTTCCTTTTTTCTTATTGGAATTCTGATTCTTCCTTTTCTGATTTCCATCTTTCCTTGTGATTCCTTCGACAATCCCAGAAGCGTTTGTATTCTGGTTCATTACCACATCACTCTATCCGACGTTCAACGGTTGCATGTCAGTTGACTTCCTTTCTAACTCCTACGCTTCCTCCAATCTCAGGTATTGACTTGCTTTGCAATTGAAATCCTTCATTGTAGTGGGTTGCTTCATCTTGATCCATTTTCCGAACTCAGTTTCGGGATGAATGGCTCGGACCAGAGCCATGAAAACCATGTCCTTATTTGGATTGCTGACCTTTTGTCACTGCTGTATTGAACCAGTTCATGAAAAACTTCAGCGATTCATATCGTCCCTGGAATAACCCGGACAGGGACATTACATCCTTGGGTTGTGCGGTATGGAGCTTGAATTGATCAAGGAAACTCGTGGCAAGTTGATCGAAAGTAGAGATGGATCTCGGAGGGAGCCTAGTGAACCACATGGAAGCGATTCCTTCCAAGGAAATGGGAAAACATCTACATCAAACAGCTTCTGAAGCGTTTGCTCCATCCATGTACCAGCTATACTGGTATAAATGGGGTTTTGGGTCCTTCGTCCCGTCATAAGATGGGATAGTTGGCATCGTGAATTTTTCCGAATATCGCTCGTTCAATATCTCATCAGTGAAGGGAGTCCGACTTAGTGCGGGTCCCCACTCATCATCTCTTCTATTTTTATTTTCATCCATCAATCGCTTAACCATATCCACGATGAATGCCTCTGATGTCCGGTAATCCTGGAGACGGCTGTCAGTCACTACACCAAGTGTTTCACTTTGCAAACGGTCTTGATGAGCGTGCTGAAGCCTAGGCTCTCCTGTCTTTGGGAGAACCACTCCCTCGGGATCTCGTTGGCTTGCGGTTGTTCTGACTGGGGCGGTTTTGACATTTTCAGTATTGGAAAATGCATTAGCATTCTCTTCCAACTTATCATCATTAAATTGTTCTCCATCCTCTGAATCGGAGAGGTCCATGGCTATATCCTCTTGTAGGGTCTTTGTCCCTTAATTCAAGTTCAGGGTTGGTGGCCTTGCGGCAAGCGGGTTACTTGTATTCCCTTCTACATTAATTCCCATAGTTTCTATTGTCCCTCTTTTCTACGGCTGCTTCCCGTTTTTCTTGTTTAAGCCAGAAACAGAAGAATTTTCTTGCTCTATGGTAGCCGTGGGTTCATCCATATTTCTTGGAGTAGGATTTGATTGTAGGGTTAGGAGAGCATTGAGCTTATCCATCAGAACCTTCTGACTGTTCTCCATTTTCTGGTTGATCTCATCAACCATGTTGTTCAACTCATCGCTAGTAATGACTTCATGTTGATTAGAGGATGCTGGCGCATGATTTCCTAAGTTAGCGCCATTTACTTTAGTTTGTTAAGGATTCACATCCTCTCTAGCTATTACTGCCCTTATGAACCTTCCAGAGGCATTTCTCCTTCTTCCAGGAGCCATTGATTCCAAGTGGTAGATTTTTCAAGCAAAGATTGAGAATCTAACTTCTTGACCTATCGGATCCAAAGTAGATAGCTAGATCTGGATCCTGAGTTGGGTTCTCAGTGAAAGCACAAATATGTTAACCCAAAAAATGGATCAACGCCCTGGTTTGAGCGTGAAAGCACCAGTCCTGTTCTCATAGAGCAATAATGTAGATAATAAATATAGAAAAAAGCGGTGAATGAAAGGAGATAAGAATATTTTTATAGTGGTTCAGCTGTTAACGAAGCCTACATCCACTTTATAATTTTTATTATAGACTGATTGTTGTTACAAGATATGTTTGATTACAAAGCTCTTGATTATCCTTAGCTAGATTGAATCTCCAAGGCTGGAATTCACTGGAGAATCACTGTGAATCCCTTTGAAGACCGTTGTAAGGGAGGTGAGGAGTGAAGAAAGCTTTCAGCAGAGTTTCAGCAACTAGTCCGGATAAGATCCTGTTTATGTTGCAAATATGATGGTATTTATAAAAATTGGAGAGCTATTGGCCAAGTCTATTCGCCAGCTGTTTGCAGATGGTCACAGGAAGATGTAGTGGAGCTTAGCTCGCGACCCGAGCCAAAACCATGGATCGCTAGAGATCCATGGTCTATGGATCGCTAGAGATCCATAACATTGGCTCGAAAGCGAGCTAATTACTTTGCCTTTTCCTCTGCTTCACTTTGTTTGGGTTGCAATTATTCTATGATCAAGTATGGATTGCTGGTGATCCATAGTGTATGGATCACTAGCGATCCATACACTTAGCATATTTTTGGACTTTGGTTTCTGAACTGTCTTTGTTGTTTTTGATGATGATTTACTTGCTAGTTGTTTTTAGCTGCTGATTGGACTGGAAAAATGCTTATCCCTCGATTAAACTAACTCAGGATCTCATCAAACTCAGCCATTGCCTCTAGAATATATGTTGTATTATGATGCCATAGAGTTGGTTGATAACCGAGCTAAACCCATTGATCGCTAGCGATCCATGTCCTTAGTGAATTTTATTATTCCTTTTCTTAGCTCTCCTTGGCTTGTTGCTTTAGTCCTCTTGGTTGAATTCTGGGATGTTCTGATTCTACCAAGTTGTTCCGTCTCCTCTTAGATCCTGCTGGGTTAAAAACCCAGGTAACACTCTCTATATGTCAAGTATGTTGTGTATGCTTGTGGCAATGGATAAGTCAGGAATGACCGGGGTGATGTCATATTCGGTCCTATCCGCCACCAGATGGGTCTGCAGGTAAGCCAATTCTAATATGCAGAGGTTTCAAAGATGTCGATCCTCGGTACATTCCTTTAGAGATGTGTTGTACGGAAGTTAGTCCCTTATCGTACCATTGTATGGCGTCCATTTTCCAATACGAGCCTTTCGGTTTTAGTTGTAAACCTAGTATCTTGGAATTTAATAATGTAACAATTTCGGCTATGATTGATATTATTTGTATACTAGACACCAGTATAATATAATAAAATTTGATATGAAATGTTTTGGTTATCGTAAGATAAAAATCCATCTGTGTTTATGTACGTGGTCTTATGAGGTACCTTTTGTTTTGAAAAAGAAAAGTTTTTGATAACTTTAAAAATTCAATTTAAATGTGTTTTCTCACGCTGGTTTACCAAATTGATCTGGGCGTTATTCACTTTCAATGCTCGGTTCAGACCGAGCATATTTACAGATTTGGTTTGGATGCTTTAGAGCTTCCAAAGATGAGTTGAGCGTCTTCAAGTCGTATTCATGTATACGTTTATTTTTCGCTGCATTAGTTGTTTAGAATATCAACATTTGTTAGTACAGGTTGTTATAACTATTCAAGCTGATGATTGTGATTTGTTGTTGTACTCTGATAGATGTATGTATGTTACAGTTTCTCTTTTGTAAAAATCATTGATATTATATAATATGTTGTTCCGCCGCGATTGTGAGCTTTTGTGTTGTTTTAGTTTCTTTTTCTCTTTTTCTTCTCTTATCTTCTTCTTTCTTCTTTCTTTCCCATAACTATCCGTCTTTTCATTCAATTTGGGTTGAACACATGTGGTTTATTGTTAGCTTGAATTGTGTGGATTTGCGGGACGTTACAAATATTTTCAAAGATTGTTTGCGTATAAAATTGTGTTTAGGAAAAGTTAGTTTTGGAGTACTCTGCCACACAATATCACGTTCGTGTATGAGCCACGAACAACAGAAATAAAAGTACGATCGCGCACAACAAAGTAAGACGATCATAAAACAACAATAAAATAGACAAGTTATCTCATTTTGTAAAGTTTCAAAAATGCCACATTTACCCTAAAATACGTCCAATGAAAATTTAGGTAGTGTTTGGTTTGTTATTTTTAGTTTTCGGTTTTCGTCCATACAAAAATGCACATGAAGCATGTATATTGCCGAAAACGACCAATTTAGAAAACGAAGTTGACATAAATAAAAAACAACTTTTTTTTGTGTTTTAGGAAATAACACAAGCACGTGAAATAATCCATTCTTACATCGTCCCTCTATCCCCTTCATCCTCACATCCGTCTTTCTTTCATCCATCCATCGTCCCTCAATTCTTCTCATATTTAACATACATACTGAAAACCGAAAACAAAAAATTCATTTTTAAACCAAACACTACCTTAATTTTTTTCCAAATTAAAAATTATGAAAAAATCCTATAAATTAAATTAAAAATAATCATAAAAAATCGGGCAGTTATTTGAAATATGTATTTTATTATATTTTAAATTCAAATTCACATATTTAAATAAATTAAATATTCAATTTTAATGACTTAAAGTTTTGGGTCATTACATTCTTTCCCTTATAAAAGAATTTAATCCTCGAAATTCCATTACTATTTACCCAAAAAGAAATAACCCCGCATAAATACTTAACAATTTCCATTAGCTCGTACGATGTATACAGATCATCCATATGCAATATCTGATTCTATTACTTACTCGAATACATAGCTTCTCTTTCGAACTAGTATCGCTCACCTGACTTCTCTAGTTCGGACTTCGATCAGGCTCCTTGACTAAGAATCTCCATTCTCCTTGCATAGCCATATATTATGATATAAAACTTTGGTTCCATATCAAGAACCCTTACTTAGCGTTCACTGTTAAGAATCAAGCGATAAATCCTTATTTGGATCGGTGTGAAACACCTCAAAGTCGTGTACTCGAATCTCGGATCGAAAAAAGTTATGCAAAAAAATTTATCTATGTACAACCTTCGTACTTATTCTTATTGGTTCTTACTTATACTAATTTCCTTTTAATTATTTATGAAAATATTTCATAAAATTTAACTTGCTTTTATTAACATTTTCTAACTCAAGTTCATATTTATATAATACTTCTTTAACTCCTATGAGTATATATATAATATCATATATGTTCTTCTTAACTAGGTTGTTCACAAATTGACAGCTTGCCTTAAACTTACCATCTCTTCAAATTTATAAGTTACACAAACTTATTATCTTACATTTCCACAAAAACACTTAGCTTCAATTTTATATAAACTCGAAAGTTTTCGACTGTCCAAAATCATCAAAATTTCCATTTCTTTTTAAAAAATGGAAACAAGCAAACAACATTTTCACAACCAAATGCACAACTACACTACCTTAATGCATAGGACACATGGTCAATATAATACTTAACCAAAAACTTAAGACCTAAACACCCAGGGTTTTATTCCAAATTTCTTTAAAATAACCATATATATATTTATAACTTTAATATATCAAATCATATGTCGGAATTTAACTGAATTCTTTTACCAAACAATTTAAAAAAAACTACAATGGTAGCATTCCCTACTTAGAAACCTGAAATGAACACCGATGATGCTGCAGCCATCATCGGAGTTATTTTCCAACGACCGAAGTATGTTCAGTGCTTTTTCCTTTAAAATCTTTTAAAATATTTATATTCATAAATATTATCAAATAATACTATTATTATCTTCTCAAAATTTACAAAAATAATTTTTCAAAGCATCGGAATTTATGTTATAAAATTCTTACTATAGATCCATTTTTATTTAGAAACTATGTTTATAAGGCACGCTTATATAATTTTCCTTTCTTATATAAATCATTTCTAAATTTTATATCCTTGTATACTATAATAAACACTTTTATTAAAATTAAATTTTAACCCAACACTAATACTGAATGCCTTATAGTCAAACTGTGAAACTGAATTCACAAGATGTTTGTTTTAATATTTCCCAAAACAACTAGTGTTCGTCGACGGAAATTCTATCGGTTTAGAAAACCGTCGAACGAATTTTGAAATAAAATTTACCGCAAGCGCACGGCGTACACTTGTAGTACGTGGCGAATACGGGTCGATCCACAGGGAATTGATGATTTTAAAATTCTATTCAATCAAATTAAACCAAAGTCGAGTGATTGTTACTAACTAAAATGAAGTAAAAACAAGCTAAAACTAAGGAGAATAAAAAGATGAGATTAAAGAGCAATTTAGAGGCAAATCCCCTCTGATGATCACATAAATCAACATAATGAAATTATGATCTCTTTTTGGTCATTTGTGACATTAGTTGATGCATTTATCATAAGCATGGCCTAATTGTGTTATTAATTAACACATTTAAACCATCAAACTTTAATGCACCCTCAAACCCACTTACTAACTTCAATGAAAATGATATGAAATTAAAAGTAGAATCTATTTTAAGCATGGTTTATTAACTATTGAATTAGAAACATAAACCATCAAATTTTGATTCTAAATCCACTTCCATTACCATGATCATATGTAGATGAAGAGGTAATTAATGATTCACACGACTAAGCATAGCCTATTTGTTTTGAACAATATAAGCTATCAAACTCAATATTAAACACAAAACCACACAAACATCTACTTTCCATTAAGCACAAAAGAGACATAAAAGAAATTATGTTGCATCTACATGATTCAAGAGAGCTTCATTACCCCTAAATTGAAGGGATTAGCCTCTCATTTTTGTTATCAAATCAACAAATGTAGAAAGCAACATTAAACAAACAAGAGGAAAAAGAGAGAAAAAAGAAAGGAAAAACTAATCTACTTGCATGAAATAAGAGAGATCTACACTACAACATGAAAGGAAAAGAAGCATGTAAAAGAAAAGAGAGCACTAATTAACATTAAAAAAAATGAAAGTTAGATGAAATAAAAATATGGCTAAGTAGCCATGAAAAGAGAAAGAGAGCTTTGAGTTTTTATTTTTGAGCTTAAACTAAACTAAGAGAGACTAAGGGAGAGAGGAGGAATTACATGAACATAATGGATTATTTATACAAGCATGAAACCCTAATCCATAATTTGGGGAATGCCCAAACTACCCCTTAGGAAGTGTGGTGGCCAAGTAACCATTAGCATCCATTAATCATCATTTAAGTGTACATGAAGCCATTCATTCCATAAGCATGTGGATTAGCCACTAATGTGTACATTAAGGTAGGTGGGTAGGTGGGGTCCTCCATGTTCTTCACTTTGAATTATTTCCATCTTCATTCTTTTATATCTTCTTTGTGCATGCATATTACTTCATGAAACCACTTGTAATTGAGTTTAAATTCCTACAAAATAATATAGAAATTTCCAATTAAATTTTCTCAAGCCAATTTATGCACAAAAATGTCTATTTTGCCCTTGGATGAAGATGAATATGTGACAATTTGGAATTAATATGGATTTTGGTTAAAACAAGTTAAAATACCCAATATGATCATTTATTTAAATTAATTAGAATAAATATGGTGGTAAAAATATGCACATTTACGTGCACATCAAATACCCCCACACTTACCTTTTATTCGTCCTCGAATAAAGGAAAAGTAAGATAAATCCGTTTTCGTGGGGAGCACGATTGCATTGAGCGTATGCAACAAGCCGTTAAACCTCTGGGTATGTAACGACCCGGAAATTTCAACTGTTTTAATAACGTAATTAGTTGAAATTTTGTGAAATTTTAAACGATAAAATTTTGAAATAAAAATTGAATATTTGGAATACGTCTAGTTAAACATAGCAACTGGTAAATTTTCGTCCGAAAATATGAAAGTTTATTTCGCGCGTAAATTCACTTCAATTTAATCAGTTAAAAAGCGTTGAAATTAAAATGTTTCCGAAACCTAAATATTTTACATAGAAAAATTCTAAACCATCTTCTGAGCAAGATGTCAGTTGGTCGCTTTTCCAAATTTGGACATCTTTGGCTCCGTCGATCTTATTTTTCAGCGTTTTTCTTGCATTTTCCGCTAGTAGAAAATTCGAATTTTTGTAATTCAATCATACCACTGATAACTGTATACCATTTTGATCGTCTCGTCGTGCTGATCTCTGCGGTATATTCACTTCTGTATTTCGGAGACAGGTGTGCGGTGCAGTCTGCGGAACGCTTAGCGTATCGGTTCCGCAACCGAGTCTTTTGGATTTCTGGTGACTATTCGTTATCCAGCTTGAATCAAACAGCCGTGAACTTTTAATATTCTTTAAACCAATCAGTTTGTGACTTTACATTTTTTCATTTTTTCTTTGTCAGTTCAAAAACGAAACGGTGCTTGCTCTCTTGTTTCCTCAACACGCATGACATCCTTCCACCAGATAATATGCAATCTCCTTTCTCATCTCTATTCTTTTCTTCTCCTCCAGGCAACGCTTAAACACATGCCTCCTCCTCTCCAATAATCGACATTCCTTGCCTCCACCCTCATATTGATCGGCCAACCTCCTCAGCACCGCCTTCCACCACCGCCCTTGCCTTCCCTCCGCCTTCCTTCTCTACCTTTCGCCCACCTTCACGCAACCCGCGAACATCACCACCTTTGGCTTGCCCCTCCGCCAAGCTCTTCCCGCCTTAGACGAAGTTCCGCCTCAGCCACAGATCTCGCGCCTACTCCACCCCGCTCTCCATTTTGACCGGCCTTCCACCAAGCTACACCTTTGACAGCCGGCCACCCAGATCCGTGAGCTCTACCCTCACCGAAGCTTCTCACCCACTCATAGCCGAGTCCCACCTTGTCTGTTATTTAGGTAAGTATAGGTAATGGATTAGTTATATATAGGTATCATTGTATACGGTTGCTATATATCAATAGGTAACCTGTTAAGTTGGTTTCAAATGAAGATAGTGTTTGCCTGTAGATATGCATTAGTTGGTAATGAGGCAATAGGTTGTTATTAAATCTTAACTTTTAAAAGTTCACGTAAGTATATATGTTGATTTTGTGTTATATTTTTATTTTACAAAACTTTTACAGATAGTGTGCACGTATACATGACTGATATTATTATATTTATGTTATATACAGTGAGGAATTGTAAATATATATATATACGGTTAGAAATTTTACTGAGGTGTTGAGAAATTGTAAATATACAGTGATGTCATCGTATTGTTTTAAAGGAAAAATGATGATTATAGAATGTAAACTTTTGACTGTGGAAGTTATATGTTAAAAACAGAGTTTGCTTATGATATTATGCTGTTTATATACATATATATGTACGACAGTATTTGCTTAAAATGATGTATAAGCGTTTATATGAAATTGTATGGGTCTGCATTTATTTGACTACTTATATATTTTGAGTCGCATATGTATGGTTGGTAAATGCTATATATATATATTTTATGAAGATACTTGTTAGCTTATAAAGTTTATATGAGTATAGTTTGCCGTTGGTGTGTTAAAGCATGTTCATTTTGGGTCACTTAAACATGTGTACGTTAAACAGAAAGGTAACAAAAACAAAACTAAGGTTGCCTTAAAAAAAATATGCGTTTAAGTTAGCTTTGATTTGGAAATATTAATAACAAAATAATGTACGTTTCATTTATTTTATTTTATTATCTTATTATTATTATTATTGTTGTTGTTTGTGTGTTATCGTACTGATTTTAGTTATCAATTCCCAATTTATCAGCTTGGTCCATCGAACCCGTCTCCATCGTGCTTTGCTTCAAAATTCGTGCTCAGATTTGTAGCTCATCCCCATCGTCTAATCTCTCTAACCTCGAAAGGTGAGCAATCACTCACGATTAACGTTTTTTTATTTATTAAATTTGATTTCAATTGAAACGACAATTGAAATTTACTGTTGTTAGTTAATTACACTGTTATATATGCTATTACCTGTATCAGTTCACCTGTGACATCTGACACCATTATCTGTTAATTATTTATGCGATGATAATACAATTTGGCTGATAATTGATTGATTGTTGATGTTTATATTGGACGTTAAATTGTTAGTGTTAAATGATAAATAGTATGCAAAATTGAAATGGATATAGGATAGTTAACAATTTTAAAATTGATTTATATGTTAAATTTGATTAGTTGAATATGACCCCTTTTAATTGTTAAATTAATTGACATATCGAATAGCGATAATTACACTTTGAACCATCGACGTATATTGGATTAATTGTTGTAGTATAAATTGAAATCGAATGACAATTGAAGAACCGTATAAATATTAGTGTAATAATCTTTAATCTACATGAAATGATAGTGTAGATTCTAGAAATAATTATATTAATTCGTACAAATAACAATGCGAATTAATACGATTATTTCGGGATTATTTGAATTGATTATTGGATTGATATTGGTTGTTGTTATTGCTTGTTTATTTACTTTGACACCATCCCAGTTATCACACTGCAAGTTCCCTTTGATATGCCTTGATTTTGAATTGAATTGGAATCAGGTTGAAATGATAAATACCCAAATTGAACTTTGACCTAGGATAGAAAATTAAATAAAACCCGATTGGTCAATAATTTGATTTGAAAATTAAAATGAAGATTTTTATTTGAATAAATAATATGGTTTTGAAATGAAGTTGAAATTTGAAATTTTTTGAAAGGAGAATGTTAATATATAATAATCTGAAACAAAATATGATTAACAATGTAATTTATGAAGGAATGTTGTTTAATTTGAGAAATGATTGAATTAAGTTTGAAATTATAATTAAGTTGAAATTATTAAACTTTGAAATGATTTAATAATTAAGTTTGAAATTATAATTAAGTTGAAATTATTAAACTTTGAAATGATTTAATAATTAAGTTTGAAATTATAATTAAGTTTGAAATTATTAAACTTTGAAATTATTTAATAATTAAGTTTTGAATTATTTAATAATTAAATAAGATTGAATTATTTAATGATTAAATTAAATTGAATTTTGAATAAGTGAATTTTACTTCGTAATAATTGAAATTGAGTTTTCTTTATTAATTAAGTTTTGGAAAATTATTTAAGTGAGTAAATAAGTGAAATTGAATTTCTTTAACAAGAAATAAAATGCGATTTATTGAAATAAATGTAAGACTTGAAATTTAAAGAATTTGATTTGATGAATTTAATTTAATTCAATTTGTAAGTTTTGATATAATGAAGTTGAATTTGAATAATGGATTTAATGAATTGGAAATTTAATAGAAATTGTTTTGAATGGAAAATTTACTTAATGAATATTGAATGAGATCGATAAATGAATTTAAATTGATTTAAAGGTTAGATTAAATTAATTTAAATGTTTTCGAAATGAAACTTATATTCGAACTTGAATCAATTTTGATTTGTTTTAAATAAAAATTGAAATTGAATTATAAGATTTTGAAATGATAATTTGGAAGTTTTGAAACATAAATTGTGGAAATTGATTTCGAAAGGCAAATGAAATGTTGATTTACAAATTCTATTTGAAATTTTATTTGATTTGGTTTTGAAATAAATAAACGACCAATCGGTGTAATAATTACGAAAGTTATTAAAGAGACCGGAATCGGTAATGGATATACTCTCTATCTAAACCGAAACCACTTTAATAACTATGCGCGGAGTGATGATCCAGAATGAAGTGGTTGGAATGATGTACGTGTTGACTGAAGAAAGAGAACGATAATGGATAGCCTTGACACTTGTGTCAAATTGGAAATGACTAAAACAGGAGCTGTGCCGGGCCAATGGAGGATTAGCTACCTCAAGTGGACAGACTTCTTCGAACTACTTATACTTGTTGTCGATTGGTGCACCCTTGATTTTGGGAGTGTTGTTTCACGGTGTTGCGGGTGCTGCGGCGTTGCGTTCTCACCAGTCTGGATCAGGCGAACGGTAGTATCACTACCTTGGGTATTGCCTCATGTGCCTTGTCATACTTGTATTCCATTTATACGCGACCACTACGATTTTGATTTGTACCTTTAGTATATGGATTGCCCTCTGGTGACTTCCGGTTTTGGGGAAACTACGGTCTTGTATATGCTTTTGGGAATAAAAATGTGTTAAGGGTGGAATGGGCCATGACTTAACGCTATTTTGATATCTTCTTATATTACTGATAGACATTATCTACTTAGCGTACATTACTACCTAGTAGATAGTTTAACGGATCCTTAAAGGATGGTTATTCCAAACATCCTTTGAGTTACTTGTATTTCAATTGCTATTTCACTTAAGTTGGATTTATTAATATAAGAATGTTAATCCTGACTCGAGTGTTTTGTGTTTTGCTTTACGCTCGGGTCAGACTGAGTGTACCAGTATTCGAGACTCACCTTTGAAGTTGGAGCTTTGCTTGAAGATCCAGCCATCTATTCTGCTTTCAGTATTCGATGATTCCAGTGATGTATTCTTATTTAACTCTGATGTATCGTATTACTCTTCTGTTGTAAACTCTGATGTATTTTATATATTCATATAGTAGCTTCATGAACTACTATCTCTTTTATTTCCGCTGCACTTATTACTCTGTGTCTATGATCTGTGATTATTTATTTACTGTATATGTTCAGTTTTGCCAAATTTAAATTAACAACGCGGTATTTTGAGCAATTCAATTCCGGCATGAGTGTCTACCTATACACTTATAATGGATGCGAATGGTCCAAAATGACGCGGTCCGTTACAGGGTATCCCTAGTAGGACGAGTGTTGTCTCGTGAGGGTTTTTAGCGGATACTACCCACAAAATTCAAATGCAGGATGAAAATATTTACACAATGCAAGATTTATTTACAAAGAGATGAATGCAAGTTTTTGAAAATATTTATGAATGAAGGATTTATTTTTAAATTAACACAAATAAGTTAAATATAGGTTTAGTTATTATCTTGAAAATTTAAGTCATTTACTTGTCAAAATTTCCAACAAAAATCAAGTTATCATAACAAATAGACAATAGTTTAACTCGTTGTTTTGGTTGATAACAAAGTGTAATTATAAAATGGATCCTTAGTTGATTATCAAAGTTTATCAAAGTGGTAATTTTATTTCTTTTCAATAACAAGTCAAATCAAATAAGTTAAAATAGTGCTTGGATTTCAATTGCTTACTCTCTCCATTTTTTCTTTTGAAAATTTTGTTGATATTAACAATATTTACATATGCCTAACTCAGATAAACTGAGGCCAGATATATTACCCATGCACTGCCTTGCGGACTGATGTGAGGGGAATACAGAGCGTGGCGAGTGAACACACGAGTGTGAACACCTATTGACTGTAGGCGTTATTAAAAAGAATTTTATATATATACACCTAACTCAGATAAACTGAGGCCAGATATACCGATCGTGCACTGCCTTTCGAGCTTACGTGAGAAGGGTACAGAGCATGGCGAGTGAACACACGAGTGTGAACACATGACTCTAGGTGTTAAAAATATATACATATATACAAATGTTTTTGTTTTTGTTTTTTTTTACTTATATATTTTTTTTTGAAGAGAGAGTTTCGCACTATCATCTTAGCACCATTTAACTTAGAAGACAAAAAAAATTGTTATATCATTTACTTTAAATTCACCACTCTTTTAAACAAAGATTTTCAGTTAGGATATATTTCATAATTAACACGTCTGAATCTTCCTATATACTAGTTAAACTATCGTTATTTGTAATCAATCTTCATTTTTATTTTTGTTAAGACAAACAAATTTCCAAAAATTTCAATTTAATAAACCAAAACCATATATTTACCTTATAGTGTTTCTTTAAAAATAAATTAAAATGCTTAAAAAAATTGTTTGTTTTTTCTGTTTTTGAGATTTTTTTTTATTTTGGAAAAATTGAAAATGATGGTGAGTCTCCTCCCACACTTGATTTTGACTGTGTCCCCACAGTCAACCCAAGTGGAAGGAGAAAAATAAAAACATAACCTTTATTTAAATGAAAATGAAAAGATGATTATTTACATGACATCAGAAAGTATACCATTAAAAAGTAAATGAAACGGTCTTCCAAAGACCGATTCATTTGTCTCGTCAAGTATACGAGACGCAGCTTAAGCTCGAAAAACCAAACCATAAATGATTTCGAAATTGAATGTGGATTTGGGAAAACGAATGTCGTTTTATTGAAAATTTTACGAGTCATTTTATTTTCAATGATTTTTAGGGTTGATAAAACGATTGATTGAAGTTCAAGTTTATTTTCACCAAATTGAAATTCAAGCTGTTCATTGAAAAATTCTTCAGAATTATTGATTTCAAAATCAAATTGGTGATTTAAATCTTCCCCATCAGAGTTTAACGACTCGTTTTCAAAAAGTCCATAAACTCGTGTTCGTTAAATTCGACTTCCTTTGTTAGATAATCAACAACTTCATTGCGTATCTCAAGTTCAAAATCCAAAGTTGTTGTATTCAAATTTTCAGAAAAAGGAAGATCGAAATTTAAATCTAGTTTCTCACCCTCAAAAGAATTGAAATCCAAGTCGATCACCAAATTTTCAACAACTTTGTTAAGATCGTTATTTTCAATTTCAAAAGTTGTTATTTGAAAATCGTCGATTTGGGTAAAAGATGGATTATTGTTTAATTCGTCACATGTTGGGATTTGGTTTTTTTTCACGTTGTTTCATGTATGTTTCAAACAACGAATACGTGTGATCATCGTAAATTTCGTTCATTTGCTCAACAAAATCCAATTTATAATTATTAACATGAGGATTTTCACTTTGAAATTGTTGAGAACAAAGATTTTCAATCGTAACATGGTTAAGATTATTCCCATTGCCAAATTCGTTTGAAAAGTTGTTTCCATTTTCATTTTGAGTTTGAAATTCATTTTGGAGTTCGAAATTAAATTGGCATGGGTTATAATCGAAATCGTTTGACTTTTGAATTAAATTCAGATTTTGAAATCCTTGACTCGAGTTGTTACACAAATATGAATTACACAAATCATTTATCATTTGATTTTGTTGTGTAGAGATTTCAAGTAGTGATGAAATGCTATTTTCGAGATTCGAGGGTTGGTCGTCATTTTGAAAATTTTATGGTTCAAAATTTGAATCGTTGAAAGAATAGTTGTCGTTAAGATATCCATACGAATTTGGAGTGAAGTCATATGGATTATATTGATTTTCACAACTATCGTAGAATTCAAGTGAATATGGAAATTCGGACATTTTCAAGAACGTTTTTGGTTTTTTTTATAAAGGAAAAATATTTACAAATAAAAGTTATTTTTCAAAAGGGAAATTGATTTTTTTTTTGTTTTTCAAATTTTTTCTTTGATTTTGAAAAGGTTTTATAATTTTTTATTTTGGATTTTGGTTTTCATAAATTTTTTGGATTTTTGAAATTAAAAAAAAAAGGATTTGAAAATTTCAAGGGAAAAGGAATATTCACAATTTTTATATTTTTGGATATTTGAATTTTTTTGGTTTTTTTTAAATATGCATGAACTAATGCAACTAAATGAATGCAAGGGTTAATTACGAATGATTTATCCTAAGTTAACCCAAAATTGTATAATCACACATTGTCTTAAATAAACAAGATAGTTCTCAGCCAGGTAACGGACAGGATTTATCGGTGCACCACGAATCACCGTAGCAATGCAGCCGAAGGTTTAAGTACCTTCAGAGGAACAACCACTATAATATTTACGAATCACCGTAATATTTATAAATGGTTATTACTCTGCCGTAGCCTAGATACCGAGAAATTAAATTGGTCAAAGAAGACAACTTGTCAATACACAATTAAAAGTTATCGATGTCTAACCATTATTACTAATCAAAATTCTAGGATGAAATGCAAAGCGGAAATTAAACGTGTATTAACAATGCAACTACGAATGGATTTTTTTGTTTTTTAATTTTTGAATTTTTTGTTTTTTTTTAAATATATATATGCAAATGCAAGCAATCAACAATGCAACTAAAATAAAAACAAGAGATATATACAATGAAAGGCAAATAAAAACAATAGATATATCAAGCAAGCAGTTTTTTTATATTTTTGGCAAGCAAAGCGAAGCAATTATTTTTAGCAAGCAACTCCTTTCCTTTTCTGCTTTTGCAACCTGAAAATAAAAACCACATATATATACAGTTTTTTTTTGTTTTTTTTTATTTTTTTTAAAAGAAAGAAAATTTAAAAGTGACGTTTTACTTAAAAAATATATATATATATTCAAATTCGACCTAAAATGAAAACAATTAAAAGAAATCTAGTACTTCTCTCTAGCCCAAAAGAACTCAAAAGAGAACAACTAAAATAAATTTCTCTGGACCAAAAAGAAGCCCAAAACTGCACTTCTGTCTGATAGAACAACTTGACAACAGTTTATTTCAAATTCGACCATAAATTTTCTCCCAAATTCCACAAACACGCCCTCTTTTTCTCAATCTCGTTCAATACAGTTTATTTCAAATTCGAAATTCAGAGATTTCCCAACTCAATTGCATTCGACAATTGTTTTTCTTAGGCGATGTTTCAGGCGATGGGGTTAGCGAAGTTCGATTGGTTGTGGTGGAGTCGCGATGTGTGTTCAAGGCGAGGCTGGGGTTTGCTTGCGATTGAGATTTTGGAGATCAGCGATTGAGTTAGTAGGAATCGGTGGCCGGTTTGAGTAGTTCGATTTGGGGATTTTCAAAGGAGGTGGTCGATGTCGATGTCGATTCACGAATTCGAGTGTGTGACGAAGTATGGGTGATCGATTGCTGTGGGGTTGTTCGATGATGTGGTGCAGGAGATTGGAGGTCGCGAATTGTAGTTCGATGGTTTGATGAAGTGACAGTGATGGCGATTGATAGTTGCGATTTGGGCACTGCAGTTGAGTTGTACAAACAACTATTGATTGGTGAAAGTGCAGATTCAAACAACTATTGATTGGATGGTGGCAATTCAGTGATATTGTTTGGAGCTTTTTATGGTGAAACTGCAGATTTGGTGGCAACTGGGCTTGCTGATGGTCTATGATGTTTGAAAGGTGGGAGCAGTCAGTTTGAAGTGGTGGAGCTGTCAGGTTGGAGCAGTGAATGGGATTAATGATATGAATGGGATTGACTGTGGAAGAAAAATGGGGGAAATGGTGGCAGGTAGAAGTAACAGAGATAACTTATGGCAGTAACAACCAGAGGATGGTGGAACCACAATGTGGTCAGAGAGTTTGTGAGATGGAGCTGTTCGTGCAGTGCTTGTTTTGTAGAGGCAGTTTGACTGTGATTTGCAGTAAGTTGCACAGAGAATGTTGATGGTAGGGAATTGCAACTGTGATGGTAAAATGCAGTGTGTTGTATGAAGAGGCTGCTGGAAGGTAGTGTTGTGTGATGATTGTTTTCTAAAAGTGGTTTGATGAAGTTGATGGTCGAGAAGGACAGAACTGATGGCAGGTAGGGGAATGAATGAAGTGAGAAGGAGTTTGGGTAGAGAAAGGCAGTTGTTTGAAGAAGTGATTGGCAGGCAGTTTGTATGAAAGTGGTTTTGGAAGTGTTGAGTGAATTGAGGAGAAGTATTTGCTGAGGAGAAACTGTCTGGTGATATATAGGTGTTGAATTGTAGGATGTTAGTCACTTGGCTGACAGTTTGTTTTGAAGTTGGTTGCTCTGGCGGATGGTGAAAGAGTTGGAGGCTTGTGTGATGTTGGTTGTGATGAAACACTGGAAGGAGGTTGAGTGATTTGGAATGCACAGAGTAACAGTGACAGAGATGTGTAAAATGTAAATAGGAAATAGAAATTGATGAAATGTGTGTAAATAAAAGATGAGAATGCAATGTAAATTTGTACAAAAAAAAATAAAATGAAATGCAATGTAAATTTGGAGAAATGTTTGTGGAGTTTTTTTTTTCTTTCATATAAATTGCAAAATGCAACTAGAACTAGAAAACAAAACACAAACACAATGTAAACAAAAATCACACAACACAAATTTTTATTTTTATTTTGAAAAAATAAAATAAAATAAATAACACACAAAACAAACACACAATAAAATTAAAACAAAAAACTAATCCGAAGTATAGAAAATTAAAATCAAAACAACTCCCCGGCAACGGCGCCAAAAACTTGTTCGTCGACGGAAATTCTATCGGTTTAGAAAACCGTCGAACGAATTTTGAAATAAAATTTACCGCAAGCGCACGGCGTACACATGTAGTACGTGGCGAATACGGGTCGATCCGCAGGGAATTGATGATTTTAAAATTCTATTCAATCAAATTAAACCAAAGTCGAGTGATTGTTAACTAACTAAAATGAAGTTAAAACAAGCTAAAACTAAGGAGAATAAAAAGATGAGATTAAAGAGCAATTTAGAGGCAAATCCCCTCTGATGATCACATAAATCAACATAATGAAATTATGATCTCTTTTTGGTCATTTGTGACATTAGTTGATGCATTTATCATAAGCATGGCCTAATTGTGTTATTAATTAACACATTTAAACCATCAAACTTTAATGCACCCTCAAACCCACTTACTAACTTCAATGAAAATGATATGAAATTAAAAGTGGAATCTATTTTAAGCATGGTTTATTAACTATTGAATTAGAAACATAAACCATCAAATTTTGATTCTAAATCCACTTCCATTACCATGATCATATGTAGATGAAGAGGTAATTAATGATTCACACGACTAAGCATAGCCTATTTGTTTTGAACAATATAAGCTATCAAACTCAATATTAAACACAAAACCACACAAACATCTACTTTCCATTAAGCACAAAAGAGACATAAAAGAAATTATGTTGCATCTACATGATTCAAGAGAGCTTCATTACCTCTAAATTGAAGGGATTAGCCTCTCATTTTTGTTATCAAATCAACAAATGTAGAAAGCAACATTAAACAAACAAGAGGAAAAAGAGAGAAAAAAGAAAGGAAAAACTAATCTACTTGCATGAAATAAGAGAGATCTACACTACAACATGAAAGGAAAAGAAGCATGTAAAAGAAAAGAGAGCACTAATTAACATTAAAAAAAAATGAAAGTTACATGAAATAAAAATATGGCTAAGTAGCCATGAAAAGAGAAAGAGAGCTTTGAGTTTTTATTTTTGAGCTTAAACTAAACTAAGAGAGACTAAGGGAGAGAGGAGGAATTACATGAACATAATGGGTTATTTATACAAGCATGAAATCCTAATCCATAATTTGGGGAATGCCCAAACTACCCCTTAGGAAGTGTGGTGGCCAAGTAACCATTAGCATCCATTAATCATCATTTAAGTGTACATGAAGCCATTCATTCCATAAGCATGTGCATTAGCCTCTAATGTGTACATTAAGGTAGGTGGGTAGGTGGGGTCCTCCATGTTCTTCACTTTGAATTATTTCCATCTTCATTCTTTTATATCTTCTTTGTGCATGCATATTCCTTCATGAAACCACTTGTAATTGAGTTTAAATTCCTACAAAATAATATAGAAATTTCCAATTAAATTTTCTCAAGCCAATTTATGCACAAAAATGTCTATTTTGCCCTTGGATGAAGATGAATATGTGACAATTTGGAATTAATATGGATTTTGGTTAAAACAAGTTAAAATACCCAATATGATCATTTATTTAAATTAATTAGAATAAATATGGTGGTAAAAATATGCACATTTACGTGCACATCAACTAGCTACCTAACCCATGTAGTAAAAGACAAAACTGCTCATAAACTGACCGAGCAAAAATAATCAATCAATAAATGATAATAATTTAATATTATCATTCCCTAACACTTAATAAATCTATATAATGATTTAAATTATTCTTTTATATATAAAATATAATTCTTGGTAAAATTATTTCATTTACCAAATTATAAATCAGTATTATGTCGGTTTGCTTGTTTAAGTGTTTAACAACTCCTATCGATAACGTTGATCAAACGCATAGACCATAATTCATAAGCCACTCAACTAACCAATCAACACAATATAAAACAATTATATAACACTAACAAATATGCTCTCTTATATATAATGCACTCAAACTCATTCTACGGTGTCACTTACCCTATCTCTAATGAGTTTACCCCACCAAAGCTAAGGTTCTTGCTTAACCTTCAGCTCTGATACCAAATGTAACAACCTACATTTTCGATACCCAGAAGTCAACACTAATACATTCACGGTATTCATATACCGAACATCCAAGTGCCGGAAAGATGGATCATTGGGAAAAAAGAAAAGAAAGACAGAACATAATATCACAAATGTGACGAGTAACATATAATATACAAATGGTCTTTACATAAAGAAAAACTGAACTTTAATATACATACACCAATAAGAGTACAATTATCCTACCATCAGCCCTGGATAGTTATTTGAACCTTTTGAAATAAAGGTATCTTGTAAGACCACGCCGCACATTAATACGGATGGCTTTTTACTTTATGATAACCAAACCATTTTTATTAAAAATCCAATAATATTATAATACATCTAGGGTAAAATAAATATTAACCATAGCCAAAATTGCTACATTGATTAAATTCCAACATAATAGGTAAATAACTAAATCCGTAAATGCATGTATTTGAGATTGGATTCCAGCATGGCAAGGTAAAGGACTACCTTCCGTACAGTACATCTCTAGATAAAATGTCCCTGAGGGCAATAAGAACTTCTTACAACCCTGCTACATAGAGCTGGCTGCCCCTTTAACATGGCATACTGGATTACATTATCCCCCGCACCAAGGCCCATAAAAATATGCACCCTTCTTGGCCTCACTCCTCGCGTGCATACCAAATCTAAAAGATTCCTCTTTAGGTCTTAGGAATGATGCTCCTAATGGTAGCGAACCACACTGCTCTGCTGCATCTACCCTATTTTAGCCATTTACCGAGTTGTGAGGTCATGTTTTACCTTTTTCTCGCTTATAAATTTCCACTTGGAATGCTAACGCTCCCTCCGGGCAGCAATGCAGTGCCAGCATTCATCCATACAAAATTTTCAGGATAAGAACAAACTGAAGGCATTGCTTCTACTACGTCCATTTGAAATCACCTCAGGATTAGTAGCAAGTAGTCATTGCACTTTAAAGAGCTCCATCCACAATTCTATTATCTCAAATCAGACTTGAACTTCTTCCAATGCATCAAACACGTATATGGTTTTGGAGTGGTTACGGTTTCGAGTCATCTCATATAAGTACACTCCCTTGCTTACCGGTCGCTCCAAGAACCAATCGACAATTTTTGATAAACTCAACTCTGATTCTTTCAGAAATAATTAAAAAATACATAGGAGCAGGGATCACCCCCTGACTGTTAAGTGGACGGATCTCCCTATCATTTGTCCTAGGAGAACAGAACGAGGTTTATATGCACAGTACAACATCGTTGAAGGTGACTGTGCCATATAACTCACATATTTCTTCTAGATATTTCCAGAGTTATATCCTTTGGTGTTAAGTATATAGAGTTTCCATACTACCAAAATTAAAAAGGATTATTTTAGGCCAAGGTTTGATAATCGATTATTTAACTATCAAATAAACAAACAAACAAATCAGGGATTTAATTTGATAGGAAACTAAACTCGATTAAGTCCATAAACAATCATTAAGCCTCTTTAATTAATGTTTTTTTAAGTAAAACACTTTGTAAATACTTGGAAACCATTTCCATATACTTATCTCGATGGTATAAGTATATTTAACAAATACTATATTTTCAATACTTAGAAAATATAACCATACACTTATATCAACGGTATAATTATATTCACAAACTTAAGGGAGATATTATGTTTTCCAATGCATATTAGATTGGGACAAAAACAACTGTCATTTCAAACATTGTTTACTATAACCCCAAACACTTATCCTTTTATTTATAAAACACCCTTATAAGTCCCTAAATTATTTATAAGACTCCTTTAATAAATCTCAAATTTATTTATAAACTCCTTTCTCTTACTCAAACCTTTCTTTTAAATAATTACTAAATAATTATTAATATATATTAATAATTCCATATCCTTCTTAAATTGATTATATAACTTTTCTAACTTGTACCTAAAAAGGGTTTTCAAATATCTGAGGACGATAACTTCTATATGAATCACTTTACTAACTTAAACACAATTAACTAAACCATTTAATTAACTTTAAACATAATTAGTTTCACTGACTAATTAACTTTAAATACCATTAATTAAATAATTATTAACTAAACATCATTAGTAAATAATCAATTAATTAACTTTAAGCTTATAAATTAAAATAATCAACTTAAACCTAATTAATTAAGCAATTAACTTAAACCACTTTGATTAATGTAATTAATTAACCTTAAAACTTTTTATTAAAATAATTGATCCACTAAAACATTTTAATAGAATACTTAATTAATCTTTTAATATTTTTAACAAATAATTAATTAACTTTAAACAACATTAATAACAATTAATTAACTTAAACCTTATTAATTGAAATAATTAAACAAACTTAAAACATCCTTAATTAAATATAATTAACACTAAAATATCATTGGTAAAATAATAATTAATTTTAAACATTATTAAATAAAATATAATTAGCTTTAAACATTGTTAAATAAAGTAAAATTAACTTTAAAACAATTTCAATTAAGAAATTAGTAAACTAAACATTGTGCAGAATTGAGGCTTACCGATCACAATGGTACTTAAACATGCTACCTGTTATTTCATATCTCAAAGGGGTTCATATGTCCATGTCATATTCAGTACGGATAGGCTACCAAGCTTCTAGCAGTCAACAATTAATAATCAATAGTTAATTCACCATTTAATCCATATTAATTAATTGATTTATTAATTAATTTCACTAATCAACTTTTTACTTAGGAAGCATAGAACGGGGATTTATTCTACTCCGTAGGTATTATTTATTTGGCCAAATAGATATTAATTAATTTCATATCTCAATGGTGTTTTATTTGGCCAAATAGATATCACCAATTAAGATATTATTTATTTAATGACATTATTATTTAAAATAACGTAATTAAATTCAGTCCTTATTATTATATCATAAATTTATAAATCATCAATTCTATCAACAAATTACACTACAATGTTCTACTAGATCATGCGAATCTAGTGCAAAAACTCATGCGTATTTCGGGTTTAAAACGAACAAGTTATTTCTTTTTAAAGTTAATACACTTTTAGATTTTTAATTAACAATACAAATAACAAAGATTCTTACCCAAACACCATAGCCGGCCCACCATCCAACGCACCAAACCCGACCCGCTCAGCAAACCAATTTCCCCCATCTCCCATACTCACGTGCAAATGGCCATATTAATATGGACTTAAGTGCAAAATCATTTGCAAACTACAATATCATACAATCTCCTTTATTCTTACTCTCGCATGCACCCAATCTTTCACGCCTTCAAAGGATACTCCCCTCCCAGCACAATTGTCCCCATTGATGTGGACTTTATTGCAAATTACTTTGCAATGAATAGTAAATCTCCATTTCAAAATTTCAAAGCATGCATGCAACCCATGCAATAGGACCCCTCCCCTCAACTGACGTCCACCACCCCTCGTCACTTAATGCCCCCGCTGTTACTCCATTAGTTCCACCATCGCAACCCACACCTCCATGCTTCACCCTGCTCAGCTCAGCCACTTCCTCTACCGCCAGCATGACAATACAGCACCCCAAAAACGGACAAGCCCAATTCCTTACCCAAAGCCCAACATGCATTATCCATACACGTATACATACTTATATACATACATATACACATACATACATACATACATACATACATACATATATACACATACATACATACATATATACATACTTTATCGTTTTCCATATCATCAGAATATAGTGTGAGTATATATATGAAGAAGAAAAGTTGATGTTCATGCGCATAGAAGAAAAATTGGAAAAGTGAATGTGTGTATTTACAAACCATAATTTGCTGACTTTAAAGTGTAAACCAAAGTTAAATGCCATAACAAAGTGAGACGATCATAAAGCAACAATAAAATATACAGGTTATCTCATTTTGTAAAGTTTCAAAAATGCCACGTTTGCTATAAAATATGTCAAACGAAAATTTAATTATTTTCCAAATTAAAAATTATGGAAAAATCCCATAAATTAAATTAAAAGTACATCAAAAAAAATCCAGCAGTTATTTGCAATATATATTTTATTATATTTTTAATTCGAATTCGCATATTTAAATAAATTAAATATTCAATTTTGACGACTCAAAATTTCGGGTCGTTACACAATACACGAGAATTTCTTCTCAAAGGTTAAATATCCGGATACTAAGTAGATCTAGGAATTTCTTTAGTATATGGTCTTGATAAGAAACTGCCGAACCCTACATTGAGTTAGCATTCTCAATGTCGCTTAAACCACACATACATACTGAGCAAACATCATAATGCCTGAGCACTCTCTGAGCATACAACCACAACAATTTGTGGCCTATCGAAGCATTCATATAACCTTCTCAGTTAATGTCTAAATAAATCTTTAGTGTGTGAGATTATTTAGACATTCTAATGTATTATGGAATATTATGGTAAATACATATGGTGTTCCCATTTCAAAAAATGCCATAAAAATAGGCATTCGAATTGAAAATTACTACGAATTCATGTGTCTGTCTCGTATGAAATTTGGCACAAGGTACCCAAAAATATAAGGATGACGTTTAGACTAATTGTTGATAAGTTAGAGTCGACTTATACCACATTGCTTATTTTTTCAGTAAATAACCCTTATTTTTCACAGGCATTTTCTGATTTAGATCACATGAAAAGGAGTGTTGTATAAAAGAATGGCCGAGTCATTTTGGAGACATAAGAGCGAGTTGAGAGCATATTATTATGACAAAATCGATAATGATGAAGATAGGTCGAAAATTTATCCACCGCCAATTATCCAAGAAGATTGGCACGAGTTCATGAAAAATGAACAAACCCAGGGCAACCGAAAGAAGACAGCTAGGCAATTAAATAGATCACTACAACTATGGTTATCGTACTGAATGTACAAGTCATGTTGTAATAAAACATAAAATGGTATGTGAATACTATCTTTTTAAATCATTGAAATTTTAAAATTATTATGTATGAATAACCAACCCACAATTTTAAAATTATATGTATATATGTTATCCGACATTTGACCCGGCTATATCCGAACTGACTGGACAAGATAGACTTGACTGTTATCAAGGCCAGTAATCCAGAGCGATGATTATTGGGTCCAAAAATCAAGCATAGATGATAATATGAAGAAAAAGCATGAAAGCTCACTACTCCCCAAAGATGGATCGGGTACGATCCATATTCAACACTATGGATTGTATCGTATCGATTCCACAACTCGATTTTGCAGCGATGATCGGTCAATAACTCAATATATACAGGTGCTATCAACATGAAACTTGGAGTACAAGCTTATCACAACATGTGGAACAACCCCTAGGGATCTCATTCCAATTGGAAAACGTTGGAGGGATCAGCATAACTCCCTTTGGAGGGATTAGTAGAAATCAGAATTCAAGCAACACTACTTCATGAAAAATGCGATATCTCACAAACCGCACGCCGGAATTGCATGAAATTTGGGAAGCAAGTAGCTAACATCATAGGACACCCCTCATAAGGATCGCTCCCATTTGGACACACTAATATGGATCGGTATCGATCCCTATTTGCCCTGATGGGCTTGGAAATTTTTAGGTGGCCTCGTCTTGGTCTCTCGAACCTTCTGCCGAAATTTCAGTCTGATCCTTGCACGTCTTCCCTACAAAAATACAGCAGGCATGGCGTTAGAAAAGGGATTCTTCTTTCTACTGAAAAGGCTCTTCTCTTTTATT
This sequence comes from Allium fistulosum, assembly GCA_030737815.1. Classification (NCBI taxonomy): domain Eukaryota; kingdom Viridiplantae; phylum Streptophyta; class Magnoliopsida; order Asparagales; family Amaryllidaceae; genus Allium; species Allium fistulosum. The sequence goes on from CM060902.1 coordinate 305,708,294, forward strand.
CTTCATTCTTGTACTAATGGTCCTAGTTGATCCAAACATTCTTGTAATCGTAATCAAGTGCAAGATCAATAAAAATATGAAGTGGATGTAGGCCAAGATTGCCGAACCATTGTAAAATTCTATGTGTTCATTTATGATATTTGCTCTGTTTTAATTTCATTCTTCATTTAATCTCTACTAGATTCTATTGGGTGTTGATGCCCATTTTTGGCGTCAACATTTTGGTGCTTTCACTGAGAACGAATTCTCAACTTGATTAGATCTCATCATCTACTTGTGGATTCCCATATTCGTGAGATGGATCTAGCATTCTACCGGTAAACTTCCTATTCTAATCAGATTTGAAGGAAATCTAAAGGAAATTGATAGCCATGGTTAGAAGAACTAAATCAACTTTTCGCGTTGATAAAAGAAATGATGATGCTAGTATTCTTGCTTGGAGTTGTTCATGTGTTCATGTCCATTACGAAGGGATCGAATTCACTCATGTATGCAAGTTCTTGGGATCGGATGCTGAAGTTTACACTCAAGTTAGCTAATGGACGATCTCTCTCTCAAGGCCAAAATGGCCGATCCTTCTCTCAAGGCTAGAATGGCCGATCCACCCATCAACGCCATCATGACTGATCCCTCCTTCTTGGGGTCTAGCACCGGTCCCTTTATAACCGACCCCTTAATACATACACATGCTCAATACTGATCCCTCCAAAGAAATCAATACCAATCCCTCTGAAACAGCTATACTGATCCCTTCAACATATATGTATACCGATCCCTCAAGTATATATACCGATCCTCTGCAATGTGTATATACCAATCCCTCTACAAGATGTATATACTGATCCCTCTGCAAGGTATATATACCGATCCCTCTGCAAGGTCTATATACCGATACCTATACCATCGATCCCTCCTTAGCACTGCAACTGATCGCATTCCAACAACCGTCTTCATGGCTGACCTCTTCCGCAGATCGCTTACAGCCGATCCCTACATTCACTGCCGATCCCTTCATACTCTTTATGACCGATCGCACTCATAAAACATTCAATACCAATCCATATGCAGTGTTCATCCAGAACCAAACCCTTGTTTAATCAATCCCTGCACCACACTCAACTACAATCGATCCTTTTTGCATTCAAAAAAGGCATGTAACCGAACCTGTGCCGCAACGTAGTGCCCCCGCATTCTGGATTCGGAACTCAACTTAAAGATAGTACATTCTATCCACTTCCCTTACATCCTGTGACTGACCAGGACATAGGGGATCAAGTGGCAGCTACTGAATTGCAGCCAAGAAATGGACAAGGAACTGCTACTCAGGCGGTACACCGAAAGGCTGGAGAATCAAGATGATATGACACAAACTAATATCGGTTACTGGATCAGGCTTCTAGGGTAGATTATGATTTCTCTCAACTAACCAGCTTCCAAATGCCTGACTTGCCAGCTATGATATGATGGCTTGTGTGACGACCGCCCTATGCCGCTTATTATGCCATCTCAAAGTATAGCTATCCATCATCAAAGTCGAACCTGAAGTAGTCACCCATTCGACTTGAAGCAAACCTAGGAAGTTCTGGCCCAAGGTCAAACTCGGGTAAAACCAAGATCTTTTTCAAGCAAACACCAGTATAACTCCAAGCACCATTCGTCACCAATCCAGCACTTCAAATTCAGCGACTCCAAGTGAACCAGGGGCTAACTCCAAGAAATAGCAAATTTTCTCGGGTTGGACTCCAAGTAAATTATCACTAATCCGTCACACATTGGACAATCATGCATATAACATTCACAAGCATTACAAATAGCCGTAACTTGAAAATGAATCGGACTAACGACGACTGGAGCATTTCCCCCAGTCGAAGCCATTCAATATGCAAAATATCCCAAGAGATTTAATATGCCAACTATGCCGATGTATTTTGGAAACACAGACCCACAAGAGCATCTCATGAAATATGAAGGGCGCATGAATTTTACCAGAGTGAAAAACGCAATTAAATGCTGATTCTTTCCCATATTCCTCGGGGGAGTAGCGATCGATCATGTGATTTACGCGATCGCCGCCCAGGTCCATCTCCTAGTTTGATCAATTGGCTAAGGAGTTCATCGAGCAATTCAGAATGCATGCGACTTGCCCTAAGGATGCGGTGTTGTTATCCCCAACTTATCCCAAGCGTCAGGCGAGCCGCTCAAAGATTTTCGGCAAAAATTTAACACCGATGTCACTAAAGTGAGCAATCCCATCAAAAATATCATACCGATGGCATTGATATAGGGAATCGACCCCGAGGCACACTTTGGTGATTGGTTACCTAGAAAGCTTCATATGACCTTGAATCATTTATGTTACAAAGTGAACCAGAACCTAAGCAAGGAGGAGGGAGCAGACTAGGAGAAAGAATGATGCATGCCCGTTGGCTGAAGGAAGTCAAAGCGAGAGCAGCATTGAGGCCTTAGATGAGGACGCAAATTCTAGGAGACGACCCATAATCCTAAAATCCGACTCATATACTCCTTTGAATGATTCAATCAAAAACATCTACTTGGAGACCCACGACTCGAAGCAGTACTGGGAACCAACCTCGAGAGAGTCCACCGAAACCCAGAAGAAATCTGGGAAATGTTGTATATTTCAAGATACACACGGTCATAACACCAATGATTACAGACACCTCCAAGATGTAATCGGAAAGCAGATCCGGAAGGGAAAGCTTCAACAATATGTGCAAGCCCCATAGAATGGCGGGCATGGAACATATCCGACCTTTACCAATAATGACCTTTGATTATCAATTGGACCACCTACGGTCGACTTCCAGTTGAGGAGGGCTGGGGCAAAGTGGAATAACGAGCATTCGACTCTGCTTCACTTATCAATAAAATTTATTTCATTTTCAATTATATTGCAAACTATGACCAACTCTAACTAAACTACTTCCAAACGATGCAGGTGACCAAGTAATTAGATTTGGGTGCCAACGAACCTCCACGGACCATAATCAGACCTTTGGAGGATCGTCAAGATGAGCATGATTCAACCGCTCATCAGCTACCATATGCCCCTGACTTGAAGGCAAGAAGTCAAAATGGAAAGTGGGTGAGACTCGACCATCCACTTCACACTCCTTGCTTCAATTCTAACGGAACATCTATGCCTTACTCAAAGCCCGACAAGGTCAAATCTAATGCAAAGTGGACACGACTAACTGTCCACTCATCAACCTCCACACTTGACTTGAAGACCAGAGATACACTTGGAGTGGATGCAACCTAACCATCCACTCGCAGCTCATACATGAAGATCGCCAACATACTTATGCCTCTCCCAAAGCTCAGCACGACGAGGTCCAACTAAAGTGGTTGCGATTTGACCGTCCATACATTAACTCTTACCCTGGAAACAGGAAACAGTCTTGAAGCGCAACTTAAAGTAGGCGTGATTGACTACCTACTCATCAACCACCGCCCTCAATATATGGACACAACTACAGCTAGAGATGGATGTCACTTGATCGTCCACCCAAAAACTCTCTCCCTTGACTTGCTGGGAGGAGTACTAAGCAAATTGGACAAGACCCAGCCATCCAACACAGGCATGGATGTGATCTAGCCATCCATCACTTACTTCCTTCGTCGACTTGATTGGAGGAGCTACAATCACCAAGTGGATGTGAATCGACTGTCCATTTATCAAGTTTTGCCCTTGATACTGGGGGTAGAACTCCATTCCATGGATGAACGTGGTTCGACCGTTCATTCGACAAATTTTACCTTGACTTGACAACTGGAGTATAAATCAAAAATGGGTGTGACTGAACACCCATTGACTAACTCTAGTCCCTAAAGTGTGGATTGGTGGAGTATAAACACCAAAAAAATAGGATGCGGTACGACCGTCCATCGACCAACTCTGGTCCCTAGAGCGCGGACCAGAGTATAAACACCAAATGAGTGTGACTAACCACCCATCGACTAACTCTTGTTCTCAGAGCGCAGACTGGAGTATAAACATCAAGTGGGTGTGACAGACCACCCATTATAAAACTCTGGTCCTCGGAGCGTGGACCGGAGTATAAACACAAGAAAATGGATGCAATTCGACCGTCTATTAATCAACTCTGGTCCCTTAGCGCGATTTAGAGTATGAATACCATAAAATGTGAACGTGGTTCGACCATCCGCTCCTCAACTCTTGCCCTTGACTTGGGGGAAAACACACGACTCAAAATGGATGCGATCTGACCATCTCCTTCCCTGCTCGAGCTCGAAGTTCTTCAAAACACTCATCTTGCTCCCAAGGTTCGGTAGAAACAGGATCAAAATGAAAGTGGAGGTGGTACGACCGTCCAAGCATTAACTCCTTCCCTAGATGCAGGGGGGTAGTTTGAGAGCCCAAGCCTAAATTGGACGTGGTTCGATCGTACAATCCAAAGAGGATGTAATACGTCCATCCAAGACCATGTTTGCGCCTGAGGTACGACGAACTATCCACTACTTGCCCTGGACATCGGCAAGCCCAAAATCCAAATCAAGACATGGACACGGTTTGACCGTCCAACAAATAAATCTCGTCCCCCTATGCGGATTGGAGTATAAACACAAATTGGGTGTGGTTCGATCACTCGCCAACAAACTCTTATCCCCATAGTGCGGATATGAGTATAAATAAATAGATGAGTGCGGTTCGACCACTCAATATTCCATAAACTTCGACCTAAACTCGATAGGAGGAGTATAAACTCACTACGGATGGAATTCGACTATCCACGAACTGATTCTACTAACCCAAGAATGGGAACGAGAGTACAAACTACTACAAGTCGAGTACAACATCAAACTACAGCTTCGGTTGGATGATCTTTACAGCTTAAGGGAACGACTGCAAGGAGGCCTCAATACAAAACCAATCGGAACGACATCTGAAGTTACGGGTGACCGACTATATCGTACCATCAGATCGAGGGTCAATATCGATCCGCACCAACTACAAGTGGGTGTGAACTGAACGTCCATCGAATAACTCTAGTCACCAGAGCATGGATAGGAGAATAACAACGAATGAATGCGACTTAATCATTTATTCTCTAGCACCCTCTTTCGATTCATCAAGAGTAGTATGAAACCGGATGAGCATGACCCGACTGCACCTAAGCCAACTCTATCCCTAGATCCGGTGGGAGAATATGAATCAAAATGGACCTGCCTGACCATCCAGCTCCAAATAAATGCAACGCGACCGTTCATTCGTTGACTCTTAATATGATCCAACTAGAAGAGCAATACAAAAGGAACGTGGCTCATCCGTCCGCACACTAATCCTTGCCCTTGGTCTGGCAGGGAGAGCATCAACCACTGATTGGACATGACTTGCCTTCCTACTTATCGACGTATGCCTTAGACTTGGGGCACAAGCGAGAAACAAGATGAATGTGAACCGACCATTCATCGATCACCTCTAAGTCTTTGAAGCTTAGGTGGGAGTATAAAATCAATAATGACGAGACTCGACCGTCCATGCAGTACATTTATCAACTTGAGATCGAGGGTGGAAGTGTGATTATCCAAAGACTAACTGTGATATCTCAATACTGTGATTCATACCTAGTGTTTACAATGACGAGGCTACGACTGAAAGGATACCTAGAGCTAGAATCATCGAATCAATGCCCAAGCTCATGGTCAACTGATCATCACTCCAACCCGAACGACGAGTAATGGATCATGAGTACATTGAATGGAAAGCATGTTACTTGAATATATAAGCAGATTCAAACTCAAAGCAAGAGCCAGCTATGCAGTTGCGCAGAACACGAGGCTAAACCCTACTCGACATTTGATTCCACGTGCTTCTAATCCTGATCTTCGGCCATTTGCAGATAATCACTCAAAGCATTTATAGACCTTCACTATCAGACTCAATCACTCATGACAAGACTCTAAGATTCGACTAGAGTAACCGTCATCATTGACCATCCTAACCAGATTTCACGTTGATTGTTACACGAAATAGTTATGTTTGAACTCAAGGAATCCAAGGCTACACCCACTGAGCTGATAGTCGACATTACAGTCAGCCACGGTGACCCATTACGGGTACTGAAGATTGGATCACAGCTCAGTGCAACGATTATGAAGGAATTAGCTGGATTTCTCCGAATGAATCTTGATGTGTTCGCTTGGACCCATTCTAACTTGCGTGTGATCTCACCGACTATCACGAGCATGCATTGAATATCGACCTGAGGCATGTCCCGGTGAAACCGAAGCAACGCGGCATGGATCCAGAGGGATTTGCTGCACTTAAAAAGGAGGTGGATAAACTAAAAAACAATAGGTTAACCTATGACGCCCTCTACCCAAAATGGATATCCAATCCAGTTCTTGTGAGAAAACCTAATGGAAAGTAGTGGTCATGCGTCAACTACTCAGACCTAAATAAGGCATGCCCAAAAGACAGCTTTCCACTTCTAAATAATGACCAGCTGGTAGACTCAACCGTTGGATATGAACTGCATTCATTTATGTATGTGTACCCTAGATATAACCAGATCTGATGCACGTCCCCGACCAGAAGCATGCCAGCTTCATTACCGATCTAGGGCTATACTGTTATGTTGTGAAGCTGTTTGAACTAAATAATGCAAAAGTTACTTACCAAAGACTAGTCAATAGGATGTTCAAAGACCAGATCGGGCGATTGACGGAAGTGTATATGGATGATATGCTCATGAAGTCACGATGATCAAACAACCACATCGATGACTTAGTAGAGATGTTTTTTGTTCTATGAAAATATAAAATGAAACTAAATCCTTTAAAATGCTCTTTCGACGCTGTGTCAGGAAAATTTTGGTGTTTCAGCGTCTACTCTCGTGGAATCGAAGCTGATCCCGAGAAGATTCAAGCAATTTGAAACATCCAAGTGCCGAAGACGATTAAGTAGGTATAGAGCTTAAATGAGAAGGTTGTCGCCCTAAGCCGCTTCATCTCCAGGGTCACCGATAAGTGTATTCCTTTCTTCAACTTGATCAGAAGAGGGAAGAGGAACTTTGGATGGATGTAGGATTGCATAGATGCATTTCAAGTTCTGATAGATCACTTAGAGAGACCTCCCATCCTATCCAAGCCACTGGATTGTAAAGACTTATACATTTATTTAGCAGTGTCGGTACACGCCATAAATGCCACATTGTTACGTGAAGAGAATCAGATCTAGAGGCCTATATATTATGTTAACAAGCGATTAACAGGTGCTGACAGAAACTACCCAAAGCTAGAAAAGCTTGCGTACTGCCTGTTGATTGCATCACGAAAGCTTCGCCATTACTTCCAGGCTCACCCCATCAACATCTACATCGACCAGCCGTTACAACATGTCCTACATCAACCTTAGACGTTTGGAAGATTGCTCAAATTGAATATCGAACTAAGCTAATTTGATATCACTTATCTCCCTCGGAGAACTATCTAGGGACAAACATTAGCAGACTTCATATCTAAATTCACTACATCAGACGATTATCCGAAGAGCAGTGGAGAACCGACTAACCGATGGAAAATGTACATGGATGGAGCTTCCAATGATCGATTTTCTGGCGTTGGAATTGTGTTATTGACTCCCGAGGAACGATCGATCTGTTATGCCTTGAAACTCGACTTGCCTGGAACAAATAACGAAGCTAAGTATGAATCCTTGATCACCAGGCTCAAACTTGCTAGAGAACTGGGAGTGGAAACTTTACATATCTTTTGTGATTTCGGGTTAGTAGTTATGCCAAGTTACGGAAGACTATCTTGCTATGGGGTAGCGTCTTGCTTCTTATCTCAGCCGGGTCCAAGAGCTACTAGCTAACTTCGAGTATTACACCATTACACACATCCTCAGAGAACAAAACGAAAAAGTCGAGTCGCTCGCCATGCTGGCCAGTTCTGGGGATGCGCAACAAATAGACTTTGTCCCAGTTGAAGTACTTCTCCAAGCATTGACAAATGGAAATCAACTAGATCTTGGAGGCAAAGCCAGGAAAGGAGTCATGGATGACTCCTATCAAAGACCATCTACAATGGAGGATCCTTTCTAGATGGAGGAATGAAAAACGACATATCCTTCCCAAAGCTTCATGCTGCATCATCCAAGAAGGAGTCATGTATAGAAAGTGTTTCTTCGTTCCCCTACTTCGGTGTATCGCCCATGATGAAATCAAACGAGTCTCGAGAGAAGTCCTTGAAGAAGATTGTGGCAATTACACTAGGGGGCAAACCTTGACAAAGAAAATACTCTGCTATGGGTATTATTGGCCAACTGTCAATCGAGATGTAGCTGATCATGCTAGACAATGCGACGAGTGCTAGATGTTTGCAAAAATTCTGAGAGCCCCGTCGATGGAAATTACTCAAATGGCCAGTCCATAGCCATTTTCAACTTGGGGTGTTGACATCATTAGCTTCTTGCCGATTCTAAAGGTGGCGTGAAATACGCCATCGTAGCAGTTGATTACTTCACCAAATGGGCTGAAGCAGAACTTTTAACCATGATCACGACGAAGAAAATAATCAATTTCATTATCCAGAACATCATCTGTCATTTTGGCCTTCCATGAACCATATAACTGATAATGGAACCCAATTTAATAGTGCAAAATTTAAAAACTTCTACCGTCGGCATCATATTGAAAAGAGATTTGTGGCAGTTGCTCACCCTCAATCAAATGGACAGGTTGAAGCTATGAACAAGAACATAAAGTCCATTCTAAAGAAATGTTTGGAAAAGGCTAGAGACAAGTAGGTGGATAAAATCCCAACAGCATTATGGGCTTACAGAACCACCCACAAGTCCACGACTGGACATACTACATTCACCCTTGCTTACGGCTCTGAGGTCGTCATCCCTGTAGAACTTGAAGTCCTCTCTCATCGAATGACTTATTACAACCCCTATTTCATTATAAATAATATATAAACATGGAATTGCAATCCAATTACAATTAAACTAGAAAGAATTGGTGATGATTCGTGAGCACACAAACGCATCTGGGAGCTAATGACAAGAACGTGTACCTAATCGTCCACGTGTATATTCAAAAAATTCGATTTCTTGAAGTTGAATTTTCACCTAGAGTTGTTACAGAAAAGACTGGATCAGATAGCCAAAGCTTACTAGCACTGTAAAATCGAACACAGATAGAAACTAATGGAATACAATCATGAATTTATACTATTGGAAATCGACCAGCTGTCATGACGATCAAAGAGGGATACAACACTTTGGGAAGATAATTCAACAGAAGGATAACGACTATTCAGGAAACTAGATGGATTTCTTTCCGGCAACTCTAAATTGCTTCAATTCAAAGCACGTCATATATGCAACAAGATGTACTTTGGGGGGCAAATGTTATCCAACATTTTGACCCGGCTACATCCGAACTAACTGGACAAGCTAGAGTCGACTGTCATCAAGGTTAGTAGCCCAGAGTGATGATTGTGGGGTCCAAAAATCAAGCGTAGATGATAATATGAAGCGGAAGCATGAAAGCTCACTACTTGTAACGACCCGGAATTTTGAACAAATTAAATTGAGAATATTTAATTAATTTTAAATATTTGAACGATGATTTAATTTGAATCCCCGATTTTAATTTGAAATTGACGATTAAATTATAAAATTTAATCTATTGAATCTGGATGAGAATTTAAATCTGCAATTTAAAGTTGAAGAAAAATATTTCGAAAAGCTTTTAAAATTCGTATTTATAATACTGAAAATAATGGAAGCTTCAGAATCGAGTTTGAAAATGTTTTGTTCAGTTTGAAAATTAAATCGTTCGAATCGATATTTAAAAATAGCCGTCCGAGGCGCAGTCTCGGAATTGGACGAAACCAGTTCCATTGGGTCCGGAATATTGAATTATTGCCGGGTTTTAAATTTCGTATCGTTCGGAGTTGTTGGGTGAGAATACGACACATAAACGCGTTAAAAATTGTACCGAAACAAATTGAATTTAAATTTAAATTTTAAAAATTTAAACAAGGAACAACATCCCTTATCTTACGCCTAGAATCACGATACAAGGACGTGCTTGCACGACTCTTCTCTCTGATAAAGTACGTTCCCTCCTCAGTTCTAAATCAAAATCTCGTTCAAAGAAAAATATATACAAAAATGGCCGAGGAAAATAACGGGACGAAGTCGTTCCCTTCAAAATCAAAATGGCATTCGATCCCCTTTCGTCTCAACACATTACGTTCTTCCTCTTCTTCCTCTGACTTATGGCGGTCGAGTCTCCTCCTATAACCCAAAACAAAATCGATTTGAACAATCTTAAAGCAGATCCATCGTTATAATACAAGCCTAGGTCGATCGAAAACTTCAAACTTTCTCCTCTACCCATTTTGCTAATCGCGTTCAGAGAAAGGGGAGGACGAATTGGGAATCGCGGCCGAGTTCGTTCGTGGCGTCGCTCGAGATAGAGGGTGAATGTGGGGTTGCTGCGCGACGTGGGCCAATGCCGTGGGCTGTTTAGGTCTGGTGGGCGGGAGAAGGCTTCGAATTTTGGATCGGTGCTCGAGCTACCGAGGCGATGGTGAGTCGCGACAAGGACTGCAGATCGCAAGGGAGACCGGGGCATGCAGTGAGGGTTGCTCGCGATGTCGATTCGAGGCTGCTTGAATTGGGTGCGGCGATTGTAGCTTGGTCGTTCGTTCTCGATCACTGTTCTGTGTCAGTAAGGTATAGATTCCAATTTATTTATAGTTTAAGGAAAAAAGGATGTTTTAAAACAGTTGAAAATTTAAAGTAAAATTTATTTCTGTTTTATAATAAATACTATTATGAATTTAACAGTGAGATTTTAACAAAGAAATTTGTTTTAATTTATATATGTATGTATTTGGATATGCTTACAGTAAACAAAAAGTAATTTCTTTATTTATTTTTACTGAAAAATATATATAAGGTTAAAACATGAATTTTAAAACGTTTTGATTTAAATAGTTTATATTAAAATTGGACCTTTGATTTATACAGGTTATTCTATAAATATAACACATGTAGATTAGAATATAAATAGAAAAAAAAGAGATATTCCTGTTTCAGTTTAAAGATGTACAAATATATAGATAAATATAAATATATTCTCATTTAAAAAGGGTATTGATGATAAACAGTTTGAAGATATAAAAATAAAGCAATATCTTTGTTTAGTAACTTATTTAAAATTTATTTTTTTTATTTAGTAAAGGATTATTCAAAAGGAAGTTAGTTTGAAATTAAATTTTCCGTAAGATTTAATTCATCAGTTAGATTAAAGAAAAAAAAAATTTAGTTTTAAAATCTATTTATTAAAGGAGAAATTGATTAAGTAAATAAATAGAACAATAATTTAAGTGTTCGATTTAATTCGAATATTGATATATTGTGTAAATTGTTATACAAGGTTAAACCGTGAAGAAATAATCAAAAATGGAAAAATGGGATGGCAAATTTATAAAGCTAAGGTGAGATCTTCTCACTCAGATTTAAAAATTGATTGCAGTTATTGATTTGATTGCTATGTTGGATGTGATATTAGATATAGTATGATATATCTATATATATAGCAATATATACATATTGGCATATGTATATATTGGATTGATGATTTCCCGCCTCGTATAGCGGATGAGACCCTATTGCGCCGTTAGTAAGCGGATTTTTATAAAACCTATATACCGCGATATTCCACCTCGAAGTGGAATTGGTATTGTGCTAACGTTTTTGGATGCAGGGAAACAGGTTGGAGGGATCCAACTGGACCCCTCACATTGATTGAATTTATTTCTACTGTGATGTGATAATCTGTGAATGATTATATTGATGTTATTAATCATATTGATATCTGGAAATTGTTTGAAGCTAAAAATTTAGCTGAATGGATGTTTGATATCATTGGATTCCAAAAATAAATGAAATTGAATTTTTGAAATCAAAATAGAAATTTTTAAGTAAATAAATTTTTTGAAGTTGAATAAATTCGAAGAAAAGAATTTAAAAGTATAAAAGCTGATTTTTAAAAATCTTATTGAATAAATTCCAGAATAAAGTGAAAATGCTAAATAAATGGATTTCATAAAACAGTGATTTTAAATTGAAGAATTTAATTTAAATTATTTAAAAAGAAATAAGTGGGAAGTCCAATTAGAAATTTAATTGGCAAATTGAAACGAATTTGGAAAATTGATATGAAATTTATAGATGTATAAATTGTGAAGTTACAAAATAAATAGATTTTGTAGAATAAAAGATTTATAAGAAATTTACTTATAAATCAGATTTCGGCAGTTAAATTGAGATTTGTGAATAAGTATGAATGGTTTGTAAATGAGATTTATAAAATGTGCATTATATAAATCAAAACAATGGAATTTTAAAAGTAGTTCGGTTATTGTGAAGATAAGGTTTTAAATGAAATTTTATAAGCAATAAGATTTAAAATCTGTAAAATTTAAAAGAACGATTTTTTTTAAAATAAATGAACAATAAGTTATTAACTTAAAATATGGACTTGTGATATTTATATCGAGTTATAAATTAAATTTGTGAATAAAAGGAATTTATAAATCGAAGTTGTTAGAAAAATAGAATTGGGATTTATAAAAGTTGTTTATAAATCCGAAATCACTTATTTTGATAAGTTAAATATAGAAGTTGATAAAAGAAGGTTTATAAGTCGAAGTTGTTATTAAAAAGAGAAATAGAATTTATAAACGTGCTTATAAATTCGAAATAGATTGAATGTGATAAATTTAATATAGAAAATTATTTAAGAAGATATATTCACGATTTTGAATAGCGAATTTTTATTGAAATAAAAATGTGTAGAAATGATTGAAATGGGGTTAAGTAAATTTTATTCACGATTTTGGACAGTGAATATATTGTTAAGTAAAATGGATTCATTTTTGAAGAAGTAATATTTTAAAAATGAAGTTAAACATTTTAAAGGTGTTTTAAAATGTGTTATGAATCGAAAGCATAGATTTCAACATTTATTGTTGAAATAGACGTTTTCGAGAAATTTAAGGAAATGGTGGACTATAACACTGTTGTTATAGTAAATGATTTCCGAAAGGAAATGTTTTATATAGTGTTGGGATTTATATATCTATCTAAATCCGAATCCCTATACTAGTGTTTTTGAGTCGTCGTAACGATGTTTTACGTAACATTCGTTTTGACTCAGATGAATGTGTTATAGAAATAGATTTCCTTAAAAGAATGAAATATATACTTAATTTGATTTAAGTATATCGAATATTTTCAAGTGTTGAAAATGAATAGATTTGTGAAACACTTATTTTTAAATAAGTATGGAATTGCTTTTCCAATATGAAATGAACGTTTTGAGAATTTATCCTTGTAAAGATAAATTGAAATTGAAATTGAAAATTTAAAACGATTTGAAAATCGAATATCAGTAGATATTCGAAAGTATAAATTCAATACGGAATTTATAAAAGAAAGTGAAGTTGTTTAAAAATAAATATGGATTTATTTTTGAAGTGTGGAAATTGATTTGAAATTGTTTCAAATGATTAAGTGTGGAAATTTTATATCTAGTAAAGATATTTTTGAAGATGAAATAATGTGGAAAATTATTTGGAATCTGATGATGTTGCGCATCTTTATTGATAGTTAAATAACCGACTATCAATAATTACCTTGAGTAGGTATTTGTTGTGAATTGGATGAATTTAAATGCCACACTTATTTTTAAATAAGCGCTCACTATTCGGGTTAACCGTGAAAGGACCATGGGGTCGTATAACCCATTCCGAATATGTGATACGTCGTTATGAATCGCATTTGAAGACCGGTGTTGAAGACCGGATATTTTTGAAAACGGAAGGATTACCGTCGAGTTACTCTACATCGGCTGATCTCCAGTTTAGAGGTTTTTATCACCCTTAGTGACGGGAAGTCCTGACGTGATTGAAATTTATCCGGAAATGCAAGGGCTTCGTGAGAAGTGCCTTCGGTTCTGTTCGATCCCGGAACAGACTTGTATGGATTGTGTGTCTGACGTTACAATTTGAGATATAAAGCTGATTTCTTTCAAATACATATCTATTGGTGGCGGAGAATTTATTCTCTTAGCTTAACACCCTTCTCTGAGACGTACGAGCTCAGAGGTTATGTAGTTGAAATTTATCAGCGATATATCCCAATTTGGTAACGTGGCATACTGAGTGTTGCTGTGAAATGATCAGTGTTTGATCATTTGCGATATGATCATTTGTTTGATCTTATATCTTTGTGATCATAGGTTGATCATTTTGTTTGACCCGAAGCAGGGCTTTTTGAGAAAGCGTAGCTTTGTGGACGAGACTTCATCGAGCCTCACACCCCGGAAATGGTCGAAACAGGAAGGATGCGGCAAGGTTCTAGGGAGTAGCGCCCCTTAGTGTATGTCATTCCTTCTGGATAAAGGTGGTATCATGGTATGGAGCCCAGATACTTAACCTCTGTGGTTGCTGCAAAAATTTATTTCTTTGTGGTTGTTGCGAATCGGGGATCCTCGGGAAGATCGGTGACGATCGGGGGATGGCATACGCGTGTCAGTAGTTACCTATTTTTGCAGAGGTAACCCGGCCTTGTGTTGGCAGAGATCCGGTTAGGTTCTCGGGTCGTCTATTCCAGGGACGTACCCATCGTGGAAAAGGAAGTTCCTTAGCCTGACCATTTGTTGGAAATCCAAAGAAACAATACGAGCCTTTACGATTTCAATTGTATAACCTGTCTCCTCAGGAGGCAGCTATAGCAGGCATAATATAATGGTACCTATGCTGGCTAAGATTTATATTCTACTTTCGAAATGTTTTCCACTATGCACTAATAATAATATCAAAAATGATTTGATTTTGCGTAGTAAGCATCTTTGACTAACATAAGAAGAAATCTCCTCCAAGTCTGCGTTTGCATTGTGTGTGTGGTGGGAGGTCTTATGGTAGTTTCATTTTCCAAAAGCATTGCGAATTTACTTTAAAAATTTTCTGTTGTTTATTTTAAAGATAAAATAACTGTTTTACGATCTCACACCAGTCACCATGACTGACTCGGAGTTTATTGTTTCCCTTCTAAACTCTGGGTGCCCACCAATTTCCACACGGGCAGCCTAGAGTTATGTTATCAGGATATTCTGGATATTCTGGAGCTTTGGAAGCAAGCTGGATGGCGAGACGTAGTATTTGTATCTGATATATTTATTCCGCTGTGTATTCTGTATAAGGACAAGTTATATAACTGTCCATTGTTGTATATTGACTCTGATGATTGATGTATGTATAAAATGATATAGTCCTTTGTTTTAAAGATTATTCATTTATCTATTATATATATTGTTCCACTGCGATATGTGAGATTCTGATATTGTCTCTGTTCTGTGTTTCTATTGATGTCGTTTTGATGTTTTTCTGTTGTTCTTCTTCCTTCTCTTCTTCTTTTTCTTCTGCTTTCTTCTTCTTCTTACTTTTTCTTCTTTCTAAAACCCTCACTATTGGAGTTTCCGGCACTCGATTTCTCGGCAGTCGATAAAATGAGTATCGATGTCGAATTTTTGAAAGTCGGAAATTTCGGTATGTGACACTACTCCCCGAAGATGGATCGGGTACGATCCATATTCAACATAATGGATCGTATCATATCGATTCCATAACTCAATTTTGCAGCGATGATCGGTCATAATTCAAAATCTACACATGCTATCAACATCAAACATGGAGTGGAACACCTGCTAGGGATCTCATTCCAATTAGAGGAAGTTGGAGGGATCGGCATAAATCCCTTTGGAGGGATCGACAGAAATCAGAATTCAAGCAACACTACTTCACGAAAAATGCGATATCTCACAAAACGTACGTCGGAATTGCACGAAATTTAGGAAGCAAGTAAATAACATCATAGGACACCCCTTATAGGGATCGTAGCCCATTTGGACACACTAATTTGGATCGGTACCTATCCCTATTGTGGGCCCCGATGGGCCTGGAAATTTTTAGGTGGCCTCGTCTTAGTCTCCCGAATCTTCTACTGAAATTTCAATCCGGTCTTTGCACATCTTCCCCTATAAATAAAGTAGGCATGACGTCAGAAAAGGGATCCTTTTTTCTACTTAAAAGGCTCTTCCATTGTTTTCTTCATTCTTGTACTAATGGATCCTACCTGATCCAAACATTCTTGTAATCATAATCGAGTGCAATATCAATAAAAATATGAATTGATGTAGGCCAAGATTGCCGAACCACTATAAAAATCTATGTGTTCATTTATGATATTTGCTCTATTTTAATTTCATTCTTCATTTAATCTCTACTAGATTCTATTGGGTGTTGATGCCCATTTTTGGCATCAACAAGATACGACTGTGACAACCCGGAATTTTTGAGCAATATCAATTTAATAATCTGTATTAAATATTAAATTGATTTGATATATCTTTGTTAATAAGATTTGAATTAATACTTTTCTTTTAATAAATATCTAATTGGTGAATTTTATCTTTTAAAACTAATAAATTATTTTCTATTTATAATGAATATACATTTGTATATATTGCAGATACGAAAGCTTTGTTTTAAATTTAACTAATAAATTTATGTTTCAAATTCTAATATACATTTTAGTGATTTGGAAATTAGGATTTATTTAATATTTAACTTTTCAAAGATATTTAATAAACAACTATATGGGTTTAAATACTTAAGATAAGAGTTTAATAGTTTAAAAACTTATTCTAGCTTTAGTTTAGATTTAAATTTATTAACAAAAAGATTTGTTCTATTCTCTTTTTAAGTATAGCTTGGTAAAAATATGATTTAAAATATATTTTAGTTTTAATACAATTTTGTCAAATGATACTTTAGTATATAATATAAAATAAGTAGTTTATAGTAAAGAAGATAATTTCTTTTATAAATCAGTTCAAATTAATAAATGTGTTATTTTTAAAAATACTATTAATAAATAAAAATGTACATATAGGAATACAAGATTATAAGTAATAAGTTAGACATAGAAATAAAACAAATATACATAATATAAATTATATAGTTTTGTAAATTATAAAATAAATACACTAGAAATATTTAAACAACATGTTAACCATAGGATTCACCCAGATTTCAAAAGCAATAGGATAAATGCAAATAAAAGATAAGTATGATAATAATAAAATGTGTAACAAGGAAACAAAAAGGAATCTGCATAGGCAAGTGAACAAAAGAAATAACATTCATTTACATTTCAAAATATCAAACAAGATACAAAATATACTCAAGTATGAACATGACAACAATAATATTCAAGAGTAGGCTGGAAAAGAAAATAAATATAAAAAAAGGACATAGACATTAAATGCTAGCACAATATTTCTTATATCAGCCACCAAGCTAAGTGGAACATCAGCCTGATCAATTAAACAATGGGAAAAATTCTCTGTTTTGGTACAAAAATATACACTGTCTTGTATAAAATATTAGTCACCATGTACAGAGAAGAAAATAATATACCCTGTAAAACTTGTTTCTTATATATATACTTTATCTCTGTTTCGATCATCTAAAAACTGAGCAAACCTGAGATATATTATCTAAAACTTAAACAAAATTCAACTCAAAACAACATGCAACTCAGATCAAACCAGAGATTAAGAAGAAGGTTCCAGCTTGCATTTTTCTTAAGCCTGTTTCATAATGGAAGCTCTGTTCATTTCAAAATCTAAAGTGAGTAACATCACTCTAAAAACAATTTAAAAGTAAAATTTTGTTGCACTTGTGTATGTGGGTGAGTATGTTTAAAATTTATATATATAAATGCCTGTGAATATTGAAAAGCCTATGTGTACAGGCTGTTATTCCTCTATGTTCTCTGTTTGGAGTTTTCAACACAAAACTTTGATTTAAAAATCCATTTCCACATGATCTACTAAATGTTTGGACTCATGATCAAAACAAAAGATGTATGTTTGATCATGAACTAGTTTTTTTTTAATTATTTAAGTTAAACTACATTGGATTGTCTCTGGAAATCAAAGAACTGAGCAAGCTTTAATTTTGTCCAATTTCGAACGCGTTAAAACATGAATTCAGATATGCAGACTGAATTCTTACACTTAATCATAATTTTTAAAACAAAGATTAATATTTTAAGAATAAAGATTGGAGAGAAATTTGTGATTGTCTGAAATTATTTGTTTTGAGCGTTTCCGGTGATCTCGAGGTTAAGGGAGGTCGGAGCTCTTTGAGATGGTAGAGGGATGATCGGAGGTTGGAGGAAAAATAGCAGAGTGTCGATCAGAGGCTGGTGGTGGCGATGGAAGGTCGTTGATGTTTGTAAACCTAGTTTTGATGGGTTGGAAAATTTGATCGGTACGACCTTGGTTGGTGATCGAGTGACGTGGGGTTTTAGGAAGTGGAAGAGGGAGTGGCGACGAAGAGATGACCGGAGTTTCGTGATCTCCGATGGTCGAGGTGGCGAATGCGAGACGTTTTGCCAGGTTTGGTCGGAGTTGTCCATTTGTTCCAGGCTTCTCTTTCAACTCGATTTTCGATTTCGAGTTTACGACGGCGTTGAGAGGAGCGGGGATTGGTGAGCTGTTGATCGTCGACTTGCTCGATGAGGAGGAGTCGGCCGGAGTTGAGCATCGGCGACGTGCACGTGCACGAGCACCTGTGCCTGATGATCTGGAATTTAGTTGGTTTGAGCAGGAAGTTGTCTCGAGAAATTCTCGAGTCATTGAGTGTTTTACTCGAAGTAGTGGGGAGTTTGGCTCGAAGCTATTGAGGGATGTCTCGGGTATAATTGTTATGTTACAGGTTTTAAAACCTGTCTGGTTTTCAGATTTTAAAAATAATTTAAAATTTGAAAACAGGATTTTAAACAAAGTTTAAAGTCAAATTTTTAGATATGGATTCAAATCTAAATTTGAATCCAGTTTTGAAATAAATTAAGTTTTATAAAAACTCAAATATTTAAACAACTTTAAATGTTAAAGTATATTTTTAAATGATTTGAATTTTAAAATGAATTTGGTTTAAACTCTTATAAATTTCTTTTATAAGAAAAGTATTTCTTTAACATGTGATTTAAAAGGTTTTTAAATTATTTTAAAAACTTTGTTAAAGTTAAATTTGTATTCATTTTAAATCTTAAATTTAAGATGAAATTTGAAAGTAAATTTAAAAGTAAATTGTTTTTAATTGCTTTGTTAATGACAATTTAATCATTAACAAGAAATGTTTTTATTTTAAAGTTAATTAAGATTTAATGAATTGTGATTCATTAAATTATTTAGGTAATTAAAATGGATAAATTACTTTAATTGATTAATGATTAAAGATTAATTAATCAAGTAATTAAAGATTAATTAAGTTACAGTTAAAAATTAAATTAATTAAATAATTAGAGGTTAATTAATTGGTAATCAAGATTTATTAATTTGTAATTAATAATGATTCATGTAACTTTAATTTCTTAAGAAAAGTAATTAAAGAATTGTAAATAGTTAATGAAGGTCATTAACTTAAGATTAATTAAAGGATAATTAATCAAGGGATTAATTAAGATAATTAATTAAGGAGTAATTAATTTATTTAATGAAGTAATTAAGGGTAGTTAATTACTGAATGAGATTAATCAAGAGTGATTAATAATTATGGTTTGAGTAAAGATTAATTTCTTATTGTAATTAATTTAAATAGAATAATTAATTTAAATGTAATTAGGGATCATTAATTTATATAATTAATAATGTAATTAAGGGTTGATTAATTAAGACTAATAAATCAATAATAAGTGATTTTGAGTAATTAATTAATGTAATTAATTAAGGATTAATGTAATAAATTATAGTTAATTAATAAATGAAGTAATTAAAGATTAATTACTGTATTTGGTTAAGGATAATTAATTTGTGAAATTAATTAAAGGATAATTACTTGAATGTAAGTAAAGGATAAGTAAGCAAGGATGATTAATTAAGATGGAAATTAGAGAATGATTAATTAATTGATTTGCAATTAATTAATGGTTAAGTAAGCACGATTTATAGAATGAAGTAATTAATTTAATTTACTTTAAATTAATTAGAGATAGGGTAATTAATTTAATTCATTTTAAATTAATTATAAATGGTGTGATTATTAATCATTGCTTATGTATGATGGATGATATTGATTTCCTTGAATGATTTGAAATCTTAGATATGAGATAAGTAATGCTATGTGATATGGATGTTATGGTTGTAGTGTGATGATAATATGGATTATCTGTTGTGATGAAAATGTAGATTATCTATTGTGATATTGTGAATTATCTATCTGTGTGTATATGGATAATGAAATGAATTGTTTTAAACATTAAAACAACTTGGACCTAAAAGATGGCCTTTTGGATTTCGATGAGACCAGGATCAGATCTTTCCATATTTGGGGGTCCGAAAACCACATCGATCCAAATTAACGATAGGTCGTGAATCTCAAGTGAAGATGAAGATTCAGAGTGCAAGGGTTATTGTCGTTAACTCTGAGGATGATTCCAATATGAGTGTAACGAGATGATGCCTTCGGTTTCGTTCGAACCTGGAACGAACTTGTATGGATTGAATGCTTTCAGAACATCGTCAGGCGGACGATGAGCATTCTAAGAGATGCATTTCTAAAGGTAATCGTAGCCTCAAGCCTCATCAACCGGGAATGGCTAAAACAGGGGAGGTGCAGCAAGGCTTCGTGGGTCGCACCCACTGGAGAGTAAGATATACCCCTGTCTAGATGTCCCTTATTATTTCGGCTTAGTGTGCGGCTGGTCATGACAACCGTGGGGTGATCTTATTTGGGACTATTCAGTAAGGAATGGTTCCAACTTTGTGTTGCAGGGGAGCGGGCGTACTCCTCGGTATGCTGATCTAGGCCAGGTATTGTGACGGGCGGTACCCCAGTAGCCCTACCATTGTATGGAATCCAATCTCCAATAAGTGCCCTCGGATTTGATTGTATTACCCACTTGTTGGCTAGTATGCTGGAATTTAATCATGTAACAATTTCAGCTATTTCTTATTTACTTGAAAACCCTAGACCTATTATAATATCACTGAATTTCCTATCAAATGTTTGGTTAGCGTAAGGTAAAATCTTACCCATGTTTATGTGTGGGGAGTCTTACGTAATACCTTTTGTTTTCAAAGGCTTTACAAAGTTAAGCAACTTTAACCTGTTACTCACACCAGACCCATGTCTGACCCGGAGTTTATCTTCTGTTTTCTTAAACTCTTGGGTACTCAAATTTTTACAAGTAGCCAAGGGATTCAGGTAAGCTTTGACGAATTGTGGAGGAGCAATGGAGCAGGAGGCTTCAACGTTATAGATATATATTTTTCCACTGTGTTGGTATCTCTGTATTGTATTGAGTTGCATTAACTAGACAGGTGTTTATAACTATCTAGTATATGATGTATAATCTGTGTAACTCTGATTGGTGTTGTATATTATGTAATATTTATGTGATTAATATAATTTATTCGTTCCGCTGTTGAAATTCTGATGTTGTTTCTTCTTCTTCTCAGTCTTTTCTATTTTCTCACCCCTTTCTTTCTTAAAGATGATGCGACTTTCTGTTAATAGAAGGTTGGGTCGTTTCAACGACAATGTTTGCAGATCAAAACAAATCCAACAAAAAAATCAAACGACGTCATCTATGAGAATAGGCGCACAAGAAAAAGGATGGTACCATATCTAATAAGACTACATCGTAGTTCGTCTAATGCAGCCAATCAAAAATGTAAAAATTTAAACCATGACCTAAAGTGTAACGACCCAGAATTTTGGATATTTGAAATTGAAATATTTTATTTATTTTAAATATTTAAAAGTTAATTTTTAACTTGAATTTCAAATAAAATGGTTTATTGGATAATTTAGTTATTTAATTTAAAAACGTAATATTGGGTAAAATATTGAATCTGGAGTTTTAAGCTTGTTAAAAATAATTTAAAGGCTTATAGAATTTATATCAACAATACTAAAGATAATAAAACCTTTTAATTGAATTTAAAAGTGATTTGTTCAGTTTTAAAAATATAGCGTTTAAATTGACATTTAAAGATAGCCTTCCGGGGCACAATCTCGGATTTCGACAAAAACTAGTTCCATTGAATCCGTAATAGTGTATTATTATCGGATTTCAAATTTCATAGCATTTGGAGTTATCGTGTGGTCTTACGGTATATAAACGCGTTGAAATTTATATCGAAAATTCAATATAATAGCTGGGTCCAAAAAGCTATCTTCTCCATACGATCAAATTAGGACTCGAAACCTTTTCCACTTCGTTCAAAATAGGGGTATAACATTGCAGCATGCCTTGATAGGGGTTCGACATTTTGAGCTACGAAAATCGAGACGTTTGAGATTAATTAAAATATATTGACCGGTCAACCCCTCACATTAGCAGTTTTTCTTTCTTGTCAGTCAACCTATACTCTATCTTTTAAAAAAACGAAAAACAATTTGAACATGCAACATCTCCCTCCCTTCTCCTTATAAAACCGCACGCAAGCTTTAGAGAGAAAAAAAAGTTTGAAAATTGAAATCTTCAAATCTGCTAAACATAAATTCATAAAAGAAGGCCCAAGAATCTTATTTTTAAGTGGGCTTTGATTTCGTATAGGATCGGGAGTGTTCGATTGGGAATTTAGTGATCTCGACAGTAGGTGAACGACAGTTTCGAGCTAGGGTTAGGTTTTCAAGGAGTCGTGTTCATCGATTCATGGTTTTGATGGTGTTTTCGAGCTTGGGGGATCAAATAGCATGCTCGGCCAAAGTTTGAGGAGGATCGGTCGTCGATGGTGAGGTGCGATAGCCACCACTGTAGCACGAAAGAGCTTCAGGTCGCGTTCGAACTCGAGGAATCGAAGGATTAGGTGATGGTGTTGTGGGGTCGAGCTTGAAAATTGGTGCTCGCTGGCGGTCTCAAGGGCAGCGTTCATCGAGTGGGTAAGCGAGCGAGGTGCACGGTGTGCACGTTGAGGCTCAGGGCAAGAGGAATAGGAAACGGGGAAGAAGATGAGCAAATAGTTGGTCCGGGCTTTGTATTCTTGGGTATGAACGTAAGTTAAGTTGAAGTGTTTATTTACTTTTATAAAATAAAAGATATATATATATATATATATATCAATAACTTATAAAATATATAACTCATGCATACGAGGTCCGATTCGGACGATTCAAGATTTGTTGGGATCGTGATGTCGTCATCTATGCATAGGAAATGGTTTAGATGAATTTGGAGCTTCTGAGATTTTTAACTAAATTCGAACGCCGTTCGAATTTGGTCGGAAATCAGGAATGAAGGCGATAACTGGAATAAAGGTGAGTTAATCTCACTCAACTTTGGATTTACCGCAATTTATTTTAAATAGTTAAAATTAATTGGTTGATAGAATTGATAAATTATTATCTGTTGAATGTTATATTATATATAATAGTATATATATTGGAGTGATTGATATTCCCGTATATATATATATATATATATATAGCGGATGAGACCCTATACGCCCCACATAATAGCGGATGACCCTATATACCACGATATCCCCCTCGAAGTGGGATTGGTATTTTTATATTGTGCTAACATCTGTGGATGTAGGGAAAACGGGTTGGAGAGATCCAACTGGATTCCTCAAAAATGTTGATTTTAATTTTCGTATATAGTGATATATGATTTATTTGAATAATCTGTGATAGATTATAGTGGAATCTGAATTTGTTGGATGCTATGGAATTATTGGTTAGATTTTGGTATTTTAAATACCAATGATAAATGTTTTAATTTTTTTTAAAAGAAAATAAAGATGAAAATTGGAGGTAAAATAATTACAGTGAAAAAGAAATGAACTTTGGGTAAAATAAATAGTTTGATTTTAAAATTGTACTGGGTAATTTCTGAATATGGAAAGATAAAGATTTTGGAATATTTGAATAAAAATATTTAAAACAATAGAACTTAAGTGATTTTGTTTAAGTGTAAAAAGATTTTTAAAATCGAGATTTAAAATAGCTGGGAAAAATAAAAAGAAAAATTGAAAATAAAATATGAAATTGATGTTCCAGATTTAAATAAGATTTTAAATTATAAATGGAAGTGAAATCTGATTTTAGTTGGGTTTTGGAATATATTTGGGTTATTTAAGAAATTAATTTAAAAATGGAATTTAAATAGAAAATCGATTTAAAATCGATTAAGTGTTGTGAAACAGGGATAAACGGGAAATGAGACTATGGAAATTATAAACGAAGTTTATAATAAAGTGAAGTAATTATCAGTGGATAAATTGAAGTTATAAATTCACGGTGAGAATTTATAAGGAGATGGGTAAATAGTTTTAAAAATAAATGGTAGATTTATTTTTAGAAATGTGAAAAAGGGAATTCATGGAATTGGGATGTAAATCAAATTAGAAATAAATCGAAAGGCATTTATAAATGTTAGACTGGTTATATTGGCATTGGAAAATATATTTTTATCGAGAAACTAAGTTGTTTTAAAAAGGAGGGTTTTTGATTTGGTAATTTAAAAAGGAGTTTAAATTATATTTCAAAAAATTTATTATTTAGTTGTTTTAGAAATTATTTAAAAGTGTATTTAATCATAAATTAAGTAGTTTTAGAAATGGTTGATATTAAGTTAATTATTATTTAGAATTAATCAGTATTATTATTTTAAAAGGATAAATTTTTAAATATTAATATTTTATATAATAACTTTTATTTAAAAAGTAGTTTTGCCTAAAATTAGCTTGGAAGATTATTTTATAATTTCATAAGTATTATTTTGAAAAATTTTAAATAAAGTTTTCGGAAAGTAATGGTATACCCGCATGGCGAAATCGAAGGCAGTGGATGCCTACAGTTAAGTCTTGGATTTCTCTGGGATAGAGACGTAACCATTGAGCTGTGAATCCATGGTTTGATACCATAGTGGTACTTTCCAGATTATTTTAAAGGTTTCCAAATATCTTTGAAAAGAACAGTTTGTGAATATACTGAACTCGGTAAGGAAAGTATATATTTTGGATAAAGAGTTTTAATTTATTAAAAATAAATTAAAAGAGATCTTTTGTTTTCGGTGGAAAAGGAATTACTTGGTTGAATGATTGTTTATTTGATAGTTAAATAACCAACTATCAAATCTGGACCCAAATTATAACTTTGGGAATATCTAGGAGAAATACGGGATTTATATGGTACGGTTACCGTTCGAAGTGCTATACTATACCTATAAACTCGTTTTGTTCTTCTAGGACGTTGATAAGGAAATCCGTCCACTAACGGTTAGGAGGTGATCTTCGATCTTATTTTCGTCTGTTTATTTCCTAAAGAACCGGGGTTGAGTTTGCCGGAAATATCGAACGTTGTTTTTGAAGAGATTGGGATCGGATAAGTTATCCGAAAACCACTTCGATCCAACGAGTACGTTTTCAATTGGAAAACAAGAGCATGGAGTCGAAGATGGAGCAGTGAAGTGCAAGGGCTAATCGCTACTAATCCTGAGGATATTCCAAATGGATGTAGTAGGAATAGTGCCTTTGGTTCTGTTCAGATCCAAAACGGACTTGTATGGATGAATGCTATCAGAACATTGTCATTGGAGGACAATGAGCATTCTAAGTGAAAAATTCCTTTAAAAGGTAATCGTAGTCTCTAGCCTCATCAACCGGGAATGACTAAAAAGCAGGGGAGATGCAGCAAGGCTAAGCCGGTAGCACCTAATTAGGGTATGTTTATCACCCGTCTAGATTCAAAGTGACTGCTATGCTATAGGATTGAAATGGCCAACAGTTGTAAACAATGTAAATGTAGTGGCAATGCGATATAAACTAAGTTATCTACTGATGCAGAATATGAGTATAAAAATAACTAGTGCGGAAAATAATAACAGGAGTAAAGTAAAATGACACCAGGAATTTTTATACTGGTTCGGAGCTCCGTCCTACGTCCAGTCCCAGACTCCTTCTGGAATTTCACTAAAACAACAACCCTCACTTAACCCGGAGGAACAGTTTATACAACCCCTGAGCACCCAAACAGGGACATAAGCAGCGGAATAGGATTTCGCCTCAGCAGCCGAAGAGGACTTCATACGCCTGAGCAACAGAATAGGACTTTAACAAATACAAAAGATTGTTTTGACCTTGTGTGTTCTAATAACACGGATTTGTCACTTGTAGTACACCCTTCCTATAATCTTTTCCTCAAGTATGATGTGTGTAGTTGTGTGTATATAAAGATTAGGAAGTTTCAAATTGCTTGAAAAATATGGAAATGAATACGTAAGCAATGAATGTATGGATTCAAGAGAGTAGTTAATTCAGAGAATATGATTCAAGTATAAGCAAGTAAGTGAAGTAATTTGATCTTGAAATTCATGCATATATATAGTAGTTAAGGAGTTGCAACTGCTGGTGAAGAGTTCTCAATGAATAGCAATGGCTACAACTCTTCGCGAGTAAGAAGGCTATTCAAAATGGAAGTGTCTTTTCAAAAAATAGCATTTGGAACCAAGTCAGTCGATTGGTCTATGAACTTCAGTCGACTAAATTTGAAAATATAAACGTGTATACATATGTGCTGAAGTTCAATAGGTTGTTTATAGATATTCAGTCGACTGGTCGATCTTGTTCAGACGACTGAATTCTGTTGATAATCAAAAATCACCATAGCTCATTTGGTTAGAGAACTTTCCTTCTAAACTAGTGACCTGGGTTTGAGCCCCGCTCCATGCATTTTTTGAAAACTTGATTTTGATTAAAATATGCATGCAAGTTTATTTGAATGTGAATGATGATTCTTGAGGAAAGATTTCAACAAAGCACTAAACTAGACTCTATATACATATTTGATGACTCTTGTTAAAATATATAACTATATGAACCATACTTTGAGTCGTTGAGTCTGGATGTTGTCGTAGTCGTAGATTCGTGAATTGTTGTGTCTTGTCAGCAATCAAAACCTATGATCCAACATAGATACCCTCGGTTATTATTGCTATGATTCATGGAAGGAGCTCGGAAAAAGGGTGGGAACACCCGGGGTGATAACATATTCGGTCTATCCAGGTCAGGGATAGTCCGGTCTTGTGTGGCAGGGGATCCCGGCATGGTCCTCGGTATATTGTTTCTAGACATGTACTGTGACAGGTGATACCCTAGTGCCTATTCATTCATATGGAACCCATTCTCCAATACGTGCATTTACGGTTTTGATTGTGCCCAACTATGCTGAAACGTAAGATGCAAGCATTTCAGCTATTTGAATAAGTATTTGTACTTATACACTATTATAATATCAGATGATTTTGATATGAAATGTTTTGGTTATCGTAAGGTAAAAACCCGTTGTGTTTATGTATGGCATGGTCTTACGAGATACCTTTGACTTTCAAAGGATTTTGAAAACTTTACTAATTCAAATTGAGTGTGTTTTCTCACGCTGGTTTTCCAGACTGACTCGGAGGTTATTTTATTATAATGCTTGGGTCAGACCGAGTATTATAAATACAAGATAGGATGCTATGGAGCTCAAGAGGCGAGCTGGATGACAAAGACGTATTATACGTATTTGATTTACTCCGTTGTGTATTGTAAGCTGTATATTCAGCAATTGTGAGGACAAATTATTATAACTGTCCGGTGTTGTGTTATTGATTGTGTTGTACTCTGATGATATAATGTATAAATAACAATTATAGTTCTTTTTGTACAAAGACCAGTTGTTGTTTATTATATATTGTTCCGCTACGATTGTAAGATTCTATGTTGTTATTTCTATTTTCTTCTTCTACCTCTTTCTTCTTTTCCCTAACGATCTGGTATTTCCGGCACTCGATTGCTCGGCATGTAATACAGTGGACGTATTGATGTCGATTTTTGAAGGTCGAAAATTCCGGGCCGTGACATTAAGGTCATTACAATAGATTTGTATGCAGAGATTCGACAACATCCATTATGCATGGGAGAGCTATACCATCAACACATGGGAAGTTGGTGGTGGACACTATATTACTACCAAACAAGAAAACAACCAAATAATATAATCCTCTCGCAATGATCTTTGTTGAAGTTGGAATAGGTAGTTGTATATGCCATCTAAAGAATGCTACTCAATATCTTTAAGCTTAGGATATTTTTTTTATGTAGTCTTGTTGTACTTGTGATTGTTTGAAATTTTATTTAAGCATGTAGTATTGTTGTACTATTGGTTTGGTATTTCTATATGTAAGTCGTGAGTTTTTTTTTGTTCTTTTCTTCATCTACATTTTGAGAGCATGTTGATATATATGATAAGGCTTGGATGTTTCATCACATTTGCAGAGGTTTGCTTATATACATTGACTTGTTTTTATGACTATTTGTTTCATACTTGAACTTGTTTCCTTTATTTTTTCAGTGTAGCCAAAGATGCATCTTTTGACAATAAGTTAGAGTTCATTTGTGAGTGCGAAATGAATTAAAATTGGTGATTCTGTGCAAGTTAACTCAGTGTAAGATTCCTTTCCCTTGCTACTTTGTTGGAATTTCATCTTGTGTGCATGTATGTATATTTTATCTAATTCTTCTTGTTATACCGGTATTCCTAAATGACACGAAAGACCCTATGGTCATTGGCAGCAACATGGATGAGTCCATTGGTTTTAACAATCGACAAATTTGTGATGGTAACTATAATGTGATGAAAGAGTTTGCATTTTACCATGATTTTCTTTTTCATATTAACAGTCATTTGTGATTTTTAGTTCATTTTCATCGGTCGGAACTTGTGTTTTCTTAGAAAGCCAATTCTACCTCTTTCTTCAAATATTATTATACTGGATGCAACCAATACATAAAAGATACTGGATTCTTTGTTAGGGAACCTAGAGTAGATATTCTCAATGGAAAGCATTATTTTGTAATATAATTTCTGTTTCTTGATATATTTCTTAAAATTCATGTCAAAACACAAATCTCTACACCAGGAAATTCATGTCATCCTACATATTTTCTCCTCAATCAATTCATTAAGCAGAATCAAAATTAGAAAGGAATCGAAACTGAACAATTAATTTTCTTATGGAATTTGTTAAATATGTAGTTCCAATATATCAAATATGGCAAGCTAGGTAGGCACATTAGATTATATGCACATCGTTGTGACATTTGTTGAAGAGAAAATCAATAAACTGATAGATCGATATCTTAACCTTTTTATATAATTTAAACTAGATTCAAACATATTTTTAACTACTATCAATTGTATGACATTACAAACATATAATATACATGTTATATATTCTGTTAGTTTGATATGTCAGTGTATATATTATATAAGAGTGTTATAATAAGAAGTTTTAAGTTGTTTATATATATATATATATATATATCTGTGTGTGTGTGTGTATGTTTTTGGATTTTATTGTGTATCATTGTATATAAAAAAAATTTGTTTGTATATATATTTGTGAACAAGTTATATATAGGTTTGCTTATAATATACGTTCTGTCTGTTGTTTTATAAAGGAAGTTCGCATATATATTTCATTATAGGTTATATATATATATATAACTAGTTATATGAATGTAAAGGCATTCATATATATATTTTATCTATTGGTTGTTCATATTCTATAAGTTATAAACAGTTTATAAAAAAATTCTATGTTATAAACTATATTATCTACGGTGCTTTCAAATATATATGAAGTATGGGATATAAGGTACATATATAGTATGCTAGTATTATATATTATATTATAGAGTTGTTTATATATGTGTATTAGTTAATATACATAATATGTTAATTTATATATGGTGTAGTCATCATGCGTTAGTCTGCAAACTGTTAGTTTATATAAGTATATGATAGTTATATATTTGTTTTGTTGACTTATATTTATGTAACTACCCACTATTTTGGACCATTCAAATCGACAATAATCCACACATATCTGACTTTAATAATTCAAAATAACATATTGTAATAAAATTTAGAGCAAATAAAATCAAATACAGAACCACAGACACAGAATATCAGAATAACTCGCAGCGGAAATAAAATACCATAGTAGTTCATGAAGCTACTATATACAAACTCTCAAAACATATACAAAATCTCATAGTTAAAATAAATATAATAGAAGTCAGGATACATAAATCAATAATACCGAGACAATACTGAATAGGAAATAGCTGGAATAGAAGTCGATGAACCGACAGACCAATAAGCTCCAACAGATCTCTAGCTCCAGAAGGTGAATCCAAAGCTGTGATTCTCAAGCTGACCCGAGCGTAAAGTAAAACACAAAACACTCGAGTCGGGACATACATACTTATACAATGTAAACCAACTCAAGTGAACTGTAAAAGCAATGCACAATGACTCAAAGGATGCTTGGGATCACCCATCCTTTAAGGATCCGTTAAACAATTTAGCAGGAATAAACGCTATCAGAGAAATATCCATATTAAAGTAAATAATGCAAATAATAGTGTTAATGTGACTAGGGTAGCGCAGAGCTGCAGTAATCGCTCACCTCTAGCCACACTCTCAAATCAAAGGTGTGCATCAAAATAAATCACAAGGAAATAAAATAGCATACAGAGAAGTGTCCCGGTGGTTAACATTTCAAAATGGTTTATAATTCCGAATTAAAATCATTCATTAAACCATTAAAAGATGAAGTCATTATACCTTCAAATCAAATATTAAATTCCCAAAATTTCAACCTTTTCTGAGTCCATTTATTCACTTAAATACATTAAAACATTAAAATTCCAGCTTTCACAGCATTTAGAAAGTGCTGTGGTAAGTTATATTTGAAAACAATTCAATTCAGCAAAGACAGCATTTATAAACTGCAGTAATAGTTCAGTTTTAGTGGAAAAATAGTTCAATTCAGAAAAGACAGCATTTACAAAACTGTTATAATAGTTCAGAGTTCAATTTAAAGATTTTAGTTCAATTCAGCAAAGACAGCACTTGCAAAGTGTTGTGATAGTCCTTAGTTAGATTTTAGCCTTTTAGTTCACTTTTGAAACTACAACACTTACAAAGTGCTACAGATTCACTTTAGTTCAGATTTTAGTTATTATTCAGAAACGATAGCATTTCTGAAGTGCTACAAATTAAATTTCCAGATTTACACTAAAATTTCAAAAACAATTAAACTTCAATTTAAATCATTTTAATTATATAAAAATCATATTTTTCCACTTTAAAAATGGCCATTTAAATACCCTTTAACTTATGATTTCTATAAAGTAAATTCCACAAATAAATATCAAATTTTTTATTACTTCACTTATTAAATTCAAGTATACAATTTTCCTATTCTTTACATTCACTTAAACACTTTAATTTAAAGTTATCATTTCACAAATAAAACTTAATTTCCATTTTATTTTCTTTTACTTAAACTTCCATTTTTAAAACCAAATCTCACAATTCCAAGTCAAGTTAAATTCCAAATTACCAATTTAAGCATTTATTTATTTAACATTTATATCAATAACCCTTTAATAAATCATTTTAAATTCAAATTTTATCAAAATGTCATAATTTTACATTTTTAAAATACTTAATTATCCAGAAAAATATATAGAATAACCACGGGTCTATATATTATTTTCTAACCAAAGACAAGTGATACGAATAATATATCATTTCAATCCGTAATTTACAAGGCAAAAATCTGGGTTCTATCATTTCAAACCCGCAATCCCAAGTTAATAACAATAAATAAGATAAATAAAAATCACTCAAGCCTATCATTTCAGCCCATAATGATTTTCCTTATTCTAAAGTCCGTTCGGGTATGTATCATTTCAACCCATAGTGATTCTATGCTAACAGGAAACTTGCAGTGTGATTAACAGAATTAAATAAACAGTAAAATAAAATAAAATATAACATATGATGTGACAAGTTAATAACAGGGTTTAACATCATATAATTTACATCACAGGCAGGTATAACATGATATAATAGTTTACACATTCACTTGTTGTCACTTCACAATTATATAAGTATAAATGTCATGTGTGAATACTCACCTCTCTGAAGCTAGAGATCAATTAAACAAAATGATCCACACACTGAGACGCACGAGAAGGCACGACAAGATTTGGGATGAGGTAACAACCAGATTTAGATCTTGTAATTAAGATAAATAAAGCAATATAAATATATACTCAACAAAAATTAGATTGAAACAAATAGGAAATAAAATGACATAACCTTGATAAATCAAAGCAAGGTGATCAATACATGGCTTGGTTAGAGTTTGTATTAACTTTTGGTGATGTATGGCCTCTAGGTGGTCACGGCCATAAGGTGGAGGAGGTGATGAGGTTGTGGAGGTGGTCATGGTGGTGGAGGCCGAGCAATAGCCTGAAGAACAAAAGCAAAACAAGATGGAAGAAGAGGAAGAAAGTGGAAGAAGCCATGGAATTAGAGCTTGCCTAAATTTTTTTTCTCACGCAAATGAAATATGTGAGGTGAGAACTTTTCACGTGAAATAATAGTAAAAGTGG
Organism: Allium fistulosum; assembly: GCA_030737815.1. NCBI lineage: Eukaryota > Viridiplantae > Streptophyta > Magnoliopsida > Asparagales > Amaryllidaceae > Allium > Allium fistulosum. Next base: position 305,740,900 of record CM060902.1, read on the forward strand.
CGGCTAGGGTTACCCAAACAATGAACGGCTAAAGATATGGAGAGTGGATGGCTAGAGATGTAAAGGCTAGAAAAATGAATGGCTAGGAAATTAAAAAGTCACAATTTAAGGAGAAGGAATCTTGTCTATTTTTTTCTTTGCTTGCACGCAATGAAAAGGCAACAAATACACAAAACATGTAACTTATATCTCTTGAAATTCCTAAGCTATTATTAAAAGTAAAATCAATCAAAAAATCAAATGAATATATTCAAAGTTTATACAAATAAGATAGCAAATAAAAATTAGAGAAACAAACATAGGGAAATAGAAAATAAAATATAGAAAGTCATTGTGTGTAAACACTGTATTTTATCTAATTTAAAAGTATAAGTTTAAATTCCCAATAAATCCATATTAACATTGGTTTAGATACTAATACATTAATAACTTCCCAATTCATCCAAATTTAAATTAGCAAAGTAATTAATTTCATTCTCTTACCATAAATCTATTTGTTATGAATTGAATTCCCATAAGTTATAATTAATTTCAAATAAACTGATTTGATTCAATTCTAATCCATTTATTAAGTCTATAATACTCTACAAACCTCGTTAATATTCGTTTATCTTTCATTACATTAATATATATTCAAATATCCATCTTTCCTTTGTATTAACAGTTGTTCTCAATTATATTGAATAGTTATGGTAGGAAATCAAAAGGGTGGAAAATATAAAGGCAAGAAATAAAATGAAACGTATGCCTATATTTAAAAAAAGTAACGTATCTTAATTGATTTGCTTCCTATATATTAAAGAAAGATGTATACAGAAGAAGCCTTCACTAAACAAATAAATACAAGAAACATTTAATAAATAAATTTTTAAAAGATATGCCTTTAAGGCAATAACGTATATCTATTTGAAAGTTCTTTCCAAGAAATAAATAAGGGATCTAAACACATAACCATTCAATTTATAAATGAATGTCTAATTAAATAAAATAGAAAGATCAGGTAGAGATAGATATTATGAAAAATAAATAAATAAATATTTTTAGGAAAAATAGAAAATAAATAAAGAAAATACTTTATTTAATTGAAACTAGAATTTAAAATTGTAAACAAAATACAACCGACATTGGAAAATTTCAACTACACTTTTAAAATGTTTCAAAATAAAATATATATATATATATACATAACATGTCATGTTACACATGTAATCATAAATTAAAACATGACATGATAAACAAAATATCATTTATGTAAATAAACAATTTACATACAATAGTGTAAAAAGAATAACTTTCACAATATAAATCAGATTCCAACGAAACGAAAAGCAGTATACTTAAAATTTTATTTACTTTCCTAAAATAAAGATAAATTTCAAAAGTTCAAAATTTAAATTAAAAAAAAAGTCAAAGTTTGACCACATTGACAAAATTCACATTTCTGGAAGATATTCTATTTATTCATGTTTGGAATTATAATTCTCATAAAATCAAAATTTATATTTAAATAAAAAGAATTATTCATTTAAAAAAAAAGTTTTTAAAACAGGAAATTCAATTTAAAAATAATTACAAAATACAGGGTTGTTACAATTTATGTGTTGTAAGGGAAGTTTAGGCTGGATCAGAGAATTTGTCTACATATTTTAGTCGCATGCATATATATTAAATGTTTGGGGTTATATGTATAGGTACATATATATTAGTATATATATAGTGTTACAGTAAGTTATGTAGATATATTTTCAAACCTATTTTGCCCAGTGGTTGTTCTTGCTTAGATTGATGATTCATATATACACACACACACACACAATTTTATAAGTATGCATAAGTTTATATAAGATTTGATATTATCTGATTTAGTTCATATATATGATTTTAATAGTTTACAAGGTATAAGTTTTATATATAAGTTATGATATGGCTGAGTATATATATATAAGCATTATTTCAAATTTTATTATGTATATATATGTTTGATTTCAGTGTATGTGTTTAATTTAAAACAATGATTTTATTTACATATATATTTATTTATTTTTATATTTGTCCTAAATTAAAATATTGATTTCAAAATAATAATATACTTTCTTTTTCTATCAAACTGATTTGATTTTTCTCATCGATTTCTATTATCAGCTCTATCCGTCGAATTCATGCCAATTTAGCTTTGCTATGGAATTCATGCTTGGATTCGTAACTCGTTTCATTTGTCGAACCTCTCCAGCCTCGCAAATTGAGCAATCACTCACGACTATCATTCTTATATTTATTAAATTTGATTTCAATTGAAACGAAAATTGAAATATGCTGCTGTTAGTTATTTAATTGTTATATATATCTGCCATTATCTGTATCTGTTCACCTGTGACATCTGACACCATGATATGTTATTTATATTGTAAGGACCTGTATTTTTACGGATCGAAAATTTCGTTCAAATCTGGAATTTTTAGCGTTGTTAAGTCATTTCAGATTTTGGGTAGAATTTGGTTTAAGTCTTAAGTCGTGACCGACTTATGGTTGTAGACGACCTTAGGAGTTAGATCGTGGAGAAGTTAGGTCGGTTAGACAACTTAAGAAAACTGACCAAGTTAGGGATTAGGTCGGTTGGATGAGTTAGCGACTTATGGATTTTAGGTCGAATGGTGAGATAGGTCGGTCAAGTGACCTAAGGGTTGACGACTTATAGTTGATAGCAGGTTAGCGACCTAGTGGTAGCGAAGTTAGGTCGTAGCCTAGTTGGGTTGTGGCCTTGTAGTTAGGTCGTAAGTTGTATACTCAGTTAGGTCGTAACTGACTTAGGGGTTAGCTGCTAGGTCATAAGTCGCAGGATCTCTAAGTCGTGGTCTGTTAAGTCGGAATTGTTGGCTAAGTCTTAGATCGCGTGTTGACTTAAGGTTAGGTCGTAACTCGGTTGAGCTGTTAAGTCGTAGGATGGGTTATCTCGCTGAGTCGTCTAACCAGTTAAGGCGCGTGCGCATTAAGTCGTAGACAGGGGGTCCGGTAAGTCGTTTAGGCGCGTGTGTTGAGTCGGAGGTTTCTAGGTCGGAAGAGGCTAGGTCGGAGGGGCTTAGGTCGGAAGGTTATAAGTCGGAGACGACTTATGGAGATGGCCGAGTTAAGGAGAAATCAGCCTATAAATACTCGTCCATTTCTTCATTTTTTTTGGGATCCGGATTTCGAAGCGACGAAGTGCTGTCGTTTTGAGAGCTCGACTTCTACACTTCTTCACTTCTTTTCTCCACTCTAATCTAGTGATTCCATCCATCCAAGTTGAAGATCAAATTGAAGATTCAAGAGCTTAGATTGAAGATCTTCATCCTTTGAAGTGAGATTTCTTCATTTGAAGGGGATTCGCGATAGATCAAGCTAGATCCTTCGCTGTCCAGATCTGAAGCGTTTTGATTTGGGGTTGTTTAGGTGATTTGGTGAGTGGTGATTATCTCTCACACGGATCCAAAGGAGTATATCGGATTGTTGGTTCGATTTGGTGTTAAAATAGTGATTTCCATACATTTTCTTCATCCTAAGTGTAGATCCATATAGATCCATTGTTCATGATGATGTTATATCCATTTTACTACATGTTAACCTATGCAAGTTCATTCATCAAGATTATAGAGATATTGTTCATGTTTTCATGCTTATTAGACTTTCAACTCTTTAATTACGAAATTGCCATTATTGTGATAATTGTCTACTTGGATCATATTTGAATGCTTGATTGCTTGGATTAACGTTTGATTTGGTTGATTGTTATGAATTAGATGATTGATGATTTGATTTAGACCGAAGATGATTCAAAAGCTAAGAGAAAGGCTCTTGAATTGGGAAAGCTGCTTGTGGCATATGTAGCGGATGATGAAGCTCTTATGCATAGATTTGATGATGATGTTGAGATGAAGCTTTGCGAGGATGTGATGAAGCGAAGCATGATATGAGATAGTCTTGGTCTAATCCAGACGGGATCATTCCAAGCATGTTGGTAACTCGGTGATATGGTTCGGGTTGAGGATAATGGATGCTCGAGAGGCGCTTGAGCTAGTATGGAAATAGTTGTCGAGGAGGACGACTAGAAGGCTGAGATCTCATCGTTGTTGAAGGTTCTAGCATGCTCAAAGCAAGAGTACATTGGGCAGATTCGATAGTCCCTGAGGGCTACTGATTGGGTAGTCAAGTACTCTGGGCAGATTCGATAGTCCTAGGCACGGGTCACGATGACGTGCGGGAGTTATGTCTAGAACCGGGGTTACCATTAGCCCTTGACGGACGGCTGAAATAATGTGCCGGTCATTCAATTAACGGTGATATCGAAGTAATGATAACAATGATAGCTAGAGTCATGGATGTTTGGTTGTATCGTCATTCGGTCTCAAGAGCGGTATTTTCTGGGTGCTTATCTGATCTTGGTTTAGGCCTTGGGGGTTTGTACTTGGAAAACATCGCCCTTGACTCGAGTGATAATTGCTTTACTTTACTTTGTATGCTCTGCTATGTTTGCTTCTACTTAGTGTGTGTCTGGGGGCTATCACTGTAGAAAGAGGTTGGAGTGGGAGGGTTGTATTCCTATTCCTTTTCCTTTATGCTCTTTTGGTATGTTGTTAGTTAATTTACTACTCACTAAGACTGTTGTCTGACTCAAGGCTTTAGGTTTTAACTCTTATTGCCTTGGGCTGTTCGTCCATTTTTGGGACGGGCAGACTAGGTAGCAGGTGACAGGTGCTGTTCTCTTCTCACGATGCTGATATCGAAGACGAGCTGGAGGGTTGCATATTATCTCCTTATTATATGTACTGGATGTTCCATTATTTTATTTTTTGTATTCTCTGAGTGATTTGTAGTGAGGCTTGTTGTATTGACTATTCAGATGTTTGTATTCAACTATTATGAAGTTTTATTGATGAGATTCTATTCTGTGAAGCTTCACCATATATATGTTCTACTGTATTTTGTCCATGCGCTGTGAGTAATACGATAGATTCTGTTGTTTTAATTTACCTTGACAATCGTCCATGGCTGCCTGGCACACTTTACAGCGCACTTCCTCTAGTTTCGATGCAGGGGTCATGGGTGGTCGTCACATTTGGTATCAGAGCATTGGTTAATCGATTTTACCCAACGCTCGCTGACGTAACTACGTATGAGAGACGTAATTGTATTTTGATGGATGAATACTATATATAATATAGTAGCTTAGTAGAGTTTGAGTCCTTTATGCAGTTGTTTCTCTAGATGTTCTGATCATTCCTTTTTATAGATATTGGGAATGAGTCGAAGAGGGAGACCAGCTGCTAGGGAAGGCCGTGCTACTGAGGGGACTGTTGATTATGCAGCTATGTTCAAAGCTATGATGACTTCGATCATGAGAAGGATACCAGTTCCGGGGGCAGCAGTAGATGTTGGAGTTCAAGTCCAAACTCCGAAACCAGTGGATTTTGCTAAGTTGTGCAAGGACTATACTGCTCTTGGAGGGAAGGTTTTCTTGGGAACAGAATCAACTATTGAGGTCCAGAGGTGGATAGATGCTTGTAGAAGGATTTTTGGTGATTTGGGAATTGAGGATGCAACTAAGAGGAAGTTAGCATCAAGACAGCTTCAAGGGAGAGCTTCTGATTGGTGGAACTCTATTACCATCAATACTCCGGAGGAAGAGATTACTTGGGAGCAATTCCAAGTCAGGTTTGAAGCTAAGTTCATTTCTACAGCTCAGAAGTCTGTTCTGTTCAAGAAGTTTTTGGAGCTCAAGCAAGGTGGAAGACTAGTTCTTGAGTATGTTTCTGAGTTTGAAGCTTTGTCCAAGTATGCCCGGTCGTATATCGAATCTGCATATCAGAAGAATGAGAAGTTTGTGACAGGCTTGGACAGTTATCTTGGGAGACAGTTGGTGGATCATTTGGACGATTCATTTGAGAAGCTTGTGGAGAAAGCTCTCAGGCATGAGAGTTTGTTTCCTAAGGAAGGATCTGTTGTTGCTGTGACCAGGGAAGAGTCTAAACCTCAGCAAGGTGGAAACAAGAAGAGGAAGCAGCAACAGCAGAAGGGTAAGGATGGCCAGAAGAAGCCGAAGGGCGAAGTGACTTGCTACAATTGTCAGCAGAAGGGCCATTTCTCGAAGGATTGTAAGAATCCGAAGGCACCGATGAAGTGTCACAACTGTGACAAGCCGGGGCATTTCAGGAAGAATTGTCCAGAACCGAGGAGGGACAAGCAGATTGTGCAAGCTTATGCTTTGGGAGCTGTTCCGTCGTCTTCGAAAGCTCCTACCGCTGAAGAGAAGGGAAAGAGTGTGGTGGTTCAAGGTACTCTTTTCCTATGTGGTGTTCCAGTTAGAGTTCTGTTTGATACTGGAGCGTCGCATTCATTTGTTTGTAGTGAACTCGTAGGCCGGTTAGATTTGGAATCGGATATTGTTGATAGGCCATTGGTTGTGACTAATCCAGTTGGGGGTTCGTCTTGTTTGTGTATGTTATGCCGTGGTCTGATTGTGTCGAGTCATGGTTGCTCTTTTGTTTGTGATTGTTTTGTTCTGAACTTTGCGGGGTTCGGAATTATTTTGGGTATGGACTGGCTTAGGAGGTATGCGGCAAAGGTTGATTGTGAGAGGCTGGAAGTGACAGTCGAGAATGTGGAAGGGCGAAAGATTGTGATACGATGTAAGCATGAAGAAGGCGTCTTCATGAGCTTCATGTATTCGCTGGTTGTTCCACGGGATGGACTGTCATCGGTGCCAATCGCTAATGGATTCGAGGATGTCTTTGACGAAGTCAAAGGGTTGCCACCGCATAGAGAGATCGAGTTTCGTATAGATCTAGTTGAAGGAGCTAGACCTGTTGTGATGCCTCTTAGGCGGATGGCGCCTAGGGAACAGCAAGAGTTGAGGGTGAAAGTTGATGATCTTCTGCAAAAAGGATTCATTCGGCGTAGTGTGTCCGAGTGGGGTGCACCAGTTGTGTTTGCAACCAAGGCAGATGGGTCGTTGAGATTGTGTGTGGATTATCGTGAGCTGAATAAGGTGACTAAGAAGAACAAGTATTCATTGCCGAGAATAGATGACTTGTTTGATCAGCTTCATGAAGCCAAATTGTTTTCTTAGATGGATTTGGCAACGGGATTTCACCAGTTGAGAGTGGCTAAGGATAGTGTGCCGAAGACTGCTTTTAGGACACCATCCAGTTTCTTTGAGTGGCTGGTAATGCCGTTTGGATTGACTAACGCGCCAGCATATTTTGTGGATCTTATGAATAGAGTGTTCAGGGATCAGTTGAACAAGTTTGTACTTGTGTTCGTGGATGATATTCTGATTTATTCCAGAACTGAAGAAGAGCACAAGACACACTTGCGTATTGTTTTGGAAATCTTACGGAAACATCAGCTGAAGGCTAAGTTTTCGAAGTGTCACTTCTGGAAGAATGAAGTGAGGTTTTTAGGCCATGTGATTTTTGGAAATGGAATAGCGGTTGATCCCGCGAAGGTGGCAGCAATCCAGGATTGGGTTAGACCTAAGAATGCATCTGATGTGAGAAGTTTTCTCGGATTGGCAGGATATTATCGACGGTTTATTAAAGACTTCTCCAAGATAGCTGCACCGTTAACAGGATTGACGAAGAAGAACCAAGTTTTCAGATGGGAAGCTAAGTGTGAGCAAGCTTTCGGAATCCTGAAAGAGAGATTGACAAGTGCTCCTGTTTTGACTATTCCAAGTGGGAATGATGAGATGGTGGTTTACACCGACGCATGTGGTACTGGACTTGGAGCAGTGCTGATGCAGAGGGATAAAGTTGTTGCGTATGCAAGTCGACAACTGAAGCCACATGAAAGGAACTACCCGACTCATGATTTGGAGTTAGCGGCGATTGTTTTTGCTCTGAAGATGTGGAGACATTATCTATTGGGAGTTCGATTCGAGTTGTTTACAGATCATAAGTCGTTGAAGTATCTTTTCTCCCAAAAGGATTTGAATCTTCGGCAGCAACGTTGGCTAGAGTTTTTGGCATCATATGATTTTGGTATAGCTTATACTCCGGGAAAAGGTAACGCGGTGGCAGATGCGTTAAGTTGAAGACATGCAGGATTGGGAGCCATGTTTTCAAAATGGAAGAATCTCGAGTATTTAGCTGGATTTGACTTCAGGCCTAGATGCGAATTGGAACCTGAGATGTTGGCAAACTTATCGATAAGACCTTCTCTAGTGGAAAGAATTGGCGAGAGCCAAAAGCGAGACGATAAGCTTGTCAAGATTATCCGTGATTTGGAATCTGGATTGGATCCAGAAAAGGATAAAGGATTCGAGGTCGATCGAGAGGGTTGGCTTCGGAAGCAAGGACGTCTAGTTGTTCCCGATATAGATGAATTGAGGAGTGAAGTTCTGAAGGAAAGTCATCACTCGAAGTTGACAATTCATCCAGGTGGAAATAAGATGTATCGGGATATGAAGAGAACCTACTACTGGGAAGGTATGAAGAAGGATGTTGGAAATTTTATTTCCAAGTGTATGAACTGCCAGTTGGTAAAAGTTGAACAGAGGAAGCCAAGTGGATTGCTGCAACCATTAGAAGTTCCTACATGGAAGTGGGAGCAAGTGTCGATGGATTTTATTGATGGATTGCCTCGAACCAGAACGGGAAATGAAGGGATTTGGGTCATTGTAGATCGTTTGACTAAGAGTGCCAGATTCATTCCTATTCGATCGACTAGAACTGCATCAAAGTTGGCTGAGTTGTATGTTAAGTGGATAGTTCGATTCCATGGTATTCCGAAGAGTATAGTGAGCGATCGAGACCCATTGTTCACCAGTGGATTTTGGAAGAGCTTCCAGGAAGTTTTGGGAACCGAGTTGTGTTTGAGTACAGCTTATCACCCTCAAACAGATGGTCAGACTGAGAGAGTCAACCGAGTTTTGGAAGATCTTCTTAGAGCTTGTGTTTTGGATTTTGGAGGATCATGGGAAGATCACCTTCATTTGGTGGAGTTTGCATACAACAACAGTTACCAGTCAAGCATTGGTATGGCACCGTATGAGGCATTGTATGGGAGACCGTGTAACTCACCGACTTGTTGGTTAGAAACTGGAGAAAAGTTGATACTTGGGCCAGAGATGATTCGACAGACTTCGGATTGTATAGAGATCATTCGGCAGCGAGTGAAGGCAGCCCAAGACCGTCAGAAGAGTTATGCAGATAAGCATCGAAAGGATTTGGAATTCGACGTTGGAGATATGGTTTTTGTGAAGATTTCTCCACTGAAGAATGTTATTCGATTCGGGAAGAAAGGAAAATTGACTCCGAGATTTGTTGGACCATTCCCGATCATCGAGCGAATTGGAAAGCTCGCCTATAGATTGGAGTTACCAGAAAAGATGTCGGGTGTGCACAATGTTTTTCATGTATCGTATCTACGGAAGTATGTGCACGACTCGAATACGGTGGTTTCTGCTGATGGCTGTGAAGATTTCGAAGTTGATCCAGTCGATAGAAGACCTCGTAAGCCGCTTCGTGTTGTGGGAACTGACATGAAACAGCTTAGGAGGAAGGTAGTTAAGTTGCTCAAGATACAATGGAGTGACGATGATAACGACTGTACGTGGGAGGTGGAAGAGAGGATGAAGGCAGCTCATCCTGAACTCTTCAAGGTATGGACCTAAGGTGTCGTGTCATCTAACGAAATTGTAACTTGTTCTAGTTTTAGAATTCTGCATGCTAAGTTAGAATTGGATGCATGGTTTGTTGATTGCTATGGATGGTAGGCGTGCAGAATAGTTTTTGATTGCTTTGTTTGTTTGGAATTTCGGGGGCGAAATTCCTAAGGGGGAGAGAATGTAACGACCCGTATTTTTACGGATCGAAAAGTTCGTTCAAATCTGGAATTTTTAGCGTTGTTAAGTCATTTCAGATTTTGGGTAGAATTTGGTTAAGTCTTAAGTCGTGACCGACTTATGGTTGTAGACGACCTTAGGAGTTAGATCGTGGAGAAGTTAGGTCGGTTAGACAACTTAAGAAAACTGACCGAGTTAGGGATTAGGTCGGTTGGATGAGTTAGCGACTTAAGGATTTTAGGTCGAATGGTGAGATAGGTCGGTCAAGTGACCTAAGGGTTGACGACTTATAGTTGATAGCAGGTTAGCGACCTAGTGGTAGCGAAGTTAGGTCGTAGCCTGGTTGGGTTGTGGCCTTGTAGTTAGGTCATAAGTTGTATACTCAGTTAGGTCGTAACTGACTTAGGGGTTAGCTGCTAGGTCATAAGTCGCAGGATCTCTAAGTCGTGGTCTGTTAAGTCGGAATTGTTGGCTGAGTCTTAGGTCGCGTGTTGACTTAAGGTTAGGTCATAACTCGGTTGAGCTGTTAAGTCGTAGGATGGGTTATCTCGCTGAGTCGTCTAACCAGTTAAGGCGCGTGCGCATTAAGTCGTAGACAGGGGGTCCGGTAAGTCGTTTAGGCGCGTGTGTTGAGTCGGAGGTTGCTAGGTCGGAAGAGGCTAGGTCAGAGGGGCTTAGGTCGGAAGGTTATAAGTCGGAGACGACTTATGGAGATGGCCGAGTTAAGGAGAAATCAGCCTATAAATACTCGTCCATTTCTTCATTTTTTTTGGGATCCGGATTTCGAAGCGACGAAGTGCTGCCATTTTGAGAGCTAGACTTCTACACTTCTTCACTTCTTTTCTCCACTCTAATCTAGTGATTTCATCCATCCAAGTTGAAGATCAAATTGAAGATTCAAGAGCTTAGATTGAAGATCTTCATCCTTTGAAGTGAGATTTCTTCGTTTGAAGCGGATTCGCGATAGATCAAGCTAGATCCTTCGCTGTCCAGATCTGAAGCGTTTTGATTTGGTGTTGTTTAGGTGATTTGGTGAGTGGTGATTATCTCTCACACGGATCCAAAGGAGTATATCGGATTGTTGGTTCGATTTGGTGTTAAAATAGTGATTTCCATACATTTTCTTCATCCTAAGTGTAGATCCATATAGATCCATTGTTCATGATGATGTTATATCCATTTTACTACATGTTAACCTATGCAAGTTCATTCATCAAGATTATAGAGATATTGTTCATGTTTTCATGCTTATTAGACTTTCAACTCTTTAATTACGAAATTGCCATTATTGTGATAATTGTCTACTTAGATCATATTTGAATGCTTGATTGCTTGGATTAATGTTTGATTTGGTTGATTGTTATGAATTAGATGATTGATGATTTGATTTAGACCGAAGATGATTCAAAAGCTAAGAGAAAGGCTCTTGAATTGGGAAAGCTGCTTGTGGCATATGTAGCGGATGATGAAGCTCTTATGCATAGATTTGATGATGATGTTGAGATGAAGCTTTGCGAGGATGTGATGAAGCGAAGCATGATATGAGATAGTCTTGGTCTAATCCAGACGGGATCATTCCAAGCATGTTGGTAACTTGGTGATATGGTTCGGGTTGAGGATAATGGATGCTCGAGAGGCGCTTGAGCTAGTATGGAAATAGTTGTCGAGGAGGACGACTAGAAGGCTGAGATCTCATCGTTGTTGAAGGTTCTAGCATGCTCAAAGCAAGAGTACGTTGGGCAGATTCGATAGTCCCTGAAGGCTACTGATTGGGTAGTCAAGTACTCTGGGCAGATTCGATAGTCCTAGGCATGGGTCACGATGACGTGCGGGAGTTATGTCTAGAACCGGGGTTACCATTAGCCCTTGACGGACGGCTGAAAGAATGTGCCGGTCATTCAATTAACGGTGATATCGAAGTAATGATAACAGTGATAGCCAGAGTCATGGATGTTTGGTTGTATCGTCATTCGGTCTCAAGAGCGGTATTTTCTGGGTGCTTATCTGATCTTGGTTTAGGCCTTGGGGGTTTGTACTTGGAAAACATCGCCCTTGACTTGAGTGATAATTGCTTTACTTTACTTTGTATGCTCTGCTATGTTTGCTTCTACTTAGTGTGTGTCTGGGGGCTATCACTGTAGAAAGAGGTTGGAGTGGGAGGGTTGTATTCCTATTCCTTTTCCTTTATGCTCTTTTGGTATGTTGTTAGTTAATTTACTGCTCACTAAGACTGTTGTCTGACTCAAGGCTTTATGTTTTAACTCTTATTGCCTTGGGCTGTTCGTCCATTTTTGGGACGGGCAGACTAGGTAGCAGGTGACAGGTGCTGTTCTCTTCTCACGATGCTGATATCGAAGACGAGCTAGAGGGTTGCATATTATCTCCTTATTATATGTACTGGATGTTCCATTATTTTATTTTTTGTATTCTCTGAGTGATTTGTAGTGAGGCTTGTTGTATTGACTATTCAGATGTTTGTATTCAACTATTATGAAGTTTTATTGATGAGATTCTATTCTGTGAAGCTTCACTATATATATGTTCTACTGTATTTTGTCCATGCGCTGTGAGTAATACGATAGATTCTGTTGTTTTAATTTACCTTGACAGTCGTCCATGGCTGCCTGGCACACTTTACAGCGCACTTCCTCTAGTTTCGATGCAGGGGTCATGGGCGGTCGTCACATATATTTTTATCTGTTATTGATGATATATGCCTGTTGTTGATATGTTATATTATTATCATCACTGTTCTCACTCTGCAAGTTCCCTATTAGTATGAATTACCTATGGGTTGAAATGATACATACCCAAACGATCTTGTAGAATAGGAGAAAATCGTTATGGGTTGAAAAGATAAACCCAAGCAATTTTCATTGAATTGAATTTGGGATTGCGGGTTGAAATGATATATACCCGTAGATATTTAAATTGCGGATTGAAATGATAAATATCTGTATCACTTGACCATAGGATAGAGAATTATATACAGACACCTTTGGTCTATATATATATATTTTTTGAAATGACTTCCAAGGTTTAAAAAGATATATATGTGGTTTTATATAAATATTGATTTTTAAATATTATATATATAAATGTTATTTTATATATAGTTAAATTCTTGATTTTTTTAAATTATATGTTTTGAAAATGTTAAAATTATATGAGAGTTTTGAAATTATAAATTTTAAGAATTTACTTATAATTTTACTATTTTAAAATATGTATAAATTAGTTTTAATATAAAATAAGTTTAATAATAAGATATAAGTTTAATAATAAGTTTAATTTAATTAATATATAATATGTTTAAGTATTTATTTAAAATTATATTTTAAAAATAAATTTTATAATAATTTGAATAAATAAAAGTTGGGAAGATAAAATTAATTTAATTTTAAATCGTATTCTTTTGAGAGTTATATTAATTTTAAAATCGATTTGAAACCTATTGAATTTGAGATTAAAGATATGATTCTATAACTTGATTTGATTTAAAGTGATAAATTGAATATTTCAAGTTTAAATAAATTGAAGGAATATCTAGTTTATTTCAAATGTAATTTAAAGTTTATTTAAATGATATTGGATTGATTAAGTAAATATTTCAAAACTTAATAATAATGAAGTTAAATTTAGATATATATGAAATTATCAAACTTAGTTTTAAAAATGTGGAATATTTAAAGCTTTGAAATATATTGAAATTGAAATGGTTTATTTTGTGGTTAAAATCTGTATTTGAAATCGATATAAGTTGAAAGGGTTTATTGAGAAACTGAATTGAATTGAAATTGATGAATTGAGATTAAATTAAATTTGAATTTTTGAATTCGGATTGATTTGAATCGATTTGTGAAATTTGAGGAAGCTATTTTATTATATAAAGTATTTTTTATTTTATATTTAAAACTATTTATATATTTTACTTTATAAATTTTTAATATAAACTATTTTAATATACTAATTATTTTAATATAAATTATTTTAATATAAACTATTTTAATATACTAATTATTTTAATATAAACTATTTTAACTAATAACTATTTTATTTTATAAATTATTTTATTATATACTATTATTAATATCTAAATTGTTCAAGTGGGAAGTTATGATTTCAAAGTTATGAATTTCAAAGTATTATGTTATAAAGTGTTATGATTTCCAAAGTGTTACAAATTTTAAGCTTTATCATTTTGAAAGTGTTATAACTTTGAAGTGCTATGATTTTGGGAATGAATATATTTGAAGTGAAATGATATCTTATTGATATGGTTTTGAAATGGAAATGATATTTTGGTTTTGAAGTATAAACTATTTTGAAATGACCGCGGTGTTATAATAACGTTTGGTTGTTAAAGTGACCGGGATCGGTTATTGTCATACTCTTTGCCAATACCGAAAACCACTTTAACGACCATGTACGCGGTGGAGGTTCCAAAATGAAGTAGGTGGTTGATGACGTTCTATTTGAGGTATATACGTGGACCTGACTCCCGTGTGTTAGCTTAAGGTGGCTAAAACAGGAGCAATCGACGGGCCAAGTGAGGTAGCTCCTCCGATCGGACACACTTCTTCAATTGCCATTCTATTACTTTGTGATTTATTTGGTGCACACCTTTGATTTGGGAGTGTGGCTCGAGGTGGGCGGTAGTTGCGGCTATGCGTTACCACCAGCCCGAAAGTGTAATTGGTATATCTACCATGGCATTGCCTAGTTGTGCCGCGTCACCTACCATATCGAGACCACTACGAGTTTGTTTTGTGTCGTACCCATGGAGTATCCTCTGGTAGCCCCCCGATCAGGAGGTATTACGATACTGTATAGACTATTGGTACTATAAAATGTGTTAAGGGGGATATGGATAATGCCTTAACGCTATTTTAATAGTTTACTTTACTATAGACATATTATAATTGTAACGACCGTAATTTTTACCGTCGTAATAAATATTTTAAAAATCTATAACGATTGTAGTTTTTGAATTACCGTCGGAGTGAATAGTTTAAATAGAGAATTTTTTTTAAAATTAAATTTTGAAAAAAAAATTAAATCTGTTGCCAAGTAAGTTGAGTTGTGTTACGTGTGCACTGCTTTCACGTGTAACATGCTTTGCCGTCAGGTGAAATTAAACGTAAACACTCTACAATTCTTACTGTCACATTTTTCCAAAGCTTTGAACACATTTCATACAGAAACTAGGCGGCTATCATCCCTTTTAGCCGTGTACTTTCTGAAGTCATTTAATGAAATTGTGGACAGCACGTTGTAGAGTTAATGCAAAGTGTACAAACATTCTTATCAACACTCCTCTTTTGACTTGTCTCAGTAGCTAACTTCTGCAATATTTTCTTACTCTCAAAGGCTTGAATCATTAATGGCAGATCTCTAAGTAATTCGAGTGGTTCCTGTAGTAATCGAACTTTGAAGAAAAATTAAAGGTGGGTAATACTCACACCTCTAATTTATACACATTGCCTCTGACAGTGTTTTGAAACATTGTTTTCTTTGATTTTTGAATTCTACTTTTGTGGTGATTTTTGGCATCTCTGTATCATATGTTTTGCACTGTTTTTTTTCCACTGATTTAGAGTTAATACTTTAGTGATTTCCTCGATCTTTGACTTCATGCGAATAACTTGCTTTTCTTGAACCCAGAAGTTGTTGGTCACCTGCTTTTGTATTAATACCCTGGCCTTGTTGTTCAGTAAAAATCTGGATTCTTAGTTCTTTAGCCTGCGTGGAAAAACTTGCAGTCATCATACAGGAATTAAAATACAGTTTGCATTGTTTTATAAAAATTTTAGTAAGCAATATTGTGTTGTATAAGTTTCTCCCTTCAGTTATATATCAATGGAACTTATAAGCATTTCGAAGTCTCGAAAGGTTTAAAATAATGCCAGTTTGTTTTAAAGCAATTAGTGTTTTAGAAAAGTATAAATTATTGTCAAAAATCTCAATGCATTTGTGCAGCCCCTTGGTGCATGCGTGAGTAACATGTGCACGTTTCTATTTTAATACACATGAATACCCTTGCATGAGTATATTTCACGCCCAATGTAGGTTGATGCCCAGATTTGCATTCACTTATACTTGCATGGAAATTTTAAATAGGTCTAGTCACCTTTTGCTTTACACGTGTAGTGTAATGTTGAAAAATGTTGTATGGGTGAGTGTGTTTATATAAGTTGCGTGCATACCTATTTGCAGGCTCTATCACATTTTGGTATATGTCAGATAGTGTT
Source organism: Allium fistulosum (assembly GCA_030737815.1). Lineage (NCBI taxonomy): Eukaryota > Viridiplantae > Streptophyta > Magnoliopsida > Asparagales > Amaryllidaceae > Allium > Allium fistulosum. The sequence goes on from CM060902.1 coordinate 305,756,968, forward strand.
TTATGCATGTAGTCATTGCAATTGAATATCCAAGTTATTTACACTTCTGACTATTTCATTAGGAAGGGGAGTTTTTAAGCCTTGCGTACGTTAATGCAAATTGAGGTATAAATTAAAGGGTCCTAGTAGTAGTGTATTCATTAAGGATGTGTAAATATGTATCAGGTCCTTTATATCTCATTCTTTTGTTTTGCATTTTGCACACACGCAAGTATGTTAGTCCAGGTATGTATTAATGAACGCATGTAATGCTTCCTATTTTATTTTCATGCTTGAAAATTTTGGTGCAGTCTGTTGTTATATTTTATTGAGCCGGTGTTACGTTGTAAAACGTATTTTGCGCCGTTATTTTTATAACGGAAATTTGTACGCCGGTGCTATCTTTTGAAACGTGTTATTTTGTCGACATTTTTGACGTATATAAATTACTGTCATTTTGACTTCAGTAATCGTCAATTTTAAAGTGGATTTTTAAGCGGTTATCCCGCAACGTTGATTTGATACACGTTTTTACTGTGTTTGGTGATACACAATTTCCTCATCGAAATTGCCATAGTTGTTGCTGTTTTGTTCACGTGTTTTAAAAATCGTTTTAAAATAAAATTGTTTTCAAAAATTTTATAGTTTGCACTTTCAAAAGAATGAGAAAGCGATTTAAACGATTCAGCAAAATTGAGGACTATGAACCCTTGCTTTTACTGATTCGCTTAATTCCGGACTTGTCCATTTGAGAACGTAAAATGTATCTTTATAAAATACACAATTTTGCACTTTCAAGGAAACGATGAAGAGATTTAAACGATTTAGCAAAAGTGCGGAGTATGGAACCACACTTTTACTATTTCGGTTAAATCCGGACTCGTTAATTGAAATATTTGTTGTTTGATGATTTTGATGATTTTGTGCGCCTTCGAGCCACTATGTTGGACCTTCGGGTCATATGTTGGACCTTCGGGTCAAATACCAGTACTAGACCTTCGGGTCATATGTTGGACCTTCGGGTCATATGTTGGGCGCCAAAAATTATGTTCATGGTACTTGGTAGGCTTCGGCCATATGTTGATGCACGTGCGGCGTAGCTAAAACTCGCCATTTGTTGGGATCGATCCACTTTTATGTTGATTTTCTAGTTGTCTGTTTTGATTTCTAGATTTTGGTGAATTGTTGTTTTGAATTCAATTGTGAATTTGAAATTTGATTTTGATGGAGTTTGATGTGATTTCTTCATTTAACTATGTTGATTTCTTATGTTGAATAGCCTCATTCGAGACTATTATTATTTTGCTTCGATGTTATTCATGTTACATTCACTTCTAAGAATAAATTAGATTGATCCGTTTATTATTTTCTTTTAAATAATACTCGGGTCAGACCGAATTATTTCAGGATAGACGCTATCTCTGATTCAGTAGCAGCTTCAGCTTTTGGGATCTCACATCATCTTTTATCTAGCCTTTGAGGAGTTCTTTTGGTTATTTGACTCTCATCTTATGTATGTTGATGTATATGTTTATGTACATTTGGTTCATGTGAACCATCGACTGTTGTAGCATGTATTCCAGACTTGTCTTCCGCTATATATCTGATATTTCTGTTCTGATGTGATTATACTATCAGTGTTGTTGTTATTATGAGTTGTTCTGAATTTTTCTTTAGCCATTGTAGTTTCGTTTTAGATTTGGATTGAAAATATATCTTTGGGAGTAATTTACACAACTCCTATCGATGTAATCAATACTCGTCTAAGGCATAACTTACGGATGGTCGCTTCTCACAAGCCTTATTCTTCGCAATAACAGACGTTATTCCTTATAATAACCTTTGTTATTGTGAGCATAGAGGTGGGGCGTCACAGCTTGGTATCAGAGCTGAGATTCAGAACAAATTATAATAAACACAGAACAGAAGTAGAATGGAACATGTGTTACAACTAGTCGAGGGTTTTATTCGTGCCATTCTAATCGATTCCTTCGTTGTTCTTAGAACTTTTATCCTCTTTAACATGTTGGAATGTGTCTAGGAATATATCTCATATTTCCGTAGTATTCCATTTGTTAAAATTCCTTACCAATCTTGCTCGTAGTTTCCTTGAGTTAAAACAAGGAAAATCCTTTGTTTTTATTGTCCTACTGCTCTTAAGGGTTTCGAATCTAGGAAGCTTAATGTTGCTTAAGCTTCTAGTGATTCTTCTCAGCCCAAGGGTATTCGTCCTTCTGTTTTGGAAGGTTTTATTTTATTTCATGGCCGTTCTATTAGAGTTCTTTTCGATACGGGTGCATCGCATTCATTCGTGTCGAAGGAGCATGTTGGTGTTATTCCTTTGGATGTTGTTACTCTTTGCGACCCTTTGGGGATTGTAAATCCTATTGGTGGGTCCGCTATTCTTGGTTTGTTGTGTGTTGGTGTTGAGATTATTCTTTGTGGTTTTTCCTTTCATGCAAATCTGCATGTTACGGATCATCGTGGTTTTGATATGATTTTGGGAATGGATTGGCTCGTCCGTTATGAAGTTCAAATCCTATGTCTCAAAAGAACTTTATATCTCAGACATCCCGATGCTAGTGAGCAGTTATCTATTATATTTCGAAGCATGGACCATACTTCGAATGTTCTCATTTCTTCCTTCGAATCGGAGGATGTCTTAGCTGATATTCCGGTTGTTTGTGATTTTTCTGATGTCTTTGAGCCTAGTTCGAGTTTGCCACCGAATATGACAATTGAGTTCCGTATTGATCTTATCTCTGGTGCTCATCCTGTCAGTCGTCCTCCCACGAGGATGTCTGCTAAAAAAATGATGAGGAACTTAAGCAAAAATTATCTGAATTGGAAGCCAAGCGATTTATTCGCTCTAGCTCATCTCCTTGGGGCGCCGCCATTGTCTTCGTTAAGAAGCTAGATGGTACTCTTAGGCTTTGCATTGTTTATCGCAAGCTTAATGAGCTCACTATCAAAAATAGGTATCCATTAACTAGGATCGACGACATGTTCGATCAGTTAGGTGGCGCTAAGCTCTTCTCCCAACTCGACCTTACCATCGGTTTTCATTTGGCTATGAGTTGCGGAAGTTAGCATTCCACTTACCGCATTCCGCCCTCGTTATGATTCTTATGAATGACTTATTATGTCATTCAGTTTTCCCAGCTTATTTCATCCATTTTATGAATCGAGTACTCTATGAATATCTCGATGACTCCATTTGTGCATTTATTGATTTTGGATGAAAACGGGAATTTAAAATTTTGCAAAGCTTTTTCATAGGATTTATTTACAAGTATAATTGGGTTTGTGTTTATCGTATAGAAGATGATTTTGTGATTGTATTGCCCATTGAGTGCTTTAAGAATTCTGGTCGATGCGCTTGATCAACGTTATCGATAGGAATCTCCTAAACGCTTTGATGAGACAATTTGACACAATAAATTGACCTATAAAAAGTAAATTTTTCTAGAAAATGATTTCGTAAAGACAACTGAAATTTTTGGAAGTTTTATCTTTTCAGGAAAGAAGATTATTTGAAAGAACTCTTATCCTTGGGATTCTCGAAGGGAATTAAGACTTCATTATTTGTACCGATACTAGTCGTATTGGTTTCGGTGCAGTTCTCATGCAAAAAGATAGAGTAGTTGCCTATGCTTCTAGACAACTAAAGCCTAACGAGATTCGTTATGCTACCTATGATTTGAGTTAGCCGCCATAGTCTTTGCTCTAAATATTTCCGACATTATTTGTTAGGCGAGCGTTTTATTCTCTTCACTGATCACAAATCTCTGAAGTATCTATTCACTTAGAAAGAACTTAATTTGAGACGACAGCGCTGGCTCAAATTTCTAGCTTCTTATGATTTCGATATTCAGTATACCCCTGGTAAGGGTAATCGAGTTGCTGATGCGCTTAGTCGCAGGCAGCAAATTGTTGTTTCCACGATGCTAGCAGAGTGGAATATTTTGGAAGCTTTATCTCTTTGTAATATTAGAGACCGTCCCTCAGTTTCTGATTCTCCCGTGCTTTTATTTAGCATGGAAGCTCGTCCTAGTTTGTTGGATCGTGTTGCTGATGCTCAAAAACAAGATCCACATATTGTTTATCTTATTCAGAGTTGTAAATCGGAATCCCGAAGTGACGATCTGAAGGATTTCGATATTGATATTCATGGTTGTATTCGGAAGAAGGGTAGATTGATCGTGCCTGATATTTCTAATCTTAGAAATGACATTCTTGAGGACCGTCATCGTTCTAAGTATAATATCCATCCGGGCAGTAGCAAGATGTATGCTGATATGAAACGCTTATACTATTGGGAAGGTATGAAGCGTGAAGTTGCAAGTTATGTAAGTCGTTGCATGACTTGTCAACTGGTTAGAGCAGAACACCAGTGTCCCAGTGGTCTTTTGCAGCCTCTTGAGATTCCATTATGGAAATGGGATCATATTTCCTTGGACTTCATTGATGGTCTACCTCGTTCGAGGTCGAGCCATACTAGTATTTGGGTGATTGTTGACAGATTGACTAAATCAGCCCATTTTATTCCTATCAAGTCCAATCGAACTGCTCCTTTGTTGGCTAAGCTGTTTATTAAGGAAGTCGTTCGACTTCATGGTGTGCCTAGTTCTATTGTTAGTGGCAGAGATCCGCTTTTTACTAGTGGTTTCTGGCAGAGTCTTCAAAAAGCTTTGGGCACTAAGCTCAATCTCAGTATAGCTTATCATCCACAGTCTGATGGTCAGACTGAAAGGGTGAATCAAGTTTTGGAAGATCTCCTTCGAGCTTGTATTTTCGATTTTGGCGATAGTTGGGAAGACCACTTATCTCTTGTTGAATTCTCGTATAACAACAGTTTTCAATCCAGTATCGGTATGGCTCCATTTGAAGCTCTTTATGGAAGGCCGTGTCGATCATCATCTTATTGGTTGGAATCGGGGGAAAAGTTAGTTCTCGGCCCCGATTATATTCGTGATTCTTCGGAGAGGATTGATGTTATTAGACAGAGAATAAAGGAGGCTCGGAATAGGCAGAGATCTTATGCCGATCATCGTAGGAAGCCTTTGGAATTTTCTGCTGGCGATCTCGTATTCATTCGTGTTTCCCCGATGAAGGGTGTGGTGCGTTTTAGTTACTCCGGGAAATTGGCTCCTCGATATGTTGGACCGTTTCCTATTACGGAACGCATTGGCCCAGTTGCTTATCGTGTTTCATTACCTGTTCAGTTTTTGGGAATTCATGATGTATTTCATGTGTCCCAGCTTCGTCGATGCCTTCGAGATTCAGATTCTGTTATTGATCCTATGTTGCAAGATCTTGAGATCTCACCCGACATGTCTATTGTGCAAAATCCTATTCGCGTGCTAACTACGGAGGTGAAACGCCTTCGGAACAAAGAAGTTCCGCTCGTAAAGATTTAATGGTCCGCAAACCCCATGGATTGCACTTGGGAAACCAGAGAATTTATCGAGCGTGCTTATCCGGGTTTTCTCTCCTCTTCGGTTGGAGGTGAGCATTCATATCTATCTTTTCTTTTTAATCTTTGTTTTGATAAATTGTTGTGTTATTGACTGCTTTTTGTATGAAAATTGCGGGGACGCAATTTTTATAAGGGGGGGAGTTTGTAACGACCGTAATTTTTACCGTCGTAATAAATATTTTAAAAATCTGTAACGATTGTAGTTTTTGAATTACCGTCGGAGTGAGTAGTTTAAATAGAGAATTTTTTTTAAATTAAATTTTGAAAAAAAAAATAAATCTTTTGCCAAGTAAGTTGAGTTGTGTTACGTGTGCACTGCTTTCACGTGTAACATGCTTTGCCGTCAGGTGAAATTAAAAGTAAACACTCTACAATTATTACTGTCACATTTTTCCAAAGCTTTGAACACATTTCATACAGAAACTAGGCGGCTATCATCCCTTTTAGCCGTGTACTTTCTGAAGTCATTTAATGAAATTGTGGACAGCACGTTGTAGAGTTAATGCAAAGTGTACAAACATTCTTATCAACACTCCTCTTTTGACTTGTCTCAGTAGCTAACTTCTGCAATATTTTCTTACTCTTAAAGGCTTGAATCATTAATGGCAGATCTCTAAGTAATTCGAGTGGTTCCTGTAGTAATCGAACTTTGAAGAAAAATTAAAGGTGAGTAATACTCACACCTCTAATTTATACACATTGCCTCTGACAGTGTTTTGAAACATTGTTTTCTTTGATTTTTGAATTCTACTTTTGTGGTGATTTTTGGCATCTCTGTATCATATGTTTTGCACTGTTTTTTTTCCACTGATTTAGAGTTAATACTTTAGTGATTTCCTCGATCTTTGACTTCATGCGAATAACTTGCTTTTCTTGAACCCAGAAGTTGTTGGTCACCTGCTTTTGTATTAATACCCTGGCCTTGTTGTTCAGTAAAAATCTGGATTCTTAGTTCTTTAGCCTGCGTGGAAAAACTTGCAGTCATCATACAGGAATTAAAATACAGTTTGCATTGTTTTATAAAAAATTTAGTAAGCAATATTGTGTTGTATAAGTTTCTCCCTTCAGTTATATATCAATGGAACTTATAAGCATTTCGAAGTCTCGAAAGGTTTAAAATAATGCCAGTTTGTTTTAAAGCAATTAGTGTTTTAGAAAAGTATAAATTATTGTCAAAAATCTCAAAGCATTTGTGCATCCCCTTGGTGCATGCGTGAGTAACATGTGCACGTTTCTATTTTAATACACATGAATACCCTTGCATGAGTATATTTCACGCCCAATGTAGGTTGATGCCCAGATTTGCATTCACTTATACTTGCATGGAAATTTTAAATAGGTCCAGTCACCTTTTGCTTTACACGTGTAGTGTAATGTTGAAAAATGTTGTATGGGTGAGTGTGTTTATATAAGTTGCGTGCATACCTATTTGCAGGCTCTATCACATTTTGGTATATGTCAGATAGTGTTTTATGCATGTAGTCATTGCAATTGAATATCCAAGTTATTTACACTTCTGACTATTTCATTAGGAAGGGGAGTTTTTAAGCCTTGCGTACGTTAATGCAAATTGAGGTATAAATTAAAGGGTCCTAGTAGTAGTGTATTCATTAAGGATGTGTAAATATGTATCAGGTCCTTTATATCTCATACTTTTGTTTTGCATTTTGCACACACGCAAGTATGTTAGTCCAGGTATGTATTAATGAACGCATGTAATGCTTCCTATTTTATTTTCATGCTTGAAAATTTTGGTGCAGTCTGTTGTTATATTTTATTGAGCCGGTGTTACGTTGTAAAACGTATTTTGCACCGTTATTTTTATAACGGAAATTTGTACGCCGGTGCTATCTTTTGAAACGTGTTATTTTGTCGACATTTTTGACGTATATAAATTACTGTCATTTTGACTTCAGTAATCGTCAATTTTAAAGTGGATTTTTAAGCGGTTATCCCGCAACGTTGATTTGATACACGTTTTTACTGTGTTTGGTGATACACAATTTCCTCATCGAAATTGCCATAGTTGTTGCTGTTTTGTTCACGTGTTTTAAAAATCGTTTTAAAATAAAATTGTTTTCAAAATTTTTACAGTTTGCACTTTCAAAAGAATGAGAAAGCGATTTAAACGATTCAGCAAAATTGAGGACTATGAACCCTTGCTTTTACTGATTCGCTTAATTCCGGACTTGTCCATTTGAGAACGTAAAATGTATCTTTATAAAATACACAATTTTGCACTTTCAAGGAAACGATGAAGAGATTTAAACGATTTAGCAAAAGTGCGGAGTATGGAACCACACTTTTACTATTTCGGTTAAATCCGGACTCGTTAATTGAAATATTTGTTGTTTGATGATTTTGATGATTTTGTGCGCCTTAGAGCCACTATGTTGGACCTTCGGGTCATATGTTGGACCTTCGGGTCAAATACCAGTACTAGACCTTCGGGTCATATGTTGGACCTTCGGGTCATATGTTGGGCGCCAAAAATTATGTTGACAGTACTTGGTAGGCTTCGGCCATATGTTGATGCACGTGCGGCGTAGCTAAAACTCGCCATTTGTTGGGATCGATCCACTTTTATGTTGATTTTCTAGTTGTCTGTTTTGATTTCTAGATTTTGGTGAATTGTTGTTTTGAATTCAATTGTGAATTTGAAAGTTGATTTTGATGGAGTTTGATGTGATTTCTTCATTTAACTATGTTGATTTCTTATGTTGAATAGCCTCATTCGAGACTATTATTATTTTGCTTTGATGTTATTCATGATACATTCACTTCTAAGAATAAATTAGACTGATCCGTTTATTATTTTCTTTTACATAATACTCGGGTCAGACCGAGTTATTTCAGGATAGACGCTATCTCTGATTCAGTAGCAGCTTCAGCTTTTGGGATCTCACATCATCTTTTATCTAGCCTTCGAGGAGTTCTTTTGGTTATTTGACTCTCATCTTATGTATGTTGATGTATATGTTTATGTACATTTGGTTCATGTGAACCATCGACTGTTGTAGCATGTATTCCAGACTTGTCTTCCGCTATATATCTGATATTTCTGTTCTGATGTGATTATACTATCAGTGTTGTTGTTATTATGAGTTGTTCTGAATTTTTCTTTAGCCACTGTAGTTTCGTTTTAGATTTGGATTGAAAATATATCTTTGGGAGTAATTTACACAACTCCTATCGATGTAATCAATACTCGTCTAAGGCATAACTTACGGATGGTCGCTTCTCACAAGCCTTATTCATCGCAATAACAGACGTTATTCCTTATAATAACCTTTGTTATTGTGAGCATAGAGGTGGGGCGTCACAATAATAGCGTATTGTATTACATAGTAGATAGTTCCATTGACCCTTAGAGGATGGTTATCCTAAACATCCTTTGAGTTACTTGTATTTCAGTTGATATTTCACTTGAGTTGGATTTATTGATATAAAAATGTTAATCCTGAATCGAGTGTTTTGTGTTTTGCTTTATGCTCGGGTCAGACTGAGTGCCACAGCATTAAAGACTCACCTTTAGACTTGGAGCTTCGCTTGGAGATCCATCTACGTCCATTCAGCTTCCAGTTGTTCAGTTGACTCCGATGATATATTCAGATTTTGTTATTTGACTATTGTATTCGAGACTTCTGTTGTATCTTGTTTTAACTCTGTTATATATATATATATATATTAGCTTCATGAACTACTATTCATTTGTTTCCACTGCTTATTGTTATATTACTCTGTGTCTGTGATTCTGTGATTATTTTATTTACTGTATATGCTGAGTTTGCCAAATATGAATTAACAATCTGATATTTTGAGCAATTCAAGTCCGACATATGTGGATGCGAATGGTTGAAAATATTGGGATGTTGCAGGTTAAAATTAATTTAGAGAATGAAACCTTTTATTTCTCTCCTATAAACTTATGCAATTAATTGAGCGAAAATTTTACTATAATTGGAGAGAGAAATCTTTCATTTCTTTCTCTTTAATTAAATTGATTGGTTTATTAAATATTATTAATAATAAATTTATATACATCATAAATTGTGAGTATATCCAAATATACTCTAGTGTACATTATATTATGTAAGTGCAACGTATAAGAAGTGCATATAGTTGTGACCGTATATAGGTGTTGAGATTTACATCGCAACAGACCCATTTCCCTTTTACATAGCCTTTGTTGTCCAAGGTTTTGAATTGAAAACATACATAATAAAAGATGTACAATAGTATTTAAATACACACACATATTACATTTGGTAAACTTATATAATTTGAAATCTAAAATTAACATTAATGAATTAACTTTCAATTGAGGAAAGATTTGAAATCAAGAATTACATTAATGTGTAAAATCCATCTTATTAATTTGATTGGGTGTGTTTGTGTGTGTGTGTGTGTATATGTATGTATGTAATAATATGTGATGTTTTAGATCTTAAATTAACTTATTTATGTAAACATGTAATTAGAATATATGTGTATAGATTTACTTGAACTTAAAATTAACAACTTTGAAACAAACATTTAATTATGAAAGGGAAACAACACACACACACACACACATATATATATATATATATAATATTACACAACTTTAAATTTAGAATGGAAATAAAAAGTCTGGATTTTACACAAAAGTCCATACATGAACACAAAAAGGATTTCCCTTTTTGAAAAATAATACTCAAAACAACTATTTTCAAAACATTAATAAAGTAAAAAAAATTGGTTTTCAATGCAAACATAAATGGTTAACATACACATACACATGCACGAACACGCGTGCATACACACACACACACATATATATATATATATAATATAAAATCGTAAAGATGGTTTCCAATAATAAATTCTTTTTTGAACTACAAATGGAAAAACAATAAGGATTCGGAAAACTTGGAAATATGTAAATTTATGATAAGAATATTCACATCAAAACAATACAGTGAATAACTTCAAAATATCATTGAAGATAGAGGATATAAATTATATGAATCATGATGACAAACAATAAATGGAGATGAAAACAAAGATGGAACCGAATTAAAAAAATCAAGATAATAAACATACTTACACCTTAAATGGGTAAAAGGAGATTTGAATTAGATATTGTAGGATGAACAATAAATGGCAAGATGAAAATAGAGAATTAAATTATATGAACATGAGAATCACATAAATAAATTAAATCAAAATACCTTAGGATGTTGCCACATCTTGAATAATGATCAATGCTCGTAGATCCATGAATCTACCTCCAGTGTTGCAAAGATCAAGAGGTTAAAACCACCATTAACAAATTGATTTAATTTGAATTTAATTCTTGGAATTTTTAGCCCTAGACTACTATAGAATTTCGGCCATTACTTGATAGGAGGAAGAGGGAAAATTTTTGTTAGGAAAGAATGAACTGAATGAATGAGGGAGAATATGTTTTAAATGAAACATCAAAACCTTTCAATTTCCTCCTTTATAAGTTTCCTTATTTAATTCCCAATAAAATCTCATCAGAATCCTCTTTGCCTACCATGCATAGTCGACTATAGAATGAGGTGTAGTGGGCCTCAATTTTTTTTAAATCTATTCATCGTTTGTTCTATTTAAATCTAATTAATATTTTATTGATATTGTATATCGATACGTGCATTTATAACTTTTATACACACACTTTATTAAATACTAGTGGTATTCAAACATCAAATACAATTTAATAATTACTATCTCACAAATATTAATTAATTTACGATGATTATAAATCAATTATATTACTTGGTTTATTCGCTGTATTCATCATTTCGGTTGTGTGATACAAAGATGTAAATTCATTCAGCAATTAATATTGAAAAAATTCGAATATTAATGTTCACATGTCACCTGTAACAACCCGGAATTTCACCACATTAATTTTCGAACATTTAGTTAAATTTAAATATTCAAATAATACGTTTATAATTAAAATATAAAAAATAATAAAAAATACTAAAGATAAATAGTTTTCAAAATTAGTTTACAAAAACATTTAGTTCGAAGAAAAATCAAAATGTGGTCAGAATTCGTTCTCCAAATTTTCGGCTTTTCGTCGGCTAAAATTTATCGGAAACATTGTGAACTCATTAGCATAAGTATACACATTTCTAAATAAGTTTGTATATGTATATATGTGTGTATTAGTGTATGCATATATGTATTCATACCTAAGTATATAAAGTTTAAAATAAATATATAAATGTCACATTATTAGAAACATTTTGGCAACTAAGTAAAAAAACATGTTTAATCATGTTTTCTCATGAAATAAAGGGACGGGGACCAAATGGAGGCATGAGTACATGAGGTGGAGGAGGCTAGGTGAGGTGGCAAGAGGGTAGTGGAGGGTAAAAGACAATGGCATTTAGGTAATTCTCTTTGTTCTCTTGCTTATAAATACCCTTTTCACTTCTTCAATTTCACCTCTTTTACTTCTGCCATATATTTCTCATTACTTATTTAATTAGAGCATTTCTTTTTTAAACCGTATAAAATTCCAGTGGCTAAAATTTTTATTGGTACTACTTATTCTAAGTTTGAGGGTAACCGTGTCCAAATCTCATTTCTTTATAGAGCATTTTCGGACCCAGAATTTCAAGTCCGAAAATGGTCCTTCTTGTTTTGACCATATCTTCTTAAAAAATAATCAAAATTGAGTAATTTTTTTTTTTAAATTGCAGAGAAAACAATTTTCTAAAACTTTCCTCTTATTCCTTTATCAAAATCCAAGAGTAAATAGTCGAAAAACTAGTTGGAAAATGACCAATTTTTGGGTATATTTTTGAGAGTTCGATGATTATCCAAAGTCACTCCACTTTACGGAAACAACTTTCACTCCCTTTTTCTTTCAAGGACGAGCCTACCTAGTGTATTAAGGGTCCATGACTCCATCTTTTTCTTAGGAATGGAAGTGCTACATCATAACCTAAGTTAGCGAGACTTTGGATAGCTTTCGGTGAGTAAAACTACACCTTCTTAAACCAAGTTTATACTATGTTCATGTTCGTGCTAATAGCCTATGAATGTTTTTGTATATGTGAAGTGATTGTTTGGTGGTTTGTTTGTTTCATGCTTTGAAAAGTTGTCGCATTTGAAAGTTAGTAAGAATGTGGTTAGCCATATGAAAAGTTGGTAGTTAAAGTAAATATAATTGTTAGTAAATACTTATTACATGTTGTATCATCATTATTTACCTTGTATTGTACCTAAACCATTACTATGTGATGTCTGTTTTTATGGTTAATGTCATAAGTTTGTTTGTCGAACTGTCCGTATAGCGATAATCGTTATATCGGCAATTTCGGAAATCACCTTTTATCGAAACCGTTTTGTTTCATCTTCGTGCTTGGAATTGTTTTACAAGTTAAGAAAGATTTTGATTAACGATGTTTTCAAAAGTAATTAACCATTTTAATATTGATTATTTAATTTAATTAATTACTTAATTAATAAGGATTAAGGTTAACTAATTGCTTAGTTAATGATGCTTTTTAAATTTAACTAATTACTTGGTTAATGATTGTTTAAATTAATTAATCATCTTATTTAATGATTTTTAAATTTAATCAATCATTTTATTTAATGATATTTAAGGATAATTAATCATTCAATAATGATGAATTAAAGATAATTAATTAATTTACTAATGATGCTTTTAAATTAATAAATCTTTTTAATAAATGATTTTTAAAATTTATCAACTTGTTTTAATTCTAATTAATCTTTCCTTTATTGATGTTTATAATCACTTTTTAATAATGAGAATTAATTATTTATTAATTTAATTTAGTTATTTATATTTAAATTTATTAATTAATTGAATTAATGATGTTTTAAAGGTGACTTACCCTTTTTAATTAAAGGTTATTGGAGTTAATTAATCAACTTAATTTATGAAGTTTCAAAGTAAATTTATCAAAGTAACCAGGATGTTTTGACTTTGTTATTCATTTTAAATAATGATAGTCAATTATCCATAAATTTAATTAGTATATTTTACTAATTAATTAGATTAATAAGGTTTAAAGTGGTTTACCCTTTTTATTATTTAAAGACATTTAAAGTTCAAAAAAATCAAATTGTGTGATGAAGTTTAAAGATAATTAATCAATGTAATAAGGATGTTTTAAGTTATTAAATCCATTCTAAATTGATGTTTTAAATTTAGTAAACTCTTTTAAAAAAACGGTTTTAAAGATAATACTTGTAATGTGAGTCCAAGCACGAATTCGGGTTTTTAAAAGAAAGAAAGTTTGATTCGTTTATGGAAATGAATTAATTTCCATAGAGCTATTCACTCATATGGGAATGATTTATGTTTATACTTAGCACTAACCATCGAAGAAGTAGTAGACTTGTCGCTATTTCAAAAGTTAAGAATAATCTTGAGACATGACTTTGAGGTAACACTACCTTGACTTATCCGGTATTATTGTTAACCAAGAAATAGTACTAGTTGGAATTCTATGATTGATGATAAGTATACAAGACTTAATTTCTAGATACGATCGTTTTATATCCTCGATAGTTGGTTTCTTACTTCAGCTTCTTTATTATCGTCATTCTAAGACGATGTGTTGCTCTATTGAGCTTTGATATCCTTTGTCGGAGATGACTAAAACCAAAGAGCGAGTGGGGGCCAAGCTATGTGGGGTTGCTCCCATTAGGGTATTTTCACATCCACTCTACATTGGATTCGGTGTTGCGCATTGATATGTGAAGTACTCAGATTCTCGATAACTATTGGCGGGGTCTAGCTTGGAGGTTTCCGAGAGCCATCAGAGTTCTCAAGTATATTTCTAGAGGTATACTTTAGGTAAGGGGGCGCATCTTCCTAGTCATTATTGGAAAATTTCCTTTCCTTATTTCATTCAAACCTTCGAATTGTTTTTTCTGTAATTGCAACGGGAAGAGTCAACCACTCTTCACGATGGTTAATTATAGGTTTTTTCCATTCTATAAAGTTTGGACTGTTATCTTGTTTTATCCATTCTGCCTAGTTTGGATTTTGTTCGGACTACTTCCATTCTTTCAAGTCTGAATGTTATACTAATTATGCTCATATGTTTGGATATGTTGCCAATTGTTCATTTCCATTTTTGTTATGTTTGGTTGTTTTTTATGTAAGAGAAAACCGGTTCCGCTTTAGTGGCGTGGTCCCACATGTTATTGTTTAAATACACCTCATTTGTTTCATAGTTTTACTCATACCGGACATTTTTTCCGACTCGATTGTTTATTTTCCCTAAACTCTTGGGTACTCAATTATATTTGAGTAGTCCCAAAATAGCGGGTTTTTTAGAGCTCTTTGAAGACGACAGGCAAGCATGCGGCTACTTGGTTATCTAGTTATTTATTTCCACTGTATGATTATGTAGGTGTATTTTGTATTTTAAAAATGCAAAGTCAGAATGTATAGCTGTAAATCTATTAGATGTAGTACTTCTGTTTAACTCTGATAGCTCCATGTAAGGAGTAACCTTTCGTATTATATCATTTTGTATTATATGTAATCATTCCGTTGTGAGGTATTTCTATTCTATTCTTTCTGTTATTTATTTTACCCCAAGACAACTTATCTTTCGGATGCTCGGGCAATGGCACACGAATACCGAGGATGTATTAAATGTCGTTCCCAGGGGTTAGAAAGGTGGGTTGTCAAGGATGGTATCAGAGCTTAGGTTTAGCGAACCCCTAAGCCTGGTGGCGTAAACTCTCTAAGAATAGTGTAATATCCCGGAAATTTTAACAATATCAATTTAATAATCTGTTGAATAATTAAATTGATATGGATAATCTTTGATAATAAGATTTGAATTTAATTTAATAATCTGATTAAATTAGTATTAATTGATGATTTTATCTTTTAAAAGTTAATAAGATATTTTCTATTTGAATAATATATATATTTATTTATATATATTGTAAATAGAAGCTTTGGTAAATTGGAAATTTAGATTTAGTTTAATCTGGACTTTTCAAAGTTATTTAAATAAATAACATTTTAGTTTTAAATATACTTTAGATAAATCTTTTAATTGGTTAAGATATATTTTACTTAAGTTTAAATAAATAAGAAAAGGGCTTTTCATTTACTTTTAAAATAAATAGAAATATGAGTAATTACTTATAAGACAAGTGTCATTATCTAAAGCTTCATTATAACATGTGTAATTTAATAAACAATTGTATAGGACAAGTGTCCTTATTTATTTTCATTTTCTTTTATTTTATAAAATCAAAAATATACATGTATATAAACATTGCATTTCTTCATTTCCCATTCTTTCTAATCTTCTCATTTTTTCAAAAGCCAAGAGAAATCAATAATCTTTCTTCTAACTAAAATCTGAAACAAATCAGAAATTCAAATGCCTCAAACTAGAAATTAAACTTCTCACAAAACCAAAACTTCAATTCAAATCAAAACTCTGAAAACAATTCAAACTGCTTGCATTCATTTTTCAAACTGGAAGCAACATGCAAGATTCAGTAGCCAACAATTCAAGCTTTTAAATCAATGAGGCATTCCAGTTTAAGATTCCCAGTTTCAAAAGGCTTTTCAAAATAAGGCTCTGCCTCTGTTTCATCTTTAATCTGTGAGTAACATTTTTACTTAAAATTAACTTAAGTAATTATGATGCATGCCTAATTCTATGATAAATATTGTTTTGATATGGATGTTTGTAGATGATTTTGTATATACATGAATGTATATAGGTGTGCATGTATGATATTGTTCTCTGTTCTGTTTTGTTGCCAGACTCCAGAATTTTCTTTTAAATCTCTTACTACTTGATTAGTTCTTATTAGTAGTTAACTTACAAACAAAAGTTGTTGATTTATTATAGAGGAATGTTTAAAGAACTTTAATTAAGTCAAAATCTAAAGTTCGAATGTCTCTGTAAATAAAAACCACAGTGCATGTTAAAATAAAGTAAAAACTTAACTTTGTAAATTATAAATTCAAGTATATGTATTGAATATATAAGCTATAACTTGATTTTTAACATTTAAATCATAACTTTTAGTTTAGAATTATAAGAGAAGTTCTGGTTTATGTTAGAGATGAAGTTCTAGTGATTTTGATCATCTCAGTGAAATTGGAAGTTTGAAATCTTTAGTAGTGGTAGTGGAATGATCATGGATATAAGGAAAATTATTAGAAATAGAATCAAGGCAGTGAGGAAGAAATGAATTAAGTTTTAAAATTTTAAACCTAGTTATTACCAGTCTAGAGAAATCGAGCATCATTTCGTCTAGGATGGATCGAGTTCGATGAAACTCTGGGAATTGATAGTCGTGACGTAGATGAACTCGTCGCCGAAGTCGATGGCGTTCTGGTGGTCGAGATTTCGAAGGCGAGGAGATGTTGACAGGCTTTGGAAGTGTTGTCTGGGTTCCTGGTTTTGGATTTAGGCTCGATTTCGAATTCGAGCAGTGATCGAAGAAATCGCGATCGTGATATGGTGTAGGGATGAACGTCGAGATGGTGGAGTCGTCGTCGATGACCGGAGTTGCCGCTGGTGGATGTGCACGTGCACACGATTTGGATATCTGGTGAATTTGGTTTTTAACAGAGAGGCCACTCGAGTTTTCTCGGGTTTTGTTCGTGAGAGTCTCGGAGGAATTAGGGATGCGACTCGAAGTATAATAGGCTGGGCTCGAGTACTTTTGTGTTGACAGGTTATTAAACTGTCTGGTTTTTAAAACTTTAAACTGGTTTTAAATTTGTAAATTTTAAACTAGGATTCAAATCAAAGTTTAACTACATAGATTCAAGTTGGTTTTGAATCTTAAAGATTTGAAATAAATAAGTTTATAAATATATATATGTTTTAAATAGGTTTTAAATGGTAGTTAGATTTAATTAAATGTTTAAAAATAAAAAGGAAATTGGTTTAAACTCTTCTTAAATTTCTTTTATAAGAGATAAGAATTTTTAATAAGTAAAAGTTTTTAAATTGGTTTTAAAAACTTTGTTAAATATAAATTGGTATTCATTTTAAATACAGAATTTAAAATGAAATTTTAAAAGTAGATTTGAAATGGATATTTCAAATATAAATGGTAAATGATAACTTGTTTATCAATAAGAATAAAGATTTTATCTTAAAAAGTAATTAGAGATTTATGTTCATTAAATTAATTAGAAAATTTAATGGATAATTAAATTGTTGATTAATTAATCATTTAGATTAATTAAATAAATAATTAAAGGTTTAAACTAATTTATTTATGATTAAGATAAATTAATTAGGGATGATTAATTTATAATTGAGGGTTATAAATTAGAGTATTAATTAATGGTTAGGAATTAATTAATAAGTAATTAAATATTAATTAAGTTATGGTTAACACTTAATTAATTTAGTAATTAGAGATTAATAAAATGGTTATTAAGATTTATTAATTTAGAATTAATAATAATTAATATAAGTTAATTACTTAAGGAAAGTAATTAAATAATAGTTAATGAAGTCATTAACTATGGGTTATTAAATAATGAATTAATAGGATTAATTTTGATAATTAATTAGTTAAATTAATTTAAGATAATCAATTATAGAATTTGTTTAAATGTAATTACTTATTGGAAGTAATTAAGAATTAATTACTTATTGTAATTAATTGAAGTTAATTTGATTTAGTTAAATTAATTAATTAAGTTTAATTAATTTAGAATAATCAAGAGATGATTTGATAATAATTACTTAATGTAATTATTAAGGTAAGATTATTTAGGGAAGTAAATAATAAGATAATTACTGGAAGTAATTAGTTGAATAATGATTTTATTAATAGAAGTAATTTGAGTTAATTACTTTGAATAATTAATCAAGGGATTAATTAAGAAATTAATTAAGGAAGTAATTAATTTAGTTAGTGAAAGTAATTAAGGGTAGTTAATTACTGATTGAAGATTAATCAAGAGTGATTAATAAATGTTGTTTAATTAAAGGTTAATTACTTAATGTAATTAATTTAATTAAGTAATTAATAATTAAGTTGTAATTAAGGATCATTAATTAATATAATTAATGATGTAATTAAGATTGGTTAATTAAGTAATAATTAATAAATGAAGTAATTAATCAATGTAATTAATTAAGGATTAATGTAATTAATTATAGTTGATTAACTTAATTAATTTTAGTTAATTAATTAATGATGTAATTAAAGGTTAATTACTATAAGTGGTTAAGGATAATTAATTTGAGAAATTAATTGAAATAAATTACTTGGATGTAATTAAAAGATAATTAATCAAGATGATTAATTAAAATGAATTATTAAAGGATAATTAATTAATTTGTAATTAATTAATGGTTAAGTAAGAAGGATTTATAAAATGAAGTAATTAATTTAATTCAATTTAAATTAAGATGATATAAATCATTACTTATGAATGGGTGTTAGTATTGGATACTTGACTTTGATTGATATCTCTGATGAGATATATGCTGTATGATATGGATGTTAGTTGAATTGTATGGATTATCTGATAATGTTGATTATCTGTTGGGAATTATCTTTCTTTGTGTATAAAGATAATGAATTGAATTGTTTTAACCTTTAAAACAACTTGGCCTTAAAAGATACGCTTTGGATTTCGATGAGACCGGGATCGGGTTTCCGTATACCGGATTTCCAGGTCTGGAGACCCGAATACCACATCGATCCAAATTAACGATAGGTCGTGAATCAAGTGAAGATGAAGATTCAGTGTGCAAGGGTTATTGTCGTTAACTCTGAGGGTGATTCCAAAACGAGTGTAACGAGATAATGCCTTCGGTTTCGTTCGAACCCGGAACGAACTTGTATGGACTGAATGCTTTCAGAACATCGTCAGGTGGACGATGAGCATTCTAAGTGATGTGTTCTTTTCTAAGGTAATCGTGACCTCAAGCCTCACAAACCGGGAATGGCTAAAACAGGGGAGGTGCAGCAAGGTTAGTGGGTAGCACCCAAGTAGGACAAGGTTACCTCTGTCTAGATGTCCCTTTCTATTTTCGACTTAGTGGTGCGGTTGCTGATCCCAACCGTGAGGTATCTTGTGCGGGAATTATCCAGTAAGGGATGTTCCGACCTTGTGTTGCAGGGGATTGGGAGTGATCCTCGGTACGGTGATCTAGGCCACGTACTGTGACGGGCGGTACCCCGGTAGCCCTGCCATTGTATGGAATCCAATTTCCAATAAGTGATAACGGACTTGATTGTATAACCCACTTTGTTGGCTAGTATGCTGGAATTTAATAATGTAACAATTTCAGCTATTTCATATTTATTTGAAAACCCTAGACCCTATTATAATACAATCGAATTTCCTATCAAATGTTTTGGTTAGCGTAAGGTAAAAACTTACCCATGTTTATTTGTGGGGAGACTTACGTGATACCTTTTCTTTCAAAAGGTTTTGAAGTTAAACAAGTTTAACCTGTTACTCACACCAGACCCATGTCTGACCCAAGTTGTTTATTTCTGTTTTATAAACTCTTGGGTACTCAAATTTTTACGAGTAGCCAAGGGATTCAGGTTTAGCTTTGACGAGTAATCTGGAGGAGCAATGGAGCAGGAGGCTTCAGCGTTGTAGATATAGATAGTAGTTTCCGCTGTGTTGATCTTGTTTAGATCTTTGTTTTGTATTGAGATGTAATAACTAAACAGATGTTTATAACTGTCTAGTATATGATGTGTAATCTGTGTAACTCTGATAAGTGTTGTATATGATACTATGTAATATTTATGTGATATAATATATTTTGTTCGTTTCCGCTGTGAGTATTTGTGTTTGTTTCTTTTCTCTTCTTCTCTTTTCTACTTCTCACCCCTTTCTTTCTTACTGTCGATGCGATTTTCCGGGAGTGGAAAGTCGGGTCGTCACACGTGGTATCAGAGCATTAGGTTGAGTGAATACCTAAGCTCTGGAGTGGTGTCTATCGTGAGAGAGCGTATTTGTAATTTTTATATAACTATATATATATATTCTACCTAACTGTTAGGTTACCCGTACAGGTTTTCCAATATAGGATATAAAGGTAGATAGGGTAGTGGTGTGTGTGACACGACTACCAATGGTTGGAGTTTGAGTGTTGAGGTTGGAAGTGTATCTATCGAGACTGTAGACCTAATACTGTCTCGAGTAAGCTTTGCTGTGGTGAAGGATTTCATCGATCTCTGTAGGAAGACTGTTATGGTTCGGAGTTTATCTCTGAAGTTTGGATGAGTAGAGTTGGATCTGTCGATGAGGCAGAAGTGAGTGATGGTATCTTGATACCTCAGGTAATAGTAGCTGTATGATGAGATACAGTGACGATGGATGTTCCTGAAGATGTTTTCTTTGGAACAAGATTAAGGAAGTGTGTATGCTTTGGTATTGTGGCTGAGTTCAGCATGGTGTTTCTGTTTGGTTTGGAGTTCGAGTTTCTCGAAGATCTTTGGAATAGGAAGTCCTTGGCATCAGTGTCAGCAGTGCAGCTCGGAGTATTCTGTGATGGCAGGAAGTTTTCTGGATAAGCAGTTTTTCTGGAAGTGAAGTTCAGAAGCAGCAGAGTGGATCCATTTCTTCGATAAATTGGATAAATAAGTGTAAGCTGTTCTGATTGGTAAAGAGAGAACAGTCTGTTTGGAATTAGGATGGGTTGATCGCAAAAGTGACTTGCGATTGTCTGAGTGTTCTCTTGTGTTGTCAGAATTTTTCTGGATGTCTTAAGAGAAGTCAAAAGTTTGTCCGCATCTGAAGGTTGAGTTTTCTTATCGACTGGATTCCATGAGTGATACCGGTGGTTCAGTCTAGTGAAAGGATGTTTCCTAGAGATGGAGTTGGTGAAGCAGCTCAAGTTTTGCTGGAGTATCTGAGTTTTATTTATGGATCAGTGAACCTTATTTCTGGAATGAGTTGTCCAGTCTGTGCTTGTGTCCTACCTCATATCAGAATTGAGCAGCGAAAGCAGTTTGGAGTGTATCTCTGGATGGAAGAAGTAAGTTTGGAATCTACTGATGTTGTGAAGTAGAGTTATGTTTGGATCTCGTCTGTGTTCTGATTTGGATAAGTAATTGGTCTACTTGGTTGAATTGTCAGTTTGGATAACTGGAATTCATTGAGTTTTACGTATCTCTGAGGGAATACGTATTTGATCTATCTCTGGTTTTAGAATCTGCAGTTTTGGGAAGTTTGGTTATTGAGTCAGACTCGTCTGTAGTCTGATATTCTGTTTAGTTCTGTAAATCTAGATGTGTAGGAGATCTATAGCTTAATAGTTTAGATTGTTTGTAGAGCGAGTATCCCGGTATATATATATACTTGGGGAAACTCGAGGAATTTTATCTAGAATTTAGTCTAGATAGTTAGAATTGATTGATTGAATGAATTGGTTACTATGGTTGTTAGCATATGGATGATAGTATATGCTTGTGTTTTAAAATTTAAAATCTTTAATAAGATTATTAAATTACCTTTGTTTAAATTTCGGGGACGAAATTATTTTTAAGGGGGGAGGAATGTAATATCCCGGAAATTTTAACAATATCAATTTAATAATCTGTTGAATAATTAAATTGATATGGATAATCTTTGATAATAAGATTTGAATTTAATTTAATAATCTGATTAAATTAGTATTAATTGATGATTTTATCTTTTAAAAGTTAATAAGATATTTTCTATTTGAATAATATATATATTTATTTATATATATTGTAAATAGAAGCTTTGGTAAATTGGAAATTTAGATTTAGTTTAATCTGGACTTTTCAAAGTTATTTAAATAAATAACATTTTAGTTTTAAATATACTTTAGATAAATCTTTTAATTGGTTAAGATATATTTTACTTAAGTTTAAATAAATAAGAAAAGGGCTTTTCATTTACTTTTAAAATAAATAGAAATATGAGTAATTACTTATAAGACAAGTGTCATTATCTAAAGCTTCATTATAACATGTGTAATTTAATAAACAATTGTATAGGACAAGTGTCCTTATTTATTTTCATTTTCTTTTATTTATAAAATCAAAAATATACATGTATATAAACATTGCATTTCTTCATTTCCCATTCTTTCTAATCTTCTCATTTTTTCAAAAGCCAAGAGAAATCAATAATCTTTCTTCTAACTAAAATCTGAAACAAATCAGAAATTCAAATGCCTCAAACTAGAAATTAAACTTCTCACAAAACCAAAACTTCAATTCAAATCAAAACTCTGAAAACAATTCAAACTGCTTGCATTCATTTTTCAAACTGGAAGCAACATGCAAGATTCAGTAGCCAACAATTCAAGCTTTTAAATCAATGAGGCATTCCAGTTTAAGATTCCCAGTTTCAAAAAGCTTTTCAAAATAAGGCTCTGCCTCTGTTTCATCTTTAATCTGTGAGTAACATTTTTACTTAAAATTAACTTAAGTAATTATGATGCATGCCTAATTCTGTGATAAATATTGTTTTGATATGGATGTTTGTAGATGATTTTGTATATACATGAATGTATATAGGTGTGCATGTATGATATTGTTCTCTGTTCTGTTTTGTTGCCAGACTCCAGAATTTTCTTTTAAATCTCTTACTACTTGATTAGTTCTTATTAGTAGTTAACTTACAAACAAAAGTTGTTGATTTATTATAGAGGAATGTTTAAAGAACTTTAATTAAGTCAAAATCTAAAGTTCGAATGTCTCTGTAAATAAAAACCACAGTGCATGTTAAAATAAAGTAAAAACTTAACTTTGTAAATTATAAATTCAAGTATATGTATTGAATATATAAGCTATAACTTGATTTTTAACATTTAAATCATAACTTTTAGTTTAGAATTATAAGAGCAGTTCTGGTTTATGTTAGAGATGAAGTTCTAGTGATTTTGATCATCTCAGTGAAATTGGAAGTTTGAAATCTTTAGTAGTGGTAGTGGAATGATCATGGATATAAGGAAAATTATTAGAAATAGAATCAAGGCAGTGAGGAAGAAATGATTTAAGTTTTAAAATTTTAAACCTAGTTATTACCAGTCTAGAGAAATCGAGCATCATTTCGTCTAGGATGGATCGAGTTCGACGAAACTCTAGGAATTGATAGTCGTGACGTAGATGAACTCGTCGCCGAAGTCGCTGGCGTTCTGGTGGTCGAGATTTCGAAGGCGAGGAGATGTTGACAGGCTTTGGAAGTGTTGTCTGGGTTCCTGGTTTTGGATTTAGGCTCGATTTCGAATTCGAGCAGTGATCGAAGAAATCGCGATCGTGATATGGTGTAGGGATGAACGTCGAGATGGTGGAGTCGTCGTCGATGACCGGAGTTGCCGCTGGTGGATGTGCACGTGCACACGATTTGGATATCTGGTGAATCTGGTTTTTAACAGAGAGGCCACTCGAGTTTTCTCGGGTTTTGTTCGTGAGAGTCTCGGAGGAATTAGGGATGCGACTCGAAGTATAATAGGCTGGGCTCGAGTACTTTTGTGTTGATAGGTTATTAAACTGTCTGGTTTTTAAAACTTTAAACTGGTTTTAAATTTGTAAATTTTAAACTAGGATTCAAATCAAAGTTTAACTACATAGATTCAAGTTGGTTTTGAATCTTAAAGATTTGAAATAAATAAGTTTATAAATATATATATGTTTTAAATAGGTTTTAAATGGTAGTTAGATTTAATTAAATGTTTAAAAATAAAAAGGAAATTGGTTTAAACTCTTCTTAAATTTCTTTTATAAGAGATAAGAATTTTTAATAAGTAAAAGTTTTTAAATTGGTTTTAAAAACTTTGTTAAAAATAAATTGGTATTCATTTTAAATACAGAATTTAAAATGAAATTTTAAAAGTAGATTTGAAATGGATATTTCAAATATAAATGGTAAATGATAACTTGTTTATCAATAAGAATAAAGATTTTATCTTAAAAAGTAATTAGAGATTTATGTTCATTAAATTAATTAGAAAATTTAATGGATAATTAAATTGTTGATTAATTAATCATTTAGATTAATTAAATAAATAATTAAAGGTTTAAACTAATTTATTTATGATTAAGATAAATTAATTAGGGATGATTAATTTATAATTGAGGGTTATAAATTAGAGTATTAATTAATGGTTAGGAATTAATTAATAAGTAATTAAATATTAATTAAGTTATGGTTAACACTTAATTAATTTAGTAATTAGAGATTAATAAAATGGTTATTAAGATTTATTAATTTAGAATTAATAATAATTAATATAAGTTAATTACTTAAGGAAAGTAATTAAATAATAGTTAATGAAGTCATTAACTATGGGTTATTAAATAATGAATTAATAGGATTAATTTTGATAATTAATTAGTTAAATTAATTTAAGATAATCAATTATAGAATTTGTTTAAATGTAATTACTTATTGGAAGTAATTAAGAATTAATTACTTATTGTA
This sequence comes from Allium fistulosum, assembly GCA_030737815.1. Lineage (NCBI taxonomy): Eukaryota > Viridiplantae > Streptophyta > Magnoliopsida > Asparagales > Amaryllidaceae > Allium > Allium fistulosum. The sequence continues at coordinate 305,781,867 of CM060902.1, forward strand.
ATTAATTGAAGTTAATTTGATTTAGTTAAATTAATTAATTAAGTTTAATTAATTTAGAATAATCAAGAGATGATTTGATAATAATTACTTAATGTAATTATTAAGGTAAGATTATTTAGGGAAGTAAATAATAAGATAATTACTGGAAGTAATTAGTTGAATAATGATTTTATTAATAGAAGTAATTTGAGTTAATTACTTTGAATAATTAATCAAGGGATTAATTAAGAAATTAATTAAGGAAGTAATTAATTTAGTTAGTGAAAGTAATTAAGGGTAGTTAATTACTGATTGAAGATTAATCAAGAGTGATTAATAAATGTTGTTTAATTAAAGGTTAATTACTTAATGTAATTAATTTAATTAAGTAATTAATAATTAAGTTGTAATTAAGGATCATTAATTAATATAATTAATGATGTAATTAAGATTGGTTAATTAAGTAATAATTAATAAATGAAGTAATTAATCAATGTGATTAATTAAGGATTAATGTAATTAATTATAGTTGATTAACTTAATTAATTTTAGTTAATTAATTAATGATGTAATTAAAGGTTAATTACTATAAGTGGTTAAGGATAATTAATTTGAGAAATTAATTGAAATAAATTACTTGGATGTAATTAAAAGATAATTAATCAAGATGATTAATTAAAATGAATTATTAAAGGATAATTAATTAATTTGTAATTAATTAATGGTTAAGTAAGAAGGATTTATAAAATGAAGTAATTAATTTAATTCAATTTAAATTAAGATGATATAAATCATTACTTATGTAACGACCCGACTTTCTTTGCCCAGAAAGACGCATCGTTATGAAGAAAGAAAGGGATAGAAGAAGAAAAGAAAAGAAAAGAGAACAACAATACATCAGAAATCTCACAGCGGAACGAGAAATATATTATCACATAAGATATTACATAGTATCATATACATCAGAGTACACAATTTATACATCACAGAATAGACAGTTATAAACTTCTGTCTATTATACAACACAAATATACCAGTACAATACAGACTAATACAAACACAGCGGAAACTCTATATATCTACTCGCTGAAGCCTCCTGCTCCTCAGCTCCTCCAGTATTCGTCAAGACTAACCTGAATCCCTTGGCTACTCGTAAAAATTGAGTACCCAAGGTTTAATAAAACAGAAAATAAACACTTGGGTCAGACATGGGTCTGGTGTGAGTAAACGGGTTAAAATTGTTTAACTTCAAAACCTTTTGAAAACAAAGGTATCACGTAAGACTTCCCACACATAAACGTGGAAAAGTTTTTACCTTACGCTAACCAAATCATTTGATAGGAAATGCAGTTATATTATAATAGGGTCTAGGGTTTTCAAGTAAAATACAGAAATAGCTGAAATGCTTACATCTCACATTCCAACATAGTTGGGCACAACTAATACGTACGGCACTTATTGGAGTTTGGATTCCATACAATGGCAGGGCTACTGGGGTACCGCCCGTCACAGTACGTGGCCTAGATCACCGTACCGAGGAGTACGCCCGCTCCCCTGCAACACAAAGCCGGAACCATCCCTTACTGGATAATCCCGAACAAGACAACCCCGTAGTTGGCTGCAGTTCCAACTACCCACTAAGCCGAAATATAGAAAGGGACCTCTAGACAGGGATCTATCTTGCTCTCAGTGGGCGCTACCCACGAAGCCTTGCTGCACCTCCCCTGTTTTAGCCATTCCCGGTTGATGAGGCTTGAGGTTACGATTACCTTTAATCAGAACATATCACTTAGAATGCTCATCGTCCGCCTGACGATGTGTTGAAAGCATTCAATCCATACAAGTTCGTTCCGGGTTCGAACGAAACCGAAGGCATTATCTCGTTACACTCGTTTTGGAATCACCCTCAGAGTTAACGACAATAACCCTTGCACTCTGAATCTTCATCTTCACTTGAGATTCACGACCTATCGTTAATTTGGATCGATGTGGTATTCGGGTCTCCAGACCTGGAATACCGGTATACGGAAACCCGATCCCGGTCTCATCGAAATCCAAAACGTATCTTTAAGGCCAAGATGTTTAAAGGTTTAAACAATTTAACTTATCTATATTCATTCAGATAGATAATTTCACAAATCACAATTGATAATCACATTATCATTTAAACAGATGATTCATAACCAAATGGGTAATCCATATCAACATCACAATAGTTAATCTATATTACCATCATAATGCAACCAAGCATTCATACCACATATCATCTTATCTCATTTCTGAGATTACATCCATTCAAGACAATCAATGTCATCCATTCTTATATAAGAAATGATTTACTTAATCATAACATAATTAATTTAAAATGAATTAAATTAACTATCACTATCTTTAATTAATTTAAAGTGAATTAAATTAATTACTTCATCTCTTAATTAATTTAAAATAAATTAAATTAATTACTTCATTATAAATCTTATTTATATAATCATTAATTAATTACAAATTAATTAATTAATCTTCTCTAATTTTCCACTTTAATTAATCACCTTGATTAATTATACTTTAATTACATTTAAGTAATTATCTTAATTAATTTCACAAATTAATTATTCTTAACCAAATACAGTAGTTAACATTTAATTACTTTATTAATTAATTAATTATAATCAATTACTTTAATCCTTAATTAATTACAATTAATTAGTTATCACTGATTAATTAATCTTAATTAATCAATTCTTAATTACATCATTAATTATAAACTAATGATCCATAATTATATCTTTAATTATTCTATTAATTACATTAAGTAATTAACCTTAATTAAACCACAATTTATTAATCACCTTTGATTAATCTAATCCAGTAATTAACTTCCCTTAATCACTTTTATTAATTAATTACTTTTTAATTAATTACCTTAACAAATAATTAATTACTTTATTAATTATCATTAATTAAACCACAATTATTAATCATCTTTGATTAATATAATCCTTTAATTAATTAATTTAATAAATTATTAAATTAATAATAAATGATTAACTCTTAATCACTTTCATTTAATAAAATAATTATCCTCTAATTACTTTATTAAATATTTTATCTTTACTTAATTATATTCAGTAATTATTCCTTAATTACTTCAACAAGTAATTATACTAAATTAATTATTAAATGATTATCTCTAATTAATCATTAATTAATTAATTAATAATTAATTTAACTTAATCATTTAAATTTAATTAAATGATTCTTAACTTACTATATTAAAGGTTCTTAATTAAGAAACTATTATCTTAATTAAATCAATTATTTACCAATAACACTTGATAATTAAAATAATTTAATTATCTAAATTTCCTTTCCAAATTTAATTAACTTTAATTAAATCAACATTCTGAATACTTAAGACAATTCTTATTTTAATTGATTACTAAATCTTAATCATTAAACCTTAATTAATTTAAAATATAAGATTTTAGAAATCAATTAAAAATCAACACATTTTAGATTAAACCTTTAAATCTTTAAACTTTTCCAAAGTTATTAAATATAATTAAATACAAATTTATTTCAAAATCTACTTATTTTATTTTGAAACTTAATATTATAAAATATATAAACTTGTTTAACTTTTGTTTAAACTCAGAAAATATTACGAAAACAAAATTTCTTTTGTTTAAAACTTAAAAACATTTCCTGTTCAATTCCTATTACCAGCTAAACCCCAAACCCGAGTAAAGCTCGTGGAAAACTCGAAGCAACTCTTGAGTCATTCCCATTTCAACCCACTTCGAGTAAAACTCGAGAATACTCGAACGAAAACCCGAGAAAACTATTTCTTCTCCAAACCCATATACCCAGATGCACGCGAACGTAGCCGTGCACGTGCACGCCTTCAACGATCGACGACGATCTCCGTCCAGTCCTCCGGCAAGTCGCGTTCGACCTCGACATCGAATCGCACACCCCAGCAAACCCAAATTCGGTCGAAACATCGATCTCCATCCTCGAACCCAAAGCCTGAACCCATCCTCATCAGAAACCGACCCTCCACGACCACCAAGACTTCGAAATCCCACGCCATCGAAGCCGTAGCTTCGCCTCACTCCCCTCTAACTCCAGAACCACTCGCGGTCGCGTCTGGTTCCATCACGTCGCCGCGAAGTCGAGACCAACATCGACAACGTTAACCAGCTCCAAAACCCTACTTCCTCAAAATCTGACCAACCCCTTCAATAATAAATTCTCGAAGGATTTTTCCTATGATCACCACTTTTCCCTTCACCTTCGAGTTCAACCACGGCACCCAGATCTCCCCCATTCGCCACCGATCGACCAAAATTCCCAAAATAGAAAATTCCAAAATTCTCTCGAAATACTAATCTAAAAATCTTGATACTAGCTTCAAAAATCACGATTTACTAGTCGCATATCAAAGATGAAATCAAAATTTAAAATTAAAATTATTAAAATTTGACCAAATTTGATTTTTACTGTAAACTCAAAATTTCAGAGCCAATTATTCACTTTTAAAACCTGTAATTATTTTTAGTTGATAGATTACTTGATTGTAAACAACTCCTATTTATAAATCATTAACCAATTCACAATCAACTTCAAGTTATTGATTTTATTATGAAATGAATACTGCTATTATCACACAGAGATCATGAAAACTTCACAGGCATTCAAATGTAACTATACAGGCATGCATACAGATATTTCAAACACTAATATACAAACATGCATTCATTACAACATTTCAGATGATAAATCATCACATAAACAAAGCATAGATCTGTTTTTAAAATAATATTTACTCACCTGGAATTATAAAACAGAGAAGAGAATAGAAACTGCTTCCAGGCTTATTCCAAACTTTATTATTTGATTTTAAACTTTCTTTTCTTTTGCTTGTTGAATTTGAATCTTGCTGTTGATCTCTGGTTACTAATTGATAGGTTTGAAACTGATTTGATCTTCTTTTGATTTGCAGTTAAATTCCCAGATTTTCCAGACTGATTTGTATTTGAGAATTTCAGATTTACATCTTCTTTTGTTTTTTAGATTTCAGGTCTTTCATTTTTCTTTGAATACTTAGATTCGAATTGTATTAGTGGAGGAAGAAATGAAGAAAAGATAATCTTCAACTGAAAAGAGAAAACAGATTTTTCTTCTTACATATTAATTTTTAAATTTAGTTATTAAGAGAATTTGACATGTGTCTCTTTAATGCCTTAGTTTGTTTACACATATATACAATTGTCACTTACATATATCAAAATGTGAACAAGTGTTTTTAATACTTAATTAATAATAAATGTTATATAAGGGTTATTTAATGTTTAATTAATGTTTAACAATTGTTACAAAAGTTATTATCTTACTTAAAACTTATTTAAGTTATACATATATTTATTTATGAAATATTTACAAGTATAAAATGTATTTATCTTTTATAAATTAAGCTTTTACATTTCTATATAAATATACAAATGTAAAAATCAATTATTTAAAATAACTTATGCCTTGATCAAATGAATATATCATATTTTATATACTTGAGAAATTTATTTTAACTCTATATATATATATTTACAAATCAATTTTGACTTATGTTTGAATTTTAAAAATGAAAAAATCTTAAAACCAATGAACTTCTTAATTTAAATCTCAAATATCATTTTGAAAAGTATTATGCTAAATTAAAATTTCCAAATTACAAATTATATAAAGATTAAAGTTTGGAAATACTTTATTAAATTCAAATTCAATATTCTTTTCATTCCAATATATGCAAATATATATATTCTAAATGAAAAATACTTTTAACATTAGCTTGATAATTATCATATTGAATTTCATAACATAACTCCAAAACACAATATATATATATTCATACATATTATAAATTTGAAAACATAGTTTTATTAAATTAAAGACTCCCTATTTATAATATATATACCTATATATATACATTATAAATATAAACACTTATATTAGATTTAGAAAGATAATTCTTCCCAATTTTAAATTGTTAGAAAAGATATTAATACATATTGCCAATTAAAATATTATTAGCCTTTTAAAATGAATAAACTTGTCAATTTTATAAAATAAAATCATCAAATCAATTTAATTATTAATAAAGATTATTAAATTGATATTGCCAAATTTCCGGGATATCACATTCTTCCCCCCTTAAAATAATTTCGTCCCCGAAATTTAAAAGCAAAGATAATTTAATAACCCAGCAAAATTTCAATTTTAATTTCAAACAGCAACCATACATATCAATCATATTCTAACAATCATAGCAAACAATTTAATCAAACAAATTTAACTATCCAGACAAATTCTGGATAGAATTTCCTCGAGTTTCCCCAAGTGTATATATATACCGGAATACTCGCTCTACAGGATCTTAACTAACTATCTACAATAATCTAGAACTCCTTCCTATCTAGATTACAAATCTGAACAAAATATCAGACTAAACTCAAAACCATCTCAACTACCAAATCCTTCTGAACTGCTGATCCCACAACCAATGACAGATCAAACACGTATTCCCTCAGAGATACGTGAAATAAAATGAATTCCAGTTATCCGAACTGGCCATTTAATCCTATAGATCAAAGAACTAATCCTTTTGAGAACACAGAAAAATCTCATAATACTTCCGGAGCTAGCTCTCCAGTCTTACCAAATCTTATATCTCCTTTGATCGGAGAAAACTTAAACAATATTCAAATTTCAACTTCAAATTCCAAATTCCATCAATTCTTAACTGCATAACTCTCCTGACGATCCTGAGTCACTTCATCCTTCCTGATCAGCTTAACCCTTGCTGATGCTTCTTGAAATAGACTAGACTAATATCAAACCAATTTCCGGATCCTACTCAACAAAATGGTTTCCAAAAATACGCCAAAATCCAGAACACAACTCTACTCCACAATCATTAGAGCACTTCGAACTACTTCTCTTATCTGAAATAGCCAAACAGTTGCACTTGACAACCTTACCTCCAAATCCTGAAAATTCCTTCACACTTAGAGATACACTTGAATTTCCTATAGAAATCCTTTACTCCAAGAAAATTACAACTTCTGGTTGCTTCCACTCTAGAATAGCTTCTATCTTGCTTCCGCTGCACAACTCTGATCTGGAATAGATGAGAATGCTGTCGAAGAAACTCGAGCACAAACTTGATCATCCACAGTTCACCATACCATAAATTCTTAGTGAACCATTCCACTTGTCAAAACATCCCAGAAGAATTCCCTCCAGCAAATTAGGACTGATCAATCCCTCTCCAAAGAATCCTAAGCTGCTTCACTAAATTCTTCTCTAGAAGACATCCTTCTACTAAGCTGAACTTCCGGTAACTCCACTAATCAAGTTGATACGGAATCTCAATCTCCAATAACCCATGAGAACACTCGAACAATCGCAAGTCTCTTTTGCGATCAACTCGACCTAACTTCCACAGATACTGTTCTCTCTTCATAAATTAGAACAGCTCATACTTAACTATCCAATTCATCGAAGAAATGGATCCACTCTGCTGCTTTTGGATTCCTCCTCTAGAAAAACTTCTCAGCTAGAAAACTTCCTGCCAACACAGAACACTTCCGAGTTGCACCGCTGACACTGACGCCAAAGACTTCCTAATCCAAAACTCTTCGAGAAACTCGGACCTCAAATCAAACATAAACACCCCGCTGGACCCAGCCACAACACCGAAGCAGATATACTTCCTAAAACTTGCTCCAAAAGAAACATCTTCGGAAACATCCATAGTCACTGCGTCTCACCACACAGCTACTTCTTCCACAAGTTACCAAGATACCATCATTCGCTTTTGCTCATCCAATTTCAAAGATAAACTCCAAACCTTAACAGGTTTCCTTCAGAGATCGATGAAATCCTTACACCACAACAAAGCTCACTCGAGACGATATTAGGTCTACAGTCTCGACAAATACACTTCCAAACTCAACACTCAGACTCTAACTATTGGTAATTGTGTTACACACACTACCATCTTATCTACCTTTATAACTCATATTGGAAAACCCGAACAGGTAACCCAATAAATAGGTAGAATAAATATATATATAGTTATATAAAAATTACAAATACGCGCTCTCAAGATAGACACCATTCCAGAGCCTAGGTATTCACTCAACCTACCGCTCTGATACCAAATGTAACGACCCGACTTTCTTTGCCCAGAAAGACGCATCGTTATGAAGAAAGAAAGGGATAGAAGAAGAAAAGAAAAGAAAAGAGAACAACAATACATCAGAAATCTCACAGCGGAACGAGAAATATATTATCACATAAGATATTACATAGTATCATATACATCAGAGTACACAATTTATACATCACAGAATAGACAGTTATAAACTTCTGTCTATTATACAACACAAATATACCAGTACAATACAGACTAATACAAACACAGCGGAAACTCTATATATCTACTCGCTGAAGCCTCCTGCTCCTCAGCTCCTCCAGTATTCGTCAAGACTAACCTGAATCCCTTGGCTACTCGTAAAAATTGAGTACCCAAGGTTTAATAAAACAGAAAATAAACACTTGGGTCAGACATGGGTCTGGTGTGAGTAAACGGGTTAAAATTGTTTAACTTCAAAACCTTTTGAAAACAAAGGTATCACGTAAGACTTCCCACACATAAACGTGGAAAAGTTTTTACCTTACGCTAACCAAATCATTTGATAGGAAATGCAGTTATATTATAATAGGGTCTAGGGTTTTCAAGTAAAATACAGAAATAGCTGAAATGCTTACATCTCACATTCCAACATAGTTGGGCACAACTAATACGTACGGCACTTATTGGAGTTTGGATTCCATACAATGGCAGGGCTACTGGGGTACCGCCCGTCACAGTACGTGGCCTAGATCACCGTACCGAGGAGTACGCCCGCTCCCCTGCAACACAAAGCCGGAACCATCCCTTACTGGATAATCCCGAACAAGACAACCCCGTAGTTGGCTGCAGTTCCAACTACCCACTAAGCCGAAATATAGAAAGGGACCTCTAGACAGGGATCTATCTTGCTCTCAGTGGGCGCTACCCACGAAGCCTTGCTGCACCTCCCCTGTTTTAGCCATTCCCGGTTGATGAGGCTTGAGGTTACGATTACCTTTAATCAGAACATATCACTTAGAATGCTCATCGTCCGCCTGACGATGTGTTGAAAGCATTCAATCCATACAAGTTCGTTCCGGGTTCGAACGAAACCGAAGGCATTATCTCGTTACACTCGTTTTGGAATCACCCTCAGAGTTAACGACAATAACCCTTGCACTCTGAATCTTCATCTTCACTTGAGATTCACGACCTATCGTTAATTTGGATCGATGTGGTATTCGGGTCTCCAGACCTGGAATACCGGTATACGGAAACCCGATCCCGGTCTCATCGAAATCCAAAACGTATCTTTAAGGCCAAGATGTTTAAAGGTTTAAACAATTTAACTTATCTATATTCATTCAGATAGATAATTTCACAAATCACAATTGATAATCACATTATCATTTAAACAGATGATTCATAACCAAATGGGTAATCCATATCAACATCACAATAGTTAATCTATATTACCATCATAATGCAACCAAGCATTCATACCACATATCATCTTATCTCATTTCTGAGATTACATCCATTCAAGACAATCAATGTCATCCATTCTTATATAAGAAATGATTTACTTAATCATAACATAATTAATTTAAAATGAATTAAATTAACTATCACTATCTTTAATTAATTTAAAGTGAATTAAATTAATTACTTCATCTCTTAATTAATTTAAAATAAATTAAATTAATTACTTCATTATAAATCTTATTTATATAATCATTAATTAATTACAAATTAATTAATTAATCTTCTCTAATTTTCCACTTTAATTAATCACCTTGATTAATTATACTTTAATTACATTTAAGTAATTATCTTAATTAATTTCACAAATTAATTATTCTTAACCAAATACAGTAATTAACATTTAATTACTTTATTAATTAATTAATTATAATCAATTACTTTAATCCTTAATTAATTACAATTAATTAGTTATCACTGATTAATTAATCTTAATTAATCAATTCTTAATTACATCATTAATTATAAACTAATGATCCATAATTATATCTTTAATTATTCTATTAATTACATTAAGTAATTAACCTTAATTAAACCACAATTTATTAATCACCTTTGATTAATCTAATCCAGTAATTAACTTCCCTTAATCACTTTTATTAATTAATTACTTTTTAATTAATTACCTTAACAAATAATTAATTACTTTATTAATTATCATTAATTAAACCACAATTATTAATCATCTTTGATTAATATAATCCTTTAATTAATTAATTTAATAAATTATTAAATTAATAATAAATGATTAACTCTTAATCACTTTCATTTAATAAAATAATTATCCTCTAATTACTTTATTAAATATTTTATCTTTACTTAATTATATTCAGTAATTATTCCTTAATTACTTCAACAAGTAATTATACTAAATTAATTATTAAATGATTATCTCTAATTAATCATTAATTAATTAATTAATAATTAATTTAACTTAATCATTTAAATTTAATTAAATGATTCTTAACTTACTATATTAAAGGTTCTTAATTAAGAAACTATTATCTTAATTAAATCAATTATTTACCAATAACACTTGATAATTAAAATAATTTAATTATCTAAATTTCCTTTCCAAATTTAATTAACTTTAATTAAATCAACATTCTGAATACTTAAGACAATTCTTATTTTAATTGATTACTAAATCTTAATCATTAAACCTTAATTAATTTAAAATATAAGATTTTAGAAATCAATTAAAAATCAACACATTTTAGATTAAACCTTTAAATCTTTAAACTTTTCCAAAGTTATTAAATATAATTAAATACAAATTTATTTCAAAATCTACTTATTTTATTTTGAAACTTAATATTATAAAATATATAAACTTGTTTAACTTTTGTTTAAACTCAGAAAATATTACGAAAACAAAATTTCTTTTGTTTAAAACTTAAAAACATTTCCTGTTCAATTCCTATTACCAGCTAAACCCCAAACCCGAGTAAAGCTCGTGGAAAACTCGAAGCAACTCTTGAGTCATTCCCATTTCAACCCACTTCGAGTAAAACTCGAGAATACTCGAACGAAAACCCGAGAAAACTATTTCTTCTCCAAACCCATATACCCAGATGCACGCGAACGTAGCCGTGCACGTGCACGCCTTCAACGATCGACGACGATCTCCGTCCAGTCCTCCGGCAAGTCGCGTTCGACCTCGACATCGAATCGCACACCCCAGCAAACCCAAATTCGGTCGAAACATCGATCTCCATCCTCGAACCCAAAGCCTGAACCCATCCTCATCAGAAACCGACCCTCCACGACCACCAAGACTTCGAAATCCCACGCCATCGAAGCCGTAGCTTCGCCTCACTCCCCTCTAACTCCAGAACCACTCGCGGTCGCGTCTGGTTCCATCACGTCGCCGCGAAGTCGAGACCAACATCGACAACGTTAACCAGCTCCAAAACCCTACTTCCTCAAAATCTGACCAACCCCTTCAATAATAAATTCTCGAAGGATTTTTCCTATGATCACCACTTTTCCCTTCACCTTCGAGTTCAACCACGGCACCCAGATCTCCCCCATTCGCCACCGATCGACCAAAATTCCCAAAATAGAAAATTCCAAAATTCTCTCGAAATACTAATCTAAAAATCTTGATACTAGCTTCAAAAATCACGATTTACTAGTCGCATATCAAAGATGAAATCAAAATTTAAAATTAAAATTATTAAAATTTGACCAAATTTGATTTTTACTGTAAACTCAAAATTTCAGAGCCAATTATTCACTTTTAAAACCTGTAATTATTTTTAGTTGATAGATTACTTGATTGTAAACAACTCCTATTTATAAATCATTAACCAATTCACAATCAACTTCAAGTTATTGATTTTATTATGAAATGAATACTGCTATTATCACACAGAGATCATGAAAACTTCACAGGCATTCAAATGTAACTATACAGGCATGCATACAGATATTTCAAACACTAATATACAAACATGCATTCATTACAACATTTCAGATGATAAATCATCACATAAACAAAGCATAGATCTGTTTTTAAAATAATATTTACTCACCTGGAATTATAAAACAGAGAAGAGAATAGAAACTGCTTCCAGGCTTATTCCAGACTTTATTATTTGATTTTAAACTTTCTTTTCTTTTGCTTGTTGAATTTGAATCTTGCTGTTGATCTCTGGTTACTAATTGATAGGTTTGAAACTGATTTGATCTTCTTTTGATTTGCAGTTAAATTCCCAGATTTTCCAGACTGATTTGTATTTGAGAATTTCAGATTTACATCTTCTTTTGTTTTTTAGATTTCAGGTCTTTCATTTTTCTTTGAATACTTAGATTCGAATTGTATTAGTGGAGGAAGAAATGAAGAAAAGATAATCTTCAACTGAAAAGAGAAAACAGATTTTTCTTCTTACATATTAATTTTTAAATTTAGTTATTAAGAGAATTTGACATGTGTCTCTTTAATGCCTTAGTTTGTTTACACATATATACAATTGTCACTTACATATATCAAAATGTGAACAAGTGTTTTTAATACTTAATTAATAATAAATGTTATATAAGGGTTATTTAATGTTTAATTAATGTTTAACAATTGTTACAAAAGTTATTATCTTACTTAAAACTTATTTAAGTTATACATATATTTATTTATGAAATATTTACAAGTATAAAATGTATTTATCTTTTATAAATTAAGCTTTTACATTTCTATATAAATATACAAATGTAAAAATCAATTATTTAAAATAACTTATGCCTTGATCAAATGAATATATCATATTTTATATACTTGAGAAATTTATTTTAACTCTATATATATATATTTACAAATCAATTTTGACTTATGTTTGAATTTTAAAAATGAAAAAATCTTAAAACCAATGAACTTCTTAATTTAAATCTCAAATATCATTTTGAAAAGTATTATGCTAAATTAAAATTTCCAAATTACAAATTATATAAAGATTAAAGTTTGGAAATACTTTATTAAATTCAAATTCAATATTCTTTTCATTCCAATATATGCAAATATATATATTCTAAATGAAAAATACTTTTAACATTAGCTTGATAATTATCATATTGAATTTCATAACATAACTCCAAAACACAATATATATATATTCATACATATTATAAATTTGAAAACATAGTTTTATTAAATTAAAGACTCCCTATTTATAATATATATACCTATATATATACATTATAAATATAAACACTTATATTAGATTTAGAAAGATAATTCTTCCCAATTTTAAATTGTTAGAAAAGATATTAATACATATTGCCAATTAAAATATTATTAGCCTTTTAAAATGAATAAACTTGTCAATTTTATAAAATAAAATCATCAAATCAATTTAATTATTAATAAAGATTATTAAATTGATATTGCCAAATTTCCGGGATATCACAACTTATGAATGGGTGTTAGTATTGGATACTTGACTTTGATTGATATCTCTGATGAGATATATGCTGTATGATATGGATGTTAGTTGAATTGTATGGATTATCTGATAATGTTGATTATCTGTTGGGAATTATCTTTCTTTGTGTATAAAGATAATGAATTGAATTGTTTTAACCTTTAAAACAACTTGGCCTTAAAAGATACGCTTTGGATTTCGATGAGACCGGGATCGGGTTTCCGTATACCGGATTTCCAGGTCTGGAGACCCGAATACCACATCGATCCAAATTAACGATAGGTCGTGAATCAAGTGAAGATGAAGATTCAGAGTGCAAGGGTTATTGTCGTTAACTCTGAGGGTGATTCCAAAACGAGTGTAACGAGATAATGCCTTCGGTTTCGTTCGAACCCGGAACGAACTTGTATGGACTGAATGCTTTCAGAACATCGTCAGGTGGACGATGAGCATTCTAAGTGATGTGTTCTTTTCTAAGGTAATCGTGACCTCAAGCCTCACAAACCGGGAATGGCTAAAACAGGGGAGGTGCAGCAAGGTTAGTGGGTAGCACCCAAGTAGGACAAGGTTACCTCTGTCTAGATGTCCCTTTCTATTTTCGACTTAGTGGTGCGGTTGCTGATCCCAACCGTGAGGTATCTTGTGCGGGAATTATCCAGTAAGGGATGTTCCGACCTTGTGTTGCAGGGGATTGGGAGTGATCCTCGGTACGGTGATCTAGGCCACGTACTGTGACGGGCGGTACCCCGGTAGCCCTGCCATTGTATGGAATCCAATTTCCAATAAGTGATAACGGACTTGATTGTATAACCCACTTTGTTGGCTAGTATGCTGGAATTTAATAATGTAACAATTTCAGCTATTTCATATTTATTTGAAAACCCTAGACCCTATTATAATACAATCGAATTTCCTATCAAATGTTTTGGTTAGCGTAAGGTAAAAACTTACCCATGTTTATTTGTGGGGAGTCTTACGTGATACCTTTTCTTTCAAAAGGTTTTGAAGTTAAACAAGTTTAACCTGTTACTCACACCAGACCCATGTCTGACCCAAGTTGTTTATTTCTGTTTTATAAACTCTTGGGTACTCAAATTTTTACGAGTAGCCAAGGGATTCAGGTTTAGCTTTGACGAGTAATCTGGAGGAGCAATGGAGCATGAGGCTTCAGCGTTGTAGATATAGATAGTAGTTTCCGCTGTGTTGATCTTGTTTAGATCTTTGTTTTGTATTGAGATGTAATAACTAGACAGATGTTTATAACTGTCTAGTATATGATGTGTAATCTGTGTAACTCTGATAAGTGTTGTATATGATACTATGTAATATTTATGTGATATAATATATTTTGTTCGTTTCCGCTGTGAGTATTTGTGTTTGTTTCTTTTCTCTTCTTCTCTTTTCTACTTCTCACCCCTTTCTTTCTTACTGTCGATGCGATTTTCCGGGAGTGGAAAGTCGGGTCGTCACAGATAGGATTAGTACTATCCCAGGATAAAGTCTAAGAGTATAAGTATGGATTGAGTGCGTATTTGTTAGTGTTACAAAAATGTTTTATATTGTGTTGTTTGATCCATTTAGTGGTATATGAATTCTAGTCGATGCGTCTGATCAGCGTTATCAATAGGGATTCCTAAACACTTGAACAGATCTACCAATACAGTATTGTTTTAAATTGGTAAATGAAATAATTTTACCGAGGAATATATTATATATATGTTAGAATGATTTTCAAAATTAATATAGTTGTATAGTTGAATTTTGTTTAAAAATGATAATATTTTATTGTTATCATTTAGGATTTGTTCAGTTATGCTCGTCCAGTTTGAGCATTAACTATTGTTGAATAATTATATAAGAAATTTTCCTTAGTAAGGTATAGGTTAGGTAGACGGGAATTAGGGAATCCTGGAGCAAACCCCTTGTGAATTAAATTTCACAATTTGATTATAAGGTGTTCGGCGAAAGGGTTAAGTTAAAAGTCATCTTTTAATAATGTTAAAGCTAAAAGTAAACTTGTAATAAAAAGTTGTTTAATATCATCTAAATGGTAGAAAAAATATATTAATAATAATAATAGTAAAATAAAATAAAATTTTAGAGGATAAATGTTTGGGAAAATTTAATTATAATAAAGAAGAATCATTTATATCTAAGTTTAACTCACATCCAAATTTGCTATATTATATCTAAGATGCTATAAACTATTTTTGATTTCTTGGATGATAGTTAGATTTGTTTAATTGATTAATTGAAATTAATATGGATATTCCATTTAAACGGTTTAAGAGTCGTTATAGCAATTTCCGATATACCCTCATTTATTAACATCATCCCCTAAACCCTTGTATGTGTTTGAACTTGAGCTTGTGCTTTCCCAAAAGTGGATGTTTAGAATTCATTGATCATTTTGATTAATGGTATTTTAAATAATTAATCATTTTAACTAATGATGTTTAAAATTAATTAATGATATTTGAAAATTTAATTAATCATTTTAAGTAATGGTATCTGCATTTAATTAACTATTTTAATTAATGATATTTGAAAATTAATAATCATTTTAATTAATGATATTTAAAAGTAATTATTCATTTTAACTAATGATTATTTGAATTTAATAAATCGTTTGATAAATAATATTTTAAGTTGGTTAATTAATTTAATAAGTGAGTTTAAAATAAATAAATAAATTCAATGAAAGTGTTTTGGAAGTAATTAACTATTTTATTAAAGATAGTTGATTTTTTTATTATTAAAGAAAATTTTAAATTTTATTAATTATCTTTTGGGATAGTTAATATTGTTTTAGATTTATAAAAGAGATTATAAATGTGATTTATTATCTTTCAGGATAATTAATGTTATTTAAAATTTAACAAAAGAATTTAAATTAAATTTATTTTCTTTAGAAAATTTATATGGTTTTAAGGTTTTAAAAAGAATATTATAAATCATCCCCCGGGACAATAAACATTGTTTGGAATTTATAAAAGGTAGTTAAATTGTTTTATTATGCTTTGAGATAATAAATATTGTTATAAAGTAATAAATGATGGTTTTTAAATGAGAAATTTTAAATAGAATTGTTTATAAATAAAGCTAAGTGTAAATTATTTTCAGATTTTAGTAAATGATGTTTAAAATGATATTTTTTTTGCCCCTTATTTTAATACACTTAGTATTATAAATTTGTCTTTCCAAATAACATTTAAAGAGTTTTTGGAAAATTTAAATCATAGAATTGTTTAAAATGATTTCAAAAGATTTTGAGAAAAGTAATAGAGGTATTATTTGGAAATATTTCTAAAGTATAAATATTTTGGAAAAGAAATTTTAAGTAGAATGCTTTTTCTTTGAATAATTCAGAGGAAAACATTTCAGTTAGTTTTGTGGTAATTTGAATAATCTTCTAAGTGACGATCAGATGCTGCTTAAGCGATTGTTGTGGAGTACTTACTAAATTATTCTCTTTATCATTGTGCGATCGAAATGAATTCAAATCCGAACGAACCCAAAGGGAGTTTTGATAAACAAATTGTTTGAAGTTATTTTATAAAGAAAAAATAAGGAGTACGCTTTCAGAGTCGAGTTTTGAAACTAAAAACCGGGTGTTCAATTTTTAAGTTCCCTAAAAGGGAATTGATTTCCAAAATAAAAAGTTTTGTTGATAAGAGATTGTTTTAACAAATGAATTTTACCCTTAAAAAATATACGAGGTAATTTAACACTGATTTAAATGGGTTAGATTGGATATGAAGGTTTTAATAATGTTGTTTTATCAAAACCATGGATATTATTTAAGTATCTAAGCAGTGTAAACTAATTTGTGTTATTGGGTCAGTCCATAAACATGATTCATTATAACACCTTAATGTGAAAAGGTAGGAAGGTTTTAATAGACATTATTTTACTAAAATCGTAGCTTTTGTTTAAAATATGTAAGTAGTGTAAACTATTTATTATTTTGAGTCAATCTATAAACATTGTCCATCTTAACCGTCTAAGTTAAAGAGGTCGAGAGGTTGACTCGGTTTAAAATGGCCTAAATTTTGATTTGATCTTCATCTAAATTGTGAAAAGACAAATAATTTTTTTGTTTATATATACTCTTAGAATTTAGAAGGGTATTATACAAGTAAATAAAGAGGAATAAGTTATTATTTGGTGTTTTATTAAGAAATAACTTTATAAAATGTTTTTAAACTTAGATGAAAATTTATGAAATAATACATAAACAATTTTTGTATTGAATAAAATGTTAAATGCAAATTTAAGTGATTTAGAAAGATTGGTGTAGTAAAGAAACCAATAATTTTAAAGTATAACTTTCAATTTTTGTCCAAGTAAGTTTGGATAATTTTCTAAGCAATAACCAAAGGCTAATGAGCAAAGAATGGTACGCTTAGATAATTATCTATATTTTGGGCAATCAAGAAAGTTTTGGACCTAAGTTAGGAGTCTGTTGTTAATCTTATGACATTTTAAATAATGTTGAGTGTTTGATTTTTCCCTTATGGAATTTGAATGCTTCACAGTGTTAGTGTATTCCTTTACGGAATTTGGTTGATTTGATTTAATTGAATTCGATTGGATTTAATTGAATTTGATTGATTTTATTTAATTGAATTTGATTGATTGATTGTGTGGTCTTATATACCATAGTTTATAAAGTTAAAACTATGAACTAGGTTTTTGAATTGTTGTTTATGAGGACATAAATCCCGAAGCTTTTCAAAAAAACGATTTTGAAATTTTTTGGAAAGAAATCATGATTGTTCACTCTAGTTGTTGTAATTGGAGGAACCACAATTGGATGCTCCATGTTGTTTTGATTCTAGAGTTTTACATATTTTGCTAGGAGGACCCCCTCCTAGTCATTTTTGGTTTTGGTTTTAATACATTTCTTTTTGAAGAAATTTAGAATATAAGAGCTCGGGTATTTAGTTCTAAATTTACCTTGTAGTATTTTATTTCAGGGTATTCTCTGAATTTGGTTGCATATAGATTTATATCATACTAGTTTTTGCTGGATAAGTTACATCTGATTAATATGTTAGTTTTTCTAGGATAGCTTTTTTTTGGGATAGGATTGTGGTAAATTTCGGGAACGAAATTCTTTTAAGGGGGAAGAGTGTAACGACCCAGAATTTCACCACATTAATTTCTGAACATTTAGTTAATTTTAAATATTCAAATAATAGGTTTATAATTAAAATAAAAAATCTTTGAATAATAAATACTGAAGATAAAATAGTTTTCAAAATTAGTTTACAAAAACATTTAGTTCGAAGAAAAATCGAAAATGTGGCCGGAATTCGTTTTCCGAATTTTCGTCATTTCATCGGCTAAAATTTTTCGAAAACATTGTGAACTCTTTAGCATAAGTATACACATTTCTAAATAAGTTTGTATATTTATATATGTGTGTATTAGTGTATGCATATATGTATTCATACCTAAGTATGTAAAGTTTAAAATAAAAATATAAATGTCGCATTATTAGAAACATTTTGGCAACTAAGTAAAAAAACATGTTTTCTCATGAAATAAAGGGAGGGGGACCAAATGGGGGCATGAGTACATGAGGTGGAGGAGGCTAGGTGAGGTGGCAAGAGGATAGTGGAGGGTAAAAGACAATGGCATTTAGGTAATTCTCTCTGTTCTCTTGCTTATAAATACCCTTTTCACTTCTTCAATTTCACCTCTTTTACTTCTGTCATATATTTCTCATAACTTATTTAATTAGAGCAGTTCTTTTTTTAAAACAGTAGAAAATTCCACTAGCTACAATTTATTTTGTATCACTTCTTCTAATTTTGAGGTTAACCATGTCCAAATCTCATTTCTTTTCAGAGCATTTTCGGACCTAGAATTTCAAGTCCGAAAATGGTCCTTCTTCTTTTGAGCATATCTTCTTCAAAACTAATGAAAATTGAGTAATTCTTTATTTAGAATTGTAGAGAAAAGAATTTTCTAAACTTTCCTCTTTATCCCCTTTTCAAACTCCTAGAGTAAATAGTCAAAAAACTAGTTGGAAAATGACCTATTTTCGGGTTTATTTTTGAGAGTTCGATGATTATCCAAAGTCACTCCACCTTACCAAAACAAGTTTCGCTCCCTTCTTCCTTCAAGGACGAGCCTACCTAGTGTATTAAGGGTCTAGGACTCCATCTTTTGCTTAGGAATGGAAGTGCTAGGTCATACCCTAAGTTAGCGAGAGTTTGGATAGCTTTCAGTGAGTAAAACTACACCTTCTTAAACCAAGTTTATACTATGTTAATGTTCATGTTAATAGCATATGAATGCTTTTTGTATGTGTGAAGTGATGGTTTGGTTGTTTGTTTATTTCATGTTTTGAAAAGTTTTCGCATTTGAAAGTTAGTAAGCATGTGGTTAGCCATATGAAAAGTTGGTGGTTAAAGTAAATATAATTGTTAGTAAATACTTATTACATGTTGTATCATCATTATTTATCTTGTATTATACCTAAACTATTTCTATGTGATGTTTGGTTTTATGGCTAATGTCATAAGTTTGTTTGTCGAACTGCCCGTATAGCGATAGTCGCTATATCGGCACTTTCGAAAAACCACCTTTTATCGAAACCGTTTGGTTTCATCTTCGTGCTTGGAATTGTTTTACAAGTTAAGTAAGATTTTGATTAACGATATTTCAAAAGTAATTAACCATTTTAATATTGACTATTTAATTTAATTAATTACTTAATTAATAAGGATTAAGGTTAACTAATTGCTTAGTTAATAATGCATTTTAAATTTTACTAATTACTTGGTTAATGATTGTTTAAATTAATTAATCATTTTACTTAATGATGTTTAAATTTAATCAATCATTTTATTTAATGATGTTTAAGGCTAATTAATCATTTGATAATGATGAATTAAAGCTAATTAATCAATTTGCTAATGATGCTTTTAAATTAATAAATGATTTTTAAAATTTATCAACTAGTTTTAATTCTAATTAATATTTCCTTTATTGATGTTTATAATCTTTTTTTAATAGTGAGAATTAATTAATTATTTATTTATTTAATTAGTTAATTATATTTAAATTTATTAATTAATTGAATTAATGATGTTTTAAAGGTGACTTACCCTTTTTAATTAAAGGTTATTGGAGTTAATTAATCAACTTATTTGTGAAGTTTCAAAGTGAATTTATCAAAGTAACCAGAATTTTTTGACTTTGTTATTCATTTTAAATAATGATAGTTAATTATTCATTAATTTAATTAATTATATTTTAATAATTAATTAAATTAATAAGGTTTAAAGTAGTTTACCCTTTTTATTATTTAAAGACATTTAAAGTTCAAAAAAATCAAATTGTGTGATGAAGTTTAAAGTTAATTAATCAATGTAATAAGGATGTTTTAAGTTATTAAATCCATTTTAAATTGATGTTTTAAAGTTTGTACACTCTTTTAAAAAAATGATTTTAAAGCTAATACTTGTAATGTGAGTCCAAGCACGAATTCGGGTTTTTAAAAGAAAAAAAGTTTCATTCGTTTATGGAAATGAATTAATTTCCATAAAGCGGTTCACTTATATGGGAATGATTTATTTGTATACTTAGCACTAACCGTCGAAGAAGTAGACTTTTCATTATTTCTAAAGTTAAGATAGTCGTGAGACATGACTTTGAGGTAACACTACCTTGACTTATCCGGTATTATTGTTAATAAGAAATAGTACAAGTTGGAATTCTATGAGTGGTGATAAGTATACAAGACTTAATTTCCATATATGATCATTTTATATCCTCGATAGTTGGTTTCTTACTTCAGCTTCTTTATTATCGTCATTCTCAGACGATGTATTGCTTTATTGAGCTTTGATATCCTTTGTCGGAGATGACTAAAACCAAAGAGCAAGTGGGGGCCAAGCTATGTGGGGTTGCTCCCATTAGGGTATTTTCACATCCACTCTAGATTGGATTTGGTGTTGCGCATTGAGATGTGAAGTACTCGGATTCTCGATAACTATTGGCGGGGTCCAGCTTGGAGGTTTCCGAGAGCCATCAGAGTTCTCAAGTATATTTCTAGAGGTACACTTTCGGTAAGGGGGGCGCACCTTCCTAGTCGTTATTGGAAAAAATTCCTTTCCTTATTTGATTCAAACCTTCGAATTGTTTTTTCTATAATTGCAACGGGAAGAGTCAACCACTCTTCACGATGGTTAATTATAGGTTTTTTCCATTCTCTCAAGTTTGGACTGTTATTTTGTTTTATCCATTCTGCCCAGTTTGGATTTTGTTCGGACTATTTCCATTCTTTCAAGTCTGAATGTTATACTAATTATGCTCATCATCTATGTTTGGATGTGTTGCCAATTGTTCATTTCCATTTTTGTTATGTTTGGTTATTTTTTATATGGGAGAAAACTCGTTCCGCGTTAGCAGCGTGGCCCTTATGTTATTGTTTAAATACACCCCATTTGTTTCATAATTTTACTCATACCAGACATTTTGTCTGACCCGAGTTGTTTAGTTTCCCTAAACTTTTGGGTACTTAATTATATTTGTAGTCTTAGAAT
The DNA here is from genome assembly GCA_030737815.1 of Allium fistulosum. NCBI lineage: Eukaryota > Viridiplantae > Streptophyta > Magnoliopsida > Asparagales > Amaryllidaceae > Allium > Allium fistulosum. The sequence continues at coordinate 305,804,042 of CM060902.1, forward strand.
AGCAGGTTTTTCTTTGGAGCTCTTTAAAGACGACGAGCGAGCAAGAGGCTCCTTAGTTATCTAGTTATTTATTTCCATTGTTTGATTAATGCAGGTGTATTTTGTATCTTAAAAATGTAAATTCAGAATGTATAGCTACAATTCTATTAGATGTAGTACTTTTATTTAACTCTGATAGCTCCATGTAAGGAGTAACTTTTTGTACTATATCATTTTGTATTATATGTAACCATTCCGTTGTGAGGTATTTCTATTCTATTCTTTCTGTTATTTATTTTACCCCAAGACAACTTATCTTTCGGATGCTTGGTGCAACGACACATGAATACCGAGGATGTATTAAGTGTGATTCCTAGGGTTTAGAAAGGTGGGTAATCACATCACCTTATCTAGTGGTGCAACATTTTGGCTAATCGCGTCTTTTTTGATAAAATCTAATTTTACTTGTTATAAGCGGCACCCGGTAGTAACGATTATTTACACCAATTCACTTCGTTAACACAATATCACATTAGGACTCATGTAATATGGTTTTGGTCAAAATTCCAATATTATCCACAATCAACTTGGTTAGTCCATAAACAAAATCTTTGGTTCAATAATAACATTTATTGTCAACCTTACTACTCTAACAAATATTTTGACTTTGAGTTGACAACAATTGACTATGATACTAACCCTACTCTAGCAAATAGTCGTTCAATTGATGTCATGCTATAATTTTACTATAATTAAAGTGGAGTGTTCATATTGAAGTTCCAGAATATTCTCAAGTCGAGGGAACTATATAACATTGTCACTTCAACATTCTATGTTTGACCTTAGTTATATTAACCAGCAGAAAACTATCGAGCGATTCATTCCATAGTTATCCAATAACTACCAATATGCAACCCCTTGGAGCCCTCAACAAGCATGAGTAATATACCGTCTAACACTTTGAGAGCGTTACACACTCTTGTCTCAAGGATATATCGATAACCCATCTTGAAACATCTTGACTAGGAATATAGAAAATAATATGATATTTTTAATGTGATAATTTCTTATGATTACAACACATTATAATTACTATCACATTACATGTCATTCTAAAAATTTCTATTTATATACTTTGAATTAATTACTTAATTAATTATATTACAATATAACAAGTATCTATTTTATAGAAAAAACCTTTTATTTTTGAACAAGATTGGTTATTGAGTTAGATACATATAACAAATTACACAATTTCCCTTAAGGCATAAACTTAATTCTATCAATCACCCACTTGCACTTGGGATCAATCATGAAATCTTATTCCAACTTCTTCAATCGATATTTTGAAAAACTAATCGGGTTAGTCCCTTCGTGAATGTGTATGCTATTTTTTTAATTATCTACTATGTCAACCATCTCTCTCCAACGTTGAAAACTGCCTTTATCATGTGGAACTATTCAGAGTATGTCTCTCAACTTCTAGTGGGCTCTAGGTCCTTTTACAAACTGCATTGCAACATTGTTATCATATAACAATGTCATGAGATTCCCAACGTTTGGAATCACCCCTAGCTCAATTATAAATTTGTGTATTTATATATACTTCTTTTATTGCAATGCTTAATCAAGGTGATGTACTTAGCCTTTGGTTGAATCAGTCACTACTTATTGTTTGAAACATTTCCAACTTAAAGTTCTTAACTTAAGGTTGAACATGAATTGTAACGAGTCGGGTTTTTCGCGTTCGAAATCGACATCCGTACTTCACATTGTACTAGAATGCCGCAGATTCGACCGTTCAAATCCGATTCGCCGGAGCTTATAACACCATTAAGTACAACAACACAGCGGAAGAAAAAAGAATATATCAATATATATATAACATTGATATAATGACAGATACAAAAATCTGATACAATATGATACAACAGAATGATATAACAGATATCAATATACATCAGAGATATGATACAAGAAATAGCAGTGGAAAAGAAAACGATAACACCAGCAGCAGATAGAATATCTCCAATAGATTGCTCCAATCCATAACTAGCGGAAAGCAAGGTCAATCGTCAAAGGACTAACTAGCTCCAGATAATCTACTCAACCTGAATATCTGAGAAACCCAACTCTAGACTGCCCGTGTGGAAAATGGTGGGCACCCAGAGTTTAGGAAAGGAACAATAAACTCCGAGTCAGTCGTGGGACTAGTGTGAGCAACAAAAACAGTTTATCTTTAAACAACAACAAAGGATTTTTAACATTGAAACCCGCAATGCTTTTGAAAGATAAAACTACAATAAGACCTCCCACCACACACACAATGCAAACGCAGACTTGGAGGAGATTGCTTCTTATGTTAGTCAAATATGCTTACTACGCAAAAGAAAACTCTTTTGATATTATTACTAGTGCATAGTGTACAAGATCATTTCAAAAATACAATATTAATCTTAGCCAGCATAGGTACCATTATATTATGCCTGCTATAGCTGCCTCCGAAGGAGACAGGTTCTACAATTGAAATCGTAAAGATTCGTATTGTTTCTTTGGATTTCCAACAAATGGTCAGGCTAAGGAACTTCCTTTCCTACTGCCGAATGGGATCGCCTCTGGCTGGACATCCCGAGAGACAAACTGCTCTCTGCCAACACAAGGCCGGGTTACCCCTGTAACTAGGTAACTCACGACTATGCCATCCCCCGGTCCTTTGGGACCTTTATCCGAGGCCTCGGTAAACACACAATCACACAATAAAATGAGATCGGAGTATCCACATAGGTTAAATACCTGGGCTCCATACCTGATACCACCCTTTTCCAGAAGGAAATGACATACCGTAAAGGGCACGACCCTCATAACCTTGCCGCATATTCCTGTTTCGACCATTTCCGGGGAGTGAGGTCTGACGAAGTCTCGTCCACAAAGCTACGCTTTGTCACAAAGCCATGCTTTGGGTCAACAGATGATCAAAGTAATGATCACAAAGATAAATGATCAAACAAATGATCATATCACAAATGATCAAACAATGATCATCACACAGCAACACTCAGCATGTCACATTATCAAATTGGGAGAATATTGCTGATAACCTTCAACTACATAACCTCTGAGCTCGTATGTCTCAGAGAAGGGTGTTAAGCTAAGAGAATAAATTCTCCGCCACCAACAGAAATGTATTTGAAAGAAATCTGCTTTATATCTCAAAGTGTAATGTCAGACATGTAACCATACAAGTCTGTTCCGGGTTCGAACAGAACCGAAGGCACTTCCAAAGAAGCCCTTGCAATTCGGGTATTCACAATCCCGATCGGATTTCCCATCACTTAGGAAATCTCTATACCGGAGCAACTCAGTGCAGAGACAATCGATAGGTTATCCTTTCGTTCTCGTAAACACCCGGTCTTCAACACCGGTCTTCAAATGCTATCCATATACGACGGATCACTGTTCGGAATGGGTTATATGACACAAAGGTCCTCTCCCGGCTAAACCGAATAGTGAGCGCAATATTTTAAAATATATGGATATTGGGATTTCAGTTAAGTCACAACTTAAACCCAAACTTTCTTTTCAAATGTTTAACAAATTACCATTTTCAAATCTTTAAACAAAAAGATTCGTTTTAACAACCTACAACGGTTTAAACAATTTCCACATTTTTATCTTTTAAACAAAAGATTCATTCACAGATTTTCCAAATCAATTTCCATTTCAATTTAACTCGTTAAATCTTTAAATCAAAGATTTAACTTATAGCTTTCAAAACAATTTCATTTCGAATGGGTTAAACAAAACATCATTTCAAATCTGTTAAAAATAAACAGATTTAATTTATAGCTTTCAAAAAGAATTCATTCATAACTTGGAAAACCATTTTTCAATTCAATCTTGAAATTCCTTTAATTAAACTGCAATTTCATTTCTTATCTGAAAGCTTTTATTCTTTTAAAACAAACCGTTTTCATTTCAGAAAATCTGATTCATTCATACGAGTTGAAATCCTTGGGTTAAATTCAAATTCCCAAAATTATACTTTTAAAATGGTTTAAATTCATATAACTTGTACAGCATCTTAAATCCCTAGTTTTGAATCATAGAATTCAATTTCAAACTTGAATTCAAATCAAATTATTTAAATTTCAAAACTTAATCAAGTTATTCGAAAATAAGTTTTATCTTTGAAATTCCATTTCAAAAGCTTTTCACTTTAAACCCAAATATCCAATTTCAAAATTAATTGAAATTTAAAATTTCAATTTCAAAAACATTAAATTTAAATTATCTGTGACTTAACCGATTTCCACGTGAAATCCATATTTGTGTGTGTATAAGTGTGGTCCAGGGGTTTTACACAATAGTGCAATATCATTCAATCATCACATATCAGAATACAGAAATATGATTGATAAGCGATATTAACTATCACGCTTATCGTTCATTCACAGATCACAGATATATATCACAGATAAGTAAATTACAGATCACAACATAAATCAGGATGTATCACAAAGCATCACAAATCAGGGATATCAAACAATTCACATTCAATAGAATCCAAACATTCATAGGTAAGGTCAATTAATTATCTGATTAATTCAAATCAGATCAATTTCTTATGAATAAATTACTAATCCTGGTTAATTAATATTAATTAATTACAACCCATTTTAATTAATTATCCTTTAATCATCTATTAATTAACCTTTAATCATTAATTAATCAATCTTAATTAATCAATCAATCTTTAATCATTAAATAATTATCCTTTAATTATTTAATTATCATTTAATTTATTAATTAATTAACCCTTAATTTATTACCATTTAATAAATTATCCTTAATATTTATTTTTTTAATGTAATTACATAAAGCAATCATCTCTGAATTATATTAAGATCTCAATTAATTAAAAGATAAAAACATCTTATCTTAATTAACTACTCTAATTATCATTTAAACCTTGTTTAAAAATCTTTGTAATTAATTATTATTAACTACTTAACTTAAACCTTTAATTTAAATTAATGATTTACACACTTCATCTTTTAAATCATTTACTTAATTACAATACTAAGTTTATTTAAAATAAACTTTCAAAAACAAAGGTTATATATTTATTTAAAATACTTTTAACTTAATTTGAATTAAAACTTCACTTCCTATTAAATTTCAAAACTTGGTTACTGATTGCTTTAAAGTTAAAAACTGCTTTTGTTTCTTTTTATTTTTTTAAACTTGAACTTGATTCACTTTTAAAATTTTGAAACCAGCTACTAAAACAAAACTAACCCGAGCCCTTGAACAAAATTTCCCGAGCGAAACTCTCAAACCCCCGAGACACTCGCGAACGCTGCCACTTCGAGAAAAACCCAGTGCAACTTCGAATTCGCCCCAAGAATTCACGTCTTATTCCCAAACACTTCTACAGCCCAGATTCAGGTGCACACGCGTGCACATGCACCCACGACGCGGCCTTCTCCGACCACCCCTGATGGCCTCTACGTGTCGCCGATCAACCTCGCAAGCCTTTCCACCACCCAGATCATCAAATTTGACGAGGAATCGGAGTTTAGCATTTCAATCGAACTGGGACCAACTTCCTCAACGAAAATCACCTCGCACCAATGATTCCCATCACCGGTATTCACGCAAACTCGACCTAAGCCTCGATGCTCACTCGCGATCCTCCTCCCCTTGGTCCGATCCCCTGAAGCCTTTCGACGACGTCGCGGCAATCGCGTCATTGCCATTATTCTAGACGAAACCTTAAACCCTACACCTCCCTCCACCGATCACTACGATGATCAGAAAAATCGTTGCTCAATTTTCCCGAGCTCCTTGACCTTCATGCTACCTTCATCGATGATCACAATGATCAATTCGTCACTGATCGCCAGAAAATGCCGCAAAACCCAAATTCATTTATTTCCCAAATGCACATTCATCTCAGCACTAAAAATTATGATTTTTGTTTTAAAAATCTCATTTTTCAAAGATGATTCGAGCTACATACTTGGATCATTACAGTTTAACACTTGATTTTATCATAAATTAAAAGATTTCTACTATAATTACCAAATTTAGCATAGTTTAAAACTTAATTTACTTGAATCTATTTTTGAGTCCTAGATCATGTTTAAACTAAACTGTTTGGTTTAGATTGCAAGATCTAACAGAGAACACAAGCAATATTTGGATTATTGATTCATTTTTAAAACCCCTGTAATCGCAAGAAACAGAGAGGTACAATCTTCAGGCATGCATATTCAAACATATCCATACACACAGGTTTTATACTCCTATATACACATGCATCCATTTCCAATTCAAGTTTTCCAGGCAAACAACATTATTTATTCAGATAGCATAGTGAAATCCAGGTTTAAACTGTTAAAAAGAAAATGAGTTTACTCACTGTGCTTAAAGAATGAACAGAGCATTCTTTTGAACCAAGCTTTGAAAACTGGCAAGCTGGAATCTTTCTTGATCCTCTAGTTTGAATTGAGTTTGTATTGTTGGATTTGTTGTTCAAGTTGAAGCTTTTGTTTAAATTGAAGATGATAATCACTTCAGTTTTTTTTATAGCTTTGAATGAACGAATTTAGGTAGGAGGTGATACATATAAAAAGAAGTTTACAGGTATAAAATATTGCTTTGTACAATTAATGTTATTATTTGTTTGTACAAAGTAGGATCAGAGATTTTTCTTTTGCTTTAAAAATGGTGGCTGATATAGAAGTGTTTGTGCGTGCATTAATGGTGTTGTACTAATACACTTATCTTATTATTTCCTTTCATTTCATTTGTGTACATATAGATTTGTAAAATCTTTTCATTTCGGCTGTACATGTATTTCTTGTTTCTTTTTACAAGTTAATTCATACTTGTATCATGTTGTCTTCATTTGCAAGCTTCACATATTTGTTTATTTGTTTTCCTACTTATATATATGTTTTGTTTCATTGCTTTGTCTTATTACTTTATATTTAGAACTTTGCTTTGTCATTTCTTTTGTTCCATTGTCTTATTACTAAAAATAAATTTCTATTTTAATATGTTGCCATAATTTTTCCTTTGTATTCACTTTCTATTTTATAAAACTAAAAAATTTATCTTAGTTCGGGGAGACTCGCATTTATTTAAAATTAATTTTACAAATTTTTATTCAAAAATTCATTTAATTATCAATTTAAATAAATTAAAATCTAGGGTCGTTACATGAATTTAGGATTAACACATTATAATCGTTATTACTTATGTAGTTCGAGTCCCCGCACTCTTTCATAAGGAGTTCGTTTTTTATATAAACAATTCTGTAGTATTTTTTAAATACTCGAGAACACTCTCGATTTTCATATAGTAATCTTAATTCAGATTTGGTACTTGTTCTATGTATCAAATGTATGAGCAAAGTGTGATATAGTAGACAGTACAATATGTATGATAATTCCTACTACTTAATGCATAAGGAACCCATCTTACATGCTCCATATTAAGTAATTTATATGGGGTCCGGGTTTGCGATATTTCTCACATCCTTTTATGCTAATTATAAAAGATGTCATTTTCAAATCCAATATGAAGTATTAAACAAGCAAACTAGCTGACACGAGTGCATCGTTAGCAATCATAAGTTTTTTGTTTACTTATAATTTTACTAACATTTTAGCACATATAAATATTCTTTCTTACAAATACGTGCTTCCTCTACATTTTGACTAAAATCAGACGATTTGATTCTCTATCAAAATACTTGCTTAACTCTGATGCTTGTTGAACAATACTTTCGTATCACTTCTTGGACCATATCAAATGCTCACAAACCCAGTTATCGCTCCTACTGACTTCGAGACATTTTGGTTGTTGTGTCCAAACAATCCATTCTAAATCATTATTCTATTTGAACATATATGTAACAAAACTCAAAATCATACCAAGCGATAATTTTTTAGAGTAAATCTGAATTAACTAAAGCACATTGAATGATGAATCTATTATGTTAGTTTCAAAAATTGAAAGATATTATTCTTTTCATTGTGGCTTATATTCAACTGCATTGATCTTCTTCTTGGAGACACTTTGCAGTCGATTGATCATATCTTCTTGAGTACCAATATAAAAATCATATTATGATAATGCGCTTGGAATCCATTCCATATTTGGGCATTATACACATGGTAGAGTCAATATGCTTAATGACCTATTTAAAACCGAAGAAGTTCTTTTCTCGACATTAATAAAATTCATAATTTTCTTTAATGTGTGATATTTATTTAGACATTCTAATGTATCATGTTTATTTGGTTCAGTTAATTTCATTCCATCCTTCGTTAGCGATTTTATCTTTGGATCATATCCAGATCCATTCTACTACCAATAATTTTTTAATGGAATTCCATCATTATGATGTTGGTGTTTCTAAAAAAACAATTGTTTTTTAGTGCAATGGAATATGTATTCATAAAACTTTATGAATTACCTATATATATGTACAAATATGATTAGGTTTTTAAGTTTACGAAACTTATGTTCATAACATAAATTGATCAATCAATATTGATCGGTCCTAAACTCATTTGGGGTCGTCCATAGAAGATCACTCATGTACAAGTGTTACGGGTAGTATCTCCAGTCACATAACTTGTCAACTCTTTGATGTAGGATATGTAGGAGTTTCTTATAACCTTTTATCTAGTATGATCACATAAACTTTATCTAAGATGAAATTAATTTTAACCTCATGTGCTTACTCGTAAGTACATAACCTTACAGGAAGAAGTTAACTCAACTTCACTCATCATTAATCATACTTTTTCCAAGAAATAACAATCATCCCTTCTTGATACATCATTATGTGTCATAGGGAGGAGTGGCTTTTGAGATCGAATCTTATTCATTATAGGTACTTTTGGAACCTTTCCAATACACTCATCTATTCGATCAAATCGAATATTTAATTTCTTTTCATGTTATGTTTTCTACTTTCGTTTTAAATTCTGTGAACTTACTATAGGCATACTCCATATACATCAAATGCAAATGTTCATGGTTACAAAAATAATCGATGAATTTAACAAAGTATTTGGAATCAGTTTGGTATCATTAGACCTATGATTGCATACATCTATATGTATCAATCTTAAGGGTTCACAAACTCTTATGTCACTCCTATAGAATGGGTGCTTTGCACTTACTCTTATGAGATATAATTTGTAATTCCCCACCTCTATACCCATAGTACAAGGAGAATTACTAGGTAATCATGTTTGGTAGTATGGAGAATGATGCTTATTAGGAGCAACCACACGTGAATATTCCATTGGGCTACGATCGATACGTATTAAAAATCTCATATAACACATCCATATGTGTGATGCCCCACCTCTATACCCACGCTAGACAAGAACACTACGGTGTAATGCTGTCGACTAGCACGGAGAATAAGGCTGTTGAGGAGCGACCATCCGTGTAACTTCTTTGAGCGAGCACCGATATGTCAGATAGTATAGAATGCATATCGTTTAAGGAGGAAATCCGACATACCGAATCAAGCTCAAAGCTATCACACAGTGGCTATATATAATCTTCGGAAACAAACATAGAAGTAAACATAACATAAATCAGTCACAGACATCCATATCACAAAGGCGGAAAGAGATATGAATATATAAATAACACATGAAAGTGTACATCAGAGTAGTGGTCGGAAAGATCCACGATAATACAAAAGAATAGCAGCACGTGCTATACAAAAGAATAAGTACACAACATAGAGTCTATATCTCAAATGTGTACATCCAAAAACTACTAATCTAAGTAGTTAGCCAAAAGTCAGAATAATCCTAAAGAGAATCAAGCAGAAGTACCTGTAACATCTCGGTCTGACCCGAGTATTATTTATAAGAAATAATAAACGGATCAGTCTAGCTATAAATATCAGATGATATGGTATAAAGTAAAAGACATGGCATGAACATGTAATAACTATAATGGCATACTACTATAAGTATGTAAATGATAATCAACAAGAGATTAATCAATATCACAAGAATCTTCTCAAAGATAAAATAGGGTATCATACCCTAAACTTGTATTCATAACAAGTCAATGACACACGAATTCACCAATGCACGAAAATGATAAACATATCAATGAAAATCATGAAAATTGGTGAAGCACAAATTCCAGAAATCAACACACGAAATCCAGAAATCACATAAAAAGGGGGGAGGCCTATCACAAGAACGGGAGCATGAAAACTCACCAACGCGCGTAACACATGAACGAGAAGCTATCTCATGGAAGCTATCCATTAAATTTTGACACACGAACGGCCCGAAGACCATGGGGCGCTACCCCAATATGTGATGGTGAAACATCACACAAACGGGGTTTAGTCTCCCTCGTAGACAAAGAGACATCGCTCAATCGCTAGTCTAAATCACAAAAATGATCGTCATGATCATAAAGAAGTGTCAATTACACTAAGCCAGTAAATATATGAGTTTAGCTTCATGTCCCATAACCACTAGCTTAACTTAAATATTTACGAACAAACTGTAGATCTTCACTAGAAAATTGTCACAAAAGGGTTCAATCGAACAAGTCCAAGAGCTAACCGACGAAGTGAACGCAAGCGTTTCATACCACTCGTTTTACTAAGTCGTTTAATTCGATTTCTCATCCGAGTGAAGTAAAGGCTTGTATATACTAATAGGTTGGAAAACGGTTTAGGAAAAAGAGCTTTGTAATAAAATAGAGTTGAAATCGCTTTGATGGAAGAGTTTTGATATTTACTACTAGTATTGAAACCTTCATATTTTTAAAGTGACAAATCACAAAAATGATTGTAGAAACAATCTATCACAAAAATTCACATTCGAAGACGTGAACAAAATCCAAGGAAATCAGCTCAAAATGCATCAAAGTGGAAGTTCTGTTGAATGTTTTTCAGATAAGATCGCCTACGGAGGGGGTCCAGGGGGGTGGTAACCCCCTTGGTGGGGGTGCGGGGGCAACGCCCCCGCTACGGGGTTCGACCTAAGTGAAGCAAGGCCTAGCGACCTAAGGAAAATAAGGTCTAACGACCTAAGGAAAAGAGACTCGCGACCTAAGGACTCGCGACCTAAGGACTCGCGACCTAAGGACACGCGACCTAAAAATACAGCAAAGAGGCGCGCGACCTAAAGGGGTACGTGACCTAAAAGGTTTCGCGACCTAACTGGGTACGCGACCTAAAGGGGTACGCGACCTAAAGGGGTACGCGACCTAAAGGGTTTCGCGACCTAACTGGGTACGCGACCTAAAAGGTTTCACGACCTAAAGGAGGCGCGACCTAACTCAAACAAGCCGGACGATATAAGGTCTGAGACGACCTACGACTTAACTCCGAGCGACCTAAGGCCAGAAGCAATAGCGAGCGACCTACGACCTAACTTCGAGCGACCTAAGGCCAGAAGCAATAGCGAGCGACCTACGACCTAACTCCGAGCGACCTAAGTCCAGAGCGAAAATCTGCAGGCAGTGACTTCTAGACAGAGCGACCTAAGGCCCAGAATTTGCCAAAAACGCTGAAAATTGAGTTTCTCACCAATTCAATCCAAACCAAATGCAAGCATTCATGCTAAAGTGATAGGAAGTCATTCCCAACAATCCAATGACAGTTATAGGCAAGATGTGAGTTAAAAATCTCACCTTTGCACCAAAAACCAATGAAGATGAAGCTTGAAACAAAGCAAGAACAGCCCCAAGCTTGAATCAATGTCTTCTTCTTGAATTTGGAGTTAGATGTTGAATTTGCTAATGAACTTGAGCTTGGAATTTTAATTTCCCATTCCCTCCACCATTTTTGATAAAGCTTGAAGTGTTTGATGAAGTGATGAAGAGGAGATGGGGTTGGGACTGAATTAACAAATGCAGTCCAAACCAAAGCTCAAAGCAAAAAGTGACGAAAATTTCACTATCTCCAAACATATCGAAGTTTACACTCAAAAAGATCGCAAACGTCATTTTGAACTCAATGGAAGTGGTCTCGAGTCCTAATTTGACCGTATGAAAAAAGTAGCTTTTCGGACTAACATCCGACTAACGATAAAATATTTAAATAAAATATTTAAATATAAAATCGATAAATATGCGGGTTGTTACAATATGTCTCCAGTATTGGCATAAAGCAATAAACATGTGGTTTTACCAGGATAGAGCAATATACACACATTCAAATTAACACAGATTCACATATCACAATAGAAAATTATAATAAATAACAAACAGATACCAACTATAATGGTGTCTCACTACAATAATATATACCTAGTTAATTCAAAATACATATATCATAGCCATCTCATTAAAACAAATACAAAGAGACATCCAACATAAAATATACACAGTCAACCACTTAAAAATCGATGAAACACACAAACATACATATACACTGTCTCCTCTAAAGCCCATTGTACAAAATTGCGAATGTCCCTATACCTAAAAAGTTCCAGACTGACTCGAGTATTATATATATTTTAAACAGGTCAGACTATATCTAAATCCAAGGTGAGTCCATAACAATAAGCATGGTAATAAAAGCAAAGTACGAATATAACACGACGTAACATCCATCATAACATCATCATAGTATACCATGCCACAAATCTCAAAGATCACCCATGAAATACATATAAACAAGTGAGAATCACGACAATCTATACATCTGGTGATAACTACCAAAACTTTGAAATCTCAAAATACCTTGGATAAGCACACAACATATTTATATAAACTAGAATAAAGGTACGAATCTCAAATCAAACTAAATCCATGGGTCAAAACCCAAAATATATGTGTTGACTTGCAGCCCTAATGGAAGTGTAGACTTCCGACTACTAAACCCTAAATTACAAATCAAGAAAGGCATAATCCCAAATAAATAATTTAAGTATCAAATCTTGACTTACAGCCCTAATGGAAGTAATAACTTCTGCCTGTTAAGTCATAGAAGATAAATCAAGAAATGTGGAACCCAAATAGAACATAACCATATAAAATACATAAATCAATACCCAAGAGTACTATCTCGACTATCACTCCTAATGGAAGTAAATACTTCCAAATGTTAGTCATAGGCCATAGTAAGAAATACAAATTCCAAATAAACTACAATTCATACAAAACATCGAAAGAGATATCCAAATAATTATCTCGATCCATAGTCCTAATGAAAGAGATGACTTCCGATTGTTAGACCCATGGAGACATTAAGAAAACTCAAACTCCGTAAACATCAAAATCGATCCAATAGTCAATGCACAAAACCATTTATCTCGACCCCAGTCCTTAGAGAGGTGAAACTCTGGACTGAATGGTCCTAGGAGATAGAAACAATATATCATACGAAAAGGAGATCTCTTAGCCATAGGCTCTTATGAGTGAATGACAGACAAGCTCACAATATATCTCTAATGTCACAGGTAGAAAATACATAGTTGTCTCGATTAGGCTATCTCAAATGACAGACTAATGCGTAGCTAGTCTCTAATGTCATATAATAATTGTCTCAGATAAGGTGATAATATCAAATGTCTCATATTTAATGGGTCTACTTTGCCATCCAGATGGGAGACTGACGTATCGCAGCACTGCTTCAGAAAACGCTAATGACCACAGCCCATTTTATATAGTCCCTTTGTTACTCCCAGAATCATGACACTCATACCCATCGCATGTCATAAACATGCTGCAAGACTATGTTGTGCATTGGTCATGACTCCTACTGGCCCTTGGTAACGTACTGTTGGTTCCCAAGTGACGTCTAGGCCCTTTAATGAGAGAAATAACTATCAGCCTATGAATTCAACAAGGTGAAACATAGCTCAGGGGTGCAACCCCACAATTAGGACCGCTAGGATGGATAACTAGCCAATATGGTGGGTCTAATTCATGCGCTCTCCATAGCGGCGTGAACCTTATAATGTAGATTTCCAACAAATACCCTTGACTGTTGTTTAACGGCAAATTTTCTATCGGGTTAGAAAATTTCCGAAAAATGTAATAAAAATTAACCGCAAGCGCACGGCGTACAGTGTTAGTACGTGGCGAGTACGGGTCGATCCATAGGGAATTGAAATGATTTTAAAAGTTCTACTCAATCAAATTAACCCAAATTTGCAAGTTTGTTTAAATTAAGAAAATTTAGCAAAAATTTAACTAGACAAAAGTGAATAAAAATATGGTATTAGAAGACAATTTAGAGGCAAATCTACTCTCATATTTTTACATAAATCAACACAAAAACAATCTATGATCTCTCTAGTTTGATCTTAAGTAGAATTAGTGATGTATTTATCATAAGTATGGTCTATTTATGTTATTAATTAACATAACTTAAACCATCAAACTATAATACAACAACTAAAACCACTTATCAATTGTAATGAAAATGAACATGAGTCAAAGCAAAAACTATTTTAAGTATGATCTATTTACTATTTTGTTTAGTAACATAAATCATCAAATTTTGTTTCTCTTTTAATTCCATAACCAAAATCAATTAGTTAGATGATGATGTAAATTGTGTTTATGTTGGATTAAGCATAGTCCATTTGTGATTACAACATAAGCTATCAAATTCCCTAATAAACTTGCATCAACATCAAACCTTTCATGAAGCATAAAAAGAGATCATAAATCATGAAATATGTTGAATTTACATAATTTTAGAGAGCTTCATCACCCCTAAATTGAAGGGGTTTAGCTACTCATTTATGCTATCATTTCAACACTTGTAAATTTCAACATAAAAGGTAGGCAAAGTAAGAGCAATAAAAGAGAATTAATCTACTTGCATAAAATAAATCTAAGCTACTAACATAAAAGAAAAGAGAGCATATAAATGAAAATGAGCATAAAAGAAAATTAAAGCATGTAGAAAAAGAAGAAGAAGAAAAAGAGGCTTAGGAAGCCATTTTATTTCTCACTAGTTTTGTGGTTACAATTTGCATTATATGATAAGAGAAAAAAAGCCTTATCACATGAACATAAGAGGGTTATTTATACATGCCTAAAACCCTAATCCATATTTTAGGGGACTACCCAAAATACTCCTTAGGAAGTGTGGCCACCAAGTTATCATTAGCATGAACTAATCCTCTATTAAGTGTGCATGTGCTTTTAATCCCCACTAACTTGTGCATTAGCTTCTAATTGTAGATTATGGTAAGTGGGTAGGTAGGGTCCTCCATGATTTCATGAATCCATTTATTTCCATCCTCGTTTGCCTTCTTCTCTTGTGCATGCATATCTCTATGAAGACTTCTTCTATTTTCCATCCAAATTTCTACAAAACAACATTAAAATATGCAAGTAAATTTTTCTCAAATTAAATACATGCACAAAATTACCATTTTGCCCCTAAATGAAGATGAATGAATGAGGATTTGATGAAATTTGGATTTTGGTAAAAACATGTAAAAATACCCGATTATGACATTTATTTAAATAAAAGTAGATTAAATATGGAAGTAAAAATATGCACATTTACATGCAGATCAAATACCCCCACACTTATCCTTTTATTCATCCTCGAATAAACTAAAACTAAGATAAATCTATTTTCGTAGGAAACACGATTACATTGACCGTATGCAACAAGCAGTTAAACCTCTAGGTGCCTCTAGTAGGACGAGTGTTGTCTCATGAGGGTTTTCAGCGGATACTACCCACGAAATCCAAATGCAACATGAGAAATTCCTAAATGCAAGATTTATTTACAAAGAGATGATGCAGGATTTTGAAAATATTTACAAATGAAGAATTTACTTTTAAATTGACACGAATAAGTTAAATATAAGTTTTGGTCATAATTATGAAATTTTAGTCATTTTACTCGTCAAGAAATCCACAAAAGTTAAGTTATCATCATAATTAGACTCTAGTTTGGCTAGTTGTTTCGGTTGATAACATAGTGTAACTATGAAATGGATCCTTAGTTGATTATCAAAGTTTTTCAAAGTGGTATTTTTATTTTTTTTGAATAACAAGTCGAATCAACTAAGTGAAAATAGTGCTTGGATTTCAATTACTTGCTCTCTCTCTATTTTTGAAAAGTATTAACATTATTATTATTTACACGCCTAACTCAGATAAACTGAGGCCAGATATACCGATCATGCACTGCCTTTCGGGCTTACGTGAGAAGAGTACAAAGCGTGGCGAGTGTACACACTTGTGTATGAACACATGTCTCTAGGTGGTTATTTTTATTAAATTTATTTACATACACCTAACTCAGAAAAACCGAGGCCAGATATACCGATCCCGCATTGCCTTTTGGGCTTACGTGAGAAGAGTACATAGCTTGGCGAGTGTACACACTTGCATGTGAACACATGACTCTAGGTGTTTCTTATTTTCGCAAAAACCATTTTTTTCTTCTTTTTTTATGAAGAGAGAGAGTTTGGCAAAATCATCTTAGCACCACTTAACTTAGAAGATCAAAAACGTTATCGCCTTTACTTTAAATCTACCACTCTTTTAAACAAAGATTTCTATTAGGATATACTTCATAATTAACACCCATGAACCTTCCTATATACTAGTTAAACCATAATTACTTGTAATCAAACTTTATTTTTGTTTTTGTTGAGACAAATAAATTTTCAAAAATTTCAATTTAATAACCAATTTACTTATCCTATAGTGTTTTTTTCAAAAGTAAATCAAATGCTAAAAAGAAATTTTGTTTTGGGATTTTTTTATAAGTTTTGAGTTTTGGAAAGAAACATGCAAAAAATAAACCATGAAAAATCAAAAAAAAAAAGAAGATGAGACTCCCCCTCACACTTGATTTTGATTATGTCCCCACGGTCAATGCATGATATAGTGAGTGTAACGGGGAAAAATATGTCATATTTACAAAAGAGGGTTAACATTTCTTACTGGGCGTAGTATGGTTTCAAGCGATGACCATGAGCTCCTCTTCTTGTTTACTTGGCAATTCCAAGTATGGTTTCAAGCGATGACCATTGACTTTAAAAATTGTTCCATCCCTAAGGTTTTCTATTTCGATTGCACCGTGTGGAAAAACAGTTCGAACCACAAATGGTCCGGTCCATCTTGATTTTAATTTCCCAGGGAATAAGTGAAGTCTAGAGTCATATAAAAGAACTTTTGGTTTGGCGAAAATGTTTTTCTTATGATAGACTTATCATGAAAAACTTTTGTTCTTTCTCTGTAAATTTTCTCATTTTCGTACGCATCGTTCCTAAGTTCTTCTAATTCGTTGATTTGCAATTTTCTATTTTTGCCAGCTTTTTCAAGATCAAAGTTTAAGTTTTAATTACCCACAATGCTTTATGTTCGATTTCAACTGGTAAATTGCATGCTTTCCCGTAAACTAGATGGAATGGAGAAATCCCAAGGTTAGTTTTAAAAGCGGTACGGTAAGCCCAAAGTGCGTCAGTCAATTTCTGAGACCCATCTTTTCGATTTTTATTAACAGTTTTCTCCAAAATTTGTTTTATTTGTCGATTTGAAACTTCAAATTGACCACAAGTTTAAGGATGATATGGAGTGGATAACTTGTGGGTTATTGAATATTTCTTTATTAGAGTTTCAAATGATCGATTGCAAAAGTGAGTTACATTATCAAATGCCGAACCTCGAAAAGATGTTTTCTTTAAGGAATTTCACAATAATTCTATGGTCGTTGGTTTTACTCAGAACGGCTTCAACCCATTTAGATACATAATCGATAGCAAGGAGAATGTACAGATTTCCAAAAGAATTGGGAAACGGTCCCATAAAGTCAATACTCCAAACGTTAAAGATTTCGATCGTAAGGATGGGGTTCAAAGGCTTCATATTTCGTTGAGAGATTCTTCTTATCATTTGGCAGTGATCGTAAGTTTTACAAAACTCGAATGCGTCTTTGAAAAGAGTGGGCCAGTAAAAGCCACATTGAAGTACTTTTCCAGTAGTTTTTCGAGGACCAAAATGTCCACCGCACGCTTGATCGTGACAAAACGAAAGAACACTTTTGATTTCGCAATCCGGGATGCAATGTCGAATGATTTGGTCGAAACTGTATTTAAACAAGTATGGATCATCCCAATAGAAGTATTTGACTTGGGAAAGAAATTTATATTTATCTTGTTTCAACCAAAATGAAGGAGTTTCCTTAGTGACTAGATAGTTCACTATGTCGGCATACCATGGATCGACTGAAACGGAAAGGAGTTGTTCATCAGAAAAGTTCTCATTGATAGGTAAGGAGGATGGTGCATTTGGAAGATGCGACAGGTGATCGGCGATGACATTATCTAATCCTTTTTTATCTTTGATCGTAAGGTTAAATTCTTGGAGTAAAAGGATCCAACGGGTCAAACGAGACTTAGCATCCTTTTTAGCGAAAAGGTACCTAAGAGTAGAATGGTCAGTGTAAACCATAATGTGTGAGCCAATCAAATAAGGTCGGAATTTTTCGAGCACAAAGTCTACCGCTAGAAGCTCTTTTTCAGTGATCGTGTAATTGAGTTAAGCATCGTTTAGAGTCATGCTAGAGTAGATTACATAAAGGATTTTGTGGATGCGTTGTCCTAAGACAGCACCAATTGCAAAGTTAGAAGCATCACATATTATTTCGAAGGGAAGATCCCAATTGGGTGAACAAATGATGGGAGCAGAAATGAGTTCGTTTTTGAGACGTTCGAAAGCAGAAACACAGTTAGAATTAAAGTCGAATGGTACGTATTTTCCAAGAAGAGTCGTCAGAGGTCGAGCAATTTTACTGAAATCCTTCACAAAACGTCGATAGAAGCCAGCGTGTCCAATAAATGAACAAATATCTTTGACAGATTTGGGAATGGGTAGATTCGCAATTACGTCAACTTTCGCTTTGTCTACCCCGATGCCTTTGTTTGAAATGACATGCCCAAGGACAATGCCGTGTTTGACCATAAAATGGTATTTTTCCCAATTTAACGTTAAGTGTTTGTCGCATCGTTTAAAAACCAACTCAAGATGGTGTAAGCACCCAGAAAATAGTTTCAAAGATAGAAAAATCGTCCATAAATACTTCCAGAAAGCATTCGATCATATCGGAAAAGATGCCGACCATGCATCTTTGAAACATAGAAGGAGCATTGCAAAGGCCAAGGGGCATACGTCGATAAGCAAAAGTACTAAAGGGACACGTGAAAGTTGTTTTCTCTTGATCTTCGGGAGCAATTGGAATTTGGTTATAACCGGAATAACCATCAAGAAAGCAATAGAATTCGTGGCCGGCTAAACAGTCAAGCATTTGGTCGATGAAAGGAAGAGGGAAATGATCCTTACGTGTTGCAGCATTTAGTTTTCGATAACCAGTGCAAATGCGCCAACCTATTTGAGTAAGAGTTGGAATGAGTTCTATTGAGTCGTTCTTGGTAATGGTAAGTCCAGACTTTTAGGCACGACATGAATTGGGCTAACCCACGAACTATCGGAGATTGGGTATATGATTCCGTTATCGAGAAGTTTAAGAATTTCATCACGAACCGCATCCTTCATTTTTG
The DNA here is from genome assembly GCA_030737815.1 of Allium fistulosum. Lineage (NCBI taxonomy): Eukaryota > Viridiplantae > Streptophyta > Magnoliopsida > Asparagales > Amaryllidaceae > Allium > Allium fistulosum. The sequence goes on from CM060902.1 coordinate 305,823,577, forward strand.
GGTTAAGCCTTCGTTGCGCGTCGCGAACAGGCTTGGCATCGTCAATTAAATGGATGCGATGTTGAACAAGAGCGGGACTAATTCCTTTATATCGGTGATTGACCATCCAATTGCTTCTTTGTTTTACGATAGAATTGAAAGTGAGGAAGTTTCTTGATCAAGAGACGGAGTTGAAGAAATTATGACGGGAAATGTTTTGTTGTCACCTAAGTATGTGTACTTCAAGTGATCGAGAAGGGATTTAAGGTCCAACCTCGGGGATTGCTCAATCAGAGGGCTAGGTTGAAGATTTGACTCAATAGTGAGAGGTTCAAATGGAAGTGCAATTTCAACCTCGTTAGGCTCATCTTGAAACAGTTGTTCATATTCGGTTTCGTGTTCGTGATTTAAGTCAACTGTTTGATTATCGAAATTTTTTTAAATGAAGCTAACTTCCAACGTTTGGTCACATGGTTCGTTTGATTGATTTTCAAGATTGAAAATGTTAAGATCCAAAGTCATGTTTCCAAAAGAAATTTTCATTGAACCATTTCGACGATTGATTAGAGCATTCAAAATAGCCAAGAAAGATCGGCCTAAAATTAATGGAATTTGACTCATTGGATTATTCATGGGTTGAATCTCCAAAACGATGAAATCGACGGGGAATATGAATTGACTGATTTTGACGAGTGCATCCTCAATTTCTCGCACGGGTTTCTTTATCAAATGATCGGCAAATTAAAGAGTTACTTTCGTCGGTTTTAGTTCACTCAAGCTAAGTTGCTGGTAAACTAAATAAGGAATCAAATTGACACTCACACCCAAATCATGCAAGCATTTGTTAATCGTTTTGTCTCCTATCGTGCGCGAGATCATCGAACATCCAGAATCTTTGTATTTGATGGGAATTGATTGGGACAAGACTTCGCTAAGACCGGCAGCTAAGAAAACTTTCTTGGATACATGAGTGTGTTGTTTTTGGGTACATAAGTCCTTGAGAAAATTAGCATAAGTTGGGACTTGTTGAACGATATCAAGAAGCGGGATGTTAACTTTCACTTGTTTAAAAATTTCCAACATCTTTTCCAGTTGGTCAAAGTGTTTCTTGGGTCGAAGACGATGTAGAAATGTAACACGATACTCAGTAGGTGGGTCTACTTGAGTAGAAGAAGGATTTGGAGTGGAATTTGATTCGATGTTTGGCTCAACGTTTTGTTCTGATTCGTTTGTTGTTTTAGAAGTGACGAGAGGAGTTTCCAGTAAATCGTTTGGATTAACGACTTGATTATCGATTTGTTTAGCGGAACGCAAAGTCGTGATAGCATTCATTTGGGTTACGTTCCTATCCCGAACAACATGGGCTTGATTCGAATTCGTGTTTTGATTTCTGGGATTTGGAATTGGATGACTTGGGAATGTGCCTCATTCACGTTCACTTATAGACATGACTAATTGACTCATTTGCGTTTCAAGTTTAGCAATCGATTGGCTTGTGTTTTGCATATATGAGGTCAACAAATTTTGCAAATTGCTGTTTGATTGGAAATTTTGAGTGGTTTCCTTAGCCAATGTTTCGAGACTTTTTTCACGTGAACTTAATCGTTTATCGTCTTGAGGTGCAAAAGATTGTTGCGGTTGATTTTGGGATGGAGGCACAAAATTTTGTTGAAAATGATTGGGTTGAAAGGGAGGATTCGAAGCATTATTCGGAAATGCTTGAAAGTTGGGACAAACCAAATTCGTATTGGGATTATTTTGGTTCCAAGCAAAATTTGGATGATTTCTCCAACCATGATTATACGTTGGAGAAAACGGGTCGTTTTTAACCTTGTTGAAAGCGTTGAGTTATTAGGGCACTGATCGGCTATGTGATTCGGATCGTTACATTTATAACACATGGGTTGGGAAGCTTGGTTGGATGAGAAAACGTTATCGAATTCATTAATCATTACGTTGATTTTAGCTTCCAAAGCCAAAGATGATCCTATCAAGTGTGCGCTCGAACATGAGTAAATGGATTTTCGATAGAACGTTCCCATTAGGACGATTTTTCGGCTAGGTTTTCAAGAAATTGCCAAGCATCGTCGTGATGTTGGGCGAGAAAATTCCCTTGGCACATCGATTCATGCATGGTTCATGACTGTTTTCAAGTCCATCGTAAAAGATTTGGCACAGGGTCCATTTTTCAAAATTATGGTGTGGACATTTTATCAAAAGCCTTTTAAATCTTTCAAAATATTTTCCGAATGGTTCACCCCTGAATTGATGAAAATTTACGATTTCGTTTCGGATTTTAGTTGTTTTTTCCAAAGGGGTGGATCTTTTTTAAGAAAACCTTAACAGATTCTTCCCAAGTTTTAATCGAGTTTGAGGGTAAGCCGTACAACTATTTTTCAGCGTAATCTGTAAGAGCGAATGGAATTAATCGGAGTTTGATTCCATCATCAAAAGGTTGTTGGAGTTTAATGGTTGCGCAAACTTGTTCGAATTTCATTAAGAAAATGTAAGGGTCATCGTGTTCAAAATTTCCAATTTTTGGAAGCATTGCAATATGGTTTAAATGAATTTCGAAATGGTTACACGTTGAGGCGGGTAACGTGATACAAGAAGGAATAGAAACTCTATCGGGAAAGATTCTATCAATAAGAGTTCGAGGGGCGTTTTAGTTCGCCATTTCAGGAGGATCATTTGTTCAAGTTAAACGATTAGTTGTTGAGTCACGAGTCCAACGATTTGTTATTGTGTCACGAGTCCAAGTACTCATGCACAAGAAAAAGTTGAGAAGAGAAAGAAGTGAGAATCGAATTTAAGAGAAAGAAGCAAGATTTAGAAAGTAAAGTGAGAAATTGTTTGTTGTCTTTTACTATTTTTTTAGGAAATGTATTTTCCAAAAAAAATTATTTTTCAAAAGAGAGATTTGATTTTTTCTTTTTTTTGGATTCTCAGAAAAAAAATTCTTTTTTTATATGTTTTTGTTTTTTTTGGATTTTTTTTCTAAAAAAACTAACTTTAATTTTTTTTTTTGATTTGGTTGAAAATTTTTAAAGGAAAATATTTAAAATGATTTTTTTCATTTTGGATTTTAAAAAAAAACTAAGTTAAGTCAAATTTACAACTTTTTTGGTTTTGGACTTTTTTTAAATATGCATGAACTAATGCAACTAAATGAATGCAAGGACTTAATTACAAATTTTTTGTCCTTAGTAGCTCTTAATCCGAAATTGTATAATCACACTTTGTCTTAATCCAACAAAATATTTCTTAACCAGGTAGCGGACATGAGTTATCTGTGCACCACGAATCATCGTAGCAATGCAACCGAAGGTTTAAGTACCTTCAGAGAAACAATTAGTATAATATTTACGAATCACCGTAATATTTATAACTTGTTATCCCGCCTTTTGGCAAGGCCGTGACACTAAGGACTTGACTAGAGACCGGTGACAGATCGTCTCGGAAATCAGTTAACACACAAGGATCGCTATGGATATCAATGAAATTTGTCCGAGTCCAGATCGGGCTGCAATCGATAAGGCGCGTCAAAAAGAGTAGTAGAAACCAACTTTCCAAATTTCGAGGCAATCCGAGTTCGTATGCTCAAGTTATCGTCGTTAGAAAGTGGAAGGATAGTCTTGGCTCGAATCCATCCTGGGGTCGGATCCATCCCCCTTGCTTCGACTCCATCAGCACAGAGGTCCTTGTTCGAATCCATTGGAGTTTTATCCACCTTCGAATCCATCAAACGAGAGTCCTTCGATTCCATACAGTTAAAGGAGCTTCGACTCCACGCCACGATTGTCTTCGAATCCCAAAGACAGAGGATACTTCATATCGATCAGCCATAACCTTCCACGATCGATACGAAGGAACACAAATTCGGCCGATTCGAAGAAACCACCTCTTCGAATCGATAACTTCGAATCCACCAAGCAAACGCAGCTAAAACCCCGGGTACGACTCAGTAAAACTCGGAGATAAAAGAGGGTTGACCCGAAGCATGCGCGCCACGCCATTGTCTTCACGCGCAGGAGGATCGATTCGTGCGAATCGATTCGAACTAAGATCGATTCGAACCAGGCTAGTCAACCAGAAGTGCAATCTTGAATCGATCATAACTTGAGATCTACGCATCCAAATGCTATGAAATTTTCACAGAAGCTTGAGCACATGTTGAAGAATGTCCACACCAAATTTCAGCTCCATTAGACAATTTCTTGATCGATTCGAACCAAGGGTCGAATCGATCCCAAAGTGGGCCCGGATCTCCAGATTTCGGCCATGTGGGCCCCCCTGACGTACCAGAACTGGTCTCCCCGAATTTTAGGCGAAATATCAGCCTCCTACACCTATAAATAGAGCCCCTAGTCATTCAGAAAAGGGGTCGAAGAATTCTAAGTACTGAAGAGCGCCCAGATTCTGCCAGATCTACTCCAGAACACCGCCGCTGCTTTAGATTGAGACTTAACTTAGAAATTCAGTTGTATTACATTATAAACTACTGTAACCTTCAAGTATCGAGCAATAAAATCATCAAACTTCATAGTGGACGTAGGCAAAACGCCGAACCACTCTAAATCGCTTGTCTTTGCAATTTACTTTCTGTTATTTGGAGTTTTTGTTAGATAATCCACAGTTTTAATTTTCATTCTTCACTTTTATCTCTTCAAAAACTTCCGAAGAGTGTTGTGCCCATTTTTGGTACAAACACTTTGGTGCTTTCACTGAGAAAAAACCTGCTTTTTTCTCCTGCTCCTTGGATCTACCATCGATACCGGATTGCACAAATCCAAGAGGAAGATCCAGATCTCTAATTCATAATCCTTCCATTCTATTCAGATTTGCATAAAGTCTAGGAAAAGGATTCATCATTCAAAATGGTTAGCACAAGAACCACTTCTACGGCTGCTGGACAAGAAGGTAGGGATGGACAGAATCCTGCTCAACAGCAGCCATCCAACCAAGACAATGTCGCTCATTCAGAACCGTCTGGACCAGTCACCAGGCAGGAGCTCCATACGTTGCTCCAAGAGCTAACTCAAAGTCGGCAACAATTGGCCGAACAGTTGCGTGCTAATATTGAATTAACAAACCAACTGAACCGCCAAGGCCGCAGAAGGTCCAGACAAGATGATATCTCCCGATCATCTACTGAAAGTTCCGCCTCATCGGACTACTATCACAGATCTACCCGTCCTCGATTAGACGGGAGTCATGCACAAACGGCTGGATATCAACCCGCCTTGACTGTTGGACAGTTGAGGGCAGGACCGTCGACCAGCTTTCAGGCCGGGCCCTCAACACAAGGAGGCCCTACTACACAGCATACCACGGACAATCGTGCCGCAGCTGCCACAATAGGAGCAAGGGTTGATACCCGAAATCTTTCAGAGCCAAATGATCAGCAACGTGGGCGTACTCCTGAACCGTATGTCCCAGAAGACGCTGAGCCAAGGAGGCAAAATTTGGACCGTCGACAGCGCCCGGTCCGAACTCGCGCTGTGGAACCCGACCACACCTTAGCTCAGCAGGCTCAAAATGTAGCAATGCCCGACATATCGACTATGATACGTCAGATGATCCGTGAAAGCCAAGGTCTTGCCAACGACGATTGGGGAATTTCTCGAAGCCATACTCCTTTCACGGACGAGATACTGTACGCTGAACCTCCTCGGCGATTCAGAATGCCAACTCTCCCTATGTACGAAGGAAATTATGATCCCAATCAGCACATATTGAAATATGAATGGTCAATGAGCGCCGCAAGGGCCGACGATGCAGTGAAATGTCGAAGTTTCCCCATCTCACTGGGAGGAATTGCAACCATGTGGGTTACAAGATTACCTCCAAGATCTATCTCTTCATTTGATCAATTGGCGAAGAAATTTGTTGAACAATTTCGCATGCATGTCGCTAGACCCAAAGATGTTAACACCCTGTCCAATGTTGCCCAAGCTCGTGGGGAAACGTTAAGGCGTTACTTGGAGAGATTCCATGCGGCATGTGTGGAGATTAGTAATCCCAACGATAACTCAATTTTAATGGCATTGACAAAGGGAATCGATCCCGATTCTGAGTTTGGAAACTGGTTAGCTGGAAAACCACCCGCATCGTTGGACCGTTTCTACTCCAAAGCCGCTCAATTCTTACGGCAAGAGGACGCGAAACAGTCTAGGAAGCAAAACGATGCAAAACCCGGAAGTGAGGGGATACAAAGCAATGTAGCAGTTAAACAATCCAGTGACAATTCCGGAAAAGTTCAGTTGAACATACAGAACAAGCAAACTCAGCCAAGAGGTAACAATGGTCAGAATAAGAAAAGAGATCCAAATCGAGGTCCACGGCGTGAGGCTCCAATGTTCGATAATTACACACCATTGAATACATCGTTGGAAAATGTGTACCTACAGACTTGCAATACTATGCAATACAAGAAGCCGGCTCCGAAGCAATCGTCGGAGAGGCAGATTCAAATAGGGAAGTTCTGTAGATTCCACGAAATTTATGGCCACAACACCAATGAATGTCGACACTTGCAGGACCTCATTGAGAAGTTGATCAGGGAGAGGAAGTTAGACCAGTTTGTGCGGGCACCGCAGTCTGAGGGGGCGGGCCCCTCAAATCAAAATCATGTACAGAATCCAGAAAGACAGGAAGAACCAGGTCGTGTCGGAGGAAGACTGGTAATTAATGTTGTAAGTGATAATCCTCGTCCAGCGAAGCGAAGCTGGGAAGAAATGAAATCATATAACAACTTAGCTAGACGAACAGACTTTGAGTATGATGATAACTTGGACAATAAACCTTCGACCAAACGAAAGAGAGTGATAATTAACGACATCACTTTCCGAGACAACGATATTGATTATGTCGGAAGCCCGACTACTGACCCACTCATGATATCGGCACAAGTAGATCCAGCTTGGATGAAGAGGATACTGATTGACTGCGAGAGCTCTGTGAATATCCTTTTTATACATGCTTATAATCAAATGAGGATGAAAGCCAGGGATTTGGAACCTTGCCAAACTCACCTCCATGGATTCAACGGTAGCGCTACCATACCTATTGGGATGGTGAAGTTACCAGTTAGGTTGGGATCCAAGGAACATAGGACAGTTCGGACATTACAGTTCGCTGTGTTGAACATAGTCTTGCCATACAACGCTTTCTTAGGACGACCTGCCCTTGCTGAATTCAGAGCCGTAATTGCCCCATGGTGCTTAACTTTAAAGTTCCCTACCGTCAACGGAGTCGGAGTCGTCCAGGGCGACCAGGTTGACTTAAGGACAATCATTCGCCGAAATCGAGTCGCCCGATTACGCAATGCCGAGGACCGACTTAAAACTTTTGAACGCAATGAGATTGTCATTAAAAAAGAATATCCGGCACTCCCACACGCAAGACCAACATGGAGAGGGTCACGCAAAATTAAGCAAGAACTCGGGGATGGTACATTTAAGTTAGCAGTCGTTGATGGTCTAACTTTACCAAGGGCCTGAAATAGTGAAAGTCTTCGTCGCTACTCCAAATAACATGCTATGTTTATTTATTTAGTTTAAATTCTATTTTAAATTTTGTTTCTGCATTTTGAAATTAGAATTTGTAATAAGGCAACTGACTTTGCCATGTTTTCTTATTTCAGCAATAAAATGCCATCTCTTCGAGCCAGAGTTGTGATTCATTAAATACAATGTACAACATCACGATGCACGAAGAGCTAAATTCCATCACACAATGGGATTTATTCAAGTAGGGAGTGGCTATGAAGCAATCAACCACTCACTAAATGAAACCCGAGCTCGGGGGCAAGCCATCACATCAGGCCAGAAATGGGTTGATACACGACAACCCTTCACTTAACTCCTTACTCCCAGAGTGCGAGGCGGAGTATAAACATTTTCCTAAATCCCAGAGTACTCCGAGAGCGCGAGCTGGGTACAAACTTTTTACTTAACTCCGTACTCCCAGAGTGCGAGGCGGAGTATAAACATTTTCCTAAATCCCAGAGTACTCCGAGAGCGCGAGCTAGGTACAAACTTTTTACTTAACTCCGTACTCCCAGAGTGCGAGGCGGAGTATAAACATTTTCCTAAATCCCAGAGTACTCCGAGAGCGCGAGCTGGGTACAAACTTTTTACTTAACTCCGTACTCCCAGAGTGCGAGGCGGAGTATAAACATTTTCCTAAATCCCAGAGTACTCCGAGAGCGCGAGCTGGGTACAAACTTTTACTTAACTCCGTACTCCCAGAGTGCGAGGCGGAGTATAAACGTTTTCCTAAAACCCCAGAGTACTCCGAGAGCGCGAGCTGGGTATAAATATCGACAAACTCCAGACTCCGAGAGCGCGAGCTGGAGTATAAACATTACTCAACTCCGTACTCCCAGAGTGTGAGGCGGAGTATAAACATACGTCAACTCCACACTTATCCCCAATATTGGGGGCAGAACCATAACACATAACAAGTTGAAGACAAAAGGGAATACATTCTCATTTCCACTATCAACAAAAAGAATCTGATTACAAAATGGTTCAAAAAATTGCTACTAGTGGGAGCCGAATCCACATCTATACACGGCTACATAAAAGTCAACAAAATGTTACCCCATGCAACGGGAAATTAAAGAAAGAGTTCAATCTTTCTTCTTCCTTATTTTCTTCTTCGGGGTAGCTCCGCCAGATCCGCTGCCTGATTTTCCCCTCGCCCGCTTACTCTTTTCAGGCTTGCCCTCCGGCAGCGATATAATGTCAACGTCTTCCTCAGAACTGGAGGCGACGGAAATTCTTCTGGAAGGTCGAGCTGGAGGCATAGGAGTAGTAGCAGGAGGAGGGACAGGAGCAGTTTCAATCACTACAGTACCGCCCGGTGAAATCACCATTAACGGGGCAGGCCCGGGCGGATTCATACCAGCATTCCCTGCTGCCATCTCGGCATCAATCTCAGCAATAATGTCGTCCTCACGGGATACTTGGGCCGCATCGGATGTGCCAATAGCTGGCATAGATGAACTAATGGCCGGAGCAGCCCCACTCACAGCATCGGACGGGTTGACGGAGGGATCGATGGGTTCATTGAGAAGCTCCTCGATCATTTGAGCGCTGAAAGAAAACATGTTTGCATCTCCCTCTTCGCCAACCAAGGTAGAAGTCGTGATGGCTTCAGTAACAACAGCCCCTTGCATTTGATATGGAACTGATAGTGCAAGAGGCGCAGAAGCGATGACTTCAGTCACTGAAATGCGACAAAACGAAGATTGTTAGCCAAGTGCGTTGCTTAAGGTTCTTCACAACTAAAATACAGGAAGCGTTCAAATACCTTCCTTAGTCTGGACCGAAACGTGGGCAGAATCATCGGCAGAAGATAATAGCGGTTGGTCAGGATTATATGCAGGAACTGACTGGGGATCTACCGCACCAGTGGTTTCGGGCAATGTTGGAATTACAGCTTCAACACTTGCCTCGTGATGTGCGATCCCCGAGCCTTCGCTTGTCTCTAGAGATTGAACACCAAGCTTTTCTTTCGCCATAGAGATCACCGCCTCATGAAGGACCTTCCTCTCATCCTCGGTGAGCAAACGCATCTCCAACTCAAAGTCATCAAGTGTTTCATCTGGATGCACTGCTCTCTTCACATCCACCAGCCGGATCCAGGCATTGTACAGGATCATGGAGTCATCTCCCAGCCACGCTAAATTTCTGTGCTCCAGAACATTAGCGTTGTACGTGACCAAGAGATCATCAAACTCAGCATCAAGCCTGGACCTCTCCTCCAAAATCTTTTCTTGGATTTCTGCTTCCGCAGACTTAGTCTTGACCGCCGCCGCAGCAAGCTCGGCCCTGAGAGATACTGCTTGGTTGCAAGCCACTTGTGCAGTGGCGTTTGCGTCATCCTTCTCCTTCACCATTTCAGCAAATTTGGCCTTGAGCTCGTTTATCTCTTTGACGGCTAAGTCTCGCTCAGCTGCAATGGTGGTGTTGCGGTGGCCCATCTCCTCTACCGTGGCGCAATGTTCTTGTTGCATCCTAGCCATTTTGGCCACGGCGTCCTCGTGCTTCTGGAGAGCTTGAAGTTCAAAATTCCGAGACGTCTCCATTTCAGATTGAAGAACTTCAATGATGCGTTTCTGTTTAGCAATTTCAGCATCACGTTCAGCGATAATCTTCGCCCGGTCAAAAGCTACTCTAGAAGCCTTCACGGCTGCCTTGTACCACTCCTTATACTGAGCGTAGAAATCGCGGATATAACTATGAGCAGTGGTCTCAGCATCCGAGGGAATTCTTTTAAGGTTAGGAGGGAAGACATAGCCATCCATGCAAATTTCAGGGAAGTCATTTTTCATTTGGGCGAGTTTAGCGGCTCCCTCACTTGTCAACTCAGCCGGAGCTTGTTCTATTATAGCGGCTGCTGTCGGTTCTATTCTTGGCCGCTGAGTATCAGGCCGAGAAGATTGAGAAGGCGGCTGCTGCTGATGAGAAGGCCCTGGAAGGTCTACTAGGGCCCTAGGAGGCGGAGGAGAGCGAGATCGAGATCGGTGCTGATATCCCCGATCCCTGTCGGAATAATCATGGCCAGAACGGCCACGCGAGTAATCTCTATCTCTATCATAGCGGTCTTGACTTAAATAGCCTCGCCCGCGATCCCTATCTGACTCTCTCCTGCGGGAATCATAGAATGGAGAAGATTGGCGCACATTTCGAAGCCTATCCAGAGTAGAGCCACGTCCTGACATCTCACCTGCGATAAGAAAGAATTACGGATTAAGATCCCATAAAGTAATGTTTACTACACAAAAGTCATGAAGTGCTGTGGAAGTGTGTGTAAATGTGTAAACCCCCAAACCGACCGGAAATGTTGACCGCACTAAAAGAAAAGGGCTCGCTCATGTTTAGGACATCTTGAAATTCCTCCAACCCAGGATTATGAGAAATCGATATATAATCTGGGATGGGAATATCGTCAAGCCCTTTGAAAATGTCTCTCGAATGAGAAGGGGCGGCCTCAGAAATCATAACTCCGGAAATGGGAGGAGACACATCCACAGATTTCCACCCCTTAGACTTAAGTTTTTTGGAAACGGCGGCCTTGCCTTTCCGTCTTTCTCCCGACTCCTCCAAGTTTCTCGAGAGGTCAGCCATCGGCTCCGAATCCGTGTGGGTTCTTTCTTCGTCACTCGCCTCGATTATTCTGATTCCGAGTGGCTTCTTCACCTTTCTCTTCTTGGTTTTCTTCTTATCTTCCTTCTTGGAGGCGGGCTTTGCCAATCCCTCGACGACTATACTTTGATTGATGTCGATCAAACCAAGAGTTCTTAAGTTATAATCGTTCAGCACCGAGTCAATATGTCTCAACTCGCTTGGAACTTCTTGAAGACTTCGGACGATACTCTTGAAACGCCCGCCATTGGGTCTGGAGATAATGGCTGTAAAGGGAATGAAATGTCAATTTTTATACCAAAGAGCTATTGGTCAAGAAAACAGGTTAAGGCGCTTACGTCTAGACAACCATCGCCTAGCGAAACCCGGAGGGCACCGAACATAGAACCACTCGTTCTTGAAATAACTCAGTCAGGTCCAAGCTCCAACTACAACTTGGCAATTCCTAACTGCCTCCAGAAATGTAAAAGACGGGCTATCACCCCTACTCTTGAAGTTAAATATGTGTCTGATCTCGGTGGGCCTTGGCGGGCGAAAGAGACAGTCCATAAATATGACAAAGGCACTGTTCAGCAACGCGTGCCCGTTGGGATGAAGTTGCGAAGGAGCAATTCCTAGGTATGATAGCATCCCTTTGATATATTGATTGAAAGGAGGAAGAGTTCCGGCCGCACAAGCATGGCGGTAGAAAGCAGTATATCCATCGGGCGGATTGTGCGGTCTATCGTCAGCACTAGGTAATAACACATCATCCAGAGATATGTTATGCTTCAAGCATATTCGGCCCAACAAAGATTCGGAAATGTTGGATGGGACAGAGTCGACAGGGTCCTCGATAAATATCACCTCCGGTAACTCGTCCGGAGCCGGGTCGATTACGTCGGCAGGAATATCGGGAATCTCAAGCACTGGAGGAGTCAAGCTCTGTACCTCTTGTTGTTGGGAGCTCGAAGATTCCATAATTAACTAACTCATCAGAAAGCAACGTTAAGTTCGTAAACAGCTCGTGCATGCCCCAGTGCAGTGTGTATGAAAGTGTCGTGCAGTACAAGTGCTGTGCATTACTTAAGCAGATTTAACAGATTGAAACAAGATGTCCATACAACAAAACTTGGGGATTTGAGAATGAAAGTAACCGTCATCGCTGACCGTCACCTCCACACCATCCAAACGATACCGACCACTCCAAGTATAAAACAGTTGTGTTATTGGTTAAGTCATAGTTCCATCAACGAGCTTCAAAAGAAATTCAAGTTTAAATCTTTCAGTCAAGTTCGATTATGCAAGGTCGAAGCTCGTCGGAGTCAAGTATGCTAAAGTTCATTATGTTCGTCAGAGTATAAAACTTGAAGTTGGTCGTAGTTCGGATAATGGAGCAAATCAAAAGAGTAATGGTATCAGAGGACGAAGACGTTCGAATCCATCGACTTCGAATCGATAAGAGTCGAATTGATGGAGTTCGATTCCAGATACTTCGAATCCATATGGTTCGACTCGATGTAACTTTATGATAGAGGAGCGCTTCGAATCCATGGGCTCCACATTACTTCGAATCGATCAGTATTCAATTCCTTCGAATCGATCTAGATAACATCACTTCGAATCGATCAAATCGATACCCTTTCCCTCCAAGTCATCGATTCGAAACCTTGCCTCGAGATCGATTCGAACCGGTCATTCCTGGATCGATGCGAAGCAACGGGAGATGACACTCTAATCGCTGTAACACGAATGGCATCACTCCTCGACTCCATCGAGTCGACCCATTTCATTCAGATCTCGTCACTTCTCAGAATTTTCTAAGGCGAAGATAGTTCTATTTTCCTCATCTCGAATCGATCCCTTGAGTACCTGATTTGATTACGAGTGGAAGCGTGGACGAGTTCAATCGATTCGTGGTAGGAACGTCAGTTATAGCTCTGGGAAATCGATTCGAAGAAACAGCTGAAGCAACAGTAAAAAGTAAAAAGTGAGAAATGAATAGGACCCCGGTATATATAGGAGAAATAAGACGATTCGCCTCCCAGTACAACTGACCGGCTTTAACAGGTAAGGGCATCGACTCGATTCGTTACGGCGACTTCGAATCGATTATAACCCACCACTTCGAATCCATCTCCTGCGAATCTTCTTGCACGATCGAATCCATCTCAACAACATCGATGCGAGACAACATCGACTCGAAGCACGAACCCCACGAACCATCGTTTCGAAAGGACATCGGTTCGAGCATTCACGACTTCGACTCCACCAACTCAGAGAACTTCGAATCCACACAGTATCGATTCGAAGCAGTCAACAGAAGATGAACCTGGGTCACTGTGCCCCATCGATTCGAAGTGCCTACTTCGAAACCATCAACTCAAAGCGGATCAAGAAACATTGCTTCGAATCCATCAAATACCATCGATCAAATGGACGAATCGTTTCAATATGAAAAATTGCTTGTCCACCCTTTGTACCGATTCAGGAGAGGATCAATACAAGAGGATGATCATAGGCAATCATAAAAGCGATGTTTTAACCCGAGTCTCAAACCGGTTCAGGAGAGGACCGATGCAGATTTCGATAGCAAACCGAACTGACAACGACTTGCGATCACGCAACATTAACCAAAGTCAAGATAATACACATATGCACGTATTTCTGACTAATGTTTGGTCTTTATCATTTACAGGGATCAAATGTTCATCTCGTCATGACCCAAAAACCTAACAGCCAGTCACAATTATACGACGGTCGATTACTGCGATACAGAATGCGACTTTCGGTAAAGCATGTCATAGCTGTCCAGTGAGAGATTGCAACTTTTCAAAGCACGTCATGTTTACACAAGACGTACTTTGGGGGGCAAATGTTATTCCGCCTTTTGGCAAGGCCGTGACACCAAGGACTTGACTAGAGACCGGTGACAGATCGTCTCGGAAATCAGTTAACACACAAGGATCGCTATGGATATCGATGAAATTTGTCCGAGTCCAGATCGGACTACAATCGATAAGGCACGTCAAAAAGAGTAGTAGAAACCAACGTTCCAAATTTCAAGGCAATCCGAGTTCGTATGCTCAAGTTATCATCGTTAGAAAGTGGAAGGATAGTCTTGGCTCGAATCCATCCTGGGGTCGGATCCATCCCCCTTGCTTCGACTCCATCAGCACAGAGGTCCTTGTTCGAATCCATTGGAGTTTTATCCACCTTCGAATCCATCAAACGAGAGTCCTTCGATTCCATACAGTTAAAGGAGCTTCGACTCCACGCCACGATTGTCTTCGAATCCCAAAGACAGAGGATACTTCGTATCGATCAGCCATAACCTTCCACGATCGATACGAAGGAGCACGAATTCGGCCGATTCGAAGAAACCACCTCTTCGAATCGATAACTTCGAATCCACCAAGCAAACGCAGCTAAAACCCCGGGTACGACTCAGTAAAACTCGGAGATAAAAGAGGGTTGACCCGAAGCATGCGCGCCACGCCATTGTCTTCACGCGCAGGAGGATCGATTCGTGCGAATCGATTCGAACTAAGATCGATTCGAACCAGGCTAGTCAACAAGAAGTGCAATCTTGAATCGATCATAACTTGAGATCTACGCATCCAAATGCTATGAAATTTTCACATAAGCTTGAGCACATGTTGAAGAATGTCCACACCAAATTTCAGCTCCATTAGACAATTTCTTGATCGATTCGAACCAAGGGTCGAATCGATCTCAAAGTGGGCCCGGATCTCCAGATTTCGGCCATGTGGGCCCCCCTAACGTACCAGAACTGGTCTCCCCGAATTTTAGGCAAAATATCAGCCTCCTACACCTATAAATAGAGCCCCTAGTCATTCAGAAAAGGGATCGAAGAATTCTAAGTACTGAAGAGCGCCCAGATTTTGCCAGATCTACTCCAGAACACCGCCGCTGCTTTAGATTGAGACTAAACTTAGAAATTCAGTTGTATTACATTATAAACTACTGTAACCTCCAAGTATCGAGCAATAAAATCATCAAACTTCATAGTGGACGTAGGCAAAACGCCGAACCACTCTAAATCGCTTGTCTTTGCAATTTACTTTCTGTTATTTGGAGTTTTTGTTAGATAATCCACAGTTTTAATTTTCATTCTTCACTTTTATCTCTTCAAAAACTTCCAAAGAGTGTTGTGCCCATTTTTGGTACAAACATAACTGATTATTGCTTTGTCGTAGCCTATACATCAAGAAATAAAATTGTTCAAAGAAGACAATTTGTCAATATACAATTAAGCCTTAGGTGAGCTCGTGACTCCCTTAAGTCTAAAGTCTAACCGTTATTATTAGTCAATTTCTAAGATGAAATGCAATTTGTGGGCCAAGGAAGGGGTGATGAAATTCCCCACCTTATGTGGATTTGGGTATTGCCCTTAAAAATAGAAAATAAGATGATATGAATACAAAAATGAAATTAAACGTGATTTTAACAATGTAACTATGAATGGATTTTGTTTTTGTTTTTTTATAAAATGCAAGCAACCAACATTGCAAGGAAAATAAACAAGAGTCTATAACATTTTTGGTAATGCTTTCTAACTTAACTTTAAAACCAACTACTTCTAATTTTAATATTTTATTACTAGATTTAAATTGTGATTCACTTTTGTTAATACATCATTTTTATTTTTCTGGGTTTCTATTTCACGACTTGTTTGCGCCAAAATTTGGTCACAAACACCTAAGGATAGATTTATGTAGAGAAGTAAATGAAGAAAGTAAAATTAAAACCGAGGAATAGGTTAGACTAACTGCAAATAGAAAGCAATTATCAGAAACACAGAGATTTATAGTGGTTCGGTATTGTAATCCTACGTCCACTTTGAAGATTCACTTTATTGAACCTAGGAATCTAATTACAACAGCAAGGAATAGAGAAAACTTGAGTACAATGAAGATTAAAGTAACCAACAGAGTAAAGATCCTCAAAAGGAACCATAGGGCATGTATTTATAGGGAGAGATGATGAGATATTTTGTTAAGATTTCGGCAGAAGGCTCTCTAGGTCCATAGGGGCCCACCATAACGATCGGTGGACTTAACTCAAACATTAAGAACGATCGACTAAAGGTTCACCGATCCTTTTTCTTGCTTCCAATTGTAGTGCGATCAATTTTAGGGGTCCCACATGCCTCTTGATATTGCTTCTGAAATACGGAATCATTCTGACTTATAACTTGGGAGATATGGATCGATCTTGGTTGAACTTGGATCATGCACTAGAACATGCCGATCGTTTTTAGGACTTGGCAAAAACGATCGGCCAATAACGATCGGGTAAACTCTAAATGCAACTTGAAGACTCACGATCATTTTTGTAAGCCTCAATCTTCATTTTGTTGATGCCCTGGAAGTTTCAAATGAATTGGCCTTGTGGATCTCGAGATATTGATTGTTCTCTGATGATTTGAATAGTTTTATGGATCGTTTTCGATCGATCCACGCAAATCCTTGCTTCATCCGTAACTTGAGCATACGAACTCCGATCGACTCCAAATTTGAAATATAACTTCACCGGGCCATGCCAGTCACTCCATGCTAACTGCACCTCGATTGATTTTCGGTCCGAATCTACCCGACCATCGTCTAGAATACTGTATGTAATCGATTCCCAAGGCTGATAACCATTCGTTCCTAGACAAGTCGATGATATCACGGCCTTGCCAAAAGTCAGGATAACATTTGCCCTTCAAAGTATGTCTTGTATCATACATGACATGCTTTGATTCATTGCAAGCTAGAATCGTTTGAAAGAGAACCATCTGGTTCATCAAATAGTCGTTATTCTTCCATCAAGATGTTTTCTTGTCGAAGGCCGTATTTTCCTTATTCGTCATGATGATTGGTCGATTTCCAATAGTATAAATACAGGATCATAACTTGTTAACAATCATCTTGTTTTGACCCTAGCAATTTCTAAGCTTCAACAACTTAGCTTTAGTTTTCCTCTGATCGACTCCAGGTGACTATTCAGTTTCTTTTATTGATTTTAGAAAATTAAATTTTGAAACGTATACTTGTACGTATACATGTATGTACCTGACTCCCAATCACGATTACACATTCACGAGTCGTTGTCAAGTTTAAGGAAATAACTTTCTATAGACAGTTTCCACTAGTCGTCATTCTTTCATGCATGTTCGCTTCCTCTCTCTTCTCCTTTTTTACCACATATTTTTTTATATATCCATAACCCTCCCTTGCTTAGAAAATAAATTTCAAGTCACTCATGATTATGAAATGATCGGCATACGCTAGGTTATGGAACAATCAGCGTAGACCTTTGAGGTGGATCGATCGACATAAGTCTTGGAGGTGGATCGATCGGCATAAGACTTGGAGGTGTATCGATCAGCATAAAGCTTGGAGAAGGATCGATCGGCTAAAATTTGGATGTGGATCGATCGGCTAAAAATTTAGATGTGGGTCGATCGGCTAAAAATCGGCATATGACTTGGAGATGGGATGATCGGCTAAATCTTTGAGACCGATAACGATCGGCTAAATCTCTTTCCTATATAAGCTTCGACACTTAGCCACTTTCTTCCTATCATTCCATTCTGAAGCAAAAAAGAAATGAGCCTCCTTTCCTTCTTCTTGCCGATCCAAATAACGATCACAACAAATTCATCACCCTCCTTCAGATTTAGCTTCGAATCGATTTCGAATCTTCCTCCTCCTTCAGATATCAAACTTAGGTAGAACGAATCCTACACTTGCTTCATAATTTTGAGAACGAGGCTTTGAACCTATGACAACTAATTCGTTTAGTGGATACTTTTTCTTTCTCTATTCTTACAATCATATGCAATGGAAATGAAGTGGCTTGTCTTGATGAGGGATGATTGAATTACAACCTTAGCCAATTGTTTGCTGAGGAAGATGGTGTAGTGGATGTGAAGAAGTCGTATGATCGATCTTTCACGATCATTCTTGGACACTCGGTGATGCCCTAGAACGTTGGAGCTTGGGGATCGCCTACAAACGGTCGACTATGCTTTGGAGTTGAAGGCTCATAAGAACGATCGGTGGGAAGGGCAGCTATGAACGAACGGCTAACGATCGGCTAACACCATTTAGGGGAACAATAGGCTTAAATTTGCATACATGAACGATCGACCTTGTTTGCAAATGAACTTTTTATAAAATGGAACTTAAATAAGAAAACTTGAAATAAATTATGAGCTTTGGTCTCGCATACTTGAATAGACATTAGGACTTGCATATGGCTTGCATATGATCTAAACTGCATATTTAGTAACAAATTGTCTTAGAACCATGACACGAACCAATGCCTTTAACAATCATCTTGAAGCTCATCAATAACTTAGATAAAACCAAACTTTTGTTGGCTGATGAACAATTGCGAAACTCAAGCTGCATCATTTCTCGATGACATACAAAATACAATTGAGACGGTCAGGGATGATGGTCTCCCTTGTTGAACCTCTGAGTCTCTTTGTGATTTCTGTCTTCGATTCTGCACAACTTATTACTATACTGTATAGCACTTCATCGCACCACACTACAACTCACTATACACTGGGGGGTACAGGATACTTTATCTAATCATGACTTTTACTAAGTTTCATAGCAATGGAATCTAGACGTTTCGGGCGCCTTGCGGCCATGCCAGCTGGATCATCTTCACAAAGGGATAGCTCTTATGTAGAATCAAGTTCAGCAAGTGAATCTGATAGTCCACCATCCAACCACCATTCGAAACAACCAAAAAGTCTGGGTCCTCAATTTGATCTCTCTGATGCCATTCCCACCTTTCCGTTGAAGGTTATCGATCCTACTCCCGACATTCTAGAGGAAGTAGTTATCCTTGAGAATCCGTCTGATTTGGTAGCTTCAAAAATTAAGGAAGATGCCCTCCAAAGAATCTGCGTAAGGCATGGAATTCCTTTCGACAATGTGTTGGTTCCATCGCGAGATGATAGGGCTCACAGACCCCCCCCCCCCAGGGTATACATCGTGTAACAAGTTTATGTGCTAAGCCGGATGCATCTGCCTTTTAATTCATACATTCGGGAGATTCTACATTATTTAAGGATAGATCCAGCACAACTCCACCCAAATGGCTATGCTCTCCTTAATTGTACTTATATGGCATTTATGGAGTTCTTGCACCATCCTCCCACCATCGAAGATATTCGATTTATTTTTACTTTCAAGCGGCGGACAGGGAGTCTCTCGTTTACATTTCTTGAATCGGCAAAGAGGTGCCAGATTCTGACTAGTGCGTGGAACAAGCTAAGTGCCCTTAAAAGTGAATGGTTTTCTGTTCGCTACCCGCCCAGTTTCGCTCAACAATGGCTGGAAAGACGTAAGTGTTACCCACCATTTTCATGATAGCACAGGAAAATGATATCCATGATGCCTTCCTGATTATGTTACTCCTTTACAGGTATCGTCACTAGGCCTAGCAGCAACATTTATGAAGTGGCAGTTTCAATTCTGAAGAATGCTCCACCGAGGACGGGAATATTGAATATTTGCTTAGGGATGAACGCCTCGTTAGTTTTTGTTTGATAGAGGAGGGCCTCGGCGTAGGGCTAACCAAAATTGTTCAGACAGTAGGGATAAGACCATGGGTTGCAATCAGTCAAAGGGATAATCGAGCTGATCCCGTAGTGCCCCAAGTTACGAGTGCCCAAGAATTTAGTAATATTGATGCCGGAGGACATAGAGGTGATGTGCTCGGTCATAATGATGACAAATCCGATCCTGGGGCTGCTATTGGATCCTTACATGCCTCACAACCCTTGGTTGTTGATAAAAGAAAGAAGAAAATGTTCGTGCATAAATTTCCAAGAAGTCATCTCTCTGACCAATCCAAGTCGTCAACGGCTCCTAAAGTTGTTCAAGATGGATCTTCTTCCCAAAAATCAGAGCGCTTGAGTTTACCACTTGGCTCTTTGTCTGGTCTACCGATTCTGCATGATCTTCATGCTTTCCACTTTACTGATGTAAGCATCGAAGTGTCGGAATCTCCTATTATAATTGGCACTGAGATTCCTATATCTGGAGGGGAAGTTTCAAGTCTCCTGCACCTGGTTTGTTGGGGGTTACACTAGGATACTTGCACACACTTGCATCCCTCAACACTGCATTTTACTAGACTTGCACTCTTTAATGCTTTGAGTTGACCGACTTCTGTTTTTCTTTGCAGAAACGATGATAAGGAAGAGGAACATGTTTGATTCTCTACGGGATATACACCACCGATCATCAGGTTCGCGCTCTGGCTCTTACCATGGCAGTTAAGATTATTACAATTCCAGCGATCACCCCAGCCAGGACCGGGGTCATCAAGACAGAGGTGATGAGGATAAGCCACCCCAGGACAAACATAGATCAAGATCGAGATCTCCTCCTCCAAAGGGTCCCGAAAGACTAGCTAATCGCAGGGACTTGCCTATCGATCCCTCTCATGGCCCGTCTACCATTCCAGTGCCTCCACAGCCTTTGACTCCATCTCATTCTCAATGGTCGAGTGATCGTCTTCGTCATAGTGATCATGCTGCAGGCCCGATATAGAAAGCACTAAAGTCGAAGCTTCTACTAAAGATTCCACGATCAATCCAACCGCTCGCATGGCACAGCTTCTTGAAGAAATTCCCAATTTATGCTTTGAAGGTTTCTATTTTCCTCCCAACTTGAAGAGGGTTCCAGACCATGTTCAGAAGAGGACCATCGACTGCGTCACTAACATCCACATGTAGTATCAGGATTGGATGAAGGTGGCAGAAAAAATGTCTAAAGTCTCCTTCGAGCGTGCGACGGAGATTGAAAAACTAAAATGCCAAGAAGCACAAGATAAAAGAATCATTGACACTTTGACAAATGAGCTAGAAGCCTCTAGAACTTCCTTAGCAGAAGCCGAAGGAAAAGCTAATGCTGCTGTGAAATCCATGGAAGAGATGAAATCTAGCCATCTTGATATGGTTCAAGTGCTGCATCATCGAAATCAGGAGATGGCGCATGAATGAGATACAGCTCGGAATAATGAATCTACAGCCTTTAAGGAGATAGCGAATCTCAAGGGCAAGCTTGAGTATGCAAATAAAGAAAAAGATGATGCACAAAAGATTGCTTAGGATGCTTGCGATGAGTTGATAAACGTCAGACCTGAGAGAGACATGGCTATCGAAAGGGCCAAAAATGTCGATGCACTCATTCAACGTGAAACGGAAGCTACCAAGGACAAAATCAGGGAGGAGATAATGAATGAGCTCGACCCGCTTCTCGTTCTTTACAATGCCAACGTTCTCAAGCATAGAAATTTGACATGGCTTGGTGAAGACTATCCCTATCAGCTCTGGCATGCTTGGGAATTTCTTGTTGCGGAAGAGAAAAAACTTCTTAACTCAGAGGATATCGATTTATCTAGACTTTAAAATGAAAGGCTATTGGGCGACGAACCCAAAACATTGCACGATATCTAGCTCTAGCTCTAGCTCTAAAAAGAGTATGCTGTTGTTTCTTCCCATAAAGTGGGTGAAGGATCCGGTTCGGTGCAACCCGATATTACAATTGAATTTCCCCTGGCACCCCAGGTCATCTCTAGCTCCGTAGCAAGCTCTTCACCATCCCTGGGTATGATCCGTACAAGCCACAACTTTCCCCGATTCCTAAGCGCAGTTCTGAGGATGCTTCGGCTCAACCTAGAAGTCATACCGAGGAAGGTATTCTGTCGACTTTTCCTGTCTTTTGCAAATTTGGGGTGTTATCAGTTGATATTTCTACTTTTCGGTTATTTTTTCACAGCTTTGAACCTATCAGGTGTTGCTCCTCTTCCTTCTCAAGAGCCTCAGTTGGAGTCACAAGCGGCCACTATAGAATCTGTTAAAGTTACAACTTTGGTCGCTACTGAAAATACTCAAGAAGAAGCCTTCATTATTGATGATCAATTCATGGAGGCATTATTTAAGAAGGGAAGCGACCCGCACCATGAATTCCTTTTGATGAAGATATTGTGATCACAAGTTCTTCCGACCCCACTGGGGAGCTCAGCATGAAAGAGCATATTAAAAAAGAAGAACTGTTGAAAAAGAAGGTGAAAAATAAGCCTGCTGATTCGGGCACTGATAAATCGATTCCTATCCCACTCCAGATGATCCCTCCTGGCGGGACAATTCCCCATGATGATATCCCCCTGTTTCTGGTGTTGAGAGTGCCTCCGTCCCTCCTGCTTCCAAAGATGATACCTCCTCGATTCATACAACTGAGGATACTTCTTCGAAGAGAAGTCAGGGCGAAAAAGGGTCGAAGAGAAGTTATAGCGGTAGTTCGAAAGGTGCCACTCCAAAGAAGCAAAGAAAAGATAGAAAATCCAAGAAATAATCTTTGGATTAGGGCAATGTGAAAATAGCTTAGATGATTACATTTCCTTTTCGTTGGTCGTGTTTGTTTCAGCATGACCCTCCAATTTTGTCTTGCATTTTGGATAAACTTATATAATGTACATTAAGTTTAGTGTAAATAAGAATTCTTTTATTCTTGTGTATAATTCTCGTATTCACTTGTTCAAATGTTCGAGCTATCACATTTTTCATTTTATGTACTTGCAATTCGTTGCTCGTTATATTGGATGTCGATTTGATTCATCCATCCAAAGGCCTCCCTTAGGTCATGGCTTCGAGTCACATCAAGCACTAGGCTTGGTCCTTAGTGTTAAGATGTCAAATTCAGCGGTTTTTTGAGTAACTATACTCTTGCCCTCAGTTTTGGTTTAGTGGGGTTAGATGTAGGATGGTCGAACTCCATCTTTTGCGAGTTTATACTCCTCTCGTCAGTTTCAGGCCGGAGTTTGTGAAATAGTGAACGGTCAAACTCCACTCAAATATTCATTCATGTTCATATCCACACTCTAGGGATATGATTTAGTTAATGGGTGGTCGGATCGTGCCCAATCTACGTTTATACTCTAGTCTGCACTCTGGGGACTTTGAGTTATTTGGCAGAAGGTCGGTTCACACCCGATTTATGTTTATACTCCAATCCGGACTTTGGGGACTTAGAGTTATTTGTTGGGTGGTCGGTTCATACCCGATTTATGTTTATACTCCAATCTGCACTCTGGGGACTTAGAGTTATTTCGGAGAGCAGTTAAGTCGCACTCTCCCTCGGTTGATTGATTTCCCCCTCCCCCCAGGGTTTGGGGTTTGGTCCAGCAAGTGATTGGTCATATCATGGTCGCCCTGATTTTATCTCAGTTCCACAGTTGGGCAGGAGTTATTCGATCATCAGATTATCGGCCACGTTTGTTCCTTATTATGTATCTCGTCCTTTTTATTGTGAATGAAAGTTGTTAAATGAACAAGTAGTTTGATATTGTCTTGTTTAATCCCATTAGGAGTTAGCATGATCGATTGATTTCAAACTCTGGGAGCATGTTCATATCGACATCAATTAGTCTTGCTATGTAATTAGCATATAATGCAATAGCAAACATAAATATGAAGGAAGCCTGAAAATTTATTCAATAAATGGAAAGGGATAACATATGTCTTATTCGGAAAATCAAATGCTAAAGCAAGTCCTAAAAATAAATACAACTGAAATGTAAAAGCAATCAACTAAGTGAAATAGCATCGTAGATATTTGTTATTCCATGCCCTTAGGAGTGTAATGCCATCAACAGTCGCTAGCTTGAAAGTTCCTTCTCCAAGTCTCGTTCGATGACATATGGTCCTTCCTAAATTGGATTCATGTACGATGGGGTAGGAAAAACCCATTTCAGGGCGAGATTGCCAATTTTGAAGGTTCTAGGTCGAACTTTAGTGTTTAATACCAGACGACTCGATGTCGTTATGCAGCTGCCCTCAAACCGGCTTCTTCGCGCTTCTCATTCATAAAGTCAAGAGATTCCAAGAGGAGATCCTTATTCGTGTTAGGACTGTAGTAAGTCACTCGATGAGAAGGGACATCGAGTTTAACAGAAATAACGGCTTCGGAACCGTAGGCAAGTATGGCCAGTCGCGGACTTGTGGGTGGTCCTATAGGCCCAAAGTGCTATAGGGAGTTCATCCACCCACTTGCCTCTAGCCTTCTCTAAACGCTTCTTCAGAACAGACTTTATGATTTTATTTACAGCTTCAACTTGTCCATTTGCCTGAGGGTGAGCGACCGCTGCAAATCTCTTTTCAATATGATATCTTCGACAAAGTCTTTGAATTCAACATTGTCGAATTGAGTCCCATTATCTGTTACAATAGTTTGCGGGTGACTGAAGTGGCATATGATGTGTCGGACAATAAAGTTGATTACTTTCTTGGTTATGATCGTGGCTAAAGATTCTACTTCGGCCCATTTTGTGAAGTAATCAACTGCAACGATAGCATATTTTGCACCATCTTTAGAGATCGGTAAAGAACTGATAATGTCTATACCCTACACGGCGAACGACCATGGGCTGACCATTGTGGTGGAGCTATTGGGACTTTTGCATATATCTGGCATTTATCACATCGACTTGCATAATCGGCAGCGTCATTTACGGTCGACCAATAACACCCATAACGGAATATTTTCTTTGCCAGAGTTTGCCTCCCAATGTGATCGCCGCATTCCCCTTCATGAACTTCTCTTAGAATACGTTTTATCTCATCATGAGCGACACACCGGAGTAGGGCGACTGAGAAACCTTTCCCGTACATAACTCCTTCCTGCATAATATATCGTGAAGCTTTGCGAAGGACTTGTCGCTTCTCATTTCTTTTATCTGGTAGGACTCCATGCAATAAATAGTCTTTGAGTGGGGACATCCACAATTCCCTTTCAAGCTCCGCTTCTAGTGTCTGATCAATTTTCATCATGTTTATACTTGGGATATTTAATACTTCGACCGGAACCTAGCCCATCTAATGTGCATCACCAGTACTAGCAAACTTTTCCAATGAAACAGCCTCTCTGTTTCGATCACATGGAATATGTGAAATGTCGTAGTACTCAAGCTCTGTCAACAGCTCTTGTACTTGGACAAGGTATGGGGCAAGCCGTTGTCGCTTAGCTTGGTAATCTCCCCTAACTTTATACACCACCAACTATGAATCGCAAAAGATTTCAAGAGATTTTACTCTAATTTCCCTAGCAAGTTTAAGTCCAGCAATCAGAGCTTCATACTCAGCTTCATTGTTTGTTGCTGGGAAATCAAGCTTTAATGCATAACAGATTGACCAATTTTCAGGAATTACAAGCACAATCCCAGCTCTAGAACAATGATCATTAGATGCTCCATCGGTATACAATTTCCATCATACAGTAGATATTTCGCTACCTTTCGGAAAATCATCTTGCACAGTAAACTCTGCTATAAAGTCTACCAACGCCTGACCATGAATAGCCCTTCGAGGGAGACAAGTAATGTTGAATTGGTTGAGCTCAATATTCCACTTGTGTAACCTTCCAGACGTCTCGGGTCGCTATAGGACCTGTCGTAACGGCTGATCAGTGTAAACATTGATCGAATGTGCCTGGAAGTAGGGACGAAGATTCTACGATGCAATTAGTAAGAAGTATGCCAATTTCTCTATTTTCGGGTAGTTCCTTTCAGCTTCCGTTAATTGTTTGCTGACGTAATACACCGGCCTCGGGATCTGATTCTCCTCACGAATCAATGTGGCACTTATAGCATCTGCCAGTATAGCCAAACAAATGTACAACTCATCATGATCCTCCAGCTTTGACAAGATAGGGGATCTCTCCAAATGATCATCCAAAGCTTGAAATGCATCTTTACAATCCTGCGTCCATTCAAAGTTTCTTTTTCGACTCCTAATCAAATCGAAGAAAGGAATGCACTTGTTCGTAGCTCTGAAGATAAATAGACTTAAGGCAGCAACTTTCTCATTCAGACTCTGCACTTGTTTAATAGTTCTTGGCACTTGAATATTACGGATAGCCCGAATCTTCTCCGGATTAGCTTTTATTCCAGGTGCATTGACAATAAAGCTCAAGAACTTTCCTGATGCGACACCAAAAGAACACTTCAAAGTATTGATCTTCATCTTATAATGTCGAAGGATGTCAAACATTTCCGCCAAGTCTTTAATGTGGTCGCTTGATCGTCGTGACTTCACAAGCATATCATCCACATACACTTCCATTGTTTTTCCAGTCTGGTCTTTAAACATCCTGTTAATTAAATGCTGGTAAGTTGCTCCAGCATTCTTCCATCCAAATGGCATCACCACGTAATAGTAAAATCCAACGTCGGTAATGAAACTGGTGTGCTCCTGATCGGGGATATGCATCAGGATTTGGCTGTATCCCGAATACGCATCCATGAAAGATAGCAGTTCGTGTCTTGCGGTTGAATTCACCAGTTGGTCAATCCTCTAAAGGGGAAAACTGTCTTTTGGACAAGTCTCGTTCAAATCTGAATAATTAATGCACGTTCTCCATTTCCCATTTGCTTTCTTCACAAGCACAGGATTTGATACCCATTCAGGGTAGAGGGCCTCGTAGATAAACCCGTTGACTTTTAGTTAATCCACCTCTTCTTCGAGAGCGACAGATCTCTCCGGATCCATACCGCATCTTTTTTGCTTTATCGAAACATACTTCGGGTCAATGTTCAATGAATGGCTCACAATGGTAGGCGAGATTCCACACATGTCAGAGTGAGTCCAAGCAAATACATATAGATTTGATCGGAGAAAACCAGCAAGTTCCTTTGTCATCAAAGGGCGGAGCTGTGACCCAATATTAAGAACTCATGATGGGTCATCATGGCCGACCGTGATATCAATCGTTAGCTCATCCGGTGCGATCTTGGTCTCTTTAGGCTCCTCTTCATCATTCTTCGAATCTATATCTCTATAGACCCGACTGTGGCGCCTGTGCCAAGGCTCAAGCCCCAATTGTCAATTGTCGGCAGCTTGGATGCGGTCAGCCTTGTCCCACATCCTTACCATTCTCCTTGCGCTGAGATTCCCTCAACTCAGCTACGTAACAACAACATCCAATCGCCTGATCGCCATGAACAACTCCTACACCATTGTCAGTCAGAAACTTCAAAGTCAAACACCATGGGGCAAGAGCTACTCGGAATTCAGCCAGAGCTGGTCGGCCCAGAAAAAAATTGTACGGAGAGTCAACATCCAAAAAAATAAACGGCAAGATTCGCACTCTCCTTCGTTCACCTTCTTCCAATTCAACAAGTAATTTCACATAACCAACAGCTTCGGTTGCAATGCCATTAAAACCATGTATACGAGCTTTAGACGGTTTTAAATTTTTGGCTTCCATTCTCATCTGATCATATGCCTTTTTGAAGATTATATTCACTGAACTTCCACATCAATCAAAATCCTTCTCATCATTGTAGGACCAATCATAGTTGAAATGACCATCGGGTCGATTGTCGGAGCCTCTACTTTGTCTGCATCCCTATTCCTAAACACAATATCATTTGCCGTTGTGCGTTGCTGTTTTGCCGGAGTCCCATCTTCCGTATTCGAACAGCATTCAAAATCTACATGCCTAATCGCGCTAGCATAGCGCTCCATCTCTTGCCAACTTCTATCCACCGGGTGCGGTCCTACGACTATCGTATTTATCACCAGTCTTCCGCCGATCCACGCAGGCTCCTCATCCCTACGCGGCGCTTGTCCTTGATTGGGGTTAGAAGTCCCATGCCCGCCATCCTACGCGGCTTTCACAAACTGTTGTAACTTCTTTTCTCAAATCAGTTTTTTATAACATCCTAGAAATGCATGCATTCATTATGTTGTGCCCATAACACTCGTGAAACCGACAATATTTCCCGGTCTGCTTCTGCCTCTTTGTTGACTCTTTTCGAGGTGGCTTCCTGTACTGCATGGCATTGCAAGTAGACAAATAGATATTCTCCAAGGACATGTTCAACGGCGTGTAATTATCACACATTGGAATCCTAGGCTTCAACCTTCCAGAATCCTTTTTGCGCTCTCGATTCCTATCTCCGCCACTCTTTTGCTGATTTGGCTTATTCTGAACGTTCACTTGGACTTTTCCAGAACTGTCATCGGATTATTTTGTTGCAACGTTACTCTATACTTCTTCTCTACTGGGTCCTACAACATTCTTTTTTCTGGAGGACCTGGCTTCCTCCTTCCTTAGAAACTGAGCTGCCTTTGAATAAAAGCGCTCCAACATGGTAGGCGGTTTACCAGCCAGCCAATCGCCAAACTCAGACTCCGGATCAATCTCTCTCGTCACGGCCATGAGTATCGCGTGATCATTCAGATTACTGACCTCTGTGGCAGCTATATGAAATCTCTCAAAATAATCTTTCAATGGCTCCCCTAGAGCCTGGATCACGCTGGAAAGGGACATCACGTCTTTAGGACGAGTCGCGTGCATTCGGAATTGCTCCACAAACTTGGTTGCCAACTCATTGAATCAAGAAACTATTCACGGGGGTAGTCTCGTGAACCACATTATCGCTATTCCGGAGAAGGTTATAGGAAAGTATCTACACTTGGTTACATCATTGGCTTGCGCGAAATCCATCGCCCATTCGTACCTCACAATATGTTGCCTGCAGTTAGTTTTTCCCTCGTAGACAGGCATTATGGCATGTTGAATATCCTTGGGTATTCTGCCGGTAGAACATTATCCGTGAAAGGGGTATGGCTTCTCAAGATTCCCTAATCATCGTTAGTCAAGCCTTGGTTCTCTCTCATTAACTGTTTGACCATTGCCGATAAGTTCGGCATTTTGATGGGTGGCGCTAAGCGGTGGTCGTGCTCCACCTCACGTGTATGGTCCAGTCGATGTTTGTGGGCCGATTCACGCCTTCTTAAGCCACCATCTTCGCGATACGCATATTGTACATTGATTTCACCATCATCCTAAGGAAGAACCCGGTTAGTACTCAATTGGACTCCCTCATCCAAATTAACCGTAGCAGCTTCAATTTGAATCTCAGCGTGCATAGGTAAGTTTCCTTCTCTAGAGGAGGGACCAGCACTGACCATTCCTAGCAAACCACGATGGTCTACCAGTTGAAGCCATAAACTTTTTGCATGATATTCGTCAGTTCTATGACGCCTATGTCTATGGTATCCATCCGATGAGCTAGAGCTTTCCGACGTCGAGTAAGGAGTGGGATCTCTCCTAGCTTTGCCCCGTTGCTGCTGATTTATTCGGTTCATCAGGTCGATATTGGTCTGAATCTGCTAATTTAGCTGTCGACGGTTCTCCATCAGCTCTCCTATTAAATTATGAAATTCAGCTCTGGTAATAGAATCGATGGGATTCTGAATTTCAACCGAATTAGCATTCACATTTGCTGGTTGATTGCTTGGGTC
The DNA here is from genome assembly GCA_030737815.1 of Allium fistulosum. Lineage (NCBI taxonomy): Eukaryota > Viridiplantae > Streptophyta > Magnoliopsida > Asparagales > Amaryllidaceae > Allium > Allium fistulosum. Next base: position 305,853,037 of record CM060902.1, read on the forward strand.
TCCTTATTGAATGCTAGCAATCTCATTTCCATCCACATTCTGAGTAGTAGATCTAGTATGTCTCACCATTATCAATCTCCTTATTTAGATTTTAGCAAATCTGAGTAGTATATGCAACTTTATGAAGATAACAATGGATCACCTTCGGGGGACTTATCCAATCCAGTAGCAACAAAGGGGATCCTAGCAAGTTGAGAATCAGTTTCTCGGTGAAAGCACCAAAATGTTTATGCCAAAATTTGGTCCCAAACACCCAAGGATAGATTTATGTAGAGAAGTAAATGAAGAAAGTAAAATTAAAACTGAGGAATAGGTTAGGCTAACAGCAAATAGAAAGCAATAATCATGAACACAGAGATTTATGGTTGTTCGACGTTGTAAGCCTACATCCACTTTGAAGATTCATATTATTGATCACTTAGGGATAGGGCTGTTATGGTAATGGTTACCATTACCATTTTGTAAATACCGTTACCGTACCGTTTTTACTGGTAAACTAAAATTGTTTACCATTACCGTTACCGATTGACTGGTATACCGATGACTAGTATACCAATAAACTGGTAACCGTTACACTGGTAATGGTGAATTACCATTTGTTTAGAAAAATAATAAGCTGATATATTTTTACACTGAATGATGATTCATTATATATCTCATTGGATCACTTAATAAAGGACATAGAAAAGAAGTGTATTTATCATCATTTGAGTTAAATTACCGAAATAAATTGAACTGTTTTCTTGCTTCTAAATGCTCGTAATACATCTTACATGAATATTGATGTATAATGAATGGACTAGTAAATTACCGTTACCGCTGGTTTTGAAAAGATATTACCGATGTTTTACAGTAAAAATGGTAAATTTACCATTACCGTACCAATTATGCTGGTATACTAACTTTACTTTAAAATGGTAACCGATTGACTGGTAATGGTAAATTTACCGTTACCATAACAGCCCTACTTAGGGATTTGATTACAATAGCAAGGAAAAGAGAAATCTTGATTACAATGAAGATTAAAGTAACCAGCAGCGTAAAGATCCTCAAAATGAACCATGGGGCCTGTATTTATAGGAAGAGATGATGAGATATTTCGCTAAGATTTCGGCAGAAGGCTCTCTAGGTCCATAGGGGCCTACCATAACGATCGGCGGACTTACCTCAAACATCAGGAACGATCGGCTAAAGGTTCACCGATCCTTTTTCTTGCTTCCAATTATAGTGCAATCCTTTTAGGGGGGTCCCACATGCCTCTTGGTATTGCTTCTGAAATATGGAATCATTCTGACTTGTAACTTGGGAGATATGGTTCAGTCTCGGTTGAACTTGGATCATGCACTGGAACATGCCGATCATTTTTAGGACTTGGCAAAAATGATCGGCCAATAACGATCGGCTAAACTCTAAATGCAACTTTAGGACTCGCGGTCGTTGTTGTAAGCCTCAATCTTCATTTTTTGATGCCTTGGAAGTTTCAAATGAATTGGCCTTGTGGATCTCGAGATATTGATCATTCTCTAATGATTTGAACAGTTTTATGGATCGTTTTCGATCAATCCATACAAATACTTGCTTTGTCCATAACTTGAGCATACGAACTCTGATCGACTACAAATTTGAAATATAACTTCATGGGGTCATGCCAGTGACTCCATGCTGACTGCACCTCGATTGGGTTCCGGTCCGAATCTTCTCGACCATCGTCTATAATACTGTATGTAATCGATTCCCAAGGCTGATGACCATTCGTTCCTAGCCAAGTCAATGATATCACGGCCTTGCCAAAAGGCAGGATAATACGACTTAACATAGTAAGTTGTGATGATATATTGGTACAATAATATTGAGATTATTCTAATTCCTCTTCTAGTATTTTCTTCTCATCTTTTAGCATATCAACTTCTAGTTCACTTCTATTCAATTTTCCTAATGTATATTTATATTTTCTATTCAAATCTTTTAGTTTATCTAATAACTTTGAATTTATTTTGACTAGATCATTGAATGAAAGTTCGCTTACATCATCATTAGTAGCCATGAAACATACATTCACTTATTCAAAGTCACTGTCACTATCCGACGAAGAAAATGAGTCGGAGTCTTCATTTTCTGCTTGAAATGCAATTGTTTTTCTACCTTAAGTTTACTCATTTTGCTTGCAAAATCACTTTATATGACATGAGATTTCCTATTAACTCTTCTGGTTTAATGGTAGAAATGTCATTGTTTCTTCAATAGTTAAGACTTTTCGTTCCCACTCATTCGTTAAAGAGTTTAGGATTTTTGAAACAATATCAAAATCAGTGTACTTTTCTCCTAGTGCTAGAAGTGAGTGATATATGTCCTGAAATCTGGAATACATGTCATTTATAGTTTTATCTTGTTTCATTTTAAAGTTTTGAAATTGATTTTTGAGCATCGAAATCTTGCTTTGTTTGACTTTGTTTGTACCTTCATGAGTTATTCTAAGCATACGCCAAATTTCATATGCTGACGTGCACATACTAACTCTATTGAACTCATTTTGTCTAAAGAACAAAACAACATATTCATAATTTTAGCATTAGCAATAGTATCTAGTTTTTGTGTGTTTGACCATTATGCATAAGCGGTGGTAAGTGCGGTGTATTCTTGTTGAAGGATATTCCAAGTGTCATAACCATTAGCTTGCATATACATCATCATCCTAGTTGACCAATAATTATAATTTAATCAATTAAATAGTGGTGGTCATGCAATAGTCTGTCCTTCAACAAACTTGATGCAGTATTATCCATATTACTAAAATATCAAAAAATGTGTTACGGTTATAAGATTGACCTGCCCTAATACCAAATGAAAGTCCATGCGGATCAAGTAATATGATTATATTTACTAAATAAAACTTATTAAACTGGCAGTATAAAAATTGCAATATGTAAAGTGCACCGGAGGATTTTATACTGGTTTGACTTCAGTTCTATGTCCAGTCTTAGACCCGTTAAGGATTTAACTAACAAACGCCCTCACTTAACCAGAAGGAATAGGTATTATAGGCTGCCTAAGCTGCCGATTAGGACTTCGTGCCTGAAGATCTCCAACAGGACTTTGGCTATTACAAATAGTTGAGTTTGTGACTTTGTGTGCTCTTTGAATAGAATGAATGAGCCAATATGTACACCTTTCCTATAATCTTCTTCTTGATGGTATAATATGTGTTCGTGAAGAAAATAGAAGTAGATTGATCACTATAGAAATAGATTTGACAATCAAGTGATCAAATAGAAGGCAACTGAATATTTTGAATGATCAGTGAATTCAAACAACATTATAGGTAGAAAGTAGTAGATTAAGTTATGAATTTAAGAATGGAGATTGCTTTATATAGAAAATGAAGGGTTGTAACTTTTTGCGAAGAGTGATAGCCATTAGAAGAGTTGCAGCCATTAATGAGGGGAAGTGACTCTTCATGAGGAAGAGGGTCCCTTCAATTTTTTAAAATAAAAATGATAGTTGCGAAAGCCAGTCGACTGAACAAAGTATTCCAGTCGACTAATTTACAGTAAAAAATTTCCCGAAAGAGAATAGCGTAAAAATGGCATGTTTCAGTTGATTGGAAATGTTGATTCAGTCGACTGGATTCCATTTTGTAAAAAATGAAACATACAAAATTCAGTCGACTATATTTAGCATTTTAGTCGACTGAAAGTTGAGTTTTTTCTTGTCATGTCTTAGCATATATGTTGAATATGTGTGTGTATACCATTTCGAAGATATTTTAATATGTATATACTCTAGACTACTGACTCTATGATCGATATACGTTTCTACGTCATCATCGTCTTGTCTTTGTTATACAAATCTCCCTGAATAGCTAATTTCTTGCAAATGTCGATAATATACATAATACTTTCTTCTATAGTTGTCACTATCAAAATATAAGGTGCTAACACATAATATATAAATAATAACAAGAGAACACAGAGTCAATAAACATATCAATAAAATATAATAGAAAATATTTGTACAAAATACAATATCTGAATCAAAGTATACTTCAACAAGATATTATTACATAATATCAATTATATCATATCCTCCTTTGATACCCAAGTATCTACAATCAAATCAACATATCTCTAAACCTAAAATGTCTAGGACTAACCCAAATATTATAAATTAGACACGGTCAGACTATGACTATGTCATAGGGTAAAATATTTATAATCAAATATATCTACAATTTATAATATAATAACACCAATAATATAGATAAATACGTTTTATATGTATTGTATATAATCACTACTCCATAGACGAATCTCCATGTATTATATAACTTCAAATATTACAAAACACATATATAAAGACGTCGTCGCCCATCACAAAGCAAATCAAATCAGAAATCAAGAACATCAAATTCGATGGGTGAACCTTCCAAATCCATAAATGAATATTAATGAAATATCATCAAACTATCTTACAACAATAATCAAATATAGCACTCAATATCAAGAATAAAAGAATCATCATCAACAAACCAAGATAGGCTGCCTATCAACACATAATAAATGATTTGAGGATCCACCATATTCTGGACACCTATCCAAATATAATCTCATCTTCTCATATATGAATAAATCAGAATAGTATGGATATATGAAGACTGAATATACTTTAGACACACGGTCTCTAGTATAACCACCTCATGGGATAGTGAATAATATATGCCAATCCACATCACATACATAACCCTGAACCAGAAAGGGAGACTGATTGCACACATCATGCTCCAAGGAGCTAGGACTACTCACCTAACACAGAGTACCGTCTATCCCTACAATCTTCAGTTACCTCGACGGACATTTTGACCCCATCCACCTATGGCTCGTCTAAGCGCAGCCCCGGTCGTGACCCTGCTTTGCCCCTATAGGTAACAGACTACTGGCCTAGCGACACAAGGGGATGTAAGGTACCTACCCTACCAATTACCAATCATGTGATATGCACCAAAAATATCCAATAACGATGTCGCGGATCTGGGGCATGACCCACGATTAGATAGCTAGGGTGGATACTGGCCAATCTGGTTTACTTCCGAACCATAAAGGGAGTTGGACAACACGTGGATAATATATAATACTCATATCCAATATCTACATACAGCTCTAGTCATAATCCGACACATAGCTCCGTATAAGTCACCACATAACAAAAATATACTAGATCTCTAATCTCACGTGGACACACGTATACCCATAAGTCACCACGTGAGTATAATATACTCACCACAGCGAGTATCATCACATACACGAGTAGTCCTCAGTTGAGTGACATTTACTTACAAAAAATAATCAAATGAAAAATATAACGGTGTCCCATACCACTGCATGTTACTCGGATAAGTATTCAATGCTCACAAACTACACTCAATCCACACTAGATATTTCTATATGATAAGTCCAGTGAATAACTGAAAATGTGTTACCAAACGTCTTATACCAGATGGTATCACTAAACCGTTTATTCAAATTTTCTTGACACATAGAAATGAAATCTCACAAATCAAATACAAAGATGACTTCACCGTATCACTTTTTAAAATACAACACAAATCAATATCAACGGTGAATCATTCATATAAACGTAATATATATATATATATATACATATATATATATATATATATAAAGAAGTGAAATCAATAAAACAGACAGAATAGACTAACCAAATAAAACACATATACGAACAAAACAAACAAATCAATATTCAATAATCAACTGCAACATAATCTTATATAACAAAATTAATACTTAAAGATGAATACTGTGTGTGTGTTCTAAAATTTAATAAATAGTTAGCTAAACTTAAATATAATATGCTCAGAAGACATATATATTACTTCGAAACTCCATAATTAGATTATAAAACCAAAGGTAGTGTATAACATTTATTCTATAATCATCTTTAGCTAATTTCTATTTTAAATAATTATAGAACACCCAAACCAATTATATATATATATATATTCAAATCTATTATATTTACATTTCAAAACTTATATATATTACCACTGTTTGCTCGCAAATATATAAATAAGCAAAATCAATTCAAACTAGTCATATATAAATACAGTTTAAAAGCATGCACACGGGTAAAGCAATATATAACAGCACATGTACAAGAATGTACATAATAGGCAACATTTATACAAAATGTACAAAACAAGTGTGATACAAGGTAAGGCATAGCAAATATACAAGTAACGCAGAAATTGGAAATGCATAGCAGTGAACCAGGCAATCATCAACCAAAGTAAATACAAAATTAATTCAGCAAATGAATACACAAGACAAAACTATCACAACAAGTGCATAATCAAACTCATCACACACACACAACAGTTACTCACTCTTTCACATTCCACCCACATAACACAATAGTTTACTCACTTAAATACACATATATGCCCAAGTTTGAACTCACATACACACACAGCTTGCACGCAAGCACATATACACGTATACAACCCGACACATGCACACACATAACACCAGACTCCACTATAGCTTTCCTACAGGGAAACTGATACACAGTAGAAAATATATATGTATACTTATAAGTTTATAATAGTGTGTATATATATTTATTTAGTTTATTATATTTTATATTTATAACTATGGATTCCAGTTAACTTATATGTAATTATCATTTGGCCATTCGCACAATACGCATTCACTCACCCCACCCAAAACACCTACAACCATGCAAATTTAGGTAATTGTGTATTTATGTTTTTATGTTACTAATTTACATATTCCCTATCCAAACCTGGAAGTCATGCATGCAAGGACCTCTCCCAAAAACGAGGCTACTACTCTAAAACTCGGCCATGCCTACTCCTTCAAAACACAATCACTTGCTTAAAAAGTGCATGCTTCCTCAGTAACTCTACCGCATATATATGTACTTCCATTTAACTCACTAACTCAAACTCATATAAACAAAACAACCTATATATATTTATGTACTTTCATTTAACTCACTAACTCAAACTCATATAAACAAAACAACCTATATATATTTATATACTTTCTCCTCTGCTGTTCTCTTTAACCTACCTCAATCTGGCAAATTCATGTACATACACTCTATCACTCATATACAAACCATCACACTATTATATACTTGTGCTCATCCACGCCATCTTTCACAGTCCAGAAGTGCTCAAACGCACCACCGACACATCATATCACTCATGCAATAAGGGAGATGCATGCAATAGGACACAAGCATGCATGCAAGCCTACTTGGCTCGATGCACGCAAGATCTATTCTAAACTCAATAGCTCGTCTCGGCCATAGTCCTATAACTGGGTCAAAAATATCCCTATACTCCCCTACAATGAATACCCGATTCACCTCATTATCCACTTCCTTTGCACCCAATAAAGCACATACATCTAAGCTTGAATTTTCAACTGAGTATATAGTTCGATCACGGTTATTAGGGTGTTTTAATGATATCTTCCTATCTTAGCAAAACATTCTAACATCATATCTTCTTAACCGATCCATACCAGAATAAATCCAAAACCCATAAAATAAAACACATGTAAATTGCAGGTAAATGCATGATCTAACAGCTCAAATTTTAAATGGTCACATCTCATCCCACGAGTTTCATATCCTCGTATCGGATTCACAACCCTTAAGGAAGTAATAAGGTATGATGGTTCTAGATTTAACTTATCTATCAAACATTGCAAGGTAAAAGAATGTGATGTGTCATCATCAAATAATACCTTAACAGGTATGCCATGAATCAAAAGCATACCTCACATCAAAGACTTTCCTTTCTCTTCTGTAATCAGTCCAGAAGCTGATGGTTATCAGCCTTGGCCGGTTCTGGACATTCATTCTTATAATGCCCAATCTGGTTGTAGTTGTAACACTTCACACCCTTCTTTTCCACAACCTTCTTTCCGTTGCTAGATCGACACTCGGTAGTAAAGTGCATTTTCTTATCGCACTTATAGTAAACAATAATTGCCTTCACTTTCTTCGTAATAGGTACCTCAGGATTAGCACTTTCCGCATCATCAGTGTTCCTACAGCCAAACCAGCTAAAGCTCCATCTTGCATTATATTCACGAAGAACTGATACATAGCTCCCATATCCACTGATGGGGTTCCATCACTCACATTAGCATTTGCATTTGGATTAGCATTTGTTGATTGATCCAAATTGCTTCTAGTATTGGGTGGAACATTTCCATTAGTTGTGGTGCTTCCTCCGCTTGGATTCACTCTTCCATTTCCTACTTCCATGTCTTTCTTTTCCGTAATATATATATATAAAAATAAAAAGAACGTTACTATAGCATTACCCCGTACCCCAACTTCACTGGTTTATTTGGATTATGTTTTCAAAATCTTTTGAGTTTTACATAAACCTATGCTCTAATACCAAGTTGTAACATCCCCTAATTTGAGGATAAAAAATAAGCGCTAGTGATGCTGAAATCATCCATAGTGTTATTTTTCGATAACAAAATACGATCAGTTAATTGTATATATAACATCTAGAGCATATGAATATAGAAATTTTCAAAACAAATTTCATTAACCTTTTACAATCATTACTTAATCTCATCGATTCCACATTCAGATAAAATATAATAAATACAAGTATATCCCAAGAGCGACATATGAAGATGCACCCTTGGATGATCAAAGTCTAACTACTTTACAATTATAAAGTATGTCGTTACATCCATTCAAATAAAGTATAGACTTCAAACAACACAATGGAATACTCATATTATTAGCTTGCCTCCTACACGTCTTTGAAAGCTTATTTGTCTAACCTGAAAACCTTACTCCCTATCTACTCAAATAAGTACCCGAGAGTTAAAGGGGAAAAACAGAAACTTCGAGTCGGACAAAAAGTCTGGTGTGAATAATAATATATCATCTCAAACCAAAATGAATATCTAATGAGACCACACTGTAGAACGAAATGAGTTTTCTCCTCACTAGTATCTTATCAAAATATGTTAATCTTAACATAATCATGCACCTGCAACCACAATAGTTAAAACAAAACATGATATGATCATATGCACGAAAAATGGGTAAATATGACTAGTATGTCATTAAAGGGTTATGCATTCCCAAAGTTTACCCACCTCATGAAATTGACTGCATATCTCAAATCATAGTTTTCCTAGGGTTACTATGTACCTATGAGTTTTCACAAGCCAATTAATAACTATCAGGCTAACTCGGGCGAAAACATACCGGATGTCCCAAAATTCCCTAATACGTTTAGGTGGAAATCCAATTAAACAATACAGTGAGCATATAGAGCTACGAGTTCCTTTATGTGCGTACACATCTTTTAGTCTCACCATTGATAAAGCCTTATGCATTGGAATCGTGGACCTTTACCAACCGGAGGCTATCGACTGAATCATAGGGCGTGACCCTGTGTAGTTAATGCCCCGCTATTACCCCGCTATAACCCCGCTATATCTCATAGCGGATTTCTACCGCTACGATTTTTCCATATAGCCCCAAAATATAGCCTTTCCGCTTTAAGCCCCGCTATATCCCGTTATTTCCGCTATATTTCACTATTTCCGCTATATCTTCTTTAATAAAATGAATTGAAAAATTGCATTTATACATTATAAAAATTATGAAACTAATTTATTTGATTTAATTTTTAATATATTTTCAGAAATGAAAATACTCTAATATTCTACTACATTCAATTATGTTATATAATAGTTTTACGTTTATTTAAAGTATATTCGCATATGTTTTTATTTAAAATTATTTATGTATTAATTATAATTCAATTGAATGATAATTTTTCATTTAATTACCATTTATATATTTGTAAAAATATTAAGTACGAGTTTTATATGCTATTTTAGAGCCATCCGCTATATCCCGCTATATCCTCGCTATATCCCCACTATGACTTTTTGCACCTCCACCGCTTTGAATCTCCCGAGCATTTTAACTGCACAGGCGTGACCATACACCAGTACCACCTAATTGTTATCTGGTTTTGATCAGTTCAAGGCATTCTAACACAATTGATCTATCTGATCTCCTAGATGCAATTCTACCCACTCAGAAGTTTAATCTGACCATACTCACTACTGGAACAACCTAACTGATAATTCTATTTCTAAATCCCAAGGTGCAATGTTGGGTAATGAAAATGTGAGTATGAAAAATGATAAAATATGTAAATTTAACACATCAAATGATAACAAGAGCATATAACATCATTCATTAAAATATGCTCAATCAATAGTCATATACATAACAAAATTACTTAAGAGTAAGCAATATTTTCCTTTGGTAAAATTCATATAAAATGGGCTAAAACACTATTTCATTTCCTTGAAAACATTTATCATTAGAATTGATAAACCACTTGAAATCATTCTTAAGATAAGGAAAACGTAGCCCAATACTTAGCCAAAATCTTATGCTAAAGCACTATCCATTTACGTAGCTCTTAAAATACTTGCTATCAAAACATGGATGTTGAACATTTTGGAAAACTTAAGCTATCGAGCCTCTACAACATAGCTTTCAAGTTTGTAAAACATATGGTTGTATATTCACTAAAATATAGATGTTGAGTATCTAGAAACCATGGGATATCGAGCCTCTAAAACATAACTATCAAGTTTGTAAAACATACAGCTATTGAGCCGCTAAAACATAGTTATTAGGTTTTTAAAACATATGGCTATTGAGCCTCTAAAATATAGTTGTCACATAGCTACACGGGAGCTATCGAGTTGCTATAAGACAAGAGGTATCGAGTCTTAAAAATATGAGGTACCGAGTTCTTAAAAACTTGAGAATGTCGAATTTAAAAAGAAAGAAGTTGTTGAGTCTCTAAACCATGGGGTTGTCGAGCCTCTACCAAACATGAGCTTTCAAACCCCTAAAAGCACAATGTATCAAGTTCCTATGCAAGCAGATACAACAAACAACAATCTAGTAGCTATCACATGTATCAGCCCTTATAGTTGTCGAGCTTATATGAATATATATGTATCGAGACTCTAAGTTATAATGCCGATGGCATTTCTATAAATAACTTTAAAACTGATTTATTTCCTTTTAAAGTTAAAACTTTCTACTAACTCTTACCTCATGTAAATTTTCATTGAATAAAAAAAAATTCATATTGTTTACTGATATCCTGGTAGGTTACGTACTACCTTCTCAAATAACTTTGCAAATCCCTTACAGTTAATATCATTAGCTTATATTAATTATAAACATTTTTAGAACAACAAATTCATAGAAAATCTTAAAATTGGGAGAGAATCCCCAAAAATCACTAAAAATATGAATTTCCTTCTTCTTCCATGTACAAAAATTTCAGGTCTAAAATATTAATTTAATTATCTTTAATAATTAAAAACCCGAAAACAAACATATTTTCGTCTTAGGAACTTCATAAATTATTCATATGAACTTAGAAAATTATGAAATTGAAAAATCATCTCCAAAATAATGTTTTCTATAACATATTCAAATTTCAAGTAATTAGGAGATCAAAAAATTGGTTTTTGCCTTTAAACCAATTGCATAAAATTCCAACAAACCATTATTTTATCTAATAATGATGTTATCAATCCAAACATGAAATATTATCACAAACAATTTAGAAATCAAATCCTAAATCCGTAAATAAAACATAATAAATGAGATGGTTAACTATTATTCACCTTAGATTGGATAAGAGAGATTGAGATTTGATGTAGATTAATTTTCCTAAGCTTTCCCTTTTGGATTCCTTAGATTTCCTCTACTTTTCTTCTCTAGGTAATGGCCGGCCTGCTTTATGTTTTGTTTTGATTTTTGAAAATGAAACGAGAATGAATGAGAAATGAAGGGTTTAGGGAATGGATTAAGGAATTATTCCCATTTTACCCTCTCATTAATCCCTTTCTATTCTATGTTTAAAACAATCTTATTGATCAATTAATTAAGGCGTAACCCTAATTTGTTAACAAATCTCATTCTCCTTGTCACCTCATATTAATCTATTTAATTTATTTACTTAAATTCCCTAAATAATGTTAAACAATAATTTAGGGTGTTACATTATACATTCCGACGACAATAAAATATACCGAGATATGAGGTAGACATTTTATTAGGAAGGGATGTAGAAGGACATTAGGACATTTATCTCGAAGTGCATAAACTGTCAGTTGGTAAAGACAGAGCAGAGGAGCCGAATGGTTTGCCGCAACTACTCGAGGTTCCCGAGTGGAAATGGGAACAAGTTTTAATGGATTTCACCGATGGGCTGCCAAGGACCAGGGGAGGGTACAATAGCATTTGGGTCATAGTCGATAGATTGATAAAGAGTGCCTAATTCATACCCATTAAGTCTAGTAGAACGGCATCCAAATTGGCCGAGTTGTATGTGAAGAGGGCTGTGCGATTCCATTATGTGCGAAGAGCATTATGAGTAACATAGATCCTTTGTTCACTAGCAGGTTTTGGAAGAGCTTATAAGAGGCATTATATGCCTGATCGTGCAAAGATCTTCATGTTGGTGGAAATGGGCTAGAAGTTGATACTTGGGCCAGATATGATCAGAGAGACATCAGAGAAGATCAAGATCATTCAATAATAGATGAAAGCTGCCCAGGACAAACAAAAGAGTTATGCTGATAGGAGAAGACGTGATTTAGAGTCCTCCATCAATGACATGTTTGTCAAGATCTCTCCACTAAATAATGTTGTTCGAATCGGTACTAAGGAGAAGTTGGTATCGAGATTTGTTGGTCCTTTTTCGATACTTGAGAAGACCAAGAATCTAGCATATAGAATCGATTTACCTCAGAAGATAGCGAGCGTGCACAACGTGTTCCATGTCTCTCACTTGCGAAAATTTGTACACGACTCAGGCATAATAGTTCAAGCAGATCAGCTTAATGATATCGAGTTTGAGCCAGAAGCATCGAGACCTTGTAGTCCTATTCGTATCTTCGAACGTGATACCAAGCGACTTAGGAGGAAGATGGTAGAGCTGGTAAAGGTTCAATGGAGTGAGAGCAAAAGCGATTGTATTTAGGAGATCAGGGGGAGCATGAGGACCGCTTATCTGGAGATCTTTACTTAGTGAGACATTTGTTTGTTGCATTTACTTTCACTTTCAATATCATATTGGATGGTTTAGTATCCTACAAGCGGTAGGCATATATATCGTTTACTATTTTATGTGCATGTTTGATGTTTGACATGTTCGCTTGTCGATGATAGGCATGCGGGGTAGCTATGTTTGATTCTCTTGTTGTATTGGGTATTTCGGGGGAGAAATTCCTTAAGGGAGGCGAGTGTAACGACCCATATTTTACGTATTGAAGGATCATAAAATATTATTTTTGAATTCATCTGAGGTCGTATGACTCTATGACTTTGAGAAATGCTTCTAGTGAAATTTCCTATCCTTAGAATTTTCCAAACGATTTTACCCGTGAAACTTGTAACAACTATAACTATTGATATAAGCTAAATTAGCGCTCGAGACCACCTCCATTGGAAAGATATGATGGCTTCCCTTTTCGTAGAGTGGTCATAATAGCAACTTGGACTTTTTGACTAGGAGTTATGGTTGTTTATGACTTTAGAAAGTTGGTTCTGCAGTAGTTGGTTCGGCAATGGAAAACCTGACAAGAAATTCTGTCCGGTGGTAGTCGGTTCGGTAGGGAGTCTGTTCGGTAGGTTTTCCATTTGGGGGGAGGGAGGGTTGATCCTGAGCTTCTGGAGGGTGCTTTGGGTTTTTCCTATAAATAGGTGAGCAATCCCCCCCTAAATCATTTTTTCTGCCACTTCCTATCAAGCCTCAACCTCTATTACTCCACTCTTCACCCAAACTCCTTTCTCATCCAAATCATAGATAAGCAAGGGGTTTCATTATAAATCTTCAAATCTACATCTTCGAGAAAGGAAAAATCAAAGCTTTGTTGGAATTCTCACATTTGCATCGTTTTGCATGCAAAACTTGGATTTTAAAGGCTTTAGTGGGTGATTTATCATCTCTCACTTTACTATATATGTATCTATAAGTTTTGATATGTTTTATATTCATATTTAAATTCAAATTAATGTTTTAAAACTGTTTTCTATGTCAAATATGTAGCAAAATGAATTTTAATATATTTAAAGTGCCTTAATCATCTTGTTTTGGAGTATAGTTGCCATTGTATGTGATCGGCTATATTAGAGATGCATTTACATGATAAAATGCTATGGTTTGATGTGTGTTTGGATGAGTGGATGTGTTTTTTTGTATGTGTTGTGTTTGTGTGAATGCTTGTATGGTTGAAACGCTAATCGAAGCGACTTAGAGGTAGGAACCATGAAATCGTGCTTCGACGGATTGACTCGAAATTTTCGAGAGTTGTATCATTGCATATGGATTACACAAGGGTCAAAGAATGGAGCATAGTGATGAAATCAATGTGAATTTGGAGTGTAAATAAACTACAGCATTTTTGTTTGGTAGCATTTGTTCGGTAGTGATGCTTGGAGTCGCGCTTGGGGCCGGTATAAGGTCTACTCGGAGTCAACTTGGTGTTCGGTGGTGCTTTGTTCGGCAACCGAACAAGTTCTATTGTTCGGTGGTTGCTTGGTGTCTGGGGGGTGTTCACTTGGGGCCAGAGCTGAGCAAGAAAATCGGTTTGGTGCTTGGAGACAACTTGGTATCCGAGGGTGTTTGCTTGGGGCCAGACCCGAGCATAATTTTCTGTTTGGTTTTCTTCTGCTGTTTGGAGTCATCGAAGGGGTTGCTTGAGGCTTCGCTCGGGTATAGCCAAACAGAAAATTAAAGTAGGTGATTTTCATCGTGGCGCAGCAATACTTCGGGAATTTCTTTGTAGCGTGTTCGGGGTTTTTGGGGGTGATACGGAGTTGAGTAAGTAACTCCAAACGACTCGGCATGACCTTGGATCTTGTATGGAGATTAACGAGGCAATGGCATGGTGCTTTGATATGATAATGTCAAAAATGATGACGACGACTTCAGAACCTTGGTACAATTGCTCTACGTATTACGATAGGTGTCTAAAGGCATTCCAAAGATGACGACTTAACGATGGGAGTCATGGCGGTGATCCACAGGGGAAAATTTAACAATGGAGACTTGCAAGTGGGATTTACGACTATGTCCTACTATAGAGATAGCCGGGATGGAATAACGAATGGGCTTCATTATGGAGATGCATGCAAAGGGATAGTTGATAAGTCAAAGGTTTCTAGTATGGTCATAAAGAAAAGGTATGTGGGTAGCTCCCACTTGGATTTGCGAGTGGTCGGATCTTGCAA
Organism: Allium fistulosum; assembly: GCA_030737815.1. NCBI lineage: Eukaryota > Viridiplantae > Streptophyta > Magnoliopsida > Asparagales > Amaryllidaceae > Allium > Allium fistulosum. The sequence goes on from CM060902.1 coordinate 305,868,406, forward strand.
TAGTATATTACCCTGGGCTTTGCGATTGTGGGCCTGGTTCCTAACCTTTCGGAGTGGCATGGATTCGAGCACCAATGAAGTCGGGATTTCAATTGAGTCCTCGGTCTGCAAGTTATCATATATCCAACGCACATGAGTGATGGTGAGGATTGTTTGATAGATGTTATGTTTGTTGTGGTTGTTTATCACTCTAGGGTGTCGCACGACGTAGGTATTTTTGATCGTTTACTCAAACACTGGACATCGTACTTCGACTGCAGTACACTTATAGGGCTATGATAGTAGATTAGCATATATCGACTATTATGTGCTAACTCTTTGGATGCAGGGACATGCCAGGTATGGTTCTTCATACTATATACCCTTATTTACTATATACAACTTTTATAGTATTTTTGAGATGATATATCACTCACACCAGACTGATGTATAACCCGAGGTTTTAGGTTTTGCTTCTTATTATCTTAGGTGCTCTTAAATGAGTAGATTAAGGATAGCAGGTTTGGATAGTGCATGAAGCTATATGGAGTATGAGCAGGAGGCTACGCTTTCATATATCTATACTTGGAGCTTACTTTCGCTTATATTCCATTATGCGGTGCTATGGAGCCATGTTAGTACTTGTACTTTGAGTGATATTTATGGAGTTTACTATGGGGATTTGGATTTGTATAGTCTGTGAACCTGATGCACTCTGATGTTTTATTTATGGTTCATGTGATTATATCACTATCTCATCTATTTTACATCTATGTTATTATATTATATGTTGTTTGGGCGCTGTGACATGTTCTACAGGGTCTGTATTTGGATTTCTTTTCTTTTCACCCTTGACTATCGTCGTACATCGGTCGGGTACCTCCACAACACATCATATATGTATATTGGGTACCGAAGGTGTTAAACGATCAACACATATTGCATCGCGTAATGTCCTCTACAAATTGTGGTGTAGTTTTACTTTCCCTTGAAAGCCCCTGGATCTCTTTGGCAAATCATTACTTCTTCCCCATGTGCGCAGTTCTTTTGTAAAACGTTAGGCCACCGCCTTACCTCTATACAAAACAAAGTCTTACCTATCTGACGTCTTTATACATGTCGCCATATAATACGTTACAATTTCACTTTTGTTATTTGCAATGTACTTTATATTTCTTTTTAGCATTTTATTTGGATTTGGTTCCCTATTTACACTTGTTTTCTCTTTTTCACATAATTTTGTATTACACGCGTCTCCACGGTTCCCTTTTTTCACTAGTGCAGTGCCTATCACATATTAGCCTATTTTCATCATCGAAAACCTTAATAAAATCCTTGAAAATTTATGAACACTTGTTCTAATATATTCTATCCTTTATTTTGATTTTGTGGTATTTTTCTTATTCATTTTTCTAGGCATACTCCTATAGTAAATCAGAATAAGTTATTTTCGGCATAAAAATCTGCTAAACTAAAAACCCAATTCTAAAATTATGGTTAGAAATAAAACATAAACTTCATAATATTTCAAATCATTAAGGTAGAGAAATACATCTAAACATCCCATGTTCATATATTTTTTCCCAAAAATATTCATTAACCAATTTATGTGTTAATGATGATCCATATGAAACTCCATCATATATAATAGTTTATAAGATCTTACCAATGATGATCTATATGAAACTCCATCATATAAAACTCCATCATATATAATAGTATACAAGATCTTACCAATGATGATCTATATAAAACTCCATCATATATAATAGTTTGCAAGATCTTACCGAAACCATATATTTATGTACGGTAACAATGAGTTTAGTATTACTCACTTAGATCATTAGGATATCCTGCTTTAGTCTTCTAAATCTCCCCTTTAGCTTATGTTTTGCTTATCTTCCCTTTATTTTCACTCTTTAAGATGCCACTATTAAATTTCCTCACAAGTTTTTATTGTATGTTTAGTAGAATGAAATGAATGAATGGAAAGGAGTAATGCTTATTGTCCCACAATAATTTGGGCTTGGGCCCTCTTCTCTTTTTCATTAACTCATTATCCCTTTTCCTTCTTATTTACCTTATTTTGGCCTTTTAATTAATTAATTAAATTAATTCAACAATTATGGATTGTCATACATCCCCTGCAACTCAGACGTGATTTAGCATTTGACTCCGGAAGGCATGGATGTCGAGGCTTAAGCCGTGGTAGACCTGGCTTCAAGAGGAGTCGACGATCCAGCACCAACATTAAAAAGAGTGAATGGTGAGTCATTCTAGACTGAAAAACTGGATGGTGAACGTGGTCAGATATTTTTTGTTTCAAAATTAAATTCTAAATACAAACTAGTATGTCCAACGCTGAGAATCCAATGGATATCTGCGTGTGTTGACCAATCAGATTCTGAACATCGATCAAGGGAAATTGGAAGTATCAATCTATGCAGTGTGTCTTCTCCCATATACGACGAATGGAACATTCTATGTAGATAGCCCACGCATGCTAGCAAATAAGCCCCGTTACACAATGTGTGTCAGATCTTACCTGTTATCATCGGATAATCAATAATGGAACTGTTGTCCAAAGTAACGTGGAGCATTCTTTGAAGGAACACAAGATTGTCCAGTGACTGAAAGCGATGTATAATGGAATCATTTGAATGTCGAAGTATGTTCGGCATGACTATTCTTTGTAAGAGAACCGTCATATCGGAATTCAAAACAACGATTAGTGATCGACCATCTCTTATGGAAAGCAACCATAACACTTTAAGAAGCAAAAGTGTTAGGATGTGGAAAGATGCGTAAATCTTGTGGATGACCGCTAGTAGGGCTTGTGTGGACACCAAGTCGACATAAGGTTTTGGAAATTTGGGCATTCGAAGCTCCCACTATGGGTCAAACTAGAGTCCATCCTTAAGGCTACTTAGGATATGCCACAAATATAGAAATGAAGGGATGGGCGATCACTTCCTAACCCTTATAAGCCCCAATCGCAAACATCAACAATAGCCATAGCCGCAATGGCATAAAACTTCAACAACCCACCTTCAAACGAATAGGTCTGGATCTAGACATGATAAATTCGATGTTGAATTCTTTGGAGGAGGTTGAAGTTGTTGATATGGAAAGCTGGCATCGGCGATTGCTAAAAGGTGGCGGTAGCGTTCTTGGATGATTGAAGTAGGAGCCAGCGGTCAAGAAATTTAGCTTGCAAGGATTTGGGGGCAGAAAGGAAGACGAGCACGGAAAAATAGAAAGTGAAGTAAAAAATCATAAGTGTTGACTTACATCCTCCAATTGACTTGGCACTTCATATCGGTACAGATACAAAGTTGTCGATACCGATATGAATTATTGTCCTTACACACATAGATATATATATATATAAAGGAAGTTCCCACCTGGTAGAGGCATGGAGCGATCTCAAGGATTGTGCAGATATTAACCATGGTGTAGAAAGTGGTACAACTGTTATTTAAAGTGGTAGAACGGATGCCCATGAAATAGAGATAACACTTCAAAGCAACTCTTGGATGACCAATGGACTTGTGTGGATGGCTCTATATGCTTGTCTTCACCCAAAGCATGCTTTGTTTCTAATAGCAGCATATTTTAGGAGGCAAGTGCTATCCAGGTTTAAGACTAAGTAGCTTTCAAATGAATTTGGACATTAGGATTAAGACGAAATGGTTCAAAGACTTAGAGGCATGCGTGGAAGGACAACAAAAAAAGCTTTAAGGTATTAAAGAAATAATTATTGCTAAGTGAGAGATCGGTACTGACCACTTTTCAGGTCGGTACCGATATGAATTCTACCACTATGATGGACTTTGGAGCTGTGGGTGATGAGTAGTTGGGTAAAATAATCGTCTTGGGGCCTATTTCTAAAGGAGTATGTGAACGACTCGAAGAAGCTTTATAGTAAAGGACAAGTACTGAATGTGTCAGAACCTCTCGGTAACAACTTGATTTCTAAGGCAAAAGCACTCGGAACTTGACGAATCAAAGCTAGAAGCCTAGAAGACGGAATAGAGGAAGATTGTGTTGTTTGCAACTAGCAAATCATATTGCTACGGACCTGATCATGTCGGCATCGATATGATTTTATGGAACCAGGGACCTTATCTCCACTCCTACTTTTCCAGATCTAGGTTTTCAACTGATACTTCATAATCCAGCGACTTCGTTGGACGATTCCTCCATAAATAGCAAGCCTATAGCAACTTAGTGAGGACTTTAGGCCTTTTATTCTTCAGCTTCTTTCTTTACTTGGGTTTTTTCACTAAGGAGGGTACTTTTACTATTCTTGGATATTTTGAACTATAAATCCCTTGTACTTGAGACAAAAACATTCCATAATAAAATTATAATGGGCATAGACCTTGGATTAGCCGAACCACTGTAAAATTCGTGTGTTTTCTACTATTTTTATATTGTTATTGGTTAGATTTATCTTATATAATTGGGGTATTGTGCCACTTTTTGGCCCAACACCTAAGCGCTTAAGACCAAGTTATAAATATTTAACTATATCGATTCAGTACTTTTCCCTTAGGAGCAACTTTTAGGCGATATTTTGAAGTGGGTTCTTAACCTTATTGAATTGGAATGTTTTGGACTAATATATTAATGTATGTGTGTGTATGATATATATATATATATATATATATATATATATGGGTATATAGATATGGATAGTTGACCATTATTGGTGTTTCGTTTGACAATTGATTCTGAGACCTTTAATGGTTATCTTCGTAACACGATTGCTTAGTATGTGTAAAAAATCCGAGGTGTGTGTTTTTGTACAGAAATGGGTCTGTAAGTCGTGTATGAAATTGTGTCCATTTGTTGATTCAGCCATGTGTTAATGCAATAGGGTGGGCCTAGCTTTGTATATGGGTTAGACCATATCTTCGACCATTGTAAATGTATTGGATTGAGACCTTGTTTCATGGAGTTAGCCGTGTGTTATTATACCATTTGACTAAATGTAGATGAAACAAAATTAAGGTATGATTGTTTGCCATATTTATCCTGGCATTATTTGGGAATGAATAAAGCATGTAGTACATATGAAATGGCGTTACTTGTGTATATAAAATCTATATATAAATAATCATCTAACATTGATATTGTGTGTGCATTAGACTTGGATTGGATTTGGCTGTATTTGACTTTGTATATATTTTGAATCCATTAGGTTGAAATAACATATTATATGATATTACCTTCTGCTGTGAGTTCAGAAAGAAATATGTAAATTTTATTATCTTGTTCTGTCTCTTTTTATCTTAATCCTAACGACACGTCGTTTTTGGCTTTTGGGGTTTACACACCGTGGTTTTGTTAAATCAAAAGATCAAAAATGGCAAGTCGTTATAGGATGGTGGCCATTATTTTAGAGAGGAGGAGGAAATAATTTCTATTAAAATAAAGTGAATAGGGAGATTTTTGTTTAATGGCATAAAAGAATTTTTTCCTATGCTCCTTATTTAACCTTCTTATTTAATTTCAGTAAATCAATCCCTTCATTTTCTTTATGTATTGGCCGGCTCTAGCATGCTTCCATAATGGGCAAAGTTTTCAAAAAACCTTTCATGTAATTAGTTATTTTAAACCCTGTTTAAATGGAATATCAATATCGAATATCGATATTTGCAAACATAACTTTTATACACGCATTTAAATACTTACTAACAACATTCAAAAACATGAAATAAATTAGCTATATTAAATATTTCACAAATATTAATTAATTTAACTAATTTATAACGTTTTATAAATTAATTAAATCGTGTGATTTTTCGAAGTAATCGCAATTTCGGTTGTGCGACTCATAGGTGTAAATTCATTTAGCAATTAATATTGAATATTCAAATATTAATGTTTACACATCACCTTAGCTTGTAGTGTGATAATTTGTCCGAATTTATCGCATACATATCTTTTCGAGAATATCCACTTACATTTTTCTTACGCGCTATCTTTTGGTAATGATTATTTACACCAATTCTTTCTGTCAAAACCATATCACTTTAGGACTTATGAAATTTGGCTTTGGTCATAATTCCAACATCATCCACGTTCAACTCAATTAGTCCAAACGTAAAGTCTTCGGTTCAATAATTATAATTTTTACTAACCATACCGCTCTGGCCAGAGACTTTGACTTGAGCTGACTAGAGCTAACCATGATACTAACTTCTTATAACCGATGAGGCAAATTCTCAACCGAATAGCGTTTCACTTCTACTGCTTCAACTCAGACGTCACTACAGTCGCTTAATGGATCTTCATGTCATGATTTAATTATAATCACAGTGGAGTATTCACATCAAAGTTCCACAATATTCTCAAGTTGAGTGAACTGTGTAACATCTTCACTTCAATATCTCCTCTTTGACTTTAGCTACAATTAACAAATAGGAAACTCTCGAGTGAGTTATTCCATGTTATTTAATAACTATCAGTACGTAACCGTTTGGTGCCTCCAACAGCCATGAGTAATATTTGCCCAATATTTAGAAACCATTACGTACTCTAGTCTCAACGAATGAATAGATATCCTTTTTTGAAACATCTTGACTAGGAATATTTAAAATAATATGTTATTTTCCAATTGATAAATTCTCATGATTACAACCATTTATAATTAATATTACATAACATAGTATTTAAATATATTCTATTTATATATACTTTGAATTAATTACTGAATTAATTATATCACAATATAACAAAGTATATTATAGAAATAAAACACCTTTATTATGGATAAGATTGGTTTCGAGTTAGATATATGCAATAAATTAAAAAATTGCTCTTAGGGCATACCCTTAACTTATTAATCTCCCACTTGCACTTAGGGTCAATTACAAAATCTTATTCCAAATCCTTCGATTGGCTTTCTCAAAAACAAATTAGGCCAATCCCTTATTGAACGGGTATGCTATATTGTTTTAATTATTTGCTCTATTAATTAACTCTGTTTAATGCAGATAAATTGCCTTTAACATGCGAAACCCTTCGGAGTATTTATTTAGCTTCTAGTGAGCTTCAGGTTCCTTTACGAACTGTATCGTAGAATTTTTATCAAATAACGACGTCATGGAAATTTGGAATCACTTCTAGCTCGGTTATAAATTTGTGCATTTATTTATACTTTTTTTATTGGAGCGCTATTTAGGGCAATATACTTTGCCATTGGTTAAATCATCCACTAATTATTCTTTGGAATATTTCTAACTTAAAGTTCCATAACTAAGATTGATCATGAATTTGGGATTGACATACTGTAGTTGATATCACTTATGAAGTTCGAATCTGAATACCCCTTCATAAGGAGATGACTGTTTCTATAAACAATTCCATAGTATTTCAAAAATACTTGAGAACACTCTAAATTACCATTAGTGATCTAAATTCGAATTTGATACTTTCTTTATGTATCAAATACATAAGCGAAATGCGAGATTGTAGACACCATAATATGTATGATAATTTCTATTGCCAATGCATAAGGAATTCATCTTACATGCTCCAAATTAAACATTTTAATATGATGTCTATGTATATCATTTGGGACATTCCCAACTTCCTTTTATATAGATTATAAAGATGTCCTTTAAAGTCCAATATCGAGAATTAAACTTCCAAACTGTAATGATTTTAACACGAGCACATCATTAACAGTCTTATGTTTATTGTTTGCTTAAAGTTTTTTTAGAAATATTTTAGTACCTTTATAGTGCTTTCTTACTAACACTCACTTCCTCTACATTTTGAATGAAATTCAAACTATTTGATTTTTCTATCAAAATATTTGCTCAACACTGATACTTGTTAAATGATACACTCGTACTAGTTCTTGGATCCCATCTAATAACCCACAAACTCAGTATCACTATCACTGACTTTGGGACACTTTGGTTACTAAGCACAAACAACATATTCTAGAGCACTATTTAGAATTTCTGTTTCAACGTACGTATACCTAAAGAAAATTCATATCGAGCAATAATTTTGCAAGTAAAATCCAAATTAACTTATGTACATTGAATGACGAATATGTTATGTTAATTTCAACAGTTGATTATGATGTTATTTGATCAACGTAGCATACCATATTCCCATTGTATTGGTCTTTTTCTCGTAGACACTTTTGCGACCGATGAATCATATCCTTTCGAGGACAACTATCAAAATCATATTTTGATAATGTACTTGGAATCCAATATGAATTTCCACATCATGCCATATGGTAGAGTCGATACTCTTAATAACTTATTGACAGCTGAGGAAATTTTGTTATCGACATCGATAAGAAATCATAGTTTTTCTTTTATGTATGACAGTTCTTATTAGACATTCCAATTAGTTATGTCCATTTAGTGGTTAATTTCATTTCATCCTTTGTAACCAGTTTTATCTTTAGACTATATCCAAACCCATTTTACTACCAGTAATTTCTAAAAGAAATTCCTACATCATGAAGTTTGTGTTCCTTGAAACAACATTTATTTCTCAATGCAATGGAATAGGTATTCATAAATATTTATAAATTCTTCATATATATATAAAAATAATTTGGTTTTAAGTTTATGAAACTTATGTACATAACATAAATTGGTCAATCAGCACTGATCGGTCCCAACTTATTTAAGGTGGTCAACATAAGATTCCTCATGAAAAAGTATTACGTAGTCTCTCGACTCACATAACCTATCAACCTTTTGACCTAGGATATGTAGGGGTTGTTTCATCAACTCTTATCACGTATGACTATAGACTTTATTTTGGATAAAACTAAATTTAACCATATGTACTTACTCGTAAGTACATGTCATTATAAAAAGAAGTTAACTCAACTTCACTCATCATCAATCATATCTTATCCAACACAGTCCGAGTACTCATTATTGATGCATCATTATGTATCATAGGGAGGAGTGACTTTTGAGATTGAATCTCATTCATTTTTAGGTACACTTGGAACTCCTTTCTAATACACTCACATATTCGATCAAATTGAATAGTTTTTTTTTGCATGTCATGCTATTTATTTTCATTTATATTCTATGAACTTATTATAGGCATACTACATGTGTATAAAATGCACATGTTCATGTTTGCGATAATTCATCGGTGAATATAACGAAATATGTGGAACCGTTTTGGTATCGTTAAACATATGGTTAATTGCATACATCAATACATACATACATACATACATATATATCAATCCTAAGAGTTTGCTAACTCTTATGTCACACCCACTAAAGAGGTGCTTTGCCCTTATCGTTTGAGATACAATTCACCAATACCACATGAATAATCATATGGTTAAATAATTATTTCTCAAAACTAAGGCTTTGTCAACAATTCCAAAATAATTCGAAGATTCTAGATTCTTCTATATTCTCTAATGCATCATTTTGTTATGAAAACAATATGATTATTACAGTTTTATTTTATAATGAATATTCACAATATTCATATTAAAATAAAACTATGTCCATTTTCAGTCAAAACTTAAAACAACTTTTATTTCATAAATAATATTTAGTGTGTTTATGAGAACAATTTTCATAACTTGATGCATCCGCTAAGAAGTGTTATATGGTATACTCCTACTACTTCCATCGTTGCTATAATAGTGTACGAAATGCAAAGCTCTAGTCAACCACTTATTACGAGATATTATTTCGGTCACTTTAGTTACTTTACAATCGTGAGTTTCTGTAACAACCTGATATTGAGAAAAAAATCAATTAAAATTAATAATAAAATTATAAATAATTAAATGGGTTTTAAACAATAGAATGTGAATAATTTGAGATTAATTATAAATAGTTGGAATTAGCAAGTATTTAGAAATATAGAAATTTATTTAGGATTTAAAAGATGAAATATTTAATGAATTTAAGCATTTTGATAGAAAAATATTTATTGTTTAGATTTGAGAAAAGAATAAATTAATTAATCGTATTTAATTATATTGGAGGAAATTATTTGTTAAAGAGATTAAAAAAATGAACTATTTTGGTATTAAATTATTTAAAGAAAGATTTATTAATAATTATAATTTTGGGCCTTCTTGAAGTGATATTGGTATTCATAAAGTAGAAATGATTTCCAAAGTAAACTAAAGGTGGTTTAATAATTTTATAAAATTAAATAATGTTAGATAAAAACGTTTTTGAATTTATTATGGTAAAGAATGGATTTTTATTTAATTCTTGGGATTAACAATGAATTTATTATCATGGTCCTAATATTGTAATTAGATTTAATTATTTTCAAAATAGGGAATTATGGGAAAAATAATTTTTATAAAATATACCGTGTCGAGTAAACACTTGAGTTGTGCAAATATGGTTTTCAATTGGGATTTGGAGGTAGTTGAGCTAAGTATAATAATTGCTTTGCTAAGAAAATAAGAGAAAAATAAAATGATTTAGTGAATTAGTTAGAGCCCATTACCCTAAAACCTAACACAATTATTTCAGCCTATGTCTTTTTCTCTCTTGATTTATCTGGAGAATTCCACATTTCACTAAAATTATATCCTGTCACTTTTTCTCTTCCTATAGCTCATTTCTTCTTTGAAAAATAAAATACCCATCTTATCATCCTCTTAAAAAATTATAACGAATAAAATAAAATCCAAAAATTTATGATATTCAAATATGTGCTACTCAACTAAGAATTACACCCATAGAATTCATTAAGATGGAGTTTTGAGGGAGTTAGCAGTTTCCATTGGAAGAAGCAATGAGCTTTGTGGGGACAGTGGAGTGTTTTATGCATGCTACTGCTAAGGCGAGTGAATCTTCACTTACAAACCTATGTTTAAATGTGTGAATATTTGCTTTTTGATGTGTGATTTGAATGATTATTGCTCTATGCGTAACTAAACCCATTACTATAAAGATTTAATTACTTACATTGCATATGAATCTTGCTTAATTGAAGTGTGTTTATGTGTTTATGAGCTTAGGCAAGGGTTTATATTTGTTATAAAAGTATAGGAATCAAACGAGCAAAGAATTAGTACGAACTAGGCACCATTGGTTCATGGCCTAAAGCTACACTACTGCAGGCCTGTCCAGCGGTCGACAGCCCAGGTTATTCAGTGGTTATGCCTTGAGGAGTGTAACTCTAGGTGGTAAATGAAAATGTTGTGTATTAAGAAAAAGAATTCTTTAAAAACTAAAAAAAATATACCATCTTGAAGAAAAGATTAGACCCATTCCAAATATGAAATTATTTTATAAAAAATAATTTATTTCATTAAATATTAATTATTTAAAGTATTAGTGGATCAAATTAAATAGAAATTGATTTTTGACTTTTAAAATTCATTTATTAATCTTATTTAATTCTCGAAAATTATATAACAATTTCTAATAAATATTATTTTATTTTAAAAGACTTTTCTGCGAGTTTGGATTATGAGGAAGAAATTTGAAATATATGTTATGGTTTAAAATAAACATAAATCAAATTTAGGAATTATAAATTCATTTCAAATCATAATTAATTATAGAAAATTATGGGATGACTTGTATAAATAATATCTAATTATAAAAGAGATTTCTATTATTTTTAAATATGGGAAAGAGGCTTGGAAATGAATTATAAGGTTGAAAATCCTTATTTTTGGTTTTACATGAATGGGAAAATAGTGTTTTAGCTTTTAAAAGTATATAAGGGCTTTTTGAACTTTAATATATATTTTTCTCTAATTTAAATTGCTTTTCTAAAATGAATTGTGTGCATTGTTTTACTATATTTCTATGCAACATGGAATTTAAATATACAAAGCAATGATACCGTCGGTATGGATGTTTGGTAATGTTTCTCTATATGTTCTTTGGACTTGTCATATAGAATAATTGTGTGCTATGAGTGTAATTTACAAGCATTGAGTAAATAAGTGAGTAGCACTAGATGGTATGAGACACTTGAGTTGATATTTGTTTGGTTGCTTTTTGTAAGTAAATGTGATTGTTTTTAATAAATATTGGGTTAGAAATTTCTAACATCATCTAAAGGTGACTCTTTAGAGCTTTATGGTCGAGGGATACATTCCTTTCCAAGGGCTATATGTTGAATATACATTGTGATTTACGGGTTCATCCTCTTAGAGCTACTAGGCAAGAATTATTTTACTCGTAGGACTAGTAGATGAGAATTTGTTATGCTGTATGAAATTGCTCTCGTAGGACTTGTGAGTCAAGGGTTGTTTCTCTCATTAGGACTCATCAAGTTGAGAGTGTTGTTTATTACTCTCATTAGGACTTATCGAGCCGAGAGTATTTGTTGGAAATCTATGTCATAATGCCACTATGTAGAGAATGTGATTAAAACCCACCAAATACGCTAGCATCCATCCTATTGACCTAATCGTCGAGTCATGCACTAGATTCGTGATGTCAATTTGTTGAGGTTTATCGGTTGAGGCCGAAAGTTCTTCTCTCATTAGTGTCCTTCCACAATCGTCATTAAAGGCCAATAGTTCGTTACCAAGGAAAAGTAGGATTCGTGACCAATGCATGGTGCAAACTTGCAGCATGTTTATGAAATGTGATGGATACGAGTGTCACGATTCATGGAGTGACTAAGGGACTATATGAAATGGGTTGCGGTCATTAGCATTTCCTAGAGCAGTGATGTAGTACATCAGTCTCCCATCTAGATGACTTAGGTAGATCCATATCTGATGAGATATTTCATGTTATCACTTTACTGGAAACAATGATTATATGACATTGGAGACTTATTATGTGCTCATATATCATCTGAGGTACCCTAACCAAAGACCAGCTACATTCTCGTCTTTCTATATGACATTGGAGACCTGGTGTGTGCATCTCCGTCATACTCTCTTAGAGTCTTTGACTAAGAGATCTATTGGTGTGCTATATTTGTATCTCTTAGGTACATTCAGTTAGGAGTACTTCCTCTCATTAGAACTATTGGTTGAGATAAATCATTGTGTTTATTTATGTGTTAAATTGTATTTGTATGTTATATTATGAGTCTGCATATCCTATTGTTTATATATCTCCTAGGACCATGTAGTCGAGGGTTCTCATCTCTTATTAGGGCTGATGGTCAAGATATACATTATTGAATGTTGTATTTGTATAGAGTTTGGATGATGTTTCACAAATTTTATCCCTATGCCATTTGATGTGATGATTGGCTATTCTCTTCTATGGGTAGTATTATACATGCATTGTTTTGGATGAAGTTGATACATTTGAGATTTTTATATGTCCCTTGGAGATACACTTAGTTTTATACCATTCCCGTTGCTATTATATATTAACATCCAAATTCTAGACATGGTCTAACACATGTGTTATTTATATAATACTCGGGTTGTACGGGACATTTCAAATTCAGGGAAAAAGTTACTAGCCTGTGGTTGGTGGGCATAGTTTGGAGAGTTAAAATTAGTAAATTTGTATATCATTAATTGTTTGTGTAGTCTAATGTATGTATATGTGTTAGGACGTATGTATTGGACATATATTATGTATATTTTTTATAAGATAGTGGGTGTTGACTATTTTTTAGGCCTAATGGGACTTCTTTTTTTTTTGAAAATTGGTTAACTTTATTTCAGCATAAACAGGACAAATCCCGACAGTTTTTACAAAGAGTGTAACTCCAGCTTAAATTAATCAATATCGCGAAATAAACAAAGCTCAAAACTTTCCCAATTCTAACCTACTCCTCTTAGGCTCAAGCAATCATGGCGGCTCCCGAATCTCTGATAGAACTCCTTCGTCATCAACCTTCCACTTCCACTTCTCCAGTAGTGATTTTTCTTGTCCCGTTAGGCTGGTAAGTAACTTCCTGTTGATTCTAATAATCATCATTTTCACATCTCGGTCAATTTGAGCATTTACTGATTGAAAGTTTGTTTTTTTCCCGTTAAAAGCCCTGTTATTCCTCTCACGCCAGATGTTCCAAATGGTAGCTGCGAAGCAAATTTTGAATATTTCTTGCAGAAGGTTCGCACTGGGACTTGTATATATTTCCTATTATATATCATCGTTGCATTGAGACTTTATGACCTAATTTATTTGTTTTGTATTGTGTATTGTTCTGTATTGTGTATTGTTTTGTCATGGAAATGCCTATGTTTATTGCTTTGTGCTAATACCAAGTATGAATTGGTGAGTTGTATACGATTTTGAACTACATACCTGTGTTTGCCTTGAGAAATATTCATGTACGACAGTCTAATATCGCCTCATTCTCCGTATCATCAAATAGTATTACCTAGTAATACTCTATCTGGCTATAGAGGTGGAGTGTTACAGTTGGTATTAGATATAGTTTCAAAACAACACAAAATATAAGAGACACGAGTCTTGGCCTTAAATAAGGCATAGAGTCCCTGTCCCCTCGGGTGTATTAGGTAGTTACCCTATAATAAGGAGTAGTAGGGTATCTGGTGATTACTAGGGTAATCATTTGGGGACATGGTTGTATTTTTCTTAATATATGATATATCTCTTCTACCTCTTTCTAAGTGTTAGCCTCTATATGAGATACATAATAGATAATGAGGGTAGTATAGGTAGAAATAGTTGGATCGGCATAGTAGTCTTGGCATTGGTGGTGAATATTAGACCTCATTTTGGCTTTAAGTTTTGAGAATAATAAATTTGATTAAGGAAGCTTTGTAAGACCTTGAACTAATCTTGCATCTAGAATAAATCACAGTGAAAAATTGTTTTGATGCTAGGTTGAGTAGCCTGATTCAGTTACGATGAAAGTTATGTAGCGAAAGCCGATAAATTGCTTTCTGCTAAGTGCATTGGTCGATTTGCTTTTTGTATGATTTTGTGCTTTATTGAATTAAATTTGCCACTACTGTGGGAATCGTTCTTGAGTGTGGTATTGGATAGGAATTATCACTTCAAGCTAGAATCCCACTAAAGTCTTGATATTAGAACCTTGTGGTACCATCGGCATTGGAGTTACTAGAAGGGATAATGGGAAACTACTTTTCATATAAAAGGAAAAATGGTACTTATTTAAACAAGTTATAGTATATTAAGATGAAATTTAATTGGGTGCTTGATTGTATTCTTGGATGATGGTGAGTGATGTTTGGTAGTTATTAGTGGTTAATTATGATTATATTTATAAAGATTATTTGTAAATGGTTTTAATATAAGAAAGCATATGTTTTAGTTAAAATCTCTATGGTTAAAGTATATTTATATACATGTATATGGTATTGGGAAATCTTTTAAAACAAGAAATCAATTGTTATATAAAGGTGAGTTTATTAAAGTATATATAGGTAAAAATTTATAGAAAATTTTGAAGTTAATTCGTATTAATTTGTCCGTTGAGTGTTTTAAAAATTCTGGTTGATGCGCTTAGCCACCATATCGATATGGATTCCAAAACATTAGGACAAGGCATTTCGATACAACGTTTTGCAAAGAATAAAATATTTTGTAAAGTGTATAATGTTTCAAAGGAGTGCAGTATTTTATAAAGAGTAAAGTGTTTTACGAAATGTTAACAATATTTTAAAAAAATGTAATAATGCTTTGGAGATATATGCAATATTTTGAAAAGAGGAAAATGTTAGAAGAATATTTTGGAATGACTATAAATTTTTGGAAAATATAGAACTATTATTTTGAAAAGAAGTGTGATATTTTAATGTGTTATAAATAATATTTTGAAAAGAAAATAATGTTAGAGATAAGTTAAATAATATTTTGAAATAAGTAAATATTTGAGAGAAATCTAAGATAATATTTTAAGGGAAAATGCTTTATAAGTAAAACAATATTTTGAAAAATATTATAAACTATATTTTGAAAGGAGAACAACATGATATTTTGAGGATTATTTTGATATAAAAGTATACATATTACTCGGTGAAGTAAAGTATTGTATTGAAAAATAATAAAGATATTTTCATAAGTTTAGATACTTTAAATGACGGCTGTAGCCATCGAGCATTAGTTGATAGTTGAGATCGATGGCCAGACAATGTTGATAACACAATCAACACTGCAACCAATCGGCAAAGCGAGATGCTAATATCCATGGCAAGACAATATCATTATATTTTGTAAAATAGTAGTGAATTTTGAAATATGTTATGTGATATTGTGGATTATGTGTATAACATGTTGTATAATGTTTTTATGACTTGTTTGGATGTTATAATTATATTAGTAATAAAGTACACTGTGATATAATATGTATATGTATCAGTTTCGAAATTTGAAGAAATTCTGAAATGTAATATATTTCATGTACATTTGGAGTAAAGTATTGATTTTGAGAAAAGGTTCTGCGGTGAACAAGAATAATTTTTGGTAAAATGTGACTTTATAATAATAATCATTGAGATGATAAATATTTTGGGAAATATGGAAAAGTGATTTTGTGAATTTTAAATTGTGAGATTGGATAGAAATTTTTCAAAGACATTATATGGTATACTATTTTCCTACATAATAAAGGTTTTTTAATAAAAATAATGATCAGATGTGTTCTACAGAGAAATTAGTTTTTGGAGAGATAAATGTTTTGAAATAAATTACATTCCTTATTAAAGTGATGCATAAATTTGGTTTGTAGTAAAATGATGTACGAATTAAATAACTAGGAAGAAGGTGTTTTAATAATTTATTTTTGAAACGACATTTTGTCATGATGAGGTTTATGAGTTATATAATGAGGATAAGGAAACCCACCTTGATTTCTATACACAGTTACAACTTTGGTATAAATTGATTTTATCCAGCTTTAAAACTTTCAAAGCATAAAAGTTGATTAAATGGAATCAAAAATTTTGTATAGGATTTTGGTAATATTTTATTGGTTTAAAAGGTATTTCTGTAAAGAATAACTTTTGTATTTAATACTATTTAAAATTGTGAAGTTTTCAAGTGATAAAGATTTGTTTTGTGAAGAAGTATCCAAAATTTATAAGTTGAAACCTTGAGGGGTTTGATCATAACTTTCAAACCATTAATCTGTTTTCGTTGATTATGAGTTAGCTAGAAAGCTATTAGTGTGGGCAACAACTTTTGTTCTAAATGTTTTGCAAAGTTTTGAAGTTTATAGAATTAAAGTTAAGAATTAAAGAAGAGTGCTTATTTTGGTAAAGATATAAAAGTTTTTGGAGCTGAAATATTGAGTTTTATAAATATACTAGTATGAGGCCCGTGCTTTGCACACGGGAAGATGGTACAGTTAATAATGGGAATGGTGTAAGTGGTAGCAAGTAAAACCTTGTTTAAATGTAATGTGAGCAGGTCAGGAAGTATTATTGAGAACTTTGCCTTGGTGATATACTTGTAGGGGTGTCATAGATGCAAAGCAGCATTATATTACACATATTTAATTTAGTCAATGTGGTTATGTTAACCAATTTATAGGTATACATGAGCAGGGTAAAAATTTTCCTAGTAGCAAATTTGGAATACAGGCATACACTCGGTGCATACATGTGATTGTGTAACTCAAGAAGAAAAGGAGAATATGGCATGTCCTTTGTATATTAATGTATTAATATTAACATGGTTCTCCACTTAGTTGACTGCGTAGGAAATTGGTCATGTAAAACTTTCAATGCGAATGAATTTCACATAAATATACTTGTAAAATTGCAAGATTAAGAACTAAACTTCTCAAGCATCATTCCTCGGAAACAAAACAAATGATGCAGAGAAACAGGATAAATCATACATGATCAAGTATATTGGAGAGAAGCATGAAAAAATAGCTGACTTGTATGCTAAAACCATCCAACGATCCTCTTACTCTCACCAACCTGTTATTGTTATTGAAAATGTAATAACAGACAGAGCAGAGGTATATCACATAATAGCAACAATTTCCTAGCAGTAATAGCAGAGATAAGTTAAAATAGGGTTGTGAGTACGAATTTGTCAGAGTACAAAATGTAAAGAAATGAACACAATAATAAAGAAAAATGGAATTTGTCAAGGAACAGTGAAAACAAGAATGAACTGGTGCAGCAGGAGAAAAACAGCCTAAGATTAAAGTGATCATGCATACTTTTTTCCCTTTTTATCCTAAGTCCTAGAGTTTGTGCAACATCCCCCACTTGGAGGCCTAAAACTAACGGCTACGGATGCTGTAGTTATCCATAATTATTAATCATCGGCGACCAAATATGGTAATGTTAGATACATTGATATAACAGAAACACATGGATAAGGAAAAAATTTAAAATCAACAAACGACTTTCTCATTCCATTTCAAAGCATTTCAAATTCATTACATAATCCCATAACCATTAACCACGTGCAAAAAAATATAATTATTAAACATATGCCAAGAGCGACATACGAAGATGCCTCCTTGAATGATTAGAGTATATAACTAGGCAATTAACAACTTTGCCTTTACAACAAAACACATCGGAATCAAAATAGAAAAGAACTCTAAATATCTATCATGCCTCATGCACGTCTCCGGAAGCTTATTCGTCTAAAGAGGTACCTGAAACCTTAACTCTCAAACTACTTAAAATCAATTGAGCACCAGAGAGTTTAAGAGGAAAACATAAACTTCGAGTCGGACATAAAGCCTGGTATGAATAATAATATACCATCTCAAACCAATTAGATATCTAGTGAGACCACGCCGCTTAGCGGAACAGGTTTTCCCCTAACTAGTATCTCATTTAAAACTTTATAAAACCATATACTGTGCTCCTGCATCCACAATGGTTAAAACATAGCAATTCAAAATATTATAATGATATGCAAACAAGTAAGCCAATTCTGGATTACCCATCCCCATTCATTTTGATTATCTGTCTTAATTATAGTTTCTAGGGTCACTATTAACCTATTAGTTTCCATGGGCTGACTAATAACCTGTTTAATATTTATGGACTCCCTGTCCAGTTTCATAGTATTCATGGGATCACTAAGAACATATTGGCTCCTACCAATAACTTCATCATTCATGGGCCCTCCCTAAACCTATTGGTATCTCCAATAACTTCCGTCTTATCCTAGTTTTCATGGGTTGACTAGGAACCTATTGACATCTGTCAATAACTTAATCCGGATAAGTTTTCATGGGTTTACTACGAACCTATTAGCCCCTACCAATAACTCTTTCTAATCATAGTTTTCGTGGGTTTAGTATGATGGCATTTGCCAATAACTTTTCCTAATCATAGTTTTCATGGGTTTACTACGAACCTGTCTACCTGACAACTTCTTTTATTAATATTTAGGTATCCTACATTCTGGTCTATCTGACCTCCTGGCTGCAATTCTACTCATTTAGGAGTTAACTTAATTTATATTCACTAATGGGTCAACCTAGCTGGTTATTCTGCCCTTTCTCCCCAAAAATGCAATTATGGGTCCATTTCAATGTGAATATATATATAACAAGAAACAAACACAATAACATAATAGTACCAACACCTGTGGTTTAATATCCTTGAAATCATTTTATATAAAAATTGGTTAATCCCTTTAACCTAATAATCAAGGAAAACTGCTTCAAAAACTCCATACTTAAAATCATTTCAAAACCCTTTTATTATGTCATGGTTTTCCTTTAAAACGAGGTTGGGTTATTTGCTCTGAAAACTATGGCTTTCGAAACCTTAAAACTTTACTTTCGAAACCATTGGGTTTTTTCTTAAAAATATCTTTTAGGTCAAAGTGAATACATACGAAAGTACTCCTTTCGAAACCATTAATCTTTATATAAAATTATTTGGGGAAAAGTCGATGGCTTCAAAACCAGCATTCAAAAGCTCAAATCATTTAGGTAAAACATGGAAGGATAGCACCGAAACCCCCTTTCGAAGCCATTGCCTTTGAAATCCCTGAACCCATTCGAAAGCTTTTAGGAAGTGGCTTAGTACAATTCTAAAACAAAAGCTACCTTTCGAAAGCATTGATGATTTCGATACCTTCGAAAGGCATAAGATTGGCAGCAAGGTCTCGACTAGGTCGATACTACTCTTTTCGAAAGCATTGATTTATAAACAAGGAACTCATTCGAAAGCTCCACTTAGACAAAGAGGCGGCAACAAATTCGAAAGCAAAGGTTTCGACTTTGGTCGAAAGCATTCTTTTGAAAACAAGGCAGGCGCTTATCTTTGGAAAGTGAAACAAAGGTTTCGACCACATCGAAAGCAATGGTTTCGATACCATGTCTTCCGCCTTTCTCCAATACACTACGTACCATCATTGTGATACCTTGTGTATTGGTTTCGTTTTTAGTAGGTTTCAGCTTGGTCGAAGCGGAAGTAATGGGTCTGAAATGACCCTCCTATATTCTACTCTAATTCCATAAGGATTTTTTTTTTAAGGTAAAGAGGATATACATATATAAATAGATATATCATCCATTTCAATTATAATTCTCAGGGTCACTTTCTTTTTTCCAATCAATCAAATATATCCAGGATCACAATAATCAACCAATATAATTATATCAGTACATTTACAAAAATAAGCACATACATGTGAGGATGTATATGCCTCTCTTGTTTGAATCAGAGTTCTGGAAAACAAGAGGATATTAGATTGCTAAATTTATTTTATTTGACCAAACAATCCACTGCAAACATACACATTAGTCTGTTTATACTAACTAAGAAGTGATCAAGCAATAATTAGTAGTAAACAAGCTTTTAATATAGATGTTTGTGTTAAGTTCTGAATAGTGTCAAAATCAGTATAAAATAAAGTGGATCCTAAGGAAACACAAGCAACATCTAGGCGTAATGGAAACGCGCCTAACTTATACATACAAGGTCACGAGTTCGAGTGCTATGCTGGTCGGTTCAAACACAATTTTTGGTTTTTTTTTTCTTTTGTGCAGTCTGGAATCTGTTATCTACCTATCTGCACATATATATATATTTTATTTTTGCCTAAAATCCATCATACAAAACAATAATCCTTGCTTAATCATTATTGAATCCCATCCCTATAACCTGGAAGGCTTCAGGATTAATAAGAATTAAGAGTATGGTTCTTGGGTTTTGAGAATGATAAAAGTGTTTATCCTTATTCATGTTTGTATTTCTTCTTATAAGATCTGTCTGGTATTTAAAACACATTTGGTTAAAGTCTGAGTGAACTTCAGATTCCTATTACAAGTGCAAAGGAAAAAGGTGTGTTGATATTTGCACAAAACATGTTTATGTGCATATATATCTGCAACTATTTGAATCTGGTTTCCATCTACCTTACTTCAGATTCTTTCTTTGTTTAAAAATAGGACATGAAACAATTGTATGGAACAAATTGAATCATGAAAACCTTGCAGACATATAAACAATCAACCTATGTCTATTTTCTTTTATTTACATATGCCATAGTAGAAAATAAAACCATTTAATTTTCTGAAAATCAACTATCCTGATTTTCCAAAACTTAAACCCTTTTCAAAGACTCAAGATTGACTAATACATTTATAAAATGTAATCATACAATTTTTAACATGGTGTTCTTGCTAAATCCACTTACAAGATTTGATCAAAACCCTTTTTAAACATAACAGAAATTTAACTAAGTTCATAGATTCCAGATGCAAGTCAAATTCTTAACAAAATGCCTACAAATATCAATCCAATATTTAACACTTAATACAAGTAGCAATTTAAATTGTCAATACATGCAGATTTCAACATTTAGGCTCTTATCTAACTAAGTTTTTAGCATGCTCTATCTTCTTCTCAAGGTCTTGCTCCTACTCCTACTTAGTTGCTGCAATCCCTGAAAAAGCATTGGAAACTGCCTCATTTTAAATGAGACACCCCAGATGCCAATAGCACACTAGGGTCAGACACATGTCTGGTATGAGAAAATTCACAAAAGCAATTTGTTAATTAGTTTAAAATCAAGTTAAGTACAAATACATAAGGTTCTGTCCTTTGGAATTAGGTAAATACTTGTGTGCATGCTCTGTGTCATTGTGCATGTGCACACTTAAATTTTCTTCCCAGAGACTACATATATATATATATAGCACAAACATTCAAGCATACAATTCAATCATAGACAAACAATCATTCATACCAAACAGGAAAATTACTAATATGAGTTAAATCACTCATTCAATACTCATATTTCAAATCTGGGAAAAACTCTAGTTTTCTCATCTGCTCAAGTATTACTTCCTTGGTATATTTATCTATCCTTGGTCTCACCTGCAATACTTATGAATCAATGGACACACTGTAATGAACTAATTCACTCCATTACACAAAGATCTCAGGACTTAAACAAGCCATGTGTCAACTTATGTTACTCAAGCACACAAGTCATTCCTGCAGTGTTCTTGACCCCAATTTCCTAATCAGGTTTAAGTTAATAATAGCTCTTTTGATTGTTCATGGCAAAACCCTTCAGTGATTCATTTCATTAGCTAAAACATCCATAACATGGCATCTCATATTATTCATAATCATACAGAGACAAACAAGCAACAACCATTTGTGTTTACAAAATAAGGTTCTGTATATACATATATTCATCTTGGTATTTTAAAAAGGAGTTTAGGCAACTAACATTGGCTTATAGCTTCTGAGAGAGTTTTTCTTTTGCAAACATTTGTGCTTGAGTTAAACTCAGGATAATCTGGTTTCACTGAATCACAAAATTTTGTTTGCTATGCATTTTATTGAATCAGGAGCATCAGCACATAGGCAACCCTATTGCACCCCTAATTCCTTTCTATTTCAAGCCTCAGCACTATATACATGAGTATATTGCAGCTCAACATTATTTGCATTTTTCTGGGTTAAGCCAAAACCAATACTACTTGCCTATTCTCAACATTTTATTTTCTGGGTATTTGTTTATATCCCTAAATATTAACATATCAGAGATCTGAGTGTATAAACAGATTCAACACATAAAACTTTGTTATAATAAAACAAATGATCAATCAAAGAAAATCAAAACATATTCAGATTTAAATTCACAGATAAACATTCATATATGAAAATACTCTTTTAATAAAAATACTTTTATCTGGCTGCCTACATTAGGACTTATTGCCTTAGATTTTTTTTTAGTGAGTTTTCTCACCTAGCTCTCTCCCCTTTGTTTCCTTAATTTAACTGATGAACTCCTGCTCTTTTCCTCAAGCTCTCTTTCTTCTCTTGTCTTATGGTTTCTGTGGTATTGTTTTTTTTTTCTTCTTCTTTTTTTTTTCAAAATTCTTTTCTGAGGAGAAGAGGAGGCTGCTGCATATACATGTATATATATGCAGGGTCTCTCTTAGGGTTTTGGGTATTGGCTAAAGCCATTTTTGCCCACCAGAAAATCATGTCATCTGAATTTTAAACCCAAAGTTTTACCCCCTCCCCGGCTTAATTTGGGTGAAGAGAAAAGTGGTTACACATTTTTTTTCAGAAATTTGCTTTTCAGAAAATACTTTTCCCCCTTGTCTACAATCATGCTAAAAATGTGACTTGGTTTTGTTATTTATTAAATACTCTTTTCTAATTCTGCCTATACCAAGAACTTCTCTGTTTTTATCTTATTTTCCTATTTTTAGCTTTCATGTAAATGGTATGTACCTCCTTCATTTATTTATAAGAGAATTAGTTCTTTTTATATCTTCTTTCTTTTTATTTCTGCTTATATTAAAATATGTCTATATATTTTATTTCACTAATTTAAACTCTGGTATTTTATTAACACATATATATATTTATATGTATATATATCATTCTGTATTGACACACACATGCACATGTATACCTAAGAAAAATATTCAGTAGCATACATATATTTATATTTACTTATGCATTCAGCTTTTAAAGATTTAATATATATATATATATATATATATATTTATTCCCATACATATCAATATGTATTTATTCTTAAAGTTCAGAGATTTTTAGCTTTAGTTCATGTGTATACCCTGTGCACACATGTACACACATACTGATACACTATCAAGCCATAACAATCTCCTTCCAAAATTTATTTAAAAATTATTTTAAATTCATTTATATTTTCCAGAATGAATTCCTAAAATCTTGGGTCATTACATACACCCCTCCTTTTAGAAATTGTGTCCCACAATTTTCCTAAGCTTAAAATAAATTTTAAACTTAATTCAAAGAACAAGTATATTCTCTACCAAATAGATTCTTAGTTCTATACTAACTAAAAATATATTCATCCAAAATAAAGAAAACAATCAAAAATCAGAATTACCTTAATCTGAAAATAGCTTAGGATAATTCATCCTAACCTTGTCTTCTAATTCCCATGTGCAATCACTAGGATCTAGACTCCACTGTACCTTCACAAGTTTCAGAGACTTATTCCTCAACTTCTTCACATCTTTTGCCAAAATTCCCACTGGATCCTTTTCATAAATCAAATTAGGATTTATCTGCACTTGGGTTGGGGTTTCAAGGATTTCTGCTTTGTCATGAACCCACCTTCTCAATTGTGATACATGAAAAACATCATGTATGCCTTGCATGTTTTCTGGTAATTCCAACTTATATGCCAAAGGACCAATTCTCTCCAGAATTTTGTATGGTCCAATATATCTTGGGGTTAATTTGCCTTGTTTTCCAAACCTCAACACATTTTTCATGGGTGAGATTTTGATGAAAACAAAATTTCCCACTTCATATTCTACCTGCCTCCTTCTCATGTCTGCAAATTTCTTTTGCCTATCTTGAGCTGCAGTCATTCTTCTTCTTATCAACTCAATTTTCTCCTTGGTTTCTTGTATGTACTCAGGTCCTAAAATAGACCTTTCTCCTGCTTCTACCCAGCAAACAGGTGACAAGCAAGGTTTACCATATAAGGCTTCAAATGGAGCCATTCCTATGGTGCTTTGGTAGCTGTTGTTGTAGGTAAATTCAACTAGGTGAAGATAATCTTCCCAGTTGCCCCCAAAATCCAATATACATGCCCTCAACATGTCCTCCAAAACTTTGTTTACCACCTCAGTCTGCCCATCTGATTGAGGATGGTAGGCAGTACTTAAACATAGTTCACTTCCCATTGCTTCTTGAAAGCTTCTCCAGAATTTTGAAGTGAAGATGGTATCCCTATCACTCACAATGGTTTTGGGAATGCCATGTAACCTTACCACTTCTTTTATAAAAATTTGAGCTAGTTTTGGTGCTGTTCTTTCTGACTTGACTGGGATGAAGTGTGCTACCTTGGTTAGCCTATCAACTATCACCCATATACTTGTATTACCTCTCTTAGATCTAGGCAGTCCATCTATGAAGTCCATAGATATGTCTTCCCACTTCCACTGTGGTACACTAAGAGGTTGCATCAACCCTGATGGTCTTTGAGTTTCAGCCTTGACTTGTTGGCAAGTCATACATTTTGCAATGTACTTGGCTATATCAGATTTCATCCCCTTCCACCAGAAGTCTCTTTTCAAATTTTGATACATTTTTGTGTTACCTGGGTGTATGGAGTATTTACTTCTGTGATATTCATCCAATATTTCCTTCTTCAATTCTATGTCTTCTGGTACACATATCCTATTCTGGTATCTCACATAACCATCTTTATCAATGTGGTGATTCAATACTTCCTCCCCTCTTGAGAGGAGTATTCTCTTCTCTAATAAGTGAGCATCTTGTTCTTGCATTTTTCCTACCTTCAGAATTAAATCTGGTTGAAGTGTCATTAAGCTTAACTTCCCTTTATCTTCTTGTGCACCATGCATCTGCACACAACCATTCTCCTCAATCTCTAACTCAGTTAGCAAAGACAGATCTTTAAATTCTGCTATCATCATCATAGCCAATTTAGCATGCTGTCTACTTAGAGCATCTGCAACTTTGTTTGCTTTGCCTGGTGTATAGAGTATGTCAAAATCATAGGCAGCTAAGAACTCCACCCATCTATGTTGCCTCATGTTCAAATCTTTTTGTGAAAACAAATATTTTAGAGACTTGTGGTCAGTGTAAAGTTCAAACTTAGTGCCTAACAAATAATGTCTCCAAAGTTTTAAAGCATATATCACAGCTGCTAATTCGAGATCATGTGTGGCATACCTTACTTCATGGGGTTTAAGTTGTCTGGATGCATATGCAATGACTTGGCCTTGTTGCATCAACACTGCACCCAAGCCAAATCCACTAGCATCAGTATATACCACTAATTCTTCATTTCCATGTGGTACCTTTAGAATTGGAGCATTCACCAATGCCTCCTTCAACTGTTCAAAAGACTTTTCACATTTTTCTGACCAAACAAAAGCTTGGTTCTTCCTGGTTAGGTTTGTGAGTGGTGTAGAAATTTTTGAAAAATCTTTTATAAACCTTCTATAATATCCTGCCATCCCCATAAATGACCTCACTTCACTCACAATGCTTGGCCTCTTCCATGCTTGGATAGCCACTACTTTATTGGGGTTCACAGAAATTCCTTTGGCAGATATAACATGGCCAAGAAAATGTACTTCCTCCTTCCAAAACACACATTTTGAAAATTTTGCCTTTAAATCTTTTTCCCTTAGCCTAGACAAAACCAGGTGCAAATGATGCTTATGTTCTTCCACTGTCTTGGAATAAATCAAAATGTCATCTATGAAAATAAGCACAAACTTGTCTAAGCAATCTCTAAAGGTTCTGTTCATTAAATCTACAAAGTAAGATGGTGCATTGGTCAAGCCAAATGGCATAACCAAAAATTCATACAACCCATACCTAGTGTTAAAGGCAGTGTACTTGATGCTTGATTCTTCCACCCTCATTTGATGAAAACCAGATGCTAAGTCTAGTCTAGAAAATACTTTTGCCCCTGCTAATTGATCAAAAAGATCATCTATTCTTGGCAATGGGTATTTATTTTTAATAGTTACTTTGTTTAATTCTCTATAATCTATGCAGAGTCTTAAAGAACCATCTTGCTTCTTAACAAATACCACTGGTGCTCCCCAGCAAGAATTACTTGGTCTTATAAAACCCTTTTCTTCCAATTCTTCTAACTGTTTCTTTAGTTCCTTTAGTTCATTTGGCCCCATTCTAGTTGGCTTTTTAATCACTGGGCTTGCTCCTGGAACTAAATTGATCTGGAATTCTACTGGTCTATGGTGTGGAATACCCTTGACCTCACCAAACACATCCAAATATTCATTGACTATGGGAATTTCTTCAATGGTTAATTCACTGAAATCTTTTACTGAGTCAACTAAATGATATAGTTTTCCTTCCTTAGCTACCTCACATAAAACTGTGATTCTCTGGCCTCTAGAATTTTGCAATGATATGGTGGATGAGTCTAAATTAATTATGGCTTTAAATTGCCTTAACCAGTCTACCCCCAATATAACACCTATATTTGGGTAATTCAAAACATATAAATTGGAAATAAAAATATTTCCCCCTATGTTTAATCCCACATCCACACAAATCATATTTAAAACACTAGAACTCCCCAATGGACTGTGTATATGCAATGGGGTTTCAACCAATATGCAATTCAGTTTTAGCATTCTAACCAGTTCATAAGAAATTAAGGAGTGAGTTGCCCCAGTATCATATACTACTGTTATGGGTATGGTACAAATAAGTAATGTACCTTCCACTTGGCTATGGTTTACAGTGTTACTCTCCACTGTGGCTTTGCCTTTTCCTTCCAAATTTGCCAATTTGCCTTGCTGTTTATACTCAGGACAATTCCTCTTCATATGCCCCTCTTTCCCACATAGATAGCATTTGAAAGCTCCTCCTTTCAATTCTGGACATTTTGGTTTGATATGCCCTTCCTTTCCACACTGATGGCACACAATTTTCTTCTTGTCCTCCTTAGCCTTGACATCTCCAGTGTTTTTGTTACTAGCCTCTTCTTTCTTCTTATCATAAGGGTGATACCTCCCCTTACCTTTCTTGTTATTATTGCTCTTAAAATTTCTGAACTTCTCCCTTTCCTTGTCATGCTGCTCCAACCTCAAAGCTAAGTCTATCACATGGTCAAAAGTCTTGTCTGCATAGGGTAACATGGCTCTGCTAAGTCCTGGATTCAAACCCTTTATGTACCTATCATTTTTAGATGCCTCATCTGCCACAAGCATTGCTCCATATGTGGAAAGCCCCTCAAACCTTTGAGTGTATTCTGTGACAGTCATGGTCCCTTGTCTAAGCCTAATGAATTCTTCTAACAAGGTAGTCTTTGCTGATGCTGGTACAAACCTTGCTTCCAACATCTCTTTGAATTGATTCCAAGTGATTTCATTCTCATTCCTTCCTGCAATGATTACTTCCCACCAGCCTAAAGCTACTCCTTTCAGCTGTCTTGAAGCCACTTGCCTCTTTCTTTGATCATCAAGTTGCATGTCATTGAAAATTCTTTCCAATGTTCTCAACCATGTTTGAATCTCCATGATACTCTCTGTCCCTTCAAAGCTTTTGCCTCCTAAATGAGTATATGTCTTAAGCAATTTTGAGAGTTCTTCATAGGGATTTTCTTGCCTTTGTCCTGCCCCATCCCTAAATGCTCTCACCAAGTCTTGCAGATTGACCATTGGTGGTGCATGGGAAGATCCTGCTCCCTGATTTGGTGGTCTCCCTACCATAGTTTGCTAATAATAATTTACATAGCTGGTTAGTTAGATATTTAGTTCCTTTTAATTTTTATTTCTATCTAAGGACTTGATCCTTACTTCTACTATGTTTGAATAACATAGCTCTGATACCAACTGAAATGACCCTCCTATATTCTACTCTAATTCCATAAGGATTTTTTTTTTAAGGTAAAGAGGATATACATATATAAATAGATATATCATCCATTTCAATTATAATTCTCAGGGTCACTTTCTTTTTTCCAATCAATCAAATATATCCAGGATCACAATAATCAACCAATATAATTATATCAGTACATTTACAAAAATAAGCACATACATGTGAGGATGTATATGCCTCTCTTGTTTGAATCAGAGTTCTGGAAAACAAGAGGATATTAGATTGCTAAATTTATTTTATTTGACCAAACAATCCACTGCAAACATACACATTAGTCTGTTTATACTAACTAAGAAGTGATCAAGCAATAATTAGTAGTAAACAAGCTTTTAATATAGATGTTTGTGTTAAGTTCTGAATAGTGTCAAAATCAGTATAAAATAAAGTGGATCCTAAGGAAACACAAGCAACATCTAGGCGTAATGGAAACGCGCCTAACTTATACATACAAGGTCACGAGTTCGAGTGCTATGCTGGTCGGTTCAAACACAATTTTTGGTTTTTTTTTTCTTTTGTGCAGTCTGGAATCTGTTATCTACCTATCTGCACATATATATATATTTTATTTTTGCCTAAAATCCATCATACAAAACAATAATCCTTGCTTAATCATTATTGAATCCCATCCCTATAACCTGGAAGGCTTCAGGATTAATAAGAATTAAGAGTATGGTTCTTGGGTTTTGAGAATGATAAAAGTGTTTATCCTTATTCATGTTTGTATTTCTTCTTATAAGATCTGTCTGGTATTTAAAACACATTTGGTTAAAGTCTGAGTGAACTTCAGATTCCTATTACAAGTGCAAAGGAAAAAGGTGTGTTGATATTTGCACAAAACATGTTTATGTGCATATATATCTGCAACTATTTGAATCTGGTTTCCATCTACCTTACTTCAGATTCTTTCTTTGTTTAAAAATAGGACATGAAACAATTGTATGGAACAAATTGAATCATGAAAACCTTGCAGACATATAAACAATCAACCTATGTCTATTTTCTTTTATTTACATATGCCATAGTAGAAAATAAAACCATTTAATTTTCTGAAAATCAACTATCCTGATTTTCCAAAACTTAAACCCTTTTCAAAGACTCAAGATTGACTAATACATTTATAAAATGTAATCATACAATTTTTAACATGGTGTTCTTGCTAAATCCACTTACAAGATTTGATCAAAACCCTTTTTAAACATAACAGAAATTTAACTAAGTTCATAGATTCCAGATGCAAGTCAAATTCTTAACAAAATGCCTACAAATATCAATCCAATATTTAACACTTAATACAAGTAGCAATTTAAATTGTCAATACATGCAGATTTCAACATTTAGGCTCTTATCTAACTAAGTTTTTAGCATGCTCTATCTTCTTCTCAAGGTCTTGCTCCTACTCCTACTTAGTTGCTGCAATCCCTGAAAAAGCATTGGAAACTGCCTCATTTTAAATGAGACACCCCAGATGCCAATAGCACACTAGGGTCAGACACATGTCTGGTATGAGAAAATTCACAAAAGCAATTTGTTAATTAGTTTAAAATCAAGTTAAGTACAAATACATAAGGTTCTATCCTTTGGAATTAGGTAAATACTTGTGTGCATGCTCTGTGTCATTGTGCATGTGCACACTTAAATTTTCTTCCCAGAGACTACATATATATATATATAGCACAAACATTCAAGCATACAATTCAATCATAGACAAACAATCATTCATACCAAACAGGAAAATTACTAATATGAGTTAAATCACTCATTCAATACTCATATTTCAAATCTGGGAAAAACTCTAGTTTTCTCATCTGCTCAAGTATTACTTCCTTGGTATATTTATCTATCCTTGGTCTCACCTGCAATACTTATGAATCAATGGACACACTGTAATGAACTAATTCACTCCATTACACAAAGATCTCAGGACTTAAACAAGCCATGTGTCAACTTATGTTACTCAAGCACACAAGTCATTCCTGCAGTGTTCTTGACCCCAATTTCCTAATCAGGTTTAAGTTAATAATAGCTCTTTTGATTGTTCATGGCAAAACCCTTCAGTGATTCATTTCATTAGCTAAAACATCCATAACATGGCATCTCATATTATTCATAATCATACAGAGACAAACAAGCAACAACCATTTGTGTTTACAAAATAAGGTTCTGTATATACATATATTCATCTTGGTATTTTAAAAAGGAGTTTAGGCAACTAACATTGGCTTATAGCTTCTGAGAGAGTTTTTCTTTTGCAAACATTTGTGCTTGAGTTAAACTCAGGATAATCTGGTTTCACTGAATCACAAAATTTTGTTTGCTATGCATTTTATTGAATCAGGAGCATCAGCACATAGGCAACCCTATTGCACCCCTAATTCCTTTCTATTTCAAGCCTCAGCACTATATACATGAGTATATTGCAGCTCAACATTATTTGCATTTTTCTGGGTTAAGCCAAAACCAATACTACTTGCCTATTCTCAACATTTTATTTTCTGGGTATTTGTTTATATCCCTAAATATTAACATATCAGAGATCTGAGTGTATAAACAGATTCAACACATAAAACTTTGTTATAATAAAACAAATGATCAATCAAAGAAAATCAAAACATATTCAGATTTAAATTCACAGATAAACATTCATATATGAAAATACTCTTTTAATAAAAATACTTTTATCTGGCTGCCTACATTAGGACTTATTGCCTTAGATTTTTTTTTAGTGAGTTTTCTCACCTAGCTCTCTCCCCTTTGTTTCCTTAATTTAACTGATGAACTCCTGCTCTTTTCCTCAAGCTCTCTTTCTTCTCTTGTCTTATGGTTTCTGTGGTATTGTTTTTTTTTCTTCTTCTTTTTTTTTTCAAAATTCTTTTCTGAGGAGAAGAGGAGGCTGCTGCATATACATGTATATATATGCAGGGTCTCTCTTAGGGTTTTGGGTATTGGCTAAAGCCATTTTTGCCCACCAGAAAATCATGTCATCTGAATTTTAAACCCAAAGTTTTACCCCCTCCCCGGCTTAATTTGGGTGAAGAGAAAAGTGGTTACACATTTTTTTTCAGAAATTTGCTTTTCAGAAAATACTTTTCCCCCTTGTCTACAATCATGCTAAAAATGTGACTTGGTTTTGTTATTTATTAAATACTCTTTTCTAATTCTGCCTATACCAAGAACTTCTCTGTTTTTATCTTATTTTCCTATTTTTAGCTTTCATGTAAATGGTATGTACCTCCTTCATTTATTTATAAGAGAATTAGTTCTTTTTATATCTTCTTTCTTTTTATTTCTGCTTATATTAAAATATGTCTATATATTTTATTTCACTAATTTAAACTCTGGTATTTTATTAACACATATATATATTTATATGTATATATATCATTCTGTATTGACACACACATGCACATGTATACCTAAGAAAAATATTCAGTAGCATACATATATTTATATTTACTTATGCATTCAGCTTTTAAAGATTTAATATATATATATATATATATATATTTATTCCCATACATATCAATATGTATTTATTCTTAAAGTTCAGAGATTTTTAGCTTTAGTTCATGTGTATACCCTGTGCACACATGTACACACATACTGATACACTATCAAGCCATAACAATCTCCTTCCAAAATTTATTTAAAAATTATTTTAAATTCATTTATATTTTCCAGAATGAATTCCTAAAATCTTGGGTCATTACAGGGTCGAAAGGTGCTTCTGAAAGAGGCGGAACAAACTTTTTCTGGGTAAAGGCTAATTTAATGCTATTTAAAGTAATAACTTTATAACTAACCTGCCTATTTGTAAACATTTAATTGGTTGTCTTAATCTTTTCAAATTCTTTGCAAAAATAAATGTCGAAATTACTTCAGATCCAATTAACACCATTTTAGCAAATAAGCCCTTCTTTAAGCTATGCAAATAAAACATATAAGTCCTTCTTTGAAAATAATTTAATTTCCATAATAAATCACTTAAGAAAAATCCCCAAAAATTACAGAAATTCACTTTCAATATGTTATCTAACATATAAAAATTCCAGACCCAAATTCTTCCTAAAATAATCGAAATAAATTTCTAAACCTAATTATTCATATTTTCTTTTGAAAATTCATAATAAATTTTCCATAGCTTGGAAAATTATAAAAAATTAAAACCCATCTCTAAAATCATGTTTTACGTAACATAAAATTTTCTCATGGCATAGGAAATTCATTATAATCGGTTTTACCCTTAAAACCATGTAAAATAATTATCAAATTATTTTGTTTGAATCCAACATGTCCAAATCCAAGCATATCATCAATCAAAAATCATCACAATAATGGATTTAATCATAAACCCGAAAAAAAAATGATCATAAAACAAAATAGAGATGATTTAGATTATTATTCACCTTGATTAGGATAAAGACTTTGAGATTTGATTGAGATTAATTTTCCCTAGCTTGAACCCTTAGCTTTAATTTGATTTTCTCCTCTTTTCTCCTAATGGCTGGCTTTGCTCCTCTTTGTTTACATTTTTATGAAAAGAAAAAATGAACGTGCATAATGAAGGGGCCCGTTTATTTCATTAAGCACGACCTTTAATTTTGAATTTTCAAATCTTAATCCTCTTATCACTCTAACATTTACATTATTCTATTTAATTTATCTAATTAAATCCCTTGAATAATGTTATTAAAAATTAAGGGAGTTACAGGCTCCCCTCCTTAAAGAATTTCGTCCTTGAAATTCTGTAAGGACTAAGTACTAACATAGCAATCATCTGTAACAACTCCTAATAACCATACTAGCCTACCGATTAGCAACTATCTATACAAAGCTAATATAGACATACCCTTAAAGCATATCAGGATAAGTATCTCTAATCCTATCTTCTGTCTCCAAGTACAGTCCTTCTTATTGTCGCTCCACTAAACTTTCACCAACTTAATTGTCTTGTTCCTCAATCTTTTCTCATCTCTCGCTACAACCCGAACCGGTTGTCTAACAAAGGTCAAATTAGGCTCTACTATCAAATCTTCCAACCCTGTTGGAGGAATAGTAGCCTCTGAATCATGCACATACTTGCAAAGATGAGACACATGAAATACATTATGGACACCAATCATACTGCTCGGCAAGTCTACTCTGTATGCGAGCTTTCTAATCCTCTCTATAATATGGAATGGACCAACATATCTCAGTGCTAGTTTCCTTGACTTTCCAAATCATACTGCACCCTTCATCAGTGATACTTTAATGAAAACCTTATCTCCAAATGAGAATTCTAGGTCTTTACGCCTCTTATCTGCGTAACTCTTTTGCTTAGATTAAGATTCCTTCATCCTTTCTCGGATTAACTCAATCTTCTATGTCGCCTCTCTAACTAGATCTGGACCTAAGACCAATCTGTCTCCAGTCTCCAACCAACATGTTGGTGACTTGCATGGCCTTCCATACAAAGCTTCAAAAGGCGTCATTCCTATACTAGTCTGATAACTATTATTATAGGAAAACTCCACTAAGTGTAGGTGATCTTCTCAAGATCCACCAAAGTTCAATACACAAGCTCTCAATAAATCCTCGAGTACCTTATTGACTCTCTCCGTCTGCCCATCCGTCTGAGGGTGATATGCAGTACTCATCTTAAGCTTGGTACCTAATACATCCTGTAGACTCTTCCAGAATTCGCTAGTAAACAAAGCATCTCTGCACTAACTATACTACTAGGAATCCCATGTAGTCTAACTATGTTCTTCATGAACAACTTAGCTAAAACAGGTGTCGTCTTGCTTGATTTAACTGGAGTGAAATGGGCACTCTTTGTCAACCTGTCCACTAGAACCAATATACTTTCATTTCCTTTATTTGATCTTGGCAACCCGTCTATGAAATCCATGGATATCGAATCCCATTTCCAAACTGGAATCTCCAAAGGCTAAAACAACCCACTCGGCTTTTGATGTTCGGCCTTCACTTGTTGACAGTTTGCACACTGCCTAACCCATAAGCCAACATCCCTCTTCATACCTTCCCAATGGAAGCTCCTCTTCATATCTTGATACATCTTGGTCCCTCCAGGATGAATCATAAACTTGGACCGATGACATTCCTCAAGATCTTCTCTCCTTAAGTCCTCAACATTTGGAACACACAATCGTCCCTTCTTTCTTAACCATCCTCTCTAGTCAATACTAAAATCCTTTAGATCATCGATCTTGGTTCCAACCTCAAGCCTTATAATCCTCTCGGCTAATAATGGATCCTCCTTCTGCTTAGAAGCAATCCTTTCAATCAACACGGGTCGAACTTCTAAACAGGACAACATGGCTATGTTCTGACTAGAACTAGCCGTCGATCTTAACTGCACACTACAAGTAGTCAAGTTTCTAAATCCTTCCATTCTGCCAACATATCTCACACCACATTCTGATGTCTTCTGCTAAGAGCATCTGCTACTTTATTTCCTTTTCCAAAAGTATACTCTATACCAAAATCATAAGCAGCCAAAAAGTCCAGCCACCTCTGTTGTCTCATATTCAGCTCCTTCTAAGAGAATAAGTACCTTAAGGACTTATGATCTGTATATAGCTCAAATCGCTCCCCTAAGAGATAATGCCTCCAAATCTTCAATGCGAAGAACACCATAGCCAACTCCAAATCATGAGTAGGATATTCCACTTCATGCGGTCTAAGCTGTCGTGAAGCATAGGAAATCACTTTACCCTTCTGCATCAACATAGCTCCTAATCCAGTTCTGCATGCATCAGTATACACCACCAACCCTTGATTTCCGTCTGAAACTACTAACACGGAAGCATTGATCAACAAATGCTTTAACTTAAGGAATGCTTCCTCGCATTTGTCGGACCAGACAAACTTCACATCTTTCCTATTAACTTAGTCAAAGGTGCTGCTATCCGTGAGTAATCCTTGATGAATCTCCGGTAATAGCCAGCTAGTCCAAGGAAACTTCTAATCTCAGTCATCGTTTCTGGTCTCTTCCAATTATTAACAGCTTCGATCTTATTTGGATCGAATGATAAGCCTTTCTCTGAGACCACGTGACCAAGAAACTTAACCTCTTTCTTCCAAATATGACACTTGAAAACTTTGCTTTTAGCTGATGCTGCCTTAGCATCTCAAGCACTACTCTAAGATGATCCTCATGTTCTCTTTCATCCTTAGACTACACTAAAATGTCATCTATAAACACCAATACAAACATGTCCAAGTACTCTTGGAAAACTCGGTTCATCAAATCCACGAAGAAAGCAGGTGCATTCGTTAATCCGAATGGCATTACTAACCACTCATACGAACCATACCTAGTCTGAAATGTTGTTAATGGAATACTGTCCTCTGCCACTCTTAACTAATGGAAACTTGTCGCCAAATCCAACTAGGAAAACACTCTGGCTCCACACAACTGATCAAATAGATCATCAATTCTTGGAAAAGGATACTTATTCTTAATCATCCTCTCGTTCAACTTACGATATTCGATACACATCCTCAATGACCCATCCGGTTTCTTCACGAACACCGTGGCCGCTCCCCAAGACGAACTGCTTGGTCTAATAAAATTCCTTCCTTCTAAATCCACTAGTTGCACCTTCAATTCCTTCATTTCTATCGGTGTCATCCTGTTAGGTGGTTTACTCACAGGTTCAACTCCTGGCACAAGATCTATCTAAAACTCAACAGCTCGTTTCGGTGGTAGTCCTGCAACCGGCTCAAAAACGTCGGCAAACTCTTTTGCTACTCTAACCTGACTTAACTCTTCTCCTACTTCCATAGCACTTAACAAAGCACAACTACTCCGGTCAGAATTCTTTACTGAGAATATGATTCGATTATGACTATCAGGGTGTCTTAGTGATATCTCCCATCCTGGCAAAATATCCTAGCCTCATACTTACCCAACCAATCCATACCCAAAATGATTCCGAAATCTACGAAATCGAAAACATACAGACTACATGCAAACTTAAGACCTAATAAGTCAAGTTCTAACTGGTCACATCTCATCCCTAGAGTTGCATACCCTTCTATTGGATTCGCAACCCTTAAAGAAGTAACAAGGTATGTGGGTTCTAAGCATAACCTATCTACCAAATTCTGAGATATAAATGAATGTGATGCACCGGTATCAAATAATATCCTAACTGGTATATTCTGAATCATAAATGTACCTTCTATCACAGTCTTTTCTTTTTCAGCTGCAGTTGGCCAGGCAGATCCAACAGCAAAAACATTTCCCTTGTCTGCCC
Organism: Allium fistulosum; assembly: GCA_030737815.1. Taxonomy (NCBI): domain Eukaryota; kingdom Viridiplantae; phylum Streptophyta; class Magnoliopsida; order Asparagales; family Amaryllidaceae; genus Allium; species Allium fistulosum. Next base: position 305,905,417 of record CM060902.1, read on the forward strand.
TGACTGGTTCTGGACATTGATTCTTATAATGCCCAACTTGGTCATAGTGAAAGCACTTCACATTCTTCTTTTCTGCAGCCTTCTTCCCCTTGCCTGACCGGCATTCATTAGCATAATGACCTTTCTTGTCACACTTAAAGCAAACTAAATCAGCCTTTGCCTTTTTGGCAGCCTCCCCTTTCTAGGCTCCCTTCTTCTTAAAGAACTTTCTCTTCTTTCCCTAAGAACCCTGGGTTTCAACCAACTTTTCTCTCACACAAATAGCAAGCATCTTCTCATGATGGAGTGCCATCTCCACCACTACATTACAAGGATCACGGAGATGTGGCAAGGTTGCCCTAGCAATCTCCGGTCTTAATCCTCGAATGAACCTCTCATTCCTCCTGATGTTGATGTCTATAGTAGCATGTCCATATCGGGACAACTCATCAAACTTAATAGCATACTCAATTACCGACATTTCTCCCTGCACTAAATCCATAAACTTTTTCAACAATGCCGACTTAGCAACTTCAGATAAAAACCTCTGTTCAAATCTCCCTCTAAAATCTGCCCAAGTCAACTCCCCCTCTGGAACCTCGGTAGTAACACTATTCCACCAATGAAGCACTGCCCCTTGCAACTTCCTAGAGGCCAGCCTCCTCTTCTGATCATCATCCAAACCCATATCAGCAAAGATTTACTCGCAATGAAACAACCAATCCTCAACTTCTATAGCATCCTTCGTTCCCATAAACGGTTTCCCACCAAGACTTGTGTAGTCTTTGCTCGGCTTCGCATAATTATTCCCAATTGGAGCCACAAGATTAGCTCCTCCAACATTCTCAGCAACTCCAGCATCAGCTCCAGCTTGCATCATATTGACGAAAAATTGATACATCGCCCTCATGTCCACTGTTGGATTTCCAGCACCCACATTGGCATCTGCATTTTGGTTAGCATTAGCCTGTCGACCCGGATTCCTCGTGGTGGGTCGAACATTTCTGTTGGTTGTGGTGCTTCCTCCATTGAGATTTCCTCTTTCATTTCCTGCCTCCATATCTTTTTTCTCGTAAATCTGCATACGAGCCTTAGTAAGATATAGAAGAATGGTCTAAGAGAGAGGGAATACGTACTTATATATGTACCTATATATGTCGAATACAAGTACATTATTCCAGCGTTATCCCAAACCCAGATATTATTTTCTAATTCATTGGATTATGTTTAAAAATCATTTAAGTTTAAATTTCTTTTAAGTTTCATAAACCATGCTCTGATACCAACTTGTAACATCCCCTACTTAGAGGCCCAAAACTAACGGCTACGGATGCTGCAGTCATCCATAGTTATTAATCCTCGATGACCAAATATGGTAATGTTAGATACATTGATATAACAGAAATACATGGATATGAAAAAAAATTAAAATCAACAAACGACATTCTCATTCCATTTCAAATTCATTACATAATCCCATAACAGTTAACCACGTTCAGAGAAAATATAATTATTAGAACATACGCCAAGAGCGACATATGAAAATGCACCCTTGGATGATTAGAGTATATAATTAGGCAATTAACAACTTTGCCTTTACAACAAAACATGGCACAATCAAAATAGAAAAGAACTCTAAATAGCTATTATGCCTCCTGCACGTCTTCGGAAGCTTATTCATCTAAAGAGGTACTTAAAACCTTAACTCTCAAACTACTCAAAATAAGTTGAGCACCCGAGAGTTTAAGGGGAAAACATAAACTTCGAGTCAGACATAAAGCCTGGTATGAATAATAATCTAGCATCTCAAACCATTTAGATATCTAGTGAGACCATGCCGCTTAGCGGAACGGGTTTTCCCCTCATTAGTATCTCATTTAAAACTTTATAAAACCATACTGTGCTCCTGCATCCATAATGGTTAAAACATAGCAATTCAAAATATTATGATGATATGCAAACAAGTAAGTCAATTCTGGATTACCCATCCCCGTTCATTTTGACTATCTATCTTAGTTATAATTTCTAGGGTTACTATTAACCTATTAGTTTTCATGGGCTGACTAATAACCTGTTTAATATTTATGGACTCTCTGTCTAGTTTCATAGTTTTCATGGGATCACTAAGAACCTATTGGCCCATGCCAATAACTTCATCATTCATGGGTCCTCGCTGAACCTATTGGTATCTCCAATAACTTTCCTCTTATGCTAGTTTTCATGGGTTGACTTGAAACCTATTGACGTCTGTCAATAGCTTAATCCGGATATAGTTTTTATGGATTTACTACGAACCTATTGGCCCTTACTAATAACTCTTTCTAATCATAGTTTTTATGGATTTACTATGAACCTATTGGCATCTGCCAATAACTTTTCCTAATCATATTTTTCATGGGTTTACTACGAACCTATCTACCTAACAACTTCTTTAATAAATATTTAGGCATCCTACATTCTAGTCTATCTGACCTCCTGGCTTCATTTCTACTCAATCACGAGTTAACTTAATTTATATTCATTAACGGGTCAACCTAGCTGGTTGTTATTCTGCCCTTTCTCCCTAAAAATACAGTTATGGGTCCATTTCGATGTGAATATATATATATATATATGAAGAAGCAAACACAATAACATAATAGTACCAACACCTGTGGTTTAATATCCTTGAAATCATTTTATATAAAAATTGGTTAATCCCTTTAACCTAATAATCAAGAAAAACTTCTTCAAAAACTCCATACTTAAAATCATTTCAAAACCCTTTTATTATGCCTTGGTTTTCCTTTAAAACGAGATTGGGTTATTTGCTTTGAAAACTAAGGCTTTCAAAACCTTAAAACTTTACTTTCGAAACCATTGGGTTTTCCCTAAAAATATCTTTTAGGTCAAAGTGAATACATACGAAAGTGCCCCTTTCGAAACCATTAATCTTTATATAAAATTATTTAGGGAAAAGTCGATGGCTTCGGAACCATCCATTCGAAAGCTCAAATCATTTTGGTAAAACATTGAAGGATAGCATCGAAACCCCCTTTCGAAGTTATTGCCTTCGAAACCCTTGAACCCATTCGAAAGCTTTTAGGAAGTGGCTTAGTACAATTCTAAAACAAAAGCTACCTTTCGAAAGCATTGATGACTTCGATACCTTCGAAAGGCATAAGATTGACAACAAGGTCTCGACTAGGTCGATACCACTCTTTTCGAAAGCATTGATTTATAAACAAGGAACTCATTCCAAAGTTCCACTTAGACAAAGAGCGGCAACAGATTCGAAAGCAAAGGTTTCGACTTTGGTCGAAAACATTCTTTTGAAAACAATGCAGGCGCTTATCTTTGAAAAGCGAAACAAAGGTTTCGACCACATCGAAAGCAATGGTTTCAATACCATGTCTTCCGCCTTTCTCCAATCCACTACATACCATCATTGTGATACCTTGTGTATTAGTTTCGGCTTTGGTATGTTTCGACTTAGTCGAAGCGGAAGTAATGGATCGAAATGTGCTTCTAAAAGAGGCGGAACCAACTTTTTTTGGGTAATGGGTGAATTAATGTTATGTAAAGTAATAAATCTATAACTAACCTGCCTATTTGTAAACATTTAATTGGTTGTCTTAATCTTTTCAAATTCTTTGCAAAAATAACTGCCGAAATTACTCCAGATCTAATTAACACCATTTTAGCAAATAAGCTCTTCTTTAAGCTAAGCAAATAAAACATATAAGTCCTTCGAAAATAATTTAATTTCCATAATAAATCACTTAGGGAAAATCCCCAAAAACTATAGAAATTCACTTTCAATATGTTATCTAACATATAAAATATCCAGACCCAAATTCTTTCTAAAATAATTGAAATAAATTTCTAAACCCAATTATTCATATTTTCTTTTAAAAATTCATAATAAATTTTTCATAGCTTGGAAAATTATAAAAACTAAAACTCATCTCTAAAATCATGTTTTACATAACATAAAATTTTCTCATGGCATACGAAAATCATTATAATCGGTTTTACTCTTAAAACCGTGTAAAATAATTATTAAAATATTTTGATTGAATCCAACATGTCCAAATCCAAGCATATCATCAATCAAAAATCATCATAATAATGGATTTAATCTTAAACCCAAAAAAATGATCATAAAACAAAATAGAGATGATTTACATTATTATTCACCTTGATTAGGATATGGACTTTGAGATTTGATTGAGATTAATTTCCCCTAGCTTGAATCCTTAGCTTTAAATTAATTTTCTCCTCTTTTCTCCTAATGGTCGGCTTTGCTCCTCTTTGTTTACGTTTTTATGAAATGAAAAATGAACGTGCATAATGAAGGAACGAAATATATAAGGGTTATGAAGTGCAATTACCCTAAATACCGTTGCGTTAATTACTTAACATATAAAACCATTTATAAGCCAATTTATTTCATTAAGCACGGCCTCTAATTTTGAATTTTCAAATCTCAATCTCCTTATCACTCAAACATTTACATTATTCTATTTAATTTGTTTAACTAAATCTTCCGAATAATGTTATTAAAATTTAGGAGTGTTGCAGTTTGTTATAGTTGAAGTGGTCCTGACATCTTCAACATCCTACAATAAGGCATTAAATATAATTATAGTATTAATATACTGCGGAACTGGCTTATAAAACTGGAGAAAAAAATTGGTTTAAATAGGATGATCGGAATGCATAGGTCAAAAGTAAAAAGTAGTAAATCATGGACAATATCGAATGATGGTAAATTCAGGTTGACTGTGTTTAGAAAAATAGCCAAAAAACCTAATGTTAGTTATAATTCCCTTGCCAGACACTTTCCTAGTAGTCGGGGAGGACGTAATGAAAGTTGCGCTTGTTTCTTTACCAGTCATTACCTATTCTTCAGGGCAAACATAGTAAAGACATTTGGTAGTGTGTATGAAGGAAGAAGTGTAGAATAGTGTAAAGTTAGCAAGACTGCTCCATTTACTTTGTTTTGCCCTTTTCGGTCGAAGTCTGTTGGTGTTGGTTGAGTGTTAGCACTTGATGCAATGTCAATGGTCATGCTGTTTTCACTTGTTTGTCTGGTCTTAAAAATATAAAGGAAATAAAATTAGTATATGAAAAGCAAACATACAGTAGAAGTCAATGTAAAAGAAATAAAATTCAGTGAATTTTAAACACCTAAGAAATTATAGTAGGTATTTCGCTATTTTTCGTTCCTTCAAAAAAGCATCAGGATTGTTCTTTTTATAATTACTTAGCCTGAATTCAAATAACGCGTCTAAACCAGCAACCTTTTGAAATAAGTTTTCAACCTTGGATGGTCCATTTTCCTGCACGAATTGTCAGTGGAGTAGAACATATATTAGGGTAGATAATGTAAATAGCGTAATAGGGCACTATGATTAGAAGAGTAATTTTGAAAAACCAAATGACAGTAATGGTAAATAGATAGCTAAACGGACAAACAAAGAATGTACCGTGTAAGGTTAATAGTGGTAACTTGGCCCTCATTATGAGAGAGAGTTGAGTAACTGCTATATGTAGTTCAGTAAATAGTTGAGTACATACATCCATACGGTAGAGCATAAAGTGAAAAAAAACGTACCATTTTAAACATGTCAATAACATCATCAACGTTTAGCCCAATTATTCCTTTCGCTTCCCCATCAAAAGCGGTAATGGTGGTTGACCTGCTTCTGTCCATGATATCAACATTCAAACGATATCTACAATCATTATAGAATCAAATGTGTTAAATAGTGATATAGTGGCGGTAGGTGATAGTTAAAGTACCTGTTCATAGGACTGATTATCATCCTGTGTGGCACCTGGTGCAGAAATAATTTGTCTCGTCCAAATGTACCAATCCTTTGCAGGTAACACATGATAGGTAGCTCCAATTCTTGGCGTATCTAACCTTAATGATCATTGCTTGTACCAAGTACTTCTTATCCTTCGGAAGAATGTGTGATGAATAAGTGTGTAGATAAAGATCGTGTAATCATAATAGTAAACGGAAATGTATAACGAAAGAAAATGAAGGCAACATAAAAATTGGCCGTATGTGGAACAAATATCCACCTCAGTAGCTATCCCAAAACAATTATGCAAATCAAGTGTGAAGGTAAACGAAACTGCTTTTTGCAATAGACATTTCGAGTAATACAGTACGGAAAGGATACTCGTTGACCTCAAGTCAGCAGTAGAAAAAGGAGTTAAATGTCCAAAAAAATGGGTGGGAATAAGATTTCAATTAAAGCATGCACCAGTGTAAGTTATATATTGATAGCACAACAAAGCGATACTTTATTGTCATGGTTATCTAGCACAATTAATCTATCACATACAAAATGTAAAGGCATCCTAACATTAAGGAGGGCAAGAAGTTTAACTGGGTAGTAATATAAAAAAATATAATAAAAAATACTCGGCGGTCTGTTTTTCTTATTTCGTCCATCATATGTGCAATGGTTGTCTCGACTGTCTAAAGACCATTAGTGTTTTGATCGCGTCCCTGTTTGTGATGAGAGAAATTTTATTATACCCTTCTTCTGAGGCTCTGGTTTGAAATAAAATACCGTAAAAGGTCAGTCATGATAAGTAGAGATAGAATACTGCATTAATTGTGTTAGTATACCTTCGAATACTGCTCTCGACTTCTGAAATTTTAATGTCGGTATACACTACGGTTGCCTTTGTGGAATCAAAAGTGAAGGCACCTGACAGAAGTTATCAAATTAGTACAAGAATCGAAACATTACATTAACATGTACATACTTAAGTCTGTATATTGCAACTGTAGTTGATGTTACAATAATGGACAGTGGAGGTGTCACACTGTCAGCAATTGATTCAGTCAGCAGGTCATTCTTATCAGCCCACAAAGGAACAACAGATGTGTTGCCACCGCGGTTTAAAAAGGCATACACAAAAATTGATATATGGTTCTATAATGAGTAATAATGCAAAACCAATTACATTATATTTTGAATGTGTAGCTCTCGCTTAGTAGACTGAGTTCCATCCTGCCTAGTTATCTGAAAGACATTGATTATTGCTCGAAGGAATCCAGCAATATCGACATGTATTATTTAAAAGAACATAATATAACATGAAATGCTGTAGAGGAAAATATTTGCAACGTAAAATGTACAACAGAACATATCAAACCAATAAGCTGTAACTTTTTGTTGAGCCTCGATGGAAGAACACTTCCGTCAAAAAATCCAAATTTAAATCGTGGAATAGTTTCCACAAAATCAGTAATCTTTCCCACCCTGGTATCAGTTCGAAGTATGATGGTCCGGTTTTCATTGATAGCCTTATATGTTGGTTCAGTTGGAAATACACAGATGACCAAAGTGTGCATGCATTATATAAATGACAAAAAAAGGAAAAAGTGTACAAACATTAAAGAGGAGTACAATCAATGGAAATAAGTTTACAGCAAACAGTGGAAAAGAAAAAAAAAAGCACCCATAGATGTATGACATTATAAACTTCAAAGCTCCATGATGTGACCGTCACTTTGTTAAAACAATATTAAAATTTGGGTAAACAGTGGTGAAAAAAAAAATCATGCAATAGGTACAGAGGAAAAAAGCCGAATAAGAACATATCTACCAGATTTTTAAAAAATTTCGTTGTAAATAATACTTTGTGTGTATTTTCCACTACCATCGTTATCTGCTCCTTGCAAAAAATTTAATCCACGATGAGAAGTTGTTCTTGAAACAGCCACGTATAGTTGACCATGTGTAAACACAGGTCTAGGTAAGTATATTCCTACATGCTTCAAAGTTTGACTTTGACTTTTGTTCACCGTCATTGCAAAACAGACCTAAACAAGGAACTGTCTTCGTCGAAGAATGAATGGCAATTTAGTATCATTTGTAGACAGCACTATTCGAGGAATTTAGACTTTCCTGCCTACATTATTCCCAGTAACAATCTCTGCTTCAAGCACTCTCGCTGCCAATTGAGTAACAATCAGTCTGGTGCCATTACACAAACCCGAACTTTGATTCAAGTTACGAAGTAACATAATTGGGACCCTAACTTTTTGTTCCAGCACATGGTTAGGAAGACTAGAGATTTTAAGAGTATTTAGAAACTCAACTGGGTATAACAGATTGTGATCTTTGGTTGTTTCAGAAACAGGGCTAACGAATCTACGCTAAAATAGGTTTTTAAATCTGTAGATAAAAGGCCAATTACATAAGAGTTAATTTCTTCCACTTACTCATTAGTTGGAGCTAGCATACAACGATCTTGCAAATAGTGTTTATTTGCAATACAGTTTTCTAAGTCTAGGTACATGTCAGCAACAATCTTATGTATTGGACTGTCGGATGATGAGATAAGATACTCATCTGGTATTTCTATCCAACTACATTCTTCGTCCACGTCAAATGGGATAGCTGGCACCTTTCGCTCACCAACATCAAGGATCTATTTAGAGAAAGCCTTTAGTTTTTCGGTCTCTTCCACCTTCGAATCACAAATACGCAACCTTATGTTTGTTTTAAGAGTGAAAATCGTGCAGTTATACCACAGTGAAGATTGGATAATTGCCACCCTTATAATCTCTTGCCTACTACCTTTTGGAATTACAGGTAATGTCTGCCTAAAATCACCACCTAAGAGTACTGCTTTTCCACCAAATATTTGATCAACAAAAATGTTAAAATCAATGGCAACAATATCGGTCAAACTTTTTTCAAAGGCCTCTAATGTATTTCTATGGATCATCGGTGTTTCATCCCAAATTATTAAGTCTGCTTTTTGGAATAGATCTGCCAAACATAATTGCTTTGAAATGTCACACGTAGAAGCATCATCCAAATTAATTGGTATTTTAAATTTGGAATGAGCAGTGTGTCCACCCGGTAGAAGCAACGATGCAATTCCAGAAGATGCAATAGCCAGAACAATCCTACCTTCAGCTCGCAAACTATGTATCACTGCTTCCCATATAAAGGTTTTGCCAGTTCCACCACTACCGTACACAAAAAAATCCTCCACTGCTAGAATAAACAGTAGTACGAACGGTATCAAACCAAGGTTCAAAATTCCGTTTTCCATTTCCATTTCGGTCATTGGTAATTTTAAAATTTCCGGTTCCGTTTCGAAAATTCTGAAAGTTCCGCTTTAATTCCGGTTTTCTAATTCTGTTACTTTTTTTGCTTTAATTTGCCATATACGCTAATAAATATTCAATACTGTCATAAATGTATAGTACATTTTTTAAATTACATATAAAATGCATACTTTAATTAAAAATCCATTGTGTAAGATTCTGTATTGTTCATTTGAGATTTTAAAACTTTGATCAATTTTGAAAATTTTGAATTTTTATTATGATTCGATGTAAATTAACAAAAGTATATAACAACTTTTTTATGAAACTACATGATTTCTTCTCCATTTGTTTATTGTCCCAAATAATTTGTTTTCTATTTTCAATTACTATATGTTTGTTGTATTTTTTTAATTTTTTATAAGTTTTTTTTCTTCAAAAGCAAATCCGGAATTTTGACCGGATTCCATTTCGGTTATTAGCGAAACCGGAACGGAATCACCGGAATAACCGGAATTTTGAACCATGTATCAAACACATTTTTTTGTTCTGCATTTAAATTAGGAACCATTATTGCCGCTTCCTCCCTTATAAGCTTACGATTGTAATTTTCCTTTTCCATAATCAATGCATTTGTTGCATGCTGATGGTACTCCATTTCCTCTGTCGATACTGACCAAAATTCTTTCAATGACCTTTTGCTTCCGTTCATTATTCTTTCAAGTTCAAATAAAGTTTGTGCGCTTACCTCTTCATCTGGCGGTTCATATGTTTCGTGGATTCTACCACTCCTTAGCCCACACTAAACATCATCAGAAAGTGATCTCTAATGATTCTCCCAAAGAAGTCTGGGTTTGGGAACCTCACAGAACAGAAGTATAGTTGAGAACATTTCTCTAAAAGAGGCAGTAGAACCCTAAAACCTGCTTCATTCAACACTGCATTCCATTCATTATCGTCTTCCAACAAACCTCTTGTTATACATTCAGACTTAAAATCATCCAAATGAACACCATCAATTGTTCTAATATCTTCAAAACATGTAGGACCCTTTACAACATTAACAACATACGAAGATAAAATCTTTCACCTGATGTAGGATGAGCCTTATATATTATGCCTGTGGTCTCACCCTTTTTCCTAACTTTCCACTCTTCAACTGAACTATCCCACATCTATTTTGTAGGAAAATCAACATACGTCAACTCTCTAGCCTCTGGACATGTCTTATTTGTTTCAAACCACTGTTTAAACATTTTTTTTATCAACATTAGGTCTACTCTGCACATCTACCCATGAATCCAAATCATTAAAGAAAACTGTATGTTCACCAAGCATATGAAACATCAACCTCTCAACGGCGGGAGTACGAAATTGAATATCAAATTTAAATATTCTTCAGCTTGCCTCCAACGTAGAGATGTACCTACAGTTCAAGTAAGTTTCCACCTCATCAACTTCTTTAACAAAAGTACGGTCTATACCAATGGAATCCTCTATGACCATAGTTGCCTTATCATGACCTTTATTAATATACTTATACAAATATTTCATCATTCGTGCTTCGCTGCATATCTCCACATTAATATAAGACTGATACTTGACCACCAAATTATGTGGTATTACCCATCCATTATCCTGTTCAAAACCGTTGGACGACACGGTGGAACAGCCGTTGCTCCTCTTTTATAGACGGGAAATCCGTTTTTGTCAAATGTGCTCTCAGCACATAATTTTTTTGGATGTTGCTTTTAACACAAGCCAGCAACCATGCAAGGACATTCCTAGTTTGCTTGACTACAAGAACCGTGAATCATATACTGGCAAACCGATTGATGTGTAAACAAATCTGAAAAAATATCCGGTATTTCAGCACTAACCACTTTATCCACATCGGAAGCAGTTTTAGGTCTTTGATCGTTGCATACGAATACCAACATGTGGGCATGTGGAAGACCCCACTTCTGAAATTCAATTTTATAAATCACTACAATTATAGATTGGCAATTACAATTTTAAATTAAATTCAGAAAGATAAGAGTTTAAAAACATGTATTTTAACATAACCATAAATAACAAAAATGACATGCTTTTACTTTACCAAAATGAGATTCGTCCTTTATGTCATACATAAGTTCCATTGGTTTAATGTGAAAAACTCTAGAGGCAATGTCGGGTCTATCATCAACTCTCTGCCCCAAAATAGACTGTAGTGCACTTTCAATTTCCGACCACTTTGGATTACAGGTGAATGTGATAAAATAATCTGGAGACTTGCCCATCTACGGATAGCCATTGCATCTTGATAATTTTGCACCATATACCTGGGGCCACCAATGAACAATGAAGGCAATATTACTTTTCTCCCAATCAAAAAAGCCGAATTATCTCTAGCATTTATTGCATCATGCAACCCGTTATACACATCACATCTAAGTGTATTTTGATTTGTTGGAATGTACGACAGTCTATCCTTTTCAATGCAAGTGTAAGCATCAAAAATATATTGTTGAAAAACTCAACCTTTGTAAGGTAGAATGCACCCATCGGATGATCTGTATTGAAGAAGATACGCATAGTACTCTCACATGGTAACCATCGCTAGTTTGCTTGAACTTTAAACAGAATTTGCCCTATAGAAAATATTCATTCGATAACCATTTTCCCCATATGGAAATAAGACTGGATATTGCATGGACATGAAAACCAAATGTTTCTCATTCACCCTTTTTAGAATGCCAGTTCTTTGCTCAATAACTACATCCTTAACCCCGCATGAGTCCATATTTGGGGTGTCACTTAATGCGATAACCTTGGAGGAAGTAGGAAGGTTGAAACATCTACTGTCTCGAAACCGTCTCTCCAATAATCTAATAGATATTGGTTCAAACTCGGTTGTATGAAATCTATCTCTTGCCATTCTAAATACCTTTGCCAACTCATTACATTCGTTAAACATGGATATTAGATTTTTAATAATTTCCTCATCAAGTGTGCTAAAGTATGTGCAGAATATGCTGTTAATCTATTTCAGATCTCATTTATTATGTCATAAAAATAAAGATAAGCAAACTTTGGTTTACCATTAGTAGGTAAAATTGAACCAATATAATGATGGTTCTGCTCGTCAATACGGAAGATATATGGCCCATGACCATTGTTGACAGAGCTATATGTTGGGATCCCTCCTTAATTGGAGAGTTTCTAGAAAATTCTAGATCTTTCTAGAAAAGTATAGAATTTTCTAGAACGTTCCGGAGAACTCTCTAGAAGCTTGTGGAAGAGTGTGGAACCCTCTGGAATATTCTGGAGATGTGTGGAACCTTCCGGAATCTTACGGAAGAGTATGGAAGGATGTAGAAGGGAATGAAAGAGTGTAGAGATTCCTAGAGAGTGTTGAGCATTCTAGAGAGTCAATCTCCACCCTTGGATACAAGTAATCTCCACCATTCATTGTGGAGGTTGAGTAGTATAAATAGGGGTAGGAGCCTTCATTCTTAATCATCAATCAAAAAAAATATCCAAGAATTATAAAAGAGAGTCTCTTTGAGAGAAAAGGAGAGATAGCTTGGGAAGTCTCTATCATCAAGCTTGAGTGAGCCACCGAGTGTGAGTTGCTTTTGTAATCATATTCTTGTAATCCTACTATTCTTTGGTATAGTGGAAGAATCTCCATATTGGAGAATTATAAACTCTTGTGCTCCTATTACTACTTTCAATCTTAAAGTGTCTATCTTAACTTCACGAAGCGGGAAAGCCCAAAATCAACACTATCAATATGACCACCCAAGATGTAAAAGCGAATATCGAGTTGTATGCACAAATATTTTCTATATATTTTGCTGACTACCGACCACCACATAGTCCAGTAGGTGGAGCAAATATTCAGGACACCTTTTGTACGTGGGCAATTGTACTTTTCCCTTCCTACCGCATATTGAAAATAAAGGAGTTGATATCGTACTTTCCTTCTTTACCCTTTCGATACCATAGAAGGCACCGCATTTACAGCATACAGAAGCTGGAGGACCTAAATTTTGTGGACCAAACATTCTAGCTGTAATAGTTGCATATGTTCAGAAGGCAATATATCATTGTAGGTGTTAGGAAAACAAATGTGTTACTCATGGTTGAATGGATGATTTATGTCTCCACTGCTTGACTGTTGATCTGAATTTCACCAAAACAGCAATGGGACACGAATTGAATGGTAGATAAAGAATGGGAATATAGATTGTGGATAGCTTGGAGGTAGACCATGAACTCCATGGTAGCAGTAGTTATCAGATTGGCTGTAATACAAATTAATCACTGTCAAAAACAGAAAATGATTAATTTTACAGTGTTTCCAAAGACAGAAACCCATGGCACAATACCTCTGTTAAACACTCTCAAGCGCTGATGTCGTAATTACTGATGGCTACGCTGATGATTTAATTGACAAACTAGAAACAAATATTAAATTGGCAGGAAAAATGGTAGATGCGATGGTAAAAAACATTTGTACAAACAACAAAGTGGATACAACATCTAACCTGCTTTCTTTGGGTGTTGAAGAACAACATCATGTCCATAGCATCTGCATGTGATGACTACAAAGGAACGAATCAAAGTTTGTAGTAGATAAGCTTTCAAAATGCATACTACAGTCACTGCATGCCGACCAATTGGACTAATATTTTGTTCCAAGTTGTTTCCCTCTTAAAATAAGTCTGCTTTTCATTCATACGTTCTTCAACATTTGCATAACCATGTTAAATTTATGCACGTGGTCGTTGTAATTTGATGTCTAAGTGTTTTCGATACCAAATGAACAGACCCAAAAAAAAGATCAAATAACAAATTTAAGTGGTATAATAATAGGGTGTGAAAATCAAACTAGAATAAAGAAAGTAGGCAGAAAATTTCAAACTCTTGGCTTCACACGTAAGAATTTAGAATCAAATGGTAAAACTGAAGGAAACCATAATCTACTAAAATAAAGAATTAGGCGATATTATTTTATATGTAAAAAAGGATACAAACAAAGGACCAATATGAAATAAAAAGAGCTATGTATTCATTAATGGTGATATTTGCAGAAAAATATGGATATAGACATTAGCGATAAGTGACAGTGACGAACATGATAATTTGATGTACTGCGATGCACAATAATTTCAAACAAATTAAGCAGAGCGTGTAGGTAAATCGATGTGACAAAAGTTTGGTCGGCAAAAAGACTTATGTACTCGACGCATATAGTTTTGTACCAACCTAACAACTTGAAAAGTAGTGTGTCAAATTTTTTGGTAATATAACAATGTTAACTCATCATGGCGAAGTGGAATATATTATTTATTTTCTTACAGTATTACACCATTGGACAAACAACAGGTTAGTTCAGATAATAGGTTGATGGTTTTCGTGTATCTATGTTAGATACATCGTACAACAAAGAACAGAAAGTGGAGAGGTAAAAGGGATAGTGATACATTTGCCTAATACAGATGATGGTGCCACAAACACTACATAGTATGTTCATACAGCATTACAAGTAATATCTGCCATAGATCTGCCAATAACCTACACATATGAATAAATACTATAGCGTACTGTTTCCTAATGGAATTTAACTGAAATGTCAAATTCTTCAACTCCAGTAGCTTCCCTGCCTGAATTATTCATAATATGTCTAAATAGGCATGTAGAAATTAGAATAAGCCGGTAAATCAACTCAGAATTCACAAAATTGACAAACAAAAAGGTTTATTGTAGATGACCAAATAAGGGAAGGAAACATTTGTATGTAGTTGAGTGATCAACCTACGTTAGAAATAATAAATAACGTACAACAAGAAAATAAGACCACTATAACATAAGATATCAAGGGAGAAATATGGTGTATCAAGCAAATATTGTTATGACATAAGTGTTAAAGCTTCATTGTCATCAACATATACAGTCGTAGTCCATGTTTACTGGGAATTAAGAATACGTTAATGGAAAAAACATAAGCGAATGAAAGCAAGATAGGGGGAAAAGATAAAGTGCGGTGCTATCGATATGCCTTGGTGAAGGTAAAATGAAAATAAGAAAAATGGGTACAAACAGTTACATTCGTCTTTACATACCAGCATATGTTAGTAAGGTAGCAAGTGAAGTAGAAAGATAAGTTTGCACTTGGGGGTTTGTGGGGTAGGGGGAGTAAAGGGAATCACCTAAATTGAAATCGTCTGGTAGGATCTCGATTCCACGGGTGTAGATGGATGAAAGGTACGGAATGAAGATGGGAGAAAACGAGTAGTATAGGTAAGGGTAGGCCTGTCAATGGACCGGGTTCGGTCCGGGTATTATAAAACCCGGACCCGAGTCCGATTACAATAATTAAAACTCGAGCCCGGTCCGAACCCGGTCCGAACCCGTATGATATTTCAACCCAATATCTGAGCCCGGTCCATCGGGATTTTTAGGCCCGCTGGGTAATAACTGTATACCTAACTTAGAATATTTATGTTAAATCCATATTTTAAAATTGCAACTTTGGTAAAATTTGTATACAAACAATGTTAACGTATAAAGTGGACGGTGATGTAGTCAAGTTAACAACAAAAGTATGCAAAAATATGTACATGTAAACAAACAAAATGGTAAATAAATAACATACACACTCATGCTTTGATACGATGGAAAACTAATAGTCGGGTCGGGCTCTAACCGGGCCGGGTTTTGATAAAAGGTACCCAACCTGGGTCGGGCCTGTGTCGGGCTTGGGTAGTAAAACGCAAAACTCTTACCCGTATTAATAGGGCGGGTTCGGGCCGGTCTCGGGCCAAAACCCGTACCATTGACAGACCTAGGTATGAGAAAGGGAGATATCGTTTACCAGTTTCGCTTAATTTTCAATAGGTACTGTTTGAAGTAGGTAAAAGGAGATGTGGCAGGGTTTGGTCGTGCATCAAAGTTTGGCAGGCGGTTGTAGGGGAGAAAATGAACAGGAAGGAGAAGATGGAAGAAAGAAAGGAAATAGGGGAAAGGTAAGGGGAAGGTGGGGTCACGTGAGCGGTTGTGAAGTTGAAAAAATGCGGAAGGGACCAGGTTTCCAATATTTGAAATAGAGAGCAGTGAACTATGCCATATAAGCATTCCAATGTTCATGTTATTAAGTTTAAGTAATAGCTTTGTGGTCATTTTTATATATGTATTAGAAATGTTTTGGAAAGAAAGAAGATTTACATATTAATTTTCATCCTTATCTTTGAAAAGTGACAAATGAGCTAGATGTTTAACACCTTAAAGTATATTAAGGGGTTTTGTATTTATAAATGGAATAGTGTTTGTTTTGTAAGTGGATGTTATGAATTTGTATATGATATGTTTGTAAAATATGTTTTGGTGGTGGATTTTTGGAACACACTTTGTACCATGCATATCACTCCGAAGTTTTCAATAAAATTTGACATCTAAAGTGTATATTAGCTCTGAGAGTTCGGTATCTTCCTAAATGAGTTGTTCAACTCATAGCCTAGACCATTAACGATGGGCAAGGATTATAATCCATTGTTTAGGGAAAGTCATCATAAGGGTTTTATTGCAAATTGGTGGGAGCTTGAGATGGTTGTTTATTCGACACGATGGTATCATATGCATAAGTAGAGGCTAGAACCCAATTATTGAATATTTTGGTAAGTTGTCTGTGTCGCTCTACTTAATACTTGATAGTTGACGTAATCACTTTATGTGCTAACCTGATAATGCAAATAAAAAGGTTGATATGTTCTGTTGATTTATTTTGATGGTTTAATGCTATGTGCTTGCGTTTAATTGTAAATGGGCGTAGTAGAGTTCGAAGTATTAGCACGTTATAGAATTTCTCTAAGGAGAAATTACGAAGATGCAGTTTTCTTAAACGGAGTCTATGACAACCCAATCTTAGAAGAAATTAAAATTTATAATGAAGTTTTGAATAATTAAATAGATTTTAAATAATAGAATGTTAACAATTTGAGATTAATTATAAATAACTAGAATTGGAGATGATTTGGAAATATAAAAATTTATTTGAGATTTAGATGATGAAATAAGTTTTGAAGTTAAGAATTTTGATAAAAAAATATTTATAGTTGAGACTTGGGAAAAGGATAAATTGATTAGTGGTATGTAATTATATTAGAGGAAATTATTTGTTAAAGAGATTAATAAATGAATTACTTTGGTATTAAATATTTTCAAAGCAATGAATTAATAATGATTATATTTTAAGCCTTTTTGAAATCATATCAGCATTCATAAAGTAGAAATGATTTCTAAAGTAAATTAAAAGTGGTTTAATAACTTTATAAAATTAAATAATTTTATAAAAGTGTTTTGGAATTTATTATGGTAATGAATGAATTTTTGTTTAATTATTGGGATTAATAACGGGTTATATATAATGGACCTAATGTTGTAATTAGAGTTAACTATTTTTAAAATGGGAAATTGTGGAAAGAATATTTTTTATAAAATATGCAATGTTGAGTAAACATATGAGTTAAACAAATATGATTTTTTTTATAAAAAAAATTGAGATTTGGATGTAACTGAGGTAGGTATAAAAATTTCTTTGTCGAGAAAATAGGGGAAAAATAAAATTAGTTAGTGAATTAATCTGAGCCCTATTAGCCCAAAACCTAACCCTATTATTTTAGCCTGTGTCTTTCTCTCTCTTGATTTTTCTATAGAATTCCATACTTCACTATATAATACCTCATATAACGTTTTCTCTTCCTGTAGCTCATTTCTTCATTGAGAAAATCAAATATCCATATTATCTTCCTCTTCAAAAATTTATAACAAATAGATAAAATCTCAAAATTTATGAAATTTAAATATGTGCTACTCAACCAAGATTGACACCCCTAAAAGTCATCAAGATGGAGTTTTGAGTGAGTTTGGAGTTTCCATTGGAAGAACAGTGAGCTTGGAGGGAGCAGTGAAGTGTTTTGTGCATGCTACTTGCTAAGGTGAGTGAATCTTCACTCACGAAGCTATGTTTGAATGTGTTTGCTTGTTGATGTGCACTTTGAATGATTATTACTTTATGCTTAACTAAACACATTGCTATAAAGATTTGATTATTCCATTATCTATGAATTGTGCTTGCTTGATGTGTGTTTATGTGTTTATAGGCTTGGACAAGGGTTTATATTTGTTGTAGAAGTGTAGGAATCAAACGAGCAAAGAAATGGTGCGAAATAGGCACCGTTGGTTCACGGCCTAGAGCTACACTGCTCCAGACCCGTCCATTGGTCGATAGCCCAGGTAATGGGTGGCCATTCGGTGGTACTTCTTGGAGGAGTCTAGCTTCAAGCAATAAACGAAAATGTTGCGCATTTAAAAAATATTATTTAAAAATTAAAAAAAAATGCCATCTTGAAGTAAAAAATTAGATGCATTCTAAATATGAAATTATTTTGTAGAAAATAATTTATTTTCATTAAATATTAATTATTGAAAGTAGTAGTGGATTAAATTTTATAGAAACTGATTTTTAATTTTTAAAATTCATTTATAAATCCTATTTAATTCTACAAAATTATATAATGATTTCTAATAAATATTATTTTATTTTAAATGACTTTTCTATGACTTCTGGTTATGAGGAGGAAATTTTAAAATATATGTTATGGTTTAAAATAACCAGAATTGAATTTTAGAATTATAAATTCATTTCAAAATCATAATTAATTATAGAAATTATGGGATGACCAGTATAAATAATATCTGATTATAAAAGAGATTTCTATGATATTTAAATATGGGAAAGAGGCTTGGAAATAAATTATAAGATTTAAAATCCTAATTTTTGGTTTTACATAAATGGGAAAAATAGCATTTTAGCTTTTAAAAATATATGAAGGCTTTTGGAACTCTTAGTATATATTTTTCTATAAATTAAATCAATTTTATAAAATGAATTGTGTGTTTTGTTTGACTATATTTATGCGTAATGAGGAATTCAAATAAAAAGTGCTATAATATCGTCTAGGTGGGATGTTTGGTAATATTTATCCGGTTATGGACTTGTTATATCGAATAATTGTGTGATGTGTATAATTTACGAGCATTGAGTAAAAAAGTGAATAGCACCAGGTGGTATGGGATACTTGAGCTGATATTTATTTGGTTACCTTTTGTAAGTAAATGTTACTTCTATTTGTAAATGTAGGGTTAGGAATTTCTAATATCGTCTAGAGGTGATTCTTTAGAGCTTAGTAGTCATGAGGTATATTCCTTTCTAAGGCCTACAAGTTGGATTTACATGGTGATTACGAGTTTACTATCTTAGAGCTACTAATCGAGAATCATTTTACTCTTAGGGCTACTGATCAAGAATTTATTACGTTATATGGAGTTGCTCTCATGGGACTTGTGAGTCGAGGGTTGTTGCTCTTATTAGGACTCATCTAGTTGCAATTGATGTTTATTACTCTCATTAGGACTTATCATTCCAAGAGTATTTGTTATGAATCTATGTCATAAGGTTCATGGCACTATATATAGAGCATGGTTGGCCTTACGAGATAAGCTAGCATCCATCCTAGTGACCTGATCGTGGGATCGCACCCCGAATATGTACTGTCAACTTGAGAATGTTGAGTTGAAGCTGAGAGTTCATACTCTCATCAGAGTCATTTCCCAACCGTCACTAATCACCAACGGTTTTTTACTAAAGGCAAGTAAGAGTCATGTCAAATGCACTGTGTAGACTTGCAGCATGTTTATGACATTCAATGGATATTAGTGTCATGATTCTAGGGGTAACTAAGGGGCCATAGGAAATGGGCTACGGTCATTAGCATTTCCTGTAGCACCGATGCGGTACATCAGTCTTCCATTCTGGATAATTAGTTAGATCCATATCTGATGAGATACTTCATGTTATCACCTTACTAAAGATGATAATTACGTGACAGTAGAGACTTGTTATGTGCTCGTCTTTCATCTGAGGTAGCCTAACCCAAGACCAGTTGCGTGCTTGTCAATATATATGACATTAGAGACTTAATGCATGAGTAACAACCCGCACCTTAATAGGCCCATTTCAACTAAATTGAAACCCAAGTTCATTAGGATACAGGTCGTTGGTTTTGGTAACCTATAATAAAACCAAGTATATCAAAGAGTGATCAATATAAATTCACAATGGAATAGAAAAATATAATAGAACATAAATACTACCAAGGTCAAGATCATTGTTTAGTTGAAACAAGAAGCTTAACCGAGGGCAGCACCTGCCGAAGCCAAAAGCCTTTTAACAAGTATCAACAATCAACAGCTCAGATAGCCTCAGACCAAGATCAACGGTCAGGATAAACGAAAAGAATCAAAGAAGCTATATATAAAAACATCACGTCAGTAATCCACATCAAAATGCAATCAACTAGAAGATAACAAACGTTCAAATGTAAGTCGCACAGAGCAAGTCGGTTCATCAATCTAAAGAAAAAGGCTCTCCACCAATGGAGTCATATTGGCTATAAATAGGCGGCGATCCCAAGGCACGGGGGATCTTCTAGCATATAAAAAGAATAAAAAATATATTATAGTTTCCTATATTAGAGCTCTATTCAGAAACTCATTAATGGCTGAAATGCCTAGATTCAGTGTAATAAGCACTACAAGAAAAACACCATTTTACAACGGAGAACTTACAATGGTTTTTCAAGGCGTTGCAAAAAAGTTATATCTTTAACAACTTATGTTAAATAAAACTTTGTAATAAGTTTTTCATGACAACGTGTTTTGCGTAAATGTTGTAATAAAATTAATGTCTACAACGTTGGTCCTAATAGTAGTTAAAAATAATATTTAACAACGTTTTTTCTACATTGTATCGTGTTTCGCTTCTTTATAACATTTATGTGATGTTGTTGAAATTCAAAATCTAATAACTTTTTGTTAATGTTGTAAGTTTATTGCATTCAACAATATTTATAAACTATTGCAACTATTGGTTTAACGACAAATTTTTCAAAATTGTAAAATATATAAGAAATTGAAATCACAACATTTATGTAATCTTTTTCCAATTTAGGATTTAGACCACATTTTTCTAACCATGTTGAAGATATCATGTTTAAAGACTTTCAATAAATGTTGTTAACTTTAACAGTTTAGCGATTTGTTCATAATATTTTCAGAAGTATGTTAAATTACTTTTATATATTGTTATTAAAGTTTGCATTCACAATAACGATTTCTAAATATCGTAGAACGATATGTATAACAACTTTTACTTAATACCTTAAATCATAACCATTGGATAATCAAACTTGAAATGATGTTATGTGTACGATGATGTATAAAAATATATATGTCAAAATAAATCAATATAGATAGTTTTCTTTGACATAAAAGGCAAACAATACAGATAGATAGTTAATATTCGTTACACATACTAGACATATTAGAAGTAAATTACCTTAAACAAACATTTTAATTGAAGCATTTTTACAATTGAAAATTTTGAACCCGACCGTACGAATTAGCCAATATTGTTTGAAAAACTTGCGTTTATGAACCAGTAGTTCCCTGTTCCCACAGAGGCCAATACCTCGTTTCTTCTTTCTCATCATGGAAACCTCATCCCCTTTCTTCGATCCTTTTACCACGTCCTAGTCGATCACTAACCGCAAAAGAAGAATTCTTACCCCCCCCCCCCCCCCCCAAAATTTTATTCACCACGTCACATCCCATTACTTCGATTCCCGCCAATAATTTCAGTAAGAGCCAACTCTGATGTTTTCACGGTATGTACGGTTGGTTGTGATTTCTAAGTTGGATTACTATAATCGAGGTAATTAATTAATTTTCAGTTATTACTTAATTGCTAATATTGCTCAGTTTCATTGCTTTGTTCAATGATGTTCATTCAAAGCTAATATGAAAAATTAGATTCAACTGAAAATTGATGATGGAAAAATGGATTTACCTTAAGTTTGTAGATTTGGATCATAATTTATGCCACATATTGGTTTCAAATTACAACAGTTTAAACAGTAGACTTTCTTTATGGATTAAAATTGTTTGGTACATTTTAAGTTGCTAATTAACGTACTTTAAGTTAGAATAAATGCTATCGTGACCCTATCATTTTTTAGATGCTTTTGAATTAAAATGTTCTAGGCATATACAACAGTGAGGTAATAAATCAAATAAATAGGCTTTATGCACACAAAAGTTTGCTACTAACGAAGAATCAAAAGATGCATCCAAAATCTGAATTTTATTAGATTTTATTTTTATTTTTTAATATTTTTTATTTATTTTTCATGTTTTATATTGAATTTTTTACTTCTTTTTCTGATTATTTTCTAAATATGTTGTTTTTTCTGGTGAGAAAATATTTACTATAGAAAAAAAAAAGGTAATTTTCTTTTTTTTTAAATGTACTTTGAGCGATTTTGGTTTTTTAACAAACAAAAAGTAGATTTCTTTTGTTTTGTTCTTTTTTCTAAATTATTTCATATCTAATTAATGGGCTCTTCATAAAGTAGAGATATGTTACTATCAAATACAAATGTTTATTGAGTGGAGCTTGTTTTCTTTTTGAGTAGTCACAATGTTTATGGGTTATAGGATGATTTGTGTATAACATAAAGAACAAGACTTGCTATGTTTTGCTCACAAAAATATAATTTGCCAACTATTATCATTTAAATAGTTTAGATATTGCTAAGACAAATATTTTGATAGGGCCAATTAAATATATGATATACTCTTTAGTTTTATATACTGAAAGTGGGTAGAGCATGTGCCCTTGTTGGGCTCTACTTCCATTCACCTGGGGACATATGTTAATCTTTTAATTACTGTAGTTATAAGGAGAATATTGTAGTTGGATGAGCGATGATGAGAGATTTTCTTTAGATACACCATACTTTTATGAGCTTAATTGACATTTATGGATTTCGACTATGGTAAAACTTAACTGTTAGCTCAAGTAGTATCCTTTTATATTATAGAGTTGGTTTTCGTAAACATTGTATTACCTTTTCCATTATTTTTTCCTTGGTCGGTTTATTATAGGTTAAACACTATCGACTTTATTGGTTCATTAACATCACCGAGGCTTCTAATGATTTTAACTCATATTAAAATGAGTGTCATTAACAACCTTTACTGCTATATGTTTACATAATCATATGATTGAGAATTAGCATGTTGTTCTTCCATGTGTGAAATTGCACTCGTTATTATATTATAGTTTAGTATTATTTAGGCCATTGTGGAACCTTTACATGAACTCTAAATTATCTTATCTCCTTTTACAAAGCCACCATGACTAGCTACATGCCAATAAACACTTCATTTGGCATAGTTTTTCATTTACTTGCATCCGTGAGAACACATGAAGTGCTTTATGTGTAGTACAGTCATATAAACACTTGGAGTACATATAAACAAATGCATTGGACAAAGTATTATCAAATTTCATTCTTGTTAGCATTACAATAAGAATAAAAATATCTTCCTTTATCAAGTGCACTTGATTTTCCAACACAAGAAACAATGCTTAAACCTGTAGCATTGTCTGGAAATTTCTATTTTAATACATAATGAATTGAATGAAACTCGCGTAGTAAGGAATCTTTCTACTATGTCTATTGGTCATTGTAGAGTTGTATAACGCACCTTCAATCAACCACATGTGTTCTTTTTTTTTAAATTATTTTTTCATGCTCAAAGAGCATTATGTATAAAGAACACACATTGTTCAGTTCTAACAGGTGAAACCGTTAATATTTACACATATATTAGGCATGTATTGGTTGCCTTCAATCCTTTTTTTTTTCAGTTTATTAATATTTCAGTGTACCATGTAGATTAAACTTATCAGTGTATTTCTACATTGAATTCTCCACTGCTCTTCTGTGGCATTATTGTTGCTGTAGTAACATCTATCGCAGAGTTTAGAAATGGAGTTTACCCATGCTTGACCCTGTTTTGCATAGATTTTCGTATTTAAAAGGAATTTATATAAGAGTCAAGGATGGTTAGAGAAGTTATTTCAGCATCCACTAAATATGTAGGTTGCATGGTTGCTTCAGAAAATAAGATCAAGTAGGTAATAAAGTTTTTGGTTAACAAAAGAGGATTAATGGGCCATCGTTCTTGACAATAGATCGGTACTTATGAATTTAGGTCTGGAGAAGGTAGTCATCCCTAGGTGTTTTGTTTTTAATATTTCACTGAAAAGGGAATCGGCTAGAAAATACTAGTAAAGCTATGTTTCATATACAACTTGGATTTTTTTGAAAGAGTTTATGATGACTTTTCGAGATCAAACATCTATGGTACACATGCTTACAATGGTAACCTTGTTTCTTTATGTTTGGAAAATGAGTCAGACTTAAATATTTGTTTAGCATGCATATGTTCCTGATAATTTTAATATTTGATTTTCCAATCTTTTTTCTATAAATTATTGTTGTTCCATATAATCGCATTATCTTGAATAATTCACCATAGAGAAAAAATAATCTCTTTATTGTTACTTCTATAATAGTTTAAAATTGGAAATAATAGAGTAACCATGCAGTAAAAACTACACTAAAGCTTAACATGCACATGATGTAAATATACGATATTATATGAAAAAACAAAAGTGTAGTTGTGTAACTTTCACGATGGCTAGAACGCAGAACACCGATAAAGGATCACTATGTCATTATTATCAGATTAAGCAACTTCGAATCGAAGAATAACTTGTCACAAATGCTTTGGTGGACCATTCTTTTGTGTAGCTGCAGAGTAATAGTTCATTAGGTAATTATTTTACATTAAATTATTACACGTGATATCCACGTTTGATTGGAGTGTTATGTCGTACAAATGCATTTATGAATTATACTGCACAAAAGCCATATTATAATAAGAACATATAAAATAATTAAAATAATTAAAATGCTAAGGTGTACAGAGATAAAACTGAATTGGATTGCTTAATCTTAGCTTCAACTATATTCACAGGGATCTAGGTCGGTCATATTTTTTTTAGGCTCTAATCATCATTGAATTGATTGACCTATGTGCAGTGAGTGCAAGTGTCTCATGGACTACCTTTTTTCCAACAATGATGTGTATCCATAATGATGGCATTCAGGTAAAATTTTATGGCTTGAACTTTTCTGTCTTTAGATTTGATGTCAATAACTAATTTTTATGTCTCACCATCAGTGATAGGCTATTTTCAAAGCTTTCCAAAAATGATGTAATTGGTATTGACCAGGGTACTACTAATTCATGTGTAGCAATCATGGATGGCAAGATAAAATTCAACCAAATTTATACGTACTAATCATGGTTAAATACCTCTTATTCAAGTTTGCACTTCGGTAGTTTAAAAACGCATGATAAATTTTTATGAAGGATTAAATCGTTATGCAAAAGATTACTTTAATTCTTTAAATGTCCTGCAAAATAATCCAAACTTGGCTACTAGGTTTAAGTTTCAATTTTGGAAGACCACAAGGTAGCAACTATGGGTATTTGAAACTTCTTTGTATAACTACTATATATATATATATATATATATATATATCATATTCAATCATTAAATATATACCCAGTGACTTAGTTGTCACTGATTTTTGTTCTACATCATAAGAATAATTTTTCAAAGTATTTTTTGTTTCTCAACAAGCACTTTTAATAAATTCTTAGCATCTCAAGCAGGTAATTGTTAGCATTCAGCCATGTTTGAAAAAACTCAAATGTTAGTGGTCATGTATTACATCATTCTTTTATTTCTATAAGGGAAACAATAAATATATTTCCTCATTTCTACAAATATTGTGCTTTGGCAAAGTTAATCAACTTACCTTAAATTAAAATGAAAAAAGGTAATGTTGGTATGATGGTTTTTGTTTGGAATCTTGAGTTTTGATTTTTATCTTAATTTTGATTTTATGACTATTTATAATAATATATTTGGTTAAGGCTTTTAGTTTTGATTTTGAATATTCTTTTTATTAGCATTAGGCTGCACAGTTAGCTTCCATAAGATTAATCAATGCAGATTCTTACAATTACAAAATGAAAATAGTGAAAGCTTATATCAGGGAAAATGAAGTCATTAAAGATACAGTTAGGTAACTGAAGGTAAATTTAACTTGGTATAGCCAATATGAAAAACTAAAGGATGATATTTTAAATTTAATAATATGCTTATATATTATCATGATTAAGTTTATGTGTTTTCCACAAGATTGGTAATTTTTCTTTAGATTTGAGAAAAAAAATTACCTTTTCACATACTAATAAGAAACTCACAAAGATAGTCTTAGAACCCGTCTAGCAATAATTTATGCTGAATTTGCATAAAAGGAGTGTTAAATGTTTACTTCTACATATTCTTGGATCATTTTTCGGTTGGTTTTTATTTTGAAACACACAAAGATAGTGGTAGACGATTAATTAAACCTACCAAACCGAATCATTTATTTTTGTTCCGGTGGTTTTTTATTTGAAAAATATCAGTTTGGTTTGCTCCGGTTTTTTGTTTGTTGAACGGTTAGTTAGATTTTAGTACTTTTCTTGTTAAGGCTTTTAGTTTTGATATTTCCTTAATAAATATTAAATTTCATTTACCAAGAATTTTTTTTACAGTAACCAAAGAAACTAAGATTTAAAACATATAAAAATACACTCATATAAAGTCAAGGAAGTTGCAATTTGGAGAAAAATAGGGGGGAAAATGAATAAACTTGAAAAGAAACTCAAAATAGCAAAAATAATATGGAAATTTAATATAAATTTAAAACTATCAAAATAAATGTAAAAATAGGAAAAATTAAAAAAAAATTATAATAAAGGAAAATCGAATATAAATCACTAAATTTGAAAAACTAAATAAATTCTATTTTTTGAGGAAAACCAAAAGCTCAAACAGTATAAAAAACTGGAAGTTTTGAAATCTGTAAGTGGTATTGTTATTTCTTTAAAATAATTAAGTAAATTTAAAAACAAATTAAGTATGAAAGAATGAAAATTTTTAAATAGGAAATCTATATTTTTGTCCCCGTGTTTAGTTAGTTAACCCACAATTCTTGTGTTAATAAATTTATCGACTAACACTTTCACAAGTTAATCCACAATGGATCACCCAATGAACATTTTGTGTAGAAATCCAAGTAGTTTGTTAATCCATAGGTTAACTAATGAACAAGTTTTTTATTTTTATCACAAATTGTACGTAACATTTTAAACAACAGTAACAAGGTAATAATCAAACAGAAACTCATGAATCACAAACACTGAAAAACATACAAACATCAGCTGCTTCAATGCTATCACCAAGTAGTTGATTGATTACTCTAGCTATAGAATATTAGCAGTAGCCATGAAAAATCCGTAGCACAATGTTTTACGGGTTACAGAATGCATATGAGTTTGAAAAACCAATTCTTTTTCTAGTTCCAACTGAAAATATAAGGATTAATTTCACATGAACATCAGAACATCGAACTTTGAACTTGAAAAACCACAATTTATTTGAAATCCAACCATTAAATGAAAATAGAAACCGTGACTTACATATACTGCATATAATTTTCACTCATGTATGTGATTCTCTTAGCTTGCAAAGCCAACCCAACATCATGATCGTTCTCAAAGTCTTTTATATTTGTTCTGTGCATGGAAGAAACTTTGTCTCAGTACTGATTCTAGCTCATTTTATAAACCAGGTATGAATTTGTCTGATATTTATTCGAAAGATGTCGTCGACTGCCTAACATCAATGCAGAGGAGAATAACAGCAACATTAATGGATGCTAATATGATAACAAAGTTTCTGATAATGATGCTTATTGACTTTGACATAACCCAATCTCTACTCCGAAGCTTGGATATGAGTTTTTCGTTTGGCAACACTGATTTCACATGAATTCGCACTAGTAGCAAGGTGGAGCGAACAAAATGATTCTTCATATAAAGACACTTCAGGAGATATTTTCCCACGAAGATGTGCTTTTTGAAGGTTGGCTAATATGGAATTTTGAAATGGCACATGAATTTTTATATTTGCAATAGCAAAGACCGACTTCTCACAAGGATGATAGAATTTTGTTAAATGCTTGAGTTTCCGTTATTGTTGTAAATGAAATTATGTTAAACATGTGGATCTTCTGACATTTGAACAAAAGGACAGTTGTAATAAATTTTGTTAGGAATAGAAATGTATTTTTGTCGTAATTATATTAACAATATTAGTAAGAATTTGTGAATAGTAATACAAATATATCATTGTCAAAGATAATATTTACAACATTTGTGAAATGTTATACACCATGTGTACACCCATATAACTTGTGGTTAACGTTGTACATGCTATATTTTACAACGTTTTAGTATTGTTTTGGAATCATATGTACAACGTATAGAAAACATTGAAAAAGAAAAATACAACATCTTACCATCGACGTAGAAAACGTTCCATCGATGGTTATAGTACGTTTAGAAAATATATTTATAATATTTAAAAATAATCGTGCAAATTCTTTTGACTGATATATGAGAAATGTACTGCAGTTTAAAAATGTTGCAAATATATTATTTACAACGTCTATACAACATTAAATGAGCGTTGTGAAAGGTCCATATTTTATGCAACTATGGATATGACAACGGTAAGATAAATGTTGTTAATGTGCTTGAACAACTTATATTCTCTATTGTAAATGGCATTTTTTCTTGTAGTGAAGCCTCTTGGCTATATAAGAGTAATTAATTAAGGGAAGGACAGTAGACATAGGGACTTTCTGCCTGAACCACTATAAAACTCTTGGTGTTATTTTTTCTTTTAGCACTTTACCTTCTCGTTTATCATCATGATTCTATAGTTCAGCGTCCCGCAACTCCAGCCTAATTCTATCACATCTTAGTAATCTCATAACCGAGACCTATAACTCAACCAGCTTTCGGAGTTGTACCTTCGAACCTCGGGGTGTTGGTGTAGACGAATTCTGCCCTAATATTTTTGGCACTAGAAGGAGGGTCTGAACCTCCGACCTTTGTTCTCTCTCGGAAATCCCAGCAATATCATCCTTCCAACCATGACTAACTTTGAGAATGGGAAACTAACCTCGGAGTTACCCCTCAACCTTCGCATTCAGCCTATCGAAGAAGATAACAATGAAAGATTGGTTACTCTCATTTCGGAAAGAAAGAATGGTAAGAGTATGATCCTTTTTATGAACATCAGGCTTCTTAGATCAAAAAGCTTACGGGATATCTCCAAGAATCACTCCATGAGTCAGCCCAGCTCTGAAAGATTGTTAAGGCCCTGAATAGTGAAGTGATGGATCTTTCCATCGAATTGTTGAAATGTGAAGGTCTAGTTCCTTCCAACAAGAGAGCCCTCCTGGTTACCCTAGATGACGGGTTTCGGAAGAAGTTGAAGCATGATCAAAATCTTACCCCAATTAGTCAAAGCTTGTCTCGGATATTCATGGAAACTCTTAGTGACCTTTCTTACCCAGATTACCCCCCATTAAAGAAAGAAGACCCGAAGAGTGAGAAGTATTGCGCTTACCACTTGATGAATGGGTATGAAATGGACAAATACTGTAAGCTCACTTACATAATTTAAAATCTGGGCGACTTCACTTCGGATACACAACGCTACAATGAGGTTGAGTATCCTTGCCTATAAAGCTTCCCTTCGATGATCATGTAATGCGATGAATGATGCAAAGTTTTTCTAGCCTTCTTACAATCGGTTGGTAGCTCATTATTCATGATATACCTGTATATAGCCGTCATCCAATTTCCTTTGAAAGGCTGATCAATTTCCATGACGGTTAGCATTTTAGCCATATTTGTGGCATGATCAACTCAGCTTTGAATCATTTTCTGTGGCATGCTAACCCTTTCTCTAAGAAAATGATTCCTATTGCTTTTAGCCATATTTGTTGCCCTCAAGAAAAAGGTGGTTTTGGAATTATAAATATTAAGCGATGGAATTTTGCTATGCTATCATCTAGAATTGACAAGTTATTGAGGCATGACAATAATTTGTGGGCTTCATGGTGTAGACATTACCTCATTCGAGATAGTAACTTTTGGTGTATTACTCCTCCATCTGACTGCAGCTGGTCCTGGAGGAATATCTTGAGAGGTAGATTTATTTTTCTACCTCTGGTTCAGGAGAGAATGAAAGACATTGCCAAGATTTCGTTTTGGTATGATCCATGGCCGGCTAAAGGAGTTATTCTAGCAAATATTATTGATTATGACACTAGAAGCATCTCTGGTATTAGTTGTAATGCATCTGTTCAAAGATTTTGGGCTGATGGTAGGTTTTCCCTTCCATATTGCAGCTCTGCAGTGGTTAGAGCTGAGTGGACTGCTATTCATAATAAGTTATATAGCCTTAGCAATATTCATGTTACTTGGAATGACAAGGTACATTCGATAAAATCTGTTTATGATGCTCTTGATCCCTCCAATGATTATCCTACTTTTCTTTGGTTTACTAGAATCTGGGATCCTCTTTCTATCCCTAAGGAAAATCTATTCATGTGGAAGGTTTTGAAGAATGGTATTCTTACGCTTCGTAAACTTAAAAATTTTAGTATTATTCAATGTGATACATGTTCCTTGTGTGGTTCTGATGTGGAGACTGTGGCGCATTTGTTCTTTGAATGTGATTTTACATTCCATATTTGGAATATGATTTTGCATCACTATGGTTATCATAGGCCTACGCATAATTCTCTTATGGAATGGTACAATATTTTCAAGGCTACTAGGTGGAAGAATGAAAGAGGTAGATTGCTGCTAAAAATCTTAAAGAAGGTTTTGTATTTCATTTGGATGGAGAGGAACGGTAGGGTGTTTAAAGGGCAATCTTCCTCTAAACATGTATTGGTCCTTTCTATTACTAGATCAATGTAATTTCTCTAATTTCTCTTATGTGCTGACCTATTATCTTTGGTGGTTTGCTTGTTGTAATCTTTTGTAACTTTTTTGATTCTTAATAATAATGGTAGGGGTCCATTCAACCCCGCTGGCTTTGCCAAAAAAATTCCATGATGGTTGCCCCTGGCTCAAAGCCGGGAGTGCTCCGGGTGTACAGTGGTACCCATGAGAGAGTTTCTCCCGGATCGCTTGCTGCTTTTTCTAATTAGACCAACTTATTGTTTCGCTCCTTGGGGATTTGTTCTAATTGGAATTCTTCGAAGGCTTTGGTAAGTCTTCGAGCTTTAGTGACGTAAAGTGCCAGGACCTTTCCCCTTGTCTGAAAGTGGTCGTTCACTTGGTTCACGACGACCGCGAAGTCATTGTAGGTATATAGTGATCCCATGTGAAGTTCTTTCACCATCTTTAGGCCAACTAAGAGGGCTTCATATTCGACCTTATTGTTTGTGGCCTTGAAGGTAAGTCGAACGGCGATGCAGAGCTCTTTCCCCTAGGAGGTAACCAGGACCAGTCCTGCTCATGCGCCTTTCTCGTTGGATGCACCATCCATAAACAGGTGCCAAGTTTGTTTCGGGGGGTTCTCCTTCTCTCCCTTGTCATCCGGGTTGGAACATTCGGCTATGAAATCAACCACCGCTTGTCCTTTGATTGATGGTCGTAGGAGAAAATAGATGTGGTGTTGGCTCAGCTCGACGGACCATTTGAGGAGCCTCCCCGCTGTATCAGGGTGACTAAAGAACTATCTAAGTGGTTGGTTGGTTAGAACTTTGATAGGATGAGCTTGGAAATACGATCGCAGTTTTCGGACTACCATCACGAGGCAGAATGCTAGTTTTTCGGTCCTCGTGTACCTTATCTCAGGTCCGGCCAATCTCTTGCTTACATAGTATTGATCGTTGCACCTTTTCCTCTTCCTTAGTGAGTGCGGTGCTGATTGCTTTGTTGATGACCGCTAGATATAGAAAAGATCCTCCCCATCAACTGGTTTTTACAGAATCGGAGATGTGGCCAAGTGTTGCTTCAAGTCTTCGAAGGCCTTGGTGCATTCATCATCCCAGGCAAAGGTCTTCCCCTTCTTGATCATGTCGAAGAAGGGCAGGCACCAATCCATAGCCTTTGAAACAAAATAGCCTGGAGCGGCCACCATCCTGTTGAGTCTCTGTACCTTCTTCACCATTTTGGGAACATGCATTTTTTGAATAGACCGAATCTTGTCGGGTTGGGCTCAATTCCTTTAGCACTCATGACATGCCCCAAGAATCGGCTGAATCAGATCGCAAATGAGCACTTATTGGGATACAGCTTCATGTTATACTTTTTCAAGATGCCGAAAGTTTCAACGAGGTTGGGTACATGGCTGTGGGCCCTCTTCGATTTCACCAGCATGTCGTCAACGTACACTTCCATCGAATGACCTAGCTGTTCTGAAAACATCCGGTTGACTAAATGCTGGTAGGTTGCTCCCGCGTTTCTCAAACCAAAAGGCATGACCCGATAAAAATACAGCCCGATGTTGGTGATGAAAGAGGTGCGTTCTTGATCAGGGCCATGCATGGCAATCTGGTTATAGCCTGAATAAGCATCCATAAAAGTGAGGAGTTTTTGCTTGCTATTCGCGTCTACGAGTTGGTCGACGTGGGGCAGAGGAAAGCTATCCTATGGACATGCTTTGTTGAGATTAGAAAAGTCAATGCATGTCCTTCATGAACCGCTTGGTTTGCGGACTAAGACTGGGTTCACGACCCAAACCAGGTAGTTCACCTCTCTTATGAAGCATTAGTGAGCAGCTTCTCTACTTCTTCCTTTAATGCCTTGTATCTTTGGGGTTTAAGGGTCTTCACTTCTGTCAAACGAGGATTGCTTTCGGGTCAATGTTTAGCGCATGGCAGATTATACGAGCATCGATGTCGATCATATCGACGTGCCCCCAAGCGAAGACATCTTTGTTTTATCTGAGAAATTTTATCAGATCTTCCCTGACCCTTGGACTAAGCTCAGTCCTAATCAGGACGACTTTAGTAGGATTGCTTTCGTCGACGGATATGTATTCCAGGGGGTCATGTGGCCCCCATCGGACGCCTGGTACCCCATTCGTGGATCTAATGGGTCGTCTTCAACACTTGTGTTTGTCTCTATGTCACACTAATCCAAAGCGTAGATCATGCGTTCCATTATTTCTTCGACTAGGATAGAGAGACATTTTTGTGCTGGGCTGACTGCAACATCCCCACCCTCGATGGATTTTCCCTCAAGGGTGTTGCCTATCGACCTAGGTAGCCACTGGGGGGCCGCTTGCTCGTTCCAACTGGAGATGAGTTTCCGTGTCCACTGAGGGGACGCAAGGAAAACCGGCCCTAAATCCTCAGTTTCTTTAGCATGCCGGGGACCGCCTACCATGTTGATGAGTTGGTCACACATCCCTAGGGTTATGCTTAAGGGAATCGCGTTTTCTGGTTCTAGTGAGGTATTGACACCGATGGTGGGTTCCTCTTGAATCATTAGGGCACCACTCTCTGCCCGACGGAGGGAAGTCCCATAGCATTGTCTCACTTTCTGTTGGTCTCCCTTAACCTTGCCATTCCCTTTTGGCATTGGGAATTTCATTATGAGGTGGTTGTACGACACGACGGCATCCTATTCGGTCAGGGTCGGTCGCCTGATGAGCAAGTTGTAAGTAGATGGACAGTCCAGGATCACATAACTGACTTGAATCTTTGCTGTGGTGGGTTCCATAACAAAGTAGTCATGAGTGTTTCTACCCCTATGGGGATTATCCCAACTCCACAGAGCCCATAAATGGGCAATACACAAGGCGTGAGATGGGAGGCCTGCAGCCTAAGCATGTCATAGGCTTCTTTGAACATGATGTTGATCGAGCTTCCCCTATCAATGAAAGCCTAGTGGACATTCGTGCCAGCCATCGACACAGTTATAAGCATTAGGTCGTGGTGGGGGTACATCACTACCCTCCAAAATTGAGCTGTGAAGGTGATTGGAGGATCTTTCCCTTCTGTTCTTGGAGCCATAATGGCCCGTCGTTCCAATGAATATACTTGGCCAGAGGTGGCGACTTCCCTTTGATATTGGTTGAGCGCCCTCCAACTGCTCCCTGCTATGTGTGGCCCTCCGCATATGGTAATAATGTCAGTCATGGCTACAGCGCCCCCAACTAATTGTGGGGAAGGCTGGATCAGATAGTTTCGCGTGCCATCCTCTGACCTACTTGTTGTCTAACAAATTTCACAAGCGATCCTTCCCAAATCAGTCTCTCTATTTCATCCTTTAGAGCACGACAATTTTTAGTAGAATGTCCGTTGATCCGATGAAAGAGACAATATTGACTGTTACTATGGTGCGGTTCCCTCGCCCAGCCATTATTTGGCATTTGGTAGGGTGCTTGATTTCTGGTTGCGAGGAAGATGGTTTCCATGTATTTGTTCAGGGGAGTATAGCTGGCATATCGAGCTCGGTACCTTGGGCCATCGTCACGGTTTCTCTTTGCATGCTTTTGCTGATTTCATTCTCTTCGGCCATGGTTCACTTTCTGGCAAAATTTGAGGGGGCGCCATCCCCCATTATCGCTATCTAACAAATTTGCGTCTTCCATCCCCATGATTCCATTTGCGCGCTGATAGAATCAGCAAGAGACGAGGCCAATCTCTTCTAGAATTCTTTCCACATCCGAAATTTTTATTGCACACCTAAGAATAGAGCGACCGTTAGACTTTTCTAGTTGGCCCCGCGGGCTCAGGTTGATCCCCAATTGAATCGGTTGACATAGGCACGGAGACTTTCCGACGAGCCCTGCTTGATATTGCCAAGCTTGCTGGCCATCATGACATGAGTTCTTGATGCAAAAAATCTAGTTTTAAACTCGGAGCATAGTTGTGCCCAAGACCGGATATTGTTGGGAGCTAAGTGTAAGAAACAACGAGACGCCGGCCCGACGAGTATGGACAGGAATAGCAAACACTTCACATTACCGGTTAGCTATTCGGCTCTAGTGATTGAATTGAAAGTGGCATGGTGATCCGACGGGTCTGTGCTCCCATCTTATTTGTCTATTTGCGGTAGCTTGTACCGTCTTGAGAGGTGGGTTCCGAGGATTTCTACAGGGAATGGTTCCCCGTCCTTACTGTCGGACATGCCGCAGCCGCCGACATCGCGGGCCTGTATTCGGTTGATCGGTTGGTGCAACCGGATCATTTCGTCCCTGAGGCTAGCTTCCACCCGTTGTTGAACGACCTTGCATCGACGGGCGGAGGCTCCTGGTGGTACGCCGACTGATCAGGGGAATATGGCACATGATAGTGACCTGGGGAAAGAGATCTTTTGCGTGATGGAGGTGACCGTGATAGTCGGGCTTGTTCGTCCCAGGCACATGATGATGTACTTCCCTTTGCATGTGGGAGTGTACAGAGGTGGCTCTGGGTCCCTTGGCCATGGTTTGAGCATGATCACTTAGGCGCTTAGGACGTGGTTCGTGGATTTCACCATCCCGATGGCCATTTGGCTCTCTCCTAACCATGTTGTTATCTCCTAGCTCCGAAGCCACATGGATGGTGATTTAGGATGCCAACCGCGCACTCTATGGGGTCGTCAATATGCAAGTGCTTCGGATGACTAGCGGCATTGGGAAGTTGTTGATCGCCTGAGTTAATGGCTATCCTGGGCCCGTAATGGAGCTTATTTCTAGTGCGGCCCTTAGGCTGTTTACTTCTTGGCTCAGGGTTCCCATCCTAGCAATGTGATCGGATATGGTCTACCAAAATTCGCTGCCGACTCTGGAAAAAAGGTAGGGAATACCAGCGGCTGTGTTACCGTTGGTGTCTCGATCATGCAAGTTATCATTCACGTTGACATCATTCGTTGCCATGTTGATCGTGGAGTCTAGGCAAGGTTGAAGGGAGCTGGAGAGTTTCGAAGGGGCCCTCTTTGCACTAAAATGTTGACTAAAAGCTTCATCAGCGAGACAAAATGACTAATCAACCTCGGAAATTGTGGGAAAGTGGGGTTTTAATGATGTTGTTAGCTTTGTCGTATATGATCGCGAATTAATGATGGAATGCTAGTAATAAAGAGACATGAATTTTAGAGTAGTTTGGCCAAGATGAATGCCTACGTCCACTGTATATATTATTCTCATTATACATATATATTATTATAATTGATACATGGAGATGATGGAGAATGCTTGAAGATAATAAGAGTATGGTGGGAAGTGCTATCCCTTTAAGTTATCTGATTCCGACCCCTTGCCTAGTGAAGTGCTTGGAGTATTTATATGAGCAATCCTCCTTTGATCTGCGGTTGAGATTGCCTGAGGATATTCGCGGTCCGTACGGCGAATCAGACTGTGGGATGGTTGATAGTTGGAGGATTGGTAGCGATACAAGCATATATGGTGACAAACTAGTTTTCCGTACTCGGGCTACTTCTTTTGCAGAATGTCAGGCACATAACTCAGAGTTTGTTGCTATTTTCCACGTTAGATGGGAGCAGTTGGAGGTAGGGCAGTTGTATTAGCGCTTTTCTAGGTGGTAGGACTTTAATAGGTATGCTTTTCTCTGCCAGTCTGACTGTTCTCTCTCCTTAGAGCCACTTTGGCCGGTTTTCTGTCCTTATGTAAGAGGAACCCAAGCGTATAAATCGACCGGCCTTGGGTCGGTCGGTTCCTAAGGATGCTCAGATTAGCTTGGCTGATGCATTTATCTTCCTGCCGGCGGCCGCCATGCTCTATTAAACTTTTGTGAAAATTTTGAGCAAAAAATAGTATTTCACTTCCAATGCTTCAACTCGAACCCAACTACAGTCGCTCGATGGATCGTCATGTCATGATTCAACTTAATTAAAGTGGTGCATTCACATCAAAGTTCCACAATGTTCTAAGTCGAGGAAACTATGAAACATCGTCACTTCAAGATCTCCTGTTTGATATTGGTTATAATTAACCAAGAAGAAACTCTCAAGTGAGTCATTCCATAGTTATCCAATAAATATCGGTATATAACCCACTGGTGCCCCCAACCGCCATGAGTAATAAATTGCCTAACATTTGGAGAGCATTACGTGTTCTAGTCTCAACGGATGAATCGATAGTCATTCTCAAAACATCTTGACTAAGAATATTTAAAACAATATTTTATTTTTCAATGTGATAAAGTTCTCATGATTACAACCATTTGTGATTATTATCAAATAACATATTATTCAAAGATTTTCTATTTATATATTCTTTAAATTAATTACTTTATTAATTGTAGCACAATATAATAAAGTATATTATGGAAATAAAACACCTTTATTATGAATAAGATTGGTTATCGAGTTTGATATATGTAACAAATGACATAATCACTCCTAAGGCACACCCCTAACTCTGTCATTTATTACTAAATGGGTTTAGGTTTTTAATGGCCTCTATAGATCATTATATGATCAGCCATAGCATAGGGAGGATGGGGGAATTTTTTGTTTTAAATTCTAGATCTGGATTTGGAATAGGTGGAAGGGAGAAAGAATAAAAGGAGGAGAATTTGTCTCCTCCCCTTCTCTATTTAAACAAACCCATACGCTCACTTTTTTTGCTCTCTCCTCCTCTACTACCTACCTTGGCCATGAGCACTTCAAACCCCAAACCCCCTACCCCATCATCGAAAATTAAAATAGCCAAATTGCACTAAATAATAGTACATTCGATGGTACACTTGATCGTTTAAACATCTAGTGATCGATTCAAGCCGAATTTAGGAGATCCTACTAATCGATGTGCATTTAAAGGCTGCCTCTTTAACGTATAAACTTTTTTCCACTTCATATTATATACATCACATAGTAGTTTGATTACATAATAATTTTATATGTGCATTTGTTGTCTCCTGTTATTATATGATGTTATATCATATTAAAATATCTATATTAATTAATATTATTATTTGAATATTTGTGTAAAATTAAAAAAACATTTCATTTCGGCCATGTTACATATTGTCTATACTATTTTTCAAATTTTAAATTGATCTTTAATAACTTAAAAAAATGTTATTTACTATTTTAAATTATACATATACATATATATATATATATATAATTGTTTATAAAATTATATTTATATGTGTGTGTGTATGTTTTGTTTTATTCTAAATTGAACCTACATATATTGATAAAATATTTTTATATTTATATTTAATAATTTTTAACGATGTTTTTATTCATATATATCTATATGTGTGTGTGCGTGCGTGTAAATATTTAGTTATAAAAAATATGGCAAACGGCTTGGGTTTTTTGTTTAAAATATTTACGGCCGAAGAGAAATAAATTTTATAAAATATTTTAATATTCAATTTTAATGGAATTACATACTATGATTATTTTATGCAGTTTAACTAGTTTGTGTATTTAAAAATATTTTTTATTTTTTTCACCAATAATAAAATTTCATACAAAATGTGATATTTATTTTAATTAATCAAAAGATGTTTTGACCGATTTTTATTAAATTTGAATTTTAAAATAGTTTACCTAGTTATAATAAGATATTTGAGATATTAAAATTTGAATTTGAATTTTATTAACTTGTTCAAAATTTAGTTAAATATTTAAAAGTTTATTTTATTTAATATATATATCGAAATTATATACAAATATTTATATGTATATTTATATAATGTTTTGAGCTTACCATATAAATGGCGAATGTATATGTTGTAATGTAAACTCAACATCTATATATGTATACATATACTATGTACACGTTTTTTATTGCTTGTACAAATCATATACACTGGAGTATATACTCTATAACGAACCGACTTTTCAACTCCCAAATGTCAACACTAATACATCTAAGTTATTCACGTGTTGAACACCCAAATGCTAAAAATACAGATTGTTAGGGTAAATAAAAAGAAAACCAAAATGAACAAGTAAGGAAGAACGGAATATCTAAATCTCACATCGGAACAATAATATATAATATCCAAAAAGACATTACAAAGGGCTACTCTACGGTATAATGCAGTTTTAGAGTTACTAACCTAAGTGTTATCATCGGTCTGGACAGTTATAATTGCACATCCTCACAAATGCTGATATATGCATACTAGTAGTGCAGCGGAAATAAAAATAGGTAGGTAGGAGAATGGAAGCTTCCAGTTCATCTTCTGAAGCTTCGAAGAGTCCATTGTAAAACCGTTTTTCTCAGCCTACTCGAAAGAGCACACGAGAATTTAAGGGAAAAAATAAACCTAGGAGTTAGACATAAACCTAGGGTAAGAAACTGAAGAAATACATACATCATATAACAGTTCCTTTTGAGACCAACTGAATCAACGGAATGGTTTTCCCCTCAAAAGAACCGAAGAAGTAAATAAGGCAATATAATAGATGGTGTCTAAGGTGTACAATATAAATCAAGAAATAGCTATGCTACATGTATCTCACAACACAACAATATTAGGTATATAATCAAAACCGCTAAGGGTTGTGTTTGCATATGGATTTCCATTGGAGGTGCCCTTAGTACGTTGAGGCGGGCCTCTTGAAAAGGGTCAGAAACTACCTTCCGAAGCCACGTATATCTCTAGATAAAATATACCACAAAGAAAAACATAACAGGTCCACGCCCTAATACGAGATACCGGATACCATCAACTCCCACTAGCATCATTCATAAGCATCTCTAGGTATATAGAGTTGATGTACCTTTGGGTTAGCTAAACCTACTAGATATGCCCTTACTCTTTTAGGTTAGCTAAAACCCACTAAATATGCCCTTACTCTTTTGGGTTAGCTAGATATGCCCTTACTCTGTTTTCTATCATTACCAACGGTGAGGTCACGTTTTCAAGATCTCAACACACGAGTCTTCATCACTCGAACAGTACATGAACCTCCCCATGAATTCCAGCATAAGTTGTCCAATGAATGCTAACTCTGTCCTCTCTCTTAGAATCAATCTCAGGATAAATAGCATCGTTCAAAATGTTAACGCTGACCTCTCCCTCAGAGTTACCCTCGGGATAGACAGTCGAACTCTATAACATTCTGCTACACAATAGCTTCCATAACATATAACTCATATCGGTTTTGAAGTGGTTACGGTTTTGAGTCATCTCATGTAAGTATACTCTCCTTGATAACGGACTCTTCAAACCCAAATCGATGAATTTCTAGTAAAAATCAATTTCAGTTTTTTCAGAAGTAAGAGGACGATATGTCAAATTCCTCCCCATGAGATCTCAAATATACGTTCTTAAAGAAAGGGACGTTTCAAACAAATGAGTCCTCCCAAGGGAATCTCAAACCGTATAAATCCATGAAGCTTTTATATACTTTATAAGTAAATTTTGGTCAAGTTCAATAGCAATAAAATTAATGGCATATGGAAATCAGGTCGTATACTTATCATCCTTTCTGTCTTTCTTAAATTATTTTATCCTTTGATCAAGAGTGAAGCCAGGTAATTAGGACACTTGTTGCACCAAAGACCTACCTTGGCACATCATTCTTAACTCTCGCTGATAGAACAAGTCTACTTTGTCGACTTTCAGTGCAAACTTCTTTTATCAGACTGGTATATGATGTATTTATAATCCCCTTTTATACATGATATGTATGTTTTGAATATATATACAAGTATTGGTAAAAGAGTATTATTTGATAAAATGGGATTATAAGTCGCTTGTGTGATTTGATCGTGTTTGTGTATTTATTCGTTTATGGGAAGTTTTTACTCCTATATTTTGCACTGAAAGTCGATAAATTAGACTTGTTATATCTGTGAGAGTTATGAATGATGTGTCAAGGTAGGGATCTGGTGTAACGAGTGTCCTAATTACACTTGGCTTCACTCTTGATCAAAGGATAACTTAAATTGAGAAGGACAGAAAGGGTGATAAGTATACGAGACTTGATTTCCATATGCCATTAATTTGATTTTTATTGAACTTAACCAAAATTTACTTATGATGTATATAAAAGCTTCACGGATTTATATGGTTTGACATTCCCTAGGAAGGACTCATTCATATGAAATGTCCCTAGCTTTAAGAACGTATATTTGAGTTCCCCCGGGGAGGACTATGATATATCGTCCGCTTACTTCTGAACGAACCGAAATTGAGTTAACTAGAAATTATTGATTTGGTTTTGAAGATTCCGATATCGAGGATTGTAACGACTCGTAAATTTACCGCTTTAAAAAATAATATTTATTTTTAAATATTAAAATATAATATTTTTTAATACAAATTATAATGTTTTGGACAATAATTAATGATGGTAAACTTGTTCTAAAATTATATTTAGAAATATAGATTTTTGGGATTTTCATCAGAAAAGTGACGAAAATCAGTTTTGGATGAAATTGAGATTTTCTCAATATTAGATGATACAAAATTAGATACATACACTTATTTCTCCATTTCAGCAAGAATATGTAATAAAATTATTTATTTTATTTTTGAAAATAAAATGCCTTTATGACATCATCAAGGATGTCATCACTTTTATATTTTTTCTAGCATTTTAAATTAAGTATAAATATTCAAATAATTTTTTTAAAATGATAATAATTTATTTTAACTAGTTATATAAAAATAATAAACCATTTATAATAGTTTTATAAAGATATACGCTTGTTTTAAAAATATAAGAAAATCCATAACCCTTTGGCACTACAACAACACTTTTTATAAACCCTTGTTCATTTATGGTTTATATGGTTTTATAATTCAAGTGCGATCATTTTAATTAATTTATAATGATAAGAAATAGGTTTTCATACTTTGTTTACATTTATATGTAATTTAATTAATAAGTGAAAATGTGACCGGAAATCAGCTTTCAGATTTTCAACGGTTTAACGAACAGAAGTTGTTCAAAGTGATCGCAATGTTGTTTGTATTTCTTGTGCACATATATAACATGCATATAAATGCACCAATATATAAATATACACATATATACATACATACACACATATATATACAAGCATAAAATATCATGATATTTATAACATATATTCACATATAAGCAAACTACACATCAAACATCACCGCCATACACACCTAGGATATGATGAAAGGAGGACAAAAGGGGGTGGTCGAGCACATGGAGGGTGGTCGTGCGCATGGAGTGGGTGTGAGTGAGGGTAGTATGGTCTTTGTACCATAAGATACTTGTTTGCATATTTTTTCCTATAAACACAAGGCATAGCTTATCATTTTATTCACACTTCCATTTTTCTAAGCTTCTTCTTCCTCTTCATTAATGGCTTCCATGTCCTCATAAACTATTCCATAGTCGTGGTGAAACTCTGTTGAAAATACACTTCCAAATATAGAATGATATCGCCTTAGTTTGAAATTAAAGTGAGTGATCACCTTCTCTTCATTCTCCTTGGTTGGCTGAATTCATCAAGAACCACCACCACCTCTCCACCCTCTCTAGTACAAGGCAGAGCACACCCAAGGGTCTCCGTGCAGGACTCGTAAACTTTGGTGTGGTAATAGCGGAGCTATAGTCAATTTTAGTACATGTAGAGACAAATGAATGTGAGAAACTCTACTAGTTTATTTTATAAATCATGTGATGGTATGATATGTTTGCACGAGTGTTTTCTATGATTAATCATCATGTTTTGGATGTGATAATATGTTTGCTTGGTTATGGAAATAATTCATGGTAAATACATGTCAAATTTGCACCAAAAACACACTTTCTTTTATGAATTATAAAAATGTTACGGCATAGTTAAACCTCTTTAAACATGAATAAAAATGGTTTAAAATGGTTTATTAATGTTTTATAAACATTAAAATTCATTCCGGCAAAGTTTTGAAAAGATATGAAATTAGAGTCAAAATAGGCACGTCACGTAACGACAGTTCGCGATTTCGCGTCATAAAAGTTAAATCAATGTGTAGAGTAGAATATAGCTCGGAATTATTCGGAATAAGAATTTTCTAGACTCTTATAACTATAGTTTCCAAATAAGGCGAAAAATCAAGATTTCATTTTGTAAAATTTGAGATATGTCCAAATCAAAATTTTAAAATCATCGCGTCTTGGCAGTTCATAAATATGGATTTTAGCTCTTAAAAATAGATATTTTTAAATGTTTAAAACTATGAGATAAATTCTAAAAATATGTTAAAATATTTTGAAAGAGTTTTAAATGGAAAATTTGGACATATAAAATGTTTAAATGGGATTTGTGATACGAAACCCTTAAAAGCACTATTCACCGGCAATTTAACAAAAGAATTTGAAAATTTCTAAAATAAGATTTAAACTTCGGGATTCTTCTCTAATCCTTTATAAATGTTTTTCAAATAATAAATCAAGTATTTTAAAGGGTTTAGATTTGATAAAATAACTTGACCACCTTATGGTTAGGCATGTCAATGAGTACCCGAAATATCTAAAATCCGTCCGCATCCGTATCCGAAAACATAAAAAATATCCGATATCCGAAAAGCTGATGCGGATATCCGATATCCGAAAAGCTGATGCAGATATCCGATATCCGAAACGTATTTCGGATACGGATACGGATATGGCTGTATCCGTATCCGATAAATATCTGTCCGGTTTGAAATTAAATATATATATATCAATATGTTATTTTATATCCATAAATCTAATATAAATATACTTCATTTTACAAAAACACAACCCATTATCCCTTGGCCCGGCTCAAATTCCCAAAATACAACCCATAGTTCCATTTCAATTTCCACATACCGCTTCAGACCCTAGATTTAGATGTACGGTGAAAAAAGAAAAAAAAAGCCGACCGTTCGTTTAAAGCTTCAAACCCTAGATCCCATAATTCCATTCCAATTTCGTTCGACCGCGGCTGCCATTTGCCAACCCTAGTTCCATAATTCAAACCCGTAGTTGTTGCATCCGTCGCCGCACTCAGATCGACCGCCGCCGCACTCTGATAGACCGCCGCCGCACTCCGTAAGCTTTCAGCCTTTTGTTTTTGTTTTTTTATTACATTGTTCGTAATGGTGCATAATACATTAAGGTGATGTTAATATTACAGTGATATGCATCTGGTTAGCTATACATGATTAGTTGGTTATCTGAATAAATCTAATTTATGATACTGGAAGCATAAAATATATAACTTGTGTGTTTCAATTGAAACTCTTTTGCTTGTTAGAAAAACTCTAACTTGCTGAACTGGAAGTTTTTATTTTTATATTTTATGTTCATAAATCTCCAAGCTTGATAAATACAAGTATCATTAGTTAACTGTTTGTTCTTCTTTTGTGTCCACGTTTATTTATATATGCAATATTATTGTACAGATTTTGTGTGATTGGATTTGCTATTGTTAATTTGATGTAATTTATGTATTATAAGGTTTTTCATCTTTTTTCAGTCAAAAAAAATGAAATATGCATTATATTGATTAATTTTCGGATATTTTCGGATACATTTTGAGGTTCGGATACAGATATTTTCGGATATCCAAAAATATCTGTATTCGCTAAGCCGGATACGGATATTTTCGGATATCCGAAAATATTCGCGGATACGGATACAGATAATATTCAACGGGTATTCGCGGATATCGGATACGGATTCAGATACGGATTTTCATTTTCGGATACGGATACGGATACAGCACTATCCGTATCTGATTGCATCCGTTTA
The DNA here is from genome assembly GCA_030737815.1 of Allium fistulosum. Lineage (NCBI taxonomy): Eukaryota > Viridiplantae > Streptophyta > Magnoliopsida > Asparagales > Amaryllidaceae > Allium > Allium fistulosum. The sequence continues at coordinate 305,950,091 of CM060902.1, forward strand.
CAGGCCTACTTATGTTTGACAGAGGGATAGTCTCTAAGCTTGGGTTTGGAAAACCATTTCCTGCTCTCCCTAGCTATCCGGACTGGCCCGATGGAGGGGATAATAAATTTGATTTACTCGGACTGCAACTTGTTAAGATAAAAGAAAAGGAGATTTGTGGTTTTCCAAAGGTTAAACCAGAGTTTAAAATTATAAGATGTTTGGTGATATAGGTAACATTCTAGTTAAATTCTTTACTAAAGTCCGAGAAGGGAACTCATACTATCGATGTGAATTTAAAAGGTGATTTCACCGTTATTCGACGAATAGTATTGGTTGAATACGAAAATTGGTATTGAGTATAATTAGTATAATTTCTGTGGATTCCTTTTAACTTAATAATGTTTTCCTATGTAATTAAATAGAAATGATTTGGTATTTCCAAATTAAAAGGAGGTTTAATAATCACGTATATGTTGAAAAAAGAAAATGGTTTAAAAACATATATCTCTAAGAAGATATTTTACTTGGATAAAAGATATTAATTGAATAATAACCACCCACATTCATGACATCTTTTATCAATAACTGATTCGGAGAAACCGGGACTGGATTTGGGTGATTCCTATCCGAAAACCACTTTGAACCTATATACGCATTCGAAAGTGAAGATATGTTGAAGACAATGATTTTGAAGACGGAGATCTTCATAATGTAGGGTTGCTTGCCACTAACCTCTGTTGTAATTCCCATATCATATAAATGGTGGCAGTGGTATCTTCATTTTGAAATGTTAGATGCAAGGACTGTCGCTAATAATCCTCGGGTGATTCCCAAACAGGATGCAATAGGGGGAGTGCCTTCGGTTTCTCCTATTCCCGGACAACTTATATGGAAGAGTGTTTGACATTGCATTTCTAAGACTAAATACGTTTATTTTTACAAACGTACATCTATTTGGTGGTATAGGAGGTAACCCCTCTTACACTTAATACCCTTTCCTGAGGCGTATGAACTTAGGGGTTGTACTTCTATAGAAATCAGTAGTGTGTTATTAGAAATGGTAATGTAGCATTCAAAGTGGGATTTATTTTGTAAAAGGTAATACATTACCTCAGGCCGCACACCCGGAAATGGCTAAACTAGGGTATGTTGCATGGCTATGTGGGTCGCACCTATTAGGGTATGGTCATAACTTTCTAGATTACCCTTAATATATCGGGTTTGTTGTGTATGTTGTGGCCACAGATAGGTCGGGAATGATGTCAGATTCTGTACTATTCAGGATCATTGTGTTGGTCACTGGAAAGGAGTAGGCCAATCTTGCCAGATGTAGAAGATTATATATGGGTCCTTGGAACATTCATCTAGAGATGTACTGTATGGAAGTTAGTCCCTTACCTTGTCATTGTATGGAATAAATTCTCCAAAAAGTGCCTTTGGACTTAATTGTATACCTATTATGCTGGAATTTAATTAATGTAACAGTTTAGACTATGATTAATATGTATTTGTAATCAAGACACTATTATAATATCACTGGATTTTATGTAGTTATGTTTTGGTTATCATAAGGTAAAAATCCATCCGTGTTTATGTGTGGCATGGTCTTATGAGATACGCTTTATTTTCATAAATACATGTGTTTTGAGTTTTCTCACACCAGTCCCATGACTGATTCGTAGTTTATTTTCTTAAACTCTGGGTGCCCTATGTTTCCCGACAGCCAAGTAGTTCAGGTTTAGCTTGGAACATTTTGGAGGAGCTTGGAGCAGGATTTGGAGTTTCCTCTGTAGATGGTTATCCATTTCCATTTCCACTGCATTTGTTTACCATTTGTATCCAGCATTAGTAGGGATAGAGATTTATAACTGTCCAGGCTGAGATTAGGATAGACTCTGATGTATGTATTTAAAATTTCCACTATAAAGATTATATGTTGGAATAATATATGTTATTCCATTCGTGTAAGATTTTGTTCTGTCTTTATTTTCATTTTATCCTTGATCAATCTGTCTTTCCGGCATTTGGATATTGGACACGTGAATATCGTGGATGTATTAAGGTCAATTTCCAATGGTCGAAAAGGTGGGTCGTCACAGTTGATATCAAAGTTTAGGTTGAGCAAACCGTGAGCCTAGTAAGGGTAAAGTCTCATCAGCGATAAAGTTAGTAATACCCTAGAATGAGTAACTCATTAGAGATAGGGTAAGTGATACTCTAGAATGAGTTGGAAGTATTATATAAGAATGCGTACATGTAAAAATGATATTCTTTGACAATATAGTAAATAAAATAATTTTACCCAGGGTTATATTTTGAATATAAAGAATATCTTTTAAAAGAGATAGATATTTATGCTGTTAAGTTATAAATTGGATAATTGTTTAAAATCAGGTTAGTTAAATTTAAGTATGAACATCTTGTGATTAGAATTTCACAGTTTAACTATAAGATGTTTAATAATGATGATGAGAAGATCATGAATATTAACTAACGAGGGATATAAATAAAACCTGATAAGTTGGATAATGTTTATAAAATAAGGATTTTTAGAATATTGATCTAAAAGATTTTTAAAAAAGAGTTCAAAATATTTTAAAAGGTGACAATAATAATGTTTAGGAAATATTCTGGCAAAGATTTCAAAAGATTTTTGGAAGAAATAAATCATTTAGACGGAGATATCATGGGAAGAGATCTAAGTTAGAAAAACAATCTTTAATAATTGGTTGAACAAGGGTCTCAATCTGTTTTGTGATATTCCGAATAATCTTCTAAGTATTGATAAAATATTGGTTTGGGGAAGCAGTATCAAGTGCTTAGTAAATTATTTTCTTTATCATTTTGCAGTCAAAACAAATTTATGTTCGGATAAACCGAAATTAATAATCGGTAAATAGCTGGTTAAAATGTTAATAATCTGCATTAGATTGGGTTACGATAAATAAATTGCTTAGTATCTATCTCTAAGTGTTTGTTGTTTATATTTTTAGAAGCCTTCTAGTTACGAGGGAAGTTATTCCAAGGAGGAATCCTATAACGACCCGATATTTTCAACCATTCGCATCCATTATAAGTGTATAGGTAGACACTCATGCCGAAGTTGAATTGCTCAAAATACCACGTTGTAATTAAAATTTGGCAAATCTCAGAATATACAGTAAATAAATATAATCACAGATCACAGACACAGAGTAAAATAATGCAGCGGAAGTAAAAGAAATAGTAGTTCATGAAGCTACTATCTAAATATGTCAGAGTTACATAAGATACAACAGAAGAAATAGAGTACAACAAAAGTCTCAATAAAATAACCAAGTACAAGCTGAGTAGAACAACGGAATTGAAATAGATAGGACATGACAAGCAGATAATCTCCAGCGATTCAAATCTCCAAGAGAGTGGAAATCCAAATCTGTGAATAACTCAGGCTGACCCGAGCGTAAAGCAAAACACAAAACACTCGAGTCAGGACAATATATACTTATATAATGTAAACCAACTCAAGTGAACTATAATAAAGGTACAAGTAACTTAAAGAATGCTTGGGATCGCCCATTGTCTAAGGATCCGTTAAGCTATCTACTATGTAGTAATATTCGATATTATAATAATGTCTAATATAAAATAAACATACTTTTAAATAGCATTAAGGCTTTACATTTTCCACCTTAACACGTAATAGTCCCAGTAGTCTATCCAGTATTAGCATACTCCCAAAGTGGGCGCTACCCTCGATACTCCACAGGCTACGGGAGAAATCACAAATCGTAGTAAAGCTCGATATGGTAGGTGACACGGCACAACTAGGCAATGCCAGGGTAGATATACCAATTACGCACACGGACTGATGGAGCGCATAGCAGCCACTATCGTCCACCTCGAACAACACTCCCAAATCGGAGGATGGCCATCTAATCAATCACAAGTAAGAGTATAATATCGAAGAAATGTGTCCGAGAAGAGGTGCTACCTCACTGGTCCGAGATCGCTCCTATTTTAGCCACCTTATGCCAACTCACGGGAGTTGGGTCCACGTAACATACCTTAAGAACGTCGTCACCATCCTACTTCATTCTGGAAACTCCACCGCGTACACAGTTGTCAAAGTGGTTTTCGGTATCGACAAAGAGTATGTCCATATCCGATCCCGGTCTCTTTAACAACCAATCGTTATTATAACCCGTGGTTATAAGTTTAAAAACAGTTTATACTTCAAAATAGAATATCATTTCAAATCCAAATCTTTATCAAAATAAAGATTAAATCAATTCCAAACCATTCCATATTTTTAAAATATCATATCATTTCAAAACTTCATTTCAAATCATTTTAATATTCCAAATATCATTTGAGTTCAAATCTAAATATTCAACTTTAAATACCTTTTAAATTTAAAGGTATACTTCATTTATTATCATTTCAAGTCACCTTTTAAATAGTTTATATTCCAATCAAATAATTCATTTAAACCTTTTAAAAGTGTAATTATTATATTTTCAAATCAAGTATTCAATTTCCAAAGTTTCAAACCATTCTGAGTTCGTTTACTAAGTCAAAAACCCTAATTATTAAAATTTCAGCATTTCACAGCATTTAAAAACAACTGCTATAGGTTATATTTGAAAACATTTTAAATTCAGCAAAGACAGCACTTAAAACTGCTGTTAAAACTCAGTTTTAGTTGAATTACAGTTCAAAACAGAAAAGACAGCATTTCAGAAGTGCTGCGGTAGTTCAGATTTCAAAACAAGGGTTAAATTTGGTTTCAGCAAAGACTGCAGACCATTATAGCATTTTCAAATAATGCTATAATAGACCTGAGTTCAATATTAGCCTATAAGTTCAATTACAGCAACTACAACGTTTCAGAAATGCTGTAATAGCTCTTTTTACACAATTTTAGTTCAAAACAGAATCTATAGCATTTCTGAATGCTATTAAAAGTTAATTTCAGGTGTTAGTGTATTTCCAGCAATTAAATAATTTTAATTTAAAACACATAAACATTTTAAAAATCATATTTTAACATTTAACATGTTCATTTACATATCGTTTAACATATATCTTTTCATAATAAATTTCTTATAATAAAATCCAATTTTCAACAATTTACTTAATAAATTTAAGTGTAAAAGTTTCCAATTCTTCACATTTCAACAAATAACTTAACACTTCAAATTTAAATTACCATTTCACAAATTTAACTAAATTTCTAATTTTATTTAATTAACTTAACCCTTTAATTAAAACCAAATTTCACATTTCCTAGTCAAGTTATATTTTAAAAGATCACTTTTAAACATTCACTTATTTAACAACTTAAATTCATAGAAAAATCAATAATACTTTAATAAATCACTTAAATTCAAATTTAATCAAATTATCATATTTACCATTTCCAAATAAAATTTAATATCCATTTTATTTATATAACTTAAATATCATTTTTTAACCAAAATTCCAAATTTCCAACTTAAGTTATATTTCAAAAATCCAGTTAAACCATTCATTAATTACATTTTTAACACATGGAAAAAAATCATAATTTCTTTATTTTAACATTTGAAATCTATTTAAATCAAATTTCATAAATTTATAATTTTTTAAAATACTTAAAAATATCCAAAACACTTTATAAAATAACCACGGGCCTGTATATAATTTTCTAACCTAGGTCAAGTGATACAGATATGTATCATTTCAATCCGCAGTTAAAAAAAAGAAAAATCCGGGTTCTATCATTTCAAACCCGCAATCCCAAGTTAAAATAAATTAAATAAAAATCGTTCAGGCCTATCATTTCAGCCCATAACAATTTTTCCCTATTCTAAAGTCTGTTCGGGTATGTATCATTTCAATCCATAGTGATTCTAGTCTACAGGGAACTTGCAATGGTGATAACTGATATAAATAACAGAATAACATTAAATAACAGTAACATATGATATAACAGGTGTATAAACATCATATGATCATAATATAGTCAAGTATAACATGATAATATATTTCTACAGATTCACAGGGTGTCAATTTACTAGTTATATAGGTACATATTGTCTGGTGAGAATAACTCACCTGTTTGTGCTGGAGATATCAAAACCAATGACACAATGGAAACAAAAGCACGATGACAAGACTACGGACTTGAGTGGAGAGCGAATCCAAGCTACAACTCTTGTGCACAACCTAAAACAAACAATCAAAACAACAAAATTCAATACGACTTTAAAATGAAATAACTTTGAAATGAAAAGAGATTTGAATGTCAAATCTTTTGCCTTGTTTTCTACAATGCTTTGCATGGCCTAGGGGTTTATTTAGGTCAGGTTTGACATGACTTTGGCTCAGGTTTGATCATAGGAATGCATGGCATAAAGGCTAGAACATGTGGAGGAAGTTACAACACAAGAATATCAAGAGACTAGGCAACATAGTGGAGTTTGGTTCAACTTTTGGCTCGGTCTATGGGTCAAATGGCTCGGCCATCATCTGGTACAGGTCTGGACAGAGGTTTGGGTGATGAGTAGCAGCAGCCAAAGGTCATGTAGCAAGTGGTGGTGGTGGCTAAGGGGGTGGCCAAAGCAAGATATGGAGGGTAGGTGATGATATGTGTGGTCTAGGCAATGTTTTGTGGAGTTTTGTGGTGATGGCTTCAAGTGGAAGGTCATGGCCTATCTTGGTCAGAGGGAAGGGAGTGTTTGCTATAGTAGATGGAGGAGGTGATGATGGGGATGAAGGTGGTAGAGGCTAGGCCAAGCAAACATGTGAAGAGATCAAGGCAAAATTGCATAGAAAAGTAAGAAAAAAAATAGAAAGAAAAGAGGGAGATTACCAAAAAAATTTTGCAAGATGGAGGCCATGATTTTTTTTTAGGGTTTTGGAGCTTTGAAAATTCGTGAATAATATGAGGGAGTCGGCTGAAAATGAATGAGGAAAAGAACGGCAAAAAATAAAATAAAAGATGTATTGATTGAAAAGAAACGGTAGAATTCAAAAGGGCTAAGCACACAAAAGGTATCAAACTCTTCATATATCTTTAATCCCTTTTTTATAACTTTATATTTCTGGAAAAAATAATAATCCCAGATAAAATTTCGAAATTTTATCAAAATATAATAATTTATATAAATATTTATCAATTATATAAAGTTAAATTAAGAAAATAGCTAAAATAGTAAACTAGTCTAGAAAATTTGGAATTGAATAGAATAAATTTTTAGAAAATTCATATGAGCTTGTAATATATTTTTAAACATTAATAATAACATGAAATAAAAATATATTCACAAAATAAACATTTAAAATTTAATTTACATATAATTTCTAATGAAGAAAATAGCAGAAAATAGGAAAACAGCCTTTTAAAAATAGGAAATCATCATAGTAAATTTTGGAAAAATTCTATTATCATTTTTAAAATATTTAGCGATGGAAATATACATAAATAAACATATTGACACATATTAAAATAAAATATAAGAAAGAAAATATGATTTATAAAATTTGAAATAGGCAAAATTGCACAATAAAACAAATTATACTAAAAATTGAAATGTACATAACTTTTACATTTTAACTCCATTTTCAACGAAACGATAAGTAGTGTTCAAGTTATTACATCTATTTTTATAATAAAAGATAAAATTTATAATTTCGAACTTTTAAATTTTTAAGTTTAAAAGTCAAAGTTTGACTATTTGACCAAAATTCACATTTTCTGGAAATATTAAATTTAGTCATATTTGGAATTAAAATCCACATACAAAATCAAAGTTTTTATATTTACAATAACAAAATTTATTCTTTTCATAAATAAAGCTTTTAAATCTGGAAAAATCAATTTAAAAATAATTGTAAAATACAGGGTTGTTACAAATCCTCAAGGGCCAACTGGGGCGAAAAAAGATGATCTGATAATTCTTTCTGGTGGCAAAGAGGAACCTAAAAGATGGCTGCCTAGCATTGGTTGTCCATATATAGAGGAAGAGCATGATCAGTATACTCGTTTAGATGAGGATGGTTATAATATGGCTGAGATGCTTATACGACCAGAGACTATGGAGCTTGTTATGATATGCAGTAATGAAGAAACAGCCTAGGCATCAAACGACGTAGAGATAGTCACGGCGTTACAACCCTTGGAGTTGCACCAGGAATCCTCGAACTGAATGTGGATTATAGATCTAGAAAGTTTAGAACCAGAACAAGATGAGGAGGTAATTCACAAAGAAGAAGTAGCTATAGAGGAAGAATCCGAATATGACAATAAATAGTCAAGACTCTGCTGCATATGATGCGTGGATGGACGAAATGTCGAATGAAGTGGATAACAGTAGTGATGATAATAACATCATTTAGGATATGGGAGAGAATGATACTGTTGTTTGGGAAGAACAATCGCTGGTTTCAGGCATCGATTAGGATGATATGGAAGAGTTTGTGGAAGAGTTTGAGAATCCTTGGTAGGAGGAAGGTCAAGGTCTATAGGAGTTGGTTAAGGGAGATGTTTTACGAGGAGTTCCGGCTGGATTGGGTCATGTTCCATGGGTCCGTCAAGGACACCATTGGAAACCAATGGGATAGAATTTAGTTCATCAGAATGATGATGGGAATGAAGCAGACGATGAGCTAAAGTGAAGATGAAGACAATATGGGTAAAATTGTGGTATATGAGTTTGGGAATTTAGATGGACCATCAGCATCGAAATCGAAAGAATAGTCGGCTATTATGATGAGGTTTGAAGATTAGTTGATAGCTATCTAATATAGTATTTTAAGTAGTAGTGTATGGTGGCTTAAGTATGTTTGTAATATGGTTGTGTATTTCCGGTATGTATAATACCTAATTATGGTTTGGTTGACTTATGTAAGATATTAAGGCTTGTATGATGTAAATATGATCTTTTTCTATGGCTTCTTCATTTGTAGTTATATAAATCACTTAAGAAAATTTATAAGAATTCCTGATAAAGAAATTAAAATTTAAAAGGAGAGTTTTCTTTGTAAGATAAAACTATATCTTTATGAAATATTTAAGAACTTAAACCAAAATTTTACAAAATATTTTCATAGAAATTTTGGAAAGGATAATGAACACATGCGTCGTACATGGATTAATTCATCGCACGATTTGGCCTAAGATTCAGATATAGGACTTTGATGTTCGAAAATAAGTTATCACTCGATGGTCGATGGCGAAAATTGATGAGGTTTTGCAATCGGATACTTATGTTTTCCATCATAGTTGAGAGCTATGCAAAGAAAATAAAAGTTTATGAGTCTAATCAGAGTCCGCACTAGAGAATCCGAGGATCAATACTAGTTTGGAAACAAGGCGGTACATTCGAATTTAAGATCGAATCAGATATACCATACTGATATCTAAGTGCATAGCACAAGTTTGTGTTAGGAAAAAAATTGTTTTGGGTAAGTATTACCAGATTTTGGGTTTGGTAAAATTTCGGGGACGAAATTCTTTTAAGGGGGAAGTATGTAGCGACCAATAAATTTACCACTTTGAAAAATAATATTTATTTTTAAATATTCAAATATAAGATTTTTTAACACAAATTTTAATTTTTTGAACAATAATTTATGATGGTAAACTTGTTTTAAAATTATATTTACAAATATAGATATTCATCAGAAAAGCGACGTAAATCAGTTTTCAGTAAAATTGAGATTTTCTAATTATTAGATGATATGAAATTGGATATAAACACTTATTTCTCCGTTTAAGCAAGCATACGTAATAAAATTATTTATTATATTTTTGGAAATAAAATGCCTTTATGACATCATCAAAGATGTTATCACTTTTTTATATTTTCTGGAATTTATATTAAATTTAAATATTCAAATAATTGTTTTAATATGATAATAATTCATTTTAACTAGTTATATAAAAATAATAAACCATTTATAATAGTTTTATAAAGATATATACTTGTTTTAAAAATATAGAAATTCATAACGCTTTGGCACTACAACAGCACTTTTTATAAACGCTTGTTCAAAAATGTTTTATATGGTTTTATAATTCAAATGTGATCGTTTAAATTAATTTATAATATTAATAAATTGGTTTTCAAATTTTGTTTACATTTATATGTAATTTAAATAATAAGTGAAAATGTGACCGAAAATCAGCTTTCAGATTTTCAACAGTTTAACGAACAGAAGTCGTTCAAAGTGATCGCAACGTTATTTATATGTCTTGTGCACATATATAACATGCACATACATGCACCAACATATAAATACACACATATATACGTACAAAATACATACATACACACACACACACACACACATATATATATATATATATACAAGCACAAAATATCATGATATTTATAACATATATTCACATATAAGCAAACTACACATTAAACATCACCTCCTTACACACCTAGGATATGATGAAATGAGGACAAAAGGGGGGAAGCCGAGCATATGGGGGGCGGCCGTACGCATGGAGAGGGTGTGGGTGAGGGTAGTACGGCCTTTGTACCATAAGATATTTGTTTACATATTTTTGCCTATAAATACAAGGCATACCTTCTTATTTTATTCACACTTCCATTCCATTTTCTAAGCTTCTTCTTTCTCTTTATTAATGGCTTCCATATCCTCATAAATTATTCCATAGTCGTCGCGAAGCTCTCCTGAAAATACACTTTCAAATATAGAAAGATATCGCTTTAGTTTGAAATTAAAGTGAGTGATCACCTTCTCTTCTTTCTCCTTACTTGGTCGAACTCATCAAGAGCCACCACCACCTCTCCCCCTCTCTAGTACAAGGCCAAGCACACCCAAGGGTCCCGGTGTAGGATTCATAAGCTTTGGTGTGGTGATAGCGGAGCTATAGTCAATTTTAGTACATCTAGAGACAAATGAATGTGAGAAACTCTACTGGTTTATTTTATAAATCATGTGATGATCTGATATGTTTTCTATGAGTATTTTCTATGATTGATCATCATATTTTGAATGTGATAATATGTTTGCTTGGTTATGTAAATAATTCATGGTAAATATACGTCGAATTTACAAAAAGAAAGCACTTTCTTTTATGAATTATAAAAGTATTACGGCATAGTTAAACCACTTTAAACATGAATAAAAATGGTTTATAAATGTTTTAGAAACATTAAAACTCATTTCGGCAAAGTTTTGAAAAGATATGTAATTAGAGTCAAAATAGGCGTGTCACGTAACGGTTGTTCGCGTTTTCGCACCATAAAAGTTAAATCAATGCGTAGAGTGGAATATAGCTCGGAATTATTCGAAATAAGAGTTTTTTGGACTCTTATACTATAGTTTCCAAATGAAGGAGAAAAATCAAGATTTCATTTTGTAAATTTTGATATATGTCCAAATCAATTTTAATCATCGCGTTTTGGCAGTACATAAAATATGGATTTCAACTCTTAAAAATAGATATTTTTAAATCTTTAAAAATATGAGATAAATTCTAAAAGTATGTTAGAATATTTTAAAAGAGTTTTAAATGGAAAAATTGTACATATAAATGGTTTAAATTAGATTTGTGATACAAAGCTCTTAAAAGCACTATTCACCGGCAATTTAACAAAGGAATTTAATAATTTCTGAAATAAGATTTAAACTTCAGTTTTCTTCCCAAATCCTTATAAATGTTTTTAAATAATAAATCAAGTATTTTAAAGGGTTTTGAGTTGATCAAATAACTTGACCGTCTTATGGGTGACGGAGAGATGGTCTTTGGGCTTGGGTTTGGAAAACCAGTTCATGCTCTCCCTAGTTAGCCGGACTGGCCCGACGGAGGGGATAGTAAATTTGATTTACTCCGACCCCATCTTGCTAAGATAAAAGAAAAGGAGATTTGGAGTTTTCTAAAGATTAAATTAAATTTTTATAATAATAAGATGTTTGGTGATATAGGTAACATTATGTTTAAATTCTGTATTAAATTCCGAGGAGGGAACTCAAACTATCCGCGTGAATTTAAAAGGTGATTTCACCGTTATTCGATGACCGGTACGGGTTGAATATGGATATTATTATTAAGTATAATTAGTATAATTTCTATGGATCCCTTTTTACTCAATAATGTTTTCCTATGTAATTAAAGAGAAATGATTTCGTATCTCCAAAATTAAAAAGAGGTTTAATAATCCCGTATATGCTTAAAAATGAAAATGGTTTAAAGATGTATATCTCTAAGAAGATATTTTACTTGGATAAAAGATATTGATTAATTGAATAATAATCACCTACATACTTGACATCTTTTATCGATAATTGGTTCGGAGAAACTGGGATCGGATTTGGGTGATTCCTATCCGGAAACCACTTCGAACCAATATACACATTCAAAAGTAAAGACATGTTGAAGACAATGATTTTGAAGATGGAGATCTTCCTAATGTAGGACAACTTGCCACTTACTTCTAGGGTAACTCCCATAACATATATATGGTGGCAGTGGTATCTTCATTTTGAAATCTTCGATGCAAGGACTGCTCACTATTAATCCTAGAGGTGATTCCAAAACAGGATGTAGTAGGAGGAGTGCTTTCGGTTTGTCCTGTTTCTGGACAACTTGTATGACCGAGTGTTTGACATTGCATTTCTAAGACCACGTACATTGATTTTTACAAACGTACATCTATTTGGTGGTATAGGAGGTAACCCCTCTTACACTTAACACCCTTTCTTGAGGCATATGAACTTGGGGGTTGTACTTTTGTGGAAATCAATAGTGTGTTATTAGAAATGGCAATGTGGCATTCAAAGTGGGATTTTTTTGTAAAAGGTAATACGTTGCCTCAGGCCTCACACCCGGAAATGGCTAAAATAGGGTATGCGATAAGGCTATGTGGGTCGCACCCATTAGGGTATGGTCATCACCTTTCTAGATTATCCTTTATATATTGGATTTGTTGTGTATGATGTGGTCACGAATAGGTCGGAAACGACTAGGGTGATGTCATATTCGGTACTATTCAGGATTATTATGTTGGTCACCGGAAAGGGGTCCGTGTTTATGTGCAGTGTGGTCTTATGAGATACCCTTTGTTTTCATAAATATCCGTGTTTTGAGTTTTCTCAAACCAGTCCTATGACTGACCTAAAGTTTATTTTCTTAAATTCTAGGTGCTCTATTTTTCTGGGCAGCTAAGTAGTTTAGGTATAACTTGGAACATTTTGGAGGAGCTTGGAGCAGGAGCTAGAGTTTCCTCTGTATATGTTTATCCATTTCCATTTCGGTTGAATTTGTTTATTGTTTGTATTCAGCATTAGTAGGGACAGAGATTTATAACTGTCCATGCTAAGATTAGGATAGACTCTTGTTTCCTGGGGATTTGACCAGGCAACTAGTACTCGGCAATTAGTGCTCGGCATCAGAGAGTGTCCGGCATCAAGGAGTGTTCGGCGAAGCACTTGCCATCCAGGAGTGTTCGGCGAAGCAACTGACATCCATGAGTACTCGGCAAAGTATACGGCATCCATAGTGTCCGGCGTCCAGTAATGTTCGGCGAAGTACTCAGCAGTGTTCGGCGTCAACTGGCACTCAACGTCAACCAATGCTCGGCATCAAGGCTGCTCGGCATCAAGACTTCTCGGCATCAAGACTGCTCGGCATCAAGACTGCTCGGCATCAAGACTGCTCGGCATCAAGACTGCTCGGCATCAAGACTGCTCGGCATCAAAACTGCGCGGCATACGAGACTACTCGGCACACGAGAGCAATCGACATCAAGGGGAACTCGGCAGTATCTGTGGTGCGGCGTACAAGAGTACTCGGCATGACACCCGGTAACATCAGAAGTACTCGGCACAAGAGCACTCGGCGTCTAGAGGAGCGTTCGGCTTCGACTGACTAACATCTTGCACTCCCCAAACATCAACCACATCGTTCGGCATAGAAGGGACTGTTCGGCATCATAGCGCTCGGCACATCTGGTTCGGCATACAGTGATCACTGTACTCGGGCTGGAGCGTTCAGCCATCAGCCCACTTGGGAAGTTCAGCCCATATTTGTCTATAAATAGAGGGGTAGGGTCACAGTGAAGAGGATCCTTTTTTTGGGAGAGAAAACACCGGGGAGACTGCCATTTTCAAGATTCATCTTCTCTACTTAACAACTCCACTCAAGCATTTGATTCACGAATTGTATTTGTAATCAACTATAAAGGAAATCAATAAAGTTGAACAAAGTGGACGTAGGCAATTACGCTGAACCACTATAAATTTGGTGTTCTTACTTTCTGCATTTAAATTAGCATTGTCTTCTCTGTTTAATTTACTTTCATCACTTATATCTCTTCACAATCTTCTTCTACGAGGTTAGTGACCAATTTTGGTGCTAACACTTTGGTGCTTTCACTGAGAATCGAATTCTCAGACCTCAAGGATCTGCTTTGAAGCTACTGGATTGAACAAATCCCCCAAGGAAGATCCGACTCATTGATAGGACATCCGTTTATTCTACTCAGAGTTCATACCAATAGCTCTACAATGGCAAGACCACGTACCAGGTCAGCTTCTCATAATGCGGATGCCCGCGAGACTGCTAACGTGCAACAAGCAGGACCTAGCAATCAACCAGTGATCCCGAGTGCAGGGATTGCCGCTCAATAACAGACTCCAGTTGTCACCAGAGTAGAGTTCAATGACTTGATGAGAGAACTTAGGGAAAGCAGGAGACAACTGGGAGAACAGATGCAAGCTAATGCCAACCTGATGGCACAACTCACTCAACAGCAGCAACAGAATGCTGGGGGCAATCCCGCTGCTTACTCCTCATCTGACAGCTCAACTTCCTCTGATGAACCTCCCAGGCGCATACGCCGTAAGACTGATGCTGCGCGAGCAGATGCTGCGCGAGCAGATGCTGCTGTTCGAACAGCTGGAGACCGCGACCAAGCAAGAGCTGGAAGCTTCAGGACCGGGATACAGATGGAAGATAGAGGCCCAGATCATCAAAATGCTAACGATGTCGAACCTTAGGATGCACGATTGGCAGATCGCCAAGAGAGGAGGCATCAGCATGGACAGGCGCGTAGAACAGACTCCAACCTTCCGCCTTCCATACAGACACCCGATCTGACAGCCATGATCAGGCAATTGATGAAAGAGAATCAGGGCTTATCAAATGATGACTGGGGAGTGTCAAGAAGTCATACTCCGTTCACGGATGTTGTGTTGCAAGCGGCGTACCCCAGGAAGTTTAGTATGCCTACTATTCCTGCATATGAAGGAAAGACTGACCCTAGACAACATGTCATGAGGTACGAATGGATGATGGATTCAGCCAGAGCGAATGATGCCACAAAGTGTAGGTGCTTTCCGATTACTCTATCTGGGATCGCTACTATGTGGTTCACGCGACTTCCTCCGCGATCCGTATCAAATTTCGAGGAGTTGGCAAAGAAGTTTATTGAGCAGTTCAGGATACACACTACGTGCCCAAAGGACGTGATGTCTCTGTCAAGTGTAATCCAAAATCCTGGGGAATCGTTGAAGGAATATTTGCAAAGATTCCACGTGGCAGCAACTGAAGTCAGTAATCCCAATGACCATGCAATTCTGATGGCTGTAATGAGAGGTGTGGATCCAGACTCTGAGTTTGGAGACTGGCTGGCAGGAAAACCTCCAGCTACGCTAGAGCGTTTCTACTCTAAGGCACACCAGTTCATAAGAAGAGAGGAAGCTAGGTGGGTACGACGAGATAAGGCGCCAGGGCCTGTCCAAGAGTCAATAAAGAGCAACATCGCTGTGAAGCAATCGGGAGACAGCTCGGGAAAGGTCCAAGTCAACGTCCAGAACAAACCTGGGCAACCCAAGGAGTCCGGAGGAAGGATTCAAGGGAAAAGAAAAGAAGCAGGAAAGTGGAAGTCGAGAATTCCAAGCTACAGCGAGTACACTCCGCTAAACGCCCCACTTGAAAACATTTACCTATCCACCTGCAATACTTTTCAGTACAGAAAACCACGTCCAAAAGAATCAACTGAAGAACAGAAGCGGACCGGGAAATATTGTCGCTTCCATGAGACTTATGGACACAATACGGAAGAATGTAGACACTTGCACGACGCTATCGAGAAGTTGATCAGGTAGAAGAAATTGCAGGAATTTGTGAAGGATCCACAAGAAGGAGGACAGGGAACGTCCAACCCAGGTCGTGCACCAGCTCCACGTCATCCCGAGGAGCCTGCCCGGACCGTGGGTAGACTGGTCATAAATACAATTATCGGCGGGCCTCACCCCGCGGATAAGAATTGGCAGGAGATGGAGCGATATGCAAGTTCCTTGAAGCATGCAGATTTTGAGTGTTGTTCGAACATGGAGGACGGAGCCCTTGCTAAGCAGCAGCGCGTAATGACAGACGATATTGTGTTCAGAAGCAGAGACGCTAATCAGGTAGAGGCTCCAACCATCGACCCCATGGTCATATCTGCAACGATCGGACCAGCATACGTAAAAAGAATTCTGATTGATTCTGGGAGTTCAGTCAACATCATCTTCAAGAAGGCCTACGATCAAATGAAGCTAGAAACAAAAGACTTGAAACCATCCAAAGCTCGTATCCACGGCTTTAACGGCGCTTCAACTGATGCAGTGGGATATGTCGAGTTACCAGTTGAACTGGGACAAGGCAAGCGTCGGAGAGTGCGAATTCTACCCTTTGTAGTGTTGGATGTGGACTCTCCGTATAACGTTTTCTTGGGCCGGCCAGCCCTGGCGGAGTTTAGGGCAGCGTTAGCCCCGTGGTGTTTAACTTTGAAGTTCCCAACTGACAAAGGAGTAGGCGTTGTTCACGGCGATCAAGCAACTGGTCGTTCCTGTTATGTGGCCGAGCTCCGAGAGGCCCACCGGAGGGAGAAAGGAAAGGTTGCGGACAATCCCGTCCGCATCCTCAATGCGGATAATTGACAAGTAGTGCCCGAGCCCTGGCTCGGGCATAGTTCTCGGATCTACAGAGATATAGATTCGAGAGACGACGATGAGAAACCCAGGGAAGAGAAGGCGGCACCGGCTGAATTAACAGTTGACATTTCAGTTAGCCGTGACGACCCTTCGCGAATACTGAAGATCGGATCACAGTTAGGCCCCGCAATGACTGAAGACCTTAGCGACTTCCTCCGGGAAAACCTTGATGTTTTCGTCTGGACGCATTCTGATATGTGTGGGATTTCTCCCGCCATCACGAGTCATATGTTGAACATAGACCCGAAATACGTCCCAGTCAAGCAAAAAAGGAGAGGAATGGATCCGGAGAGATCCGCCGCTCTTGGAGAGGAGGTGGACAAACTCAAAGCAAATGGGTTCGTCCGCGACGCCCTCTACCCGGAATGGGTCTCCAACCCCGTGCTAGTAAAGAAGGCGAATGGGAAATGGAGGACTTGCGTAGATTATTCCGACTTGAACAAAGCATGCCCTAAGGACAGTTTCCCGTTGCCTAGGATCGATCAGTTGGTCGATTCCACCGCAGGACACGAGTTACTGTCATTCATGGATGCGTACTCAGGATACAACCAAATCCCAATGCATATTCTGGACCAAGAATACACCAGCTTCGTTACAAATGTCGGGCTGTATTGCTATGTAGTGATGCCCTTTGGATTGAAGAATGCTGGAGCAACTTACCAACGTCTGGTGAATCGAATGTTTAAGGACCAGCTGGGTAGAACCATGGAAGTCTATGTGGATGACATGCTCGTGAAGTCACGACGGTCAAACGACCACATTCAAGACTTGGCTGAAATGTTCGACATACTCAGGTTTTACGGCATGAAGATCAACCCGTTGAAGTGTTTTTTCGGCGTTGCATCAGGGAAGTTTTTGGGATTCATCGTCAACGCTAGGGGAATCGAAGCCAACCCAGAAAAGATCCAAGCTATTCGAGATGTACAAGCGCCCAGGACTATAAAGCAGGTACAGAGCTTGAACGGAAAAGTAGCTGCGTTGAGTCGATTTATATCCAAGGCAACTGACAAGTGCATCCTGTTCTTTGACATAATAAAGAAAGGAAAGAGAAATTTTGAATGGACGTCTAGCTGTGAGGAAGCATTCCGGAATCTGGTAAGGCATCTGGAGAGCCCACCAATGCTATCTAAACCAGTTGACCATGAGATGTTGTACGTTTACTTGGCTATATCCCCTCATGCGATAAGCGCAGCTTTGGTTTGTGAGGAGGATCGAGTCCAGAAGCCGGTGTATTATGTTAGCAAGTGTTTAACGGGGGTAGAGAGGAATTACCCTAAAATCGAGAAATTGGCTTATTGCTTGGTGATTGCATCACGCAAGCTGCGCCCATACTTTCAAGCGCATTCAATCGGTGTTTATACCAATCAACCCCTGAGGCAGGTACTCCAACGACCGGAAACTTCTGGAAGATTGCTAAAATGGAACATCGAGTTGAGCCAATTCGATATCGCGTACTTACCACGGAGAGCCATCCGAGGGCAAGCGTTAGCAGACTTCATCGCTGAATTTACCATACCCATCAAACCGGACGATCACGACATCATTCCCCCCGTTCGATGGAAATTATACACTGACGGTACATCAAACGACCGTTGCTCCGGCGTGGGCGTAGTTCTTGTAACTCCGGAAAACCGATCAATCTGTTATGCCCTGAAGCTCGATTTCCCGGCTACAAATAACGAAGCCGAATATGAAGCACTGATCGCTGGCCTGAAACTCATCAGGGAACTTGGGATCGAATCAGTCGAAATCTTTTGTGACTCGCAGTTGGTGGTTTACCAAGTACGAGGAGACTACCAAGCAAAGGGACGGAAGCTTGCTCCGTACCTCATTCAGGTCCAAGAACTACAATCAAATCTTGAGCGTTATGACATCTCACATATCCTGCGCGAACAGAACAAAGAAGCCGACTTATTGGCCAAGTTCGCAAGTACCGACGATACGCAACAAATGGGATTGTATCCCGTCGAAGTCTTGCATGCCCCGAGCATAGACGAAATGAAAGTCGATCGCGTGTTGGGAACAGAAATCGAGAAGGAATCATGGATAACCCCATTCAAACTGTACCTGACGACCGGGGCTTTACCAGGAAAAAGAAGTGAAAGACGGCAGGTCCTTCGAAAGGCCGCGCGATACGTAATGCAGGATGGGTCCATGTATCGAAAAGGATTCTCGGTCCCATTATTGCGGTGCATCGCTCATGATGAAACAAAGCGAGTCTTGAGAGAAGTTCACGAAGGGGAATGCGGCGACCATACTGGGGGGCAAACGCTAGCGAAGAAGATCCTCTGCTATGGATATTACTGGCCCACCGTAAACTAGGATGCCGCGGACTACGCAAGAAAATGCGACAAGTGTCAAAGATATGCAAAAATCCCGAGGGCTCCATCAACGGAACTCACACAAATGACCAGTCCCTGGCCATTTGCGATCTGGGGAATCGACATAATCGGCTCTTTGCCTTTATCTAAAGGTGGTGTGAAATATGCAATAGTTGCAGTCGACTATTTCACGAAATGGGCTGAGGCAGAACCTTTGGCCACTATCACCTCTAAGAAGGTCATTAACTTCGTTGTACGAAACATTATATGTCGATTTGGCCTTCCACGCACCATCATTACAGACAACGGAACGCAATTCGAAAGTAAAGAGTTCAAAGAGTTCTGTTTAAAGTACGGCATCGAGAAAAAGTTCGCCGCCGTTGCACACCCAAAAGCTAACGGACAAGTCGAGGCCGTTAACAAAATAATCAAGTCCATATTAAAGAAGCGTCTGGAGAAGGTTGGAGGCAAGTGGGTAGATGAACTCCCGACAGCATTATGGGTGTATAGAACTACCCACAAGTCCGCGACCGGCCACACTCCGTTCGCCTTGGCATACGGCTCTGAAGCCGTTATACCCGTGGAACTTGAAGTTCCATCGCATCGAGTGACATACTATGATCCGAAGACGAACCAAGACCTCTTGCTAGAATCACTGGACTGCATCGACGAAAAGCGTGAAGAAGCTGAATTAAGGGCGGCGGCGCATAGACATCGAGTCAAGCGTTACTACGACGGCAGAGTCCGCCCAAGAATCTTTGATGTGGGTGATCTCGTTCTGAAACGAGTCTTCCCGGTACCATCACGCATGAATCCCAGCTGGGAAGGTCCATACGCCATCGAACGGAAGCTTGGAGAAGGAACATTCAAGCTAGCGACCGTTGATGGCGCGACACTCCCCCGGGCATGGAACAGTGAACATTTGCGGCACTATTACATTTAGCATGTTTTCCTTTCTTGTTGTAGGCACTGTTATTTCCTGCATGTTTCCATTTAATAATGACTTAGTTTCCTTGTGAAAGTTGTAATCAAGCAATTTAGTTGATTTTCGTTAATAAAGGCTTGAAGCCATATTTTCTATGAAGTTTCTATATCTCTTAATTGGATGATAAATTACATTATCATTCATGACATGCAGACTCGTACGAACGATTTCAAATCTCCGGATCCCCAGAGTGCGGAGCGGAGTACTCTAAGTCCCCAGAGCGCGGACTAGAGTATAAACGATTTCCAATCTCCGAATCCCCAGAGTGCGGAGCGGAGTACTCTAAGTCCCCAGAGCGCGGACTAGAGTATAAACGATTTCCAATCTCCGAATCCCCAGAGTGCGGAGCGGAGTACTCTAAGTCCCCAAAGCGCGGACTAGAGTATAAACGATTTCCAATCTCCGAATCCCCAGAGTGCGGAGCGGAGTACTCTAAGTCCCCAGAGCGCGGACTAGAGTATAAACGATTTCCAATCTCTGAATCCCCAGAGTGCGGAGCGGAGTACTCTAAGTCCCCAGAGCGTGGACTAGAGTATAAACGATTTCCAATCTCCGAATCCCCAGAGTGCGGAGCGGAGTACTCTAAGTCCCCAGAGCGCGGACTAGAGTATAAACGATTTCCAATCTCCGAATCCCCAGAGTGCGGAGCGGAGTACTCTAAGTCCCCAGAGCGCGGACTAGAGTATAAACGATTTCCAATCTCCGAATCCCCAGAGTGCGGAGCGGAGTACTCTAAGTCCCCAGAGCGCGGACTAGAGTATAAACGATTTCCAATCTCCGAATCCCCAGAGTGCGGAGCGGAGTACTCTAAGTCCCCAGAGCGCGGACTAGAGTATAAATGATTTCCAATCTCCAAATCCCCAGAGTGCGGAGCGGAGTACTCTAAGTCCCCAGAGCGCGGACTAGAGTATAAACGATTTCCAATCTCCGAATCCCCAGAGTGCGGAGCGGAGTACTCTAAGTCCCCAGAGCGCGGACTAGAGTATAAACGATTTCCAATCTCCGAATCCCCAGAGTGCGGAGCGGAGTACTCTAAGTCCCCAGAGCGCGGACTAGAGTATAAACGATTTCCAATCTCCGAATCCCCAGAGTGCGGAGCGGAGTACTCTAAGTCCCCAGAGCGCGGACTAGAGTATAAACGATTTCCAATCTCCGAATCCCCAGAGTGCGGAGCGGAGTACTCTAAGTCCCCAGAGCGCGGACTAGAGTATAAACGATTTCCAATCTCCGAATCCCCAGAGTGCGGAGCGGAGTACTCTAAGTCCCCAGAGCGCGGACTAGAGTATAAACGATTTCCAATCTCCGAATCCCCAGAGTGCGGAGCGGAGCACTCTAAGTCCCCAGAGCGCGGACTAGAGTATGAACGATTTCCAATCTCCGAATCCCCAGAGTGCGGAGCGGAGCACTCTAAGTCCCCAGAGCGTGGACTAGAGTATAAACGATTTCCAATCTCTGAATCCCCAGAGTGCGGAGCGGAGTACTCTAAGTCCCCAGAGCGCGGACTAGAGTATAAACGATTTCCAATCTCCGAATCCCCAGAGTGCGGAGCGGAGTACTCTAAGTCCCCAGAGCGCGGACTAGAGTATAAACGATTTCCAATCTCCGAATCCCCAGAGTGCGGAGCGGAGTACTCTAAGTCCCCAGAGCGCGGACTAGAGTATAAACGATTTCCAATCTCCGAATCCCCAGAGTGCGGAGCGGAGTACTCTAAGTCCCCAGAGCGCGGACTAGAGTATAAACGATTTCCAATCTTCGAATCCCCAGAGTGCGGAGCGGAGTACTCTAAGTCCCCAGAGCGCGGACTAGAGTATAAACGATTTCCAATCTCCGAATCCCCAGAGTGCGGAGCGGAGTACTCTAAGTCCCCAGAGCGCGGACTAGAGTATAAACGATTTCCAATCTCCAAATCCCCAGAGTGCGGAGCGGAGTACTCTAAGTCCCCAGAGCGCGGACTAGAGTATAAACGATTTCCAATCTCCGAATCCCCAGAGTTCGGAGCGGAGTACTCTAAGTCCCCAGAGCGCGGACTAGAGTATAAACGATTTCCAATCTCCGAATCCCCAGAGTGCGGAGCGGAGTACTCTAAGTCCCCAGAGCGCGGACTAGAGTATAAACGATTTCCAATCTTCGAATCCCCAGAGTGCGGAGCGGAGTACTCTAAGTCCCCAGAGCGCGGACTAGAGTATAAACGATTTCCAATCTTCGAATCCCCAGAGTGCGGAGCGGAGTACTCTAAGTCCCCAGAGCGCGGACTAGAGTATAAACGATTTCCAATCTCCGAATCCCCAGAGTGCGGAACGGAGAACTCTAGGTCCCCAGAGCGCGGACTAGAGTATGAACAGTCTCAAGTCTCCAAATCCCGGAGCACAGTGTCAGCAAACCAAATAAAGACAAGAGAATCATTCAAACAAAAAGAAACTAAAATTTTATTCGATAAGTCCAAAATGGGGATACACGATCACTCCTACAAAATTCAGGCCCATACAAACTACAAGTTGTGGAAGATAAAAACAATTACAAAACTTAAGCAGGAAACTTGTTGAACAAGTGCATCGATTATTTCTTCGACTTCTTCTTCTTCTTGTCCTCCTTTAGTGTTTTCGACGACTCCTCTCCCTCACGCTTTTTCTTGGACTTTTTGCTTGCTAGAGAAACAGAGTCAGGAGTAGGAGACGGAACATCTAGTGGTTTGGACCTGCCCGGGAGAATGATTTTCAAAGGTCTGTTCCGCGGGTCAGTGAGTTCCAATATTTCAGACTCGACTTTGACTTTGACTTTTCTCTTCTCCTCGTCAGCAAGACGGTCCTTCATGCTCATCTCTGAAGTATGCTCGGAGGCGCCAGTGATTTCAATTTCATCGCTTCCTTCGGCAGGAGACGAAGTATCAAGTTTGTCATCATCTAGCGCCCCGATCACTTGAGCGTCTGGACCGGGAGTTACTCCTTCGTGAGCAACGTCGCTTGTTTTCTCTGCTTCCTCCTTGGCGTCATCGCTCCTCGGAGTTGGCTCGGCGTCAGAACAACATGCATGAAAATATAAGAAATGGGCATTAGAACGAATAACCATTGTTGAAAAATGACGGGATCTCTTCAACTTCTAGAGAAAGAAGAATTTCCTACCAGGATCCGGTTGGCTATCGGTGGCGCGTGGGGTTTCACCCTCCAGGATAGGGGATAGCACATGAACGCCAAGCCCGGGATCTTCGGGATCATAACTGGCATGCTGCTCGAATGGATCAAGCGTCGACCGACCAGCCGATTGAGCAGCATAAGGAGCGGCGATGTGAGGAGTAGTAGTGTCGGCCTCTGACGAGCCGGCTTCGTCGTTCTTCTCTTTCGAAGGGGAAGAGCCTTTGCTATAAAGTGCCAATGCTGCGGATAAATCCGATGTCTCATTCCCCCTCAGGAACTCCTTCACCAATGCATCCTCGTCGACCTCTTCGGAGCCTGACTCGACCTTCCTGATCTTTATCAGAGTTTCCCATGCCTCAGCCAGGGATTCGAGGTAGCCGTCGCCCAAGAATGTTAAGTCACGGTGCATAAGGACGCGGGCTCCGTACTCGGCGATCAACGGGTCAAACATACTTTTGACCTCTTCCCTGCCGGCCTCTGCGGCCGCCTCAAGGCGAGAATCAAGCTCCTCCACAGCCATTCTTTTGCCCTCCTCACGGGCCTCATCCTTCATTTTCTCGACCCCGGCAAGTTCATCGTCGAGCTTTGTCTTCAGGAGTCGGGTAGCAATAATCTCATCACAATATCGCTGTGATTCTTCCTGAGCAGCTATTTTGTCTTCTTTCTCCTTGGAGAGTTGTTCTTTCAGCTCTTTGACTTGAGTAGCGAGCGCGTCCCTTTCTTTTTGGATAGAGTCTTTTTCTAGGGCAAGGGCGCCGCTGCGCTGGACTGCTTCATCAAGCTCCTTTTTGTGAGCCACCTCTAAGCGAGTAACTGCCTCAGCAGTATCTTTTGCACCTTGTTCAGCGGCTTCTAGCTTTGACTTATACGAAGCGAGCTCTTCGTCTTGGAGTTTGATGATTTTCTTATCGCTGTCAGCCTCCAGATTCAGACGGTCAATCTCGTGTTGACGCTCAACAGATACTTCCGAGATCTTCTCCACCAAGTGCACGAATGCGTCATGTTGAACATAGACGTCGTTGTTGCAGGCAATGACACTTTGCTTCACGTGACCAGGAATGTGATGGATGGCTGGGAGGAATTTCAAGCCGTCAAAACAGATTTTCGGAAACTTGGCCTTAAGGTCGACCATCTTTTCCGCAACAGTTGGGTCCACTGCAGGAGTAGGAGGAGGAGGCCTTGAGAATTCCGTTCTTTTACGTTGCTCTCGAACTTGCCTCGTACTCGATGAACTGGAATGTTGTTCTCGAGCAGCATCAGACTGAGCCCTATCTTCATAATCACCTTGGTCCCTGCGTCTGCCTGAACCGGAATCTCGTCCGGAGTGATGGAATATAGAAGACCCCTGAAGGCGATCAAGTCCGTGAGAGCGGCCCATATCACCTGCAAAGAATGGAGATAACAACGAGTTAAGGAGAATTCCCAAATTAAAAAGACTTGAAGTATATTATGGAATGTGCATGTGCGTGTGTGTCCTAGTGTTCCCCCCGACGGACCCGTTCGTTTATCTTTGCTAATCGGAGTGTTGTCTCCTTGAGCCGGGAGTTGAACTCCTACATTGCCTCTAGCGGGCGAAGAGAATTTGAGAGCTTCAGGATCATCGAACCCGTAATTAAGTAAATCATCGGGGATGGACAGGTTGGACAGACCCCTCAGAGAACTTTCCAGATGTTGTGAGGAAGCCTCTTTCTCAGGCGGAATAAGTGTGACTTTTGAGGTGCCACCCACTTTCTCCTTTTGAACCGTATACTTCAACTTCTTCTTTCCCTTCGAAGGGGAGGATGATGTCTCAATATCCTGAACTTCGATTGCCAGATTCCAAGCGAGACCCACGTTCTCGCCCTGAGTCTCGGGAGCATCATCCTCTCTACGCTCGCTTTCTCCGTGCGTATCGGGAGCGCGGCGCGCCGACGATCCGGCAAGTTTTTTCCCTTTACCGGACGGAGGTTTGGGAATGGTAACACCTTCTGGAAGGCTGATCCGACGACCAGGGGGTAGCAAGCCAAACCCCGACAGCGATTCATTTGAGATGATAGTCCGGATGTCTCGATCCTCAGCAGGAAGAGCTCTAATGGCTTCAACAGCCTCAGAATATCCTCGGCCTTCCGGACGCGGGTTGATACCTGAAAAGATGAAATGAAGAGTTAGGAAAAGCATGACTCCAATTAAATACGAATAACGATTCAGCAGAGAGACTTACTGCCTTCAACCCATCTCCTAGCGAAACCAGAAGGGCAGCGCACATAGAACCATTCCTGTTTGTACAGGGCGAATTTGCTACAGGCCCCTGTCAAGATCTGGCACTTGTGGTATGGCTCGAGAAACATAAAGGAAGGGCTATCTTTCCGTCTCTTGAACATATAAATGTATCGGATATCACCGGGGGTTGGAGGTCTGGAGAAGACGGCCATGAAAAGTAAGTAAGTCCCATATAGAAACGCATGACCGTTCGGGTGCAGTTGCGATGGAGCCATGTCTGTGTACTGCAGAACGTCCCGGAGAAATAAGTTGAAGGGAGGCACGCTGCCCATCCAACACATGAACTTGTTGCAGGTAGTGTACCCGATTGGGGGCAGATGAGGGCGATCGTGTCTCGAAGGGACTAACACGTCGGCGAAAAGAATCCCGTGAATAGAGCATATCCGCCTCAGAGCAGCTTCGTTGATCTTCGAAGCTTGAGAATCGATCGGATTGTCTAGTAGGATGGTTGCCTCCAGAGCGTCAGGCGCCAAATTATGAGCGGGAGAGATTGACGGGTTAGAAGAATCAGCGGCTCCTTGCCTTGCTGACGGCCCAGGCCTGTCAGATATGGTGGCAGAACTAGATTTTCTCGACATCCCGAATAAATAATGAACCTGGCTAAATGCTTGAGAAAGCTATACTTAAAAAAATGTTGAACGTTAGAATTAGCAACACGATTTTTCCCCCCGTGTGGTGTGTGAACTAGTGCAAGCAATTGTGTACAGGCAATAAGAATCTAAAGGTTTTAAAGATATAATAATTAGCTTCGAATCATCGCCTTCGAAGACCGTCATCGCTGACCGTCTCAAAAAGCTCGCCTTGAGGTGATTACAGTTCCAGATTCAGAAAGCATATGATTTATAAAGTGTTCGGCCTAAGTGTAGTTTGGCGTTTATGTTGTTCGGCATGTATGTGTTTGTTCGGCATTGAGACTATTCGACCTAAGTTCCGTTCGACATGTATGTGTTTGTTCGGCATTTGAATGTTGTTCGGCATTGGAATTGTTCAGTCTAGGTTCTGTTCGGCAATAGTATTGTTCGGCCTCAATACTGTACGGCATCTAAGAATGTTCGGCTTGGGTTTTGGTCAGCTAAGTTTTTGTTCGGCTGAGTTATCGTTCGGCATTTTTGTTTAAGTGTTCGTCTTTAGTTCGTTCGGCTAAGTTGTTGTTCGGCTGAGTTATCGTTCAGCTAAGTGGTTGTTCGGCTGAGTTATCGTTCGGCATTTTTGTAAGTGTTCGTCTTTAGTCCCTTCGGCTAAGTTGTTGTTCGGCGCTCTAACGAGTATTCAGCCTCATTAAGACGAGATACTATTCGCTATCGTTCGGCGCACGACAACGTACGCCGAACCATAACTATGCCATCCAACACCCTTACCACCTCCAACGTTTCCCTTGTTCCTTCATTTTTGACTGTGGTTCGACGCGATGGAGCTAAATACAATAGCTACATATTTGCAAACACCTCAAATCCTTCCTCCTCGCCTCACATTATCGTTCGGCAAGGGGGACAACCTATTCGAAAGCTTTCTACAGAACACACTTGACTCATTTGAAACGTATTCGAGTTATACGAGGAACGGTACCTAGATTGCAGTTAGGAGTCTAAGAAGGAGTGTTCAAGTTGCAAATCTGTTCGACTGGAGAAGGTTAGAAATCTTGGAGGAATGACGGAAACGAAAGAGTAAAGGAAAAGGGACGGGAAGGACCCGGTTATATAGAGGGAGGTAGAAGTCGAAGAGGCTATACCCGGTAGAGCCGGTCAATACCGGAGTGTTCGGCATCGTGGCGGAGAGACGTTCGGCACGCTAGGTATGTTCGGCTTCGAACGTATCGTTCGACATCCCAACCTTGTTCGTCTTGCACCACCTTCGCTAGCATTCTCGAGAAGGTACCTCCGAGGTAGATTGTACCAGATTCAAAGCGCATCACGTTCGGCCACGCAATACACTTTGGGGGGCAAGTGTTCCTGGGGATTTGACCAGGCAACTAGTACTCGGCAATTAGTGCTCGGCATCAGAGAGTGTCCGGCATCAAGGAGTGTTCGGCGAAGCACTTGCCATCCAGGAGTGTTCGGCGAAGCAACTGACATCCATGAGTACTCGGCAAAGTATACGGCATCCATAGTGTCCGGCGTCCAGTAATGTTCGGCGAAGTACTCAGCAGTGTTCGGCGTCAACTGGCACTCAACGTCAACCAATGCTCGGCATCAAGGCTGCTCGGCATCAAGACTGCTCGGCATCAAGACTGCTCGACATCAAGACTGCTCGGCATCAAGACTGCTCGGCATCAAGACTGCTCGGCATCAAGACTGCTCGGAATCAAGACTGCTCGGCATCAAGACTGCGCGGCATACGAGACTGCTCGGCACACGAGAGCAATCGACATCAAGGGGAACTCGGCAGTATCTGTGGTTCGGCGTACAGGAGTACTCGGCATGACACCCGGTAACATCAGAAGTACTCGGCATAAGAGCACTCGGCGTTTAAAGGAGCGTTCGGCTTCGACTGACTAACATCTTGCACTCCCCAAACATCAACCACATCGTTCGGCATAGAAGGGACTGTTCGGCATCATAGCGCTCGGCACATCTGGTTCGGCATACAGTGATCACTGTACTCGGGCTGGAGCATTCGGCCATCAGCCCACTTGGGAAGTTCAGCCCATATTTGTCTATAAATAGAGGGGCAGGGTCACAGTGAAGAGGATCCTTTTTTTGGGAGAGAAAACACCGGGGAGACTCTGCCATTTTCAAGATTCATCTTCTCTACTTAACAACTCCACTCAAGCATTTGATTCATGAATTGTATTTGTAATCAACTATAAAGGAAATCAATAAAGTTGAACAAAGTGGACGTAGGCAATTACGCTGAACCACTATAAATTTGGTGTTCTTACTTTCTGCATTTAAATTAGCATTGTCTTCTCTGTTTAATTTACTTTCATCACTTATATCTCTTCACAATCTTCTTCTACGAGGTTAGTGACCAATTTTGGTGCTAACAACTCTGATGTATGTATTTAAAATTTCCATTGTAAAGATTATATATTGAAATAATATATGTTATTTTATTCGTGTAAGATTTTGTTTTGTCTTTATTTTTCTTTCTACCCTTGATCATCTTTCCGGCACTTAGATATTTGGCATGTAAATACCGTGGATGTATTAGTGTCGAAATCTGGCGATCGAAAAGGTGGGTCGTTACAAGGAGAGTATACTTATATGAGATAACTCAAAACAATAACCACTTCAAAACTAATATATAAGTTATTGTGGAAACCGTTATGTGGCGGAATGTTGTAGAGTTGGACTGTCTATCCCAAGGGTAACTCTGGCGTTAACATTTCGAACGATGCTATCCTGAGATTGATTCCAAGAGAGAGGACAGATTTAGCATTCATCAGACAACTTATGTTGGATTCCACGGAGAGGTTCGTGAACTGTTCAAGTGATGAGGACTCATGTTGAGATCTTGAAAACATGACTTCACCATTGGTAGACAGAAAAAAATTAATGGCATATCTAGTGGGTTTAGCTAACCCAAAAGAGTAAGGGCATCTAGTAGGTTCAGCTAACCCAAAGGTACATCAACTTCATATACCTAGAGATGCTTACGATTGATGCTAGTGGAAATTGATGGTGTTCGGTATCATACGTTAAGGCGGGGACCAGTTATGTTTTTCTTTGTGGTATATTTTATCTAGAGATACACGTGGCTTCAGAAGTTAGCTTTTGACCCTTTTCAAGAGGCCCGTCTCAATGTACCGAGGGTACCTCCAATGAAAATCTATATGCAAACACAACTCTTAGCAATTTTGATTGTATACCTAATATTGTTGTGTTGTGAGATGCAGATGCATGTAGCACAACTATTTTCTGATTTATATTTTACACTATAGACACTATTTATTACATCGTATTTTTTACTTATTAGATGGTTTTGGTTCTTTTGAGGGGGAAAATATTCCGGTGATTCGGTTGGTCTTAATAGGCAAGGTTTTGTCTGACTCCTAAGTTTATTTTTCTCTTATATCCTCAGGTGCTCTTTCGAGTAGGCTGAGAAAAGCATTTTTGCTATGGACACTTTGAGGCTTCAGAAAATGAGCTGGATGCTTCCATTCTCCTACCTACCTTTTTTTCCATCGCACTACTAAGATGTATATATCAGCATTTGTGAGGATAGGCAATTATAATTGTCTAAGCTGATGATAGTACTTAGATTACAACTATGAAATTCCATTGTATCTTAGAGTAACCCATTGTACTATTTTTTGGATATTATATATTATTGTTCCATTATGAGATTCGAATCTTTTTGCTTCCTTTACTTTTCTTTTCCTTTACCCTAACAATCTATCTTTTTAGCATTTCGATGTTCAGCACATGAATACCGCTGATGTATTAGTGTCGACATTTGGGTGTTGAAAAGTCTAGTCCTTGCATTTGATGAATAACTTGACTTTGGTTGGGTAAACTCATTAGAGATAGAGTAAGCAACGCCCTAGAATTAGTTGAGTGCATTGTATATGTAGGATAGCATATTTGTATTTGTTATTAACGTATGCCTTAAAAGTATTACAACTACGAAAATCCAAAGATCTTATATATTGGTAATTTATCTAGTATGAGTTGTAAATGTTGTTTAATTAATGTAAGGAACAATGATGGTCATTTACTATCCCTCATTGATTAGTTAAGCAATGTTTGGCCAGTTTATGAGCACTATTATCATCTGTAGGTTGACTAGTCATGTTGGGCCAGTTTATGAGCACTATTACCATTTGTAGATTGATTTATCATGCTCGGCTAGTTTATGAGCATTTATTACTGTTTATTGATTATTGATTTGTGTTCATCCAGTTTATGAGTAGTTTACCTATTTACTGCATGGGTTGAGTAGACAGTACTTGTGAGTGCATTGGATATTAACACTATGTGATTAGAATTACATAGTTTGACTATAAGCTGTTCAGTGACAATACTGATTAAGGAATTTATTATAACAAAAGATGTTTATTACAACTTAAAGGAAAGCTATAATTTTTAGGAATAAATATTTTTAAATGGCCTTATATAATAGTGTTTTATATATGTGTGGTTTATAAAATGTGGTTTATAAATGAAGAGGATTTATTCTGGTATGTTGATAACTTAAATTCTAGTGTCTCTAAAATAGTTTCCAAGATTTTGAGGAAAATAATGACAATAGTATTTGAAATTACTTTATGAGTGTTATTATTTTGAAAGGATTATACTGGGAGTTTTAGGGTGTAACGTTGTGGGCTCTGCACCTCGCCCTAAAAAACAAGGGCCGAGCGACGTTCCAGAGGCATCTTCCATTCATTTTGATTTTGGTTTTTCCGCACCATATTTAGATCTGCCTCTTCTTTTATCCGGAATTCCCAGCAAATCCTTGACTCCTCGAATATAATAAGATTTCACACCTGGTGAATCTTTCACTCTACCTCCTCTAACTAAGACTATAGGATGTTCCTGCGAATTATGACTTTCGCCCGGAATGTGAGCAAATATATCATGTTGATTGGTCAACCATACTTTGGCTATCTTACGTAGAGCTGAATTAGGTTTTTTCGGTGTGATAGTCATAACACGTGGGCATACTCCTTGCTTCTAAGGACATTGATCCGAAGCTCGAGTACGGTCCGTGCGCCGTTTTTCTTCTCTACCATGATGAATCAATTGATTGAATGTAGGCATCTGATCTTTTCTATGTCCTTCCCCTTTTGCCCTATCACTAGTGGTTACTCCCGATCTGAAGCACCCTTTTTCCATTCATAGAGAGATCCAATCGTCAAAATCAATAAAAAGGCCATCATGGACCAAGATCCAAATGGATCAATCTTGTTGGGAACAAATATTTGATATAAATATTTGAGAAATTGATTTATGAAATTATATCAGAATACATAGTATGATTATACGGAGTATTTGAAACTGCTTTGAAAATGTTTTTTGATTTAGTCCCGAAAGTATGGTTTCATATACAAAAGGTATACGTATATATAATTATTCTAAATGATTTGAAATAAAACCCGAATATTTAGTTCTAAAGTTTTCTATAAAGAAATTTTAGATAAAATATGAGGTATTTTGAGATGGAGTAGTTTTGATAAAAAGAATATGGATATGAGCTTTCTATATAGATTTTTTTTATGATATGTGAGGAGCTCAAATGGTAGTGGCATAGTCCAAATAATTATAAAACCTTTTCCTGTTTTCTTTGCATAGTAAAGTACATCTGGTAAATAAGTGAACCTCTGATAAGTTATTTTATTGTCGCGTATATCATATACATTTAGGACACTGTGGTATATTCATTATATTATGATGTGTTTGTTTGGTAGTTTTCATTAGTTAATTTTAGAACGAATGGATTTTTAGACGATTTTTATCAGTCTGAAACTTCTGAATCATTATAGATCTTGAAGCAAAGTGTTTAAAAAATATAAAGATGAGTTTATATAGCTCCTGAATTGAGAATGTAGTAAATTAAAACAAGTTTTTAAATTTGTGAACATCCACATTATGTAAACCATTCGATGTTTTTGGGCTGACTAATGGATGTCTTTAACTTTGGGGTATCTAACGAAAGTAGACTCTAGGCCTGAGTTTGTATACCAGTATCCTGCTCTTCCTAGTCACTTGCCTAACCCAATGGATAAAGAAGTCAAAAAGGTTGACTCGATTATAAGACCCAGATTTATTTTGAGCCTTCATCTAAATTTTAAAAGTAAAATGAATCGGTTATTTTGTATATACTCTTAGGATGTAGTAGAGTATTGTACAAGTATAAACTTGAGGTATGTTTTATGGAATATTTCATAAATGATTTTCGTATTAAATAAGATAATACTTGTGTATATGAATGTAGTTAAAGAAACTAATAGGACAAAATTTGTAAGTTGTACGTAGATCCTTTTATTCGCATGAAAGTTCTTGATCCAGGATTCGGGTATAGGGTTTCTAGGTGATTTACACCAATCCAAACTAGGATTTTAACTTGATTCTCAATGGTGAACATTAGAATGGATTCTTAAGATGGTCCCGAGGTTTTTTATCGTAAAGTGCTACTGTTAAGTGCTGAGTCTTGAACGAGAACAGTTAAAAATACTTGAAAGTTTGGTTTGTTTTCCCTATGCTAAAAAATGATTTAATGTTTGATTTTTTTTAATCAAGTAGTTTAATTAGAGTACAAAATAACCATGAAAATAAACCCCAAAGAATATGTTTCTAAATTATATTAAAAATCACAAAAAAACTAGATATTTTCAATTGCGGAAATAGCAAATTTTATGCCTTTAAACTTTTGTAATTTATGTTCTACATGTTTTACATTTTTGCAAACATTTTATTTATTGTCACATATACTAATATAAGTGTAGAGCATAACCAAAATATATTTATATATCACCACTTTAAAGAGGTTTAAAACACAAGAGATTACAAGGTGTGCTTAAAGCGACCTTTCTCACTTCAAACAGTCACACACACTCACACTTCAACTTCACACACAACCCAACCAAGCATGTAAACATAAAATGTAGGTTACGTGGGTCCAAATATAACTTTAATTAGTTAATGTCATAACTTTATACTTACATACAATTATATACACAATATATACTTTTTAATTGTGAGTTAACTCGCATTACTTCTTACTAACTCCAAGCACAAGCCATTAAGAACGCATGAACAATTCCTACCATCATCCAAAGCAAGCAAACTCCATTCAAAGCATCACAAAGCTCACAACCACCTTGCCTCCTCCTCCCATGCTCATCGCTACATGTTCCTCCCTTTATTTAGCTCACATCCTCCACTCTTTGGCTAGATCTTCAAGCTTCCTACATCGCATTAGGCCCTAGGCTTAAGTTTGGTGAAGTTTGGAGGTGTTTAATTTGGTTTTAGAAGTTAAAGAGAAGAGAATAAAAAGCATGAAGACGTAGTTTTTTGTGCTTTAATTTGTGAAATGGATTTTATGCAAGTTTTGTTATAAATAAAAGTAAGAAGAGGTGGTTTGCTCCCTCTTACCTCCTATAGCCATCCACTAAAGCCACACCTCCCCCTTGTGTACTCAACTTTCTACCTAATGTGATAATATCTCATGTAAAAAAATATCTTCTTTTAATATCATATCTCCTTTATAAAACATCTACCCATGACATCATGCAAGCCTGCATCGAATGCATTTACTTAGCCATAAGCCATAAAATACTTTTAGTTAATATTAATGATTACACTAGTTTATCAAACATGTCCAAAAAGTTTGAGCTAATTTAACCGAGTAAAAAGCCGTATATCGATAAAACGATTTTTGATAACATTATCGAATTTTTCTCAAAGTATTTATTTTTGTAAAAACATTTTATTAATGAGTTTCTTATCATTATCCATAGTTAAAAAACATGTTCATTAGGGTTATAAAATCAATTTTATCACATTTAACGCAAATTTAAACATTTAAATAATTTAGATACTTAAATACGAAATGTTTAAAATTACAGATCGCTATATACTGATATACTCAAAAACTATATAAACAATAATTAATTAATTTATATATTAGTTAAACAAATAAATGAAATTTGATTTTGTCTAAATTAGCTAGATTGGATCTAGTAAAATCCATTAGACTTCATAGGTCCATTATGATCCAAATAGGGAATTTTTTTTTGAAATTCACCCAATTTAACCACAGGCTAGAACCAATATAAAGGATATAAAATACTTTAAAGACGATACAAGAATAGTTTAGTAGAGATAGATAGTTCAAAAATATTTAACGAAATGTAAATCAAAGAAAAATATCTAGAAGATAAAACTGGAAGACTCAATGGACTTAATGATGAAAAGGATTTGAAACTAGAATGTTCTGAAAAAAAATTAGAAAGTGAAAACGAATCCTCGAAAACAGAGAAACTTCCAATGAAGTCAGAAATAACTAGTTTAAATGATACAATCCCACCTCTAGACAATGTCTATTCTTAACAGTAACAACTGATGTTGATAAATTTAACATAGCGAAAGATAATTTGAAAATTTTATTATCTTCGTCTAAGCTCCAAAATTTTAAATATGAACTGGGATATACTCCAAAGAAAAATAGTGCTCAAAGTACTAAATTTGTTAAGGCTGCCAAGTTCAAACCAAAACCTAGAAAATTAAGATTTAAATTCCCAAATAAATTTATTAATACATGGGTTCCTAGGAATTTGGAAAATAATAATAAGAAAAAATATATCGATAATTTTACTGATCAAGTTTATTTATCAGATAATTATATTTTTAAAGGGTATTCAAACTCTTCATGGGTTTGTCTTTCGAAACCCAGGGACACTAAAATAAACATAGTACCAGTGTGCATATTTTATATTTCAGGTACCTAATAATGTAATGAAGAAAGAAAATTGGATACCGGATAGTGGATTTTCAAAGCATATGACAAGAAATCTACTAATATTGAGCAACATTATACAAAGATTGTGGAACTATGAACTTTGGAGATAATTCAATGGGATATGTCATTGGCATTGACAATGTTGATAGCTTTAAAACTCCTCTTATTTCAAATGTTCAACTTGTTAAAACTTTAAAACATGATTCGTTAAGCATAAGTCATTTACATGATAATAATTACAAACAATGTTTTAAAAAGGATTCATGCGTTATTTTAAGTGAAAAATTCAAAATTATTTTTAAAGGAAAAGGAAAGAATAATGTTTTTATACTAATATTTCATGCATATGGATGGTTGAAAGTTCCTTTTGGATTCTATCTATCTTTATGAGCAGACATGCAATCGGGGAAGTTAAAATAATATAACTTTATTTTTTTACTTCGATTTGGAAATGAAAAGTGTCTGTTGGGAAGAGTATGTCGACATACATGGTATGTCTATGTTGACATATACTGAGAAATTCAGTTATTGGAATTCAAATCTAAAGTTGGTTATTTTTTAAAAGTGAGAATGGTTTTAATTAGGTTTAAACTCTTTAACAACATGTTTTTCTAATAGAAAGCTTAATCTTCTTCATAATTAATCTTGTCTCTTTAATTCTTACATCATTCTTTATAAAAATGGACATGAACAAACACATTTATAAAGAAAAACTAATGGATAATCTAGAAGAAACTCTTCAACCTTTCAAAAGAGCACTAAATGTAGTGCTTAGAAAGAAAAAACACCTTGAGATGAACCAAAAACTCATGGTACATAAACAAGAAAGGTAATTCGCATTGCTTTAGTATTTTATTTCTTATGCTCTTAAAGAGAGGATGGAAAATATTCCTGAATCTTTTGGAAAAAAAGAGATACTGAAATATGAAAAAATGAACATAGATATAAAAGAGAAAATAGACGAATGAGATATTTCTTCTACGGGCAATATATTTGGTCCAAATCAAGGACGGGTTAAAACTCCCAAAAAGAAGCCATTGTTTGTGTATTTATAAGTTTGTGATTATATTTAAGTGTTTTTGTGTATGTTAAGTATTTATTTCTATTGTATTAAGTATTGTATTTATATGTTTGTTTAATGCTGTATTGTTTAGTATTATAGTGTGTGTGTGTGTGTGTGTGTGTGTTTTTCCTTGTCACGCTATGTCTTGATTTTAATTCCCTTCATGCTTGTTATTTACATAAATTAATATATAAAATCTATACATATTGTCTAGCTGTGCTTATACGGTTCTTTTCTGCCTACTTTTGCTAATGACAATAGGATAGAAATGTGAAATGACCCTCCTATTTCTATCCTAATTTCATAAGGATTTTTTTTTAAGAGATGATATATAGATATATCATTCATTATAAATATATTTCCCAGGGTCATTTTCTTTCTCCAGTAAACAAAATATATCCAGGATCAAAATAATTTACCAATATAAATATATCAGGGTATTTCTAATAACATACACATACATATGAAGATGTAGGTGTTCCTCTTGTTTAAATTCAGAGTATATACTTTATTTTTATTTGTTGTACAAGAGCATTCTGTTTGATTTGGATTTTAGCAATTCTGCCTGAAGTTTATTACTATATACCTTTGAATATTTGCAATAAGTCAGTAGATCCTATGCATATTTAATTTATATGAACTTGCTCATTCTAATTGATAGTTTTTTTTTATATCAATTTACAATGACAGTTAAATCTCAAGATTCTTGAGATTTTTATTTCAGATCATGGATCAAAGGTATTGATATTTGGCTAAGACCAGAAATGATATATTCACTTATCATTTTCCACTTATGTATTTTCTAAAAACTTTCTTATTTAAGATTCAATCTATATGACTTGTTTGCCTTAATCTTAGCCCACATGACAAATAGTGAATTGGGTATTTGCATAAGATTTGCTATGTCAAGAATTTGAACTTAAAAATATTCATAAGAATAATTTCCAGGTTTGCTTGTGCAAGCCTGTCCAGATTGTATATTTGTTATGACTTTGAAAATTGGTTATGGTAAAACATTTGATAAATATCCTAAAGCTTTTCGAAAGGCATTCTACTGTCAAAACACAACCAAACATAATCAACCAAAACTTCACTTATTTGAAGCTGGTTAACTCATGTGCCTAGTGTCATGCCAGGTACCTGATCATGGCAATTGAAATGCCAGTCATTTGCATCATACCTGTAGCCTTCCCATGCAATTACTTTTCTCAAAACAATTTAAAAAGTAGACTTGAACCACTTGTAGACATAATTCAGAGGAAAAACAATTAGATACTTAAAAGCATTCTTCAAGGTAAATTCTAAATTTACTCCAAAACTAAGTGTTTTTTTTTAAAATAACTTAAGATTGTCTAATAAATATAATTGCAAAGAAATTGCTCACATAATTGTATATTTCTTTACCAGATTTTCATAGCTAATACTTGTGCATATATTTCTTGTTTATGTTCCAGACTCTACTTCAAAAACAAATCAAACCTTAACACACAATGATTTCGACAGATCAACTAATTTAATCTAACACTTTACAGAACATAAGAGCAACTTGATCACTAACCATAAAATATTCATTACATGACTGGAAATCTTAGAAACATAATATATTTTTTCTGAATACATGCAGATATAATCAATTTAAGCTCTTATTGAAACTAGCTAGCATGTTCATTCACTCCTCCATAATAGCCATAACTTCATTTTCTACTTAGTGCCTGCGTTCCCTGAAAAAGCATGAGTGGCTGCCTCATTTTAAAATGAGACACCCCATATGCCATGAGCAAACAAGGGTCAGATCTAAGATCTGGTATGAGTAACATCACTACATTCATGATATTAAGCAACAGAGAATGTAAGAGTACCAACTAGTTATTTAAGCAAATTTCTGCAATCAATTACTTTAACATAGTATAAATAAGTTGATTCAGGTATGATATATTCATCTATCATTCTTACACTTACATACATAATCATGCAAACATAATTATCTATTTGCAACATTTGCATTCACTGGAACCATCATGGTTCCATATCAACCAACCTAAGAAATATCCATATTCCTATTTCTTCATTTACAGGTTGTATAATTCAATTTAAATTCTTGCCTCATCTGCTATTAAGGAATCACAGGGACACATTGCAATGAACTAATTCACATCATTGCACAAAGATCTCAGGGCTTAAACAAACCATGTGCCAACTTGCATACTTCAAATATGACAAGCATTCCAGCAGCCTTCTTGGCCTTCCCTTCCCTAGTTTATTTACTAGTGTGTTGACTTAAATCCTATCATCAAATATGCTAAGTGAACATGTCACTGCAAACATGGAAACATCCATAATCTTTCCTAGCATAATTCTCCTCAGAAATAAGCAGACAGTTATTTCCTAAATGGGGTCAATATGTCTTGATCTCAGTAAAATATAAGAATATTTTCAAC
Source organism: Allium fistulosum (assembly GCA_030737815.1). Taxonomy (NCBI): domain Eukaryota; kingdom Viridiplantae; phylum Streptophyta; class Magnoliopsida; order Asparagales; family Amaryllidaceae; genus Allium; species Allium fistulosum. Next base: position 305,988,649 of record CM060902.1, read on the forward strand.
TGTAAAAGAGGCATGGCATGTTCTTATTATATTGATCTGCAAGCCTTTATGATTGATTCAGATTCAGGATCTGGTTCAATCATAATTTTAGCTTGTGAGTTTCTCTTTTTTTTTGATTTGATTAAGGGCTCAGCACTTAGAAAATTTCTATTGCACCCTTAACATTTTCTTCTCAAGCCTCAGCACTTATACCAAGTATAATGCAGCTCCCAACATTTTTTTGTAAAGTTTCCATGCCATAGATCTATAACAGTTGAGAGTATTCTCTATATAATTTTAAGATTCTGGACTTTAACATTTTTGAGTAAAAATAAAACAGTATGATACACATCCAAAGACAAATGTCTCAACAAAGCAAAGATCACAAAAAAAACATCCATATTAAATCATATCAGATTTAAAGTAAGACATCAAAAAGGCATTGATGAAATCATACACATCAAAACCAGAAATATATAAATGGCAATATAAAAAGTGGCTGCCTCATCTCAGGTCTTAATGCCATGAACTCAGTGAGGTTACTCACCTAAATATTTCTTCTTATTAATCCAGAAAAATCCTTGTATGAGTGTTTTCTCCTTCCTTCCAATATTTTTCTTCCTTCCTTATTTTTGTGCAGCTCGGGGTAAAGATAATTTTACTGGCTAAAACTGCCTACTTATATGCAATTTTTCCACTAGGGTTTGTTAAAACAAAATTCCATTTCTGACCTAACCATCTTCATGCATTTTTCATTCATTTTCCCCCTTAATACCCCGGCCATAATAATTAGTTGAAGGCAGTATTTTCTTCCCTTTACTTTTTCAAAAAAATGGCCACACACCTAGTCATGTTAAAAGTGTGACTACCATATTTTATGTTTATTCATTTGCTCATTTTTGGAAATCCCCCTTCTTTCTATTTCTGTCTATACATAACATACATACCTGTTTTATGCTTTGTAACTATTTAATGTTACTCTTTTGCTTAGCTTGACATTTTTCTGCTCACAGAATATACATGTGAAAAAAAAATTCATTTATTTAATCTCCCCCTTGTTTCACAGAAAATACATTTAAGCATATACTTCATTTTTAACCTATGCTTAAATTACAATCCAATGCTTTAAATAAGGAATTTACTTTCTTATATATATATATATATATATATATATTTCAGAAATTTTTAAATCTCTTCCTTGTGCTATTCCCAATGTACATGTGCACACATATCCTTGCACACTATTTATTCCAAAAATTTCACCATATTTAAATCTAAATATTTAAAAAATTAAATCATTTTACAAAAATGATTTTTCACAAAATTTTGGGGTATTACATTCACCCCTCCTTTTAGGAATTGTGTCCTCACAATTTTTCTAACATTTGTAACAAGCATCATTTTCTTTTCTGAAAACTTATCAAACATATGCATAAGCAAACAAATTCAACCATATCAACCATGCATAACAAATTTTTCCAGAAAAAAAAAATTACCTTTTAATTTGCAAAAAGCTTAGGATAATCCATCCTAATCTTATCTTCTAACTCCCATGTGCAGTCATTAGGATCACTACTGTAACGACCCAGAATTTTGAACAAATTAAATTGGAAATATTTAATTAATTTTAAATATTTGAACGATGATTTAATTTGAATCCCCGATTTCAATTTGAATTTGGCGATTTAATTATAAAATTTAATCGATTGAAAGTTGAATAAAAAATTAAATCTTCAATTTTAAGCTGAAGAAAAATATTTCGAAAGCTTTTAAAATTCGTAATGATAATACTGAAGATAATAGAAGCTTCAGGATTTAATTTCAAACTGTTTTGTTCAGGTTTGAAATTATATCGTTCGAATTGATATTTAAAAATAGCCGTCCGAGGCGCAGTCTCGGAATTTGACGAAACTAGTTCCATTGGGTCCGTAATATTAAATTATTGTCGGATTTCAATTTTCGTATTTTTCGGAGTTATTCTGTGAGCACATGACACGTAAACGCGTTGAGATTCGTATCGAAAAACAAATTTAAGTTTAATAAAATAAAAAAAAGGGTTATAACATCAGCACATTGTTCCCTGGAATCGTGCCTAAAATCGTGAAAGCCAACCCATACCTCCCTGATTTATCACGTCTCCCTTCCTTTCAAAACCACGACATCTCCTCTTCTCTCCATACTTCAGTTCAAAATCAAAGAAACAAAGAAAATCTCGTTCGAACGAAATTAATAAAATCAAACTTTCCCCTTATCAAAGTAATAATGGCTGAAGCCTGAGAATAAAATTCGCGATGGGGAAACTCGAGATTTAAACTGCGATGGAATCGCATGAGGCCACGACAGTAGGCATGGGGGAACTCAAGCCTTCACAAATTCGTGGCAAGGGCAGGAAAGACTCGCGATGGAGGTAGGAACGGAATCGCGATCGAGTCGCGAGTGGACAAGGGCGATCGAAATCGCTGTCGAAGGGATCGACTTCATCGATCAAATTCTGGGGTCGCAGCGGGATCATGGTGGGTCGCGATCGAGTAGCAGTGGTCAAAGGTGGGTTTTGTCGTGATGCGATGCAGAGGAGTTGGGTCGTGCTTCGCGCGAGGCCGAAGTGATGGTGGCGTCGCGATAACAAGGGTTTGGAGGCTGTTTTCGTTGGGTTTTCGACGATCGATTTAAATAAATGGGTGGGGCGGAATCGAGAGGAGTTCGATGTTGCTGGGTAGGGTCACGCTCGACTGCGTGGAGGAGGCATCGCCAGTGATAGCCGATCGCACGTGGGGAGGACCGATGTTGTCATGACCGTCGTCGATGGAAGAAGATGGGTTCGGTAGGCAGTTCGTTTGATTCCGGGTTGAGGTATAATTGTTAATCTGTTTTAAGATTTAAAAATTTATGTTAAAAAGATGAATTTATTTCTTTAGGATAAGAATATATATGTATAACATTATTTGAAATCTACCGTTCATTTGAAAATTACAGTCAAGTTTATATAGATTAGAAAATATTAACAGTGAAATTAATTTATGTTTTATAATAAATACCATTACGATATTACAGTAGAGAAAGACAGGAAGAAAAATCATTGAAGAATTGAAATTTTCAAATGAAAATTAATAGTTCGATTAATTCGAATATTAATAAAAATTGTATAATTGTTTATACAAGGTCGAATACAACGAAGAAAAATAAATCTGGATTTGGAATGGATTGCAAAATAAAAGCTAAGGTGAGATTTTTCTCACTCGATTGAAATGTGGAATTTTTGCAGTTATTGATTGCTATTGGATGTGATATTAGATATAGTAGGATATATCTATATATATAGCAATATATACATATTGGCATATGTATATATTGGATTGATTGATTTCCCGCCTCGTATAGCGGATGAGACCCTATTGCGCCGTTAGTAAGCGGATTTTTATAAAACCTATATACCGCGATATTCCACCTCGAAGTGGTATTGGTATTGTGCTAACGTCTTTGGATGCAGGGAAACAGGTTGGAGGGATCCAACTGGACCCCTCACATTGATTGATTTTATTTATACTGTGGTATGAATCTATGAATGATTATATTGATGTTATTAATCATATTGATATCTGGAAATTATTTGAATGCTAAAATTTAGCTGAATGGATGTTTGATATCATTGGATTCCAAAAATAAATGAAATTGAATTTTTGAAATCAAAATAGAAATTTTTAAGTAAATAAATTTTTAGAAATTGAATAAATCTGAAGAAAGGAATTTTAAAGTATAAAAGTTAATTTTTATAATCTTATCGAATTTATTTCCAGAATAAAGTGAAAATGTTAAATAAATGAATTTCGTATAATAGTGATTTTAAATTGAGGAAATTAATTTAAAATCTGGATTTTTAAATAGATTGAAAGAAACAATTGAAATTTATTTTCTTAAAAAGGAATTTATTTAAAAGGAGATAAGTTGGAAATCCAACTAGAAATTTAATTGGTAAATTGAAATGATTTGGGAAATCAATGTAAAATGATTTCAATTTGAAGAATCCATTTAAAAACAGGATATCGAATAATTTGAAAAGAATAAGGAATTTATTTTAGTAGTGAAAGTAAATTTAGAAATCAATTTGTAATTGATTTGGAATTGAAGTACAATTAGAAATAAATTTGAAATCCGATTTTAGATTTAAAAGTGAATATTTGGAAAATGAATCCAATTGAAATAAGGGAATGTGAATTTAAAATGGAAATGATGTTAAAATGATTTATAAAGGGATAAACTTTACAGTTGTAAAGTTTTAAAAGAACGATTTTTGAAAATAAATGAATTATAAGTATTTAACTTATAATATGGATTGTGGTATTAAAAAAAAATTTGAATTGTGAATTGAATTGGTAAATAAAGAAGATTTATAAATTGAAGTTTTTATAAATAGAAATAGAATTTATAAACGTTGTTTTATAAATTCGAAATCGATTGAATTTGATAAATTGAATATAGGAGATTATCAAAGAAGATATATTCGCGATTTTGGATAGCAAATTATTATTGAAATAAAACGTGTAGAAAATAGTGAAATGTAATTAGTGTAGTATATTCACGATTTTGGACAGTGAATATATTGTTAAGTAAAATGGATATGGTTTTGGAAAAGTGATATTTGAAATGAAGTAAATTGTTTTAAAAGATGTTTTAAAACGTGTGAACTATCGAAATCATAGATTTCAACATTTATTGTTGAAATAGACGTTTTCGAGAAATATAAGGAAATGGTGGACTATAACACTGTTGTTATAGTAAATGATTTCCGGAAGGAAATGTTTTATATAGTATTGGGATTTTTATATATCTATCTTAAAATCCGAATCCCTATACTAGTGATTTCGAGTCGTTGTAACGATGTTTTACGCAACATTCGTTTTGACTCAAATAGATGTTAAAAATTATGATTTCCTTAAAGAATGAATATATACTTAATATTGATTTAAGTATATCGAATATTTTCAAATGTTGAAAATAAATGATTTGTGAATTACTTATTATTAAATAAGTATGGAAATGTTTTTCCAAATGAAACGAAACGTTTTGAGGATTTATCTTCTTAAAGATAAATCGAAAATGAATTTTTGAAATCAATTGAAAATCGAATATCAGTAGATATTCGAAAATATAAATTCACTATGGAATTTATAAAAGAAAGGGAAGTTGTTTAAAAATAAATATTGATTTATTTTTGAAGTGTGGAAATTCTATATCTAGTAAAGATATTTTTGAAAATAAATAATTCGGAAAATTATTTGGAATCTGATGATGTTGCGCATCTTTATTGATAGTTAAATAACCGACTATCAATAATTACCTTGAATATGGTATTTGTTGTGAATTGGATGAATTTGAATGCCACACTTGTTTTTAAATAAACGCTCACTATTCGGGTTAGCCGGGAAAGGACCATGGGGTCGTATAACCCATTCCGAATATGTGATACGTCGTTATGAATTGCATTCGAAGACCGGTGTTGAAGACCGGATATTTTTGAAAACGGAAGGATTACCGTCGAGTTACTCTACACCGGCTGATCTCCGGTTTAGAGGTTTTATCACCCTTAGTGACGGGAAGTCCGGACATGATTAGAAAATTATCCGGATATGCAAGGGCTTCGTGAGAAGTGCCTTCGGTTCTGTTCGATCCCGGAACAGACTTGTATGGATTGTGTGTCTGACGTTACAATTTGAGATATAAAGCTGATTTCTTTCAAATACATTTCTGTTGGTGGCGGAGAATTTATTCTCTTAGCTTAACATCCTTCTCTGAGACGTACGAGCTCAGAGGTTATGTAGTTGAAATTTATCAGCGATATATCCCAATTTGGTAACGTGGCATGCTGAGTGTTGCTGTGAAGTGATCAGTGTTTGATCATTTGTGATATGATCATTTGTTTGATCTTATATCTTTGTGATCATAGGTTGATCATTTTGTTTGACCCGAAGCATGGCTTTGTAGAAAGCGTAGCTTTGTGGACGAGACTTCGTCGAGCCTCACACCCCGAAAATGGTCGAAACAGGAAGGATGCAGCAAGGTTCTAGGGAGTAGCGCCCCTTAGTGTATGTCATTCCTTCTGGATAAAGGTGGTATCATGGTATGGAGCCCAGATACTTAACCTCTGTGGTTGCTGCAAAATTTATTTCTTTGTGGTTGTTGTGAATCGGGGATCCTCGGGAAGATCGGTGACGATCGGGGGATGGCATACGCGTGTCAGTAGTTACCTATTTTTGCAGAGGTAACCCGGCCTTGTGTTGGTAGAGATCCGGTTAGGTTCTCGGGTCGTCTATTCCAGGGACGTACCCATCGTGGAAAAGGAAGTTCCTTAGCCTGACCATTTGTTGGAAATCCAAAGAAACAATACGAGCCTTGTACGGTTTTAGTTGTAGAACCTGCCATCTAATATGGCAGCTATAGCAAGCATACTATAATGGTACCTATGCTGGCTAAGATTTATATTCTACTTTCGAAATGTTTTCTACACTATGCACTAATAATAATATCAAAAAGAATTTGATTTTTTTGCGTAGTAAGCATCTTTGACTATCATAAGAAGAAATCTCCTCCAAGTCTGCATTTGCATTATGTGTGTGGCAGGAGGTCTTATGGTAGTTTCATTTTCCAAAAGCATTGCGAATTGACTTTAAAATTTTTCTGTTGTTTATTTTAAAGATAAATAACTGTTTTACGATCTCACACCAGTCACCATGACTGACTCGGAGTTTATTGTTCCCTTCTAAACTCTGGGTGCCCACCAATTTCCACACGGGCAGTCTAGAGTTAGATTATCAGGATATTCTGGATATTCTGGAGCTTTGGAGATGAGCTGGATGACGAGACGTAGTATTTGTATCTGATAGTATTTATTCCGCTGTGTATTCTGTATGAGGACAAGTATAAAACTGTCCATTGTTGTATTGAGTTGTATATTGACTCTGATTGATGTATGTATAAACTGATATAGTTCTTTGTTTTAAAAGACTAGTGTTTATCTATTATATATTGTTCCGCTACGATGTGTAAGATTCTGATATTGTTTTCTGTTTCTGATGTTGTTCTGTTGTTCTTCCTTCTTTCTTCTCTTTTTCTTCTATCTTCTTCTTCTTCTACTTTTTCTTTTTCTTAAAACCCTCACTATTGGAGTTTCCGGCACTCGATTGCTCGGCGGTCGATAAAGTGAGTATCGATGTCGAATTTTCGAAAGTCGAAAATTCCCGTACGTGACAGCGTGGTATCAGAGCATATGGTTAAGCGACAACCCTGCTCTGTTGGGTGTTACTCATTAGAGATAGAGTCAGTAGTACTCTAGAATGAGTTGAGTGTAATAATAGATACGAGCGCGTATTTGTTAGTGAATATAAAAATGTTTTATATTGTGTTTGCTTATCCGTTGGGATGTTTGTGAATTTTGGTCGGTATGTGGGACGCCATATTATCGATAAAGATTTCTAAACACTTAAACGAGGCAAGACGACATAGTATTGTTTTAAAATAGGGTGAATGAAATAATTTTGCCCAAAACTATTTTTGTATAGAAAAGAAATGGTTTTCTATGAATTATCATAGTATATGGATGTTTGGATGTTAGGAAGTAATAATAGTGAATTATCATCACTGGAATTGAATAAGAAATTCAAATCGTACCTCCAAAGTTAAGAAATAAATTCACATATAAATGAAATTAAAGAATATAAATTATAAATGTGAATTGTAATTTAAAACGGAATTCCAGAGAAGTATTTGGAAATGTTTTGAAAGAATTTGAAAATTTGGAGATTTGTAAAGTTTAAATTCCTTTTTGATTTGAAAATGAATTTCAAAGGTTTTGAAAAGTATTTTGGAGAGTTGAAAGCTCTAAACTCTTTTCGGTCGCTGGAAAATAATTCTGATGATGATCGCGACATCATCGGTGTTCATTTTCGGGTTTCCAAAAGAGGAATTGCTGCCAAATTGTTTTAAATGGAAAGTGTTTGGAAAATTTGGAGTTTTGTTTTGGAAATTCAAAGGATGATTTGAATTGATTTCAAAATGATTTTTGAAAAGGTTGAAAAAGACTCCGGAATGCTATATAAAGATAATTATGAAATATTATTAAGTTGATAACTTATGGAATTTGAATATTGATAGAATAAATTCAATTTAAAGAATGGAGTTAAATTAAAGTAATTATAAGTGAATAAATTGAATAAAATGAATTGGAATGGGGTATTGGAAATTGAAAATAAAATTAGTAAGTAAAACTAATTAAAATGAATGAATAAATAAAAAATTGCAATTGTAAGTGCAAGAGAATAAAATTGAAATGTTAAAATTCATTTTGAATTTGTAAGAAAGTAAGACTGAATTTGAATTTGATTTGTGAAGTATTAAACTAAAATTAGTAAGTGAAGCTAATTGAATGAAGATAAAACTGGAATTGAAACTAAATGTTGGAAACAAATTTGAATAAAATAAATTGAAATTTGTAATGAATTAGTAATTGGAACTAATTTAAAATAAAGCTATGAATCAGTTGAATGAAAGGTAATCGATAAAACTCAATATTCAGAAGTTAAATAGAATCCAAATTGAATTAAATATTGTGAATTAAATTCAAATGAATGGGAAATGTAAAAATTTAATGAAATAGATATATAACTTCAACAGTGAATTAGAGATGATATAAGAAGTTTATATTGAAAATTTTGTAATAGAATTTGAAAAATGGTTTGAATATATGTAACTAGATATTATAGCTAGTAGGATATACAGGTATAAAGGAAATTGGATTTGATTTCAAAGATAATTTGAATTGCTCGACAAAAGGTACGTATTTGAATTCCAATATGAGTTTTTGATGATTTCTTGTCTAGCCGCTTGGCTTTTTCTTTTTCTTTTTGAAATCTGAGAGTCCGTAGGGACGTTTTGTAGTCGTGCCGTATTAGCCGTGCAAAGGAGACGCTGGCGAAATTTTTCGGAAATTTAGGGCGTTAGAAAAATTTTGAGAAAATTTTGAAAGTTTAAATTTGAATTTTAAATTTAAATTTGAATTGTTAAGGAAACAATGTTGTTTCAAACTTAAATATTGAAGTTGGAAAAGCTAGATGAATTGATAATGAATCTCTAGTAAATAGATTTAGGTTAGTGAATTGATAAAACTATTGAATTGTGAAAAATAGTAGACGAGTTAAGGACTTTTTCTTCTTGACTTGTAATTTCGGGACGAAATTCTTTTTAAGGGGGGAAGTCTGTAACGACCCAGAATTTTGAACAAATTAAATTGGAAATATTTAATTAATTTTAAATATTTGAACGATGATTTAATTTGAATCCCCGATTTCAATTTGAATTTGGCGATTTAATTATAAAATTTAATCGATTGAAAGTTGAATAAAAATTTAAATCTTCAATTTTAAGCTGAAGAAAAATATTTCGAAAGCTTTTAAAATTCGTAATGATAATACTGAAGATAATAGAAGCTTCAGGATTTAATTTCAAACTGTTTTGTTCAGATTTGAAATTATATCGTTCGAATTGATATTTAAAAATAGCCGTCCGAGGCGCAGTCTCGAAATTTGACGAAACCAGTTCCATTGGGTCCGTAATATTAAATTATTGTCGGATTTCAATTTTCGTATTTTTCGGAGTTATTCTGTGAGCACATGACACGTAAACGCGTTGAGATTCGTATCGAAAAACAAATTTAAGTTTAATAAAATAAAAAAAGGGGGTTATAACATCAGCACATTGTTCCCTGGAATCGTGCCTAAAATCGCGAAAGCCAACCCATACCTCCCTGATTTATCACGTCTCCCTTCCTTTCAAAACCACGACATCTCCTCTTCTCTCCATACTTCAGTTCAAAATCAAAGAAACAAAGAAAATCTCGTTCAAACGAAATTAATAAAATCAAACTTTCCCCTTATCAAAGTAATAATGGCTGAAGCCTGAGAATAAAATTCGCGATGGGGAAACTCGAGATTTAAACTGCGATGGAATCGCACGAGGCCACGACAGTAGGCATGGGGGAACTCGAGCCTTCACAAATTCGTGGCAAGGGCAGGAAAGACTCGCGATGGAGGTAGGAACGGAATCGCGATCGAGTCGCGAGTGGACAAGGGCGATCGAAATCGCTGTCGAAGGGATCGACTTCATCGATCAAATTCTGGGGTCGCAGCGGGATCATGGTGGGTCGCGATCGAGTAGCAGTGGTCAAAGGTGGGTTTTGTCGTGATGCGATGCAGAGGAGTTGGGCCGTGCTTCGCGCGAGGCCGAAGTGATGGTGGCGTCGCGATAACAAGGGTTTGGAGGCTGTTTTCGTTGGGTTTTCGACGATCGATTTAAATAAATGGGTGGGGCGGAATCGAGAGGAGTTCGATGTTGCTGGGTAGGGTCACGCTCGACTGCGTGGAGGAGGCATCGCCAGTGATAGCCGATCGCACGTGGGGAGGACCGATGTTGTCATGACCGTCGTCGATGGAAGAAGATGGGTTCGGTAGGCAGTTCGTTTGATTCCGGGTTGAGGTATAATTGTTAATCTGTTTTAAGATTTAAAAATTTATGTTAAAAAGATGAATTTATTTCTTTAGGATAAGAATATATATGTATAACATTATTTGAAATCTACCGTTCATTTGAAAATTACAGTCAAGTTTATATAGATTAGAAAATATTAACAGTGAAATTAATTTATGTTTTATAGTAAATACCATTACGATATTACAGTAGAGAAAGACAGGAAGAAAAATCATTGAAGAATTGAAATTTTCAAATGAAAATTAATAGTTCGATTAATTCGAATATTAATAAAAATTGTATAATTGTTTATACAAGGTCGAATACAACGAAGAAAAATAAATCTGGATTTGGAATGGATTGCAAAATAAAAGCTAAGGTGAGATTTTTCTCACTCGATTGAAATGTGGAATTTTTGCAGTTATTGATTGCTATTGGATGTGATATTAGATATAGTAGGATATATATATATATAGCAATATATACATATTGGCATATGTATATATTGGATTGATTGATTTCCCGCCTCGTATAGCGGATGAGACCCTATTGCGCCGTTAGTAAGCGGATTTTTATAAAACCTATATACCGCAATATTCCACCTCGAAGTGGAATTGGTATTGTGCTAACGTCTTTGGATGCAGGGAAACAGGTTGGAGGGATCCAACTGGACCCCCCACATTGATTGATTTTATTTATACTGTGGTATGAATCTGTGAATGATTATATTGATGTTATTAATCATATTGATATCTGGAAATTATTTGAATGCTAAAATTTAGCTGAATGGATGTTTGATATCATTGGATTCCAAAAATAAATGAAATTGAATTTTTGAAATCAAAATAGAAATTTTTAAGTAAATAAATTTTTAGAAATTGAATAAATCTGAAGAAAGGAATTTTAAAGTATAAAAAGTTAATTTTTATAATCTTATCGAATTTATTTCCAGAATAAAGTGAAAATGTTAAATAAATGAATTTCGTGTAATAGTGATTTTAAATTGAGGAAATTAATTTAAAATCTGGATTTTTAAATAGATTGAAAGAAACAATTGAAATTTATTTTCTTAAAAAGGAATTTATTTAAAAGGAGATAAGTTGGAAATCCAATTAGAAATTTAATTGGTAAATTGAAATGATTTGGGAAATCAATGTAAAATGATTTCAATTTGAAGAATCCATTTAAAAACAGGATATCGAATAATTTGAAAAGAATAAGGAATTTATTTTAGTAGTGAAAATAAATTTAGAAATCAATTTGTAATTGATTTGGAATTGAAGTAGAATTAGAAATAAATTTGAAATCCGATTTTAGATTTAAAAGTGAATATTTGGAAAATGAATCCAATTGAAATAAGGGAATGTGAATTTAAAATGGAAATGATGTTCAAATGATTTATAAAGGGATAAACTTTACAGTTGTAAAGTTTTAAAAGAACGATTTTTGAAAATAAATGAATTATAAGTATTTAACTTATAATATGGATTGTGGTATTAAAAAAAAAATTTGAATTGTGAATTGAATTGGTAAATAAAGAAGATTTATAAATTGAAGTTTTTATAAATAGAAATAGAATTTATAAACGTTGTTTTATAAATTCGAAATCGATTGAATTTGATAAATTGAATATAGGAGATTATCAAAGAAGATATATTCGCGATTTTGGATAGCAAATTATTATTGAAATAAAACGTGTAGAAAATAGTGAAATGTAATTAGTGTAGTATATTCACGATTTTGGACAGTGAATATATTGTTAAGTAAAATGGATATGGTTTTGGAAAAGTGATATTTGAAATGAAGTAAATTGTTTTAAAAGATGTTTTAAAACGTGTGAACTATCGAAATCATAGATTTCAACATTTATTGTTGAAATAGACGTTTTCGAGAAATATAAGGAAATGGTGGACTATAACACTGTTGTTATAGTAAATGATTTCCGGAAGGAAATGTTTTATATAGTATTGGGATTTATATATATCTATCTTAAAATCCGAATCCCTATACTAGTGATTTCGAGTCGTTGTAACGATGTTTTACGCAACATTCGTTTTGACTCAAATAGATGTTAAAAATTATGATTTCCTTAAAGAATGAATATATACTTAATATTGATTTAAGTATATCGAATATTTTCAAATGTTGAAAATAAATGATTTGTGAATTACTTATTATTAAATAAGTATGGAAATGTTTTTCCAAATGAAACGAAACGTTTTGAGGATTTATCTTCTTAAAGATAAATCGAAAATGAATTTTTGAAATCAATTGAAAATCGAATATCAGTAGATATTCGAAAATATAAATTCACTATGGAATTTATAAAAGAAAGGGAAGTTGTTTAAAAATAAATATTGATTTATTTTTGAAGTGTGGAAATTCTATATCTAGTAAAGATATTTTTGAAAATAAATAATTTGGAAAATTATTTGGAATCTGATGATGTTGCGCATCTTTATTGATAGTTAAATAACCGACTATCAATAATTACCTTGAATATGGTATTTGTTGTGAATTGGATGAATTTGAATGCCACACTTGTTTTTAAATAAACGCTCACTATTCGGGTTAGCCGGGAAAGGACCATGGGGTCGTATAACCCATTCCGAATATGTGATACGTCGTTATGAATTGCATTCGAAGTCCGGTGTTGAAGAGCGGATATTTTTGAAAACGGAAGGATTACCGTCGAGTTACTCTACACCGGCTGATCTCCGGTTTAGAGGTTTTATCACCCTTAGTGACGAGAAGTCCGGACGTGATTAGAAAATTATCCGGATATGCAAGGGCTTCGTGAGAAGTGCCTTCGGTTCTGTTCGATCCCGGAACAGACTTGTATGGATTGTGTGTCTGACGTTACAATTTGAGATATAAAGCTGATTTCTTTCAAATACATTTCTGTTGGTGGCGGAGAATTTATTCTCTTAGCTTAACACCCTTCTCTGAGACGTACGAGCTCAGAGGTTATGTAGTTGAAATTTATCAGCGATATATCCCAATTTGATAACGTGGCATGCTGAGTGTTGCTGTGAAGTGATCAGTGTTTGATCATTTGTGATATGATCATTTGTTTGATCTTATATCTTTGTGATCATAGGTTGATCATTTTGTTTGACCCGAAGCATGGCTTTGTAGAAAGCGTAGCTTTGTGGACGAGACTTCGTCGAGCCTCACACCCCGGAAATGGTCGAAACAGGAAGGATGCAGCAAGGTTCTAGGGAGTAGAGCCCCTTAGTGTATGTCATTCCTTCTGGATAAAGGTGGTATCATGGTATGGAGCCCAGATACTTAACCTCTGTGGTTGCTGCAAAATTTATTTCTTTGTGGTTGTTGCGAATCGGGGATCCTCGGGAAGATCGGTGACGATCAGGGGATGGCATACGTGTGTCAGTAGTTACCTATTTTTGCAGAGGTAACCCGGCCTTGTGTTGGCAGAGATCCGGTTAGGTTCTCGGGTCGTCTATTCCAGGGACGTACCCATCGTGGAAAAGGAAGTTCCTTAGCCTGACCATTTGTTGGACATCCAAAGAAACAATACGAGCCTTGTACGGTTTTAGTTGTAGAACCTGCCATCTAATATGGCAGTTATAGCAAGCATACTATAATGGTACCTATGCTGGCTAAGATTTATATTCTACTTTCGAAATGTTTTCTACACTATGCACTAATAATAATATCAAAAAGAATTTGATTTTTTTGCGTAGTAAGCATCTTTGACTATCATAAGAAGAAATCTCCTCCAAGTCTGCGTTTTCATTGTGTGTGTGGCAGGAGGTCTTATGGTAGTTTCATTTTCCAAAAGCATTGCGAATTGACTTTAAAATTTTTCTGTTGTTTATTTTAAAGATAAATAACTGTTTTACGATCTCACACCAGTCACCATGACTGACTCGGAGTTTATTGTTCCCTTATAAACTCTGGGTGCCCACCAATTTCCACACGGGCAGTCTAGAGTTAGATTATCAGGATATTCTGGATATTCTGGAGCTTTGGAGATGAGCTGGATGACGAGACGTAGTATTTGTATCTGATAGTATTTATTCCGCTGTGTATTCTGTATGAGGACAAGTATAAAACTGTCCATTGTTGTATTGAGTTGTATATTGACTCTGATTGATGTATGTATAAACTGATATAGTTCTTTGTTTTAAAAGACTAGTGTTTATCTATTATATATTGTTCCGCTGCGATGTGTAAGATTCTGATATTGTTTTCTGTTTCTGATGTTGTTCTGTTGTTCTTCCTTCTTTCTTCTCTTTTTCTTCTATCTTCTTCTTCTTCTACTTTTTCTTTTTCTTAAAACCCTCACTATTGGAGTTTCCGGCACTCGATTGCTCGGCAGTCGATAAAGTGAGTATCGATGTCGAATTTTCGAAAGTCGAAAATTCCCGTACGTGACAACTACTCCACTGGATCTTAACTAGTTTCAAGGTTTTGCTCCTTAATTTCTTTTCTTCCTTGGCTACAATCCCCACTGGCTCTTTTTCATAAACCAAGTCAGGGTTTATTTGAATTTTGGTAGGCTTTTCCAAAATGTCCTCTTTATCATGTACCCATCTTCTAAGTTGGGACACATGAAAAACATTATGCATTGCTTTCATTTCCTCTGGTAATTCTAATTTGTAAGCCAATGAACCAATTCTTTCCAGAATTTTATAGGGTCCAACATACCTTGGTGTGAGCTTACCTTGCTTGCCAAATCTCAAGACTTTCTTCATAGGTGAAATCTTGATGAAAACAAAGTCTCCCACTTCATATTCCACTTGCTTTCTCTTCCTATCTGCAAATTTCTTTTGCCTATCTTGAGCTGCTGCTATTCTTTTTCTTATTAACCCAATTTTCTCTGTAGTTTCTTTAACATATTCAGGTCCTAGAACAGCCCTTTCTCCAGTCTCTACCCAGCATATAGGTGATAAACATGGCTTGCCATATAAGGCTTCAAATGGTGCCATCCCTATGGTGCTTTGGTAACTGTTATTGTATGTGAATTCAGCTAGATGGAGGTGGTCTTCCCAGTTGCCTCCAAAATCCAGTGTACATGCTCTCAACAAATCTTCTAAGACTTTGTTCACCACCTCAGTTTGACCATCTGATTGTGGATGGTAGGCAGTGCTTAAGCACAATTCACTCCCCATGGCCTCTTGAAAACTTTTCCAAAATCTTGAGGTGAAGATGGTATCCCTATCACTCACAATGGTTTTGGGTATGCCATGCAACCTTACTACCTCTTTCATGAATATTTGAGCCAATTTTGGAGCATTTCTTTCTGTTTTAACTGGGATAAAATGTGCTACCTTAGTTAGCCTATCCACTATTACCCATATACTTGTGTTTCCCTTCTTAGATCTAGGCAGACCATCTATGAAATCCATAGATATATCCTCCCACTTCCACTGTGGTATACTAAGGGGTTGCATTAGTCCTGATGGCCTTTGTGTCTCTGCCTTGACTTGTTGGCAAGTCATGCACCTTGCAACATGTCTGGCCACATCTGACTTCATCCCCTTCCACCAAAGATTTCTTTTCAAATTTTGATACATCTTGATGCTACCTGGGTGTATGGAGTACTTACTCCTATGGTATTCATTTAATATTTCCTCCTTCAATTCTATATTTTCTGGAACACATATCCTATTTTTATTCCTTAAATAACCATTTTTATCAACTTGATAATTTATTACTTCCTCCCCTTTTGATATGAGCATTTTCTTTTCCACCATGTTTAGGTCTTGTTCCTGCATTTTCCCAATCTTAAGAAGTAAATCTGATTGCAGAGATATCATACTTAATTTTCCTTTACCTTCATCTTCTTCAATGGGCATCATTTGTACCCCACTGTTTTCCTCAATTTCCAAATCAGTAAGTATAATCAAATCCTTAAATTCTTCCATCATCAACATGGCTACCTTGGCATGTTGTCTACTCAAGGCATCTGCAACTTTATTTGCCTTGCCTGTTGTATACAGTATATCTAGATCATAGGCAGCTAGGAACTCTACCCATCTATGTTGCCTCATGTTCAAATCTTTTTGTAAGAATAAATATTTCAGTGCCTTATGATCAGTGTACAAAATGAATTTGGCACCTAACAAATAATGTCTCCAAAGTTTCAAAGCATACACAACTGCTGCTAGTTCAAGATCATGGGTTGCATATCTTGTTTCATGTGGCTTTAATTGCCTAGATGCATATGCTACCACCTGGTCTTGCTGCATCAACACAGCCCCTAACCCAGAGCCACTTGCATCAGTGTACACAACTAAATTTTCATTTCCTTCTGGCACTCTCAATACTGGTGCATTAATCAGAGCTTCCTTTATTTTGATAAAAGCTTGCTCACATTTTTCTGTCCATACAAAGGCTTGGTTCTTTCTAGTTAAATTGGTAAGTGGTGATGATATTTTTGAGAAATCTTTTATAAATCTCCTATAATATCCTGCCATCCCCATAAATGATCTAATCTCACTGATGGTACTAGGCCTTTTCCATGCTTGGATTGCCACTACCTTATTAGGGTTCACTGATATTCCTTTGGCAGAGATAAAATGCCCAAGAAAATGTACTTCTTCTTTCCAAAATGCACATTTTGAAAATTTTGCCTTTAAATCATTTTCCCTTAGTCTTGACATAACTAAATGCAAATGATTTTTATGCTCTTCCACTGTCTTGGAATAAATCAAAATGTCATCAATAAAAATCAGTACAAATTTGTCTAAATAATCTCTAAATATTCTATTCATCAAATCAACAAAATATGAAGGAGCATTTGTCAAACCAAATGGCATAACCATAAATTCATATAAGCCATATCTTGTGTTAAATGCAGTATACTTAACACTTGAATCTTCAACCTTCATTTGATGGAATCCTGATGCTAGGTCTAGTCTAGAAAATATTTTAGCTTCACTGAGTTGATCAAAGAGATCATCTATTCTAGGCAATGGGTATTTATTCTTGATGGTTACTTTATTTAGTTCTCTGTAATCTATGCACATTCTCAAGGTACCATCCTGTTTTCTTACAAACACTACTGGAGAACCCCAGCAGGAATTGCTTGGCCTTATAAATCCCTTGCCTTCTAATTCTTCCAACTGATTTTTCAATTCTTTCAGTTCACTCGGCCCCATTCTATAAGGTTACTTGATTATTGGACTTGCTCCTGGAATGAGATTAATTTGGAACTCAACTGGTCTGTGGTGTGGAACACCCTTAACTTCCCCAAACACATCCAAGTATTCATTAACTATGGGAATTTCTTCAATGGTTAGTTCACTGAGATCTTTTTCTAAGTCAACTAAATGATATAATTTCCCTTCCCTAGCTACTTCACATAGAACTGTGATCCTTTGGCCTCTAGAATTTTGCAATGATATGGTGGATGAGTCTAAATTAATTATGGCTTTAAATTGCCTTAACCAATCTACCCCCAATATAACTCCTATATTTGGGTAATTTAAAACATATAAATTGGAAATAAAAATATTTCCTCCTATGTTTAACTCCACATCCACACAATTCATGTTCAAAACACTAGAACTCCCTAGGGGAATTTGTACAAGCAATGGGGTTTCAACCAATATGCAGTTTAATTTTAACACTTTAACTATTTCATAAGAAATCAAAGAGTGTGTTGCTCCAGTATCATATACTACTGGTATGGGCATGGCACAAATGAGTAATGTACCTTCCACTTGGCCATGATTTTCAGCATCAATTTTCACTGCATATTTGCCTTTACCTTCCAAAGTTGCCAATTTCCCTTGCTGTTTATTCTCAGGACAGTTCCTCTTCATATGCTCCTCTTTCCCACATAGGTAGCATTTGAAGGCTCCTCCTTTTAACTCTGGGCACCTTGGTTTGATGTGTCCTTCTTTACCACAATGATGGCAAACCAATTTCTTCTTAGTATCATTGGCTTTTGTGTCTTTACTCTTCCTGTTGTCTGCCTCCTCCTTCTTTTTATCATAAGGGTGATATCTTCCCTTATCCTTCTTGTTGTTGCTCTTAAAATTCCTATATTTCTCTCTTTCCTTGTCATGTTGTTCCAGTTTCAAGGCCAGATCAATTACTTGATCAAAAGTTCTATCTGCATATGGTAGCATAGCTCTGCTAAGTCCTGGGTTCAGACCTTTTATATACCTATCATTTTTGGATGCTTCATCTGCCACTAGCATTGCTCCATAATTGGATAGCCCCTCAAACTTTTGAGTGTATTCGGTGACATTCAAAGTTCCCTGCCTAAGTTTGATAAATTCTTCAAGCAAAGTGGTCTTGGCTGATGCTGGTACAAATCTTGCCTCCAACATCTCCTTGAACTATTCCAAGTGATTTCATTTTCATTTCTTCCAGCTATGATCACCTCCCACCAGCTTAAAGCTACCCCTTTCAGTTGTCTTGAAGCTACTTGCCTCTTCCTTTGGTCATCTAACTGCATGTCATTGAAAATCCTATCAAGTGTTCTCAACCATGCTTGAATTTCCATCACATTCTCAGTTCCTTCAAAACTCCTGCCTCCCAAATTGGAATAAGTCTTTAGTAGTTTTGAAAGCTCTTCATGTGGGTTCTCAGGCCTATGCCCAATCCCTTCTCTTAAAACCCTCACAAATTCTTGCATATCAAGCATTTGAGGTGCACTGGGTCCTGCATTGTGATGAGATCCTCTTCCTACCATGGTCTGCTAACTAAATTCTGGGCAAATGGTATTAGTATATTATGAGTACTTCTATAATTTCTATTTTCTTATCTAAATTACTTCATCCAAAACAAACAGACATAATACATTTCTATATTACTTAGCAATCAATGCAACCAAGTGCTCTGATACCAACTGAAATGACCTTCCTATTTCTATCCTAATTTCATAAGGATTTTTTTTAAGAGATGATATATAGATATATCATTCATTATAAATATATTTCCCAGGGTCATTTTCTTTCTCCAGTAAACAAAATATATCCAGGATCAAAATAATTTACCAATATAAATATATCAGTGTATTTCTAATAACATACACATACATATGAAGATGTAGGTGTTCCTCTTGTTTAAATTCAGAGTATATACTTTATTTTTATTTGTTGTACAAGAGCATTCTGTTTGATTTGGATTTTAGCAATTCTGCCTAAAGTTTATTACTAAATACCATTGAATATTTGCAATAAGTCAGTAGATCCTATGCATATTTAATTTATATGAACTTGCTCATTCTAATTGATAGTTTTTTTTATATCAATTTACAATGACAGTTAAATCTCAAGATTCTTGAGATTTTTATTTCAGATCATGGATCAAAGGTATTGATATTTGGCTAAGACCAGAAATGATATATTCACTTATCATTTTCCACTTATGTATTTTCTAAAAACTTTCTTATTTAAGATTCAATCTATATGACTTGTTTGCCTTAATCTTAGCCCACATGACAAATAGTGAGTTGGGTATTTGCATAAGATTTGCTATGTCAAGAATTTGAACTTAAAAATATTCATAAGAATAATTTCCAGGTTTGCTTGTGCAAGCCTGTCCAGATTGTATATTTGTTATGACTTTGAAAATTGGTTATGGTAAAACATTTGATAAATATCCTAAAGCTTTTCGAAAGGCATTCTACTGTCAAAACACAACCAAACATAATCAACCAAAACTTCACTTATTTGAAGCTGGTTAACTCATGTGCCTAGGTCATGCCAGGTACCTGATCATGGCAATTGAAATGCCAGTCATTTGCATCATACCTGTAGCCTTCCCATGCAATTACTTTTCTCAAAACAATTTAAAAAGTAGACTTGAACCACTTGTAGACATAATTCAGAGGAAAAAAATTAGATACTTAAAAGCATTCTTCAAGGTAAATTCTAAATTTACTCCAAAACTAAGTGTTTTTTTTTTAAAATAACTTAAGATTGTCTAATAAATATAATTGCAAAGAAATTGCTCACATAATTGTATATTTCTTTACCAGATTTTCATAGCTAATACTTGTGCATATATTTCTTGTTTATGTTCCAGACTCTACTTCAAAAACAAATCAAACCTTAACACACAATGATTTCGACAGATCAACTAATTTAATCTAACACTTTACAGAACATAAGAGCAACTTGATCACTAACCATAAAATATTCATTGCATGACTGGAAATCTTAGAAACATAATTTTTTTTTCTGAATACATGCAGATATAATCAATTTAAGCTCTTATTGAAACTAGCTAGCATGTTCATTCACTCCTCCATAATAGCCATAACTTCATTTTCTACTTAGTGCCTGCGTTCCCTGAAAAAGCATGAGTGGCTGCCTCATTTTAAAATGAGACACCCCATATGCCATGAGCAAACAAGGGTCAGATCTAAGATCTGGTATGAGTAACATCACTACATTCATGATATTAAGCAACAGAGAATGTAAGAGTACCAACTAGTTATTTAAGCAAATTTCTGCAATCAATTACTTTAACATAGTATAAATAAGTTGATTCAGGTATGATATATTCATCTATCATTCTTACACTTACATACATAATCATGCAAACATAATTATCTATTTGCAACATTTGCATTCACTGGAACCATCATGGTTCCATATCAACCAACCTAAGAAATATCCATATTCCTATTTCTTCATTTACAGGTTGTATAATTCAATTTAAATTCTTGCCTCATCTGCTATTAAGGAATCACAGGGACACATTGCAATGAACTAATTCACATCATTGCACAAAGATCTCAGGGCTTAAACAAACCATGTGCCAACTTGCATACTTCAAATATGACAAGCATTCCAGCAGCCTTCTTGGCCTTCCCTTCCCTAGTTTATTTACTAGTGTGTTGACTTAAATCCTATCATCAAATATGCTAAGTGAACATGTCACTGCAAACATGGAAACATCCATAACCTTTCCTAGCATAATTCTCCTCAGAAATAAGCAGACAGTTATTTCCTAAATGGGGTCAATATGTCTTGATCTCAGTAAAATATAAGAATATTTTCAACTGTAAAAGAGGCATGGCATGTTCTTATTATATTGATCTACAAGCCTTTATGATTGATTCAGATTCAGGATCTGGTTCAATCATAATTTTAGCTTATGAGTTTCTTTTTTTTTTTGATTTGATTAAGGGCTCAGCACTTAGAAAATTTCTATTGCACCCTTAACATTTTTCTTCTCAAGCCTCAGCACTTATACCAAGTATAATGTAGCTCCCAACATTTTTTTGTAAAGTTTCCATGCCATAGATCTATAACAGTTGAGAGTATTCTCTATATAATTTTAAGATTCTGGACTTTAACATTTTTGAGTAAAAATAAAACAGTATGATACACATCCAAAGACAAATGTCTCAACAAAGCAAAGATCACAAAAAAAACATCCATATTAAATCATATCAGATTTAAAGTAAGACATCAAAAAGGCATTGATGAAATCATACACATCAAAACCAGAAATATATAAATGGCAATATAAAAAGTGGCTGCCTCATCTTAGGTCTTAATGCCATGAACTCAGTGAGGTTACTCACCTAAACATTTCTTCTTATTAATCCAGAAAAATCCTTGTATGAGTGTTTTCTCCTTCCTTCCAATATTTTTCTTCCTTCCTTATTTTTGTGCAGCTCGGGGTAAAGATAATTTTACTGGCTAAAACTGCCTATTTATATGCAATTTTTCCACTAGGGTTTGTTAAAACAAAATTCCATTTCTGACCTAACCATCTTCATGCATTTTTCATTCATTTTCCCCCTTAATACCCCGGCCATAATAATTAGTTGAAGGCAGTATTTTCTTCCCTTTACTTTTTCAGAAAAATGGCCACACACCTAGTCATGTTAAAAGTGTGACTACCATATTTTATGTTTATTCATTTGCTCATTTTTGGAAATCCCCCTTCTTTCTATTTCTGTCTATACATAACATACATACCTGTTTTATGCTTTGTACCTATTTAATGTTACTCTTTTGCTTAGCTTGACATTTTTCTGCTCACAGAATATACATGTGAAAAAAAATATTCATTTATTTAATCTCCCCCTTGTTTCACAGAAAATACATTTAATCATATACTTCATTTTTAACCTATGCTTAAATTACAATCCAATGCTTTAAATAAGGAATTTACTTTCTTATATATATATATATATATATATATATTTCAGAAATTTTTAAATCTCTTCCTTGTGTTATTCCCAATGTACATGTGCACACATATCCTTGCACACTATTTATTCCAAAAATTTCACCATATTTAAATCTAAATATTTCAAAAATTAAATCATTTTACAAAAATGATTTTTCACAAAATTTTGGGGTATTACAAAATGTATAATATAATAGGCAAAATGATAGGGGGAGTCCATAAAGTTAGGGGAAGTCAATATAAAAATGTTATATTTTATCTCTCATATATTTATATGGTTGTCATCATCAAAAGGGAGAGATTGTTAATACCACTGGTGTTGATTTTGATGACACAACCATATAAATATTACTACTAACTGTTAGGGATTTTCCTAGGATTCCTACACAATTAGCTTTTAGAAGAGATAAGAAGTGAAGAAAAAATAGACAAAGAAATTCCTCCAAATAAATCCTCTATTAATTCCTTCAACGATTACAAGAAAAAAGCCTAAAGATTGAGAAGATATCTCAATCCCCAAAGCCTAGAAAAATAACCTTTTTCCTGCATGCATCTAATAAACCACATACATCTCTATTCGTAATATTCTTGATAAAATACCTTCTTTAATCAGCCTTTGATTATTTCCATCTCCCAAAATAAATCCTTCCTATATAGATAATTCTTTATCTTCTTTATTGCAATAAAAGAGGCAATCACTCTCCAAAATCTACAAAATCAATAAAAGAGGCAATGTATTTGAGTTACAATCCAACCTTGACTCAAATATCTCCAAATCTACTTAAATATGGAATATCGTATCACCAAAATCTAACAATCTCCACCTTGATATGATATTCCATAAATGTCATCCAAACTCCACCTACAACCTCAAACTCCAAATAATCTCCAATATTACCATGGAAACAAATGTCTTTATTCTGAAAACTGGCTAGCCTACAAATCACCTAATTATGTAATCCCCCAATTGAACATACATATCATCAATAAATCAGAACCATTTGTAATACCACAACGGCCTCCATGCGGTCTTTGCGGCTTTCTGTTGCTGAATCCACCTTAATTCTGGTAAGTTTGCCTCTCCAAAACCGCTTTGAAAAGTACCTTCATTCTCCACCATTCTTCCAAGCAATTTATACGCATTATTGCTTTTCCGTTTTGCACACAACACCTCCATATTACCCTTTCAAACACTTGTAACTCCACCTCGAGTTAAAAAGTTATAGCCTTTTCCTTCCCACTGTCCTACTGAAACCAGATTCTTCTTAATTTTTGAAACATGTCTAACTCCTGTGAGTTTACCTCCCTTTCATCATACATCTTCAGCCTTACTGAACTTATACCCTTTATCTCAACATCTCCACCACTAGAGGGCTTCACCTTTCCCTCTTGCTCTTTATAATTAATGAATGCTTCCTTTTGGTGATATATATGAAAAAATGCACCTGAATCAAGCACCCACTCATCTCCTTTTCCTCCGACAGCATAGAGAATGTCATTACTAACAAGAAAATTCACCTCATTATTGCTGCCTTCATCAATCTTGTCTTTGTCTTCCTTTAATTATTTCATCCTTTCTTTGTCTTTTTTAACCAATTTTCAAAAACTCAGTTGGTGACCGGGTTTTTCACAGTAATTACAGATAAAATCTCTTTCCATGTTCAATCTATTTGATCCTCTTTCTATATTCGAACGATTACCCATATTAGCAAGATTGACCACTTCAATCAGATTTCCTATTTCCCTTTCCACCTTATCCTTTCCTTTCATTAGTTTCATCCTCCGCATCTCCTTATTAATCAGATTACTAATCACTGATCCCATTAAAACAACTTTATCTGAATTTGACTTGTTCAGTGCAACTACAAGCTTTTCCCAAAACTCTCGCAATGAACTCATCAATATCAAGGCTTGTGTCTCATTATCCACCTTGTAATTTACGGTGGTCAATTGGTTGCTTGAAAATCATTAAGATGCTCTCCAATTGATCCACCTTCCTTAAGTTTCATATTCACCAATCTTCTCATAAGAAGAGCCTTATTTGTTGTAGAGTTCTTTGCATAAATTCCTTCTAAATCAAATAAGCGGATGCACTATTAGCAATAACATGAAATGTTGTATTCTCCATAAAAAAACACCGGATACCCGACGCGGTTCCTATCTGAAGTCTCACATTTTGCTTCTGGTACCTTACAAGGTTTCTCTTCTTTATTCTCTAATGGTTGTTGAAGATCATTAACATATAGAAAATCCTCCATCTTCGCCTTCCATAACCTGCAATTTCCCTCATTAGGCTTTCAAACGCTTATCTTCTCCATGACCAAAACTCTCTTTAAGTAATTTATGTAGTAGGCTCTGATACCAACTGTTAGGGAATTTCCTAAAACAATATAAACAGTGAAGAAAAAAATAGACAAAGAAATTCCTCCAAATGAATCTTTTATTAATTACTTCAAAGATCATCAGAAAAAAGCCTAAAAATTGAGTAGATATCTCAATCCCTAAAACCTAGAAAAATAACCATTTTCCCACTCACATCTAATGAACCATATATATGCCTATTTATAATAGTCTTGATAAATGCCTTTTTTAATCAACCGTTTATTATTTCCATCTCCCAAAATAAATCCTTTCCATTTAGATAATTTTTTATCTTATTTAATGTAGTAAGAGACAATTAATCACTCTCCAAAATTTATAAAAGAGGGGATCTATTGAGCCACAATTCCACCTTGGCTCAAATATCTCCAAAATCTACTTAAATATGGAATATTGTATCATCAAAATCTAACCTAACATTTCTCCAAGTTGTGTAATATTTTTAGATATACCATAAGAAATTTTATAGAGATATACAAGAAACCCAGTGAATGAAAGCAAGAAAATAAGTCATGAATATAAAGATTGATCAGAGCGAATGAAAGACAAATTTGACCCAGGATGAATGGAGCACAGGTGTTTCATCGATAAAGATAATAGAAGTATTTAGTAAGTCTACCGAGTCTTCGAATTTTGTTAAAAGCCCTATAAAAGATATCCTTGAAATTCTTCTTTCATTTAACTCTGGTTTAATTTTTGACATCTTTATATAAACATACAATCTAAGTTTTAAACTGTGAAAGTTATAAATTTTAGGAAAAGAAAAACATTTTCCACTAGAGTTTGTCGACATACTCATTGGGGTATGTTGACATAGAGGTAGCTATTCAATTTTTCAAAATTAAAATGAAAGGATTTTAATGTTATCTCTTCACCAATGAACATCTCCTTTCATCTCCTATTCAAAAGGACTCGGAAAGGGAATTTTAATCAATTCATGATTTTCTCTTACTCTTACATCTCTATAATTTGTGAGAAAAACTCATTTATATACTCGCACTCTCCTTGTAAGTCCAAACTTTTCACTCATATTCTTCAAGGATTTGCAAAAAACTTTAGATCGGAGAGTTTGTACTTGTATTCTCAATGATTCTCTCTCTAGTCCCCTCGTATTCCTCTCTGTATTCAAACTGCAAGAATCTATATTGGAGACATAACTACTTGCCATACTTACTGTTGTTTGTGAACGGAAAGGTGTTCTTGTCACCCGTGGAAAGTAAAGCAGAAAGGTGTATCTTACCAACCATGGAATTATGAGATTGTAAAGGTGTTCTGTAATGACCCAATTTTTTGACCCTCGAAAGTTGGCACTTAATACATCCACGGTATTAAAATGCCAAGCATCTAAGTGCTGGAAAGACAGATTGTTATGGTAAAAAGAAAAAGAATAGGAAAAAAAGAATTTCACAGCAGAATGATCACATATAATATAACAAAGACAACAAAATATATCACTCTAAGATACATAGTATATCAGAGTTAAAAAAACCTCATCAGTCTAGATAGTTAAAACTTCCTGACCTTAAAATTTATGATGGGTATACATAATAATATAGTGGAAAATAAAAACACTATGGTAGGTGAACATCAAGCTCTGCTCCATGAGCTTCATGTCCCACCATCGACAACCTAGGAAAACTCGATCTAACCCGAGGATTATAATAAAATAACATCTGGGTCAATCTGGAAAACCAGCGTGAGAAAACTCAAGAAATATGATGAACATATAATAATTTGTGAAACCACGCCGCTAAATACGGAATGGGTTTTACCTTATAAGAACAAAATCCACGTATGGAAGAATGGAAACAAATTAGAACCTAACCCAAACTTGAAAGAATAGGCATCAACAAGATTAAAATCCAAACTTAAACAATGGACATATACATCACGAAGAGCTCCAGGCACTTCTTAATGCAATTAAGAAAACGGTTCAAAGATTTGATTCAAATAAGGAAAGGGGATTTTTCCAACAATGATTAGGAGGGTGCGCCCCCCTTACCGAAAGTATACCTCTACAAACTATACTTGAGAACTACGATGGCTCTCGAAAAATGTACAAGTGGACCCCACCAACCTTACCGAGAATCTGCGTATTTCACATCTTTGCGCACATATAATCGAATCCAATCTAGAGTAGATGTGAAGATACCCTAATGGGAGCAAACCTACATAGCTTGATGTCCACTTGCTCTTTGGTTTTAGTCATTTCTGACATAGGATATCAATGCTCAAATAAGAAAGAAATTGCCTTAGACTGATGAAACATAAAAAGATAGTGGAACCGATAGTCAATAAATCAACTATCGGGGATTATAAAAAATGGTCATATATGGAAATTTAACTTTATTGTACTCATCATAACTCGTCGATCCCAAACTAGCACCACCCCGGGGAAAACAATGAAGCCGGACAAGTCAGGGCAGTTGTTGCTTTCCATGTTGTCATGACAACATTCATAACTTTAAGAATAGTAAGAGTTCCTTTAACGTTTAGTGCTAAGTGTAAGACTAAATATTTTCTATAAACGAATTAAACTTTTAAAACATTTGACTGACACTTGTGCTTGATTGTTACATCATAAATATTTGTAAAACACTTTAAAAACACTCTTTAAAATATTCTTTTTAAAGAGCAAAATATATTTCTAAGTGTATTAAAAAAGAAGGGTCAAAATGAATGTCATTAAAACATCGCTTAAAATAAACCCAAACAATATAAACTTAGCATTAATTCCAAACATTCTTTTTTATAGATTTTCTTATTTATAAACTATCATTTATAACTTTAAAACAACATTTATTGTCCAGGAAGATAATAAATCAATTTAAAATACTTTTATAAATTTATGGTAATGTTAATCATTTTGAAAGATAATTGATATAACTCTTTTATAAATTTAAATCCACATTAATTATCCCGAAAGAAAATTAATCAAATTTATAATCTTTTTATAAATTTAAAACAGCATTGATTATCCTGAAAGAAGATTAATCAAATTTGTAATATTTTTATAAATTTAAAACAGCATTAATTATCCCGAAATATAATTAATCAAAATTATAATCTTTTCATAAATTAAAAATGCCATTAATTGTCCTGAAAGATAATTAATCAAATTTATAATCTTATTATAAATTTAAAAAAACATTAATTATCCCGAAAGATAATTAATAAAATTTATAACTCCTTTTATAAATTTTAAACAACACTTATCCTTTATTTCAAAATTCTCAAAAATACTTGAAAATATAGTTTAAACAACTTTCAAAGTGCAAAAACGCGACCAAACATTTATTTCGTAAAAATACAAGTACAAGTTTAATACATATGAAGATTTAAGGGGATGATATTTCATAAGTGACGGCATAGCAATAATCTCTATAACGACACTTGCACAAATCAATTAGTATATCACAAATATTTCAACCAAACATCAATATAAGTAACATAAGAATATAAGTAGATCAATATTAGCAAGAAACCCCTTAGGGTCTCTCTATAAAAGTCCCTTGTAAATCAAACATATGTATGTGTACTTTGAAGTTTTCCATAGCGACCTATTCTCTATGTATACAAGTCGACTTTCCTCTTGCATTTCTCCCAGCAAAACAATAGTTATTTATGCCATCCGTCCAAGCGGAAATCAAATCCAAACAGACAATCAAACAATAATATATAAACTATCATCCAATCGTTCAATAATAATCTATAACAACATAGATATCATATAGTTTATTTAGAGGTGAGTTAACTCACAAAAATTCCATTTATGCTTACGCATTCCAGTTCGATCAAAATTCGAACATCAAAATTCTACTATCTCTAAACTCGATGAATCTAAGTCCAATGCATATATAACATCAATACGAATCCAATGCAAAAGACCGCGTCCAAATACGACCTCGTATGAGTAAGATATTGATTTTATAAGAGATGTAGATGAAATAATTAATTAATTTCACTAATTACTTAACCAAACTATTTACCCTCACCATAATCACGTTCAAAACTCTAATCCTTGCTCAAACCTAGGCCGCCACATTCATCAACTCGATGTCGCCGCTACAGGCCACTATACGTTGCCGCTTCACCTCCATCAACTCCCATGGCCAAGACCACCCCCACGCCACAGGTCCCACCTCCTCTAATGGCACCACTACGTAGATAGAACCCAATAAAAATGCCATCATTGAACTCAAATCTCCGCCGCCTCGAGTCATCGCACGACGATCCAACCGGTCATCTTGCTCGTCTCCCCTAGCCGCACATTTCTCTAGTTGAACACTTTGCCTAATTCAACCTCCATCAACATGAATGATCATGGTCGTTGGATTTGCTAGTGCTTGGTTGGGTTATGGACTAATGAGAGAGAGATGGGAGTCCTTTTATAGATTTTTCTCTTCCACTATTCATCCCTAGAAATCACAAACTCTAATCGAGGTGTGCTCACTGGCGTTCCTAGCCAAATACCCCTATTCCAAACTTAATGAAACTAGTTTTGAGACATAATTCCATCGTATACAAAAGTTAGCTTTTATAATAAAATTATATTATTTTTTTAATTCTCTAAAATTAACCATTATGTGTTTTGAGCTTGCACAATCACACGGTACGACCGATCGCCATGAAACTCGTCGGCGTACATCGCCATATTATTCTGGTCCCGATGGCATTAGTTTCGTTAAAATCCGAGATGGTGCCCCAAAATGATAGTTTCACACGTTTCAAGACTGTTTATCGATAATACAATTTTCGATCTCATTACGATATTTATTTGAACTATTTATTGTTGTAAATAAATTTATAAAACGAGTCACCATTATTATTTATTAATTAAAAGGCATTAAATAAGGCTATTAAATCCATTTAATTAATATTTAATTCACAGTTTAAATATTTAAATAATCCCTATATTTGAATATAAGTTATCTGTATTTTTCTGTGATATTACATTCTCCCCTTCAAAAGAATTTCATCCTAGAAATTCTCAAAGGAAGAAAATTTCCTCTCACCTTTATGCTTTTAAAGTTCTTTATGTTACGGAAAATTTCAACAGCACCTCTTTTGCGCTGCTAGATTGGAAAAGGTACAACCCACCACAACTGGTCCAAATCAACAAAGAAAACAGAAGTCCAAAAATAGCCTTTCAAATCTGAGGCATAAAATCATCAATCAATCACCAATCTCTAAATCTACTACATACCCCTTTTGCATTTGTTTTTTGCCAAACAATTAACTATCTCGATGTGAATGCAGGTGCACAAGAAATCAAATAGTAATCTCTTACTTTCATGTACCTATCTTCGGCTTATATAATTCAAAAGAGAATCATGCTGACAAAAGAGCAACAGGCTAGCAACATAAACAGTATAACAATCATATGTGACAAGGAAATATAATACAACTAATATTTATGATGCAACTCTAGTGTGACATAAAGCCACATGCAACCAAAAGCACTATAATGACCATATGCAACAAAAGTACATAGAATACTCTGCAATAATATAATAAGAATCCAATCTTTTCAAAAGATAAATTTCGAACTAAATGCCCAGGATTTTATATTCAAACTATATTTTCAAATTTCTCCAAAGAGAAATATATCGAAAACAAAATCAATAATGACAAGGAAGGGGCTCCTCTTACCGAAGCATAATATAACTCTAGAATTAAAACAACACGAAGCATCTAGTGGTTTTCTAGTTTCTCCTAAAATAATAACTAGAGTAAATAATTATACCTGGTGAGTCTTCCAAATTAGAAAACCCCCAATCACCAACTTTAGTTATAACAAAATATTTAAAAATCACTTTACAAATACTTTTTTAAATGTCTTGAAATGATAATACTTCATCAATACTTTCAAAATAATATTATTATTTCTTTCACAAATTCTTTCGAAATCAATTTTTCAAAAGCACAAGGATTTAATTCCTATTAAATAACAACTTAAAAATCCTTTGTTTATAACTTCAGGCTTTATAAACCATAGTATATCAAATCACACTATCAATCAAATCAAATTCCATAAAGGAATAAATTAACGATTAACATTACTTGACATATTAAATGACTAACAAGCAAGATTTAGAATTTTTCTTAGTTTCACAACTTTCTCGATCGTCCAAGGACATAGATAATTTTCTAAGCATACCGTTACGCTCATCAGCCTTTGGTTATTGCTTAGAAGATTATCTAAGCTCCCTCAAACAAAACTGAAAGTCATTCCCCAAACTTTCTTAAGCCATGCAACATAGCATATATTTAAGCCCATATAATGTACATAAATCATCCATATGCAACATCTGATCCAACCGCTTGCTCGGATACATAGATTTTACTTCCAAACTAGTATCGCTCACTCAACCTCCATAGTGCGGACTCTGATCAGGTTCCTTGACTTGAAACCTCTGTTCTCCTTACATAGCCATATACTATGGTAGAAAACATCAACATCATATCAAGAATCTGAATCAAGTGTTCTCTCTCAAGAATCAAGTGAGAAATCCTTTTTCGGACTGGTGTGAATCACCCCGAAGTTATATACTTGAATCCTCGATCAAGAACCGTACGAATAAAATAAATTACGTATAACTGACATATATAATCTTATTGGTTTCTTAACTACACTAATCTCTTTCTAAATCACTTTCATTTTCATTTATAGTATTTCATTCAATACTAAAATTATTTATGAATTACTTCATAAATTTTCGCTTAAGTTTTTAAACATTTTATAAAGACACATCTTTATAAAACATTAATTTAAAAACATACTCTACTTTTATTTACTTTGTATATAGTGTGCACGTAAAAGTGCATATTTTTACTTCCACATTTAATCTAATTTAATTAATTAAATGAGCATATAGGGTATTTTACATGTTTAAACCAAAATTTAAATTATTTTCAAATCATCATCTATTCATCTTCATATAGGGGCAAAATGGTCATTTTGTGCATGTATTAATTTTGAGAATTTTTATTTGTAGGAAATTGGATGAAAAAAAGGAAGAGGCTTCATGAAAATATGCATGCATAAGAGAAGGAAATAGAGGAATGAAGAAATAAATCAATTCATGCATCATGGAGGACCCCACCTACCCACTTACCTTGATATACAATTAGGAGCTAATGCACATGTTAGTGGAGATTAAAGTTACATGCATACTTAATGGAGGATTAATTAGAAGCTAATGATAACTTGCTGGTCACACTTCCTAAGGGGTATTTTGGGTAGTCCCTTAAAATATGATTAGGGTTTTAGGCATGTATAAATACCCCTTATGTTTCATGTAATGAAGTTCTTAGCACCACCTCTAGTTAGTTTAATGGTAGCTACAAATTGTAAACATAAACTCTCTTTTTTCTTTTTAATGGTTTCTTAGCCTTTTCTTCATGTAATTTATTTATATGCAATTTTAATTCATGCACTTTTAATTCATATTCTTTTCTTGTTTGTTTCTTTTTATGGTAGTAGTTTAGATCTCTTTCTTTTATGCAAGTAGATTAGCTCTCTTTTTATTTTAATTAGCTCACTTTTTCCTCTTGTTTATGCTTATGTTGCAATCTACATTTGTTGAAATGATAACAAATATGAGAAGCTAAACCCTTCAATTTAGGGGTAACGAAGCTCTCTTAATCATGTAGATTCAACATATTTATTAATTTATGATCATTTTTTGTGCTTAATGGAATGTTTGATGTGATAAAATTTTTGTTGTTTAACTTTGAATTTGATAGTCAATGTCGTTGACACTAAAAAGGTTATGCTTAACAAATATAAACATAAATTACCTCTTCATCTACATATGATGTTGGTAATGAAGTGGATTTTAGAATCAAAATTTGATGGTCTATATTACTAATCAATAGTAAATAGATCGTGGTTAGAATAGATTTATTTTTAACTTCATTATCATTTTCATGAAAGTTGACAAGTGGTTTGGATGGTGTGTTATAGTTTGATGGTTTATGTTGGGCTAATTAATAGCACAAATAGACCATGCTTATGATAAACACATCAACTAAATTCACAAATGACCAAAAAGAGATATCATAATTTCATTATGTTGATTTATGTGACCATGAGAAGGGATTTGCCTCTAAATTACCTTCTACTCTCATATTTTTATTCACTCTTGCTTGTAGTTAGTTTTTACATTTTCTTTAGCTTAAAATAATTTCAAACTCTTTGGTTAATTTGATTGAGTAGAATTTTAAATCACTTCAATTCCCTACGGATCGATCCATACTCGCCACATACTAAAATTGTACGTCGTGCGTTTGTGGTTATTTTTATTATAATTTTTTGGCATTTACTAACCGATAGAAAATTAGTCGTTCAAACAAGTTTTTAGCGTCATTGCCGGGAAATAGACTTGATTTTATTTCTATTCTTCGAATTGTTTTTATTTGATTTTATTGTGTTTTCATTTGTGTATTGAGTGCATTTTAAAAAAAATCTTTTGTTGTGTGTTTGTGTGTAATTTTGTTTTTATTTTGTTTGTGTTGTTGTTTTTCTAGTTGCATTGGCATTTGCATATTTTTTATAAAAAAACATGTACATAATTTTAAAACAAAAATATTTTATTATTCGCATTACATTTACATTTTATGCTTTTATTTTACAAATTTGCATTTACATATTTTCTACAAAACTGTGCACTGCCTGACTGTGCATATCAGTGTCCCTTACTGTTCATCTGTGCATTTCCCTCCTCTACATTGTTGCAGTTGCATTCCTTAAACACATTGTTGCCTCTTCCTGTAGCCATCAACCGAAATCCCATACATCACAACTGTACAAACCATCACATATCTGTGCATCACAGTTACTTCTCTGTGCACTGTTACTTGTATATGCATCATAGTGCACTACAGCAACTACCCATCAAGACACATTTTTCTCTGTCCCCAACCATAACCACTAATTACTACAACCCCAGACATCTCAGTGTTAGCAGCCCCTAACACACCATATCAACATACATAATCACAACCACCTACAACAACCAATAATTTTTCGCTCCACTGTGACAAAATCAATTTCATTTCAAACCAATACAACACCACTGCTCCAATACATTTCAAAAAAAATCAAGTGCACACCCTATCCCCTGCTATTACATTTCAAGCGTGCACTTCAAACAGCAACCATACCCCATGCTATTACACTGAACAGTCACCAATCACCATATCCTTGTTACATTTCCACCTGTGCAACTGTTCCCTGAATATCTCCTCCACCACCACCAAAACTATGTCTGACATCAAAACCTCCAACACTTTATAACAACCTACCATTTCACTGCATAACTGCCAATCATCCTCCTGCCCATCGGTACACCAGCATACTCCACTTCACCATCATTCAATACAACTTCCTCCACCATATCACTCTTCACTCTCTACCTGACATCCACATCACCTTCACACATGCTTGCCAAACCTCCAACTACAGCATCTCTACTCCCCTGCATATTTCTATACATCACCAACCTGCATCCCTGAACCATCACAATATATCATATCTGTTTGCATTTGCTGCTTCAACTCTGACCATCAACGTACAACTTCCCAAAATCCTCTTCGGCAAACAACATCACCACTTCTGCCAGTACACCTGAATGACCGACACCCTTTGCTAAACGCAGCCATTTGCATATCACCAGAACCACTGCCACACCTGAACCACACCTGAAAATCATGTGCCTAAATCATCTCCATCGCCTGAAACCATGCCTCAACCATCGCCCTACCTCAACCACCAGAAACCAATCCACTACCCAAACCCAAATCGCGAACTCAATTTCCAACCACTCAATCACCCAAAATTTTCTTTGGTATCCTAAAACAATTTTCGATTTTGATTTTAGGGATTTCGAAATGTATGTCTGAAACGAGATTGTGGTGTGGGAATATTCGTGGCATTCTTTTTCTTTTAGAAAGTGTGGTTTATTTCTTGGGCCGGGCTTGAAGGCTTTAGTAAAAAAATTCTTTGAATTTTTTTTTTGTTTAATTTGTATTTTTTAATTTGTTTTTAGTTACATCCTTATTTATAAAAAAAGGATTTGCTTTGTTTCCAATTTTCCTTTTTTGTTTTCAATTTTCTTTTGTTGTTCAAATTTTCAGGTTGCAAAAGCAGACAAGAAGTGCTTGCTAAAAACTGCCTTGCTTTGCTTGCTTATATAAAAAAAATTGCTAAAAATTCTGCATGCTCTGGTATCATGCTCTTATCACTTGTTTTTATTTGTTTTGCATTATTGGTTGCTTGCATTTTAAAAAAAATTCAAAAACAAAAACAAATTCATTTGTAGTTGCATTGTTAATTCACGTTTAAATTTCTATTTTGCATTCATCTCATTTTATTTTCTTTTTTCTAAGGGCAATTCCCAAATCCACATAAGGTGGGGGATTTCATCACCCCTTCCTTGCCCCACAAATTGCATTTCATCTTAGAATTTTACTAATAATAACGGTTAGACATCAAAGTTAAGGGAGTCGCGAGCTCACCTAGGGCTTAACTGTATCTTGACGGTTGTCTTCTTTGAAACAATTTTATTTCTTGGTGTCTAGGCTACGGCAGAGCAATAATCAGTTATAAATATTACGGTGATTCGTAAATATTATACTGATTGTTTCTCTAAAGGTACTTAAACCTTCGGCTGCATTGCTACGGTGATTCGTGGTGCAGCGATAACTCTTGTCTGTTACTTGGCTAAGAAATATTTTGTTGGATTAAGACAAAGTGTGATTATACAATTTTGGGTTAGGAACTACTACGGATAGAAAATTTGTATTTAAGTCCTTGCATTCATTTAGTTGTGTTAGTTCATGCATATTTTAAAAAAATCATCAAAATCCAAAACTAAAAAAAAGTACATTTTACTTACCTTAGTTTTTAAATCCTTTCGTTTGAAAATTTTCAATCAGAATCAAAAATTCAAAAAAAAATTAAGTTAGTTTTTTTAGAAAATCCAAAAAAAAATATAATCTTTTCAAAAACAAAAAAATAACAAAAATCAAATTTTCTTTCTAAAAAAATAAACTCCTTTTGGTAAATATTTTTCCTTTATAAAAAAAATAAAAACATTTTTGAAAATGTCTGAATTTTCTTACCCGCCAGAATTTTACAATAGTTGTGAAAATCAATATAATCAATATAATTTCACACGAAACTCTTATGGATATTTTAATGACAACTATTGTACAAACAATTCAAGTTTTGCACCACAAAGTTTTTAAAATGATGACCAACCCTCAACTCTTGAAAATAGTATTGAAACGATTTGGTATTTACTTGAACAACGAAATCAAATGATAAATAATTTGAGTAATCTGTGCAATAACTCAAGTCAAGGATTTCAAAATAATCAAAATTTGAATTCACTTCAAAATTCAAATGATTTCAATTATAACTCATGCCAATACAACTTCGAACTCCAAAATGAATTTCAAAGATAAAATGGAGATGTAAAACACTTTTTAAATGATTTCGGCAATGAGAATAATCTCGATAATGGTGCAATTGACAATTTTTACTCTCAACAATTTCAAATTGAAAATCGTCAAATTAATAATTATAAATTTTATTTTGTTGAGCAAATTGAAGAAAATCAGAAAGATCACACGGATTTGTTGTTTGAAACATATATGAAACAACGTGAGAAACAAAATCAAATCCCAACATATGACGAGTCAAATAATAATCCACCTTTTACCAAAATTAACCATTTTCAAATAACAACTTTTGAAATTGAAAACGACAATCTTAATGAAGTTGTTGAAAATGTGGTAATTGAGTTGGATTTCAATTCTTTTGAGAGTGTGGAACCAAATTTAAAATTCGATCTTCTTTTTTTCGATTCTGAAAAATTGAATACAACAACTTTAGATTTTAAACACGATACATGCAATGAAGTTGTGAATAATTCAACAAAGGAAGACGAATTTAGTGAACACAAATTCATTAGACTTTTTGAAGATGAGGTTTTGGATTCTGAAGGGTAGATTTAAACCAACATTTTGATTTTAAAATCAATAATTTTGAAGAAGTTTTTAATGATAAGCTTGACTTTCAAATTGGTGAAAATAAACATGAACTTCAACAAATTATTCTATCTACCCCAACATTCATCGAAAATAAGACAACTCATACGATTTTTAATTAAACGACGTTCGTTTTTCCAAACCAACATTCAACTTTGAAATCTTTTATGGTTTGGTTTTCTGTGCTTAAGCTGTGTCTCTCATACTTGATGAGACAAATGAATTTGTCTTTGGATGACCGTTTCATTTACTCTTTAATTGTATATTTTCTGATGTCATGTAAATAATAATCCTTTCATTTTCATGTAAATATATATCATATTTTTATTTTTATTTTTCTCTTTTCACTTGGGTTGACTGTAGGGACACAGTCAAAGTTAAGTGTGGGGAGAGTCTCATCTTCATTTTTGATTTTTCACGACTTATTTTTTGCATTTTCTTTCCAAAATAGATCATGGTTAGAATAGATTTTAATTTTTAACTTCATTATCGTATTCATGAGAGTTAACAAGTGGTTTGGATGGTGTGTTATAGTTTGATGGTTTATGTTGGGCTAATTAATAGCACAAATAGACCATGCTTATGATAAACACATCAACTAAATTCACAAATGATAAAAAAAGATCATAGTTTCATTATGTTGATTTATGTGATCATGAGAAGGGATTTGCCTCTAAATTGTCTTCTACTCTCATATTTTTATTCACTCTTGCTTGTAGTTAGTTTTTACATTTTCTTTAGCTTAAAACAATTTCAAACTCTTTGGTTAATTTCATAGAGTATAATTTTAAATCAATTCAATTCCTTACGGATCGACCCGTACTCGTCACGTACTAAAATTGTACGCCGTGCGCTTGCGGTTATTTTTATTACAAATTTTCGACGATTTTCTAACCGATAGAAAATTAGTCGTTCGAACAGTATAATACTCTTCTATATCCTAAGAGTACATACAAAATGCCAATTTTAATTTATTTTTTTCAAAATTCGTATGGAGGCCCAAACAAATATGAGTCTTAAAACTGAGTCAACAACTACGACCTCTTTACATATCTGGTCCAGTAAGTAGCTAAGAAAAGTAGGATACTGATATCCAAGCTCAATCCCAGAGTCTACTTTCCTTAGACATCCCTAAGGTAAAGATGTTTATTTAGTCGATCCGATAACATCAAATAGTTTAGCTGACTTAGATGTTTAAACAAAAACTACGGTTTTAATAAAACAAAGTTTATTAAAAACTTATTACCGAATTTAACTCATTTAAAAAACTTAAGTTAAATGATCTTTTTTCTATCCAAGAGTCAAAAATATCATTTATCAAAATACCTTTTATTTCAAATCAATTTCCTTTAAGGAAACGTACGAACTAAATACCCGATTTTTATTTCAAAACCTTTTTTGAAACCATACTACATATGTTTCTATATATAAAATAACATTTACAATTTATTCACTAACACTTACTTTGGGTTCATTCAGATTCAAACTTATTTCGATCGTACAATGATAAAGAGAATAATTTACAAAGTGCACTACAACATTCGCCTAAGCAACATTCGATCGTCACTTAGAAGATTACTCAGATTACCACAAAACTAATCGAGATTTTTTCCCTGAACTATCCAAAGAAAATTTGTATTTCTTAAAAATTCTCTTTGAAATATTTATTCTCATAAATACTTCTAAGTAATACCACTATTACTTTTCCCAAAATCTTTTTGAAATTAATTCAAGCAATGTCGAGATTTAAATTCTCAGTAACTCTTTTTTCTTATAAAACACCCTTTTTATAAATAATATAAATCATTTTATAAACCATACTCATATAAAATGTACCTTTAAAATCAGTTTATATTATAATAACTTTCCTTTATTGTAGTAAACTTTTCACAAACATTTATCCTATAAATGTCTTATCTTTCCATTTAGATTATACTAAACGACTTTATTAAAAGATGAATTTCAACTTAACATTTTCATCGAGCATCGTATATCCAATTATGAAATTCAATTCATAAGGGTTCATTTTAATGTGCTTTTAATTACCAAAATAATAAGTGCCCATAAACTGGTCATTCATAAATCAACAAACAACAGTCAAAGCTCCTAAACTATACGAGCATGACAAATCAAACAATTATGATAATAAAGAAATATTATTACCATAAACAACTATATAATTTTGAAAATTATTCCTTTATATATATAAAATGTATAACCCTAGGTAAAATATTTCATTTACCAAATTTTCAAAAATCAATATCATGTTCGATTTCCTTGTTCAAGCGTTTAGAAATCCCTATCGAAACCGTAGCATCCCACGTCTCGACCAGAATTCATAAACCACTCAGTAGGCCAATTAACACGATACGTTTTTATAGAAATAACAAATATGCTCTCGTATATATATACACTCAAACTCATTCTAGGGTGTCACTTACCCTATCTCAAAAGAGTTTACCCCACCAAAGCCAAGGTTCTCACTTAACCTTCAGCTCTGATACCAAATGTAACGACCTGCCTTTTGGACCCTTCAAAGTCGGCACTTAATGCATCCACGGTATTTAAAAAGCTGAGCATCCAAGTACCGGAAAGGCAAATCGTTATGGGAAAAAGAAAAATAATAGGGATAACCATAATTTCACAGCGGAATGACATACAATATAACAAAGAGAAAAAAGTTGTCACTCTAAGATCATAGTATATTAGAGTTAAAAAAAACATCATTAGCTTGGATAGTTATAACTTCCCGACTTTACTATTTTTGATGGGTATACATAATAATATAGTAGAAAATAAAACAACTATGGCAAGTGAACATCCAACTCTACTCCATGAGCTTCATGTCCCATCAACGACAACCTGGAAAAACTCGGCCTGACTGAGCATTATATTAAAGTGACACCCGGATCAGCCCGAAAAACCATGAGAAAAACTCAAGAAATATGATGAACATATAAGAATCTATGAGACCATGCCGCTAAACACTAACGGATTTTACCACACAAAAACAACATCCACACATGGAAGATTGGAAACAAATTAGAACAAAACCCAAACTTAAAATAATGGGCATCAACAAAATCAAAATCCAAACATAAAGAATAGACATAAATAATTAAACATCGAGAGGAGCTCCAGCCACTTCTCGATGCAATTAAGAAAATGATTCAAAGATTTGAATCAAATTAGGAAAGGGGATTTTTCCAACAATGACTAAGAGAGTGCGCCTATAACAACCCGTATTTTACATATCGGATGATCATAAAAAAATTATTTTATTTATATGAGGTCGTATGATTCTATAATTCTAAGATATGACTCTTAGGGAAATTTTACACACCTAAAATTTTCCCGAATTTCTAAGTGACTATTTTGACCCTAAAAACCTTTTTGGGCTATAACTTTTGATAAGAGTCATATTAGAGTCTCAAAGCAGTTTCATTGCTTAAGGATGATGGTTTTCCATTCTACAGAGTCGTCATAATAGGAAAACATACTTACGGTTAGGTAGTTATGCCTATTAAGTTTAGACAGCTACCGGCCAGTATTAGTGTGTAATTAATTAAGTCCATAAGTAGACCCACTAGCCTAATTCGAGATTACTATAAATATGGGGTTGTAGGAGTCAAATTAAAACTTTTTCCTCTTTTCCAAATTAGATCTAAACCCCCATTAACCCTAATTTCATCCAAAATCACACAAATTATGTGACGCCCCACCTCTATGCTCATAATAACAAAGAGTATTAAAAGAAATACTGTCTATTATTACGAAGAATAAGGCTGGATAGGAGCGACCATCCGTAATTGGCCTTACACTAATATTAGTTATCTCGATAGGAGTGGTATATACTTTTTATTTTTCTTCTATGATTTGTTTACTCCCATCGACACACCCAATACTAGTATAAAACGATCTACGACGGTTCATAATAGTTTAGGACATTAGATATAACAATAACACAGATAATATAAATGCGGAACACAGATAAAAACAAAAGTCTCATATATATATAACTGATGTCAGTTAATACATAGTTGACACGATACATATGATACAACTACAACTGTCGACTCTAGAAGTTATATATACAAGTACATTATCGACTAATATACATGAATACATATCGTTCTATACAATGACACGACTACTACAAAATGACACTGACAACTTCAGAAGGTGTGAAAAGTCTTCAAATCCTGAACAGCAACTCAAAGAAGAAAATCTACAACCTGAAATAACTCGGGTCTGACCCGAGTATTACATTCAAAAGAAAATAATACCCAGGTCGGTCTAATTCAAACCAGTTTATTAGTGCATATAGGCAGTAATAATTTAAATAGACGACAATCACAGAAATCTCGTATATCCGACTCTTCGATAAAAGAATCGGATAACGGCAGATATAACACTAAATAGTGTTAAACAACAATCAGCAATCCAAATCGATTTAAACAATTGAAATGTCAATTTAAAACAACAGTGCTGATTGGCTGCAGTACACGCTAACGTGTACTGCCTCGCCAATATAGTGTATCAATTAGTCAAAAGATCAATAAATCCAAAAGCCAACAAATCCAACTCAAATCAAAATGAACCATTTCAAAATACGCTTAATAAAACAGAAACAGATGGCATCAAATTAAATTAAATCTCGGTGTGGCTGCAGTACACGCACGCGTGCACTGCCTCGCCACTACCGTACGTCGAACTGCAAAGGTCAAACCCAAATATTGGGTTCAACTCAAGTGTAAGAAAAACAAATGCAGCAGTAATAAGGTTACTCAATGCAAATGGTATGCAAACTGTCTCAAATGGTCAAGCCAGCTGTAAAGAATGACCAAACTCGATGAAACCCCACTGCATATGCAACATGGTCCACCTAAATGCCCAACCCAATAAACTACATGCTATACAAGAGTGCAGTGACTACATCAATGAGTGTATGCAAAGTCAAGGCCACGATGAAATCACGAACCAAAGGAGTGATCTAAACAAATATAAAACATGTATGCACTGTAAACTGGATAGTGCAACTGTCTTACTCACGACCAAAGGCCGTAGTACATCTCAACCTAACTGCAGGTGAGTTAGTGAAACAAAAAAATCCAAAAGAAACCGGATCAGTAAACAAAACCAAAGTCAGGTGGACACCCAATGCTACAACTCAGGTTAGAGAGTACTTCATAAATGCGGACCAGATCAGAGTGACAACAAATACAAGCTCAATCAAGTCAAAATGAACATTTCAATGCTAGACAGAACTATCTGATGAAAACGTAAATTCTAACAAGTATAATGATACCTGAACATTTCAATGTTTACAAAAATAATTACCCAAGCATGAAGCTTAGAAGTAAAGCATTTCAAAAATGCGAAGTGCTTATTCACGTGTGTAGCTAGTACTAAACATTTTAATATTGTAAACTATATGCACACGTATATGGTAGGAAGCAAAACAACAAACCCAAACTGGATGCTACAGAAGTGAAACCAGGCTCAAGTGAAATCAACAGGAATGGTATCTAGAACAAATGCAACATAAAAACAAGATCATCGATGTACATATAGCAGTGAAGCTATTACAACTGCAAGGCAATAGTGAAGATCACGGTGGCTAAACAACATGTATCAATACAACTGTAATGAACAAGGAAGAGTTGTACATAAAGCATCAGATCGGTGAAAAACAAGTTCAAATTTAATCAAGTTCAAACCGTGAAGAAGCAGCAGTGCAAAACAGTTACAACCAACGACAGAGATGCCAAAATCAACTACACAAAGAATAGGGCCAGATGAATTTCCAATGTATTACAGTTGCAATTAATATCAACAAAAGTGCCTAGTAATCGAAATTCAACAAAATCAAATGGCCAAAGGGTGGCCAAAGTCGAACAAAATCCATACCAAATATCGAGTTTACAATCGAAAACAACTGCAGGTCGAATCAACTACACCAAACTACAGATACCAACAGTGATTCGAAGCCATGGTGGTCACGAGCTAAATCAGTAAGAAAAATCGAACGAAGTCAAAAGTCAAATAAATTCAATCATCGTAAAATCGAGTGAAAGCCTAAGACATAAGAA
Organism: Allium fistulosum; assembly: GCA_030737815.1. NCBI lineage: Eukaryota > Viridiplantae > Streptophyta > Magnoliopsida > Asparagales > Amaryllidaceae > Allium > Allium fistulosum. The sequence goes on from CM060902.1 coordinate 306,031,803, forward strand.
ATCTGATCAATGTCCAAACACTTCAAACGACTGAGCCAATAAACTGGCAAATTCAAACGATTTTATACGAATGAAAATCACGTTATTTAAACCCTAAATAAACTGGAGCAATGAATTAAAGATGTGAGTGAAGGAAACACTCACCTTCTTCCCCGAGCACAAGTCAAAAGATCGAGTAGCTACGTATCGAAGCCGAGGTTAACAAAATTGAGCAAGGCCGGAATTGGAACCCTAATTTGTCGAAGAGTGACGAGGGAGAAAACGAACGAAGTCGCCATTTCCATTTTCTTTCGTTCTCGCGATTTAGGGTTACGAATTGAAATGGATGATGAGGAGAAAGAATGGGTATCCACTGATATCACGGTCACGAACAAATGTGGGCCGATATTTCAAATTCGTAAAGTCCAGTACCCATTTACAATTTATAAAAGAGTTTTGACTTTATAAAAATCCAATTGCAATCTTGATAGAAAATTTATCAAAGGATTCCACCCGATCCAAATTCAATATCAATTTCCATCACTTTAATCGTCTAATGATGATAACTGACTTTTACAATCTCGGGTTGTTACAGACTCCCCTCCTTATAAAAATTGCGTCCCCGCAATTTTCATAATTAAGGTTGTCAATAACAATTTTCTTTCTAACATAAACTGGTTAAGTTAGAAAAGAAAAGTTGAGAATTTAAATGCCAAAGAAATTGTTTAATTCTAATAAAAGAAATCCATAAATTCTCAACAAAGCCTAATTATCAATAGATAATCAGAAAAACAGCAAAATTGAATAAATACAATTATCAGCAATCTTCAATTATCAACTAGATGATTAAAATACAGAAAATCTCAAAACAGCAATATCTAATTGTCGATACGATAATTAGAAAACAGCCAATGTCTAATTATCAGCAAAGATAATTAGAAAACACAATTCGCAAATCGCAAAACTGCAAGCATCTAGTTATCTAACAGATAACTAGAAAACACGAACTTCATAATCAGCAAATACTAACTATCAACAGTGATAGATAGAAAACAGCGATTCAATAAAATCAGCATATTCTAGAATCAATTGGAGACTAGAAAATCTCATATCAACAAAATCAGCAAACATCAATTATCCAAACGATAGTCAGAAAACAAATCAACAAATATTTAATTACCACAACCGGTAATCAATTTTAAATCAACTATTATTCGATTATCAAAACGATAATCAAATTTCAAATTAACAAATATTCGAGTATCATAAAAGATAATCAAATTTTAAATCAACGAATATTCGATTATCAAAAACGATAATCAAATTTCAAATTCAACAAATATTTGATTACCTCAAGCGATAATCAAATTTCCAAATCAACAAATATTCGATTATCTGAAGCGATAATTAAATCTCAAATCAACAATTATTTAATTATCTCAAGCGATAATTAATTCTAAAATCAACAAATATTTAATTATCTGAAGCGATAATTAAATCTCAAATCAACAATTATTTAATTATCTCAAGCGATAATTAAATCTAAAATCAACAAATATTTAATTATCTGAAGCGATAATTAAATCTCAAATCAACAATTATTTAATTATCTCAAGCGATAATTAAATCTAAAATCAACAAATATTTAATTATCTGAAGCGATAATTAAATCTCAAATCAACAATTATTTAATTATCTCAAGCGATAATTAAATCTAAAATCAACAAATATTTAATTATCTGAAGCGATAATTAAATCTCATATCAACAAATATTTAATTATCTAAAGCGATAATTAAATCTCAAATCAGCAAATATTTGATTATCAAAAACGATAATCATAACTCATATCAACAAATATCTAATTATCACAAGCGATAATTAGAAACAGCAAATATCTGATTATCAAAAACGATAATCATAACTCATATCAACAAATATCCAATTACCTGCAGATAATTGGAAGCAACAAATATCTAGAAATCAATTAAGAAGACTAGAAAATCAACATAAAAGCTTGGATCGATCCCATCAGATGGCGAGTTTTTAATTCGCCGCACGTGCATCTCAGAGTGGCCGAAGCCTACCAAGTACTCAACATAATTTTGGCGCCCATCAGATTGACCCGGAGGTCCGCAGAGTGACCCGAAGGTCTAGTACTGGTATTTGACCCGAAGGTCCGCAGAGTGGCCCGAAAGCCCAACAAATGACCCGAAGGTCCGCAGAGTGGCCCGAAAGCCCAACAAATGACCCGAAGGTCCTCATAGTGGCTCGGAAGCACACGAAAGCATCAAAATGTTTCAATTAACGAGTCCGGAATTAACCGAAATAGCAAACGCACATGTCCCATACCACGTGTTTTACTAAATCGTTTGATTCTCTTCATCGTTTCCTTGAAAGTGCAAAATTGTGTATTTTGTAAAAATACACTTTACATTCTCAAACGGACAAGTCCGGAATTAAGCGAATCAGTAAAAGAAAGGGGTCATAGTCCTCGATTTTGCTGAAACGTTTAAATCGCTTCCTCATTCTTTTGAAAGCGTAAACTGTTAAATTTCTGAAAACAATTTTATTTATTTTGTAAAAATAACAATTCACCTTCTCAACTGGACAAGTCCGGAGTTAAGCGAAACAGTAAAAGAAAGGGGTCATAATCCTCGATTTTGCTGAATCGTTTAAGTCGCTTTCTCATTCTTTTGAAAACGCAAACTGTTACAATTTTATAAAACAATTTTCATTTTAAAACAATTTTCCAATCACGTGATTAAAACAGCAAATCAGTAACAATTTCGATAAGGAAATTGTACTTCTCAAAATACCGTAAAAACGGTTACAAATCAGCATTGCGGAATAACCGCTTGAAAATCCACTTTTAAAATTTGACGGTTACTGAAGCCAAAGCGACAGTAATTTTAAAACGTCAAAATCACATCAAAACAATTTACATCAAAATGTAATATCAGAGAATTTTCATTCATCAAAATGCCACAAAACACCGTGCTTCAAAATATAGCATTGGTGTAAAATCCCGTTATAAAAATAACGGCAACAAAATACGTTTTATAACCAAGCATCGGTTCGATGTAAAATAAATGCAATAACGTGTAATTTAAATTTTTGCACGTACTACAAAATGGACAAAGAATCATTTAAATGTATCTTCAATGAAGATAATTTAAAACAGCAAAAATCTAATCAATAGATGATTAGTACAAAAGAAAACCAGCGGAAATTTCAACAAAAATCACATATCTGCAATTTCTTCGAATCCTCAATTTGGATTCGAAGTTCTCAAAGAAATAAAATAATTACAGCTATGTAAACATCAAATGAAATTCATATCAATTTCGTATTTTGATTTTTAAATCAAAAAGATTATCAGTTGTACTCAGCGAAGACAGTTTCACTGTTTCCGCTGCGCACTCTGATAAACAGAACACAAATCAATCAAATCATCATAACACAATTTCCCTATTATTTTTAAATAAAGTTATTTAAAAATTTCATCCAAATTTCAAAACTTTAGTTTTGACTCAAGCACAAATAAAATATCGACCAATAGTTGTAACATATGTTCCATCCAAGTTATGTTTTATATTATGTCCATAAACCCCAAGCTCTGATACCAACTGTGACGCCCCACCTCTATGCTCATAATAACAAAGAGTATTAAAAGAAATACTGTCTATTATTACGAAGAATAAGGCTAGATAGGAGCGACCATCCGTAATTGGCCTTACACTAATATTAGTTATCTCGATAGGAGTGGTATATACTTTTTATTTTTCTTCTATGATTTGTTTACTCCCATCGACACACCCAATACTAGTATAAAACGATCTACGACGGTTCATAATAGTTTAGGACATTAGATATAACAATAACACAGATAATATAAATGCGGAACACAGATAAAAACAAAAGTCTCATATATATATAACTGATGTCAGTTAATACATAGTTGACACGATACATATGATACAACTACAACTGTCGACTCTAGAAGTTATATATACAAGTACATTATCGACTAATATACATGAATACATATCGTTCTATACAATGACTCGACTACTACAAAATGACACTGACAACTTCAGAAGGTGTGAAAAGTCTTCAAATCCTGAACAGCAACTCAAAGAAGAAAATCTACAACCTGAAATAACTCGGGTCTGACCCGAGTATTACATTCAAAAGAAAATAATACCCAGGTCAGTCTAATTCAAACCAGTTTATTAGTGCATATAGGCAGTAATAATTTAAATAGACGACAATCACAGAAATCTCGTATATCCGACTCTTCGATAAAAGAATCGGATAACGGCAGATATAACACTAAATAGTGTTAAACAACAATCAGCAATCCAAATCGATTTAAACAATTGAAATGTCAATTTAAAACAACAGTGCTGATTGGCTGCAGTACACGCTAACGTGTACTGCCTCGCCAATATAGTGTATCAATTAGTCAAAAGATCAATAAATCCAAAAGCCAACAAATCCAACTCAAATCAAAATGAACCATTTCAAAATATGCTTAATAAAACAGAAACAGATGGCATCAAATTAAATTAAATCTCGGTGTGGCTGCAGTACACGCACGCGTGCACTGCCTCGCCACTACCGTACGTCGAACTGCAAAGGTCAAACCCAAATATTGGGTTCAACTCAAGTGTAAGAAAAACAAATGCAGCAGTAATAAGGTTACTCAATGCAAATGGTATGCAAACTGTCTCAAATGGTCAAGCCAGCTGTAAAGAATGACCAAACTCGATGAAACCCCACTGCATATGCAACATGGTCCACCTAAATGCCCAACCCAATAAACTACATGCTATACAAGAGTGCAGTGACTACATCAATGAGTGTATGCAAAGTCAAGGCCACGATGAAATCACGAACCAAAGGAGTGATCTAAACAAATATAAAACATGTATGCACTGTAAACTGGATAGTGCAACTGTCTTACTCACGACCAAAGGCCGTAGTACATCTCAACCTAACTGCAGGTGAGTTAGTGAAACAAAAAAACCCAAAAGAAACCGGATCAGTAAACAAAACCAAAGTCAGGTGGACACCCAATGCTACAACTCAGGTTAGAGAGTACTTCATAAATGCGGACCAGATCAGAGTGACAACAAATACAAGCTCAATCAAGTCAAAATGAACATTTCAATGCTAGACAGAACTATCTGATGAAAACGTAAATTCTAACAAGTATAATGATACCTGAACATTTCAATGTTTACAAAAATAATTACCCAAGCATGAAGCTTAGAAGTAAAGCATTTCAAAAATGCGAAGTGCTTATTCACGTGTGTAGCTAGTAGTAAACATTTTAATATTGTAAACTATATGCACACGTATATGGTAGGAAGCAAAACAACAAACCCAAACTGGATGCTACAGAAGTGAAACCAGGCTCAAGTGAAATCAACAGGAATGGTATCTAGAACAAATGCAACATAAAAACAAGATCATCGATGTACATATAGCAGTGAAGCTATTACAACTGCAAGGCAATAGTGAAGATCACGGTGGCTAAACAACATGTATCAATACAACTGTAATGAACAAGGAAGAGTTGTACATAAAGCATCAGATCGGTGAAAAACAAGTTCAAATTTAATCAAGTTCAAACCGTGAAGAAGCAGTAGTGCAAAACAGTTACAACCAACGACAGAGATGCCAAAATCAACTACATAAAGAATAGGGCCAGATGAATTTCCAATGTATTACAGTTGCAATTAATATCAACAAAAGTGCCTAGTAATCGAAATTCAACAAAATCAAATGGCCAAAGGGTGGCCAAAGTCGAACAAAATCCATACCAAATATCGAGTTTACAATCGAAAACAACTGCAGGTCGAATCAACTACACCAAACTACAGATACCAACAGTGATTCGAAGCCATGGTGGTCACGAGCTAAATCAGTAAGAAAAATCGAACGAAGTCAAAAGTCAAATAAATTCAATCATCGTAAAATCGAGTGAAAGCCTAAGACATAAGAAATCTGATCAATGTCCAAACACTTCAAACGACTGAGCCAATAAACTGGCAAATTCAAACGATTTTATACGAATGAAAATCACGTTATTTAAACCCTAAATAAACTGGAGCAATGAATTAAAGATGTGAGTGAAGGAAACACTCACCTTCTTCCCCGAGCACAAGTCAAAAGATCGAGTAGCTACGTATCGAAGCCGAGGTTAACAAAATTGAGCAAGGCCGGAATTGGAACCCTAATTTGTCGAAGAGTGACGAGGGAGAAAACGAACAAAGTCGCCATTTCCATTTTCTTTCGTTCTCGCGATTTAGGGTTACGAATTGAAATGGATGATGAGGAGAAAGAATGGGTATCCACTGATATCACGGTCACGAACAAATGTGGGCCGATATTTCAAATTCGTAAAGTCCAGTACCCATTTACAATTTATAAAAGAGTTTTGACTTTATAAAAATCCAATTGCAATCTTGATAGAAAATTTATCAAAGGATTCCACCCGATCCAAATTCAATATCAATTTCCATCACTTTAATCGTCTAATGATGATAACTGACTTTTACAATCTCGGGTTGTTACAAATTACTCTTTTAATCTAGCTAAATTGTTAATTAGAGAGAAGATCATCAATTAGAAGATAGAGATCATCATTTTGGTTGATTTTCATTGCTTTCTATTACTGTCCACATTGGATCTACGCAAGAATTAGTTGATTTTGGTGATTAGTGAGTGGTTTATGCCTTCTAACTATCCTATGCATGTTTATATGGTAGAATTACATGTTTTAATATGATTTTGACCTTAAAACCTTTTCTAGCTTTAATCACATGTTATCATATGCTTATGAACTAAATTTATGAATCTTTGAAATGGTTTTCAAAAAATGATTTAGTAATTCTCCTTATTCATATTCATATGTGCATTGTGAATCTTTGAAATGGTTTTCAAAAATGATTTAGTAATTCTCCTTATTCATATTCATATGTGCATGTAATATATAGATTTAGATTAGAATTGGTTTGTTTATCACATTCTTATGTATTGCTTGTATGAATGGATGTATATGCATGTTATTCTATGCTTGTATGTTGTGCTTTGATGTTGTTTTCTAGTGTTTTGGATGCTTAGGAAGATAGGTTGGTGAATTTGGCAAATTGGAAGCAAAGTTGGTCGGAATTGGACGAAACTTGGAGGGAAAGCTTTGGAGCCTAGGAGGAGCTTGAGAATAAGTCGCACCTTATAATTGCTTAAGGGTTCAAGTCGGGGCCGAGGTAAAAGGTCAATGCCGAGTTATTTTAGTAAGTCAGATGGCTCGGTGGTTGGGATGGGTCGATAGAGTATGGCTAGAGGAGGTTGTCCATGGAAGGATGCAGGAAATTGGCTAAGTACTGGATGTTACGTTGAGTTGTTTCTAGAACTTGAAGTTAGATGTTATGGAATGAGACAAAGTTATTTTGAGGAATGGATCAGGGTCTGAAGCATCTAGGAAGGAAGTACTAGAGGCAGGAGAGTTTACTTAGCCAAAATTGGCTAAGTAAATGGGTTGGTACAGAGTTGAACAACTCGCTACCGAGTTGTTTATATGGGTCGGGTTGAGGTGGAACTTCTAGGGAATGGAGTAGAGGTTCTATAGAGCATGCTGGAGGTGTTGGGTCATTCGCTTGAGTATTGGATGGTGATGTAACAGCATAATAAAAGCTTTGTATCTTAGGTTTGTGACTCGTGAAGGGAGTAGGTACTGAAGATAGCGACTCAATAAAGGATGGAACCATGGATGGGGAATGTGACGGGTTCCGAATAATGGAAACTGGATTGAGCAAAGGAAGGGTTTGGATCCAAATGAAGCAAAGGAAAGCTTGGATGTGTGTGCTAAGGAATCAATGACACTCGGAGTGTTTTTTGTTGTACTCGAAGCAATGGTATTATGAGTGGGGATGCCCATGGATCAATGGAGTGGATCTGAATACCCTGGGAAATTTGAATTTCTTATACTCATCACAACTTGTTGATCCCGAACTAGCGCTACCCCGGGAAAACAATGAAGCAAGACAAGTAAGGGCAGTGTTGCTTCCCAACTTGTCACGACAACATTCATAACTTTAAGAATAGCAAGAGTTCCTTCAACGTTTAGTGATAAGTGTAAGACTGAATATTTTCTATAAACGAATCAAACTTTTAAAATATTTGAATCACACTTGTGCTTGATTGTCTGAAATGACCCTCCCATTTCCACCCTAATTTCATAAGGATTTTTTTTTTTTAAGAGATGATATATAGATATATCATTCATTGCAAATATATTTCCCAGGGTCATTTTCTTTTTTCCAATTAATAAAATGTATCCAGGATCAAAATAACTTACCAATATAAATATATCAGTGTATATCTAATAACATACACATACATATGAAGATGTATGTGTTCTTCTTATTTAAGTTCAGAGTATATATACTTTATTTTTTTTTTTTACAAGAACATTCTGTTTGATTTAGATTTTTAGCAATTCAGATTTAATTATTGTATCTTGATTTTTGGCCATAAAATCCACTGGAAACATGTACTTTAGTCTGTCATTATAATTTAGAAATGATCAAGTAATAATCAGTAGTAAACAAGCTTTTAATATAGATGGTTGTGTTAAAGTCTGGATAGTATCAAATTCAGTATAAAAGAAAGTGGATCCTAAGTGAACACAAGCAACATCTAGGCGTAATGGAAACGCGCCTAACTTATACATGAGAGGTCACGAGTTCGAGTGCTATGTTGGTCGGTTCAAACACAATTTTTGTTTTTTTTTTCTCCTGTATGGTTTGGAATCTGATATCTACCTATATTTACACATCTATATTAAATTTTCTTTTGCCTATAATCTAACATACAAAACAATAGATCTTTCTTATTATTTTTGAAATCTATTCCTACAACTGTTTTAGGAATTTATATTTATATTTTTGCCCAGATATCAACATGTACACAGATACACATGTACATATCAATATCTTTGCTCAGTTTCCAGAAAGCTGAGTGAAACAAATGCTAAATGTACTATGCTTTGAAATGCATCTGTATTTTCAAGATACAGTCTATCATGATCAACCAATACTTCATTTAGTTGAGGCTGGTTAACCCATGAGTCCTGTATATGCTACACACTAGTTCAAAACAATGGAGATACCTTTCATTTCATTTTGTCTGAAGCTTTTAGAAAAACATTTTACTTTTCTCAATACAATTCAGAAATGAATTCAAACTTATTTACAAAGCATTTCAGAAAAAGAAAATAAAATCCTTTTAAGTTTACTTCTTGCTAAATCCAGATTTAGTTCTAAAACTTAGTGCTCTGATTTGTCTCAAGATTAGCTAATACATATATAAATTATGCAAAACAGTAGCTCACATAATTGTATATTTCTTACCAGATTTTTATAGTTGATACTTGAGCATATTTTTTTTTCTTGTTTATGTTTCAGACCCTACTTCAAAAACAAATCAAACCTTAACACACAACAATTACAACAGACCAACAAATTTAATCTGACACTTTACAGAATATAAGGGCAACATGATCACTAACCATAAAATATTCAATACATGACTGGAAATCTTAGAAACATAAAAATTTTCCTGAATACATGCATATATAATCAATTTAAGCTCTTATTGAAACTAGCTAGCATGTTCATTCACTCCTCCATAACAGCCATTACTTCATTTTACTTAGTGCCTGGGTTACCTGAAAGAGCATGAGTGGCTGCCTCATTTTAAAATGAGACACCCCAGATGCCATGAGCAAACAAGGGTCAGATCTATGATCTGGTATGAGTAACATCAATTCATTCATGATATTAAGCAATAGAGAATATAAGATCACCAATTAGTTATTTAAGCAAATTCCTGCAATCAATTACTTTAACATAGTATAATTAAGTAGATTCAGGTATGATACATTCATTTATCATTCTTTCACTTGCATACATAATCATGCAAACATAATTATCTATTGGCAACAATTTCATTCACTGGAATCATCTTGGTTCCATACCATTCAACCTAAGAAATATCCACATTCCTATTTCTTCATTTACAGGTTGTAATATTCAATTTAAATCCCTGCCTCATCTGCTATTAAGGAATCACTGGGACACATTGCAATGATCTAATTCACATCATTGCACAAAGATCTCAGGGCTTAAACAAACCATGTGCCAACTTGCATACTTCAAATATGACAAGCATTCCAGCAGTCTTCTTGGCCTTCCCTTCCCTAGTTTATTTACTAGTGTATTGTCTTAAATTCTATCATCAAATATGCTAAGTGAACATGTCACTGCAAACATGGAAACATCCATAATTTTTCCTAGCATAATTCTCCTTAGAAATAAGCAGATAGTTATTTCCTAAATGGGGTCAATATGCCTTGATCTTAGTAAAATATAAGAACATTTTCAACTGTAAAAGAGGCATGGCATGTTATATTGATCTGCAAGCCTTTATGATTGATTCAGATTCAAGATCTGGTTCAATCATAATTTTAGCTTGTGGGTTTCTTCTCTTTTTTTTTTTGATCAAGGGCTCAGCACTTAGAAAATTTCTATTGCACCCTTAACATTTTCCTTTTCAAGCCTCAGCACTTATACCAAGTATAATGCAGCTCCTAACATTTTTTTGTAAAGTTTCCATGCCATAGATCTATAACAGTTGAGAGTATTCTCTATATAATTTTAAGATCCTAGACTTCAACATTTATGAGTATAAATAAAACAGTATGATACATATCCAAAGACAAATGTCTCAACCAATCAAAGATCATCAAAATCATCCATATTAAATCATATCAGATTTAAAATAAAACATCCAAAAAGCATTGATGAAATCATATACATCAAAATCAGAATATATATATATAAATGGCAATAGAAAGTGGCTGCCTCATCTCAGGTCTTAATGCCATGAACTCAGTGAGATTACTCACCTAAATGTTTCTTCTTATTAATCCAGAAAATTCTTGTTTGAGTGTTTTCTCCTTCCTTCCAATATTTTTTCTTCTTTTCTTAGTTTTGTGCAGCCCGGGGTAAAGACAATTCTACTGCCTATTTATATGCATTTTTCCTCTAGGGTTTTGTTGAAACAGAATTCCATTTCTGTCCTGGCTAGCATCATGCATTTTGCATTCATAATACCCCGGCCATATTAACCAATTTAAAGGCTGCATTTTCTTTCTTTTACTTTTCAGAAAATGGCCACTCACCTAGTCATGTTAAAAGTGTGACTATTTTATTTTATTTTTCAATTATCCCTGAGAATTCTCCTTTGCTATTTTTGCCTATACAAGCTTATTAACTTGTATCACATTTCATGTCATTTTAATGTTATAGTTTTACCTGCTTATATATATATATATGTACTTTTCAGTGTTTTAAAAATGTATATTTGTATACATATCTTATCTAGGCTTATTTTAATTCCTCTTTTAGATTCAGAAACATATGCACCTATATGTATACAAGTTTACAAATCCTTATAACATATACATATGTATAATTTTCTTTTCTGGGTTTTAATTAAAATTTGTTTATTGATTTAAAGTAAAACTTACTTTTCTTATTTTCTAAGATGATCCATATAATTCCAGAAATCAAATATCCATGTTGCAAAATCATGTTTGTATTGCTTTTTAATTCTTGTTTTAAATCCAAGAAATCTGGAGTTCTTCCTTGTGCCATTTCAGTGTGCACGTGCACACATATACTTGCACACCATTTATTCCATAAATTTCACCATATTTAAATCTAAATATTTCAAAAATTAAATCATTTTTCAAAAATGATTTTTCGCAAAATTTTGGGGTATTACATTCACCCCTCCTTTTAGGAATTGTGTCCTCACAATTTTTCTAACATTTATAGTGAGCATCTTTTTCTTTTCTGAAAACTTATCAAACATATGCATAAGCAAACAAATTCAACCATATCAACCATGCATAACAAAATTTTCCAGAGAAAAAAAAAATTACCTTTTAATTTGCAAAAAGCTTAGGATAATCCATTCTAATCTTATCCTCTAACTCCCATGTGCAGTCATTAGGATCACTACTCCACTGGATCTTAACTAGTTTCAAGGTTTTGCTCCTTAATTTCTTTTCTTCCTTGGCTATAATCCCCACTGGTTCTTTTTCATAAACCAAGTCAGGATTTATTTGAATTTTGGTAGGCTCTTCCAAAATGTCTTCTTTATCATGTACCCATCTTCTAAGTTGGGACACATGAAAAACATTATGCATTGCTTTCATTTCCTCTGGTAGTTCTAATTTGTAAGCCAATGAACCAATTCTTTCCAGAATTTTATAGGGTCCAACATACCTTGGTGTAAGCTTACCTTGCTTGCCAAATCTCATGACTTTCTTCATAGGTGAAATCTTGATGAAAACAAAGTCTCCCACTTCATATTCCACTTGCTTTCTCTTCCTATCTGCAAATTTCTTTTGCCTATCTTGAGCTGCTGCTATTCTTTTTCTTATTAACCCAATTTTCTCTGTAGTTTCTTTAACATATTCAGGTCCAAGAACAGCCCTTTCTCCAGTCTCTACCCAGCATATAGGTGATAAACATGGCTTGCCATATAAGGCTTCAAATGGTGCCATCCCTATGGTGCTTTGGTAACTGTTATTGTATGTGAATTCAGCTAGATGGAGGTGGTCTTCCCAGTTGCCTCCAAAGTCCAGTGTACATGCTCTCAACAAATCCTCTAAGACTTTGTTCACCACCTCAGTTTGACCATCTGATTGTGGATGGTAGGCAGTGCTTAAGCACAATTCACTCCCCATAGCCTCTTGAAAACTTTTCCAAAACCTTGAGGTGAAGATGGTATCCCTATCACTCACAATGGTTCTGGGTATGCCATGCAACCTTACTACCTCTTTCATGAATATTTGAGCCAATTTTGGAGCATTTCTTTCTGTTTTAACTGGGATAAAATGTGCTACCTTAGTTAGCCTATCCACTATTACCCATATACTTGTGTTTCCCTTCTTAGATCTAGGCAGACCATCTATGAAATCCATAGATATATCCTCCCACTTCCACTGTGGTATACTAAGGGGTTGCAATAGTCCTGATGGCCTTTGTGTCTCTGCCTTGACTTGTTGGCAAGTCATGCACCTTGCAACATATCTGGCCACATCTGACTTCATCCCCTTCCACCAAAGATTTCTTTTCAAATTTTGATACATCTTGGTGCTACCTGGGTGTATGGAGTACTTACTCCTATGGTACTCATTTAATATTTCCTCCTTCAATTCTATATTTTCTGGAACACATATCCTATTTTTATTCCTTAAATAACCATTTTTATCAATTTGATAATTTATTACTTCCTCCCCTTTTGATATGAGCATTTTCTTTTCCACCATGTTTAGGTCTTGTTCCTGCATTTTCCCAATCTTAAGAAGTAAATCTGATTGCAGAGATATCATACTTAATTTTCCTTTACCTTCACCTTCTTCAATGGGCATCATTTGTTCCTCACTGTTTTCCTCAATTTCCAAATCAGTAAGTATAGACAAATCCCTAAACTCTTCCATCATCAACATGGCTACCTTGGCATGTTGTCTACTCAAGACATCTGCAACTTTATTTGCCTTGCCTGGTGTATACAGTATATCTAGATCATAGGCAACTAGGAACTCTACCCATCTATGTTGCCTCATGTTCAAATCTTTTTGTGAGAATAAATATTTCAGTGCCTTATGATCAGTGTACAAAATGAATTTGGCACCTAACAAATAATGTCTCCAAAGTTTCAAAGCATACACAACTGCTGCTAGTTCAAGATCATGGGTTGCATATCTGGTTTCATGTGGCTTTAATTGCCTAGATGCATAGGCTACCACCTGGTCTTGCTGCATCAACACAGCCCCTAACCCAGAGCCACTTGCATCAGTGTACACAACCAAATTTTCATTTCCTTCTGGCACTCTCAATACTGGTGCATTAATCAGAGCTTCCTTTATTTTGATAAAAGTTTGCTCACATTTTTCTGTCCATACAAAGGCTTGGTTCTTTCTAGTTAAATTGGTAAGTGGTGATGATATTTTTGAGAAATCTTTTATAAATCTCCTATAATATCCTGCCATCCCCATAAATGATCTAATCTCACTGATGGTGCTAGGCCTTTTCCATGCTTGGATTGCCACTACCTTATTAGGGTTTACTGATATTCCTTTGGCAGAGATAACATGCCCAAGAAAATGCACTTCTTCTTTCCAAAATGCACATTTTGAAAATTTTGCCTTTAAATCATTTTCCCTTAGCCTTGACAAAACTAAATGCAAATGATTTTTATGCTCTTCCACTGTCTTGGAATAAATCAAAATGTCATCAATAAAAATCAGTACAAACTTGTCTAAATAATCTCTAAATATTCTATTCATCAAATCAACAAAATATGAAGGAGCATTTGTCAAACCAAATGGCATAACCAAAAATTCATATAAGCCATATCTTGTGTTAAATGCAGTATACTTAACACTTGAGTCTTCAACCTTCATTTGATGGAATCCTGATGCTAAGTCTAATCTAGAAAATATTTTAGCTTCACTGAGTTGGTCAAAGAGATCATCTATTCTAGGCAATGGGTATTTATTCTTGATGGTTACTTTATTTAGTTCCCTGTAATCTATGCACATTCTCAAGGTACCATCATGTTTTCTTACAAACACTACTGGAGAACCCCAGCAGGAATTGCTTGGCCTTATAAATCCCTTGCCTTCTAATTCTTCCAACTGATTTTTCAATTCTTTTAGTTCACTTGGCCCCATTCTATAAGGTTTCTTGATTATTGGACTTGCTCCTGGAATGAGATTAATTTGGAACTCAACTGGTCTGTGGTGTGGAACACCCTTAACTTCCCCAAACACATCCAAGTATTCATTAACTATGGGAATTTCTTCAATAGTTAGTTCACTCAGATCTTTTTCTAAGTCAACTAAATGATACAATTTCCCTTCCTTAGCTATTTCACATAGAACTGTGATTCTCTGGCCTCTAGAATTTTGCAATGATATGGTGGATGAGTCTAAATTAATTATGGCTTTAAATTGCCTTAACCAATCTACCCCCAATATAACTCCTATATTTGGGTAATTTAAAACATATAAATTGGAAATAAAAATATTTCCTCCTATGTTTAACTCCACATCCACACAGTTCATGTTCAAAACACTAGAACTCCCTAGGGGACTTTGTACAAGCAATGGGGTTTCAACCAATATGCAGTTTAATTTTAACACTTTAACTAATTCATAGGAAATCAAAGAGTGTGTTGCTCCAGTATCATATACTACTGGTATGGGTATGGCACAAATGAGTAATGTACCTTCCACTTGGCCATGATTTTTAGCATCAATTTTTACTGCAGATTTGCCTTTTCCTTCCAAAGTTGCCAATTTCCCTTGCTGTTTATTCTCAGGACAGTTCCTCTTCATATGCCCCTCTTTCCCACATAGGTAGCATTTGAAGGCTCCTCCTTTTAACTCTGGGCACCTTGGTTTGATGTGTCCTTCTTTTCCACAATGATGGCAAACCAATTTCTTCTTAGTATCATTGGCTTTTGTGTCTTTACTCTTCCTGTTGTCTGCCTCCTCCTTCTTTTTATCATAAGGGTGATATCTTCCCTTATCCTTCTTGTTGTTGCTCTTAAAATTCCTATATTTCTCTCTTTCTTTGTCATGTTGTTCCAGTTTCAAGGCCAGATCAATTACTTGATCAAATGTTCTATCTGCATATGGTAGCATAGCTCTGCTAAGTCCTGGGTTCAGTCCTTTTATATACCTATCATTTTTGGATGCTTCATCTGCCACTAGCATTGCTCCATAATTGGATAGCCCCTCAAACTTTTGAGTGTATTCAGTGACATTCAAAGTTCCCTGCCTAAGTTTGATAAATTCTTCAAGCAAAATGGTCTTGGCTGATGCTGGTACAAATCTTGCCTCCAACATCTCCTTGAACTGATTCCAAGTGATTTCATTTTCATTTCTTCCAGCTATGATCACCTCCCACCAGCTTAAAGCTACCCCTTTCAGTTGTCTAGAAGCTACTTGCCTCTTCCTTTGGTCATCCAACTGCATGTCATTGAAAATCCTATCAAGTGTTCTCAACCATGCTTGAATTTCCATCACACTCTCAGTTCCTTCAAAACTCTTGCCTCCCAAATTGGAATAAGTCTTCAGTAGTTTTGAAAGCTCTTCATGTGGGTTCTCAGGCCTATGCCCAATTCCATCTCTTAAAACCCTCACAAATTCTTGCATATCAAGCATTTGAGGTGCACTGGGTCCTGCATTGTGATGAGATCCTCTTCCTACCATGGTCTGCTAACTAAATTCTGGGCAAATGGTATTAGTATATTATGAGTACTTCTATAATTTCTATTTTCTTATCTAAATTATTTCATCCAAAACAAACAGACATAATACATTTCTATAATACTTAACAATCAATGCAACCAAGTGCTCTGATACCAACTGAAATGACCCTCCCATTTCCACCCTAATTTCATAAGGATTTTTTTTTTTTAAGAGATGATATATAGATATATCATTCATTGCAAATATATTTCCCAGGGTCATTTTCTTTTTTCCAATTAACAAAATGTATCCAGGATCAAAATAACTTACCAATATAAATATATCAGTGTATATCTAATAACATACACATACATATGAAGATGTATGTGTTCTTCTTATTTAAGTTCAGAGTATATATACTTTATTTATTTATTTTTACAAGAACATTCTGTTTGATTTAGATTTTTAGCAATTCAGATTTAATTATTGTATCTTGATTTTTGGCCATAAAATCCACTGGAAACATGTACTTTAGTCTGTCATTATAATTTAGAAATGATCAAGTAATAATCAGTAGTAAACAAGCTTTTAATATAGATGGTTGTGTTAAAGTCTGGATAGTATCAAATTCAGTATAAAAGAAAGTGGATCCTAAGTGAACACAAGCAACATCTAGGCGTAATGGAAACGCGCCTAACTTATACATGAGAGGTCACGAGTTCGAGTGCTATGCTGGTCGGTTCAAACACAATTTTTGTTTTTTTTTTCTCCTGTATGGTTTGGAATCTGATATCTACCTATATTTACACATCTATATTAAATTTTCTTTTTCCTATAATCTAACATACAAAACAATAGATCTTTTTTATTATTTTTGAAATCTATTCCTACAACTGTTTTAGGAATTTATATTTATATTTTTGCCCAGATATCAACATGTACACAGATACACATGTACATATCAATATCTTTGCTCAGTTTCCAGAAAGCTGAGTGAAACAAATGCTAAATGTACTATGCTTTGAAATGCATCTGTATTTTCAAGATACAGTCTATCATGATCAACCAATACTTCATTTAGTTGAGGCTGGTTAACCCATGAGTCCTGTATATGCTACACACTAGTTCAAAACAATGGAGATACCTTTCATTTCATTTTGTCTGAAGCTTTTAGAAAAACATTTTACTTTTCTCAATACAATTCAGAAATGAATTCAAACTTATTTACAAAGCATTTCAGAAAAAGAAAATAAAATCCTTTTAAGTTTACTTCTTGCTAAATCCAGATTTAGTTCTAAAACTTAGTGCTCTGATTTGTCTCAAGATTAGCTAATACATATATAAATTATGCAAAACAGTAGCTCACATAATTGTATATTTCTTACCAGATTTTTATAGCTGATACTTGAGCATATTTTTTTTTTCTTGTTTATGTTTCAGACCCTACTTCAAAAACAAATCAAACCTTAACACACAACAATTACAACAGACCAACAAATTTAATCTGACACTTTACAGAATATAAGGGCAACATGATCACTAACCATAAAATATTCAATACATGACTGGAAATCTTAGAAACATAAAAATTTTCCTGAATACATGCATATATAATCAATTTAAGCTCTTATTGAAACTAGCTAGCATGTTCATTCACTCCTCCATAACAGCCATTACTTCATTTTACTTAGTGCCTGGGTTACCTGAAAGAGCATGAGTGGCTGCCTCATTTTAAAATGAGACACCCCAGATGCCATGAGCAAACAAGGGTCAGATCTATGATCTGGTATGAGTAACATCAATTCATTCATGATATTAAGCAATAGAGAATATAAGATCACCAATTAGTTATTTAAGCAAATTCCTGCAATCAATTACTTTAACATAGTATAATTAAGTAGATTCAGGTATGATACATTCATTTATCATTCTTTCACTTGCATACATAATCATGCAAACATAATTATCTATTGGCAACAATTTCATTCACTGGAATCATCTTGGTTCCATACCATTCAACCTAAGAAATATCCACATTCCTATTTCTTCATTTACAGGTTGTAATATTCAATTTAAATCCCTGCCTCATCTGCTATTAAGGAATCACTGGGACACATTGCAATGATCTAATTCACATCATTGCACAAAGATCTCAGGGCTTAAACAAACCATGTGCCAACTTGCATACTTCAAATATGACAAGCATTCCAGCAGTCTTCTTGGCCTTCCCTTCCCTAGTTTATTTACTAGTGTATTGTCTTAAATTCTATCATCAAATATGCTAAGTGAACATGTCACTGCAAACATGGAAACATCCATAATTTTTCCTAGCATAATTCTCCTTAGAAATAAGCAGATAGTTATTTCCTAAATGGGGTCAATATGCCTTGATCTTAGTAAAATATAAGAACATTTTCAACTGTAAAAGAGGCATGGCATGTTATATTGATCTGCAAGCCTTTATGATTGATTCAGATTCAAGATCTGGTTCAATCATAATTTTAGCTTGTGGGTTTCTTCTCTTTTTTTTTTTGATCAAGGGCTCAGCACTTAGAAAATTTCTATTGCACCCTTAACATTTTCCTTTTCAAGCCTCAGCACTTATACCAAGTATAATGCAGCTCCTAACATTTTTTTTGTAAAGTTTCCATGCCATAGATCTATAACAGTTGAGAGTATTCTCTATATAATTTTAAGATCCTAGACTTCAACATTTATGAGTATAAATAAAACAGTATGATACATATCCAAAGACAAATGTCTCAACCAATCAAAGATCATCAAAATCATCCATATTAAATCATATCAGATTTAAAATAAAACATCCAAAAAGCATTGATGAAATCATATACATCAAAATCAGAATATATATATATATATAAATGGCAATAGAAAGTGGCTGCCTCATCTCAGGTCTTAATGCCATGAACTCAGTGAGATTACTCACCTAAATGTTTCTTCTTATTAATCCAGAAAATTCTTGTTTGAGTGTTTTCTCCTTCCTTCCAATATTTTTTCTTCTTTTCTTAGTTTTGTGCAGCCCGGGGTAAAGACAATTCTACTGCCTATTTATATGCATTTTTCCTCTAGGGTTTTGTTGAAACAGAATTCCATTTCTGTCCTGGCTAGCATCATGCATTTTGCATTCATAATACCCCGGCCATATTAACCAATTTAAAGGCTGCATTTTCTTTCTTTTACTTTTCAGAAAATGGCCACTCACCTAGTCATGTTAAAAGTGTGACTATTTTATTTTATTTTTCAATTATCCCTGAGAATTCTCCTTTGCTATTTTTGCCTATACAAGCTTATTAACTTGTATCACATTTCATGTCATTTTAATGTTATAGTTTTACCTGCTTATATATATATATGTACTTTTCAGTGTTTTAAAAATGTATATTTGTATACATATCTTATCTAGGCTTATTTTAATTCCTCTTTTAGATTCAGAAACATATGCACCTATATGTATACAAGTTTACAAATCCTTATAACATATACATATGTATAATTTTCTTTTCTGGGTTTTAATTAAAATTTGTTTACTGATTTAAAGTAAAACTTACTTTTCTTATTTTTTAAGATGATCCATATAATTCCAGAAATCAAATATCCATGTTGCAAAATCATGTTTGTATTGCTTTTTAATTCTTGTTTTAAATCCAAGAAATCTGGAGTTCTTCCTTGTGCCATTTCAGTGTGCACGTGCACACATATACTTGCACACCATTTATTCCATAAATTTCACCATATTTAAATCTAAATATTTCAAAAATTAAATCATTTTTCAAAAATGATTTTTCGCAAAATTTTGGGGTATTACATTGTCACATCACAAATATTTGTAAAACACTTTAAAACACTCTTCAAAATATTCTTTTTAAAGAGAAAATTATATTTCTTACTGTATTAAAAAGAACGGTCAAAAATGAATGTCATTAAAACATCGTTTACTATAAACCCAAAACAATTTACACTTAGCTTTATTTTTAATTATTCCTTTTTAAAGATTTTCTTGTTTACAAACTATCATTTATAACTTTAAAATAATATTTATTACCCTGGAAGATAATAAATCAATTTAAATTACATTTATAAATTTAGAACAATGTTAATCATCCCGAAAGATAATTGATATAACTCTTCTATAAATTTAAAACCACATTAATTATCCCAAAAGAAAGTTAATCACATTTATAAAAAAATTATAAATTTAAACAACATTAATTATCCTAAAAGATAATTAATCAAATTTATAACCTTTTTATAAATTTAAAACAGCATTAATTATCCCGAAAAGGTAATTAATCAAATTTATAATCTTTTTATAAATTTAAAACAACATTAATTATCCCAAAAGATAATTATAAAATATAATCTTTTTATAAATTTAAAACAATATTAATTATCCCGAAAGATAATTAATCAAATTTATAACTTCTTTTATAAATTTTAAACAGCATTTATTCTTTATTTCAAAATTCTCAAAAATACTTGAAAATATAGTTTAAACAAATCTCAAAATGCAAAAACGTGATCAAACATTTATTTTGTAAAAATACAAGCACAAGTTCAACACAAATGAAGATTTAAGGAGTTGGTATTTCATAAGTGATGGCATAGCGATAATCGCTATAACAGCACTTACACAAATCAATCAATATGTCATAAATATTTCAACCAAACATCAATATAAGTAACATAAGAATATAAGTAGATCAATATTGGCAAGAAACCCCTTAGGGTCTCTCTACAAAAGTCCCATGTAAATCACACATATGTATGTGTATTTCGAAGTGTTCTGTAGCGACCTATTTGCTACGTATACACTTCGACTTTCCTCTTGCTTTTGTTCCCTGCAAAACAATGGTTATTTATTTATTCCATCTGCTTCTAAGCCGGAATCAAATCTAAACAAACAATCAAACAACCATATATAAACTATCATCCAAGCATTCAACGATAATCTACAGCAACAAAGATATTATATAGTTTATTTAGAGGTGGGTTAACTCATAAAAATTCCAGTTGATGCTTACGCGTTCCAGTTCGATCTAAAATCAAACTGCATTCGATTTTAGCTCAAATTCTACTATCTTCAAACTCGACGAATCCATCTCCAATGCGTAGATAACATCGATACGAGTCCAACGCAAAAGACTGAGTTCAAATCCGACCTCGTATGATGAGATATTGATTTTATAATAAATTGAGATTAAATAATTAATTGATTTCACTAACTACTTAATCAAACTAATTACCCTCACAATAATCATGTTTAAAACCCTAATCCTTGCTCGAACCCAGGCTGCCACGTTCATCAACTCGACGTCGCCGCCACAGCCACCACACGTCGTCGCTCCACCTCCATCGACTCCCCTGGCCAAGACCGACCCCATGCTACTGGTCCCACCTCCTCTAATGGCCCCATGACGTGGATCTAACCTAATAAAAATGTCGCCGTCAAACTCAGATCTTCGCTGCCTCAAGCCATCGCATGACAATCCAACCGGTCATCTTCCTTGTCTCCCCTAGCCGCACATTTCTTTAGTTGAACACTGCACCTAATTCGGCCTCCATCGACGTGGATGGTCATGGCCATTGGATTTGCTAGGACTTGGTTGGGTTTTGGGCAAATGAGAGAGATAGATGGAGGTCCTTTTATAGAATTTTCTCTTCCACTATTCATCCCCAAAAATCACGAACTCCAATCGAGACGTGCTCACTGACGTTCCTACCCAAATACCCATATTTTGAACTCGATAGAAATAGTTCCAGGACCTAATTCCATCATATATAAACATTATCATTTATAATCAAAATATATTATTATTTTGATTTCCTAAAATTAACTGTTATGCGTTTCGAGCTCGCACGATCACATGGTACGTCCGATCGCTACGAAACTTGTCAGCGTACATTTTGTTATTATTACGGTCCTGGTGGCACTAGTTTCATCAAAATCCAATATAGTACCCAAGAATGATAATTTCACGCGTTTCGAGACCGTTTACCGATAAAACGATTTTCGGTCTCATTACCGATATTTATTCGAACTATTTATTATTGTACAAAATGAGTTCATCATTATTATTTATTAATTAAAAGTAATTAAATAAGGCTATTAAATCCATTTAATTAATATTTAAGTCATAATTCAAATATTTAAACAATCCTTATATTTCCAGGATGTTACATGTTCTTGCTACCGTGGAAAGCAAGGAAGTGATAGTGAAATTTTGTACGGGGAGTGCAGGGCTAGACGTAAGATCAAATACCTAAACCAATATAAAAATCATGGTGTCTTTTACTTTTATTGCTTTTACTTTACTTTGCACTTAATATATGTTTATCTGCTTGTGTTTGTGATTTTATTACTGATTCGGGTAGATAATTTTTAAGTTTACAAGTTAATTTTTTAAATAGTTGATATACACTATTTTTCCTCCTTCCCTCTGGTGTATTAATGGCTTTAAGATCCATTCCGCACATTGGGTATTTATAACATCCCGCCTTTTTGGATGCTTTAAGCTGACACACATGCCGACTCAAACCATACAGAAGGGCGGATTGTTATTGGGGTGAATAAGAAAAAGTAGAGAAAGAAAGAAAAAAAACAAAACAGAATCTCGCAGCGGAATGACAAAATATAATAATCAAATAACAGTTCATGAAGCTGTATACAAAACATTTGATTATATTTATACAATACAAAATCAGAGTAACACATATCAGAGATAAACAAATAATGCAGCGGAACAGTATGATGCAGTGGAATAAATATAGTAAATAATAGTAGTACAAATCTTCGTCTTCGTCCTCTAGAAATAAGGTCTTCTAATCCTGAAATGCTCAGGCTGACCCGAGCGAATTGAAAAGACAAAACACTTGAGTCAGAACTAAAAGATCTTATGTAAGTTAAATCAACGGTAAATAAATATGAGTGTAAACGGCGTCGGAGATGTTTACGGGGTTTGACATCTCTAATCCAGTGTCTAACGTGAGTGCAGTAACTTAAGAGATGTTCGGGATTCACATTTCCTAAGGATCCGTTAAACTATCTACTATGTAGTACAATGCGCTATTATAATATGTCTACAGTAAGATAAACTATTAAAATAGCGTTAAGGCGTTACATTTTCCCCCTTAACACATTTTATAATGCCAATAGTCTATACAGTACCGTAACTCCCCGTAAACTGGGGCCGCCAGAGGATACCCCATAGGTACGACATAAAACAAACTCGTAGAAGGTGCGCTAGGGTAGGTGACACGGCACAACTAGGCAATGCCAGGATAGAAATACCAATTACACTTCCAGACTAGTGGTAATGCATAGCAGCTACTACCGCCCACCTCGGAACACACTCCTAAATCAAAAATCGAGGGTGGCCACCAAAATCGCAAATCAGAATATAGTATCGAAGGAATGTGCCCGATCGGAGGAATGACCTCACTTGGCCCTTCGATTGCTCCTGTTTTAGCCACCTTATGCTAACTCACGGGAGTTAGGTCCACGTATATACCTTATAGGATCGTCGCCACCATCCTACTTCATTCTGGAATCTCCACCGCGTACAAAGTTGTCAAAGTGGTTTTCGATTTTGGCAGAGAGTATGACAATATCCGATCTCGGTCTCTTTAACAACCAATCGCATATTACACACCGGATGGTTCTTTTACTTTTCCAAAATCATTTCATAATTGATATCAAAATATCATATTCAATTCAAATCATATCACTTTCGAAATCATTACTTACTTTCGAAATTATATCACAATGAAATCATAGTTCGAAATTATATTTCCTTTCAAAAGTCATATTTCCAAACTAGGTTAAACTCTCATTTCAAAATATCATATTAAACCAAATATGTTATTTAAATCCCAACATAGGTTATAACATTATTAACCATATTCACTTAAAAATCAAGAATTTGAATTTAAATCCATCCATTTTACTTAGTTTGGAATTTAGAAGAAAATAGTTTAAATAGTTAATATAGATTTAAAATAGATTAAATATAATTAAAATAGATTAAATAGCTTTAAAGTAGATTAATTAGATTTAAAATAAGTTAAAACAGGTTAATTAGTTTAAATAAATTAAATGGTTTAAAATAGGTTAAAATGATTTGATATAATTAATACATGTTAAAATAGTTTAATACTTTGAAATCTTAATAAGTAGAAATTTTGAAATAATAATATATTTTTTTAAAACAGTTTATAATAAAACATGAATTTGGAATTTATATCAAATTAAACTATTCATTTCATTTCAACGCATTTGGACCATTTTCAATTTCCAAGTCAACAAACCAAATTCCAAACTTTTCAATTTAACATTTCAATAAACTATTGAATTTCATATCGTTTCAATCTATGTTCAAATATCAATTCGAATTGCTCCAATTTCAAAATATTTCAAAGTATTTTCAAACAATTTCAATAACTTAATTTCGATAGAATTTCATTTATACTTAAAATTTTACTTTAAACTTCCAATTTAATTTCTTAAAGCAATTCCTTTTAAACCAATTCACATTTCATCATAAACTTGATTTTCCAATAATACTTCAATTTTCATAAATCAAATTTTATTTCAAAATATCATTTAATTAAATTCGAAAATTAAGGATTTTAAAATTATTTAATTTAACCAATCTGGTGTCCGTATATAATTCTCTATCCTAGGGTCAAGTGATACGGATATTTATCATTTCAATCCACAATTTAAAATGTTACGGTTATATATAACATTTCAAACCAAAATCCCGAATTAATAATAAAATCCATAAAATCGCTCGAGTCTATCATTTCAATCCATAACGATTTTTCCTTAATCTATTGATCATTTGGGTATGTATCATTTCAACCCATAGTGAACTTGCAGGTTGTAACGATATAAAATAAAACATCCATTCATCCAGTATCAACAATCAACATCCATTACTAACATCATCCAAATAAGTTAATAAATATCAACAAATAACAGGTTATCAATTACAGGTGATTAACTGGCAATTTAAATTCAATAATAAATTAAATGACAATTTAATTCAAATAAATTCAAATTAACTGGAATGACGATTTAAATATATCAAACAGCCATAAATAAATTTCTAGTCACATCATAAATTTAATTTAACAAACATAAGAAATTTTAGAAGTTGTGAGTAGGTTAAAACACTCACCTTTGAATTTAAATTGAATTTAAATTCAAAATAAGCCCAAAATTTGAACGGTCTCAGAATTCGTCCAAACCAGCGTCAAAATGTCCGGAATTTCAATACGATCCCAACAAAACAAACCGCACGTGAATCCGAGCTCGTATGAAAAAATTATGATAATTAGAATATTGAAAATTCTGGTCCTAGGTCGACTTCGGGTTCAACTTCGGTCCGCCGCCTCAAATCCCCGGTGCTTGCTCTGAGTTTTTGCCCAAACGATCGGAGACCCGAGTCATTTTCTTCCTGACCCGAAGTTGCTGCAGGGTTTTTGCCTCTGAAACCCGAAGCGCGACCCGAAGTTGCTACAGATCCGCATTTTTCTCTCTCTTTTTTTTTTGAAATTGAAATTAGGTTTTGGAATTTGGAAATTAGGTTTGATGAAGGAGGAAGAAGATGTATGTACAGAAATATTGATATGAGAAACAACTAAGGTTTATAACAGCCTATTTATAGGCAGGGTTGGATCGAAAGGACTACGCGACCCAAAAAGCCCGTTCTGACCTCGAAACGAAAATAGGTCATCCCATATATCAAAATAGATGTTTTTGATGGTTTTAAACTCAATGGAACAGGTTTCAGGTCCTAATTCCATCGTATGAAGAAGTTAGCTTAAAATCAGCTAATTTTAAATTGATTTCAATTAAATTTATTTCTAGGCGTTTCGAGGCCGTACGATCAAACGACAAGTCTGATCGCTACGAAACTTGAAATCCTATAATAATTTACCGTTACGGGTCCGATGAAACTGGTTTCGTCGAAATCCGAGACAGTTACCAAAATGGCTATTTTTACATTAATTAAATAAATTAATATTAAATTAATTTATCACCTTTTAATTCAATATTTATAAACTAGCATATTTTTATCATTTTAGATCTCTTAGATATTTATAATAACTAAAAGCAAATTCACATATCAATTTAGTGTTAATTATTTCAATAAATACAATGTTCAAATGCCAACTGATATTAATCCAATTAATTACAAATTAATTCCAATTTATTTTATTTTATTTGATTCCAAACTTAATATTTAATCAATTATTACTCAACTAACATAGTTAACATTGTTTTATATTTCATTACATTAATATCTTCCAATTTTCATCTTTTATTTGTATTAATTACTATATTTCAATTATATTGGAATTTTGTCAATTTTACACATTAAATAAAATTTAAAAATCTCAATTAATTATTTCCTCTTGGTTTCATTCTTTTTATTACATCAATTATCATATTATGAATAGAATTTACATTTGTTACATCTTATTGAATCAACATTCTTCACTTACCAATTTAATCCACGTTAACTGCAATAATTAAGTGAATTAATTGCAATTGATTCCAAATTAAACTTAACAAACTAATAAAATAGGTAACGTACAATAATTGTTTCCATTAACTCTTAATCACACTTTTATAAGTTTATTATTTACAAACCAATATTATAATTACTTACATAACACTGGTTTAACTCAATTCCATTTATTACAAACTATTTCAATAATTGATTCAATATTTATATTAGTTCTCTTATATTCAATTTATAACCAAGTGTAACATTTAACTTATTTCAATTAATTGGGTTTTCATGAAAGTTGTTAATAATTAACTTAAATTAATATGGTTACAATTTCATTCCAATTATTATTTTCCTTAATAAATCATAAATTTTAAT
This sequence comes from Allium fistulosum, assembly GCA_030737815.1. Taxonomy (NCBI): domain Eukaryota; kingdom Viridiplantae; phylum Streptophyta; class Magnoliopsida; order Asparagales; family Amaryllidaceae; genus Allium; species Allium fistulosum. Next base: position 306,059,042 of record CM060902.1, read on the forward strand.
TTCTTCCAACATTAACTTACAATAGCTTATTAAATTAACTATTTTTAATTGTCGAAATTTATGGGTCGTTACACTGGTATTCCACAACCCACAACCCCACATTATATCAATGCCTTTGAAAGAAGAAGATTGTATATTTATTTGGATGTATCATCTCATGCATTAAGTGCCACACCGATGTGCAAGGAGACAAAACTCCAAAGTTTGGTATATTATATCAGTAAGCGATACATAGGCATAGAAAAATGTTATCCTAAACTGAAGAAGTTAGCTTATTAATTACTGATAGTGTCAATGAAGTTATGACCGTATTTCCAGGTTCATCCAATAAGGGTGTTTTTGATCAACCCCTAAGGTAGGTCTTGCATCGCCCCGAAACATCAAACAATTATTGAAGTGAAAGGTTGAGATGAGCCGGTACGAGATTATATGTATCCGAGGAAAGCTATTCGAGGTTGCAGATTTCATCGTTGAAATCACTATCTACAATGATGAAATAGAGGAAGGGGTGGTGGAACTGTCTCAATGACGGTTATATGTTGATGGTGCATCCAACGACCACAATTCTTAAGCGGAAGTAGTCTTGATTACTCCATGGGTCGAGGGGTGTGCTATGCTTTGGAGCTTGAATTCCATGCAACGAACAATGAAGTGGAATACGAAAGCACTAATTGTCAAACTCAAAATAGCGAAGGAATTTAGAGTGTGGTCATTGCAAATATTCATTGACTCCCAATCGGTGGTATGGTAAGTGAAACGAAAATTTCAAGCTCGGAGTAAATGGCTCGCCCCTTACTTGTCAAGGCGTTGGAACTATTGGATGTGCTTAATCATTACATAATCATGCATATTCCCAGAGAGGAAAAACAAATGCGAATCCATTGGCCAAGTTAAGTAGTTCAGGAGATGCGTGGTTATATGGATCGTTCTAATAGAAATGCTATCGGCTCCAATCATTTAGACATGGAATTTATTATGGATGTAGAAGAAAAGGAATCATGGATGACACCGTATAAGGATACTAGACAAAAGGTGTTCTTCCAAAAAGCGTAGAGAAAATGTGGAAGCTCTTACGAAAGACACCGTGTTATATTATGTAGATGGTATCTTATTCGAAAGAGGATTTCGGCCTCTAGTCAACGTGTGTTGATAAGACGAAGCGAAGAAAATAATTGAGGATGTCCGTCAAGGAAGTTGCGGAGATCACACTAGGACAAAGTTTAACACATAAGGTACTGTGTTATGGATACTTCCAGCCTATTATCAACATTTATGTAATGGAATTTCCAAGGTATGTGATAAATGTCAGAGATTTTTGAAAACATCGCGAGGCTCATCCAACAACTAACATAAATGGTAAGCCCGTGGCTATTTGCAGTTTGAAAAATCGATATCATTACAATGCTACCAATGGCATGCGAAGGAGTCAAATATGCAATCAGTTGCGGTGGATTATTTCACTAAGTAGTAGAGGCAGAGTCACTAATCACTATTACTTCGACAAAAGTGATCGATTTTGTAGTTGAAGTATTTTACATATGTTCGGAGTGCCGCAAAGGAACACTACTGATAATGGAACACAATTAGAGAGTGTAGAATTTGTTGAATTATATGTTCGATATCGAATTCAAAAGATTAATTCAGTAGTAGCACACCCACTGATAATGGAACACAATTCGAGAGTGTAGAATTTGTTGAAATCTATGATCGATATCGAATTCAAAAGATTAATCCAATGGACTAGAAAAAACACCAATAACTAATTTTAGTGCTTCGTTCTCTAAATCTTTGCACGATGCTTCATTCCCAGGGTCTTATGATAAACTCACACTAATAGATGTGCATTTAAAATATCGTCCTTTTTAAGATTATTGCAGAAAGTTCTAGTGGATTTTCCATAGCATAAAATTTTCTTTATGACTATATACATACATATGTATGTATGTATGTATCTGCGTATAGGTATGTACATATACATATGTATTTATGTATATACATACATAAATAGCCCATTTTATTTAGCATCATTCCGTAGCCTTATGATATCAGCCACAAGCTTTTATTTAAATATTTGCTTTTTCTTTCTCTTGTCATATGGACTAAATATTTGAATATAAACTTTTACCTAATAACGGAGAGTTATAAATGGTGCTAAATAAGGAATATGTATACGTATGTATGTGTGTGTGTTGTTATCCAGCCTTTTGACCAAACAGATTTAAACGATCGAATCAGACGAGCGAATGACGTAGAAATGACCTAAAGACTTTGGGAATATCATAAAAAGGCAAGAAAATATAAATATCGAAAAACGAGGGGAAAAAGTTGAAAATTTGGAAATTCAAGTTTTTGAAAGGGTTGACTCGAAGCAAACTCACAAAATCCTCAGGTCTGATTCAAAGCGGGATAACCATGGAAAAATTCCCAACGCGACCGAGAGAAAAGCATGCAGAAACCCAAAGTCAGGGGTCGGTATCGAGTCCTACATGGTGATTGGTACCGACTCGTGAAAACTCAAGTCAGACACAAAAATCTCGGGTCTGATTCCAAGCAGGCGAACTCTGGTCAAATTCGAGTCAGACACACAAAAATCTCGGATTTGACTCCAAGCAGGCAAATAAAAACTCAAACACGAAAATCTCAGAGAATCTTCAGGTCGAGCCCTAAACAAACACTCAAATTTCTCGGATCGAACTGCAAGCAGGTTCAATCAAAGCTAAAACAACCAAAGTCAAGACAACATAACAATGAGATCCCCTAAGTAGGGGATCGATACCGACTCCCACCTAGGGATTGATACCGACTCCCAAATATAACTTGGGTGGACCCATCTTCTTCCTACATGTCAATCTTGATGCCAAGAACCTATTTCCAAGGTTGTTTTGTTGATTCAATGCAATTCTCTATCGATCTCCGCGAATTCCTGAATTAGCAACTTTGTTCTTCTACAACTAGATCAATATCTCCAAAAAAAACACCTGGACGACTATGCAAAATAACTCTGAAATCACAAAGTAGACATCATGGTAAGCCACTACGAGGATTCGCAAAGCCCCACTCCCCTTATTTAGGGATCAATACCGATCCCCATACCTAGCACGTATGGAGTCGAGATTTTTTGAAGGACTTCTTCTATGCGGCGAGGCTCTGTAGGCAAGATTTAAGGAAGATATTTCGTCGTTTACCCCTATAAAGACACCAAGCAATCTTCATTAGGAGGATTTTCTCTTTTTTGGTTGACTCCTCCCTAGACAGGCATTAAAATTCATTGTAATTAAGGATCAGTACGGATCTCAATCACCTGTAATCACAAATTAATGTAAAACTAATAGAGAACCTTCAAACGGATGTAAGTCCAAATTGCCGAACCACTATACAATCTGTATGATTGCTTCTCTTATTTTTCATTTACTTCTTCATTTATTCTCTACTCTCTCTCTTTTGGGTATTAGTGTCATTTTTGGTTCAAACATATATCTCAATGTGTATTAACAAGTTGCTACTACAGGGAGAAAGAGGGAAAATTGATGTGAAACGAATAAAAATGATATATTAATAGTTGTAAGTGCAATATTCCTAGACATGATACGAAAGGTTATCATAAATAATTTTTATAGTCTGGAACATAATGGTTTAGTATATTACTGATTCTGTATGGAAATGTTTTCTCAAACATGCAGAATTGAGTTTGGCGTTTCAGTTTCAATAGGAGTAATGAACATATAATGAAAATTCTTATCACACAAGCACCACAAAAAATTGGGTATGGCCTTCTACGGTCTTTGATAAAAAATAACAGAATTAAATTAGATCAATCTCATGAAAATAACATATGATGGCAAGGGCAAAAAGCTTGCAGCAGGGAGGGAACTCATTGGCCTACCTAATACACAAACATATATGTACTATTCTCTCAACAAACACCCTACACACCACAAATGATATTTACCATTGTCTGGTTTTTGCCTTTTTATGATGTTTTTGTGATGCAAATCGAACAGCTTGCATTTTCAGATCCAAGTTGGTGGTTTTTCCATCGTCGTAGATGACATACAAAGATGAGCATGTTGCGCCTCCTTCTTGAGTGGTAACATCCGCAACTATTCCTCTTTTCCTTTAAATACAAAGTTTGACGATATGTTACTATTCCATAATGAAGATTTCAAAAGGCAAAGCATTAGAAGTGAAATAACAGTAAACGTAGGCCTATCGACAGTCCATATCCACTGACAATTAATAAATTTTAAAGGATAAATGGGAAATTTTGGTTCAACGTAAAATCATTTCAGTATCAATGCTTATAAAACTACAGGTAATAATAAAAATGATGAAAGATAATTTTGAGCATTGAACCTTAATTTATATACACGTCATATAAATTATTACCTTGATAAACGAGGTATACCTATCATTTTATGTAGTAAGTTACACACAATATTAATTATTATCTCGATGAAAATTGGATGGATAATTTTCAAAAGTGGATACCTATGTATCAACATCCATATCTGTTTATGATTATTTGATATTTTTCATTTTTCGAACACGGATGCGAACGAATTTCAGATTTTTCGGATATTCAATAACAGGTCGGTCCGACAACCAACATTTTCTCGAAAACACCCAAACTGTATCAATTTGGCAGGAATATATTATGCAAATACAATGCAGGGAACAGTTTAAATGCTATTATGGGCTCATCACTGAGGTTCAGATATAGTGGTTTTACAAAAGGAAAGGAAAGGCTTCCAAATAAATTGATCCAAAAAAACATGGACACCTTTTGTTCATAGCTGCTTGCTTTAAAGGCTAAACCAACAAATTTGTTCATGGACGCCTTTTTTTCATTAACTATTCTAAGCTTCTAATCAGCACCGATATCAAACTGATTCAAAGCAACTGGAATTTCCTATTTCCAATCAGATTCGCAAACATTGCTTGGGGTTTACCTCAGCATACTTGATATTCTAATTTTGTATGGCTATAGATGTTCCAAATTTCACTGCTAGCAACATGTTTCTTTTCACATTCGCACTAAAAGGTTCGGTTAGACAATGATTTGAAATTATTAGATAACAAGTTATCTCAACTAGCAGATGTCAAATTTAAAGGTATATGGTTCCTAACTTAATTTGAGGAAATCACATATTTTTAAGCATTAATATTAAAGTGTTACTGTTGACAGTATAAAACAGAGACAGATTTTCTTATTAACCTTAAATATTTTCATATATGCTCCATATATTCTTTCTTTTTCATCCTATTTTTTCCATCATATCTAAAACTGCTTTAATGAACCCTAAATATAACATAAAATATCAACTGCTCTTTTTGTCAAATTAACCCCAATATAAATATTATTTTAATGATTAATTAGAAAAATAAAATTGTTAATTACTTGGCATTGGTCGAAAACTAAACAGAACTCTCGGAAAAAATAAATCAAATGGGAGACTGTTATGTAACATATGGTTTCTTAATGATCAATTTTTTCAAATTTTGCGCTATTTTGTAATCGAATAAATGATATTTCTGTCGACAAAATATCAATACAGATTTATTACAAACTACTTGTTGCCCTCATCCAGAAACAATCGATTTAGTATTCGTCCTAGCCAATATTGTCACAAATATATACTCTGGCAGTGTCAAACATTAACATCCTAATTTAAAACCATACCCTATTTTTGAAGCCAAACAGTGTCAACAGGAAATTTAGAAGCACATATGTAGACATAAAAGAACTCCTGTACTTACCAAGAATTATCTGAAGGCTGATGTACTTCAACTTTTTTCCCAATTGCATCCTTACCTAGCTTCTGCAATATCCAATTTGCCTCCATCTCTTGATTTGTTAAAAGATTTTGTGAATGGTCAATTATAGCAGTTATGTTTTCTCCTCCACTTCTACTGAAACTATCTTTTATTATAGTGGTAGGTCTTTTTCTCTTTGAGCGTCGACCTTTAACGATGCTAGCTTCTTCTCCCTTAGAAACCCAACTGTTCTTTTGTTCAAAGCAAGGAGTTTTGAATTTTAATTTCAAAAGTGGTTTAGGGTCCTTGGAGGCATCACTTGAGACAGCGCTGGAGAAAAATTTTAATCGTGAAGATTGAAGACCTATGCTTGAACTGGTTGGTTGTTTCTTTTTTGTGAGGATGATGTCCTCACCGTTATTTTTTCTAATGGAAGTATTGGTGCATTCACCGATGCTTTTTCTTTGTTTGCTAGATGTCATTAATGGCTGTGTGGGACCACCTTTATATTCATGCTGTGAGTTTCTCCTCATACCTGTAAAATTGAGCTTTGTGTATAAGAACATGGCAGGTGTTTGTCCAATCGAAAATCTGTTTATCACTCTGCAACATAATTTATAGCTAACAGAGAATGTTGATTTTGAGATCATGTTAGCTAGCATAGAAATTACAAAGAAAATTTTCAATAAAGTTGCTTGTGCATCAAAGATAGAAAAGCTATGCTTCTTTTTGTCCTTTCAGATAGCATGATATAGTCAGATTATTCATTAGTAGATTCCAAAAGAGTTAAACAACACTAAACTCAAAGAACAGCATATTCAGGAACTTAATTTGATTTCAATTGGTTGTATGATTTAGCATCAAAGTTTGAACTTCGACCACATGGCCTAAATAACTTCAATTGCAGTGTCATACTGTGTTGCAAAATGGAAATATAAAATCATCAGATCAACTAAGACTCAATAACTTAGTATTATAAGATTTGAAATCTCGGATTTCGATCAATGCTTCATCTCGAGATTTCCACATAAGATATCTCAAACCGAGAGATCTCGGACGAGACAAGAGTATGTCGGGTGCACATTTCGGATTACAGCTCGGATCTTAAAGTACATTTCGGGACTATCTCAGAGTAGCTTACATGTCCAAAATTGATGTTATAATAATTTCTTCAACAACTATTATTTAAAAAATAAAAATAAAATTGTAACATACTGATTAGCGTGTAAAAAAGAGTTGAAATGGATGTTATGAAGAAGAAAGGAAGCTTGGTTAGTTGGATTGATTTGGTAATGATTGAATACCCTTTTATGAACACTGAAACAAAATAAAGTTTTGGTTTTGATTCATCGATATAGAAAGTTTTAAAAAAAGGTCTACAAATTGCTAAATAGTAATTGGATTGAGTAGTTTCTTCTGAATCTATAAAGGTGGAACCCAGTGCATGAGGCTCCCGCACGATAGCGGGCTCTGAGGAGGTCAATAATGTACGCAATCATTCTTCTCAATCTAATATGAAAACAAAAAAGGGTTATGTAAAAGAAGAAAGATATATGATTTCGGTGGAAAACTCGGATTGAGATTTTGATTCATATTTCGAGTGAGATTTGAATATTTTAGACGAGATGACTGTCAAATGAGATATGAATAATCTCGTGTAAGGGTGAAAAGGAGATCGTAGGTGAGATATAGAAGATTTAAAACCATAGTACTATAACAACTGAAAATATGATGTAAACCGGTGTAAGTATTGAATATAAAAGCATTTACCTTTTCCATCCCTATTGAATGTTTCATGCATCTGGTTATTACTATCTACTGATTTCAGCTGGCTAATACCTTCATATCCTAAGATCAGAAGATAGTGACCACATTAATGTTTGATATAAATACACAGAATCGCCCCGTTGATAAAGAGTAAACCAACAACAATAAGAAGATAGAATCTTGTGTAATACCTAAAGCGTGATCACAGCATAGGTATAATAAAAATGCAACTGAGCCGAGTAAAGCATTGGTTTTTTTTAATAATAATTGGTTTTGGATTGGTATGCAGCTATTTTCTGCTTTTGGCTGGGGAAATTAAGAGAAATTAATGACCTATAACTGAAAACAGCTTAGAATACAAATGAAAATCAGAAATCTTCCAGCTGCAATGAATGGTCTGTTGATATCACAATATCATGTAAGCAAATAATTTAATTTTCTGAGAATTTATTGAGGGCTTGCATCATGGATTTCGAAGGACATTAGGAGCAGCATTTACATTCAGTATTTACATTCAGTAGAGTTCACATATAATAATAGTTACCAGACGACGATAGGTATGACACCCTTTGAAGCCTTATATGGGAGGTCGTGCAAGTCGCCAAATTGTTGGAAAAACACCGACAAAATTCTACTTGAACCAGATTTGATCCGTGAGACCACGGAGAAGATTGAGATAATTAGGCAGCGAATGAAGACCGCTCATGACCGATAGAAGTCCTATGCCGATAGACGAAGTAAAGAGTTCGAATTTTCAACTTGTGACACGGTATTTGTTAAGATTTCTTCTCTTAAGAAGGTTTTGAGATTTGGAACCTTGGGGAAGTTGGCACCGAGATTTATTGGGTCTTTCCCAATTTTGAAGGGAACTCCGTCTGTGTAGTTTTCTATGCAGCATGTCCCAAGTCAGGATAAAGGAGGAGGGTTGTGATAGGCTTAGCGAGTCAACGTAAAAACTACAGACTCTTTTATGGAAATGGAACCTAATTATATTTCATTGGGGCGTAACCCTCTTAACGACGCGCCATATCAAGGCTCGGGTATGGTGAAAAGTGAGCAAGGGCTGAGTCGCCACTTCCTTAGTGGCGCGCCATATCGAGGCTCGGGTATGATGATAAATATGCAAGGACTGTATCGTCACTCCTTTAGTGGCACGCTGCATCGACGCCCCGATGTAGTGATAAACGAGTAAGGGTCTTCGCACTTTACTCGGCAGGTGCGAGGGGCAAGTAAGCTAGTCGATGAAAGTAGAATTCGGTTAGGTAGTTGAAATGTAGGATCATTAACAGAAAAACTAAGAGAGATAGTTGATACTATGAATAGGAGACGTGTAAATATCTTATGCGTTCAAGAGACCAAATGGACGGGCCAGAAGGCGAAGGAGATGGAGAACACAAGCTTCAAGTTATGGTACACGGAAAAAGAACGTAAAAAGAACGGGGTAGGCATCTTAATTGATAAGAACCTTAGAAACAGAGTTGTCGCCGTTAGAAGACAAGAGGACAGGATCATCATAGTCAAGCTGGTAGTGGGCGATATGATTCTGAACGTCATTAGTGTCTATGCCCCACAAGTAGGTCTAAGTGAAGTCATCAAGAGGAATTTCCGGGAAGAGCTAGATCTCATAGTAAGAGATGTGCCTAGTAGCGAAAAACTTTTTGTAACGACCTGAGGATTTTAACGATTTTTATAACGTAATTAACTAATTTTTCTTGAAATATAAATAATAAACTTTTGAAATGAAAATTTGATATTTGAAATACGTCTATTTAAACGTAGCAAGTGTCATATTTTCAAAGGAAAATATATAATTTTGTTTTGTTGTGAAATTTCAATTTTAAAATTTTAAATCGGTTAAATTTGATGGAAATAAAATGTTTTCGAAATCTGAATATTTTTGTATATAAGAATAATGTAAACCATTTTCTGAGTGAGACGTCATATTTCGTTTCGCCAAATTTGGACTGCTATAGCCCCGTTTACCTTATTTTCGGCATTTTAGCAGCAATTTGGCAGCGGATATCGATTTCCGATAGGATGATCATATCGGTCATATCTGTGTACCATTCTGTTCGTCTCGTCGTGCTGATCTCCGCGGTATATTCATTTGTATGTTTTGGCATCCGAAACGCTGCGAAATCCACGAAACGGTTAGCCGTATCGGTACCCATTTGAACCTTTTGAGTTTTCTGTCTCCTTTCGTGTTTCCACCTGTTGAAAAGCAAATGGTCATTTGCTTTTATTATTTCAAGAAATTCAACTTTTAACTTTCCTTATTCCCTATATTTAATTTATAGTTTGCCGGCTCGTTTCTATTCCTGGTTCGTTCGTTCTTCCTTTTCCACTAGTTTCACTTAAGAAAAATAATATATTTTCAATATTCGATTGCTGTGACCTGCTCATCCTTTTTTTCTAAAAGCCATCTCCTTCCTCTCTTTGGATTTCATGCTTTAGTCTGCCACTCTTATAAAAGGAATTATACATATATCAAAACATCAATCTAAAACATATATTTGTTTTTGCATGTTCATCACGTTGCTTCCGTATTTTCATGCTCGTCCCTTCATATTTTTTTCAAACCTATAAACCCATTTGACATTGCTTCTTCCCGTGCGCCTTCCTCTTCCGCCTTGCTCCATCGTGGCCGCATAGCCTCGCCAACCAATCACACTTCTCCGCGTCGACCAACTAGCACCCTCCCCTCCGAGTCAACCACCCTCCGACCCCTGCCCTACCCAAGCTAAAACCCAACGCCTAACACACAAACAACCGCCGACCAGATCTCAGCAACCCGAAGCACTGCCACGTCAGCCTGTCACCCCATCAAACATCACCAAATCCGACCGCCCAACCTCCCACACGACCTTGCACTACCGCCATCACCGAGTGCAGCGCCTCCATCTCAGTCAGCACCACCGAACTTCCCAGCCGAAGCCTACCACTCCTCCCATCACCTGAAGCCCATGTCCGCCTCCTACTTCGCCTACACTTCCCTCCGCCTGCACTGACATGACAGCCTACATGCCGAACTCAGCCTCTCCCCTTGACATAGCAGCCGCAGTTTTTTTTTTAAAAAAAAGGAATATGTGAATTGCATTGTTTTCTTCTATTTGCCTGACAGTAACCATAGCCTTGCTTTCCCTGTTGCTTTATCAACGGCAGTGCCCACAACCTGATTGCCTTCCTTCACCATGCGGTACTTGTTCCCTTCCTCTTGTATATACTGTATATATATATATATATATATATATATATATATACTGTATATATATATGTATACTGTATATATATTTTCTTCAATAATAGTTATAGGTCGCATATATGTTGTGTGTATACATGTTATCGGCAGGAGGATAGGTTGCATATATATTGTTCCTTTAATATATATATTGTTTGTGCTTCTATATAAACTATTATATTGCATATATATTGGTCGGCAGGAAGCTATATATATATTTGTTTGTTCATTCGATCCAAGCTTATATGTTGCCTATATATAACCGTCGGCTGAAAGTATACATGGCACACATATATATTTGTTTTGATCTAAGTCTATATATAAGTTCACTTATATATATATATATTTCAACGTTGAATCATGTCGCTTAAATCTGCTTTTGTGCTTGTCGCAGATCTTTGACTTGTCGTGTCCCGATTTCGTGTCTGTGTCTGTTGCATGCATCGTTCTTCGCGGTCGTTGTTTTATCTAACCTCGAAAGGCGAACAATCACTCACGATTAACATTCTTATATATAATAAATTTAATTCACATGAAATGACAATTGAAATATGTTGTTAAATGTAAATTGTTAAGTTATTTAATTGTTAAATATGATATGTCATTATCTGCAATTGTTTACCTATGACATATGACACCATAACATGTTGTATATATTATATTTAAATTTGTTGCTGATGATATATGCATGTTGTTGATATGTTATATTATTATCATATTTGTTCTTACTCTGCAAGTTCCCTGTTAGTTTAGAAATTCTCTATGGGTTGAAATGATACATACCCGAACGATCTATAGATTATGGGAAAAATCGTTATGCGTTGAAATGATAAACCCAAGCGATTTTTATTTAATTTGAATTTTGGGATTTCGGCTTGAAATGATATATACCCGTAAATATTAAATTTAAATTGTGAATTGAAATGATAAATATCCACATCACTTGACCATAGGGTAGAAAATTATATACGGACACCGTTGGTCTATTTTGAAAAATAATTTCCAAAAGTTTTGAAAGAAAATATATGGGTTTTAATAAATATTGATTTTTATATAATATAAAGATTTTAATTTTAATATGTGTAAAAGTTTGATTTTTTTAAAATTATATGCTTTGGATATTTTAAAATTATAAGTTAAGTTTTAAAATGAAAATTTTAAAATTTTACTTATAACTTTATTATTTTTAAAACATATAAAAATAAATTTAAAATAGATTTAATAATAAAAAGATTCAATTTAATAACAACTAATATAATAAAATTTATTAAGAATTTAATTTAACTAATAATCTATATATAATATGTTATGTATTTATTTAAATTTATATTAATATTTTAAAATAGATTTTGTAATAACTTTAAGTAAATGGAAGTTGGAAAGATAATTAAATAAGAATTGATTTGTAATTTAATTTGTTAAAAATTGAATTTAAATAAGAATTGATCTATAATTACATTTGTTTAGAATTGAATTTAAATAAGGTTTGATTGGAAACTCATTGATTTTGAGATTTTGAAAGGTATGATTTATAACTTGATTTGATAAAAAGTGATTAAATGAATAATTTCAACTTTAAATAAAATTTAAATTGAACATTTAATATTAAATTAAATTGAAATATGAGATTTTATTAAAGATGATTAAGTGAATATTTTTAAATTTAATTAGGATTAAAGTTGAATTTTGTAATATAAATGAAATTTATCATTTTGAGTTATTGTAAATTGTTTGAATATTTAAACTTTGAAACCTATTGAATTGGTAGTGGTTCAAATTTAAAATCGATATAAATTAAAATGGTTTTATTGAGAATTTGAATTAAATTGTAATTGATGAACTGAGATTATTTAAATTGAATTTTGGAACTAAAGTTAATTTGGATTGATTTGTGAAATTGGGAGAAACAATTCTAATTAGAAACTATTTTCGATATAAACTATTTTTAATATATAAACTATTTTAATCTATAATTTATTTTAAATATCTAAACTACTTTTAATTTATAACTATTTCAATATATAAAAACTATTTTCAATATTTAAACTTTTAAGCTGGAATGTTATGATTTAGATTTAATGGATTTTAATGTGAATATTTTGATATGATGGTTTAACCTATTTTGTGGTTAAGATTTTGGAAATAAATAGGATTTTAAAGTGATATGATTTCGAAAGTGAATATGATTTCGAAAGTGATATGATATTTTGATATGAAGTAAAACTGTTTGAAATATAAAAGGACTACGGTGTGAAATAAGCGTTTAATTATTAAAGAGACCGGGATCGGTTATTGTCATACTCTCTGCCAATACTGAAAACCACTTTAACAACTGTGTACGTGGTGAAGATTTCAGAACGAAGTAGAATGGTTTGGCGACGATTCTGTATGAGATATTAACGCAGCACTGACTCCTGCGAGTCAGCTTAATGTGGCTAAAACAGGAGCCATGCCGGGCCAAATGAGGTTGCACCTCCGATCGGGCACATTTCATCGAAACCATTATATTACTTTGTGATTTGATTTGGGTGCACCTTTGATTTGGAAGTGTGTCTCGAGGTGGGCGGTAGTAGCTGCTATGCATTACCACCAGTCCGGATCCGCAAAACGGTAGAATCCTAACCTGGACATTGTCTCGCGTGCCTTGTCACATGCCTTATCGTGTCCACTACGAGTTTGGTTTGTACCGTACCTATGGAGTGCCCTTTGATAGCCCTCCAGTTTACGGAGGAGTTACGGTACTGTATAGACTACGGGAATATATAAAAATGTGTTAAGGGAGATATGGATAATGCCTTAACGCTATTTTAATAGTTTACTTTACTATAGACATTATATATGTAGCGTATTGTACTATGCATGTAGATAGTTTAACGGATCCTTAGAGGATGGGTATCCCAAACATCTTTTAAGTTATATTGTATTTTAGTTGACATTTCACTTGAGTTGATTTACTTGTATAAGAATGTTAATCCTGACTCGAGTGTTTTGTGTTTTGCTTTATGCTCGGGTCAGACTGAGTGTCACAGCATTTGACTCACCTTTGGAGTTTGGAATTTTGCTTGAAGATCTGTCTCTTATCTATTCAGCTTTGCAGCTATCTCGATTATTTCCAGTTGTTTATGTTCAGACTTGTCTGTTGCTTTCGTATTTGAGACTACTTTGTATTTGAGATTTTCCGTTGTATTTGTTTAGACTCTGATGTTTATATAGTAGCTTCATCAACTACTATTTATCTATTCCGCTGCTTATTGTTGTATAACTCTGTATCTGTGATTCTTTGATTGATTTTATTTACTGTATATGCTAAGTTTTGTCAAATATAAATTAACAATATGCTGTTTTGAGCAATTCAAGTCTGACATGTGTGGATTTGAATGGTTCGAAATAGCGGGTTGTTACAGTTGGTATCAGAGCTCTGGTTTTGGCAAAATTTAGCATATGGAGTAAAAATTAATTACAGAATCATCTTTGTTCGAGCTTGAAATTCTTCGTTAGGATCCTCCTGGATTAGGATTTCTTTTGGATTTTGAAACTTTCCTCTTTTGTTCTGAAATTCATTCTTGTCTTTTCTTGTTCGTATTCTTTTGATACTGGAGCATCCTAGAGCTTCAACCTCAATTGGCAACTTCATTGATACTGGAGCATCCCAATTTTGAAAGGAGTGGGGAAACTTGCGTATCGAGTGGAGCTTCCACCTAAGTTAGTGGGAGTCCCCATGTATCGCATCTGGATAGGTGTTTGTACAGCACAGCACAACCACTATAGTAGAGCCTGACCAGTTAGCAGATACAGAGATGGAACTGACAGCACCATGTGTCGTCGCACATATAGTAAAGCACTGAGTTAGGAAGCTTCGTAACAAAGAAATTATGTTGATTCGCATACAATGGGGAGATAATCCAGCGGAAAGCACCTGAGAAACAGAAGAGAAAATGAAGGCTTCTCATCTAAAGCTTTTCTCTGGTAAATTCTCTCTAAATTTAGTATTATATAGGTTTTAGTTGCATTTTGGTTGCTAGATTGGATCGTAGGGGATGGTTGCTACACTTTTCCATGTTGATTTTGCACTCATATAGAGTTTCATGCATATTTAGGTTCACATACATGCAAAAATGTCACGATTTTGCATTCATGCTATGGTTGAACTCACTTGTAGATGTGTTGCATGCATAATCACATTACACTTTTAGTTGAATAGATGACTGTATAGATAACTTGGTCGTACAACATGGTTGTAGTGTGCGCGTTACACTATCTGTCCCTTAGGAATTTCGGGGACGAAATTCTTTTAAGTGAGGGGAGAATTACACCTCGCAAAATTAATAGAAAATTAATTAAGAGGATTTAATTAACTAATAACAAAGTTATAAATGGAAATTAAGCAAACGTCCGAATTTAGCTACGAAACTTGCAACATTATGTTTATGGCGATCTTTTGAGCAACTTTCATATATAAAGATTCACGATCGGAGCTCAAACAAAAAATTTATCGACATTTGAAGACTTGGATCGACAATAATTCAAACGAATTAGAATCGTTGTTTTAAGAAATCCGTCTCAATACTCGTCTCGAGGAACGTCTCAAGAAAATGAGAGATAAAATGTCTTGAGGCTTTCCTCAAAAAGCTTTTTACATCTAAAGCTTATGCCTTAACAACTTGAGACATACAAAGTGTATGTCTCGCACGTCTCAAACTGCTGGGGCATGCGGCTCAAGAATCTTTATCTTTAGTTGCAAATATTGACAGTAACAAAAGTTATTAAACTTTAATTATTTAATGGAAAACAAAAAAAGAATAAATTTTAAGAAAATGAAAGTTGGTTTTTTTTACGTTTCAATTTCAGTATCGATCAAGTAAGATTGTTTTTGAAATAACGATCAAGCGCTATGTAATGAATGTTCTCATTGCTATTAAAAAAATTCTTAATAGACTTAATTGAATCTCCAAATAAATTCTGTGAATCAATTTAGAGTGGTAGAAAAAATCGAAATTGGAATTTTGTAGAATCTCCAAATAAATTTTGCGGAATAGAAACTGAAATCATATTGATTTCACTCATTTTTTATCTTAAAAAAACGCAAACCTGTTCAGAGTCAAACATAAATGATTTGTTCTTCATTTTTTGCATATGCTTAATTTAAAATGTCAAATTACATTGTACCTTTTGCGTTTTATTTTTACCCAAAAGCTTATCTCTCGCCTCAAGGACCTGAAAACGCCTCATGTACGCTTTCACTTTTTAAAACAATGATTAGAATAATAAATATAATTAAATAAACGTTAACCATTAACATTATTTGGCTGGGATCCATCGGTTGACACCGCTCATAACGACCGGTCTCGAATGGTGACGGCTAGGATTTTCTTTGGCTTAAACGGCCCAAATTTGAAAATATTAAAAGGTTTCGAATCTAACGGTCCTGGCGCATCCAAGCAACTAAATAAGAGGCTAGCCCTCCCTCATTTTTCTTCGTACAAATCTAAACCCGGTAATGAGATTCTTCCCGATTCTCTTCCTCCACGGAAATTTCTTAAACTCAAATTCAAAAATAAATATACATATTCAAGGATTAGAAGAAGGATTGAAGGAATCAAGGTAAAGAAAAAGTTACTAAATTTTGCAGATCTCTATTCTAAACTTCTCTAATCTATAGTTTTTGAATCTAATACACACAACCAAATTTGTTATATATTATACGATAAAAAGAAGATAAATCGGAGGAAGAGATAGAAAATAGCATGAAAGCAATCCAACAAAATTTCAATAGGAATTATTTGTGGATGGAAATTTCTTTTTTTCCATAATAGTAATTTATGTAGTTTGTTTTTGGATTTGTACTGTGCCTTGAGAAATTTTGTATGCGAAAATTTATCAATTTAAAACCCCAAAATTTCCTCATAATATGTGAATTGTGAACTTTGTTGAAATTCTAGTTGTTTTATTTTAACATGGTAAAATTGATTCGTTATTATTTACAATATAATAATTTGTATTACATTTGATTCCACTTCTCAAATTATGATGGTAATGACAAAGAATTCCAAAATAAAGAAAATAGAAATTAGTGCGCAAATTAGGGAAAAAGGATTTTTCCTCTTATCCGTATTTTATACAGCCTATTTCGACAATTAAAATAAATATGATTTCTTTGTCATTTCAACGCTATACTTTTAAAAAGTTGAATGAAATAGAAAAGATTGAAATTGTAAATTTGCTTCTTTGGAAAGAGAGGCCGTGATTCTACAATATTACCGTAAAATGAATTATATGTTTTGGATTCCATTTTGAACACATACAAGTCTATTTAGCATATCTAATTTGTTGACGATGTTAGCTATTATAAAAATTTGTTGTATTGGATTGGGACTTTTACAAAAATTGCAGTTGTTGACACATTAAAATAACAGGTAAATAGGCAGAAGGAAGAAGTTACAAAAAAAATTAGTCTGCGGGACAACAAGTTTGTTTTTTTAGTCTGAATGACACTTTTTAGTGTAAACTGAAAATGATAGTTACAACTATCATTCTGTGATTTACACTAAAAAGTGTCATTCAGCCTAAAAAACAAACTTCTTGTCCCTGAAACTAAATTTTTCTCTGACTTTTTCCTTGAACCTAAAAACATTTTAATATATCACCCCGAATAGGAAATGGACAAATTACCTGAATATGTATAAAACTAATTAGTCACAATTTAATATTAGACATAAATGCAATAATAAGATTTTCTTTTAGATTTTGAAATTGACTGATTATAATTACAAAATTTGTAGGTATGCAATAATTAAGGCATTAAATAAAAAACCGACAATTTAAAAGGGAGACTTTACAAATAAATGATAATTAGTAATCAACGGTAAATCTAATAAAATGGTTTAAGAACAGTTGTGGAATTTAATTCATAAATAAAGGAGAAACAAAAAGTTTCCCCAATAAGTCTTTTCAATGCGTAAATACGGGTGAGGTGTGTGTGTTGGTATAGTTCAATATTAAATGTTAGAAAATGGAAATATAGCTAAGTTAAAGGAATGCGAGGTCAGTTGAAAACACACGGAAGTCTGTCCAGCTAATCTGGCTACCAGCGGTGTGATTTTTTTAACTGATGTGGGACATAGCCTATAATAAGTACTCACAATGGACGCGAGGTCAGCCCTAATTTTGTAAGGTAAGTCTGTACAACTGATCTTGCTACAGACACCTACAAATTGTCAGACAAATATATGATGTCGCAGTTGGGTTACGGGCCATAAGGACGAAGGAATTCTAGGAATCTGCTTTGGGGTTGAATTATTAAATGGCTGGTTTAGGGTCTGCCTCCTTCCTGCTAAGAAGTATTAAATGACTTAGGGAATTTTTCATAAATAACGTTAGGTAATCCCAGGATGGGCCTACTTCGAGGTTGAGGTATTAAATAGTCGTTAGGGTCTACAACTTCACTATTTAAGAAGTATTAAATTGTCAGGATTTTCTTTAAAAAGACATGTAGTAGTTCCAGGACAGATCTGCTTGAGTCGGGTATTAGATGATTGTTGGGGTCTGCCTCTTCCGTATTTAATAGATATTAAATGATCGAAATTATCTTTAGGTGCTTTAGTAGAATCTCTTGTGGGGGTCCGTTTTGGGGTTAAGGTATTAAATGATCGAAGTGTCCGTCTCTTCTCTATCTAAGAAATATTAAGTGGCCTTAAGAGATTTTCTACGATGTCAGCTAGGAAGTACCAAGAGGGGTTCACCTTGGGATCTAGGTATTAAACGGCTGGAGAGTCGTTTTATTCCATATTTACAAGGTCTTAAATGATCCAGGTACTTTCTCTCACATCGTTAGGATATGAATAGACAAAAGATGGGTTGTTGAACCCAATATACTCCATAATTGTGTTGCATCTGCATTTATTGTCATGGAGTTGGAGTTAGGCTTGTAAAGTCATTATCCTACAGTTAGAGATATACTTTGAGAAGTATAATAAATATGTAAGACATAATACTTATCTGAATGCTTACTGTCCATATACTATTATTGTAAAACTTGAGATTTTCATTCACCAGACGTTGTTATTCTGATTCCCTCCTCATTACATCCTTCATGTTAGGTACGACGATGAGTGTGGAGAAAATGGTGAAGACTTGGCGTACAGTTATCTATTTATGTTGTTATGATGTGCCCAGACTATCAAACATGCTTTATGCACTATTGTGACATTGTACGCCTGTGATTTGATTTTATGAGATGGGTACTTCATTTTATCATTATATTTTATTCATTTCGCTGTGAGACTCTGAAAACATAGATAGATAGCTTTGCATACTGTTTTGTTAAATCAATCATACCAACCAACAACCAGCTCCGAAATGGATCTAAGGTTCAATGGACTTCTATTGGGTCGAAAATTAGACCTGTTTCGGATAAGGTTGTTACAATCCTACAAATGTCCCTCGTTGTCAGACAAATTCACTGCATCGGCATTCATGGCGGCACCGACATCCCCAAACAACTCGATATCGAGTTGATTTTGGTTGGCACCAACCTGATTGGTCTTTGCCTGATCGAATCCATCTCTTGCTGTTTGTCTCATTGATGTTCCAATAGCCTTCCTCTTCATTTTTTACTTGTCATCACTTAGATTCTGATCGGACAAAGATGAACTCTCTTCCTTGGAATCTGAAGATAATGAATTTCTACGGCTTCCCCTGTGCATTTGAGGTTGCTGGGACATCAATACAAAGCCTTTCTCTAGCTTTTCCATCACTCTTCTGATTTTCCAACATCTTTCTATTCACCTCAGCCATCATTCTATCAATTTCAGCCCTTGTTACAACTTCAGTCGGACGATCCTGAAAGAGGAAACGGTTGAATTTTTCTTCTTCAGCATGATGAGATCCTTCGTGATCTCCCTCGACATTCAATCCAGACTTGAAAGCAGCTCTCTTTGGAGGCATTTCTTATCAGATCTGATATAGATTCCTCTTGAAATCTAAGTAACTTCATATCTAGTGCAATCAACTTCTAAACCTAACTTCTAAATGCTTGAAATCTCAAATTCTAAACCAGATCTTAACCTTAGAGTCTCGGTTTCCAATGAAAATACAAAAAATGTTGGATCAAAAATTGACCCAACACCCCAGATCAATCACAAACAAAAGTAATTAGAGTAAAAAATGAAAATAAACAGCAATAACGCACAAATTTTCATAATGGTTCGGTCTCAAATCACTGCCTACGTCCACTTTAATTTTATTTCAATGGATTTAACACGAATACAAATAAGTTACAAGGTTTCAGATCTAGAAAACAATGTAAATCCGAGTTTGAAAGCAATTCGTAGCTAACTTAAAGCTATAAAGAAGAGAGTGAAGATCAAGAGTTCAAAAGTCTAAAAGTCATTTTTATATTGCTCTAGCACTTGTATTTATAGGCAAAATCATCTAGCAAAGTTGCTAGATCGCAGAAGACTAGATGAGAAGTAAGAACTCAGATCACGCAATTAGGAAGGAAGAACGAGTATTTTTCATAACAAATAATGTCGATACCGACTATAACTTGCTCGTTGCCACATCACTTTTTCTTCATACTTGTTCATATTTTCAAGTTTTCAAGTTTCATTTTAAAAAATTGTTCTACTGAATCATGTTGGTACTGAGATGATTTGTCATGATTTGTCATGTGTTCTGCAAATACTGCAGTAGCTCATCCACTTGTGCAGAAGTGGGTCCCTCATGAAAGCATCTCGGCACCGACCAAAATCATGTCGATACCGACTACATTTGTCTTGCATTAATCTTGCTCCAACTTCTTGTGCTCTATCATTCCAAACAACTCAGTAAGTTCTTGATTCATTCCTTCATCGTCTTAAAGTCTTGATTCACTAAGAAGTTGCTCTGTTCAAATGTTGGACAACAGTATGTATGTGTGTGCTTGTGTGTATGTATATGTATAGGGTTTGTGTGTATACGTATGTATATATGTATGTACATACATACATAGACATATATATGTATGTATGTATATGAGCTAGGATCTACGGTCCTTTTAATTTAACCCGGTCTTAGCATCCTGATTTCAATCACGAGTTTATATTTAATTAGTAGTATGATGTGTTAAAAAAGAGAAACAATTAATTTGAATACAAACCTTGATTTAATCCATATAACAAAGGTAGTTAAGTTGATATGATATTGGTGTTATGTTTAACATCAGTATTCATTACAAATGGTACTAGAGATTGTTTTCAGTCATATTGTAGCTGCAACAGATTATGTGCAGTACAAGTTTGAGTGGGAAAGTGTGAAATGGCTGGCGAGCAATTTCATTGTAAGTGCATGTTACAAACACAACTCATTAATATAATAAGGACTTGTACATGAAATGAGAGTGAGTGTCATTAAATACCTGTGTGCAAGCTCATTAAATACCTGTTATTAAATGATACTACGTTGGTACAATATTTTTGTGTAGAACTGGGGCGTTACAATTATTTGGAATTCTAGTCGATTCACTTAACACGTGATAATTAGCTGCCCTGGTTTTCAAAGCGCACACGACATTGTAAAAGAAGGGACTGCACTCCTCTTTCTCTTTGACGCTGTTTTTCTTTAAACAAGTGATTAAAGATGAGAGAGAAAAGTGAGGAGTGTATTTAACATTTCCCTAACTTAAAGGAACAAATTTACGACTATTTATTAAAAGTAAAACCTGCGACTTTTTCACATATATATTCCAGAGTACGCTTTTATATGCAGAAAAATAAAATTTGTAAGATTTTACGTGTGCATATATTTCGAACTTTTAATTGAAAAATATCAAATCTTTAATAATAGTTGTAATAGTTTTGGTATCACACCTTTTTGGTATCAACATGAACTACCAAAAATGCCCATCTATCTTAATATCGCTTAAAAATTGGACCTAACTTCTTTTACAAATTTAAAATTCTACTCTACAAATATTACTGAATCTTAACATCCCTTAAACATAGGATCTAACAAATTCAAAACTTTCCTCTATAAGTATTACCAAATTTTAATACCATTTAATTTAAAATATTCTATTTATAGAAAAATAATTCACACGTAAAGCGCGTGTCATTATCACGCGCGAAGAACGTGCCGTAACGCTCGTTAGCATTAATACAAGTAGAAAAAATGTGTCAAAAACATACCATGGATTACTGCCGTATTTTGCTCTTTACGGCAAACTGAATTCTCCGATTTTGGGGTGCTTGGAACATTTTTGGTTTTTGATCCTAAATGAATGACTAATTTGGATCCCTTAGCATTTTCGCTTTTGCTTGCAATTTTGGCAGCACTTTCATCATAATGCATATCTTGAATTGTTCGACCCCCATTTTGGACTTCAGTTTTTAAGTACAAATCATTATCCAATTGTTGAATTTCTCTAACAGTGTTATGCTTTTCATGTGACTCTTCGGCATTAATGATAAATTTCATATTTTTCTTCACGGGAATCTTAGTAGGCAACATGATCTTAGAGGTGGGGTTATCCAGCACTTTATTATTACTCATGTGCCTATCACTTGACCCTTTGACAGAAAATTTTAAAGGTCGTCCATGATCCTGTTTAGAGTTCATAGAGTAGTTTTGTTCAGTGTCCATGTACAAAGAAGCATCTTCTTGTGATGGCAACCCAGCATTAGCTCGTAAGCTAGCAATTAATTTGCGATCATATTCGTCTTTTCTTCTCCATAGTTCTCGAACAGCATCATCTGTGTCCTTCACCTAATCATTAGAGAATACATAGTAAATTAAGACAAGATTAATTGATTTAATAAGCAAATAGAAAGCAAGGGAAAATATAAAGTACCTGGTAACAGTCACCACGACATGCTGCACATGTGTACTGTAAATTTTGATCTGACTGGAACTGTTGATATTTTTCATCGCTGCATATAGAAAAACATGTTCATGCTTTAAATTTTAAAAAGTGATGTGAAATATTTATTAAATGCAAAATTGCAAAAGAAGCACATGAACAAGCTGGGTTCTGGATGAAAAAAAAAGGTAGAAATTTTTTGCTGAAGTTTGTTAAATTAAAGTACATACTAACCTGATGCCATCGCATGAGCAATGTATCCAACTTTCACAAATATCACAGCAAACCATAGGTGTCATTTCAGAATCCCTATAAACCTATGAAAAAATTATTAGTTAACCGCTAGGAAGGCTAAAAAATTGTTCCAAAAAAGTGTATAATGACACCAGTTGAAGTACAACAACGTAAAAAGTAAATTACATTATTATTTGTTTGGCATAACAGTATTCCTTAGAATGACGAAGATGTTCACCATTAACGCATCTAAATAGAAGTATGATAAAATCAGAAACCGTTGTCAATTACTTTTCTTGAGAATCTAACACACTCATCAATTGTTGTTTTCAAATCACTTTAGGTTATTGACAATGATCATGACTTAATCAAAGGCTTGTGTAACAGCCCAACAACTGTCAAAGAATCATATAAATAAAAACATAGGTGTATTCCCTTGCAATGCATAGGAAAGATTGAATGGGCAACCAATTGTCCACCACTCTGAGAAAAAAATATTTTGCACTAAATGTTATAATGTCGTGTAGCTGCTGATGTAACCATATTTGAGGTATTGTTTAATGATTTAAAAAAAATCACCCAGAGCTATCGTAAAATACCTTTAAACAAATTGGACAGTAGTTTCCTTTCACAAATAGCCTTCCACAAGCATCACAACAGGTATACCCTAGAAACCACCTGTGAATCATTACTTTAGAATGTTACAATGTGCACAAAAGTAAACAGATGTATGCCCTGCTGCTTCTAAATGTGCAAAGCGCATTAAAACTAAGTCATTTCATTCGAAACAACTCAGAATGCCCTATCATAAGAACCCTAAGGCCACAAACTCCTTATGCAAAAGAAAAGTAGATTATAACTAAAACATTTCTCAGTGCAATTCTTCAATCATTACCTAGTACTTGGACCATTACCAGGGACAGTGGAGCCACAACTGTGACACCTTGTATGTTTTGCGCACACATAAGTCCCATGACCAACATTCTGTTAAGCGAAAACAAAAGCTGAGAGTGACCAATATACATAATGAAAAGTCAAATTTGTATTATAATGTTTTACTTTGTGTGGTGGTGTCTGACAATAACAGTGATAAGCTCCATCACAGCGCCTACAAAACATTAGTTTACTGGGGTCACCAGCACTCCGGCAAACCTAGATATTAAAATTGTAAATATTACGGGAACTAGTGTCATCATTAAAACAAAGAAAGGTATATAACTCCATTATACATAAGGAACAAACCTCACAAATGCGACAAGAAGGGCACTGCCATGAACTCCAGTGAAATAGATCTGAACATATGCATCTTTATGAAACATTCTTAAACAAGCTTACCTATAAATGAATAATTAATATCAGCACAATAGCAAGACCTCGGTTTTCAGCCCAGCTTTTTATACAGTTCCTATGATACTTTTTGTCGCATGTTTTGCATGAAAGCATTTTTAGTGATTTTGTACTGCCTTCATTTTCACCGGAAAAACATATCCGGCACATGACCTTGACAGTAGAAGAACCCAATTCCTCCTTGCCATGAGAGCTGTGAGCTTCTTCCAACTCCTGTATGCAAAAATATTATATGTTTGGTGTGGGTAAAAAAGTAATATAAATTACATAAATAACATGATAACAAGTGACAGCCTCCATGAATGCATATATAGGTAGGTGAAATAAGAGGAAGCATGATATTATTATTTTTTATTTTTTTTGGCAAGTAAAGTAAATGTTAAGTGATAAACGTGTGCTAATGAAGTGAAAAAGTCCAACTAAATT
The DNA here is from genome assembly GCA_030737815.1 of Allium fistulosum. Classification (NCBI taxonomy): domain Eukaryota; kingdom Viridiplantae; phylum Streptophyta; class Magnoliopsida; order Asparagales; family Amaryllidaceae; genus Allium; species Allium fistulosum. The sequence continues at coordinate 306,083,641 of CM060902.1, forward strand.
CCCCAAAAAAAAAAAAAAACTAATGCACTGATCAACAATGGAAAGCCATAAAAATCAAAAGTCACATTAACACCCACAACTTTATAGCCATAAATTCCCCACAAAAAAATCAACATTTTCACAAATCAATCGAAATCAAACCTCACCGAATCGACTACCCCAGTCTCCAACCTCCTAAAATAATCCTCCTTGGCCGCCTTCGCCTCCAAAGCTTGCCTCTGCAGCATTGCCGCCATTTCATCCTCATCCACCTGCCGCACGATACGTGGCACGGGAACCTGCACAGTACCGGTCTCCTCGCCGGTCCGCACCGTCCACGCATCCTGCAGAAATGTCTCCAGAGCCTCGACTTCGAGCGAGAATTTCTTCCTCTCCTTCTCGTTCTTCAGCCCATCGCGAAATCCCAGATCGCAAAAGCATATCTTTTTGCTGAAACCAAGAAAAGCAAACTGTTTAGAGAGAAAAATTAAAGGAGAGACGGAGAGAAATCAAGAGTGCGGAGAGTGACCAAGTGAGTGGGCAGGCGATGTGAAAGATCATCAAATTTAGAGTGGGGAGTGCGAAATTTGTAAAATAGATATTACAAAGGGAGGAAATAAAAATATTGTTACAAAAGTAAAAGTTGGAGACACAGGTTTTTTTTTTTTTTCTCCCGTTCGGTGTAATCAAAAAACAAAGAAAAACAGAGATAACAATTGGGGGGAATCGGAGAAAATAGGTTAGAAGGCCAGGAAAGCGTTTGGATAAAATGCAGGTTTCAGATTTGAATAGTTGATCTGGGCCTTCAATTTGGAACATATATGGGTTTCCAACGGCGGATGGTGTGGTTTTACAACTTTTATGGTTTCTAGCAATCAAAAAGTAAATATAATCTTTATTAATAATAGTTGGCTTAGAAGCGCAAACTTTTGATCCGACTGCAAACTTTCAAAATTGTCCTTTGTATTTTATTCTTCATTAATAGTTGTAATATATTTGTTGTTACATTCTTTTAGTATTAGCATGAAATACCAAAAATGTCTTTCTACAGAAATTATTAAAATTTAGCATTACTTAAAAATAGAATCTAACAAATAAACTACTTTACAAATTTATTTTTTAATAATTAATAATATAAATAAAAATTTAAACTCACTGGAAATTAGATATTGCAACTTAGGATAAAATTTCAAATTAACCACGTATGATTCAACACAAAATATGACTAAATATACATGGAAATCATTTTCTTTTGAACATATTAAATAAATACAGTTTGTAGAAAAATAATTCAGCTTTCTTCATCATGCGCGAAACGCGTGCCGTAGCGCTCGTTCCAATAATCTATATGTTAAATTCATTGGTTTGTTTCCTATATCACGGTTAAAATTTATTTTTAAGGAATGAATACCGATTTATGAAAGCCATCCAAAAAAAGCCCTAAGACTGGTTATATATGCATATGCGCAATTGAAATAAAGTTTTTGAACCATTATATTTAAATTGTATAAATAATTGAAATTTGATAAGCACCCATTTATAATCTTCTATGCTATTTGTGCAAATACTTGGATCAAATAGTCAAAGTGAAGTCTTTTTTGAACTCCCCAAATTGCCCATGTCACAAAGTAAACAGTTAAGTGCGTGTTGAGGCCTTTTTGTCCTTTTCATGCCCATGTTTGGTGAAAAATCGGTTAAGCGGCACAACATCTCTCAAAATTTCAACTTATTCTCACATTTTCATTCCGTACACTTAAAAAAATTCCAAAACTTCCATGTTAGATCTTCAACTTGAAAAACAATTCAGTTTGAGCAAGCAAAGATATGAATCTGAAATCGCAAGAGGCTTTACTCTCCTCGTGCCGCCCTTTCCTCCCAATTTCCTTCACGTAAGTGTTTTTTTATTATGCATAAGAAAAATACACCTTTTTTGATCGATGGATTTAATTTGTTCTTTTGTCCAACAATGATAACTGATTCGGTCGACAATATGTCAATGGTACCTAATAATGATGTGGGTATATTGTTCCCTTAACTAAAGGTTTATCTGATATTATAATTCATGTACATTTCTATGCAACTGAATTTTTACTGTTGTGCGGAATATGCGACTATAAAATTTGTTTCTTTTATTAGGCTAAAGGTTGTTGCTCATGGAAAATAATCTGATGGGTAAACGGTGAGAACAAAATCAAAAAGTTACATACTGAAATTTCTATGATGACCTTACATCAATATGTATGCGGTCGTTAAAATTAAAAACAGGGAGATAAAAGATTTTCTTTCTCGATGTGAGATTTATTAATACTACAAAGCATTTGATAAAAGGATTGTACCTAATTTCTATTTTGTTCTTTGTTTAATTGGAAGAATATTTGGTTTGTTCATATAGTATGCGGTCTTCGTCAAATATTGTTAATAAGACTTACTAACTACTCATCTAAAAGAAAATATCAAAATATAACATTTTAAAAAGTTTTGGACTACATTAATAAATAAGTAAGGCTAATTAGTAAAATAATAAAATAGTTTGAAATGTTATGGACTATATTATGTATAACATAATACATATGGAAATGTGAAAATGAGTATAGATAGGAATTCGTTTAAGAGTAGTACTGTACTGTTGTCTATAACTAATTTGTATCTTATAAATACTCTTATATGCTTTACTGCAGAAGAAATTCAAACGGTAGAAACACTACATCTTTAATTTGCATGTATAGAAGATGGATATCTTATCACTAAATCTCTGTCACCTGAAGACAATAGCCCACAACTAAGTGCTCTTATATGCTTCATTGCAAAATCCAAAGTATGCTTTAAACTCCCCTGAAGCTAATTATATAGATGCATATGTACAGACTTCTCGAAAAATTAGACAATCAATTCTAAAATAAAGAACACACATGTAACATTACAACGTATTCGTTAACAAACCAAAAAATTTAAGGAATATGGAAAACAAAATATCATAGACTTAAAAGGCAACATAATGTCTACACTTTGCAGCAGATATTCCTTAATATTACTTGATATATACACCACAATTACTTCAAAATGTAGAAAAACAATGCTTACATTATTACTTATTTTGTTACCACCACATAAATATGATGAACTTAGCACATGTTCAATTTGTTACCACCCCATAAATACACAAACTTAATGGGTATTATAACACCCCTAATTTTTGATAACATTATTCAGAAGATTTAATTAGATAAATTAAATAGAATAATGTAAAATGTTAAGTGATAAGAGGGTTGAGATTTGAATAAATACATAAGGGGCCGTGCTCAATTTATTTAATTAAATGGGCGTAAGAATAGGTTATAAGTTAATTAAACTACACACTACAAGAATAACTGATTTTTATAACGCCGATAGATAACGCTTTATTCCAATGTGTTATTGTTTATTTTAATTTGTTTTATTTCATTTTGTTACTTTGACTATGTAACGCTTTGACAAGCTCCTCGGTTGATTTGTGCCACCTTTTCCTCAAATTATTTTCATGCCCGCCTTTTCTTCGAAAAATTTCCCTCTTCCCTCTTCCTTTTCATCCCTTTTTTTGTCTCTCAAACCAAAAATATCTCTCTTACAATTCCCTAAATCGATCCATATTCACCTTCATAAACCTAGGGTCGGCCTTTGGGTAAAGTGGAGAATACGTCCGCTTTGGGCCTCTTCAAATCCAGGCCACCACTTACTGGCAAGAAGCACGGTAGAAAAAAACGATAGAGATGGAACTCGAGAATGGGCACAGTCACCTTCGTTTCTCTTTTCTGATGTAGTTATGGTGAGTAATTTTGTTTCTAAAATATTTTCTATTTAGGTATTATTTCCTGTATTAATTTATTATGGCGCATGAACTCTCAAAATAGGTAACTTGTTTCAATATCAAAAGCTTTATATATATACATAAACATAAATTATTATGTTGCTTTGTTCAGTATCACTCAAAACTTCGAACTTATTTACTCTATTATGACTATTACAGACGAAAGTACTAGCAAAAGAAACCTGCAACAAAATTTGGCTTGTCGATTCTAAGGTAGAATCCATTCAAACTCGTGCTATTTGTGCATTTGCAGTAGGATATATGTGTGGTTAATTTTTTCATGCAAATTAAATAGCCTGAGTTTGTAATATACAGTAATTTATTAATTCAAACTCATGTTATTTGTATATTTCCATACAAGTTTTTGATTGAGATTTCCTACATCCTAGGTAAGATAAAATCAAAATTAAAGAATTTTACTTATTGCGTGTAGTTCTATTAGGATAAGATGCAAAGGCTATCAAAAGGTATCCAAACTCACCTTTCTCATGTTCTCTTCATTTTGTGAATCTTTATTCAAATAACCTCAAGAGTAAGTGCATCCCATTAGTTATCCATTGGTGTTTATCATTGACGGCCCAGTACAGATGTGTCCAGCTTAGGGAATAACCAGCTGGTGGTGGCTTCTAGCAATAACAATGGAAATGTTGGTGTAGATGGGAGTGGTCAGAGATCGAAGATTGAACTTGCATCGGCAGCTATGGATGAGTTGATGAAAATGGGGCAGATAGAAGAGCCTTTGTGGGTGAAAAATGGTGAGGATGAAAGTTATATGCTGAATTTTGAGGATTATGAGAGGATGTTTCAAAGGAACGTAGGAGCGAAACCGGAGGGATGTGTAAAGGAGGCGAGTAGGGCATCTGGAGTTGTGGTTGTTAATAGTAAAGCCCTTGTTGCAATACTCATGGATGATGTATGTGGCATCTTAAGTTTACTTACCACCAATATCTCGGTTTATTTTTAATTATTAATTGTTTTGATAGAATAAAAGATAAAATCTGTATAAATTATGCAATCTTGGAGTTAAAATCCACTTAAAAGTCAGTATATAAACTTACTACGAAACATTAGACTTACTTCAGTGTTTATACATATTGAAAGTTTTGACTATACTTACTCATGAATAAATGATGATACAGAAATGCTGGGCGGATATGTTCCCATGTTTGATTGCCAGTACCACCACCACTGATGTCAAATATGGCGGCATAGGTGGAACAAGAGATGGCGCTCTTCAACTCGTAAGCATAATAAACTTAGATTCGTTCTGAAATTTATTTTAAGCTAATTCATGAGGTGCTCAACTGTTATTTCTGACATACCTGCATCATGTATATTAGATGGAAGCAAGACTTCAAGTTCCGTCACCATTTGTTCCAACCCGGGAAATCAAATTTCTTCGCTTTTGCAAGCGTCATCCTAATGGATTATGGGGAGGTGTTGATGTTTCTATTAGTGGACTTCGTGAATTTGCTACTGCAACGACTAAGAATATAAGCTGCTACAGATTGCCTTTAGGCTGCATTGTGCAGGATATGTCTAATGGCTCCTCTCAAGTAATTTACATTCATTCTCATCTTATTATCACACTTTACTGAATGTTATCTAAAGTTAAGTAATAGATGTACATGTACTACTTTTAAATTTAATGGGTGTGTTAAATTAAAATGCATGCCCTGATGATCTTGCTGATGCAAGAGTTTAACAAAAATTTGACAAGAATAGTTTGGTTATATTCCTTGGAATTAGTATTGTTATTATATTAATGATCATGAGTTAACTGCTTATTTCATCACATTCTACACCCTAGCATTCTGTCTTCTTTTGGCATAGTAGTGTAATTCTGATTTGGGTTGGATAAACATGTGACAACAAGTATATTTTTCTGCAATATGTGAAATAACCGAAGTGTGGATATTTGAATTTGTTGTCCAAACTCCAAAGTTAAGTTTTGTTCTTTTGGAAAATGAGATATGATAAACAAACCATGTCAGCCTGCACATACGTTGGACAAACATAACTGTAAACTGAATATAATGCAGGTAACATGGGTGGAACATACAGAATACGATGAAAGCAGGGTGCACGCTCCTTATCGTTCTCTTTTCAAATCAGGCTTATGCTTCAGTGCACAATGCTGGCTCGCGAATCTCCAACGTCAATGTGAATACCTGGCCTTTCTCGCTCCTTCCATCCCTGATAATTATAATCAGACTGGTCAGTCATCTCTCTATAGTTTAATATTTTATACAATCTAAGTACATCATACGTATGTTGTATATGCTAAATAAGCTCTGCAGGGATGACAACAAGTGGAAGGAGGAGCATTCTAAAACTAGGCCAAAGAATGACAAAGAACTTCTGTGCCAGCATCTGTGCATCATCATCACTGCATCAATGGAGCGAAGTAATCTCAGATGGAAACATCTGGATCATATCTCGTCAGAGCATGAACGATCCTGGTGAGCCAAAGGGCGTTGTGCTGAACGTAGCAACCTCAGTTTCCTTACCACTGTCCCCTACAAGGATCTTCGACTTTCTAAGAGATGCGAGTACGAGAAGCGTGTGGGACATTCTGGCCAATGGCAAGCCCATGCAAGAGATGACTCCCATCATCAAAGGGCAGAATCCTGGCAATGTCGTCTCCCTCCTCCGATCTGATGTAAATCACTCTACTCTACACTCTTATCTTGTATAATTTACTCATTGTATTTACGTACTAATTAATGCTGCTGCGTTTATACTTTTATAATGTGTTTTAGAATGAAAGCAGCATGATGATGCTTCAAGAAACATGCACTGATGTGTCTGGTTCACTGATAGTGTACGCTCCTGTTGACATCCCAGCCATGCATCTCGTGATGAACGGTGGAGCTTCTTCTTACGTGGTAATTTTGCCTTCTGGTTTCTCCATTGCACCTGATGGCGATAATTCGAAGCCTGGTTCACTGCTAACTGTGGCTCTCCAGATTCTGGTCAAATCTCGTACCAATGCAAAACTCGGTGTGCAGTCAGTGCATCCCATTAGTCAGGTGAAACAATGGTTCCCATATTTATTATGTACTAGAAAATGCTGTGATTTTTTCTTTCATTTTTTCGTTTTAAAAAATATCTTGACACTGGTAATTTATTGTTTATCAGTGTGTCAAATCTTCTTGACTTTATAAACCCAGATCAGGATACCAAAGGGAGAGATTCGCAGAGAAAGCATCGCCATGCAAAGGTTTTTTTAATTACACTCAACTTGAAAATTCTCAGTAATGAATCTTCTTTATTTATCCATTCACATATTGTACACATCTTTATGATTCTTGAACCTCAATTTAATGCTATTATAGATTCACTGCCAAAATTTTAATTTTGGTGTAAATGTTTTATTATTTATGTTTTTGTTGATACACAAACCCAATATCTTAACTGCAATGGGAAGGGTTTTCCTGCTTTAAGTTTCTTCCTTGATATGACAAATATTTCAAACCAAATCATTCCGAGGAGTCTACAAAACAAATAATTGTACTTGTAAACAATAAATGCAAGTTTCCATTATCACCGTGCACTTTCTCGCTAATGTTATGTGATGGTGGGCATTTTAGCATAATAATAGGCTCTTTCCTTTCTTCCTTTTTTGCTTTTCATTCTTTGAGGTCTTTTTCATATCCTTTATAAATAGTTTGCTTAATTTTTCACTCTTGCTTTTCAAGTAATGTTATAAAAACTAAAAACACTATCCTGAGTTAGAATTTTGTTTATGACTTTTGTTTGCAGGCAAGACGGCTATACTAAATTGAGGTTTAGCTAGGCTAATACTGCCATCTATGCATGAGTTGCAACCGGTCGGTCGTCGGGTAATTGCGGATAGCATCAATTTAGCTTTTACTTCTTATATTTCTACGTACTGGTACTATCCAAGCACCTAAAAAATAGCATGATGCATTCTGTAATCTATAACGTAAGTATAAAAGCAAGAACTAAAATCTTCTCAGGTGGCACTTTCAAAATTCTATATCGCCTAATTCCTTAATTATCAGCAGTATTGATTTTTTTGATTTTTTTTAATTTCTGGTTCAAATTTGCAGCTCACAGGATTCCTCAATTGCGGGTAGTCTCATCGATTTACAAATTACATTCCGAATTTGTGATTCCCCCCTCGTTTATCCCAACTATTGTTGTCCTCAAAAAAATTGTGCATTTCCAAATTGATTTGCATAGAGAATCGCATTTCTAAAATTGGAGATGGAGAAGTTGACATAATCGTAGTAAGTTTTTATCACAAGTTTTTACAAATTAATACTTAGTTTGTATTTTCTTGTTTGACTCGAGTAAAATATCAAATTCAAACCAACAATCTAATATTCATCTTTCCTGTAAATGTTATTCAGTTGTTGAAGCTTATGTACCATATACCACCAACTGCCGGTTATCATCAGAGCGTGTGGAACAAGATAGGTCGAATATGCCCTTTTCTTGAATTCTGCTACTTCGGCAACTTAGAGATGGTGCTTCAGATGAAAGCAATAAAATTTTGCAGATGCTCACTATTCCTTGTTTACAGGGGGTTACATAAGCTCTTGTAAAATATTAAAAAGATGGTTTATTCTGGACCTTATTCTTTTAATGGTTGGATATTTGTGACGACCTTTTATAACCTTATTATGTTGATGAATTTTTTGGATAATGTATTGTCATGTTCATCATATTTGAGATTGTGATTTTGAGCAACATTTATCTGAATTGATGTTTCCTCTGAAAATGTAAGCAGATATATGATTTGTCAATAAAGATTTCCAATTCCATTGAGATTTAGCTGTATTATAGCGGCTATAATGAGCTATTGAATAAATATTTTATAGCGGAAAAATGGTGTTATAAAGATTTCCAGTTCCGTTGAGATTTGACTGTATTATAGCGGCTATAATGAGCTATTGAATTAACGTACCATAGCGGCGAATTTGCGTTATAAAACTAAGCTCAACCATAGCAGCATATTTTGTATTATAAATATTCAACAGTTTTTTATAACATGTCGATATACAACGCTTATCAAACCGCTATGGTTGTGATTAATAGCGGCTATATGCCGCTATAAAAGACACTTTTTGTTGTAGTGACATAAAGGCATAATGGGTATTAGCCGCACATAACCCCTTACCCTTATATATTCTTGTTCCTACACCATTCACGTTTCATTTTCTCATTCACATTCAAAAATAAAATACAAACATAAAGAGGAGTCGGCCATTTCTAGGAAGAGAAGAGAAGAGAAATCAAAGTAAAGCTAAGGATTAAAGCTAAGGGAATAAATCTCAATCTCAATCCAATCTCCTTATCTTAATCAAGGTGAATAATAATTTATACCATCTCTATTTTGTTTTATGATCATATGTTTTTGTATTTAAGATTAAGTTCGTTTTTATGATGTTTTGGATGATGACGCTTTAATTATAAATTGTTTTTTTAATTTAAACAAGATTGTTTACATGAGGATTTATGCGGTTTTAGGGAAAAAACCGATTGTTAATGACCTTTGAATGTTATGGGAAAAAATTATGTTATGTAAACATGATTTTGGAGTTGGGTTTTAATTTTGATAATTTTCCATGCTATGGAAAGATTATTATGAATTTTCAAAGGAAAATATGATAAAATTGGGTTTAAATTAAATTTTGATTATTTCGGGAAGAAATTTGGCTTGAAATTTTGATATGTTAGATAACATGATGAAAGTGAATTTCTGTAATTTTTTGGGATTTTTCCTAAGTGATTTGCTATGGAAATTAAATTATTTTAGAAGAAGGACTTATTTGCAATATTGGTTTTGCTAAATGGAAGGGCTTATTTGTTAAATTAACCTTGGTTTAGATCTGAAATTAAACGGCAGTTAGTTTGGTAACGAATTTGAAAAGTTAAGGCAACCAATCATAAGTATACACGTGGCGGTTAGTTAGAAAGTGTTTGCTTTAATTGGTATTAAATCGGGTTTACCCAAAAAAGTGGGTTCTGCCTCTATTTAGAAGCACCTTTCGACTCCAATGCCTCCGCTCCATCTCAGTCGAAACCAACCTAGGCCGAAACCAATACATAAGGCATCAATGTAATTAGTGTGTAGTGGATTGGAAGAAGGCGGAAGGCATGGTGTCGAAAGCATTGCTTCTGATAGGGTCGATACCTTTTGTTTGTTTTAAAATGTTAAGCGCCTGCCATTGTCTTATTAAAGCTTTTGAAGGAGATGAAACATATGCTTTCGAAAGGGGTTTTCTAATGTCTTTCGAAGGGGTTGCCATCTTATGTTCTAAAGTATAAGCTTTCGAATAGGTTTCTTTACTTATAAAAATGATGCTTTCGAAAGTAGTGGTTCCGACTAGGTCAAAACCCAGCCGTTGTTCCTTTGCCTTTCGAGTGTATTGAAGTCATCAATACTTTCAAATGGTAACCTTTGTTTTAAACTTATACTAAGCCACTTCCTAAATGTTTTTGAAAGGGTCTAAGGGTTTCAAAGGCAATGGCTTTGAAAGGGGGTTTCAGTGCTAACCTTCAGTGTTTTGCTTAAATGATTTGAAGCTTTCGAAAGGGATGGTGCCGACGCTATCAAGTTTTCCCCAATACTTTTATATGATAATGAATGGTTTCGAAAGAGATACTTTCGTTTATATTCACTTTGACCCAAATGATATTTTTAAATATAAACCTAATGGTTTCGAAAGAGAGACTTTCAATGATTTCGAAATGGGTACTTTCAAAGGTTTCGAAAGGGGTACTTCTAATGGTTTTGAAGCTATGCTTCAAAGAGTTAATGATTAATACTTTATTACATTCGAAAGGTTTCGAAAGAGAGGTTTTAAAGTGTTTCGAAAGGCAGGGGCCTAATGTTTTGAAAGGGAATTTATATGCTTTCGAAGGAGGTTATCCAGTGAGGTCGAAAGCAAAGTTTTGAAGGTTTCGAAAGCCTTAGTTTTTCAAAACAAATAACCCAATCTCATTTTAAAAGAAAACCATGGCATAAATAAATAAAGTATTTTGAAAAGGAGATTTTGAAGAAGTTTTCTTTGATTAAAAGGTTAAAGGGATCAACCAAGTTATTATGTTTGCTTCTTCATATATGTATATATTCACATTATAATGGACCCATAACTGTATTTTGGGGAAGGGAAGAATAACCAGTTAGATTGACCCAGTAGTGAATATAAATTAAGTTAACTCCTGAATGAGTAGAATTGCATCCAGAAGACCAGGAAGGTCAGAATATAGGATGCTAAAATATTAAAGGAAGATATTGGCAGGGCCAATAGGTTCACGGTAAGCCCATGAAAACTATGTATAGGAAAAGATATTGGCATGGGCCAATAGGTTCATAGTAAGCCCATGAAAACTATGTATAAGTGAAGATGTCAGAAAGACAGGTTCATAGTTAGCCCATGTAAACTATGATTTGATATTGGCAGGGGCCAATAGGTTTATAGTGAACCCATGAAAACTATATCTGGATTAAGATATTGACAGATGTCAATAGGTTCCTAGTCAGCCCATGAAAACTAGGATAAGAAGAAAGGATATTGGAGTTAACAATAGGTTCCTAGTCAGCCCATGTAACAACCCGCATATTTATCGATTATATATTTAAATATTTTATCGTTAGTCGGGTGTTAGTCCGAAAAGCTACTTTTTGCATACGGTCAAATTAGGACTCGAGACCACCTCCATTGAGTTCAAAATGACGTTTGCGATCTTTTTGAGTGTAAACTTCGATATGTTTGGAGACAGTGAAATTTTCGTCACTTTTTGCTTGGAGCTTTGGTTTGGGCTGAACCATTTGTTAACTCAGTCCCAACCCCCTCTCCTCTTCACCACTTCATCAAACACTTCAAGCTTTATCAAAAATGGTGGAGGGAATGGAAAATTAAAATTCCAAGCTCAAGTTCTTTAGCAAATTCAACATCTAACTCCAAATTCAAAGTGAAGACATTTTTTCAAGCTTGTGGTTGATCTTTGCTTTGCTCCCAAGCTTCATCTTCATCAAATTCCGTGAAAAGGTGAGATTTTTGATCTCACATCTTGCCTATAATTGTCATTGGACTGTTGGGAATGATTCCCTATCACTTGTGCATTTGCATTTGGTTTGGATTGAATTGGTGAAAACCCCAATTTTTAGTGTTTTGGCAAAATTCTGGGCTTAGGTCGTTCGGGTTTTGAGAAGACAGGCCTGCAAATTGCCGTTCTGGGCTTAGGTCGTTCGCCTCGAGATAGGTCGTAGGTCGCTTGGCACTTAGGTCGTAGGTCGTTCTGCACTAGGTCGTTGGCCCTAGGTCGCTCGATCTTACCTACCCATTAGGTCGCACCTCTTTAGGTCGCGCCTTACCTTAACTCGACCGTGTTAGGTCGCTCACCCCACTAGGTCGCACCACTGATAGGTCGCGTGTCTTTAGGTCGCGAGCTATAGGTCGCGTGTCTTTAGGTCGCGAGCTATAGGTCGCGAGCTTTAGGTCGCGAGTTTTAGGTCGTGTGTCCTTAGGTCGCGAGTTTTAGGTCGCGAGTCCTTAGGTCGCGAGTTTTAGGTTGCGTGTCCTTAGGTCGCGAGTTTTAGGTCGCGAGTTTTAGGTCGCGAGTCCTTAGGTCGTGAGTTTTAGGTCGCGAGTCTCTTTTCCTTAGGTCGTTAGACCTTATTTTCCTTAGGTCGCTAGGTCTTGCTTCACTTAGGTCGTTGGACCTCATATCCCTTAGGTCGCTCGACCTGTCTTCCACTTAGGTCGTAGGTCGCATGACCCATTAGGTCGCATGGCCCCTTAGGTCGTTTGGCTTCACGAGGTCGCTTGTCTTCACTAGGTCGGGGCGCTGCCCCCTGGACCCCTGCGACCTGACCGGGCAGGTCGAACATCGTAGCAGGGGCGTTGCCCCCGCACCCCCACCTAGGGGGTTGCCACCCCCCTAGACCCCCCTCCGTAGGGGATCTTATCTAAAAAACATTCAACAGAACTTCCACTTAGATGTATTTTGAGCTGATTTCCTTGCATTTTATTCACGTCTTCGTATGTGAATTTCTGTGATTGATTGTTCTACAATCATTTTTGTGTTTTGTCACTTTAAAAATATGAAGGTTTCAATACTAGTAGTAAATATCAAAACTCTTTTACCAAAACATTTTCAACTCTATTTTTAATACCAAACTCGTTTATAAAACCGTTTTCCAATATATTAGTATATACAAGCCTTTACTTCACTCGAATGAGAAATCGAATTAAACGACTTAGTAAAACGAGTGGTATGAAACGCTTGCGTTCACTTCGTCGGTTAGCTCTTGGACTTGTTCGATTGAACCCTTTTGTGACAATTTCCTAATGAAGATCTACAGTTTGTTCGTAAATATTTAAGTTAAGCTAGTGGTTATGGGACATGAAGCTAAACTCATATATTTACTGGCTTAGCGTAATTGACACTTCCTTATGATCATGACGATCATTTTTGTGATTTAGACTAGCGATTGAGCGATGTCTCTTTGTCTGCGAGGGAGACTAGACCCCGCTTTTGTGATGTTTCGCCATCACTTATATGGGGTAGCACCCCATGGTCTTCGGGCCATTTCTGTGTGGAAATTTAATGGATAGCTTCCATGAGATAGCTTCTCGTTTGTGTGTTTCACGCGTTGGTGAGTTTGCTTAACTCCCGTTCATGTGTTAGGCCTTTTCCCCCTTTTTATGTGATTTCTGGATTTCTGGTGTTGATTTCTGGAATTTGTGCTTCACCACTTTTCATGATTTTCATTGATATGATATCAGTTTTTGTGCATTAGTGAATTCATGTGTCATTGACTTGTTATGAATACAAGTTTTGGGTATGATACCCTATTTTATCTTTGAGAAGATTCTTGCGATATTGATTAATCTCTTGTTGATTTTCAATTACATACTTATAGTAGTATGCCATTATGGTTATTACATGTTCATGCCATGTCTTTTACTTTATACCATATCATCTGATATTTATAGCTAGACTGATCCGTTTATTATTTTCTTATAAATAATACTCGGGTCAGACCGAGATGTTACAGGTGCTTCTGCTTGACTTCTCTTCAGGATTATTCTGACTTTTGGCTAACTACATAGATTAGTAGTTTTTTGATGTACACATTTGAGATATAGACTCTATGTTGTGTACTTATTCTTTTGTATAGCACGTGTTGCTATCCTTTTGTATTATCGTGGATCTTTCCGACTACTACTCTGATGTACACTTTTATGTGTTATATATTTATTCATATCTTCTTCCGCCTTTGTGATATGGATGTCTGTGACTGATTTATGTTATGATTATTTCTATGTTTGTTTTCGAAGATTATATATATAGCCACTGTGTAATAGCTTTGGGTTTGTATCGGTATGTCGGATTTCCTCCTTAAATAATATGCATTCTATTCTATCTGACATATCGGTGCTCGCACAAAGAAGTTACATGGATGGTCGCTCCTCCACAGCCTTATTCTCCGTGCTAGTCGACAGCACTACACCGTAGTGTTCTTGTCTAGCGTGGGTATAGAGGTGGGGCATCACAGCCCATGAAAACTAGGATAAGAAGAAAGGATATTGGAGTTACCAATAGGTTCCTAGTCAGCCCATGAAAACTAGGATAAGAGTAAAGATATTGGAGTTACCAATAGGTTCTTAGCGATCCCATAAAAACTATGTAATTGGACAGGAAATCCATAATCATTTTACCGGTTATTAGCTAGCCCATGAAAACTATTAGGTTAATAATAATCCTAGAAACTATAACTGAGATAGATAGTCAAAATGAATGGGGATGGGTAATCCAAAATTGATTCACTTGTTTTGCATATCATCATATCATATTGTTTTGAATTGTTTTAACCATTGTGGATGCAGGAGCACAGTATATGGTTTTATAAAGGTTTTAAGATACTAGTGAGGGGGAAACCCGTTCCGCTAAGCAGCGTGGTCTTACTATATACCTAAATGGTTTGAGATGGTAGATTATTATTCATATAAGGCTTTATGTCTGACTCGAAGTTAATGTTTTCCCTTTAAACTCTCGGGTACTCAATTGATTTTGATTAGTTTGAGAGTTGAGGTTTTCTGGTACCTCTTTAGACGAATAAAGCTTCCGGAGATGTGCAGGAGGCATGATAGCTATCTAGTGTTCTCTTTTATTTTGATTCTGTTGTGTTGTTGTAAAGGCAAAGTTGTTAAATTGCCTATATATATACTCTGATCATCCAAGGGGGCATCTTCACATGTCGCTCTTGGTAAGTTGTAATAAATATATTTTCTCTGAACGTGGTTAACGATTGTGAGATTATGTAATGAAGTTGAAATGTTTTGAAATGGAATGTGGATCTTGTTTGATGTTTTAATTTTTTTTCATATTCATGTATTTTTATGTATCAATGTATCTCATTGCCGTATTTGATCACCGAGGATTAATAACTATAGATGACTGCAGCATCCGTAGCCGTTGGTTTTGGGCCTCCAAGTAGGGGGATGTTACAGGTATGAACTGAGCACATGTTCTTAATGCAAATATAAAAGTAGTGCTATTACTAATGAGTTGTTTTTTAACTCATCTCGAATGAATCCTACTCTGGAGGATATAACAATATGTGTGAGTTTAAATTTGTTTTCTTAAGTTACTACTTCTTATTCCAACCAATTCAATACTTATCTGTCCTATGTGCATGTGGTGAATGTTAACTACACCGATGAACCTAAGGACAAGATGAAAAACTACACATCAATTATTATTTTACAGAATTTCAGAATTGTACAACATGAGTCACTGTGAGTATTTATACAACTATGCAATAAAAAAAGGTTTTCTAGTTTCCATATATGTCCAAAATGTAAGAGTAATAAAAGTTAATTGATCAAATGTTAATTCTTTTCCACACGGAATTACATAAATATACAAATGATGTACCTACGTACCATTATCTACTTAAATTCATCGCCAATGGGAAAAATGATCAATGATGTAGCATCGAGGGTCCAATTTAACACTCATTATCAGATTTTGTCACGGTTTTCTATGCACACGTCCATCGGACATGCATGAGTAGTGGTATATATAATGGAAATATCTCAAAATGAAGCTTTTTATATTACAAAATTATTCTTGTGTCTTTAACTCTCAATAATTGAATAAATCAATGTATTTTTGTATTTTACGCGATCCCACAATCTGACGGCCGCCATATACCACCGGCATCAATAGTATATAAATAGTGCGCTGCAGTCATGCCCGGGCGATATAGGACGATTATCAAGGTTGAAACAAACCAATATAGCATATAACATGTTATATCTCACAGCGCGTGGATAAAATATTATATCACAAATATAACATAAGGGATAGCAATAACTATGTGAACAAATCATCATCAGAGCAATAGATCCACAAGTTACACATCAAATGCAGTAGAGTTTATACAATAGAAGTAAACTCAAATAAACTGTCTCTACAAATAGAAATAAGCAAGAATTTTCACGGGCTCCACAGCGTTGCTCGGTGGAAAAGCGTAGAAATCCATATATGTATATAATACGAGATAGCTCCATCCAGCTCGTCCTTCGAACAGCTACTGCGTCACCTAGACCTATTATCTAGTCTACTCATTTAAGAGTATCCAAGATAATAAGAAACGAAGCATAAAACTTTGGATCAGACAACAGTCTAGTGTGAGTGGTAAATGAATCTCAAAATACTATACGGGTAAATATGGTAAGGACAAGAGTATACAAACCATAACTAACATGTCCCTACAACCAAAGAGTTAGCATATAACACTATAATATGCTCCTCTACAATATCCTAACGAAATACCACAAAACAAATAAAGGATATCAGCCTTTCAGGTACTCTTATCTCCAATACCTACTTCCTCTAATACCTATGAGTGATAGCCTACTAAAGAAAGCAACAAAAGCAACCATAACATCTGTTATCCGGCCTTTCGACCCAGCTATATCTAGACTGACTAGATAAGTTAGACTCGATGATAGACAAGGAAAGTAGTCCAAAGAGGTGATCATAGAGTCCAGAGATCAAGCATAGACAACAATATGAAGTAAGGATCAAGAGAAACCAAGAGAAAGACTCTATGTACATTCTAAGTATGGATTAGTGTCTCTCCTAGGCAGGGGATCAGTACATATTCCTTCCCCTAGGCAGGGGATCAGATCGTATCACTATAGCAATGAACAACATCAACCAACAGTTCGACTCAACGGGAATCGATTGATATCTCTAAAAACATGAAGACAACTTTGGAAACATGAAGATAGCATGGAGGGGGACCCACATGACCGATTGCATGGTGCCACGTAGCAAGGAAGACCGATCGAGGCCGATCGCTCTATATTGGGAGTCGGGCCTCAAAATTTTCTGCGTGACCTCGTCCATATTTGGAGATTCTGTCGGTGAAGTTTCAAGAAGATATTCAGTCGTCTACCTCTATAAATATATAATTTATTGTTTATTTTAGGGATCTTTATGCTCTTGTTTTACTGGTACAGATTCTGATCTGATTCCTCTTGTACTCAGAAATTCAAGTGATTAATAAAGCTATTTCATCAAAGTGGACATAGGCAATTAACGTCGAACCACTATAGATTTTTTTGCCGTTGTTTTTTTAATTGTTTCCTCTGTTTTAATTTAGATTTCTTCATTTATTTCTCTACATTCATTCTATTGGGCGTTTGAGCCAACTTTTGGTGCAAACATTTTGGTGCTTTCACTGAGAAATCAGTTCTCAGCTTGACTATATCTCACCATCAACTTGTGGATTCCCATATTCGTGACATAAGAACCAAATATCTACCGATAAAGTTTCCATTTCAACTCAGATTTGAAGAAGATCTAGAAGTAAGTCGTAAGCCGTACAGATTCTGAAGGTCGTACCCGCACAACCGTGACCAACAAAAAGAAATTAGCAACGTAGTTATACCTAACCCAAGCCGATTCAACGGCTATTCCTCACCCTTCTTAAGTTTCTTCGAGGTGGACTCTCTAGAGCTGCTACCTTTACCTCTCTTCTTCGACCCTCTTTTGCCTTTGCCACCTTTGGGTGAAATGATTTCACAAACAGGAGCAGGAGCGGTCTCACTTTGGGATACAAAAGGGTCAGCCTCTTCAGGAATAATACCACCAGGCGGTATAACTTGGAGCAGAGTAACATCAACTTCAACATGCTCCTTTTTGACTTGCAAATCCAACTCCTCCTTTTCAATGTGCTCCTTCATGCCAAGCTCCCCAGTGTGTTCAGAGGCGTGAGTCGCTATCACTTCCTCTATTTCATTATAGGCCTATTAGTCATTAGAATTCTCTTCATTTAGAGCTGCTATAACTTTATCATCCGGGCCGGGAGTCTCGGCAGGTTGATCGATGGGAACCATCTGCGCAGCGACGACTATCGTAGACTCAATGGTCAGCGCCTGTTGTCCCAGGATAACATCATCATCAGGAGCATGCATAGATGTAGATGGACCTGCAATTTCATGAAGACCAATGATTGAGCCCATAACTATCAGCTATGAGATGTAAACCTTCTTGAACATCGGAGAAGTAAGAGATATACCTTCGCCAGATTAGCCTTCGGTTGTAGCTAGCCACCTTCCAAAATCGGAGACAACCCAAAAGATTTGTGCATCCCTGGCTGATCTAGATGGTAGCCCGCATCCTTTTCCTGGGCATGAGAAATTGAAGCACCAGTTGCTTGAGTAGTAGGAGGGTCTTAGGAAACAGATCTCTAGGCTTCACTACTATCTTTTCCCTTCTTGGTGATCACTGGGTCGCGGAGTAGACCGAGCCAAGTAGCTTTAAGTTCATCTGGCTCCTCATTGCACAGGATATCGTGCATAAGCTGCTCTTCATCCACCTCAGCACCACCGAGGGACTTCCTTCATAGATTTATAATGTAGTCCCAAGCTTCAACAAGTGACTCAGGGTACCCCTCTCCAAGGAAGCGAAGGTTGCGTGTCAGAAGAGCACTTGCATTGTAATATATTAACAATGGATCGAACTCACACTATAGTAAATAAGGCATCAGACGATAGATATGCTCCATTGTCTGATTGCATATCTATTTGTCGTTAAATCCTATGTCGTCTTATTGCACATTAGACCACAGAGATGCCCCGTCGTTTGATATGCACTAGCATGAAAAAAAACATATGTTGTCTGATGTTAGTGTCATTTCTAGAAATTATTATTAGAAAATATATAAATACCGATTGATATGAATAATTGTTCACAAAATGAAATTCAAATATTTTATTTAAAATCAAATTCAAATACAATACAACTTTCACCATCACTCTACTTACATTTTCAAATACATCTTTCACTATCACTCTCATATATACAACATTTCTATACTCTTATATACAACATCTCTTTTACTCACACTCACACAAGTTTATTCTTGATGTTGATCTTAATTTGCTTGCTCCAGCTTGTGTCCAACCATCTCCTATACCCGTCAAACAAACAACACAGTAAAATGGAAAACGAAACAAACCTAAAATGCAAAAATAAAATTGAACTTGAATATTAATATTGCCTCAGTTTATATGTTTGTTTTCTTCATGTTTTAGATAGGGACAAATATATATGTGCACGGACAACTTATGATATGCACAGTGTCTCACTGTGAATATCACAAGGCCGAGCCTCAATCCAATCTCACGGACAAGTGTGCACAAGGTTAGACCAAGCAGTGAACATATGGCATTCAGCATTACATAGTCGCACATACATACATATGTATGCATGTATATGTGGTGTAGCGAACACAAGTGAAGACCGAAATAAGGTGCAGTGAACACAAGTGCAGCGAACTTCACCAAAAGGACAGTTCAACAGAAGTGAAAACTAGAATATGGTGCTGCGAACACTAGTGCATAAGCTCAAATTAGTAAAACAAATGAAACAAAATGGAAATAAGATTCATGCAAGAATATGAATTCAGACATGAACAAAAATGCATGTACATGTGTATCGGGTCAATACTAATGCAACAGCAAGCATGAATTGTGATTCAGATTGAACAAGGCAACAAGATAGAAATCAGTTTCAGGTAGACACATAGTGTATCAAGAGGAGATACACACAGATGCAACTCGATAGCATATACATCAAGAAACTAACTCAGTGCACACATCATTTATGTACTGAAAACAAGTTCAACTTAAAATGGTTCAGAAACTCAAAATGGTTCAGAACTGTAAACAAGTTCAACTAAACCTCAAAATGGTTCAAGCTCAAGGTAACTCGAGTGTACATATGAACATACAAGTATATACAAGTGAACATACAAGTATATAAAAATGTATATACAAGTGTATACAAGTATATACAAGCACATACAAGTACATACTAGTATATACAATAACTGAATTGGAACAAGATTTGCAATTGAACCAGATCAGACTCTTGTACAAAAGGCAGTTCATACATATATGCAGATATAAGAACATTCACACATATATACATACATATGTATGTATGTATATACATGGAAGTTCACAAATAATATGCAAATATATATAAACATACATACATATGAGTATGGATGAACCAAGACAGCATAATAAGAAATCACAGTGCAAAAGCAACATTCATATATAGATACATACATATGTATGTATGTATGTATGTATGTATGTATGTATATACATGGAAGTCTTAAATTACTTGATATGAACCGGGTCAGACTCATGTACAAAAGGCAGTTCACACATATATATGTAGATATAAGAACATTCACACATACATACATACATACATACATACATACATACATACATATGTATGCATATACATGGAAGTTCACATATACACACACATATGTAGTGATATGCAGATATAAACATACAAACGCAAGAGTATGGATGAACCAAGATAGCATAACAAGAAACCACAGTGCAAAAGCAACATGGACCATCATCATATAATAATAAGTCCGGGCAGTTCAAGTTCGAGATCAAAGCGCAAACATGAGACTCGAGCCATAAAAGTGCCATAGATTATGTATATACATGGAAGTATGTATATACATGTATGCACTGGCTTAGCAAGCATTTACACATATATACATACATATAAGTATACACATTGAACAAGGCAGAGCATACATTTCAGAAATTATTAGAAAACTCAAACAAAATCAGTTGGAAACAAAATCAATCGCAAACAAAACCAATCAAACTTAACTTCCCAAAAACAAGGCAACATTTATATGATTCTCATCACTAAACAAACAACAAAATGTCAACCAATACTCAAGTCAAGGAAATCAACCAATACAGCAAACCGAAGTTAAGACCGAAGTCAGGGAAATCAACCAGAGTCGAATATTAGGAATCAAAGGATGAACAAGTCAAATTCTTATAAATGTCCATTATCATCATCGGCAATAATTTGTCGAGTTCAAAAAGGTAGAAATCAAAATCCAAATCAGAAAAAACATACCAATTCTCAAATCAAAAGAACTCGACCAATTGAAACCCTAATTCCAGAAGATCGATCGACAAGGCAAGATTAGGGTTCTTCCGATTGAAGGCGGCAGATCGATCGACAAGGCGAGATTAGGGTTCTTTTGATTGAAGGCAGCAGATCAATCGACAAGGCAAGATTAGGGTTCTTCCGATTGAAACCCTAATTCCAAAAGTTTGGTTTGGTTTTGATATTGAGAGAGTATGGGGAGATGAAAATGGGATGGGGGGTTTAATCGTTTATTTGACTTCGAAGAGGGAAAAATGGAATGAGAGAAATAGAAGAGGGAAATAATTAAAAGAATCAGCGGCCACAAAATAATTGACAGGGAAACCAAAATATAGGTGGAGCCAAAACTAATTTTTTTTATAACTTTAATCAGACAACAATTAAAATATTGTCTGAATGACAAGCATGAACATCGAGATTTCAGGGGCTATATCAAACAACAGATTATTTATTTTTCCATATGTTGTGTGAAATAGTGGTAAATATTGGAATAACAGAAAATCTACCTTACGTTATGTGATAACGGTTATCAGATTCACTTTGTGGGATAGTGTCATCCTTTATCTCGATTCGGCCAGCCTCCCTAGCTTCCTCTTTGAGGGCCTCCATCTGCATAAGTTGTTTGTCAGCCTCTATTTTAGTTTTGTGAGCCTCAACGATCTCCTTACAATATTGTTGAGACTCCAATTAAGCCTCAAGTTTCTCTTGCTTTTCCTTCTCAAGCTCCTCCTTAAGTTGTTTAATACGAAGGGCCAAAGCATCATTGCCTTTTTTAGCACATCATTCTCCTCCTGCAAGACGTCCTTTTCAAGGGCTAGAGTGCTACTACGACGAACAACAGTGTCCACTTCAACTTGCTGCATTTTCGTCAAACGCTCAACTACAGAGGATTCGCTAGCTCATTTCTTAGCATCGGCCAGCTTTGTACCCAACTGCTTGACCTTCTCATCCAAGTTCTTGATGGTGTCTTTATCGTGGATAACCTCAGGAGTCAAGCGGTCGATCTCATGCTTCCTCTCTATAGACACCTCAGAAATCCTCTCAGCTACACGAAGCATTGTGATGTGTTGAATGTAGACATCATTAACATAAGCGAGCGCTTTTCCTTGGTATTTGGAAGAATCAGATGCATAAGAGGAACAAACATGAACTCATAAAAACACAACGTAGGAAATGTGGCCTTGAGTTTGGCCATCTTCTCAGCAACAGTGGCATCAAGAGTAGTCGGGACTGAGATGGCCCATTTGTCGTGCTTGTGGGATGAAGTATCAAGACTTACTGCACTAGACTGGTGTTTCAAAGATCAACGGACGCCGGATGAACTTGAATATTGCTCGAGTGCAGTAGCCAAAGTGGGAGCATGAGGCAGCTGCTTGCTACTACTATATACGGTGGGGTATTGACCAGCACCGTTGTGGTGAGAAGACTGAGATTTTGACTTATGTTTGGACGACGAGTCCTTGGATTAGTGGCTTCAATCTCGGTCTTCTCTTCCTTCACGACCTTCTCTATCTCGACTAGGGTCCGAACCCTGACTAGGCCCAAAATAAGATGGCTGGTAGTATGCTGGTCTCTTCAAGCGATTATAGTTGCAGGGGCATCCCATCGAGCCTGCGAACAAAATGAAAGTGTATAAGAATCACTAGAATTAAAGGTAGACAAGTGTCGTGTGGTGAAATGCATGTGATCGCGAGTATTCTAGTGTCCTCCCGACAAACCAGTTATCGGAGCTTTGCTAGTTGGAGTAATCTCTCCGACACTAGTTGGAGGAATGTCAATGCCAAATCGAATGGGAGATTCGAAGCCCTCGAGGCTGAAATTGGAAAAATCATAATTCCCAACATCATCTGGAATTGGGATGTCCAATAGCCCCTTAAATAAAATTTTTGGAGGTAGAGAGCTAGATTGATCTGTAGCAGCAGAGGTTGACTTGGATTTCTTGGAGACCTGCCCTCTACGAAGCTTATAAACAAGCCTCTTTCTTCTTTACTTCACTGAGGCAGGAAGCTGTGGGTCTTGGGAATATCAAATTGCAGGCTCATGACTTGAGCTTGCATCGTCACGACCGGGCTCAATAGCCTCGCCCGTCGCCTTGCCTTCCTCGATGAGATCCTGAGCCTCTTCGATTGGGGGAACGACATGATCAACTTCATCACCTTCTCACCCAACGGTGCCTCTTCTTTCTACAACTTCCTCCTCGGTGTTTCTTGGTAGTTCTATGCTGCGGCCTTCTTCTAACAAGCCAAAGGTGAAAAGGTGCTCATTATTGATCAGGAATCTAACAACCTTATCTTCTGGCGATATGCTTCTAAACGCCGAAACCACCTCCGAGTACATGTCCATCGGTGGGACATGGATGGCTACCTGCAATGTTCAATAAAAAATTGCTTAGTTCAAGGTTCGACTTGGATGCAAGCATACAAGGTTGAGTAAAGCAACACTTACGTCCTTCCAGCCATCGTCCCATGAAGTTAGGCGGGCAACTCATATAAAACCACTCATTTTTGAAGGCACTTAGCTTATTCCAAGTGCCCGTCACAACTTGATAATTGCTGATCGACTCAAGAAAAGTGTATGAAAGGCTCCCTTTTCGTCGCTTAAAATTGAAAATGAATCTGTTATCCTCCAAAGTTAGTTCATGGTAAGAGTTTAATAAATATCATATATGTGCAATGGAGAAATGCATAGCTGTTCGGATGTAGCTGGGCCGGAGCAAATCTCAAATGATGTAATATCTTCCGAATAAATGGATTGAAAGGAGGAACGCAACCTGCTCAACACATATACCTATTAAAAGTAGTATATCCTTCCGGAGGCAAGTGGGCTCTGTCAGTACAAGATGGGACTCGTACATCCTCGAACGGGATCCCGTGTTTGATGCATAGTCTATAGAGAGATTCCTCATCGGCCCTTGAAGCCACAAAATTCTCCAGATCATTTAAAAATATGGCATCATCTAAAGTGTCAGGAGCTGGCTCGATTTTTGCTTCTAAGTTCGAAGGAATTTCTAGCACCTATTGAGAACTTTCGGGATGTTCAGATTAATGACCTGGAGAGTTTCGAGCGAATATTGTTATAGAGCTTGACTCAGCATCGGGATTATCAGAAGAAGAAGTTTGTTCAGTGCCTATAGCAGCTAAACGCTCCAAGCGTCTGGAACTTATAGCTATCAAACTTAGCAGATAATCGTGTAAAACCAATGCGTTGTAGTGTAGTGTTGTGCAATGAAGTGATAAATAATTCAGAAATAAAACGACAGCTACGACGAGACTTTGGGATTCGACCGGAGTAACCGTTATGGCTGACCATCACAACTGGCTTTCACGTCGGTGGTTGTGAATTTTATCTAAACTCCAAGATCGATTATCGGCATGCGAAATTCGACATTCATATTCAAGTTCATATAGGCATATGAAAAATATGATCAAATAGCGAGTCATATGCATTTGTATGCAAATCCGAGTTCATGTACATGTGTTCAGGTTCTAAGTCATGTCCCATTACAAGTTTAAGTGTTTAAGTCTGAATGCTCATGTCGAAGGTCAAGATGAATACTCATGTTCGAATTCAAGTTTATGCAATCAAGTGTTTAAGAGTTTTCGTTCAATCAGAAAATTGGCTAAGACCCGCTAGGCAAAGGGATCATATCTGATCCCTTACCTAGGCGGAGTAGCCTTATGCCATTTTAAACTCCCACATGCCTAAGCTGATCCTTATATTCGCCTCCTCAACATCTACAACCGATCACATACCAACAGTCGATCCCTCCATCGCACCCAACTGCTAATCCATTTCATCTCCAACCCAATGAACCACCGATCCCTTCATCCCATACCCACACTGTTTGCTTTCCCCTCTTCATCACCTCTCTCCTTCTCCAAAAACCTGCATCAATCCTCCTATGCCTATAATCGATCGAACCCTAATTCACATCCACCAACATAAACAATCCCAATTGTCTCATTACAATGCATTTTAAATTGAAACCCACATACGTAATTGAATGGCTGAACGACTACAAGGGGTGAAAGAAGGATAGGGTCGAGTTGTGGAATTAGGTGTTGGAGTTGGGTTAATGAAGGCAGTGAATTGATTAATAGCGATGGTGAATGATTCGGGGATGATGGAGGTTCAAATTGACAAAGATTTATAATTTATGTTGATGGATTTTGAGCTTGGATTTGTCAATAGAAATGGAAAGGGGAAGAAAAAGGATCGGTTCGTTTGCAATATGAATGAAGTGATGTGAGAAAATAAACTAAGTCATAGCTTATATATGGGGTGCGGCCTATCTCATGCGGCCCGCTGTCTAACAGCCTTTAATTAGTTAAGTCCACATGCATAAAGGGATCAGATCCGATCCCCTACTCAGGGGATTGATACCGATCCCTTGCCAAAAATGGGGAAATATGAATGAATAAAAATGATAAAAAATGCAATGCACTTGTACTTCAACTACTTGATATTGGCAATGACCCATGAATGTGTAAACGCGATCGGGAGCCAATGAAAAAAGTGTGTGCATGAATGAACGTGCACATGTTCATACCCAACATTCAATTTCTTGAATCGATGGAAATTGAATTCTTACCTGGATTTCTCAAAAAAGAAGTCACTGCTGATAGCCGAGGCCTACTAACTCGATTAACGAGCTCAACGGAATTGAGCATAGACAAAGACTAAGGATTACATCCTAGATTTATCCGGACTAATATCGACCAAGTGTCACAAAAAATGAAGAGAGATATGACTCTTTGGAAAGAGAATTCAACGAAAGGGTAATGACTGTTCAGGGAACTGAATGGAATCCTTCCCAGCAACTCTAACTTGCTTCGATTCAAAGCACGTCATGTTCGAAATATGATGTTCTTTGGGGGGCAAGTGTTATCCGGCATAATGACCCGGTTATATCCAGACTCGTTGGACAAGTTAGACTCGATGATAGACATGGAAAGCAGTCCAGAAAGGTGATCACAGAGTCCAGAGATCAAGTGCAGGCAACAATACGATCAAGCAAAGCCAAGAGGTAGACTCTACGGAACATTCTAGGTATGGGTTTGTGCCTCCCCTAGGCAGGTGATCGGATCGTATCGCTATAGTAATAAACAACAACAATCAACAGTTCAACTCAATGGGAATCGATCGATATATCTAAAAACACGAAGACAACTTTGGAAACAAGCTAGCATGGAAGGGGACCCACACGACCGATTGCATGGTGTGACGTGGCAAGAAGACCGATCGGGGTTGATCGCTCTATATTGGGAGTTGGACCTCGAAATGTTCTAGGTGACCTCGTCCACATCTGGAGATTCTGCCGATGAATTTTCAAAAAGATATTCAATCGTCTACCCTTGTAAATATAGAGTTCATTGTTCATTTCAGGGATCTTTACGCTGATGTTTTACTGGTACTCCATTATATTCATGGGTTCCGATCTGATCCCTCTTGTACTTAGAAATTTAAGTGACTAATAAAGCTATTTCATCAAAGTGGACGTAGACAATCAACACCGAGCCACTATAAATTGTTTGCCATTGTTTTTTTACTTGTTTTCTGCTTGTTCCCTCTATTCAATTTAGATTTCTTCATTTATTTCTCTACATTCATTCTATTGGGTGTTTGAGCCAATTTTTAGTCAAAACAACATCCATCAAACAATCCTATCACTACATGTACTCTGAATATATGATAACTCATGTGTCCCCAAGCCAGGGACTAATGGAAATCTCGGTTCTCTGTTGTACTCTCGTATCTCGTAGCCTAAAGATGGATACGTGTTGCACAGCCCAAAGCTGGACACTAGACCCAAAGCTACAAGTCCAAGGTATACGGGTCCCTCAATTGACCCATGGGTGCCCCCACTTACAATATCCCTGCTTCGAGTACAACTGAAAACTCTTCGAGTCATCAACGATTCCTTAGCACATGCACTCGAGCCCACCTTTGCTCCATTTGGATACTGAGCCCTTCTTGCTCAATCCAGTTTCCATTATTCACGAGTAACCCCTCCACATTCATGAGCTGCCATCTTCGGAACCTACTCTCAAGACGAGCCAACATCCGAAGACCATAGCTTTTCATCATGCTGTTATATCATCATCCAACCTGATATGAATGAGCCAACACCTCTATCACGGTCTATATAACCTCTACATCAGTCCTCATAATTTCCACCTTTCACCCTTGCACCTTGGTAACTCGGTACCGATTTATAGATGTAACTCGGTGCCAAGTTATGCACTTAGCCAACCAGATGCTAAGTTTTCTTCCATGCCTCTTGTACCCTTCTTCAAGTGCTTTAGACCCCGGCTCATCCCTCCTTGCTAACTTGGCCCCAATATAAAGCTCGATCTTTTAATTCTAGAGATAACTCTATATAGCATCCAATGCTTAGCCAAATACCCCGCATCATGATATGGAACATCTCCTCTAGCCAAGCTTTATCCATCCATGTCAACCATCGAGTCATAGCCTCCTTCAACGTAACTCGGTACCGAATTATATACACAAATCATCGCTAACCTAACTTGATAACTCATCGTAAACTCAAGCACATAGCCAATCTTCCAAAACCTTGCTATAGACAACCTCTATTAGCCATAGGCTTCCAAGCCATCAAGTCGACCATTACTCATGAGCTACCACCATAACCCAGGCCTGACCTATCACCTTAACTCGGCACCGAACTATCACTTTGCATCCAATCGAGGTGTGAGTTATCCTATAGCCTCTTTCCATGTTCCAAAGCCTATCCACCAAGTTTCGTCCAATTCTGACCAACTTTGCCTTTGATTTGTTCAATTCTTCGAACCAACTTTCTATGCATTCTCAACACTAGCAAACAACATCAAATCATATCATCCAAACATAGAACAACAAGAAATTTCATCCAATCAAACTTGCAATCCATCAAAATAAGATAAACAAGGCAATTTCCAACATAGATCTACATATAACATGAATATATGAACAGAAATCAAGGTGATTTCTAATCAATCTATATAATATGCATTGATTAACATGTCATTAAAGTTAAAAAGGTTTTTATGGCCAAAATCAATTTAAAACAGGCTAAATCCTATAATTCTACCATATAAACATGTATAACATGGTGAGAAGGCATAAACCACTCACCAATTACCAAATTCAACCAATTTGTATGTAGATCTAATCCAAACAGTGAAGAAAAGCACTCCAAATAAAGCAATTTGATGATCCCTAGCTTCTAATTGAGGATCCAATCTCTAATCCGCAATCTAGTTTGATTTAGAGAGCAATTTGGTGAAATTAGGATAGATCTGGTGCTAATTAAGGTTTAGACCTGATTTAGAATGAGAGGGAAAAGTTTTAATTCGACTCTTCAACCCTCTATTTATAGTATTCTCTAATTAGACTAATAGGCTCACTAATGGCTTAATTAATTACACACTAATCATGGCTATAACCATTAAAAACTTAAAACATGCATAACTTTCTAACCGTAAGTCCGTTTTTCTATTATGATCACTATACGAAATGAGAAGCCATCATCCTGAAGCAGTGGAATTGCTTTGAGACCCTAATTTAACTCCTACCAAAAGTTATAGTCCAAACATAGAAATTCGAGAAAAATCATAGTGTGTAAAATGTCCCTAAGAACAATATCCCAAAATTATAGAATCATATGACCTCATACGAATAAAATAAAATATTTTACGATCCTCCAATGCGTAAAATATGGGCTGTTACACCCCCCTTAGGAATTTTGCCCTCGACATTCCCAAACAAGCCAAGGTATAAGCAAGCATGGTCATCCCGCATGCCTACAATCATAATCAAACATCAAACATCTCAAACATGCAACCATGCAACTAATAGTATAATGAACCTATCATAGCATGCGGAACACTAACCTATCAACTATAACATACAATGGTGAAAGTAGATACGATAAAAGTGGATGTTACCATTCAAAGAACTCCAGACACGTAGTCCTCATGCTCTCATTCGTCTCCCATGTACAATCATCATCACTTCCACTCCATTATACCTTCACTAGTTTCAACGTCTTTCTCTTAAGCCATTTCATATCATGCCCAATAGTATGAAGCGGCCTATGAGGTATATAAACTTCTGGTTCTACCTCAACATCTTCTAGTTGATCCGGTGTGATCATCACGGTTGAGTCGTGCACAAACTTCCGTAGATAAGAGACATGAAAAATGTTGTGCACACCTTCCAGCTTCTGAGGTAAGACGACCCTATATGCTAGCTTCTGATTCTCTCGACTATCAAAAAAGGACCTACGAATCTCGATGCCAACTTCTCTATTCTACCGAATCAAACTACGTTCTTTAGGAGAGAAACCTTTACAAATGTCATATCTCGGACAGAAAACTCTAAATTCTCCGTCTCTGATCTGCATAGTTTTCCTCTCGACATTGATCAGCTTTAATTCTTTGTTGAATGACTTCAATCTTCTTCGAAGTCTCTCAAATCATATTTGAACCAAGTATTAGTTTCTCGCCCGCTTTCCACCAACATGAAGGAGCATTACATGGTCGGCCATACAATGCTTCATACGGAGCCATACCAATACTCTAACTGTTGTTGTATGCAAACCCCACCAAATGCAAATGATCATCCATGATCTACCAAAGTCTATAATGCATGCTCGCAAAAGATCTTCCAATATACGATTTATACTTTCGGCCTGCCCATCCATTTGCGGGTGATAAGTTGTACTAAGATGCAGCTCTGTTCCTAATTCCTCTTGTAAGCTATTCCAAAACCCACTAGTGAACAACGGGTCTCGTCGCTCACAATGGTCTTTGGCATACCATGCAATCGTACTATCCACTTTACATACAACTCTGCCATCTTGGATGTCATTCTACATGACTTGACGGGTATACATCTTGCACTCTTAGTAAACCGATCTACCATGAACCAAATGCCATCGTACCTTACTCAAATCCTTAGCAGTCCATCTATAAAATCCATCAATACATGTTTCCATTTCCACTCAGGAATTTATAGCGGTTGCAAAAGTCCACTAGGTTTCTTCTGCTCTGCCTTTACCAACCGGCAGTTCATACACTTCGAGATGAATGCCCCAACATCCCTCTTCATGCCTTCCTTATAATAGGTCTGCTTCATATCTCATGTTGTTACTACCGGGATGAACGGTTAACCTAGAATGGTGACACTCTCGTAACACCTCATCTCGTAACCCATCAACATCAAGAAAAATAGTCTTCCATCCTTACGAAGCCAACCTTCTCGGTCGAAGTCGTATTGCTTCACATCCTCATATTCTACTCTTTCTACTATCTTCGCTATCATCTCTACCAGCCTAGTATCTTGCTTTTGGCTAGCATCAATCCTTTCAATTAGAGTAGATCTGATCGATAAACTTGCTGACATCTCTAGTTCCAGCTTGTAATGAGGTATCCAGCAATTACTCTACCTGCTTCCATTCTAAAAACATTGCTCCCAACCTAGCATGTCTTCTACTCAACGCATCAGCGATTGCATTCCCTTTTCCTGAAGTATAGGAAATACTGAAATTATAAGAGACTAAGAACTCCAACTACCGTTTGTTGTCGAAGGTTGAGATCCTTTTGAGAAAAAAGATACTTCAAGGATTTGTGGTCCATAAATAGCTCAAACCTTTCTCCTAGCAAATAGTGCTTCCACATCTTCAAAGCAAAAACAATTGCCGCCAATTCCAAATCATGAGTTGGGTAATTCCGCTCGTGCTTTTTCAGCTATTGACTTGCATATGCAACTACTTTCCCTTTCCGCATCAACACCGCACCCAATCCAGTCTCATGGAATTCAGTGTATACCGTCAACTCTTCATTTCCAATCGGAATGGTCAACACTGGTGCACTCGTCGACCTTTCCTTTAGACTCACAAATGCATGCTCATGCTTCGCATCCCATACAAAGTTTTGATTCTTCTTTGTCAGATTGGTCAATGGTGCCACTACCTTCGAGAAGTCCTTTATGAAGCGTCTATAGTACCCCGCCAATCCTAGGAAACTTCTCACATCCATTGCATTCTTGGGCTAATTCTAATCTTGGACTGATGCCACCTTCGCAGAATCCACAGCTATACCTTGTCCCAACACGACATGACACAAGAATCTTCTTCTCTCCAGAAGTGACACTTAGAGAACTTCGCTCTCAACTTGTGCTTCCTCAATATCTCTAGCACAATCCTCACGTGTGTCTTGTGCTCCTCTCCAGTTCTAGAGTAGATTAGAATATCATTCAGGAACACAAGCACGAACTTATTCAAATGGTCTCTAAAAACCCGATTCATGAGATCCACAAAGTATGCCAGGGCATTGGTCAATCCAAGTGGCATCACCAACCACTCGGCGACGTGCAAAACGTGGTAATAGGCACACTCTCCTTTGCTACTCTCAACTGGTGAAATCCCGTCACCAAATCTATTTGGAAGAACACATCTGCACCGTGCTGTTGATCAAACAAGTAATCAATGCGTGGGAGTGGATACTTCTTCTTCTTTGTTACTTTATTCAGCTCACAATAATCCACATACAACCTCAAAGAGCCATCTGCCTTAGTTGCAAATACAATAGGTGCACCCCACTCAAATATGCTCCTTCGAATGAACCCTTTCCTCAATAGGTCATTCACTTACACCTCTAATTCCTTCTGCTCTCTAGGTGCCCTATGCCTTAAAGGCATAACTATCGGTCTGGCTTCCTTCACTAAGTCTTTCGAAACTCGATCTCTCTATGCGGCAGCAGCCTAGTCACTTCCTCGAAGACATCTGGATACTCTCTAGCGATAAGCACTGATGACAATCCCTCCTATGGAACCTCAAGCGAATATAGAAAGTTAACGATAACTCCATCCTCTGATAGGCAGCTAATCACTACCGTTCACCCATCGACATCTCCGATTGTCACCAACAGCTTCTCACAATCCACTATGGTCGCATACTTCCTAAGCAAGTCCATAATCACGATAATTCCGAACCTAATAAAGTTCAAAACAAAACAATCACAAACCAAAGAACATCCATGACTCGATAAAACTAGGCCATGACAAACCATGCAAGACTAGTAGAGCCTCCAACAGGGTTCGCCGCAATTAGGGGTCGGTCTACTATCTTAAGTTCTAATACCAATCTATCTACCGGGTCACTTGAATAATGACTCCCTTTTCCTTTTCCTTCGTCGAGGGAGCACTCAATGAAGTACGGACTGCGTCAAAGCATACGCCTTCACAACCTACTTATTCTTCACCGGTTCTAGGCAATCCTTCTCCAAACCTTGCCTTACCCAACTGAACTGATCTTCAGGCGTAGAAATAGTCATGACATTCCTCTAATTCACGGTCCACCCCTTAAGCTGTCTAGAAGCCAACTTTATCTTTATAGCATGATCCACTTCCATATCACTAAAGATGTGTTCACAAGTACCAATCCAACCTTGCACTTCTATGGCTGATTTCGTTTAACAAAACGGCTTTCCTCCCACGGTAGAGTATTCTTTGCTCAACTTAGTGAAATCAGCCCTAGGCGCTTACACGAGAGCACCTCCGCCAACAGCCATTCCAGGAGCATTCCTCATCATCATCTCCATCATAACATTGAACATAGCTTGAAATTCTGGCGTAGTAGCTCCTGATCCCACTCCTTCTTCAATTCCTAAAACAGATCTCACAGTAATCCTTGTATGTTGGCTCATTCTTATCAATAAGAATGACCAGTCTCTCATAAAGAAAACCGTGGCTATAGTGCTCATGTGCGTGTGACTTATACCATATAATATATTATTATATAGTTTTGAAAACCAAAGTTATAACAAGTATGCACTCTCTTGTATATATACACAGACTCAAGATCTAGTCTAAGGCGATAACACCTTCCTTATCTCTACTGGGTCATGGTATCAACTCCAGTTAATCACATAACCAAAGCTCTGATACCAAATGTGATGATTACTCTATACCATCGGCACCAATAATATATAAATAGTGTGCTGCAGTCGTGCCGGACCGATATAGGATGATCATCAAGATTGAAACAAACCAATATAGCATATAACCTGTTATATCTTACAGTGCATGGATAAAGTAAAATATCACAAATATAACAGATGTGGTAGTAATATTTTGTGAACAAATCATCATCAGAGCAATAGATCCACAAAGTTATACATCAAATGCAGTAGAGTTTATACAACAGAAGCAAACTCAAATAAACTATCTCTACACATAGAAATATGCAAGCACTATCAAGGGCTCTAAAGCGTTGCTCAGCGAAAAAGCATAGAAATACATATATGTATATAATACGATATAACTCCATCCAGCTCGTCCTTCGAACATGTACTGCATCACCTAAATCTGTTATCTTGTCTACTCATTTAAGAGTACCCAAGATAATAAGAAACAAAGAATAAAAACCTTGGGTCAGATAACAATCTGGTGTGAGTGGTAAATGAATCTCAAAATACCAAATAGGTAAATATGGTAAGGGCAAGAGTACACACAACATACCTGAGTTGTCCCTCCAACCAAAGAGTTAGCATATAACACTATAATATGGTACTCTACAATATCATAAAGATATACCACAAACCAAATAAAGGATATCAGTCTTTCAGATATTCTTATCTCTAAAACCTACTTCCTTTGATACCTATGAGTGATAGCCTACTAAAGAAAGCAACCATGGCATCCATCAAAAATACCTAACTATCACTTCATGTTCTCTGAATATATGATACCTCGTATGACCTCCAAGTCAGGGACTAATGAAAATCTTGGTTCTCTATTGTACTCTCGTACCTTGCAGCCAAAAACTGAATATGTGTCTCGCAACCCAAAGCTAGACACTAGATCCAAAGCTACAGGTCCAGGGTATACAGGTCTCTCGATTGACCCATGGACGTCCCCACCTACAATAACCCCTGCTTTGAGTACAGCTGAAAAATCTTTGAGTCGTCAGCGAATCCTTAGCACTTACACCCCAGCCCACCTTTGCTTCATTTAGATACCGAGCCCTTCTTGCTCAATCCAGTTTCCATTATTTACGAGGAACCCCTCCACATTCCCTGATCATACGGCTCACCCCTTTACGAGCCGCCGTCTTCGGAACCTACTCCCAACACAAGCCAACATTCGAAGATCATAGCTTTTCATTATGTTAATATATCGTCATCCAACCTGATACAAACGAGCCAACACCTCTAGCACGATTTATAGAACCTCTACATCAGTCCCCAGAAGTTTTAAATTTCACCCATGCACCCTAATTACTCGGTGCCGAGTTATACACTTAGCCAACTAGATGCTAAGTTTTCTTCCATGCCTCTAGTACCCTTCTTCAAGTGCTTTATATCACAACTCATTCCTCCTTGATAACTCGGCCCCCAATCTAAAGCGCGTTCTTCAAGATCTAGAGATAATGCGGTATAACGTCCAACCCTTAGCCAAATACCTTGCACTATGATATGGAACATCTCCTCTAGCCAAGCTCTATCCATCCATGTAAATCACTAAGTCATCGCCTCCTTCACAATAACTCGGTACCGAATTATAGACAGAACTCGTCGCCAAACTAACTTGATAACTCGTCATAAACTCAAGCACATAGCTAATCTTCCAAAACCTTGCTATAGACAACCTCTATTAGCCATAGGCTTCCAAGCCATCAAGTCGACCATCACTCATGAGCTATCGCTATAACTTAGGCCCGACCTATCACCTTAACACGGCACCAACTTATCACTTTGCATCCAATTGAGGTGCGAGTTTCCTATAGCCTCTTGCCATGTTTCAGAGTCCATCTGCCAAGTTTTGTCCAATCCCGTCCAACTTTGGCTCTGATTTGCTTAATTCTCCAACCTAAGTTTCTATGCAATCATAACACTAGAAAACAACATCAAATCATATCATCCTAACATAGAATAGCAAGCAATTTAATCCAATCAAACTTGCAATCCAACAAAATAAGGTAAACAAGGCAATTTCCAACATAGATCTACATATGACATGAATATATGAACATAAATCAAGGTGATTTCTAATCACTCTATATCATATGCATGGATTAACATGTCATTAAAGTTATAAAAGGTTTTTATAGCTAAAATCAATTCAAAACATATTTAATCCTATAACTCTACCATATAAACATGTATAGCATAGTGAGAAGGCATAAATCACTTACCAAATTCAACCAATTTGTATGTAGATCCAATCCGAACAGCGAAAAATAGCACTCCAAATCAAGTAATTTGATGATCCCTAGCTTCTAATTGAGGATCCAATCTATAATCTTCAATCTAGTTTGACTAAGAGAGCAATTGGGTGATTTTAGACGAAATTAGGATGGATCTAAGGCTAATTAGGGTTTAGACCTAATCTAGAATGAGAGGGAAAAGTTTTAATTCGACTCTTCAACCCTTATTTATAGTATTCTCTAAATAGAATAATGAGCTCACTAATGGACTTAATTAATTACATACTAATCCTGACCAACAGCTTTAAAAACTTGAAACGGACATAACTTTCCAACTGTAAGTCCGTTTTTCTATTATAACTACTCTACGGGATGGGAAACCATCATCCTGAAGCACTAGAATTTGTTTGAGATCCAAATTCGACTCTTATCAAAGTTATATCCCAAACAAGACTTTCAGGGCCAAAAAGGTCACAAAGAAATTCAGGAAAAATCATAGGTGTCTAAAATGTCTCTAAGAGTCATATCCCAAAATTATAGAATCATACGACCTTATATGAATAAAATAAATATATTTTACGATCCTCTGATATGTAAAATTCGGGTCGTTACACATAACATCATTTTCCATCTACATTAGCACATCTCATGTAACAATATATCCTGGAACATGACTAAATTTCGACCTAAAAAAGGCCATCGAAACTTAGATCCATTCTAAGGCTGGCTATTGGTTGGAAAAATAAATAACAATATAGAGCAATAACTATATTTCAGAACTCACAACCAAGATTTTAAATCTCGGATTTCGGTCACGTCTCGTCTCGAAGAATTTAGAGAGCTCATCTCGTATCGGGTGAGATCTCGAACGAGATGAGTGCATCTCGGTCGTCCATCTCGGATTTACATCTCGGTTTCTAAAATTCATTTTGGAGTTATCTCGGAGTATATGTCATGTCGAAAATTAATTTTCATACACCTAAATTTATAATACTATTCACTACCTTAAGGAAAACACTATGCACTTACCTTGAATATAGCACATGCTTATCATTAGTAATTTAGTATGGAAAAATATCACTTGTATCATGTAAAATAAACAAATAACTAGATTTCATGAATTATGTTCAATATAATGTCATATGAGATAAAGTAGACAAGAAACAAACCATAATATATGCACCTTTACTTTGTTTGATCATTCACTTAACCTTTCTACACAATATAATGTCTCGTTTCTACCTTTTGTGATTTATAGTGTTGCAAGAGAAATCTTAATTTTACAAATACAAAAGTCTAAAAGTAGAATTAAGATATTCTAGTCTGATTATAGTATTTAATTATTAGCAAACAAAATCTCATTAAGAAACTAATAACATTGATATTTCAAACAAATGTAGAAAATAGCATATATAGTACAAACAATTTTCAAACACTTAGTAATATTATAAGAAAAGCAAAAAAAATGATGTACGAATGAACATGTAATCATCAAATGAAATTAATAGATGAAATAGAATTCCTTTATTGCTTAAAAATAAGCCTTGAGAAAAAAAATTATAGCAGCAAAGACTAAATGAAATCAAATTGGGAATCCATTTGGAACATAAAGTTAAATAAGTGAAGCTTAAAATTTATAGCCACAAAAAAATAGGTTAGGAAAAACTCAAGAAAGGGTCGAAAAAAGAACATTGAAACCGGATGTAAATTAATTTGGATCAGAAACCTAAATGAAAACCATAAAGTGAAATACTTACCATAATCGATGTAGATTTTATCATCTTCTTACATTCGTCACTGCCGTAAAATAAGAGACGAATATTAAATGAGATTTATACAAGAAATAAGGGTTAAAAAAGTACAATTAAGAAGGCTTAAATTAAGGTAAAGGATGAGCCAGCCCTATACGGAAGAAGAGTTGATTTTTCCAAAATTCAACAACTCGGCCGATATCTCGCTATTAAATCTCGTCCGAGATATCGAACGAGATACCGAAATATCGTCCGAGATTTGGGTCAGACGAGATTCAAACGAAATAGCCTGTTTCGAATCGCCCAGGCTTGAAAACGAGATCTCGGCCGAGATGAGCGAGATTTAAAACCTTGCTCACAACGGATGGAACAAAATATAATCAAATTATACCCATTTTTTTCAAAACCATTTGAAATATCATAATACATAATATCATAAAACTATCGCATAAGATCCGTTACGTCATTTGTTCAAATACATGGATACAACATAAAGATACCATAAAAGATAATAATGACTGCCACAAGCTTAAGCCACTCCACCTTCAAGCCTTGTCATCGTCATCACTCTGTCCTTAAACTGTGTTGTAATGAGGAGGAAGTTAGAATAACAAATGTCTGGTGAATAAAAACCTTGAGTCTTACCATTTCAGTACTTAGGTAATATATTTCAAAATAAGAATATGTCTACCGTACACAAAGCCATTTAATACTTCTTATGAGGAAAGGAGCGAGTCCACAATCAACCACTTAATAGCCTCCATTCTCGAAGCATGTTTATAAATCCCATAACCCAAATCCACGTCATAAATGTCTAACAACGCAAGAGATAGT
This sequence comes from Allium fistulosum, assembly GCA_030737815.1. Classification (NCBI taxonomy): domain Eukaryota; kingdom Viridiplantae; phylum Streptophyta; class Magnoliopsida; order Asparagales; family Amaryllidaceae; genus Allium; species Allium fistulosum. The sequence continues at coordinate 306,121,766 of CM060902.1, forward strand.
ACCCAGGCCACTTAGTACCATTCATTGGAAAATAGGCAGACTTTGGCCATTTAAGACCTCAACTGAGGCAGACCACATCATTTAATACCTATTCTCAAAGCAGACCCCTCAATGGTAACTATCTAGCCGCAATCATATGGAATCTCTTAAGCCACTTAATACTTATTTATGGAAAGGTGGACCCTTGATTTGCCACTTAATATCTTATCCCGAAGCGGACCCATATCGAGATACCACCTAACGTGCCTAATAACTAGCCCCTTGGCCATTTAATACTTCATTTGGGGAAAAGAGGCGGGCCCTCAAACAACCACTTAATATTTCAAGACCCCGATGCAGGCCCCACATATTATGACCCATACTCATAAAGATGTCTCACATCAGTTCGACTATTCATAGGAACTGCTAGCCAGATTAGCTGGGCAGATTTACCCTACAGAATTTGGGACTAACCTCGCGTCGTCACAAATATTTATCATAGGAGACGTCTCACATCAAAAGGAAGTATACACAAATGTTGGTAGCCTCAAAGTGAAGAGCGGACTTCTATCGTGCAACTCTGCTGACCTTGCATCCCTATGACTTAGCCATAATTCGAATATTCTCCATATATACACACACACACATAATACTCATCTCACAATTTCATAGACAAGGCCTTATAAGGAATCTTCTTTATTGTGTCTCTAAATATCAATTACCTTCCTAAAGAGGGAAATTAATGATGACCACTACCTAATTAACTACGTAATTATACACTATAATTATACATTTATTACGCTATAGAAATAAATATATGCATTCGCGTTTAATCAATTCTAGCGTGCAGTTTATATGCCATAAACTATCATCAAATATCAATTCTTTTAACCATAATACTAATAAAAGTCCTTCCTTTGAATTCCCAAGATTTCAAAATCAATAACAAGGGATTAAATATTCATATCCGAAATTGAAATACATAGACTTGTAAAAATAAAAACCCAATTTATTACATTAATCTAATGGAACCAAAACAATAGGAATTGCAATCCTCACTTCATATTCTATTTAACTCCTCTTTTACCCAGAAATAAACGAAGGAATTTTGTATGGAATAAGTGGTGTAAACTACAAATAGAATTCGTACTTTAAACCTTTATTTTATTACTGAAAACTCAAAATTTTAATCAAACAAGGAAGAGAAGTGGAATAGACTATGAAATTATCAGAAATTGCAGAACGATATAAATCTCATCAAACTAACATAAATAATTGAGAATCTCCATCTAAAATTGACAATTCAACATAAAAAGGAATTTTGGGGGATTTTATCTATCGTATTTCCCTAAGGCACATTCGAATCCATAGATATATACTAATCAATTGCCGAAATAAAAATACTAAGGTTTCCACTCACAGATTATCCTTAGCTTCTCTTGTATGGATTTGCAATGCCAAAGAAACTCTTTTCCAAATCTCCTTCTTTTGATATATACACACAGCAAAAGATATATATATATATATAATATTGTTAGATTCAGAGAGGTTGGAGGAGAAGAAAATAGATTAAAAGAATAATTAGAAAAGGATTGGAATCCTTACTTGAATTTCTAATTGAATTTCTAATTGAATTTCTGAATCTAACCAAGGAGAGAAAATGGCAGAGGTTCGAGGTATTTCCTAAATATTTATGAATATAAAGGGTCGACTGGTTGGGTTCAATAGGTCAATCGTTCCTCTTTAATAGGGAGCGTTGATTTGTTTCCGTTGCACGAATAATTTTATATCCAAATTAACTTTTTAACGTTGATTGTTAATTAAATGTTTACTTAACCCCCAAGTAAACCTACAGTTAATTTTTGAAATTCAAACCCTATATTTAAATAATTATTTGAATTTGAATTCAAACTAAATTAGTTTGAATCTGAAAACTTCAAACGCTTATAACTTCTTCAATTCCATTCACTCAATTTACTTATGGTTTATTTTGCAGGGTGTTACATTCTTCCTTCTTTGAAAAGGATTTCGTCCCGAAATCTTTCAAGAGGCAAACAACGTAATGCACAATAATATCCATGTTACACAAACAAATTATCTACACAACCATCTACTCAACCAAAGTGCAGTGTGATTATGTTCTGCAGACATACTAAAATGAGCTCAATCCTAGCATGAGTGTGTAATTTTGTCATGCAAATATGTATGCGAATACCCTAAACATGCATAAATATTTCTACATGAATATAAAGTGATTGTGAAAAGATGTGGCAACCATGTCCTACCATCCAATCTAGCAACCATGATGCAACCAAAATCTTAATTTTGAAGAGAAAGTTTACCATGAAAAGTTTTGGATGAGTGATCTTCATCTTCTCCTTGGTTTTCCATGTGCTTTCCACCACATTGTCTCCCTATTATACATGGACCAACCTAATTATTTTATTGCAGAGTCTCCTAGTTCTGTGCACTACAATGCATGCGGTGGCATGGGGTACTGTTGGCTGCGTATCTAATTCCCCCAACCGATCAAGCTTTAACTCTAATAGCAGTGTCATGAACACATTTTCTATGATGAGAAACATGGAAAACATTGTGGACTCCTGCTAATCTGTTAGGAAGCTCCATGCGATAAGCAAGTTTTCCTATCTTTTCCAAAACTCTGAATGGCCTAACAATCTAGGCGCCAATTTTCTAGCCTTGCCAAACCTAATCACTTTTCTAAGAGGGGAGACTTTGACAAATACCATATATCCAACCTCAAACTCAAGCTCTTTCCTTCTTCTATTCGTATAAGATTTTTAATGGTCTTGCACTACCTTCATTTGTTGTTTAATCAAATCTACTTTTTCCTTGGTATCACGGATCGAATCGGGTTCGAGTAATACCTTGTCTGTGGTTTCCCACCAACAACTTGGCGATTTGCATGGCCTCCCATAATGTGCTTCGAAAGTGGTCGTACTAATCGTCGTTTGATAGCTATTATTATATGCGAACTCGACCAATTGTAGGTGCTGCTCCCAATGTCCTTCGAAATCCAAAATACAAGCCCTCAACAAGTCTTCTAAAATCCTATTCACCCTCTTTGTTTGTCCATCAGTCTGTGGGTGAAATGCAGTGCTGAGATTCAAAGAATTTCCCAAAGTTGCTTGTAGGCTCCTCGAAAACTCACTAGTAAATAGGGGGTCCTATCACTAACTATACTCACATAATTCTATGCAACCGAACTACCTCCGTGATGTAGATCCGCATGAGAGAAGTGGCAGTTCTATTGTTCCTAACTAGGATAAAATGGGCATTCTTAGTGAGTCTATCCACAACAACCCAAACAGATTCATTACCCCTCTGATTCCTAGGCAATCCTTCCACAAAATCCATTGAAATATATTCCCACTTCCAAATCAGAATTTCAAAAGGTAATAACAATCCACTAGAATTCCCTTGCTCAGCTTTTACTTTTTGACATGTCAAGCACTTAGCGACAAACTCAGCTAAACTCTTCTTTATTCCATGCCAAAAGAAAATCGATCTTCATATCCTTACACAACTTATCTCCTTCGGGGTGAATGGTCATCTTTGAGTGGTGACACTCCATAAACACTTCTCTCAACAAACTATCAACCATAGGGACACCCATGCATCTATCCCTCCTGAAGCATCCCTTCTCACTGGCTGAATACCTACTTGCGTGGGGAAAGTGCTCTTCTTCCCTCAGCTTCTCTAAATTCTCAACTAACTTTTTGTCCTGCACTTGTTCAAACCCAATGCATTCCAACAAGGCCGGTCTAATCTCTAGAACTGCTAAAAATCCTTGAATGGGTTTTGTTGGTTGTTGGAAGTTAAAATTTGAGAGGAACTCCAATTGCCTTCATTCACATATAGCATCTAGGGTAGCATACCTCCAACTAAGGGCATCGACGATTACGATCACTTTTCCAGGGGTACATTGAATACTAAATTCAAAAGATGATATATATTCCATCCATCTCTACTGCCTAAGATTTAAATCTTTTTGGGAAAACATGTATTTAAGTGATTTATGGTCAGTGAATAATTCAACCCTTTCTTCTAAAAGATAATGCATCCACATCTTCAAGGCAAAAATAATAGCTACCAACTCCAAGTCATGAACTGGATACCTCTTCTCATGATCATTTAGTTGCCTACTAGCATAAGCAACTACTTTTCCTTCTTGCATTAGAACTGCTCCTAGCCCTATGCCATAAGCATCTGTGAAAACCATAAACAGTTTGGTTCCATCAGGAATAGTGAGCACAGGTGCAACAGTCGATAATTCTTTAAGCTTCTCAAATGCCTTAGTGCATCTATCGTCCCAAGAAAAGACTAGGTTCTTTTATGTCAATTTGGTTAAAGGGGCTGCTATTCTTGTAAAGTTAATGAACTTTCTATAGTAGCCTGCTAACCCAAGAACACTTCTAATCTCCAATGCATTCCTAGGAATCTTCCATCCTTGAACAACCTCTACTTTGGAAGGATCTACTGCCAATCCTTGCTCAAAAACAATATGCCAAAGAAATCCAACTCCGTTTATCCAAAAGTGGCATTTAGAAAATTTAGCCATAAGCTGGTGCCTTCTTGAGGTTCTTAGTACCTCTCTTAGGTGATCCTCATGCTACTCTTTGCTCTTGGAGAAAACCAAAATATCATCTACGAACATAACGACGAATTTAATAAGTTGCCCCTTAAACACCCTACTCATCAAATCCACAAAGTATGCAGGGGCATTCAACAATCCAAAAGGCATCACTTTCCACTCATAGAGTCTATCTGGTGTGCAATATGCAGTCTTCGACTTGCTTTCTTCTGCAATCCTCAACCGATGAAATCCAGTTGCTAATTCTAGTTGAGAAAAGACTTTATCTCTTCCAAGATGATAGAACAAGTCGGCTATCCTAGGTAAATGGTACATATTTCTCCTTATCAACTTGTTTAATTCCCTATAGTCGACGAAAAGTTTCGAAGAACCATCAGCCTTAGTAGTAAAAATAATAAGGCTCCCCACTCCAAAGTACTCCTATGGATGAATCCTTTCTTTAATAGCTCAGGGATTTGCTTATCTGATTCCCTTCTTTCTTCGGGAGTCATGTGTCTTAAAGGCAGGGCGACTGGCATTGCGTCCTTCTCCAAATCTATTCAGAACTAGATCTCGCTATAGGGCGGAAGACCCAAGACTTCCTTAAAGACAACAAGAAATTCATAAACTATCTGTAACGACCCGTATTTTTACGGATCGAAACATCGTAAAACAGTTGACATTTGGTCGCATTTGTGATAAGTCGTCCTGAGTTTAAGTCCTAGGTCGTATCGGAGTTTTGGAGCGACCTAAGGAAGTTACGAGTTATAGAAGTTAAGTCATAGGGTGGCTTAGGTCGAGTGACCGACTTAAGGTAGTGACCGACTTAAGACATAGACGACTTAAGGAAAAGTTGGTGACTTATGAGTTTTGGCGAGTTAACAACCTAAGGGGTAGGTCGGCGACGACCTGAAGAGGGGTAGTGGTTTAGGTCGTATGACAGTTTGGGACGACCTATAGGGTCTGGCAACTTATGGTAGTAGACGACCTAAGGGATAGACGACCTTAGGAGTTAGATCGTATAGAAGTTAGGTTGTATAGAAGTTAGGTCGGTTAGACGACTTAAGGAATTGACCGACCTAAGAGTTACCAACCTAGCAGAGTTAACGATTTAAGGGTTATGGCATAAGTCGTTGAAGTTTAGGACGTCTGTACTAAGTCGTAGACGACTTAGGTGTTAGGTCGTAAGTCGTAGAAGACTGAGGAGTTAGGTCATTAGGGGTTAAGTCGTATCCCCAATTAGGCCCCAAAGCTGTTAAGTCGTAGAAGGCGCTGATCTGCTAAGTGTTAAGTCATAGGTCAGTTACCCAGTTAAGTCGCGCATTCTTAAGTCGGAGGTCGTTGAGTCGTAGGTCGTGAGAAGGCGCGCATATGCTGTGTTAAGTCGTGAGCGACTTAGGAGTTAGCTGCTAAGTCGTAAGTCGTAGACAGGTGGGTTTATAGGTCGGCAAAGCTGTTAGGTCGTGGTATTTTTCTAAGTCGTAGGTCGTGGCTCTATAGGTCGTGGACGACCTAATTCCGAGTGACGACTTAAGAAAGCGGACGAGTTAAGGAGATTTCAGCTATAAATACTCGTCCATTTCTCACTTTTTGGGATCCGGATTTCGAAGCGACGAAGTGCTGCCATTTTGAGAGCTCGACTTCTACACTTCTTCACTTCTTTTCTCTACTCTAATCTAGTGATTCCATCCATCCAAGTTGAAGATTCAAGAGCATAGATTGAAGATCTACATCCATTGAAGTGAGATTTCATCGTTTGAAGCGGATTCATGATAGATCGAGTTAGATCCTTCGCTGTCCAGATCTAAAGCGTGTTGATTTGGGGTTGTTTAGGTGATTTGGTGAGTGGTGATTATCTCTCACACGGATCCAAAGGAGTATATCGGATCGTTGACTTGATTTGGTGTTAAAGTAGTGATTTCCATGCATTTTCCTAATCCTAAGTATAGATCCATTGTCCATGATGATTTGTCATCCATTTTACTACATGTTAACCTATGCAAGTTCATTCATCAAGATTATAGAGACATTGCTCATGATTTCATGCTTTTTGGACTTTTGACTCTTTAATTACGAAATTGCCATTATTGTTATAATTGTCTATTTAGATCATATTTGAATACTTGTTTACTTGGATTAATGTTTGATTTGATTGATTGCAATGAATTAGATGATTGATGATTTGATTTAGACCGAAGATGATTCAAAAGCTAAGGGAAAGGCTCTTGAATTGGAACTGCTTGTGGCATATGTAGCGGATGGTGAAGCTCTTATGCATAGATTCGATGACGATGATGTTGAGGTGAAGCTTTGCGAGGATGTGATGAAGCGAGGCATGATATGAGATAGTCTTGGTCTAATCCAGATGGGATCATTCCAAGCATGTTGATAACTCGGTGATATGGTTCGAGTTGAGGATAATGGATGCTCGAGAGGCGCTTGAGCTAGTATGGAAATAGTCGTCGAGGAGGATGACTAGAAGGCTGAGACCTCATCGTTGTTGAAGGTTCTAGCATGCTCAAAGCAAGAGTACGTTGGGCAGATTCGATAGTCCCTGAAGGCTAATGATTGATAGTCAAGTACTCTGGGCAGATTCGATAGTCCTAGGCACGGGTCACGATGACGTGCGGGAGTTATGTCTAGAACCGGGGTTTCCATTAGCCCTTGACGGACGGCTGAAAGAATGTGCCGGTCATTCAATTAACGGTGATATCGAAGCAATGATAACAGTGATAGCCAGAGTCATGGATGTTTGGTTGTATCGTCATTCGGTCTCAAAAGCAGTGTTTTCTGGGTGCTTATCTGATCTTGGTTTAGGCCTTGGGGGTTTGTACTTGGAAAACATCGCCCTTGACTCGAGTGATAATTACTTTACTTTAAATTGTATGTTCTGCTATGTTTGCTTCCGCTTAGTGTGTGTCTGGGGGCTATCACTGTAGAAAGAGGTTGGAGTGGGAGGGTTGTATTCCTATTCCTTTTCCTTTATGCTCTTTTGGTATGTTGTTAGTTAATTTACTGCTCACTAAGACTGTTGTCTGACTCAAGGCTTTATGTTTTAACTCTTATTGCCTTGGGCTGTTCGTCCATTTTGGGACGGGCAGACTAGGTAGCAGGTGACAGGTGCTGCTCTTACTTTCCACGATGCTGATGACGAAGACGAGCTGGAGTATTGCATATTACTTCTTACTATATGTACTGGATGTTCCGCTGCTTTGTATTCTCTGAGTGATATGTAGTGAGGCTTGTTGTATTGACTATTCAGATGTTTGTATTCAACTATTATGGAGTTTTATTGATGAGATTCTATTCTGTGAAGCTTCACTATATATATGTTCTATTGTATTTTATCCATGCGCTGTGAGTAATACGATAGATTCTATTGTTTTAATTTACCTTGACAATCGTCCATGGCTGCCTGGCACACTTTACAGCGCACTTTATCTAGGTTCAGTGCAGGGGTTATGGGCGGTCGTCACATATCGGTACGGATGATGGTTCTCCAACGACTGATAGACTTACTGAGTATAGATGTCTTAACTAAACTAAATCTTAGGGTGTACAAAGAATTTCTAGATCATGACCTCTACAACTTCTTAATCGAACAACCCTCCTATCATAATCAGGAACTGCTCCATAATATGCTAACCAATCCATACCCAAGATAAGTCCATACCCCTCAAATTTTAGAACGTACGCATTACATATGAAATCAAAGTCGTTTATGTTTAACACTAAGTCTTTATCAATAAAAGAAAGATGTGTCGAACCCTCAATAGGATTAGAGACCACTATTTTGTTAGTGACAAGATGGGTTTGAAGGTTTAAAAAGTTTACTACATTCCTAGCTATAAACGAATGTGATGCCCTTGAATCAAATAGGGCACGAATTATAACCCAGAAATAATAGTTATACCTTCTAATGTTGTCTTCCCTTGGTCTCTCGGTGGTCTACTTGCAATAGTGATTGCTTCAATAGCATAAGCTTGTCTGCTTGATCCTTCTTTTGCCAACATAGGACCTTGATTCTTGAGGTGCCCTTCCTTGTGGCATTTAATTAGACTAGTGCGAACCCGTGCTACGCATACGGGCTGTAGCTATATTTGTTTTTGTAACCTTCGTGTTATTGTAGGATTATCAACATTAAATTGACTATTTTTCACTTCTTGACAGATGCTTAAGATATTGTCCAAAAGGTAATTTTGTTTAGCAATTGTTTTAGTAGAATGTCAAATTATGTTCTAATTAATGCAATAAAATAAATGTAACAATTTTTTATGCTCATGAAAGTGGCATGAAAGCAAAGATATAACCATGCATGTTGTTTACAAAGATCCTTCAAATAAATCAAGTAAATAAACCAATGAATCAAGTTACAATATTAAATCCCATATAAAGAAAATTATTATCCACGATACTATTTTTTAATCCAACTTTGTTTATAAAATTCTATTTTAGTCGCGTGGATATAAATATCTAATTTCATCATCTACCTCTAAAAAAGGTTAATATTAGATTGATGATTGCTAACTAAAATGGAATGAAAGATGCAAAAACTTGGATCACAAACAACAATGCAATGCATTACACTATAATATGTTACACATAACGAGATACCTTTCTGGACAACTGAGCTTCATTCTTCATTACAAAATCATATAATCAAAGTACATATCATTGTAAACCAATATCTATCCATATAGCAATTAATACGTTATTAATCTAATGAAGCCCATATAGTCTGATGTGTTATTACAATAAAGCTACAACTTTTCAATATGTAAGATATATGTTAATGTTAAATATAAATTCATAAAAATAGACACAATACTCTATGCATATATGTTTATATTTTTCTGAACATATACTAATTGATGTAAGTGAGTTTCAATTCCAAGATCTATGAATCAAACAATCAAAATATTAATCACCATCCATTACCGCTATTATATAATAAAATCATCGCTCTATTAGCACATCACAATAAGTTTAACCCCTCCTTCGTAATACAATAAAGAGTTCAAAGTAAAAGAAGGGAAAGCAAGTTTTAATGTTGTATGAGATTACTTATACCAGAAGTTGTATGTTTAGGAAATAGGGCACCGAGAGAGATAAATGCAACTTAGGACATGAGTGTCACTATTGGCATTCAATACGGTTATTAGCCATGTCATAAGGTACATTGCATTCAATACAATCAAATAATTAGCTTAACCTCATAAATTAATATGATTCAGTAATATCATTTTAGAGCATGTACCGAAAACTTATAAACTAATTTTTAATGCAGCACCATCTTCTATCTGATGATGTCTGTAGTATGCCTATATACTGCTAAGGATAAACTTTGTCAATACTAAAACATCCAGGACTTCTTCAATCTGATGATGTCAAAATTAAGAATAATGTTTTCAAACCCATTTTTTCATCAGTCAGCTCAACATACCTGTAACACTGAAGAAGTTTTATGATCAAACAAAAGTTTATTGCAACCTGATACAACATTCACTAATTGAAAACGTAATCGTTTGAAGAAATGATTGAAGATTAGTATTAATAAAATTAGATTTTATTATACTAAGCTCATAAACCATGGGAAAAGTTTCAAAGCCTCCATCCAAACTTTTTGTGGGTTCAACTTTTGCTATGCAAAAAGGTAGAATTAGATTGCTCACTTTCTAAAGATTAGTTTGTCCATTTGCATAAGAAGGTAGTGCATATTGTCTCACCAAATATTTAGTTACGGTACTTCACACTAATATATTAATATACAATTTTATTTCTCCTGGTATGTTGGTAAATGTTAAACCATTGAATTCAAGAGTTTGGATAAAGTGCAAAATGTAAAATCAATTTGCTAAGAGTTCTTAAACATTAATTTCAACTAATCTAAGTTTGTAATTGTAACTAAAGAAAAAGGTAGATTTAACAATAAAGAGAACCAAACGAATTATATTATCACCTACAATTATATAAATTTAGAGATTAATGATCCAGTTTCCCCGAATCGGTGTAACTGGAGTAGTAAAAAGTTTAACAACAACCACATTGTAAAACGTATTATTTATGTACCTCCATGTAACTAAAGGATTCCAAATTCTTTATTCTGTGTTGACAACACCATTTCGTTCATAATTTGTTGATTGATTTGCAACCAGTTGTATGCCATTGAATCATATGCAATTCAATAATTTCCTAATTCCAAAATTTTAACCGCTGCTAAAAATATATAAAAATGAATTGGATGCATCGCATGCGTACTAAAATATCGGTATAAATAAAACATGCCATATAAATGGAGATTTCATATGCAAATTTAGTTTGTAAAATACAATGAATATCAATTTATTTTATATTGAAGACTAATATACAATTTTTGAAAAGAATATAATCTTGATTTCAAGTCCTATGTGGCCATGTCGTTAGTTTCAAGAATCTAATATAACTACAAATTTAATGTTAAATGTATTATAAGTTTATGTATTGTAAATACTATATCCCAATAAAGTTAAAATTACTGGAAGGTCATAGACTAAATAAAACTTTAATCCCAAATAAAATGAGTACAAAAAGTCCAATCCATTCATATTTGCAGACATTATTCAATGGTGCATATCCAATAGATATTGTACCTGCTCCATTTATGCTTACCTCGGACGATAACACACCTTTGTGATGTTCATTACTCCAATCACCCTACATATAAATCAGAGAAAACATGTTTTCAACTATTCAAGTTATAGTAGTTTAAGATACACCCTCATTTGATGTCATATATGATCAATGCTTAAGGACATGTTAAATATAAGTATAATGCATGAAAATAGGCAAAAGAATTTATTTCTACAAATTAACTACCTTACATTCATTGTCCACTTCCACATCATAATTAGTTTTGAATGATATGCCAATAAATTAAGTTGCATATATCTTTAGAGGAATTTATTTATTGTTATTTCTATACTTTTTAGTAGAGAATTTGGAAATTGAAACCTCTCGTGAAATAAGAATACTTAAAAAATTATATAAAAAACTATAGAGAATGTGATTGTTCGATTATGACTTCATTTACAACAGTAAAATAATAGAAATCAAAGCAATTAGTTTATACATGATATTATGATTTAATCTGGTCTGATCAAATTTTATATCAAGAAGTTAGATGACATGAGGACATCAAAGTAATCAAAAATCGAAATTCAAAAATATAAATTTTGCATTAAAAATAGTAAAAGAATTAATTTCATCTTTTTTTTAATAAATTATGATAGTGCACAAATTTATCATTAAAGTTAATGTAACGATTTATTAGGTCTTTGAGTTTGTAAATTGATGAAATAAATATAGTATTAATAGTTTATACTGATATGATAATGAAATATTCATATTGTTAGCTATTAATTTACATAATCAATTAAAATAATTATAGCTAGTGGAATATAATGGTGGTCACCTTTACACTATTATGGAGTAATTACATTTAGTTTAAATTTAGGAAAAAGTGATGCATAGAATTTACGATCCTTCACTCCACAAATTAATAAAATATATGCAGGTTAATAGTTAATGTCACTATAATTATTGATTTCATATATGGTTAGCTTTAAAATAACATAATCATTGAAAAAGTTATTGTTAATTGAATATGATGGTGGTCTATGTTATATGAGTATGGAATAATAATATTTCACATAATTATAGCCATATTTCTATAAAGATGCAGTTTCCATAATAGTGCTTCTATGTAATTATAATTGTTATACAATTTCATAGTAGGCTATTTATTGAAAAACATCTTGTAATGATATTTATTGAAAGAACCAGCATATTTTTAACAGTTTATAGCAAAGCTAACATACTAACACATATTTAACATATATAAATTATTCAAAAAAGAAGAAATAATTCATATTAATTATCAATAAATCTCCAAGTCTTTCTTAATAGTATGTCTAAATGTTACTACCACTGGTTTTATCGCATCAGGAGCAACCAAAACATTTGCGACTTTAAGTTGTGCTAATAACCTTTAGAAAATTATATTGCTTAGTAATCTTCAAAATAGGTTTAAAAAAAATGAAATGGGCATTTAATGAATGCACTGATGATTGCAAGTTAATAGCAGGGAAGTAAATTAAACACAAATGATCCGATAGCTATGTCCATTACAAATAGTATTCTATTGTGTATTCAATGTAATAATACATTTGTCAACAGCTAGTACTAAAACAGACAGAAATCATTTAGTGACACTATCCATTTATGTTATTTAACAAATAATGTTTCATTGTGTTACTTAATAAAATAAAATTTATTATCAGTTTCTTGAACACCCAATATCTTTTTATGAAAAAAATAACAATGAACTCAACTAATAATAGGCGAACCCAGTATCTCTATATAAACTATAACCAAACTAAATAGTAGCTTGAAAGTGACACTAATGCAAATATAGTAATATTTATTTCTACTCGTTGAAGCATGTTTTAGGAGAAGTGTTATTCATGGTTATTTTATTTACATTATTGTAGGGCGTAGTTGAAATGTTAAAACTTGAGAGTCTCATATCAGGTTAAAACACCGGTTATTTTAGAATATGTCTATTATGCATTTTTCTAGTTGTATATACATGACTGAACTCCTGCTCATTACAATGGGAACTGTTCTAGAATTCCTTCCTAAATATAATTACATAAATTCTCCTAATGGTAAACATGAGAGTTTACAGCAAAATGGAGATGAGAATGACAATCAAGTGCTTCCACAAAAGATAGCTTTAGTTTTAAGTTATCATGTATTATGTCCCAGTTTTCTTTTCGTTTTCCCATGCAATATAATAGCTTGTTGATTGAATTTAATAAAGTAATGCTTAAATTTTAACATCGTAAAAAAAATCTATATAAACAAACATTTCTAATCGGCTAAATTACATTATATGATATATATAAAGGACCCATGAAACTAAAAATCAAAAAATAGCCTAAGGTAAATCATAAACGTAGTATTTACGTATAAAATGATACCTTATCATTAACTTATTATCCCTTCTATGTATATACAGAATTACAGAATGACCTGAAACAAATCATCATCATGATATTATAAGTCAAAAGAGTTTTGCATCCTTCCTATGACTCTTTAAAATAGTGGAAAAAATTATAAACCAAAGCCAATAGAAATGAAGAAGGCTTGTTATATTCACCCAAAAAAGTTGGAATAAAAACAGAAAACCAAGAAAAAATTGGTAGTAGTAAGGGGAAATGGCTCAACCTATAGTAGTAAGTATGTACACCATAAAACATGCAAATACCGAAGAATGGAACAATTACGTTAAATTCAAAAGCTGCAAGATGTATACCGAAATTAGATATACAAAAATATAATTATTTTATGAGAAAATAAAACAGCGCTGAAGAAACCTACTCAATTTCCCATTCGAGTTCGGCTATAAATAGAAACGTCCTTATATAAATATATGGTTACTAAGTAGTTGATACTTTAAAAATCACAAAGCTTGATTAATCAATTTTCTTCTTATTATCTATATACAGTATAGATTATAGCGAATATATAAATCTCTAACAATTACGTATCAGCAGTAAACATGGATTACTTCTTCCCATTCTCCTACCGATACACTTGAGTTGAACCAAGCTTTCGATTGATGACTAATAGTACATTTATAAAAATAGAGTGAAATATCATTACATTTTCATATATTGTGCATAATTTTATTATCATCCAACTAACATAGAGAGCATAAATAAATGCAGAGCTGTTAAAACATCCTAAGTACAATATTGGTAGTGTGCACTCTTTTTTTTAAAATGCATTCATTTGATTATAACAGTTAAGAAATGCATAAATGATAATTTTGAATAAAACCAAAAAACAATTTTATAGAAATTGCTAATGGACAGTACTTCTATTTATAAAAATATGACAGATGATATAGTGCAAGGAAGAATGCATGGAAATTTATAGTAACATGCTGGAAACTATGTCATGTCCATCAAATTTAAATCAATTTTAATATGATCATCTATTAAACATAAGGTAAAAATTAGTTTTAAAATGTCAGATGCTGAAATAAAATTAACTGATAATATTCTTAGTTATAATTATATACTAAGATAAAATGTAATATAAAATAGGTTGTCTTTAATAGTTTTAATAATGCATGGCTTAATAAAAGATATCTTCAACTTTGACATGTAACTATGACTTCAAATTACATCAATAAAATTTCTAAGGGAAAATTGTTACTGCTTTCCTTTAATGTTTCTTACAGTTGTTTTATTTCGCTACACAACTCTGTATATACATTTTAATTTTAGATTTATAAGCTCATAGTTGTAAAGATCTTATTGTTATTTGAATGATGTTTAAATAGGGAGTTGGCAATGAACGATTACATATTATACTATAAAAAAGCCTATTTTTACTTCAGCTACACTTGCATCCGCCTTACTTGATATAGCAGCAGTCACACAATAAGTGCCTAAAAAGGTTATTTGTGTGGGTATAAATAAATACATAATAATTTTGAATAACTAAAGCTATCTTAAAATGGTATAGTCAAGAACTTGAAGGTAAATAGTGCTACTCGAAACAAAATTATAGTACATTCTTTTGAACGCCTCGTATTATAATGTCTTATAGCTATAGCGCGCATTCCATAATATCACTTGGTGGCACTTATTCAAATAATTTTGTTCATTTAGACGTTTAATGTAATCTAACCAAACAAAACATAAATCACACATTGGTATGGACAAAATTGCTATATTTTTATTGTTAAATTAGCAAATCACAAAAGAATGCACTCAGAAACACCTGTTACAAATTCTTTTTTCTTAAGCAAATGTAAATCTCTATGTCGGTTCTTATAATACTTAGATTAGTTATAACTTCAGAACTTCCACAATTGTTATTCAACATACTTATATGAAGATAGCTACCTTTTCTTTATTCATTACATAGAGTTATCTCTTATGATCACAGTAAGAAGACATTAAAATAAACCTTACTTGCTATGTAGCGGCTGAGCTCAAAATGCACTTCGTTATAGGTTTTCCATTTTATTGTTAATATTTTCCATTTTTGTTGAAATTATAATTGAAAATAAATTCAAAGAACATGTCCCAAATCATTCGCTTTGTCTTCCAATTAACCGTGGGAATAAAATATTAATAATATATATAGTTACTTGTAGAAAAAACAATGAAGTAACCTTAATTAGAGCAACCTCGAATCATCTAACAGATCTAACTGTTCCAGCCAAACCTCAAATCAACATGCTCTAAATATTAAACCAATCCAAATTATCATCAAATCCTAAATATGGATAACATAATAATTAAAAGAATAGTAAGGAAGGATAACGATACCTGAAATATAGATGAAGAAAACCGATGAAGCAACTACGTTTGTTCCGAAGATTAAGAAGGTAATGCAAACAATGAAGACATAAGCAAATCGAACAAATCAAGGAGTTAAATCAGGTTTGAAAACCGAAAAAAACAGATCCAAAGAATTGAAAATTACCTGAATAATTAGGGGATTAGAGGAGAAATACGCAAACAGGAAAATTAAGGTGGAAGTTTTCATACTGACAAAGAAGGAGAGAAGCAATCGTTGATTTCCACAGCGGTCGATATTCATCTTCATTTTTTATGAGTTAAGGTTTTATGGAATGGCAGGAAGCAACTTACGTCTATTTAATTAAACATGAGTAGGTTTGGGAACAAATAGAAAGAATAAACAAAATAAAAAACGTGACTGTTCATTTCAAAAAATACTTAAGGGGCTTGTGAGCTCTTGAAATCTAACTCAGTAATAATAGTATAGTATAGATAAAATAAATGAAATAATGTAAATGGTTAAAGGATTGAGATTTGAATAATTTAAGGTAGTCGTGCCTTAAGTAATGAATAAACAAGTAGAAATTTAAAATGAAGTAAAAAAAGGTAATAAGACAAGGGCAAAATAGGAATAGCTTATATTCTTACTAAACCCTTATTACTATTTCATTTACAATATTCACAAAAAAAACTAAACCTAGAGCTTGGCCGGTTACCATTAGAAGAAAACAAGGGGGAATATAAACAAGAATTCAAGAAGGAAGCTTAGTCAAATCAATTCAAGAGCAAATCTCAAACTCCTTAACAAGTAGCTAAGGTGAATAATAAATTACATCTCATTTTTATTACTTTCATTTTCTAGATGAGATTCAAATTTATTTTGTAAGAAAAATGCCATGTTTTGATTGTTTAAATGGATATATATGCTTGTTGATGATTTATGTTGTTTCATATAGATTTTATGATAAGATTTGATTTGAAAAACCTATTAAATGACGTCCAAATGGCTTGCATTTTTGATATAAGGTCAGAAACATTATTTTAGAGATGGGCTTCAAGTTTCATAATTTTCTAAGTTAATGTGGATTTATTATGAATTTTCTAGTAAAGAAAATGGTTAAATTGGGTTTAAATTATTTTTGGCTATTATATGTTAGCTTTAGGTCAGAAATTTAAATATGTTAGAAAACATATTAAAAGTGATTTATGGGAACTTTTGGAGAATTTTCTTAAGTATTTTATTAAAAAATAAAATTATTTAAGGTATGGGACTTAAATGTTTTATATGTTTATAAAAGGAGGAGGGGGAATTTGGTAAATGTTTTAAAATTGTTAATTACTAAATTCGACAGCACTTTTAGAAAAGGTTTTGTAAAAGAATTAGCAATCAATTATATGTTGACAAATAAGGCAAGTTAGTTGGAAAGATATTACTTTAAAAGGTTAAAAATCAGTTTGTAAAGGATTATTGCTTCGCCACTTATAGCAGCCACCTTTCGACCCCATACATCTGTCTCCAACCAAGTCGAAACCAATACACATGGTATCAATGCCTTGGTACATGGTGGATTGGAGAAAGGCAGAAGGTATAGAGTCGAAACATGCTTTCGAAGGGGTAGAAGTGGCTCTTATAAACTTGGAACTATTTTAGTTATAAATAATTCTTTCGAAGGGGTTGGAGCTTTCGACTTAACCAACTTGCTTCTATTTATATAAAGAAAGGGCTTTCAAATGGGTTGCCACCTTTTGTTTTTAAAACAAGCTTTCGAAGGGGTCAAAAAACCCCTGCTGCCGCATTCAACCCTTCGAATCAATGCTTTTGAAAGGGTACTTTTGCCTTTAAACTTTGAAGCCGCTTCTCCATGCTTTCGAAAGGATTGGTTTCGAAACCACGCACTTTCTTTTACTTAGGAATAATGCTTTTGAAAGCAATGCTTTCTCCCCAGTTCTTTTAAGACCCTTTATTCCATTAAAAGCTATACCCAAAGGTTTTAAAAGGAATGGTTTTAAATGGTTTCGAAGCTATGTTCCACAGACTTTTACTTGAACCCAATGCTTCGAAAGGTTTGTTTTAAGTAAGGGACTTTAATGCTTTCGAAAGGTATAATGAAGGTTTCGAAGGAGAGATTCCCCAATGTTTTCGAAAGGTTTACTTTTAGTATTTGAATGGAAGTTCCAATGCTTTTGAAAGGCAAGTTTAAAGTGTTTTGAAAAGAGGATGTCTAAGGTTTTATAAAGCTTTCAAAGGGATACTTTCAATGATTTCGAAAGGTTTATTTTTAAAGGTTTCGAAAGGTATGTTTTGGACTTTCGTCCTAGTGTTTCAAAGTAAAGTAGTTAGCTTATTTTGAAAGGGGTACTTTCAATGGATTTGAAAAGGACTGTTTAAATTTTTTAAATAAGGGTTTCAAAGGTGATATCCTAAATTTAAAACCTAATGTTTTCTAAGTTGAAGAAGGGCTTTAAATTTTTTTAAAGGGATATAACCCTATTGATTTAGGTTTTCATCAACATTGTTTTTTCTAAAGCATATATCATGGCAAAGATACTTAAGTAAAGCAAAGAGTATATTTATCTTGTTTAAGTATGATTTAAAGGGTTAAATCAATTTGAAAGAAATGTTTTCAAGGAAAATTTGATGGGGTAGTTAACCCTAAGTAAATGACTCATATATTAGAATACCATATGGGATTGGTATAGGGTCGCGCCCTATACTTTAGCTAATAACCCTTAGCTAATATAAGTCCAAAATTCCAGTGTGTAGGGCTTTGTCACAGTTAATACTAAAATGATGTTACACACAGAAAGGAATATACAGAGAAAGATAGGTTATTAATGAGCCCGCAAAACCATTAGGATCAGTTGACACTGGGAGAAGTAAGTTAAGGACAGACCGTCCATAAATGTGTCTAACAAAATTTAGTTTTATTATTTTGTCTGGTAGGTCCGAGTCAACCAATGGTTAGTAGTTAGCCAAACAAAAATACATTGTTCGGACAGATAGTCCATTGATTACCTGATTTATGTGCATATATGTTATTGCTATTATTGCTTTAATTAGTTTGATTGCAGGATTCTAATTTGCAAAAGATATGTTTTAAAAAGAGATATTAGTGAGGGGAAACCCATTCCGCTAAGCGGCGTGGTCTCACTTGATATCAGTAAACCGAGATGTAATAGTATTTTTCACACCAGGCTTTATATCTGACTCAAAGTTTATGTTTTCCCCTTAAACTCTCAGGTGCTCAAAGTTAATTTGAGTAGATTGAGAGTTAAGGCTTTAAAGTTTAGTAGGTTGGACAAATAAGCTTCCGAAGACGAGCAGAAGGCAAAGTTAGCTATATATGAGTAATTAGTTTTATTTCCGCTGTGATGTATTTAAGACCGATATGTCTATTTAGTACTCTGATCATCTAAGGGGCATCTTCATATATCGCTCTTGGCGTAATTTGTAATAATTATAATTAGTCAAAACCTGGGAAACGTTTTGGGATTATGTAACCGAATATGAAATATTGATTTGAAATGTAATTAGAAAAGATATTTTAATTCCGTGTTTATTTTATTTCATATTCATGTGCTTTTGATATTATGGATACCATTAACATTACCATATTTTTTCACTGGATGTTAATACTATAGATGATTACAGCATCTATAGCGCTTAGCTTCGGGCCTCAAGATAGGGCACGTTACATAATTCCTTGTAATTCCAAACGCAACACAAATTCTCCTTTTGGATAAGACGTAGAAATTTACACTGTTAACCTTTCCTTTGAAAGAGATGTAATTCCAATGCATTAAAATGAAAAAATATCTAAGGATTAATTAAAGAATTGAAAATGTGATAATAATAACGGTCTAAGAGAAGAACTAATATTTATGCAATATAAACAAGATAGAAATCAAATAACAACGATTGATTTCTGTCTTGTTTATATTGCATAAATATTAATTCCACGGGTCCTACAGTTGGATATGTCCTACATCGGTATAATATATACACAACTGTTGGTAGCTCCTTGCAGCGGGCAAACTTATATTATGTAACACTGCTAACCTCGCATTCCAACCTATTCTTATAACTATGTCATTCTTATCTACTTAAGTTATTTACTAACTTTAATAATTCACACCCGTCATAAACGCATACTTGAGGCTACGTGTATGTGTGTGTGTATCAGTGTGTGTGTATTCATTCTTACTTGTTTGATTATTACGCCTCCAATGTTCATAGTTAATAACATTTCTTACTTTTCATGCGTTTACTTCTTACCCAATTTAAGGTCATTTACCGCTTTCTTTCAAAAGGTCTAAGTATCTTTTCCCTATTAACTTCCATTTCTTTTTATTGAACTTTTCTTTCTATTCCTTTCAACATTTACTGCTCTCCCTTATTTAATAACCCTACGTGAAATACGTCGTATGGAAAGGCATGACTTAAGGAGAGCATGAGTGTAACATATGGAAGGTCCTTGAAGTTGGATAGTACATGACTCCCTAGTTTGGTCCTCGATAGCCCAGTGGTTGTAGATCCTCGCAAGATTGTCGATTGATGATGTACAATAAGTCTAGGTAAGGGGAAAGTAACGATTCATATATTATAGATATCCAAATAATAGCCAAAATTTTGATATTTTAGAAGAAGATAAGTCAACGTGTAAGTTGAAAGAAGAAAAGTCCAAAAGAAGGGACAAATAAAAATCCACTCTGAGTCCAGCCTAATATGAAGGAATTTAATAAAAGTGGAAATGATTTTAAAAGTTGAAAAAAAAATTGAAAGGATTTTCAAAGGAGTTAATTGAAGGTAGAAAAACCCTATTTTAAAAAGTAGGTAAATAGTAGATTTTTGTGAAAGGAAAAACATTTATATTCTATTAAATGAAAAGTTATTGTGGAGATTAAATTTAGCTATATTAGAAATTTCCATAAATGAGTTTTATAAGAAGTTATTCGTTTGAAAAAAATAGCATATATAGCTCGTTAGTTTTTCCGAGAAGAAAGAAAAATTTAAAGTAGAAAAAGTATTTTTGGGGCAGAACAATAGGAAGTGGTTTTAATTCAATGAGGTAAATAATAATGGGATAAGGAATTTCAAACCCAATGGTAGGAGAAATAGAACAAAGCACTGGGCGGATGCACTACGATAGGTAGACAAGAGCTTCTAAGTGTACCCAGGATGAAGGTGGAGAAGATGGAGATATAACGAAGTAACAGTAGTTAATAGTTAGTAAATTAATATTTGGTTTAGCCTAAAAAGGGTCCAGGTTCAACCTGACCCAAACACAGCAAGCGGTCGACCACAAGGAAGGAAAGGTCGATCGGTAGCAGTCGACCGCCAAACCCTAGCGGTTGACCGGTCACAGTTCTGGAGCTTTATATTCATGTCCAGGTCAAGCCGCTTCATTTCCTATCTAAACCCTCTTCCTCCCAAAACGATTTCGACCTCCCTCCTCCCTCAAGCCTTCGACCACTACCCAAGCCCATAGCACCGACATCGATTACCTATAGCAGCTCTTAGCAGTGACGCGACCCCTCCACCACCTAAAAAAATCCACTATTTTTTAAGCCCCAGATCTACCTCCAAATCAAAAATTATACCCCTCCGCGTGGCATTATTGCCTGCAAACATTCAAGGCTAACCCCACAAGAGATAGCATGGCTCCAGAATCACAAGAATATTGTAAAAGGCTACGAGGAATCTGCCGGCTTCACATTTCTATACGGATGACCGGTGAAGTTTGAGGACTTCGCGGCCTATGATTTGGAGGACCTATAAATAGCTACTAGATTACTATAGATTCTTCACCACGATATGTTTGAGAGGAGTGCTACCCAAGGTGCAAGCATCTGTTTGACACTAATTTGGTGTCCGTGTTTGACGAGCACGAGGCTAGTTTCACATCCGAATTCTAGGGGATAGAGATTCGGATGACGGATGCATAGTTTGGTGGAACCTTACATATCTCCATAGTAGGAGAAGACTTAGTGGACACCGAGACCGCCGATCCTGCCATTTTAGAGCAGATCTTTCTTCAAGGGATAGGTGTCTGGCATATGGAAAACTTATGAGCCTAAGCCCATCTGGTCACTCGCATCATCCAACACAACATCATCCCCAAGACGGGGAGCTACGACCAATTTATCTCCTCGTCAAAACGGCCACCTACGCCATTGCAGGTGGTATGCAAGTGAACTGGGCTAAAGCGGTCATGGTCCAGTGTGCGAGCCTAGGAGCAGGGACCCGAAGGAGCTACTTTCCATACCGTCGTCTTTTCACTTCCGTCTTCCAACAGTTTAGGGTGAACCTTCAAGGTGAGTCAATATAGCGTAAGGTACCCTGGCCATTGGATAGATCCTCCCTTAGGAGGATGAGGATAGAGGCACCGTCTATAGATTTTGGAGCACAACAGCAGCAGTTGGCAGGGCTGGCGCACATGGATTGGGACCCCTGGCCAAGTTAGCAAGCCGTAGAGCAACAACAGGCCCCCAACTATAGTGCGATCCAAGATTTCCAGATTCAGATCGAGGCTGAGCTGCAAAAGATGCAGTCATAGTAATTGGAGATGAGTAGGAGCGGTAGTGACAGGGGTGTGAGCTAGGATGCATAGCCTCCATGATCCGATCACTTGGGTGCGGCTGTGGCTCTAGCTCTCACGGATGACCATCTCCTAGCCCATAGGTAGCAACAGCTAGTAGTAGTTGTGTTTACTTGCAATAACTGTTTTTCTTTTAGATTGTGTTATAAGCATTAGAATTTTCTATTGTACAAAAACGCGTATGATATTAATGGAAATGCTCCTTTTTTGTATGGACGCATTATTATTTGCAAAATAGCAAAACAAGGAAATTTCTGGAAAGTCGCTTAACTAATGCAAAAGAAAAGGAAATAGTAAACAACCGGAGGTTATAAAATAAATTAGAATTTTTTTATTTAATTAGCTAATATAAGAAAAAGGAAATAAGATTAAGTCCCAAAAAGTAAAAACCTTTTGGGGAGTAAATTTTGGCAAGTGAAGGACAGAGGAAGGTTGTTGCGAAGCCACAAGACAATGTCCCTGTACCTTAAAGGCTAAATTTTATAAATAAACTTATGTGCTAGTTGTTATTATAAAAGAAAAGAAAATGCCTTTAAAAATTTAAAATTTGCCTGTATTAGGATAGGTCCATTATGGACGTTAAACTATTGACTAAGCCCCGATTGCATAGGATGCGACATGAACTGTTTTGAAAACAAATACATATATACTTTTGGAATTTTTTTTTAAAATTCTTGGTTTTGGGAATAAATTACTTCTGTGAAAAGTTTTGAGAAAAAAATAATTTTCAAAGATTTTAAGGTTTTTCCAAATATTTTTAGATTTTTAAACTAAAAGATTTCTTATTTTTGGAATGCCACATGCGTAGCGTGGGGAAATGTTGATGGGGTAGCAAGTGTAGATTTTACTGTGCACCAGAAGTGACAATAAAATAAAATATGGTTAATGACAAGGGAAAAAACTATTTTACCTATGAAAATCTTTTCCTCCATACCTTGTCGATATGTGAAAAAAAGTGATTTTAGAAATCACCCGTTTCAAAAATTCAAAGGTTTAAAATAAAATTTATTTATGTGGTCGGTACTTGGGAAAAGTTAGAAGAGGATATCTGGGCATGAGAGAGGGTTCCAAGACACCGTGGGAAATTGTGTACATAAGAAAAGGATGGAAATATGGAATTCTCCACTTAAACCCTTTCCCTGGCATAAAATAAATAGATTTAGAAAAACAGATTTTTCAAACTTGGATGTTAGAAATGGTGTGCTAGGATTTTGGATGGTAGGCATTGGATGAAAAATTGGTTGAACAATACTTCAATTCATGGAATTGTGGAAAATCTAGATGCAAAAACAAGTTTTTGATTTTCAAAATTTGCATACATGTAGAACTGTCAGTATATTTAGGTTCTTTGCACCACATTTTCAAAATTGTTTTAAAGAATGCATTCATATTGGAGATGTCGATTTATAATTGCTTAGTATGCATATTATATATGTTGTGATACACCGTGCACTTGTACACGATTGGTTGTAAAAATTTGTTGGACACTAATTAGTTGGATGTTTAGAATGGTTGCTTTTTATGTTATGCGATTCCGTCCTTAAGGAATTTTGAGGACGAAATTCTTTTAAGGGGGAGAATGTAACACCCCTTAATTTTTACTATAATTAATTTAAAAAGAAATTGGTTAATAAATAATAACATCGAAAAATAGATTTAAATGGGATTGGGAGAAAAGATCGGTGCTATGTTAGTGTGTTGGTACCATATTGGGGAGTATGAGCTGTACATAGGTCAAGAACGTCATTAGTCCTAAGCGGTCATTGGAAAATGTGAAGTTGCACCTAACGGGCTATACCTCCTACTAGTTTAGATCACGTTTGAGCATGCACAACCACGATTGTTTGCTAGTTTGTTTGTTAGGGGCAAGACTGGATAACCTTTAATAGATGTCTTTCAAAACAAATGAGGTAGTTTATGGAGCTGAGTCCACAATAGTCCGAGGAGCTGACTCCACGATAGTCCGTAGGGCTGAGTCCATAATAGTCTGAGGAGCTGAGTCCTCTATGGTTCGTGGAGATGAGTCCACAATAGGAAGCAGACAAGTAGAAAATCCCCAAGGCGATATATATGCTAAACTATATGACATCATTATTAGGCATGCAGGAGTTCCTTGGTATGCATGACGACAATACGTGATATTGCATTGATGATGGACCATGATGTGGTGCTAATTTAGGGATACTAGCGGGGATAGTATCTTAGTCCAAAGGGGGACTGTGGTATGTGTGTATACACACACACATATGTAGTTATGGTCTACTTCAGGTAGATGGGGTGTATCGTACGCGTATATGGAGTCGAGACGACTAAGTAAAATAAAAGGACATAACATGTGCTGGAAGGCAATTGGCATAAACTAATGTTATGTATAAAATGTATAATTTAGCAGTCACCAGAACGTTGTTTTGACCCTTTCCTCATTACAACCCACATGATAGCTTTAAAGGAACAGGTACCAGTACAAGGCGAGAATAGTGGAAGGACGTGTTTCCTTATGCATGCTGGACACCGGCAAGGACACTAGATACTGGAAGTGTCAATCTTGGTCAGTAACTATACGGTTTATTATAGTTTTCTATTCCACTGTGATTTATATTGATAGTCCTTTGATATGCATTTATTTGTTTATATGTAGGATACCAAATGAACGACCGTACTTTAGTGAACTTGGGTTTTTGATTTAGCGAAAATTTATGTCTATTGGGATGCGGGTTGTCACAAGTTCCCTCTATTGGCAACACTAGGACGTTGCGAGACTGGGTAAATGCTATTTATATCCAATAGGGTTGATATTTGATTGGGGCGATTCTATCACAAAATGCACTCACATAAGGTTCTACAATGGACACGCAACACTAATGATGATGCCTGGAGAAGTGTGTGGTCGGGCACTAAGGGGAGTTCCTTCATGTTAATGGTGATGCGACATGATGATGTGTCGTTGATGGATCCTGACGTGGTGCAGTAAGAGGGATTACGTTACCATTGAGAGGAGGACTTGGTGTGGGTTACGATGTAACATATCTTAAAGCTACTTTAACACTAGAGGGGGTAAACAATGTTTTGTAACTTTTATGAATCTTTTTAACTTTGTTTCAAGATTTAAATCAAATCGTAGATCTATACTAATCAAGCAGTCACAGATGCAATCGTAAATAAATATAAAAGCAATAACAAAAAATAAAATAAGAGAGACGATACTAGGAATTTTATACTGGTTGGGATTAACCAATCCTATATCCAGTATCGTACAATACTGTACAGATTTCTTTTCAATCGCCTACTTTAACTAGGTGGCAAGCAAAGCAGAATACAGTCTCAATTTTTAGGCTATGAGATACACCCTCCTGTCTCACGAGTCCGGAGTAAACCCTCTTGATTTACCGGATAACAACATCACCTAGTAGATTTAGACTGGCTATTAAGCACACCCACTTGATTTGAATGGGCAACAAGCACACCCAAACAAATAAGAGTAGAGCTGTTGATTTCCAAATACAAATAGTTGTACTTGGGAATTGGGATACAAGATATCATACAGCCCTTTTGATAGCGGTTTAATCTTTTAGTTTGTAGAGGAAATGCTTCCAAAATAGTAAATAATTTATAGAGAATCAATCTAAAAGTGTATGGATTGATTGTATATAGTTTTGAAGAATGCAGTAAGTAGTTTTCAAGAAATATTCATGGGAGTAAGGAGTAAGAAGAAAGTAAGAAAATTGGTTTAGAAAATCGTTTACACTCCCTTTATATTGTGAATAAATAGATGTATCCACTCATGAAGAGGTGTGTCCAAAAGATACCTCTTTTCAGATTTAGAAAACAATTTAACGGATACTACATTGACATATCTAAGAGGGGTATGTCGACATACCCTTGTAAAATCTTAAAATAATTTTCTTTTAAATTGTTTTCAAACTTCTATATTTTTGTAAAATAATTTAAACATAGTTTTTAAATACTATGAAACACATAAAAGTTTTATAAAATATTTGTAAAAAATGTTTTGAATTTTAAATAATTTATCTCGATAAAATATCAAAGATAAAAAAATTTATGATAAAGATCAGAATCTACATTAGGGATTTTAACAGTTTATTCTAATGACTCATAACTATACACTAAAATTTTGAGCTCTTCAAATCTTTGTTCTTTAAACTCATGAGTCTTGATCATCTTTGAATCTTGAACTTTAGTTTTTATACCGATCAGTCTTCAAGCTTAATCATTCTGTACTTGTGTAATATTCTGCAATATATACTATTCAACTTAGAAAAACATTAGTATCTACATTTATATGGTTGTTGTCATCAAAATCAATACCCGAGGTATTAATACACTAATGCAACGATGGCGAGACACTTTGGCGAGTTGGCATTGTGGGCTCCCCCTCAGTGCATAATTAGGATACGTGTAGTCGTAATGTGGGAAATGAATTCCCATTATTGAAAATTATAGGGAAATCCATGTATAATAGTTCTACTAGCTACTAGCGGATCATTGGTTGTCTTGAGGTTCGATTAGTTGTTCGACCCTAAGTGTGAGCCTGCACAAGTCGTTTGTGTAGGTCTGTATTAAGCTAAACCTCTTAAATAGAGAAAACTAGTAATTCACAAACACATGTAGGACACCTTAGGTCACATATGTTATATATGAAGTTGATTGCATGTGATCACTATATATTAATAATGTAACCCATTCACCAGACTTTTGTTCAACCAACTCCTTTTATTTTCCCCATAACATAAAGAAAGGGCATCAGTTAATTTGGCCTAGGCATAATATGTGAAGGACGGAGCTAAGTGCCGGAGTCCCATTTTTCTTCGTTATTACTCATGTAGTTATTTATTCTATTAAATGTTTATCAAACTCTATATTTTACTTTTGAAAAACTATATGTGAATTAAGTATATTTGGAGACAGTTCTTTTCTGAAATGTTTACTTTCAGTACTTATATTTTAATACCTTCCGCTATAAGATCTGAAAGTATATAATATTTTAGATTTTATCTTAGTCTCTAATCTCTATAATGTTTAAAAACCAACAGCTCGCATTTCTTAGCACGACACGAGCGCAAAGGTCACTTTAGGCTTTGGGTCGATGCATCCAGAGGTGCCGGTTGTTAGAATTATCATAAAACAAATTTTTTGTTTGGATTCCTTTTAAAATATGTGTACAAATCCATTTTTATATGGCTAATTTATTTATGGTATGGCCTTTATGTGATTATTGTATTAAATTGGGACTTGTTTGGTAATTGCAGCTGTGAAGATTAAAATAGTATAACACCTTGAATAAGAAATGAATTTTTTTCCGAAATACGCATAAAAATTTATTAGGTATAATTTAGTTTCAATTATAAATTTAATAATAACTTATTCCTTCGAACTTTGAAATTTACAATTATAATTTAAAACATTAACGCACATAATAAGTAATAACTGATAACCAATATAATAAAATGAGTTTATGATAATTATGGAATCTAACCCATAAATAAAGGTGGAATAAGTAGTACCCTTATAAGGCCTTGAGGTGTATGCAATTTTTTGTGTGTGTGTGTATACATACATACATATATATATGCATAGTTCAATACTAAATGTTGGAGAGTGGAAATATGGCTAAGTTATAGGGATGCAAGGTCAATTGAAAGCACATAGAAGTCTGTCCAGCTAATCTGGCTACCAACAGTGTGACTTTTATAACTGATGTAAGACATCGCCTATAATAAGTACCTACAGTGGGCGAGGTTAGTCCAAATTTTATAGGGCAAGTCTGCTAAGCTAATTCGACTATCAGCACCTATAAATAGTCGGACTAATGTGAGACGTCACAATGGGTTACGTGCCATAAGGTCGAGGTTATCTTTGATGTGCGTTAGTGAAAATCCCTTAGAAAAAGTCCGCTTCAGAGTCGAGGTATTAAATGACCGTTGGGAGTTTGCATCTTCCCTATCCAAGTAGTATTAAGTGACATGCAAGAGGATTGATATTATAACAGCTAGGAAGTATTAGGAAGTGTTCGCCTGGGGTTAGAATTAAATGACAGGAGGGTCATCGTATTTTTTAATTTAAAGGTATTAAGTAGCCCAGGTACTCCCTCTCACATCGTTAGGATATGATTGGACATGAAATGTATTGTTAAACCCGATATACTTTATAGTTGCATTGCACCCGCTTTTATAGTCATGGAGTAGGATTCGTAGGACCACTAGCCCATAGTTGGAGATATAGTTGAGAAATATAATAAATACGTAAGACATAATACTTATCTAAATGAATATTGCCCATATACTATTATTGTAAAACTTGAGGTTTTCATTCACTAGACATTGTTATTTCGACTCCTTCCTCATTATAACATACATGTTAGGGACATTGATGAGTGTGGAGAAGATGGTGGAGGTTGGTAGACAATTATCTATTATAGTTATCTATTAATGTTATTTTGATATATCCAGACTATGTTTAGATAGCTCTGCATATTATTTTATCAATTATACCAACCAATGGCTATATTTGAAATGGACCTAAGGTTTGATGGGCTTTTATTGTGTCGAAAATTAATCCCGTTTGAGAGAGGATTGTTATAATGAAGAAGCGCACAATATTGAAACATTTACAAAAAAGAAAATCAGTTTCCACTCTTAGAAGAGTAGAAA
Source organism: Allium fistulosum (assembly GCA_030737815.1). Taxonomy (NCBI): domain Eukaryota; kingdom Viridiplantae; phylum Streptophyta; class Magnoliopsida; order Asparagales; family Amaryllidaceae; genus Allium; species Allium fistulosum. Next base: position 306,150,966 of record CM060902.1, read on the forward strand.
CCAAATGGAGATTTATTATAGTTAGAACTAAAGAACCATATGATCTTGTACTTAAGACGAATAATGGAAAAAAATATATTGGTAATAACAATAATGAGAACAAAAGGAAATAGCTTGAATCGAGAAGAGATGACCCTTGAAAATAATTTTTGTTTGCATGGAATGGAAAATATATGGAGTTATCAGACTCCATGTAAAGCATTTACCTAGCAAACCAAAATATCGTTAGATACTGCAAGCCAGCCCCATGGCAAGCGATCTAGGAGGAAAGAAGATCGGGAATGTATTGTCGCTTCCATGAGACTCATGGATGCAATACGAATGATTATAGGAATTTAAAGAACATTATCAAATAATGATAAAGAAGAAGCAATTGTTGTAGTATATGACATTGGGAGGCGAACATAGAAATAATCAACCTCTAAGGCAACTGCCTCGAGGATACGAAGAAGGAACAAGCAGAGCTGGTTATCGCTCATTGAGAGATGATCTAGTGATAATACCATTTCAGGAGATTTGCACCCCATGGACAAAAGATGTAATACTGCGTAGAATTATGGAAACTCACTGAAACATGTGTTGTAATACTTGTTACTTGATGGAGATGGTTCTCCAACAAAGCAACGTCGTCGGATGGACAATGATATTGTTTTCAAAAACAAAGACATTACTGGGATAGAAGTACCAACATTCGACCCAATGGCCATAATGGAAAATTGGATCTACAATAGTTCATTAAGTGTTGATTGACAATGGAAGCTTGGTGGACATCCTATTTGAACTCGCTTTTAAGGAAACGAGAATGGATAACAAGGATTTGTTGTCATGTTCCTCCCATTCTTTGGGATTTTCCGAGGAGGCAACATCTTTGATTGGATTTATTAATTCAATGGTACAGATAAAAGATAAACCCTGCAGGGTTGTGTGGGTAGAGAAGTTCATGGTGGTAGATGATTTCTCAATGTATAATGCATTTTCGAGCCGACCGACCATAGCTGAATTTAGGATTGCTTTTGCTTTGTGGTGCTTAACGGTGAAGATTCCAAATAATAACGAAGCCTAAGTAGTCTAAGGAAACCAAAGCACTAGAAGGGAATACGACCTGGTGGAGTTTAAAGAAGCTCGACGTAGAGTAAAAGGCAAACATGCAGAGAAGTCTCTCTGCATTAAATCTCAATATGCATAAAAATCACACTGAGCCTCAGCTCAGGTCTAATAGCAACAAGTATGAAGCACTAGACTCGTAGAAAGGGTCAGACATGGTAAGGGCTGTACCAATAAAACTGATGGATGAAATACCGATGGACTAAGGTGACCCATGAACGTAGTCAAAATCGAGTCCTAGATTGTTCTGTAGATGAAAAAAGAGCTTGTTTTGCGAATGAAACACGACGTGTTCATGTGGACTCATTCTAATATATGGGGGATTTTGCTTGTAGTTGCATACGGCACACTACGAGTAAGGTAGAAAGGATATAACATGGATCTAGGAGAGATCCACTGCGTTGAAGGAAGATATGGATATATTATTGGTTAAAATATATATATCTGTGGATCTCACTATCCAAATTAGATAGCCAATCCCATTTTGGTTAGAAATCTAAATAGAAATTGGTGAACATGCATCAATTACTCAAACTTATAATGATGCATACCTAAAAGATCGTTTTCCATTTTTGTGGATAAACCAACTCATGGATGGGACAACCGAACATTAATTATCTTTATTTGTGGATACTTCGACTATAATAAGATTGTAGTGCATGTTCCAGATTAATAGAACATGAGTTTTATCTCAAACTTGTGATTGTATTGCTACGAAGTCATGCTATTTGGTTCAAAAAACATTTGAGCTACTTACCAGCGATTGGTCAGCAAAATGTTTGCCGAACAATGGTGGTGTACATGGATGCTATGTTAGTAATGTCAAAGAAATCAATAGACCACATGGTGCACTTATCAGAATTGTTTGATGTACTTCGAAAGCACGAATGAAGCGAAATCCTTTGAAATGTTCATTCAGAGTATCATTAAGGAAAATTTTAGGGTTCATTGTGAACTTTAGGCGTATTGAAGCCAATTCAAAGTAAATTGACAAAATAAATTAAGTAAAGGACCTAAGGATAAGAAGGAAATGTTGGTAGAGTTGTTGATTTGAGTAGGTTCATCTTAAAAGTAACCAATAAGTGTAGATGTCCTTGAGAAGGAAAAATGAAAGTTCTAATGGATAGATGAATGCGAAGCTGCTTTTTAACAATTATAGGCATATCTCCAGAAAAACATCCTATCAAAGGGATTTGTACATTTATCTAGAGATATTGTATCACACATTGAGTGCATCATTGGTGCATGAGGAGGAAAAAGTATAAATGTTAGTATAATATGTAAGCAAGTGATTCACATGTGTGAAAAATGTTATCCTAAACTGGAAAAGTTTCTTTATTGCTTACTGATGACATCAAGGAAATTATAACCTTGTTTATAGGCTTATAGGGGTGTTGACTAATCCACTTATAAGGCAAGTATTACATCGCCATGAGACATTAGAATAGTTACTAAAGTGGAATATTGAGATGAGTTAGTACTAAATGACATATCATCATAGAATGGTTATTCGAGGACGAGCATTAGCAAATTTCATCACTGAATTCATCATCTGGGATGACAAAACAGAGGAAGAGATGATTGAACTATCTTAATAGCGATTATATGTCGATGGGGAATCTAATGATCATGATTCTAGAGCAAGGGCAGTCTTGGTGACTCTAGAAGTTTAGTGGGTGCATTATGCTATTGTAACATCCCTTATCTAGAGGCCCAAAGCTAAGAAATACAGATGCTGCTGTCATCTATAATATTAACTTCCAACAACTAAATAAGGATATGTTAATGGTATCTATAATATCAGAAGCACTTGAACATGAAACAAATCGCAGATTTCAAAACAACATTTTTCCATTACATTTCAGAACACATATTCCATATTCATATTACATAATCCCAAAACGTTTCCCAAACAATGATAACATATACTTACTACAAAATACGCCAAGAGCGACATATGAAGATACCCTCTTGGATGATTAGAGTAAAATTGTCATAACAAACATAATACACATAGCGGAATAAAACAACTAAAACAAGAACTACAACTCCTAAATAGCTCTCTGTTAGCCTCCTGCTCGCCTTCGGTAGCTTTATTTGTCATCCTACTAAGAACCTGAAAGAACCTCAACCATCAGCCTACTCAAATCAATTTTGAGCACCTTAGAGTTTAAGGGGAAAACATAAAATTTGAATCAGACATTAAACCTGGTGTGAATAATACTATACATCCCAGTTATTAATGTTAAATGAGACCACGCCGCTTAGCGGAACATGTTTCCCTCACTAACATTCCTTTAAAACATAGCTTTTTGCAAATCTTTTCCTGCAACCACAACTGATTAAATATTGTAAAGCATCATTATATAAACATACATATCAGGTAATAAAAGAACTATCTATTCAAACACTTTAGTTTTGTTTGGCTGACTATTAACTTTTGGCTGACTCGGGCCTACCAAACAAAATAACAAAATAATCTAACATCTGTTAGACACACCTCTTCTGGATGGTCTATCCTTAACTATCTGTTAAATACTTCTCTTCTAGACGGTCTGTCCCTAACTTAACATCTCCCAGGGTCACTTGATCTTAATGGTTTTGCGGGCTCACCAATAACCTATCTGTATACAAACATATATTCCTTTCTGTGTGTAATCATAATTTTAGTCTTATCTATGACAAAGCCCTACACATTGGAATTTTGGACTAGATTAGCTGGAGCCAATAGCTAATGTATAGGGCGCGACCCTATACCGGTCCTATCTGGTATTCTAATATCTGAGTCATTTTTACTTAAGGATCCCTTCCCATAATTTTCCTTGAAAACCTTTTTCAAAATGATTTAAGACCTTTAAATCAACTCACACAAGGAAACTACATATACTCTATGCTTTACTCAAAATCACCTTGCCATGTTATACACACACACACACACACACACACACACTTTACTCAAACCTTAGTTGATGAAAACATTTAAACACTTGAAAGTACCCGTTTCGATTCTATTTAAAGTACGAATTTCTAAACCATTGAAAGCATCTCTTTCGAAACCAAGTAAAACCCTTTATTTATCTAGGCCGAAAGGCCAAAAACTCCCTTTCAAAACCATTCTTAAACCCCTTTTGAAAACTTTGTAAACCTTCCTTTCGAAAGCTTTAAAACCTTAGACATCATATCTTAAAACACTTCAAAACATTGCCTTTGGAAACCTTGGATAACCTTCCATTGCCACCCTTTCGAAACCATGAGAAAACACTACCTTTCGACTCCTTCAAAACCCTTTAGGGAACCACCCCTTCGAAACCATTTTAAATACCTTTTGAAAGCATTAAACCTTTAGAAACTCAAACCTTTCAAAAGCACTTGGGTTCAATTTAAAACATGTGGAAAAACACCTTTCGAAACCATTAAAACCTTCTCTTTCGAAACCATTGGGTTATACTTCAACAGAACAAAAGGGTCATTTAAAAAAATATCTAAGTTGAAAGCCTTCCTTTCGAAACATGTTCCTAAGTGATGAAGTGATGTGTCGAAACCATCCCTTCGAAAGCATTGGAGAAGTGGTTAATTTTTTTAAAACAAAGTATACCTTTCGAAATCATTGACTTCGAAAGGTAGATAGGCGGCAGCTAGGGGTTTCAACCCCTTCGAAAGCATTACTTAAAATAAAAGAGTGCAACCCATTCGAAACCTTTCCTTTTAAAATATTTGACCCAGTCGAAAGCCAACTGAGTCGAAACCTAACCTTTCGAATGCAAAGCAGGTGCTGCCTTTTATTTTAAAACAAGGCATACTCCAACCCCTTCGAAACCTAGCGTTTCGACTAAGTATCCTTCGCCTTTATCCAATGCGCTACGTACCAAGCCTTGATACCATGCGCATTGGTTTCGAAACCAATGGTGGCGAAAGGTCTGGGTCGGAACCCCCTATGCCGAAAGTGGCGGAACACAATAAAAACATGTTATTTTTGTTTTTAACTTAAAGGAGAAACTTTTTAACTAAGCTGCTATTGTTTGTCAAAATTTCATTGGTTGCTAAATACCTTTTTGAAAAGTGCTGCCAATATTTTCAGAATTAAACAATGATTTTATTTTGCAAAATGCCCCTTCTCCTTAATTAAATATATAAAACATTTAAGTCCCATACCTTAAATAATTTTATATATTCATCAAAAACACTTGGGAAAATTCTATAAATATTCCAGAAAATCCTTTTCAATATGTTTTCTAACATATATAAATTCTAGACCCAAATAATCAGTTATTTTGTCGTAAATAATTTACAACCTAATAATTCATTTTTTCACTAGAAAATTAATATAAATTCTCCATTAATTTAGAAAATTATAAAAATTAAAACCTACCTCTAAAATATTATTTCTGATCTACATTTAAATTCGCAAGGCATTCGGGTGTCATTTAATAGAGTTTTCATGTCAAACATATCATAAAAATCAATATAAATATGCATAAGTCATCAACAAGTATATATAAACTTTTAATCATTTAAAACATGGCATAAACATGCAAAAATACTTCGGATTATCCTTAAAACCGAAAACTATAAGAAAATGAGATGTAGTAATTATTCACCTTAGCTTTATGATTAAAGATGTAAGATTTGAATTAAACTTGATGTTGATTAAGCTTCCTCTTTTACTTTCTTCTCCCTACTCTTGAAAATGGTGGCCGACCTCTCCTTACTTTTAATTTTTTGTAAATGAATGCAAGTAAGAACTCATGACTAAGGGTTTAGGGTATTAGATATCCCTTCTTCCTATTTTACCCCTTACTTATTTCCTAACCTGTTTTATTCATGCTATCTCATTTTGATTTACATCTTAACAAGGCATAGATACCCTTAATGATATTCAAATCTCAATCTACTAATCATCTTACATTATTTTATTTTATTTACTAATTAAATATCCTAAATAATGTTACTAAAAATATGGGGTGTTACAGCTGTGAAGTTTGAGTTCTATGTAATTAATAATGATGCAAAGTATATAGCATCAACAACGATACTGAAAATAGAATATGAATTGGGAGTGCTAACACTTTAAATATTCAGTGACTCCCATTGGATGGTATGTCAAGTGAAGAGAGATTTTCAAGCTAATGGTGCATGACTCTCCCCTTACTTGTCAAAGGTGTTGGAACTACTTGATGAGCTTAAGCATTAAATGACTACACATATTTCCAGATATGAAACACAAACACAAATTCTTTAGCCAATCTGGCTAGCTATGGAGATGCATAATTATTGAGAATTGTTCTGGTAAAGGTGCTATTGATTCTATGTATAAGGAATAATTGACCAAGGTTACTCTTTTAAAAAGAAGGAATGAAACACAGAAGGTCTTATGAATTGGGTCATATTATATTATGTAGGATGTCATATTATTTAGGGGAGGATTCCCAGTCCTTTGCTAAGGTGTGTTGATAAGGATGAAGCAAAGAGAATCTTAGTGGATATCCATCATGGAAGTTACGAAGATCAAATTTGGGGTAGAGCTTAGCATGAAAGGTAGTATTTTATAGATATTTCTAACCTACCATCAATACTGATGCAATGGAATTTCCAAGAGATGTGACAAATGTTAAAGGTTTACAAAGATACCAAAAGGCCCTTCCAAAAACTTACACAAGCAGTTAGCCCATGGTCATTTGTAGCATAGGAAATTGGCATCATTGGATCGCTACCAATGACACATGGAGGAGCTAAACATGCAATTGTTACAATGGATTTTTCACTAAATGGGTAGAGGCAAAGCCACTCACCACTATTACTTCAACGAAAGTAATTGATTTTGCAATGAAAATATATTTTATGCAGATTTTCAATGTCGTAGAAGATCGTTACTAATAACAGAACTCAATTCGAGAGTGCATAATTCGATGAATTCTGCGCACAATATCGAATTCAGAAGAGTTTTTTTTAGCAACATCACATTCATAAGCAAAATTATATGGAGGCGGTGAACAATATCATCGATTTCATCATTAAAAAGTGGATGAAAAGAGAAAGATGAAACTGGGTTAATGAGTTACCACTAGAACTATGGGCTTATCAAAAATTACATAAATTTACAATAGACACACTATGCACACTGACATACGAAAGCTAGTCCATGATTTTAATTGAGGATCTCATCGACGTATGCATTATAACCCCAAGATGAACGAAGAGCTAATGCTAGCAACCCTCGACCTGGTGAAGGAAAAATTAGAAGAGGAAAATCTAAGGGTAGTCGCTTAGTAATAAAGAGAGGCACGGCAATTTAATATCAAGGTTTGGAGCCGTAAGTTTGAGACATGTGACCTTGTTTTGAAATGGATCTTTTTGAGCTTGAGGGTGCTTGGTCCTAACCGGGAGGGACCATACATAATAAAGTAGAAGCTTGGAGATAGCACTTTCAATCTATAAATTATAGATGGAGATCCTATCCAAGGGAAATGGAATAGCATGCATTTTCGTTGCTATTTCACATCCTTTTTTAGGCATTTTCTTTATAGTATTTTACAATTAATTTTTATTAATCAAGCGACATTCATTATAGAGATTTTAAATAAAATTTACTTTTTGAATTAATAGAATTGTACTAATTAATTTAACCTTTGCGTTTTGGGATCAATAACGCACATATAATATGTTGCGGAGTAGGCCATATGTTAAAAGGTACATAGAGATAGGTACTAACGGACTCCCTTGAATCGAATAAATTTGTTGGAGTATAATCTAACATGGGGCGGTCCAGATAATTCAAACCCCATACATTTAATTCTTGATTGATGCCCAAAGGTAGGTAGCGTTAGGGATAGATGCTCGAAAATGGGGATTAGTGGGAATAGATGCTCATAGTAACTATAACACCCCGTAAAAATTAATAAGAAAATAATTAATTAATAAATTATTAATAAGGCTAAAATGGAAATTTTGTAAAAGTTAGAATTTGGTCATGGAAGTTATTGTGGAGATTTTCTGATCAAGTTCCATATACATTGTTTTGAAAACGGAGCTCAAACGAAAAAGTTATGGACATTTGGAGCTTTCAGATTCAAAATAATATAAATAGAATTCAAATTCGAATAAATAATTAATTCTTAAATTTTAATTTTAAAAAGTAACAATATTTAGACTTGGGGGTTAAGTAAGCGTTAAAATAAATGTTAATGTTAAAACAATTAATTAAGGTATTGAATAAACAAATCAATGGCAAAAAAATAACATTCCCAAAATAGACCACCGCTCAACCGCCTAGGATGGACCTGTCGACCAGTCAATGTTGGCGGCGGCTAGGGTTTTGTGCATTTGAATGGTCTGGATTTTATTATTTTTAACCGACTTAAATCCGACGGTTCTGGTGCTCCCTAACCACTATAAATAAGAGTCTAGTCCTATCACTTTTATTCACAAATTATTTTGGGAATTAAGCTAAGCTCTATTAGTCTCTCTCTTCAAAGATTCAGAAAAATTCTTTAGGGTTTCAGGTAAGAAATTTTAGACGCATTTATTTAAATTCTAATTCTATTTTCCTCTAATCCCTAAATTTATGAATCTAATCCATATACAATTCCCTTGTTGAATATTCCTAAAAGGTGATATTTATAGAGATTAAAGCAAGTGTAACAAATCCAAAAAAGGAAGAGCTAAGGATTGTTACAATTTATGAAACCATCACACTAAAACCTCAAAATTCCCCTAAAGCGAAATGTCAATTCTTAAGTTAGAATCTCAATTATTATATATTAAAATAATGGAATTGTGTAGATGTAGCAATTTTAATGTTTTATATTCTATTCCACTTCTTATCTTTTTTTTTGGATCTGATTAAGGGTTTTGAAAAGAATAAATTAGAAAATGGTGTGCAAGGTACATATTCATTTATTTGTAGTTTACACCGTTTATTTCCGTAGTTTCAATAGAAATTCCATTTTCAATTATATATATATATATATATATATATATATAAGTTGAATAGTGCGTAAAAGTATTTGAATTGTAAGTTTCTATAATGTGCTTGTGCTATTTTAGTAGAAAATAAGTTTTGTATGGATTCTACCTTATGCAAGTTTGTCGATTGAATCGTGGATGGTGTACATATGGTATATTTGTTGGTAAGGAATTGGACTTGTATAAATTTGAAGTTTTGACATTTAAACATTAGTTTAGGGTGCAATCTTCGCATGCTTAGAAATATTTTAGCACGTGTATATATATATATATATATTCGCAGACTTAGAAATATTTTAGGCGCATCTTTATATACATACATGCATGCATGCATACATACATGCATACATACATATATACCTATATATATGTATACATATATTTGCATGCTTAGAAATATTTTAAGAGCATATTGTTTTAGCAAGGCAAGCCGGTTTTATAGTGGATCATCCACTTTTATTACCAATAAATCATCAGTTAATACGAGAGCATGGCAAAATGCCTCAACTACTAATAAAAGGAAATACAAAACATGAGTTAGGTAAAGGAGCCTAAACTACTATAAATGACCTAAAAGCAATTCTTCCTCTGGAGAGGAGGAACCACCTCCTACGACCACAGGGACCGAGCTAATGACACGAAGATAACCCCCAAAAAGCACGACAATGTTCGAAGCATAGCCAGAGAAATGTTTGCAATAGATAAATTTCCTATCCCAACTTTCATCATCGAGAATAACCTTTCATAACACCAAGGACACCATCAACCGAAGGAATAAGATTTTTTCCAACTATAGAGTAAAACAGATGCCTGGATTCACCTTCAACTTCACTAACAAAAATTTGAAATTCATTTCGATCTGGGTCATATCTCATCTCATATGGCTCATGAATCCATGTTTTCTCATTAGAATTCCACTCAATAACAGAGGCCTGGGCTGCACTAGAAGCCATAGGAACTACATCAGCATTAACGACACCCTCCACAGGAGGTACAACAACCTCCGCAGGAGGCACTATCACGGGAGGAGGATCATCAGACACTGGGCGCACTATCAGGACCCACTTCATGATCGGAAGTCGATGAAGAGGGGTTCGATCAAAGAGCGGCAATGGTACATCAGCAGTCCCACGAGTACAAGCTTCCAAGAGATGACTAAATAACTGACATGACATGCATATATATGGTTTCAAACCATATCGAACAACAACCTCAGCATCATGACCCTCAGATACTCTAACCTTAATCTTATTCGAAAGCGGCTTATCCGGAGTTATTTCTATCAACGCTTTAGCATAAACTAGCTTTTCCCCAGCAATAGCATTAACACAAAGCATTTCAATTTCCCAACAGTACTTGATAGCCAATTTTAATCAATCAAAGGTTGTAAAACAGAAGAAATACGAGAAAAGTAACCCCAACCTAGAATAGATATACCTGCTCTTGGGCACAGTCGACAAACAGACTCCATGTAGTAATAATAAAAGGGTTACCACGATTAAAGGTAGGATCCGTGCTATGGACTCGAAGACCCTCCTCGGGCCTCGAGAACTTGAAGAAGAACATAGAGTTGTCCATATGGTCTTGGAGTCCGCCTCTTAACCGCCTAACTTTGCAATAGTACTCTTTCACTACAGAATAAGGTGGGTTTCAATCTAAGAAAAAACCAACCAGATAATCCGACCAGTAGTCAACCCCCGCCCGAATCACCTCCGCCGGAGGTATCATAACTCCTTCTATTTATGCCATTTCAAAAGAATGGGGCACGAATGCACCCACGTTTCTTTACAAAGAAGAGAACAATGAGGTCAACTTTACTACCTTAACTAGCTCATTCGGGTTAACAGTCTGAAAAGATCCTATAGCAGTAGAATAAGGCCGCACAATATGCTGACCATTATGGGTACACAAAGGTGCGAAACTAGGCTCAACCTGAATAATATTGGGAGTATCAATAATCGTTTCATCCCAACCAACAGAGTTTCCACAACCTCTCTGATAACCAAAACAACAGAAATAGGCAGCACTTTATCCATGGATACTCCAACCTCTATATACAAGTTTCACATTCCAACAAGTTTCATTATTCACAGTTGCTATCGGAGGAGTTAGCTAGAGCTTACCAACCAAAGCAGGCTGGCAATCTAGGCAAGGCGCTGTTAAAGGTAGAGAGTTAATGTCAGCTAATAGAGCAAGAAGGGGATTAGCAAATCCCAAGTGACTCGAGGCAAGCAAAGAAGGACCGTCAGACATAGAGGCCGCGACACTTGCCAGTAGATTTGCAGTTGTTCCTTCAGCCAAAGAAATCACATCATATTCAGATGCTGGCGTAAAAGCAGGAGACTTCACAGTTGGAGACGATAATGGAGAACTAAAGGGCAGAGACTCTGAATCGCTGACATGAGGAGAAGAAACGACGCTGAACAATTGGTCAGAACGAGTTAGGAAGGCTCCCTCAATTTCCAGATCTGAAGCAATCAAACTTTTCCTAGGCTTCTTCTTTATAGCATGGGGGAGACAGATGAGTCGAAGTGGAGCTAAGAGAGAAGAGGTGGATGACAATAAGAGGAAGACAAAATGTGGAAAAGAAAGGAAGAAGCGGATGATAAAATGGCCAAAGATGCTATTTTTGACTTGACCTAAAAAAATATTAATTATTTTGCTTATTAGGCGCGCATATATATATATATTCGAACGCTTAAAAATAGTTTAGGCGCGTATTTATGTACATACATACATGCATATGTACATACATACATGCATATGTACATACATACATACATATGTATATATATGTATATATATACATATATATACATACATATGTACATACACACACACATATATATACATATATACACACACATATATACATATACATATATATACACACACATATACATATATACATATTCACATGCTTATAAATATTTTAGGCGCGGACTTATATGTATATATAATACACACACACACACACACACACATATATATATATATATTAGCGTAAATAACGTATAATTATAACGTATTAATTATGTAGTTAATAATTATCATTAATTCCACTTTAGGAAAGAAGTTAATTGTAAGGCGAAATAACAGTTTTCTTATAAGGCCTTGATATGGAATGTGATGAGATATGTGATCATATGTTAAGAGAGTGTTGTAAATTTTGACCAAGTTATAGGGATGCAAGGTCAGTCAAAAGCACACGGAGGTCTGGCTAGCTAATTTGGTTATCAACCGTGTGACTTTCGGGCAGATGTGAGACGTCGCCTATACTAAGTACCCGTGGAAGATGCGAGGTTAGTCCTAAATTCTATAGGGTAAACCTTCCCAGCTAATCTGGCTACTAGTATCTACAAATAGTCAAACTAATGTGAGATGTCATAGTTAGGTTACAGGTCATAATACGGAGGACCTGCTTTGGGGTTGAAGGTATTAAATGGTTGATAAAGGGCCTGCTTCTTCCCTATGTAGGAAGTATTAAATAATCAAAGTTAGCGGTTAGGCACGGTAGAGGTTATCTTGAGGAGGGTCCGCTTCAGTTTTGAGGTATTAAGTGGTGCTATTGTGGGGTCTGCCTCTTCCGTAAAAAGTAGTATTAAGTCACCTGAAGAGATTCCATGCAATGTCAGCTAGATAGTACTAGAGAGGAGTCCACCTTCGGATCAGTATTAAATGATGGGGATCGACTTTAAATGAGGTATTAAATGGTCAGAGTCTGCCTAGTTCCCATTAAAAAGGTATTAAGTGGCTTAGGTTCTATATCTTATATTATTAGGACATTACTGATGATAGATATGGGCTATTGGGTTGAAAAAGTAATGGTTATGGAATTAGACCGAGAAAGCCTTAGGGCTTATAGTTGGAATACTTATGATATAGTTAGGATAGTAAGACATATTCTTATTTAAGTTATACTGCTCAAGTACTATTATAGAAAGGGTCGGGATTTTTATTCACCAGACATTGTTGTTTTCCCCCTCCTCATTATAACACAGAATATAGGTGATGATGCAGATTTTCAGAGATGGGGGTAGAGATGAAGACTTGTGGAAGTTATTTAGCTATATATGTTATTTTTATATTTTTGATGTATCCATTGAAGTTATTATGTATCTTAAAATATTGCAATATGAATATTTTGCGTTGTTATGTGGAATTATTTGTTTGTTGTTTACGTTTGAATTTAAATAAATGGGCATAGATTGTTATTATATTTTATCCTTCCGTTGTGAGATTCTGAATGTAGATAAATAGCTTTGTGTATTATTCTTTAAATTAAATTTTACCAATGAAGAACCAACTTTGGAATGGGTCTAAGGTTCGACGAGCCTTTTCAAGGTCTAAAATTAAGCCCATTTGGAGGCGAGTTGTTACATCTGTATCAGAGCTTAGGTTACCCAACCAATGTGGATAAGTAAACGTATGAGTGGCGTACTTGTTATTTTTGAAAATGCTTTTCAAAAACCTTACTATATAAATTTATATATACATATATGAATATATATATATATATATACTTATCTCAAACATACGCCTAACTCTATAAAGTCCGATCGTGAATTGGAAAAATAACTAGATTAAATTTATACTCCTTCCCTAACCCACGGGGTGGAGGTCATATATAACATCCCCCTACTTGGAGGCCCAAAACTAACGGCTACAGATGCTGCAGTCATCCATAGTTATTAATCCGCGGCGATCAAATACGGAGGTGCTAGATTCATTGATACACAGAAACACATGAATATGGAAAAAATTTAAACTTCAAACAAAATCACATTCCATTTCAAAATATTCCCAATTCATTACATAATCCCACAATTGCAAATCACGTTTAGAGAAAATATATTTATTACAACATACTCAAAGAGCGACATATGAAGATTCCCCCTTGGACGATCAGAGTATATACTGGCAATATAACAACTTTTCCATTAAAAACAATACATCGGAACCGAATAAAATAAAACTCTATATAGCTACCATGCCTCCTACACGTCTTCGGTAGCTTTATTCGTCTAATGAGGTACCTGAAAACCTCAACTCTCAAACTACTCAAAATCAATTGAGTACCCGAGAGTTTAAGGGTAAAACATAAACTTCGAGTCAGACATAAAGCCTGGTATAAATAATAATCTACCATCTCAAATCATTTAGATATCTAGTGAGACCACGCCGCTTAGCGGAACGGGTTTTCCCCTCACTAATTTCTTAAAACCTTTTAAAACCATATACTGTGCTCCTGCATCTACAATGGTTAAAACAATTCAAAATTATATAATATGATGATATGCAAAACAAATGAATCAATTCTGGATTACCCATCCTCATTCATTCCGACTATCTGTCTCAACTATAGTTTCTAGGATTACTATTAACCTATTAGTTTTCATGGGCTGACTAATAACCGGTAAAATATTTAAGGACTCCCTATCCAATTACATAGTTTTCATGGGATCACTAAGAACCTATTGGTAATTCCAATATCTTTACTCTTATCCTAGTTTTCATAGGTTGACTAGGAACCTAATTGGTGACTCCAATATCCTCCCTTCTTACCTAGTTTTCATGGGCTGACTAGGAACCTATTGACATCTGTCAATATCTTAATCCAGATATAGTTTTCATGGGCTAACTACAAACCTATCGGCCCCTGCCGGTATGAAATCATAGTTTTCATGGGCTTACTATGAACCTGTCTTTCTAACATCTTCCTTTATACATAGTTTTCATGGGCTAACTATGAACCTATTATCCCCTGCCAATACCTTTTCTTATACACAGTTTTCATGGGCTTACTAAGAACCTATCGGCCCCTGCCAATATCTCTCTTTAATATTTTAGCATCCTATATTCTGGTCTTCCTGGCCTCTTGGATGCAATTATACTCATCCAGGAGTTTAATCAATTTATATTCACAACTGGGTTAACCTAGCCGGTTCTTCTACCTTTTATCCCCAAAATACAGTTATGGGTCCATTATAATGTGAATATATTTATATTTGAAGAAGCATACATAATAACATAACAATACTACTCCTATGGGTTTAATATAAAACATGGTTGATCCCTTTAACCTATTATTTGATCAAGGAAAGCTTCCTCTCAAAACCATTACAAAAACTCCTTTAATTTAGCCATGGGTTTTCCTTTTAAAAACGAGTTTGGGTAAAACCTTTCGAAACCTGGCTTTCGACTTCATAGGATGACCTCCTTCAAAAGCCTTAAAATCTATCTTTAAAATATTAGGCTCCTACCTTTTTAATACTTTAAAACCTTCCTTTCGAAACCTTTCAATTGTATTAAAGTATTAACATTTAACTTTAGAAGCATAGCTTCGAAACCAGTTGAAGGTACCCCTTTCGACACCATTGGACGTAACCCTTCCGAAATCATTGAATGTCACCCTTTCGTAACCACTGGGTTTATACCTAAAATATTTTTTGGGTCAAAGTGAATATAGGCGAAAGCATCTCTTTCGAAACCGCCCTTTATCATAAAAAAATATTGGGGAAAGCCTGATGGCGTCGACATCATCTCTTTAGAAAGCTTCAAACCATTTAAACAAACATTGAAGGATAGCGTCGAAACCCTTTTCGAAGCCATTGCCTTCAAAACCCTTGGACCCTTTCGAAAGCCTTTAGGAAGAAGCTTAAAACATCTTTTAAAAACAAACACTACCTTTCAAAAGCATTGATGACTTCAACACTATCAAAAGGCTAAAGAACGGCAGTAGGGCTTCGACTAGGTCGGAACCCCTTCTTTCAAAAGCATTCTTTCATAAGTAAAGGAACCCATTCGAAAGCAAACCTATATTAATGGCAACCCTTTCAAAACCTTTTAAAACCTCTTTCAAAACCCTATGCTTCGACTCCTTCGAAGGCTTAAACAAAACAAAGGCATGCGCTTCTCTTTTAAAAACAAACCAAGGTAGCGACCCCTTCGGAAGCTATGCTTTCGACACCCTACATTCCCCCTCTCTCCAATCCACCGTGTACCATCTTTATGATACCTTGTGTATTAGTTTCGGCTTAATAAGTTTCGACATGGTTGAAGGCGGAAGCTCTGTGTCGAAAGGTAATTCCAAAGTAGGCGAAACCGTCTTTTCTGGGTAAACCTGGTTTTATACTACTTAAAGCAAATCTTTTTCTAACTAACCTACCACGTGTCAACACCAGATTGGTTGCCTTAACTTTTTCAAATCCTTTACTAAAATAACCGCCACTAATTTCATATCTAAACCATGGTTAAGTTAATCATATAAGCCCTGCCATTAAGCAAAACCAATATTGCAAAGAAGTCCCTCTTCTAAAATAATTTAATTTGTATAGCGAATCACTTTGGAAAAATCCCCAAAAATTTCAGAAATTCATCTTAATCATGTTATCTAACATATCAAAATTTCAGACCCAAATTCTTAATATATTTTCCAAAATAAATTTATAAACCCAAATAACCATGTTTTCCTATGAAAATTCATAACAATCTTTCCATAGCTTGGAAAATTATCAAAATTGAAACCCAAATCCAAAATCATGTTTTACATAACCTAAAATTTTTCCATGGCATTTAAACATCAATATAAACCGGTTTTACCCTAAAACCGTGAGAAATCATATTTAAACATCCTTATTTAAATCAAATAAATTTATGATTCTAGCATATCATCATCAAATCATCATAAAAACGAATTTACCCTTAAATCCGAAAACATATGATTCAAAATAAAATAGAGATGAAATTATTATTCACTTTGATTAAGATAAGGAGATTGGATTGAGATTGATTTCCCCTAAGCTTGTATTTCTAGCTTTTAATTGGATTCCTTTTCTCTTAATGGACGACCCTTCCTTAAGATTTTGGTTTGCGTTTCAAAATGACGTGAATGAGAATGAAATGGTAGGAACGAAAATATATATAAGGGTAAGGGTTAAGGGCGTAAAATTTCTAATATACCCTAATGTAATTTGATTAATCCAAAAACCATTCTTAAGCCCATTAATTATTTTATTAGGCACGACCTTAATTAAATTTATTCAAACCTCAACCACCTTATCACTTAACATTTAAATTATTCTATTTAATTTATCTAATTAAATCTCCTGAATAATGTTATCAAAAATTAGGGATGTTACATCGTATCGTAAGGACTAGTGTGAGTTCTCGCAAGAAGGTATACATTAATCACCACAAGGAGATAATCAAATTTTTATGAAGATTGTGTAAGAAAAAAGGAAAGTTCAATAGAAAGGACTATTAAAGTAAATTTCTAAATCCAACCCCATGTGAAAGAATTTGATAAAAGGCTTTTAAAGAATTCATTAAAAAATTTTGAATGGGTTTTTTCAAAGGATTTGCTGGGAAGTTATTGTAAGGAAATTTGGAAATTCATAATTTAAAAATTTTGTGGAGTTAAATGTTTTTTCTTAAAAAATGTTTTGGTAAAAAGGGTTTTCATTTATGAAATTATTAGTTTAAAAATTGGTTGAGTCAAAAAGTTTTCATTTTAAAGATTTCAATCAAGGGATTTTCCGTTTTTGTAATAAATGTAAAATAGAGCGTAGATTGGACTCGATGATTTTTCCTATTTCATAAATTTGGAAGTTCGCTTTTTTTTTAAAAATCTTTCAAAAAAGGGAATAAATGAAAATGAAACTTGTTTAAAATGAGGTAGAGAGAATAGAAAGGTGAGAACGCCCAATAATGTAGGTAGGAGGAACATTTCTGTTTAAGGAAAATACGGAGGATAACAGCTGATGTAGAAGCCATTTATGTAGGAGAAATATAAATAGAGGCAATGTTAGGAGATTTGTATAGAAATAGTATTAGGAACTTATATAAAATAAGATTAGCAATCTAGTTAGAGATAATATAAGGAAGAAATAGTAGGAATAGTATAGGAAAATCATAGGATGAAAGTTTACTTGGTACACTCCACTTTTCATTGTTTAAAGTTATAGAAGATGTTTTTGAAACAAAAATGATTAATTGGTATGATAATTGAGTTTTTGCATGTTTCGAATTAAAATTCTAACTTTTAAAGGAATTTTTTTTGATGTGGAAAGTCTTAGAGAAGTGAAATTATTTTGCTCCTTTTTGAAATTACGCAATTTTTGATTCAATAATAGTTCGGTTTTATAATCGAGTTTTAAATGTTTTGATTTAAAAATCATACTTTTAAAGGAAATAAATCTCTACCATAGAAAGTCCTCAAAAGGGTAAAGTTGGTTAGAAAAAGGAAAAATTTTCATGGCTCCTTTTTGGGGCTAAGCAATTTTTGAATTTGAAAGAAAATGGTTTCTAAGTTTATATTTTCAAAAGGTTTCGGATTAGGTACTTTATAATTGTGAAATTTTAAGTTTTTAAAATGGTGAGGTCTAAATTAAATTTTTTTTATGGTGTAGGTAAGGATCACAACCTAGGTAAGACGGGGCAAAGGTTTAAGATACGAATAAAATAGGAATAGTATATACAACCAGATTTAGAAATTTGAAATTAGTCCCGAATATTTAATTGTAGAATGTTGGTAAATTTGTAAATATATTCCAGATCTGAATTTGGGTTGTAAATTAGGTACTCCTAGTTGACTTGGAATGTGAATTTCTGTGTTTTGATTTATTTAGAGTGTGTTTGTGTAGTTTCCATAAATTATCCAATTCTAATATATGTATAAAGGCGTGTCGTTTGAATTAACAAGGTATATACCAAAAAGGGAAAGAGTGGCGTAAGACATGGATATTATTTTCCAGAGTTTGCACTATCTATTTCAATAAAAGAAAAGAAATAATTCCTTGTAATTTCAAACGAAGCTAAGATCTCAATTTTGGTTAATTTTTGGAAAATTATAATGGTAATCCATTTTGAAAGGATAACTCTGATAAATTAAAATGTGGAAAGGAATGTTCTAGTTTAGAAAGTAATAGTTAGAAATAGGAATATATAAATATGTATAACCACGCTTAAGGTTAAAGAATAATATATATAAATAGCGTAATTTACAACAATATTCGTATTAGTTATTTACAACTTAGTAATTATAGGATTAGAATTTATGGACATTGATTACAGATTTAATGGGCAATAGATTTGTAATTAATAGAGAGTTAAAAGGAATTAAATGTGGGCCTATTAAGGAATTTAATACGGTATTTATGGAGAAATTGAATAGGCATAATAGGTCGATTCTGAAACTGGTAAATAGATTAAAGGGGTTAAATGAGGGTTGGTTAGAGATTGCCTGATTTTGACATTAATGACCAATTATTATGAGTGATGGATAATTATTAGAAACCAAGAAGGAGAATTAAGGAGGGTGGGTGATAGTGGAATGACATACTTGAATGTTTATCTTGATTTAGTATGGATTGTTAGGACCACAACATCATTAACACCAGTTGATGATGAATGGCAGCTTCCGGAAAATTTTTCTTTTAGAGTTTTTGGGTTGTAATCGTTAGTTGTCTCCCTTAGGTTATTGGAAAAGCATATGATATGGTATAAGTTATGTTCCTGTTTTATCATTGGGCTGGTTTTATGGATAGGATTAGGCCGCTATATAAATATATACATATCGAGAAACAATGTAAATAAGAAAATTTCATAAGGACGCTTAACTAGTAATAAATTGCAGGTAAGACGGGAAATTAATGAGAAAATTAGGTTAGCAACTAGAAATAAAGAATGCTTCAATCCCAAAAGGATTTTGGGAAAAATAAATTTTTGCTTGTGGAGTGCCACCATTCAAGGATGACCATTCATGTAACAACCTGCACTTCCATACACTCTGATTCAAAGACTACGGTGACTTCGAACTCCCGACATGCCGAGAAATACAAGTTGTTGGGTTTTTCTAACATTTCATAGGATAATTATAAAGGTAAATTCTAAGACATTCTACACTTTCAGACCTTGTGGCAGAATGAATAAAATATAAGTGTTGAAAAATAGGCTTTTCAAAAAACAGTCTCTAAAATACTTAGTTGTCATATACACTATTCCCAAAATACAATATAAGTTTAAAGACTTTTAATACAAGAAGTAACTATATGATGAACAATAAAGAATATGAGAACCCCAATGTGTAGCTCCTTTCTCCACATACTATGCCTAATCAACTACTAACCTATCATCCCATGGTGTGGGAAAACGATAAAAAAAGGGTGGGTCAGACAAAAGTCTGGTGTACAAGTTTAATATATGATGATCATGTGCAGTCAACTTTAAATCTACCCTATGCAACCTAGGGTGTTCTACAAGAGTCCATGTACTTTCACTACAACAAAAAAGACTTTTCACAGCGTTTGAAAAACGCTGTTAAAAGTTTTCACAGCGTTTTTAAAAACGCTGTATAACGACATGCGGTCGTTGACCCTAAATTTTTAACTGCAAAATATAAACGCTGTTAATAATTTTTCTACTGCAAGGTATAAACGCTGTTAATAGTTTTCTACTGCAAGGTATAAACGCTGTCGTAGGGATATGCATTTTTTTTCCCAATGAATTGACAGCAATGTATAAACGCTGTCGTAGGGATATGCATTTTTTTCCAATGAATTGACAACAATGTATAAACGCTGTCGTAGAGATATGCATTTTTTTTCCAAAGAATTGACAGCAATGTTGTGCCATTGCAATATTCACACATATCATTAATATAAACTACATTTAATTATATTTTAATCAGTTAATGTACATAACATAAACAAATCAAACTAAAAATTGTAAAATAAAAGCATAACTATTAATCACTTCCATAAAATAAGTTGAACACAATATCCATGAACAATGTTTACATAAACCCGTAAAGAGAGATAAAATTTATAAACCAACTCCATACAAAATTAGACAAATGCACAATATCTATAAACCAAACTTGATCACCACCTTCTTCAACCGCATACATATTTCTGACCCATCCCCTACAGCAGTTGCTCCGACCATATACCAAAGCACAAACAAACTCACTTCTGCATACATTTATACCACCACCATCTACATCACCTGTCAACAAACTGCCTTCCCCTTCATTGCTACCCCCAGTCATAATAGCAATACAAATATGCAACCAGAAATTCCCCCATTACTTCATTATCACCTCTACTTCACACTGCAAACCCATCCCTCTCCAAACACCATAACTGCCAGCAGTCACACCACTTCTTTCCACTTAACCCATCACTGAACTGCACCCCTATACTTCATCATTGCATTCTCACCACTTCAGACATCTTCACAAAACTCTTGCCACCATCAGCATATTTCTTCCCCTGACATACACACTAACAGTCTCCGTGCATCTCATCTCCACTGCCATCTTCCTATCAATATCAACCAACATACCAAGCAAACTGCTTCCTCCCTGTTACTGACCTGAACCGCTGACCTTACAATCAAACTGCAAATCGCCAAATACCAAATATGTGTTTGTGTGTGTGTATATATATATATATATTAATTACGTATACTTTAGTCTCAAGTCTAAGACATTGAACAAATCAATGGTTGTTTGATCTCTTGGGTGAATTTCTCTTGAGTGTTTTAAAATTTGTACAAGGTTAGTATTTACTTCAAGTTGAATGTAACCTTGCGAGTTAAACTGAATTCTTGCAATATCTCATAGAAATGAAAGTAATTAGTATCAAAAAATTAAATCCAATTTACATAACAGGTTATTTTTCTAGTATTGTTATAATCTTAGAGGAAATTAAGATTAACATATTTTTCTACTCTTATAGAAAGTGGAACAATTCATTTTTAGAATTTTTAGAAAATCACTTATTAGTGTTTTTGTTCATGATTTAGATTCAAAGATATATTTTTTAATGTGAAACTCAGATATTCTTTACTTTTTTTTATGATTGAACAATTTTGCTAGAGAAGGAAAATTGGTAAAACTTGAATGCCACAGCTCGCAAGACGCTTATTATAATGTCCATATATTACAATTGAGTTGTAACCTTCTTCTTTTTCTCTTTTTAGGGTCTAAAATCACTACATCAATCAATTATTTTTGCAACTTTTTCTATATATTTATTTCTACAAAGCTAAGTGGGGGCAACTCCTCTCTTGGCTTCTATATATATAGTAAATGTAGGATTTTATTTTTCTTTTTTTAGTTTATATGGAAGTTGACTAATCATGTTTTACTACAAAGCTGAGTATACTGTTACTAAGGCTATTGCTACTAAGGTGCAGTGAGAACTTCTCTATTTTGAGTATAGTTATCTTCTTTTTGTACTCTCTGTTTATATAAGCTTGCAATATTCATTACCATCCTTAGTCTACTCTTAATATGTTAGCCAGGAAGCTGGTAAGAGAAACAACAGTGCTATGCGTTCTCACTGGCAATTTAAAACTCAAATGGATTACATGTCACGGTCTTAACAGTTCAAAAGATGCCTATTTAAGTTAAGAATAGATTATGCCACTCTAACCTACTTAATTCCACCTTTATTATATGATTGCATATATATAGTTAAGATATCTAGCCCTACCAATTTGATTGATATAATATGCAGGCTCATATTGTCTACAACTAACATGCACAAAAGGAGATACATAATTAAGGGGTGTAGATATGTTAAGTGTCATCGTAGTGCACGCTCTCTTTTAATTACATAGAAACAATATTAGTTCATCTGTAGATAATCAAGTGGAACTCATTTAAGCATTGTTGTGCTATGTTTCTATATAAAATTTTGAAGTACAACATTACCTTTGAGTACTCTAGAACAAACACGTTTTGTCCTTGCTCATTCGATCAACTGCATCAGAGATAATGAAAATATTCAATTATGTCAGTAACACTACAAAATTAGATATTTAGCATAACTAATGTGTAGAAAGTCAATTAAATAGATAACTGTTTGACCTG
The DNA here is from genome assembly GCA_030737815.1 of Allium fistulosum. Lineage (NCBI taxonomy): Eukaryota > Viridiplantae > Streptophyta > Magnoliopsida > Asparagales > Amaryllidaceae > Allium > Allium fistulosum. Next base: position 306,173,911 of record CM060902.1, read on the forward strand.
TTATTAAAATATTTTACAATTAAGAAAACAAAAGGAAGGACATTAGTACCATCTGAAAGAATATGTCTGCACAACAAAGACATTTAACAGGAACCAACTGCAAATTAGCATTTGTCTTCATTGGTATAATCAGGAAAACCATATTGGTACTGACTGTTGTAATAGACTTAAAGCATATGACAAAAGGGAGAAAGGTACGTTTTTAAATTCAAGACATCCCAATGATTTATACAGGATTTTTAGTGGCTTGAGAAGTATTTTCATGATTCATACTGAGGATAAGTAAAGTGAAGTTAGGAATTAAAGCATTTGTAAAAGCAGAAGTAAATATAACAATGAAAAGGTACCTATCAAGCCCGAGGACAGGTACATCATCATTTCTGATATGTTGCATATAAGTTTTCAGTGACCTATGTGAGAAAAAAGTAAGCAATAAATAAGAAACAATGCACACATTTACTTATGCTTATTGTGTTCAATTAAATGCAGAAAAGTAATATTTTTAATATGATTCTTAGTCGTAAACGTAAGCATAATAAAAAAAATTGAAAAAAATAAATCATACTTACTTGAAGTCGATTCTGGGATAACATTCGCAGAAGGTCAAGCTATAGTAGAACCAATTGCATCTTCAATAAACTCAAACTTAAATCTAGCCTGTATAAAAAAAGGTTCACAATTTGGCAAGATAAAAAAGTTAACCTGACCACACCAAGTGCTAAACAAAAGCAAATGCATGCGCATACATTCAAGGCATATACACCAAAATATATAAAACAACAACTCTGTCCACACAGAAACCTACAAGCAATTTCAACCTCAACATGCAAATAACATGCAAAATAATACCTTAAAAGCCTGAAAATATGCCCTAAAAGTATTTTCATTGTTTTGTAGTATCGAAATCAATCGAAACATGGAATTATGGTCTATGACAGTTAAACTGAAATATAAGCATGATATTTACATGGTGATAATTATTGTTTTGTAGTACTGTTATATCCACTATACCTGATATTTATATGGTATTTTACAATAAAGCATGCAATTTTGAAATATAAGCCAGAGAAATAATTTCAATCATGGAATTATGGTCTAATAAGAGTTGCATTGTTCTTCGTGGAATTAGTTTACAATAAAGCATACAATAAAGCATGGAATTATTTTACAATAAAGCATACAATAATGATTCTTGTTGTATACACTTGTGTGGGTTCAGGGAGGGTTTAATAGTGGTTTAACAGTTGATGTTGTGGCCAGAGAAGGCTGAAGTGTGACAGGCGGAATGATGTTGTGATGTTATTTCTATTGGAAAATGAAGTATGCAGGGTGGAAAAAATATGCAGTATGTATTGGTGATGTTTTGGCAGTTTCTGGTGAAGATTGTGGGTTGAGTGGTTTGTGGTTGAATGTTGACAGAGGGGTAAAGGAGCAACTGGGTGGTTGAGTGACAAGGATGTGTTAAAACTATTTGTATGAGTGGCAGAGAAGTGTTTGGACAGTTGGGTTGTGGTGATGGAGTATTGTTGACAGTATTGAGGAGGTTGCGAGGAGGATGTATTTGCTGTCGAAGGGAATTGAGTTGAACTTGCAGTGAGGTATATGGATGATGCAGGAGAATGAATTTGTATGTGTTATAGGAGGAGGTGGAGTTGAAATTATAGGAGGTGGACCTTTGAAGAAGAAGTGGGGGCAATTCAGGTGATGAACTTGTATGCTGGCGATGACTGGTTGAGCTGGAGTTAAATGAATGCAGTATATAGAGAGGAAGGTTGGTTGCTGTGGGTTGTGAGTGAAGTGTTGTTGAGGTGATTCCAGTGGAAGGTTGAATGAGGATATGATGAATGTTTAAGTGATGGAGAAGTTAATAAAATTCAGAGAATGTAACATTGTATAATGAGAAAAATCCACTTGCGCTGCAACTGTTGTTTTTGTTAATTGAAGTGTAAAGACTTAAAAAGTAAAACAAAATTCCTTGAAGAGCTCAGTCACCAAAACCAGAACTAAATGAACAACAACATGCAACAACAGAACAAAAACAAAAACTAGAGCATTTGAATGACATAATGAAAATGAACAAAAGAACTAAATGAACACAATATTATGGAAAGATGAAATGAAGAGAAAAGAGGAGATGAACACAATAGAAATAGAATTGCAAACTAAACGGAAACCAGAACATGTAATGCACAATCTTAAAATAGAAATGACACAGTAGATATGATAGAGAATTTTTTTTTCCAATGAAAATGCAAGCAAAATGAAACTGACACACAATGAGACAATGCACAATAGCAAAATGCAACACCAAGATTGTTGTTTCTTTTTCAAATGCAAAATGAAAGTATGCAAACAAATGTACCAATGAACCAAAAACTAAAATGCAAGTTCAAGTGAAAGTATGCAACATTTTGTTAAAAATAGAAATGCAAAATGCAAATCAAAGGTGCATATCATTAATGAAGTGGCTTAGACTCTTTATTAAAGCCAAAAAACTAAACAAGAATCATGCCTGTAACAACTAGAAGAAATGAGGAACATTGTTAGAAATTAGCGCCATCGAGGCAAAAGTATAATCATGGACGCAAGGTATAAATATAGTACGTGAATTTTTATACAAACAAGGGTAATAAAGGAATAAATTAACTTACAAGTATGGTTGGAGAAATGGAAAATATGTTTGTTTCTCCTTGCCTTTCAATTTTCTTATCGGTAGTACCTTATGTACAATAAATTTGAAGTGCACAATAGCACGACCTGTGAATAAATAACATGTAGTTAACTTTGATTCAACTAAAGTCATAACCATAAACCATGAACAATTATATCTAATGTTTACTAATTCATATAAACAAGGGTAACCATAATCATCATATTGTCCTAAAGATATAACGTTAATTAAACATAAGAATTGTTTTCCCTTGATTAGATAGGATTGATGAAGCTTTATAATGAGTACATCAAATTGTACATGATCAACAAAATGCTAGTCATATGTCAGTAGCTTTTGATAAAAGGTTATCATGATACCAGGTGGTGGTTTTTTTACATGCGCTATCCATCATCTGAACAAAGCATGAGAAAATTTAAAAAAAAGAGCAGTAAAAATCCAATAATTTAAGTTTTTTGTTTGCATTGAAGTACAAAAGGCGTGGAAAATAGTGGATTTAGACTGAAATGGTTTTTTTCTTTCTTTTCCTTTAGTTTGTTGAAATGACTAGGATTTTCCACTTTCTTCTCTTCAGCTTCACATATTGAAAATGAAAAACACAAAATTCGTTTTCAAACCAATCGGTATCTTAGCCTTTTATAAATGAATAAAAAATACAATTGAAAAAAAGAATTGAAATGTCGCTTCAGAACAAAGATAAATGGAATTTTGTTAAACTATGCCAATCAAAGCAGACTGAAAATAAGGAAAGGAACCAAAAATCTAAAGAAAAAATAAAGGAATTTTAAAAAAAATTCGACTGCTTGGAATTTAATTGTATCAATTATATATTGTGAAATCAACAATTTCTGGTTGTTTTAAACCTAATTTTAATGCAGTCCTAAATCCACCCTAATAGCTCTAACTGCCCCCCAAAAAAAACATTGCTTCATTTTACGCATTTCGACCAGCTCCACGACGTCAAACGACAATACAAACCATATTAATATTAAGATGTGAAATTATGTACTTTTAAACAATTTGAATTAATACTCCAATGTTAAATTATTTACAGGCAAAAGAAAATACCTCCAAAAAATTCCCTATTGTCATCTAGTTATTCAATTCGGAAAATAATAGAAACTTGGATTACTTATCATTGCATCCATCATCGTTCTTCCCTATACTGTTTCGGTTATCAGATAAAAAATGAAACTAGATTTCCAGTGCTAAAATTATCATTTTTAAATCGATTAGCTTGCAGAAACAAAAAAGGTAAACCTTTCTACAAACCTGATTTGATGAAAAAATAAAATAAAATAACCTCGCATGAATCCATCGAAGTAGAAACTATTGATTTTTTTTGTAATGGTAAGCTTTCTTTTGGCAGAAGAAGGGGTTAGAGTTTCAGTAATTTTCTTCGATAATGAAAAATAAGGCAATATGTAGTGGGAAATAATATATGAAGTAAAATAGAGTACGTAGATAGTTTTCATTATGGTTAATAGTTTCAAGTATTAACATGGTGAATTGTAGAAAAGTAAGTAAACATATAACAAACAAAAGAATTTTTCTTCAAATGTCATTACAGATTTTAAGACTGTGATGATAATCTGAAGTGATCAAGTTTGAAAGTAAATGAAAACATGTACACATTTTGACGCACTGGTTGAACAATAATAGTTCACAACAATAAATAATTCAAGAAAATGATAAAGGGAGATCCTATTTTTTTTTATAAATATTATTGCACAAATTGAATACACCTACAAAATTATTAGAACACAATTTAAGCATGTTAAATCTTAGGAGAAACTATAATATAAGTATTAGAGTAGTATCACTTAATACCATAAATCTTGTATCCGGAGATTCATGATATAATGTAAACGTACAGATCTTTTAAAATCAAATTTCTGCAGCCTGCAGCACTTAAATTGAAATCATGCAAACATTTTCTTTAAATGGGTAACATCGCCGCATTAAAAAACCTAAACATCTACTAGAGTGGAAATTGAAATGTTACAAGGAAAAGAGCACGGTAAAAAATTGATAACTAATTGTCAAGGGGAAAATATATTGAAACCAACTAGCACACACTACACATACATGAACAATTATTTAGTATTATCGCAATCTTCCACCCTCGGTTAACCATCATAATTCATCATACTTCTATAGTGTAACTATAACAACAATATTCTGTTTCTGTTAACAAATCTACCTCAATATTTAGGCACAAAAATTGCATGTTGTTTGTTACTTAACACATAGCTTCAGACTTATAATAAGTAATAATCAACTTAGAATTTATACCAAATAGTACAACGTATCTACCAAATATATCTGAACAAATTATACAAATATAGAAAACATACCTCATTCAGCAATCAAATCAGCCAACGGCCAGAGAAGTATCTACAAGTTGCAGTCGCAGGACGAAGGAGCAGCGGTCAACTAGCCCGTAAGATCGAAGTCTAGAGGAGCACTCCAGGTATCGTCACAGTGTCACCGCCAGTCACGTTGTGTAATTTGGACGAAGCAGTCAAGCTGGAAGGGGTGAAGTTCGAGGCTGAGGTGGAGGTGCAGTTAGAGGTCGAGTGGAGCAACGTGAATAGAGTAGACGAGAATTCAAGCTAGGGTTATGGAAGAGGGAAAACAAAATTTGGGAAAGAGAAAGTAATGAATTAAACCTATATAGTAAAAACCGAAATCAGCATAGGTTACGTAAAATCGACTAACCTAGAAATAGCAAAAATAAAATTTAGTGAAATTTTGAGTACCACATATGAAAAGAGGAGTTAGGTGACAATCGAGCTTTGAGACAAATCGTGGAGACGAAGGAGATGAAGCGAGGAAGAGACGACGGAGGGAAAATGAATTATTTTAGGAAAGGGGATAATGATAGGCGGCAATGAATTGAAGCCTAATAACATTATCAGCGTTTGCTCCCAAATCTTTTTGTATGAATTTCTACATTCCACCGCACTTAGAGTTAAACGCTGAGATCTAATGCAGTTAAAACTAAAATTTGTTGTAGTGTTTATAGGGTCTCAATTTAAGGGTTTTTTCCCAACACACACCTACACTACAACTTGCATCTACTGCAAGGATCGAGCTACGAACCGAACCTCAATAACTAACTATTGGCCACCGCTCCTAGAGCTACTCAATATGTAAACACCACCCCCTTGGCTACTAACTATGGAAACACCGCCACTAGCCTACTTTGGAAATACATTCCCACTACTATCACCCCCCACTAGGCTACTGGGGAACGTCTTTATCCTAACTATGACTTCACGTAACCCAACTACGCATCGAGGGGGAAACCGTAATGTTGAGTTCCAGTGTGTCTCAGTGTCTGCATCCATATCTGCCTCTCGACCATATTATATGCCTCTTATTGCATGCTCCAGGATCCAACATCTGAACTGTACCACATTGCGTCAGTATCCGTGCGTACCAGGACTGCGGAATGCCGGATCACACTTTATCAGGCATTAATTAGTGCTTTTCGTCCACTATAGAACCTCCTATGAGTGTTATTTGTGATAAAAATCGCCCCTAGTCGAATAATCGACTGCCATTTGATAAAGAGCATTTACCAACACCACAATGTCCTAGTGTCATCTTGTAGGGAACTAGCTTCCTTACGGGAACTAACTTTCATCCAAATAGCCCTAAATAGGCTTACACAACGATTAATATTTATATATATTTTATTACTAACTCGGGCCTTAGGTCGAGGTCTATGATATGTGTTTTAGGCTATAATGGTCGACCTCTACACCCTATTGGTCGACCACTTATGGTCGATCGCTCAGGGTGAGTGGTCGACCAGTTGTAGTACAAAATTTAAGATTTTCTTAATTTTTGATTCGATTTTTAGTTTTTCGATTTTCGATTTTAATTATTTGATTTTCGTTCTTTGTTGATTTCTCAATTTCTATTTACAGTGAACTCTAAACAGTGACCGGTATATATTTCCAATTCATAGATTTATACAAATTTAATTAAAATCGTTCAATCTAGGGTTAACCAATTTTAGGGTTTATATTCAATAACCGAGAGGGGTTCAATTTAGGTAGAAATCAAATTTATCACTTTACAGTAAGTCAACTTCTAATCTAAATTATGAGTTCAACAGTTAGAGTTTATAATTTACATTTTAAATTTCTACATCCTAAATAGATAGAATAGATTAACTTTAACTGTAATAATCAACGTATTCCCACTCATTTTATTTCTAAGCTCTACCAAGGCGCATTATTGGAGAATCGCCCTCCATAAACTTGCTCCTTCTAGATTTGATCTATTATCATGTGTTTGATTTGATTTTATTTTAATCATGTAATTTATGTAATGATGTAATTTATGTTACACTCATTAAAAAGGGCAATGATGTCATTTATGTTAAAGTAGATAGGTTCACTAAAAAGTGCTCATTTTATTTCCGTTAGAAGCAATATGACCGCAACATCTTTAGCATAAAGTTATATAAAGGAGGTGGTTCGACTTCATGGAATTTCAATTAGCACTGTTAGTGATAGGTATTTACTTGCGAATTTTGAAGGAGTCTGTAGACAACTTTAGGAACTTCATTAAATCTTAGCGCTACTTACCACCCATAGACCAATGGTTAAACTAGATTAGTGAATAGTATCTTGGAAGACTTGTTAAGATCTTGCATCATGAACTTTGGAGGACATTGAGACGGAGCTAATAGCATCCCGTGCCACCGCACGCACTGTGGACCACAGAACTAAGAGGCTTCACAACAAAGAATTTAGGTTGGTTCAAGTACAATGGGGAGATAATCTGTTGGAAAGCATATGGAAAACTGAAGAGAAGATGAGGACTTCTCATCTTGAGCTTTCCATTGGTAAACTTTTCTCACCAAAATTAGGTTTTGTTTGTATCGTTGTTGTTAGATTAGATGGTAGGAGATGGTTTCCACACTTTTCACTATCACTTTGCACTCATATAGAAATTTTATGCATGTTTAGGATGCTTGCATACATGCATACATGTCACGATCATACACTCATGCTAGGATTGAGCTCACCTATAGTATGTCCGTATACATAATCACAATGCAATTTTTGGTTGAGTAGATGGTTGCACAAAAAACATGGTTGCATAATATGGAAGCTTAGTGTGTGTTACGATGTCCATTCCTTAGGGATTTTGGGGATGAAATCCTTTTAAGGGGAAGAGAATGTAACATCTCGTAAAAATTAATAGGAAATTAACTAATAAGAAAAGAATTAATAAACAAATTAATAATATGGATAAAAATGGAAATTTTGTAAAAGTAGAAATTTGACCATGGAAGTTATGCCGTTGCATTCGTGGCGATTTTCTGATCAATTTCCATATATAATGTTTTGAAAACGGAGCTCAAACTAAAAAGTTATGAAGATTTAAAGTTTTCGAATTCAAAATAAATTAAATGGAATTCAAATTCAAATAAATAAATAATTCTTAAATTTGAAATTTAAAAAGAAACAGTAATTAGACTTGGAGGTTAAATAAACGTTGATTTAAAAAATTAATTAAGGTGTTAAATAAATAAATCAACGACATAAAATAGCGTCTCAAAGTAGACCAACCGGTCAATTGCCGCCTATGCCTAGGGCTAGTCGACCACTAGCTGTCAACTGCCTAGGATGGACCAGTCGACCAGTCGATGTTGATGGCGACTACGGTTTTGTGCATTTGAACGGTTTGGATTTTATTATTTTTAACCGACTTAAATCCGATGGTTCTGGTGCTTTCTAACCACTATAAATAAGAGCCCAGTACCCTTACTTTTATTCACAAATTATTTTAGGAACCAAGCGAAGCTCTATCAGTCTCTCCCTTTAAAGATTAAGAAAATTTCTTTAGGGTTTCAGGTAACAAATTTTAGATGTTTTTATTTAAATTCTAATTCTAATTTCCTCTGACCCCTAAATTTCTGAGTCTAATCCATATACAATTCCCTTGTTATGTATTCCTAAAAGGAAAGATTTATAGAGATTAAAAATGTAATAACCATCCTAATCCTTGGATGCAGGACAGCTATCAAACGAAGGAAAAGAAGTAAAGAAGAGAGATAGAAGAGAAGAAAAGAGAAAGAAATATCAATCAATCACATAACCTGTCGTATATCTCACAGCGCATCAAATAAAATATAATAGTCATTACAAACAGGCGAGACGGTAAAAAGTACATGAACCACAAAATCAGAGTATAAAGGCTCATACAATTATACAAAATAGTAATAGAGCTTATACAACTGATAAATAAACTCAACTGATAAACTGTCTCTAATAATATTAAGTCAAACGCTATCAAGGCTCCATAGTATCATACAACTGAATATGCAATAATAAACTCATATATTAGTATGAGAAAACATCACCTCTTACTAGTCCATCTGTAGAACTCCATGTGCCGACCACACCTCCTCTTTAGTCTACTCATTTGAGAGTGCTCGAGATAATAAGAAGCAAAGCATAAAACCTCGAGTCATACAACAGTTTGGTATAAGCGATAAAAAATCTGAAAATACTATAAAAATCGATATAATATATGGAACAAAGGGAATACGAATCATACCTGACATGTCCCTGCAACTAAAGAGTTAGCACATAACATCGATAATATGCTACTCTACAACATCATAAACGGGTACTCCGTACTAAGTAATCTGTCGGGGTGCCTAGATATCCCTACCCACAACACCTACATCATAAAGGGGTACTCACTGCATCACCTCTATAGACGCTACTCATTCCTTTACTTAGTTATAATCTCCGCTAGTCTAGCCTCTGATTTGTACCGATCCGCTAAATCAAAGTAGGTCTGATCATCAAAGTAGCCATTATCTTGGCACTAACTCGCATCGAGTTCTTAAGTCATAAACTAGCAATAAACTCGAGTAATGCATACTCTAGGAATGTTGCTCTTAAACTGGTATGTCTTCCACTCAAAGCATCAACAATTGCATTTCCCTTACGGACGTATATGAAATGTCAAAGTCATAGAAGGCTAAGAACTCTAACCATCACTACCGGCGAAGGTTGGGATCCTACTTGGAGAAGAGATACTTAAATGATGTGGAATCAACGAACAACTCGAACCTCTCTCATAATAGATAGTGCCTCCAAATCTCCAAAACGAAATCAACCTACGTGCAACAACCTTACCTTTTGGTATCAATCCACACCTAGTTAAGTACCATAGACATGTGTGTACTATCGAATTTTCATTCCCTCTAGGAATGAGTAACATCAGTGCACTCGTTAACCCCTCTGTCAGACTTACTAATGCGTGTCCCTACCTCGCGTCCCAAATAAAAGTCTGATCCCTTCTCATCAAATAGGTTAACAGTGCTACTACCTTGGGTCAATTCAAATTATGGACTGCCGCAACCTCTTTAGGTTCTACAACAATGCCTACTATTGGCCGACCGTAAATTGAGATGCATCGGATTACGCCGGAAAATGCAACAGATGTCAGAAGCATGCTCGGATTCCTAGGGCCCCACCTACCAAAATAACACAGATGGTCAGTCCATGGCCGTTCGCGGTATGGGGCATTGACCTTATTGGCTCCCTACCACTAGCCAAAGGTGGTGCGAAGTACGCCATCGTAGCAGTTGATTACTTTACCAAGTGGGCGGAAGCCGAACCCCTTGCTACAATCACAACAAAGAAGGTGATCAACTTTGTAGTACGTTACATCATCTGCCGATTTGGTCTCCCACATACCATTATCACAGACAACGGAGCTCAATTCGACAGTGTTGAATTTAAGAATTTCAGTCAACGGTTTCACATCCAAAAGAATTCTCCTCAGTTGCACACCCACATGCCAATGGACAAGTCGAAGCTGTTAATAAAGTTATAAAGTTTATTCTGAAGAAACGACTGGAAAAGGCCGGGGGCAAGTGGGTCGATGAACTTCCTATGGCTTTATGGGCTTACCGAACAACCCATAAGTCCGCGACCAGCCACACTCCGTTTTCTCTTTCTTATGGTTCAGAGGCTGTTATTCCAGTCGAGTTAGAAGTGCCTTCTCATCGTGTGACATACTAAGACCCAAAGACAAATGCTATACTACTTGACGAATCTCTGGATTTATTGGATGAGAAGCGTGAAGAGGCTGATTTGAGGGCAGCCGCATACCGAAGTCGAGTCGCCCAATTGTACAATGCCAAGGTCCGACCCCGAACCTTTGAACTCGGCGATCTCGTCCTCAAGAGAATTTACCCGGTCCCTTCACATATGAAGCCACCTGGGAAGGGCCATATGTTATTGAACGAAAGCTCGGAGATGGCACATTCAAATTATCGACCGTTGACGGTCTCACTCTTCCAAGAGCCTGGAACAACGAGAGTCTTCGTCACTACTACACATGACAGACTCTGTTTATTTATTCAGTCTACTTTTCATTTGCAAGTTGTTTATGCATTTCGAAATTTGAATTTGTAATAAGGCAACTGATTTTGCCATATTTTCTTATTTCAGCAATAAAATGCAATCTCTTCGAGCCAAAGCAGTGATTTATAAAATGCATCATTCGATCATCACAATGCACGGAGAGCTAAATTCCATCCTACGGTGGAATTTATTCAAATAGGGAGTGACTGTGATATGACCGGTTACTCACTAAGTGAAACCCGAGCTCGGGGACAATTTATCACACAGAAGTCAAAAAAGGATTGATACACAACAATCCTTTAATTAACTCCAGATTCCCAGAGTGCGATCTGGAGTATAAACCTACAGATGCGGTCTCGAAGAGGGTGGATCCATCCACCTAACGACTTCGCCCGTATCTTGAACAAGTTTGAGGAAGATGGATCCGTCCATCTAACGACCTCGCTTGTTAACTCAAGGTGGATGTGAACCGACCATCCACGATCCTGACAGAGTCGTTGTTCTCGGTGTGCGAACGAAATCCTAAAGCCTAAGCAGATGTTGCTGACCATCTGTCGGCCAACTCCAAAGTTCCCAAAGCGCGAACTGGAGTATAAACATCAACTAACTTCAGATTCCCAAAGTGCGAACTGGGGTGCAAACGTCAACTAACTCCGGATTCCCAGAGTGCGAACCAGAGTATCGACAACAATTAACTCGAAATCCCCAGAGAGCGGATTGGATTTTAAACACAAACCGGGTGTGAATCGACCACCCGTAGGACAACTCCGAATCCTCGATGCGTGGACCAGAGTGTAAGCGCGAATCGGGTGTGACTGACCACCCGCAAACTAATTTAAGTCCTCAGAGTATGGATGAAATGCTAAGTATCAAGCGGGTGTGACTGACCGCCCACAAAATAACTTAAGTCCCCGGAGCGTGGACATATCCTAGAAACTTAAGCAGGCGTGACCGACCGCCGACGTTTAAATGCAAATCCCCGGAGTGTGGATGCAATCATCGATAGATGAGCGAGTGTGATTCGACCACTCGAATTTCCTTGTTTCAGCATCAATTCAACGACGTTAAGTTCGATGTGTTGAAGGCAAAGTACAATTTCTAACCGATCTTTAAAATTCGTCCCTGAAACTGGGGGCAGAACTTAAGTGCCAATCACCGACCGAGACAGTGCAGCATCGGAGTCTGGCTTAATGTTCGGTCATGACCCATAGCCGTGATTTCAGGACTTAACAAATAAACCCAGATCCAATCCGAAGGTCGAAACTTAACAAGTGTACCGGACTGGAGTTCAAATGCGGAAACCCTTAAGAAAATAAACGAAAATTGAGTTGAAGACAAATTGGAATTTTATTTCAACTATTTATGGAAGAAGACTAAGTACAAGTTTATCCCAAAAATCCTACTAGCAGGGGCCGAACCCGCATCTATACACGGCCAACAAAAGCTAAAGAAATTCCTATCTACTCAAAAATGAGCCGAAGAGATGTATCTACTCTTTTTTCTTTCTCGGTTTCTTCTTCGATGTGGACCCGCTGGAGCTGTCACTTGGTTTTCTCTTTGAGCCCTTGCCTTTCGGTGGCCGATCTTCATTCGGGGGCATTATATCAATTTCCTCCTCCGAACTCAAATGTTTTGGAACGCTTCCCGAAGGCGGAGTTGGAGGGACAAGATCAACAGTAGGAGGCGGGATAGGCACACTTTCCTCAACGACCGTTCCTCCCGGAGATATCATCCGCAAAGGGGCTGGACTAGGTCCCGCCATTCCACCTCCAAAGCCACTGCCCCGCACGGCTGCCTCCATCTCAGCATTGATTTCAGCTATAATTTCCTCTTCATGAAGTGTTTGTGCATCTCCGGGGACTCCCGCAGTTGGGGCCAAAGAACTTGTCATTGACGCGCTTCCACCCATAACGAACGGTAAATCGACAAAGGGGTCACTGTGATGACCGAGAAGTTCCTCCATCATCTGCTCATCAAAAGTAAGTGTGCTTCCCTGTGCTTCGTCAACTGGTGTCGTGGTCGTTATGGTGGTCGCTTCTGTTATAATGGCCTCCTGCACATGATGTGATTCTTGAGTTGCAGGAGGCATAACCGATGATACTCTGATTATTGGACAAAAACAAAGGAAGGAATGTTAGTAATTATTTCAAGTGACGCTTCCGATTTCGGATAAGCATAGAAAATGTTCAGAGTACCTTCCTCAGTTTGGCTCGCGGGTGGCAGAACAACTTCAAAGACTTGCTCGCGAGCTAGAGATAACTGCGGTTGATCCGGGTTATAAGCAGGAACGGGCGGAGGATCAACCGCAGGTGTGGATTCAGGCTGAGTCAGTGCAAGAGTTTTGGAACTTATATCATGATGCTTGACACCAGAGCCTTCTCCAACTTCTGAGCGTTGAGCGCCAAGTTTCTCCTTTTCGTATGAGATCGCTGTATCATGGAGAACTTTCTGTTCACCTTCGTTCAACACCCGATTCTCGAGCTCGAACTCATCAACCGATTTCGCTTGTTGTTCAGTTTTTTCATCGTGCACCAATCGACCCCAAGCGTTATATAGGTGTGTCGGATAATTGTCGAGCCAGGTCAGATCCCTGTACTTCAGCACTCTGGCATTGTAAGTGATGAGAAGATCTTCAATATTTGCCTCTAACCTGGCTTCAGCCATCTTAACTTCCTCCTCAACCTTGGCCTCGGCCTCCCGAACTTTAAGTACGGCCGCATCCTTTTCATCTCGGAGCACCACCGCTTGCTCACACGCCTCCTGGGCTGCTTTGTTTGCATCGTCCTTTTCCTTGACAATTTCAGAAAATTTGGCTTTAAGCTCATTAAGTTCTTTCAGAGCAGCGTCCCTTTTGGCTGTGACGGTGGTGTTTCGGTGGCCCATCTCCTCCACTAAAGCGAAATGCGTTTGTCGCATTCTTTCCATAGATTGAGTTGCCTCATCAGCTTTTTGGGTGGCCTCTATTTCAGATTTCCGAGAGAATTCAGCTTCATCATTGAGCACTTGGATAATACGATATTTTTGGGCGAGGTCGGTTTCTAACTTCTCAATTATTTTCGCTCGCTCAAAAGCCACCGCCGACGCTTTATCTGCGGCTTTCATCCACTCCTTGTATTGGGTATAAATATCATGGATATAGTCGTGCATCGTTTGTTCAGCCTCAGATGGGATTTTCTTTAAGTGATAAGGGAAGATAAAGCCGTCGAAGCAAATATTGGGAAAGTATTTCTTCATCTGGGCGATTTTGATCGCCCCCTCTCCCATAGGCTCGGTAATAGCCTGCTCAGCAACAATGGGAGCTATAGCTTCGGTCCTGCGGTGTTGGGACTCAGACCTCGGAGCGTGAGAAGATGGTTTTTGGCGTGGAGTCTCCAGGGGACGTGTGCTGTGAGTAGAAGGTTGTATAGGGAATCGAGGAGGTGGAGAACGCGATCAGGATCGATATCTATATTTTCTATCTCTATCTCCATCCCTCTCATAACGCTCTTGGCTGGAATAACCACGATCGCAGTTTCTATCATCCTCCCTCCAGTGGGACTCATAATACGAACTCGATGACTGGCGCGTTGAACGGAGACTTCTAAGCATAGAATCTCACATATTCATCGTATCTGTAATGTAAAAGAAAAATGGAGTTAGTAATCTCTTGAAGCAGACAACTTAAGGCTGGAAACCGTGTAGTGCCGTGAAGTGTATATGTGTATGATACCCCCCGACCAACCGGTAATGTGGCCGCACTGTGGGAAGAGACTCGATTAAATCTAGAGCACTTTGGAGCCCCTCCAATCCGGTGTCGTGTTGAAGTGACACATAGTCCGGAATCGGAATATCAGCAAGTCCTTAAAAAGGATTCTCTACTTGCGAGGGAGGAGCCTCCGAAATTCTAACACCGGAGGCTGGCAGGGACACTATTACGGATTTCCATCTCGAGGATTTGTGATGCTTGTGTGCAACTTCCTTGCCTTTTCTCCTTCCCTCTGAACCCTGAAAATTGTCGGAAGGCCCGGCTACGGGTTCATCGTTCGTAGGCATGTTTTCTTCATCACCATCCTCAGCTATTACGACCCCGGGCGCTTTACGCTTCACCCGCTTAGTTGGGACTGCCCTAAGCGCTCCTTCAAGTCTTATGCTTTGTTTTCATTCGATCAGCCCAACGATCCTCAAGTTTCTGTCTGTTAGCACCGAGTCCAAATCTCTCATTTCGCTCGGCACTTCCTGAAGAATTCGTACTATTTCTTTGAAGTGAGCACCTTCGAGTCGCGGAATTACAACTGTAAAGGAAATACGATATTAGTTTCAACATCAACTATGGCTATCTCGTTAACTACTGGAACAAGTACAACACTTACGTCTGGCTAACCATCGACTAGCAAACCCTGGAGGGCATCGAACATAGAACCACTCAGTTTTGAAATAACTAAGTCTGGTCCAGGATCCGACCACCACTTGGCAGTTCCTAACTGCCTCTAGAAATGTGAACGAAGGACTGTCTCCCCGACTCTTAACATTAAACAGATATCTGATCTCGATCGGGGTCGGGGGGTGAAAAAGATGCTCCATGAATACAATGAATAGACTGTTCAGCAGCGCGTTCCATTGGGATGTAATTGTGAGGGGGCAATTTCGAAAAAAGCCAACACTTTCCAAATGTACTAGTTGAATGGGGGAAGTGTTCCAGCTGTGCACGAATGTCGATTGAAAGCAGTAAACCCTTCCGGGGGAGCATGCGGTCTGTCATTCGGTCCCGGTAATAAGACGTCGTCCAACGACAGACCGTGCCTTAGGCATATCCGCCCCAACATATCTTCGGAGACGTTGGCTGGCATTGAATCTTGTGGGCTTGCAATAAAGGTTGCTCCTGGAAGCTCGTCCGGAGCTGGATCTATTACTTCGGCTGCGATGGTCGGGATCTCTATTGTCAAGGAAGACGAGCTTTGAGGCTCCTGCTGTTGTGAACTTGTAGGTTCCATAACTAGTAAAGTCAGTAAAACCATCATTAGATGATAATAAGCCTGTGTGTTCCCCAGTGTGAAGTGCGTGAATGTGTTGTGCAATGCAGTGCTACATGTTACTTAAAAGATTCTACAGCGTTTGAGAAACGTTCAAGCGACGAGACTTCAGAATTCACTTGGAGTGACCGTCATCGCTGACCGTCACCACCGTACCATCCAGACTTTAGAGACCAATCTGAGTTAAAGTTTGTTAAATTTTGTCGAGATACAGTTCCATCGACGAGCTTTGAAGGGAAGTCAAATATACAGTTTAACAGTTAAATCTAGTTATGTAAGGCAGAAGCTCGTCGGAGTTAAGTGTTCGAATATGCAAGATTTCGTATCCATTGAAGTTTGAATTTGGATCCATCACCGGAATTATAGTTCGTATCGATGGTGGAAGACACTGTCTCGTACCGATCGCAAGAAGGTCAATTCGTATCGACCAAGGACCCCCAACTACGTATCGATCAAAAGCAGTGTCTTCGTATCGATCGCTAGATCCGAGTCTTCATATCGATCACTCTGGATCGATGCGAATTTCTGCCATCGATCGATACGAACTACATGCTTCATCGATACGAAGATCCATTATGCCAGATCGATTCGTACTCACTCCCTATCCACAGTCAATGCAAGTACGTCCTTCATCCTTCATCAATACGAGCGACTCCTTCGTATCCCACCTCACTCTTTCTTCTCCAATCAACGCAGATGTCATTAACCCTTCCTTGGCCTCACTCCGACCCAAATCCGGCAACAATGTCATCGGAATCAGCCAGGGATACAAGTGGATTGGCACAAGAATTCGAGTTTCGTCATTTGAAGTTGATTTTAATTGATTAATTACCTAATTAAAACACTTAATTCAAGGAATTAACGGGTTAAATGGCTCGAAGATGAAGGCAAGTTTCTCTTCGCTTTTACTCCGATCGATGTGAAGGCAGTGTATAGCAATAAGCGCAAGTGAAATTTTTTCTAAGTCCAAAATGTATTTATATGGACTCGAAATCAAGGGAACAAAGGCGATTCGTCTCCCAGTAAATGGACCGGTTGAAACAGTTAGGGACCTATCGATGCGAAGGGCGTTGGACCAACATGCCTGGGATGAATCCCTTTATCGATGCGGAGACACAGCTTCGTATCCATCAGCCTAGAGCAATGCAGAGGTTGACACTTCGTACCCATCACCGAGTTACCATCCGTTTCGTATCCATCCATCCATCGAGACGAAGGGAGCAGCCAGGTTACACTTGAGCCACGTGACTCCATTGATACGAAGTGATCATTTTGTATCCGTCAGTGATGATTTTATTGATACGAAGCACTTATTTCGTATCCATTTTCTCGAAGACCTAAACCTTGCATCCATTGATACGATGTACCCCCGAGGGTTATCCATTTCGTATCGATAGCCATCGATATGAAGCATGCATTCCAACATCCCGCATCGATCCAGGAGGGTCGATACGAAGGAAGTTACTTAAAACGACTATAGATCGTTGCTACAACTCGAATTTCACATCGATTCAGGAGAGGATCGATACGAAACTCGATCTAAGCAAGAACTAAAGAACCCGACAGCAACTCGTGAACGAACAAACGTTAACGAGAGCCGAGTTTATATATATTCTATATGCCATAAATCAACATTTAATTCTTAAAATTTACAGGAATTGAATGCTCACCTGGTGACAAGTACCACAACGAATGACAAATTACTATCATACAACACTCAGCTACAACAGTACACGGTACAACAATTGGCAATCAACAGTTCATAATTTACATTTCTAAAGATCAAACAAACGTCACAGCTTTTAACGAAAAGACAACAATTGTTCAGATAAGTCGGATATAAATGTTCAGGATGAAGATTGCAACTTTTCAAAGCACGTCATGTTCTCATAAGACGTACTTTGTGGGGCAGATGTTATCCCGCCTTTTGGCAAGTTCGTGACACCAAGGACTTAATTGGAAACCGAGGACAGTTCGTTCCGAAGATCGGTTATACACAGATTCACTATGGATACTGGCGAATTTTATTCGAGTCCGGATCAAGCTACGATTGATGTGGCATGACAAAAAAAGTAATGAAAGCCAACGTTCCAAATTTCAAGTCAATCCGAGTTCATATGCTCAAGATATGATCGATGCAAGCCAGGGAAGTAAGCTTGTTCGTATCCATCAGTCAACTTCTCTCGCATCAGCCTTGTTCGAATCCATCCGCATCAGCCTTGTTCAAATCCATCAGCGTTGGCCTTGTTCGAATCCATCGAATGGCGGCTTCCTTCGTATCCATCGGAGTTGGCCCATTTCGTAACCATAGTCTTGCAACCATCCCATTCGTATCCATCATGATCGCTTCACTTCGTATCGATAGAAAGCGGCGTCCTTCGCATCCATCATCTCCATCTTGTTCGCATCGATCAACCAACTTCACTTCATATCCATCAAAACCACACAAAGCCACTACTTCGTATCGATCGGCCAGTGATCGATACGAACAAAGCAGTTATGATCGATACGAACAGAGCAGAGCAGTTATGATCGATACGAACAGAGCAGTTATGATCGATATGAACAGAGCAAAACTTGGTCGATACGAACGAGGCGAATACATAGGAAAGACTCGATCGTTCGGCATGAAATGTGGATCGATCCTAAAAGCAAGTGACACATCATTGGACATCACATGCAGAACTATCGATACGACGCTATCGATACGAACAACATCGATACGAATTCAACAGCCTTTAGAAAACCCAAATTTGCATCGATCATAACTCAAAATCTACAAGTCCAAATGCCACCAAATTTTTACAGGAGCTTACATACATCTTCAAGAATGTTCATGATCGATCCCGACTCGATTGGAGTAAGTCCTGATCGATACGAATTGCGTTCGTATCGATCATGGATCGACTCCAAACGATCAGGGATCGATCACGTGGACCCACCCACGTGCGAGAAGAGGTCTTCCGAGATCCGAGCGAGATATTTGCAGCCTATGCCTATAAATAGCAGCCCAGGACCTACAGAAAAAGGACTTTTGGCTCTTCTACATCCAAACTCTGCCAAAATCACTGTTGTACTCAAGTTTTACTATTATAATTCGTTGTAATCAGCAATCAAAAGTTAATAAAAATCAACCATTTCATAGTGGACGTAGGCAACACGCCGAACCACTCTAAATCTCTGTGTTTCTCTGCTGTTTTTCTGATTAATTTTGGTGTGTTTGTTAGATCTGCCTCCTTTTTCATTTATATTCTTCATTTTATCTCTTCAAACACATCCGAAGGGTGTTGTGCCCAATTTTGGTACAAACACCAACTACCTCTCACAATCCACCACTATTCTGTATCCCTTCACCCAGTCCATTCCTAAACAACAATACCAAACCCAATTAAATCCCAAAACAAATCAATAGCAAACAAATAAACAAACATCTATGACTTAATAAAAGAAAGTCTCGACAAACCATGTATAGGCCGGCCGAGCCCCTAACTAGGTTCATCACAATTAAAGGTCGGTTAACTATCTCGGGTCTCAAATCCCAATCTATCTACCAAATCACTAGATATGAAGAAATTTGAAACCTTGACGTCAAATAAAACATGTATGGAAACACCATAAGTGGAGAGCATACCTCAAATAGTAATGTCATTTCCCTTCTCTTCCGTTGATGGAGCACTCGACGAAATCGAAACGATAATCAATGCATATGCTTCTACGGTTTGCCCCTACTTGGTTGGTTTAGTAAAATTCTTTTACACTGGGTTTAGGTTCTCATATTATAAAGCCTTTTCGATCAACTTCTCAAAGCTCTAATCAATATGACCAATCAATCGTTCCCAAGATGATCACCCAACCAAATGATAAATTTTCTTTAAAGTGAACTATGAAGTAATCCCAAGTAAATCGATCCTTGGTAATCGAAGCTATAGAGGCACTCCACTAGTTCATTGTTCATTCTTGGAGTTACTTACATGCCAACTTCTACCTTATTACATCATCTAACTACAAGTCATCAAAGATCCTCTTACAAGTAGCCATCTAATCTTACATTTCAATAGTAGACTCTGTTTCAAGGAACAGTCTGCCTCCTAGACTCACATAGTCTTTATACAGCTCGACAAAGTCGACTCTAGCCATTTGTCTTATGCACTATAATCATTTAGAGCAACTTGGGCATTCCGGAAAATAATTCGCACCATCTCTACGGACATATTCTATCAATTGGAGTTAGTGACCCCAATCCTGCCCACTCCTTAACTTCGAAGATGGAGCCAATAGCACTCGTATGCTAGATTGTTCCTCTTCTATAATAATGATGAGTCTCTCATTAAGAAAACTGCATTAATAATACTCGTGTGTGCAAAATAACTTACATACTATATATACTACTATATAGTTTTGAAAGCCAAAATATATAACAAATACAAAGTCTCTGATATACACACACACTTTAGATCCAGTATAAGACAATAACTCCTACCCTATCTTTACTAGATTGCGGTATCAACTCAGGTTAATCACATAACCTATGCTCTGATACCAAATGTAATGACTGCCCTACACTCCGATGTAGGACAGTTGTCAAAGGAAAGAAGCAAAGAAGAGTGATAAAAGAGAAGAAAAGAGAAAGAAACATCAATCGATCACATAACCTATTGTACATCTTATAGTGCATCGAATAAAATATAATATTCATCACAAATATAAAACATGCGAGACAGTAATAACTACATGAACCACAAAATCAAAATATAAAGGCTCATACAGTTATATAAAACAGTAATAGAGTTTATACAACTGATAATTAAACTGTAACATCCCACTACTTGGAGGCCTAAAATTAACGGCTACGGATGCTGTAGTCATCCATTGTTATTAATCCTCGGCGACCAAATACGGTGACATTAGATACATTGATATACAAATACACAAGAATATGGAAAAAAAATTAAACAGCAAACAAATTCCACATTCCATTTCAAAATATTCGAAATTGATTACATAATCCCAATTCGCAGACCACATTCAGATAACATATAATTATTACAAAATACGCTAAGAGCGACATATGAAGATGCCCCCTTGGTAGATTAGAGTATATATATAGGCAAGAAAACAATTTGCCTTTACAAACAAAACATACAACGGAAATAAAAGAACTCTAATAACAATCTTGCCTCTTGCACATCCTCGGAAGCTTTATTCATCTAAAAGAACAACTGGAAACCTTAACTCTCAATCTACTCAAAATCAAATGAGTACTCGAGAGTTTAAGGGAAAAACAAAATCTTCGAGTCAGACATAAAGCCTGGTATGAATAATAATTTACCATCCCAAACCATTTAGATATCTAGTGAGACCACGCTGCTTAGCGGAATGGGTTTTCCCCTCACTAGTATCCTAAAACATTTATAAAACCATATATTGTGCTCCTGCGTCCACAATGGTTAAAACATAGTATTTCAAAACATTATGATGATATGAAAATAAATGAATCAATTCTGGATTACCCATCCTCATTCATTCTGACTATCTGTCTCAATTATAGTTTCTAGGGTTACTATTAACCTGTTAGATGTTAAGGACTATCTGTCCAATTACTTAGTTTTCATGAGATCACTAAGAACCTCTTGGTAACTCCAATATCTTATTTCTTATCCTAGTTTTCATGGGCTAACTAGAAACTTATTGGCTGACTGCCAATATCTTAATCCAAATATAGTTTTCATGGGCTAACCACAAACCTACTGGCCCCTACAAGTATCAAATCATAGTTTTCATGGGCTGACTATGAACCAATTGGCCCCTGCCAATATCACATGGGCTTACTGTAAACCTATTGGCCCCTGCCAATATCTTTAATTAAAATTTAACATCTGTTAAGTTATATTTACTACTGGATCAACCTAACTGGTTATTCTGCCCTTTCCCCAAATACAGTTATGGGTTAATATCAATGTGAATAACATTTCAAAATATTTATTTATGCCATGGTTATTACTTTAAACTGAGATTAGGTTTTTGTTTTGAAACCATAAAAACATCTCTTTCGAAACCTCTGATAGCCTCCTTCGAAAGCAAAAACCTCTTTTCAAAACATTGTATACATACCTTTCGAAGCCCTAGGTAAATATTCTCTTTTGAAACCTATTATACCTTTCGAAGGTATCAAATCATCTTTTTAAAGTATAAAGCTTCAAAACAAATGAAAGTACCCCTTTCGAAAGTATTGGGTTTACTCTTTTAAAAACATCATTTGGGTCAAAATGGTTATATACGAAAGTATCTCTTTTGAAACCAACAAAAATTAGTTTGGGGAAAAATTTGATGGTGTCGGAACCATCTTAGTCGAAATCAAAGACCTTTAAAATCAAAAACTTTGAAGGGCAAAGTTGAAACCCCCTTTCGACTCCAACACCTTCGAAATGCTTAACCCCTTCGAAAGCATACGGGAAAAAAGCTTAAGTAAAACAGAAGTAACCCCTTCGACAACATAGATGACTTTAATGTAGTCAAAAGGGGGATTAGCGGCTTGGTTTTGACTGGGACGAAACCTACCCTTTCGAAAGCAATTATTTAAAGGAAAAGGTACTCTTTCGAAAGTAATTACTTTAACAGAACATGACAACCTTCTTCGAAAGCTAATTATAAAATCTTTTTCGAAAGCATGGCTTTCGACTGTGTCGAAAGCTTTAGGTAAAACCAGGCAAGACTTTAACTTTTGAAAACAAAATACGGTTTCGACCCCATCGGAAGCTACCCCTTTTGACACTATGGCTTCCGCCTTCCTTCAAATCCACTACATACCACCTAAGTGATATCATGTGTATTGGTTTTGGCTATAGTGGTTTCGATTGTATTGGTTTCGACTGGGACGAGGCGGAGTCAATGGAGTCGGAAGGTACTTGTTAACAGAGGTGGAACGCCCTTTTTTGATTTAAAGGCTGAATTATAGCAACTTTTAGTAATTTCTCTTTAACAACTTGCCTATTTGTAAAACACTGATTGGCTGCCATAAAACTTTTCAATTACTTTACATCTAAAACTACCGCATTTATTCAGATCCAATATCAAAGGATTGTAACGTTAAAACCTTTCCATATAACAAAAACCGATATTTTGAAGAAAGCCCTTCTTTTAAAATAATTTATTTCCCTAAATAAATCGACTGGGAAAAATCCCCAAAAATCATATAAAATCTATTCCATCATGTAATCAAACATATTAAAATTTTAGACCCAATTTCTTCCTGAAATTCTCGAAATAAATTTTAAACCCAATTATATCATATCTTTCATCAAAAATTCATAATAAAATTTCCATAGCTTGGAAAATTCTAAAATTTAAAACGCATCTCAAATATCATGTTTTATTTAACATAAAAATTTTCCATGGCAATCTGAAATCATATATTCTTGGTTTTATACCAAAATCATACAAATTCATGTGCTTATGAATAAAATAAATCATTATAATATAACTCAAGCATATCATCATCCGTTTTATCACAAAAACGAATTTAATTCATAAATCCAAAACCATATAATCATAGAACAAAAATAGAGATGGTAGAAGATTATTATTCACCTTAAACTTGATAAGGTATTTGAGATTTGTTGTTGATTAATCCTCCCTAGATTTTGATCCCTAGCTTTTGATCTCTAGCTTTTGATTAAGGTCTGCTTCCTTTCTTCCTTGGTAATGGACTGCTTTAGTTTAGGTTTTAGATTTGTATTTGTGATCGTGAGAAATGAGATGTGAATGGACAAAAATGAGAAGTTATAGCCGTGTGTAATAAATTTGCTAATTTACTAATATACCCATATGTAGTTTAATTAACCTTTAAAGCAATTTAAAGCCTATTTACCTTATTAATTAGCATAGCCCTATTATGTAATTTATTCAAATCTCAACCTCCTTATCATCATTATTCTATTTAATTTATCTGATTAAATTTTCTGAATAATGTTATCAATAATTAGGGATGTTACATAAACTCAACTACTAAACTGTATCCAGTAATAGTAATTCAAACACCATCAAGGCTCCACAGTATCATACAGTGGAATATATAATAACAAACTCAAATATAAGTATGAATAAACATGACCTCTTACTAGTACATTTGTAGAACTCCATATGTCGTCCACACCTACTCTCTAGTCTACTCATTTAAGAGTACCTGAGATAATAAGAAGCAAAACATAAAATCTTGATTCAGACAACTGTCTGGTGAGCGATAAACAATCTCAAATATTATAAAAGTCGATATAATATATGGAATAGAGGGTATATGAATCATAACTGACATGTCCCTACAACCAAAGAGTTAGCACATAACATCGATAATATGCTACTCTACAACATCATAAAGGGTACTCCATACTAATTAAACTGTCAGAGTGCCTAGGTATCCCTGTCCACAATGCCTACATCATGTGACATCCTTAGAGTGATAGGTGTCTAGTGAAACAATCATAACAAACATAACATCCATCATACAATACTAATTGTCACTCAGTGTACTTTGGATATATGATACCTCGTATTGCCTTATTTGCCTCCTTACTGCCAGGGACTAATGGAAAAATCCCGGTTTACAGTTGTACCCGCGTATCATGTGGCCCAAAGCTAGATATGTGTTTCTTAGCCCAAAGCTAGACACAAGACCCAAACCCACTGGTCTAGGGTATACAAATCCACACAATGATCCATGGGCATCCCCACTCATAATACCCCTACTACGAGCTCAATAGAAAATACTCCTGGTATAAACGATCCCTTAACACATGCACATCCATGCGTGCCCACCTTTTGCTCAATTTGGATCTGATCCCTTCCTTTGTGTAACATCCCTCACTTGGAGGCCCAAAACTAACGGCTACAAATGCTGCAGTCGTCCATAGTTATTAATCCTCGGCGGCCAAATACGATAATGTTAGATACACTGATATAACAGAAACATGTGGATATTGAAAAATTTTAAAATCATTAAACAACTTTCATATTCCATTTCAAATTCATTACATTATCCCAGATTCGAGAACCACATTCAAAGAAAATATAATTATTACAACATACGCCAAGAGCGACATATGAAGATGCCACCTTCGATGATCAGAGTCTAAACATAGGAAAATAAACAACTTTGCCTTTAAAACAAAACACAGCAGAATCAAAATAGAAAAGAACTACTAGCTAGCTTGCCTTCTGCACGTCTCTGGAAGCTTATTCATCTAAAGGAGAACCTGAAAACCTCAACTCTCAAATTACTCAAAATTAATTGAGCACTTGGAAGTTTAAAGGGAAAACATAAACTTTGAGTCCGACATAAAGCCTGGTATGAATAATAACCAACTATCTCAAACCATTTAGATATCTAGAGACCACGCCGCTTAGCGGAACGAGTTTTCCCCTCACTAGTATCTTATCCAAAAATTTATAATAACCTTATAATGTGCTCCTACATCCACAATGTAGAAGACATAGAAATTTAAAATATTACGATGATATGCAAACAAGCAAATTATTCTAGATTTCTCATCCACATTCATTTGGCTATCTGTCTCAGTTATAATTTCTAGGGTCACCATTAACCTATTTGTTTTCATGGGCTGACTAATAACCTATTTAAAGTTTATGGACTATCTGTCTGGCCTTATAGTTTTCATGGGATCACTAAGAACCTATTGGCCCCTGCCAATGCTTCATTAATTCATGGGTTCTCCCTGAACCTATTGGTATCTCCAATAACTTCTCTCATATCATAGTTTTCATGGGTTGACTAAGAACCTATTGACTTCTGTCAATAACTTTACTTGGATATAGTTTTCATGGGTTCACTACAAACCTGTTGGCCCCTGCCAATAACACACTTTAAACATAGTTTTCATGGGTTTACTATGAACCTGTCTAAATTGACAACTTCTTAATTAGTCTTTGGGCATCCTATATTCTGGTCTACCTGAGCTCCTAGATGCAATTCAACTCATACAGGAGTTAATTCAACTTATATTCACCACTGGGTCAACATAACTGGTTATTCTGCCCTTTCTTCCCAAAATACAGTTATGGGTCCATTACACAGTGAATATATATTTAGAAGAAGCAAACATAGTAACACATCATGTTTAACGATGAATTTTCTATCGGTTAGAAAACCGCCGTTAAAAATTGTAATAAAAATAACTACAAGTACACAACGTACAATTGTAGTACGTATGCGAGTATGGGTCGATCCATAGGGAAATGAATTAAATTTTAAATTCTACTCAATCAAATTAACCCAAATTTGCAAGTTTGTTTTTAAACTAAGAAAGTAGCAAAAATTAAACTAGAGAAAAGGTGAATAAAAATATGAGATTAAAGACAATTTCGAGGCAAATTCACTCTCATACTCTCACATAAATCAACACAAAACAATTTATGATCTCTCATTTTAATCTAAGTAGAATTAGTGATGTATTTATCATAAGTATGGTCTATTTATGTTATTAATTAACATAACTTAAACCATCAAACTTTAATACAACAACTAAAACCACTTTGTTAAATGTCAGGAAAATGAATATAAAAACTAAAACAAAATCTATTTTAAGCATGATCTATTTACTATTTTGATTAGTAACATAGATCATCAAATTTTGATTCTATTTTAATTCCATGATCAAAATCACTTAGTTAGATGATGATGTAAATTGTGTTTATGTTGGATTAAGCATAGCCCATTTGTGATTACAACATAGGCTATCAAATTCCCTAATAAACTTACACATAATCAGACTTTTCATTAAGTATTAAAAGAGATCATAAATAATAAAATATATTGAATCTACATAATTTTAGAGAGCTTCATTACCCCTAAATTGAAGGGATTTAGCTTCTCATTTGTGTTATCATTTCAACACATGTAGATTGCAACATTAAATAGCAAGGAAAGTGCAAGCTAATTAAACTAAAAGAGAACTAAACTACTTGCATAAAATAAAACTAATTGCAATAAAAGAAAGCTAATCTACTAACATGAAATAAAAGAAAGCATGTAAATAAAAGTAAGCATGAAATGGAAAAGCATGTAGAAAAAGAAAAAGAGGCTTAAGAAGCCATTTTATTTCTCATTTAATTTTGTGGCTACAACTCATATGAAAGGCAAGAAGATTAAAAAACTCCATTACACGAACATAAGAGGGTTATTTATACATGACTTAAATCCTAATCTATTTTTAGGGAACTTCCTAAAATGCCCTTGAGGTAGCGTGGCCTCCAAGTTATCATTAGCATGAAATTAATCCTCCATTAAATGTGCATGTGCCTTTAATCCCCACTAACATGTGCATTAGCTCTTAATTGTGATTCATGGTTAGTGGGTAGGTGGGGTCCTCCACATTAATTCTTTTATTTCTTCATTCCTTTGTCTTCCTTCACATGGGCATGCATACATACATGAAGCCACTTCCAAGTTGAATCCAAATTCCTACAAAACAAATTAAAATGTGCAAGTAATTTTTTTTCAAATTAATTCAAAGAAGAAAATTACCGTTTTGCCCCCATGTAGATGCATGAATGATGACTTGAAATCATTTTTGAAATTTGGTTTTAAACATGTAAAAACACCCAATTATGACATTTATTTTACTAAAATAAGATTAAGTACATGATTAAAAATATAGATTTTTACGTGCACATAAAATACCCTCACACTTATCATTTTATTCATCCTCGAATAAAGTAAAACTAAGATAAATTTGTTTTCGTAGGAAACACGATTGCATTGAGCATATGCATCAAGCCGTTAAACCACTAGGTGTCCATATTAGGACGAATGTTGTCTCGTGAGGGTTTTCAGCGGATACTACCCACAAAATCCAATGCAACATGAAAAATTCCTAAATGCAAGATTTATTTACAAAGATATGAATGCAAGTTTTTGAAAATATTTACAAATGAAGAATTTACTTTTTAAATTAACACGAATAAGTTAAATATAATTTATAGTCATTATCAAGAAATTTAAGTCCTTTTACTCATCAAAACTTCCAAAAAAAATCAAGTTATTATCACAATTAGACTCTAGTTTGGCTAGTTGTTTCGGTTGATAGCATTGTGCAACTATGAAATGGATCCTTAGTTGATTATCAAAGTTTTTCAAAGTGGTATTTTTATTTCTTTTGAATAACAAGTCGAATCAACTAAGTGAAAATAGTGATTGGATTTCAATTGCTTGCTCCCTCTATTTTTGAAAAGTATTAACATTATTATTATTTACACACCTAACCCAGATAATCTGAGGCCAGATATACCGATCATGCATTACATTTCAGACTTACACGAGAAGGACATAGAGCATGGCGAGTGTACACACTTGCGTGTGAACACATGACTCTAGATGGTTATTCTTATTAAAAATTTATTTGCATACACCTAACTCAGATAAACTGAGGCCAGATATACCGATCATGCATTGCCTTTTGGGCTTACATGAGAAGGGTACAGAGCATGGCGAGTGTACACACTTGCGTGTGAACACCTGACTCTAGGTGTTTTCTATTTAAAAGCTTTTTTTATTCTTTTTTTTGTTTATGAAGAGAAAGTTTCGCAACATCATCTTAGCACCACTTAACTTAGAAGATTGAAAATGTTATCGCCTTTACTTTAAATCAACCACTCTTTTAAACAAAGATTACAATTAGGATATACTTCATTATCACCCACGAACCTTCCTATAACCATAGTTAATTGTAATCAAACTTTATTTTTATTTTTGTTGAGACAAATATATTTTCAAAAATTTCAATTTAATAACCAAAAACATATACTTATCCTATAATGTTTCTTCAAATGTAAATCAATATGCTAAAAAGAAAAATTTGTTTTGAGATTTTTTTTGTTTTTTTGTTTTTTTAAGTTTTGAGTTTTGGGAAGAAAATGCACAAAATAAACCATGAAAAATCAAAAATGAAGATGAGACTTCCCCCCACACTTAATTTTGACCGTGTCCCCATAGTCAATGCATGATATAATGGGTGTAACGGGGAAAAGTATGTACATATTTATAGAAGAGGGTTAACAATTCTTACTAGACGTAGTATGGCTCATGAAGGATCATTAGCTCCTTCTCTCGATCACCCGACAACTCAAAGTAAGGTTTCAAATGATGACCATTGACTTTGAAAATTGTTCCATCCCTAGGATTTTCTATTTCTATGGTATCGTGTGGAAAAACAGTTCGTACCACAAATGGTCCGGTCCATCTTGATTTTATTTTCCCAAGAATAAGTGAAGTCTAGAGTCATACAAAAGAAATTTTTGTTTTATCGAAAATGTTTTTCTTAGGATAGACTTGTCATGAAAAACTTTTGTTCTTTCTTTGTAAATTTTCTCATTTTCATACACGTCATTCCTAATCTCCTCTAACTCGTTAGGTTGGAATTTTCTGTTTTCGCCAGCTTTCTCAAGATCAAATTTTAAGTTCTTAATTGCCCACAACGCATTATGTTCCAGTTCAATGGGAAAATGGCATGCTTTACCATATACAAGCCTAAAAGGGGACATCCCAAGATTGATTTTATATGCAGTTTTGTAAGCCCAAAGCGCATCTGTCAATTTTTGTAACCAATCTTTTCGATTTTTATTTATAGTTTTCTCCAGAATTTGTTTAATTTGAAGATATTAAACTTCAACTTGGCCACAAGTTTGAGGATGATACGGTGTGAATAACTTATGGGTTATTGAGTATTTCTTCATTAAAGTTTCAAATGAACGATTATAGAAATGGGTTCCATTATTGCTTAATATTATGCGAGGTGTTCTGAACCTCGAAAAGATGTTTTCTTTTATGAATTTCACAACAATTTTATGGTCATTTGTTTTACAAGAAATGGCTTCAACCCATTTTGAGACGTAAACAACAGCAAGAAGAATGTAAAAATTTCTAAAAGAGTTGGGAAACGGTCCCATAAAATCAATACCCCAAACATCAAAGATTTTGATCGTAAGAATGGGGTTCAAAGGCATCATATTTCATCGGGAGATTCTTCCTAACATTTGGCAGCGATCGTAAGTTTTACAAAACTGGAATGCATCTTGGAAAAGCGTAGGCCAGTAAATACCACATTGAAGCACCTTTTCTGTAGTTTTCTTGGGACCGAAGTGACTACCATAAGCTTGGCCATGACAAAACGAAAGGACACTCATGATTTCACAATCCGGGATGCAACGTCGAATGATTTGGTCTGAACAGTACTTAAATAAGTAGGGATTGTCCCAATAGAAGTACTTGACTTTGGAAAGAAATTTATATTTATCTTGTTTCGACCAAAATGAAGGAGTTTCCTTAATGACTAAATAGTTCACTATATCTGCATACAGTGGATCGACAGAAATAGAAAGGAGTTGTTCATCAGGAAAGTTCTCGTTGATCGGTAAAGAAGATGGTGTGTTTGGAAGACGCGACAGATGATCGGCGATGACATTGTCAGATCCTTTTTTGTCCTTGATCATAAGGTCAAATTCTTGGAGTAAAAGGATCCAACCGATCAAACGAGACTTAGCATCCTTTTTAGCAAAAAGGTATCTATGAGCGGAGTGGTCAGTGTAAACAGTAATGTGTGAGCCAATCAAATAAGGTCGAAACTTTTCGAGCGCAAAGACTATCGCTAGAAGTTCCTTTTCATTGGTCATGTAATTGAATTGAGCATCGTTTAGAGTTATACTAGTATAGTAGATAACTTGAAGAATTTTATTGATGCGTTACTCTAAGATAGCACCAACTATAAAGTTAGAAGCGTCACACATTATTTCGAAAGGAAGATCCCAATTGGGTGAGCAAATGATGGGAGCAGAAATGAGTTTGTTTTTTAGACGTTTGAAAGCAGAAACACAATCAGAATTAAAGTCAAATGAAATGTATTTTCCAAGAAGAGTCGTAAGAGGTCGAGCAAGTTTACTAAATCTTTCACAATGCGTCGATAGAAACCAGCATGTCCAAGAAATGAATGAATGTCCTTAACAGATTTAGCAATGGGTAGATTCGAATTACATCAACTTTCGCTTTATCTACCTCAATGTCTTTGTTTGAAATGACATGCCCAAGGACAATGCCTTGTTTGACCATAAAATGGCATTTTTTCCAATTTAGCGTTAAGTGTTTGTCCTTGCATCGTTTAAGAACCAACTCAAGATGGTGTAAGCACTCGGAAAAAGAGGTTCCAAAAATGGAAAAATATTCCATAAACACTTTAAGAAAGAATTCGATAATATCGGAAAAGATCCCGACCTTGCATCTTTGAAAAGTAGCAGGAGCGTTGCAAAGGCCAAATGGCATACGTCGATACGCAAAAGTGCCAAAGGGACATGTGAAAGTCGTTTTCTCTTGATCTTCGGGAGTGATTGGAATTTGGTTATAGCCGGAATAATCATCAAGAAAGCAACGGAATTCATGGCCGGCTAAACGTTCAAGCATTTGGTCGATGAAAGGAAGAGGGAAATGATCCTTATGTGTTGTAGCATTTAATTTCCGATAATCAATGCAAACATGCCAACCCATTTGAGTATGAGTTGGAATGAGCTCGTTTGAGTTGTTCTTGATAATAGTAAGTCCAGAATTTTTAGGACGACATGAATTGGGCTAACCCAAGAACTGTCAAAAATGGGGTATATGATTCCGTTATCGAGGAGCTTAAGAATTTCATCACGAACCGCATCCTTCATTTTTGGGTTAAGCCTTCATTGCACGTCACGAACAGGATTGGCATCGTCAACTAAATGGATACGATGTTGAACAAGTGTGGGACTAATTCCCTTTATATTGGTGATCGACCACCCAATTGCGTGTTTATTTTCGATTGAATTGAAAGTAAGGAAGCTTCTTGATCAAGAGAGATAGTTGAAAAGATTATGACGGAAACGTTTCGTTGTCACCTAAGTATACATACTTAAGGTGATCGGGAAGGGGTTTAAGGTCCAACCTCGGGCGTTGCTCAATTAAAGAATTCGGTTGAAGTTCTTATTCAACGGTGAGGGGTTCAACAGAAATGCATTGTCAATTTCATTGGGCTCATCTTGATATGGTTGTTCGTATTCGGTCTTGTGTTCGTGGTTAAGGTCAATTTTTTCATTATCAAAGTTTTCTTGAATGAGCTAACTTCCAACGTTTGGTCATGTGGTTCATTCGATTGATTTTTAAGATTAAAAATGTTAAGATCCAAAGTCATGTTTCCAAAAGAAATTTTCATCGAACCATTTCGATAATTGATTAAAGAATTTGAAGTAGCCAAGATAGGTTGGCCTAAAATTAATGGAATTTGACTCATCGGATTATTCACAGGTTAAGTCTCCAAAACAATGAAATCGATGGGGAATATGAATTGACCAATTTTGATGAGCACGTCCTCGGTTTCACCCACAGGTTTCTTTATCGAACGATTGGCAAATTGAAGAGTTACTTTCGTCGATTTTAGTTCACCCAAGCCAAGTTGCTGGTAAACTGAATAAGGAATCAAATTGACACTCGCACCCAATTCTAGTAAGCACTTGTTAATCGTTTTATCTCCTATCGTGCACGAGATCGTCGAACATCCATGATCTTTGTATTTGACGGGAATTGATTGGGACAAGATTTCACTCAAACTGACCGCTAAGAAGACTTTTTGGGCACTTGAGTGTGTCGCTTTTGGGTACAAAAGTCTTTCAGGAACTTAGCATGAGTCGAGACTTGTTCAATGATATCAAGAAGCAGAATGTTAACTTTCACTTGTTTGAAAATTTCTAACACCTTTTCCATTTATTCAGAATGTTTTCTAGCACGAAGCCTATGAGGAAATGGAGCTCGCAACTTAGCAGGTCGGTCTACTTGAGTTGGTAAAGGGTTAGAATCTGGATTGTACTCATTGTTTGGCTTGATAGTTGGATAAAAATCGTTTGTAGTTTTCGAAGTGTCGAGAGGAACTTCTGGGTCGTTATTTGGATTGACAACTTGGTTGTCTATTTGTTTACTAGAACGCAATGCAGTGATCGCGTTCATTTGGTTCAAGTTGCCATCTTGAACAACATGAGCTTGGGTTGGGTTTGTGTTCTGATTTTTTAGGTTCGGAATTGGCTAACTCGGGAAAGTGCCTCTTTCCCGTTCACTTACGGATGTGCCTAATTAACTCATTTGCATTTTAAGTTAGCGACTCGTATTCTATATGTACGAGGTTAACAAATTTTGCAAATTACTGTTTGATTGGAGGCTTTGAGTGGTTGCCTTAGCCAAACTTTCAAGACTTTTTTCAAGTGAAATTAATCATTTATCCCCTTGGGGAGAAAAAGATTGTTGCGGTTGATTTTGAGACGGATCGGCAAAATATTGTTGAAAATGATTGGGTTGAAAGGGAGGATTCGAAGCGTTATTCGGAAATGCTTGAAAATTGGGACGAACCAAAGTTGTGTTGGAATTATTTTGGTTCCAAGCAAAGTTCGGATGATTTCTCCAACTAGGATTGTACGCTGGGGAAAATGGGTCATTGAGTTGTTCAACCAGGGCACCGATCGGCTATGTGATTCAGATCGTTACATTTATAACACCTTGGTTGGGAATCTTAGTTCATTTGGTTCGATGAGAAAACGTTGTCGAATTTATTAATCATGTAATCGATCTTAGCTTCCAAAGTCAAAGATGATCCTATCGAGTGTGCACTCGATTGTGAGTAAATTGATTTTTCGTTAGAACGTTCCCATTGGGATGATTTTTCGTCCAAGTTTTCAAGAAATTGCCAAGCATCGCTGTGATGTTGGGTGAGAAAGTTGCCTTGGCACATAGATTTAAGATGGTTCGTGAGCTGTTTTCAAGTCCATCACATAAGATTTGGCAAAGGGTCCATTTTTCGAAATTATGGTGTGGACATTTTATCAAAAGCTCTTTAAATCTTTCAAAATATTTCCCGAATGGTTCACCCCTGAATTGATGAAAATTGACAATTTCGTTTTAGATTTTAGTTGTTTTTTCTAAGGGGTCGAACGTTTTTAAGAAAACTTTAACGAATTCTTCCCAAGTTTTGATCGAGTTTGAAGGTAAGCTGTACAACCATTTTTCAGCGTAATCTGTAAGAGCAAATGAAATTAATCGATGTTTGATCCCGTCTTCACAAAGTTGTTAGAGTTTAATCGTTGCCCAAATTTGTTTGAATTTTGTTAAGAAAATGTATGGGTCATCATGTTCAAAATTGCTAAATTTCGAAAGCGTGGCAATATGGTTGGAATGAATTTCAAAATGGTTACCCGTTGGGGCGGTAACATGATGCAAGAAGGAATAAAAACTCTATCGGGAAAGATTCTATCCATGAGAGTTCGTGGGGCATATTCGTTTGCCATTGCTGGAGGATTGTTTGTTCGAGTTAAATGATTAGTTGTTATGCCACGAGTCCAAGTATTTATTGTTGTGTCACGAGTCCAAGTACTCGTGCACAAGAAAAAGTCGAGAAGCGAAAGAAGTGAGAATTGAATTTAAGAGAAAGAAGCAAGGTTTAGAAGGTGAATGAAGTGAAAAATTGTTTTTTTATATTTTTTTAAAGGAAAAATATTTACCAAAAGAAATTTATTTTTCAAAAGGGAGGTTTGATTTTTGGATTTTCAAAATTTTTTCTCTTTTTTATTGTTTTTGTTTTTGTTTTTTGAAATTTTTTTTTTTGATATTTGTTTTTCTAAAAAACAAACTAACTCAACTAAAAATGCTTGTTTTTTTTGAATTTTTTATTTTGTTTGAAATCTTTTTCTTTCTTTTTTTTAAAAGGAAAAGATTAAAAGATTTTTTTATTCTTTTGGATTAAAAAGAAAGAACTAAGTTAAGTAAAATTCATAATTTTTTTTGGAAAACATGCATAAACTAATGCAACTAAATGAATGCAAAGACTTAATTAAAAAATTTATATCCTTAGTAGCTCCTAACCCAAAATTGTATAATCACACTTTGTCTTAATCCAACAAAATATTTCTTAGCCAGGTAACGGACAGGAGTTATCAGTGCACCACGAATCACCGTAGCAATGCAGCCGAAGGTTTAAGTACCTTTAGAGAAACAATCACTATAATATTTACGAATCACCTAATATTTATAAATGATTATTGCTCTGTTGTAGCCTAGACACCAAGAAAATAAATTATCAAAAGCGGACAACTTGTCAAGATACAATTAAGCCCTAGCTGAGCTCGTGATCCCTTAAGTCCAATGTCTAATCGTTATTATTAGTCAAGTTCTAAGATGGAATGCAATTTGTGGGCTAAGGAAGGGGTGATGAAATCCCCTACCTTATGTGGATTTGGGTGGCGCCCTTAAAAAAGAAAATAAGATGATATGAATGCAAAACAGAAATTAAACGTGATTTAGCGATGCAACTACGAATAAAATTTGTTTTTTTTGTTTTTTAATTTTTTTTAAAATGCAAGCAATTAACAATGTAATGAAAATAAAAACCAGTGATAAGTGCACGATACCAAAGTGTGTAGAATTATTAGCAAATTTATTTTTAAGCAGCAATTTTTTTATAAGCAAGTAGAGCAGTTATTTTAGCAAGCAGTTCTTCTCCTTTTCTGCTTTTGCAACTTGGAAATTATTGCATAAGATTTATATATATGTTTCTAAAACAAAACACAATTTTTTTCTTTTTTTAAGAGATGAAAGGTCAAAAGGACAAATGGACTAAAGAAAATGGAAAAATTAACAAATCACAATTCTCTAATCTATTCACCCGGTCCAGTAAGAATTTTTTTTAAAACACACGGTTAAAAAGCACAATTCTCTATCAAAACATAATTTCACAATTCTCTATCAAAACGCACACCACACAATTCTCTATCAAAATCTCAGAAGAAAAATCGCAACCCAAAATTTTCTCAAATCAGCCATAGTACAAGATTTTTCGACCTAATTATAGAGGATTTGCGGTTGTTCGATTGGTGAGTTTGGTTGCGGTTACGTTTGATTTGTCGAATTAGGTTCGCCTTTTGGATTCTGGTTGGAGATTGTTGTAGAGGTTGCAGTGATGGTTGAAGTTATGTGTAGGAAGTAGAGGCTGTATATTGTTTTGGAGATGGAAGGAAATGAGAATCAGGAGGAATGTTGCTGACAGTATGACAGGCAGAGGATGAGGATATTGTGGATGAAAGTAATGGCAGTTGGAAGGCACTAATGGGTGTGGATGTTTGAAAATGTTCGAGTGGGTTTTTTCAGTAGTGCACATGGAAGGCTGTAGTGTGATGCAAGTTGATGGTGAATGGTGATATGGTTAGGCTGCTGGTGGTGAGTGTGCTGTAGTATGGATAGTGGCAGCAGTGGATGATGCTGTGAAGTGGAGATGTTGAAGTTCAGTTTGCAATTCGCACAGTTCTGGAAGTGGCTGCTTCTTAGGTTGAATGTTGGCCAGGGTAGTGTCAGTTTGGGACAATGAATGTGCACTGTTGGTGATGGTGAAGGCAGTAATTTGAAGGCAACTTGGGGTTGATGGAGGTTTTGGTAGATAGTTGTAATGAGGATGGAAATTTTTGCGCAGAAGTGTTTATGTATGCACAGAAGTGCAGGGATGTATGTATGCACGGGTAAGGGATAAAGTAAAAGATTTTGGGGGTGGTGAAGGTAGTTGCAAGGTAGAAATCTATGAGATATATGTATGGCAGGATTTGGTTGTTGCAAGCAGAAGTGGATGTGCACAGAGGTGATAGGAAGTTGTGCATGCAGTTGTAGGTATGGTTTCAGTTTGAAGAGGAGGAGCAATTTTGAGGTGGATATGGAGCAGTGGCTGTTGAAAGAGGAGTGTAGTATGTTTTTGTGTGATATGACAAAGGAGGGGTAGAGAAGTGGAGTATGACAGTGTATGGTTGATTGAGAGGCAGTAATGGATGGTGACAGTTGGTTTGGTGAAGTTCAAGTAGAAGTGTTTGTGGTAATGCAAGGTGGGGATTGGTGATGTTGTAGGTTAAGTTTGTATGCAATGGATGGTTTGACTTGAAGTAGTGTTGTATGTTGTTGAGTAGGGGTGACAGGCAGTGGAGGGAAGGTGATGTTTTTTGGTGGTGGATGATGTATGGTATAGATAGTTTGTTTTGATCTGAATGATGGTATATTGTTGGCAGTAGTGGAAGGGTAAGTAGTTGGAGATGATGATTGTTTGAAGCAAGTGTTGTAGGAGTTGATAAATATTGGTTAGCATTGGATTTTGGAGGTGATTGATGCAAGTGGTGCACAGATATACAGGGGGAGGGTTGTATGGTTGCAAGGGGTAATGAATGTATGTATGACAGTTATGTGGATGTGCACTGTTGTGATGAAGCAATATGACTGTGCACAGCGGATATGATGAAGGGAAGGATGCTGTCAGATTGTAAAGCTAGCGTTGCACTTGATAATGGAACTGTTTTAGTGTAGGAGAGTAGGAGACAAAAATGCACATTGGTGAAGATGTGCACAGTTTGTTGAAGACAGTGAAGGGTATTGTTGATGATGGTTATGTCAATGTATGGTGGCTGGAAGTGTGGTATGCAGTGCAATGGTGGAGTTGTTGTGAATGGATTGTGAAGTATGGTTGATGGCAGGCAGAGGAGGGAAGGTGATGTTTTATGGTGTGGGTGATGAAGTATGTTATGTGGCAGTATGTTGTATGTTAGAAGTGAGATATGTTGTTTGGAGCAACAGAAGGCAGGTTGTGGTGAGAAAGCAATTTTAGGTATGTTGTATGTTGCAGAAGTTTAGAGATGGAGGAAGTGAAATGCACAATGAAGCAGAAAAGAAGCACAGTGATGAAGTTATGAAGCACAGAAATGAAGTTGCAATATAGACAGAAGTGAGAAATAAAAACAATACACAGTGAACAAATTGTTTGCAAATGGAATAGTGAAAATGTAAAGCCTAAATTGCAATATAGAAAATGAGATTATAAATTGTTATGTAATTGAAATAAAATATTTTTGTTCTGTTTTGAAATAAAATTGTGTATATTTTTTCTTCTTTAAATGCAATATGCAAATAGAAAAACAAAAAGGAACATTAATCAAATGAAAGCACAAATCACACAACAAAGACACAACATAATATTTTTTTTACAATGCAAATTAACACACAAAATGAGCACACAATAAAATCAAATAAAAATAATTTGAAGATTAGAATTAAAATCAAATGTCAAATCCCCGACAACGACGCCAAAAACTTGTTTAACGACGAATTTTCTATCAATTAGCAAACCACCGTAAAAAACTGTAATAAAAATAACTGCAAGCGCACGACGTACAATTGTAGTACGTATGCGAGTACGGGTCGATCTGTAGGGAAATGAATTAAATTTTAAATTCTACTCAATCAAATTAACCCAAATTTGCAAGTTTGTTTTATACTAAGAAAGTAGCAAAAATTAAACTAGAGAAAAGGTGAATAAAAATATGTGATTAAAGACAATTTAGAGGCAAATCCACTCTCATACTCTCACATAAATCAACACAAAACAATTATGATCTCTCATTTTAATCTAAGTAGAATTAGTGATGTATTTATCATAAGTATGGTCTATTTATGTTATTAGTTAACATACCTTAAACCATCACACTTTAATACAACAACTAAAACCACTTTGTTAAATGTCAGGAAAATGAATATGAAAACTAAAACAAAATCTATTTTAAGCATGATCTATTTACTATTTTGATTAGTAACATAGATCATCAAATTTTGATTCTATTTTAATTCCATGATCAAAATCACTTAGTTAGATGATGATGTTAATTGTATTTATGTTGGATTAAGCATAGCCCATTTATGATTACAACGTAGGCCATCAAATTCCCTAATAAACTTACATCATAATCCAACTTTTCACTAAGCATTAAAAGAGATCATAAATAATAAAATATGTTGAATCTACATAATATTAGAGAGCTTCATTACCCCTAAATTGAAGGGATTTAGCTTCTCATTTGTGTTCATATCACCACATGTAGATTGCAACATTAAAATGCAAGGAATGTTCAAGCTAATTAAACTAAAAGAGAACTAAACTACTTGCATAAAAATAAAACTAATTGCAATGAAAACAAAGCTAATCTACTAACATGAAATAAAAGAAAGCATGTAAATAAAAGTAAGCATGAAATGGAAAAGCATGTAGAAAAAGAAGAAGAGGCTTAAGAAGCTGTTTGTACCAAAAATGAGCACAACACTCTTCGGAAGTTTTTGAAGAGATAAAATGAAAAAATCAAATGGAAAAAGAGGATTATCTAACAAAAACTCCAAAAAAACAGATAGGAAAATAATAAAAATGCATAGAAACACAAGGATTTAGAGTGGTTCGGCGTATTTCCTACATCCGCTATGAAATTGTTGGCTTTATTGATGTTTCTTTGATTATTACAATTGGTTGCAGCAGGTTACAGCAGTAAATAATGAGTTACATCAATAAATTTCGTTAAAAGCCGCAGCAATGGAGTATGGAATTGAATCTGACAGAGTCTGGGCGTTCAAGAATTCAAAGATCCCTTTTCTGTAGGCTCTGGGGGTCTATTTATAGGTGTAGGAGGCTTATATTTTTCCCGGATCTCGGGAGACTTCTTCTGGTACGTGAGCGGGCCCATGCGACCGAGCCCACAAAGTTTTGGCCCGATCCGTGATCGATACGAACGAATTTCGTATCGATCAAGATTGCGTCCAATGGAGTCGAAATTTGGTGTGAACATTCTTTAGCATGCACGTAAGCTCCTGTGAAAATTTCATAGGATTTGGACTTGTAGATTGTGAGTTATGATCGACGCAAGTTCGGGTTTTTACGTAGGCTGTTTGGTTCGTATCGATCGGAACTATGTTGTTCGTATCGATAGCCTTGCTCTGTTCGTATCGATAGAGGTGGTCCAATTCGTATCGATGGAAGTGGCTCTGTTCGTATCGATGGAAGTGGCTCTGTTCGTATCGATCCAAGTTGCTCGGCTTGATGGAGATGAACAAATGATATTGTGATGGATACGAACAGATGGCGACTCTGCTTGGCTTGATGGATACGAATAGTGACTCTCTGATGGATACGAACAGTGATTCTCGGATGGATACGAACAGCGACGCCTGATGGATACGAACTACTGTTGCTCGATGGACTCGAACAAGGCTCTTTAGTCGATGGATACGAAATGGTGCGTCCTGGATCGATGTGAAACAGATGCTCATGATTTTTGCCGATGGATACGAAGTGGACATTCGATGATCGAGTCGAACTGTGGCTTCCTGATGGATGCGAAGTCGATCGATACAAAGTGGACATGGGCCGATCGATTCGAACAAAGCATTCCCTGATGGATTCAAACTCGATCGATTCGAACAGTGGCCAGTCGATGGATTCGAACTCGATCGATTCGAATAGTGGCTAGTTGATGGATTCGAACTCGAGACTGTTTTTTCATCCAATCTTGCATCGATCATAACTTGAGCATATGAACTCGGATTGACTTGAGATTTGGAGTGCTGACTTCCATGGCTTTGCTCGTCGTGTCTTGTTGATTGTAGCTTGATCTGGACTCGGACAAAATTCGTCGATATCCATAGTGAGCCTGCATATAACCGATCTCTAAGACGAACCGTCATTGGTTTCTAGTCAAGTTCTTGGTGTCACGGCCTTGCCTAAAGGCGGGATAACATTTGCCCCCCAAAGTACATTTTGTGGAAACATGATGTGCTTTGAAATGCTGCAATCTTCATTCTGAACAGTTACCGTCTTTTCGCTGAAAGTTGTAATCTTTGATTGATTTTCTCGGTAATGTGAACCGTTGACTGTCAACTGTTGTACCCTGTATTGTTGTAACTGATTGTTGTATGCTGGTGATTAGCTGTTTGTTGTAGTAATCGTTACTAGATAAGTATCCAATTCCTGTGGATGTTGAAAATCGAATATTAATCCGACATATATGCATATATGTTAATCTGACTCTAGTTTACGTTGCCCGCCCACGAGTCGTTGTCAGTTTTTCTTTATCGAATCCCATATCGATCCTCTCCTGAACCGATGTGAAATTCTAGTTACAACAACGATTGACGGTTGTTTATGAATGTTCCTTCGTGTCGATCCTCTCCTGAATTGATGTAAAAGGTTAAAACATTGTCTTCGCATCGATAT
Organism: Allium fistulosum; assembly: GCA_030737815.1. Taxonomy (NCBI): domain Eukaryota; kingdom Viridiplantae; phylum Streptophyta; class Magnoliopsida; order Asparagales; family Amaryllidaceae; genus Allium; species Allium fistulosum. The sequence goes on from CM060902.1 coordinate 306,215,117, forward strand.
ACGTCGTATTGATGGATACGAAACAACATTTTGCATTGATGGATATAAGCTTCGATGGATACGAAATGATCGTTCGTATCGATGGTAACGAACTTCGGTGGATTCCAGTGCAGTTCGCGTCATTTTTGAATCGATGTGTGGGTCACAATGATGGATACGAAATATTCCTTTGTATCGATGAATATTGGCCTCTGGATGCCGTGGTTCGATGGATTCGAACTGCATAGTTCGTTTCGTTGCACTGGGGATGGTGTTGAAAATGGTCGATACGAACAAGGGCTTCGTATCGATGGATTCGGTGACGACTACGCATCAATACAGACTCGAGTTCATGGGTTCGAACAGTTGTTTCGAATTGATTCTGTTGGTGACATTCGTAGCTGGTCGAGTCCACCGGGAGGCGAATCGTTTCTCCTTTTAACACTCGAGTCCATATAAATACTGTCGACTTAGTCGTTTTTCACTTTTTACTTTTCACTTGTGCACTTTTCCCTTGTTTTCGTATCGCTTCGTGTAGAGTGAATTGAGACTGTTCTTGAACCAAACAATCGATCGATCCTTCGAATCGATCACTTTAACTAGGTAATTAAATAATCAATATATTCCCAAAACGATTAGACTTGAATTCGAACGCTGTCCTGCCCACGGCCGTCGCCAGTTCCGATGTCGGCGATGCCGGAGTTGGGTCGACGTTGAGTCAAGAAGGAGTAACGGTGCGTCAATTGCTTGGGGAAGAAGGAGTAAGGAGGGATACGAAGGAAGTGGTCGTTGATAAACGCTCGGCCCTAACTTCGTGTCGATGATGGGTTAGGAAAACTCGATTTCATCTCGAACTCCAACAAGGAACTGCGTATCGGCCACTTCTCCTTGATTTCGTATCGATTGCTGGCCCTTGGTGTTCGTCTTTGTCACTTCGAATCGATATGGATTCAAAGCGTGGTTGTGATGGATGCAAAGTCAACTCGGCCTGATCGATACGAAATCAGTGGATTTGATCGATATGAAACTGAGGTTTCGATCGATACGAAATCAGAGGATTCAATCGATACGAAACTGTGGTTTCGATCGATACGAAATTAGAGGATTCGATCGATACGAAACTGAGGTTTCGATCGATACGAAATCAGAGGATTCGATCGATACAAAACTACGGCCTTCGCGAGGAACGATCCAAGTATTGGACTTTGATAAACATGAAACTCCATGCATATTTAAACACTCGACTCCGACGAGCTTCGTTTCTGCGTATCTGGACTTAACTATGGAACATCATACTTGGCTGCCTTTTGAAGCTCGTCAATGGAACGACAACTTAAAATGATAACAAATTTTTAACTTGGATCGATCGCTAGCCTCTGGATGGCACAGTTGTGATGGTCAGCGATGATGGTCACTCCAGTTGAATCTCGAAGTCTTGTCACTTGCATGTTTTTCATGTTAGTCCATGAGTTGATGGTTTTGATGACAACAACCTTAGAATAAGATTATAAAATATAAATACTAACATTATAGTTTAGATATATATGTTTATGCAGGATTTAACCATGCAGGTACCAAGAATGAAGACTGTACAGTATAGAGATTCAAGATATCAAGATTGAAAGCTCATGAGATCAAGAATATCAAGATTATCAAGAGTTCAAGATTTCAAGATAAGTATTGAGTTTAGAATTATGTTAAAACTTCACAATAGCACTGAAATCTTCATTCCGTATTTTCATTTGGGATGGAACCCATTTCTACCTTTTTAGTGGCTTACAAACCCACGACAAGTAGCTTACAAACCTACGACAAGTGGATTACAAACCCACGAACATTCTGGTTTTATACAAGTTCTCGAGTCCTGATGTGATGAGATATTCTGCAGGAAGAAGCTTGCAAAAATACTTCAAAATGATTTTTAAAACTGCTTTTCAAAATGTTTTAGCCTTAAAAATTATCTTTTCCAATGATTTTCAAAAAGATGTTTTAGCCTTAAAAATATTCTTTGATTTTGTTCTTAAATAAATTCTTGTTTTAAACTTCGTTTGTTTTAAACTATCTTTTAATATATTTAACTTTTAATATTTACTTAGATTTAAATATAAAATTATAGTAAAATTATATATATATATATATATATTATTCTCTATATTTATCTATGTATTTTATCTATAGTCAAGTATATTAATAAAGTTTAAAATAGTTTTAATATAAGATAAAGGTTATTTTCAAAGAAAAACAAAACATCAAAATTTCCTTTGGGATGTCGACATGCCCTAGTACCCCATGTCGACATAGTGTCAGTTAGGACCAAAAATTTGAATTTCAAAAGAATTGTCTATTCGCCGTAACCTTTCACGAATAGACATGACTGTTGTTCTTCTATAAATAGGGGTTGGTTTCAATGAATTTTATATTAGATTTTCTGGTTTTTCACTTCTCTTCTTCTTCCACATTTTCTTATTCAAAATCCTATCATCACTCTGTCGAAATCAACATTGAATCTAACTAGATCATCTCTGGTTAGATTCTCTATCACTATCTCAACAAGATCCCAGTGCTATTCAGAGTTATAGGCTTCTTTGTAATCTATCTAGCGAGAAAAGGTGTGATTGTAGCCTTGTAAATCAATCAAGCGAGAAAAGGTGTGATTGTAGCCTTGGAAATCAATTGGGTGAACTTGTTGCCCCAGATATCAAGTATCTCTACCAAGAGGATTGTGATTCTGGAGGGTGTACCTCGTAGCCTTGAAACCGAGGGTGTAATTGTACAATTGCTTTTGAAAGGAAATCCGTACTTAGTTGTGCGGGACTGGATGTAGGGTAACTCCGAACCAGTATAAAATCCGGTGTGTTCTTTCCTTTACTGCATTTACTTTATTTCTGCATCTGTGTTTGATTCTGTGATTATATCTGTGTATGAATATTGCATACATTTGTGTACAAATCAACAATAACTCAAAAAGATTTAGTAATTTCTTATAAACACTATTCACCCCCCCTCTAGTGTTCATTCTAGCCTTAAGATCCATATTCCGCATTCCTCACATTTCATACTCTATAGAATCTTTTCAAGTACTTCACAGCATTGCACTACATATTCACGCACTTCACACTGCGGGATGCATGGGTTTATTATCTGTTTAACGATGATTTTTCATGAGCTAGTTAGTCATGGAACCTTTAAGTTCACAACAACAGGAAGTTCAAGGTTAAATCCCTCCAATAATCGAAATACCGGCCATCGAGGCCGAAGTCATAGACCCAGCCCCGGACGAGTATCCAGGTGCCAGGTTCATCTGCAATCCACAAGATTCTGTGCCGTCCGGCATTTCCGAAGATATGCTGGGACGGATTTGTTTAAGACACGGCTTGTCGCTCGACGACGTATTACTGCCAGGGCCAAATGATAGACCACATACCCCCCCAGAGGGGTTTACTGCTTTCAACCGTCATGCTTGTATGGCAGGAACACTTCCTCCATTCAATCAGTACATAAGGGAAATGCTGTCATTCCTTGGAATCGCTCCATCCCAGCTACACCCCAACAGATACGCCTTGTTGAATAGCACTTTCATTTTGTTTATGGAAATTCTCTTTCGACCACCAAAGCCGATTGAGATTAGATATCTATTTAACATTAAGAGTCGTGGAGACAGCCCTTCTTTCACATTCTTGGAAGCAGTTAGGAACTGTCAAATAGTAACTGGGTCCTGGGGAAGGCTGAGTTACTTTAAAACTGAATGGTTCTACGTTCGGTGCCCCCTGGATTCGCTAGGCGATGGTTGGATAGACGTAAGCATTGCAATCTTTCTCATGAATTATCGAGATAATAATAACCGACCTCACAGCTGACATACTTCTCTTCCTTTACAGCCGCAATCTCACGACCCGATGGTGGATATTTCAGAGAGCTAGTTCGGATCCTCCAAGCGGTTCCGGGTGAAGAGAGGCACATTGACTTGGTTCTAACCAATAGAAACTTGAGAATTGTCGGGCTGATTGAACGTAAGCAAAGCATACGGCTGGAAGGGACACTTAGAGCGGTCTCGAAGAAACGGGTGAAACGCAAAGCGCCCGGAGTCGTAATAACTGAAGAAGTTGATCCGGAGAGAACGCCCACTGATAACGAACTCCAAGTTGGGTCTTCTTCCAGTTTTCAAGATTCAGGAGGAAGGAGAAAAGGCAAGGCAGTTGCTCATAAGCGCTCTAAATCCGTGAGATTGAAATCTGTGGTTATGTCTTTGCCCATTCCGGGGATTAGAATTTTGGAAGCTCCTCCCCCGCAAGTAGATAATCCTTTCGAAGGGCTTGCTGATATTCCAATTCCAGATTATGTGTCGTTTCAACACGACACCGGGATGGAGGAGCTTGACAATGCTCTTGAGCTGAGCGGGTCGCTTGCTATGAGTGCGGCCGACATTTTCGGTTGGTCGGGGGATTGCACATACATACACTTCACTGCACTACATGATTCATAACTATAAATTGTCCAACCCAAGAGATCACTAACTTTTCCTTCGTTTCTCATTTTCAAATACGATGTCCGGGAGAGGATCAATGCTTGGTAGCCTTCGCTCGGCTCGAAAATCTTCTACATACTATGACTCCCGCAGGAGAGATTTGGATAGAGACCGCGATCGTGGGTACTCTAATCAAGAGAGGTACGAGTGGGACAGGGACAGAGAATATAGACACCGATCTAGGTCTCGCTCTCCACCTCTTAGAATTCCATCTCTGCCTCCTGTTCAGACTTCCCATCCACCAGAGCCTCCGCGACACAGATCATCTTCTCACACTTCCAGATCCGAAACTCATCTCTAGAGGGTCGAAACCACGACTCCCATAATTGTAGAGCAGGTCCCAACTGAGCCCACGGGGGAAGGGGCTATTAAAATTGCTCAGCAGAGGAAGGAGTTCCTGAACATATGCTTTGACGGCTACGTCTTCCCACCACACTTAAAAAGAATTCCATCAAGGGTGGAAAATACGGTGCATTATTACGTTCATGATGTCTACACCCTGTATAGAGAGTGGGTAAAGGCTACAGAGCAAGGTGGCTTTTGATCGAGCCAAAGCAATCGAGAAGATGGAACCCGAGCTCGCCCAAAAAGACCGAATCATACAAGTGCTCAATACTGAGGCCAGTCTTCTCGGAAATCTGAAATTGAGGCCACCAAAAAAGCTGATGAAGCGACTGTGGCGATGAAGAGGTTGAGGCAGACACATGTTGCCTTGGTGGAGGAGATGGCCACCTAAATACTACAGTCACCGCCGAACGGGATGCGGTGGTAAAGGAACTCAACGAGCTTAAGGCCAAATTTTCTGACATGGCCTAGGAAAGAGATGATGCGAACAACGCAGCCCAGGAGGCGTGTGAACAGGCTGTCTTGCTTCGGGGCGAATGGGATGCGGCCGTGGCTAAGGTTCGCAAGGTGGAGACTGAGGTCGAGGAGAAGGTGAAATCGGCTGAGTCCACGCTAGAAGCCGACATTGAATATCTTCTTGTTGTTTACAACGCCAACGTGCTGAGGCACATGGGTCTAGCCTGGCTCGATGATTACCCGGCACACTTGTATAACGCCTGGGGCCGATTGGTTGAGGAGGAGAAAGCGGTGCATCTGGGTGAGTCTATTGCTGAGTTTGAGCTTGAGAATCGTCTGCTAAATGAAGATGAAAAAAGATTCTCCACGAGTCAATGATTTCTTATGAGAAGGATAGGCTCGGCACCCAGCACCTGGAAATAGGAGAAGGCTCTGGGGTTGAACACCACGATGCAAATCTTGAACTTCAGCATCAACCCAGTCTGAATCCTTGCCTGCGGTCGATCCCCAAGCTGTTCCTGCCTACAATCCGGATCAGCCGCAGATGTCTCCGGCTACAGAGCAAGTTGCTGAAGCCGTTCAGCCGCCTACAAGTCAAACTGACGAAGGTACTTTGAACATTCCGCATATCTGCCTTAAGTCGGAATCTTCACACAAATTAAGTGCTAACAGTTCTCTTATTTTTTGCCCAGTGATCGATGCTGCACCAGTTGTGCCTCCTGCCACTCAAGAATCAAATCAGACGCAGGGGGTTATCGTTACTGAAGCGACCACTGTAACTACGACTGCGCCGCTTGACGAAATGCAGGGGAGCTCACTTGTTTTTGATGAGCAGCTGATGGAGGAACTCTTTCGCCGTCATGGTGATCCTCTTGCTGATCTACCATTTGTTATGGGTGGAGGCGCTCCTGCTACAAGTTCGTCAATGCCAACTACTGATGCCCCCAGCGAGGCTCGAGCGGTTACTGAAGAGGAAATGTTCGCACAAATCGATGTTGAAATGGAAGCAGCGGCTCATGGTGGCAGTTTTGGAGGTGGGATGGCGGCACCTGGTCCAGCTCCGCTCATGATGATATCTCCTGGTGGTACAGTTTTCGACACTAGTGTGCCCATTCCACCTTCTACACTTGATCCTGTTCCTCCGACTTCGCCTGCAGGAAGCATCCCCATTCATTCGAGCTCGGAGGAGGATGTTGAGATCGTGCCCCCGCCTGGAGACCGACCACCAAGAAGTAAAGGCTCAAAGAGGAAAGGTAGTGGTGGCTCCAGCGGGTCTACACCAAAACGGAAGCCGAGGAAGAAGAAAGATTAGACATGCTTACTCGGTTTATTTTGACTTTCATTTTGTTGGCCGTGTACAGATGCGGGTTCGGCCCCTGCTAGTAAGAATTTTTTTGGAACAAACTTGTACACGAATTTCTTTCATAAATAATAGAAATGAAACTTTTCTTTTTTAGCTTCTTGTGTATCTGCTTAAGTGTTTCAATGTTTGAAATACACTTGTAAAGTTCCAACTTCCGAGTTAAGTTTGTCTTTTTGCGCCAGGTTTGGAAACTGTGGACATGGTTCGCAACCGGGAAGCGAGTTGAATTTTGACGTCGCACTGCTTTAGTCAATGGTCGATGCTTAAGTCCTGCCCCCCAGTCTCGGGGGTGTGTAGTGGAACATCAGTCAGCGAATGCTTCTCACTTATAACACGTTGAGTCTAGTGCCACCGAACGGATGTCTGAGACAAGCGGAGATTGAGTGGTTCATCCATACTTGTTCAATTATCGGTGATCATATCCGCACTCTAGGGACTCTCATTTGCTTACTGGCGGTTGGTCATGCTGGCTTGAGTTTTAATTATACGTCCACGCTCTGGGGACTCGGGATCGACATTTATACTCCGACTCGCACTCTGGAAGTTCGGAGTTGGCATTTACACTCCGTTTCGCACTTTGGGAATTCGGAGTTAATGTTTATACTCCAATTCGCATTCTGGGAATCTGGAGTTAATGTTTATACTCCAATTCGCACTCTGGGAATCTAGAGTTAATGTTTATACTCCGACTCACACTCTGGGAATTCGGAGTTGATGTTTATACTCTGACTCGCGCTCTGGGAATTCAGAGTTGATGTTTATACTCCGACTCGCGCTCTGGGAATTCGGAGTTAATGTTTATACTCTGACTCACACTCTGGGAGTTCGGAGTTGATCTTTATACTTCGACTCGCGCTCTGGGAATTCAGAGTTAATGTTTATACTCCGACTCGCACTCCGGGAGTTCGGAGTTGGTGAACAGATGGTCAGTCACATCTGCTGCGTGTTTTTGGATTTCGCTCGCACTCTGGGAACGAAAGGTGGATCAGGATCATGGATGGTCGGATCACATCCACCTTGAGTTAACAAGTGAGGTCGTTAGATGGACGGGTCCACCCTCCTCAAACTTGGTTCAGATACGGACGAAGTCGTTAGGCGGACGGATCCACCCTCTTCGTAGGCGTATTTTATACTCCAGTTCGCACTCTGGGAATCTGGAGTTAAGTGAAGGATTGTCATGTATCAATCCATTTTTGACTTTGGTGTGATGGCTTGTCCCCGAGCTCGGTTTCACTTAGCGAGTGACCGGTTGCATCACAGTCACTCCCTATTTGAATAAATCCCACCGTATGTTGAGACTTAGCTCTCCGTGCATAGTGATGATCATATGAAGCATTTCAAGTAAATCACAGCTCTGGCTCGAAGAGATTGCATTTTATTGCTGAAATATGAAAATATGGCAAAGTCAGTTGCCTTATTACAAATTCTAATTTCGAAATGCAGAAACAAATTTCAAAATGGAAAAGAAACTAAATGAATAAACATAGCCTGCTATATGTAGTAGCGACGAAGACTCTCGTTGTTCCAGGCTCTTGGCAGAGTAAGACCGTCAACGGTCGACAATTTGAATGTGCCATCTCCGAGCCTTTGTTCAATAACATACGGTCCTTCCCATGTCAACTTCATATGCGAAGGAACCGAATAGATTCTTTTCAGGACGAGATCGCCTAGTTCAAAGGTTCGCGGGCGGACCTTGGCATTGTACAATCGGGCGACTCGACTTCGATACGCGGCTACCCTCAAATCATCCTCTTCACGCTTCTCATCTAGTAAATCGAGAGATTCAGCAAGTAATATAGCATTTGTCTTCGGATCATAGTATGTCACACGATGAGAAGGTACTTCTAGCTCGACTGGAATAACAGCTTCTGAACCATAAGAGAGAGAGAATGGAGTGTGACCGGTCGCAGACTTGTGGGTTGTTCGGTAAGCCCATAAAGCCATAGGAAGTTCATCGACCCACTTGCCCCCGACCTTCTCCAGTCGCTTTTTCAGAATGGACTTTATAACTTTATTGACCGCTTTGACTTATCCGTTCGCTTGAGGGTGTGCAACTGTAGAGAATTTCTTTTGAATGTGAAACCATTTGCAGAAATCTTTAAATTTAACACTGTCGAATTGGGTTCCGTTGTCAGTAATGATGGTGTATGGGAGACCGAATCGACAGATAATGTTGTGGACTACAAAGTTAATTACTTTTTTCGTCGTTATGGTAGCAAGGGCTTCCGCTTTAGCCCACTTTGTAAAGTAATCAACTGCGACGATGGCGTATTTTGCACCACCTTTTGCCAGAGGTAGAGTACCAATGATGTCGATGCCCCATATTGCAAACGGCCATGGGTTGACCATTTGCGTTATCTCGGTAGGTGGGGCTCTAGGAATTTGAGCATGCTTTTGACATTTATCACATTTCTTTGCATAATCTGACGCATCGCGATTCACAATCGGCCAGTAATATCCATACTGAAGTATCTTCTTGGCCAGTGCTTGCCCCCCGGTGTGATCGCCACATTCTCCCTCATGTACATCGTGTAATACTTGTTTAATTTCATCATGAGCGATACACCGAAGTAAAGGAACAGAGTACCCTCTTATGTAGATGATTCCATTCTAGATGGTGAATCGTGAGGCCTTCCGACGGACCTGCCTCTTTTCACTTCTATGCTCCGGTAGGGTTCCGTGCTCAAGGTAATTTTTGAATGGAGTCATCCATGACTCCTTATCGGGAACAGTTTCACATACCCAATCTGCTTCTGCCCGGTCAATACTTGGGGAAGTTAACGTTTCTACAGGAACAAGTCCCATTTGCTGAGCTTCACCTGTGCTGGCTAACTTCGCCAATGAATCGGCTTTCTGATTACGTTCTCGAGGTATACAATAAATGGCATAATAATCAAACTGATTCAGTATTTCCTGAACTCGAGCTAAGTAGGCAGCCAGCCTCCGTTCTCTCGCTTGATATTCTCCCCGAACTTGACACACAACTAATTGTGAATCACAATAAACTTCCACAACGATAATTTTCAAATCTCTGGCAAGTTTTAGTCCAGCTAAGAGGGCTTCATATTCAGCTTCATTATTAGTCGCATGAAAATCGAACTTTAAAGCATAACATATAGATCGGCCTTCGAGGGTTTCAAGTACAACACCAGCGCCTGAACACCGGTCGTTTGATGCACCATCAATGTACAACTTCCTGACATATTCGGGGGATTCACTGGTTTCAGGCAAGTCCTCTGCAATTGTAAACTCAACTATGAAATCAGCTAGAACTTGTCCTTGAATGGATCGCCTTGGAGTATAGTAATATCAAACTGACTCAATTCGATGTTCCACTTGAGTAACCTACCAGACGTCTCAGGCCGCGTAAGGACCTGTCGTAATGGCTGGTCGGTGTAAACAATAATAGGATGTGCCTGGAAATACGGACGGAGTTTCCTTGATGCAATAACAAGGCAATAAGCCAACTTCTCCAGCTTTGGATAATTACTCTCAGCCCCAGTCAATCGTTTGCTGATGTAGTATACTGGCTTCTGTATTCTGTCTTCTTCTCGAATCAAGGCAGCGTTGATAGCGTTTTCTGATATCGCCAAGTATACGTACAAATTTTCATGATCAATAGGCTGTGATAGGATAGGTGGTGTGGATAGATGCTAAATTAGTGCTTGGAAAGCGCCTTCACACTCTGTGGTCCATTCAAAGTTTCGTTTTCCTTTTCGGATCAGATCGAAGAAGGGAATGCATTTGTCAGTGGACTTTGAGATGAACCTGCTCAATGCTGCTACCTTCCCATTGAGACTCTGGACTTGCTTTATAGTTTTCGGAGTTTCAAGATTTCTGATTGCCCAGATCTTTTCAGGATTAGCTTCGATCCCTCTAGCATTGACGATAAACCCAAGGAATTTTCCGGATGCAACTCCAAAATGACATTTCAGTGGGTTGAGTTTCATTCTGTATTCTCGAAGTATGTTGAACATAGTTTCCAGGTCTTTAATATGGTCAGTGGAAAATCGTGACTTCACAAGTATGTCATCTACATATACTTCCATGGTTTTCCCGATTTGATTGGCAAACATCCGATTGACCAATCGTTGATAAGTAGCCCCGGCATTCTTGAGTCCGTATGGCAAAACTTTGTAGCAATAAAGTCCCGGATTGGTTACGAAGCTGGTATGTTCTTGATCAGGTAAATGCATCGGTATCTGATTGTAGCCAGTATACACGTCCATGAAGGATAAGAGCTCATGCCCAACTGTTGAATCTACTAGCTGATCAATTCTAGGAAGCGAAAAACTGTCTTTGGGACAAGCTTTATTCAGATCAGAGTAATCGACACATGTTCTCCATTTTCCGTTCGACTTTCGGACGAGCATGGGGTTTGACACCCATTCGGGGTATAGCGCATCTCGAATGAACCTATTTGCTTTAAGATTTTCTACCTCTTCTTTAAGGGCGTCAGATCTCTCTAGATCCATACCATACCTTTTCTGTTTGATCGGGACATGCCGCGGGTCAATATTCAAAGTGTGGCTGGTAATGTCCGACGAGATCCCACACATATCAGAATGCGTCCAGGCGAATACGTCAAGATTCGCTCGTAAAAACTCAACCAATTCCTCTAAGGTTTTCTGGCTTAGCTGAGACCCAATCTTTATCATTTTCGAATCATCATCATTGTCAATTAGGACATCGATCGTCAGTTCGGCCGGGGACGCTTGACCTTCTTTAGATTCTCCTTCGTCTTCAGTTTCTCTTGGGTCAAGATCCCTTTGGAATTGGCTGGGGTGCCCGGGCCTAGGCCCAGGCGTTAATTGTCAATTATCAGCAAAGCAGACGCAGAGAGATTCCTCTACGCCCTTTCCTTTCTCCTTTCGCTGTGCCTCCCACAACTCGGCAACATAACAGGCTCTCGCTGCAGCCTGATCTCCTTGGATGACTCCCACTCCACGATTGGAGGGAAACTTTAGGGTTAAACACCATAGGGCAATAGCTGCCCTGAACTCAGCGAGGGCCGGTCGGCCCAAAAAAGAATTATAAGGGGAGTCTATGTCTAACACAACGAACTGTAATATCCGCACTCTCCGGCGTTCTCCAACTCCCAACTCCACTGGTAGTTCCACTACTCCAGTGGGTATAGTAGAGCTCCCATTAAAACCGTGGATTCAGGACTGACAAGGTTTCAAATCTTTGGCTTCCATTTTCATTTGGTCGTAAGCTCGTTTAAACAAAATATTCATAGAGCTTCCACTGTCAACTAAGATCCTCTTCATCCAAGCATGACCTACTTGAGCTGAGATGACCGGTGGATCGATAGTGGGAGCTTCGATTTTATCAGCATCTCTATCTTTGAATACGATGTCATCAATCATCGTCTTTTATTGTTTGGCCGGAGCCCCTTCATCAAAACTACTATAACACTCGAAGTCCGCATGCCCAATAGAGCTGGCATACGACTCCATTTCCTTCTAGCTTCGGTCTGCTGGATGAGGACCACCACTTATTGTATTAATAACTAACCTCCAGCCGGTACGAGCGGGTTCCTCCTACCTTTCTTGATTTGGTACACGATTCTGATTTGATGGGCCCGCACCTCTTGACTGCGGTGCCCGAACATACTGATCCAACTTCCGTTCACGTATCAGCTTTTCAACGAGGTCTTGTAAATGACGACACTCATTTGTATTATGTCCATAACTTTCATGGAATCTACAAAATTTCCCTGTTTGGACTTGTCTTTCCATTGACGGCTTCGGGGCAGGTTTCTTGTATTGCATGGTATTACAGGTCTGCAAATACACATTCTCCAGCGATGTATTCAATGGAGTATAATTGTCGAACATGGGGGCTCTACGTCATGGACCACGACTTTGATCTAGTTTTTTTACCTTGGTTTCCACTATCCCTTTGTTGATTCTGTTTATTTTGAATATTCAACTGAACTTTCCCGGAACTCTCCCCGGATTGTTTAACTGCGATGTTACTCTGAATTCCTTCAATGCTAGGTCCTGCATCATCCTGCTTCCTAGACTGTTTCGCATCCTCCCTTCTCAAGAATTGGGCTGCCTTGGAATAGAAACGGCGGTCCAATGACGCAGGCGGCTTCCCAACTAACCAATTTCCGAACTTGGAATCAGGGTCAATCCCTTTGGTCAATGCCATCAGGATAAAGTTGTCATTTGGATTACTTATTTCTGCGCACGCAGCATGGAATCGCTCCAAGTAACGTCTGAGTATCTCTCTGGGAGCTTGAGTGACATTGGACGGAGTATTAACATCTTTAGGTCTCGCCACATGCATACGGAATTGCTCAACAAACTTGGTGGCCATTTGGTCAAAATTAGAAATGGATCGTGGTGGCAAATGAGTAAACCACATAGTTGCAATGCCCCCCAGGGAAATGGGGAAACTACGGCATTTTACTGCATCGTCAGCTCTCGCAGCATTCATTAGCCATTCATACTTCAGGATGTGTTGATTTGGATCAGAATTTCCTTCATAGACTGGCAGGGTTGGCATCCTGAAGCGCCGAGGTGGTTCAACATATAATATGTCATCAATGAAAGGGGTATGACTCCGGGAGATTCCCCAGTCGTCGTTGGTGAGACCCTAACTTTCACGGATCATCTGATGAATCATCGTTCGTATATCGGGAATCTGGATGTTTGGAGGATGTTGTGCCAAGGTGTGGTCGGGTTCCACAGTGCGAGTCTGGACCGGACGCGGTCGACGGACCGTGCCTCGCCTCCTTGGTTTGACGTTTTCAGGGACATAAGGTTCTAGAGTATGATCTCGTTGGTTACGATGAGGATCAGCTTGATCTCTAGCAGCACCTCCTCGGGATGAAGGTCCGGTATGATGACTAGTGGATGGTCCAGTTCTGGGTTGTCCAAGATTCAAGGCAGGTTGGTGTCCTATGGCCTGGGTGTAGCTTACATCCAACCGTGGGCCTGTGGATCGGTGATGATCATCAGATGAGGCTGAACTCTCTGTGGAAGAATAAGAACCTTGGTCTCTTCTGGATCTTCTGCGCCTTTGGCGATTCAGCTGGTTGGTCAACTCTGTGTTGGCGCGCAGTTGTTCAGTTAGCTGTTGCCGACTCTGGGTCAACTCTTGAAGCAGCATCTGAAACTCCTGTCTGGTAACCGGGCCTGATGGATCTGAAGGTCCGGCGGCATCTTGGTTGGATGGAGGCAACTGAACGGGATTTTGTTTGTCCCGTCCTTCTTGGTCAGCAGCTGTAGAAGCAGTTCGTGTGCTTACCATGGTGAATTGATGAAGTCCTTTCCTAGATCTGATGCAAATCTGAATAGAATGGAAGGGCTTCAAGGTCTGAGATCTGGATCTTCTTCTTGGATTTTTGCAATCCGGTATCGATAGGAGATTTGCAATCCGGTATCGATAGGAGATCCAAAGAGCAGGAGAAAAATTGGATTTTTTCTCAGTGAAAGCACCAAAGTGTTTGTACCAAAAATGGGCACAACACTCTTCAGAAGTTTTTGAAGAGATAAAATGAAGAAATCAAATGGAAAAAGAGGATTATCTAACAAAAACTCCAAAAAACAGATAGGAAAATAATAAAAATGCACAGAAACACAAGGATTTAGAGTGGTTCGGTGTATTGCCTACGTCCACTATGAAATTGTTGGCTTTATTAATGTTTCTTTGATTATTACAATTGGTTGCAACAGGTTACAGCAGTAAATAATGAATTACAGCAGTAAATTTTGTTAACAGTAGCAGCAATGGAGTATGGAATTGAATCCGGCAGAGTCTGGGCATTCGAGAATTCAAAGATCCCTTTTCTGTAGGCTCTAGGGGTCTATTTATAGGTGTAGGAGGATGATATTTCGCCCGGATCTCGGGAGACTTCTTCTGGTACGTGAGCGGGCCCACGCGACCGAGCCCACAAAGTTTCGGCCCGATCCGTGATCGATACGAACGAATTTTGTATCGATCAAGATTGCGTCCAATGGAGTCGAAATTTGGTGTGAACATTCTTTAGCATGCACGTAAGCTCCTGTGAAAATTTCATAGCATTTGGACTTGTAGATTGTGAGTTATGATCGACGCAATTACGGGTTTTTACATAGGCTGTTTGGTTCGTATCGATCAGAACTATGTTGCTCGTATCGATAGTCTTGCTCTGTTCGTATCGATGGAAGTGGCTCTGTTCGTATCGATGGGAGTGGTTCTGTTCGTATCGATCCAAGTTGCTCGGCTTGATGGAGACGAACAAATGATATTGTGATGGATACGAACAGATGGCGACTCTGCTTGGCTTGATGGATACAAATAGTGACTCTCTGATGGATACGAACAGTGATTCTCGGATGGATACGAACATCGACGCCTGATGGATCCAAACTACTGTTGCTCGATGGACTCAAACAAGGCTCTTCAGTCGATGGATACGAAATGGTGCGTCCTGGATCGATGTGAAACAGATGCTCATGCTTTTTGCCGATGGATACGAAGAGGACATTGGATGATCGAGTCGAACTGTGGCTTCCTGATGGATGCGAAGTCGATCGATATGAAGTGGACATGGGCCGATCGATTCGAACAAAGCATTCCCTGATGGATTCAAACTCGATCCATTCGAACAGTGGCCAGTCGATGGATTCGAACTCGATCGATTCGAACAGTGGCTAGTTGATGGATTCGAACTCGAGATTGTTTTTCATCCAACCTTGCATCGATCATAACTTGAGCATATGAACTCGGATCGACTTGCGATTTGGAGGGCTGACTTCCATGGCTTTGCTCGTCGTGTCTTGTCGATTGTAGCTTGATCCGGACTCGGAAAAAATTCGTCGATATCCATAGTGAGCCTGCATATAACCGATCTCTAAGACGAACCGTCATTGGTTTCTAGTCAAGTTCTTAGTGTCACGGCCTTGCCAAAAGGCGGGATAATAGAAGCCATTTTATTTCTCATTTAATTTTGTGGCTACAACTCATATGAAAGGTAAGAAAATTAAAAAAACTCCATTACATGAACATAAGAGGGTTATTTATACATTACTAAAACTCTAATCCATTTTTAGGGAACTCCCTAAAACGCACTTGAAGTAGTGTGACCTCCAAATTATCATTAACATGAAATTAATCCTCCATTAAATGTGCATGTGCCTTTAATCCCCACTAATATGTTCATTTGCTCTTAATTGTGATTCATGGTTAGTGGGTAGGTGGGGTCCTCCATGATTACATGAATTCTTTTATTTCTTCATTTCTTTGTCTTACTTCACTTGTGCATGCATATATACATGAAGCCACTTCCAAGTTGAATCCAAGTTCCTACAAAACAAATTAAAGTGTGCAAGTAATTTTTTTTTCAAATTAATTCACACATGAAAATTATCGTTTTTCCCTCATATAGATGCATAAATGATGATTTGAAAGCATTTTTGAAATTTTGTTTTAAACATGTAAAATCACCCAATAATGACATTTATTTTACTAAAACAAGATTAAAAGTGTGAGTAAAAATATACATTTTTACGTGCACATCACATCAATACCAACATTTAGGGTTTAATATCCTTGAAATCATTTTCCACATGAAACATGGTTAATCCCGTTAACTAAGTATTTTATCAAGGAAAGCTTCTTCAAAAACTCTAAATTTAAAAGCCATTTAAAAACTCTTTTATAGTGCCACCGGTTTTTCCTTTAAAAATGAGATTGGGTCCTTTGTTTTGAAAACTAAGGCTTTCGAAACCTTAGACCTTTACTTTCAAAATCATTAGAAAACCTCTTTCGAAAGTATTCAAATCTTCTTTTCAAAACACTAAGCATATGTCTTTCGAAACACTCTAAAAGATCTCTTTCGAAACTATCAAAACATACCTTTCGAAAGTAATAAGCATCACTTATTAATTCATAAAAGCATAACTTCGAAACCATTTGAAAGTACCCCTTTTGAAACCATTGAATTTAACCTTAAACATGTCTTTTGGGTCAAAGTGAATATAAGCGAAATTACCCCTTTCGAAACGTTAACCTTTAAAACAAAAATGATTGGGGAAAATTGATGACTTTGGAACCATCCCTTCAAAAGCATTTATCATTTAATTAAACATTTAGAAGGATAGCTTCGAATCCCCTTTCGAAGCCATTGCCTTTGAAACCTTTGGTATAAGTGGCTACTGGAGCCCTTTCGAAAACATTAGGATGTGGCTTCTTACTTTCATAAAACAAAAGCTACCTTTCGAACTCATTGATGACTTCAATTCATTCAGAAGGTATAAAAGCGGCAGCATGGTTTCGATTGGGTTCAAACTACCCTTTCGAAAGCATATATTTAAAAATAGGGCAACTCATTCGAAAGCTACCCTTTAAACAAAAAGGCGGTAACCTCTTTGAAAGCTATATTAAACCCATTCGAAATAATTCTTTTAAAAGCAAGAAGCGGCGTTTCTTTAGAAAGCAAAACGAAGGCCTCGATCCCTTCGAAAGCTTGGTTTCGACTCCTTACCTGCCGCCATTCTCCAATCCACTACGTACCAATGCATTGATACCTTGTGTATTAGTTTCGACTTGGTTGGGGTGGAAGTATAGGGTCGAAAGCTAGCTACTGGAAGTGAAGAAACAATAAACTTATGCAAAACTGTTTTCATTGCCTTTTTAAGTAATACTTTTCAACTAACTTGCCTATTTGTAAAAATCTAATTGGTTGCCATAAACTTTACTAATAATTTTTCCTAAAAGACCGCTGATTTCATCTCAGGTTTAATAAAAATAATTAGCAAAGAAGCACTTCCCTTAAGCAAAACAATTTAGATATTTAAGTCCTCCAATTAAATTTATTTAATTTTCATAGTAAATTACTTAGGAAAAATCCCCAAAAATTCTCAAAATTCACTTTTAATATGTTATCTAACATATAAAAATTTCGAACCAAAATTCCTTTATATAATTACCGAAATTAATTTCTAAACCCAATTATTCATATTTTCCTTTGAAAATTTATAATAAATTATCCATAGCTTGGATAATTACGAATAATTAAACCCAACTCCAAAATAATGTTTTATATAACATATTAAATCCTCATGGCATTCGAAACCTAACATAAATGATTTTAGCCTTAAAATCAAATGAAACATTTATCAAACAAACTTGTTTGATTATAACATATCATGTAATCCAAGCATATCATCACCAAAATCATCATAATGGATTTAAACTTAAACCTAAAATCAAATGCTCTATAAAAACGAAAATACAGATGGTTTTGATTATTATTCACCTTGCTTAGGATAAGGAACTTGAGGTTTGATTTAGATTGATCCTCCTTGCTTGATTCCTTTGCTTTAATTGTTTTTCCCCTTTTCTTTCCCTAGGCTATGGCTGGCTTGCTCTCTTTGACTTATGTTTTAGAGTTTTGAAATATGAACGTATAGAGTGAAAAAATGAGAACATGGGTTTAGGGGTAATGGGGTTGTGGTGGCGGCTAATCCCCATAATTCCCTTGCGTTATTTTCTTATTAATTAACACATGAAACCGTTCATAAACCCGTTCTTTGTATAATTAAATTTTCAATTCTCAATCCCCTTATCACTCTAATATTTACACTATTCTATTTAATCAATCTAATTAAATCTCTTGAATAATGTTATTAAAAATTAGGGGTGTTATAGGCTCCCATCCTTAAACAATTTCGTCCTCGAAATTTAGTAAGGACTAAATACTAAACATAACAATCATCTGTAACATCTCCTAACTATCAAACTAGCCTACCTGACTAGCAATTATCTAGATAAAGCAAATATAGAACATACCCTCACAACAAATCAGGATAAGTATCTCTAATCCCGTCTTCTATCTCCAAAGTACAGTCCTTCTCGTTGTCGCTCCACCGAACTTTCACCAACTTGACCGTCTTGTTCCTTAACCTTTTCTCATCCTCTGCTACAACCCGAACTAGTTGTCTAACAAAAGTCAAATTTGGTTCTACTATCAACCCTTCCAAATCTATCGGAGGAATAGTAGTCTCTGGATCATGCACATACTTGCGAAGATGAGACACATGAAACACATTATGGACTCCTGCTATACTGATCGGCAACTCTACTCTATATGTGAGCTTTCCGATCCTCTCTATGACTTGGAACGGACCAACATATCTCGGTGCCAATTTCCTTAACTTTCCGAATCACACCACACCTTCATCGGTGGTACTTTAATAAAAACTCTATCTCCAACCAAGAATTTTAGATCCTTACACCTCTTATCTGCATAACTCTTCTGTCTAGACTGAACTTCCTTTATCCTTTCTTGGATCAACTCAATCTTCTCCGTTGCCTCTCTAACCTAATCTAGACCCAAGATTAATCTGTCTCCAGTTTCTAACCAACGTGCTGGTGATTTGCATGGCCTTCCATACAAAGCTTCAAAAGGCGTCATTCCTATACTAGTCAGATAACTGTTATTATAGGAAAACTCTACCAAGTGTAGGTGATCTTCCCAAGATCCACCAAAGTCCAATATACAAGCTCTTAATAAATCCTCGAGTACCTTATTGACTTTCTCTGTCTTCCCATCCCTCTGAGGGTGATATGCAGTAATCATCTTAAGCTTGGTACCTAACATACTCTGTAGACTCTTCCAAAATTCACTAGTAAACAAAGCATCCCTATCACTGACTATACTACTAAGAATTCCATATGGTCTAACTATGTTCTTAATGAATACCTCAGCTAAAATAGGTACCGTCCTTGTTGACTTAACTGGAATGAAATGGGCACTTTTGGTCAGCCTGTCCACTATGACCCATATACTTTCATTTCCTCTATTCAACCTTGGCAACCCATCTATAAAATCCATGGATATCGTATCCCATTTCCACACTGGTAACTCCAAAATCATAAGCAGCTAAAAACTCCAACCACCTTTGCTGTCTCATATTCAACTCCTTCTGAGAGAATAAATATCTTAAGGACTTATGATCTGTCTATAGCTCAAATCTCTCCCCTAAGAGATAATGTCTCCATATCTTCAGTGCGAAGATCACCGCTGCTAACTCCAAATCACGAGTAGGATATCCCACTTCATGCGGTATAAGCTGTCATGAAGCGTAGGCAATAACTTTACCCTTCCGCATTAACACAGCTCCTAATCCAGTCCCACATGCATCGGTATACACCACCAAACCTTGGTTTCCATCTGGAACTACTAACACATGTGCATTGGTCAACAAATGCTTTAACTCAAAGAATGCTTCCTCATATTTTTTTGACCAGATAAACTTCATGCCCTTCCTAGTTAGCTTAGTCAAAGCACTGCTATCCGCGAGAAATCATTAATGAATCTCCGGTAATAGACAGAAAGTCCAAGAAAACTTCTAATCTCAGTCACTATCTCTGGTCTCTTCCAGTTATTAACAGCTTCGATCTTATCTTGATCGACTGACAAACCCTTCTCTGAAACCACATGACCAAGAAACTTAACATCTTTCTTCCAAAAATTACACTTGGAAAACTTTGCTTTCAGCTGATGCTGCCTCAGCATCTCAAGCACCATTCTAAGATGTTCTTCATGCTCTCTTTCATCCTTAGAGTATACTAAAATGTCATCTATAAACAATAACACGAACCTATCTAAGTACTCTCGGAAAACTCGGTTCATCAGATCCACGAAGAAAGTAGGTGCGTTCGTTAACCCGAATGGCATTACTAACCACTCATACAAACCATACCTAGTTTGAAACACTGTCAATGAATACTATCCTCTACTACTCTTAACTGATGGAGGACTGTCGCCAAATCCAATTAGGAAAATACTTTGGCTCCACACAACTGATCAAGCAGATTGTCAATTCTCGGCAAAGGATACTTATTCTTAATCGTCTTCTCATTCAATTTACGATAGTCGATGCACATTCTCAACAACCCATCCGGTTTCTTTACGAACACCGCGGCCGCTCCCCAAGGTGAACTGCTTCGTCTAATAAAATTTCTCCCTTCCAGATCCACTAGTTGTACCTTCAATTCCTTCATCTCTGTTGATGTCATCCTGTTAGATGGTCTGGTTACATGCTCTGCTCCTTGCACAAGACCTATCCGAAACTCAACAGCTCGTTTTGGTGGTAGTCCTGTAACCGGCTCAAAAACATCTGCAAATTCTCTTGCTACTCGAACCTGACTTAACTCTTCTTCCACTTCCATAGCTCTTAACAAAGCACAAGCACTTTTGTCCGAATTCTCCACTGAGAATATGATTTGGTTATGACTATCAGGGTGTCTTAGTGATATTTCCTTATCTTGGCAAAATATCCTAGCCTCATATTTATCCAATCAATCCATATCCAAAATGATTCCAAAATCTACGAAATCAAAAACATACAGACTGCATGCAAACTTATGACCCAGCAAATCAAGTCCTAACTGGTCACATCTCATCCATAGAGTTGCATACCCTCCTATCGGATTCGCAACCCTTAAGGAAGTAATAAGGTATGTGTGTTCTAAGCATAACCTATCAACCAAACACTGAGATATAAATGAATGTGATGCACAAGTATCAAATAGTATCCTAACTGGTATACTCTGAATCCAAAGTGTACCTTCCATTATAGTCTTTCCTTTCTCAGCAATAGTTGGTCTAGCAGACGATGGTCCAACAACAAAGTCTTTTCCCTTGTCCGCCCTGACGGGTTCTGGACACTGATTCTTGTAATGCCCAACCTAGTTGCAGTTAAAACACTTTACATCCTTCTTGTCTGTGGCCTTCTTCCCCTTGCCTGTTCGGCATTCATGAGCATAATGACCCTTCTTATCACACTTAAATCAAACCAGATTAGCCTTTTCCTTTTTGGCAGCTTCTCCCTTTTGGGTTCCCTTCTTCTTAAAGAACTTTTTTTCTTTCCCTGAGAACCCTGAGTTTCAACTAGCTTTTCCTTCCCATAAATAGCAAGTATTTCCTCATGTCGGATTGCCATCTCCATAACAACATTACAAGGATCACAGAGATGTGGCAAGGTCGCCCTAGCAATCTCGGGTCTCAACCTCAAATAAACTTCTCATTCCTTTTGATGACGGTGTCAATGGTAGCATACCCATATCTAGACAGCTCATCAAACTTAGTGGCATACTCAATTACCGACATCTCTCCCTACACCAGATCCATTAACTTTCACAGCAATGTTGACTTAACAACTTCAAACAAAAACCTCTGCTCGAATCTGGTTTGAAATTCTGCCCAAGTCAGCTCTTCCTTAGGAACTCCGGCAGTAATACTATTCCACCAATGAAGCGCTGCTCCCTGCAACTGTCTAGAGGCTAGTCTCCTCTTTTGCTTATCATTCAATCCCAAATCTACGAAGATTCTCTCATAATGCAACAGCCAATCCTCAACTTCTATGGCATTCTCCGTTCCTACAAATGGCTTCCCACCAAGACTGGTGTAATCTCTGCTCAACTTAGCATAGTTATTTTCAATTGGAGCCACATGATTAGCTCCTCCAACATTCTCGGCTACTCCAACCGCTGCTCCAACTTGCATCAGATTGACAAAGAACTAATACATCGTCCCCATATCCATTGGAGGATTTCTAGCACCTACGTTGACATTTGCTTTTTGATTAGCATTTGCCTGTCGACCCTGGTTCCTCCTGGTATTAGGTCGAACATTTCCATTTGTTGTTGTGCTTCCTCCATCGAGATTTCCTCTTTCGTTTCCTGCTCCATATCTTCCTTTCTCGTAAATCTGCATACGAGCCTTAGTAAGATACAGAAGAATGGTCTAAGAGAAAGAGGAATATGTACTTATATATGTATACCAAATATAATTACGTTACTATAGCGTTAACCTGAACCCCAATCTTATTTTCTGATTCATTGGATTATGTTTTGAAAAAAAATTTAGGCTTAAATTTCTTTTAACCTACATAAACCTATGCTCTGATACCAACTTGTAACATCCCCCATTTGGAGGTCCAAAACTAACAGGTACGGATGCAACAATCATCCATAGTTATTAATCTCGGTGACCAAATACGGTAATACTAGATACATTGATATAACAGAAACACATGGATATGAATTTTTTTTAAATCATTAAACAACTTTCACATTCCATTTCAAATTCATTACATATTCATTACATTATCCCAGATTCGAGAACCACGTTCATAGAAAATATAATTATTACAACAATCGCCAAGAACGACATATAAAGATGCCCTCTTGGATGACCAGAGTCTAAACATAGGCAATTAAACAAGTTTGCCTTTAAAACAAAACACAGCAGAATCAAGAAAAGAACTCCTACTAGCTAGCTTGCCTCCTGCACATATCCAGAAGCTTATTCGTCTAAAGGAGAACCTGAAAACCTCAACTCTCAAACTACTCAAAATAAATTGAGCACCCGAGAGTTTAAGGGAAAAACATAAACTTCGAGTCAAACATAAAGCCTGATATGAATAATACCTACCATCTCGAACCATTTAGATATCTAGTGAGACCATGCCGCTTAGCGGAACGGGTTTTTCCCTTACTAGTATCTTATCCAAAAATTTATAATAACCTTATAATATGTTCCTGCATCCATAATGGTTAAGACATAGCAATTTAAAATATTATGATGATATGCAAACAAGCAAATTATTCTGGATTTTCCATCCCCATTCATTTGACTATCTATCTCAGTTATAGTTTCTAGGGTCACTATTAACCTAGTAGATTTCATGGTCCGGCTAATAACCCATTTAAAGTTTATGGACTATCTGTTCGGTCTTATAGTTTTCATGGAATTACTAAGAACCCATTGGCCCTGCCAGTAACTTCATTAATTCATGGGTTCTCCCTGAACCTATTGGTATCTTCAATAAATTCTCTCATATCATAGTTTTCATGGGTTGACTAAGAAACTATTGACTTCTATCAATAACTTTATCTGGATATATTCATGGGTTCACTACAAACCTGTTGGCCCCTACCAATAACACTCTTTAAACATAGTTTTCATGGGTTTACTATGAACCTGTCTAAACTGACAACTTCTTAATTAGTCTTTGGGCATCCTATATTCTGGTCTACCTAACCTCCTAGATGCAATTCTACTCATACATGAGTTAATTCAGTTTATATTCACCAATGGGTCAACCTAGCTGGTTATTCTGCCTTTTTCCCCAAAATACAGTTATGGGTCTATTACACAGTGCATATATATTTAGAAGAAGCAAACATAATAACACATCAATACCAACATTTATGGTTTAATATCCTTGAAATCATTTTCCACATGAAACATGGTTAATCCCTTTAACCTATTATTTTATCAAGGAAAGCTTCTTTAAAAACTCCAAATTTAAAATCCATTTGAAAGCTCTTTTATAGTGTGATGGGTTTTTCCTTTAAAAATGAAATTGGGTCCTTTGTTTTGAAAACTAAGGCTTTCGAAACCTTAGACCTTTACTTTCGAAACCATTAGAATACCTCTTTCGAAAGTATTCAAATATTCTTTTTCAAAACACTAAGCATATGCCTTTCGACACACTCTAAAACATCTCTTTTGAAACTATCAAAACATACCTTTTGAAAGTAATAAGCACCACTTATTAATTCATAGAAGCATAGCTTCAAAACCATTTGAAAGTACCCCTTTCGAAACCATTGAATTTAATCTTAAACATATCTTTTGGGTCAAAGTGAATATAAGCGAAAGTACCCCTTTTGAAACCATTAACCTTTAAAATAAAAATGATTGGGGAAAACTGATGGCTTTGGAACCATCCCTTCGAAAGCATTTATCATTTAAGTAAACATTTAGAAGGATACATTCGAATCCCCTTTCGAAGCCATTGCCTTCGAAACCTTTGGTATAAGTGGTTACTGGAGACCTTTCGAAAACATTGGGAAGTGGCTTATTACTTTAATAAAACAAAAGCTACCTTTCGAACTCATTGATGACTTCATTTCATTCGGAAGGTATAAAGGCGGCAGCATGGTTTTGACTGGGTTCAATCTACCCTTTCGAAAGCATTGATTTAGAAACAACGCGTCTCACTCGAATGCTACCCTTAAAACAAAAAGGCGGCAACCTCTTTGAAAGCTATATTAAACCCCTTCGAATGCATTCTTTCAAAAGCAAGGCAAGCAGCATTTCTTTAGAAAGCAAAACGAAGGCTTCGATCCCTTGAAAGCTTGGTTTTGACTCCATTCCTACCGCCATTCTCCAATCCAATACATACCAACGCATTGATACCTTGCGTATTGGTTTCGACTTCGTTGGGGCGGAAGTATAGGGTCGAAAGGTAGCTACTGGAAATGGCGAAACAACAAATTTATGCAAAACTATTTTCATTGCCTTTTGAAGTAATACTTTTCAACTAACTTGCCTATTTGTAAAAACCTAATTGGTTGCCATAAACTTTACTAAAATCTTTTCCTAAAAGACTACCGAATTCATCTCAGATTTAATAAAAATAATTAGCAAAGAAGCACTTCCCTTAAGCAAAACAATTTAGATATTTAAGTCCTCCAATTAAATTTATTTAATTTTCATAGTAAATTACTTAGGAAAAATCCCCAAAAATTCTCAAAATTCACTTTTAATATGTTATCTAACATATAAAAATTTCGAACCAAAATTCCTTTATATAATTACCGAAATTAATTTCTAAACCCAATTATTCATATTTTCCTTTGAAAATTTATAATAAATTATCCATAGCTTGGATAATTACGAATAATTAAACCGATCGCCCCAAGGATGCCTTCGGTATCCAGGGGTCACGGACCGACCATAGACCCTGTTCAATAAGTGGAACGCATTAGCCGTCCGCTCTCCAGTTGGGTAGTAAGGGTCGGAGAAGGGCAATCACTCATTCTTAAAATAAAACCAACATTCTTAAGACCAAAGAGTCAGGCGGAAAAAGGGAGAGAGCTCTCTGTCCCTAGTTCTCTTGTAGCTGGATTATCCAAAACCACAAGAATCCTTAGAATGAATGGGATTCCAATACAGCACCTTTTGAGATTTTGTGAAGAGTTGCTCTATAGAGAGCATAGTACGATGAAAGTTGTAAGCTGTGTTCGGGGGGGGGGAGTTATTGTCCATCGTTGGCCTCTATGGTAGAATCAGCCGGGGAGGCCTGAGAGGTGGTGGTTTACCCTGTGGCGGATGTCAGGGGTTCGAGTCCGCTTATCTCCAGCCCGTGCACTTAGCTGATATTATGACAACACCCAATTTTTTCAATTCGGCCGTTCGATCTATGATTTTTCATTCATGGACGTTGATAAGATCCTTCGATTTAGCAGCACCTTAGGATGGCATAGCCTTAACTTAATGGCGAGGTTCAAACGAGGAAAGGCTTACGGTGGATACCTAGGCACCCAGAGACGAGGAAGGGCGCAGCAAGAGATGAAATGCTTCGGGGATTTGAAAATAAGCATAGATCCGGAGATTCCCGAATAGGTCAACCTTTTGAAATACTGCTGAATCCATGGGTAGGTAAGAGATAACCTAGCGAACTGAAACATCTTAGTAGCCAGAGGAAAAGAAAGTAAAAGCGATTCCCATGTAGCGGCGAGCGAAACGGGAGCAGCCTAAACCGTGAAAATGGGGTTGTGGGAGAGCAATACAAGTGTCGTGCTGCTAGGCGAAGCAGTGGAGTGCTGCATCCTAGATGGCGAGAGTCCAATAACCGAAAGCATCACTAGCTACGCTCTGACCCAAGTAGCATGGGGCATGTGAAATCCCGTATGAATCAGCAAGGACCACCTTACAAGGCTAAATACTCTTGAGTGACTGATAGCGAAGTAGTAACTCCAAAATAATGTTTTACATAATATATTAAATCCTCATGGCAATCGAAACCCAATAAAAATGATTTTTTCCTTAAAATTGATTAAAACATTTGTCAAACAAACTTGTTTGATTGTAACATATCATGTAATCCAAGCATATCATCACCAAAATCATTATAATGGCTTTAAAATTAAACCCAAAATCAGTGCTCTATAAAAACGAAAGTAAAGATGGTTTTGATTATTATTCACCCTGTTTAGGATAAGGAACTTGAGATTTTATTTAGATTGATCCTCCTTGCTTGATTCCTTACCTTTAATTGATTTTTCCCCTTTTCTTTCCCTAGGTTATGGCCGGCTTGCTCTCTTTGGTTTATGTTTTAGAGTTTTGAAAGATAAACATGTAGAGTGAAAAAATGAGAACATGGGTTTATGCATTATGGGGTTGTGGTGGCGGCTAATCCCCATAATGCCATTGCGTTATTTTCTTATTAATTAACACATGAAACCGTTCATAAACCCGTTCTTTGTATTTAACTAGTGTGAACCCGTGCTTCGCACACGGACTGGTGAAAGTAGTTGTATAATAATATGAAGTCGGTAATAGTTGAAAAGTAGTTTAAGGCATTGATTCAGCTAAAAATAAGCAGCTGCCAACTTTGAGCGGTAATGTAGTGTTGTAGTGAATTATCACATAAAGCTCATAAAATAAGTGTGTGTGGTATTAGTTGCATTTTCTTGGCACGGTATGGGTTAGGTTTCATTACATGTAAGAGAAATGTCGTATGCTCCTATAGAGCACTGCAGTAATATATAGCAAGTATGTAGGAAAACGAAGTAACGTAATAAGGAGTTCCAACTTGTAAATCTAAGTAGTGAACTCACTGTTTACAGTGAAAGAAGTAGATAACCAATTATTTTTTACCATAGTTACTCAATCGTATAGCAGGAAGTACAACATCTGGTAGCAAAATTCAATTTTGATTAATAATTGGACAAATTGAATTCAGCCGTAAAAGGCAACGACCCAACAACAAGTAAAATATCTCTGATAGAACTTGTATTTTATTATGTATAGTGCAAAACACAAATTTTCTAGTTCAAAATATTGATCTGGGAATATAATAGATAGCCGATCCTGCTCCTAAGTTTGAAGTTAATAAATTTTGAAGCATGGTCCTCAATAGGGTTTTATCCAGAATGACAGTTCCTTATCTATGGGAAAAAAAGAAGCTCACATCAGCAGCTGTAGAATACTGAAGTAATCATCTAAGTTAAATACAAACAGTAATCGAAGGTTTGGTTAAATGCCAGACTAAATGATCATAATATTACTTGAAAAATGGGAGTAAAAAATGTAACAATCCCGATATCTTGCTTCACATGCAGTTTAACCATTGTTTATTAATATCCAACATGGCTCCATAATTCATAATTAAAATAAGCTAAGAATAGTGAATGAAAACTTAAGTTAAATAAATAACCATGCTTATGTAACTTCAATCTTTCCTGTTATTTTTCTTTTTTGTGCAAAGTTCTTGTTCTTTGAGGATCAAAATCCAAATTTTTTCTTAAGAACCTTTTCATCATGGTAACTCTGGAATTTTTTCCTTGAACTAAAGGGCATCGAAACTATATTTATATTTTAATCTGAGGAAGAAATAAAATTAGATAATGGTGAAAAACATTTCTATTTTCAATCATAGGCTCGGTTGTAAATGTAGTAGCCAAATGATCTCATACCTAACATGTCTGTGTTTGTCCATGGTACCTAGGTGCCACTATAATTATGTTTGATTATTAGCAAAGATTGTTCAAAAACTTGAATAAATCATTAAGTAATTACTTAAACCCGTCTCGCTGAACTATAAAAAATGTATGGGAAATCACACCTATGAGTTTCATACCTTCTTGTTCATGAATCAAATAATTTTTATTGATAAGTTCAATAAAAGAAATCTATTAAATAAGCAGCTCATTAAATACATAAGAAAAATTGAACCAAAAAGTGGTAAAGACCTTAGCTTTCAAGATATACTCCCACACGGAACATACTTTTTATTTTTCTATTGCTTTCTTCCCATTCTCCAAATTAAAAGGAAATGATATTGGTAAATTAGCAGTGGATAAACTGGTTCAGTGATAACTCATATTCAATATGGGAGACCAATTTTTCACAGAAAATAAATGAGATGTATTATAGGAAGTACAAAAAAAAGGTTGAAGGTTAAAGTGAAGCATAAAACAACATAAGAACATCCCTAAATGCAGAGATATTTTAAAATCTTCCAATTATGAACCATCAGCGGAATGAAAAACATCAAACATAGAAAGAATTTATTTACATTTATTTTTGTAGTGTATTTTGAGCATTTCAGCATCATATGTGCCGGTTCATCTAGAAAAGGTTCGTCAAATCAGCAGGGGAAGACATTTAGGAAAGTAATTGAAGTAATGGTCAGTTGACCATTATTCACCTACCACTTAATTTATCTCATTTGATTTAGCAGCAGTTGAAAGGGTTATCAATGTAATATCATTCAACGATTTTGTCGACTTTTGAGTATTCAAGTGTATATTGGCCATCACTACATATAGTGTTGGGGAGTTTACAGTAAGCGAAGAAAAAGGAAGACAGTAAGAAAAATGAAAATAAGGAAACAATGGTTTCATATTTTCCTATTGATCTCATGTGTAGCTAGTAGATAGTGTAATGACCTTGTCAGATATCGACTAAAATCCAGCAGTAGGTTGGAACAATATGGTGCATAGCCTATACATATTACTCTGTTAAAAAATTTTGTCCTAACATAACTGTGATAAAAATTATAGGTATTTTACGTAGTAGAGGAGGAAAATTATATTTGGTAAATATAATGTTAATTTCAAATGTACCTATGTTTGAAACTGGATGCATGGGTACTTCAGTTGCTGGAGGAAGGTTTGGTGTTGAAGTTGTAAGTGCTCGGGACATTCAGCAAGTCTGCGCTGGTAATGTACACACCACCAATTGAGTTGTTTATCCGTACGATAACCTGTTAAGAGATAAAGAAACGATATTTAATTACATTGCTATAGCAAAAAGGTGTTACCTTGTTACATGCATTACCTTGTTAATGCAGTTGTGTGTTGGATTTATGTGGAACGGAATGTACTTTTCAAGATTGTTTATTTTTTGTTCCAATTCTCTTTGCGAGCATATGTATTTATGAACCTATGACACAATGGAATAAGGCTAGCTTGTAATGTTGTGGATGCATTGGCAGGGAACATACGGTTGGGGTGTTGGCTGCAGCGTACCTTTTGTGAGCAATTTTGTTGCTTTAGGTGTTGAAGACGCCTTTTTTCAATCCTGGATCGCTCCAGTGTAGTAGTTAGTTCTCGTGGGGCTTGGAGTGTAATATGTGTTAGCAGGAGTATAAGACTAAAATAACATAATCTTTATTGGTATGTTGATGTTTGTGCAGTTAAAGCGCTCGGCAGATTCAATGCGGTGGAGGTGCAAAAAGTCACAGCGGGGATATAGCAGGATATAGCGGATGACTCACATAAAAAATTGTACTTAATGTTTTTACAAATATATAAATGGTAGTTAAATGAAAAATTAACATTCAATTGAATTATAACTAATACATAAATAATTTTAAATAAAAACATGTGTGAATATACTGTAAATAAACGTAAAACTATTATATAACATAATTGAGTTTAGTAGAATATTAAAGTATTTTAATTTCTGAAAATATATTAAAATTCAATTAAATAAACTAATTTCATAATTTTTATAATGTATAAATGTCATTTTTCAATTCATTTCTTTTAAAGAAGATATAGCGGAAATAGCGGAATATAGCGGGAATAATGGGATATAGCGGAAATAGCGGAGCTTAAAGCGGAAAGGCTATATTTGGGGCTATATGGAAAAATCATAGTGGTAGAAATCTGCTACTTGATATAGCAGGGTAATAGCGGGGCATTAACTGCATAGGTTGGTGTTATATGTAGGTTGGAGAACTTAACCATTAACGGGGATATGTTCACTTGGATTCCCTTAGAGCGCAAAAAGGATAGTAGTGTTATGTGTTTGTCAACCTGCTTGTGACATGGTTGTATTAAAATGGCTACAATAAATGAAATATTGAAGGTGAGAGGAATGTTAATTACAAAGGTAGGGTTAGGACTTACATGTCCATGGATGTCAACCTGGGCTAAGGAATAAATAAGTGAGCAGAATTAGATATATAAAGAAAATGTATTTGTGAGTGGAGAAAAACAGTTTACTGTTTGGGTAAGCATAGGCATGCGACCAATACCTTAATTATGGAATGGAAAGGTACGTTGTCCTTGTTATGTCGCTGAGTTAGAGTTGGTTGTTTGAGAAGACCGTTAGTTACAAAAAGTTCGTAACCCCAATTTTGTGCATGTATTGTGTAAGTGTTGCCTATGTCAAAATCGATGGTAGAAATGTTGATAGTCAAGCAAAATTAAAACATAATTTGTAAGTCAGCGAGTAATTATTGGTAGAAATTGGTATGGAAATTGCAATTTTGAGTTGTATAATGCTGCAATATGTATGTAAATGCAGTAGTGCACAGAGACTTAATTTTTGTAGTAAACTGAAGAGAACATAAATGTTAAAACCATATATTTATGGCTTTATGTTGACATCTGTTTACATATTATTGATAATGACAGTGGATATATACAAAGAATATAAAATTATATATATTGTTAGTTTCATACCATTTATAATTAAAGTTTATAGCAGTCCATTATTTCTTTGTGATATAGTTTGAACCCGTTAATGTAACCATGGTGAGAATTGTAGAACACACATTTAAATGAATGTTAACTTCATTGTTTTGCGATGTCTTACAAATGGCTAACATGTTTTAGATTGTCTTTGCATCGTTTATGATTTTCTGTAATTGTGGACAGATGTAACTGAAATAGTACTATGTATGGAACAATAACTGTATTTGCAGGACAAGGGCACATTCTACCGTAGTTCTCAATTTATTTAGACAGATATAGTGGACACAAAGTTGTAATGCTTTATTTGAAACCAAACAGAGGACATGTAACAGAAGACAGACAACAGAGAACATAAGAGGGACATGCATTGTAATAGTTCACATAAATTGAGATACGTGAAGATAGAATACAAAAGCTAGGCGGCAGTCGTACGATTTTTCTTTCTGGCATTTCCATTGATCTGAGTGACCTTGTTGTCGGAGGAAATGGGAGCCTGTAGTTTTATAGCTTGTTAGTAAATTTAACAGCAAGTTACGAAACTTGTGGTCTAGGGGGAGATGGCAAAAAAGGCACATATAAATGCAAAGTATAGTGGGCTTAACAGCTAGTAGGTAGTAGGTCATATGTATGTGGGTGACGACATAGGTTCCTTAGTATTGCTTGGTTAAGGTGGCCTAGTACTGATGTCGGCAGTAGGAAGAGAAATTCTTGTTGCAGTTAATTTTTTCCTTCTAGCCAAATTAACATATGCGTCAAGCCTAGCTTGAAAATTTTTAGTTCTACCAATAAGTTGGTCGGGAATGGTTGTTACTTTCTTACCACCTCCAACCTTCAAGTAAAATACAGGGTTTGTTAGTGTAAAATATCTTGTTTAATGTTGCAAAAGAGGAGGGAGAAGAATTTATCTATGGTCATTTGTAATAGTTCTATGATGACCAATATGAATTTTGAAAAGTACCTTATATGTTTGAATTTGGTACAAAGATTCGGCCTTTTTCCTTAGAAGAAACTCTGCCACCTTGTCAAACATGACGATAGGAATAGAAGCAGTTCCATCATCAACGATTAATTCCAAACGAAACCTAGTAGGTGTGAACACAGAAAGGATGATGAGCATTGAAGAGAGATGTACATTGATGCAAAAGTGCGATGTCATTACCTATGCAATGGGAATTCGATATCTCTCTCGCATTTGTTGCAGTAGTTCTTTGGCACTGATGTGCTTATATGGGATTTACAAATGTTGCAGGATAAGTATTCCCATCCGTTGTCGAGAGAAAGGCCTGTTATTTTTGCTTCGAAAGCAAATATTTTTCCCTATAAAAGAGAGGTCGATGTTGCTATGGTATGAAATATTCACATAAATGAATTGGAATCTCATAACTGAAAAATAAGGCGATTAGAATATTAAATGGAAATATGGGAGTAAGTAATAGATTAATGATGCAATGCATGTTGAAATTGTCCAATTAAAGTACCATCCATATGACTTTGATGAGCTGAATAAGTATACATATATGCTTTTGATAGGAATATTGCAATGACTTTGTCGATGAAAATTATATACTATTGTCAGTGGAAATAATTAAACATAAATATTCCAATTGTAGTAATCTTAGTTTATAATCGAACTAAACTTATATCTAATGTTAAATTTAAGATATGGATTCTATTCGAAAATTAGTACCGTGGGTATGATAATAGAATGATTTTATCAAGGTCTTTATAATTAATGTCTCAAGTTTGGTACTTTGCTATAGCCATTGTTTAATACTTCCATTTTAGGAATTTCTATACGCGGTATGAATATTAATTTGTTGGAGAAGATGAAATGGGTAGGTTTTGAGATAGTAAGGAAATAGAGGAGCGTACGAAAAGACAGAAATAAACGAAAAAAAATGAGAGGTACATCTGTATCATAAAGAGGGGATGATTATGTGGGAGTTATGTCGAAGAAAGGATTTTCAACGAACTTATAATATGATATTATAGGTTCTTCAGTGAGAGTGAAAATGCCTTTACAACCACAGTTTTAAATACATTGGCAGAGAAAGCTTTCACAGGGATGGTATGTTCGAAAACGAACAACTAAGACAATGAGAAAAAAGTCAATTTCCCATTTAACCATTTACTTAACTGAATATAAATTTATTCTAATCTGAATGTTTGATGTGGTATTATTATTATATATAAGCCTATAGGGAAATATCTATCCACAAACAAATTACAGGAAGGTTAGTAGAAAAGAATCCAAATGACAGTACATGAAAAACTGTAGACAAAGAAATGGTAATTTAAGCAAAATTTCCAACTTAGTAATCCAGTGCCATTTTAAGAAAATATCAACGTTAAAAATACAAATATAAATTATGGAGCATGTCAGAGTTAATGTAACTAAATATGTCATATCTGGTAGAAAAATGATATAAAATTATTTATGCATTAAATTTTTTTCCTTGATGTTCATAATTAGGGTAGTACATTATAAAGAATCAATGGCCATATTCAGAATAGATAATTTGAGATAATGAGTGAATGGTCAAACATGCATATGCATGTAAAAAATAGAGGTCGGGATGTAAAATTATCGAAGAAGCATAATGTTGGAAACCTTTTTATTTTATATATTCAAACATGTCATAAAAATGCAGAAATTTACTAATGAATACAATAGACGAACGTACATGATGTGGTATGTATTAAGATAATATATGTTGGAAAAAATTAAATTGAGGGGAAAAGGGCAAAAAAAGGTTGGTCTGATAGGATCAGTAATTTACTGTGGAATTATATCTTAAATTAAGTAGGCAGATATTCTCGGGTTGACAAGCGGATGGCGAGAAATCATTATATTGTGGAAAAGAGTTTGATTGTAGAAAAGCAAGGATCTTAATTTAGCGGAAAAATTATGTACTGTACGGGGGAAAACAGAAGGACCAATATATGTTAGGCCAAAAGCAAGGTAATACTATAATTATTGCCGGATTGGTACCGAGTTGAATCGTAAAATAATATTCCAACTGCATGACTCGTATAAGTATTTAATTTTTAAGCTGAAAATGAACATGTGGTTGATACAAGTAAATGGTAAGACTAAAGGAAAAGTTGGTCTAGCTAGAAATTAATAGGGAAGTGGGAAAGAAAACAATGGGGTGGAAATTTGTTGGTGTGTTTGTTCGGCATAAGTGGTCGATTATTTCTTGTGTGTAGAAATGAAGGAGTTTAAATACACAAACAATTATAAATGGGAGTAGTACAGTCATTACTTCATACACAGATGGGAGATCCGAGCTTATCATTTCGGAGATGTATTTATCACCGATCAGGTCAGTATGTTTTTTGTACCGAATGTCTTCAGTGGAGATTGCAGGCAGTTTTTGTTTGCGAAAGCTGGAAAAAGGGTAGATAGTGGAAGTGTTAGTCAGAGGTTGAAATTAGGTTGTTTCTTTCATGAATTGCGAAATAGAAACACATAATATAGAATAAATGTATCTTTCTTCATGTTTTTTCCCCACATTTTCCCCTTTTAGATATTACTTCATTTTGATATTTGTTTTGTTAGGCTGACCTCTTCAGTAGATCGGATCACTTAGTAATATCCAAATATGTGTAAACGAATGTTACAGTAGTTGAGCTTAGGCTTGACTTACCTGTAACTAATGGCAGAGTCAATGTTACTAATAATAGATGTATAATACAAAGTATAGTAGGATATGTATATATAAGAAATATATCTTGGTAATTCTTCACGGTCATCGATGTAAGGATAATTGTTTTAGTGTTGTCGTTGATAGCTGAGTCATCTATCAAGGATGCTTTGTTGCCCCACTGTGTAGCGGCAATGCGAGTACCATTACAGATGCTATAAAATAATGTTCAGTGAAGAATAGGGTAGAATTTCAGTGAAATGTTTATGGAAAAAAGCAATAATAGAAAAGAAAAAGATACTAGTGAAGATATAAGATAAGTTCGCGCTTAGGAGCCACTAAACCATTCCCGGTGGATTGACTGACGACATCACCAACTTGGTGCAGGACCCAAATGACATCTGAATTGAGAGGTTAAAGTGTTTTTGATTTGTTAATAAGTAATAGGTAGATCAATAAGATGAACTGGAAAGTGGATGGGATGAAGTATGCTAACCTGTCAAGTATTTAATAGTATCAATTCTATTAACTATCGATCGATAGTCAGCAAAGGAAAACTTATGCGTAGGTATGTTGTCATCATGGTTTTCAACTTCGGCGACCATTGTCAAAGCAGTGAAGTTAATCTTAATTGGTTTGTGGACTGGAAGATACCTGTCATCAACATGGATGACGTTGAATTCACCTATGTCGTAGATCAACCCTTCTTTTAGTTTGCCAAGGAACAGTGGCATGAAACAGGGTCCCTACCCCCGCATAAATTTCTCCACCCTGGAATAAGACAAAGCATAAGTACAGGACGATGTGTAAACTAATACTTTGTTGGAGCGGTAGTAGATTCAGCTATGGCAAGTATTAAAAACTTTTATACAAATGGAGACATAGTAAAGTAACTCATTTTTTACAGAAATATGTGCATAGTTTAAGCCGATAAAAATTTGAATCTCCAATTTTTACTTAGACGACAGTGAGGACAAGTAATAATTTTGTATGGTATAAGTATATGTGTATTGATCAATTTAATCGGTTATAATATGGGTAGTCAAAAATCTGGTTTTTGTTTAACTTTCATTATAATATTATTTCGTATGTTGAACCGAACTAATGTTTGTTGAGATTATTTAGTTCAGCAGCCAATAAATATTTGTTTCAGCCTAAATTCTTTTGCCTAAGGTTAAAACTGTGTTAGATATACACAAACATGTGCCGTTTAGCAAATAAATGTTCGTTTAATAAATATAAATTTAGCACCTAGCATAGTTGTGATTTCAAAACTATTATGGTGTTGACCAAAAATGATGTAGGTGGGAAAAAAACATATTGTATAAACTGTCATTTAGCAACATAAGGGGATAAAAAAGGTCTGAAACTTACACATATATATACACACACATATATTTATTTATTTAGAAAGATATATTTATATATAAACAGTACGTGAATGTGAACCCAAACTGGATGAGTATGTTGAAGTATGCTAAACTCACTTTTACCATTATAACATGTTGATTACATCTGATTGTGCCTTATTTGTAAACAAAAAAGGGGAGGATTTTTAAGGATTTAATTAGCAAACAACTTAATAATAAATTAACGGTTTATAATTAATAATATCCTTAATTAACCATGGAAGGGAAAAAAGTGCATCCTTTGGAAAATAACAGTGGTATTGTTTTTAAGGAAATTATGTAATTATAACTAAATAATCATGCATAGTAGTAATTTTAATTTGATATAAATAATCTTTTGTACTGATAGCACATTTGGAGCCCGCTTTGTAGCCATTTGAAGCCAGTTCTACAATGATGTAGACCTAAGTTGTATAGAGGAGAAGTTCCTCTATAACAGTTAACTACAACCTTTAATACATTATACTTTTGCTATATTAGCCAGCCAAGTTCCCAAATCTACAAATTCAATGTTTACGGTTCAATACTTGAAAAAAATTACGTCTTATTTTTCACAAAATCACAACCATAAGAGGCAGCACAAAAATAGACGCTTTGCATGATTATATATATGATGTTAAAGATGGGTAGCCACTTCTATTGTTATCATGATATAGGTACTAAATTGTACATCATGATTACCTAAGGTGAATACGAAGGGTGAAGAATGAGACTTCAGTTAACAAATATCAGTGTAATGAAGATAATGTATGCTCTGTAATAACAGTGTTAAACATGGTCTAATTTGCATAACACACTATATGGCTTTATCCACCAACTAGCTGTTTTAGCTAACCTGAAAATTTAATTGTTCATTTTTAGTCAACAAAAACGGATAATTCCCGTATTATACCATAAAGTTAAGTTCCACCAATAACCGCTCCAATATTGTAATGCCAGCTTCATAATTAACTTCCTCCTACTGTTGATATTATCCAATTTTTTTTGAAAAAAATAAGAATACCCAATTGTACTCTAATCCACATAAGCAACAATATGTTAAAACTAACGGATTGTATAAATAAACAGGAGAAGTTGACCATAGTTTATCTACAGATCACAACCTCAATTAATAACACATAGAGGTCAACATTCTACGTCTTCATTGCTTATACTTTCATTATGTAGTACAAACAAAAAAGACTATAGGGTAAATTATCATGAAATCTATGTTTGCAATGAATTTATAGTTAACAACAAAGTAAAAGGTTTTGAAAAAAAATCATTTTATGTTAAAAAGTTGAATTAAGTGAACAAAGGAAGCCCACTGTAGCGTAAATTAAGCAAACAGTTCAAATATGTAAGAAATTTGCAGGTGGATTAACTGAAGTCGTTCATAAAACTATGTTTTCGATGGCATAACATATAAGCACGGAAGGGAAACATAGTAAAGGGGGAAAGACGAATGAAAGCCGAGATATAAATGCAAAAAACATGGAAGAAAAAAACCCGAAATTGAATGGGGAGAGATAGGATTGCATAGAGTACATATTTCGTTAAGCATCTAGTAGTTGGCCCAGTATTTTTTTAACAGTGCTAACTGGAGTACTTCCTTATTGATCAATCCATCATCTATCCTAGGACTACTGATCATTTTAAACAGTTAGTATAATGCTCTATTTCATTTTAAGTGATAACTGTTTCTATGGCTAACCTTGTTATCGAGTAGCTGCATATTGAACCTGTAAGGACCCTGTAACGACCCCGGATTTCTTATGAATTTAAATTGATAATTAAATAAATTTTTGGGATAAAGATAGTAAAATAAAACGATAAATGGAAGCGAGTTTCCCCGATTCAACTCGAAATATATATATATATATAGTCATTAGGAATTGAAAATTTGTATATATATGTGCATATATGTATTTGGGCATATACGAGTGAATTTGAAAATAGTAAATATATAGATATATATTTGACTTGAATTTAAATTGTAAATAATGGTTTAATAATAAATATTTGAAAGGATGTTTAATAATAACTTGAATTTATAAATATTAAAGTGAATTTAATAATTGAGTTATAAATAGAAATAAATAAATAAGAGATGAACTAGAAAAATAAATATATGTGATAAACCTGCATAGTCAAATGGAAGACAGTAATATATGTTTAGTATGAACAAGCTGATTTAAGATAAATTATAAAATGTAAGGTAACACACAACTAAATTTAAACAACTTTATATATGTACAAATTGACATATAAGACCTGGAAGAAAAACAAAAGTAATAAGACAAAACAAAGAAAAGATAACAAATAAAATACACTCAAGTGTTCAAACAAAAGAAGACAGCCAAGTAAAAGTATATATGCAGAAGGGAAGATCTAGCAAGAAGATATATATGTACATATATTTTGTACAAATCATAAATGCAGCCCCAAAACAACAACATCTCATACATGTATGATGTACAGCTGAAATGAAGTATGGAAGAAAAAAATAATACAAAGGTACAAAACAATTAATGTAAGTATGTAGAGATTCACATCATCTTATTCAAACAGTTTAATATCCTCTGTACAAATATACACCCTGTAAACTTTTTCATCTTATTTCATTCGTTCAAGAAAACTGAGCAACCTCTAAAATGAATATCATCTCAACTTTAAAACAAAACATCTCAACTAATCAAAACAAAGTAAACCACTTCTGTTCAAATTCAAACCTGGAAGTTCAAGTTCAAACTCGAAGCAAAGTTCAAAATCAAATTTGAAAGCTAGTAGATCAACTCAATCAGGGAATCAAAAGAAGAGCAATTAAGGTTCAGCCTGTTTCAAAACAAAAGAACTCTGTTTTGTTTTCTGGAAAATAGGTGAGCAAAACTCTAACCTTTATTTTGCTTGATATCTGATTTTTGGTGATAATCAATTAAGTAAGGATGTTGCATGAATGTCTTTAAATCGGAAAATGGTTATGTGCATGTCTATATAATCATGATTATCTGCGTGCATGCCTGTATATGAATAAACACAACTCTGTTTTGTCTTCCCAGACTAAATCCACATAAATAAACTTTAAATTCTCTTCACACATTAAATTTTAGGTTAAGATATTTAGAGGAAAAATGTGTGTATAAAGGAAACATAAATTTTAGGAATAATTCAAAATAAGAATATTTGGTAAATATTGAGAGAATAAGAAAGTACAGAAACATCTTTTTCAATTTGGAAATTCGATGTTTTTGATTTCGAGGTTTGTTTATAGGGATGGATTCGTATCTGAAAATGAGGATTTTAGAAAGTAATTTCATAATTTTTAAAAGTATATATGTTGTAAATTTCTGAGTTGTTCGAAAATGGGTTTCCTGTCGATTTCATGATGATCGGTGATGGAAGAACTTTGTGCTTGGGTCGGAAGATGGCCAATGAGTCGTTGGTCAGAGGAAAAATGGTGGAAGGATTTTTAAGTCGCTATGGTGGTGGTGCGACGTCGAACTAGGGTTTAAGCCCAGTATTTTGTCAATCGTGTTGGTGTAGCAATGGCGTCGTCGACGTAGCATTTTGGGCGATCGGACCAGGGGCGATGAATTCGTGGTTGAACGGTGAAGATCTGGTAGTGATCGCGGGGTCGCTGATGATGTGTGGTGGTGGTACGAGGTGGTTTCATGGGTGTCAGTTTTGTTCCGCTGCTGATGTTATCTATTTTCTTTCCGCTGCTATTTCTTGTATCATATCTCTGATGTATATTGATATCTGTTGCATCATTCTGTTGTATCATATTGTATCAGATTTTGTATCTGTCATTGTATTAATGTTATATATATTGATATATTCTTTTTCTTCCGCTGTGTTATTTACTTAATTGTGTTATAGCTCCGGCGAATCGGATTTGAACGGTCGAATCTGCGGCATTCTAGTACAATGTGAAGTACGGATGTTGATTTTCGAGCGGGCAAAACCCGATACGTTACAAGTGGTATCAGAGCTAAGGTTGAACTTTAGCTCAGGAGTATAACACGTTAAGTAGCTCATTAGAGATAGAGTGAAGTAAACTCTAGAATGAGTAATTCCCAGATATCCGTCTGAACGTCTCAGTAAATTCTCTTACTATCCACTGATAGTGAGTATGAATGCAAGAAGAGGATGAGATAGGGGACAGGGGAATACGACTATAAATGGTCAATACTCTGTAACAACGAGGAAGCAATTTTTGTCTATCCATCTCTTTTGTTGGTCATCTTTTCTCAATTCTTCGATTATTTCTGGTCGATCCAGAAAAGTAGATTCGATATATAAAAATGGGACATAAACTCCAACTGAGCCAAAAAATTGTTTGTTTGGATGAATTGGTTGCTTTGATTGCTATAGTTGATAGGTATATTTTGATTTTTAAACTAAAAAAATTTGAAATTGTATCTATGTATCTATCTATTCTTTGGGTCCGGATATATTCTACGAATGGTTAGTTATTCCTTTGAACTAACCGATGCCACTGCATATTTCGTAGATCTGGATAACCCGAGCATTTTGTTGATTGTTAAACAGATTCGTTCTCGTATCTGATTTTGATATTCTAATTTGGTAAGCCAAATGCAGAATAAATGTTCAGTTTGATTAGATGAAACATTCTTCATCTGTCTTTGTTTTCGTGCCTGTGAATTTCGAGGACGAAATTCTTTTAAGGGGGGAAGTCTGTAACGACCCCGGATTTCTTATGAATTTAAATTGATAATTAAATAAATTTTTGGGATAAAGATAGTAAAATAAAACGATAAATGGAAGCGAGTTTCCCCGATTCAACTCGAAATATATATATATATATAGTCATTAGGAATTGAAAATTTGTATATATATGTGCATATATGTATTTGGGCATATACGAGTGAATTTGAAAATAGTAAATATATAGATATATATTTGACTTGAATTTAAATTGTAAATAATGGTTTAATAATAAATATTTGAAAGGATGTTTAATAATAACTTGAATTTATAAATATTAAAGTGAATTTAATAATTGAGTTATAAATAGAAATAAATAAATAAGAGATGAACTAGAAAAATAAATATATGTGATAAACCTGCATAGTCAAATGGAAGACAGTAATATATGTTTAGTATGAACAAGCTGATTTAAGATAAATTATAAAATGTAAGGTAACACACAACTAAATTTAAACAACTTTATATATGTACAAATTGACATATAAGACCTGGAAGAAAAACAAAAGTAATAAGACAAAACAAAGAAAAGATAACAAATAAAATACACTCAAGTGTTCAAACAAAAGAAGACAGCCAAGTAAAAGTATATATGCAGAAGGGAAGATCTAGCAAGAAGATATATATGTACATATATTTTGTACAAATCATAAATGCAGCCCCAAAACAACAACATCTCATACATGTATGATGTACAGCTGAAATGAAGTATGGAAGAAAAAAATAATACAAAGGTACAAAACAATTAATGTAAGTATGTAGAGATTCACATCATCTTATTCAAACAGTTTAATATCCTCTGTACAAATATACACCCTGTAAACTTTTTCATCTTATTTCATTCGTTCAAGAAAACTGAGCAACCTCTAAAATGAATATCATCTCAACTTTAAAACAAAACATCTCAACTAATCAAAACAAAGTAAACCACTTCTGTTCAAATTCAAACCTGGAAGTTCAAGTTCAAACTCGAAGCAAAGTTCAAAATCAAATTTGAAAGCTAGTAGATCAACTCAATCAGGGAATCAAAAGAAGAGCAATTAAGGTTCAGCCTGTTTCAAAACAAAAGAACTCTGTTTTGTTTTCTGGAAAATAGGTGAGCAAAACTCTAACCTTTATTTTGCTTGATATCTGATTTTTGGTGATAATCAATTAAGTAAGGATGTTGCATGAATGTCTTTAAATCGGAAAATGGTTATGTGCATGTCTATATAATCATGATTATCTGCGTGCATGCCTGTATATGAATAAACACAACTCTGTTTTGTCTTCCCAGACTAAATCCACATAAATAAACTTTAAATTCTCTTCACACATTAAATTTTAGGTTAAGATATTTAGAGGAAAAATGTGTGTATAAAGGAAACATAAATTTTAGGAATAATTCAAAATAAGAATATTTGGTAAATATTGAGAGAATAAGAAAGTACAGAAACATCTTTTTCAATTTGGAAATTCGATGTTTTTGATTTCGAGGTTTGTTTATAGGGATGGATTCGTATCTGAAAATGAGGATTTTAGAAAGTAATTTCATAATTTTTAAAAGTATATATGTTGTAAATTTCTGAGTTGTTCGAAAATGGGTTTCCTGTCGATTTCATGATGATCGGTGATGGAAGAACTTTGTGCTTGGGTCGGAAGATGGCCAATGAGTCGTTGGTCAGAGGAAAAATGGTGGAAGGATTTTTAAGTCGCTATGGTGGTGGTGCGACGTCGAACTAGGGTTTAAGCCCAGTATTTTGTCAATCGTGTTGGTGTAGCAATGGCGTCGTCGACGTAGCATTTTGGGCGATCGGACCAGGGGCGATGAATTCGTGGTTGAACGGTGAAGATCTGGTAGTGATCGCGGGGTCGCTGATGATGTGTGGTGGTGGTACGAGGTGGTTTCATGGGTGTCAGTTTTGTTCCGCTGCTGATGTTATCTATTTTCTTTCCGCTGCTATTTCTTGTATCATATCTCTGATGTATATTGATATCTGTTGCATCATTCTGTTGTATCATATTGTATCAGATTTTGTATCTGTCATTGTATCAATGTTATATATATTGATATATTCTTTTTCTTCCGCTGTGTTATTTACTTAATTGTGTTATAGCTCCGGCGAATCGGATTTGAACGGTCGAATCTGCGGCATTCTAGTACAATGTGAAGTATGGATGTTGATTTTCGAGCGGGCAAAACCCGAGTCGTTACAGACCCATTTCTTCAACTCCCAGAAATCGACACTAATACATCCTCGGTATTCACGTGCCGTAAATCCAAGTGCCGGAGAAGCAGATTTTTAAGGGTAAGAAAGAAAAATAAGACAGAACATAATCTCACATATGTTATTTCATCACATAATCATTACAGCGGAAATTTAAAATACACTTATCAGAGTTAGACATAGACAGTTATAAATTATTGTCCTTACAAATTTGCGGAATACCATAGTACAAAGGGGGTGGTGGAAATAGATAACAAATCTTCAGAAAATCTTCAGGCTCCATGCTTCGAGCTCCATCCAGCTAAATTTGACTATTAGGCTGCCCGAAGAAAATTAAGGCACCCAGAGTTTAAGGTAAAAGGAAAATAAACTTCGGGTCAGTCATGGGACTGGTGTGGGAACTCAAAATACATGTTTTGAAAAACAAAACGGTATCTCATAAGACCACGCCGCACATAAACATGGAACGGGTTTTTACCTTATGATAACCAAAACATTTATACGTCAAAATACTTGATATTATTTTTAATGACATATTTTCGAAAATATTTGCAAGTAAATTTACTAATCTTAGCCGAAATTGTTACCATTATTAAATTCCAGCTTACTAGGCTCTACAAACAAAATGGCAGGCACTTATTGGAGAATGGATTCCATACAAATGACCATGTGAAGGGACTACTTTTCGGCAGTACATCTCTAGAGGAATGTACCGAGGTCAACAGAACATCTGCACCTATACCAACACAGGACCGACCTACCTTTCCTTAGATAGTACCGAATATGTCATCACCCTGGTCATTACCGACCTATCTGAGGATCCTCATAGCATACATCCACAATAATTTACATCCCGAATGTCGTAGTGGGAAGAAATATATCTAGAAGGGAATGATCATACCCTAATGGTTGCGAACCACATAGCCTTGCTGCATCCAACCCTGTTTTGGTCATTTCCGGATGTGAGGCCTAAGGTAACGATTACCTTTTCACATAGCACATCATCTTCCTTTGAATGCCACACTACCATTCCATCGATCACTTGTTGACTTCCACAAACATGCAACCTCTGAGCTCATACGTCTCAGAGAAGGGTGTTAAGCTAAGAGAAGTTGTCTGCTCCACCACCAAACAGATGTACGTTTATAAAAGTCAACGACGTAAATCTCAAGAATGCAATGTCAGACATCTATCCATACAAGTTCGTTTTGGGATTGAACGAAACCGAAAGTACTCTCCTACCACATCCTGTCGGGAATTAGCCCTAGGATTAGTAGCAAGAAGTCCTTGCAACCCAAAGAATTTCAGAAATGAAAAGACCACTTCTACTTTAGTATTTGGGAGCTAACCAGAATTTTCAACAAGCAGTCCTTTCATCCCGAAAATCCCTGGTCTTCATTCTTCATTCCCTTTATCAGGTCTTCATTTTTCGAACCCATACATTGGTTCGAAGTGGTTTTCGAATAGGAATTTCCCCAGATTCGACCACGGTTTCTCTGAACCAATCATCGATAAAAAGAGGTTTTGTAAATAGGGAATCATTCTTTAATTGATTAAGTTCTTTTTATCAAAAATCTCCCTCGGAGATATATATATTTCTAAAACATTCTTTCCGGTAATATATAGAATTTATCAAACCTCTCTTATCAATTCTTTGATAACTTAAAACCCTTAAATTAGAATAATT
The DNA here is from genome assembly GCA_030737815.1 of Allium fistulosum. Classification (NCBI taxonomy): domain Eukaryota; kingdom Viridiplantae; phylum Streptophyta; class Magnoliopsida; order Asparagales; family Amaryllidaceae; genus Allium; species Allium fistulosum. The sequence goes on from CM060902.1 coordinate 306,259,949, forward strand.
CGAAATCATTTCATTTTACACTTAGGAAAACATTTCCAAAACCATTTCTTTTAATTCAAAACTCATAATTTTAATCGAGTTAAATCCATGTTATCTAGGATGTAAATCCAAAAAACCAGTAAATATTAAGTGAGCAGAATCTATAGGAATCACCTAATTCTACTCCATATCAATCCCCGTATTCAACAAATACTATGGGCGGAATAACGATGAAATCACCTTTTAAATTCCGTGAACAGTACAAGTTCCCTCTTCGGGATTTAATACCGAGTACAAGAAGATCATCTCCATAAAATCCAAGTTGTAATTAAATTTGAAAAATTAAGTATTTTTATACTTAACTAATTTATGATATTTCGACCTTATCTATCCCTCGTCCAGGAAAGAGTCCAGGTGAGCCAGGGCACTAATTGCTCCTGAACATCTCCTTAGTTTAAGCTCCTCACATCCGGATCTCACAAACGGAAAAATCTAGTTTACTCGTCGGCTTTTAGAGCCAAGATTAAACCACTTGTTTATAATAGGTTTTCTTTAAATCATTTATTTGAATTTTCCTCAATAAGCTAGAAAACCTCCAAATCATTTTTAAAACTCTTAAATTATCCGTTTGAAAACATTTATAAAAGATTTGGATAAGAATTGTTAAGTTTAAACTATATTTCAAAAGTTATAGAAAAGTGCTGCAAAAAAGTGCTGCGAAAAGTGCATTTTTAAGCTATATTGATCAAAACGACTTTTTATTGTTTGAAAATTTACTTTTATTACTCAAATCACTTTTAAAACATTTTAAAAGATTTATTTCACATTTAAACAATGTAAAACATTCACTGCTACAAAACAGGCCATTTGCATCGGTTGTTTACCCCCCTTTTGCATCAGTTCAACATCCGATGCATATGCAACCGATGCAACAGGCTTAACAGTTTTGCATCAGTTCTAAAACCGATGCAAAATGGTCCTTTTTGCATCAGTTGTTACTAACAAATGATGCAAAATACGGTTGGTTGCTTGGACACAACCCTCATGTTGCATCGGTTGTAATGAAAACCGATGCAACAAAGGAACTTGTTGCATAGGCTGTTGTTGGTAACCGATGCAAACTAATCCCTCTATTGCATCGGTTTTTTATAACAACCGGTACAAACAAATCCCTCTATTGCATCAGCTATTTATACCTGATGCAAAAAAGCCATTCTCAGAAACCATTATTACAGCACTCAAATAGACAATATATATATATATATATATATATATATATATATTATTGATTATAACAAACAATTATTGCATGCAATATTACAATCATTCACAATTAAATTTGATGGCAAATACGAACTGAATAACATAATACCAAAATAAACATATATCAATTAAAGTGTTAATAATCTATACAAAATAATGGTTCATACATTCATTTTTGCAGCATAATTCAGATCTTTAGTACAATCATTAAGTGGTATAGTCTTAATTCAGATCTTTAATTAGTACAACCATTAAGAAATAGTCTAGTAAAAACCTTAAAAACTTCATGGAATCTTGAAAACCCAAATTTTTAGGCTTCAGCTCAAAACCATATGCTGCATTTCTTTTTTTGCAATGTTAACTTGAACCTGGGAAAACAAGAAATAAACATGTGAATTAGTCATGCACTACCTGCATGTCAAAATAAAATTCCGCTGAATAGAAGAAGCAAGGCAAGTGTGTACTTATTTCAACCAAAAAAGCATTCAAAGCTGAATAGAAGGAAGTTAACGATGAATAGAAGGAAGTCAACCAAAGACCTGTTCATCACTTACTGATATTAAATTCAAAACCAACTTACTCAATGCAACAAACTTAACATGATATTTCAAAACACCAAAAAGTCATAGCTATAATAAAATTCAACCATCTGTGCCTAATATTTTATCTCAAAGCAGCTATTTACTCATGCATAAAGCAATACTGCATTACTGGAAATTGCGACGCACTGGCTTACCTACTAGTATCTAATAATGATATCTAATTAAAAGAAGACAGTCTTTAATAATAATAAAACATATATATCAGGCATAAGGAGGAAAATGAGTTGATGGTAAAATAATAGCTAAAACATGTTTTTCATGTGATTTGGAGAACTTTATAGTCTGATATGAAGCTAAGCTTAATTGGACATCTAATTGACTACATATCAAGAATAGTCCCCACAATCACAAAAAGCATGTTAATTCTAGAGAATGTATATGACTAAAATAGTAGGCCATCAATTTCAGTGGAAACTTTCAGTTTGAAATATTTGAACTAGCAAGCCTTTTCTTTAAATGTGTGCGCCACACATTCTTGACCTCATTGTCTGTTCCTCCCTGGTAATTTCACTGCTATTTACGACCATCTGAATGCATATAACATTCATAATATAGTAAATTCTATTTTACAAAGGTTATAACTTTTTTTGCATACAAGATTGACTATTACTTGCTCCCAAACAGTTCATGCACAGTACACCTCCAACATTTGGACTCAGTTTGTACTCATTTTTTATAACTGAGTACAATTTGTACTCAGTTTTAAAAATTGAGTACACTAAGTACTCAAAAACTGGGTACTCAGTTTGAATGAGTACCCAGTTTTAAAAATTGAGTACACTAAGTACTCAAAAGTTGCCTTCCCTCAATTTGCTCAAACAAACATTTCTAACATCTGGCCATACTTACTCATTTTCCAGCACTCACCACTTCAACATCAAATTTTCATCTGCAATAAAAAAACCACAGTCGTACTTACAACATTTTGGCACAGCTACCGCTACATATCAGTCACGATCTCTGCTCTTTCAACAAACTTTAACTTCCTCTCCACCAGTAACCAACAGCATCTCCTCCACTAATTTCCTCCTGACAGTGCCACAAGCCCATACAAACTACTCCTAAACCAATCCCTGACTACAGCAATCGACTCTGCCATCAGTAATCCTCGAACACCTCAATCGACTCACCTTAAAACATTCTCCAATACATCCAAACCATCTACCAGCAAGTACAAACATTATCCACCACTGCCTCTACGCACCATTGACAAATTCATTGTTACAACTTCCTTCACATCAAAACCACTTACAAGTGCAATACAACTACAGGGATCTGCATATACATCCACTCAACACTATTGTCATATAACTTCATCCATAATTGCTGCTCCTCTAAACAATTCTACCTAATCATCTCCTTTACCACTGCATGCTGTCAACCCTCCCACACCTACTCTACCATTGCATTGCACTGTCACAAACATTGCTGCAAACCATATAGCTACTCTTTGTACGAACTCACCACAACACTGCTAGCAACTCAACTGTTCATTCAATTCAATACTGCCACTGTTCACCTCCAACCACCAAGACAAAACAACCACTGTCAAACATCACCATATCAATCACTTCTTCAAGATTACATTTTTAGTATTCCTTAACTTAAAATATTCTATTAGTCATATCTTTCCTCTAGTAATAATTCCTCTAAAATTTGTACTTTCCAAGAAGTATAACTACTCACATTTTTAATAAGTCCTATTGAAAACATCTTTTACGAACGTCTTACAAATTCAAGGACACATATGACAGTGGTCTGACACCAATTCCTATTCAACCAGATGCTCGACATATCACCAATGCCTGGTCTGACACCAATTCCACAATATAAATGAATCTGCATTATAACATGTATGTAACATGTTATAACAAAGATTCAAGAACCTCTAAGTATTTGAAGTATTTACAATATGATCAAAGTCATAGCCGGCCACACAACTTAAACATATGGGAGCAAAAACATTATGATGTTTTATAGGTGCAAACAATGATATAAACAAGGTCAATTTAAATCATGTAATGCTGAAAGTATGAAAGAGACAAGAATAAACTCACCATATAGTAGCATATAAGAAGACTACATCCAGTTATGCATGATATAACTAGCTAAATTATCACGAACCTCATCTATCTCTTGCTGGCTATAAGAACCATCTTGTACAAAGTACTGCAATTACAAGATTGTTTCGAAACATTAATCGAATAACTACTTAACAAAAATTATGAAGGAAAAAAATTAAAGTGGTACCTCAAGTATTTCGGTGCTTTGATCGTGGTTTTTTACTATATCAGACATATACCTCATCGCATAATATACACAATCCGTCGTTCTAGATTATTGAGGACACTACAACAATATTACACAATAATTAAATAGTTAGGTTAAGTTGAATTTATATCCAACATAGAAGTTTATTTTTATTTTGTACAAAATAAATCACCTTAACAGTCTTCCATTTCAAGTAAGTTCCTCGAGATTTGCCACCATATGCCTTATAAGTTTTAAAGGCCCCACACATAAAATAAAAATTTAAATACAACGTACATATTCACTTGCATCAAGCAAAAAAGATATCAAAAGGAAAATAAATAAAACGTACATATTCACTTGTGGTCTAATTTCCAGTTTAGATTTGCGTTCGACTTGGGGATCCAAAACATAAACCTCATTCTTTTCTATACGAAAACAAGCAGTAGACAATGTTTCCTACATTATAAGATTTATATGAAGTTAATATCAGCATTAGATTTGTAAACTAGTTTGTAAAAGTTTATTGTTCATACCCTTCGTAGTGTGGGGCTAAGAGTGAGCTCTTCGATTGTGACACATGCGATGTGTTCGAAATATATATATTTGTCGCGTCTGGATATTTCCGCACTTGAGACAACTTATATGGACACATAAACCCGATGGTCTCCACTCCGAGGTCATTGAACATATGATTTTACCACCTAAAAATAAGTACAACATACAAATATTGTTATTCTACCATTTCATGTATAATACATAATATAAAATAGAACATATACAATGAATTTATAAGCTATTGTTGTAAATGTAACCTTAGTATTTCACATAGTAGCTATATTGGTACACAAATAGAAATATTCATCATATATATACACATATATATAATACTCACATGATGCAAATTTGCAACCATTCTCCATTCAACCATCCCATACTAAGGAATTGGATAATGTCATCCATAGTGATATGGATTTCAAAGTCCTCATCGTACGTAAATAAATCCTTGTTCACATGAAATGCATTGATGAAATTATTATCATGGGATGGCACTTGAACTATCAGGTCATGGAAATATTTGCACTCATCCGTTAAAGTATTGATGATCTCTTCACCCACGATCGTCCTATGCTTTGCAGGCTCATTTGTCATCTTTTTGTTATTATTCATGTCCATAGCAACACACTCTTCCACTTTGTCTTTGCTCCTAATATGTGTAGCCTGCACACAAAAAATTCATAAGCAGCATGGAGTCTGCATATTTTATTCAAGCAAAGCTCAAAAAAATACAAAAAGTGTTTTCTTTACCTTATCATCATCGCCTAAAAGCACGAGATTTTTAGGCCATTGTACAAAACTACCAAGTGCTTCTCTTATCATGATGTGATAGTTACTTGGAACCGGAAGAGGGGTTCCTACATGGCTCTACTGCGTAAATTCCAACCTTTACATGATTGGCCAAGATTTATTGATTATGGCATTGATCTCCAGGCCTAGAAGTAGGATGCACCATGCCGTGACCCACTACGACAATTTTGGAGTCCAAATTAACAGCTAAACGACATTTAATTGGCCTCTAGAATGACAAGTACAACATTAAAATGATTGATTTACACATTTTAGAATCGTATAATTTTACAAAAATAGACTTTGGAATTAGTTACCTGCAAGTTTTCATAAGGATACGTCTCTTGATTTGTGCTGGTAGTTTGTAATTGGTTTAATTGTACTGATTGACAGCTGCTACGATGACCAAATGATGGTATGTTTTCGACCACAATATCATTGGGCATTTGCATACCCATCCTATTGAAAAAGTTTACAATCTTTTGCTCAACCATCGTATCTACCATAGACTCGAATCTTTGGCTCACTTTAGTTTCTATTTCCTGGGTGATACGATGTAGTTCATCTGCTGATATTACACCACTTGGACCTTTATATTTCACTACCTTTCCAAATACATCTTTGATACCGACCGTCCCACCAATTCCTCTAACTCGACCTGGATGTTCTTTTTTTTCAAGAGCATGATTTAAGACATCATCATGTCTATTTGGAACCCATGTTCCTTCGATGGCTTTTCCTCTCCAAGCATTCTGTCAACAAAAAAAAATAGTTTTCTCAATAATTTATTGCTTTGTTTTGTAAGAGATTAACCAAATGGGATAAAATGCATCGAAATTAGTCATACCGCTTTATCTGCAACTATCCTAGTTTTCTCATTAGGGATTACATAATTTCCATTAGCTTCTTTTTTTTATCTTGCCAAAACCCAGTCAATACTTCGATCCAAAAAAGAACCACTTGGTAATGTAGTCGAGGAACTATGACCTTCGGTTATCCATTTAGCTTTCTTCCCTGCATATCCAGCTTGCCCCAAATAGTGAGGATGCTCATTGTATGCTTGACTCTTCCTACCCTTCTCGCTTAATCGCTGTCAAAAATAATGAATATTAATGTATACCCAAAGTGTCAAAAATAATGCATGTATTTGTGCATGAAGCTTGGTTATTGTTCCTATCTACCAAATGAAATAAAAGCCTGTATTTGTGCAGGCATTCTGAAACCTTGAAGTTTTAGTAAATGTTTTAGTTAATGAAACATAATTAACAAAAAAATACCTTAAATTCCTCAGTTTCACAATTCTTCTTGAACGTTTCCCACTGTGCTTGTGTAATGCCATCATAAAGCTCGTACGGCTCTTTATGGTCCTCTGGAAGTTTTCTTGTCTTCGTAATCCAACCACCAACCAATTTTGTTTTGAAATCTTTCCATCGTCCACAGACATATTTTAACACGTTATCTTTCATGTTGTCGTCAATGTGGTACTCGATCTGAGATAAAAAAATCATAGTTATATACGCCTTATAAGACTTCAAATGTCCAATTGGGTCTCAAAGCCAAATAAGTAATAAGTGAACAAATGAATTTATAATACCTTAACATCTTCCCATATAGTACCTTTAAGCCCTTTACTAACGCCATCCCAATTTTTAATATTGATATCAATTTTAGATCTAGCAGTATTGCCCACATACGCCTTATAAGACTTCGCCCACTTTCCAATGGGTTTGCCATTCTCACTCCACTCAATGAATTTTGGTTCTTGTGTTTTATATTTCTTCCCGGTTGTTGGGCCTCTTCGCCTCTTCTTAGACAACGACTGTGAAGTAGAAGGATCATGTTCTTCATTTTGTCCAAATTGTTTTATCTCCATTATTCCTGTAGTTGATTGTTTAATGACCATTTAATTATGGAAGTTGGAAATAAGAAGTATTCTGGTTAAAGGTGAAAATAACTGGAGATACTATAACAATTTTGTAGGAGACCATAAATAAATAGAAAAGACAATATCATTGAATGAAGGTTCTAGAAGCAGTTCACATTGCAGCTAATAAAAACACAGTACCTGGTGATGTCTCTGCAATGGTTCCTGGTGGGATTAGAATGGGTGAGTATTTCTTTTTATCATCATTTGTTTGTGCCTGGTGATGTCTCTACAATGGTTCCTGGTGGGATCCAAACTGCAATACAGTGTTACAGGGTAATGGTTGTAAGCACTTACAATAGTATTATGTTATTCGGATGTACAAATATAATTATTTCTACTTCAAAGCACAAGTTAATGAAATTCATATCATGTACAAACGATCACCGTTTGCTTGATATGAAGATGAGAAATGTATTATAAAATTTCATCGAGGTAAATATAAAGCATGATAATGTGAATTTATTTATAGCTAATAAAAGTGCATACATACAACAATAATAAGATGCAGCTGGTAGTGGATTCATTTATACTACTGATTTGACATCACAAGTGCTTCCAATGCTCAAGAGTTCAAACAAATATGGAGGGATTATGTTGTGGTCTAAATATTATGACGACCAGACTGGATATAGCAAGGCAATCAAAAATGATGTGTGAAAAGTGGTTGAGTATTCAGTTATGTAATTATGTTTGACATGAGGTATCATGTATATATGCATACACTACAAACAGTGCGGTAACTCATTGTTAATATGTAATGTTCACGTCTTCAGTCATTTCATAGCCAGTTCACACAAACTACTTCAGAAGGTCCGATCTTTTAACAGTTTGAGCATTACACGAAAACAGTGACCTGCATAATACAGCAAAACCTATAAAATACAAGATAACACTTGTTAAGATTGTTTACATGAAAAAGAGGCATAAATTAGATGTTACACCAAATATAAGAGAAGCATATGCTTAAAAATTTACTGTCAGAGCCCACTAACGTAAAGACGCATTCATGACAGTAAAAATTTATTGTCATATGCTTAAATAACTTATGTTATATTATTTTTTTCTTCAGAAAACGAATCAATAATTAAAAAAACTGATTATTATAACCTGAGGTGATATTAATTAAAATATTGTTCATTACAAGTTTTTTAACAGACTTTTGAAATATTGTTAAAAAGGTAAGAATGAACTAAGTTTCATAAATATACTATCATGTATTTTATACTTAAGTTTTGAAATATATTAACATTTTATACTTAAGTTTTGAAATATACTGTCATGTATTTTATACTGTCTGATCTTTTAACATTTTGGTAATATACTTAAGTTATGAAATATATTAGTATTTAATGGAAAATTGAAATGTATTTTATAGGTTACTGTCATGTTATACAAATAAATTATAACAACTATACTGTTATGTTATACAAAGACGTTTTCCTCTTCATTGAACCCTCAAGTTGTGAATAAACAAATTGTTCTTGTGCTACATGTTACTTCTTATAATTTAGTAAGTTTGAATATAATCAAAATGAGATGATCATTAACTCTTTTGTAAATAATACTTATGTATGACCATTCATTGTTTTGAGTCTGTGACAGCCATTAATTAAGTTCTTCTGACAAATGTATTTTGATATCTTGTTTATATATATGAATCTTACATATGGTATTAAAACTCAATAAGTATGTACAACTAAATAATAAATCAGAGAGACTGTGTTTTGTAGCTATAATATAGAACCAAATTAAATTGAGAACAAAATTTTGCTAAATATAGCTGGAGATGCTCTTCCTCGTGTTAAATATAGCTGGAGATGCTCTTTTTACACATCCAACCAAACAACAATTTATAGCGAGGAAAAATAAAACGACCATATATTACATTTTAATATAGCAAGTTAAACTTTATTTGTTTCAACTACATGGGAACACTTTATAACCATCTCTATGTAAATACCATTATACACTTAAGTGCAGTGTTTTCAAGTTGTTGTGAAAATATTCATCTAGTCGTTAGTGCATATTGACTTATAGCCATACCGCTTTAGTTTAAGCATAAAAGTTTGTAGCTGTCATCATAAAATGTAGGAGCTAAGTAACTGTTCCAAGCGCCTACCAAATTTCTTCCCTTATTTCAATATTTTTGACCAAGAGCCCATATATACAGTAAACTATCGAGTAACTGTCCAAACACCTACCAAATTTCTTCTCTTATTTCCACATTTTTGACTCAGAGCCCATATATACAGTAAACTATTAAATAATAAAGCCATCTGCCACACTTTTTGTATTAATCGATAATTCTAAACAAGCATTAAAGACAAACAGGAAGAAATTGAAAAGGTTGATTGAATGAAGGTTTGAATTGGTAAGTGGAGATCAGGTGGTTATGTATGATGTTATAAGACACTATAAATATAATATGACGGTGAGGTACAAATACTATGACAATTTTTTTGTGAGAAATCATATGGTTTGCATCACAACAAAACGGAAGGGCAATAACGAGAAAATAATAGGATATAACAAGCAAATTAACTTCATAAATTAACTGCGAGAAATCACTGTGAGAAATCATATGTCTATTATATATGTATACGTAAAAAGCAAATTAACTACACAAATTTCCATTCAAATCGCCATGAGAACAAACTTAAATGTTCCTTAAGTATATAACAATCAAATTTTTATAGCAAAAAAAATACAAACCTGAATTCATATTGATTGATTCGGAGCAAGAAGCGATGAAGATGCCTTCTCCAACCTACTCCCATGAACTTCTGATACTGAGCTTGGAGTAGCCTTAACAAAACTAGAAGAAGAAGCAATCGTTTGTGAAGTAACAGCAGTACCTGTAGTTGAGAAATTACTTATACTCCCACTTGCGCTATAAGTTTTGTTATACATATGGTTGCATCAGGCTCTAAATCATACTTTAATTTTTATAATGTATGATTTACCTGTTTCCATTTTGTACAACATTGATAAGTACTTGAAGCCCTACAGTACAGTGTATGAGTTAGTCATTGAGAAAAAATCTCTATATGAGAGCAAGCAGTGATACAATGTCCGAAGTATGCAACAAAAACAGCGATCAAGTATCCCTGTAAAATATCTTACTAGTAATTATTCTCAAAAAAACTAAAGTATCATAGAAAATGAAAGATTTCAACTGGCAACTAAAGCATGATGAGCATAAAAAAATTACCCAACTATCCAAACCCCCTCATCGTGATCAGAACGTGCATAATTTGCATTTAAATCAACTTATTATGGTAGACTTAAGCCGACGGAGAAAGGTGGATTCTCATCAAATTGATTATACTCTTCCTCATCCACCACATCACCAATCCCAACAATGCGTCTTTTGCTGGGAAGAACAACAGACCACTTATTATCGGCAGGATCAATCACGTAAAAAACTTGTTTTGCTTGAGATGCCAAGATGAGTGGATCATTATCATGACTCACTTGACCAAAGTCAACCAATGTGAATCCATGTTCATCCACTCGTACAGCACGACGATTGTCAGCCCATCTACATCGAAATAGTGGGATTGTGAAGTCTTTATACTCAAGTTCCCAAATATCCTCGATTATCCCATAATATAGCATTGTCGCATTTATTGGTCTGTTATCTTTAGCACTAGCAAATTCTCTTGAAGATGCAACGATGCTAACTCCACTATTTTGCATTTTTCTCTTCTCATCCTGACACTTCATATAAAAGACATAACCGCTCATATCATATCCTTCCCATGAATTGACATGAAATCGAGGCCCCTATGCTAACTATTTTATTGTATCTGAAATACCATGATTTGTTTGAGACAATTGAGACATTACCGTATGTTTAAACCATATGACACAAGAGCGGTTATGTTCATTCGTCAACCACCTTTCATTCTTTGAAGGATTCTGGGACTTTAGAATTGCCATGTGCTCCTCCAAGTAAGGATGTACCTCACTAAGGTGCTGCAAAACAAGTAGCTGAGCTTTGTGAAACATCTCATCACCAATTGAAATCAATTTTGATCCAATTATGCCCTGGCCGTCAAGTCGTCCTTCATGTCCAGACTTATGAAGTCCAATAGGTTCAACACCAGTTAAGTATGGAGTGACAAATTCAATAACCTCCTCAGCTACAGTAGCTTCTACGATACTGGCTTCAGGTCTATATCTGTATTTTGTTTTTCTTTTTAAAGTTCCCATATGCATTACAAACGGATACATATATCTCATAAATATAGGACCACAAATTTTGATTTCTCTTACAAGATGAACAACTAAATGCAACATAACATCGAAAACTGAAGGTGGAAAATACATCTCAAATTGGCATAAGGTAATAATAACATCGATTTGTTGAGCATCCAACGTATCATGATCAATTACCTTGCTACAAATTATATTAAAAAAGAGACAAAGCTTTGTAATAACTGTGAGGAATGCAGATTACAGATCTTAAGGCTAGGAATAACACTAGAGGGGGGGGGTGAATAGTGTTTATAAGAAATTACTAAATCTTTTTGAGTTTATGTTAATTTGAACACAAATGTATGCAATATTCAGACACAGATATAATCACATAAACAAACACAGATACAGAAATAAAGTAAATGCAGTAAAGGAAAGAACACACCGGATTTTATACTGGTTTGGAGTTACCCTACATCCAGTCCCGCACAACTAAGTACGGATTTCCTTTCAAAAGCAATTTAACAATTACAACCCTCGATTTCAAGGCCACGAGGTACACCCTCCAGAATCACAATCCTCTGGGTAGAGTTACTTGATTTCCGAACAACAAGTTCACCCAATTGATTTCTCAAGGCTACAATCACACCTTTTCTCACTTGATTGATTTCCAAGGCTACAATCACACCTTTTACTCTATTGATTACAAAGAAAGCCTATAACTCTGAATAACACTAAGGATCTTGATGAGATAGCGACAGAGAATCAAACCAGAGATTATCTAGTTAGATTCAATGTTGATTTCGGCGGAGTGATGATAGAATTTTGAATAAGAAAATGTGAAAGAAGAAGAGAAGTGAAAAACCAGAAAATCTATATTAAAATTCGTTGAAACTAACCCCTATTTATAGAAGAACAACAGCCATGTCCATTCGTGAAAGGTTATAGCGAATAGACACTTCTTTTGAAATTCAAATTTTTGAACCTAACTGTCACTATGTCGACATGGGGTACTAGGGCATGTCGACATCCCAAAGCATTTTTTTATGATTTGATTTTCTTTGAAAATAACCTTTATCTTATATTAAAAGCTATTTAAACTTTATAAATATACTTGACTATAGATAAAATACATAGACAAATACAGAGAATAATATATATATAATTTTACTATAATTTTACATTTAAATCTAAGTATAAATATATTATAATTAAAAGATAGTTAAAAACAAACGAAGTTTAAAACAAGAGTTTATTTAAAAAAAACAAAGAATATTTTAAGGCTAAAACATCTTTTTTAAAATCATTTGAAAAGATAATTTTTAAGGCTAAAACATTTTGAAAAGCAGTTTTGAAAATTATTCTGAAGTAGTTTAGAAAATCATTTTGAAGTAGTTTTGCAAGCTTCTTCCTGTAGAATATCTAATCACATCAGGACTCGAGAACTTGTACAAAACCAGGATGTTCATGGGTTTGTAAGTCACTTGTCGTAGGTTTGTAAGCTACTTTTCGTGGGTTTGTAAGCCACTAAAAAGGTAGAAATGGGTTCCATCCCAAAAGAAAAATGGAGTGAAGATTTCAGTGCTATTATGAAGTTTTAACATAATTCTAGACTCAATACTTATCTTGAAATCTTGAACTCTTGATAATCTTGATATTCTTGATACTCATGAGTCTTCAATCTTGATATCTTGAATCTCTATACTGTACAGTCTTCATTCTTGGTACTTGCATGGTTAAATCCTGCATATACATATATATCTAAACTATAATGTTAGTATTTATATTTTATAACCTTATTCTAAGGTTGTTGTCATCAAAACCATCAACTCATGGACTAACAATCTCCCCCTTTTTGATGATGACAACCTTTGTTTATAAAATATTACTTCTATCCTAATAACTCCCCCTAAATCTAATAACTCCCCCTTAATCTATGCCTAACTACCCTATTTTATATTTCTCCCCTTTTGTCATCAACAAAAACAAATAAACTCTAAACAATATAACTCCCCCTCATTTTTGTACTCAAGTACCTGCATTAATAAACTATATAATATAGTATATTAAGAAATAACTATACTTATAGACATGATATTCAATCAACGATTATAAATATATCAATGTATATTTATACATTCATCAATCCACACCAAGTGTCAATCAAATCAATCAAAACAAATAATTTCAATCAAAGCAATTAATTCAAACAAAGTAATCAAATTAAACGTTACGAGGAACTTCCACCCATCCTTCTTCTCCGAAAATAGGGTCTGCTTTGATGGCATCCCAATTTTCATTGTCATTTGTGAGAGAGACATGAGGATGTGCTTCGTTATCATCCTTGTGCAGGGAAGAAATCATCCATCGAATTGCCTCGAAATGCCTTTCTTGCTCCTTGATCATCTGCATTTGACTCAATTCTAAGTGTCGCTGGTTACGAAGAATGAACGAGAGAATATTCTTGAATGAATAAAGAGTTTCTTCAAGATTCTCGGATAAGTTATGAATTGGATTAGCCATTTTTGAAATTGTGAGAAGAATGAGAGATAGAATAGATAAGAAATAATATTCAGTAATGAATTCTGGAAGAAATGGGTATATATAGGTGTAGAAATTCGTTTGAAATGAATAGACATATGGTAGTTATTCAAATTTCAAATTCAAAATGAAGTGTCATTTCTGACCAGTACATGTCGACATGGTCATAGAGGGTATGCCGACATGAGGCAGTGAAATTTGATGGTAATTTTGATTTTGTGAATAATTGTGTATATATATTTATATAATATACTAACAATTATTCAAGAGATAAGATAAGCTAGATAATAGAAAAGAAATTCAATTTCATTGCATAGAAGAGTGATACAATGATTAATCATAAACAACTACATAAACACTCAAATTAAAACAAACTTAAACTAATTCGACATGATATGAAAATATAGAACTAGTTAGAGAATGATGAAGATGAAGATAATCCAAGTTTCTTGCTGACTTTAGAGAAAAACTTGTTCATCTTGGATGATATTTTGTCCAACTTCTTACTAATGGATCTTTTAAGAACCCGTTGATTCTCAACAATAATCTTTTGGTTTTTGAGAAGGGTTTTGTTGGTAGGATTGGAGGGATAATCAATACTTTCTAGGGATGTTTCACCTTCTTCTTCTTCTTCTATTTCCATTTCATCCCCTTTTTCTTCTTCTTCCTCTTCCTCCTCTTCCATTTCTTCATGAGTCAAACGCTCTTCCTTTTCGGCAAGAGTCTCATAAGGTTGAAAAAACATATGGGATTTTCATGAGAGAAATGTTTGAGATATTAAAAACTTTTCTTGAAATAAATTCTTCTCCTTTGAAATTTACTCCAAAATAGTTGAAAATCCGAGTAAGGTAAATTCCATGATATAAAATGTTTTCTCCCATTTCAAAATTTTTAGGATGAAGTTTATCCAAAATAACTTGCGCCCAATTGATATCATAATTTCCGAAAATAGCAAAAAGTGCTTTGCACACTTTTGAAGTAGGATTGTTAAAATTTCCCGATCTTGGGGTCAAAGTATGTTGTAAAATAAGATTGATAATTCTTGCTTTAGGATGAAAGTTTCGGTTTTTAAATTCAAAGTTTTCATCTCCTTCAAAATATGATGAAATGTCTCACGATCATCGATTTGAAAACTAGAAAGATCCATTCCCGTGCTTTTGCAATTGAGAATGGTACCCAAAAGATCACAATTCAAAACAATTTTAGTGCCTTTGACACTACTCCAAATTTCATTATCATTTCCTTCATAAAATTCTCGATTGAGATTTGCATAGAAAATTTTAACAAGATTTGGGTAACAAACAAAATCATTTTGAGAAGAATCAACAAGACTAAGAATTTGATTGTTTGCAAAAAGAGTATCAATTTCATAAGAAGCAAAATCTTTAAAAATAGCAAACTTTCCGAGATGGACTTTTCCATAATTAGCATAATTGATGTATGCTTTTATGGCCTCCGGATTATTGAGGAGTTGCTCTTTCAAGTTTCTGGAAAGTCTCATGGTGAAGGGATTGCTTGAAGAAGCCATTAAAGTAGAGAGTAGAGAGCATGAAGTTTTGAAGAAAGAGTTTGAATTTGAAAATGAAAGTGAAAAGTTGTGATAAAAGATAGTGAATAAATAGATTTTTGAAAGACATGTTCTCTGGTCAAAAGATGCCTTTTCAGAGTATTGAATAAAGTGAAAAGGTGGAGGGAAATTCAACCATTTGAATTCAAATTTTGAATTTCAAATTCTGGTACCTATGTCGACATCATGGCAGGGACCATGTCGACATATGCCTGTGAATTTCTATCATTTATTTTTCCTAAGTATTCTAATATATATATACTTATTATTTTAATGTCTATATATATATATATATCTGGAATATTATTAGAATTATAGTATATTCCAGAAAATATTATTAAAAAATAATAAAAATAAAATAAAAATAAAATTATAATAAAATTATAATAATAATAAAATAATAAAAAATAAATTTAAAATTCAATCAACATACCAATTCAAAATCAATCAATCAAGTAATCAATCATCTGATTCTAAGCATGCAATTTCAATCAATTGTATTGTAAATGTGTACCTTTTTCTGAGTCCGTTTCCTTGAATTTGTTGAAGTCGTGAACTGCCGTGAAACACAAATTTGAATTATCTGTCTTCTGATCATCATCGCTTGAGGATGAGTCTGAGTCATCTAGAGTAGCAGTAAATGCACGCTTCCGTTTCTTTACTGAATCATTGTTTATAGGAGGATTCTGCCTATTTGGATACGGACAGTCTCTTTTCATATGGCCTGGTTCATCACAGTTGAAACATTTGACGTTGTTTGGCACTGCATTCTGATTTCCAGAATTCTTATAGTTGTTTCTCTTGAGATTATTCATCTTTCTGTATTTTAGGAATTTCCGAAAATTCCTGGTCATAAATGCTCTCTTCATCATTATCACTGTTTGAGTCTGATTCGTTGGTTAATGCATTGAATGCCATTGATTTCTTTTCAGATGCTTTGCTTTCTCTTCTCCCGATCATTTGGACTTCAAACGACATTAGATTTCCAATCAATTCTTCTACTCTTTAAGGTACTGATGTCATTTTCCTCTTCAATTGCAAGTGTCTTTTGATCCCATTCTGGAGTGAGAGAATTTAAAATTTTTCTGACTTGATCTTCTTCCGAAAATTCCTTTCCCAAGGATATTAAAGAATGCACAATATCCTGAAATCGACTATACATATCTGAAATAGACTCATTAGTATTCATTTTAAATAACTGAAACTGATTTGTGAGCATGGAAATTTTGGTCTGTTTAACTTTGCTTGTTCCTTCGTGAGTCACTTGCAAAGTTTTCCAGATTTCATATGCAGACTTACAAACTGACACTCTATTAAATTCATTCCTATCAAGTTAACAAAACAGAATATTCATTGCTTTAGAATTATTTTGTGCAACAGTCTTTTGCTCAGCGGTCCACTATGCAAAATTAGTTGTGGGTTCAGAATATTCAGTTTGTGTGATATTCCAAGTATCTAATCCTACAGATTGTAAATATATTTTCATCCTACATGCCCAATATGCATAGTTACTACCATTAAAAAGTGGTGGTCTGACAGTAGACTGACCTTCTACAAATGAACTAGTGATAGGGATAGTGCTAGTAACAATACCAGTGTTGGTAGCCATTTTGAAAACTTTTCAAAATTCAGATTTTGAAACTTTTGAAAACCTTGCTCTGATACCAAATGTGAGGAATGCGGATTACGGATCTTAACGCTAGGAATAACACTAGAGGGGGGGGGGGGTGAATATTGTTTATAAGAAATTACTAAATCTTTTTGAGTTTATGTTAATTTGAACACAAATGTATGCAATATTCAGACATAGATATAATCACAGAAACAAACACAAATACAGAAATAAAGTAATGCAGTAAAGGAAAGAACACACCGGATTTTATACTGGTTTGGAGTTACCCTACATCCAGTCCTGCACAACTAAGTACGGATTTCCTTTCAAAAGCAATTTAACAATTACAACCCTCGATTTCAAGGCCACGAGGTACACCCTCCAGAATCACAATCCTCTGGGTAGAGTTACTTGATTTCCGAACAACAAGTTCACCCAATTGATTTCTCAAGGCTACAATCACACCTTTTCTCACTTGATTGATTTCCAAGGCTACAATCACACCTTTTACTCTATTGATTACAAAGAAAGCCTATAACTCTGAATAACACTAAGGATCTTGATGAGATAGCGACAGAGAATCAAACCAGAGATTATCTAGTTAGATTCAATGTTGATTTCGGCGGAGTGATGATAGAATTTTGAATAAGAAAATGTGAAAGAAGAAGAGAAGTGAAAAACCAGAAAATCTATATTAAAATTCGTTGAAACTAACCCCTATTTATAGAAGAACAACAGCCATGTCCATTCGTGAAAGGTTATAGCGAATAGACACTTCTTTTGAAATTCAAATTTTTGAACCTAACTGTCACTATGTCGACATGGGGTACTAGGGCATGTCGACATCCCAAAGCATTTTTTTATGATTTGATTTTCTTTGAAAATAACCTTTATCTTATATTAAAAGCTATTTAAACTTTATAAATATACTTGACTATAGATAAAATACATAGACAAATATAGAGAATAATATATATAAAATTTTACTATAATTTTACATTTAAATCTAAGTATAAATATATTATAATTAAAAGATAGTTAAAAACAAACGAAGTTTAAAACAAGAGTTTATTTAAAAACAAAAACAAAGAATATTTTAAGGCTAAAACAACTTTTTGAAAATCATTTGAAAAGATAATTTTTAAGGCTAAAACAACTTTTTGAAAATCATTTGAAAAGATAATTTTTAAGGCTAAAACATTTTGAAAAGCAGTTTTGAAAATCATTCTGAAGTAGTTTTGAAAATCATTTTGAAGTAGTTTTGCAAGCTTCTTCCTGTAGAATATCTCATCACATCAGGACTCGAGAACTTGTACAAAACCAGAATGTTCGTGGGTTTGTAAGCCACCTGTCGTAGGTTTGTAAGCTACTTGTCGTGGGTTTGTAAGCCACTAAAAAGGTAGAAATGGGTTCCATCCCAAAAGAAAAATGGAGTGAAGATTTCAGTGCTATTATGAAGTTTTAACATAATTCTAGACTCAATACTTATCTTGAAATCTTGAACTCTTGATAATCTTGATATTCTTGATACTCATGAGTCTTCAATCTTGATATCTTGAATCTCTATACTGTACAGTCTTCATTCTTGGTACCTGCATGGTTAAATCCTGCATATACATATATATCTAAACTATAATGTTAGTATTTATATTTTATAATCTTATTCTAAGGTTGTTGTCATCAAAACCATAACTCATGGACTAACAATAACATGCCTAACATGTTTAGGCAATATACCTCTAATTGCAACAGGTAATAAATGTTGCATTAACACATGGCAATCATGAGACTTCATACCGGTCAATTTCAAATCCTTCACTGATACACGACTGCTAATGTTTGAAGAATAACCTGTTGGAACCTTCACACCACGTAGACACTCACATAAACTAGTTTTCTCTTTTTTGGACTATGTATAACATGCGTGGGGCAAATAGGTATGTTTACCTTTCTGCACCGGTGCTAACTCCTTCCGGATACCCATTTTCAACATATCTTGCCTAGCTTTCTCACCATCTTTTGTCTTACCTGGTATATTCAAGGGTGTCCCAACTATACTGTCGCAAACATTTTTTTCTATATGCATTACATATAGACAATGTCTAACCTGTAAATGTCTCCAATACGGAAGTTCCCAAAATATAGTTTTCTTCTTCCACGAGCCTTCTAAAAGAGGAAATACTTTGCCAAATGCATTTTCAATATCCTTGACCCGTTCGTAAACATCATTTCCTGTTAATGGAAAACGAGCAACTCCATTCTCTATCTCCCCATTAAAAGGCTTCTTCTTTTTACGATAAGGATGATTAGGAGGGAGAAATCTACGATGATGCATATACACATTTTTTTGCAATAATGTAAACGCTCAACAACCATATCATCTTGACAAATTGGGCATGCTTTGGCACCTTTTGTACTATAGCCGACAAGTTACCATACGCAGGAAAATCATTTATGGTGCAAAAAATCATGGCGCGCAATGTAAAATTACTTTGACTATATGCGCCAAACACACGCATACCTTTATCCCATAGAAGTTTTAAATCATCAATAAGAGGAGTTAGGTAAACATCGATGTCATTTTCTGGTTGTCGTGGTCTAGTGATTAAAAGAGACAACATGATATACTTGCGCTTCATACTCAAATGAGGTGGAAGATTGTAAATCACCAAAGAACATGCCAAGTACTATGTTGACTACTTAAGTTGCCAAATGGGTTTATGCCATCTGTGCAAAGACCAAGTCTGAGATTTCTAATTTCTTCACCAAAATCAGGATACATTGTATCAATGTTTCTCTACTGTAGAGAATCAACTGGATACCTCAATAATCCACCGTTTTTCCTCACATCTGCATGCCACCTTAAGTAAGTATTTTGCATTTTCTTTATTTGCAAATAAACGTTTAAACCTTGGTATAATTGGCAAATACCACAAGACTTTTGCTGGAGGCCATTTCTTATCTGGGTCATTGTGAACGTTCCCTCGCGACTTGTAACGGGATAATCCACACTTGGGACACTCGTTCAAGTTCTCATATTCATTTCAATACAATATACAATCATTTAGACATGCATGTATCTTTTTATATCCTATACCGATTGGGCACATAATTTTCTTTGCCTCATAGTTAGAAGTTGGAAGCTCATTACCTTCCGGAAGCATGTCATCCAAAAGTTCCAACAAAGATGTAAAACTTTTATCACTCCACCCATACTTTGCTTTTAAATTGAAAAGCTTGAGCACAGCAGACAATGTTTTTAACTTAGCACAATTAGGAAACAAAGGCTTCTCGACATCAATTAATATTCTTTCATACAACTTTGGCTCTTCCATCAAATGTTCTTCAGCATCACGAAACATCTCATGAACACAATCATTCTCATCATTCGCGTCATTATTCATGTTATCATCCCGGTCATTCTCATCATTCTTATGATTATTAGAACTAGCTCTACTAAGTATACTTTCACCATGCCACATCCACCGCGTATAATTTTGCTTAAACCCATAACGGATTATGTGATCTCTAATCTGATCTATGTTACGAAGTCTCCTCTTATTTTTGCAGTGTCTACAAGGACAAAAAATAGTTTCTTCCCCTCTTCTTAATTGATCATTCAATGCACAATTGATGAACTCTTCTATTTTGTTTAGGAACTCGTCATCGTTACGTTTTACGTTGTACATCCAACTACGATCCATATGCAAATGCTAGAGACACACTACACAAGCAAAAAAAACATTGGATTACGAAGAGCATTCATTATTAAATCAACATAGCTCTTATCCAGGAACCCAACCTTCTTTACCATAGGGAAGCATCAATGTAAATTTATCACCCATTAAGTACCTGTTCACATATCAACACATGTTCAAAAGAAGAAGTCATTCAACATTGAGCATTCATATTCATTTCATCGTTCTCCTATTCTACAGCAACTTAAAACATATGTAGTGAAAATTTTGATGTTGTATTATAGCGGATTAATTCTATAATGCATTTTGTGTGGACTTCACTTTGTAATGTATTATCCGGTGCTAAATTATTAATTTTTGAGTAGAGTATTTGTTGTATTATTATAAATTTTTGAGCATATTTTATTCCTTTAACTAGACAACTAGTGTGTGGCCCGTGCTACGCACACGGGCATTGTTGGTAAGCAAGTTGGTATAAAAAGTCATTGCACAATGTTGTGTAATAACGTAAAGGGATTTTATATAGGAAAGGAACGTAGACTTGTAGTATAATTTGATGTATACTGGTAAATGTAATATACATACATACATACAGATATATGTGTATGTGTGTGTGTATGTGTGTGTGTATGTTATGAAAAGTGCGCTTAAGTGTGGAAGGTTTGTATGTTGGTAAATTTGTGAAAAAGCAGTATTATTAAGTGATGAGCGTGTAAGCGTGCTTCGTTGGTTGCTATATGTGGGTGGATTGAAATTAGGCAATGAATAGGTAGGATCGGGCAGAAAGATGTTATTTCTAAAATTGGAAGAAATTGGTCCAGAGCAAAAAAGGGATATGTGTGAACAAAATTTGGTTGTTTTATATCAAAGCGGTCGATGGATGGTGAGTAGTTTTTTGTGTTAAGCTATGACTATATTATTTGCCAACTGTGGCTGGTTTATATTTAGATACAGTTTACTTAATGGAAAGAATATTAAAAGTCATACCTAGCTTTTGCAATATATGAATTTATAAGTTGAAATGTACTTCTTTGTGCTCAGTTTGTGAACAAAGGAACGATGCGCTTAATCTATTCTCTGTAAGTAAATTTATATTGGTACGAATAATTTTTGTTAAGAAATTAAGTGGCATGTAGGTGATGGTTAAGTTGTAGTTGAGCGACATTAAGTGCAGGGAGACTTATATTGCCTCGCCTACCACTTACATGTGTGTATACATATATGTATATACATATATATACACATAAATATATGTGTGTGTGTATGTTTGTTTGTGTGTGTGTGTGTGTTTTTATTTATATTTGTATGTATGTGTATGAGAGATAGATGACACACCTGGTTGGTAGCATGCAAATTGCATGTTAATCTCAACCCTAAGTTTATGTTTAAATAATTGAAAGAGTGGGAAGAGAGTCAGTGGAAGAAGAGAGAAACTTAAACATGGGGTGCGTATGTGAGAGCTATAGGGACGATGCACTATTTGGGGGTGTAGTTTACTGGTTTTCATACGTACGTGTCTATATATATATATATATATATAGCTTTGTTTTGTAATATAGTGGATTATTTGTATAAATTGACAACTTCAATCGTTAGTACACAACCCATGGCTAGAGTATTGTAATATGCTTGGAGAATAATACGAAGTGCAAATACGAAAACCATAAATATTGATCAATATGTATGCCTATAGAATAAAATCAAATTTTAATGTGGTGTAGAAAAATATAATCAAATAGTGTCAAAGCTAGAGCTGGAGTATTATTCTTTATATTGGCAGGCAGTGCGCTGAGAGATGGGCTGTAGTACATCAGTCAGTTGTATGCATAGTTGTTGACCGACAATTACAGAGCAAAATATGGTAAATGTATGCATTAATGAAGACGAAAATTGGAGGTATACACACATTTCATAAAGTGGAAAAGGATGTAACTGTTCTCCATATATCGTACATAGGTTGGTCAATGAGAGTGATTAACTGTGTTGATTGAGTTGCATACAGTGTTGGCTGCAGGGGAAAGTACATGCACCAAACAGGGATAGCATGGTGCTAAATTTTTGACTGTTAGAACTACATTTAGCTGTGCGCAGAAGAAAACACGCACAAAGTGTTTGCAGGGAAAGTAGACATGTACAACAATATAGGAAAATAAGGCGTAAAAACTGATAGGGTGATGAGATGAGTCAAAGCCTAAAGTAACAATACAAACTCTAAAGTGCACAGGCATTGTATATGTTTATATGAATCTGCATGCATGATTAGAAATGGGAATATTTGACGGTCTGAACATTGCGTATAGTAGATTGAGTTTGGTAGGGTAATATGGTAATAAACATTGCAACTGAGCAGTTCACAAACAGAGGATGGTACAAACAGTAATATACAGGGACTGTCATACATAAAGTGAAGTACATAATGAGAATAGACTTCTCTTTGCCGGGGGAGCAGAGAAGTAAGTACAATAGTGAATACAAACAGAGAGAAGTTGAAACATAAAAGGGAACTGTGAACAGGGTGAAAACAGATATAGGTTGATGTTGTGGGAGGAAGATGTTTCATGTTGCGCTTATCCCTGTGACCGCTTACTTCTTTCTCTTCCTTTCTGAAGTCCATCCACGTTTTCGTTGCGAACCACCATTAACCACACCACAGTGAGGTTCACTGTCAGGTCCCCACTATCTTCTATTTTGCCTGAGGTGTGGAAACAGTCGTCCATCTCCTACAGGAATGCAGAGTGATTAGGTTAGTTTGTTACTTTGTTAGTTGGCTAGCACTGTGGACTATGTGTTGAATTACAAACCTGCTTATCTTTCGTCGTTCCTTTACTCTCCAAACTTAAGCAATGTAAAAGCAGCAGTGTTAGTTAAATTACAATATCAGGTTTGTTATGAACAACGGAAAGAGCTGTAAAAGAGAAACATACTCAGTTTTCGAGCCGTGCTTGACTCGGTGGTTAATTGTGTACCTCCAACTTCCGTTGTATCAGTTGGATCCATGGATTCAGGTCGATCAGTGTAGGAGTTGTAGGGTTGGTGAATATTTGAAATTCTGCTAAAAGTCAGTGTTTTTTCCATGGTTGATGATGTCATAGCTAGAAGGTCTGAATTCAAACTGATCTTTGAAACCCATTAAGCTGCTGAACAGTTTACCAATAAGTTCATCACCATTGCTCTGAAAGAACATAAACAGTGGTGTTATACAGTTGCAGTTGAGTTTGACAGGGGTAACATGACAGTATCTACATATTATGGTTTAATTGTCGAGAATTAGGACGGTAAATCGAAAACCCGTTTAACGTATAATTTGTGTACCTTTCTCAATAGTTCCATCGTCTCATCCACGCTCCGTTTGATTAAGCACGTAGCATCTTTATCAAACGCAATTACAGTAGCAGAACCAGTGTGGTCAAAAACTTCCATTTCCATTGCTAACCGATACCTGTGTATATGTGGTTGTTAGTAAGTGAGGGCAAAGTGAATGACTGATTGAATTACACATGCCTATTCACAGGATGGGCAATATTATTATTGCATTTTAGGCAGGTAAAACTGGTTGTTTCCTTTGTCATAGTCTTTCGACAAATTAGGCATGACAGATAACTCCATCCGGATGTTGTGTTAATCTTCATTAAAGTTGCATGCACTACATACTTCTTAGACTAAAAATCGGAGAAGTAAAGAGAAATGTTAGTAAAATAATGACGGTGGTATATCAGAAGAAATAAATAATATGTTATTATATGGCAGTCATTAGCTCTTATGTCTTCTAACATCTTAGCTATGGTACTTCTAATTTCGTGATCATAAGTTGTTGAAGTTGTTAGTCGATGACTCTCAACTATGGTAATGATACTGCCTCCACTTTCCGTGCCTCTTTAATGTATTACGGTCACGGTTAGTATGAGGACATAAAGTAAGCAGTAGTAGTAGTTGATATAACCAAATAAGAGATAAACCTGGAAATTAAATTAGCTAAGTCTGGACAATCAATGTTTGAGTACATTTATGTAGCATTGGTTGATGAAAAAGTACTCTCCTAAAATAAGTAGTTTGGTTATAAGGTTGACAAAACAGGATAAATTGTAATTGAGTACTACAAAGCTGCCTTTAAACAGTTTTAATAACATAAAAGTGAATATCAGTGAGGGTGGCTGGTTTTCCGAATTAATAGCGCTCACATCTATAAGGTTTGTCATCTCAGCCCACAAAGTAACAGATGTATTTTTTGAACTGTGTGAAAGTTAAATGGAGGGTGTTTAGAACCAAATAAGTGAAGATAAATATAAGAAAGGGTTAAAAGTGGAACCTTCCACTGCAAACTGTAAGCTCTCTCTTAGATGTTTGACATCCGGTCCTTGTTGTGAGTTGAGCAACATCTGAAATGCTTCGTAGAACACCATCGATATCTGTAAAATATATTGAGAAATTGGGAACATTGAAGAAACATGTGGAATAATGTAGTCAGAAAGGGTGGATTAATAGTACATGGCAAATATTAAAACGGAATTAGTGTTCACTTGTAAGTTGAGCTATCTTATCTATGCGTTGAGCGAGAGTGTCATCATCAACAAAACCAAATCTTTATCTAGGAATATTGTACATCGTAGGTGGCAGTCTTTTTACTTGGGTATCTTGACGGAAGATGATCATCAACTCCTCATCTATAGGATGGTAGGTAGGTTGCGAAGAGTAGAAGCTGAGTGTTTCAATCTCGTATAAACACTGTTCTTCGAACGTCTGTAAGTATTTGTCTACTAAACTCTTTGACACGATAGCATGCTTTTGGTTACCCTACGACGGAATACATCCTATTGCAGTGTAAAAGTAATCGGGAAACATGATGTAAACATATCAAAGCGGGATGAAAATGAACCTTTACATCAAGAAGTGGAAGATTAGTGGAGTAAACCTCTTTCGTGGCTTTGGAGATTGAATTCCACATCCTGGACAGTCTGGCGAGAATATAATCCCAGTTAGGACCGATGGTTAAGTCGGAGAGTAGCTGATAGCTATTGGCCATGCTTATATATGTTAAGCATAATTAAGAAAGAGTTAACAATAGGGAGTAATATAATGGTTGTAGAAAAGTAGAATATATGTTGCAAAGTAAGATAGTAGACTGAAATTTACTGCCCTGTACTGGACAGAGTGGTATAGAAGTTAGAGGGGCAGACTGATGTGTATTTCGTACATGGAATGGGAAGCAAGAAGAGATGAATGTTTAATGCTGACGTACCGTGGGAGTAGTACAAAGTGGGAGGTAACAGTTTGATGTTGAAGAGGATATGATGTAAAAGCATTGGTTAAATTATTTATAGTGGTAAAGTGAGAAATATAACTAATTCATTTTTACAGTGCAATCTGAAGGACAGATGTATGTACACTTTTACTTCAATGAAGTGGGTGTAGTTATTTTACGTAGTGGAAAATGACAATAATTGCCACACCATACATAACTTTAACTTAACTTAGTTTTAAATAAGTGGAGATAACTGATAGGACCTGCACCAGTTTATTTAGTGGGCTGTCTGATGAAGTTAGTTTTTCTGAACCAAATTTATAAACAGTAATATATGTAGATGTGTTCGCTTTGTAGATAAATTACCAATTAAAATAAAGTTGTGTTATGAACAGGGTTCCAGTTGAAATATCAACTATGATGTCCATAAATTTGTTCACTGTCTGCATGTAATAGGGCACGTTAGGATGATGATGAGCGAAATAAAAATAATGTGTAATTTAATATCAACTAACACGTCATTTGTAGCGACTTAAGTATGCACGATAGAAGAAAGAGTGCAGGAAATGGTGGCACATTTTTATTTAACTGGAAGTATATTATACATCAAGTTACAAACCAAGTGAAAATGTTCATGTAGATGTGCTAGCCTGTAAAGTACATGGTGTTCAAGCTATTTATGATGGATCTGGTGTGTACGGTGTTGGCTGTAAACCAGACTATAAAATCCAACAGCAAAAATCCTGTTACTGAAGCAGCATCTACTCGTTCATCATATAACCAACGACCAACATTTTGCTTATATAACTGAAAATACTGTATATAACTTTTCCAATTGAGTATATTGATATCAAGCTCTACCGATTTCAACATCTTCTGTTCTTGTTCAGTGGAATCACATCTGTTAATTTGATAAAGATCAACAACAAAGCAAGTAAGACAGTTTAGAATTCATGTTTATAGCAATTTTATTGACAAACAGAATATCCTATTTCATGTAGTTGTACAGAGAATTTATTGTGATTTATAAAGCTAATGGTTATAGTAGCACTTGATTTAACATAGCTAACAAACATTCTTTTACAAAATTTTAAACCAACCAGACTGTCCTCCTTATAATTATAGTGATAAGCAGCTCAGTATGTATCTAAAATAGTTACATCTAAAGACAGATCATAAATCAAGGTTCATGATGTTACGCATCCTAATAGTAATTAAAGTGAAATACTGGATTATAAAGAATTAAACATAAGAATCAAAATATGAACTAATCAAACTGCAGAACAATGGATAGTTGATTCTGGAAATGGGACTTTACAGTTAAAGTACAATACTGCAATTAGATGACAGAATTAATTTATTGTTAGTGGTTGAGCACGAGGAGTGCAAAATTTGCACCACGTCATGAAGATTTGTCTACACTAAGTCGTTGAGAAGATCCAAACTGAGAAATGACCACACAAACATTGAATTACTTCAAATTAAAGCGGGTTCCATAAAAGGCTTTCAACTGAAGAAAATCAATATTTGGCAAACATAAACACTTCAGCAAGTAACAAAATTCAGTAACACCAATAAAAAAAATAAACCTGTAAAATTGATTCTTAAACATCCTTTTACAGTTTTGAAATAAACCTGTTTGGTTACTACATCCAACCACAGTTTTTGACATCATATACAGGTCAAAAAATACATTGTTAACTTAACCAATAAAAAGGACGTGATTTATGTGTGAATGAACTATTAATTTGTAATATCATGTATAATGACGCATCATTTTACTGTCGATCTATATTTCAATAAGCTGGAAAAGGCCTTAATCCAAAAGAATACCAGTTTGTATGAATCCACAATGCTTTATTTACTGAACCTTGATATTACCCAAGTAACAAAAAAATTTCTTATTAATATGTACCTGAATAATATCCATTCGTATAGAGACAACTATGTTTTTTTGCTGATTGTTGTACAGAACCTTGGTATCACATACCCGCACATTTTACTGGTTTCCCTGTATGTTAAAAAAAACCCATTTTTTATGACAGCATAAAATGTCTTGCTAGAGTATTTGTTTAGCCGTGAAATGCCAATGAAGTATGAAAAAATGTACATCAAAATAAAGCTGACATATAACAAATGTCCAGACGGGATTAAGAATACTTCATTGGTATTTTTACTCAAATAAGGTAGTTTAGGTGCATATAATGCTCTGTTGATATTATGTCTACTTAGCATTAAATTGGATAAAAACCTCTTTTCTTATATAAGTTGTTAGTGGATGAAAGTTTGAAGTTGCTTTATCTCTTATCTTTCCTATCTTAATTAAGTTCATAAACTGTGATAAACTGTAAATGTAAGATTAACAGTAAAATAAAAACTAAATAAATCATTATTTATAGCCTAATATACTATTCCAGCATTTGGTTCTTACAACAGTTCAAAAGATGTAAGTGCCTCTGCAGAAACATTATTATAGCTCAATAACCTATTCTCTGTCAATGAAAATAAGCCTGTTCAGAATATAGCTTTCAACCACATTTATTTTGAACAAATTGTTAGCAACCAAGCGATTGAATCATGACATATTGCATAACACGGATCTGTTGGAAAAAAGAGTAGGATAAGGGAAAATGAGTTACCTTCTCCAATTGGTCTCTTTTTACCTAAACTAAAACATGCTTACATAGTCTCAGTTGGAGTGTTGATCCCAATCAAAACTGTAAGCGATAGTAAAAATCAAACTTGAGAAACAAAATCGCGATGAGGAAGAATAGCACAGATCTCATAGCCTTCAGCAGTTGCGATGATGGTGATCCGAGTGTAGGAAATTTCGATGGCTGCATGTAGTATATCATAGTTGAAATTTGTCCACATTGTTCAATGTAAGAAGTTTGTAGATGGAGCGTTTAGTGAGATCACAATAGTGGTTGTTTTTGAAACCGTCACCAAAAATTACAAAGGAAAATCGTGCAAGTCTAGAAACAGAAAATCCACATTTACTGCAAAATCAGATGACAGATTCTCCTTTCCAATCAAATAGCGGATAGGTATGATACGTTGATTGTATTTGTAATTTTCAGCTGTTGTTTAAAATCACATATACCCTAAATTAAACATAGATCAAATAAATTGGATTTTATGAGGACTAAATTACATGCATAAACAAATACCTAATTTTATATCATTGACAGTAAATTTATATCCTACGACATAGTACGAAATTACTAACAGAGCAATATAGCTTCATATTAGAGCAAGGTAAAAAAATTACCATATGGTCCATGCAGCTGAACCGTAGTTGTTGTATTTGATAAGGATGGAGAAAGGTTATATATCAGGTTAGACTATAATTAATAGGGGATGCAGTGAATATATAGATATAGCATTAGCATGGCAAATTCAAAACATAGTGGTATTTCTATTCAATTTTCAAATCCTGGATTTAGTAAATATTGAAACACTTTCACATCCATACATAATATCTATAAATACTTAGCTAGAGTCTATATTTCGACTATCTAATATCTTGTTATCATTAGTCAGTCTACCACGGTTTTTTTCCATGGTATTGGATGCTACTAATTTGGGTCATGGAGATATATTATTCATCATATGCCAGTAGTACAACAACAATATTTGTGTGCAAGCGCAGAACATAAGTAAATCATAAAAAGTATGGTGACAAAACTATATTTTATTGATCTGCCTGAAAAAATATGCAATTGCCAAAGGAAGAAAACTGAATGACGGAAAATCATAAGACAATATTATATATTAAATTTCGTTGTAAGGCAAATTAGGAACTTAAAAAAAAGTAATAATGGATTGATATTACAAAATTTTTCGCAAAGTCAAACTTGTGTCTGGACATTGCAGAGTTGACATTAACGTAAAAATTAATTTGGAAGATTGAATTTTTTTAATTTTCATCTCGCGATGCTATAAAGATACACCTTGTGAACTTATTAATTTATTAAAAATACAGGTTTGTCACAAATTATGAATTGTGTTCATTGGGTCCGACCTATAAGTGGGTGTCCAACTAATACAAATTCATATTACAGTTTAGGATTAATGGTAATAATAAGAACAACAGCTCCTCTCCTCCTCCTCGTCCTACTACTGCTATTATTATAACTATGACATATCGACATATTTGAAAATATAATAACATGCTCTTTGTCACCCATAAAACCCACAATTTAATAGGCAATCAGAGTTAAATATATGTACTGTCAGTTCAAATCCCAAGTTCAGCCACTGTCTTGTGACTTCAACAAAATAGAAGACTTGTTTTAGTAACTGTAAACAGACAGCTTTGATTGTTGAAATTCCAAAGTTAAATCTATGGAACGCCAGTGTTGACAGGGTAAAATATATAGTGTTATATAGAAATTGAATAGATGGTGATTACCATTTTCAGAGTGTAACACTATATTTAGGGGTACTTAAGCCATATGGCGCTGTGCGAAGAAGCAAATGGATTTAACTATTACGAATTGAGAACAGAGAAATATGGTAGCAGTTAACTGAGCTTTATGTAAGGCATGATGGCAGTAAATAAAATATTGCCATCTTAACATCACATTTTTAAGTTTAGACGGTGATAATTAACTAATTTGTTATACAACAGTGCTCCATAACTGGTTGTAAATCAGGGGAATATGATATTGAAGAAAATTAGGTATAATATTTTCTGATATAACAGTGATCAAAACTGTATGCAAATGCATACTGATTTGTAGGTCAATATGTATATTAACAGACGGTATCCTAATGTACCTTCCTATTTATACATCCAATATGATTGCCTACTGGACTGGCTTATTTAAATACATCAGTTTTAGTTTGTCATTTCATCGTACGGAACTATGCCCCATGCTTGTTGCCATCAAATAGTGACAAACAGCTGGGTGGATTCTCCTTTCCTTGGAAAATAATAATAATACGCCATTCTTACCTATCTTTAATTAATGTATAATAAGCAGATCCGAGAAGATATCATGTTGACAACATAGTTTAACTTTTAGGTTTACCATTTTACAGTCAGCCACGATCATCAACCACATAAAAACTGTAAAAATATCACAGATGAGACTTCATAAATTACCGTAGGTAGAAGATTCCGATTTGTATTACCGTCCATTGTCGCACTAAGAGGTGAAAGGCACTTGCGATGAATAACTACTTCTTCCTGATCGCTGTCTAATTTTTCCGTTCTATTTGTTTGGTTTGGGTATTTTATTTTAGAGTAGTTGAAGAAGAGGGTAGGCGGTTGGAGTAGAAGAAATAGAGATAAAGGTAACCGTTGTTAAAGGTGCAAAGGATTTTTCTATAAATTATGTACTGCCACGTGTTGATTAAAGAGGTGGGTGGATTCTCCTTTCCTTTATAAGTAATAGATTGTAACCCTATACACAAGTGTTTAACCTCATTCAACGTATACATGTACATAACTTATCTAACCTCATATAATATACTTTACTGAATAATGAAAAAGCTTTTACTAAATTATCAAAAGCACCTGTATAAGCTTCTAAAATTCAGTTTGGTTCAACTAATCCAAGAGTTAATTTTTGTTCAACTCGTTATACAAACTCACAATTCATTTCCTTATTTTAATACGGTAATTTGACATTAAGATTTCAATTAGGAAATTTTCTACCCTGGCCACTCTATGGTTTAACAAGTGAGTGATATTTTGATTTACAGCTACATCACATATTCATTCCGTAACCTGTAGCTAAGTCCAACAAAGCACCTCACACAAAATCTTCAATAAAATACTTAAATTCACAACAATATGGTCAGACGGCTTAAAATAAAATCAAGGTCAGTTTAAGGCTTAGAAACAAAATCAAGGTCTTTTTTTTTGAATCACTCAGCAAATGTTAGTGAACCGATCCCTTTTATCTTTTCATTTTACATTCCGGTGTTCGCTAGCTTACAATCATTCATTATTCAAAACATCAAAGGCAACAATATATTCATTTTATACCTGAAAAATCGATCCAGCAAGCAAATACTTCCACTTCTCAACAAGAATTTTCAACTCTACAGCAGTCTCCACAACAAACTCAAAATTGATCGTGTAACGACCCGACTTCCTATGCCCAGAAAGTCGCATCATTATGAAGAAAGAAAGGGATAGAAAAGAGAAAGAAGAGAAGAAAGAAAGAAACAACAACAACGATCTCACAGCGGAATGAATAAATTATATTAATAACATAAACTATTACATAGTATACAACAATTATCAGAGTTACACAGATACACATCACATACTAGACAGTTATAAACATCTGTCTAGTTATTACAACTCAATACAATACACACACTATCACAGATATCAACACAGCGGAATACTATATCTACGAACGCCGAAGCCTCCTGCTCCATTGCTCCTCCAGAATATTCGTCAAAGCTAAACCTGAATCCCTTGGCTACTCGTAAAAATTTGAGTACCCAAGAGTTTATAAAACAGAAATAAACACTTGGGTCAGACATGGGTCTGGTGTGAGTAACAGGTTAAACTTGCTTAACTTCAAAACCTTTAGAAAGAAAAGGTATCACGTAAGACTCCCCACAAATAAACATGGGTAAGTTTTTACCTTACGCTAACCAAAACATTTGATAGGAAATCCAGTTATATTATAATAGGGTCTAGGGTTTTCAAATAAATATGAAATAGCTGAAATTGTTACATTATTAAATTCCAGCATACTAGCCACAAAGTGGGTTATACAATCAAAACCGTAAGGGCACGTAGGAAGAATGGGTTTCCATACAATGGCAGGGCTACTGGGGTACCGCCCGTCACAGTACGTGGCCTAGATCACCGTACCGAGGAGTACGCCCGCTCCCCTGCAACACAAAGCCGGAACCATCCCTTACTGGATAATTCCGAACAAGATAACCCCGTAGTTGGCTCGACCAACCACACACTAAGCAGAATAAAAAGAAAAGGGACCTCTAGACAGGGATCTATCTTGCTCTCAGTGGGTGCTACCCACGAAGCCTTACTGCACCTCCCCTGTTTTAGCCATTCCCGGTTGATGAGGCTTGAGGTTACGATTACCTTTAATCAGAACATATCACTTAGAATGCTCATCGTCCGCCTGACGATGTGCTGAAAGCATTCAATCCATACAAGTTCGTTCCGGGTTCGAACGAAACCGAAGGCATTATCTCGTTACACTCGTTTTGGAATCACCCTCAGAGTTAACGACAATAACCCTTGCACTCTGAATCTTCATCTTCACTTGAGATTCACGACCTATCGTAAATTTGGATCGATGTGGTATTCGGGTCTCCAAACCTGGAATCCCGGTATACGGAAACCCGATCCCGGTCTCATCGAAATCCAAAACGTATCTTTTAAGGGCCAAGTTGTTTTAAGGTTAAAACAATTCAATTCTTATCTATATACACAAAGATAGATAATTCAATAGATAATCTACATTATCATCCCAAACAGATAATTCACATTATCATTATAATTCAACCAAACATCCATATCATATATCAATCATATCTCATCAGAGATATCAAACAATGAAATACATTCAATCTCATTCATCCATCCTTAAGCAATGATTTATATCATCTAATTAATTTAAAGTGAATTAAACTAATTACTTTATTCTATAAATCCTGCTTACTTAATTATTAATTAAACCAATTAATTAATCATTACTCTAAGTATCCATCTTAATTAATCATTCCTGATTAATAATCCTTTAATTACTTTAAGTAATTAATTCTTAATTAATTTCACAAATTAATTAACTTAAACCATTACAGTAATTAATCTTTAATTACATCATTAATTAATTAATTATACTTAATTATCTTAATCCTTAATTAATTACAATTAATTAATTACTTTAATCACTTATTATTTATTAATTAATCTTAATCAATCAATTCTTAATTACATCTTTAATTACTCTTAATTAATTATCTTATTTAAATTAATTACATTTAATAATTAATTAGTCACATTTATTAATCACCTTTGATTAATCTCATTTAGTAATTAACTACCCTTAATTACTTCATTACATAAATTAATTACCCCTTAATTAATTATCTTTTAATTAATCCCTTGATTAATTATACAAAGTAATTAAACTCAATTTACTTTCATTATCTCCATTTAATTACATCCAGTAATTACCTTTAATTACTTTCCTAAGTAATTACACTTCATTAATTACATTTAAGTAATTATCAAATCACCAAATGATTTTCTTAAATTAATTTAACTAATTAATTTAAACTTATCAAATTTATTTAATTTAATTACCTTAAGTAATTAATTCCCTTGATTACTTTCATTAAGTAATTATACTTAACCAATTCATAAAAGATTATCATTAGTTAATTAATCTAATTGATTATCAAAATTAATCATATTAATTAATTATTTAATAATCCCTAATTAATGATCCCTCATTAATTATCAATAATTCTTTACTTACATTCCTTAAGTATTTTAAACTTAAATCAACCATTATTAATTTACAAATTAATTAATTCTTAATTACTAATTAATTAATTTCTAATTACTTAATTAATTTCTTAATTAATCTTTAATCACTTGATTAATTTCTAATCATTTATTAAAAATCTATACTTATCTAAATAAATGATTTTTAATCCCAAATTAATTAACCTTACTTAATTAACTTATAATCCTAGTTATTTAATTAATTAACACTAAATCATAAATTAATTAAATTATTAAATTACTCTTTAATTACCTTATTCATTTAACGAATCCTAAATCATTAAACCTTAATTACTTTCTAAATTAAAGTATTAACCTTTATAACAACTTTAATTATTATAAACAAAAGACTTTAAACATTTACTTTTAAATCTTTCTTTAATTCATTCAATATTAAAGATCTCAAATAATTACAAATTAAACATTAACAACATTTAAACAAATTTAAAACATTTTTAAATCAAATGTTAAAGAAAACATTTATTATTTACAAAGAACTAGTTTTAACAAAATTGTTTAAATAAAACTTGATTTTGTTTTAAAAAGTAAAAACTGTTTTATACCAATTTACCAGACCGAGTCAAAACAACAAAATACCCGAGCAAAAACTGAAAACCCCCGAGATCAACTTCGAGAAACTCTCGTCCCTATTCCCTTCGAGTCACACTCGAACTCTTCCCGAGATCGACCCCGAGTTCAAATCTTCTTCCCCAAACTACCAACTTCCAGATGTACGAAACGTACATGTGCACGTGCACAACTGAAAACTTCGACGCCGACCATCGATACCATCACCTGCATATCGTCTACGACCACCCCTTACGATCGCGACCTCCCGAACCACGAACAAGCATCACCATCAAATTCGAGCAATCTCGATCACAACCTGGAAACAGTCCCAACCTGGAAACTTCCTCGAACTCAATCCTCCGATCATCAGATCGTCTGATCTTCCAGTCAAAGCTTCGTCAACGTCCCCACTTCAATTTCCCACAGTCTGGTGGAGCTCGATCCACCAGAGGCGCCGTGATGATTTAAACTTCCGATCATTCGAGAACTAGGGCTACAGCAAATTCCGATCAATCCCCATCGCCACAATGATTAAATCATCATTCTGACAATTTTCCCAACCTCTACGATCGTTCCACTTCCTCCTCTAAAGACCACGACCCTCCAGATTACATTGATCGCCCGAATTTGATCATTTTCCAGTTTTAGTTCATACAAGGATATCTCAACATTTAAAAATCTAAAAATCTTGAATTTTCTTCTAAAAATCATAACTAAGTTTAGAGATTCAGTTTATACTCCTGGATTTCTAATTTAACATATTTGAATTTTTATATAAAACCAAACTTCCCTGTTCCTTTTTATTTACAGAGTAAATTTCCCTTTTATTTTAACTAAATAAAATTCTAAACACTAACCCATGATTAAACAATCGAATGTTGTTTAAATCAAAAGTTTTAACAGAGATTATATCAATAGGAATTTAAATTGTTGAACATGATTCTGGCTTCTAACAGTAAACAGGTAAGAACAGGTTCAACAGCAACATGCATCTATACATCCAAATATATATACAGAAATTCAATCATGTACATACACACAATAATATTTATTCCAGAAACTTATATGCAAACAGATATTCCTATACTTAAGTTTGAGAAGGATGTTACTCACTTGTTTGAAAGAACAGAATACAGGCTTGTTTATGTAAACAGACAGGGTCATATAACATATTTAAACCCATTCATATAAATTCATATTAAGAACTTCAATACAAGCAATATCATCACATGCAAGCATATATCATATACTTAAGTTTTTAAAAATGAAAGTTACTCACCAGAAAATGATGAACAGATCTTAAATTTGAACCTGCTTTGAAAATACTTTAAATGCTTTTAAACTGAGATGCC
Source organism: Allium fistulosum (assembly GCA_030737815.1). NCBI lineage: Eukaryota > Viridiplantae > Streptophyta > Magnoliopsida > Asparagales > Amaryllidaceae > Allium > Allium fistulosum. Next base: position 306,296,608 of record CM060902.1, read on the forward strand.
TTTGCTCTTTAAAACTTTTAAACTTGAATATTTGATGTGCTTTGAAAACTTGAATTCTAGCTTTAGTTTGAAATTTTCTCAGTTGCATGCAGACTATACTTTTGATTTCCAGATTTGAAAAAGAGATTGCAGGCTTCCAGATTTTGAAAAGGATGCAGGCTGAAACTTCGATTTAGTTGTATTTTGGAAAATGGGTTACAGGCTTATGATTTTAAGATGAATTTCAGGTCTTTGTTTTGAGATTTTGGCTTAAGAAATGTTGATTACTGATTTTGTTTTTGAGGGGATTTTGTTTACAGCTGAATTCTCTTTAATTTTGAGAATGAAGATTTGCAAAAGAAATGAGAATGAGGAAAACATCTTTTTATAAATATAAATGATTTATTTTAAAATAAAAGAAAAATTAAAAACAAGAATGACACTTGTCTTTATATGTGTTAATTAGTTAACACTTGTTTTAAACAATCCTTTATAGGTTTACACATGTCCTTTAATTAATTAGTTTGTATTTATCTTAAATGTAAATAAAAAATTTTTCTTAATTTATTAAACACTTATTACTTATCTATTTATATATAAAGATAACTTTTTAAAGAAATAACCAATTATACTTATAAATAAAAGCTTATACATATATTTTAAAGTCTAAAACTATTTAAATATTACTTCTTTTGAATTTCAAATTCAAATTCAAATTCAAATTATATTCTTAAAATCCAATTTAAATTAAATTTAAAACAACACATTCAATTTGAAATAACAATTCTATTTTACATTAAAATCTATTTATTTTCCATAAATAAAACAATACACTATTAATATTGTATTTTAAACTTATCTATATATATACTCTTAAATCTTATTTATTAAGCAATATTTAAATAAATCTTATTATTAACCTTACTTAAAACCATATAATTATTTGTTTAAATAACTTTGAAAAGCTAATATTAAATAAATCATAATTTCTAATTATCAAAATATATATTAGAAATTTAAAATAAGACTTTATTCATTTATTAAATTTCAACCCAAAGCCAAATCTATTTACAATATATACATTATAAATAGAAATCATTTTATTGGTTTTTAAAAGATAAATTCACTCAGTAAATATTTATTCAATTAGATTATTAAACCAATTCAAATATTTATTATCAAAAATTATCAATCAATTTAATTATTTAAACAGATTATTAAATTGATATTGCCCCAAATTTCCGGGATATCACAGATCGCTTAACGGTGATTTGGTAGGCCAAATCTAATCCGCGAAATAATGTACGATGACAATCAATTTTAGGGTTTTTTTTGTTTTGAAGCAGGCGAAATATTTGGGGAAAAGAATGGGAAAATAAGCGGCGGAAAAAAAATGGAATGGCGGGAATTAACAGGTGAGTAACGAAAGTGGTTTGATAACCTAAATAATTTGAAATTGCATCGCCTTCGCTAGTGAACCGATGCGAAAATAATTATTTTGGATGCAAATTAACGTAGTTGCATCGGTTGACTTTAAAACCGATGCGATTAAAACTATTTACATCGACGTATTTTCTTCGGTTGTTGGTGACAACTGATGCAAATTTGATTTTTTATTACCTATTGTTTTCCACGTACCAATTGCACCGGTTATTAAGACAGAACTGATGCAAATAGTTCTATTTGCATCAGTTTTTACTTCAACCGATTCAAATAAGGCGAAGCAATATGCATTTTTTGTACTAGTGATTATTTTTAAAGAAATCCAGTTTTGGATTCCGAACTACAAATTCAGGATTTTTCAAAAACCTATTTCACTCATATTTCAAAATATACTTATTGGAATCTCAATTTTATTTCTTCATTAGAAAACTATGGATATAATAGTTCGAAAAATTCTTATCTCAAAGAATTTCGAGCTATATTCCACCTTTTACACTAGTTTGACTTTTAGAGCGCGAAATCGCGAACTACCGATACACAACGCGCTTATTTTGACCAAAGTTTATATTTCTTTTCAAACTTCACCAAAACACTTTTGAATGTTTATAAAACATTTCAAATACATTTTAAACCATTTTAAAGAGGTTTAACACTTCCATATATGCCATTTCATTAATCTAAGGAAAGTGATTTCCTTTTGTGTTTATCGACGTGTATATTCGTGACTTGCATATATAATCAACATTCATATGAAAACAACCAAACTTGATGACCAAAGCATATTAAAAATCCATTTCCAACATCGTATCATCATCCAACATATAGTATAATAATTTAGGAGTTCTTACCTTCATTTTCACTCGAACTAGTTTAAAAACGACTATAGCTCCGCTATCTTGAAATGAAACGTCATGAAATCGAGCTTGGATCCTTGATAAGGCTCGGCCAAGCCTTGTTGCTCATGGCCTAGGGTGGTAAGAAGATGGAGCTGATGGCCGAAGGTGGTAGATGGTGGTGTCTTAGGTTTAGGAGGTGGAGAGATGAAGATTTGAGCTTGTTTTGAAGTGTTTAACTATATATAACTATATTTTATAAATTTATTTCCTTTTTAAATAAATTTGGACATAATTTTATTTTAGAGTGGAAGCCATTAAAGTGGAGGTAAAATCTTGAAAATTATGAAGAAGAAGATGAATGGAAAAAGAGAGAAGAGGGTAGGGTATTTATAGGAAAGGAAGAGAATAAAAGTATCCATACATACATCATCACTTTATAACCATTTCAAAATTTCTCAAACACGCTTCTCCCCCCTTATGCACAGCTAGAACCTCTCCCCATGTGCCCATCACTTCCATTATCTCATGTATGTATACGTTGACTTATTTAAGCTTAAGGAGTAAGCAAACATTAAAATACATTATTTATTTCATATTACTTTCTTATATTTAATTATATTCCTATATGTATGTTTATGTGTATGTTATCATGTGTATGTAACATATAAATGTATGTACATGTAGGTGCAAAACACTTCGAACGTCTTTGATCAACTTTTGTTCGTTAAATCATTGAAATCGGGAGAACCGATTATCGGTCACATTTTCACTTATACCATAACGTACATACATTTGTAAACAAAATTCAAAAATAAATGTACTATCATTTTAAATGAATTAATATGATCACATTTCATTTGTAAAACCTTATAAATTCATATTAAAAATTATTTACAAAAATCGCTATTATACCGATAAAGCAAATATCAATTTTCCCTTATATTTTCAAATTAAATATATCTCTTTATAAAACTATTATAAATGATTCATTATCACTTTATAACTATTTGAAATGAATTATTCCTATTTAAAATAAGTATTTGAATAATTAAAATAATTATTAAATCATTAAATCTTGATTTAATTTAAATATTAAATACGATGCCGCTAATTGGAAAATATTCTCGTAAATATTTATTCAAAATAAGTTTACTATTACTTATCATTACTTGCAATGATATTATCTGTATTATCACCTTTTTATTCGAATAAATCTAAAAATAAATATAATTTATCAATGTGATAAATTTGCGGGTTGTTACAAAGTCCAGAAACATCATTGCTTTTTAGGTTTATGGAGTCCCACATCCTAGGAACGCGAACTCAGATTGTTGCTCCAACACTGGCAACGGTTAGTGATTCTATAGGTGAATGTAAAGTATCCATGACTGGGAAAAATGGAAGAAAAGAGGATGTTAGCAAGTGATTTGGCTAAGTAATAGTTGGCTGCTAGGTTATATAAGAATGTAGATGTAAATATTTGGTGACCTTTGGTAATCCTTTGAAATAAATGTACTGCAGTTAAAATTAAATGGAAACTGTTCATTTTCATTTTCTAATGTTATATGTCTGCTGTTGTATGCTTTACCGCTAGGAATATAAATAGGCAGAAACATAAAGTGTGTTGACACTAACTCTAATGTTGGTAGGCCAGAAGTCAAAAGGGTAAACCTTGGAAAATACAGTAATTTATTTGGAGTTATGTAGTTATTTAAGAAGAAATTAATTATAGAATGATTGAGCTATTAAATTCCATGATTAGTAGGGAAATTTTTTTTATGTTAGTTGTAGGAGTTTAGTTGTGAAAGAAAAAAGTTTATATTTTAGTTGTAGTTATTAAACCAACCTTTTAGATATTGACGCTGCCCAAGCACAGCCACACCAAGCAGTGCATCTCTGTTGTGGATTAATAATCATACGTTGAACCATAAATGGTCACTCACCTCTATATCAAAAAAGGGTTAACAGTTAACACATATTAAAGGATTAGCTGTTATTCAAATGGAGTTTACCGATATCATTAGCAGTAGAGTACCATATATCCATTTGTAATGGTAGTATAGCCATTCTTTGAAGTGGGAAAACCTAGCAAAGCTTTTTCAAAGTCATGATCAGAATAAATGTCTGTACGCTTGGGAATATAATGTAAAGGATATTCTAACCTGAGATTATCAAAAATAATAGGTTAAAGAGTTGTAAATAACGAAGAATTTCTTCTCTTTGTTGTTATCGTGCTCCCATCACTGCACATAAGTGCCTTTATAGGAGGAACTACATTTTGTCATCGTTATCATAGTTTATAAAGTGTAGTGTTGTGCTGCTAAATGGTGTTAATGTCAGGACTCTTCAACTTAATTATCCATTCCGAATTACCTTCAATGTGTAAAACCAAAAAAAAACCTCTAAATTAATGTTGGTACAATAAAATAACATTGACAATATGTGAAAACATATATGAAATATGGCTGCATATAGTAGTTACTTGTTCATGTTCTCATCTTAGCTTAGAAAAAAATAAAAATCTATTAAGCCAAATTTATAAATATAAGAACGGTTCTTTAACTATAAAAAGTTTCATCTCTCATTCTGGCTTGCTAGCAACCATAAACAATTCTATATACTTGTTCTTGTACTCCGCAAATTAATAGTAGTCTCTAAGGATTAGAGACCATGAATTGTTATTTGTTTGGTTGTCTATAGAGCATTCATTACCTCTTCACCATAATCTTTGTTTTTTAATCAAATGCATATACAATTTTAAAGCATATATTTTCAAAGTAAAAATGGTGACAGATGCGTAACTAATAACGATGTATAAGACTTTGATTAAACTTCGTAATATTGAAACTTATTTGTAGTTGTCATGAGTTGCTTATAAGGGATACAAATGTAATATTGAAATAAGAAAATCTCTTTTAAAGGTTTATTCTAGAATAGTGATGGTAAAGTTATGAAGAGATTTCATATTGAAGTTTTGCAGAAAAAATGTCCAATATTCAGCAAGAAAATTAAGAAAAAGACATTTTGGTTGCGGAATTGATTTGCATCAGTAAGTCATCATAGCCTATGGTCAGTGATCATTATAACAAACAGATAATTTTCATCAAACACAATAGACAGATAATATAATATTACTAGTATGCAGCCCGTGCTGATGGCACGGATGCAAATATTGTTTTTAACATAAACTTCGATGTTATACATTGAACATGAGAGAAATTTGGATGCTGGCAAACTTAGTATATAGAAAAAAAAACATAAAGAAAAATATCTAATACATACGCACGTGTATTTGGAGCAAAGCAAACTGATCAACTTGTAAAATAAATAGCAACAAAAAGTCAGCATAAAAAGCAAAAGAGCTACATTGTCAATTCTTAAATTTTTTATTCAAAGACAGTATCAATAATTCTTGTTATAAGATGGAATAATGGTCACCTATATCATTAAGAATTGGATGATGGAAAAATATCTAAATAGTTTACATTAATCTTTTTGCACATGAATGTTATAAAATTAAACGATTAGTTCATCTAATTCACATTCGTACATTTGAAAAAATTATCCATAACTTAGTCCGGTATTTCATTACTAAAGTATGAAATATTACTGTTAAATTATAGGAAGATAAGTAGCATGTTAATTAATGAATTACACATAATGTACACTAATTGCGCATAGATATGGTGGCAATTACATGCACTGGAAGGACAGTTTTCATTCATATTTATGTAATACAAAATCAAATAAAATGGTCTTTTTCATATTTAGATGGACCTAATAAGTTAAAAAATAAAATAATAATGCAAATATCAATGAGGTAGAGTAAGAGAATGAATGACATAATCTATACTTCCATTTAGCATCACACTATTCTTGTTATGAATACAGTCTATATATCAACTGCATATCATAGTTGAAAAGGAAAGTACAGACTACAGTGCACACTCAACTTCTATGCATTCAAATATTGAAAGGCAATTTCCTTATAGTAACCTATTGCTTCTGCCGCCTTACGGGATCTCACAACAAATATGTTATTGTTGACACGCAAGTATAGTTGCCTCGTGGAAAAGAATAAATATTACATACTAAAAGTTTGTAAATTAATAAATAACACGTCTTTAAAATGAATATGAGCATGGTGAATATGCACAGGTTGGTTGTCCGTTGTGTCAAGTCTGTGTGCAAGTGGGTTGGAGCTTTGTTGGTCAATGTTGTTAGGTGAGGACACTTGCTGTATAGGGTCAGTAGGCATCATGTGCAATAGAATTTGTGGATTTTTTGGTTGCACATATGGTTAACAAAAATTGGCAGTTACGGATAATGGTTGGGGCGTTGAGGTGGTTACTAAGTGTGATAGCTTCTCTCGTGTTCGGCGGTTGTGTTGAGCCGAGGAACGATTTGATGGCGTGACGACCATATCAGTGTTTAGGGTCCTAATATGAATGAGGTAGGATATGTAAAGTAGTTATCAGAAAGCAAAATTTTGACAGTAATAAATAGTAGAGGGAAAACACAGTACTTGTTGGTTCGTTAATCAAAAAAAGATGCAAGCAATGTGCACTTATTTGATACATTGTTGCACATTGATCCATTGTGGTTACACTTTAATCGTTGACCCGAGTCTTTAAATATAACATTGTTATGTGAATTATGTTCCCCGGTAGTAGTAGTAGTAGTACCGAACATTTGGGTCACCTAACAAATAGCAGTGTAAAGAAGTTATGTGTGTTATCAAATGACATAAAACAGGAACTTAGCATATAGGGTTCGTATGTTTGGAACAAACCTTCATACGCTTTCCATTATGACCCACTGACTTTGAATTATAAATTGTTGTCGAGGGTGAAGGGAAGTCGGCATCTTGTTCCATCCTTAATTTGATCCAAAAAAATGATTTTTTTTTAATTATGAGATTTTTTTTAATTATGATCATGTAGAAAATAGTTGAAAGGTGAAATATATAGGTGAACAATTATAGATATGTGAGATATGAGATGTGAGAGGAGAGAATGATATTTAATTTTGTTTGTGCAAAGTAGACTGTGTTTGAATATATATATATATATATATACACATTAATGTAATAGATGAATGAATTTTTTACGTAAACTATACCTTGTGCCTGTCTAGTTGTTTGTGGTAAAGAAGAATGGGAAACAGAAGAAGCAGAGAACAGAGCATACATGGAAGAAGGAGAAGTAAAAAAAAGCTGTACCTAACTAAGGACGTGGGGCAACATAATAGTAAGTGGGTCACCAATTTAGTTATAAGTGGATAGTGGTTTATTGCAATTCATTCTGTAGTTGAATAAGTGGAAGAAAAAAATTTATGAGCATTAAATGTTTAATTTTGCACGTGGATAGAAGAATGGGTTGTATGGAGGATGAGAAGATGTTACATGGTGTGTGTCTCTCTCTCTCTCTATATATATATATATAGTTTTCCTAGTAAATGATGTTATGCCTCTGTATAGTAATTCTATGTAGTGTACCCTACTTTGAAATAAGCTGACTCATTATGTACCATGTGTGCAGCAATCTAGCTTCATTTGTCATATGTTTTCTCTTTGTAATTTATCAATCTCTCTATATACATGTATGATGGTTATGTGTTTGTGGACACGGTGTTAGGAACAGGAAAATTAAGGATAAGTGATTATGTTACTGTATTAGTAAAAGGATGGGAATATAAATATTGTATTTGTTTTATTTGCAAGATCCGGTGTATGCTATAATGTTGTATTTTAATGAGAAAACAAATAATATGGAAAGATAATTTAAATAGTACCACAGATTAAAAGTATTGTAATTACTAATTTGTAGGTTTATCATTATTGCCTAGTCATAGGCATACGTACAAAGAAAATAATCAAATTAGAGAGATATTTTGTATTATGATGAAAATAAGTTTCCTCCTTTAGTACACTGACTGTGCACATTCTTGTTGGATATGTTAATTTAATTAATGGAAACTATTTGTGTATGCTTATATAGTTGTAGGGTAGACAGTTTTGCATACCGTTGTATGTTCTGCCGTATCTTTTGGCACAATTATGAGTGGGCTAAGAAGTCCATATTCGTAAATCTATCATTTGTATGAAGTTGTGCAATTTATTTGCCGTAGCATAAAGCAAGATATGAATGAATAGTCAGCTATGGTTTACTATGAAAAGAATATTCAACCTTAGCTTGGATAAATAATGTAACAATTGTAATTGTGTCATATTAAAGGACGGCAATATATAGAGGTAGTCGGTAAAAAGTTATTGCAAGATGTTTGCATCTAAAAACAACAGGATATGGTTATCTTTAAATCTATTTATGTTACGGAATTAGTAAAAAGATGGGCATATAAATATTGTATTTGTTTTATTTGCAAGATCCACTGTATGTTGTAGTTTAATGACAAAACCACTGTATTTGCAGGATATGGTTATCTCTACTCTTTTCATTTGTTGTGATGTTTGTACCTTTTCACATGTATATTGCAGATGCCTGTACTTTGTTCAATATTTATTTCTAGATGTTATTTCTTGAATTGGACCGTACATGTTAGTGCAAGATGATGGAGTAAATTTATTTACTGATATGCTTACATGCTAGTACCAAAGAGAAGCCTAACTGTTAGTACTGTTGAATAATGACATGATATAGTAAACATCACCAGTGTGATGCAAAGTGTGAAAACGACCTCATCATACAAACAGAAGAAAATGCAGTGAGTACTAAATTTCAGTATAGCTAATATAATTGTGGAATCGTAATTGTAAAAGAATAATATTTTAAGTCTAATTATAGTAATGATTAGGATTTAGTAATCGTAATTGCAAAAGGTTGGACTTTTTGTAACTCCTAATCCAAAAAAGAGGCTAGAGATAACAAAACTAAACCATATCTTAGATTATAGAAAAGCTTTTGACGAAGATTACATGTTGATATTTTGTAGATAATCATAGCTTAACTGGGGCGAATTATAAAGTTATTTTAAAGGAGAAATTGATTACTGAAAAAGAAGAGTTAGAGTTTTAGCAATGTTGGAAGAAAATAATGGTGGGAAGGGGGTAATTGGTAATGCAATGAAGGGACTTTGAACAGATAGTGAGATTGAATTAAACGTGGAGCGGCAGTTTGATTTGATGAAGGCTATAAGTGAGAGGGTATTATGTGATAGCAGTTCTAAATAATCACGTCAGTAGGGAGTTACGAAACAACTGACAACCATTTGATGTCTTTCCAAACAACATTATATTGATGTTTTTCCTCAAGTTTATTATACAGATAATTAGAAGTTGGAACATGAGCATTTTAGCAATTGAAGCATTGTAACTTGGGACAAAGACAACAGGATGTTTATGACAGTACATCATTATTAAGCTACATGAAACTAACAAAAGGAAGAGGGGATGACTTACTAATTAAAAAAACATGAAAAAGAGCTTTTGTCACACCAACATGGTTCATGTGTCTTCCTCTTTTATCACACCAACAAAGTTCCTATGTCTTCCTGTGTAATCCAGCTCCACATAAGGGAATCACAATATAAACATACTCAAACTATAGCAGAATGAAATCAGTTCTGCAGTATTATGTTTATTTGTTTAATTTAACATGTAGTGAAAAATAGACCAAAAGAGCTTTGTTGTATCAATAATGCTACCTATATGTAGGAGTTAACATGATGATGGAGTTTCTTCATATTCAAAGTTATGTAGAACTAAAAAGTAGCAGGAAAAAGCTTCCGTATTGATAATGAAGAGCTAACAATGTACTGAAAAGCAGAAATGGGCATCATGATGAATATTGCCAAAGTCCGAATCTTTTATCCTTTAAAACTTAGATCGAGTTTTCTTATACTGTCCTTTATTGTAAGACTTTGATCATTTATGAATTTTGACTTAATCTGCATGCCATAAATTCACCAAATGAAAACTAAGAAATATCTGAATGACCCTTAATCGTTTTGTCATGTTTGATTAATCATTCAACTACGAAATTCATGTATGAAAACTAATAAACACATATATGCATTCATATTTCGTAGATGTTTATAAAGCTCTTTGATTACAAATTAAAACCTAAAGAAAGAAAAAAATAGAAACATCACCGATGTAGACGTTTCCGCTTTCACTTTGCCCACAAAAGATTCATCACTAATGAAGAAGTCACATTTCATGAACCTGGCAATCTATACAAAAATAAAAATATAAAGCTTTGCAAATAGTTCTAGGAAAAGGATTTTGGTAAAATTGAATATACTTACGAATTTGGGGAAGAATCAAATGGAAAAGGAAACTTCCTTCTCTGTTATAATTGTTTCGACGAATCCAAATTAGGGTTGGAAAGGAGAAAGCTATGGAGTAAGATTTTTGCAAAAGAATGGGAAACGAAGAATGAAATAGATGGAGGAAGTTTTAGAAGAACCATGCAGAAGGAACGTGGGGCAGATGAAATTGACGGAAGTTTAGGATGGAGTGTACCGTTTCGAACGACGTTAATACTTTGCAGTCGTGGATCAATTATAAGCATCTGATGTCTTTTCTCATATTAAATATTAACCGTTCTTTGTCTATTCCGTTAAAACCAAGGAATTTTATTATATAGATTCATAGATAAACTCCAAACACATTGGCATACGGTTAAAAAAATTTGGTAAGAGCCCAAATTGAAAAATATAACGGTATTCACCAAAAATAGGGTTGTGCCTTGATGAGGTTATAAAACGAAAAATATCAACAGCCATGTATAGAAGACTGTTATAACTGAAATTATTAGGCAACTTTTCTAGGTACGTTCCATTCAAATAAAATAAAAAAGGCTGAGGTTTTCAAACAGGTTGTGTCTCAAGGTTTAATATGAAAACAGTATATTATAGTACCGACAGCAAGTGTAATAAATTTTTCTTTTGAGATAGTTATATAGTGCAAATGGCCCAACATTGTTGATAGAGTGAAGTAATGAAGCCTATTCGGATAATGACATAAATGGGAACCCCCTAATTGGCAAAGAAGAAAATAAACTTACTTTGGATCAATCAATCTTTCCACCCATTGTAGTATAATCAACATCTTTAAGGAACATTTGGAATTTGGATGAATGATGTTTATAACCAAAACAATAGTGAAAATGCTCTGTTTTGCTTCCCAAATTCATGCATTAGCAAATGCTGAATTGATATTTGATCTTTACCAATTAAATTGAATATTAAATGGCTGGTCACAATATGCGGATAACATTTTTATACTCAGCTACTAACAGTCAATCAATTTTTACCACCAAGAATCAATACAGGTTGTACAGTTAATTTCCCTTCCCCATTGGTATATAAAGAATATGACGAAGCCGTAGTTTAATTGGAGTAAACATAAAAAATAGCCATTAGCATGGCATCTGTTGTGATGAAGTTAAAGCTCGGTATTGGTTATCCAATTCCTAATTTCAATATTAACATCATATTTATGGATCCTAACGTACAAACAACCATGACAGGAAATTAGTAATTCAAGATTAGTTCAAAGCTTCATTACACTACTTATTTCATTTTACGGGAACTTGGATAAAATTTTAAATAACAAAATTCGATATGAGAAAAGATGATAAATTATATTAGAGAGTAAGGAAATAATATTAAATTGTATGTAATTGATAACAGAAATTAAAATGTTTAATTTTAAGTAAATAAAAAGTCGAATGAATGTTCATTTAAAGGTAAAAGCATACATGTATAAGAGCCACATGTATCTTTAGCAATGAAATGCAAAGACTGTCATGTATTAGGGGTGACAATTGATCAATGTTTCAAACAAAATTTCCATAACACCATTGCAGTGGAAAAAATTCATGGGTTGGTAGTTTGGACGAATTTTGTAATGCATAAGGGAAGGCATAGCGGAGTACTGTAAATTACATAGAGGTGAACTTCTTTATGGGGGACTTAAAAGCTAAAGATTCAATTCAAACAGAGAAAAGCTTGCTACAAATTTTCGAATATTTCACGGATAACAATATTTCCAGTAGAGCCAACTTCCTCCGTGCCTTGTTGTTTGATGAGCATTTTAAGACCTCGGTGTAATGTTGTTCTTGATATAGCGACGTAGAGTTAGCCATGGGAAAACAGTGGTCGTGGCAAATATACACCAACATGATCCAAAGTATGTCCTTGACTTTTATAAATTGTCGTTGCGAAGCAAACTTTGATTGGAAACTGCAAGCAACGGAGGATAAATGGCCATTTTGTATTGGACGATGTATGGAAACTTCTAGGAATTAAAACTTTATTTCCAACATTGACGCCAGTAATAATTTCAGCTTCAACTACTTTTGAAGCCAGCTGGGTAACGATTAAACACGTTCCATTACAGAGACCTATACTTTGGTTTATATTTCTAAGAAGCATTATCAGAATACCTACTTTGAGGTTGAGTTTATGGTTAGGAATGCCTGAAGGGTGTAAAGTGTTTAAAAATTTAGTTGGAAACAATATATGTTGATCCTCAATACCTTCAGAAGCCGGGCTTATTGTGTCTACGCTAAGGTACGTAGTTAAAGATCCTAATAAAGATGATGTTACATAGCTGTTAATTTCTTCAACATAGTCATTCATTGGAGCTAAAATGCATTGAATACGCAAATAATTTGGTTCTTCCACTCATTTCTGCAAGTCTGGGTAGGTACTATCTACTATTCCTGCAATTGGATTAGAAGTTTCCTCACTTAGCAATTCTTGTGGTATCTTTATCCATGTTGGCTTAGCACTTTGTTGCAATGTAGTGGCAGGAACTTTTCCATCACCCACGTCCAGTATCCACTTTGTAAAATTTTCTAGCTTCTTTATTTTAGAAGGTGTACCGTCCGTTGATGTTAGGCGCATGTTAATTTTAGCTTGAAAACATGGCATTTGGAACATAACCGAGATTTGTTTATGGAGGATTGGACGATTACATTTCGTGATCCTTTGGGTATAACAGGAAGCACTTGTCTAAAATTCCCCCAACAAAACAGTTTTTCCACCGAAGGTATGTTCAGCCAAACAGTTAATGCCATCGTCCATTAAGTCCCGAAGTGTTCGATCGAAAACTTCCAAAGAATTTCGATGAACCATAGGAGCCTCATCCTAAATAATCAAATCCGAGCGTATTATCAGTTGTGCAAGGTTTGATTGCTTTGGAATGTCGCATGTTGTATCTTCTCCGACATCAATTGGTATTTTAAACCTAGAATGGGCAGTTCTACCATCTAAAGTAGTAGAGATGCTATACCAGATGATGCAACCGCCAAAATAATTTTACCTTGTGAACGCATTGTTGTAATTAACGTCTTCCAAAGGAAAGTTTTCCCTGTACCCTCGTTTCTATAGACGAAGAAAAAACCTCCTACTTAATCATTTACGACGCAGAGACAACATCGAAAATAGTATTTTGCTCGACATTTAGTTAACACAACATCGTGCAGGCTTCTTATTCCAAAGCAGCACAATCGTAGCTTAGTTCCTCCTCTATTAGTCTATTGTGGTAAGGACGTCACAACGATAAGTTTGGGGTTGGCATAAGGGGAAAGTCGGCTAAAGAACGATTATTTAAATTAAGTATATTTTCAAGCTCTATTAAACAGTAGTTCTTTATTTCCTCCTTCGTTAACAACAAATTTGTGTTGTTTCGAACGCGTCGTTGATGCCATTGTATATCGTCTGACAGCAGTTCCTAGTTTTTTTCCAAAGCTCAAATAGATTAGAAATTTCACAAAAAAGTAGCATCGTTGCAAACATTTGACGTAAGCTTTTTCCAGAAGACCAATTTCCCGCTTCAAAGAGAGCATCATTCCATTCGTTGTCATTTTCTAACAATCCAAGAGCAACACATGCAGATTAAAATCAGAATACAGCGTACCATTTACTGTTCTAATGTCTTCATAGCTGGTTGGGCCCTTAACAATGTTCAATAGCATTTGCAAATAGAACCGTTCTTCAGATGTAGGATGCACATAGTATATCCTACCTATTTTATCACCTTGTTGCCTACTTTTCCACTGCTTATCGTGTTCGTACCATACCCACTTCGTCAGGAAATCTATATATGCCAAACATCTTGCATCTGCATGTAGCATATTAGTTCCCATCAATTCTGTGAACATGGTTCTTCCAATATTTCGTCTACCTACAATTTCAAATATGGTATCATTATCGTTGAAAGTAACTGTATGCTCTCATTGGAGATGAAAAGGTAGTCTTTGTACTTACGGTTTACGATATTGCACCTTAAATTCAAATATACACCAGCATGCCTCCGAAGCTGAAACATATCGAAAATCAAGATTCCTTTTAATCTCATCAAGTTGATAGGTTGCTCTTTCTTTATCATTAACATTTTCTTCAATGACCACTATTGCTCTATCATGTCCCTTATTGATATATTTGAACAAATATTTTACAGACTTAGTTTTATTGCAGAACTCTACATTTATATGTGCATTATATTTAACCAATAAATCAACATTATGAGGTACGATCCATCCACTGTCAACCGTAATTTCCATCGATGTAAGAATGGAATGGCCATTTTTGCGATGTTTATAAATCGAAAAACCATCTTTTTCAAAGCTTGTATCATTCGTAAAAGGCCTCGGATAATGTTTTCCACATACATTACCTTCCATACGCTATGCACGTTTATAAGCCACACCGCAGGGGCCATGTAATGTAAACTGTCCAACTGCATCGTAACCGATTGGATCTATATCAAGGTTTGACACTTCAGCGCTTATAATCCGGTTAACTTGTAATGGGGTCTTTTGTTTGTCGTCAGAATGCAGAAATAGTAAGATATGAGCATGTGGCAGTCCTCTTTTTGAAATTCTATTGTGTATATAACTGTATAGAAATAGGAATCGTAAAGTTAGAATTCGATAAGTAATAAGATCATTGAAATGTTGATGGACAGTGCATATATGTCTATATGCGGGTACGCATGAAGATTGTACCTACTTTAGCTCGTCCAAAATGTCCATTTTCAAACACATCTTTGATAAACTATTTAAGCTTTATGTGGAAGACACGGGCAATGATATCCGGTCGATGGTGAGGTTTTTGACCTAGAATGAATTCAAGCATTTATTTGATTTCAGGCCACTTTGAATTACAGGTAAAGGTTATAAACAAATCTGGACATCCACCCCATCGACAAATAGCCACCACATCTTGATAATTTTGAACCATATATCTAGGACGGTCGGTGAAACTGGAAGGTAAGATTGTTCGTTTACTAATCGATTTTGCAGACGTATTCCCTACAAGCACAACATCTTGCAAACCTTTATAAAGGTCTGATCGTATGTTCGATTGATTATTTCTAATCCATCTCAACCTCTCTTCCTCAATGCTTATGTATGCGTCAACAATATATTGTTGTAGCAAACGACCACCTCTAAGCAAAATTTATCCTTCATTTTCCTTATTCTACAAGCAAAAAGCATAATACTCACGAATCGTCACATAAATTCTTTCACGATCAAAAGCGAATTGAGCATTGCGATATTCAATACACGACTTTTATCCATCTTCATCATAAGGGAAAAGGATTGGATACTGCATTGCCATGAAGCTGGGATTGTTAAAACTATTGGATTGTGAAAAAAATAGTAGATGAGTTAAGGACTTTTTTCCTAACTTGTAATTTCGGGACGAAATTCTTTTAAGGTGGGAAGATTGTAACGACCCAGAATTTTGAACAATTTAAAATGGAAATATTTAATTGATTTTAAATATTTGAATGATAGTTTGACTTGAATTTCAAATTATCAGAATAAATTGGCGATTAACTTATAAAATTTAATCTATTGTAAGTTGAATAAAAATTTGAATCTTCAATTTTAAGCCGAAGAAAAATATTTCAAAGGATTGTAAAATTTATATTGATGATACTGAAGATAATAGAAGCTTCAGAATTGAGTTTGAAAATGATTTGTTCAGTTTTGAAATCATATCGTTTGAATCGACATTTAAAAATAGCGTTACGGGGCGCAGTCTCGGAATTCGACGAAACCAGTTCCATTGGGTCCGTAATATTGAATTATTACTGGATTTCAAATTTCATATTTTTTCGGAGTTGATATGTGAGCACACGACGTATAAACGCGTTGAAGTTAAATTGAATTCAATTTAAATTTAAAACTTTAAATTTGTCAACAACAAAATGCTGTAGCTTCCCTTCAATTGCGCCTAAAATAAGGCAGAGAATCACGAACAAAACGTGCAAACACATTCCCCTCTCTTTTTAAATAATTCACGTCCTCTCCCTCTCTCAGATTCAAAATCAAAACGAAAAGAGAAATGGCCACTCTTCATTTTCCCTTATTCTTCCCAGTCCATTCGAACGAAGTCTCGTTCAAAATTTTCAAAAATAAATCAAAAGAAAATCCCTTTCTTCGTTCGAAAATCACGAGTCCCCTGACATCCTTCCATCTTTGCAAACCCAATTCGAAAAAAGAAGAAAAAGGGGCGTACGAGTTCGATTCAACTCGAGGGTGTCTTCCCCACTCGATTCGTCGGCAAGAAGTAGGGCACGCGCTCGTGTGTACACGCGCGAGGGGATGGCTGAGGTTGCGAAGTCGATCGTGGAAGGGAAAGAAATTGAAATCAGCTCAGTAATCAAGTTTGAAATAGCCGGTGCTTCATCCTTCAATTCGAACTGCGATTTAATCACGACTGCATGAAGGGAAGAGGGCGGGTCTGTCGTCGCAAGTGCTCCGGCATGTTGGAGTGGGTCGCTTGTTGAGTGTGGATGCCGCTGGTGATGCTTGGCAGAGCGACATAGTGACAATGGCGTAAGGAGGTAGGGCTCGAGTGCGGCTAAGGGTGTGGTGGTGGTCGACGTCAGGATGATGGTTGCGAGTGGAAGTTTAGGGTATTGTTTTTCTTTTATTTTTATTTCTATTCAAGGTTAACCAGTTAAAATTAAACTATTCAAATGCTATAAAAAAATAGGGTGATGAAGCAGTTTATTACAGATAGAAAAAAAATGTATATAGGTTAGGTAAATAATAATAACAGTTTATTTTCATAAACTTATTGATTCGTATATATTTGTATAAATATACAGTAGGATAAATTACTGCTATAATTTTCAGAAGCAGAAAAACGAAGTTATATGTTTACAGTAAACAGAAAATTAATATAAGGATTTATTAAAGATTAGATTTTTAATATAGTTTATTTTTATAAGTATATATATGGTTTCAAAAGAAAAATATATATTTATATATATAACAGAAAGATTTAAATGTTGGAAGTTATATAAATTAGATTTGTAAATCTATAGATTTTTAAATAGAGATATACATAGGTAGTTTCAAAAGGAAATAAATATACTTGTATACATTTTTAATTTACTTGTTTACTTTAAACAATGGATCTAGTGATTAAATTGGTAAAGTAACTAATTTGAATTATTTTAGTTACTAAAATACTTTTTCTAAAAGAAAAATCATTAGTTGAAAATAAATTACTAGTTAATTTAAATTTTTAAATGGAAATGGGTTGTTTGAGTTAATTCAAATATTAATTAATCGTATAAACTTGTTTATACAAGGTTAAAAATCGAGAAAACAAAAGAAGGATTGGATTGGATTGCAAAAATAAATAAAGCAAAGGTGAGATTTTCTCACTCAAATAAAATTTTGTATTACAGTTATTGATTGATGATTGACTGTTTGGATGTGATATTAGATATAGTAGGATATATATCTATATATATAGCAATATATACATATTGGCATATGTATATATTGGATTGATTGATTTCCCGCATTGTATAGCGGATGAGACCCTATTGCGCCGTTAGTAAGCGGATGATATTTTTATAAAACCCATATATCGCGATATTCCACCTCGAAGTGGAATTGGTATTGTGCTAACATCTGTGGATGCAGGGAAACAGGTTGGAGGGATCCAACTGGATTCCTCACCAGTATTTATTTGATTACAGATATTGTGATATCTGTTGATTTTCATATGATGATATATGATGTTTGTTGTCGTGATTGACAAATTTGTGTGTTGCATCATCGGATTCATTTTTGAAGTTTAAAAATAACGACTTTGATTTTAAAGAGATTTTCAAAGTGATTGTTGAAATAAATGGTTGATTGATTTATAAAATGGTTTAAATTGGGATTTTTGAATTATTAAAAACGATGTATATAAAAGATGTACAAAATTGATATTTATAAATTTAAAAATATTGAGATTATAAAACGAGTTTTATAAATGATAAAATGAAGTATAAATGGATTACATAATTAAACGGAATTTATAGATTTATAAATTGTGAAGTTACAAAATGAATAGATTTTGTAAAACTAAAGATTTATAAGAAATTAACTTATAAATTGGATTTTTGCCTTTAAATGGAATATTGATCGAATTTGTTAATAAAGGAGATTTATAAACCAAAGTTGTTAGGGAATATAAATGTGATTTATAAACGTTGTTTATAAATCCGAAATTGCTTATTTTGATAAGTGAAAATTTTGAAATTAATTAAAGGAATTTTATCCATGATTTTGGACAGTGGATAGTCCTTTAAATAAAATGTGTAGAAAATAGTGAAATTTGGTTAGTGAAGTATATTCACGATTTTGGACAGTGAATATATTATTAAGTAAAATGGATCTGTTTTGGGAAAGTGATATTAGAATAGAATGAAAATGTTATAAGATGTTTTAAAATGTATTATGAATCGAAACCATAGATTTCAACATTCATTGTTGAAATAGACGTTTTCGAGGAAGAAGGAAATGGTGGACTATAACACTGTTGTTATAGTAAATGATTTCCGAAAGGAAATGTTTTATATAGTATTGGGATTTGTACATCTATCTTAATTTCGAATCCTTATACTAGTGATTTTGAGTCGTCGTAACGATGTTTAACGTAACATTCGTTTTGACTCAAATAAATGTGCTTAAGAGAATGATTTCCTTAAAGAATGAAATATATACTTAATTTTGATTTAAGTATATCGAATATTTTCAAATGTTGAAAATAAATAGATTTGTGAATTACTTGCTTTTAAATAAGTATGGGAATGCTTTTCCAAAATGAAATGAACGTTTTTGAGAATTTATCTTTGTAAAGATAAATCGAAAGTGAATATTTGAAATCGATTGAAAATCGTATATCAGTAGATATTTTGAAAATATAAATTCACTATGGAATTTATAAAAGAAATGGAAATTCGTTTTAAAAATAAACGTTGATTTATTTTTGAAGTGTAGAAATTATCTACTTGTAAAGATATTTTGGAAAATTAATAATTTGGAAAATTATTTGGAATCTGATGATGTTGCACATCTTTATTGATAGTTAAATAACCGACTATCAATAATTACCTTGAATGGGTATTTATTGTGAATTGGATGAATTTGAATGCCACGCTTATTTTTGAATAAGCGCTCACTATTCGGGTTAGCCAGGAAAGGACCATGGGGTCGTATAACCCATTCCGAATATGTGATACGTCGTTATGAATCGCAATTGATGACCGGTGTTGAAGACCGGATATTTTTGAAAACGGAAGGATTACCGTCGAGTTACTCTACATCGGCTGATCTCCGATTTAGAGGTTTTATCACCCTTAGTGACGGGAAGTCCGGACGTGATTAGAAAATTATCCGGATTTGCAAGGGCTTCGTGAGAAGTGCCTTCGGTTCTGTTCGATCCCGGAACAGACTTGTATGGTTGTGTGTCTGACGTTACAAATTGAGATATAAAGCTGATTTCTTTCAAATACATTTCTGTTGGTGGCGGAGAATTTATTCTCTTAGCTTAACACCCTTCTTTGAGACATACGAGCTCAGAGGTTATGTAGTTGAAATTTATCAGCGATATACTCCCAATTTGGTAACGTGGCATGCTGAGTGTTGCTGTGAAATGATCATTGTTTGATCATTTGCGATATGATCATTTATCTTTGTGATCATTTCTTTGATCATTTGTTTGACCCGAAGCACGGCTTTGTGACAAAGCGTAGCTTTGTGGACGAGACTTCGTCGGACCTCACACCCTGAAAATGGTCAAAACATGAAAGATGCAGCAAGGTTATTAGGGGGTAGCGCCCCTTTAGTGTATGTCATTCCTTCTGGATAGAGGTGGTATCATGGTATGGAGCCCAGATACTTAACCTATGTGGTTGCTGCATTATTATTCTTATGTGGTTGTTGGAAATCGAGGATCCTCGGATATAGATCGGTTACGATCGGGGGATGACATATTCGTGTCAGTAGTTACCCAGTTAGGGGTAACCCGGCCTTGTGTTGGCAGAGATCTAACCGTAATGTTAGGTTATTTCTCGAGTCGCCTTTCCAGGGGCGTAACTATGTGGCAATGGGAAGTTCCTTAGCCTGACCATTTGTTGGAAATCCAAAGAAACAATACGAGCCTTGTACGGTTTTAGTTGTAGAACCTGCCATTTAATATGGTAGCTATAGTAGGCATACTATAATGGTACCTATGCTGGCTAAGATTTATATTATACTTTCGAAATGTTTTCTACACTATGCACTAATAATAATATAAAAAATGATTTGATTTTTACGTAGTAAGCATCTTTGACTATCATAAGAAGAAATCTCCTCCAATTCTGTGTTTGCATTGTGTGTGTGGCGGGAGGTCTTATGGTAGTTTCATTTTCCAAAAGCATTTCGAAAAAAATTTATTTTCTTTGTGAAAAATAACTGTTTTACGATCTCACACCAGTCACCATGACTGACTCGGATTTTATTGTTTCCCTTCTAAACTCTGGGTGCCCATTATTTTCCACACGGGCAGCCTAGAGTTATGTTATCAGGATATTTTGGATATTCTGGAGCTTTGGAAGCAAGCTGGATGGCGAAACGTATCACCTATACTTTGTTTATTTATTCCGCTGTGTATTCTGTATGAGGACAAGTTTATATAACTGTCCATTGTTGTATATTGACTCTGATTGATGTATGTATAAACTGATATAGCTCTTTGTTTTAAAAGACTAGTGATTATCTATTATATATTGTTCCGTTGCGAATGTGAGATTCTGATATTGTTTCTGTTTCTGATGTTGTTCTGTTGTTCTTCTTTTTTTTTCTTCTATCTTTTCTTCTACCTCTTCTTTTAAACCCTAAGAATTCAGTTTTCCGGCAATCGTTTGCTCGGCAGTTGATACAGTGGACGTATTGATGTCGATTTTCGAAAGTCGAAGAATTGGGTCCTTACAACGTCCCAGTTAGGGGTAACCCGGCCTTGTGTTGGCAGAGATCTAACCGTAATGTTAGGTTATTTCTCGGGTCGCCTTTCCAGGGGCGTACCTATGTGGCAATGGGAAGTTCCTTGGCCTGACCATTTGTTGGAAATCCAAAGAAACAATACGAGCCTTGTACGGTTTTAGTTGTAGAACCTGCCATTTAATATGGTAGCTATAGTAGGCATACTATAATGGTACCTATGCTGGCTAAGATTTATATTATACTTTCGAAATGTTTTCTACACTATGCACTAATAATAATATAAAAAATGATTTGATTTTTACGTAGTAAGCATCTTTGACTATCATAAGAAGAAATCTCCTCCAATTCTGCGTTTGCATTGTGTGTGTGGCGGGAGGTCTTATGGTAGTTTCATTTTCCAAAAGCATTTCGAAAAAAATTTATTTTCTTTGTGAAAAATAACTGTTTTACGCTCTCACACCAGTCACCATGACTGACTCGGAGTTTATTGTTTCCCTTCTAAACTCTGGGTGCCCATTATTTTCCACACGGGCAGCCTAGAGTTATGTTATCAGGATATTTTGGATATTCTGGAGCTTTGGAAGCAAGCTGGATGGCGAAACGTATCACCTATACTTTTTTTATTTATTCCGCTGTGTATTCTGTATGAGGACAAGTTTATATAACTATCCATTGTTGTATATTGACTCTGATTGATGTATGTATAAACTGATATAGTTCTTTGTTTTAAAAGACTAGTGATTATCTATTATATATTGTTCCGTTGCAAATGTGAGATTCTGATATTGTTTCTGTTTCTGATGTTGTTCTGTTGTTCTTCTTTCTTTTTCTTCTATCTTTTCTTCTACCTCTTCTTTTAAACCCTAAGAATTCGGTTTTCCGGCATTCGTTTGCTCGGCAGTTGATATAGTGGACGTATTGATGTCGATTTTCGAAAGTCGAAGAATCGGGTCCTTACAACGTGGTATCAGAGCATATGGTTAAGCGACAACCCTGCTCTGTTGGGTGTTACTCATTAGAGATAGAGTCAGTAGTACTCTAGAATGAGTTGAGTGTAATAATAGATATGAGCGCGTATTTGTTAGTGAATATGAAATTGTTTTGTATTGTGTTGACTTATCGGTTGATTGTTTATGAATTCTGGTCGGTGCAGTCTAGCTAACTGTGTTGATAGGAGTTTCTAAACTCTAAACAAGATAAACCGACACAGTATTGATTTTTAAATAGGGTAAATGAGATAATTTTGCCCAAAACTATTTTTGTATAGAAAAGAAATGATTTTCTATGAATTATCATAGTATATGGAATATGGATGCTTGGTTGTTAGGAAGTGATAATATTGAATTATTATCCTTGTTATATGGAAATCTAATGAGAAACTAAAATAATAACCAAAGATTTGGAGATAAATTCAATTAATAAATGAAATGTATAAATATGAATTGAAGCATAAAGAAATAAATCCATATACAAATGAAATTTGAGAATATAAAATATAAATGAGACTTGTAATTGGAAACGAAATTCCAGAGAAGTATTTGGAAATGTTTTGAAAAGAATTTGAAAATTTTGGAGATTTGGAAAGTTTAAATCCTTTTTGGAGTTGAAAATGAATTTCAAAAGTTTGAAAAGTATTTTGGAGAGATGAAAGCTCTAAACTCTTTTCGGTCGCTGGAAAATAACTTCGGTAATGACTGCAGCATCATCGATGTTCATTTTCGGGTTTCCAGAAGAGGAATTGCTGCCAAATTGTTTTAAATGGAAGTTGTTTGAAAAATTTGGGTTTGGTTTTTGAAATTCAAAGGATGATTTGAATTGTTTTCAAAAATGGTTTTGAAAAGGTTGAAAGGACTCTGGAATCCTATTTAAAATATTTATGGGAATAATAAATGAGTTGATAACTTATACAATTTGAATTTTGATAGAATAAATTTAACTTAAAGGATGGAGTTAAATTAGTGTAAGTACAAGTGAATCAATTTAATGAAAGTGAAATTGAAAGTTGAGATTCATTTCGAATTTGTAAGCAATAGAATGGAATTGAATAATTATAAATGAAAGATGAATTAAAATTCATATGGAATTTGAAATCCAGTTTAATATAAGTGGTTATAAACCAAAATAGTGAATTGAAAATAAATTTTGGGAATGAACAAAAGAATAAAACTGGAATTGAAATTGAATGTTGAAAACAAATTTGAATAAAATGATTAGAATTTGTAATGAATTAGTAATTGAAACTAATTTAAAATAGTGTAGTTGTGAATAAAGAATAGTTGAAGAAATTCAATATTCAGAAGATAAATAGAATCCAAATTGAATTAAATGTTGAAATTGAATTCAAATGAAATTTGAAATGTAAAATTGAATGAAAATGGATATATAACTTCAATAGTGAAGTAAAGATGTATAAGAAGCATATATTGAAAATTTTGTAATAAAATTGGCAAAATGGTTTGAATATTGTAACTAGATATTATGGCTAGTAGGATATACAGGTGTATAAAGAAATTGGAAATTTTAATTTCAAAGATAAGTTTGAATTGCTCGACAAAAGGTAAGTATTTGAATTTTAATACGAGGTTTGCTGATTTCTTGTCTAGCCGCTTGGCCTTTTCTTTTCTTTTTGAAATCTGAGAGTCCGTAGGGACGTTTTGTAGTCGTGCCGTATTAGCCGTGCAAAGGAGACGCTGGCGAATTTTTTTGAAAATCTCGAGTGTTAGAAAATTTTGAGAAAATTTTGAAAGTTTAAATTTGAATTTGAATTGAGAAGTAAAACAATATTGTTTTGAACTTATAATTGAAGTTGGAAAGCTAGTTGAAATAATAATGAATCTTTAATAGAAAGATTTGTTTTGACAAAAATTGATAAAACTATTGGATTATGAAAAAAATAGTAGACGAGTTAAGGACTTTTTTTCCTAACTTGTAATTTCGGGACGAAATTCTTTTAAGGAGGGAAGATTGTAACGACCCAGAATTTTGAACAATTTAAAATGGAAATATTTAATTGATTTTAAATATTTGAATGATAGTTTGACTTGAATTTCAAATTATCAGAATAAATTGGCGATTAACTTATAAAATTTAATCTATTGTAAGTTGAATAAAAATTTGAATCTTCAATTTTAAGCCGAAGAAAAATATTTCAAAGGATTGTAAAATTTATATTGATGATACTGAAGATAATAGAAGCTTCAGAATTGAGTTTGAAAATGATTTGTTCAGTTTTGAAATCATATCGTTTGAATCGACATTTAAAAATAGCGTTTTGGGGCACAGTCTCGGAATTCGACGAAACCAGTTCCATTGGGTCCGTAATATTGAATTATTACCGGATTTCAAATTTCGTATTTTTTCGGAGTTGATATGTGAGCACATGACGTATAAACGCGTTGAAGTTAAATTGAATTCAATTTAAATTTAAAACTTTAAATTTGTCAACAACAAAATGCTGTAGCTTCCCTTCAATTGCGCCTAAAATAAGGCAGAGAATCACGAACAAAAACGTGCAAACATGTTCCCCTCTCTTTTTAAATAATTCACGTCCTCTCCCTCTCTCAGATTCAAAATCAAAACGAAAAGAAAATGGCCACTCTTCATTTTCCCTTATTCTTCCCAGTCCATTCGAACGAAGTCTCGTTCAAAATTTTCAAAAAAAAATCAAAAGAAAATCCCTTTCTTCGTTCGAAAATCACGAGTCCCCTGACATCCTTCCATCTTTGCAAACCCAATTCGAAAAAAGAAAGAAAAAGGGGCGTACGAGTTTGATTCGACTCGAGGGTGTCTTCCCCACTCGATTCGTCGGCAAGAAGTAGGGCACGCGCTCGTGTGTACACGCGCGAGGGAATGGATGAGGTCGCGACGTCGATCGTGGAAGGGAAAGAAATCGAAATCAGCTCAGTAATCAAGTTTGAAATAGCCGGTGCTTCATCCTTCAATTCGAACTACGATTTAATCGCGACTGCATGAAGGGAAGAGGGCGGGTCTGTCATCGCAAGTGCTCCGGCATGTTGGAGTGGGTCGCTTGTTGAGTGAGGATGCCACTGGTGATGCTTGGTAGAGCGACAGAGTGACGATGGCGTAAGGAGGTAGGGCTCGAGTGCGGCTAAGGGTGTGGTGGTGGTCGACGTCAGGATGATGGTTGCGAGTGGCAGTTTAGGGTATTGTTTTTCTTTTATTTTTATTTCTATTCAAGGTTAACTAGTTAAAATTAAACTATTCAAATGCTATAAAAAAATAGGGTAATGAAGCAGTTTATTACAGAAAGAAAAAAAAATGTATATAGGTTAGGTAAATAATAATAACAGTTTATTTTCATAAACTTATTGATTCGTATATATATGTATAAATATACAGTAGGATAAATTACTGCTATTATTTTCAGAAGCAGAAAAACGAAGTTATATGTTTACAGTAAACAGAAAATTAATATAAGGATTTATAGAAGATTAGATTTTTAATATAGTTTATTTTTATAAGTATATATATGGTTTCAAAAGAAAAATATATATTTATATATATAACAGAAAGATTTAAATGTTGGAAGTTATATAAATTAGATTTGTAAATCTATAGATTTTTAAATAGAGATATACATAGGTAGTTTCAAAAGGAAATAAATATACTTGTATACATTTTTAATTTACTTGTTTACTTTAAACAATGGATCTAGTGATTAAATTGGTAAAGTAACTAATTTGAATTATTTTAGTTACTAAAATACTTTTTCTAAAAGAAAAATCATTAGTTTAAAATAAATTACTAATTAATTTAAATTTTTAAATGGAAATGGGTTGTTTGAGTTAATTCAAATATTAATCAATCGTATAAAATTGTTTATACAAGGTTAAAAATTGAGAAAACAAAAGAAGGATTGGATTGGATTGCAAAAATAAATAAAGCAAAGGTGAGATTTTCTCACTCAAATAAAATTTTGTATTACAGTTATTGATTGATGATTGACTGTTTGGATGTGATATTAGATATAGTAGGATATATATCTATATATATAGCAATATATACATATTGGCATATGTATATATTGGATTGATTGATTTCCCGCATTGTATAGCGGATGAGACCCTATTGCGCCGTTAGTAAGCGGATGATATTTTTATAAAACCCATATACCGTGATATTCCACCTCGAAGTGGAATTGGTATTGTGCTAACATCTATGGATGTAGGGAAACAAGTTGGAGGGATCCAACTGGATTCCTCACCAGTATTTATTTGATTACAGATATTGTGATATCAGTTGATTTTCATATGATGATATATAATGTTTGTTGTCGTGATTGACAAATTTGTGTGTTGCATCATCGGATTCATTTTTGAAGTTTAAAAATAACGACTTTGATTTTAAAGAGATTTTCAAAGTGATTGTTGAAATAAATGGTTGATTGATTTATAAAATGGTTTAAATTGGGATTTTTGAATTATTAAAAACGATGTATATAAAAGATGTACAAAATTGATATTTATAAATTTAAAAATATTGAGATTATAAAACGAGTTTTATAAATGATAAAATGAAGTATAAATGGATTTCATAAGTAAACGGAATTTATAGATTTATAAATTGTGAAGTTACAAAATGAATAGATTTTGTAAAACTAAAGATTTATAAGAAATTAACTTATAAATTGGATTTTTGCCTTTAAATGGAATATTGATCGAATTTGTTAATAAAGGAGATTTATAAACCAAAGTTGTTAGGGAATATAAATGTGATTTATAAACGTTGTTTATAAATCCGAAATCGCTTATTTTGATAAGTGAAATTTTTGAAATTAATTAAAGGAATTTTATCCACGATTTTGGACAGTGGATAGTCCTTTAAATAAAATGTGTAGAAAATAGTGAAATTTGGTTAGTGAAGTATATTCACGATTTTGGACAGTGAATATATTATTAAGTAAAATGGATCTGTTTTGGGAAAGTGATATTGGAATAGAATGAAAACGTTTTAAAGATGTTTTAAAATGTATTATGAATCGAAACCATAGATTTCAACATTCATTGTTGAAATAGACGTTTTCGAGGAAGAAGGAAATGGTGGACTATAACACTGTTGTTATAGTAAATGATTTCCGAAAGGAAATGTTTTATATAGTATTGGGATTTGTACATCTATATTAATTTCGAATCCCTATACTAGTGATTTTGAGTCGTCGTAACAATGTTTTACGTAACATTCGTTTTGACTCAAATAAATGTGCTTAAGAGAATGATTTCCTTAAAGAATGAAATATATACTTAATTTTGATTTAAGTATATCGAATATTTTCAAATGTTGAAAATAAATTGATTTGTGAATTACTTGCTTTTAAATAAGTATGGGAATGCTTTTCCAAAATGAAATGAACGTTTTTGAGAAATTATCTTTGTAAAGATAAATCGAAAGTGAATATTTGAAATCGATTGAAAATCGTATATCTGTAGATATTTTGAAAATATAAATTCACTATGGAATTTATAAAAGAAATGGAAATTCGTTTTAAAAATAAACGTTGATTTATTTTTGAAGTGTGGAAATTATCTATCTTGTAAAGATATTTTGGAAAATTAATAATTTGGAAAATTATTTGGAATCTGATGATGTTGCACATCTTTATTGATAGTTAAATAACCGACTATCAATAATTACCTTGAATGGGTATTTGTTGTGAATTGGATGAATTTGAATGCCACACTTATTTTTGAATAAGCGCTCACTATTCGGGTTAGCCGGGAAAGGACCATGGGGTCGTATAACCCATTCCGAATATGTGATACGTCATTATGAATCGCAATTGATGACCGGTGTTGAAGACCGGATATTTTTGAAAATGGAAGGATTACCGTCGAGTTACTCTACATCGGCTGATCTCCGATTTAGAGGTTTTATCACCCTTAGTGACGGGAAGTCCGGACGTGATTAGAAAATTATCCGGATTTGCAAAGGCTTCGTGAGAAGTGCCTTCGGTTCTGTTCGATCCCGGAACAGACTTGTATGGTTGTGTGTCTGACGTTACAAATTGAGATATAAAGCTGATTTCTTTCAAATACATTTCTGTTGGTGGCGGAGAATTTATTCTCTTAGCTTAACACCCTTCTCTGAGACGTACGAGCTCAGAGGTTATGTAGTTGAAATTTATCAGCGATATACTCCCAATTTGGTAATGTGGCATGCTGAGTGTTGCTGTGAAATGATCATTGTTTGATCATTTGCGATATGATCATTTGTTTGATCATTTATCTTTGTGATCATTTCTTTGATCATTTGTTTGACCCGAAGCACGGCTTTGTGACAAAGCGTAGCTTTGTGGACGAGACTTCGTCGGACCTCACACCCCGGAAATGGTCAAAACAGGAAAGATGCAGCAAGGTTATTAGGGGGGTAGCGCCCCTTTAGTGTATGTCATTCCTTCTGGATAGAGGTGGTATCATGGTATGGAGCCCAGATACTTAACTTATGTGGTTGCTGCATTATTATTCTTATGTGGTTGTTGGAAATCGAGGATCCTCGGATATAGATCGGTTACGATCGGGGGATGACATATTCGTGTCAGTAGTTACCCAGTTAGGGGTAACCCGGCCTTGTGTTGGCAGTGATCTAACCGTAATGTTAGGTTATTTCTTGGGTCGCCTTTCCAGGGGCGTACCTATGTGGCAATGGGAAGTTCCTTGGCCTGACCATTTGTTGGAAATCTAAAGAAACAATACGAGCCTTGTACGGTTTTAGTTGTAGAACCTGCCATTTAATATGGTAGCTATAGTAGGCATACTATAATGGTACCTATGCTGGCTACGATTTATATTATACTTTCGAAATGTTTTCTACACTATGCACTAATAATAATATCAAAAATGATTTGATTTTTACGTAGTAAGCATCTTTGACTATCATAAGAAGAAATCTTGTAACGACCCGTAAATTTCAACTGTTTAATAACGTAATTAGTTGAAATTTTAAACGATAAAATTTTGAAATAAAAATTTAATATTTGGAATACGTCTAGTTAAACATAGCGACTGGTAAATTTTCGTCCGAAAATATGAAAGTTTATTTCGCGCGTAAATTCACTTCAATTTAATCAGTTAAAAAGCAGTGAAAATAAAACGTTTTCGAAACCTAAATATTTTTACATAGAAAAATTCTAAATCATCTTCTGAGCAAGATGTCAGTTTGTCGTTTTTCCAAATTCGGACTTCTTTAGCTCCGTCGATCTTATTTTCCAGCATTTTTGTTGCATTTTCCGCTGGTATAAAAATTCGAATTTTTATAATTCAATCATACCACTGATATCCGTATACTGTTTTGATCGTCTCGTCGCGCTGATCTTTATTGTATATTGTTTTTGAATTTTGGAATCCGGTGCGCGTCGAAATTTGCGGAACAGTTTCCATATCGGTTCCGTACTTGTGACCGTCTAGTTTCCTTTACCCATTCATATTGTGCACCGTGTTAAGCCTAACAGCCACTTGATATTAATATTATTTGGGTTCAACAAGTGGCTATTGCTTTTCCCAAAAATTTCAATTTACTTTAACCAGTTCATTGTCTCTGTTCTTTCTATTGAAATAAACAACAAAATCATAAAGTACTTTCATCTTCTTTTACAAGCCGGCTCATTTTGTCGTTCGAGATTCATGCCTATCTTCTTCTCACTGGAACACGCACGCAGCCGCCTATTGCTCATCCACCACGTTCAACACCAACAGCCGATCCGCCCCTCTCCTATCACTCCGCCTCCAACCCAACTGCATCTTCCCCTCACCCCGCTCTCTCTCTCCTCTTCAAGCCCAGGCTTCCACCATAGCCACCCCAAGATCCACTCCACCGAGACAGCCCTGCCATCGACCGAACCCAAAACAACACCTTCCCTTCCTCCTTCATATGAGACAACCAACCTGACAACCTCAACAGCGTAGCTTCCCCCTCTCGACCATTGCTTGCCTCGGCCCGAGCTCATTCTCCTATCCTCTTCACACTTCGTCCATCTTATATCCAAACCGCAGCTACTCATGGCCAGCTCTTCCCTAACCCGCACACATAGCACCGAGCACCTATCCTCCCCACCAGATGTCGAACTTCCCTTCCATTCCGACGTTGTCAACCACCACAACAGTAGCTTCAACTATTGCCTCACTGTTGTTGTATAACAAATATGACTATCTAAGGCTACGTGTGCCTGTAACACTCATCCACCTTATTTTCACATAGGTATGCTAATATTATATATATATTTCATGTTAAACCTTGTTTGTGGTATGTAAAATTTTATTAGCTATACGTAAGCTCGATTATTATATATATAAAATATGCTCAGGTTTTGGCTTCTAGGTAAATATATATTTATGTTCATATATTTCGTTTGATTTTTGATACAAATTTTATATGAAATCCGGTTGTTTGATTTAGTTATATATATTTGGAAAAAAAGGCTTATACAAATTCCAACTGTCTGTTATATATGTATTATACAGTAAATTGTAGGCAAAAGTATATATAACTATAGAATTGTCAATATGTAAAAGTTTGTACAAGGTTATAAAATGAATGTTTATATGTATATTATAGGAACCAGTTATTTACTAAGTATATGTATAAGCTATATAGTAGTTGCGTGATTCTGTTATGATATAAGTCCATAATATAAGTTGTGTTAGTTATTAAAATGTGTTAGTAAGAAATTGCAGTAAGTGTATATATATATATATATATTGTCTAGACTTTTGTAGTTTTTAGTAAAGTATATCCATTATATGATTTGTTATATATATAGTTTCGGTTATTCTTTGTATATAAAATGATAGTCTGTACGTATGAATGTATGTCAGGTTGATTATTTGAGTTTATAATATTTTCAGTGTATATATGATTTTTTCCATTGATCTATTATAAAGGTGCTTGAATGCCTACTTCTGTTATAAAAGTATATTTATATTTTGGTCTTTACAGCATATGTATTAATATTAGTTATATTTTCTTATGATGGGTTAAGTTTGTAAGTATTGTTTTTGTCAGAACATATATTTTATATTGTACAAGCTACTATTATATTTTGGAACATTTAAAGTTGCTATTATATTTGTATTGATCCCTTAAACAATAAATTTTGTGGTACACACATATTTTGTAATATGCCTACACGTATACAACATATTTTAGTTATAAATGATAGTATATATATACACTAAATGGTTAAGACGGATATGTGTGTTCTACTATGCGTGTCTTATTTAAACAATGATTTTAATATATTTTATATAAAATATGTTTAAATGTAGAATATGGGTGCATCCAGTTCCAGTTGAGAAAATCCAGTTTTGATTCGTCTTCGTCATTTTCAGACTTATTCTATTGTCAAGTTCGTGCCATCTCACTTCGCTTTGGAAGTCGTGCTTGCATTCCATAACTCAATTTCAGTATCTATATCTCTAGCCTCGAAAGGTGAGCACTCACTCATGATTAACATTCTTTTATTTATTAAATTTGATTTCAATTGAAACGACAATTGAAATATACTACTGTTAGTTAATTACACTGTTATATATGCTATTACCTGTATTAGTTCACCTATGACATCTGACACCATTATCTGTTAATTATTTATGCGATGATAATACAGTTTGGCTGATAATTGATTGATTGTTGATGTTTATATTGGACGTTAAATTGTTAATGTTAAATTGATAAATAGTATGAAATTGAACTTGATATAGGATAATTAAATGTTAAATTTGATTAACTGACATTTGTATAATATGACCCCTTTAACTGTTAAATTTATTGACACGTAGGATTGTTAACTACACCTTGAGCCATCAATTGTATGTTGTTTAAACTGATGATGTATGAAATTGTAAATAGATGACAAGTGAAAAACCGTAATGTAATAATCTTTAATCTACATGAAATGATAGTGTAGATTCTAGAAATAATTATATTAATTCGTACAAATAACAATGCGAATTAATACGGTTATTTCGGGATTATTTGAATTGATTATTGGATTGATATTGGTTGTTGTTATTGCTTGTTTATTTACTTTGACACCATCCCAGTTATCACACTGCAAGTTCCCTTTACTATGCTTTGTTTTTGAATTGAATTGGAATCGGGTTGAAATGATAAATACCCAAATTGAACTTTGACCTAGGATAGAGAATTAAATAAAAACCCGATTGGTCAATAATTTGATTTGAAAATAAATTGAAGATTTTATTTGAATAAATAATATGGTTTTGAAATGAAGTTGAAATTTGAATTTTAATGAAAGGAAAATGTTAATATTTAATAATCTGAAACAAAATATTAACAAATGTAATTGATGAAAGAATGTTGTTTAATTTGAGAAATGATTGAATTAAGTTTTAAATTATTAAACTTTGAAATGATTTAATAATCAAGTTTGAAATTATAATTAAGTTTGAAATTATTAAACTTTAAAATGATTTAATAATCAAGTTTGAAATTATAATTGAGTTTGAAATTATTAAACTTTGAAATTATTTAATAATTATGTTTGAATTATTTAATAATTAAATAAGATTGAATTATTTAATTATTAAATTGAATTGGATTCTGTAATAAGTAAAATTGAACTTTTGAATAAGTAAATTTTACTTCGTAAATAATCGAAATTGAGTTTTCTTTATTAAGAAAGTTTTTGGAAAATTATTTAAGTAAGTAAATAAGTGAAATTGAATTTCTTTAACAAGAAATAAGATGTGATTTATTGAAATTAATATAAGACTTGAAATTTAAAGAATTTGGTTTGACGAATTTAGTTTAATTCAAAATTGTAAGTTTTGATTTAATGAAGTTGAACTTAAGAATTGATTTAATGAATTGGAAATTTAATAGGAATTGTTTTGAATGATAAAGTAACTTAACGAATATTGAATGAAATCGATAAATGAATTTGAAATTGATTTGAATGTTAAATTAGACTAATTTAAATGATTTCGAAATGAAACTTATATACGAACCTGAATCAATATTGGAATCGTTTAAATAAAATTTGAAATTGTATTATAAGATTCCGAAATGGTAATTTGGAAGTTTTGAAAATGTAAATTATGGAAATTGGTTTAGAAAGACGAATGAAATGTTGGTTTACGAATTGAAATTAATATTGAAATTGATTTGGTTTTTGAAATATATAAACGACCAATCGGTGTAATAATTACGAAAGTTATTAAAGAGACCGGGATCGGTAATGGATATACTCTCTATCTGAACCGAAACCACTTTAATAACTATGCGCGGAGTGATGATCCAGAATGAAGTGGTTGGAATGATGTACGTGTTGACTGAAGAAAGAGAACGATGATGGATAGCCTTGACACT
This sequence comes from Allium fistulosum, assembly GCA_030737815.1. Taxonomy (NCBI): domain Eukaryota; kingdom Viridiplantae; phylum Streptophyta; class Magnoliopsida; order Asparagales; family Amaryllidaceae; genus Allium; species Allium fistulosum. Next base: position 306,330,464 of record CM060902.1, read on the forward strand.
TGTGTCAAATTGGAAATGACTAAAACAGGAGCTGTGCCGGGCCAATGGAGGATTAGCTATCTTAAGTGGACACACTTCTTCGAACTACTTATATTTGTTGTCGATTGGTGCACCCTTGATTTTGGGAGTGTTGTTTCACGGTGTTGCGGGCGCTGCGGCGTTGCGTTCTAACCAGTCCGGATCAGGCGAACGGTAGTATCACTACCTTGGGTATTGCCTCATGTGCCTTGTCATACTTGTATTCCATTTATGCGCGACCACTACGATTTTGATTTGTACCTTTAGTATATGGATTGCCCTCTGGTGACTTCCGGTTTTGGGGAAACTACGGTCTTGTATATGCTTTTGGGAATAAAAATGTGTTAAGGGTGGAATGGGCCATGACTTAACACTATTTTGATATCTTTTATATTACTGATAGACATTATCTACTTAGCGTATATTACTACATAGTAGATAGTTTAACGGATCCTTAAAGGATGGTTATTCCAAACATCCTTTGAGTTACTTGTATTTCAATTGCTATTTCACTTGAGTTGGATTTATTGATATAAGAATGTTAATCCTGACTCGAGTGTTTTGTATTTTGCTTCACGCTCGGGTCAGACTGAGTGGTTCAGCTTTCGAGACTCACCTTTGGAGTTGGTGCTTCGCTTGGAGATCCAGCTATCTATCCAGCTTTCAGATATTCGATGATTCTAGTGATGTACTATGATTTGTATCTGATGTATCGTGTTACTCTTCCGATGTATCTGGTTTAACTCTGATGTATCGTATTACTCTTCTGTTGTAAGCTCTGATGTAACTTATACATTTATATAGTAGCTTCATGAACTACTATCTCTTTTATTTCCGCTGCATTTATTTCTCTGTGTCTGTGATTATTCATTTACTGTATATGTTCAGTTTTGCCAAATTTAAATTAACAACGTGGTATTTTGAGCAATTCAACTCCGGCATGAGTGTCTACCTATACACTTATAATGGACGCGAATGGTCCAAAATTCTGGGTCGTTACAAATCTCCTCCAATTCTGCGTTTGCATTGTGTGTGTGGCGGGAGGTCTTATGGTAGTTTCATTTTCCAAAAGCATTTCGAAAAAAAATTATTTTCTTTGTGAAAAATAACTGTTTTACGATCTCACACCAGTCACCATGACTGACTCGGAGTTTATTGTTTCCCTTCTAAACTCTGGGTGCCCATTATTTTCCACACGGGCAGCCTAGAGTTATGTTATCAGGATATTCTGGATATTCTGGAGCTTTGGAAGCAAGCTGGATGGCGAAACGTGTCACCTATACTTTGTTTATTTATTCCGCTGTGTATTCTGTATGAGGACAAGTTTATATAACTGTCCATTGTTGTATATTGACTCTGATTGATGTATGTATAAACTGATATAGTTCTTTTTTTTAAAACACTAGTGATTATCTATTATATATTGTTCCGTTGCGAATGTGAGATTCTGATATTGTTTCTGTTTCTGATGTTGTTCTGTTGTTCTTCTTTCTTTTTCTTCTATCTTTTCTTTTACCTCTTCTTTTAAACCCTAAGAATTCGGTTTTCCGGCATTCGTTTGCTCGGCAGTTGATACAGTGGACGTATTGATGTCAATTTTCGAAAGTCGAATAATCGGGTCCTTACATTCATAATCCAGTAGATTTTTCAATACAGGCAGGGTTTCCTTTAAAACAGGTAAGCAAAACTTTTCCACCCTGACAACAAATTAAGAAGTTCGCAGAGCTAGGGATATCATCCTTCTGGTTTCTCTCCTCGAACCAAACAATGGCACAACAATTACGGCATGTGTTCGTTGCAGGTCCAAAATTCCATGATTTAAACATACAACCTAACATAGTTCAATCATAGGAAATAAATTATGTTCACATGAGCAAGTAATATGACAATACAAACAAAGGCGGAGGAAAACCTACTTTGATGTATATTATCTTTTGCTAGGTCCGGATTGGCATGGAAAACAATAGTCAAGGGACTACAACACCGAAGCTCAGAGTTGGATATTTCATTATCTATTCTATTTTCTACGCTTCCAAGCCCTCTCCGAGATGAGACAGAAGAACATGAAGGAAGTGTAACGACCCGCAAAATTTAATAGTTTTAAAAGTATATTTAACTGGAAATTTGTGAAATTTTAAACAATAAAATTTGAAATTTGAAATTTATTATTTGGAATACGCTTATTTAATCATAGCAACTGGTAAATTTTCATCTGATAATGTTGAAGTTTATTTTATTATGTAATTTTATTTCAATTTAAATCAGTTAAAATTGATGATAATAACTTTATTTCAAAACCTGAATATTTTTCTATAGAAAATTTCTAAATCTTCTCCTGAGTCAGATGTCATCTTTTGTTTTTCCAAATTTGGACTTCTATTGCTCCGTTTATCTTAATTCTGGCAGAATAGCAGCATTTCTGGTACCGATTATCGACTTTTGATTGGATGATCGTACCACTAATATCTGTATATCGTTTTGTTCGCCTCATCGTGTAGATCTTCGTAGTATATTCAATTCTTTGTTTTGAATTTCGATACGTGGTGAAACCCGTGAAAACGGTTAACTGTACGGGTACCACTTTTACACTTTTAATAGTGGCATCCATTCAAGTTTCAAACCGGAATTTACAGCAACTAGCATTTATTATAACATTCTGACTAAAATTCAGCCGTTGCTCCCATCTCGTATAAATTTTTATACGTTTGCATTAATTTATTTTGAACGATTAAATTCCATCTGCTTTATTTGATTTGAATTCCAGGGCCGGCTATTTTTATTCCCATATCTTAATACGATTCATTGTCTTCCTTTATTTCTGAAAATTAGAATATATAAAATGTTTTACATTCAATACACTTTCGAACCGTTCTTTTTCTTTAAATCTGGAATTCTTGCCTGCTCTCCCTTTTCTCTTTTAAAACCAAACCCATCCATGCAAGGTCACTCCACCCTGTCAAATGCACGCAATCCCCTCCCACTCACCCTCGGTCGCATCTTCCCACCACCTCAACAGCAACGGAGTTTGGCCTCCAACAGCCGTCTCAGCCTGCCTTCGCCCTGACCACGTGCGGCCCCACCTGTAGCACCGAGCCTATAGCCCACCTGGCCTTACACGCGACAGCCCCTCTCCATCCCATCTCCGTTCATCTCTAGCACCCCCTCTCGCCCTTGCATCTGCTCCACTCTCCCAAAGACCTTGGCAGCCCGACCACCTTGCCGACGAACTCCACCTCAATAGCAACCAACTCCTTCACCCATCATCTTTTCACCCAGATTTCCCTTCGTCCCTCCCCTGCTCCACCTGGCAGCGTCGCCAGCAGTCTCCACTGCCTCGGTTTTTATCCTCTCGGTTATGCTTTGAGAAATAGATAAGGTAATAGATATATATCTATATATACAGATGTTGTTTAATATGTATTTGGAATGTTATATCGATTTCTAAAATATAATATATATATATATATATATATGCATTTAGCGTGTATTTTATACAGAGGTTATATAAAAGTTTAAGCATTTTTGGTTCGTATATTTATTTATCTAAGTTCTGTTATAGATTTGAAGATCAGTTTATATAAAAGTTATGTTCATTTTATATTATGGGTTGCAGTACATGCGTTAGTTATAATCATTTGTATAATATTTTAATTGATAAAGTAGGTCTGCATAGCCTGGCATTCTCAATTTTCTTATAAAGTATATTTAGTACACATAGTATTTAGCTATATGTTATATGTGAAACTATACGTTCTAATGTTTTTATTTGTCTATTTATTTATAGTGACAAGTAGTATTGATATTTATATCTCATATTTCTAAAGTTATGATATAAATTCTGCATAGTCTGTATATTTATATGTAGGATATTTTGGAAAGATAATATTGTTGTTTATTAAATATTGATTTAAATGGTTATATGTGCGTGAGTGTATATATATATATACGTCAGTTTACATGTATTAGTCTTTGTAGATGTACAATAGGTTAGCTTCCCTGTTTGCATATAAGTAAGGGTATGTAGATATATAAATGGGGTTGAAATGTTGCATAGTAGCCTGTTTACTTTATATTATTTTTATCTGTTTAACATGATAGATTACTAATTGTAATACACGTATTATAATACTCTGTGCATATAAATTTCTGGTTTATTTTATGTGTTCTGTATATATATAAAGTCAGTTTATAAGAGTATATATATATGCATATATTCATTTGTCACATATAGAGTTGTTTGCAATATATAATATATACATGTTGGTTTATATGTATTAAATAAAGCAAGTTTATATAAATTACATTTTTAACTATTAATTTTAAAAGGTATAGCATGTATGCGAGTATTTTGCACTTCAATAGGTATATATATACATGTATTTATTTTATATATAAGTAGTTATATATAGTATATATATTTTTACTTATACCAATTATCATCATCAATCCAGTTTGAGTTGATTTCGTAAATTCCTATCTATCAGTTTCGTTCGTCGATTCGAGTTCAATCATGCCTTGTGTTGAGACTTCATGCCTGGATTTCATAACCACTTCATTGTCTATCTCTCTAACCTTGAAAGGTGAGCAATCACTCACGATTTACGTTCTTGTATTTATTAAATTTGATTTCAATTGAAACAACAATTGAAATATGTTGCTGTAGTTATTTAAATTGTTATATATGTTATTATCTGTAACTGTTCACCTGTGGAATATGACACCATATCCTATTGTTCATATTATATTGTTATTGATGATATATACCTGTTTTATATTATTATATTATTTGTTATCACTCTGCAAGTTCCCTGTAGTTTAGAATTCACTATGGGTTGAAATGATACATACCCGAACGGACTTTAGAATAGGAGAAAATCGTTATGGGTTGAAATGATAAACCCAAGCGATTTTCATTTGAATTGAAATTGGGATTACGGGTTAAAACGATATCTACCCGTATATATTTAAATTACGGATTGAAATGATAAATATCCGTATCACTTAACCATATGATAGATATATATACAGACACCGTTGGTCCATATATATAAATATTTTGAAAATAAATTCTATGGATTTGGGAAGAAATATATGGGTTAAATAAATGTTGATTCTTAAATTTATTATATATAAATGGTAATGATATATATATATATAGATTTAATTATAATATTAAATTTAATTAAGATTGATTGAATACATATAATATGGTTAAGTACTTATATCTATATTTCAAAATAGATTTTTGTAAAAATTTGAATAAGTTAAGGTTAGGAAGATAATTTGAATTTAGTTGAAATTGATTTAATAAAGAATTTTATTTAATTAAACCGATTAGAAACTTATTGAAATTGAGATGTAAGATATAATTTATAACTTGGGTTTGATTTATAAGTAATTTAATGAATATTTCTTATTTAAATAAATTTTAAGGAAATATTTAGTAAAATGTGATTTAAGGCTAGTAAATGATATTGAATCTATTAAGTGAATATTCCCTGATTAAATAATAATGAAGTTAAATCAAGAGCTATATGAAATTGTTAAATCTAACTTTGAAAATGTTGAATATTAAAGCTTTAAAATATATTGAAAAATAAATGGTATATTTAGAACTGAATTAAATTGATGAATTGAGCTTTGAATAAATTTGAATCTGGAATTTGAAGTTGATTTGAATCGATTTGCGAGACTTGAGGAAATTATAAATACTTTACTTTTTAAATCATTTAATATATATATACTACTTTGGAAAATAGATATATTTGAAATGAAATGATATTTGGGTTTTGAAGTATAAATTTAATTGAAATGACCACGGTGTTATAGTGTATATTTCTACATTGTAGATAGTTCCACGGATCCTTAGAGGATGGTTATCCCAAACATCTTTTAAGTTACTTGTATTTCAGTTGATATTTCATTTGAGTTGGATTTATTAGTATAAGAATGTTAATCCTGACTCGAGTGTTTTGTGTTTTGCTTTACGCTCAGGTCAGACCGAGTGATACAGCATTTGAGACTCACCTTTGGAGTTTGGAGCTTCATTTGGAGATCCAACTATCGATTCAGCTTTCAGCTTTTCCAGTTGATTTGTTCAGAGAGGTCATCTATTTGTACTGAAGACTTCACTGTATTTGAGATATTCTATTGTATTTTATTTCTAACTCTGATGTTTATATAGTAGCTTCATGAACTACTATTTTATCTATTCCGCTGCATATTATTGTATTACTCTGTGTCTGTGATTCTGTGATTGATTCATTTACTGTATATTCTGAGTTTTGCCAAATTTAAATTAACAATCTGATATTTTGAGCTATTCAAGTCCGACATGTGTGGATTATTGTCGATTTGAATGGTCCAAAAATAGCGGGTCGTTACAGTTGGTATCAGAGCTTTGGCTTTAGGCAAAACTTAACATATATAGTAAATTTATTTACAGAATCACTTTCGTTCGAGTTTGAATCTCTTCCGTTTGACTCGATTTCCTTTGAACTTTGGAACGTTTCTTGCGGTTCCAAAATTCATTCTTGTCTCTCTCTATTTGTATTATTTTGATTCTGGAGTATCCCATAACTCCACTTCGAATGATCTCTATAAGAATAGGATCCCACCAATCTTTGAATGATTTGTGAAGGGGTGAAACTCCTTCACAATTGGCATTGATTCACCAGAGATTTATATATATCCCTCGGTTTAGATGCTGCTATCTCTTGATATGCCGAATTCTATCTCTGACGATCGAATGACGATTTGCCTCAGAATTCTACACCGATCTTATTTTGAAATCACGATTGACCGGTTAAGGTCGCCCGCGATTTATATAAGTATATTCATCTTCTATTTTGAAATTTAATTATCTCATCTTCGTTCGAGCTTATCTTCGAATCAGAATCCTATTTGATTAGAGTCCCTCTAAATTGAATCTCTATCTTTGTTTTGAAATCCGTTTGTGAATCGTCCTTTGAAAATCGGGTTTGTTTATATTTTAGAAATTGTTTTCTAAACCGAAATTATTATTTTGATAAATATGATTATATTCTATATATAAAAGTGAAATGTTTTCGATAAAGATTTAATACCCTTTCTAAAATGAGAATTTGAGGTTTCGAAAGGATTTGTAATTTTGAAAAATTATATAACAAATTTGATTTATCTAAAAAAATGATTTATGACTAAAGAATTTTAAATTGAAAATTCGAGAATTGAACCCCGGTGTTTTGAAATTAGTTTTAAGATTTTTTGAAATATATAATAATAATATGATTTAAAAGTATTTTTCCAAATAAGAAATGTTTCAAATGATTTTAATGAGTTTCGAATGATTTCGAAGAAATTTCAAAAGAAGTTTGAGAAAATGGAAGTCCAGAACTCACTTATGTCGCTGGAAAATAATTTCGGTGATGAGTGCACGCATCATCGACAATGATTTTCGAGTTTCGGAGTGGGGGATAGGCCACTTCAGTAGCTTTGCTATGCGAGTGATTTTGTGAAACCATTTTGATTTCAAATTCCGAAGTAAGATTTGATATTCGAAAGATATATGTATATATATATTTGAAATGATTTGAAGTAAGCCGGCGTTCAGTCCTCGAGTTTTGGATTTGATATAACCCTATCTTTTGGAATTGATTTACTGATTTGTTGGTGATTTCCAACTCTTGGATTTGAAAATATGATTTCTTTGACTATTTTGAAGGTTCGAATACTTCCAAATCGAGGTTAACTTTTACAAGCTATGTAATTTTGAAAAGTATAAGTATATAAGTTTGGTATGTATGTTAAAGTGTATAATAATATGGTTTAAATAAGTTGAAACTGTTTTGTTAAGTAACTGAATAATGAAATTTTAAAATTTTCTAACATGAAATTTAGATTTGAAATGTTTTGAAAAGAATTTGGTCTTCAAAATATTTTGAATAAAGTTTAGTTAAATGTTTTAACTTAGTAACATCTTTATGAAACTATATATTTAACAAGTTGGAATAAATATATAAGTTGTACGTGTGTTGTTTTATTCGCATAATTAATTTGATCCAGGTTTGAGTACACAAGTTCGAGGTGAATTACACCATTTTGTGTTAGGATTTTTCATTCGATTCTTGATGGCGAATATTTGTTATGGATTTTGGGCTCGATTCTAGAATTCTCTATCATAGTATATGGCTATGCAAGGAGACTGATGGCTTCTAGTCGAGAAACCATATCGAAGTCCGCATTAGGGAAGTCGAATGGACAATACTAGTTCGAAAGCGAACTTGTGTGATCGAGCGAGCGATCAAATGTGATTCTGCGAAATGATGACGTATGTACATCTTATATTCTAATATCATTGATATATTTTGACGCTGAAATTGAAAGCTGTCGAGTTAGAATATCTTTGCTTACTAAAAGAAAATTTCCAATTTAAATTACAAAGATATATAACCCATAAAAGAAAAGATATTCAATCCCATATGGCTCTTCATACAGCGAAATTTATTTTGAAAAATTTGATCCTTATATAAGATGGACCTTACGTAAGTATAAGATGATTTTGAAAACATTTGATTTTGGAAATGAATTGGTTGACTTAAATTATATTGATTTGGAAATTTGGATTTATTTTCTAAAACTATTATTTTGGAAACTTTGAAACTAAAGATATTTAATTTGAGAAGAAATAATTTGGTGAAATTGTATATGATTTTGAAATTGAACTGATATTGAAACAAATTGAAATTTGAGAACCTTGTGTTACTAAATACTTGATTTGGGAGTTGTCGAACTTATATAAAATTGATTTGTATGAGTATGAAATTGATTCACAAACTATGGATTTGAAAAGGGTACTCAATTTGAAAAGTGAAATCTTATATAATTAAAGTCTATATAAGTGTGATTTGATATACTATTGATTTTGGAAAGGTATTCGATTTGAAAATTTAATCTTATATATAATGGACTTTATATAAGTACGATATTTGAAAGTGATTTGAAAAGGTACTATATGATACATATTTTCGAAGTAAAGATATGGAAAGTGCCTTCTGCTTGATATCCGCTTTGTGGCCACATTGTGGATTCATTCTATCGATATTCTCTGATTTTTGGTTTTCCGGATATGATACTCGAGTGTCCTTCGAATTCCATGGCGTTACCCATGGTCTTACGAGCGCGGATGCATAGCGCAACTGCCTGGATGAGTCTTGCCTAGGGGTACGGATTGTTTCCTGGGGGATCCAGGCGTAACCATTGTGTATCCTGCATTCTACTAGTCATCATGGCGTAACTCGCAGGGCTGAGAAAGCTTACGGATATGGATTGTTTCCTGGGGGAACCAGGCGTAACCATTGTGTATCTGCGAACCATGGTTAGACAAAGGTTTTGTTTGTTTTTTTGTTTGGATTATACTTTCCATATTTGTTTTTAAAAGTTTTTCCAGTATTTTCACTGGGTGTTGAAACAAGTCTACTAAGTACCTGGAGAATTCTAGTTTTGCGCCTGATCAACGCACTACCAGAGTCTACGGGAACAAGGATAAACTTGTTGAAACATCGAGTTATAAAAATATTTTATTATAAAGATATTTTATTATAAAAGTATTTCCAACAAAGAAATTTTGTATTAATATTCGAAATTGAAATTCTAATGGTTTGAATTAATTATTCATGCCCGATACTATTCTTTTGGAATCTACCTTATCTGCTCAGCTTTATTTATTCACCTATGTTCTGTTTTTCCATATCCACCTTCTTTCCTTGTGGACTGTATCCTTTTTAAATATTGTTATTTATATACTACATGGTTTAATAGAAAATTTAAGTGTTATAAATATTTTAGAAGTTATTAATTAAATAAAACATATTTAAAGTAAATGATTATTGATTTATTAATAATATTTGAAAAGTATTTTAGATAGAATTAATAAATTTATGAATTATGGATTTAATAACTTCTTTGTAAATATTAGTAATAATGTAAATAATTGTTTTCAAATGGTTTTCATACATTTATAAAGGTGTCATTTAAACATATAAATGGTATTTATAAAGGAAGCAAGAAATTTTACAAATGGATTTTTGAAAGGTTTTAAAGTATATAAGATAATTGAATTGCAAATGAAGTTTTCAAATTTTAAGTAAAATTTATATAGTTCAAATTAATTGTTTAATCTTGACTTTCAATCTATCTTTTCTGTCTGGTTGTTTCCATTCTTCTACCTCCTTCCTTTTCGGGGACGAAAAGTTTTGAATGGGGGAGAGTGTAACGACCCGCAAAATTTAATAGTTTTAAAAGTATATTTAACTGGAAATTTGTGAAATTTTAAATAATAAAATTTGAAATTAAAAATTTATTATTTGGAATACGCCTATTTAATCATAGCAACTGGTAAATTTTCATCTGATAATGTTGAAGTTTATTTTATTATGTAATTTTATTTCAATTTAAATCAGTTAAAATTGATGATAATAAATTTATTTCAAAACCTGAATATTTTTCTATAGAAAATTTCTAAATCTTCTCCTGAGTCAGATGTCATCTTTTATTTTTCCAAATTTGGACTTCTATTGCTCCGTTTATCTTAATTCTGGCAGAATAGCAGCATTTCTGGTACCGATTATCGACTTTTGATTGGATGATCGTACCACTATTATCTGTATATCGTTTTGTTCACCTCATCGTGTAGATCTCCGTAGTATATTCAATTCTTTGTTTTGAATTTCGATACGTGGTGAAACCCGTGAAAACGGTTAACTGTACGGGTACCACTTTTACACTTTTAATAGTGGCATCCATTCAAATTTCAAACCGGAATTTACCGCAACTAGCATTTATTATAACATTCTTTATTGACTAAAATTCAGCCGTTGCTCCCATCTCGTATAAATTTTTATACGTTTGCATTAATTTATTTTGAACGATTAAATTCCATCTGCTTTATTTTATTTGAATTCCAGGGCCGGCTATTTTTATTCCCATATCTTAATACGATTCATTGTCTTCCTTTATTTCTGAAAATTAGAATATATAAACGTTTTACATTCAATACACTTTCGAACCGTTCTTTTTCTTTAAATATGGAACAGTTTTGCTATAAGGCCCGAAAGAAAGGGGGCCAGAATGGGTGCGGGAATAATATGGATCGCAGCAATAAACTTTCCCCCTGAATTCCTGCCGTTGGATTAAAATTCACACCCTTCCGCACCTAATTTTTCTGGCCCTGTAGCAAAGTCCTTTCTTGCCTTCTCTCCCTTTTCTCTTTTAAAACCAAACCCATCCATGCCAGATCACTCCACCCTGTCAAATGCATGCAATCCCCTCCCACTCACCCTCGGTCGCATCTTCCCACCACCTCAACAGCAACGGAGTTCGGCCTCCAACAGCCGTCTCAGCCTGCCTTCGCCCTGACCACGTGCGGCCCCACCTGTAGCACCGAGCCTATAGCCCACCTGGCCTTACACGCGACAGCCCCTCTCCATCCCATCTCCGTTCATCTCTAGCACCTCCTCTCGCCCTTGCATCTGCTCCACTCTCCCAAAGACCTTGGCAGCCCGACCACCTTGCCGACGAACTCCACCTCAATAGCAACCAACTCCTTCACCCATCATCTTTTCACCCAGATTTCCCTTCGTCCCTCCCCTGCTCCACCTGGCAGCGTCGCCAGCAATCTCCACTGCCTCGTTTTTTATCCTCTCGGTTATGCTTTGAGAAATAGATAAGGTAATAGATATATATCTATATATACAGATGTTGTTTAATATGTATTTGGAATGTTATATCGATTTCTAAAATATAATATATATATATATATATGCATTTAGCGTGTATTTTATACATAGGTTATATAAAAGTTTAAGCATTTTTGGTTCGTATATTTATTTATCTAAGTTCTGTTATAGATTTGAAGATCAGTTTATATAAAAGTTATGTTCATTTTATATTATGGGTTGCAGTACATGCGTTAGTTATAATCATTTGTATAATATTTTAATTGATAAAGTAGGTCTGCATAGCCTGGCATTCTCAATTTTCTTATAAAGTATATTTAGTACACATAGTATTTAGCTATATGTTATATGTGAAACTATACGTTCTAATGTTTTTATTTGTCTATTTATTTATAGTGACAAGTAGTATTGATATTTATATCTCATATTTCTAAAGTTATGATATAAATTCTGCATAGTTTGTATATTTATATGTAGGATATTTTTGGAAAGATAATATTGTTGTTTATTAAATATTGATTTAAATGGTTATATGTGCGTGAGTGTGTATATATATATACACGTCAGTTTACATGTATTAGTCTTTGTAGATGTACAATAGGTTAGCTTCCCTGTTTGCATATAAGTAAGGGTATGCAGATATATAAATGGGGTTGAAATGTTGCATAGTAGCCTGTTTACTTTATATTATTTTTATCTGTTTAACATGATAGATTACTAATTGTAATACACGTATTATAATTGTAACGACCCGATATTTTTGGACCATTCACATCCATTATAAGTGTATAGGTAGACACTCATGCCAGAGTTGAATTGCTCAAAATACCGCGTTGTTAATTTAAATTTGGCAAAACTCAGCATATGCAGTAAATAAATCAATCACAGAATCACAGACACAGAGTAATACAATAATACGCAGCGGAATAGATAAAATAGTAGTTCATGAAGCTACTATACAAACATCAGAGTTAGAAATAAAATACAACAGAATATCTCAAATGTAGCGAAGTCTCCAGTACAACAGATGACTTCTCTGGACAAATCAACTAGAAGAGCTGAAAGCTGAGGCGATAATTGGATCTCCAAAGGAAGCTCCAAACTCCAAGGATGAGTCTCAAATGCTGTATCACTCGGTCTGACCCGAGCGTAAAGCAAAACACAAAACACTCGAGTCAGGATTAACCTTCTTATATAAATAAATCCAACTCAAGTGAAATATCAACTGAAATACAAGTAACTTAAAGGATGTTTGGGATAACCATCCTCTAAGGATCTTCAGAACTATCTACAAGATGGGAATATACACTATGACACCGTGGCCATTTTAAATTTATTTACTTCAAAACCCAAATATCATTTCATTTCAAATATATCTATTTTCCAAAATAGTATATATATATATCAAATGATTTAAAAAGTAAAGTATTTAATTTCCTCAAGTCTAGCAAATCGATTCAAAACAACTTCGAATTCCAAATTCAAATTTATTCAAAGTTCAATTCATCAATTTAATTCATTTCTAAACAGATCATTTAAATTTTAATTATATTTCAAAGCTTTAATATTCAACATTTTCAAAGTTAAATTTAATAGTTTCATATAGCTCTTGATTTAACTTCATTATTATTTAATCAGGGAATATTCACTTAATAAATTCAATACCATTTAACTAGCCTTAAATTACATTTTTTACTAAATATTTCCTTAAACTTTATTTAAACAAGAAATATTCATTAGATTACTTATGAATCAAACTCAAGTTATAAATCATATCTTACATCTCAATTTCAATAAGTTTCAAATCGGTTTAATTAAATAAAATTCTTTATTGAATACAATTTCAACTAAATTCAAATTATCTTTCTAACCTTAACTTATTCAAATTATTACCAAAATCTATTTTGAAATATATTTTAAATACTCAACATATTATATGTATTTAAATCAACCATTCCCATTTATATATAATAATTTAAGGCTCAACATTTATTAAAACCATATATTTCTTTCCAAAACCATAGAATTCATTTTAAAAATATTTATATATATGGACCAACGGTGTCTGTATATATATTTATCATATGGTTAAGTGATACGGATATTTATCATTTCAATCCGAAATTTACATATATACGGGTAGATATCATTTCGACCCGTAATCCCAATTTCAATTCAAATGAAAATCGCTTGGGTTTATCATTTCAACCCATAACGAAATTCTCCTATTCTAAAGTCCGTTCGGGTATGTATCATTTCAACCCATAGTGAATTCTATACTAACAGGGAACTTGCAGAGTGATAACAGATAATATAAAATATAACAACAGGCATATATCATCAATATAAATAACAGATACTGGTGTCAGATGTCATAGGTGAACATATACAGATAATAGTAATAACAGGCATATAAATACTAGATACTGGTGTCAGATGTCACAGGTGAACATATACAGATAATAGCATATATAAAAATTTAAATAACTACAGCATCATATTTCAATTGTCGTTTCAATTGAAATCAAATTTAATAAATACAAGAATGTTAATCGTGAGTGATTGCTCACCTTTCGAGGCTAGAGATATTTGACAATAGAATGAGCTACGGATCCAAGCACGAATTTCAAAGCAGAGCAAGATTGGTATGAATTCGACGGCCAAACTAATGGATAAGAATTGATGAGAAAAAAATCAAATTGGCTCGATATAGACGGAACGAAACATATACAGTATATATTACTTTAAATCAATATAAAATTTGAAACATCAACTTATTTTAAATCTGTATAAATTTAAAATCAATAAATGACTTTTAAGATCTATATATATATATATTTATTTCGAATCAACAGTTAAATCCCAAAACGTACTATATCCCAAAATTTTTAAATACCCAGTTCACACATATACCATACCAAATGCAAATACACATACACGAACTTATCCACGTGTTCAAGCTTGAAATTTAATATTGTTTATCATACCTTTAAAACTATACTACAATAACATAAACTAAAAATTGTAATTTATACACCTGCAACACTAATAAGCTTTATTAAATGAACATTTCATGCAACCATACGTTAAGATATGTTACTATAGACACTTGTATACTAAAACGAACAACAAGGGTATAAACTAAGATATATAAAATATATAAAATTATATAATATACCATAAAGTATCAGGCAGACTGAGGTTATGCAGACTTGACTTGTAAAATATATACTAACATATAGATGAGTATGCTACGAAAAAAAAATATTAATAAGCTTAGTTTATAAAATATATATATCTAAACTTATAAATGTAAGGCTAAACAGATCACATATATATGTAAACTGTAACAGCCCCTATACCAATGATATATACAAAATCAGAAGTCATATAATTGAAATGAAAACATTTATATAATATATGCAGACCTTAAAATTATACTTTATATAAACCGAAGCTATACATGAAAATCAAAATATCAACAAATAAAAGAAAACCCAGATATTCAAAAAGTATATATATTACAGTATATACCTTACAATCCTATATATATTACAGTACATCTATTACTGTCCTGCCATAATAATAGATATTATATACCTACTCTATAAACATTCTGTATCATATAAATGTGCTAGTGGTTACTAACTGTATTTATCTAAGTTTATTAATATAAATCCAAACAAACAGCAATATATATAATATATATGCATACATATATATATAACAGATGTAGGTGAGGAGAATGCATGAAGGCGCGAACGGGAATAGGAGGGAAGGGTGGCCGACTTGGGAGACGGAAGGCAAGGCAGCATGCCCGAGATGGAAAACGGAGGCGGGTCTGAGGCATCAAGACGTGGCGGAGGAGCCAGCGGAGGTGTAGGTGGTTGTGTGAGCGGCGGAGGAAGAAGACGTGATGAGGCGAGCTAGAGGTTGTGGGGTCAGGTTTTGGTCGTAGGGGAGAGGAGGTTGATGAGGTAAGGCGGCACACGAGGCCGAGCAAGGAGGAAGAGGGAGGCCGGAGGAGTTGCTAAGCAATGGAGAAAAGGGGTGGGTCGAAGCGGAGGGCTGTCAATTTTAGGTGGAGTGAAGGCGATGTGGGATGCTGCAGTGGTGGGCGAACTCGTCGGAGGAAGTGGGAAGGGGGGTTGCTTCGGTTGTTCGAAGGGAGGAGATGCGCTCGTTGGTGAAGCTCGGCGCACGCATGGGAGAGGGGACGAGAGGCGTGCGGGCGGCAATTTAGAGGAGAAAAAATATAAAGGAGAAAGACAAAGTGGGAAGGAAGAAATGGAAGTAAAAATGTGGATCTGGGTTGGGAGATGAAATTATAAAAGCAAATAAGGATAGGAACCGTACAAACAATGAACTTAACCTCTACAAATAAATGAAACAAAACGTAGAAATGGTATGGGATGGCAACGGCCTAGAATTTTGGGAATAAATGCTGTACTGAATGCTAGTGGCAGTTTTTATTCCAGCCGTTTGAAATTTGAATGGGCACAAAGTGTAAAAGTGGCACCGGTACAGTTTACCGTTTTATTGTTTTCATCGTGTACGGGATTTCAAAATACGGAAATAAATATACCGTAGAGATCAACGCGACGAGACGATCAAAATGGTATATAGATATTGGTGTTACGTTCATTCGATCGAAAGTCGATATTCGGTACCGGAAAGTGCTGCTATTAGGCCAGAATTAAGATAAATGGAGCAATAGAAGTCCAGATTTGGAAAAACGAATTTCGCAGTCTGATTCAGAATGATCTGAATCAATTTTCTCCTGTTGACATATTTTGGTTTCGGAAAACTTTTAAATTCACTGTTATTAACCGGTTTGATTTGAAATAAAATTTCACAGGAAAATAAACTTCAATATTATCAGATGAAAATTTACCAGTTACTATATTAAAATAGACGTATTCTAAATAATAAATTTTTAATTTCAAATTTTATTGTTTAAAATTTTACAAATTTCCAGTTAAATATACTTTTAAAACCATTAAATTTTACGGGCCGTTACACTCTCCCCCACTCAAAACTTTTCGTCCCCGAAAAGGAAGGAGGTAGGAGAATAGAACAATCAGAAATAAAAGTAGATTGAAATTCAAAATTAAAAATTAATTTGAACTATATAAATTTTACTTAAATTTGAAAACTTCATTTGCAATTCAATTGTCTTATATACTTTAAAACTTTTTCAAGATCCATTTGCAAAATTTCTTGCTTCCTTACAATTACCATTTATATGCTTAAATAACAACTTCATAAATATATGAAAACTATTTGAAAACAGTTATTTACATTATTAGTTATATTTACAAAGAAGCTATTTGAAAACATTAAATTCATAATTCATAATTTATTAAATTTTAAATTTTTTTTTTCTCAAGATACTTTTCAAATATTATTAATAATCAATAATCATTTACTTTAAACATGTATTATTAAATAAATAACTTCAAAAGTATTCATAATTTACTATTAAACCATATAATATATAAATAAAAAATATTTAAAAGGATATAGTCAACAAGGAGAAGAATAAGGACTTGGAAAAACAGAATATAGGTGGACAAATAAAGCTGAGCAGATAAGGTAGATTCAAAAGAATAGTATTGGGCATGTATAATCAATTCAAACCATAAGAATTTAAATTTCAAATATTAATACAAAATTTCTTTGTTGGAAATACTTTTATAATAAAATACCTTTATAACGAAACAAATTTTCTTTCGAAAATATTTTTATAACTCGATGTTTCAACAAGTTTATCCTTGTTCCTATAGACTCTGGTAGTGCGTTGATCAGGCGCAAAACTAGAATTCTCCAGGTACTTAGTAGACTTGTTTCAACACCCAGTGAAAATACTGGAAAAACTTTTAAAAACAGATATGGAAAGTACAATCCAATCAAAAACACAAACAAAACCTTTGTCTAACCATGGTTCGCAGATAAACAATGGTTACGCCTGGGTCCCCCAGGAAACAATCCATATCCGTAAGCTTTCTCAGCCCTGCGAGTTACGCCATGATGACTAGTAGAATGCAGGATACACAATGGTTACGCCTGGATCCCCTAGGAAACAATCCGTACCCCCAGGCAAGACTCAGCCAAGCATTTGCGCTACTATTCGCGACCTACACAGATTGCAGGATACACAATGGTTACGCCTGGATCCCCCAGGAAACAATCCGTACCCCTAGGCAAGACTCAGCCAGGCAGTTGCGCTATGCAGTCACGAGAGAAAAATAAGACCATGGGTAACGCCATGGAATTCGAAGGACACTCGAGTATCATATCCGGAAAACCAAAATCAGAGAGAATAATATCGATAAAATGAATCCAAGATGTGGCCACAAATCGGATATCAAGCAGAAGGCACTTTCCATATCTTTACTTCGAAAATATGTATCATATAGTACCTTTTCATATCACTTCCAAATATCGTACTTATATAAAATCCATTATATATAAGATTTAATATTCAAATCAAATACTTTCCAAAATCAATAGTATATCAAATCATACTTATATAGACTTCAATTATATAAGATTTCACTTTCAAATTGAGTACCTTTTCAAATCTATAGTTTTCGAATCAATTTCATACTCATACAAATCAATTTTATATAAGTTCGACAACTCCCAAATCAAGTATTTAGTAACACAAGGTTCTCAAATTTCAATTTGTTTCAATATCAGTTCAATTTCAAAATCATATACAATTTCACCAAATTATTTCTTCTTAAATTAAATATCTTTAGTTTCAAAGTTTCCAAAATAACAGATTTAGAAAATAAATCCAAATTTCCAAATCAATATAATTTAAGTCAACCAATTCATTTCCAAAATCAAATGTTTTCAAAATCATCTTATACTTACGTAAGGTCCATCTATATAAGGATCAAAATTTTCAAAATAAATTTCGCTGTATGAAGAGCCATATGGGATTGAATATCTTTCTTTTATGGGGTATATATCTTTGTAATTTAAATTGGAAATTTTCTTTTAGTAAGCAAAGATATTCTAACTCGACAGCTTTCAATTTCAGCGTCAAAATATATCAATGATATTAGAATATAAGATGTACATACGTCATCATTTCGCAGAATCACATTTGATCGCTCGCTCGATCACACAAGTTCACTTTCGAACTAGTATTGTTCATTCGACTTCCTTAATGCGGATTTCGATATGGTTTCTCGACTAGAAGCCTTCGGTCTCCTTGCATAGCCATATACTACGATAGAGAATTCTAAAATCAAGCCCAAAATCCATATCAAATATTCGCCATCAAGAATCGAATTAAAAATCCTAACACGAAATGGTGTAATCCACCTCGAACTTGTGTACTCAAACTTGGATCAAATTAATTATGCGAATAAAACAGCATACGTACAACTTATATATTTATTCCAACTTGTTAAATATATAGTCTCATAAAGATGTTACTAAGTTAAAACATTTAAACTAAATTTTATTCAAAATATTTTGAAGATCAAATTCTTTTCAAAGCATTTCAAATCTAAATTTCATATTTAGAAAAATTTAAAATTGCCTTATTCATTTACTTAACAAAACAGTTTCCACTTATTTAAATCATATTACTACATACTTTAACATACATACCAAACTTATATACTTTATACTTTTCAAAATTTCCTAGCTTTGAAAGTTAACCTTGATTTGGAAGTGTTCGAACCTTCAAAATAGTTGAAGAAATCATTTTCAAATTCAAGAGTTGGAAATCAGCAACAAATCAGTAAATCAATTTTAATAGATAGGGTTATATCAAATCCGAACTCGAGGACTGAACACCGGCTTACTTCAAATCATTTCAAATATACATACATATATCCTTTGAATATCAAATCTTACTTCGGAATTTGAAATCAAAATTGGTTTCGCAAAATCACTCGCGTAGCAATGCTACTAAAGTGGCCTCTCCCTCACTCTGAAACTCGAAAATCAATGTCGATGATGCGTGCACTCATCACCGAAATTATTTTCCAACGACATAAGTGAGTTCTGGACTTCTATTTTCTCAAACTTCTTTTGGAATTTCTTCGAAACTCATTAAAATCATTTGAAACATTTCTTATTCGGAAAATATTTTTAAATCATATTATTATTATATATTTCAAAATCTTAAAACCAATTCCAAAATACCGGAGTTCAATTCTCGAATTTCAAATTTAAAATCCTTCAGTTATAAATCAAATTTCTTATATAGTTTTTTTTTCAAAATTACAAATCCTTTCGAAACCTCAAATTCTTATTTTAAAAGGGTTTATAATCTTTATCGAAAACATTTCACTTTTATATATAGAATATAATATTTCGATATATAAAACAATTTCAAAAATATAAACAAGCCTGATTTTTCAAAGGATGGTTCAAGAATGGATTTCAAAACAAAGATAGAAATTCAACTTAGAGGGACTCTAATCAATAGGATTCTGATTCGAAGATAGGCTCGAACAAAGATGAGATAATTAATTACAAAACAGTAGATGGATACACTTATATAAATCGCGGACGACCTTAACCGGGTCAACCGTGACTTCAAGAATATTATCGATGCGGAAATCTAAGGCAAATCGACATTCGATCGCCAGAGATAGAATTCGGCATAACAAGAGATGGCAACATCAAAACCGAGGGATATAAATCTCCGGTGAATCAATGCCTATTGTAAAGGAGTTACACCCCTTTACAATTATTCAAAGATTGGCGGGATCGCCTATTCTTATAGAGATCATTCGAAGTGGAGTTATGGGGTACTCCAGAATCAAAAGAATACAAATAGGGAGAGACAAGAATAAATTTCGGAACCGAGGGACATTCCAAAATTCAAAGGAAATCGAGTCAAAAAAGGAAGAGATTCAACTCGAAAGAAAGTGATTCTGTAAATAAATTTACCATATATGATAAGTTTTGCCTAGAACCTGGCTCTGATACCAACTGTAACGACCCGATATTTTTGGACCATTCGCATCCATTATAAGTGTATAGGTAGACACTCATGCCAGAGTTGAATTGCTCAAAATACCGCGTTGTTAATTTAAATTTGGCAAAACTCAGCATATGCAGTAAATAAATCAATCACAGAATCACAGACACAGAGTAATACAATAATACGCAGCGGAATAGATAAAATAGTAGTTCATGAAGCTACTATACAAACATCAGAGTTAGAAATAAAATACAACAGAATATCTCAAATGTAGCGAAGTCTCCAGTACAACAGATGACTTCTCTGGACAAATCAACTAGAAGAGCTGAAAGCTGAGGCGATAGTTGGATCTCCAAAGGAAGCTCCAAACTCCAAGGATGAGTCTCAAATGCTGTATCACTCGGTCTGACCCGAGCGTAAAGCAAAACACAAAACACTCGAGTCAGGATTAACCTTCTTATATAAATAAATCCAACTCAAGTGAAATATCAACTGAAATACAAGTAACTTAAAGGATGTTTGGGATAACCATCCTCTAAGGATCTTCAGAACTATCTACAAGATGGGAATATACACTATGACACCGTGGCCATTTTAAATTTATTTACTTCAAAACCCAAATATCATTTCATTTCAAATATATCTATTTTCCAAAATAGTATATATATATATATCAAATGATTTAAAAAGTAAAGTATTTAATTTCCTCAAGTCTAGCAAATCGATTCAAAACAACTTCGAATTCCAAATTCAAATTTATTCAAAGTTCAATTCATCAATTTAATTCATTTCTAAACAGATCATTTAAATTTTCAATATATTTCAAAGCTTTAATATTCAACATTTTCAAAGTTAAATTTAATAGTTTCATATAGCTCTTGATTTAACTTCATTATTATTTAATCAGGGAATATTCACTTAATAAATTCAATACCATTTAACTAGCCTTAAATTACATTTTTTACTAAATATTTCCTTAAACTTTATTTAAACAAGAAATATTCATTAGATTACTTATGAATCAAACTCAAGTTATAAATCATATCTTACATCTCAATTTCAATAAGTTTCAAATCGGTTTAATTAAATAAAATTCTTTATTGAATACAATTTCAACTAAATTCAAATTATCTTTCTAACCTTAACTTATTCAAATTATTACCAAAATCTATTTTGAAATATATTTTAAATACTCAACATATTATATGTATTTAAATCAACCATTCCCATTTATATATAATAATTTAAGGCTCAACATTTATTAAAACCATATATTTCTTTCCAAAACCATAGAATTCATTTTAAAAATATTTATATATATGGACCAACGGTGTCTGTATATATATTTATCATATGGTTAAGTGATACGGATATTTATCATTTCAATCCGAAATTTACATATATACGGGTAGATATCATTTCGACCCGTAATCCCAATTTCAATTCAAATGAAAATCGCTTGGGTTTATCATTTCAACCCATAACGAAATTCTCCTATTCTAAAGTCCGTTCGGGTATGTATCATTTCAACCCATAGTGAATTCTATACTAACAGGGAACTTGCAGAGTGATAACAGATAATATAAAATATAACAACAGGCATATATCATCAATATAAATAACAGATACTGGTGTCAGATGTCATAGGTGAACATATACAGATAATAGTAATAACAGGCATATAAATACTAGATACTGGTGTCAGATGTCACAGGTGAACATATACAGATAATAACATATATAAAAATTTAAATAACTACAGCATCATATTTCAATTGTCGTTTCAATTGAAATCAAATTTAATAAATACAAGAATGTTAATCGTGAGTGATTGCTCACCTTTCGAGGCTAGAGATATTTGACAATAGAATGAGCTACGGATCCAAGCACGAATTTCAAAGCAGAGCAAGATTGGTGTGAATTCGACGGCCAAACTAATGGATAAGAATTGATGAGAAAAAAATCAAATTGGCTCGATATAGACGGAACGAAACATATACAGTATATATTACTTTAAATCAATATAAAATTTGAAACATCAACTTATTTTAAATCTGTATAAATTTAAAATCAATAAATGACTTTTAAGATCTATATATATATATATATTTATTTCGAATCAACAGTTAAATCCCAAAACGTACTATATCCCAAAAATTTTAAATACCCAGTTCACACATATACCATACCAAATGCAAATACACATACACGAACTTATCCACGTGTTCAAGCTTGAAATTTAATATTGTTTATCATACCTTTAAAACTATACTACAATAACATAAACTAAAAATTGTAATTTATACACCTGCAACACTAATAAGCTTTATTAAATGAACATTTCATGCAACCATACGTTAAGATATGTTACTATAGACACTTGTATACTAAAACGAACAACAAGGGTATAAACTAAGATATATAAAATATATAAAATTATATAATATACCATAAAGTATCAGGCAGACTGAGGTTATGCAGACTTGACTTGTAAAATATATACTAACATATAGATGAGTATGCTACGAAAAATAAATATTAATAAGCTTAGTTTATAAAATATATATATCTAAACTTATAAATGTAAGGCTAAACAGATCACATATATATGTAAACTGTAACAGCCCCTATACCAATGATATATACAAAATCAGAAGTCATATAATTGAAATGAAAACATTTATATAATATATGCAGACCTTAAAATTATACTTTATATAAACCGAAGCTATACATGAAAATCAAAATATCAACAAATAAAAGAAAACCCAGATATTCGAAAAGTATATATATTACAGTATATACCTTACAATCCTATATATATTACAGTACATCTATTACTGTCCTGCCATAATAATAGATATTATATACCTACTCTATAAACATTCTGTATCATATAAATGTGCTAGTGGTTACTAACTGTATTTATCTAAGTTTATTAATATAAATCCAAACAAACAGCAATATATATAATATATATGCATACCTATATATATAACAGATGTAGGTGAGGAGAATGCATGAAGGCGC
The DNA here is from genome assembly GCA_030737815.1 of Allium fistulosum. NCBI lineage: Eukaryota > Viridiplantae > Streptophyta > Magnoliopsida > Asparagales > Amaryllidaceae > Allium > Allium fistulosum. The sequence goes on from CM060902.1 coordinate 306,354,182, forward strand.
GAACGGGAATAAGAGGGAAGGGTGGCCGACTTGGGAGACGGAAGGCAAGGCAGCATGCCCGAGATGGAAAACGGAGGCGGGTCTGAGGCATCAAGACGTGGCGGAGGAGCCAGCGGAGGTGTAGGTGGTTGCGTGAGCGGCGGAGGAAGAAGACGTGATGAGGCGAGCTAGAGGTTGTGGGGTCAGGTTTTGGTCGTATGGGAGAGGAGGTTGATGAGGTAAGGCGGCACACGAGGCCGAGCAAGGAGGAAGAGGGAGGCCGGAGGAGTTGCTAAGCAATGGAGAAAAGGGGTGGGTTGAAGCGGAGGGCTGTCAATTTTAGGTGGAGTGAAGGCGATGTGGGATGCTGGAGTGGTGGGCGAACTCGTCGGAGGAAGTGGGAAGGGGGGTTGCTTCGGTTGTTCGAAGGGAGGAGATGCGCTCGTTGGTGAAGCTCGGCGCACGCATGGGAGAGGGGACGAGAGGCGTGCGGGCGGCAATTTAGAGGAGAAAAAATATAAAGGAGAAAGACAAAGTGGGAAGGAAGAAATGGAAGTAAAAATGTGGATCTGGGTTGGGAGATGAAATTATAAAAGCAAATAAGGATAGGAACCGTACAAACAATGAACTTAACCTCTACAAATAAATGAAACAAAACGTAGAAATGGTATGGGATGGCAACGGCCTAGAATTTTGGGAATAAATGCTGTACTGAATGCTAGTGGCAGTTTTTATTCCAGCCGTTTGAAATTTGAATGGGCACAAAGTGTAAAAGTGGCACCGATACAGTTTACTGTTTTATTGTTTTCATCGTGTACGGGATCTCAAAATACGGAAATAAATATACCGTAGAGATCAGCGCGACGAGACGATCAAAACGGTATACAGATATTGGTGTTACGATCATTCGATCGAAAGTCGATATTCGGTACCGGAAAGTGCTGCTATTAGGCCAGAATTAAGATAAATGGAGCAATAGAAGTCCAGATTTGGAAAAATGAATTTCGCAGTCTGATTCAGAATGATCTGAATCAATTTTCTCCTGTTGACATATTTTGGTTTCGGAAAACTTTTAAATTCACTGTTATTAACCGGTTTGATTTGAAATAAAATTTCACAGGAAAATAAACTTCAATATTATCAGATGAAAATTTACCAGTTGCTATATTAAAATAGACGTATTCTAAATAATAAATTTTTAATTTCAAATTTTATTGTTTAAAATTTTACAAATTTCCAGTTAAATATACTTTTAAAACCATTAAATTTTACGGGTCGTTACAATAATACTCTGTGCATATAAATTTCTGGTTTATTTTATGTGTTTTGTATATATATAAAGTCAGTTTATAAGAGTATATATATGCATATATTCATTTGTCACATATAGAGTTGTTTGCAATATATAATATATACATGTTGGTTTATATGTATTAAATAAAGCAAGTTTATATAAATTACATTTTTAACTATTAATTTTAAAAGGTATAGCATGTATGCGAGTATTTTGCACTTCAATAGGTATATATATATATGTATTTATTTTATATATAAGTAGTTATATATAGTATATATATTTTTACTTATACCAATTATCATCATCAATCCAGTTTGACTTGATTTCGTAAATTCCTATCTATCAGTTTCGTTCGTCGATTCGAGGTCAATCGTGCCTTGTGTTGAGACTTCATGCTTGGATTTCATAACCACTTCATTGTCTATCTCTCTAACCTCGAAAGGTGAGCAATCACTCACGATTTACGTTCTTGTATTTATTAAATTTGATTTCAATTGAAACAACAATTGAAATATGTTGCTGTAGTTATTTAAATTGTTATATATGCTATTATCTGTAACTGTTCACCTGTGGAATATGACACCATATCCTATTATTCATATTATATTGTTATTGATGATATATACCTGTTTTATATTATTATATTATCTGCTATCACTCTGCAAGTTCCCTGTAGTTTAGAATTCACTATGGGTTGAAATGATACATACCCGAACGGACTTTAGAATAGGAGAAAATCGTTATGGGTTGAAATGATAAACCCAAGCGATTTTCATTTGAATTGAAATTGGGATTACGGGTTGAAACGATATCTACCCGTATATATTTAAATTACGGATTGAAATGATAAATATCCGTATCACTTAACCATATGATAGATATATATACAGACACCGTTGGTCCGTATATATAAATATTTTGAAAATAAATTCTATGGATTTGGGAAGAAATATATGGGTTAAATAAATGTTGATTCTTAAATTTATTATATATAAATGGTAATGATATATATATATATAGATTTAATTATAATATTAAATTTAATTAAGATTGATTAAATACATAAAATATTGTTAAGTACTTATATCTATATTTCAAAATAGATTTTTGTAAAAATTTGAATAAGTTAAGGTTAGGAAGATAATTTGAATTTAGTTGAAATTGATTTAATAAAGAATTTTATTTAATTAAACCGATTAGAAACTTATTGAAATTGAGATGTAAGATATAATTTATAACTTGGGTTTGATTTATAAGTAATTTAATGAATATTTCTTATTTAAATAAAGTTTAAGGAAATATTTAGTAAAATGTGATTTAAGGCTAGTAAATGATATTGAATCTATTAAGTGAATATTCCCTGATTAAATAATAATGAAGTTAAATCAAGAGCTATATGAAACTGTTAAATCTAACTTTGAAAGTGTTGAATATTAAAGCTTTGAAATATATTGAAAAATAAATGGTATATTTAGAACTGAATTAAATTGATGAATTGAGCTTTGAATAAATTTGAATCTGGAATTTGAAGTTGATTTGAATCGATTTGCGAGACTTGAGGAAATTATAAATACTTTACTTTTTAAATCATTTAATATATATATACTACTTTGGAAAATAGATATATTTGAAATGAAATGATATTTGGGTTTTGAAGTATAAATTTAATTGAAATGACCATGGTGTTATAGTGTATATTTCTACATTGTAGATAGTTCCATGGATCCTTAGAGGATGGTTATCCCAAACATCCTTTAAGTTACTTGTATTTCAGTTGATAATTCATTTGAGTTGGATTTATTAGTATAAGAATGTTAATCCTGACTCGAGTGTTTTGTGTTTTGCTTTACGCTCGGGTCAGACCGAGTGATACAGCATTTGAGACTCATATTTGGAGTTTGGAGCTTCATTTGGAGATCCAACTATCGATTCAGCTTTCAGCTTTTCCAGTTGATTTGTTCAGAGAGGTCATCTATTTGTACTGAAGACTTCACTGTATTTGAGATATTCTATTGTATTTTATTTCTAACTCTGATGTTTATATAGTAGCTTCATGAACTACTATTTTATCTATTCCGCTGCGTATTATTGTATTACTCTGTGTCTGTGATCTGTGATTGATTTATTTACTGTATATTCTGAGTTTTGCCAAATTTAAATTAACAATCTGATATTTTGAGCTATTCAAGTCCAACATGTGTGGATTATTGTCGATTTGAATGGTCCAAAAATAGCGGGTCGTTACAGGAAGACTGCACACTGCAGGGAAGAGCATGGTACTCAGTTATGGAACATGATACTCGGTTATGGAAGGTACGGTAAAAAGCATACATGACTGGGACGAATGAAAATTTGGTTACCATTGCGTAAATTTGTAAATGCGTAGATTTTCTTTGACTGCAGCACATGAACTCGATTACATCGTTTCTTCCATTTACCTACATGTACATTGTAGTTGATGAATTTTTTTAACTAAACAAGAGCAGAAGGAGACATCACAAATTAGTAGTTGACACAACACCTATATCCTGAAGAAGGTAAACAGGACGCAAAGAACGTGTGGGTCTACTTGTGGGTGGTTCATTCAAACTATTACTGGTAAGAAGCGCATCTGTTTGGAGCACGGGACATGCACCTGCAAAGTGAAGTTCTGAAATTGTTTCGTGTGAGTGAAATAAATAAACAAAAGTCAGTGGATAGAGTTTGGTTTTCACACGTATCAACTCCAGCTCTGCATCAGCCGATAGTGGGATTATTATCTAAATAGACAGCCTGGAAAATTACAGAACATGTATGATATGATAAAATGATTGTTATTATGGTTGATTCGTAAATGAGCTAAAGGTATTACATAACACTGACGTTCTTATTCAATGCAATTGTGTTAAAATTATGATGCATTGAATCATATGCTATTGGTGCAAGGGAAACAATGGGGGTGGAAATAAAGTGCAGAGGGAATAATTAGCAAATACTTTTACATAGTAGGGAATGCTTTATGCAGGCAGGATTTATAATGTTTTATGATTAAGCGAGAGAAAAGCGGGTTGTGAGTGATAATAATTGAGCAAACATACCGTTAGCCGCTAGAACGGATGAATGGTTTGTTTGGTCATTGCTTAGTGGTGCATGAACATAGCTAAACGGATTACAATTCAATGGAGGAACAGGAAAAGAAGTAGACGATGATCGTGAACACGGCGAAGGAGAACAATTTTCTTCATCGTTCGATGTATAAAAACGAAATTCCTTTAGGCTTGCTGCTAGTGAGTTTGCGATTGACTTCTTGTATCTTCTTTTAACCGTTGGAGGAGAAAGGCCCGCATCCGACTTACCAACCGGCTATTAGAAGAGAAAAGTAAGAGAGGTTGTTATGAAACATGTGTCCACAGCAGAGCAAGTAGAAACATGGGAGAACATACTCACATTAAACACAGATAAGTCTATTTGGCCAATTTGTCTATTGGAAAAGTATTTCTCATCTTTGCACCTCCAACATGGAGTACTCCAGCAGGGTCAATTAACGGACTTGAATCGTCACAAGGGGAGGTTGCTTTCATGACTGATATTCTCTTTCTATTCTTGTCACGTTGGTCCATCCCCAATTTAGAATCTAGTACAAAGATAGAAGTTATGAAATCCCTATTACAAAATTTGCACTATGCATTCATCTCCAAGAGGCATAATATCCACTAAACGCAGTGATGCAAACATGAAACTGTATAAATAATGTTAAGTAGATCGAAAAAAACTTCATTGTTTTTTTCACATACAAACCCCTGATGCATCCATTTTGTTGGAAGCGGCCGAGAATGAAAAAAAGGATTTAATACATGCACATGTCGTCCTCACACATATCCAAATTGATTCATATATTTACGAACATGGCTGCTGTGAATGATTATTGAAATATTACCAAATATACGTAGTTTAGACTCTGAAGTAAATTATGCATGAACGGTCTAATAATACAAATTCCATTTATGGGCAAATAAAGGGTTATCCCGAAAGTAAATGTGAAACAAAACTTATTTTCACAGACCAAATCATTTTTTGATGGAACCAAGTAAAAAACAGGTTGTATAAATGAGGCCAGGAGTTTACAGCTTGGGTCACTCTCGTAGGATCATGGTACTATTCTTTAATACAACCACTCAACTTTTGTACATTAGCGCAAACTTAAATGGGGTATTAAGAGAATTGGCCTCAGACAGGAGCTTTATATAGAAGATCTTTCACATTAGGATGGATAAAAATGATCTTTTGACAATTCTATGACCATTTAGTATAGATAAAGTCATCAATATGTAATATTCATTACGATATGACGTGTTATAAGAAACATAAGACATCACAACATCAGAACATTGTATATTTTAGCGAAGAGAGGGTTACTTATTAGTAAACCTTATGGTTACTCATGTATATATTTTTAAAACATTTGTTTGAAAGTTTTATATACCTAATGTTGAACATGTAATAAATTGGATGACATCAACATGTATTTGTGTATACTAAAAAAGCAGGTTTCAATTTAATCAATCTCACCTTCCATCGAAGTTTCTTTCTAAAATCACAACGAAACATGAGATGTGCTACTTGTGTATATTAGTATATATAAATAGATAACAAAGATTTACAAATAGTTGATAGGGGATGAAAGAAAGATGGTTTTCAGGTTATTTTGATTTAATACTATTTCAAATTGCTTTCATTTATTCGAATATAATGACATCTTGATATATCATTCATGATAAAGATTTTAGTTAGTTCACTTAAGCAGAGAGTTCACGTACTACCAACAAACAAATTAACAACACATTAATAGCACAACTAACTGAAGGTTTGTGTATAAAAACTAAAACTCTAGTAGGAAAGATTTTTTTTTTGATTGCTGCCTATAATTCATGAATCTAAAGCATGAGTGCTAATTGTAGAACTTAATAACCGATTCCATTTGATTGGCCTTTTCCTAAAAGAATAATACTCAATTGCTCGTGACATTATTCGCTAGACATGAAGCTTTTTACTGCATAAATATCCACAAAATAATGAAGGTTCACGTGTATTTTAGAGCAGAAGCAGAAAATGTTACCAGATATGGACGCAACATCATAACCGCTACCACAAATATATGAGAAGGATAATAATTGAAGATAACAAATGAATGATGCGGCTATCTGTTTATATCAAAAGGATGTGTACATCATATGCCACAAGTTTCATATCCAACGGTGCAGATTAGTTTGGTTTATCACTGCAGTTCGGGCCTATTTGTTAAAGCCCAACTATATCTATTTAAATACAGAGAGTTGTTATTCAGTTTGTACTGTGAATTGTATCAATAAGAAAGAAACTTCTGTATTATATTCTTTCTCAAGAAATCATTAAAATTCTTCTTCAAATTTACATATTTCATTACAGAAATCTTTTCATGGTATCAGAGCTCCAAGGCTTCACAGCCAAATATTAAGATCCAATTCACTCATCAGAAAAGATTCATCATCTGAGTCATCACCACTCATCAGAAGACAGAGTCTCATCATCTGAGTGGGCAGATTCAACTGGGAAAATCAAGTGCCACGCCTGAGTTCTAACAACTAGGCTGCATCAGGACTTTCCCATCAAATCTTGAAGAAATCAATCAAAAGAAAACAGATAGAAGAAATCAAGAATCATCTCAAAACTTAAGAAAGTTCTCATCAGCAAGATTTATCAGAATTTAGTCAAAAGGAGGTTCTCATCATTTAAATCTTGCAGTGGCATCAAACCTGGTTGTGAGCAATTTCTGTTCTTTAACTTCTTGATCTTTATCTTTGATTGACTTTCTTGCTTTATCTCTCATTTTCTGTTCGATTATCTGAGTATTAATTGAATTCATCATGACTGATGATTCTGCCTCGGCTACTTCTGCCAATATGACTGATAATCATCAACCCCAAACTATAGTTGAAAAACTGGTTAATACTGTTGTTAGTCCTCAAACCAATCTTGTAACTGCACACTTGAGTGAAGATAATTATCTTCTCTAGAAACTGCAGATTGAAACTGCAATCCAAGGATATGGACTTGAAGGTCATATTCTTGGAACCATCTCAATTCCTCCCAAATATAAAACTGTTGAAGAAAACAAAACTGTTATTAATGAGGAATATACAAAATATCATAGACAAGACAGACTTATCTGTTCTTGGCTATTGTCATCAATAAACACAAAATTATTGTCTCATGTCATTGGATGCAAGATAGCAAATGATATATGGTCAACAATAGAGAAGGTGTTTAATACACAGTCAGCAGCCAAAGTGATGTATCACAAGAGACAATTACACAGTATGTAAAAGGATGGCAATACTATGGGAGAATATCTTTTTAAGGTAAAAGCTACTTGTGATCTTTTGGAGGCTACAAATCATAAAGTTTCCGATTCAGAACAAATCTTAACCATTCTAAATGGATTAAGTGATGACTATGAGTCTGTAGTCGCTGTTATTGCATCTCAAAAGGAGTTACCATCTGTTGATGATGTTTACTCCATACTACTGGCCCACGAAGCAAGAATAGATATCAAGAAACCACAAGACTCTGACTTCTCCATCAACTACACTACTAACTCCAAGAACAAAGGTCAAAGCAACAACAGGTCTGATCAGAATGTACAAAGAGGAGGAAATTCTAATAGGTCTAGAGGAAGAGGCAGATGGAATAATAATAATAGACCCAAATGCCAGATTTGCGAAAAAGTGGGTCATACTGCTGTCAAATGTTACTTCAGGTACTCTAATAAGACCAATGGCCAAAGGAACAATAACCCAAGTGCTAACATGGCTCAAGCTAATTCAGAAATCCAATCAAGTGGTGAAAAGAATCATAACTCTAATGATACAACAAAGTCAGAAAGCACTCAAGATGACTGCTGTTATCCAGACTCTGGCGCAACAAATCATATCACAAATAATCTCGATAACTTGAATCTTGGCAACAGGGAGTATAGAGGTAAACAGTCAATTTGCATGGGAAATGGTAAGTGTATCAATATTACTCATATTGGTAATGCTTATATTAATGGCAAGAAACAAATGTTCCTACATAACTTATTAAGAGTACCCAAAATAAAGAAAAATCTCATTAGTGTATCCCAATTTGCCAGTGACAATAAAGTTTATTTTGAATTCTATCCTACATACTGTTTAGTCAGAGACATACTAACAAAAGACATTTTGTTGCAGGGTGATGCTGAAAAAGGACTATATAAATTCAAATCTATCAATAACAATGTGTCCTCAGTCAATATGAAATGCTGTAACATGTGTGTGGGGCAAGACTCCAAGAGTGTATTTGATACATGGCATTATAAACTTGGTCACCCAAGTGTGAAAGTTGTAAAGCAGGTTCTTAATGAAAATAGAATTTCTTTTGATAATATTTCATTACCTTATGTTTGTACATACTGTCAAATAGGCAAAAGTCATAAATTAGCTTTTAATGAGTCCTCGACAGCCTACTCAAAACCCTTAGATCTGATTGCCATAGACTTGTGGGGACCAGCACCCATATGTTCTGATTTTAAATATAGGTACTATGTCTCTTTTGTTGATGCACACACTAGACACACGTGGATTTACTTTTTAAAATCCAAAACTGAAACCAATAATGCTGTTATAAACTTTATAGTCATGGCTGAAAAGCAAACTGGTAATCAAGTTAAAGTAATACAATCAGATGGGGGAACTGAGTTCAAGACTCTCAGTGATTACTTTAGAGGGAAAGGAATAGTACACAGAATCACTTGCCCGTACACTTCAGAACAAAATGGTTTAGTTGAAAGGAAACATAGACATATTGTTGAAACTGGGCTTAGTCTATTAGCACATGCATCATTACCACTAAAGTTTTGGCCAGAGGCATTTAATACTGCTATGTATCTCATTAATAGATTACCTACAAAGGTAATAGGTGGGATAAGTCCAGTAGAGAAATTACATGGGATTAAACCTGAATACCATAGCTTGAAAACTTTTGGATGCCTATGTTTTCCTTACTTAAGACCCTACAATCCAAACAAACTTAACTTTAGATCTAAATCTTGTACTTTTCTTGGATATACTACTAATCAGAAGGGTTACAAATGTTTGGATGAAAATGGAAGAGTTTTTGTCAGTAGACATGTTGTATTTAATGGAAAAGTCTTTCCTTACAACAACTCAGAGATAAAAACAACCAATAAAGTGTACAATCCAAAAGTGTCAATACCTGACTTACCAATCTATTCTGAATATGAGTCTCAGAATGAAGAGGTGAGGTCTACTAGAGATCACCACACTCAAACCACTGTATCCAGTCAACATAACTCTGAGTGGACAGGTGATCCTAGTCATGCCATTCACTCTTCTGTTCAAACAAGAAGTGAAGAAAATCAGACAGAAGAGGATGCTAATCAGAATAATACAAGAGACATGTCGAGTCAAGCAAATGAGGATAGCTCACCTGATACTGAAACTCATACCAAGCCCAGTCACCATATGATCACTAGGGCTAAAAGCGGCATCTTCAAGCCCAAGATATATAATACAAGCATACTCTTGCATGAGCCAGAAACATATGAGCAAGCTGCAAAAGACAAGAACTGGACAACAGCTATGGATGAAGAATACAAAGCACTGATAAATAACAATACATGGAATCTTGTACATCCTCCAGACAACAAAAACATAGTTGGATGCAAGTGGACATACAAACTAAAGAAAAATCCTGATGGGACAATTAGTAGATACAAGGCAAGACTTGTTGCAAAAGGATATACTCAGCAATATGGTTTTGATTTCAAGGAGACTTTCTCCCCAGTGATCAAACCAGCCACTATAAGACTCATTCTTACCATTGCCTTGCACAAAGGATGGCATATAAGACAACTAGACGTCAATAATGCATTTTTGAATGGGATACTACAGGAAGATGTATATATGCAACAACCACCAGGGTATATCAAGCAGGCAAACTATGTGTGCAAACTAAACAAAGCCATATATGGGCTTAAACAATCTCCAAGAGTCTGGTTTGATAGACTAAAGGGAGTATTATCAGATATGAAGTATCAGTCTATCAAATCAGACAACTCTCTATTTGTAAAAATTAATGATTCTGTGACTGTCTACATACTAATATATGTTGATGACTTAATCATTACAGGAAACAGTAATGAAGAAATCAGCAATGTCATCAACTGCCTGAACAAGGAGTTCTCGATCAAAGACCTAGGGAATATCAACTACTTCTTGGGTATAGAAGTATTGAGAAAAGGAAATTCTGAACTAATACTATGTCAGAAAAAGTATATTCAGGAACTACTCATTAAAACAAAAATGGATGGTGCAAATCCACAGCCAACTCCTATGGTCAGCAATCATCAACTATCTAAAAACAGGGGAGAAGCCATATATAATACTAAACAATATAGAAGTGTCGTAGGAGCATTACAATATGCTACTATAACACGGCCAGACATTGCTTACAGTGTTAACAAGGTGTCTCAATTTATGCAGGAACCGCTAGATGAACACTGGAAGGCAGTCAAGAGAATACTCAAATATCTCAAGGGAACCCTGTAACGACCCGTAAATTTCAACTATTTGAATAACGTAATTAGTTGAAATTTTGTGAAATTTTAAACAATAAAATTTTGAAATAAAAATTTAATAATTGGAATACGTCTAGTTAAACATAGCAACTGGTAAATTTTCGTCTGAAAATATGGAAATTTATTTCGTGCGTAAATTCACTTCAAATTAATCAGTTAAAAAGCGTTGAAAATAAAACGTTTCAAAACCAAAATATTTTTAAATAGAAAAATTCTAAACCATCTTCTGAGCAAGATGTCAGTTTGTCGTTTTTCTAAATTCGGACATCTTTGGCTCCGTCGATCTTATTTTTCAGCGTTTTTCTTGCATTTTTCCGCTAGTAGAAAATTCGAAATTTTTATAATTAAATCAAACCACTGATATCTTTATACCATTTCGATCGTCTCGTTGTGCTGATCTCCGAAGTATATTCATTTGTGTGCCTCGGAGATCGAAAGACGGCGAAATCTACGAAACGATCGGTTCGGTAATTTGGCATTCGGTTTTCCAGTAGCCATTCATTTCTTTCCGTTTGTAAACCAACAGCCATCGGATATTAATACCATTTGATATTAATATTTTTCGTGAATCCAAGTCGTTTCTTTCATTCCCAAGGGTTGCTTGACTCTTCATTTCACTGGTTCATATTCATATTGGTTCCATATTCTTCCCTTCTCATTTTCGTTTGACTATAGCTCATAATTCTTTGTTTTGAGAACCTGAAGCATGAAATCGTTCATTCCAACCACTCCTCCTCCCGAGCCCAGATCCACTCTCTCCTCAACCGAGCTTCTCCGCTACGACACCACCCTTCAGCCGACCATCTCCCTCCGCCTTTACTCCGTCCACTGCTTCGCCACCAAGAACCCACTCCAGCCTATGATCTCCCATTGCCGGCACCACCGCCTCAAACGCCCACTACACTCGAGCCACAGCCCACAGGCTCCTCCCCTTGCTCCGCCTATCACCACCTTTCGACCAAACTCTGACCACCAATCCTCCGCGTGCTGGCCAGAAACCGCCGAGACCAGCCACCTCCATTCATCTTCCCTCCCCCTTCCATCTATGAAAGGTACGTATATGTATATGTAATTATACATGTTTATTTATACTGTAAAAAGTCTATATATATAAAGTTACATCTCAGTATATTAGTTATAATATAAAGGTATTTATAGATATAAAGTTTTATAAACAATTAGTTGCAACAGCTGTTTGCATATGTATATTTTGTTTTGTTTGTTGTAACCATATTTATATTCATAGATAATATCGATTTAAGGGTATACTGGATTTAAATTTGTATAATGATGTAATCTGGTATATATATGCTTTTGAAATTTTGAGAAGCCTGTAGGCTCAGCTGAAAGGAAATTTTGGATATATATTAACTTTTATATATTAAGTTACAGTTTAGTATGTTGTATATATTAGTTGTTTAGAAGTATAATAAGGTGCGGGTCTGTATATGATTAAAATATATAAATATTCGTTATATAAGAGGTATACAATGTTTGCTACATGTGTTTGAGCCCGTGAGTTTTATAGTCAGACTTTGATTTACAAAATTTTAGAAAAGTATGTACAGATTTTGTTATATATTGTTCTATATGGTTGGTTATATATTCGACTTCTATAGTGTTCCTATAAGAAATATTTTTTTTAGTTACAATGTTGATATGGGTTAGTTTTCTAATATAAAATGCTACGTTATATTTATACTTACATACAAGCTGCTTTGTTTTCTGTTATATATATATATTATATAACGAAGTCCTATATATATAATAAAATTTCAACAGTCAAGGGTATGTTTTATATATACTATTACGATATATATATTTATCTATTTACCGCATATAGTTTTAAATATAACTTGTTGTTTATGCATACCTTAGATATGATACTATTTAAGTACCGTTGGGCTTTAAATATATATATATTATATAATAGTTATATACATAACGTTTACTTATGTTTATGGTTATGTAATAAATCAAACCTGTCGTTATATGATATAGATATTCGATTTTATTTAATGTGTTATGAGGAAGAAGAAAATGATTTTTGAAATATATATTTTGTTGTGTTTGAATTTTAATATGATTTTTTTATATGGTTATATATATAAGTTCACTTATACTATTTGTCCGCATCGATCCCGTTTTGATTTGATTTCGTCTATTCCTATTTATCAGCTTGTCCGTCGAATTCGTGCCAGTCTAACTCTGCTTTGGAAGTCGTGTTTGTGGTTCGTAACTCAATTTCATCGTCTATCATCTATAGCCTCGCAAGGTGAGCACTCACTCACGATTAACGTTCTTTTATTTATTAAATCAGATTTCAATTGAAACGACAATTGAAATATGCAACTGTTAGTTATTTACACTGTTATATCTGCTATTACCTGAATCAGTTCACCTGTGACATCTGACACCATTTTCTGTTAATTATTTATGCGATGATAATACAGTTTGGCTGATAATTGATTGATTGTTGATGTTTATATTGGACGTTAAATTGTTAATGTTAAAATGATAAATAGCATGCAATTGAAATTGATATAGGATAGTTAAATGTTAAATTTGATTAAATGACATTTGTATTATATGACCCCTTTAACTGTTAAATTTATTGACACGTAGGATTGTTTAACTACACCTTGAACCATCAAATTGTATGTTGTTTAAACTGATGATGTATGAAATTGTAATAGATGACAAGTGAAAACCGTAATGTAATAATCTTTAATCTACATGAAATGATAGTGTAGATTCTAGAAATAATTATATTAATTCGTACAAATAACAATGTGAATTAATACGATTATTTCGGGATTATTTGAATTGATTATTGGATTGTTATTGTTCGTTGTTATTGCTTGTTTATTTACTTTGACACCATCCCTGTTATCACACTGCAAGTTCCCTTTACTATGCTTTGTTTTTGAATTGAATTGGAATCGGGTTGAAATGATAAATACCCAAATTGAACTTTGACCTAGGATAGAGAATTAAATAAAAACCCGATTGGTCAATAATTTGATTTGAAAATAAATTGAAGATTTTATTTGAATAAATAATATGGTTTTGAAATGAAGTGAAATTTGAATTTTTAATGAAAGGAAAATGTTAATATTTAATAATATGAAACAAAATATTAACAATGTAATTGATGAAAGAACGTTGTTTAATTTGAGAAATGATCGAATTAAGTTGAAATGATTTAATAATTAAGTTTGAAATTATAATTAAGTTTGAAATTATTAAACTTTGAAATTATTTAATAATTAAGTTTTGAATTATTTAATAATTAAATAAGATTGAATTATTTAATGATTAAATTGAATTGAATTCTTTAATAAGCGAAATTGAACTTTTGAATAAGTGAATTTTACTTCGTAAATAATTGGAATTGAGTTCTTTGTTAATTAAGTTTTGGAAAATTATTTAAGTGAGTAAATAAGTGAAATTGAATTTCTTTAACAAGAAACAAAATGCGATTTATTGAAATAAATGTAAGTCTTGAAATTTAAAGAATTTGATTTGATGAATTTAATTTAATTAAATTTGTAAGTTTTGATATAATGAAGTTGAATTTAAATAACAGATTTAATGAATTGGAAATTTAATAGAAATTATTTTGAATGGCAAATTTACTTAATGAATATTTAATGAAATCGATTAATGTATTTAAATTGATTTGAATGTTAAATTTAATTAATTTAAATGATTTTGAAATGAAACTGATATTCGAACTTGAATCAATATTTGAATGGTTTTAAATAAAGATTGAAATTGAATTATAAGATTTTGAAATGAAAATTTGGAAGTTTGAATCGTAAATTATTGGAAATTGGTTTTGAAAGACAAATGAAATGTTGGTTTACGAATTGAAATTGAAATTGAATTTGATTTGGTTTTTGAAATATATAAACAACTAATCGGTGTAATAATTACGAAAGTTATTAAAGAGACCGGAGTCGGTTATGGACATACTCTCTGTTTAAACCGAAAACCACTTTAATAACTATACGCGGAGTGATGATCCAGAATGAAGTGGTTGGAATGATGTACGTGATGACTGAAGAAAGAGAACGATAATGGATAGCCTTGACACTTGTGTCAAATTGGAAATGACTAAAACAGGAGCTGTGCCGGGCCAATGGAGGATTAGCTACCTCAAGTGGACACACTTCTTCGAATTACTTATACTTGTTGTCGATTGGTGCACCCTTGATTTTGGGAGTGTTGTTTCACGGTGTTGCGGGCGCTGCGGCGTTGCGTTCTCACCAGTCCGGATCAGGCGAACGGTAGTATCACTACCTTGGGTATTGCCTCATGTGCCTTGTCATACTTGTATTCCATTTATGCGCGACCACTACGATTTTGATTTGTACCTTTAGTATATGGATTGCCCTCTGGTGACTTCCGGTTTTGGGGAAACTACGGTCTTGTATATGCTTATGGGAATAAAAATGTGTTAAGGGTGGAATGGGCCATGACTTAACGCTATTTTGATATCTTATTATTACTGATAGACATTATCTACTTATCGTACATTACTACCTAGTAGATAGTTTAACGGATCCTTAAAGGATGGTTATTCCAAACATCCTTTGAGTTACTTGTATTTCAATTGCTATTTCACTTGAGTTGGATTTATTAATATAAGAATGTTAATCCCGACTCGAGTGTTTTGTATTTTGCTTTACGCTCGGGTCAGACCGAGTGTACCAGTATTCGAGACTCACCTTTGGAGTTGGAGCTTTGCTTGAAGATCCAACTATCTATTCTGCTTTCAGTATTCGATGACTCCAGTGATGCATTCTGATTTGTATCTGATGTATCGTGTTACTCTTCCGTTGTATCTGGTTTAACTATGATGTATCGTATTACTCTTCTGTTGTAAACCCTGATGTAACTTATACATTTATATAGTAGCTTCATGAACTACTATTTCTTTTATTTTCCGCTGCACTTATTACTCTGTGTCTGTGATCTGTGATTATTTATTTACTATATATGTTCAGTTTTGCCAAATTTAAATTAACAACGCGGTATTTTGAGCAATTCAACTCCGGCATGAGTGTCTACCTATACACTTATAATGGATGCGAATGGTCCAAAATGGCGGGTCGTTACAGTTGGTATCAGAGCTTTGGTAGCTCTAGGCAAAACTTAACATATAGGGTAAATGTATTTACAGAATCACTCTCATTCGAGTTTCAATCTCTTCCTTTGACTCAATTCCTTTGAATTTTGGAACGTTCCCCTCGGTTCCGAAATTCACTCGTGTCCCTCACTATTCGTCTTCTTTCAATTCTGGAGTATCCCATAACTCCATATCGAATGATCTTTATAATGAGTCGGCGGTCTTGCCAATATCAAATTGACTTATAAAGGGGTGAAACTCCTTTACAATAGACATTGATTTACCAGAGATTTCTGTATCCTCGGTTTATGATGCTATCTATTCCCTGCTATACCTGAATTACATCTCTTGAGATCGAGTGTTGATGTACCTCGGAATTCAGCATCGATCTTATTCTTGAAGTTACGGACGACCCGGTTAAGGTTACCCGTGAATTAAATAAACTCGTCCATCTCATGATTGTGGTAATCGAATTATCTTATCTCCTGTTTCAAACTTATTTTCGAATCAAAAATTCTCTTTGATTTGAGTCCATCAAATTTGAATCTCTGTCTTTGCTTTGAAATCTATTCTTATATAGTCGAGCGAGGAAGTGTATTTGTAAATTAATATCATTTTCAAATTGGGTAAATGGAATAAATTTGTATGATTATATTATAAATATTTATAAGTAAAATTTTCTAAAAAATTTAATAGGTTAATTAAATTGTTTGTTTGAAATGATAATATTTGACTTTCATTTATTGTTCTAAATGAATTTATAATTATGGTTTATAAATTGATTTGGAATTTGAAATGAATTTAAATCAGAAATTTGAGAATTTATTAGTTTCCGGTGATTTCGAACTTTGGGTTTTAAAATTTTAAAGTATATATTATTGAAAGTATTTTCGAATAGAAATCGTTTCAAAGAATTTTTTTTTAAATGTTGAAATCAGTGCTCTTCTCTTTGTCGCTGGAAAATAATTTCGGTGATGGCGGCCGCATCATCGACATTCATTTTCGAGTTTCGAAGTGGAGATACTATTCTGTAGCATTGCTACGGTTTTGTTTTGAAAAATATTTTGATTGAATTTCTTCAGTATATTTTGATTTACATCTATATAGGTATCTTATTTTAAAATTTAATTTGATTTGATATAAATATATTATATATATCTCTAAATTGTTTAAAGTTAATCGGAAATCTAATTCTTGAATTTTGTAAAAGGATGATTTTAATTATAAATAAGACCAAAAATTTGAAATAAATATTTAAACTTGAATAATTGAATTGGGAAAATTCTGTTTGTATATTGTTCAACTGCATTCTAATACAACTTACCTAAATCATTCAGAAGTTGAATATGTAATTGGATAATATATAAGATAAATTGAATTTATAAATAAAATTTGAGTGTTTATAATAAATGTTATACACTAAATTTTGATTATAAAAAAATGTAAATAAAGTTAGATAGGATAATAAGTAAACTCAGCTAAATAATGAAATAAATTTGTTTTGAAAGAATCAATAAATTGAAATTTGATCAACATATGAAAATACCTTGAATTTAAAAGAAATCAATAGATGTAAATTAATCTAAACTTTTATGGTTTAAATTAATATGGGTTAAATATATGTGATTAGATATATTAAGAAGAACAAATTTAACAATAATTTGGAATAAAGAAGAATTTAAATTGCTGAAGAAAATATGATTATAATAAAAGACTATTTAAATTTATGGTTTTAGAAATTGTAAATTGAAGAAAATGGGATAATAAGATAATGAATTTAGAAATAGTTGAGATTGATTTTAGAGAAATCAAATGGATTAAATCAATTATTGA
This sequence comes from Allium fistulosum, assembly GCA_030737815.1. Taxonomy (NCBI): domain Eukaryota; kingdom Viridiplantae; phylum Streptophyta; class Magnoliopsida; order Asparagales; family Amaryllidaceae; genus Allium; species Allium fistulosum. Next base: position 306,372,062 of record CM060902.1, read on the forward strand.
ATATCAATTAATTTAAATTTACATGGTTTAAATTAATTGTTATTTTGTATAAATCTGTTTTTCTTTCTGGTTGTTTCTATTCTCCTACCTCGTTCCTTTTCGGGGACGAAAAGTTTTGAGTGGGGGAGAATGTAACGACCCGTAAATTTCAACTGTTTGAATAACGTAATTAGTTGAAATTTTGTGAAATTTTAAACAATAAAATTTTGAAATAAAAATTTAATAATTGGAATACGTCTAGTTAAACATAGCAACTGGTAAATTTTCGTCTGAAAATATGGAAATTTATTTCGCGCGTAAATTCACTTCAAATTAATCAGTTAAAAAGCGTTGAAAATAAAACGTTTCAAAACCAAAATATTTTTACATTGAAAAATTCTAAACCATCTTCTGAGCAAGATGTCAGTTTGTCGTTTTTCCAAATTCGGACATCTTTGGCTCCGTCGATCTTATTTTTCAGCGTTTTTCTTGCATTTTTCCGCTAGTAGAAAATTCGAAATTTTTATAATTAAATCAAACCACTGATATCTTTATACCATTTCGATCGTCTCGTTGTGCTGATCTCCGAAGTATATTCGTTTGTGTGCCTCGGAGATCGAAAGACGGCGAAATCTACGAAACGATCGGTTCGGTAATTTGGCATTCGGTTTTCCAGTAGCCATTCATTTCTTTCCGTTTGTAAACCAACAGCCATCGGATATTAATACCATTTGATATTAATATTTTTCGTGAATCCAAGTCGTTTCTTTCATTCCCAAGGGTTGCTTGACTCTTCATTTCACTGGTTCATATTCATATTGGTTCCATATTCTTCCCTTCTCATTTTCGTTTGACTATAGCTCATAATTCTTTGTTTTGAGAACCTGAAGCATGAAATCGTTCATTCCAACCACTCCTCCTCCCGAGCCCAGATCCACTCTCTCCTCAACCGAGCTTCTCCGCTCCGACACCACCCTTCAGCCGACCATCTCCCTCCGCCTTTACTCCGTCCACTGCTTCGCCACCAAGAACCCACTCCAGCCTATGATCTCCCATTGCCGGCACCACCGCCTCAAACGCCCACTACACTCGAGCCACAGCCCACAGGCTCCTCCCCTTGCTCCGCCTATCACCACCTTTCGACCAAACTCTGACCACCAATCCTCCGCGTGCTGGCCAGAAACCGCCGAGACCAGCCACCTCCATTCATCTTCCCTCCCCCTTCCATCTATGAAAGGTACGTATATGTATATGTAATTATACATGTTTATTTATACTGTAAAAAGTCTATATATATAAAGTTACATCTCAGTATATTAGTTATAATATAAAGGTATTTATAGATATAAAGTTTTATAAACAATTAGTTGCAACAGCTGTTTGCATATGTATATTTTGTTTTGTTTGTTGTAACCATATTTATATTCATAGATAATATCGATTTAAGGGTATACTGGATTTAAATTTGTATAATGATGTAATCTGGTATATATATGCTTTTGAAATTTTGAGAAGCCTGTAGGCTCAGCTGAAAGGAAATTTTGGATATATATTAACTTTTATATATTAAGTTACAGTTTAGTATGTTGTATATATTAGTTGTTTAGAAGTATAATAAGGTGCGGGTCTGTATATGATTAAAATATATAAATATTCGTTATATAAGAGGTATACAATGTTTGCTACATGTGTTTGAGCCCGTGAGTTTTATAGTCAGACTTTGATTTACAAAATTTTAGAAAAGTATGTACAGATTTTGTTATATATTGTTCTATATGGTTGGTTATATATTCGACTTCTATAGTGTTCCTATAAGAAATATTTTTTTTAGTTACAATGTTGATATGGGTTAGTTTTCTAATATAAAATGCTACGTTATATTTATACTTACATACAAGCTGCTTTGTTTTCTGTTATATATATATATTATATAACGAAGTCCTATATATATAATAAAATTTCAACAGTCAAGGGTATGTTTTATATATACTATTACGATATATATATTTATCTATTTACCGCATATAGTTTTAAATATAACTTGTTGTTTATGCATACCTTAGATATGATACTATTTAAGTACCGTTGGGCTTTAAATATATATATTATATAATAGTTATATACATAACGTTTACTTATGTTTATGGTTATGTAATAAATCAAACCTGTCGTTATATGATATAGATATTCGATTTTATTTAATGTGTTATGAGGAAGAAGAAAATGATTTTTGAAATATATATTTTGTTGTGTTTGAATTTTAATATGATTTTTTTATATGGTTATATATATATAAGTTCACTTATACTATTTGTCCGCATCGATCCCGTTTTGATTTGATTTCGTCTATTCCTATTTATCAGCTTGTCCGTCGAATTCGTGCCAGTCTAACTCTGCTTTGGAAGTCGTGTTTGTGGTTCGTAACTCAATTTCATCGTCTATCATCTATAGCCTCGCAAGGTGAGCACTCACTCAGGATTAACGTTCTTTTATTTATTAAATCTGATTTCAATTGAAACGACAATTGAAATATGCAACTGTTAGTTATTTACACTGTTATATCTGTTATTACCTGAATCAGTTCACCTGTGACATCTGACACCATTTTCTGTTAATTATTTATGCGATGATAATACAGTTTGGCTGATAATTGATTGATTGTTGATGTTTATATTGGACGTTAAATTGTTAATGTTAAAATGATAAATAGCATGCAATTGAAATTGATATAGGATAGTTAAATGTTAAATTTGATTAAATGACATTTGTATTATATGACCCCTTTAACTGTTAAATTTATTGACACGTAGGATTGTTTAACTACACCTTGAACCATCAAATTGTATGTTGTTTAAACTGATGATGTATGAAATTGTAATAGAAGACAAGTGAAAACCGTAATGTAATAATCTTTAATCTACATGAAATGATAGTGTAGATTCTAGAAATAATTATATTAATTCGTACAAATAACAATGTGAATTAATACGATTATTTCGGGATTATTTGAATTGATTATTGGATTGTTATTGTTCGTTGTTATTGCTTGTTTATTTACTTTGACACCATCCCTGTTATCACACTGCAAGTTCCCTTTACTATGCTTTGTTTTTGAATTGAATTGGAATCGGGTTGAAATGATAAATACCCAAATTGAACTTTGACCTAGGATAGAGAATTAAATAAAAACCCGATTGGTCAATAATTTGATTTGAAAATAAATTGAAGATTTTATTTGAATAAATAATATGGTTTTGAAATGAAGTGAAATTTGAATTTTTAATGAAAGGAAAATGTTAATATTTAATAATCTGAAACAGGATATTAACAATGTAATTGATGAAAGAACGTTGTTTAATTTGAGAAATGATCGAATTAAGTTGAAATGATTTAATAATTAAGTTTGAAATTATAATTAAGTTTGAAATTATTAAACTTTGAAATTATTTAATAATTAAGTTTTGAATTATTTAATAATTAAATAAGATTGAATTATTTAATGATTAAATTGAATTGAATTCTTTAATAAGCGAAATTGAACTTTTGAATAAGTGAATTTTACTTCGTAAATAATTGGAATTGAGTTCTTTGTTAATTAAGTTTTGGAAAATTATTTAAGTGAGTAAATAAGTGAAATTGAATTTCTTTAACAAGAAACAAAATGCGATTTATTGAAATAAATGTAAGTCTTGAAATTTAAAGAATTTGATTTGATGAATTTAATTTAATTAAATTTGTAAGTTTTGATATAATGAAGTTGAATTTAAATAACAGATTTAATGAATTGGAAATTTAATAGAAATTGTTTTGAATGGCAAATTTACTTAATGAATATTTAATGAAATCGATTAATGTATTTAAATTGATTTGAATGTTAAATTTAATTAATTTAAATGATTTTGAAATGAAACTGATATTCGAACTTGAATCAATATTTGAATGGTTTTAAATAAAGATTGAAATTGAATTATAAGATTTTGAAATGAAAATTTGGAAGTTTGAATCGTAAATTATTGGAAATTGGTTTTGAAAGACAAATGAAATGTTGGTTTACGAATTGAAATTGAAATTGAATTTGATTTGGTTTTTGAAATATATAAACAACTAATCGGTGTAATAATTACGAAAGTTATTAAAGAGACCGGAGTCGGTTATGGACATACTCTCTGTTTAAACCGAAAACCACTTTAATAACTATACGCGGAGTGATGATCCAGAATGAAGTGGTTGGAATGATGTACGTGATGACTGAAGAAAGAGAACGATAATGGATAGCCTTGACACTTGTGTCAAATTGGAAATGACTAAAACAGGAGCTGTGCCGGGCCAATGGAGGATTAGCTACCTCAAGTGGACACACTTCTTCGAATTACTTATACTTGTTGTCGATTGGTGCACCCTTGATTTTGGGAGTGTTGTTTCACGGTGTTGCGGGCGCTGCGGCGTTGCGTTCTCACCAGTCCGGATCAGGCGAACGGTAGTATCACTACCTTGGGTTTTGCCTCATGTGCCTTGTCATACTTGTATTCCATTTATGCGCGACCACTACGATTTTGATTTGTACCTTTAGTATATGGATTGCCCTCTGGTGACTTCCGGTTTTGGGGAAACTACGGTCTTGTATATGCTTTTGGGAATAAAAATGTGTTAAGGGTGGAATGGGCCATGACTTAACGCTATTTTAATATCTTATTATTACTGATAGACATTATCTACTTATCGTACATTACTACCTAGTAGATAGTTTAACGGATCCTTAAAGGATGGTTATTCCAAACATCCTTTGAGTTACTTGTATTTCAATTGCTATTTCACTTGAGTTGGATTTATTAATATAAGAATGTTAATCCCGACTCGAGTGTTTTGTATTTTGCTTTACGCTCGGGTCAGACCGAGTGTACCAGTATTCGAGACTCACCTTTGGAGTTGGAGCTTTGCTTGAAGATCCAACTATCTATTCTGCTTTCAGTATTCGATGACTCCAGTGATGCATTCTGATTTGTATCTGATGTATCGTGTTACTCTTCCGTTGTATCTGGTTTAACTATGATGTATCGTATTACTCTTCTGTTGTAAACCCTGATGTAACTTATACACTTATATAGTAGCTTCATGAACTACTATTTCTTTTATTTTCCGCTGCACTTATTACTCTGTGTCTGTGATTATTTATTTACTATATATGTTCAGTTTTGCCAAATTTAAATTAACAACGCGGTATTTTGAGCAATTCAACTCCGGCATGAGTGTCTACCTATACACTTATAATGGATGCGAATGGTCCAAAATGGCGGGTCGTTACAAACCCTAAGCTATGGACTGCTATTCAAGACATGCAACAACCTAAATGTAACTGGATATTCAGATGCAGACTGGGCAACAGATCCAGACGATAGAAAATCTGTCAGTGGATACTGTATATATGTTGGAAACAACTTAATATCATGGTGTTCAAAGAAACAAACTACAATATCCAGATCTAGCACGGAGGCAGAATACAGAAGCATAGCTAATGCCACAGCAGAAATCATGTGGTTACAATCTATACTAAAAGAACTAAGAATAGAGAATACAATGAAACCAGTACTATGGTGTGATAATCAGAGTGCCGTGTTCATGACTGCCAACCCAATACTACACTCGAGAACCAAATATATCGAGATCGATATGTTTTTCGTTCGCGAGCAAGTTCAAAAAGAAAATCTGCAAATCAATCATATACCTGCCACTTACCAGAGGGCGGACACTCTCACTAAAGCACTAAGCACAAAGAACTTCACCAAGTTTAGGTCAGACCTTCGAGTTGAGAACGTCGAAGACAAAACTGCCAACAAGGACCAAAGCACAAAAATCTTCACCAAATCCAGATCTGATCTTCGAGTTGAAGACATCAAAGACAAAACTGCCAACGAGGAATCAGACTCAAGACCTCAGCACAAAAAGTTAAATCGAAGAAGACAAAGTGGTGAAGAGAGTCGCGATCAGTATAACTCAACACATCGCCATTCACCATCAAACCCTAACCCTAGCAGCTTGGGTTTGAGGGGGGCAATTGAAGATAACAAATGAATGATGCGGCTATCTGTTTATATCAAAAGGATGTGTACATCATATGCCACAGGTTTCATATCCAACGGTGCAGATTAGTTTGGTTTATCACTGCAGTTTGGGGCTATTTGTTAAAGCCCAACTATATCTATTTAAATACAGAGAGTTGTTATTCAGTTTGTATTGTGAATTGTATCAATAAGAAAGAAACTTCTGTATTATATTCTTTCTCAAGAAATCATTAAAATTCTTCTTCAAATTTACATATTTCATTACAGAAATCTTTTCAATAATAATTTTTAAATTAAATTTTCCTCCATACCAATGTTCCAAGATGTCCCGCTGACCATAGCTGGTAAAAGCTTTCAAGCACAATATTTTTTGCACCGTCCTTAACAAATGAATGTCTAATATATTTAAGCTTAGTTTATGTCATACAGATCACAACTTCTGCTACCTGCACAACAAATGAACCACATTAGATAGGTTGTAGAGCCATATAGATTAACACACGATATTTATCAAAACATGAAAAATATAAAATATAGTAGTATATACATTACATACCTCCAAAATTTTGGATTTGCTTGTTTGATACCCATAGCCATCATTTTATGAGTATTTTTTAAATCTCGAAAATTGATTATGAATGTCCCTATCATTGTTCTTATATCTTAAAAAATATCATTCACCAGCTATGTCTCTGCAATAATTATAGTCAATGCAATAGGAAAATCACTTTTCATCAGTACAAAATTACTTGTATTTTGTTTTCTTTAGTGTCGTGTATTCTACATGTATTTTGTTCTCTATATCATTGTTTTTTTAAATCTACCATTACTAACTACTGTATGCAGTCTACTTATAACATGTGACTTCGTATCTTATATATTCTTATATACTGCATATAGTTTCAGCTACAATTAGGATGATGCTTTTACTATTATACTTCAATCTCTTTGATAGGTAACAACGTTTAAATTTGTCCACCTTTTATGCAAGTCTATGCCCCATGTGGATAAATCTTGTTTGCTATCCTAGAAGTATAAAAAAGAAACTTCTTTGATTTTGCTTCTAAATAATTTACACTATAATTAAACGAATGGCAAATATTTTGAAGCTACATATGCAAGGCTGATAAGTCAAAATGTTCCAAATGCAACCAATTTTCACTCGTTTGACCATAACAACCCAATTAATGTTGCAATACTCTTAAATCATGTTCATGTCTAAGTACGAATCATGTTAATCATCTTCTCCTTATAGGAAAATGCTAAAAACTGTTGAAATGCAAAAGAAGCTGGAAACAATGGTTTAACAAAATAAAAACTTGACATCTCGGTAAGGATGGCTTAATATTTCATTCACAGCTGTTATAATGAGTTTTCGATCTCTTTTTTATAAGCATATTCACTGAAACATCATAAACATAAAATACAAAATAAGTTGTTTATGCAAATCATGTATCTCGAAGCAACTCAAATGAAAAACAAAGTTCTTTATAACATGACTGCGATGAATATCTATTAACTCGTGTACAAAAATATCCAAAGACAATGTTGACAAATCATTTCATTGACCTTTTACAGTAGTACCACCACCTAATGCCACAGTGAGAGCCACTACTTTTCTAATGGTATTCTAATACGTCGCAAGAACAGAAGCAAGATTTTTATCAGACCATGTTGAAGAATCATAATTATGCATAAATAACCCTTCACCGGCACTTCAGTATGTATAAATAAAAACATATGTAAAGGTAATCAACAATTATAGTTGAGATGAAGAGATTATCTATGAAAAGCTTATTAACATGCATAAACTTATCACGTGTCCAAAGATATGTAAATGCCTAGTCAAGAAGATTCAACACAAATCTCAGTCTATCTTAGATCAATTTATCTCTGCCTCAGTTGGTTCAAATGCTATGTAATTTCTTTTGTAGAAACACTGAACATTTTCCACATTTGAACAAAAGGATATCTATTAGTAGTCCAACACATTATCACACACCCTAATATTTAAAATACAGTCAATTTTATTATCGATTTTGTTTCGAACTCTATTATAAACTTTAAGCTTTCAAAATGTATTACAACCATTAAAGAAATATAAAACCGTTTTACATTGAGGTCTGTAGAGGAAAACAACAGTACAGAAGTAAAAAAATAGTTATGAGATGATAATGATATTATTTTTCCCACATTAGCCCTTACATATTCGTTTTCCACCCAACTTACTTTTTTATGTGAGTTAACTTCACAAGTTAAGAGGTGCTAGTATTTAGAATAGCGTGACTTATGATTGCAATAACCCTCACAACCTTCTTACATTGCTTAACTTATTCGGTGAGCGGGAAGGGTTGCATATAACCTTTCCTTTTGTCATGGAAATTTTGTTTATTCCACTATCAAACACTACCTGCATTCTAGTTACTAAGCAAGTATGTGCCTCCATAAATAATGCTAAGCAATGCAAATGCCTATTGCAACTCCCTTGTGGTACTAATGCATAACCTATAAAGTAAACTGTAATGTCGTCTAATTTATATTGAGCATGGGGTTTTGGTTACCAGTTTTGTATGCTTCAATCCTTCCTAATTAGTTGGATAACTCTCCTACAAACTTGAACCTTTACGGAACTTTCCAACTCATCTCTTGTAAAACACTAGCAGCTGAGTTGGCGGTAGGCAAACCTGGAAAGAAATCGACAACGATACGGAATTAAACGATGTACAATATATATGTACAATCCTTAAAAGTTGAGTACAGAGAAAATAGGTTGTTTAATCTAAGTGACATCACTGCCTGATGTAAGTTCATCCAGAAGTTTACTCATTTTTTGCTAGTATCAATAACATTAAAAACAGACATCAACTTATTCATGAATATGTCTGCAATATAGCAACCAAAAAAGGAGGGGATCTATCTGATTTATGTAGTGAAAAACTGAAAACCGAAAATAGCACTGTTGAAGCAACAACGTAGATAACGAACAACTAACAAAAAATGAAGCAAATAAAACAATGCAAGCTCAAACAGGAAAGCAATGACAACATAATGGATTCATCAACAAAAAGTAGGTTTTTTTTACCAGTAATAGGATATATATACTTAGGCAAATAGCGCGTACAGCTTCGCTACACATTTAAACACAAGCCAACCAAGCGTGGCAGAGCTCCGTTACAGTGGAAGCAGACGTAAAACAGTGGCAAGTAAGGAATGGTGAAAGCGGAAACCGATGGAGAGGCGAAAATGATTTTGACGTTGAGGGTAGGGTTTGTATAATATTGGATGATGTGGGGTAGAAAGCGGTGGTAAAGGAACGGCTGAGTTAGAAATCAAAGGGAATTTATCGATTCCTAACAGAGGAAAAGAGGGAAGGGGAGATAAGCGGAAGGGGAATCGATCGATTTCGGGTGGAGGAAATAGGAGGAGGAGATTAGTGATGGAGAAAACATAAGTTTTAGGTAGAGGAAAAAGGGGAAGATAAAAATACCGACATCGTGGAGAAAGACAAATTCAGAGACGGTTCAGTTTTCAAAATTCAAAGGGGCTTCTGTGCTCTTAAACTCAAACTCATTAATCATAATATAGTATAGATTAAGCACGGCCTCTAATTAAATTTTCAAATCTCAATCCCCTTATCACCCTAATATTCACACTATTCTATTTAATTTATCTAATTAAATCTCATGAATAATGTTATTAAAAATTAGAGGTGTTACACTTTGCTCAATCCAATTTCTACCATTCTCGACGGACGTTTCCACGTTTCTCCACTCCATGCCTCCCTCCAATATCGAGATGCTATTTTTGGTACCTACTCCCTACAGGATTCACAAACCGAAGATACAAAGCTTTTATCATGCTGTTACATTATCTTCAAACCTTAAGCGAATGAGCCAACACCTCTAGCATGACCTATAGAGTACTGAAACTATCAACCTCAGAACCTAACTCCATGCACCATCGAGTAACCATTCGAAGTACTAAAACTATTATGTCAAAGCGTCAAATCATCGCCTCGCCATCAAAATTGCTTGTCGTAGAGCAATAACATCAAGACCTCATGTCGGTTGCATGAACCAACCATCATATCGCACTCCTCGAAGCCTCCTCAAATAGCCAATCATCAATAGTGATGGGCACTGACCACTCTACGGTGGTCAATACTAACCATTTTGGTCATGTACTTAGCGAAAAATGGATAAGTACTGTTAACCCAAAAAATAGATCAACACCCTGGATTGAGTGTGCAAGCACCATCCATGTTTATCAAGGCAAATAAAATAGAAAAAGCAGTAGTATATTGCAGAAAAGGTAAAGAGACGAGAGCTTTGTATAGTCGTTCGGCTCTTAATGAAGTCTACGTCCACTTTATAGCTTTTATTGATCAACTGCAGTTACTACAGAGTTTGGATTACAATATGATTCTTCTTCTTCATGTTAGATCAAACCACCGTTGTTAGAAACAAAGGGAGGATCTCAATTGTCTCTTAATGACTGTTGCATGGGAGAAGAAGAGTGAAGAAAAAATAGCAGAGCTTCAGCAGAGATCAGGTAAGGAAGTGTAACATCCCCTATCTAGAGGCCCAAAGCTAAGCGCTACAGATACTGCAGTCATTCGTAATATTAACTTCTGATGACTAAATACGGCTATGTTAATGGTATCCATATTATCAGAAGTAAATGAATATGAAACAAAATCGCTGATTTAAAAACAATAATTTTCTGATTACATTTCAAGACACATGTTTCACATTCAACTTACATAATCCCATCGCTTTCTCAGGTTCAGATAAAGTATAGTTATTACAATATTACTCCAAGAGCGACATATGATGATGCCCCCGTAGTTGACCAGAGTACTATATATATAGTACAGTGGAATCGATCCAAAATATAACAACAACTGTTAATTAGCTATCCGTCAGCCACCTGCTCGTCTCCGGAAGCTTTATTCGCCAACCTACTAAAACCTGTGAACCTCAACCCTTAGCCTACTCAAATCAATTTTGAGCACCTGAGAGTTTAAGGAAAATAAACTTCGAGTCAGACATAAAGCCTGGTGTGAATAATCCTATACATCTTGGTTATCTGATATTAAGTGAGACCACGCCGCTTAGTGGAACGGGTTTCCCCTCATTAATATCCTTTTTAAAACATATCTTTTGCAATTTCTAATCCTGCAACCAGAACTGGTTAAATCTGTAAAGCAATATTATGTATATGTACATTTCAACTATCATATGGACTATTTGTCCACACACTGTAGTTTTGTTTGACTAACTACTAACCCTTGGCTGACTCGAGCCTACTAGAAAACATAAAAATCTAACAACTGTTAGATACTCCCCTTCTGGACGGTCTATCCTCACTTACTTCTCCAGGTCTATCTGATCCTAATGGTTTTGCAGGCTTACCAATAACCTATCTTTCATTTTAGATTCCTTTCTCTGTGTAACATAATTTTAGTCTTACTTCTGACAAAGCCCTACACATTGGAATTTTGGCAAAATTAGCTAGGGACTAATAGCTAATGAGTATAGGGCGCGACCCCTACACAAGTCACGTATGGTATTCAAATCTGAGTCATTTTCTTAGGGTTGACTACCCTTTAAATTTTTTCCTTGAAAACCTTTTCAAAATGATTTAAACCTTTAAATCATACATATACAAAGAAAATATACTCTTTGCTTTACTCTAAACTATTTACCATGTTATATATATACTTTACCCAAATTACTATTGATGAAATTATTAAGGATTTCCCATCCCTCCAAAATAAGTTAAAACCCTTTTTAACTTAAAACACTTAGGCTATATTGCCAAAAGCAACCCATTTGAAACCTTTGTTTAAAACCTTTAAACAACCCTTTCAAAACCATTGAAAGAACCCCTTTCGAAACCTTTGAAGGCATCCCTTACAATACAATCAAAACCTTAGGCTAAAGGCCAAAACATACCTTTCGAAACCATTTATCTTTATCCTTTCGAAAGCATTGAGAAACATCTCCTTCGAAAGCATTAAAACCTTAGACATCCTCTTTAAAACACTTAAACATTTCCTTTTGAAGGCATTGGAAAAGCTTTCCTTTTAAACCTTTCGAACGTATTAAAACATCAAGCCTTTCGAAAGCATTCGGGTTCAATTTATAACATGTGGAAACACCTTTTGAAACCATTAAAACCATCTCTTTCGACACCATTTGGATTATAATTTTTATAGAGCAAAAGGGTCATTAAAACATTTAAGTTGAAAGCATCCCTTTCGAAAGCATTCCTAAGTAAAAAAGTGATGGTGTCAAAACCATCCCTTCGAAAGCATTGGAGAAGCGGCTTGGTTTTAAAAACAAGATAAGCCTGTCGAAACCAATCTGGGTTGAAAGGTAAAAAGCGACAGTCAGGGGCTTCGACCTAGTCAAAAGCAGTTATTTAAAAACAATGGCGCAACCTCTTAAAACAATTCTTTTAAAATCATTGACCCAGTCGAAAGCAGACCAAGTCGAAAGCTATTCAGTCGAAAGCAAAGTAAGCACATTTTCATTTAAAAGCAAAGTAGTGCTTCTACCCCTTCGGAACCCCTTGTTTCGACCCAATACTTTTCGCCTTTGCCCAATTCACTACGTACCAGGTATTTGATACCATGTGCATTGGTTTCGATGGAGTCAGACGCGGAGGTAAGGAGTCAGAACCTGGTGTCGAAAGCATTGAAACGGGAAAAAGCATGTAGATTTGACCTTTTAAACTATTTCTTTGTACCTAACCTGCCTTGTTTGTCAAATTATGATTGGTTGCACATTTTTCTTTTCTAAAAGTATTGCCGATGTTCAGAAATAAAGATTTGAATTATTTATAAAATACCCCTTCTCCTTTTTATAAATATATAAAACATTTAAGTCTCATACCTTAAATAATTTTATATATCCATTAAACCACTTAGGAATATTCTACAAAAATTCCAGAAAATCATTTTTAATATGTTTTCTAACATATATAAATTTTAGACCCTAAACCAATATAATTTGACCGAAATAAATTTTTAACCCAAAATAGCATTTTCTTCACTAGAAAATTCATATAAAATCCACATTAATTCAGAAAATTATGAAAATTGAAACCCATTTCTAAATTATCATTTTTGATCTAAACCTAAATTTGCAAGACAATTGGATGTCATTTAATAGGTTTTCTAAACCAATTCTCATCATAAAATGCATATAAAATAGCCTAAATCATCAACAAATATATATATATATATATATATATATTCATTTATCATTCAAAACATGGAAAAAAATTGCAATACTTTCGAAATTTATCTAAAATCGAAATCAATAAAAAATATGAGATGTAGTTATTATTCAACTTAGCTTTTTGACTAAGGATGTGAGATTTGTTCTTGATTAAGCGATTTGATTCTTCCTTTTGAATTCTTCTTCTTCTTCTTTGCTCTTTTTAATGGTGGCCGACCTTAGCCTGTATTTTTGAATTGTGAAAAATGAAGTGAGCGTGAATGTTGAGGGGTTAAGGGTTTAGGGTATAAGGATATGCCTTGTTCCTATTTTTCCCTTGCATATTTCCTAACCTTTTTATTCTCTTTCTATCCTTTAGTTCAGTTATTTAACATGGCACGGCTACCCCTTATTTAATCACAAATCTCAATCCATCAATCATCTTACATTATTTTATTTTATTTAAATAATTAAAGATCCTAAATAATGTTACTAAAAATATAGGGTGTTATAGGAAGCCCTTTTCTGTTGAAGATAGGATGATATTTATAAGATTTAGAGAGTACTTCAGTTGGAACCATTGCACCATAAGCCTGTAGTCATCCATAGGAAGAAGCATAAAAAGTTTGGAGTGATTCTGAGCTAACTTTTTGGATCGGTAGCGATTCAATTGGATCAGATTGGTACCGATCCAAAGAGTTATGCAATTTTTGCATAACTTCTATCCAGTTAGCTTCCCTACTTACTTATGAGGCTCTCCTTGTAATTTCATAGCTTGTTGACTAAACTATAGTCAAAATCCGATAAGTCTTTACTTCTGAAACCCGGATGCTTGGATTATTACCAAACTTAGTTTGAACCCGGTTGATGGTTCACCCGCTCGGTTTCCTCTTCCCATGACTCTGGTGAAGATGATGATGAAGATGAGGAAGAAGAAAGTGACCCATCTGATGGGTTAGAGAAGACTTTTGAAGAGATCCACGTCATGTCGGGGTCAACAGTCCGCTCCAAATGCCATCGGTCTCGAAGGAGAAAGAAGAAGAGTTTTTTCAACGGAAGGGCAAGGCTCCGTTGATTGAAGTGAAGGAGGAACGAGAGATCAATGAGGGGCCGCTAAATAAAGAAGAAATAGATTGGGATACTGACACCGATGAGGGTGATGTCCACTTAGGCGTAAAGGCCTTGGAGTTGAGCCCCAAACATACTCCCTCACCTCCTTTGAAAGAACATATTGAAGAAGCTTCTCCCAAGAATAAACTTGCTGCTAGCTCCTTGCCGGAAGGTGCCGATATTGGCTTGGGAGACATGAGCGACATTTTTGTGAATATGGGTGACTTGATGGAGGACTTCACTTCGAAAGGGTTGCCTTCCTAGCTTACTCAAATCATCCCTACAGGAATCAATATCCTGACATTAGTCGGTGGTCAATTTGGTTTGTGTACTCCATTGGGGTCATCAAACTGTAGCATATGCTTCATTAGGATCACACGCTTTATATTATCGTTATTCTCTAGGCTGTTTTAGTTCATCGAATGCCTTTTTCCTAAAGCCGTTTTAACATTTGCTGTAGGAATCATGTCCCATGAATTTACAGTGATCATGATCGAGTATTGGAGTCTCAAAATTCGCAGAGACACTTTTCCACGTACCATGCTCCCCGGGAGACGGACGAGGAGAGTAAGAGGAGGAAGGATAGGGAGGTGGAAGAGCATCGCCGTGCTGAGAAAGATCAAGGTCGTGATAGAGGAAGTGGCTACGAGAAGAGGAGGAGCCCGATTGAGCAGGAAGATCCGTCAAAGAGATTGAAAAGAGACCAAGAGCAGGAAGAACCATTCATGTTGCTACGACCGCCTCATTTTCAATTTCTAGGCGTGCGCCTTACATTCTCCCTGCTGGTCCCCGCACCTGCAAGCTGCATTCCCTAACTTGTTCCTAAGGGGAGTTGTTTCTTTAAGCCCAAATTGAAGTCAGTTCATGCCGAATCTTATTCACCCCATCGTCATAAGATTCAGAGCGGTTTAGAGCAAGCTGAGGGGTGGGAAAGATTGTGTATGCAGCTATCCACTATTAATTGAAACAATTACCAAGAAATTCTCTCATTCGAGTCTAAAAAGGATGTGTACGAGAGGCAACTTGTGGATCATGATGAGAAGTTTGAGAAGCTAAAGAAAGAGAGGGATGATGCCCTCAAGAAGGAGAGCAAGAGTGCTTCTTTGTTTAAGGAGCTAAAAGAATCCACCGACCGATCCATACTCATATTTAGGTATGAAATAAAGAAGTGCCACACCGATGAGGCGGCTTTGAAATAAAAGCTAAGGATAAGCGACGATGGTTCAGATGGAGAATAAAACCATCACCGACCAGGCCTAGGAAATTGCTTTTCTTTGCGAACAAGTTTCAACTTTGGATGTTGAGAAAAAGCAGCTAGCGTTAGAGAAAGCTAGCATGGAAGCTAGCTTTTTAGAGCTTTAAGATACTTTTACAAAGAAAATGGAAGGCTTGGATGCTACTATTTTGGGCTTCTAGGTCAATTCCGTACTGCATCAGGGGAGCCTCAGTTATTTAGGTTCGTCATTTCCTCATATGCTTGCTGTTGTCTAGGAAGTGATTCTGGCCCGATTTCAATACATGGGTGGCGGTTACACCGAAGAGGAGTTGGTTCAGATATACTTGAATGAAGGATCCCACCAAGCTTTAGTAGAAGGCCAGGAAATCTTAAATTCAGAGAGGGAACAAGAAGCCATCGATGCCGCAACCGCCATTAAGGCTATATCTGGGCATTTCCCTTCAGGCCCTAGTGAGCCGTCTTCGCATCTTCATGCTAAAGGGATCGTTTCTACTTCTCTCATAATTGTGCAACCATCAAAGGAAGGCAATGGTTAAGGCTTCGAAGTCGTGGTGCACGAGCAGACCCCCATAGCAGGTAATTTTCTTATCTCTCCCGTGCTTGAAGACTTCGAATTTACGCTTGATGAAATTGCTAAGGTAACTGCCCTTTATTCCAATTGACTTTCCAACTGGACTAATTCTTATCAAATAAAATGAGGAGCCAGCGATCCACTTATCTGGGTCTTATTCCGCTTTTTTTTCCAGGTGTTTCCATATAAGTATACTAGCCATTAATGCTAAATCGTAGCGCTTGACTCGAGGGAGATTGGAATGTTGTACATTATAGGAAGGGGGTCGGGGAAAACCAGAAATACCCTGTTCAGTGGGATACAATTGTTGATGGGAATCAGCTTAATCTTGCATTATTTTCTTCGACCAATTAGTCGCTTCCCAAGATGATCACTCAGCGTAATGATAAATTTTCATCGAAGTGAACTACAAACTAATCTCAAGTAAATCGATCCTTAGGAATCGAAGCTATAGAGGCACTCCACTAGTTCATTGTTCATCCTTGGAGTTATCTAGAGGTCAACTTCTACCTCATTACATAATCTAACTCCAAGTCATCGAAGATCCTCTTGCAAGCCACCATCCAATCTTGCATTTCAATAGCTGACTCCATTCCGAGGAACAATCTGCTTCCTAGACTCACGTAGTCTTTATACAGCTCGAAAAAGTCGAGTCTAGCCATTTGCACTTGAGTACCATAGTTATTTAGAGCAACTTGAGCATTCCAGAAAATAACTTGCATCATCTCTACGAATATATTCTATCAATCAGGGTTAGTGACCCCGATTCTGCCCACCCCTTAACTCCAAAGATGGAGTTAATAGCAGTGTTTCTCGTATGCTAGATCATCCCTATTTTGTAATAAGGATGATCAGTCTCTCGTAAAGAAAACTGCATCAATAGTGCTCGTGTGTGCAATGTAACTTATATATACTACTATATAATTTTGAAAGTGAAAATATATAACAAATACAAACTCTCTCATACACACACACACACACACACACTCTAGATCCAGTCTAAGGCAATAACTCCTACCCTATCTCTACTGGATCATGGTATCAACTCAGGTTAATCACATAACCTATGCTCTAATATGAAATGTAACGACCACCCAACACCTCCAATGCCGGATGGTTGTCAAAGGAAAGAAAATAAGTAAAGAAGAGAGATAGAAGAGAAGAAAATAGAAAGAAACATCAATCAATCACATAACCTGTCGTACATCTCACAGCTCATCGAATAAAATGTAGTAGTCATCACAAATATAAAACAGGCAAGATAGTAATAACTACATAAACCACAAAATTAGAGTACACAGGCTCATATAGTTATATGAAACAATAATAGAGTTTATACAACTGATAAATAATCTCAACTGATAAACTATCTTTAATAATAGTAAGTCAAACACTGTCAAGGCTCTACAGTGTCATACAGCGGAATATGCAATAACAAACTCAAATATAAGTATGAGTAAATGTCACCTTCTACTAGTCCATCTGCAAAACTCCATATGCCATCCACACCTACTCTCTAGTCTATGCATTTAAGAGTACTCGAGATAATAAGAAGCAAAGCATAAAATCTTGAACCAGACAACAGTCTGGTATGAGCGATAAACAATCTCAAACTATCATAAAAGTCGATATGGTATAGGGAACAGAAGGTATACGAATCATATTTGACCTATCCCTGCAACCAAAGAGTTAGCATATAACATCGATAATATGCTACTCTCTAACATCATAAAAGGGTACTCTATACTAAGTAAACTGTCGGGGTGCCTAGGTATCCCTATCCACAATACCTACATCATGTAATATCCCTGACAGGTGGCTAGTGAAGCAATCATAATAAACATAACATCCATCAAACAATACCAACTATCTCTCAATGTACTCTGGATATATGATAACTTGTACGGCCTCCTTACTACTAGGGACTAATGGAAAAATCTCGGTTTTTAGTTATACTCTCGTATCACGTAGCCCAAATCTAGATATGTGTCTCATAGCCCAAAGCTAGACACTAAACCCAAAGCCACTGGTCCAGGGTATACAGATCCACTTAATGATCCATGCGCGTCTCCGCTCATAATACCATTGCTAAGAGTACAATAGAAAATACTCTGAGTATCAATGACCCCTTAGACATGCACATCCATCTGAGCCCTCCTTTTGCTCAATTCGAATCCAAGCCTTTCCTTTGCCCAATCCAATTTCCATTCTTTTCGAGAAACCCTTCCATCTTCCTTCACTCCATAGCTTCCTCCAATATCGAGCCGCTATCTTCGGTACCTACTCCCTACAAGGGTCACAAACCGAAGATACTAAGTTTTATCATGCTGTTAAATCACCATCAAACCCAAAGTGAACAAGCCACACCTCTAGCATGACCTAAAGAGTCCTGAAACTATCAACCTCGGAACCTAAATTCATGCACCATCAAGTAACCATTCGATGTACTAAAACTGTCATGTTAAAGTGTCATATCATCGCCTCGCCATCAAAATCACTTGTCATAGAGCAATAACATCAATACCCTGAGTCGATCATATGAACCAACCATCATATCGCACTCCTCGAAGCCTCCTCACTGTCCATGTCAAAGATCAGCCAAATCACCAATCATCAATAGTGATGGGCACTGACCACTCTACAGTGGTCAATACCAACTACTTTGGTCATGTACTTAGCTAAAAATGGATAAGTACCAACCAAATGGAAACTTCTGATATCCATCCTGAAGTCCAAAGCCCATCCAAATCCATCGTCTTCCACCTTCAAATCAGTCGGCACATATCCTAACACTCTTCTACAACTTATCCCATTCATTAGGTTTTCGATCATCGTGTTTGAAACCCCAACGCATGAAATTTTCCCTAATTCTCAATCGCCAATAAATCGGCATTTTCGACCAAAAACAAGCAAACAAGTATACATGCAACCAACAGGCATACATACATCCAAAATAATATACACACAACATGTATAATGCATCTATATTAACCAATAGGGAAATTCATATCAAAAATAGCCCAAATCTAATAATTCCCTAAAAATAGCACGTCAGTGGGAAAAATGTGATATCCGATATAAAACCATTTTAAAATACTTTTATTTTCTTTTATAAAAATCAAGTAGGTGTTTAAGTATATTAAAATCACATTTTAAAGTTAGAAACCATTTCAGAATATTGTTCTAATGCTATACTAACAATCATAGTGAGAGAAGATCACTTACCTCAATGAAACCTATCCAAACTAATGCTAAAACGTAGAGCTCTCCATCATGAGCGTAACATAAGAAACTGCATCCAAAACGAACCTCGTATGCAAAAGATATGGATAGTATAAGAATGAGATTAATTAAAATAATTAAATCATTAATTAAACACTAATTACCTTAATTAACGCTAATCCATCTTCCATCTCTTCACCTGTACTTGCACGCACAAATCAAACCCATCAGGCCTTGCACATTTCCATGGTGCTATGGAGCTCCGCTCCACAGAATTGAACCCCATCTATGCCATCACACTCCTCTTTGAAAACCCGACCCGTCGATGCCAAGATCTTCCACTCCGTCACCTTGACCCCGACCGCGACCTCTTGATTTTCGATCGCTGCCTCTACAAATTTCCATGGCCAATCCATGATCGGACTATCTGCAAATCACAGTGAAGGTGGATATTGGAAAGGAAAGAAAATGGGGATCTCCATTTTGCCTAAATTTGCCACTAACTGCTTTAAGATCTATCCCTAGATCCGGCCAAGGACGTTTATGTTCACCAATGGTGATCGCACCAAATTCTACCACGACAGATGCGAAGCTTTTATCCATATGATCTCAACGAATCCGGTTTCATAATTTATCGTTGGGCGGATCTCGCGATTTTATTTTTTTGAATTGAATTTGAGGAAACAACCATGATTTTGAATGGAATGGTGAATAGATAAAATGAATTAGAGAGAAAGGGGAGGGTTTAATTTAAATTAATATAATAATTTAATTATTTGATTTCTCAAAAAAACTTATGTACGTTCGAGCTCGCATGACCACACGACAAGTCCAATCGCAACGAAACTCGTCTGCATACATCATCTCGTTTTTCCAATCCCAAGGCTATAAATCTCGTCGCTATTTGAAACTGCGCTCCAGGATGATAATTTCGTGCATTCCGAGGTCGTTTTGGTCATCTCATCTCCCTATCTTCGAATGTAATGATAGCTATGCTCATTTTTATTTGCAACGTCAATCCTAATTCAACGGAAGTGGTCTCAAGTCCTGATTCAGCAGTATGCGAAAAATGATATTTTTCGGCTTTCAATTAATTAACAATTAAATAAATTATTTAAACACCCTATCGTTAAAAATACGAATCGGTACAAAAGCAGGTGTAACAAATACCAAAAGGGAAGAGATAAGGACTTATTGTGAGTAGAAATCTTAGTCTTTCTTATTTTAGTAATTGTATAGTATAACTTGGATTTGATATAATTGTTTAGTATAACTAAAACCCCAAAATTCCCCTAAAGCTAATATCATTTCTTAAGTTAGAATCTCAATTATTCTATATTAAAATAATAGAATGGTGTAGATATTGCAATTTTAAAGTTTTACATTCTATTCCACTTTTTATCTTTTTCTTTGGATCTAACTAAGGGTTTTGAAAAGAATAAATTAGGAGGCGTGTAAGGTACGAATTCTTTTATTCATAGTTTGCACAGCTTATTTCCGCAATTTAAATAGAAATTCTCCTTTTCAAAAATATACAAAGAAATTGAATAGAGCGTAAAAGCATTTGAATTGTAATTTTCTATTAATGTTGATTCTGCTATTTTAGTATAAAATTAATTTGCTATGGATTCTGTTTTATACAAGTCTGTTGATTGAATTGTGGATATTGGATATATGGTAAATTTGTTGATATGGAATTGGAATTGTTTAAAGTTGAAGTTTTGACATTTAAAATGTTAGTTTAGGGCGCCATCTTCGCACTTTTAGAAATATTTTGGGCACATGTATGTGTGTGTGTATTAGCGTAAATAACATATAATTATAACGTAGTTAATAGGCTATTAATTATCATTAAATCCCCCTTAGGAAAGAAGTTAATTGTAAAGGTTAAATAAAAGTTATTTTATAAGGCCTCGATATGGAATATGGTGAGATGTGTGATAAAATGTTAAGAGAGGGTTGCAAATTATGGCTAAATTATAGGGATGTGAGGACAGTCAAAAGCATACGGACGTCGGCCTTTCTAATCTGGTTACCAGTAGTGTGACTTCGAGGTTGATGTGAAACATCGCCTGTAGTAAGTACTCACGTAGGACGTGAGGTTAGTCCCAAATCCCTTTGGGTAAACCTTTTTATCTAATCTGGCTATCCGTACCTTCGAATAGTCGGACTAATATGGGATGTCGTAGTTGGGTTACGTGTCATAATACGGAGGACTTGCTTTGGGGTTGAAGGTATTAAGTGGCTGATTGAGGGCCTGCCTCTTCCCTATGTAGGAAGTATTAAATCGTCAGGGTTAGCGGTTAGGCATGTTAGTGTATATCTCAAGGAGGGTCCGCTTCGGTTTTGAGAATTTAAGTGGCTATTGTGGGGTCCGCTTCTCCTATAAAAAGAAGTATTAATTGGCCAGGAGAGATTACGTGCAACGACAGCTACATAGTACCGGAGAGGAGTCCGCCTTGGGATAGGTATTAAATGATGGGGACCGGCCTTGAATGAGGTATTAAATGGTCAGAGTCTGCATAGTTCCCATCAAAATGTTATTAAATGGCTTGGGTGCTATCTCTTATATTGTTAGGACAATATTGATGATAGATATAGGCTATTGGGTTGAAAGAGTAATGGTTATGGAACTAGACCGAGAAAGCCTTAGGGCTTATGTTGGAAGACTGACAATTTAGTTAGGACACACAAGACATATTTTTATTTAAATTATACCACCCAAGTAATATTATAGAAAGGCTCGAGATTTTTATTCACCAGATATTATTGTTCTGACTCTATTCTCATTACAATACAGGTTAGAGATAATGATGTAGATTTTCAAAGATGGTGGCGGAGACGTAGATTTGTGGCAGCTATTTAGTTATCTATGTTAATTTTATATTTCTAATGTACCCATTGAAGTTGTTATGTATCTTAAAATATTGAACTACGAATATTTTGCAATGTTATGTGGAATTATGTTATTTTTGACATTTTAATTTTAAATAAATGGGTAATGTTTTGATATTATATTTTATCCTTCCGCTGTGAGATTCTGAATGTGTAGTTAGATAGTTATATGTATTGTTCTTTAAATCAAATTTTACCAACCAACAGCCAGCTTTAGAATGAGTCTAAGGTTCGATGAGCCTTTTCAGGGTCTAAAATGGGGCATTTCACTAGAAGGACAAACTTTGCAGTCCAATCAATTTCTAGGACACACATTCAAAGAAATTAATTTCAAGGCCAAAGTCAGCATAATAATTACTTTTAAGGACAAAGTCAGCAGTCCAATTACTTTCAAGGACATAATTTCATAGTTTTTAGGCCTTAGAAACTAATTATTTTGCATTTTGTCCTTAAAAGTAATTATTTCAGTTGTGTGTCCTAGAAACTAATTGCACTTGCTAAAGAGGCCCTTGTGGCTAATTTCCACGTCTAAAATTTGGCCTGTCTCGAGATGGGTTGTTATTGTAAGCATCAACGGACATGGATGCTCAAAGATAAGGATTAATATATAAATAACAATTGAATTTTTACATATACTTAACAAAAATGCATTGGTGCTTGCATGAATATGAGAGGAATTACCATTAAAAGGTGTAGAAGGCCAAACACAATTTTACTTATCGTTGAACAGGATAAGTCTAACTAGAAGTAAGTGAAATAAATTAATATACGTCTATTAAATGCAATAGTTTATCCTTTTGTACATATTTGCAATTGGTAAATGCATTACATAGAATCACATATACAAGGTATAGTGCAACATGGAATATAAATACATTGTTGACATATGTATGAATATATGCATGTATGGTAAGGAATCCATGAATGTAAATTCATAAAGGAAGTGAAGACTCATATGGAAAAAAATAATCTTTATTATTCATGGAAATTTTCAGTATAAAACTAGGAGTTGTGCCTATATATGATAACATACAAAAAGGAATTTTTTTTTATTAAATCTCATTTCCTAATTCATACCGGTATAAGCTTCTTGCCTTCATCACCGGCGTGGCTCCTTCCAAGGAGGAGTTTGGAAGCTAGACTGGTGCAATTTACACTTTTTTATTTTCTCTTTGGCTCCAGTGGATTTAGGTCTTGAGTAAGAGGAGAGGTGGATTTTTGAGAAATGATTTCGATAGCTCTCTCCAACTTAACCTGTATAAGAGCAACCTTCCTGGGTGTAAATGTCTTAGGAGCAGACAATTCCTCCCCAAGGGCATGCATCGATTGAACCTCACCTTCTTCCTCCATGTCTATAGCAAGACCCTCTACTTCATAGAGATCTTCGAGCTTTTTAGCATTTGATCCAAGTTCAAACCATGTTGTACTAGTAAGAGGCACAATTTGGAAGAATAATCACCAAAGGAGATGCAGCTTACCGTGGAATATAAAGAATAAAAATATAAAGATCATGAGCTTTGAAAGGAGATATATCCATCTTTTGGAGCAAAGGTGAAATAATAGGAATACCTTCTATATATGGTGGGTCAATATCCATTGGTGCATCTGGCCATGGAGTAATTGGTTTTGGTTCCTCCTCATTGATTGTTGACAACTGAGCATTAGGGGAGGAACATATTAAAAGACATACACGTATGGCTAATGAGTTTTAAAGGGGGCTTTGGGAGATTGAGGAGGGGTTCCAAGACATCAACAATCATAGAACTGGTTATCGAGTAATTGATGGCACAAGAGTAGGATCAACAAGAATATTAGAAATAAGCTTATCCCTTTCCTCCTTGGTCTAGAGCTTGATGAACTTCAGCATCCATAGTGGTTATTAGTTTATCATCAAAACAGAGCTGGCCCTCCTTCTCCATCATGCCAGTTTGGTCGATAGTGTTAATATTGCTGAGATGTTTAGCAAGTTTATGCCATTAGTTGTACCTCTCCTCCAATAACTTAATGGTTTCAAGAAAGGAATCCATGACACCCTTTGGGAGTGGATCGAGATTATAAAGGAATGGTTCTCTAATGAATTTAAGCTTGGAGGAAGCCTGCGACTCGTAGACAATAGCATAAGCTGAGGGGAGGGTGGCTGTATTAGAAGTGGAAGCAATATCCCCTTTAATTGGGGGCATAAAGTATTGAGAATTGGATGACTTAGTGAGAGGAACCATCTATGTTGATACTTGTGCTAAAGGCATTGGAAGAGTTGAAGAGACTTTCCCTTCAGGGTGGATACACTACACCATAAACGATATTTTGATACGGCTAAAAGACGTATCAAAATATGCCGAGCTTAATATTTTGATACGGCTTTTAGCCGTATCTAATGTATCAATTAGATACGACCATTAGCCGTATCTAATGTATCTCCAGGTCATCGCATCTGCCATCCATGGTATAGTATACAGTCTCTTCAATCTAGAAATTAAAGGAAAATGTCTTAATGTCTTTCAAGGTACTTTGGTGCATTTTCTCTCTTCGTTTAATGATGTCATATATCTTGGTTCATTGCAATTTGTACAAGAAGCTTTGTTCGCATCATCTTTCCAGTACAATATGCAATCATTGATGCATGCATCATAAGTTTTGTAATTCATCCCAACTTGCTTAATGATCTTCTTCAGGTCGGAGTACTTTGTCGGCAGCGTGTTACCTTCGGGGAGTAACTCCTTTATTAGTTCGAGAAGTGCAGTCATACCATTATCTGAAAAGCTGTATTGGGTCTTCAAGCTATTCAGTTTCACAATGGCATACAGCTTCGTAATCCCTTTTGAACATGAAGGATACAGTGGCTCTTTTACGCTACCAAAAAGCAATTTATACTTCTTACTTTCATTGGCCTGCCAATCTGGATAATCAGTAGACTGCTCTCCAACATTAGCATGATCAGACAATGAATTTGTAGGTTGAAAATGATGAAATCTATCTACATCATTGACTAGATCTTCCATCCTAATATGTTCAGACTCAGCAGTAGTTCTACCATGACTAACTGGTTGCTGTTTTTCCATCTCCGCCCTTTTTTCCCCATGAAAATACCACGCTGTATACGATTGGATAATACCCCATCTAAGCAAATGAAAATGAATGTCATCCAATTTGATCGTCTTCATATTTTTGCACCGGGTGCAAGGGCATAAATACAATCCTTTCTTACCACCGTTTTCTTCAACAAAACTAATGAACTTCTGCACCCCGTCTATATAGTATGTAGATCTTAGATCTGATTCATTTATCCATTATTTGTCTATGCTGAAAGACATACTGCCCTCCTATATCATATTTAACAGAACATGAGACTTGCCCTTCAATGGGTCCTCGTTCTAACTGCTCGAAAAGAATATTTTTGAAATTATATTGAGAAATTTGTTGTAAGATTAATTCTACATATTTAACTTTACTAAATTATATTGTTCTTGTTAAATATATAGTTTTTTTTCTATTGCCGTTTTGCTAGTTCAGCATAGTCAGTTTATTAAGAAGTCCAAACTATACAGTTCAGCATAGTTCGGCCTTTGAAATTTTGTTGGCCTGAGTTCTTTATCCTCAACTAAAATGGAACCAATTGCTTATTGAATCTAAGTACAATTGCTAGTGATGAGCGCAACATTGCGAAGCATCGATGCAAGTATTGTGCGTAATTGAAGAGAGCTTTGTTAGTGGAACGCCACTAACACCGAATGAAGTGCACGGATGCGTGAGAGAATGCTGAAAATTTAACACTCAAGATATTATCAAACTTCTTCTCTTAACTGTGCAGCTAATTTTTTCGAATTTGGAATAGTTAAAAGCGTAAATAAAAGTACAGTAAATAGTAAAATGTGAGCAACCAGATGAAGGGCATCAAAAGTCTATGTTAACATTTTCAAGATATTGGCTCATGAACGTCAAACCATAATGTATTGTGGGTAAAAACTAAATTAAGATACTGTAATTTAGAGCATGGAGTAATCAAGGCACCAAATGTGTGAATTCAAAAATGTATCATATTCATAGACAATGAGCTTACATATCTGATTGATAACTGGTGGTAGAATGCAGAAGGAGATGTCATATGTTGACGTTCAAGGCAGCTAATTAATGTCATTTAAGATCATCATATCTGATGTGTACGAGCGAGTATAGTTGGTTTGGTTGTCAAAGTTAGACTTGGATACTCCTATAAAAGTTAATATAATATAATGAGGGTTAGAGGCTAAATGTAAAATTTGGTAACATCTTTTACTATTCTTTGTTCCAATCCCAGACTATTACCCACGTACAGTGTGGCACTCCAGTAGTTTGTACTTAATATGAGTTCATTTATTTTGCTAGGACAGTTGAAATCTCTGCAACCTGTGATCTTTTCATTGAAATTGATAGTGAGTTATGCACAACTGCAGCATGTGTTTCTGATGTAATATTTTCAAGTCTTCATGATGCAGAGACGATGTATTATAAAAATGTCATAATAGTAAGCGGTAGGGTAAGATGATGGTAAAACCAAGTTGTAAAAACACACTTACATAACTAAGTCAAGTTAAGCTGGTTGCAATATTAGGCCTTGAAAGGTGAATACCTGCTGCTATGCCACAGGTACTCTAACTTCACTAGAAGGAACTAGGGATCAAAATCAGCTGTTCTAATTATTAGAACAGCAATGTTAAAAATAAATAACTGCATTGATAATTCGCTGATAGCTTAGGAATGTTCAAGTCCAGTAGAATATTGTTTTCTTGAAACAATATTGCTTTATCTACAACATGGGAGGTTATGAGCAATTTGCTTCTCCAGATGAAACGGACCGACTCCGTCGGTGCTTGCAAGTGCAGAGCCGCGACGAACACAAAAGAAATGTAAATTAGGAACAGTATAGAGGAGAGAAGTATTTATGAGTTTCAAAGGTAATTTCATTTAGAAAATATGAGGCTTATATATAGCAAAAACCGACGTCCATTTGCCTAATGGTCATGTCTTTTCGGGAAGGTTGCGACTCTTTGACCGTTTTCTGATATACAGTGGATGTGAATTATCACAGAGGTGTTTAAGAAAGGTACATGCTTAATGATTTTCTACAACTACAATCTAAGTACAATCTAGTAAATGAAAATTTTCCCAACGTTTTTAGGCATAAGATCGTCAATGAACAGTTTTATATATGTATTTTGAATTCTAACTTTAGTCTATACTAAAAATGAATAAATTAAGAATTAAGTTGAATATCTTCAACATATTGTAAGCAATTCTTTAAACAGTAAAACCACTTCCTAAACTCCTCGAACATGAAAAGAATTAGATGACCAAAATATTCATTTTGAGATTACTTTATTTGCAAATATGCAGTACGTGATACATGGAAGAATATTTATTATTCATTTTAAATTATTATCATCATTTACGGCACTTAGAAATAAAAGCATTGTTACATTTATTAGATAATTATTCAAAGCAGTAGATTCTGATTGATTAATTATTCAATAACAACATACAAGAAGTTTGGGCATAAGTTAAAGCTGATCACTTATATAAATTAGATTCAGTGAAAAAAAATGAAAATTGGAATTAGATTCTGTTTACGTGGTAGACATCGTTCATTGAATTAATACATAAATCACAAATTCCCCAACCATAATATAGTAAGACAGCGAATCGATAATGTACATATAAATGAAACTGCTGCTACCAATTAATTGTTGCCTACCAATTGTACATTTTTTCTCCTCAATTGCTAGTTTTAATTAGTCGTTTTCCAGCTGACACACATTGTTTAATTTGTTTGCACTCATGATTTTAGCTCTTCATCGCCTACTATTCACAAATTTTACTCGATCAGTTTATGGATTGTACGCCATCTTCTTATTCGTTTGTATTTTTCGTGTATAAATCTTCGTTCATCTTTGACAGAATAGACATTTGCGCTCCTACTAAACCCAATCATCTAATCCAATTCCCCAATCCAATCATGTATTTTTCTGCATGTTACACTCTTTTCTTCTGTCAAACTTTGTAATATACCACTTTTGTTGTAAAATGACCAACAAAAATAACATATAAGACTTTTTCTGTGGTTTTATCTTACAAAACATTTAACCATTTCAGGGAGTCAGTTAGAAATTATTAAGTAGAAATATTTGTAGGATTCTACACTTATATGCAACTGAGATTTTCCAGTATGCTTCTTCGATGAAAGGTTGCGTCAAATTGATTAATGGTGTTCAATATGTGAAGCTGTCTGCTTTTATGATTCTTAGACTTAAAAGAATACACTTAGTACTCCAGTCAAGAGAAAGGAGTATGTGTTCCCCTTCTCTGTTTTACCAGTGCAATGAACGAAATTGGACATAATTGAGATTTTACTTACTCGTCCTGTACAGTCTATAATTACATATGGAAACATGCGGCGTTTTACAACATATATACTTTGCAGTGTGCTTATTCGGATTTTTGTACTACAATAATACACATGATATATAGTTTTGCACTTGTTAAATAGGCAAGGAGTTGCTCGACATTTAATTTTTATTCTTTTTTCAAAGGAACTTTCAAAATGACATTGTGTGTATTACATGATTCAAGCTACTTGATCGTTCATAATATAAATTGTTTAGTAAAGAACAATATAACTTAGTAAACAATTAACTTCCTTGTAAGATTTATACCCATGCCTTTTTCATGATCGTTTTTTGTTTTCCTGTACGACCTAGAATTTTGTAGTATGATTTTAAACATTTAATTAATTTTAAATAGTTAAAATATATGGACTATTTAAATTTCAATAAATGGAACTCAAAATATAGGGTTTATTTTAAACATTAGCACCAAACTGTTTCCAAAAAATTTGCCATTACAACGGCGCCATTTTGTAGCACCGGAGTAATGTCTATGCATTACCCCTCTCCTGATACTTGGCTTGCGCCATTAACAACAATTTTATCCACTTATACAACAATGTCAGAACAATATACAACATTAGCACCAAACTGTTTCCAAAAAATTTGCCATTACAACGCCGCTATTTTGTAGCACCGGAGTAATGTCTATGCATTACCCCTCTCATGATACTTGGCTTGCGCCATTAACAATAATTTTATCCACTTATACAACAATGTCAAAACCATATACAATGTTAGAACCATATACAACATTAGCACCAAGCTGTAAATTATGCAAGGAGATCAAAATAATACAAAATAGCATAAGATTGACTATTGTATTAGACATGGTATTATTGGTTTTTTTTAATTAGACATGGGGCTACTCAGCAAAAAAACAGGGTTTCTTCATTTAATTTCTGAAGACCACTTTGGAATTGTCCGTCCTGTACTTGGAGGTTCAGAAGATATATATGTTTTTCTTTGGACCTCAGCTCGAAATAAAAATTAATCTTTGACTTACTTAATTTTTGTACTAGCACATCGTTAACTTTTACAGAAAATAAACATAGGCATAAACTTGACTATGTTGGGATCTAATTATCCATCTTTGCAACAACATTAGTGGTTGATATACAGTTGTTTATCCTTAGTGACAAACACTTGGTAACTGTAATGAGTTATTGAGCTAATAATTACAAATGCATTGAAAAAATTCGATTAAAAATGCCTATGTATGGAAATAAATTAAAACCGAAAACAGAAAATAGAAAACACAAATAATTCTCTTTCTACTCCAATGACATATTCTTTACCATATATTTTAGACAAAAGTAAAAGTTTCAATTAAATTAAATTAAATCTTGTATTAACTTAATTGTTGTTTTAACATTGTGAACTGTTACAAAAAATAAACATAGGTATAAACTGCAACGACCTTCAAAGTCAATTTTTTGTGCATAATTAAATTTCCCAAATTTTCAAACCTAAAACATGAAAAAAAGAATCATGTAAAAAGTTATAATGTGATCAAGCATAGCTGTAGAAATCTAGGTTACCAACAAAAATTAAATAGAAGTTCAGCAGTTCAAATTTTAAATTATTCTGGAAAAATACAACGAGGTCAGGTTTTAATCAATTTTACCATTGTATTTAGAAAAACCTAAAAATCAATTTTCTATGCATAATTTAATTTCCCAAAATTTCAAACCAAAAACATGAAAAAAGAAGTCATGAATTAACAACATCATACTAGATATCAAATTGTACATACCTAATTGTAATTGTAGGTGGTAGGCAGGTCGCTGTAGTAGTTTCTAGGGAGGCGATTTATTTCGTCTGGATGTGGAAGATTGTGTTGTAGATGGTAGGTAGGTCGCCGTAGTAGTTTCTGGGAAGGCTATTTGGCATAATAATTTTCCCACGAAAAAAATGAAAGCTGCAAATAAAAAAAAAGGAGGGAGGGTGTGCGTTTTGAGGAAAATTTTCCCACGAAAAGAGGCACATATTTTGATACGGCTATAAGCCGTATCAAATGTTAATACGGCTTACAGCCGTATTAAATAATATAAATACGGCTATAAGCCATATTAAAATTTGATACGGCTTATAGCCGTATCAAATGTGCCGCCTAAGGTTGTGCCAAAATCTTATCTGTGGTGTAGTGATATGTCAATAGAAATCCGAGTAGTAGTAGAACTTATAGGAGGACTATGCATAGGACGCTCTTAGCTTACATGAGAGCGCCTACTCTGAGAATGACAACCCTCAAACTATGTGGAGTGATGGTGAAGAGATAGAGACCGATGCTGAAAGCAATGACATTTGGGGCACTTAAGAGACTGGTGGTGATGGGAGTATGTGTGAGAATAAGAGTCGTGATGTTGTTCTTCTTCTCATCCCTACTGTAAATTTCATCATGACTCCAAGGAGGGCTCCTCAGAGGAGAGGTCGATCTGCAAATCTTGCTTAGGTTAGTGTGGATAGAACCAACGTAGCTATATCGCCCCATTTCACTTGTACATTGATGAAAAAGGGTATTAGAATGGATATTTAGATCAAGATAAATTTCGACTTGTGTGCATGATAGGGGTGTGGATGCATGTCTAAGTAGTATGTGCAATGCAGTTCTAACTAAGGTATGGACCATGTGGTGTTTTGAGATAATGTCACCCTCCATGAGTCTATGAAGTTCGATATGATGTTCTCCCACAAGGAGATCCTCATAAGCAGCAACTTCAGAGAAGTCAAAGTTAAAATTGATGGGTTTGTCAAGAAGAGA
This sequence comes from Allium fistulosum, assembly GCA_030737815.1. Lineage (NCBI taxonomy): Eukaryota > Viridiplantae > Streptophyta > Magnoliopsida > Asparagales > Amaryllidaceae > Allium > Allium fistulosum. Next base: position 306,403,541 of record CM060902.1, read on the forward strand.
ATGGTTAGAAGGACTAGAAATGTCATCGTCATCATACATGAAAGTACGATCGCTCTCTATACGTTGTGATGAAGGGCTAGGCGTGGTCTCAGCAACCTCTATGCGGAGATGCTTATATCGAAGAACAAAGATTTCAAACTCATAATCCTCTTCCTTTGTTTTTCCTCTGTAGACTCAACATTAGAGTTCACACTCCTTCTTCCTATCCCTCGGGGTAATGATGCCATTTGTTTTCCAGAATAGTAATTCATAGAAGATGGAATGATCATTGTGGAGTGGCAACTTCATCGTCTTCATGAGTGACAGTACGACCGCTTACGGTATGGCTCAATGAAGGACCGGTCATGGTCTCAATAACACTATGCGGAGACACTTATATTAAGGAACAAATATTTCAAAATCCTAATCATCTTCCTTTGTTTTTCCCAAGTAGACTCTGCATTAGGTTCCTCGTCTAATTCTACTTCCTCTCCCTTAGAGGAATTGCGCCTTATGTTTTCTAGAGTATGATACTTGTAAAGATGGAATGATCACTGTGAAGTAGCAATACGTATAGTTTGATATCCGTAAGAAGGAATGACGTCCTATGTTCAACAATGGGAATGGCTAAGAGATTGAAGATCATGCATTGTAAGGCATTAATATCCACTCGTGGGGGAATTCCTATAAGGGAAACAACATATTAGAAACTCAAGCAAGCAAAGATTAGCATAGGAAAATTGATGTACTAAGCTCAAAACTCACATCTTAATCACTGGTGACGATATAAATTCAGTGCGTTTACCTACCGTACGGCCAAACGATCATTCCAAACATTACGAAAATTGAATATAATAGCTAGGTCCAAAAAAGGTATCTTCTCCATACGATCGAATTTGGACTCGGAACCTTTTCCATTGCGTTCGGAATAGGGGTTTAACATTATAAACGCCTAGCGGCATGCCTCGATTGGAGATCGAGATTTCAAGTTGCGAAATTGATACGATTTAAAATTTGAACTTAAATTTAAAAAATAATATATATATTGGATCAAATGAAACAAAGTGGTATCAGAGCTCGAGTTCATGAATTTATTCTCTTAGCTTAACACGCTTCTTTGAGATGTACGAGCTCAGAGGTTATGTAGTTGATGGTTATTAGTGATACCAAATGTCACGACCCGAAATCCAGTGTTAGAAAATCGACATCAAATACCTCACTTGTATTCGAATGCCGGAGATTCAAATGTCGGACTCCAGTTCGGATGGAGCTTATAACACATTAAGTAAACAACACAGCGGAAAAAGAATGAATAATACCATTGATACACAAAAATTGATACAATATCAGATACAAATGAATATCAACAGATGCCCAACAATATCAGAGCCAAAAATATACAACATCGGAATAAGATAACAACAACATGGATGGTCTAGACTTTGCAACCATCGACAGCGGAAAGATAACACCAAATGTCTTCCAAAAGATAATCGAATATATGAATCTTCATTTCCATAACTTCAAAGCTCCAAAACTCCAACCAAGCAAGTTCGAACCACCCATTATGCTGAAGTGAACCAAATGCGATCGCCAAAATCCAAAGACTATTATTCCTATAATCCCTAGACCCCCGACCACCTCCAGTAAAAGGCAGGTTGTACAACTAAAACCGTACAGGGCTCGTATTGTTTCTTTGGATATCCAACAATGGTCAGGCTAAGGAACTTCCTATGCAACATGGGTACGCCTCTGGAGTGACGCCCCGAGAACCTAACCGGATCTCTGCCAACACAAGGCCGAGTTACCTCATGCTTCTGGTGCAATGAAGCTGTAACTAGATAACTCCACACACGAGTATGCCATCCCTGGTCGTTACCAACCTTTATCCGAGGATCCTCAACACCAACAACCACAAAGCAATAGATTTGCAGCAACCACATAAGTTAAGTATCTGGGCTCCATACCATGATACCACCTTTTTCCAGAAGAAAATGGACATACCCTAAGGGCGCTACCCCCAAACAACCTTGCCGCGTCCTTCCTGTTTCGACCATTTCCGGGTTGTGAGGTTCGATGAAGTCTCGTCCACAAAGCTACGCTTTTCACAAAATCCATGCTTCGATCAACAAATGATCAGCAAACCTGATTGGCATCTCATGAAGAAATAACTATCCTTGAAGTCGCTTCTTTTATTATATATATCAAGAACAACTCAGTACTATCATGTAATTAAAGAATTAGATTGGAGGTGTTTGGCACTCTTCGCTTACTATAATAAAGAGTTCAGATTTTAGCCATTTCAAGAGCTTGAACGAAATGGAAATGATGAGCATGTTGAGGTGGAGAGGCATTGAATAAGCATTTAGTCTATGAGGGAGTGCTCCCATGAGTATGGCGGAACTGAAGGAGAAATAGGTCAAACGATTGAATTGCACTTGCCAGGCACATGTATCGACAACATGCGATGTAGCCCACTAGTGGGTTGTGAGCCTACTACCATGGTTGCGGCGGTCTATTGTCATCTTCGAGAATGATGCGCCTTTGAAAATTCAAAGAAGATTGGTCATAATTGAGAGAGTTAATTGTAAGCCCTAGAGGCAATTATGTAATTTGTTTCATAAATCTAAATCTGTAATTGATCTTGTCTGCAATAAAGGTTTTTGTTTTCTTATATATACTTTGTTATATTGTGATGTAATTAATTAAGTAATTAGATTATAGTACATTAACACAAAAAATCCTTAAATAAAATGTTTTATGATATGTAGGTGTAAGTAATTATAATCGTGAGTAATTAATCACAGTATAAAATAGCATTTAGTTTCAAATATTCTTGGTCAAGATGTTTCAAGAAAGGATATCGATTCATTCATTGAGGCTAGAGTGCGTAACGCTCTCCAAATGTTGGTAGTTTATTATTTATGGTTGCTAAAGGATCTAGGAGGTTATGAACTCATTATTGAATAACCATGTGATGAATCATCCAAGAGTTTCCTGTTGGTTGATAACAACCATGTCAAATAGGAAATTTCGGTGTGACGTTGTTATACAATTCCCTTGATTTGAGAATACTATGGAACTTCAATGTGGTTATTTCACTATGATTAATTTAAGTTATGATTTGGCGTCTATCGAACAATTATAGTTGGTTCTTAGTTGGAGCATTGGGAGTGAAGCACTGTTCAATTGAGAATTCATCTTCTCCATTATTCAAGATTGGTGCCATGGTCAACTATATTCAACTCAAAGTCGAAATCTCTTGTCAGAGTAAACTGATTAATAATAAATGTTATTTGTAACACCCTTTAGTTGGAATGGGAATAATAAGTCCCACATCGCGAAAAATGCCTATGAAGTAGGTGCTTATATAGCAAGGCCTTCTCCTTACAATTGCGATGAGGCCTAGGTGAAAGAAAATCCAACTCCTTATAGAGGCCTAAGTGGGAACAATATCATTATAGTCTGAGGTAAAGGCTATGTTAGATGTCGTGTCGGTATCCGTTGTGCATCGGTATTCTCATAACTTGCGATGAGGCCTTTTGAGGAACAAGACCTCATACCTTGGCTTGGCCCATGAGGTGGAGGTGTCTATGTTGGGGACAATACCTTCGCTGAGTAAGGAGCGCGTTGTTACGGTGGTATCAGAGCCGCCCAACCAGAATTTTGGCATGTGTGTCGACCACAGCGCCTGGGTGAGGTGTTCGTCAGCCAACGAGAATGTTGGGCTCTGACGGGTGGAGATTTTAACACTCATTAGTTGGAATGGGAATAATAATTCCCACATCGCGGAAAATGCCTGTGATGTGGGTGCTTATATAGTAAAGTCCTCTCCTTAGAATTGCGATGAGGCCTAGATGAAAAGAAATCCCACTCCTTAGAGGGGTCTAAGTGGGAACAATATCGTCGTAGTCTAAGGTGGAGGCTATGTCAATTGCCGTGTGTCGGTATCCACCGTGTGTAGGCATTCTCATAACTTGCGACAAGGCCTTTTGAGGAACAAAACACCACACCTTAGCTTGGCCCATGAGGCAGAGGTATCTAAGTTGGGACAATATCTTTGTTGAGTAAGGAGCGGGCTGTTACAGTGGTATCAGAGCCAGTACCCAACCTAAATTATGGCCTGTGTGTCGACCACAATGCCTGGGTGAGGTGTTCATGAGCAAACGAGAACGTTGGGCTCTGAAGGGGGGATATTTGTAACACCCTTTAGTTGGAATGGGAATAATAATACCCATATCGTAGAAAATGCCTGTGAAGTGGGTGCTTATATAGTAAAGTCTTCTCCTTAGAATTGCGACGAGGCCTAGGTGAAAGAAAATCCTACTCCTTAGAGGGGTCTAAGTGAGAACAATATTGTCGTAGTCTGAGCTGAAGACTATGTTAGATGTTGTGTGTCGGTATCCGCTGTGTGTCCGCATTCTCATAGCTTACGACGAGGCCTTATGAGGAACAAAACCCCACACCTTGGCTTGGCCTATGAGGCGGAGGTGTCTAAGTTGGTGACAATATCTTTGCAGAGTTAGGAGCAGGCTGTTACATTATTATTGAACCAAGGACTTTATTTATGGACTGATCAAGTTAAATGTGGATAATATTGAAGTTTTGATCAATGCCAAACTTCATATATCCTAAAGTGACGTAATATGGGCGAAGAGAATGTGTATAAATTATTGTCACTGTTGGTATCGCTTAAGGTGATATGCATGTGATTTTACCGAATAGATCTAGAAGCGAAGAATTTGGCCAAACTGTTACACCATTAGCTAAAGGGACATATGAACGTTAATATTTGAATTGTTCAATACTTATCGCTGATTGAATTCACACGTCTAAGTCACACAATCGTATTTGTGAATTTTCTGAAATACCACACAATTTAATTAGTTTATAAAGTGTTATTAATTAACTAAATTAATTAATATTTAATAAATATTAATTATTAATGTATTTAATGTTTGGGGTGTTATTACTAAGTGGGGCAACTCTTGGAAATGTTAAGGGTGATATTAGTAATTATTTGGACGTGTATATAAAAGCTATATTTATATATGCACGTATCGATATATGATATCATATATATATATAAACATGCATTAAATATATTTAATTACTTAATTGGGCCTTAGGTTCTCATATAAGATGCATATATGGTTGGCCATGGGGGAGATATGATCTGGATATTTGATTTGAATCTAACTAGGAATTAATGAGGATGGTTTTATTGAGAGGAATGAGAAAAAGTTTCTTTCTCTCCATAAAAACCAAACCTCCAGATTAATTCATTAATTCCTCCTTGCTCTGCTCTCTTTCATGACTACCATTCTCATGCCCTCTTCCTCCATGGCTAAACTGCAATTCACCTAAATAAACATCAAATAAAATTAAAACAAAGTGGTTCATTCGATCCTAGCAACATAGGATGGTGATTCAAGTAATATAGGAGACGATTGACAAATCAAGGTGTTACAAAGGGCAAGATCATTTAGGTTTAATTCTATTCTATATATTATTCATTCGTAGTGTTCAACCATGACCCAAGTTCATAGATATGTAAATATTTATTGCCACTATTAGATTTGATTCAAAATTGTTATGAATTGTTATTTTTAAAACATGAAACCAAATTTAGACACATATTTAAGAAAAAATGATTATTAATGTATATTTGATTTTGGCTTAAATAAAACAATACACATATATATTCTATTAATTTAATTTATTTAAAGTAATAAATTTGATATTCAAATATTTGAATTTTATATAAACATCTTATGTTATTCGGAATAGTAAACATCTTGAATTGAAATAATTGGCTAAGTCAATCATGGTTTCAAACTAAAATATTTTAATGTTAAACTATTCAACAAAATATATTGAAATTTCAATTTATTAATCAATGAATATAATACACGCATATATATATATATATATATATATATATATATATATATAGACACACACATGAAATTATTTATTAACTAATTCATATTTTTGGAGTAATCTTAATTATGACATTATTTCAAAGTGGTCTAGTTTATATATATTTTATATGATATTCCATACCTAAAATTTTAATGCTAAAATAATTTTAATTGCGTATAACTATGGGATCTCATTTTAATTTTAATCTGGAGATTAGATCTAGATTTAATATGGAATTTGTAAAAGAGGAAAGTGGAATTATTTAAAGATATTTCCATTTCCTTTTTCATCCTTAAATACATATTTGATAAACACCAAACCTTCACCTATGTTTAAAGATATCTATTTTTAATTATATAGATTTCTCTTCATATTATATATATATATATATATATATATATATATATCTACGTGTGTGTGTCTAAAGAATGTGCTGCACCTCTCTTTCACTACACCCTCTACGATTTTAAGTGCTACACTACTCCAAATCAGATGAAACTTTAGGGATGTCCAACCTATACCATAAACATCTTGTTCATAAAACATGAAATCATCCCAAAACTCCCAGCATGTTCAAAATATTAAGTCGAATATCAACCGTTAAAACACTTACTTCAACCATCGATTTGAAACATGATTTTGAACATGTGAGGATTACTCAAATTAAGCCAAATTTTATAAAGACAATCTTGACTTATGAAAGAACATATCTACAATTTTCATTTGATTTCGAACTATATATGGCAAAATGTAACGGCAAAATGTAACACCCTAATTTTTGATAACATTATTCAGGAGATTTAATTAGATAAATTAAATAGAATAATGTAAATGAAAGTGATAAGGGGATTGAGACTTGAAATAATTAATTAAGGACATGCGTAATGAACTAATTAATGGGCTTAAGAATGCGTTTTGGGTAATTAAGTCATATAAGGGTATACTGAGAATTACCACCCCTAGCTTCCACCCTTATATATATTTCCTTTCCACCTCCTTGCTTCCCATTCACGTCATTTTAAAACGCAAACAAAACCATAGAGAACGGTCGGCCATTAAGAGATCAAGTGGAAATCAAATTAAAGCTAGAGATTCAAGCTTAGGGGAAATCAATCTCAATCCAATCTCCTTATCTAGAGCAAGGTGAATAATAATTCCATCTCTATTTTGGTTTTAAATCATATATTTTCGGATTTAAATGATAAATTCGTTTTTATGATATATTGGATAATGATATGCTTGATTCATGATTTATTTGATTTAAATAAGTTTGTTTAAAAGAGATTTATCATGGTTTTAGATCAAAACCGAGATTAAATGATGTTTAAATGCCATGAGAAAATTTTATGTTATGAGAAACATGATTTTGGAGTTGGGTTTCAATTTTGAGAATTTTCCAGGTTATGGAAAGATTATTATGAATTTTCAAAGGAAAATATGGTTATTTAGGTTTATAATTTATTTTGGAAAATATATTGAGAACTTAGGTCTGAAACTTTGATATGTTAGATAACATGATTAAAATGAATTTCTGGAATTTTTAGGGAATTTTCCAAAGTGATTTGCTATGCAAAATAAATTGTTTTAGAAGAGGGACATCTTTGCAAAAATTGGAAGGGCTTGTTTGATTAACTTAACCATGGTTTAGATTTGGATTAGCGGCAGTTATTTTTGAAAAAGAATTTGAAAAAGTTAAGGTAACCAATCTGGTGTTGACACATGGCAGGTTAGTTACAGAAAAGTTTACTTAAACAAGAATAAAACCTGGTTTGCTTAGAAAAGTGGTTCCACCTACTTAGGAAAGTGCCTTTCGACATAGTAGCTACCGCTTTCACCCTTGTCGGAACTAACTATGCCAAAACCAATACACAAGGTATCGCTATGATGGTACGCAGTGGATTGGAGATAGGTGGAAGGTAGGGTGTCAAAAGCATAGCTTCCGAAGGGGTTGAAACCTTGTTTTGTTTTAAAATGAAAAGCGCATGCCTATGTTTTGTTTTAAACCTTCGAATCGAAGCATTGGGTTTTGAAAGAGGATTTAAAGAGGTTTCGAAAGGGTTGCCATTAACTTAAAGTTTGCTTTCGATTGGGTTCATATTTAAGAAAGAATGTTTTGAAATAAGGGGTTCCGACCTAGTCCAGACCCTGCTGCCTTTTATAGTCTTTCGAGGGTGTTGAAGATATCAATGCTATCAGAAAGTACTTTGTTTTATAAAGTTTAAGCCACTTCCTAATGCTTTCAAAAGGGGTTAGGGGTTTCGAAGGTGATGGTTTCGAAAGTGGTTTCGACTCCAACCTTCCAATGTTTTACCCATATATTTTATGCTGTCGAAAGAGATGGTGCCGACACCATCATGTTTCTCCAATGCTTTATAAATGCTAAAGGATGGTTTCGAAATAGATGCTTTCGCCTAAATTCACTTTGACCCAAATTATGTTTTAAGTGTAAACCCAATGTTTTCGAAAGGGGTACTTTCAATGGTTTCTAAAGTGTTACTTTCATAAGTGTTGAAAAGTGTACTTTCAACTGGTTTCGAAGCTAAGCTTCTAATGTTAAAAGTTAACACTTTAATGTATTCGAAAGGTTTCGAAAGGTAGCTTTTAAAATATTATAAGGCATGAGCCTACTGCTTCTAAGATAGATTTTAAGGCTTTCGAAGGAGGCTATCCTATGAAGTCGAAAGCTTGGTTTCGAAGGCATCAAAAGGTTTATGACCCAAACTCTATTTTTAAAAGGAAGAACCCATGGCAATATTTTAAAGGAGTTTTGATAATGTTCTTAAGAAGAAGACATCTTTGATAAATTAAAAGGTTAAAGGTACTAACCATGTTTTATATTAAACCCACAAGAGTGGTAAAGTTATGCTACTTCTTCAAATATGAATATATTCACTTTATAATGGACCCATAACTGCATTTTGGGGATAAAGGGTAGGAGAACCAGTTTGGTTTACCCAGTAGTGAATATAAATTGAATAAACTCCTGAATGAGTAGAATTACATCCAGGAGGCTAGGAAGACCAGAATATAGGATGCTAAAAATATAAAGGAAAGATATTGGTAAGGGCCAAAAGGTTCATAGTAAGCCCATAGAAACTGTATGATATTGGCAGGAGCCAATAGGTTCATATTTAGCCCATGAAAATTATGTACAGGAGAAGATGTCAGATAGACAGGTTCATAGTGAGCCATGAAAACTATGTGTAAAGGAAGATGTCGGATAGACTGGTTCATAGTAAGCCCATGAAAACTATGATTGGATACTTGCAGGGCCAGTAGGTTTGTAGTTAGCCCATGAAATATATATCCGGATGAAATATTGATAGATGTCAATAGGTTCCTAGTCAACCCATGAAAACTAGGGTAAACAGAAAGGATATTAGGGTTACCAACAGGTTCCTAGTCAACCCATGAAAACTAGGTTAAGAGTAATATTGGAGTTATCAATAGGTTCATAGTGATCCCATGAAAACTATGGAATTGGACATGGAGTCCTTAAAATGTTTAACCGATTATTAGTAATCCCATGAAAACTAATAGGTTAATAGTAATCCTAGAAACTATAATTGAGACAGATAGTCTAAAAATGAATGGGGATGGGTAATCCATAATTGATTCATTTGTTTTTGCATATCATCGTATTATACTATTTTGAATTGTTTTAACCATTGTGGATGCAGGAGCACAGTATATGGTTTTATAAAAGGTTTTTGAGATAGAGGGGAAACCCGTTTCGCTAAGCGGCATGGTCTCACTAGGTATCTAAATGATTAAGATGGTAGATTAATATTCATACCAGGCTTTATGCCTGACTCGAAGTTTATGTTTTCCCCTTGAACTCTCGAGTACTCAATTGATTTTGAGTAGTTTGAGATTTGAGGTTTCCAGGTACCTCTTAAGACGAATAAGCTTCCGGAGACGTGCAAGAGGCATGATAGCTAATTAGAGTTCTCCTTTCTTTTGATTCCGCTGAGTTGATTGTAATGGAAAAGTTGTTATATTGCCTGTATATACTCTGATCATCCATGGAGGCATCTTCATATGTCGCTCTTGGGCGTATGTTATAATAAATATATTTTCTTTGAACGTGATTTGCGAGTTTGGGATTATGTAATGAATTGGAAATGTTTAGAGATGAAATTTGATTTTGTTTGAAGTTTAAAATTTTCCATATTCATGTGTTTATGTGTATCAATGAATCTAACACCGCCGTATTTGGTCGCCGAGGATTAATAGCTATGGATGACTGCAGCATCCGTAACCGTTAGTTTTGGGCCTCCAAGTAGGGGAATGTTACAAGTTGGTATCAGAGCATAGGTTTATGTAACTTTAAAAGAAAGTTAAACCTAAAAGTTTTTTCAAACATAATCAAATGAATTTTAAAATATGGTCGGGGTTTTGGTTAATGCTATAGTAACGTACTTGTATTTGATACACACACACACATGTTCCCCTCTCTTTTAGACTGTTCTTTTGTATCTTACTAAGGCTCATATGCAGATTTACGAGAAAGAAGATATGGAAGCAGGAAACGAAAGAGGAAATCTAGGTTGAGGAAGCACCACAACCAACGGAAATGCTCGACCTAATACCAAGAGGAATCAAGGTCGATAGGCTAATGCTAATCAAAATGCTGAAGCCAATATAGGTGTTGAAAATCCACCAGTAGATGCGGGGATGGTATATCAGTTGTTGGCCAATCTCTTACAAGCTGGAGTTGCCAATAATGTTGGAGGAGCTAATCGTGTGACTCCAATTAGGAATAACTATGCTAAGCTAAACAAAGACTACACCAGTTTAGGTGGAAAGTCGTTTGTTGGAACGGAGGATGCGGTTGAGGTAGAGAATTGGCTACTGAGTTGTGAAAGGATTTGTACTAATTTAGGCTTGGATGATGGGAAAAAGAGAAGGCTAGCCTCTAGACAGTTGCAAGGGGCAGCGCTTCATTGGTGGAATAGCGTGACCGCCGAGGTACCGGAGGAAGAGCTGACATGGGCTGATTTCAGGAGAAGGTTTGAGCGGAGGTTTCTGTCTGAAGTTGCTAAGTCTGCATTGATGAGAAAGTTCATGGATCTAGTTCAAGGAGAGATGTCAGTGGTTGAGTATGCTGCTAAGTTTGATGAGCTGTCTCGATATGGATATGCATTGGTTGACACTAATGTCATAAGGAATGAAAGGTTTATTCGAGGATTAGGACCTAAGCTTACTACGATGACTAAGACCCATATCCGAGATCCTTCTAATGTGGTAGTAGAGATGGCCAATAGCTATGCGGAGATGCTTGCTATTTCAGCTAGAGAGAAGCCAGTTGAATCCTAGGGTTCTTAGGGGAAGAAGAGGAAATTCTTTAAGAAGAAGGGATCCTAAAAAGGGGATGCTGCGAAGAAGGCAAAGGCTGATTTGGTTTGCTATAAATGTGATAAGAAGGGTCATTATGCTAATGAGTGTCGGTCAAGAAAGGGGAAGAAAGCTGCAGACAAGAAGAATGTAAAGTGCTTTAACTGTGATCAAGTGGGGCACTACATGAACCAGTGTCCAAAGCCAGCCAGGGCGGACAAAGGGAAAGTATTTGCTGTTGGATCATCAGCTAAGCCCACTATAGCTTATAAAGAGAAAACTGTGATGGAAGGTATGTTTATTATTCGGAGTATACCAGTTAGGATACTTTTTGATATCGGTGCATCACATTCATTTATATCCCAGTGTTTGATCGATAGGTTATGCTTAGAACCCACATATCTTATTACTTCCTTAAGTGTTGCGAATCCAGTAGGAGGGTATGCAAATCAGGGGATAAGATGTGACCAGTTAGAACTTGATTTGTTAAGTCATAAGTTTGCATGCAGTTTGTATGTGTATGATCTCGTAGATTTCGGAATCATTTTGGGTATGGATTGGTTGAGGAGGTATGAGGCTAGGATATTCTGCCAGGATGCGGAGATATCTTTGAGACACCTGAATATTCATAACCGAATTATATTCTCAGTAGAGAATTCTGACCGGAGTAGTTGTGCTTTGTTAAGTGCAATGGAAGTGGGAGAAGAGTTAAGTTAGGTTCAAATTGCAAGAAAGTTTGCAAATGTGTTTGAGCCAGTCACAGGGCTACCACCAAAATGAGCTATTGAGTTTCGAATAGGTCTTGTGCCAGAAGCTGAACCTGTAAGTAGACCACCTAGCAGGATGACACCGATAGAGATAAAGGAACTAAAGTTGCAGCTAGTGGATCTAGAAGGAAGGAATTTTATTAGACCAAGCAGTTCGCCTTAGGGAGCGGCCGCGGTATTCATGAAGAAACCCGATGGGTCATTGAGAATGTGTGTCGACTACGTAAGCTAAACGAAAGGACGATAAAGAATAAGTATCCTTTGCCTAGAATTGATGATCTGTTTGATTAGTTGAATGGAGCCAATGTGATTTCCCAGTTGGATTTGGCAACTGGGTTCCATCAGTTGAGAGTGGCAGAGGACAGTATTTTTTTGACTGCGTTTCGGACTAGATATGGTTCGTATGAGTGGTTAGCGATGCCATTCGGGTTGACGAATGCACCTGCTTTCTTTGTGATTTAATGAATCGAGTTTTTTTAGAGTATTTAGATAGATTCATGTTGGTGTTTATAGATGAAATTTGGGTATACTCTAAGGATGAGAGAGAGCATGAAGATCATCTTAGAGTTGTGCTAGAGATGCTGAGGCAGAATCAGCTAAAGGCGAAGTTTTCCAAGTGTCATTTCTGGAAGAAAGAGGTTAAGTTTCTTGGTCATGTGGTTTCAGAGAAAGGATTGTCAGTCGATCCAGATAAGATCGAAGCTGTGAACAATTGGAAGAGACCAGAGACGATGACCGAGATTAGAAGTTTTCTTGGACTTGCTGGCTATTACCGGAGATTCATCAAGGATTTCTCGTGGATAGCAGTGCCTTTGACTAAGCTTACCAGGAAGGAAGTGAAATTTGTTTGGTCCGACAAATGTGAAGAAGCATTCCTTAAGCTAAAGCATTTGTTGACCAATGCTCCAGTGTGAGTTGTTCCGGAGGGAAACCAAGGGTTGGTAGTATACACTGATGCGTGTGGGACTGGATTGGGAGCAGTGTTGATGCAGAAGGGCAAAGTCATTGCTTACGCATCTAGGCAGCTTAGACCGCACAAAGTAAGATATCCTACTCATGAATTAGAGTTGGCTGCGGTGATCTTTGCCTCGAATATTTGGAGGCATTATCTCTTGGGGGAGAGATTTGAGTTGTATACCGATCATAAGTCTTTAAGATACTTATTCTCTCAGAAGGAGTTGAATATGCGACAACAGAGGTAGCTGGACATTTTGGCTGCTTATGATTTTGGTATAGAGTATACACCAGGGAAAGGTAATAAAGTAGCAGATGCTCTCAATAGAAGACATCAGAATGTGGTGTTAGCTATGTTGGCAGAATGGAAGGATCTAGAAGCTTTGGCCAGTTGCGGTGGGTAGTTAAGATCAACTACTAGTTCTAGTCAGAGTACTGCTATGATGTCCTGTTTAGAAGTTCGACCAGTGTTGATCGAGAGAATTGCTTCTAAACAGAAGGAGGGTCCGTTATTAACTGAGAGGATCAGAAGGCTTGAGGTTGGAACCGAGGATGATGATTTGAAAGATTTTTGTCTTGAATAGAGAGGATGGTTGAGAAAGAAGGGATGGTTATGTGTTCCAGACGTTGAGAACTTGAGGAGAGGAGTCCTTGAGGAATGTCATCGATCTAAGTTTACGATTCGTCCTGAAGGGACCAAGATGTATCAAGATATGAAGAGGAGCTTCTTTTGGGAAGGCATAAAGAGGGATGTTGGTTTGTGGGTTAGGCAGTGTGTAAACTATCAACAAGTGAAAGCCGAATATCAGAAGCCGAGTGGGTTACTTCAGCCTCTAGATATTCCAGTTTGGAATTGGAATTCGATATCCATGGATTTTATAGATGGGTTTCTAAGGTCAAGGAGAGGAAATGAGAGTATATGGGTTATTGTGGACAGGTTGACCAAGAGTGCCCATTTCATTTCAGTAAAGTCGACCAGGACGGAACTTGTTTTGGCATAGTTGTTCATGAAGAACATAGTTAGACTTCATGGAGTTCCTAGTAGCATAGTCAGTTTCAGGAATGCTTTATTCACTAGAGAATTCTGGAAGAGTCTACAAGATGTGTTAGGAACTAAGCTCAAGATGAGTATCGCGTATCACCCACATACGGATGTGCAGACAGAAAGAGTTAATAAGGTGCTCAAGGATTTGTTGAGAGCTTCTGTGTTGGACTTTGGTGGATCTTGGGAGGATCACTTGCATTTGGTTGAGTTTTCCTATAATAATAGTTACTAGACTAGTATAGGAATGGCGCCTTTTGAAGCTTTGTATGGAAGGCCATGCAAATCCCCTGCATGTTGGTTAGAGACTGGAGACAGATTGGTCTTAGGTCCGGATTTGGTTAGGGAGGAGTCAGAGAAGATTGAGTTGATCCGAGAACGGATGAAGGATGCTTAATCCAGGCAGATAAGTTTACGCAAATAAAAGGCGTGAGAACCTAGAGTTCTCAGTTGGAGATATGGTTTTTATAAAGGTATCACCGATGATGGGTGTGGTACGGTTCGAGAAGACAGGGAAGTTGGCCCCGAGATATGTTAGTCCATTCCAGATTATAGAAAGGATTGGAAAGCTCGCATACAGAGTAGAGTTTTCGAGCAGTATGGTAGGTGTCTATAATGTATTTCATGTGTCTCATCTTCGCAAGTATGTGTATGATCCAGAGGGTACTATTCCTCAGACAGAGGTAGAGGACTTGGTAGTAGAGTCTGATTTGACTTTTGTGAGACAACCAGTTTGGGTTGTTGCAAGGGATGCGAAAAGATTGAGGAACAAGACAGTTAAGTTGGTGAAAGTTCAGTGGAGCGACAACGAGAAGGACTGTACTTGGGAGACAGAGGATATGATTCGAGATACTTATTCGGATCTACTTTAAGGGTATGTCTATATTAGATTTATATAAACATTTCCTAGTTAGGTAGACTAGTATGGTTGTTAGGAGTCGTTACAGATGATTGCAATGTTTAGTATTTAGTCCTTACTGAATTTCGTGGACGAAATTCTTTAAGGAGGGAGCCTGTAGCACCCCTAATTTTTGATAACATTATTCAGGAGATTTAATTAGATAAATTAAATAGAATAATGTAAATGAAAGTGATAAGGGGATTGAGACTTGAAATAATTAATTAAGGCCATGCATAATGAACTAACTAATGGGCTTAAGAATAGGTTTTGGGTAATTAAGTCACATAAGGGTATATTGGGAATTGCCGCCCCTAGCTTCCACCCTTATATATATTTCGTTTCCACCTTCTTACTTCCCATTCACGTCATTTTAAAAGGCAGACAAAAACATAAAGAACGACTGGCCATTAAGAGATCAAGAGGAAATCAAATTAAAGCTAGAGATTCAAGCTTAGGGGAAATCAATCTCAATCCAATCTCCTTTTCTAAAGCAGGGTTGTAACACCCCCACACCGCTTAGTATACCTAAAAGGACACACTAGAAGACGCGGTGTGTTGTAGGTATAAACTAAAACTAGCAGAGACTAAGATTCACAAGATAGAAATAGGTAAAAACAGCGGAAACAATTTAAATAATAACTTATTTAGAACAGAACTTCATAATTGCTTTAAAGACCAAATAAGTCACCAAATACCAAATACATCACGTGTCAAAATACCATACATATATGTCTTATGAAATCAAAGAAAACCATAGTCTCAAAAATCAGAGTACAACTATTCCCCAACATGTGCCAGTACAAATAAAGAACAAAAAGATGAAATAAAAGAAGTGGAAGTACATAGTGGAATCTCCTTCAAAGAAACCTCCAAGCAACTGCAACCAACTGTCCTCTTCCTTGATTTCCTATGGGAGGAAAAGGGGAAAATGGAGGAGTGGATCAGACTAAAAGTCTGGTGAATGATAGTAATTACTAGAATCTTTTAGCAAAGTAAAAGTAATAGAATTTACAACAGTTCTAGTATATAAAAGGAAACAAAGGAAATAGAGAGAAGGAATAAGATGGAAATAAATACGAATTAACTAGATCAATATAATTGATTAACTTTGATTTTTTGCACTTGTTTTTGGTTGCTGCTTAGATTAGGCTGAATTCCTAATACTACCCTTTGATCAGCCCGCTACTCCATAGAATCTACTGTTAATTAATTTAAATAAGCCTTTACTTTTGTTCTTACTATTTGTGCTTATTAATTTATCCTAAGTCTTAAAATAAGCCTCACTCTGTTCTATTTCTTATTATAACCTATGTTATAATCATGCTTATTACTTAACCCAAGGTCTAACTGTAAAAATAAGTTACTTTCATTTTATAATTATTTTAGCTATAATTCTAAGTTATAACTAGGCCAATTATCTTTATTTAGTCCAATTCTAACATCAATATCATAATTAGGCTCAATTTCAGTCTTAATTCAATTTTTATTATAGTCTTTACAATTTACATCTTATCTTCCATTATTTCAGTATTCTTATAATTTAATCCATATTCGCGTTTAATCTATTCTAATCCATACGCGAATAAGAAGGAGAAATAAAAGAAAACTGAATATAGAAGAAAATCCAAAGCGTAGGAAAAAGATGTAAATAACGCATAAATAACAGTAAATAAATTAAAATACTGTAAATAAACTGTAAATAAATGGAAAAGCTATAATTAATAGAAATAAACTAAAATTAACTGAAAAGAATAGCTAAAAGAAATAGACTGAAAATAATTCTAAAAACTGTACATAAACTACTAAAAAAGTTATTCCAAAAATCGTAGTAAAACTACAACTATTGGAAACCCTATTATTTTAAATCACTTAAAGAAATCTTTAAAATAATTACAATCACTCACCTGTGGTCCTAAGCTCTTCCCTTTAGGTCTTCGCAGATCCACTTGGGGTTGTTAAATATTTTAATTTAAAACGATTTTCTCCTTGGAAAATTGTTCCACTTAGGGTCCTTCTTGAAAAGGTGAACCCAATTGGAGAAAATCTTAGAATGAGAAAAAGTGTTAGGCCTAGGGTCTTATTCATAGGGGTAGAAGTGGATCTCAGACCGTTAGATTTGGGGATTGAATAGGATTCAACCACGTCATAGGCTGAATAGGAGCCATCAGATGCAAGAACGGAAGGACCAAATGAAGCTAAATAACGCAAATGACGTACAAAATTTGGCCACGAACGAAGGAATTTTCCTTCGTTCATTACCCAAGGCGGGTCGACCGTCCCGCCCCCTAGGTCAACCGGCCGGTCGACCTAGGGCGTGGTTAGGTCGACCCGTCGACCTAGCCCAATATTTTTTTTCTTTCCGTTTTTTTTCTTTTCTTGTTTATTTTGTTTCTAGCTCATATTAGCTCGGATTCTGACGTTCTATATATGGAAATTGACCAGAAAATTACCACGGACACAACGGTGCAAGTCCTGTGGCTCAATTATGATAATTTCATAAAGCTATTTTATTATTTCATTAATTAACGAATTAATTATTATGGGTTAAATTTTGGGTTGTTACATTCTCCCCTCCTTAAGGGATTTCGTCCCCGAAATCTCTAAGTATAAAAGAATGAACTAATGTTTTCAACCAAGTTCTACAACCAACTACTCAACCATCATCCATTGTCCTTAAGTTTTTCTAATGCAATGTATGATACTTATGCAATTAGTGTAGTGTTAATGTCCCTAACTAATGCAAAAGATTAGGTGATCCATTGATTCAGTTGACCTCCTTTTATGCAATCATGTTCGTGCCATGTATCCAAATGAATGCAAAAATTACTAATGATAACTGATAGTTCTATATGTGTGCTACAAACATCTTCCAAATGCAACAATCATGTGAAAATCATCCATTTATAGCAATCATGGAAATAAATAAAAATGCAAATGTGCACACATCCATATGTATATGCTCTAGTGTTTTAGTTAGGCCAATCCCTAAAAGATAATAGTGCCTAGTATAAGTATATGCCTCCATTAGCATCCACTAGCAAACACTTGCAATCACTAGCATACATCATACATAACATGTTCTAATAACATGTTTACATCAAATCCTACCATCCATAGGTTAAATCCTAAGTTCTACCCTCCCAAAGGATAATAAAGAAAAGAACCTATTCAAAACTAAAGATGGAAATAGGAAATTATAAAACTTATTATCGAAAAGATGAGGATATGAGATACGAATTTTCTCCTAATCAAACCAACCTTCTCTGAAGTCTTTCTAACCATGTCGGGACCAAGTAGTAATTTCTCTATAGACTCTAAGCAACACGAAGGCGACTTGCGCGGTCTTCCATAAAGAGCTTCGAAAGGTGCCACTCCTATGCTAGCTTGAAAACTACTATCATATGGGAATTCCACTAAAGGAGGATGCTTCTCCCAAGTTTCTCAAAATCAAGAATACTCATTCTCAACCATGCGTGTCTTACTATCTTACTAATTTCACTTTACTGCTCTCCTTTAGTCTGCACACATGAATCAACATTCCTAGGTTGTTACTAGTGTCCTACACACTCCACGGGAACTTCTATCATTACTTTTAAAAGTAATTACTGCTATAGCCTTGCACTTTTTCCGTTACACCTAGGAAATGATTCCTATCTACTCCACATTTAAGAGCTTGGTTTGGTATTTATCACTTTATTTTAAAAAAATCGAGGTTTCTAAATTTTTAAAACATCAAATCCCAAAATCTTTGTCTTTAAAAGTGTTATCTTTAAGTTCCTATTAAATTCAAAAATACTTGGTTACTTAACATTATTCCCCAAACCTAAAGGGGAAAACTTCCAAAAGTTTAAGTCTAAAACTTATTCCTCTTTTTCTTTTAAAGACTTTTACAGCTTTCTATAAAAATTTGGATTTTCAAATTTTACTTTTATTAAGTTTTTCATTTCCAAAAACTTATTTACTTTATCACCAAACCATTATCCTTTAAAATATCTTTAAACATCTTCTTATTACACCTAATAGTTTTATACCCTAATGTATTGGAACTACTTTTTCTTATGAGAAACTATTAATGGTAAAACCTTCTATGAATCCTTTAAAAGAGGATTTTATGTTTATATGAAATTACAACGAGCTTATTTTATATTTTTCGAAATAGGCTATACAAAATATGGTGGTTCCCATACCTTGTATATCTCTTTCACATATTCCTTATAACCTGCACAAAACATCTTTATTATAATTTGGTTTCATAGAAAATTTATCATTATTCATTTCGTTCCAATAGATTAAAGTATTTTTTATTTATATTCTCTTACCATAGACAATTTTTATGAAATTTACTAATTTTCAGATATTTAACTTACACTTTTCTTTTCAGAAAAACTCATTTTCAAAACCGTTTTTAATATATCCATAACTAGAAAACATTTCCTCATACTTATTTAAATATTTAGTGTACTTACAAACTACTTTATTTCTATACTTGAAAATTTTCTTCAAAACACATTTTTATGTGGGTCAAAACAGATGTTGCGTAAAACACTGTTACTACAACCCAAAAAACTAGTGTATGGATTCAATTGAAATAAATACTAATAAACCTCATGTACTATGTAAAAACATTTTCTTTGGAAGTCGCCTATTGTAACAATACTGCTATACTCTATGCTCCCTTTACTTTTAAAGAAAACATCTATTACAATAATAAATGTTGTGACCTACGTTTTCGATACTTAATAACCTCTAGGTTTTTATATTTAAAATCTTTGTTTATCTACAAAGAAACTTGCGAGCTATAATTCTTCAAAAAGAATCTTACTTTTAACAAAATTTATATCATATAAAAACCAATTTAAATTTCATACCATTTTTCAAAAACCCAATATTTATTTCCTAAAAGAAAATATTAACAATGAAAATTTTCAATTCTAACAATTATATTCTATTGAGCTAAACATAAGGTGGATTTTCTTCTCACTACCCTAGGAGTGCCCTTTCTAAATTTTGGTAATCCCATTTCCTTACTAAAGTCTTTTAGTACTACCGTTAAATCCACTTATCTGAAACAATTGTAATTTCTGCAATGATCTACACATGGGCTTTCTCCTTTTCTTAACAACTTCATCTATTGTACATCTTTAATATTTTCCTACCACTCTTTGGATTTTCACAATCCGAACCTAAATGTACAAAACCGTTTTTCAAACTCTTTCTCATGTGTAGACCTTCTCTATGCCCAAGAAACACACTTCCTTATGCCAAAAGTGTTACTTCAAGAATTTTTCCTTCAGCCGATAAACACGAAGCATACTAAGAATCTCTTCAAGATGATTAGTGTTTGTACCAAAATTGGGCACAACACTCTTCGGATGTGTTTGAAGAGATAAAATGAAGAAAGTAAATGTAAAATGAGGCAGATCTAACAAATACACCAATCAACAGATAAGAAAAAGTACAGAAACACACAATTTTAGAGTGGTTCGGCATATGGCCTACGTCCACTATGAAATGATTGATGTTTATTGATTATAACTCGCTGGTTACAAGTGGATTACACTAGTACAATCAAAGTACGATAGCAATTTCGGTAGAGTATCGACGTAGAGAAGCCAAAAAGTCCCTTTTCTGTAGGTCCAGGGTCACTATTTATAGGTGTAGGCAGTAAATATCTCGCATAGATCTCGGAGGACTTCTTCTCTCACGTGGGTGGGCCCACGTGATCGAGTTCAGGTGATTTCGACTCGATCTAGGAGTGATATGAATTGAGTTTGTTTTGATCAATAATTGGTCCTTTTGGGTTGGAATTGATCAGGTATATTCTTGAGGTTGTAGGCAAGCTCCTATGAAAATTTGGTGGCATTTGGACTTGTAGATCTCGAGTTATGATCGATGCAAGTTTGGATTTTCAATGTGCTGTCGAACTTGTTTCGATACGATTCGTATCGTTCTGATTTGTATCCATGCATCACGTGTCGATCAGATGACATGACCCTTATTTTAGGATCGATCCACTTTTCATGCCGAGTGACCGAGTCTTCCACTTGCATGTGCCTTGTTCGTATCGACCCGTAGTAAATATCTTCGTATCGTTCCCTACATGTTGTTTCATATCAGCCTTTTACAACGGTTTTGTATCGATATGAATATATGTCCTTCGTATCGATAACTCAAGGATCATCTCATATCGCTCATTGTTTGGTTCCTTCCATCGTATCGATTGAATGACTGATCGATACGAGCTTGGGTACTTTCATCTGATGGATTCGAATGAGGTGGTTATGAACTCAATGCCTTCTCCGTGGATACAAATGAGAGCATTGTTTAGCCATGGTCACGAGTTAGATAGATACGAATGTACTACTTCTTACCCTGGACATGAGCCACTGCTTGCTTTGATGGATACGAAGCGATGTATATGTGACGGATACGAGATGGAGGAGCGAGGTGGATACGAATGGGCTTTCCTCCATGGATATGAGTGTGGTGTTTCACTTGAATTTTGATGGATCGATATCTTAAGCATACGGATTCCGATTGACCTAAAATTTGAGATATTGGCTTTTATAGCTTTGCTTGTTGTGTCATATCGATTGTAGCTCGATCCGGACTCGGATGAAATTCATCAGTATCCATAGTGAACCTGTGTTTATCCAACCTTCGGGACGAACCGTTTTTGGTTTCCAGTCAAGTCCTTTGTGTCACGGCCTTGCCAAAAGGTGGGATAACATTTGCCCCCCAAAGTACGTTTTGTGTGAACATGACATGCTTTGAAAAGTTGTGACCTTCTGTTTGAAAGGTTCTACCAGATTTGTTGAATAGTTGTCATTTCGTCAAAAGATGTAACCTTTGATTGTTTCCCCGTAATATAAATACCGAATTTTTGACTGCCAATGATTGTACTGTGCATTGTTGTAACTGAGTGTCGAATGACGAAGGTCTGTTGTTCATTATTGTGATTGTAACCAGGTGAGCATTCAATTCCTATGAATTTTGAAAGTTGAATGTCAATTCATCATACATAAATGCATGTTTACCCGACTCCCGTTAACATTCCCAAGTTTACGTGTCGTTGTCAGTTTTCTTATATCGAATTCTGTGTCAATCGTCTCCTGAATCGATGTGAAATTCGAGTTGTAACAACCTTCAATGGTTTTTTTCAGAATAACTCTTCGGATCGATCCTCTCCAGGATCAATGTGAAAAGTTGAAAAATTGCTTTCGTCTCAATGAAAGCACCAAAGTGTTTGTATCACTCAAGTTTTCTTTCGACACACTTGCGAAGCATCATTCTCTGGATCAGACTTGTGTTCGGTTGTTAAGTCCCGGAGTCATGGCTTCGGGTCGTAACCAAACGTCAAGTCGATCCTTGACATTGTGCTGTCTCGATTAGTAGTTGGTGCTGGAGTCATGCCCCCAGTACTAGGGATGAGTCGATGTGGTCGGACGGTGGTTGCTTTTCACCTTCAACATTTTTAGCTTCACTCGGTCGGAACTAAGTGGTAGTGAGATGAGTTCGAGTGGTCGGGTTACACTCGCTCACTTATTGGCAATCACATCCACACTCTGGGTACTGAGCTCGGGGGTTGACGGTCGGTCACTCTTGCATGATGTCTATAATCACGTCCACACTCCGAGGACTTAAGCTATCTCACAGGCGATCAGTCACACCCGTTTTAATGATCAGGTCCATGTCCACACTCTGGGGACTTAGGTTGATTTATGGGTGGTCAGTCACACCCAGTTGAAGTTTATATTCTAGTCCACGCTCTAGGGACTTAGAGTTAGTTGTGGGTGATCAGTCACACCCAGTTGAAGTTTATACTCCAGTCCGTGCTCTGGGGACTTAGAGTTAGTTGTGGGTGGTCAGTCACACCCAGTTGATGTTTATACTCCAGTCCATGCTCTAGGGACTTAGAGTTAGCTAATGGATGGTCGATCACATCTGTTTTGAGTTTAGGATTTCGTTCGCACTCCGGGAATGATAGATTTGTCAGGATCATGGATGGTCGGGTCACATCCACCCTAAGTTAGCAAGCGAGGTCGTTAGGTGGACGGATCCGCCCTCATCGAGCTTATATTGAATATAGGTGAAGTCGTTGGGTGGACGGATCCACCTTCTTTGAGCCCACATTTGTAAGTTTATACTCCGTCTCGCACTCTGGGAGCCGGAGCTAGTTAGAGGATTATCGTGTATTAATCCTTTTTGGCTTCAGCATGATAGCTTGCCCCTGAGCTCGGGTTTCACTTAGGGAGTGACCGGTCGTATCACAGTCACTCCCCATTTGAATAAGTCCCACCTCATTTGAATAAGTCCCACCATAGGGTGGAACTTAGCTCTCCGTGCATTGTGATGGTCGCATGACGCATTTTAAGAATCACTGCTCTGGCTCGAAGAGATTGCATTTTATTGCTGAAATAAGAAAGTACGGCAAAGTCAGTTGCCTTATCACAAGTTCAAATTTCGAAATGCACAAACAAATTGCAAATAAAAGGCAGACTAAATGAATAAACAAAGCCTGTTATGTGTAGTAGCGACGAAGACTTTCGCTGTTCCAAGCTCTCGACAAAGTGAGACCATCGACGGTTGATAATTTGAGTGTACCGTCTCTGAGGCTTCGTTTAATAAAATATGGTCCTTCTCACGTTGGCTTCATATGCGAAGGGACCGGGTAAATTCTCTTGAGCACAAGATCGCCAAGTTCAATGGTTCGGGGTCGGACCTTAGCATTGTACAACCGGGCGACTCGACTTCGGTGCGTGGCTGCCCTCAAATCAGCCTCTTCACGCTTCTCATCTAATAAGTCCAGAGATTCGGCAAGCAATATAGCATTTGTCTTTGGATCATAGTAGTCACATGATGAGAAGGCACTTCCAACTCGACTGGAATAACGGCTTCTGAGCCGTAGGAAAGTGAATATGGAGTGTGGCCGATCGCGGACTTGTGGGTTGTTCGATATGCCCATAGGGCCATATGAAGTTCATCAACCCATTTGCCCCCGGCTTTTTCCAATCGTTTCTTCAGAATGGACTTTATAACTTTGTTAATAGCTTCGACCTATCCATTCGCTTAAGGGTGTGCAACTGCAGAGAACTTCTTTTGGATATGGAATCGCTGACAGAAATTCTTGAACTCGACACTATCGAATTGGGCTCCGTTGTCAGTGATGATGGTATGTGGGAGACCAAATTGACAGATAATGTTGCATACCACAAAGTTGATCACTTTCTTCGTCGTGATAGTAGTAAGGGGCTCGGCTTCCGCCCATTTGGTAAAGTAATCAATAGCAATGATGGCGTACCTCGCACCACCTTTAGTCAGAGCTAGAGACCCAATAATATCGATACCCCTTATTGCGAACGACCATGGACTGACCATTTGAGTTATTTCAGTAGGCGGGGCTCTTGGAATCCGAGCATGCTTCTGACATCTGTCACATTTCCTGGCATAATTTGGTGCGTCTCGATTTATAGTTGGCCAATAATATCCATATCGGAGTATTTCTTAGCGAGTGCTTGCCTCCCGGTGTGATCGACATATTCTCCTTCGTGCACAATATGTAATACTCGTTTGATTTCATCATGGGCGATACACCGAAGTAAATGAACAGAGTATCCTCTTTTATACATGACTCCATTCTGAATCGGGAGGCTTTTCGGAGGACTTGTCTTTTCTTGCTCCTGCGCTCTGGTGGGGTTCCATGCTTGAGATAGTTCCTGAACGGAGTCAACCATGATTCCTTATCGGGTATGATTTCATTTGCCCAGTCGGTCTCCATTTGATCAATACTCGGGGAAGATAGTGTCTCAACGGGAACGAGTCCCATTAGCTGTGCCTCACCGATGTTGGCTAATTTTGCCAAATAATCGTCCTTCTGGTTGTGATCTCGGGGTATGCAATAGATGGCATAATAATCGAACTGATTCAATATTTCCTGGACCCGAGAAAGATAAGCAGCCAGTCTCCGGTCTCTAGCTTGGTATTCTCCTCAGACTTAGCATATGACCAGTTGTGAATCACAGTAAATCTCCACAGCAATAATCTTCAAATCTCTGGCAAGTCTGAGTCCCACGAGTAGAGCTTCGTACTCGACCTCATTATTGGTTGCATGGAAATAAAATTTCATAGCATTGCATATAGATCGACCTTCTGGGGTTTCGAGCACAACTCCAGCGGCTGAGCAACGGTCATTCGACGCACCATCAGTGTATAACTTCCAGACATATTTGGGAGATTCACTAGTTTTGAGCAAGTCCTCCGGGACAGTAAATTCAACAATAAAATTCTCCAGGACTTGTCCTTGAATAGCTCGCCTCGGTGTGTAAGCGATGTCGAACTGATTCAACTCGATATTCCACTTGAGTAACCTACCAGATGTCTCAGGCCATGTAAGGACCTGCCGTAATGGCTGGTCGGTGTAGATAGTGATCGGATGAGCCTGGAAATAAGGGCGAAGCTTCCTCGAGGCAACGACAAGATAGTAAGCTAACTTCTCCAACTTCAGATAATTTCTCTCTGCTCTGGTCAATTGTTTGCCGATGTAATAGACTAGTCGTTGTATCTGATCCTCCTCCCGAATCAAAGCAGCACTGATTGTGTTTTCTGACAACGCCAAGTAGACGTACAATTTCTCATGATCAATAAGTTTTGACAGAATAGGTGGCGTGGATGGGTGTTGAGCCAGTGCTCGGAATGCGCCTTCACATTCTTGGGTCCATTCAAAGTTACGCTTTCCTTTCCTAGTAAGATCGGAGAAGGGAATACATTTGTCGGTAGATTTTGAGATGAACCTGCTCAGCGCTGCTACCTTCCCGTTAAGGCTCTGCACTTGTTTTATGGTTCTTGGAGTCTCGAGATTTTGAATTGCCCATATCTTCTCAAGATTGGCTTCAATTCCTCGAGCATTGACAATGAATCCAAGGAAATTTCCAAACACGACCCCAAAGTGACACTTCAATGGGTTGAGCTTCATTATGTACTCTCGAAGGATGTTGATCATTGTTTCTAGGTCTTTGATATGATTGGTGGAGAATTGTGACTTTACAAGCATGTCGTCCACATATACCTCCATAGTTTTTCTGATTTGGTTGGCAAACATTCGATTGACTAGCCATTGGTAAGTTGCTCCAGCATTCTTGAGTCCAAACGGCATAAATTTGTAGTAGTAGAGTCCCAGGTCAGTGACAAAGCTGGTGTGTTCCTGATCGGGCAGGTGCATGGGAATCTGATTGTAGCAAGAATATGCGTCCATGAAAGATAAGACCTCGTGTCCGGCTGTTGAGTCTACAAGTTGATCAATCCGAGGAAGTGGAAAACTATCTTTGGGGCAAGCCTTGTTCAAATCTAAGTAGTCAACACAAGTCCTCCATTTCCCATTAGGTTTCCTGACAAGTACAAGGTTGGACACCCATTCTGGATATAGTGCATCCCAGATAAACCCGTTTGACTTGAGTTTATCTACCTCTTCCTTTAGGGCGGCAGATCTCTCTGGATCCATACCACGCCTTTTTTGCTTAACCGGGACATACCACGGATCAATATTCAATGTATGGATCGTGATGTCCGGCGAGATCCCACATATGTTAGAGTGCATCCAGGCAAACACATCGAGGTTTGCCCAGAGAAATTCAATCAATTCCTCCATCTGTTGGCTTAGCTGAGACCTAACCTTTATCATTCTGGAATCGTCATCAGCATCGATCGGGACATCGATCGTCAGCTATACCGGGGAAGCTTGAATATCTTTGACTTCCTCCTCGCTTTCATTATCTTTTGGATCAAGATCTCTTAGGAATTGGTTGTTGTGCCCGGGCCTAGGCCCAGACGTTAACTGTCAATTTTCTACAAATCAGATGTAGAGATATTCCTCCATGTCCTTACCTTTCTCCTTCCGCTGCGCCTCTCGCAGCTCAACAACATAACAGGCTCGTCCAGCAGCCTGGTCTCCCTGAACAACTCCGACCCCGTTGTCGGTAGGGAATTTCAACGTCAAACACCAAGGGGCGATGGCAGCCCTGAATTCAGCTAGGGCCGGTTAGCCCAAGAAAGCATTATGGTGAATCGATATCCAACACAATAAACTGTAACATCCGGACTATCCGACGTTCTCCAACCCCCAACTCCACTGGTAGCTCCACCATCCCAATGGGTATAGTTGCACTTTCATTAAAGCCATGAACGTGAGACTGACAGGGCTTCAAATCCTTTGATTCCATCTTCATTTGATCATACGCTCGCTTAAAAAGTATGTTCACCGAGCTTCCACTGTCCACTAAGATCCACTTCATCCAAGCAGGACTTATCTTAGCTGAAATGACTAGTGGATCAATGGTAGGGGCTTCAATTCTATCGGCATCCCTGTCTTAAAAAACGATGTCGTCTGTCATCGTCTTCTGTTGTTTGGCCGGAGCCCGTCTTCCAAGTTATTGCAACATTCGAAGCTCGCATGCCTAATAGAGCTGGCATACGACTCCATTTCCCTCCAGCTCTAATCCGCTGGATGAGGACCACCACTAACTATGTTAATCACTAACCTCCCGCCAGTACGCTCGGGTTCCTCCGGTCTAACCTGATTTGGTACTTGATTTTGATTTGATGGGCCCGTACCTCCAGCCTGCGGCGCCCGAACGAACTGTTCCAACTTTCTCTCTCTGATCAACTTCTCGATAATATCCTATAAATGGCGACATTCATTCATGTTATGGCCATAACTATCGTGAAATCTACAAAACTTCCTAGTTTGAATTTGTCTCTCCGACGATTGCTTCAGTGCAGGCTTCTTATACCGGATGGTATTACAAGTCTGTAAGAAGCATATGCTACGATCGAGAGGTGGACGTAAATGTAGATGATAAGACACACCAACGAGTCAACATTATGGATGCCATTCGATGTGTAGTGGGGCTACATGTAACCGTAGTTAGGAGAAGCTCCTTTCTCGGTTAGCATAGTGGTGATAGTAGTGGGAATGTATTTCCACCTTAGCCTAGTGGCAGTGTTTCCATATTGAGTGGCTCTATGACCAGTGGCCGATCATTATGCATTGAGGTTCGATCCATAGTTTGATCCTTGTAGTAGCCTGCACAATTTGTAGTATATGTGTTTGTTGGACCAGAACTCTTAAGTAATTGACCCTAGGAAGACACAGACACTTATAATACACTTTATGTCACATAGTATTGAGTTAAAGTTAACTGCGCATGATCGCCGTATATTAAACTTTTACTCATTCACTAGACTTTTGTCTGACCCACCCCTTTTCATCTTTCCCCAAAGCATAATTGGATAGGGCAGCAGGTGATTGACCTATTCTTGATACTCGGAGAGGCGAGCTCATCTTTGTATTTTCTCTTTACCATATTTACTCTTCATTCTATTTATCTATCTTATTGGTACATTTTATTTCCTATATCATACTTGGAGTGATATTTTTTGTATACTTTGTATTGGGCCACGTACTAATTTCCTAAGACTGTGATTTGTATATTTTCTAAGATGGATATTTTTTAGCATTATATGTTTTGCTCCTTCCATTGTGAGATCTGAAAGTGTAGTATATCATAGAATATACCTTTTAATTTAGTCTTTGTAATGTTATAAAACTCGACAGCTCGTATGTTTCAGCACAATGCGAGTCTGAAAGTCACACTAGGAATTGGATCGGTATGTTGGGAGGTGTGGGTTGTCACAGTTGATATCAGAGCATAGGTTCAAAGTTCCTTAAGGATCTGGACCGCATCGAGAGAACATATTTTATTTTTTTTGAAAAAAATGGTTTTCAAAAGGTTTTCTAAAAATGTTTTCAAAAAAGTTTTCAAAAATTGGTTTTCTGAAAATATATATGTATATAAATAAAGGTTGTCAAAAAGCTTTCCAATGGTATTATACATCTCTTTTTTGTCCCTATGTTATCTTTGATTCGTTTCTAAGTTATCTTTCTTATTCACGCCTATACTATCTATGAAAAATTGCTAATAAAAGTTCTTAAAATACACAGATAGAAGATAAGCGGTCCCGTAGGTTTAGGCTTAGGTGATGCAGCTGAGGTTCCGAGAATGAATATTCCGATTTAGTTCCGCTAGTATCTCTAGGCGAGAGGACATGCCGAGCTTAATCCCACTAGAGGATCCATGGAGAGGGCGACAGGTGTAGTTCCTACCCACCCACTTGCCACCACAGATTTTGCTAAGCCATGGAAGGATTTCTCTAAACTTGGAGGAAACCCATATGTGGATTCGAGAGCATGGATCTGTACATGTAAGAGGATTTTTGGCTTAACGGGTCCGACTACTGAGATAAGGAGGCAGTTAGCTGCATGGCAGTTACAGGGAGAGGTTGGGGGGTAGTTGAGGCTGAGACTAACGGAGGAGAGATCACTTGGGGAGAATCCCATAGGCGATTCGAGGCAAAGTTTCTTTCTAGGGTGGAGGAAGGTGTGCAGTTGGAGAATTTCATTCACTTGAAGCAAGGAAACCTGTTAGTGAAAGAACATGTCAATCGGTTCAATGAGCTAGCTAGATTTGGGATGGGACCGATCGATACCCTGCATAAGAAGGATTTGAAGTTTGTAAAAGGGCTGAACAAACATCTTTAGGGTTTAGCTCCGAGTCAAATTCCTATGGGTGCTATGTATGAGGGTCTAGTAGAGATGACCTTGCTAAACGTTGTCTCCAAAAATGGGAGCTAAGGAAGGAGAACCTATGAAGGTTAGAGGGAAAGCACAATAGAACCAACATAGGGGGGAGGTGGACCCAAAGTAAAAATACAGAAGAAGGATATGCATTGTAGGAAAAGACATTTCTTAAAGGGTGTAAGACAGATCTTTCAAAGCTCAAGTGTAATAACTGTGATCAGTTAGGGCATATGAAGTCGGCATGTCTAGGACCTCAAAAGACCTCAACTCAAGTGGTTCCAACTTATGCATTGGAGGCAGTCCCTAGCTTGAGTGCATAGCCAATGGTGGATAAGGGAAAGAAAGTGCCAATCAAAGGTGTGTTGACTTTATATGGTTTATCTATTCTCATATTATTTGATACTGGGGCTTCACAGTCTTTCATTTCTAGTATGCTTGTAGATGAGTTACAGTTAGACACCAGCATAGTTATGAACCATGTAGTTGTGTCAAACCTCGTAGGAGATCGACCTATTTTTCTATGTTGTGTAGGGCTTTGAAGTTATTCATTTTAAGGGTTGATTTTGATCGTGATGCTTTTGTCTCAGGATTCTCTGGATTTGGGTTCATATTGGGCATGGATTGGATGATGATGTATGAGGCTATTTTAGACTATGATAGGAAGGTTGTTAGGTAGGGCACGTGTAGTAAGCATAGCTTAGAGGTTTATTGTAACCCCTGAGTATCAGTTATGTTGATCTACTTATATTCTTTAGACCTATTACATGATGAGCTAGATAAAGTGCCTATAATTAGAAATTACCCAAACGTCTTTTTTGAGGTTACCGGTTTCCCGTACTACAGAGGAATCGAGTTTAGGATCTATTTATTGAGAACGCTAGACCCGTCACCTTAGCATTGAGGCATATAGCTCCAAAGGAGAGATGTGAGTTGAAGAAGTAAGTAAATGAGTTCTTAGAAAAGGGCTTTATTAAGAGGACCATTTCTGAGTGAGGAGCTAAATAAATAGATAAAGAAGAACTAGTATCCACTGCTTTGTATAAACTCTCCTTGATCAGTTAGTTGAAACTAAGGTATTCTCACAGCTTGACTTGGCTACCGGATTCCACCAGTTGGATGTAGTCAAGCATAATATCCAGAAAAAAGCTTCCGTACACCTGACGAACTTTATGAGTTATTAGTCATGCCCTTTGGACTGACCAATGCACCTGCCTAGTTTGTTGATTTGATGAGTAGAGTTTTTAGCAGGTTTCATAATAATTTTGTCATGGTATTTGTGGATGATATTTTAGTATATTTGAGGAGCTAAGATGAGCACGCGTTGCATTTAAGATAAGTGCTCAGTACACTCCATGTGCATAAGCTGAAGGCAAAGTTTTCAAAGTGCCACTTTGGGCTAGTGGAGGTATGCTTTTTGGGATATATCATCTTTGAAAGTGGGTTAGTGGTTGATTTCAGTAAAGTGGCAGCAGTTCAGGATTGGCATGTGCCGAAGAATACCTCGGATGTGAGGAATTTCCTTGGTCTGGTGGGCTACTATTGGAACTTTATTAAGGACTTCACAAAGATCTCTTCCCCTATGACCCGTCTTCTCAAGAAGAATCAGTTTTCTCATGGAATGCAAAATGCAAAGACACTTTTATCAAGTTGAAGGAGGTGTAGACTAGTCCACCAATTTTGGTATTACCTGATGGGACGAAGCCATTTACATTTTATACCGATGCATCTGGTACAGGGTTAGGCACGGTCTTGATGCAAGAAGGAAGGGTGATAAGTTACACTAGTCGGTAGTTGAAGACTCATGAGAGAAACTACCCTACCTATGATCTTGAGTTGGCGATCATTGTCTTTGCACTCAAGTCATGGAGGCATTACCTTTAGAAGAGCGGTTTGAGCTGTATACAGATCAAAAGTCCTTGAAATATTTGTTCTCCCAAAAGGACTTGGTTGATGCAGCAAAGGTCGATGGAGTTTTTGGCACTGTATGATTGATATCTCATATACCCCGAGCAAAGGTAATGTAGTGAAAGACACTTCGAGTAGACAATATGCAGTATTGAGTCTTCTTGGAGTGGAAGATTTTGGAGTTCATTTCTACATTCGACTTTCGACCATCATATGATATTACGTCGTGATTACTAACAGCTTCAGATGTGCAGCCTACATTGATGGAGCACACTAGGTCTAGACAGAAGGAAGATAACGAGCTAGTAGATATTATTAAGACGATTGGGAAAGGAGAGCCATCAATTCATTTAAGGCGTTATGCCATTGACTCGAGAGGATGGTTACGGATGGTTGGTAGGCTTTGTGTTCCTCTTAATATGGGTCTGATAGATGCGGTTCTAGCTGATTCTCATCGTTCTAGGATGACTATTCAACCCGGTGGCGACAAAATGTATCGTGATATGAAGAGAGTGTTTTATTGGCCCGGTATGAAGAAGCACGTGGTGGAGTATGTGGCTGGATGTATGACTTGCTAGAGGGTAAAGGTGGAGCAGTAGAAGCCGAAAGGATTATTGCAGCCATTGGATATTCCTAAGTAGAAGTGGGAGAGTATTTCTATGGATTTTGTGGATGGTTTACCGAGGAGTAGAAGAAGGAATGAGAGCATTTGGGTCATAGTCGATTAGTTGACTAAGTGTGCCAATTTCATACCAGTGAGGAGTACTTGGACGGTGGCATCATTAGCGGCTTTATACGTGATAGAGGTTGTTAGGTTACATGCAGTTCTTACTAGTATAATTAGCGATCGAGAACCGCTTTTTACCAGCGAATTTCGGAGAATTCTACTGGAAGCTTTGGGGATTGAGTTGAGCTTGAGCACCGCGTATCATTCGCAGACAGATGGGCATACGGAGAGGGTAAATCAATTATTGGAGGACTTATTATGAATGTGCATTTTGGACTTTGGAGGTTCTTGGGAGGATCACTTACCGTTGGCGGAGTTTACCTACAACTATAGTTATTAAGCTAGCATTGGGATGACACCATTTGACGCATTATATGGTAGACCTTGTAGATCACCGTCATGTTGGTGGGACACTACAGATAGGATTATTTTTAGGCCGGACATGGTGAGGGAGACATTTGAGAAGTGGAATTGATCCATAGAAGAATGAAGACTGCTCATGATGGACATAAATCTTATGCTGACAGAAGACGTACGGAGTTAGAGTTCACAACGGGTGATATGGTATTTATTATGGTTTCGCTCGTTAGGCATGTTATGAGATTCGGTAGATTGGGGAAGCTAGCACCGAGGTTTGTAAAGCCTTTCCCAATAGTCGCTAGAGTATGGAAATTGGCATATAGAGTATAACTTTCGGAGAAGTTAGCGGAGGTATATGATGTTTTCCATGTGTCACACTTGCAAAAGTGCTTACATGATACAGCTACAGTAGTCGAGCCAAGTCAGCAAGAGGAGAGGAGTTGAGAGGGAGTCACTTGTTTGTCATGCACCCACTCCTATTCTTGGGCATGGTAAAAAGGGACTCCACAATAAAATCCATTGAAAAGTACATAGGAGCTTGAGGAGAAGATCCGTGCTACCCACCCATAGTTCTTCTCTAGTACATTTCCAATTTAAGTTTAGTAAATAAGACTACTTATGCATTAAAACTTAGATTGATACACCCTTTAGGTAGAGACTATTAGATGGTAGGAATGGTTATAAACATGTCAATAGGACATGTTATGGATGAAAACTGTGTTGTTTGGATTGTTTCTTTTACACATTTAGGATAGCATATCCTTTAGATAGTACACACACGTTCTATCTCTTACATGATGTTTAGGTTGCTAGTTATTATGCATATGGACGCTTGGTTGTCGTTTATTCTATTTGAACATTATGCATATGGATGTTGCATATGGATAGAATAACTGCACATACATATAGAAATGCAAGTATATTTACTTAAGATATTGCACACATTTTGGATGCATGGCATGAGCATTTGCATGATAGGAGGTCGACCAGATCGAGAGACCGCCTACTCTTTGCATTAGCATGGGCTCATGTGCATTTCACGTTGCATATATATGTATATATTGCATTAGAAATTTTTTAAGGACAATGACTGCCCATGAATGATGGATGACTAGATGGTTGTAGCTATTGGTTGTTGTGTGTGTACGTTACATTTTTCCATCCTTTGAGATTTCAGTGATGAAATCCTTTTAGGGGGGAGGATGTAACACCTCGAAAATTTATTGGAAATTTAATAAGCAAATTAATTTTAAATAAAATAAGGACTAAAATGAAAATTTCATAGACGTATTTAATTCAGCTACAAATGCACCATTATATTGGTAGCGATATTCTGGACAACTATCATATATAATACTTCGAAATTGGACTTAGTACGGAAAAGTTACGGATGTTTGAAAAATTTGGAAATAGAATAAAATTTAATTTAAAAAACTTCCCAAAAATACACTACGACCGGTCGACCAAGGGTCTCGATGGCCGATCGGTAGTGGTCGACCATTGGGGTTGAGGCGGTCGACCGTTCACGTTGTTAATTAGTGATTTCTAGAGCTACTTCGAACGATTGGGATAGTTTTTTTCATCTCCAAGTTGTGATGATAGAAAGAGATGATACTAAATATTCACTAGACCTGATCCAATGCCCCAAACTAATTTTCAACCATTAAAAACTCAAACCTAAGCTAATCTAAAATTAGTAGAAAAATTACCGTACCGAAACTCTGCCAAAATATATCCTCTCCTCTAAAATTGAAGTTTCTTTGAAATCAAATTAAAAGCAAAGTAGGAGTAATATCACAAATAGGATCTTGAAAGAGAAGCTTAAGGAGGGCGATTCACAACAAGGAACGAAGTTAGAGCTTGGATATAAGGTGAGTGGGGATAGGTTTGATAAGATGATTTATTACAGTTAAATTTAATCTACTCTAATTCATCCAAGGTGTTAGTAATTTAAATGGAAATTATAAACCCTAATTATATAACCTAGAATCTATAATAGAGATTGAAGTTACGGTAATTGATAAACCTGTAAACCTTTTTTAATTGAAATCCTAAAATTGGTTAACTGTTAGCATATAAACTGTTAAACACATTAATGAAAGTTGTGTAAATCTGTGAAATAGACTAGTCACTGTAATTGCTAGGGTTCATTGTAAAACACTAAAATCAATAAAAATTAATAATAATCAAAAACCGAATCAGGAAACTGGAAGAATCATAAATTTTGTACACGATCAATTGACCCTCACCCTTAGCGGTTGACCGTAAGAGGTCGACCGATAGGGTGGAGCGATCAACTGCTTGTGGCCTGAAACGCCCAACCTAAACCTCAGACTAAGGCCTGGGTTTATAATAAAAATAAATATAAACATTGATTATTATATGAGCCCATTTGAGGCTATTTGTATGCATGTTAGGAGCTGTAGGGAAGCTTGTTCCCTTGGAATGACAGTAGGACGTTACGGTGTTGGGGTAAATGTTCTTTACCCAATTGTGGGTCGATTGTTCGACTGAGGACGATTTTTATCGCAAATGGCACTTATAAGAGATTCTACGGTGGACACGAAACACTGACTTATGCTTGATGAAATGTGGGCCGACACAACTAGCGTCCTGGTATGCATAGATACTGATGTGACGTGGCATAGTTAGGAGGTTGGATCCCCTAAAGTGCAATAAGAGACGTATGCTATGATCGAGAGGTGGACACTGATGTAGACGAGGAGACACATCGATGAGTTGGCATTACGAGTTTCCCTTCAATGCATAGTTGGGTTACGTGTAGTCATAGTTAGGGAAAGATTCGTTCCCTAGTAGCCTAGTGATGTTGATAGTAGTAGGAATGTATTTCCATAGTAGCTTAGTGGCAGTGTTTCCATATTGAGTAGATCTAGGAGCGGTGGACAATCATTAGACATTGAGGTTCAATCTATAGATCGTTCCTTATAGTAGCTTGCACAATTTGTAGTGTAGGTGTGTGTTGGGCTAAAACCCTTAAGTAATGGACCCTAGGAATACATGGATACTTATAGCTCACCCTATGTCACCTAGTGTAGATTTAAAGTTAACTACACATGATCACCAAATATTAAACGTGTACCCATTCACTAGACTTTTTTCTGACTCGCCTCTTTACATCTTTTTCCCCCACCATAGATGGACAAGGCAGCAGGTGATTAGCATGTTCTTGATACTTAGAGAGGCGATCTCATTTATGGAATTGCGCTTTACCAAATTTACTCTCCATGTATTTGTCTATCTTATCACATATTTTATTTCCTGTATCAGGCTTGGAGTGATATTTTCTGTTTACTCTGTATTGGACCACGTACTGATTTTGTGAGATCGTGGTTTATATATTTTCTGAGATGGATATATGTCAGTATTATATGTTTTGTTCCTTCCACTGTGGTCTTTGAAAGTCTAATAAACCTTAGATTATATCTGTTGCTTTATCTTAATGCTATAAAAACCCAACAGTGCATATTTTTCGACACGACTTGAGTCCAAAAGTCACACTGGCTTTGAATCGGTATGTTGGGAGGTGCATGTTATCACGGTGGAAAAAGCTTCATTAGGTACAAAACCAAATATTTAAAGTTAATTTATTCACATTCTCACATCATTCGAGTAGGAAAAGAAATATTGTTTAATCTTACATAATAAAATCGAAAACTATCATGGTTTATGCAATCTAAATTTTGTGTCTACAATAAATTTCTAATTTTTTGTTGAGCACTTGTGCCTTAAAATTTGATCTTTACGCTAACTGTGTTGATTTGGTTTAAAAGTGAATTTTTCAAATCAACCTTTTTTATATTATTGGTTGCTAAAGTGAGGGCTCAAAAACCTTGATTTAGCTAGTGTAGTGGAAAATTGTGGGGCTTAAAATAGATCTACTGTTTAATAGTGCTAAATTGAAAAAGCGTAGAGGTTGAAGAGCACTACGCTCTATAGTGGCGATTTTGTGGGGCTATAATTGCATAGGTCGTACCATAGTGTTATTGAGTCATGAATCTGTGTTTTCTTATGATTGCTTTATGCTTGGTTTTGTTGGGTTCAGTATCATATTGAGGATGGAGTGTCAATAAGGATATAGAATTATGATTGATTGTGAGAGGTAGTCGGTGGCGATAGGGCCAGATTGTGAATGTAGGCTAGAGTTGAGCTACATAATCGATGATGTAGTGATGGTTAGCTTTCTTTATTCGCTCGAGTTCCTACATAATGAGTTGTCATTGGTGCCCATTGCTAGAGAATATCCAAAAACATTTGAGGAAGCGAGCAGATTACCACCATATAAGGACATGGAGTTTTGTCGATTTAGTGAAGAGTGCTAGATCGGCAGTATTCCATTAAGTCGTATGGCGCAAAAAGAGCAGAAGGAACTAGAGGTGTAAGTGAATGAACTATAGAGGAGGGGTTCACTCGTAGGAGTATATCTAAGTGAGGAGCACCTGCAGTATTCACCACTAAAGCGGACATCTCTTTGAGACTTTATGTAGATTACAGTGAGCTGAATAAGATGAGGAGGAAGAACAAGTATCCATTCCCACGTATTGACGATTTGTTCGATCTGCTCCACGATGCGAAGGTGTTTTCTTAGTTGGATTGGATGACGGGGTTCTACTAACTGAGATTTGCAAAGGAGAATGTGTCGATACTACATTCCTTTCGCTGTTAGGAATTTATGATGGTTGGTTATGCCATTTGGGCTAACCAATATATTGGCTTACTTTGTTGATCTTATAGCTGTGTTTTTAGAGATCAACTAAATAAGTTTATACTTGTGTTCATTGATGATATTCTTGTCTATCCATGGATAAAGGAAGAACACAAATCGTTATTCGAAGTCAGCCAGGTTGTCCTCCTTCATTTGTTCTGGCTTCGATATTTATGGACACCGGGAGAGAACACATGAGAGGCTCCTCTAAGATGGCTTCATCGCTCCTGCATCTGAGGAAATTACTAAGGCATCACTTACTTAGAAAGCCAAAGCTTTGATCGTCATTGACCCACAAGACCTGGCGTACAATTTGATCAAGGCTATCAACTATGGAATCTAATGGTTAAACTTCCAAAGAGCACTCCTGCTAGTCAATTCCCTAAATTTATCGCCAAATTTAGGAAATTGACGAATGCACATGCTAATACAACTGATGCATAAGCCAAGGCGATCGCTAAGTTGAGATCTTTATCATAATTTCATACCAAAGTAATACAAGCTGGGGTAGAGATGGGGAAGCAAAAGATGGGGAAGCAAAAGATGGAGAATACCAACTAGATTTTTGAACTTCAGAGAGACATCATGAGCATAACAAACAATTTTAGGGTCACAAAGAGGTGGTTGAGGCATTAGAGAGGGCACACACTTATGAGATTGATTAGCTAAAGAAAGATGATGTCGAGGAGATTTAGAAAATATGGGAGGAGCATAAGGCTTGGTTTGAGGTAGCTAGGAACATGTACAAGAAGAAGGCAAAGAATATGTGCACGGCCTTATAACGACACCATCGGGAATTACAAAGACTGGGTGGAAACCTAAAGATCTAGGTGGACAAGTTAAAGGTTGACAGAGATAACTTGTACAAGATTGATAAGGAATGGAAAGCAGAGCATGTGTCTCTCAATGCTAAGATTGCCCCTCTTATCACCAAAAATACCAATTTGGGGGCCCAAATCAAGGGGAGGCTGATATTATGGATAAACAACTAGATGGCATTGACGCTTTGCTCCACAAAGTCTATCATAGACTGTATACCAAAGATAACTTAAAATGGCTGAAGGATTTCATGGATTTTATGGCATATATTCATAATAGGATGGTAACAGAGGCTAAGGAAGCTAGCTAAATAGAGGGTGGACAAAGATTTGATCCAAATGCCATCGACGCTCGGTTCACAACTGAAGAGTAAGAAGCTACATAGGAAGGGCACGATATTCAGACTGGCCTCATGGAAGAAGAGAGGAGAAGGAATGCCAGTGAGAATCCCCTTCTATGGCAGAGCCCCATAAGCGGACCTCCTCTAAGTATGTCCTTTATGCACGAATGCATGATGTTCCCTAAGCCGTATTCCATGTGTCCACCTCTGATGCTGAGGGTCAAGCTCTTAAAGATGCTCCAAAAGTCCTTAAAGAACATAGGATTTTCATTTATAGCCCGTATGCTACCGCTTTTCTGGTATGCTCCCGATTAAGGAGATGTGTGTCTAACATTCCAACTTATTTTCCTATAAGTGAGGCCGCAATGGTGGATACCACAGGAATGGTAGTTACTTTTACCAAGCTAGTTAATGCACCCCTAGTTCCATCTAAGCATGCCGAGGGTGAAGAAAATCCAGAGAAAATCGTAGCCCTAGATGACGATGCAGATATGGAGATCACAGGCTACAAGGACATGTTAGAAGAAAATGTTGATAGGGGAATGCTCTTAGAGCCAACATATTAGCAAAATATGCAGACATCCTCGCAAGAGTGAAGACCAAATTGGCAGAGGACTTATGGCTGATGAAAAAGAAACATGAGAAGATGGAGTCCTTGGCTCAGGCTCAGGCTCAGGCTCCGGTAGAGAAAGGTAACCAGGGTGTTGGGATATCCTAACCAAAAGCCCTTGGAAAGAAAGACAGTCGTTCGACCAAGTGATTGGATGCTCGTTGTTCACTCTTTTTATTTTGACTAACTTTTATTATGGCTGTAAGGGCATGAACTCACCTTTCATTAAGCACTGTTTTGTAAGGGCATAAGCCGAGAATTTTTTTCTTTGGTTGTCGAACTTATCGAAGACATAATGGTTTATTGTCGTGATGCAACCCTAACTTTGTTTTGATATCAATTTATTGTTATGTCAGATATTTTCTCTTGTCGATACATTTGTTTTTCCTATATAAACATTTACACGAACACACATGCATTTTATAGTAAGTTTTAATGTAATTTTCATAGTTGGTTCGGATTAGGTCCTCTACAGTATCTATACAACATAATTATTTAATTATTTGCTTTTTACTACTTTTTCATTGCTACCTTATGCATTTGTATAGGATCAGTCGCTTACAATTTCGGCAAGGTAAGTAATTTCTGATGAAGTACCTTTGCAACTCTATTTCTTGTTATCTTGTTAGCATTTCTAGTAGTCGTCCATTAGTGCAGATTAGACATATCTCATTTTAATATATCTAGGGAAATTCGATCTACTAACCTAGCAAACATATCCATTTGGTGATTCAGTTCGTTATTCCGATGAAAATTGTCCTTTAATAAATCTATGGGGATTCGATTCATTATTCCAGATGCACATCCCTTTTTTAAGTATATACAATGGTTTTCGACTTCTCAATGTTCATAAGACATCCTTTTTCTGATATCGAAAAGAGGATTTGGGTTTTTAATTCCTAGAACACATCTCCTTTTAAGTGTTGAAAAGGCGATTTGGTTCTAAAGACATACATATTCCCTTTAATAACTCTAAGGGAATTTGGTCCTCAGAGTAATGTGAAAACATCCTCTATAAGGATTCAATTCACAGTTAGAGTGTTTCAAGTTCCTTGGTCTTGAGCTCGAGCAATTTAATCCACACAGTTAAGGTGAGAATACTCATTACACTTGGACAAGGTTAGTCCGAAGGCCAACCATCAATCGTGAGCTACCCGTTCTACAATTATATTTCAATCATGGGAAAATCGATACATACTACCAGCCAAGGTTCATTCAAGATTGTTAAGATGCGCTAGAATTGGATGCCCTCTAGTATGTAGTGGTCCTACCCATATAGTTCCTAGGCACCGGGAACTTTAATCAGCATAGGTTAGACATCCCCGTGGCAGTGAGGATGCATCAGCCATCTATCATGGTTTCATATATCCTATCGCATGGGTTCGATAAAACTATGATGTTTGTAACACTCTCACTTTGTAAGCTAAGCAATTATAATAATTGGTGCAAAAGTGATAGCTTGACACAATCAAATTCCAAAA
The DNA here is from genome assembly GCA_030737815.1 of Allium fistulosum. Classification (NCBI taxonomy): domain Eukaryota; kingdom Viridiplantae; phylum Streptophyta; class Magnoliopsida; order Asparagales; family Amaryllidaceae; genus Allium; species Allium fistulosum. The sequence continues at coordinate 306,444,043 of CM060902.1, forward strand.
AGCGAACATTTATTAATCACTGCAGTAAAGTCTTTTTAACACATAATAATAACATTTAAATAAAAACAAAAGAAATTAAAAAGAATGATGGAGGTTCTGAGCATTCTATGCTATTCTGAATACCGCTCTGTCTACTTTGTTTAAAGAATATAAACTCCATTCCTCGTATCCTTGTTGACAATGTACGGCTCATCCCAGATTGAGTCAGGGGACCAATCGGGGGAAAATCCATTTGAGGATCAAGTCTTCTTCCTTGAGTGGTCAATGCTTCACCCTAGAGCTATATTTCTTTGCTACCACTTGCCTATGTTTTGTAGCCTTAAAAGCATCCTCATCCACTTTTCCTTTATCAGATTCAAAGACATGTTTAACAACTCCTTATTCTCCTCTGGGTCCTAGTGGATTTGCCTATGAGATGGGACTGTGTTTTCAATGGTAAGCATAGCCTCCGATCTATAAGCCAAGATGAAAGGAGTATGCCCCATTGCATTATTGTATGAAGGATAATATGCCGAGAGTGTTGGCAACAACTCGTTCGCACAAACCCCCTTTGCTATTTCCAATCACTTTTTATAAGCTTTTTTAAGACTTTGTTAGCTGCTCAGACTTATCCATTGGCCTATGAATGAGCCACTTTTGAACAGCTTTTCTTAATCCCATGATACCAGGATAAATTTGCAAACTTCTCGCTATCAAAATGCAATCCACTATCCAAGATAATCAGTAGTGGGACTTTATACTTGTAAATAAGGTTTCTTACAATAAAATTAATGACCTTGGTGGAGGACACCTCGGTGAGTAGCTCCTCTTTTACCCATTTTGTGAAGTAATTCATCACCACTATTGCACTTAGCTCCTCTAGTAGCCATTGGAAGTTCTTCGATTAAGTAAATGCCCCATGCGGCAAAGGGCTAAGGGCTGACCATATGAGTTAGTTCCATTAGTGGTAATACAGGAATCTTGGAAAACCTTTTACACATATCACATCTTTTAGCATATGCCATTGTATCGTTGGCTAGATTTGGTCGGTATCCATAGGGCAAGATCTTCTCTACCAAGGTTTGCCCCTATTATGACCTTCATAGACAACTTGATACACATAATTTAACACTTGTCTGGCTTCTCTTCCAGCCACACGCCTCAAAGCAGATTAGAATATCCTCTTCGATATAAGACATCATCTTATATGGTAAAATGGGATGCCTTCTGAAACATCTTCCTTACTTCATTTCAATTCGAGGGCAATAATTATTTAGTTAAATACTCAATGATGGGGGTCATCCAGGTCTTCTCTTCATCAAACATGGTGACAAAGTGCATCTCTTCAAAGCTTAGCATTTGTAAAGTCACTACCAGGACTGATCCGAGGAGCAGCCTATTTCCCGAGCTTGCTAACTTTGCTAAGTCGTCTACATCATGATTTTCCTCCTATTATATGTGCTTCATCGTGTAGTACTCCAAATTAGCGAGTGTTTTTGCCTTCTCCAAATAAGATGCCAACCATTCTCCATTGGCCTGGAATTTCACAAAAACTTGGCCTACCACTAATTGGGAGTTTCTATGAATACATAATGATCTAATTCCCAGCTCATTTGCTATCTCTAGCCCAGCTATCAATGCCTCATGCTCTACCTTATTGTTTGTTGTACCAAATCGCAATCTCAATGCATAAAATAGCTTTTATCCTACGAGTGTAACCAGAATCAATCCTGTGTCCAAGTCATTTCATTTGAGGCTCTATCTACAAACATCCGCCAATTAAGGGTTTCCTCCTTATGGTCTTCCACTCGTTGTCACTGAAGTAAACTCTAAATTAAAGTCTGCCAAAACTTGTCCCTTAATTGCCATTCGATGGTGGCAAGTAATTTCATATTGTCTCGACTAGATACTCCATTTTAGTATCCTCTCGAGATCTTTAGGTTATGTGTATCAACCTTGCTTTCTACGCCGTATAAATAATCAATTAATTAAAATAAAAATGTTTAAATTCGAATTGTGATGATTTATAAATTGAATAAATTGTTTTAATTGAATATAAAAAATATTTAAAAAAAGCATAAGTAATTGTTATATGATTAAAATAGTGGAAATTAAATAAACGGACATTGAAATAAATGAAATTGTGTAGTTATTGGAATACAATTTGCAGAATGAAATTGGATGGTTATCGAAATATAATTGTTGAATGGAGTGTAAATAAAATTCAAACAAGATTGGAATACATTTATAAATAAATATTAAGTATTAATAAATTAAATTTGAATGAGGAATAAAGTAAAATTTTGATTAAACTAGAATTTAATTTAAATAAAGCTAGCCCAAAGCTCTTGGCCTAATCCAATTACGTTTTCTTCTCTCGATCCTTTTGGTTAACTCTTCCCATCTCAACATCTAAGCCCATTTCTCGAACGCAATTGCCTTAATTCCTCAATATCTCAAAATCATGACTTACAAAAAAATTATGCTCGACATATAATCATGATGACCTGGGCGTGCGATGCCGAAGGAAGAGCAATGACCTGATATGTGCGACAACGGAGCAAAAGCATATAACCTGGAGTTGGGCAATTTAGTGCATACGAATTTTGTGCAGGCGACATCGATTTGGTTTGTGATTTGGGTCACATTGATGATTTAAGAGCATGCTTGCTTGATGGAAGGTAGGTGGCGTGCAAGCGGTGCAGCATCGTGTCCTATGCACATTCATATGGTTGTTGGACCAGATGCTAGCAAGGCTGTAGGGTGTAGTTTCAATGGTGGCTGTTGGCAGTATTTGTGGTGGTCTTGCGATGGTGGTGGTTGAGATGGAAGAGGTTAGAGAAGTAGTCGAGCTACTGGCAGCGATGAAGAAAATGAGTGATGCGGGTTGCTGACCATGGATTGGTTGCTGCATTTTGGAAGCTTTATAGTCACCAACTAGTGACTCGAGCCTTGTATCTATAAGTGATCTTTATAACTCAACTATATCTATATCTCCTTATTTATATAATTATTCCCATAATTGCTTGAACTGTTGGTTAGATAGATTGCTTGGTATATTAGTTGTGATGATGTTGTGTGATACGAATGTTGTTGATTAAAATATCGTGACATATCTTTGTATGATTTGATTGTTTGTTTGGAATTGAAGTTGAGTATTTTTGTATACGTCAGATTATTAAAAATGTAAAGGAAACACTATTCGTTTGCATTTTAATTTGTGCAATTTATTTAAATTGTGAGTGCACTATTTGGATGGCCGAAACTCGATGTAAATCTACTTGGGCCATACAATATAGTTTGTATTGATAATTGATGATTTTATAGAAATCTGCTCCATGATTTATATTTTGAATGTTCAATTGATTTTCCTTGTTTTTAAGAGATGTTTAAAAGCTTTGAAAATTATTGAAGGGTTTTAAAATTTAATTTTAAGCATTGTATAAATAATCTACTAAATTTAACCTAATTTAGTTATTTTCATATATTTTATAACCTATTATTAATTATATATAAATATAATAATTTTCTTTCGATCATAAAACGCTCTAAAAGTATATTATTATTATAATCTTATATAAAAGTTATATTAATAATCTAGTTGTCTTATTTGGAGTGCTTTGATTATAAACGTTATTTAAAAATTTTCGAATAAGTTTTCAAACATTTGGAAATAAAGTATTCATTTTTAGAAATAATAGTAAAGATTTTGATATAGTTTATATAAATTAAAGATTTAGAATTATATTCAATTGATTGAAATAAATATAATTTATTCTATATTTTATAAGTTTATTTTGAAAAAGGGTTTTATTATGGAAAATTAAAAAATGATTTTTAATTAATATTAGTTTATTTTCAATATGAGTTATTAAAGATTTTTGAATATATGTAGTGAAGATTTTGAATTATATTTTATGGTTAGAAATAATTATAATTTAATTTTCACGAATATATATATATATATTTATATTTAATTTAAAACAAGTAATTGTTATTAATTAAGACTTCAAGTGTATTAAAGTATTATTCATATATATATTAAACATAGATAAAACTATTCTTTATGAATATATATTTATATGTACCTTATTGATATGATTATTGACCGTACTTCTGATTTCACTTCTCCTATTAATTAGGATGATATGAATGATTCACTGTTGATACTAATTTGATTGATGTTTTAATGTGATGTGGTGATGACATCCTTCTATGTGATTTTATGATATATAATTTTGTGTGACGAGAAATCTAAATAAACGAAGTTATAATACCATCTGGTACGGGACTTTCGGTAATATTTCTCTAGTTATTCTTTGGACTTGTTATGCGAAATAGTATGGAGATGAGTGTAGTTTATAAGCAGTGAATAACCGTTTAACTATCACATAGTGGTATGGGACACCGTTGTGATATTTACTCGATTATTCATTGTAAGTAAATGACACTCATGTAACGGGAATAGAGTGGATAGTGTGAGGTGATACACGCAGTGATATATGGCTTTGTGTCTATATTTTAGTGAGTATGGCTCCATGTCTAATGATGACCATGACTTCGTGTCTATATGCATTGGTTCTATATTCCACAATTATCATGTACACCTATTATACTTTTTGGAGAGGACCAGATGGCTAGAATCCACCATCTGCCTGAACGTGGGGTCACACCCAAAATCCATGACACTGTATTACCGAGCTTTGTGCTACCCTATGCGCGAATTTTCCCCTGTATCACCTAGGCCAACAGTATGTTACCTATAAGGGAAAGAGTAGTGTCGTGACTTAAGAGTCATCACATTGATGGGTACACTGTAAGATATATGTTACAATGACTGTGAGGTAACTAAAGACTATAGAGACTTAGTGTCTTTGGAGCTTACTTAGTGCTATCAGTCTCGCTTCTAATACAAACGGAGTAGTAGATTGGCATATAAGATTGATGCACCTCATTGTAGTATACTATGGGTTTGGTGACCCATATAATGTTATATATATCGCTCTACTTGGGACTTCGTGTATGTCGTACAGCCATTTCCCATCACAACATTTTCAGATAGATATTATATGAGGAGATGAGAATATATTAGTGATACATATCAAAGCTATAGTGGATTCTCAGTATAGTGATAAGAAGCCTATCCTATTTTATATATATTGATGATGATGTTATATTATCGAGATTGAGAGATATATTTAGGCATTGCTTCATGCTAGCCTGATTATTCTTGATGATATCTCTTTTATTGTTGTTTTCTGGATTTGGATGATAATTTCTTGATATGTATGATTCAACTATTTGTGTTGCTTCGGTGATTTCTGATTTGATTTATTTCTATACAGGTGATGACATCTTTTGGTATCAATGTTGGATGTTTCTTATGGTTTTGAGTTAGTCGTACGATGTGATATTTGAATGATTATTCATGGTATTATATATCTATCACCTGTTTATGCTGTATTCCCCATATTATCGATCCTTGATTTGGATATAGTCTAACCCATGTGTTATTTATATAATACTTGGGTCAGTCCGAGACTTTTCAGGTTCAAGGACAGTGAGACCAGCTTGTGTTATACCGAGCATAGAGGAGATTAGGATGTAATATTATTGTATATCATCTGAGTATTATATAACATAATATATGTATTTTCTTGTGTTATATATATATATTAGACATACCATATATAATATATATTGTATATTATCTTTATGATTCTGACTCTGTGATCTCTAATATTTACTGTATACTGTGTATTGTTCTGTCCTAGAGACATACATGTACATGGCTTTGTACCGATATTGTGTATGTATAGATTGTAGGAAATGCGGATTAAGGATCTTAAGGTAGAATTAACACTAGAGGGGGGTGAATAGTGTTTAATTAATTTTATGAATATTTTTGAAATCTTTTCAAATTAAACCCAAACAGATTCAATTCACAAACACAGAGACAATCACAGAACCAGACACAGATGCAAATATTAAATAAAACCGGTAAAGGAAAGAACACACCGGAATTTTATACTGGTTCGGAGTTACCCTACATCCAGTCCCACACAATTTCTTGTGCAGATTTCTTTTCAAATATAATGTCGATATTACAACCTCGATTTCAAGGCCAGAAGATACAACCTCCTGACTCCGAGTCCAGGGCAAACTCTCTTGATTTAACCAGGCTATAAGATCACCTAATTGATTTATGGGCTACAATCACACCCAATTGATTTACGGGCCACAATCACACCGTTTCCAATCACACTTTGATAGAGAGAGACTCGATACACTTCGATCTTTCGATCTTTGATTACAAATGATCCTATAACTCTGAATAGCACAGAGATCTTTGAGAGAGAGTGGCAGAGAATCAAACTAGAGACAATCGAGTTTGATTCACTTAGGATTTTGGTATAGTTTGTTAAGAATGTTTGAAAATAGAATGGAAGAGAAAGAGGAGAGAAAACAAAGAAATCTTAAGTAAAAATTCGCTGAAAACTATTGGTATATATAGGAGAATAACGGTCATGTCCATTCGTGAAAGGTTATAACGAATAGACACTTCTTTCAAAAATTTGAATTTTAAAATCTACGGCACCATGTCGACATGGGAGGTATTGGCATGTTGACATCCCCTAGTATTTTTTGAAAATTTATTTTTGTTTTAAAAGAGATTTTCTTTCTAAAGTTTGTCGAAACAATCTTGAACTTTGTAAACTATTTTGAATATACTTTATGATTATAAAAACCTTTGGAAAGTGATCTTACGAAATATAAAAGTAATAAAAACTAAATATATAAATATTTTGAGATTAAAGCTAAAACATTAAAACCAGGAGATAGTTTAAAAACAAGAAATGATTTTGAAATTAATATGATTAAAAATAGTTTTTGAATTAAGGCTAAAATATTTAAACCGAGAGAGAGAGATGTATTTTTTTAAAAAGGTAGTTTGAAAAAATATAAAAATAAGTCATTTTGAATATTTCCTGGATTCCATTCCACTAGAGAAGGTCGTGGGTTCCATCTTACTAAAGACGTCGTGGGTTCCATCCCACTATTAAAGCGAGAAGGTGGATTCCATTCCACAATTAAAATCCGAATAAAGATTTAAGTCCTATTATGAAGTTTTAACATAAATCTAGACTCTATTACTTATCTAGATATCTTGAACGCTTGAACTCCTGATACTCATGAGTCTTCAGTCTTGATTTCTTCAATCTTAAATTCGTCAGTCTTGAATCTCTATACTGTACAATTTTCATTCTCAGTACCTGCATATATATATATATATATATATGTATGTATGTATATGTATATATATATATATCCTGCATATACATATATATATCTAGACAAAGATATTAGTATTTATATTTTATAACAAGTCCTAAGGTTGTTGTCATCAAAACCATCATCTCGGGAACTAACAATCTCCCCCTTTTTGATGATGACAACCTATGTTTATAAAATATAATCTACCAAACTCTAATTCCCCTAATTCCAACAACTCCCCCTTAATCTACCAACTCCTCCTTACTCTAAGCCTAACTTACAGCCTAACTATCCTATTTTATAATTCTCCCCCTTTGTCATCAACAAAAACTAAGCCTAAACTACATAACTCCCCCTTAAACTAATACTATGGAACTAAATGCTAATAACGAAGTATAATAAGCGAAACATAAATCTAATTTTATTATATATGATGTTACATTGCACATATATATGAAACATAGACACAAATATGTACAAGTACACAAAATATAAAAACATTAATATAATAACAATCTAACGAGAGTCCTTGATAATTGGTGACTTGTGAATCGAACAATTAGGGTAATGGAGACAAAAGTTTCAATGTTGTTCGACCAAATTACCATTTTTGTCAAAACGGACTTCTCCAACGCAAACAACATTATCTCCCTCGTCCATTTGCGCTTCTTCCTCTTCTTCTTCTTCTTCATCGTCCTCTAATGGATTATGAATACGCATGTTAGAGGAATCGTCTTCAATCACAATAGGGTCTGCATGATTATCCGTTAGAAGTTTTTGCAAATTTCTAAGAATCTTGCCTTGTTTCTCTTGTTCCTTTGCCATCCTTATTTGCATGACTTGTAATTCAGTCAGCATTTGCAGAGAATCTTTCATAATTTTCTCAATCTTCATTACTCGAGCCAATGTAGTATGTTGGAATGGACCAGAATAGGTGAAGGGAAGGAAATGGTTGCATTTTGGTTTGATTTAGAAGAGGAGGCCATTACTTTGTATTTTCAGAAGTTTATTACAGAGAAAATGAAGTGAGAAGACAGATGAATTCGAAATATTGTGGTTATATAACCACCAAACTGATTTTAGAGGGAAAATAAAATTTTCAAATATGACCATTGTATGTCGACATGGGGGGTTGGGGCATGTCGACATCCCTTTAAAAATTTTGACAATTTTGTTTTTCTCTATTTATTTAAATATATATGTTACTATATCTATATTCTATATCTCAGTTATAGAACAAATACCTAATTCTCTTCTTAATTTAGTAAAGGTTGATTGATTCAAGGGTTTGGTCTAAATATCAGCAATTTGATTCTCAGTGTTGATAAATTCAAGAGAAATAATCTCGTTACTTATATTATCTCTGAGAAAATAATGTCTGATATCAATATGTTTGGTTCTAGCATCATGAGTAGGATTTTTGGATAAATTTATTGCACTTGTATTGTCACAATAAATTGGTGATTTTGAAATATTTAATCCAAAATCCTTTAGGGTCAGTTGCATACAGATAACTTGAGAACAAGCCAAAGCAGTAGAGATATATTCTACTTCAGTTGTTGATAGAGAGACAATATTTTGCTTTTTTACTAAACCAGGAAACCAGAGAATGTCCTAAAAGTGACAAGTTCCACTTATACTTTTTCGGTCTGATTTACAACCAGCATAGTCAGCATCACCATATGAGATTAAATCAAATGAATCATTTTTAGGGTAAAATAGGCCATAGTCTAAAGTGTGTTCAACATATCTTAGGATACGTTTAACAGCTTTTAAATGGGTTTCTTTGGGTTGAGATTGGTATCTTGTACAGAGACAGACACTATGCATGATATCAGGCCTACTCGTAGTTATATAGAGTAGCGGTCTAATCATTCTCCTGTATAGTTTTTGATCAACATCTTTTGACATGTTTTCTTTATTCAAGGCTTCATTGGTTGCCATAGGAGTGGGTTTTCCACTTGCAGTGGTCATACCAAACTTACTAACTAGAGCCCTAGCATACTTTTCTTGACTAATGAAAATACTACTATCTAATTATTTTATTCGCAATCCTAAAAAGAAAGTAAGCTCACCCATATGAATCATCTCAAACTCTTTTGTCATTATTTCATAAAACTCTTTGTTCATTTCATTGTTTATTGATCCAAAACTGATATCATCTACATAAATCTATACTAATTGGATATTATTTTTGTTTCTTTTAATAAAAAGAGTATTATCTATTCTACCAATTTCAAAATTTGATTATAATAGGTAAGATCTTAGTCTATCATACCAAGCTCTAGGAGCTTGTTTCAGACCATATAAAGGTTTCTTTAATTTGTAAACATGATTTGGAAACTTTTCTTCTTCAAAAAGTGGAGTTTGTTCAACATAAACATCCTCTTTAACAAAACCACTTAAAAAGGCACTTTTGACATCCATTTGAAATAATTTTAAATTGTTATGGTTTGCGAAAGCAAGTAGAATTCTAATGGCTTCTAATCTTGCTACGGGTGCAAAGGTTTCATCAAAGTCTATTCCTTCTTCTTGACAATATCCTTGTGCGACTAACCAAGCTTTATTTCTAACGACCTCACCTTGTTCATTCATTTTATTTTTATAAACCCATTTAGTTCCTATTATAGTTTTGTCTCAGGTCTAGGAACAAGTTCCCATACATCATTTCTGGTGAATTGATTCAGTTCTTCTTGCATAGCAAGAATCCATGAATCATCAGATGATGCTTCCTTCGGATTTTTGGGTTCAATAGTTGATATAAAAGCTACATTACTCATCTTGTTTAGTTGATTTCTAGTTCTAACAACAAATTCAATATTTCCTAGTATATTTTCTATAGGATGATCTTTTAAAAGCCTGATCCTTTTATTAGGATGAACAATTTCAGAATTTGTTTCATTTGATTCATTATTTAAAGTAACAAAATCATCTTCATCATTTATTTGAACAAAATCTTTGAATTTTTCATCAAAAGATACATGCATTGTTTCTTCAATAGTGTTAGTTTTTAAATTGAAAACTCTGTACGCTTTACTTCTATTAGAATATCCGATAAAGATTCCTTTGTCGGATTTAGGATCAAATTTATCCAAATTGTCCTTTGTATTTAGAATAAAGCATTTACTTCCAAAAACTTTAAAATATGATACCTTTGGTTTCTTATTGAAAAGAAGTTCATATGGTGTTTTATTGGTTAGAGATCTAGTTAAAATCCTATTCAAAATGTAACAAGCTGTAGCGACTGCTTCAGTCCAAAAATTTCTTGGTAATTTACTATCTGAAAGCATAGTTCTTGCACACTCTTGAATCGTTCTATTTTTACGGTCTACCACTCCGTTTTGTTGTGGAGTTCTTGGAAAAGAAAAATTATGAGTTATTCCTTTTTTATTACCGAAATTCTCATAATTTTCATTTTCAAATTCTCCACCGTGATCACTATGAATAGTTTTGATTTTTAAAGAAAGTTGATTTTGAATTCTTTTCGCAAAAGTTTTAAATAAATCAAAAGAATCACTTTTATGTTTCAGAAAATTTGTCCATGTAAATCTAGAATAATCATTTACAATTACAAAAACATATTTACTGTGATTTATTGACTGAATTTGAGATGGACCAAACAGATCTAAATGAAGTAACTCAAGAGATTTTGAAGTTGAAATCATATCTTTCAATCTGAATGAACTCTTCCTAAGTTTTCCTAATTGACAAGCATCACATATACTATCTACTTTAAAATCCATTTTAGGAATACCTCTTACTAGATCAAGTTTTGGAAGTCTAGATAAGAGTTTGAAATTCAAATGCCCAAATCTTTTATTCCAAATCCAAAGGTCACTTGTATTAGCCAAAAGACATAGGTTATCATTTGAGATTTTCATACTGACAATATAAATATTTTTCTTTCTAATTCCTTCAAAGATATAATTTGATTTATTATCTTCGATGTGACACTTATCCTTTTCAAATTTAATTTTGTAGCCCTTGTCACGTAGTTGACTTATGCTAAGTAAGTTGTGTTTTAGATTCCTAACTAACAGAACATTAGAAATAGTAGGATTTTTAGAGTTACCGACATTGCCGTTGCCAATCACATATCCTTTTGAATTGTTTCCAAAGTTGACCATTCCTCCATCTTCATAAATTATGCCATTCAGTATCTCCGAATTACCAGTCATGTGTCTTGAACATCCACTATCAAGTATCCATTTGTTTTTCTTGATTTGCACCATTTGTCCATTGAGTGTTGATTCTTCAAAAGCCATATAACAAATCTGTTCCTGCACAACACACCAATTCAGTAGATAACTTGATTTTCTAAAATAATAATATGCAGACTTATGAGACAATGATGATTTGGACAGTTTTGAACAAGTGTTAACAGAATCTCCAAAAATTACCATTTTAAATTTTTTCAAAATTTAGATTATGATAACTTTGAAAATCTCACTCCGATACCAAATGAAGGAAATGCGGATTATGGATCTTAAGGCAAAATTAACACTAGAGGGGAGGGGTGAACAGTGTTTAATTAATTTTATGAATCTTTTTGAAATCTTTTCAAATTAAACCCAAACATATGCAATTCACAAACACAGGGACAATCACAGAACCAGACACAGATGCAAATAGTAAATAAAAGCAGTAAAGGAAAGAACACACCATAATTTTATACTGGTTCGGAGTTACCCTACATCCAGTCCCACACAATTTCTTGTGCAGATTTCTTTTTAAATATAATGTCGATATTACAACCTTGATTTCAAGGCCACGAGATACACCGTCCTGTCTTCGAGTCTAGGGCAAACTCTCTTGATTTAACTAGGCTACAAGATCACCTAATTGATTTACAGGCTACATTCACACCCAATTTATTTACGGGCCACAATCACACCGTTTCCAATAACACTTTGATAGAGAGAGACTCGATACACTTCGATCTTTCGATCTTTGATTACAAATGATCCTATAACTCTGAATTGCACAGAGATCTTTGAGAGAGAGTGGCAGAGAATCAAACTAGAGACGATCGAGTTTGATTCACTTAGGATTTTGGCAGTTTTGTTAAGAATGTTTGAAAATAAGAATGGAAGAGAAAGAGGAGAGAAAACAAAGAAATCTTGAGTAAAAATTCATTGAAAACTACTGGTATATATAGGAGAATAACGGTCATGTCCATTCGTGAAAGGTTATGACGAATATACACTTCTTTTGAAATTTCGAATTTTAAAATCTACGGCTACCATGTCAACATGAGGGGTATAGGCATGTCGACATCCCTTAGTATTTTTTGAAAATTGATTTTTGTTTTAAAAGAGATTTTCTTTCTAAAGTTTGTCGAAACAATCTTAGAACTTTGTAAACTATTTTGAATATACTTTATGACTATAAAAACCTTTGGAAAGTGATCTTACGAAATATAAAAATAATAAAGACTAAATATATAAATATTTTGAGATTAAAGCTAAAACATTAAGACTGGGAGATAGTTTAAAAACAAGAAATGATTTTGAAATTAATATGATTAAAAATAGTTTTTGAATTAAGGCTAAAATATTTAACCTAAGAGAGATATCTTTTTAAAAAAGATAGTTTTGAAAAAAATCTAAAAATAAGTCATTTTGAAAATTTTGTGGATTCCATTCTACTAGAGAAGGTCATGGGTTCCATCCCACTAAAGAGGTCGTGGGTTCCATCCCATTATTAAAGCGAGATGGTGGATTACATTCAACAATTAAAATCTGAATAAAGATTTAAGTGCAATTTTGAAGTTTTAACATAAATCTAGACTCTATTACTTATCTTGATATCTTGAACTCTTGAACTCTTGATACTCATGAGTATTCAGTCTTGATTTCTTCAATCTTGATTTCTTCAATCTTGATTTCTTCAATCTTGAATTCATCATTCTTGAATCTCTATACTTTACGGTTTTCATTCTCATTACCTGCATATATATATTCTGCATATACATATATATCTTGACAAAGATATTAGTATTTATATTTTATAACAAGTCCTAAGGTTGCTGTCATCCAAACCATCATCTCGGGAACTAAGATAGATGGGCTATCTATTTTGATGTTTTAATATTTATTGGTGTTAGTCCACAGGAATATTCATGTGTGTACCTCATACAGCCTTATTCTCCACATTATCCGACAGTATTACTCTATGATACCCTTGGAAAGTATGAGTATAAAAGTGGGAAGTTACAATTTGGTACCATAGTAGGTTTAGAATAGTAAATTATATATATAAGAGACATGAGTCTTGCCCTTAGATGTGACTTAGAGTCCATGTTCCCTTAGGTGTGCTGGGTAGTTACCCTATATTAGAGGAATAATTGGAGTATACGATGATTACTATGGTAATCATCTAGGGACGTACTTGTTATTTCCCCTACTGTGGTATGTGTGTGTATTATATTATCCCTATCATTTTTGTGTGTTTGTGTCCTTTTGGAATTTAAGTTGTTAATGGAAGGTAGCATGGAAAGAAGTTGTTAATCCGACTAGTAGTGTTGGTACTGGTGGTAAATAAATCTCTGTGTGGCCAAGAATAAAGTAGTTTGATCCAGTAGAGAATAGAATGTGCAGCGGATGCAGATAAATAGCTTTCTGCTGAAGGTGTTCATTTATTTGTTTGATGTTTTATTGTTATATAAATAGTTGTTTTATTTGTTTTATTTTATTCTACAAAGTGGGGAATAAATAGAAGTTATCACTCAAATGTTTATCAATCCACCTGAATATGGACATAGCCAAAAAATAATGAAAGCTAGCTTTATCCAAATCTAAACCAACCACTAGGAGATAATACATATATTTAAGAAATAATAATAATAATATTATATAAATCAAAACATGGAATGAAAATTTGAATTAAAGTAAATTAATTTGATGCTTGATTGATATATGAAATGATTTATACTATTATTAATGATTGCTAAATTTAATGTAAATATGAATTTTGATGACAAATATTTTATTCAAATAAGTAAATAATTTGATAAAATATGAGTTTGATTCTATCGAGTGATTAAAAATGTTTTAATATTTTATTTTGGTGTTAATTTATTCCCTGAATGCTTTAAAAATTCTAGTCAATATGTCTGGCCAACATTATCGATATGAATCCTAAACAGTAGAACAAAACATTTTAACCTAATAGTTTGAAAGGAAATAATCTTTGAAAGGGAATACAATGTTTTGGAACCATACTATGTTAGAAAACAAATAATAATAATATAATGTTTCGAAAAGAGTATAGTGTTCCATAAAATGAAATAATATTTTAAGAAGTACTATAAGCAATGTTTTTTAAAAAATTAAATTAAACCAATATTATTTTAACAACATTGATATTACACATGTTTTGACTAGGAAAACTGTAGTAACAATAAATTTTGATTTTGGACACATATTTCTCCTTATGTTTCAACTTTATTTTCTTGTTGGCAATTACATTACAACCACGAAAATTGTGATGATTTATAATAGATGGAATGGGTGAGTTCTTTCAGTCCAAAATAATTAATTACAGTAAAAGTGCATTCAATATGGATTAAGTTGAAATGTAATTGTACAAATATGGAGTGCATCTTTGTTAAAGAATATGGAAGGTATCACCATCAACGAGAATAGAAAACCACCCGTTTAATAGAAAAAAGTTTTACACACCATGTTATTGCACCTCATTTATGCGTTAGAAAAGTATTATGCAGCTAGAATAGTGGTTCCAAAATGTGGATTGATGCAGTTAGAGATAATATCAATGCTAGTTGGATTTTTCACATAAAAGGATTGCTACATTTATCCAAGCTATTCAAGAAGTTGCATATATACCTAAGTAAGAAGAGTGAAACGTGAAAACTTTGCTCCCACTAATGAATTCATTGTAAGTACCAACTTCTTAGATTTTTATTACATAATTCATTAAACATATGAAGGATGAAACACATTTACTGTATAACAAGATCGTTTCCTCTGTAATTTAGATTTTGTGTCTTAAGTATAGGTAAACTTATACCGATTCAAAGTTAAACTATATCAGGCTTTTATATATTATAAGAAAATTACATAGGGCCATCATATCTTGTTTAATTTGCATAATATTATTGAATTAGTCATGGATTCTTTAATATTTGATAGATGATTTTGTGTCTATCGATGTTGTTGCAGAAAGGTAATGTAGTTAGCTGCTTTTCGCACAATGTATGTTGCTACAATTGTCTACTAAATTATTTTTATGAAGGGATGAATATGGTTGACAATATCTAGCTATCATATTTCCCGAAAATAATATATAGTTTAAGAGGACAAATCACTAAACAAATGCAAATAATGCATCTATAAAGTACTTAGTTATAACCATCATAGTATATGTCTTATGTACTATGTTGTTATCCACAATCGTTTGATTTTAATTATTGTTCTGTAGAGTTGTATGTGATAGCCTGGCAACAAAAGCTAACACATATTTGAAACAATATGCAACACTAAATTGCTCCATAGTTAATGAAGTACTTCACAATTTCGTTATTTCATGGAAGTTTAAGAAATTTTAAAAGTTATACTACAACTCTACATTTGAAAGCATAAAATAATCTAGTTTCTTCGACACTTTAACGTTAGTAGGAAAACAGACTAAACTAAAATAGAATGATTATAAATTGTATGTATACAGTGTTTTGATGATTATTCGAGATGAGCGCAGGAAAACGAAATTGGATTAAAATTGATGCATAGCTGCATATAAATTAAGCTAACTCACTTAAAAAATGCAAACTAAGGTATGTTTTACGTAAAAGAGTAATATATATTATGGAATATATGCCGCGTGGCAATATTTTGATATATAAATTGTTTTCGACTATGCTTTGGTCGATGTATATTTATTTATCATACTATAATTGTTCAAATGCTCTCCGTACAAAGGAGAATACCAAAATTTTATGAAAAATCCAACATTTAGAAAAATTTAGCAAATTTTTTATCGTATTTGAAAAATAAAAAGTCATAAATTTAATCTATTTAAATTGTAGAATACAATGAGAAAACTGAAGAAAGTGCTATATAGAGGATTGTGTAGTTTGGTTTGATAGAATTCAAGGCAAATCATTGTAGGAGTTGTGTTTGATGTCTCACTATTAAAAATTGGAAGGGCGCAATTATGTTAAGGAGGGAGTCTGTAACAACCCTGCTTTCTATGTGGTATAAATAAATAAATATAAAAGTGTTTGTAACTGAATTATGGTGATTTATAAATTGAATAAATTGTTTTAATTGAATATAAAAAATATTTTTAAAAAAGTGTAAATAATTGTTATATGATTAATATAGTGGAAATTAAATAAATGAACATTGAAATAAATGAAATTGTGTAGTTATTGGAATATAATTCGCAGAATGAAATTGGACGATTATCACAGTATGATTGTTGAATAGAGTGTAAATACAACTCAAACAAGATTGGAACACATTTATAAATAAATGCGAATGACTAATAAATTAAATTTGAATGAGAAATAAAGTAAAAATTTGATTAAACTAGAGTTTAAATTAAATAGAGCTAGCCCAAAGCTTTTCGCCCAAGCCCGTTACTGTTTCTTCTTTCGATCCTTTTAGATGTCTCTCCCCATCTCAACATCCAGGCCCATTCTCGAATGCAATTGGATTAATTCCTCAATATCTCAAAATCGCAACTTACAACAAAAAATAAAATACGCATGACATAAAATCACGATGACCTGGGCGTGCAATGCCGAAGGAAGAGCGATGACCTAATGTGAGTGGTAGTGGAGCGAAGGCATGTGACCTTGTTGGAAACAATGGCGAACTTCGGCTGAGTCGTTGACTACGTCACTCTCTTGAAGACGTTTCGGCGATCTGCTATGTAGTGCAAAGCAGTTCGGATCAATCGCCGCCGCCTCTAGGATAAAACAGCCTCTCAAGTTTGGTGGTATCGATTCGTTTGCACGTACGAATCGATTCTGGTTGCACTCAAGTTTTGCTCTGATTTTAAGAAAAACGGTTACGAATAGAATGTAGTTCTTTCTGTTTCGTCTTCTTATCAGTTAAGAAGGCAGAATAGTAAAAAGAACGTTACTGGTTGGGGAACATGGTCTCGAAAAACAGATCTGAGAAAATAACGGTCAAAATAATGAACGTTATGTAACGTTCTCTAATACGGTCTGATTTGACCGTTCCAGCCGAGTCAAAAAACGGTTAGGAAATTTGCACTAAAAATATAAGTGTTACACCACTACAAGCCCGAACCCGAACCCGAGCCCGGCCCGGGTCGGGTCGGTCGGTCGGCGCGCGCGTGTGGTGGTTAAGCATGGTCTCCCTCCTCACAAAAGAGCATCATTGGGTGCCCAAAGGGCCCAACTTAGCTTCAAAGAATCAAGTATAAATACTTGGTTCTTTTATATAATCCCACAATGTGGGACTATTCTTATTCCCATATAGGAGCCATTTCATACTTAGTCAATTTTTTTAAGAACTCACTTATTTTAAAACATTTTCCAACAATCCCCCACTTGAATTTTTTAAAAAAATTTCGAGCAATTTATGAAAAAACATAAGATTGTGCATAAACAAAGGTGTCTTTTGACTTGAACCTTTACATAGTGGATAAGATTTAGTTTTTACTAGAGTGACACGTAGTCTTGAACTCTATTCCTGACATCAGACCACACACAATCTTTCTAGAGTGCAATCAAGTAAGCCCGTGCATTTATGGCCATGCACATCCATCCCAGTTTAGTGAATGCTCTAGGAGTTTTGCCCAAAACTCCACAGGAAACGGCCAAATTTCCACATTCACACAGGTGAGTCTATCAAGAGTACTCCTGAAGGTAGGTACTCCACTCCAAATGGAGTATAGATCTCATTAAGAGTTTCTATTAACTCAACCTCTAATCACTTCAGGAATATATGCTTCTATATATATGAGAAATAGCATATTCAACTCATATCACTACACAACTTGTTCTTACCCATTGAACCTAGTTCTTGGGATCTCCAGTCATTAGGTCGGGTTACCATTGTGCGTGACTCAACAATCTAAGGGCAATAGTCCCATTTTTCTAGAAGTTGTAAAGACTTTCTCTCTGGCCAGTCCTTTCGTCAAAGGATCTGCCAAATTCTCCTCACTGCGTATGTGATCCACTCTAACAGTTCCTGAAGAGAGTAGCTCTCTAACAGTGCTGTGCTTACGACGTATCTGTCGTCTCTTACCATTATAATTACGGTTCTGTACTTTTGCAATAGCCGCAGTACTATCGCAATGGATCAACACAGCTGGTATCGGTTTTTCCCATAAGGGAATCTCAGCTAGCAGATTTCTTAAATACTCTGCTTCTTCACTAGCTGTAGCTAGTGTTATCATCTCAGACTCCATAGTAGACTGAGCCAAAATAGTCTGTTTCTTGGATTTCCAAGAAACAGCTCCTCCAGCAATGCTAAATATATAGCCACTGGTTGCTTTTGAATCATCAGATAAAGTATTCCAGTCTGCATCGGTGTAACCTTCAAGAACAGCTGGAAACTTTTCATAATGTAACCCTAGGTTCATGGTTCGTTTTAGGTATCTCATGACCCTCTCAATAGCATGCCAATGCTCTATACCAGGTCTACCAGTAAACCTGCATAATAATCCCACGACATAGGCAATGTCGGGTCTAGTACAATCAGTGGCATACCTAAGGCTGCCAATGATGCTCGCATAATCAGACTGTCTTACACCTTCACCAGTGTTCTTGAATAGCTTTACACTAGGATCATATGGTGTACATGTAGGTTTACAGTCAAAGTAATTGTATTTCTTTAAGATCTTCTCAATATAATGAGATTGATCCAAAGAAAGTCTCTTATCGGACCTAGTAATCTTAATACCAAGAATTACACTTGCTTCACCTAGATCTTTCATATCAAAATTGGCACTTAACAAAGATTTTACAGTGTTTATGGCATGAATGTTTGATCCAAAAATAAGTAGATCGTCTACATACAAACATATTATAGTGCAAATGTCATTTTCAGATTTATAATAAATGCATTTGTCACTTTCATTAACTTTGAAACCATTTGAGATTATTAAGTTATCAAATTTTCATGCCATTGTTTAGGTGCTTGTTTTAAACCATATAATGATTTATCTAATTTGCAAACTTTATGTTCTTGACCATGAATTACAAAACCTTCCGGTTGGTCCATATAAATTTCCTCTTCTAATTCACCATTTAAAAAAGCAGTTTTAACATCCATTTGGTGTATAATTAAATTATGAATAGATGCTAATGAAATTAGTACTCGAATGGATGTGATTCTAGTTACGGGTGAAAAAGTATCAAAAAAGTCTACATTTTCTCTTTGTCTAAAACCTTTAGCTACCAAACGGGCTTTATATTTATCAACTGTGCCATCAGGTTTTAGTTTCTTTTTTAAGTACCCATTTACAGCCTATAAACTTACAACCAGGTGGTAAATCTACTAAGTGCCAAGTCTTATTGGATTCCAAGGAATCCATCTCATCATTTATAGCCTCTTGCCAAAAATCGGCATCTAATGAAGATAAGGCTTCTTGGAGGTTTGTGGGATCCTCCTCTATAGTAAAAGTGCAAAAATCCGAGCCAAAGTCTTTATCAACTCTTGCTCTTTTACTTCTTCTAGGTTCGATTTCAGAAGATTCATTAAGTTCTATTCCAATAGGCACGGTGTTATTTTATGTGCCCCCACTATTCCTTAATTTAAAAGGAAATTTAGTTTCATAAAAATCAGCATCATTAGATTCTACTATATTATGTGTATTCAGGTTATAAAATCTATATGCTTTGCTATTAACAGCATAGCCAATAAATACACATTCATATGCTCTACTTGCTAATTTTATTCTCTTAGGGTCAGGTATACGAACATATGCCAAACATCCCCAAGTTCTAAAGTAAGATACATTTGGTTTATAATTTCTTAAAATTTCAAAAGGTGAAATCTTACTTTTTGATTTAGGGATTCTATTCAATACATAGCATACAGTCAATAAAATATCCCCCCACCAATGTTTTGCTGTACCCGAATTTAATAAAATAGCTACAACTAATTCGGTAAAGGTCCTATTCTTTCTTTCAGCTTTACCGTTCATTTCAGGTGAATAAGGTGCAGTTCTCTCATGAATTATACCATGCAATTTATAAAAATCAAGAAAAGGACTAGACTCATATTCTGTTCCTCTATCACTACGAAGTCTCTTAATTTTCTTATTAGATTGATTCTCGATTTCAGTTTTAAATAATTTAAACATCTCAAATGCATCACTTTTATTTTTCATAAGATATACATAAGTGAAATCAGAGCCATCATCAATGAAAGTGATAAAGTAACGGTGTCCATGTCTAGTCAAAGTGCCATCAAGCTCACAAATGTCAGAATGAATTAAATCTAAGGGTTCAGAAATTCTGTCAACTGATTTATGGGGTTTCTTAGTGATTTTTGCTTGACTACGGAATTCACACTTATCAAAGTCAGTTTGTGACATTTTAGGAATTAAATCTAAGGTGCTCATGTTATGAATAATGTGTTTGTTTACATGACATAATCTAGAGTGCCAGATATTAAAATCACACAACATATAAGCAGAACTGGTTACTTTATTAGATTCAACATTAAGTTTAAACATACCCTCACAAGCATAACTCTTCCCTACAAACATCCCCTTATAAGTTAAAGTGTACAAATCTGCCCCTATAACTTGAGTAAAACTAGCCTTATTAAGGAGAAATCCAGAAACCAAATTCTTTCTCATCTCTGGAGTATGCATCACATCTTTCAGAAGAACTATCTTTCCAGAGGTAAAATTTAATTCCACATTTCCATTGCCAGCAACTGTAGTGGTGTGAGAATCTCCCAACAACACTTTATTATCATCAGCAGCCGTGTATGTACTGAACATAGCACGATCGTAGTAGACATGGCGGGATGCACCAGTGTCTACCCACCAACCCTCTGATCCACCAACTAGATGAATCTCAGAAATCATTGCCATAAGAGGCTCCTCAGCCAGGTTAGCCTGCGGTGCAGGGCCTGGTCTGTTCCTACACTTGCGTGCCATATGACCTGGTTTTCCACAGTTGTAACATAGAAACAACTGTCCAGTATCATTTCTTTGGGTCGGTTTCTGCTGTCCTTTTTGGTTTCCTTGCGGGTTCCAATTCTGTTTGTTGCGGTTGCGGTTCTGATTCTTAAAGTTTTTCGGATTCGGTTTCAGAACCGCGGGCTTGGACTTTTTAGTGTTGTTGTTGGTGATAACAAGCACTTCCTCTTTCCGGTCCTGATTACGAGCCTCCTCCTCAATACGGAGGCGAGTTATCAAGCTCTCTAAGGAGAATTCCTTAGTCTTGTGCCTAAGCACATTCTTAAAATCTTTCCAACCTGGGGGCAGTTTATCAATAATAACAGCAACCTGAAATTGTTCATCCAAACTCATACCTTCGGAGATGATCTCATGAGCAATTTTCTGAAGCTCATGAGACTGCATCTCTACTGACCTATCATCCGTCATCTGGTATTTCAGGTAGCGGCTGACTGCATATTTCTTCGCTCCAGCCTCTTCTGTATCATACTTCTTTTGCAGTGCTTCCCAGATTTCTTTGGCTGACTTGTCGGAGTTGTAGTAGTCGTAGAGATCATCACTGAAGCCGTTGAGTATGAAGTTCCTGCACAGGTAGTCTTGCTCTATCCAGTTCTGCAACTGGTTTGATTTTTCTGTCCAGGCTCGCATAAGATCTGTGTCTGATTCGTCTGGCCTTTTCGGTAGCTGTGGTCTGTCAGTTGTCAGCGCAGCCACCACCTTTCTCATGGTCAAGAAAAATTCCATCTTCTGTCTCCAGCGTTTGAAATGGAGGCCTTCGAACCTGAAAGGCGCAGCAGAGACCATCGGAACCTGGAAGAGCGAAGCGGGAGCAGCGGCATCTAGATCTGCAGTGGAAGTCATTGTCGGTGGCGTCGTCTTCAAATTGTTGGAAACAATGGCAAACTTTGGTTGAGTCGTGGACTACGTCACTCTCTTGAAGACATTTCGGCGATCTGCTATGTAGTGCAAAGCAGTTCGAATCAATCGCCGCCGCCTCTAGGATAAAACAGCCTCTCAAGTTTGGTGGTATCGATTCGTTTGCACGTACGAATCGATTCTGGTTGCATTCAAGTTTTGCTCTGATTTTAAGAAAAACGATTTCGAATAGAATGTAGTTCTTTCTGTTTCGTCTTCTTATCAGTTAAGAAGGCGGAATAGTAAAAAGAACGTTACTGGTTGGTTGGGGAACATGGTCTCGAAAAACGGATCTGAGAAAATAACGGGTCAAAATAATGAACGTTATGTAACGTTCTCTAATACGGTCTGATTTGACCGTTCCAGCCCGGTCAAAAAACGGTTAGGAAATTTGCACCAAAAATATAAGTGTTACACCACCCGAACCCGAGCCCGGCCCTGGTCGGGTCGAGTCGAGTCGGTCGGTCGGTCAGCGCGTGTGTGGTGGTCAAGCATGGTCTCCCTCCTCACAAAAGAGCATCATTGGGTGCCCAAAGGGCCCAACTTAGCTTCAAAGAATCAAGTATAAATACTTGATTCTTTTATATAATCCCACAATGTGGGACTATTCTTATTCCCATATAGGAGCCATTTCATACTTAGTCAATTTTTTTAAGAATTCACTTATTTTAAAACATTTTCCAACAGACCTAGACTTAAGCAATTTGGTGCTTGCAAATTTTGTGCAGGCAACGTCCATTTGGGGTCGTGATTTGTGTCATGGTGATGATTTGGGAGCATGTGTGCTTGATTGAGGATAGGCGGCTGTACAACCAATGCTGCATCGTGTCCTACGCACGTTCATATGGTTGTTGGAGCAGATGTTGGCAAGGCTGTAGGGTGTAGTTTCGGTTGTGGCTATTGGCAGCATTTGTGGTGGTCTTGCAATGGTGATGGCTGAGATGGTAGAGGTGAGTGAAGCAATCGAGCTACTGGTAGCAATAAAGAAAGCGAGTGATGTAGGTTACTGGCCATGGATTGGTTGCTACATTGTAGAGGCTGTGTAGTCGCTGGCTAGTGATTCGAGCCTCGTATTGGTGAGTTATCTTTATAATTCACAACTATATCTATTTCTCCTTATTTATATAATTATTCCAATGATTGATTGAATTGTTGTTGGACAGATTGCTAAAATATTGGTTGTGATGATGTTGTGTGATATAAATGTTGTTGATTGAAATATCATGACATATCTTCATATGGTTTGATTGTTTGTTGGGAATTGATGGTGAGTATTTTGTGTATGTCAGATTACTAATAATGCATAGGTAACTCTGTTCATTTACATTTAATTTGTGTAATTTATTTAAATTGTGTGTGCATTGTTTGAACCGTCGAAACTCGATCTAAATCGAATCAGGCTATACGATATAGTTTGTATTGATAATCGATGATTTTAAAGAATTTTTCTCCACGATGTATATTTTGAATGTTCAATTGATTTTTCTTATTTTTAAGGGATGTTTGAATAGCTTTAAAAATTATTCATGGTTTTAAAATTTAATTTTAAGCATTTTATAAATAATTTACTAAAACTTAACCAAACTTAGTTATTTTCATATATTTTTTAACCTATTATTAATTATATATAAAAATAATAATTTTCATTTTGTTATAAAACACTTTAAAAGTTTATTATTATATAAGCTTATAAACAAAGATATATTAATAATGTAATTATCTTATTTAGAGTGTTTTGATTATAAATGTTATTTAAATATTTCGAATGAGTTTTCAAATATTTGGAAACAAATTATTCATTTTCAGAAATAATAGTAAGGATTTTGATGTGGTTTATATTAATTGAAGATTTATAATTATATTCAAAGGATCAAAACAACTATAATTTATTTTATATTATATAAGTTTATTTTGAGATAGTGTTTTATTATGGAAAATTATAAAATGAATTTAAAGTAATATTAGTTGATTTCCATATGAGTTGTTAGAGATTTCGAATATATATTGAAGATTTTAAATTGAATTTTATGGTTAGAAATAATTATAAGTTATTTCGAAGTGTATATATATACACATTTATTTAATTTAAAACAAGTAATTGTTAATAATTAAGATTTCAAGTGTTTCAAAGTATTATTCATATATATTAAACATAGATAAAAATATTCTTTGTGAATATATATTTTTATATACCCAATTGATATGATTTTTCACTGTACTTCTCATTTATCATCTCCTGTTGATTAGGATGATATGAATGATTCACCATTATGATGGATTTGATTGATGTTTTAATGTAATATGGTGATGACATTCTTCTGTGTGATTTTATGATATATAATTTTATGTGATGATCAATGTGAATAAATGGAGTTATAATACCGTCTGGTATAAGACTTTTGGTAATATTTCTCCGAGTATTTTTTGGACTCGTTATAAAGTATAGTACGAAGATGAGTGTAGTTTATAAGTAATGAATAAATGTTTAAGTATCACAGAGTGGTATGGGGTGGTGCACATAAATTTATTTGGTTATTCATGTAAGTAGGTGACACCCACGTGACGGAAATAGAGTGGATAGCATGAGGTGATTCACGTAGTGATATTTGGCTTTATGCCTATATTTAGTGAGTATAGCTCTGTGCCTAACGATGACTATGACTTTATGTCTACATGTATTGGTTTTATATGCCATCATTACGATGTACTCCTATTATGTTTGTCGGAGAGGACCATATGGCTAAAATCCACCCTAGCGGCCTGATCATCGGGCCGCACCCTAGATTGTGACACTGTATTATTGAGTTTTGTGCTACTCTATGTACGCATTTTCCCCTGTGTCACCTAGGCCAGCAGTCTGTTACCTATAGGGGCAAGAGTAGTGTCGTTATTTATGAGCCCTCACGTCGACGAGTACACTATTAGATACATGTTACGATGACTATGAGGTAACTAAATACAGTAGAGACTTAGTGTCTCTGGAGCTTACTTAGTGCTATCAGTCTCCCTTCTTCTACCGACGGAGTAATAGATTAGCATATACGATTGATACACCTCACTGTAGTATAGTATGGGTTTGATGACCCACATAGTGTTATATGTATGGCTCTACTTGGGACTGCGTTCCTGTCGTATGCCATTTCCCGTCATGACATTTTCAAATAGATATTATATGAGGAGATGAGATTATTCCTGTGATACATATCCAGTACGGTGGATTCTCAGTATATTGATATGTAGCTTATCATATTATATATATATATTGATGATGATGTTCTATTTATTGAGATTGAGAGATTATTTGGCAATACTTCATGCTTGCCCAATTATACTTAGGATATCTCTTTTATTGATGTTTTTGGACTTGGATGATAATTTCTTGATACGTGTGATTCACCTATTTGTGTAGATTCAGTGATTTATGATTTGATGTATTTCTATATGAGTAATGGCATCTTTTGGTATCAGTGTTGGATGTTTCTTATGGTTCTGAGTTAGTTGTGTGATGTGATGTTTGAATAATTATTCATGGTATTATATATATATTACCTATTTATACTATATTCCTTATATTATCGATCCTTGATTTAGATATAGTTTGACTAGTGTGTTATTTATATAATACTTGGGTTAGTTCGAGACTTTTCCGATTCAAGTATAGTGAGACCAACTTGTGTTATATCGAGCATAGAGGAGATTAGGAAGTAATATTATTGTATATCATCTGAGTATTATATGAAATGATATGTGTATATTCTTTTGTCACACACACACACACATACATACATACATATATATATATATTATACATACCAGGTATAATCTATAATATATATTATCACTGCGATTCTGACTCTATGATATTTGATATTTATTGTATATTGTGTATTTTTTGTCTCAGAGACACACGTGTACATTGCTTTGTACCGATACTTAGGCCTGTCAATGGATACTTTCGGATGCAGATAGTGCCATATCCGCATCCACATCCGAAATGATTTTCAGATATCGGATATCTGCATCCGCGGATACGGACGGATATCGGATAATTATCCTATCCGCTAATGACCGATAAATCAAGAAATATAAATATAAATTTTAAGTTTAACATACATTTTTTTCAATCCAATTGATCATAAAAGTGTTAAATATAAACAAATATGACGATAATAAATAGTTTTGAGCGGTTAATAAGCATTAAATGTATATAATATAAACCATTAACTTGATAAAACAACAAATAAATATATTTCATTATACTAAAATACACACAATTTTTACTATAATATTGACAAAGACCGGACGGATAATTTTCGAATGCGGATGTCTTCGTATCTGTATCCGCATCCATTTTTTCGGATATCGAATATTATCCGCTTTTCGGATACGGATGCAGACGAATTTCGGATTTTTCGGGTATCCATTGACAGCCCTACCGATACTGTGTACGTATGTATGAGTTATCAATTTGATGTTTTGATATGTATTAGTGTTAGTCTAAGGAATATTCACGTATGTACCCCATATAGCCTCATTCTCCATATTATCTGACAGTATTACTTTGTAATACTCTTAGGTAGTATGGGTATTGAGGTGGGGAGTTACACGATGCAAACTTGCCTAAGTGGTTAGTCTTTCAATACTAGGATGGTATGTAACTGAAAATGGTGTGTTAGCTTCTAATATGTAATTATAAAATAGTAAGCTAACTCCTTCAACTTTGTATATTAAGATTCGAGTTTAGTGAAACATTTATTAATGTTGTTACTGGACGTTGCACCCTATCTTCTTCCCGTATTCAGACCGCACTCAGGGATTGAGCTAATCCTGCAAGGTAAAGGTACATGTCTTCCCCTGTGGTAGGTATGGACTGAAAGAAGCAAGCCAGTCGGAAGCAGGTGAAATAGGTAGATTTCAATTTTTTCCTCCTTTTGGATCTATTAGGCATATGAAGTCTAAAGGGTTTATTATATCCAATCCAATATAGTTTTAAATAAAATTTTATTTTATTTAATCTTATTAAAAAGTAGTGTTAATGTAATATAAACTAAACATATTGTGATGAGTGTTAAATCACTCATGTTTATAATGCAAGTGCAACATATAATCAGTGTACATGGTTAATGTTATGTTTATAGGTGCTGAATTTACACCGTAATGGACACATTCACCGTTTATATATGCCTATGTTGTCCATAGTTTGATTTTGAAAACTTAATAATAATAATAATAATAATATGTATACATACATAGTTTACTTATACTTATATATAATATGTTATAAAACAATTTTAATCAACCGACAACAGTTAACTTATATTTATGATATGACAATTAATGATTGAAGTAGGCTAAGGAGAGGAAAAGGTAGGGGACTATTTTCATTCCTTTACTCATTCATTCAATTCCATTTATAATCAACATTTTAACATTTAAACCTTTATACATATAAAAACCAAGTACGATAAGATTTAAGCGTTTTAAATTTATCATTTTCTAATCTAGTTTTGAGTTAGGAAGGATGTAATTATTAGATTTATAATTTTAAACAAAATTCCTTTAAATTTTTTAATGGAAATAATATATATACATATGCATATATAAATAATAGCAAAACTATATATTAAATTCAAAATAACACGCGTGCACACACACAAAACTTATAATTTTACTTGTTTTGAAATTTAAAATTAACAATTTGAAAATAGTTCTAATTTAAGAAGAGTCCAAAATTAGATTTACAATTTTATATCCTCTTATAAATTTTGAGTTGAAATAATGCACATAAACACATCTAAGTAATAACCAAACTTATTTTGTGCGCGTTACAGAATTATGGATCTTAAGGCTAATTTTACACTAGAGTGAGGGTGAATAGTGTTTTCTAACTTATGTGTATCTTTTTAATTTTCCTTCAAGATTGATATTAAATCACATATTAACAACACATTATTATACTAATAACCAATCATAGATGCAATCATAGATAAAAATAAAATAGTAAAGTAAAGTAAAGAGTTAGAGAGATGACACCAGATATTTTATACTGGTTCAGGTTTCTCCTACATCCAGTCCCGTACAATTGCTTATATAGATTTATTTTCAAATGCCAATCTTTAACCGGCCAGATGGCAAACCCAAATATAATCTCAATTTTGAGTCTACGAGACACACCCTCCTGTATTCCAAGTCTAGGGTAAACTCGCTTGATTTAACCGGGCAATAAGCACACCAACTAAACTTGAACGGGCTACTAAGCACACCCACTTTTTGCTCAATTTCTTTGATTTGTTCTGATTAATATACTATTATCATGAAACACATGTTTGCATCCTCGGTATCTGGTTCATTGTCACTGGAGGTACTATTTGAATCATCTAATTTTGCTGTATAAGCCCTCTTTCTTTTTCTGGATGAATCAGTAATTGGTGAGATCCTTGATTTATTATGACGTAGACAGTCTCTTTGCAGATAACCAAGTTCATTGTAGTTGAAATATCTGATTACAGTTCCGATTCTAAAAGTCTTGTTCTAAGGACAATAAAAGTTGTTTACTTTTCTATACTTTAGGAACTTTTTGAAATTTCTGATCATGGAAGCAATGTCCTCATCATTGTCATCGTCTGAATCATGATTGCTGGTTATTGCATTGAATGCAATGGAATCCTTTTCGGTTGCCTTGCTTTCTCTTCTACCCTGTAGTTATGCTTCATAGGACATTAAAAAACCTATCAACTCATCAACTTTAGAGTGCTAATATCATTAGCTTCTTCAATTGCATGTGTCTTTTGATCCCCTTTCGAAAAGAATGAATTGAGAAATTTTCTAACTTGGTCTTCTTCAGAAATTTTTTTACCCAATAATACTAAAGAATATACTATATCTTGAAATCTACAATACATGATAGAAATAAATTCATTTTGATTCATTTTAAATAAATGAAACTGTAACGACCCGTAAATTCTTTTATGGTTTTAATAATATATTTAACTGAATTTTGTGAAATTTTAAATATGGAAATAAAAATTTAATATTTGGAATACGTCTATTTAAACATAGTAAATGGTAAATTTTCATCAGAAAATATGGAAGTTTATTTTGTTGTGTAATTTTATTTCAATTCAAATTGGTTAATATTTGATGATAACAAAATGTTTTCCAAGCCTGAATATTTTTATATAATAAATTTGTAAATCATCTTCTGACTGAGACGTCATCTTTCATTTTATCAAATTTGAATTGTTATTGCTCTGTTTATCTTAATTCTGGTATTTTAGCAGCATTTCGGTACCGATTATCAACTTTTGATAGGATAATCGTACCACTGATATTTGTATACCGTTTGGATTGTCTTGTCGTATAGATCTATACGGTATTCGATTTTGTGTTTCGAAATCCGATGCGCGGTGGAATCCACGAAAGAAAGAAAAGAAAGAAAAACAGCAACCGTATCGATATCTGTTTTGAATCTTTTCATTTCCATATGCCCTTTCATTATCTACTAGGCAACCATACAGCAACTAGCTAATTATGATTTTGGAATTCGATGCATGACTTTTGGTTGTCACTCATTTCGGTTGATATGTGCTGGTCTCAACAAATTTTGGTTCGTCCATTTATTTTTCTATCTGCCCTTTCACGTTTCTTCTTCCACTCCCATTTGAAAACTATTCTCTTTATTTTGCCAAACCGAGCTTATTCGTGCCTCCACCACTGAAGGCTTCATCTTCGCCGTGTTCTCCGTCGCGTTCAAACAATCGCCCATCACCGAGCCCTGGCACACAAAAGCTCAAAGATTTCTAATCGCTCATCTTCCTCCCTCCCCTCTTTTCACTGGCCTGCCGTGTCCCTCCAGACCTAAACCCGAGAAATCAACGTAGCCATCGATCGACACTTCCCTGGAAATCTCCCAGTCACTTCGACCAGTCTACAGCTCGCCATTGACCTCCGCCTTATCCACCTGACTTCGGTCACTGGTACACACCTCGGCCATCTCCTTGCCGGCCTGATCGCTAGAAGCTGAAGCCCTCCATGGCCACTCACTGTTGTAAAGTATCTATATATATTAAAGTTTCATACTTTGTTATATATCTGCTTTGCATTGGTTGTAGAAATAGTATGATACAACTATTTGTTGTATATAGGCTATATATATAGTACACGTGAGTTGTTTTCCTATATAAGCTATAGTAATATATTGGATATGTTTGGATATTATATTTACATATAGATATAGCTGTTTTTACTTTATACGTATATATATTATTTTAAAATGGTTTATGTTGGGTTATACGTACATTATATCCAATTGTTTATAAGGTTTGTAATATTATAGTACATAGTATCTTGAAACAGTTTTTATAATAAATGTATATAATGTTATATATATATATAAGATGGGTATGTAAACATTTAGATATTCAAGCTATACTACTTTATATAAGTTGTTCTAGTAGGGTATCTTCAGTTTATATATATTTGTATAATAAGTAAATCTATTTTACTGTAAGAAAGAAAGGAGTATGTTGTGTATATATTATCTTTTAGGTGATCTGTTGAGTTTATTTTAGTTATATAGTTTGGATATATAGGTCCATTTATACTAATTATCTTCATCGATCCAGTCTTGATTTGATTTCGTCTATCCCTTTTTATTAGCTTCGTTCATCGAATCGTGTCCATCTGGCATTGCTTTGGAATTCGTAACCCATTCCTTTGTCAAAATCTATCCAGCCTCGAAAGGTGAGCAATCACTCACGATTAACGTTCTTATATTTATTAAATTTAGTTTCAATTGAAACGACAATTGAAATATGCTTAGTTATTTACATTGCTATATATATATGCTATTATATGTATCTGTTCACCTTTGACATCTGACACCATTATTTGTTATTTATATTGATGATATATGCCTGTTATATTATTATCATAATTGTTATCACTCTGCAAGTTCCCTGTTAGTATAGAATTCCCTATGGGTTGAAATGATACATACCCAAACGATCTGTAGAATAGGAGAAAATCGTTATGGGTTGAAATGATAAACCCAGACGATTTTCATTGAATTGAATTTGGGATTGCGTGTTGAAATGATAAATATCTGTATCACTTGACCATAGGATAGAAAATTATATACAGACACCGTTGGTCTATATATAAGTATTTTGAAATGATTTCTATGGTTTTGGAAAAGAAATTTATGGTAAATAAATATTGATTTTAATATATTATATATAAATGTATTTTATAAAGTTTTAAAATTTAGATTTTAAATTTATACGTTCTGAAAATTGTATAGTTATAAGTTATTTTTGAAATTATAAATTTTAAGAATTTGTTTATAAATTTACTATTTTCAGAATATATAAATAGATTTAATATATATAAATAAATTTAATAAGATGTTTAAGTATTTATTTAAGATTATATTCTAAAATAGATTTTTAAAATGATTTTTTTTGTTAAGATTGGATCGATAAATTTGATTTTATTTGAAATTGTGTTTAATTAAGAATTATATTAAATTAAAATCAATTTTGAAACTTATTGAATTTGAGATTTTTTTGAAAGGATATGATTTTATAACTTGATTTTGGTTTAAAGTGATAAATATATTGAAGGAAATATTTAGTTTATTTGTAATTTGGGGTTTTATTAAATGATATTGGATTTTTATTAAGTGGATATTTCAAAACTAAATAATAGTAAAGTGAATTTGAGATATAAATGAGATTATCAAATTTAGTTTTGAAAATGCTGAATACTTAAAGCTTTGAAATATATTGAAATTGGAATGGTTTATTTTGTGGTTCAAATCTGTATTTGAAATCGATAAAATTTGAAATGGTTTATTCTGAAACTGAATTGGATTGAAATTTATGATTTGAGATTGAATCAAATTGAATTTTTGGCATTTGAGTTGATTTGTATCGATTTGTGAAATTTGGGCAAGCTATTTTTGATATAAAGTATTTTAAAATTTTATTTTAAACTATTTATATATATATTACTTTATGAATTATTTTAATATGAATTATTTTAATATAAACTATTTTAATATGCTAATTATTTTAATATAAACTATTTTAACTTATAACTATTTTTATATAAACTATTTTATTTTATAAACTACTTTATTATATATATACTATTATTAATATCTAAACTGTTCAAGCAGAAAGTTATGATTTCAAAGTTATGTTTTTAAAGTGTTATGATTTCCAAAGTATTATAAATTCTAAGTTTAAAATGTCAAAAGTGTTATAACTTTGAAAGTGTTAATGATTTGGAAATAGATAAATTTGAAGTGAAGAATGATATTGTTTTGATATGGTTTTGAAATGGATATGATATTTTGGTTTGAAGTATGAATTATTTTTAAATGACCACGGTATTTTAATGACGTTTGGTTGTTGATAGCATATATTACTACATAGTAGATAGTTCCATAGATCCTTAGAGGATGGGTATCCCAAACATCCTTTAAGTTACCTATATTTAAGTCACTTATATTTCAGTTGATATTTCACTTGAGTTGGATTTATTGGTATAAGAATGTTAATCCTGACTCGAGTGTTTCATGTTTTGCTTTACGCACGGGTCAGACCGAGTGTCACAGCATTTGAGACTCACCTTTGAAGTTGGAGCTTCGTTTGTAGATCCAACCATCGATTCAGCTTTCAGATATTCTGTTGATTCTAGTGATGTATTCAGACTTGTTATTTGACTATGGTACCGAGACTCCTGTATATTCGAGACTTATGTTGTATTTTGTTTTAACTCTGTTATATATAAATGGTAGCTTCATGAACTACTATTCTCTTGTTTCCGCTACTTATTGTTATATTACTCCGTGTTTGTGATTCTGTGATTATTTATTTACTGTATATGTTGAGTTTTGCCAAATATAAATTAACATTCTGATATTTTGAGCAATTCAAGTCCGACATGTGTGGATGCGAATGGTTGAAAATATCGGGATGTTACAGTTGGTATCAGAGCTCTGGTTTTAAGCAAAACTTAGCATATAGAGTAAATTTAATTACAGAATTACTTTCGTTCGAGCTTGAATCTCTTCCTCTTTGACTCGGATCTCCTTTGAATTCCGAGACTCCCCTTTTGTTCTGGAATCCATCTTTGTCTTCTTATTCGTGTTCTTCTGATTTTGGAATATCCCATAACTCCACTCATGTTGACCTCTATAATGAATAGGCGGTCCCACCAATCTTAGAATAATTTGTAAAGTGGTGAAACTCCTCTACAACGGGCATTGATCCACCAGAGATTTATGTATCCTCGGTAGATGATGCTATCTTTTGCTATTCCCGAATTCTATCTCTTGCGATCGAATCCCGATTTGCCTCAGAATTCTGCATCGATCTTATTCTTGAATTCACGATTGACCCGGTTAAGGTCACCCGTGATTAATATAAGGCTATCCACCTTCATCTTTTGTAATTTAATTATCATATCTTCTTACCGAGTTTGTTTTCTTGATTTGAGTTCTCTTCGATTAGGACTCTTCTAATTTTGAATCCCATATGGCTTTTCATATAGCGAAATTGATTTTTGAAAATTTTTGATTCTTGTATAAGACGGACTTTATATATCTACAAGTGATTTTGAAACTGTTGATTCTGGAAAGTATTCGATCTAAAGAGATAAATCTTATATATAACGGAATTTATAAAAGAATGTTTTGATATATTCGAGATTATTGATTTTGGAAAGTACTTTATCTGAAATGAAATCTTATATATAATGGAATTTATATAAGTGCGATATTTGAAACTTTGATTTTGAAAGGGTACTATATATGGTATATTATATTTTGAAGTAAGAGGTATGGGGAAGTACCCTCCGCGAAGAAGTATAGTATGATATGCTTCGACCCGGATGGACTTGGGGAATCCAAGAATGGATTCGACAGATAAACCCTAATATACTTGGGTGAATTTAGAAATAGATTCGAACCGATATGGTTGTCCGGACTTAAACTCATGAGTTCCTCAATTTTTTTCCAGGGTAGATGGTTCTTTAGTTTACCCAATGGAGGCGCTTTCGATCCTGGGATCTATTGTTTATAGATCTTCCGGGAAGGAAGTGCATCCATCGCGTAAATCATTGAATCAGCAGTTACCATTGCAGCAGGGATCGATGATCCCTTGTTTACGAAATGGCTACGATATTTTTCTGGAATCCGGAAGGTGGAAGGATCTTCTGGAAAGTTTTGTGTCCATTGCGTAAATACTGGATCAGCAGCGGGCCACTGCTAGCGTATTTTCATCATTTGACATCAGATTTTGAGCGGTACTTCTCATACCTATATTTTAGTATTTTACACTGGGTGTTGAAGCAGGTCTACTAAGTACTTGGGGATTTCTAGTCTTACGCCTGATCAACGTACGACTAGAGTCTGCAAGAATAAGGATAAACATGTTAAGGCATCGAGTTATAAAAGTATTTTGATAAAAGTATTATATAAAGGATATTTTGATCATTTTCCTTTCTAAATAAAAAAAATGTGTTTAAAATATTGTTTATTTATATACTACATGTTTAATAGTAAATTATTAGTGTAGTAAATGTTTTAGAAGTTATTAATTAAATAAAACATATTTAAAGTAAATGATTATTGATTTATTAATAATGTTTGAAAAGTATCTTGAGATAAAAATAAATAAATTTATGAATTATGGATTTAATGTTTTCAATAGCTTCTTTGTAAATATAAGTAATGATGTAAATAATTGTTTCTAAATAGTTTACATATATTTATAAAGGTGTTATTTAAACATATAAATGGTATTTGTAAATGAAGCAAGAAATTTTACAACTGAGTTTTGAAAAGTATTAAAGTATTAAAGATAATTGATTTGCAAATGAAGCTTTCAAATGAATATTTCAAGTAAAATTTATATAAGTTTCTTTAAATGTATAATTTAAAGATATGAAAAAAATTTGATTTGCGAAGATTATTTATAGTAATATACTTGGCAAATAAAATTTTGAATCTCTATTTTGGATGTATAGTCTGGAATATTCACTTGATTTCAAAGTACTAATAGTAAATTTATTGGTTTATTTACTGTTTGAAATTTTGTATTAAACCATAATAAATGTTTTCCATGATTTGAATATTCATTTTAAACAAGGGTGTAAAATTAGTTATGAAGATATGAAATTTTACACTTTGATTTAGAAATTTAATGTAAGATTTGAAGTATACTATTAGTTTTAGTTTAATAATCTTGAGTTTATACTTATAAAAAAAATACTAGTCTAATAAATTATCGGATTTAAGGAACTTTATTTTAAAGCTTATTATAATGTTTTGATATAAATTTATAACATTGTTTTAGACTTTTGAAAAATCTTTGCATAATGCTATGAGGATGTTTTGATATATCTTATATTTTACTAAGCGAATGAGGTTAAATGTTTTGATTTTTTTTTAAATATATTGAAATATTTCTTTTCTCTTCAAGGGCGAATACCAAAAACTTAATTTTTTATTCAATAACCGAATTAAGTTATAAACTTAAGTAAGGCAATAGAAGCTTAAGTAATATTTTATGAAATGACTCTTTAATGACTTAAATCTTTAATGGAAAACAAATTATGTAAGTGATTGATTTTTATATCAATAAGTGAATGGAAATCAATTTAAAGACTAAATGAAATTTATATGATTTGAATTGACAATTTGTACTAACAATTTGAATTGAATGACTATTTATTGATTTAATAAAATGGACTAAACTAAATTGTTGAATATAAATTAAAATAATTGAAATTTATATGGTTTTTAATTAATTGTGTTATTTTGTTTGTCAATCTATTTTTCTTTTTGGTTGTTCTATTCTCCTACCACCTTCCTTTTCGGGGAAGAAAAGTTTTGAGTGGGGGAGAGTGTAACGACCTGTAAATTTTTTTTATGGTTTTAATAATATATTTAACTTAATTCTGTAAAATTTTAAATATTTGAATTTGGAAATAAAAATTTAATATTTGGAATACTTCTATTTAAACATAGCAAATGGAAAATTTTCATCAGAAAATATGGAAGTTTATTGTGTTGTGTAATTTTATTTCAATTCAAATTGGTTAGTATTTGATGATAAAAAAATGTTTTCCAAGCCTGAATATTTTTATATAATAAATTTGTAAATCATCTTCTGAGTGAGACGTCATCTTTCGTTTTCTCAAATTTGAACTGTTATTGCTCCGTTTATCTTAATTATGGTATTTTAGCAGAATTTCGGTACCGATTATCGACTTTTGATAGGATAATCGTACCACTAATATATGTATACCGTTTGGATTGTCTCGTCGTATAGATCTCTACGGTATATTTGATTTTGTGTTTTGAAGTCCGATGCGCAGTGGAATCCGCGAAAGAAAGAAAAGAAAGAAAAACAGCAACCATATCGATATCTATTTTGAATCTTTTCATTTCCATATGCCCTTTCATTATCTACTAGGCAACCATACAGCAACTAGCTAATTATGATTTTGGAATTCGATGCACGACTTTTGGTTGTCACTCATTTCGGTTGATATGTGATGGTCTCAACAAATTTTGGTTCATCCATTTATTTTTCTATCTGCCCTTTCACGTTTCTTCTTCCACTCCCATTTGAAAACTATTCTCTTTATTTGCCGAACCAAGCTTATTCGTGCCTCCACCACTGAAGGCTTCATCTTTGCCGCGTTCAAACAACCGCCCATCACCGAGCCCTGGCACACAAAAGCTCAAAGATTTCTAATCGCTCATCTTACTCCCTCCCCTCTTTTCACTGGCCTGTCGTGTCCCTCCAGACCCAAACCCGAGAAATCAACGTAGCCATCGATCGAAACTTCCCTGGAAATCTCCCAGTCACTTCGACCAGTCTACAGCTCGCCATTGACCTCCGCCTTATCCACCTGACTTCGGTCACTGGTACCCACCTCGGCCATCTCCTTGCCAGCCTGATCGCTAGAAGCTGAAGCCCTCCATGGCCACTCACTGCTCTTCTTTTCTCCCTCCTTTACTTCACATTAAGGTATATGCATATTATATATCGCTTCCTTTAAAATTATTTGGTAAACAATTATATATCTCCTATATGTTAATATATATATATACATTAGTTAGTTTTAAAAATATAGTTATATGTTGTAAAGTATCTATATATATTAAAGTTTCATACTTTGTTATATATCTGTTTTGCATTGGTTGTAGAAATAGTATGATACAACTATTTGCTTTATATAGGCTATATATATAGTACACGTGAGTTGTTTTCCTATATAAGCTATAGTAATATATTGGATATGTTTGGATATTATATTTACATATAGATATAGCTGTTTTTACTTTATACATATATATTATTTTAAAATTGTTTATGTTGGGTTATACGTACATTATATCCAATTGTTTATAAGGTTTGTAATATTATGGTATACAGTATCTTGAAATAGTTTTATAATAAATGTATACAATGTTTTATATATATATAAGATGGGTATGTAGACATTTAGATATTCAAGCTATACTACTTTATATAAGTTGTTCTAGTAGGGTATCTTCAGTTTATATATATTTGTATAATAAGTAAATCTATTTTACTGTAAGAAAGAAAGGAGTATGTTGTGTATATATTAGCTTTTAGGTGATCTGTTGAGTTTATTTAGTTATAAAGTTTGGATATATAGGTCCATTTATACCAATTATCTTCATCGATCCAGTTCTGATTTGATTTTGTCTATCCCTATTTATCAGCTTCGTTCATCGAATCGTGTCCATCTGGCATTGCTTTGGAATTCGTAACCCATTCCTTTGTCAAAATCTATCCAGCCTCGAAAGGTGAGCAATCACTCATGATTAACGTTCTTGTATTTATTAAATTTAATTTCAATTGAAACGACAATTGAAATATGCTTAGTTATTTACATTGCTATATATATGCTATTATCTGTATCTGTTCACCTGTGACATCTGACACCATTATCTGTTATTTATATTGATGATATATGCCTGTTATATTATTATCATAATTGTTATCACTCTACAAGTTCCCTGTTAGTATAGAATTCCCTATGGGTTGAAATGATACATACCCGAACGATCTGTAGAATAGGAGAAAATCATTATGGGTTAAAATGATAAACCCAAACGATTTTCATTGAATTGAATTTGGGATTGCGGGTTAAAATAATAAATATCTGTATCACTTGACCATAGGATAGAAAATTATATGCAGACACCGTTGGTCTATATATAAGTATTTTGAAATGATTTCTATGGTTTTAGAAAAGAAATTTATGGTAAATAAATATTGATTTTAATATATTATATATAAATGTATTTTATAAAGTTTTAAAATTTAGATTTTAAATTTATATGTTCTGAAAATTGTATAGTTATAAGTTATTTTTGAAATTATAAATTTTAAGAATTTGTTTATAAATTTACTATTTTCAAAATATATAAATAGATTTAATATATATAAATAAATTTAATGAGATGTTTAAGTATTTATTTAAGATTATATTCTAAAATAGATTTTTAAAATGATTTTTTTTTGTTAAGATTGGATTGATAAATTTCAGTTTATTTGAAATTATGTTTAATTAAGAATTATATTAAATTAAAATCAATTTTGAAACTTATTGAATTTGAGATTTTTTTTGAAAGGATATGATTTTATAACTTGATTTTGGTTTAAAGTGATAAATAAATTGAAGGAAATATTTAGTTTATTTGTAATTTGGGGTTATTAAATGATATTGGATTTTTATTAAGTGGATATTTCAAAACTAAATAATAGTAAAGTGAATTTGAGATATAAATGAGATTATCAAATTTAGTTTCGAAAATGTTGAATACTTAAAGCTTTGAAATATATTGAAATTGGAATGGTTTATTTTGTGGTTCAAATCTGTATTTGAAATCGATAAAATTTGAAATGGTTTATTCTGAAACTGAATTGGATTGAAATTTATGATTTGAGATTGAATCAAATTGAATTTTGGCATTTGAGTTGATTTGTATCGATTTGTGAAATTTGGGCAAGCTATTTTTAATATAAAGTATTTTAAAATTTTATTTTAAACTATTTATATATATATATATATTTTACTTTATAAATTCTTTTAATATGAATTATTTTAATATAAACTATTTTAATATGCTGATTATTTTAATATAAACTATTTTATTTTATAAACTACTTTATTATATATACTATTTTTAATATCTGAACTGTTCAAGCGGAAAGTTATGATTTCAAAGTTATAAATTTCAAAGTTATGTTTTTAAAGTGTTATGATTTCCAAAGTATTATAAATTCTAAGTTTAAAATGCGAAAGTGTTATAACTTTGAAAGTGTTATTGATTTGGAAATAGATAAATTTGAAGTGAAGAATGATATTGTTTTGATATGGTTTTGAAATGGATATGATATTTTGGTTTGAAGTATGAATTATTTTAAAATGACCACGGTGTTTAAATGACGTTTGGTTGTTGATAACATATATTACTACATAGTAGATAGTTCCACAGATTCTTAGAGGATGGGTATCCCAAACATCCTTTAAGTTACCTATATTTAATTCGCTTATATTTCAGTTGATATTTCACTTGAGTTGGATTTATTGGTATAAGAATGTTAATCCTGACTCGAGTGTTTCGTATTTTGCATTACGCTCGGGTCAGACTGAGTGTCACAGCATTTGAGACTCACCTTTGAAGTTGGAGCTTCGTTTGTAGATCCAACCATCGATTCAGCTTTCAGATATCCAGTTGATTCCAGTGATGTATTCAGACTTGTTATTTGACTATGGTATCGAGACTCCTGTGTATTCGAGACTTATGTTGTATTTTGTTTTAACTCTGTTATATATAAATGGTAGCTTCATGAACTACTATTCTCTTGTTTCCGCTGCTTATTGTTATATTACTCCGTGTTCGTGATTCTGTGATTATTTATTTACTGTATATGTTGAGTTTTGCCAAATATAAATTAACATTTTGATATTTTAAGCAATTCAAGTCCGACATGTGTGGATGCGAATGGTTGAAAATATCGGGATGTTACAGAAACTGATTAGTTAGCATGACTTTACTAATACCCTAATGAGTGACTTGCAATGTTTCTTCAAATATCATATGCAGACTTACAAATAGAGACTCTATTAAATTTATTTTTATCTAATAAGAAAAATAAAATAATCATGGCCTTAGAATTATTAAGTGCTTGTGTTTTTTGGTCAACAATCCAGGTTGAAAAGTCAATCTGGGTTTCAGTGTACTCATTATGTGTAATATTCCAAATATCTAAATCATTAGACTATAAATAAATCTTCATCTTACATAACCAATAAGTGTAATTACTGCCATTAAAAAGTGGCGGTCCAGCAGTAGATTGTCCTTTCACAAAAGTGTTAACAAGTGTACTAACAGTGCTACTAGGCATTTAAACTCTTCAAAAGTCAAATTATGAATTTTTGAAAACGTAATACAATGATACCCAATGAGGGCTACGAAATTATGGATTTTTAGGCTAATTTAACACTAGAGGGGGGTGAATCGTATTTTCTAACTTATGGATATATATTTAATTTTCTTTCAAGATTGATATTAAATGATAGATTAACAATAAGAATTATACTAATAACCTATAACAACCCTGTATTTTGTGATTATTTTAATTGTATATTTTAATTATTTTAAATTGAATTTCCTGATTTGAAAACTTTATTTTATTTATTTAAATGGATAATTTTTGTTATTTTAAATATAAATTTTGATTTTGATGTGAATTAGAATTCCAAACATGACTAAATAGAATATTTTCCGGAAAAGTGAATTTTGGTCGATATGGTCAAACTCTGACTTTTAAATTTAAAAATTTGAAAGTTTGAAAATTTGAATTTTATCTTTTATTACGAAAGTAAATAAATTTTAAGAATAATGCTTTTCGTTTCGTTAAAATATGATTAATATTGTGAAAGTTATGCCTTTTTAACTATTGAGTGTAATTTGCTGTATTTAACAAAATTGTTTATTTTAAATTATATAAATAATATTATATTTGGTCATGTAATGTTCTAATTTATATTTATATGGGTAAAATAATATGTTATGTATATATTTTGATTTAAAACATTTTTCAAAGTGTAATTGACATTTTCCAATGTCAGTTGTATTCTGTTTATAATTTCTAATTTCCAGTTTCATTTAATTAAAGAAATTCTTTGTTTATTTTCTATTTTCTTAAGACTTTATTTTATTTTCATTTACACTTCATTTTTTTCAGCATTTATTTTATTTTACTTGACTTTTATTGGTTTAGAAGTAAAGTTATAATTTTTCTAAAACTAGTGATATTCTATTTGCAATTTTTAAGTCCTATTTTGAATTTTTAAACAATTTCTTTAGTTCTTTTTCTAATTTCTCTAAATTTAATTATTTATTCCATTTTGAAAATATAAATGAATTATTTTACTTCACATTTTTGTTTTAAAATATTTTTAAAATGAAGTAGAAATTTTTCTATAGCTTGTGATGATTTAATTGTAATTTTTGAACCCTGTTTTCAATATTTAAGCAATTTCTTTAATTCTTTTTCTATTTTCTTTAAATTTAATTATTTATTTTTTTATTTTATTTTACTTTATTTCAGTTTTTAAATTCATTTACTGAAATTTTATTTGTTTATTTGATTTAATAGAAATGGAAATTTGAAGGGACTAAAAAGCTTTATAACGTGTGACTTTTCGGCTGCTGTTCTTTTCATTTTCTTTGTCTTTTCATTTTCTCTTGTGTTTTGGCCGTACATTTCAGTTCTTGGCCGTGAATTTTATTCATTTTCACGTAAGAAACATCCCATCTCATTATTTTGCACGGCTTGAGAAAATTGGTAATGGCCTCCTCTTTGTTTCACTCTTTTTCTTCTCTTTTTTCTATTGTTTTCAATGTTTTGGCCATGCTCTTCATCTTGTTTGCCTTGGCCGTATCCTCCACCATCTTCTCCTCTTCACCATCAACCACCTATCATCTTCTCCTCCCTTGACCATGACAGGCCGCACCCTCCACTTGACCAAAAACTCCACACAAACCCTTGAATCCCCTTGAAAACATCAAGCCAAGCCACCACAACTTCACCACCTTCATACTACACCACGGCCACCACCTTTATCCGCCACCACCACCTTGTCCAGACCCCTACTCATCATTTAAACCACTGTCCAGACCTGAACTTGAATGGCCAAGCCAAACCACCCCATGGCCGAGCTCAAAGTATGAACCAAAACTCCACTATGTTGCTTGTCTCTTCATATTCAACATGTTGTAACTCCTCCACCACTCTCTAATCCTTGTAGCCGTGCCAAACCAGACCCATACCTGACCCATAAATCATGTCATGGCCGAACTACAAGACCCCTAGGTCGAGCACTTGGTTGATGAAAGCATGGCCAATGCATTTTGTTCCATTGTTGCTTCTATTCCAAGCTGTTTCAAAATATTTTGCATTGTATATAAATTTATATTTGTCTTGTTTATTGGTTGTGTACAAGACCAATTGCTTGGTTCTCTTTCCTCTTGAATCTATTGTTGTGTCATCATGCTTTCCGGAATCCGTCTGTGTCATTTGAATTGATATCTCCAGCACAAAAAGATGAGTAAATCTCACCTGACATTTATACTTATGCAAATGTGAATTGACAACAATTGAATGTGTAGTACTATTATGTTATGTTATTCCTGTCTGTGATTATTAATTATATGATGTTAAACCTGTTTATTTACCTGTCATCTCATATGTTACTAATATATATTGTTAAATTGTTCATTTATATCTGTTTATCACACTGCAAGTTCCCTGTAGATTAGATCACTATGGGTTGAAATGATACATACCCGAACGGACTTTAGAATAGGGAAAATCGTTATG
The DNA here is from genome assembly GCA_030737815.1 of Allium fistulosum. Classification (NCBI taxonomy): domain Eukaryota; kingdom Viridiplantae; phylum Streptophyta; class Magnoliopsida; order Asparagales; family Amaryllidaceae; genus Allium; species Allium fistulosum. Next base: position 306,487,290 of record CM060902.1, read on the forward strand.
GGTTGAAATGATAGGCCTGAACGATTTTTATTTATTTTATTTTACTTGGGATTGCGGGTTTGAAAGGATAGAACCTGGATTTTTTCTTTGTAAACTGCGGATTGAAATAATATATATCCGTATCACTTGACCTAGGTTAGAAAACTATATACAGGCCCGTGGTTATTTTATAAAGTATTTTGAATATTTTAAATATGTTTAAGACTGTGAATTTATGAAAATTTGATTTAAATTGGATTTTTAATGTTTAAATAAAGAAATTTTGATTCTTCTATAAGTTAAAAATGTAATTAAATGAATGGTTAAATTTTAATTATTGAAATATAACTTAAGTCTGGAAATTTGGATTTTTGGGTTTAAAAGAAAATTTGAGTTATATAAATAAAAATGGAAATTTAATTATATTGGAAAAATGGAAATAAAAATTTTAAGTGTTAAGTTTAATTGTTAAAATGAAGAGAATAGAAATTTTACACTTAAATTTTATTAAATGAATTCTTGAAAATTGGTTTTTATTTATAAGAAAATTTATTATAAAAATCATAAGTTAAAAGTATTTTTAATGAACATTTTGAATGTTAAAGTATGATTTTTATAATGTTTAATGGTTTAAATTGGGATTTATTGTTTGCTGGAAATACACTAAAATCTGGAAATACTTTTAATAGCACTTCAGAAATGCTATCGTTTCTGAAATGAACTAAAACTTAAATAAGAGGCTATTACAGCAGTTCTGTAAATGCTGTAGTTGCTGAAGTAAACTAAAAGGCTAAAACTTAATAAAGGGCTATTACAGCAGTTCTGTAAATGCTGTAGTTGCATGCTGTCTTTGCTGAATTTAATGAAAACCTTTATTATGAAACCTGAGCTATTACAGCATTTCTGGAAATGCTGTCTTTGCTGAATTGAACTAATTTTCAACTAAAATTAAGATTTTACAACAGTTTTAAATGCTGTCTTTGCTGAATAAAAATATTTTTAAGTATAACTTATAACAGCCTTTTCTAAATGTTGTGATAGGCTGAAATTTTCAATGTTTATGGTTTTTAACTAAGTAAATGAGCTCGGAATGGTTCGAAACTTTGGAAATTTAATACTTGACTTGAAAGAATAATAACTTCAATTTTAAATGGCTAAATGAATTAATTTAATTGGAATATAAACTATTTAAAGGGTGATTTGATAGAAAAATAAATGAATGATATTTTGGAATTTTAAAAGATATTTTATTTGATAAATTGGATTTGACTTCAAATAATGATTGAAAGGAAGTTTTGAAAAGATATGATATTTTGATAAATTGAAATGGTTTGGAAATGATATAATCTTTATTTTGATAAAGATTTGGATTTGAAATGATATTTAAATTTGAAGTATAAAATATTGTTCTGAAATATTATAACCACGGGTATACTTCTCTGTATGTCATTTGATTTCCTGATGATGGCTGTGATGCACATTAAGACTGTTAGTTGCATTGTTTACTTCGATATGGAAATTTCTGTGATATTGTTATTACTGTTTAATTGATGGTTTTATGGATCCTTAAAGGATGGGCGATCCCAAGCACCCTTTAAGTTATTATGCATTGCTATTATAGTTCACTTGAGTTGGTTTACATTGTATAAGTATGTATGTCCTGACTCGAGTGTTTTGTGTTTTACTTCACGCTCGGGTTAGCCTGAGAATCACAGCTTTGGAATTTATCTTCTAGAGCTAGAGATTTGCTGGAGCTTATCTGTCCATCTGTTATTTCTTATCTTCTAATCTAGTTATTTACTATTCGGTATTGTCTCTGTATTATTGATTTATGTATCCTAACTTCTATTATATCTATTTTGACTATGAGATTTTGTATATGTTTTGAGAGTTTGTATATAGTAGCTTCATGAACTACTATGGTATTTTATTTCCGCTGCGAGTTATTATGATATTTTGTGTCTGTGATTCTGTATTTGATTTTATTTGCTCTAAATTTTATTACAATCTGTTATTTTGAATTATTCAAGTTAGACATGTGTGGATTATTGTCGATTTGAATGGTCCAAAATAGTGGGTTGTTACATAACCAATCACGGATGCAATCACGGATAAAAATAAAAGCAATAAAGTAAAGTGTTAGAGAGAAGACTTTATACAGGTTCGGATTTACATCCAGTCCCATACAATTGCTTGTATTGATTTCTTTTCAAATGCCAAATTTTAACTGGTCAAAAGCCAAACTCAAATATAATCTTGATTTTGAGGCTACGAGACACACCCTCATGTATTCCAAATCCTGAGTAAACTCGCTTAATTTGACCAGGCCACAAACACACCCACTAGATTTGAATGGGTTACTAATCACACCCACTTGATTTGAACGAGCTACCGGCACACCCAAGCAAACACAAATAGAGTTGATAGTTTTTCTAAAGATAATTTTTTGTACTTTGGATACAATGGATCCTATAGCCTCTTGGATAGTACTATGATCTTTGAAACGAGAGAGAGAAGTTTCCAAAACAGAAAGAATGTAGTGTTGAATCAATACAATGAAGTATGAATTGATTCTATATGATTTTGAAGAGAATAGAGTATATTTTTCAAGAAATTTTTCAAGAGAGTAAGAGGATGGAAGAAAGTAAGCAATTAGTTATCAAAAAATTCGTTTGCACTCCCCTTTATATAGTAACTTAACAGTTTTGTCCATTCATGAAAGGCTGTGTTGAATAGACATTTCCATTCAAAATTTGAAAAACCATTTGGTAGCATGTATGTTGACATCCTATACATGATGTCGACGTATGCTAGTTAAAAATGAAATTTTTTCTCTTTTTAAATTCTTTTTTGAAAACCCTATACTTTGTAAAATAATTTGAACATAGTTTATAAATATTTTAAACTCTAGAAAAATTTTATAAATTTTTTTTGAAGTTAAAATAATTTATTTTAGTTTAAAAATATCAAAGATTGGAAATTGGAGAGAGAGATTCGAAATTGCTATCAAGGACTTTAACAATATATACTAATGACTCTAGAACCTAAATTACAACCTTGAGATCTTCTTTTCGTTATCTTTGAACACATGAATCTTTCATCTTAATCTTGTGCCTTTATACTGTAACTTTGATTCAACACCTAAATAATATTCTGCACTACATGCTATATAACTCGGCAAATCATTAGTATCTATATTTTATATGATTGTATCTGGTTGTTGTCATCAAAATTAATAACTGAGGTATTAATTAACATTTTTTATTTTGAAAATAACATATATACATGAAACTTATATTCAATTTCATAAAATGATTTTAAGTAACTAATATATGTAGTTCATTTATGTTTGTATATGCAATATGTTAAAAAGTTATTTCAACTAAATAAAATTTTGTTTAAATCTTTTTTTTTGTATTTTTATGAAACATTAATTTAAAAAACAAAAGTAAACAACAGACTGGGCAACATAGACATATACATATGTATGTACGTATGTGTGTGTGTGTATTCATTGTATAAATTATAAGATCCAAATTAAAAAAACATGATGAAACTAGATAATCAAAGGAGATGTATAACATATGGGATCCAAAATATACTAACATGATTTACATATAATCAAAATGAGATTGGATAATTACCCTATGATGTAGCATAAAATTCACACCTTGAATGAAGAATTCTACTCAGATCTCAAAGATCCACATTCAATCCTTGTAAGATATGGATTAACCACTTATGTTTTATTTTATTTGATGTTTGCATTTAATTTGAAATTGATAAAACTTTGGAAATCATCATTTTTTTATTATTTTCAACCATGGAAGTTGTGGAGGAGAGAAGAGAAAAATGAATGGAAAAAAACTCTACAAAAAATGAATTAGCGGATTTGTTTTAACTGAAAGTGTTATCCGAGTTTTTAACCCAGCAGATACCAATAGAAGACAAGACAACCTTAAGCAGGTAGGGTGGTTCATGACTTAACCAGAGAGCTAAGACTAGAGATCGACAAACACCAAGTTATACGATTAAGGCGATGATTGGGACCAACGAAGCCAAGACACTAGCATTCCTGTAGTCCAACAAGTATTTGAACGAAAGCGGCTAGTGACTCGCCATCAACATGTAACGATGACGATGAATGTCTATGTAAACATCTCCAATTTCGAAATCCAAGATAGTCCTCTATGGCCAGATCATCAACAACACATGCACCTCCTCAAAACCTCAGACAAACGAGTTATGGAAAACGAAGGAAGAAGGCAAAACCTATGGTGTTACCTCATTTTGAGAGCCAGAATCTCCTAGGTCGCCGGTAGACCATACTGTGAGCTGATAATGATGGGCCTGGCCCAGAAACCCTCCAACCTCTATAAATATCGTGCCATCTGCGACATAAAGAGGATCTTCTCCGGACTGGTGGCTGAAGCTTTGCTGGCATTATTCTTCACTTCATACCTCCCTCACAACAATCTCAGAAGGAATACACCGTGATTCTTTGGTGGATTCTAACTCTAGAGATTTAATCTAGCTAGGAAATAGCCAAAGCCTTGGAATCAAATAGCTTTTGTACTAGCAATCAGTCTATAATAAAACTATAAAGTGGACATAGGTTTCGTTAACAGCCGAACCACTTTAAAAATCCTCTGTCTATTTTCTTTTACTGCTTCTTTTCTATATCTGTGATCTGTGATACTGCTCTATAAAGACAGAGCTGGTGCTGTCAAAACCAAACCAGGGTGTTGGTCCATTTTTTGGTCAACATTTTGGTGCTTTCACTGAGAAACTTGCAACCCAGGATCCAAATCTAGCTATCTACTTTGGATTGCATAGATCCATAAGTTAGATCTCCAGCCTTTGCTTAAAGAACTCACTGTTTTAAAAGTCAATGGCTCCCAAAGGAGAAGAACTGCCTCTGGAAGGTCCATAGGGGCAGCAATAGTCGCGGAAGGTGTTAGCCTCTAACAGGCTGAAGTAAATGCTGCTAACTTAGGGAATCAAGCACCAGGGTCCTCTAGTCAGCATGAAGTTGTCACCAAGGATGAGTTGAATAAGATGGCTGAAGAAATCAATCAAAGAATGGAAGATATTTAAAAGGCTCTAATGGAAAGGCTCAACGCCCTGATAACTCTATAGTCAAACCCCACTCTAAGGGCTATCCCTGAACCAGCTACTGTTATAGAGCAGGAAAACTCCTCTGTTTTCGGTTTGCTTAGGAGAAACGGAAAGCATCCATTGAGAAGGGTAACAACGGGATGTAACTTGGAGGAGAATGAGAATACCCCACCTGACGCAAGACAACCAAATTTGAATTTGAATCAAGGGGCCAAAACCCCACTAGAAGACATAGCTGTGAACCTCTCCGATTCGAAAGGCAGAGAATAGTGTAATACTGTGGAAGAAGATGTTGACGTGTTTGATGGTGCTAGAAACATTCAAACCGCCCCAGTTAGGCCAAAGGCAAGCCAACGGGGCCCTACGAGAATGGCTCTCCCGAAGACAGGAGAAACAAGCATCAACCCACATGCCAAGATCGTTTGTTGAACTAAACACTTGGCGTAGTGACTGACTGCCACCCCCAGGACCACCGAACATTAGAGGCATATATAGAAGACGTGGTCAAGTGGCTGATGGACGAAAGTAAAAGGCAAAAGGATGATGAGTGGGGATCTGCCCTAAGTCGGACCCCTTTTACCAATGAGATCTTGAATGAAAGATATCCAGACAAATTCACTATGCTAACTATTCCCTCCTACGACAGAACCAAGGATCCAAAACCCCATTTGTACAAGTATAGTTGGTATATAGACGGAGCCAATGCTCCGGAGCCGTACACTGCCAATGTTTCCCCATTTTTCTATAAGGGGTTGCATCTATGTGGTTCACCAGACTTCCCCCAAGATCTATTTCTACTTTGAAAAACCTGCAATGGAATTCCTTGACCAGTTTAGACTTCATACCGCATAACCAAAGGACTTCATGTTCCTATCCAGACTGGTTCAAGGGCGCAACAAGTCATTGAGATCTTTCATGAGCAGGTTCAACACAGCGGTGATAGAGGTGAGCAATCCCAATGAAAACATGGTTTTTATGGCTTTAGTCCGCGCTATTCATCCGGAGATGGAGTTTGGGAAATGGATCAAGATGAAGCAACCCACTAACATGAAAGATTTCAACCGCAAAGCAAGCCAGTACTTGAGGTTGGAAAAGGCACGAGAGATGGAAAGAAAGGCTATTGGAATGCAACAAATGAATACCGAATAGAATGGAACGACGACAAATCAAAACACACGCAACCCCGTGAATAACCAAGAGGCCGTAGGGAAGAATAGGAACCAGAAGAGAGGAAATCAGAACTCCGACAAGAAAAATGGTGGTGGCCGCAGCAAAAGGTTTAGAGAGTTTGGACTAGGAGACTATATCCCCTTGAATGACACTTTGGAGAATATTTATCTCACAACACAAGAAATTGAAGAGTATAGGAAACCTTTCAAAAAGGAGGCAACAGAACAGCAGAAGCGCTCAGGGAAATTCTGTCGCTTCCATGAGATGCACGGGCACAACACAAACGAATGCTGCCACCTTAAGGACCTCATTGAAGGATTAATCCGCGACAACAAGCTCCAGTAATATGTAAAAAGGCCACGAAAACCTAGCCAGGCTATAGTCCCTCAAACTCCTAGGGAGCAAGGAAATCAAGATGGAACTAGCGAAGAAGGGTCGAAACGAACTGATCAAAGCTCATTATCAGAACAATATCTGGGGGACCACATCCTGCATAAAGTTGTTGGGGGGAGATGGAACGATATGCAAGTTCACTAAAGCATGCCCCGAAGGGGTCATGCTTAACAATAAATAATGAAACTCCGATCAAGCAGCAAAAGGTCTTGAGCGGTCACATAGTGTTCCGTAATCGGGACACTGAAGGAATTGAGACTCCAACTCTTGATCCTATGGTGGTAACAATAGGAATCGGGCCTGCAGTAGCTAGCGAGTATTGGTTGATAGCGGAAGCTCGGTTAATATACTTTTCAACGTACTTTCGATCAGATGAAGATAGGCATGAAAAGCGTATCCGCGTGCTAGATGAAGATTCAGAGGTTTACTGGAGAACATAAGCAACCAGTGGGAACAATTGACCTACCTGTAGAACTTGGAGAGGGAGAGCGATGAGTCACCCTCATTCAAACTTTTGTGATCATGGATGAAATGTCAGCATACAGCGCATTCCTAGGGCGGCCCGTGTTAGCCGATTTCAGGATAGCGTTAGCCCAATGGTGCCTCACGATGAAGTTCCCTACCGAGCATGGAGTTGGAATTGTGAAAGGAGACCAAACTGTCATTCGGAAGTGTTACATGTTGAACGAGTCAAAAAGAAAGGATGTAGGGAAAGCCCTCCACATCCGTGAACCCTCCAAATAGCAACTACAGAACCGCCCCTGGCTTGGGGACCATAGCCAATTCGACAAGGCCTTGGAAACTAGGAAGAAGAGCTCGGGGGAGGATTAGGCAGCACCAACTGAGCTGACGGTGTCTATCCAAGTCAGTATGGATGACCCAACTCGGGTCCTAAGAATCGGGTCGCATCTTGGAAACAAGATGCGGTTGGAATTAACCAAATTCCTTCGTGCCAATTTGGACGTATTTGCCTGGACACATTTTGATATGTGTGGAGTATCACCTAAGATTGCCTGTCATGCCTTAACATTGACCCCAAATTCACTCCAGTCAAACAAAAAAGGCGCAGTTTAGGCCTTGAACGGTCCAAGGCATTGAGAGAGGAGGTGGATAAACTACTGGCCAACGGCTCCATCCGAGATGCAACCTACCCCGAATGGATATCAAAGCCGGTCCTAGTCAAGAAGTCTAATGGATAATGGTGAACATGTATTGATTTTTTAGACCTCAACAAAGCCCGTCCAAAGGATAGCTTCTCGCTCCCCAGAATTGATCAACTGGTGGATGGAACATTGGGACAGAACTACTATCATTTATGGATGCGTACTTGGGTTATAACCAGATCTTGATGCATGAACCAGACCAAGAGAACACCAGTTTCATCATTGATTTAGGATTATACTACTATAGAGTAATGCTATTTGGTCTAAAAATGAAGGGGCAACGTACTATAGACTAGTGAATACTATGTTCAAGCGCCAGATTGGGAAAACTATGGAAGTTTACGTGGATGATATGTTAGTCAAATCTCGAGCAGCCGCTAACCATCTAGATAATCTTGCTGAAATGTTCGAGATACTCCGCAAATATTGAATGAAGCTCAACCCGCTTAAATGTCACTTCGGGGTGGCCTCTGGGAAATTCTTGGGATTCATAGTGAGTGCCAGGGGCATCGAAGCATATCAAGAGCAAATAACGGCGTTACGGGAAGTCCAAGCCCCTAAGAATAAGAGGGAACTTCAAAGCTTGAATGGAAAAGTCGTAGCGTTAAAGAAGGGGAAGAAAAACTTTGAATGGAGCGAAGATTGTCAAATGACCTTCGAGAAACTGCTGCAACACATGGAAAATCCTCCAGTCTGATCAAAACTAGTCGATGGAGAAGACTTGTTCGTTTACTTAGCAATTTCCCTGCACGCATTGAGCGCCGCTCTCATACGGGAGGAAGAAAGAATCCAACGACCTGTGTACTACATTAGCAAACGATTCATCGGAGCTGAGAAGAATTACCCAAAACTGGAGAAGCTAGCGTATTGCCTTTTGATCGCATCTTGGAAATTATGACCATATTTCCACGCTCATCCGATCATAGTGCTGATCGACCAGCCATTGAAACAAGTTTTATACCAACCGGAGACGTCTGAACGATTACTCAAGTGGAAGATAGAGTTGAGTCAATACGATATCACATATCATCCAAGGAAAGCCATCAATGGGCAAGAATTTGCCGATTACATTACCGAATTTACAGTAAGAGATGATGCAGAGGAAGTTCAGTCACAGATGGATGCACAATGGAAGCTTTTCGTCGACGGCGCATCAAAAAACCTATGTTCGGTTGCAGGTGTAGTGCTCGAAACCCCTGAGGGTCGAGCCATTAGCTATGATTTGCGTCTGGAATTCCCAGCTATGAATAACGAAGTAGAATACGAAGCTCTAATCGCAGACTGAAGATCGTGAAGGAACTCAAAATAAAGTCTGTTCATATATATAGCGACTCCCAGCTGGTCGTGTGTCAGGTGAAAGGAGGGTACCAAGCATGCGGCAAAAATCTGGCCCCGTATCTGTCCAAAGTGCAAGAGCTGCTGAGTGACATCGAACACTACACTATAAGTCACATACCACGGGAACAAAATACCAAGGAAGACTTTTTGGCTAAGTTGGCAAGCCTCGGAGAAGCCCAGTCGCTGGGAGTGGTCCCGATCGAAACTCTAACTAACCCAAGCATTAACTAAATGGATGTAGAATGGATTTTCGAGGCCGCTGCGGAACCCGACACATGGATGACACCAATAAAAGACTATCTCCTGGCGGGAACCCTTCCAATAGACCGAAACCAACAGAAGAAATTACTCCAGAAGGCACCACAGTTCATGATACAGGACGGAATACTCTATCGAAGGGGATTCTCAACCCCTCTTCTTAGATGTGTGACCAATGGTGAAGCACAACGAATCCTGGAGGAAGTGCACGAAGGCGAGTGCGGAGACCACACTGGGGGAAGACACTGGCAAAGAAAGTCCTTCGATACGAGTACTTCTGGCCAACTATAAACCACGACACCGTAGATCATGCTAGAAGATGCGATCGCTGTCAGAGATTCAGCAAAATCAAGAGAACTCCTTCGACAGAACTGACGCAGATGGTCAACCCATGGTCGTTTGCAATATGAGGGATCGATTGATTGGCGTCCTTTTAATAGCAAAAGGAGGAGCCAAATATGCTATAGTGGTCGTAGATTATTTCACAACATGGGCCGAAGCGGAATCGCTGGCCAACATAAGCACAAAGAAAGTTATTAACTTTGTTACTAAAAACATCATTTGCAGGATTGGCATGCCACAAAAGATCATCACTGACAATGGAACACAGTTCGAAAGTACCGAGTTCAAAGACCTTTGCAAGTGCTTCTGAAATGAAAAGAACTTTTCCGCGGTGGCTCATCTACAGGCAAACGGGCAAGTGGAGGCAATAAACAAGATCATCAAGTCCACCATCAAAAAGCGACTAGCAAAAGCAAAGAGAAACTGGGTTAATGAGCTTCTACTCGCATTATGGGCTTATAGAACCACACACAAAGAGACGACCGGCCACACTCTGTTCGCATTGGCATATGGTTCAGAGGCAATGATTCCTATTAAGCTAGAAGTCCCCTTGCACCAAAGGCAGAATTTCGATCAAAAGCAAAATGAGCAACTCCTACTCGAATCGCTAGACATGGTTGATGAAAAGAGAGAGGAATCAGAGTTGAGAATCGCCGCCCACCAAAAAAGGGTCGCACGATACTTCAACTCCAAAGTACACAGTCAAACCTTCAAAGTCGGCGATCTCGTGCTCAAGCGAGTTTACCATGTCCCGAGAGCATTCAGACCGAACTAGGAAGGACCATTTGTTATTCATCAAAAGCTTGGTGACGGGACCTTCAAGCTGGCAACCGTCGACAGGATCGCAATTCCCAGAGCCTGGAATAGCGAATCGCTCCGCCGATATTTCATTTAAAAGCAAATTTATGTATTTTCTAGTTTTCAGCAAATAAGCCATTACGGAAATGCCGGTGGCGTTTTAAATAGGCAAAGAATCTGCCATGCTTTTCTTAATAAAGTTTGCTTCTTGAATCACCCAAACTGTGTTCATAATAATTATCCGACGAGTCGGCGGAAGTAAACCGACTCAAACCGTTGGATCGGCGGAACCTGATCTTGGCCTCTTGAAACATGATGCTGCTCCGGTTGCATCAAGAGGGCCACAAATTCAAGTTCCTCGCATTGCCCGGAGATAGGCGACGCCGTGGAACTCCAAATTAAATTCAAGTTTCTCGCATTGCCCGAAGATAGGCAACGCCGAGGAACTCCAAATTCAAGTTTCTCGCGTCGCCCGGAGATAGGCGATGCGAGGACCTCCAAATTCAAGTTTCTCGCATTGCCCGGAGATAGGCAATGCCGAGGAGCTCTGAACTCAAGTTCTCATGTTGCTCGGAGATAGGTGACGCCGAGGAACTCCAACTTCAAGTTTCTCGCATTGCCCGAAGATAGGCAATGCCGAGGAGCTCCGAACTTCAAGTTTCTCGCGTTGCCCGGAGATAGGTGACGTCCAGGAACTCCAACTTCAAGTTTCTCGCGTTGCCCGGAGATAGGCAAAGCCGAGGAGCTCCAAACTCAAGTTTCTTGCGTCGCCCGGAGATAGGCGATGCCGAGGAACTCCAACTTCAAGTTTCTCACGTTTCCCGGAGATAGGCAACTCCGGGGAGCTCCGAACTCAAGTTTCTCACGTTACCCGGAGATAGGCGACGCCAAGGAACTCCAAATTCAAGTTTCTCGCGTTGCTCGGAGATAGGCAATGCCGAGGAGCTCCAAACCCAAGTTTCTCGCGTCGCCCGGAGACAGGCAACGCCGAGGAACTCCAAATTCAAGTTTCTCGCGTTGCCCGGAGATAGACAACGCCGAGGAACTCCAAATTCAAGTTTCTCACGTCGCCCGGAGATAGGCGACGCCGAGAAACTCCAAATTCAAGTTTCTCCCATTGCCCAGAGATTGGCAACGCCGAGGAGCTCCGAACTCAAATTTCTCGCGTCGCCCGGAGATAGGCGACGTCGAGGAACTCCAAATTCAAGTTTCTCGCGTTGCCTGGAGATAGGCAATGCCGAGGAGCTCCAAACTCAAATTTCTTGCATCGCCTGGAGATAGGCAACGCCGAGGAACTCCAACTCCAAGTTTCTCGCGTTGCACAGAGATAGGCAACGCCGAGGAGCTCCGAACATCAAGTTTCTCGCTTGCTCGGAGATAGGCAACGCCGTGGAGCTCCGAACTTCAAGTTTCTCGCATTTCCCGGTGATAGGTGACGTCGAGGAACTCCAACTTCAAGTTTCTCACGTTGCCCAGAGATAGGCAATGCCGAGGAGCTCCGAATTCAAGTTTCTTGCGTCGCCCGAAGATAGGCGTCGCCGAGGAATTCCAACTTCAAGTTTCTCACGTTGTCCGGAGATAGGCAACGACGAGAAGCTCCGAACTCAAGTTTCTGATGTGGCCCGGAGATAGGCGACGCCAAGGAACTCCAAATTCAAGTTTCTCGCACTGGCCGAAGATAGGCAACGCCGAAGAGCTCTAAACTCAAGTTTCTCGCGTTTCCCGGAGGTAGGCGATGCAGAGGAGCTCCAAATTCAAGTTTCTCGCATTGCCTGGAGATAAGCGACGCCTCGGAACTCCAAATTCCAACTCCTCGCATTGCCTGGAGATAGGCAGTGCCGAGGAACCCCAGAAGCCGTGCACTCGAGCTGAAACTTCTCTTGTTGCTCGGAGACGTTGGATACTTGAAATTTGTTTGGAGTGAATAACCATGTGAACTGGGGGCATATATCTGTATGAAGACAGAATCACATGAATACAATAAGTCCACAAGTCCTGTCACTCCAAACAATAATAAATTCGCAAGCTCTATCTCAAGGTTAACAAGGATCCTAAGCAAAAATTCAACTTCTAAAGCAAAATTCCCAACTTTTGGAAATCATTGAAGCTTTATGGATTTTTAAACGAGGATTCTAAACAAAAATTTCTAAGTTTTGGAAATTATCAAAAGTTTTGTGAACTTCTAAACAAAAATCCTCTAAGTGTCATTAATCTCTAAGTTCCATTACAGTTCTAACACTTCGAATGAAGGACCTTGACTATAATCGCAGAACTAGCAAAATATGAAATGAAACAGGCACATGTACATAGAGTATATATAAATAGACAGATAAGAATAAAGTTGAAATATTATTGTATTGCTTATAATGTTCTATACACAAGGATCAAAATGTAGGGGCCGTACCCACACAACAACGGCTAACAAAGAAAATTATAGACCCTACAACCAGAACACAAAGTGCAGACTCCGCACTTGGACATAACAACTCAAAAAGAAACAAAATAGGCCAAGCTTTCCGAAAGTTATATGACAAACCCCAGTCCATCTTCATAGCGGCCAATCAATGCTTCTTGCCACCACTTCCTTTCCCACCTCTGGTTGGCAGCTTCTGCTTCTTTTTGGGAGAGGTGTCGCTGTCGGTAATGTCAAGGTGCATCTCGGTGGCGATCTCCTCCTCCTCCGATTTTTTTCCAAAAGAGCTTCCCGTCCCCTTATGTTTTCTCAACTTCCGAGAGCTCTTCGAGGCCTTAACCACCTCCACTCTCTCCTTCTTGACAACAACCAAATCTTGTAGAGACTTTTGAGGTTGCTCCGTCTGCGTCTCCTGCTCCTTAGCCCCAGCGGCAATTGTATCGCCTTCCAGAGATGCAAAAGGGTCGTCCAAGCCATGGAGCGCCTCAATCTTCTCGGCCTCTGGTCCCGGTTGTGAGCAAGATGTAGATGTGGGAACAGGAGCAGGGACAGATACAATCTCAGAGGATGTAAAGATGGCAGCATGCACAAGCGCTGGCGTGTCAACTGGAAGAGTGGATGGACCTATAAGATCGAAAAGAAAAGCATTAAACTCCTCTTGCTCCTGTGGCATAAAATGGAGGCCCTTGAATTTGGGAGAAGCATGAGCGTTACCTGCGCCGGAGGAAGGGTCATGAACGACAACCTCAAACTCATCTCCTTCGCCTTCTTTAGTGGGCTCAACTACATGAGGAACAATATCGAGCCCCAAGCTCATTGGCTGGTTGTGGAGCTACCCCGACGGTTCGCCCACATCAGAGATGAAAGGCTTGGCAAGCGCATCGTTGGCAGTCATTAAGGCCGCTCCCGTGGCTTCTCTCTCCCATTCAACCCAAAGAATCTCTTGGCCTTCAAACAGCGCCTTCTTGGAATCCTCATTGAGATAGGCCTCCCGAAACTCTTAGTCTAAGTAAGCATCACCGTTCTCGGCAAAACGCGATAATATTTATTCCCAAACAAAGGCAAGAGTGCATGGAAACTTCAGACTAAGGTAGCGAAGGTTTCCCTGATGCGGCAAGGAGTTAACGTAAAAATTCAGGATCGATGCATTTAGTTTCTCCATCTTCTGATCAAAAGTACGTTGGAGCTCCAGAAAACTCGCTGTCACCGTGGCCTTCTCAGTCTCAACAGCAATTTTGTCGGGACTGAGTTGTGCGACCTGAACCTGTAACTTTGCAATCATCTCGGCCTTGTCGGAAATCATTTTATTGTGCCCCTCGACAACTAAAGAGTGGTTGACAATCGTCTTCCTCTGAGAGTCGATGATAGCATTCCAGGCAACCACTTCTTCCTTCAATTTAGCTTCCTCCACATTAGTTTTCTTAATTTCATCTTTCCAGACAATCTCAGCCCTCTCATGCGTGTTTTTCATCTCCTTCATAAGACTGGTAGTTCTCCTACTATCCCGGAGCGATGTCTCCTTCTCCTCTTCCAACTGTTTAATTTTGGCATCCCGATCGGCCAACGCCTTTTCAAAATCATCCTTCTCAGCTTCAAAGGAGAGAATCTCCTGGTAACTATTCCTATTGGTGTCCACCAGCTGCTTACAAAGCTTCTTCCATTTCTCAGCTTGCTCTAGGTCGTCTTGAATAGCTTGGAGTCGCGGCACATAAGAATATTTATGGACGGGATGAAGATCTATGTCAAACTTAACTCCTTTCAAAAACCAGCCCGGAAGAGCCGCCTTAAGCTTAGGCGGACTTGCAGGAAGAGTAAAGGCCGGTCTCCGGTGGGGATGAGATGCACCAGGGGTAGCAGTAACAATGGAGGAAGATGAAATATGCGCTGGGGGCATAATCGGGACAGAAGAGACAGGAACCTCTTGACCCATGGAAATATGTTTCGGAGCGAGATCGGAAGGATGGGAGTGGTGGTCAAACTTTGATTTCTTCGATGGCTCCTCTCTTTCCTCATGAGACCATCTTTTGTCATACCCGCCTCTGTACAAACGCGCCTAGTCTCTCTCCTCTTGATGGCGGATCTCAGCCTCATGTTCTTTCCTCCGCCTATACTCGTCTTCCGTCTCCCGGACTTGATGATGGCTAAGGGGGCGCTTTGGGTACCGTTGCGAATCGGTATAATCCTCGAAATCATTGTAGAAGCCTCGCCCTCTTGTCATACTTGGAATAAAGTAAACATGAGGGACGTCAGAAATGCAACGTAAGTTAGGCAAATATACAAGGAAATGAAAGAATAGGAATAAGTGTAATCCTAGTGTGATGTGTCGTGCACTTCTAATATGGACCTAAGGCGTCGTCACAAACCGGAGCAAACGACTGTCGAAAGAAGGATTGGACTGGCTTTGGATGGTATAGGCAAGGTTAGGCCGATAGATGGCGCGATATCACCCGAACAGGACGGCGTCATATCAAATTCGAAATCTTCCTTCATAAGGGTGTCAAAGTCGACGAATATGTTGTTGAAATCTCCAAGGTCTGCCCCGACAATCTTGCTTGGAGAATCTTGACATCTGCTAGTTTCCGAGGCCTTGCCTTTGTCACTTGTGTCAGAAGAGGGCGAATTCGGAGGAACAAGACTCATGCCCGGTGCCTTGTCGCAAGACTTCGACGTTTCACCTTTAGATTCCGATGAAAAGTAATCACTGGTCGTAGTTTCACCGCTACTGCTTTCAAACTCCCCCTCCTCTTTCTTTGAGTCCATCGTGGCTTTGCCTTCTTTACGTGTGGGCTCAACTTCCGTTTCTTACTGGATTAGAGACATCCTAGCTGAACCACTTAGACCAGCCGCGATGTCCTCCTCATGAGTCTCGTCGAGTGATCCTTCGGATGCACCGCCTATTTCCTGACCCTCATCAGAATCGTGTGAAGAAGAGGAAGGTCTTGCGCGAACTCTGGCTCGACCGAGGGAGGGAACTTCAATCTGAGCAATGGACCTGCCCAGAGCTGACAGTCTATATTGGCACAAGTTCTCATCAGTCAACAAAACCCTAACGCACCTCTCCTCGGCATCAATGGCCTTTAAAGTTTGGCAGATTTTGTTAAGGGCTGCGTCTCTGTTCAGCCTCAGGATAACTGCAAAGAACACGCAATCAGTTGGAAACTCCATTACATTACTTCAAAGCTCGGCAAAAGGAGAATAATAAAACTTATCCCCTGTCGTCCATCGGTGGTTGAACCCTTTGGGGCACCTAACGAAGAAGTACTACGTCTTAAGCTATGATAAGTTGCTTTGCAATCGCAAGACAATCTTCCAATTCTGTTGGGCCTCAATTATGATCAGAGAAGGGCAGTCATCTCTCCTTTTGAAAGCCAAGAAGTACCGCAACTCATCAAAACTCGGAGCGCGGTGGAACGTTCGCATGAAAAGGATGTGAAGGCAGGTAAGAATGGCGTAACCATTTGGATGAAGCTGGAATGGTGTAATCCCCAAGTTCGAGAGCGTCTCGCGTAGGAAATCATTGAATGGGGGCACGACTCCATTCAAACACATATATCGATGACAAGCTATGAACCCCTGGGGAGGCATGTGAGCAAACTCATCTTTCACCGGCTGGCGCACATCCTCTTCAGGAATCCCGTGTTGTATACATATATTATGCAGGACCTTGGCAGAGACCACTGACGGGGATTTTTCAAGTGGGTTGAGCAGGACTCGAAAATTGGGAAGCGTGTGATCCACAATGGGCCCAAATGGAATTAATTGACCAAACTCGGCTTGCGAGGATGATGATGATTCAGCTTTGGAGAGCGTCGGGCTTCGTCCGCTTGGCTTGCGACGTGTGGATGACTGTTTCATTCTATATAACAAAGCTCGCGTCCGCAAAGGTTAGGTAATTCTATTGGCAAATCTATCCTATTTTCATAAGTTTCCCCTATCACACTTGAATTCCATGGCAACATTAACTTGAGACTAGCACGTCGGATTTCAAGTATGAACTGGGGCAAGTGTAGTGTGCTATCTATATGAGGTAAACTCGGTGTTCGAAGCACCTCGAACGCCCTATCCCGTGTAGATGGTTCGTTCGCAGTGAATGGAGAAAAGAACTTCCCGTGTAACTTTGCTTTCTGCTTTTGTTTGTACTGCTTGTGCACTTACCCATTATTGGTCTATGATCGATAACGGATCCGTCGTCCGAAGCGACACAGAAAAATCTTCTCACCACAGAGACGCCGAGCATGCAATAGGTAAGCAAGGTAGGCCCAAATTCTCAGGAGAATCAAGGTCAACTGATGAAACATCATGGCAAGCTGATTCTGGTTCAATGGACGAAGATGGCAAAACGCATCAAGCCTTGGGCCAAAGCCCGAACGTCATTCTAAGAGATGACTCAAGACGCGATTTACTATCTTCCTCCAAAGAACCGCAATCAACATGAAATCTTGTAATCAACGTCATGAGCAAAAAACAGACATCAAATCATTGTACCAACCTAACAACTAACAAATCAATCAAGCTAACCCACCTTAGATTGATTCGGTGGCACAAAAAATCACGAATTAAGCTTGGCGAGCTACAGATTAGGTCGAGAGCGAGCTAATGAAGGGTCGGCTACAACAAGATGATGGATCTGCTAGGGCTCAAACTTGAACAAACTGGTGGATCGGCTAGGGCTTGAACTCGAATAAGATGATGGATCGAGCAAAGTAGAGGGGATCGTTGGAATAATCGATCGCTTAAAGAGGTTGAAGTCGATCGGGTCAAGTGAGTAGCATTGGTCGGCTAAGGAGTATAAGTAGGCAACGAAGAGAGCAAATTATTTCCCTAAGTAATCGGGTCGCTAGCGACCCGACCCGATCTTCAAAGTGTTTTATTTAGGTAGGTCGCTAGCGACCCATCTCATGGTTCGCTAGCGACTCAATAAAAAAAGAAAAAAGAAAAAAAGAGATGGAAGGGAAGAAAGCCCAACTTGTTCGTCTCGAACTCGATCGATTACAACTATTTCCCATTCCAAGGCACGTCGGAAAGCTACAAGCGGAAATATGTTAAATTGTGACAAATAATAATAGCCAGAATCAGAGAAAGTCAACCGATGATTTAATATATGCATAGAACTCTAATGCAACCACTTGAAAGTCAGAAAATGGATATTGAAAACGACTACTTCCAGAGCACGTCTTGTTTACGATGAAGATGTACTCTAGGGGACAAATGTTATCTGGGTTTTTAATCATGCAGATACCAATAGAAGACAAGACAACCTTAAGTAGGCAGGGTGGTTCAGGACTTAACCAGAGAAGCTAAGACTAGAGATCGACAAATGCCAAGCTATACGGTTAAGGCGATGATTGGGACCAACGAAGCCAAGGGACCAGCCTTCCTGTAGTCCAACAAGTATTTGAACGAAAGCGGCTAGTGACTCGCCATCAACATGTAACGACGACGATGAATGTCTATGAAAACATCTCCAATTTTGGAATCCAGGATAGTCCTCTGTGGCTGGATCGTCAACGACCCATGCACCTCCTCAAAACCTTAGACAAACGAGTTATGGAAAACGAAGGAAGGAGGAAAAACTTGGCCCACGAAATGAACCAAGTCTATGGGTCGCCAGCGACCCATGGTGTAGGCTCATTTTGCGAGCCAGAACTTCCTAGGTCGCCTGTAGACCATACCGTGAGCTGATAATGATGGGCCTGGCCCAAAAACCCTCCAACCTCTGTAAATATCATGCCATCTGCAACATAAAGAGGATCTTCTTCGGATTTGTGGCTGAAGCTTTGCTGGGATTATTCTTCACTTCTACCTCCCTCACAACGATATCAGAAGGAATACACTGTGATTCTCCCGTGGATTCTAATTCTAGAGATCCAATCTAGCTAGGAAATAGCCAAAGCCTTGTAATCAAATAGTTTTTGTACTAGTAGTCAGTCTATAATAAGATATAAAGTGGACGTAGGCTTCATTAACAGCCGAACCACTATAAAAATCCTCTGTATATTTTCTTTTACTACTTCTTTTCTATATTTGTGGTCTGTGTTATTGCTATGTAAAGACAGAGCTGGTGCTTTCAAAACCAAACTAGGGTGTTGGTTCATTTTTTGGGTCAACGGAAAGACCAAAACATTTCCAATTCTTTTAATTAAAACTTCCCTAATCAATTCCCTTAATATTCTCTCTCTCTCCGCCCCGTCTCTTCACATGTTATGGCTGAATTACTTTCCATCAAATGGTATAAAATTTCCATGAATTCATTCATGCAATTATCTTTTATTTAATCCTACTTAAAGATACATCGATATCATATATCGATGCATGCAAATATAACTTTTACATATGCATTCAAATAATTTAAAAAAATTCTAAACATTAATTAAATAATAACTAATATTTCTCAAATATTAATTAATTTACAATATTTTATAAAATTTTTAAATCGAGTTTTTTTTCAGAATTCATCATTATCGTTGTGCCACTCAAATGTGTAAATTCAGTCAGCGATAAATATCGAACAATTTGAATATTAACATTCACACATCACCTTAACTAGTTGTATGAAATTTTCGCTGATTTTATCGCTTATACATCTTTTTGAAAAAAAAATCCAGTTTTACTATTTTAAGAGGTACCTAGTTGTAACGATTATTTACATCAATTTTCTTCATCAAAACTATAACACTTTAGAACTTATGAAATTTGGTTTTTGTCAAAATTATAATATCGTCCATATTAAACTTGGTTAGTCCAAACACAAAAGGTCCTTGGTTCAATAATAATATTTATTACTAACTGTACTGCTCTAGCCAGAGACTTTGACTTTGAGTTGACTATAGTTGACAATGATACTAACCACTTATAACTAAAGAGGTTAATTCTCTATTGAATAGTGTTTCACTTCCAATGCTTCAACTTATGCCCAACTACAGTCACTCGATGGATCGTCTTGTCATAATTTAACCATAATCAAGTGGAGTGTCCATATTAAAGTTCCATAATATTCTCAAATTGAGGGAACTGCATAACATTGTCACTTCGACATTCTCTACTTGATCTTACTTGTATTAACCAATAGAAAACTCTTGAGTGAGTCATGACATAGTTATCCAATAACTACATGTACATAGCCTCTTGGTGCGTCCAGTAGCTATGAGTAATATACCGCCCAACATTTAGAGATCGTTATGTACTTTAGTCTCAATGGACGAATCGATGTCCTTCTCAAAACATCTTAACTAATAATGTTTGAAATAATATATTATTTTAATGTGGTAAATTTCTCATGATTACAACACGTTGTATTTACTATCAAATTGATAGAGTTAGAGTTATGCACTAGGAGCAATTATGTAACTTATTATATATATATATATATATCTAACTCGATAACCAATCTTGTTCAAAATAAAAGGTGTTTTCTTTCTATTATATACTTTTTATATTGTGATATAATTAATTTAGTAATAGATTTAAAGTATATTAAATAGAAAATTCTTAAATGATATGTTATGTGATAGGAATTACAACGTGTTGTAATCATAAGAAATTTATCACATTAAAAAGACATATTATTTTAAATATTTCTAGTCAAGATGTATCAAGTCAGGATATCGATATATCCTTTGAGAGTAGAGTATATAATGCTTCCAAATGTTAGACAATGTATTACTCATGACTGCTAAGGACACCTAGCGGTTACGTACTGATAGTTATTGGATAACTACATAATGATTAACTAAAGAGTTCGATGTTGGTTAATATAACCAAGGTCAAACAGACAATCTCGTAGTGACGATGTTACATAGTTCCCACGATTTGAGGATACTATGGAACATTAATGTGGACACTCCACTTTGTTTATAGTTAAATCGTGGCGTGACATCCATCGAACAACTATAGTTGGGTTTGAGTTGAAGCATCGAACGTGAAACATTATTCAATAGAGAATTTGTCTCCTTAATTATACAATGTTCATATCATGGTTAACTATAGTCAACTTAGAGTCAAAGTCTCCGGCCAGAGCAGTATGGTTAAAAATATTGTTATTATTGAAAAAAGGGTTTTTTGGGCTAATCAAGTTGAATGTGGATGATATTGGAATTCGACAAAAACCAAATTCCACAAGTTCTTATGTGATATAGTATTGACAAAAAGAATTGGTGTAAATAATCATTGCTATCGAGTATTTCTTATAGTAAGTCAATTAGATTTTACTAAAAAGATGTTTAAGCGATAAAGTTAGCCAAAATGTCACACCACTAGCTAACGTGACCTGTGAACGTTATTATTTGAATTGTTCGATATTAATAGTTGACTGAATTCAGACCTTTAAGTTGCACAACTGTAATGATGAATACCTCAGAAAAAACCAAACAATTTAATTAATTTATTATCATTATAAATTAAATAATATTTATAAAAAATTAATTATTAATTGATTTGAATACCATTGTATTTAATAAAGTGCATATATAAAACTTATAAATGCGCGTATCGATATACAATATCGATGGAATATTTAAATTGGATTTTAATATATTAATTGCTAAGTGGTTTTGAGAGCTACGTGTCTCTTATATTGTTGGCTATGAATAATGAAAATGAGAGAGGTTTCAAATGTGATTTGAAAATCCAAAGGAGCAATTAAAGAAAGGAAATAAATTCTATACTTATTCTTCTTTATGTCTCACTTAAATCTCATTTATGAAATGATTTTTACACCTTTCTCTTTATTTCCAGTTCTTCTGCTAAATATAAATTCATTTATTCAAATCCTCATCAACATAGGAGTTCACACATCTCACATGGTTCCACCATTTATTGATATAGAAGGGGTTTTACTATGAATACTTATTTACAAAATCTTTATTACAATTTCAAATATCAATATTCAATTTAAAAAGGTTTGTATTATTGTTTCCATTCTCATCCAAACCAGATTTAGTTCCTAAAAGTCCTCTATTTAAACTTTGAAAAATTCATTCTTCAAAACCTTCGATAAAATTTTAAAACCACGAAACTCCTTTTTAAAAATAATTTATATTATCGAAATTTCCATTTAAATGCTATAAATATAATATAAAAGAGAATAGTAATTTATACTTACCTTTCAAGCATCAAATTGAATGTATATTATTTCCAATCGAAATATATTTCCATAAATTAAATATTTAATCTTTATTTTTACCTCTTCTGCCCAAACTATGAAGAGTTAGCAGAGAGGATTTGGTTAGAGTTAATATAAATTAAATAAGGAAGGTTTTAAAGAAGGAAATTGAAAGGTTTTCTAGTTTCCCTTAAAAACAAAATATTCTTTAATACATTTCATTGTTATTCTCCCTGACAAAATTTTATTTCTCTTACTCTCCTCCTCTCCCTCAATGGCATAAATTATGATGGCCTCCATGGCTAAAAATACATAAAATAAATTACAAATTAAATCAAATTATTAAAGGTGGTTTATACTTCGTGGCCATTGCAAAATCTGGAGGTTGATTCGAGTATCTAGGAGCATCGAGTTCATCACTCAAGTTGTGACTTTTAGCAACATCCTAAGATACTACTGTGATTTAATTTGCCTATAGGTTTCTCTTATTTATATGCTTGGATTCTTCATAATTCATCTTATCTTTTTATTGTTTATCTTGTAACATGTAATTCAAATCCCCTTTTGTCCATATAAATTAAAAGTATTTCTAATATGACAATTTGATTCAGATCTACTTCTGTTATTATCTCCATTCACTATAGGTTTATTATGATTTGATTCGTATAATTTAGATCCTCTATTCCTATAATAATTTATTGTTGCTCTCTGTATTATTTAATTATGAATTTTATTATCATGAATTTATATGTGCCTAAGTTATCTAATTACCTTTTCTTTTGTTTTTGAAAATTTTATTAAAAAAAAGAAAATCAATCTTTAATTAAAAAATATTTATAGTTTCATATAGTATATGTTAATTATTTAAATTTGCCTTGAAAATCAATTTGTTATGTCAAATGAGTTTCGAATATAATTGTTTGGTGTAATTTTTTATAAGAAATTTTTTTTAACATAGAATTCATATTTGGACTTTTGTGTATAAAATCCAAATATTTGTTTCATTTCTAGATTTAAAGTTCTGTGTAGAATTTTATGACTTTTATTTCTGTTCCAAATTAAAGGTTTGGTTTAAAATGTTCACTTCAAATTCAAACATATTAACACATATAATATAAATTACAAAGTTTATATATAAGTTGTTTTGAAATCTAAAACTTATATTGCTTTATTTATATATATAGGAACATATATGTGTTATCTTAATTCAAATTCATGGGATGGATAGTATGTTCATGCATTCTTTAATCTCAAACATTTTCCTAATTGAAAATAAAATTCTTGTTTTTAAACTTAGATTTCAATCATATAAAATTACCAAATATAATTTCAATGTGTGTATATATATACACACATATTATTATACATCGTTTATTATGTATGTATGGAAACATATGTATTACAGTAATTCAAATTCATGGGATGGATAATATGTAATCATGTAATCTTTAATCTCGAACGTTTTCCTAATTGAAAATAAATTCCTTATTTTTAAATTTAGATTTCAATCATATAATATTACCAAATACAATTTTAATACACACACACACACACATTATTTTACATCATTTATTATGTATGTATTTTTAATTCAAAATGGACAACAAAGGCATTTGTAAAGGGAAAATATGTTTGTTATGGTGAAACTCCCAACATCGACATACGGTCACATTAACTATGTATATTTCTCACCTATAGCATGTGTACCTTACGCAAACAAGTGTATTTGATATACTTTCAAATAAAAAAATAAACAAACATATTAAATAAAATGAATATTTTATTTAAAATATTTATGTTTGATCTAAAATCCATTTAGGCTCAACAAAGATCAAAAAGGATTTTCATTTTGAAATTCACCTATTTAACCCACTTCTGGTTGGCCCGACTCCTTCAACGATGTCAAAGTCTAATAGTTTATGCAGTCTAAAATTAGAAATGTTAGGTCTAACTGATTAAAGCCTACCCATTCAGCATGGTATATAGAAAAGTAGTGTCGAAGGTTGGGTTTCTGTAACAAGTACTCTTTCCAACTTGGTTGCTGGCTTGGCACGAAGTATGAAGTAAGCCCAAAGGTTATCCTCGGTATAAAGGCCCAAATTGATTTGGGCCTTGAGCTAATTTTTCAAAATATGTTTTTGGAAATTTAAGAATTGTATTTTAAATTTAAAAGTTAAGTTTAAAATTTAACATGTCATAAACGTTTCAAAATTATTTTTGAAAGGCAATAAATTAAATTACAATATTTTCATTTTAATAACTTAATTAATTGGATTAATTAACCAAATGAATGAAATAATTAACTAAAAGTTAATAAATCACAATAAAATATATATAATGATATGTGTATATTTACCTTAAAATGTTTAAGCTAAATGGTGATAAAATTTTGAATTAGTTATTATTATTTAAAAATTATTTTAACTAACCAAATTAGATTTGAGGAATAAATACATACATATTGCATGTATACCGTGATTTCTGATGTATTAACACTTGAAATACGAGAGTGCTCCATAAAGAAATACATTATTCCTAAAATCGACATCACTCTTGTATGTATACTAAAAATTATGAATCCTAAATATATAAGTTGTCCACTGCCATTTATGTATTAATAAATTACTTGCATACTTTTTAGTTTTTGAGCTTTCCTTAGGCTAGATATGTTATGTGTAAAACTATCAATATATTGACTAGTTACGATACATGCACGTATTTGTTGAGCTTTCCTTAAGGTACATGCATTATACTTAGGATGTTGTGAAATATTAGGTGCGAGGGAATAATCTCACTTGATTTCTTGAGCTTTCCTTAAGGTCAAGATGAGATTAGGACAAAGATCATGGGTTAGGAGTTGCATATGATACAAATGATGAGGTGTTATCCATCAATTGTGGGCATGTGGCTTGTTGAGCCTCAAGGTCAAAATCCCAAGGCAAACAATACCCACAAGAGAAATCAAAAGCTTTTTATGTTTTTTCCTTAGGGTTTTGAGAAACATAAAAGTCTAGTGTGAGCCTTATTAGAAAAATGAAATGGTAGCATTCAAACTTTCTAATACTATAAGAACATTTCTATATAAAGTCAAAATAATCGACATTGATAAATTTGTGCAAGTAATAAAACTGATAAAATGTTAATTCAATAAGATATACAAAATTAACTAAATGAAAGATTGACAAAGAAATATAAAATACACTTACCTTTAAATCCATGCATATTATCACTTCAAGACCCACAGAATAGCCAATTTGTACAACCACTAAAACATTCATGCCTCGGTCGCTTGACTGATTATTTGTACAAGACCGTGTACTGTCTTCTACGAGTGTCAAACTCTAATATAAATATAAGAATACAGATATTTGATCCATACTCAACTGCATATAAATATTATATGGTAAATGATTGTGGTTCGTAGTGTATGTGTAACGACCCGGTATTTCGAACCATTCAAATCGACAATCATTCACTCATGTCAGACTTGAATTGCTCAAAACAATAGATTGTTAATTTATATTTAGCAAAACTTAGCATATACAGTAAATAAATCAATCACAGGATCGCAGACATTGAGTTATGCAACAATAAGCAGCGGAATAGGTAAATAGTAGTTCATGAAGCTACTGCAGAACATCGGAGTATAAAGCAAGATACAACAAAAATCTCAAATACAAAGTAGTCTCAAATACAACAACAACTGAGAATTCTGAACATAAACAGCTGGAACAACTGGAAATAATTGAAAGCTGAACCGATATAGGATAGATCTTCAAGCAAAGCTCCAAACTCCAAAGGTGAGCCTCAAATGCTGTGACACTCAGTCTAACCCGAGCATAAAGCAAAACACAAAAAACTCGAGTCAGGATTAACATTCTTATACCAGTAAATTCAACTCAAGTGAAATGTCAACTGAAATACGACATAACTTAAAGGATGTTTGGAATACTCATCCTCTAAGGATCCGTTAAACTATCTACATACAAAGTACAATACGCTACATAGATAATGTCTATAGTAAAATAAACTATTAAAATAGCGTTAAGGAGTTACCCATATCCTCCTTAACACATTTTATATAATGCCGCAGTCTATACAGTATTGTAAACTCCACCAAACCGGTGGGCTATCAGGGAGAACTCCATAGGTACGACACAAACCAAACTCGTAGAAGGCACAATAAGGCATGTGACAAGGCACGCGAGGAAATGCCCAAGGTAGGATTCTACCGTTTTGCACTCCCGGACTGGTGGTAACGCATAGCAGCTACTACCGCCCACTTCGAGACACACTCCCAAATCAAAGGTGCACCCAATCAAATCACAAAGTAATAGAATGGTATCGAAGAAGAATGCTCGATCGGAGATGCGACCTCACTTGGCCCGGTATAGCTCCTGTTTTAGCCACATCAAGCTGACTTGCGGGAGTCAGGGTTGCGTTAATACCTCATACAGAATCGTCGCCAAACCATCCTACTTCGTTCTGGAATCTTCACCACGTACACAGTTGTTAAAGTGGTTTTCGGTATTGGCAGAGAGTATGACAATATCTTATCCCCGTCTCTTTAACAACCAAACGCTTATTTCACACCGTGGTCATTTCATAAATCACTTTTATAATCATTTCAAACAGTTCATATTTCATATCAAAATACCATATTCATTTCAAAATTCACATCACTTTCGAAATCATACTCACTTTCAAAATCATATTCACTTTTGAAATCATATTTATTTCCAAAATCATAACCACAAAATAGGTTAAACCATCATATCAAAATATTCACACTTAAATCCATTAAATCTAAATCACAAAAGTTCCAACTTAAACAGTATAAATATTGAAAATAGTTTATATATATTGAAATAGTTATAAAATAAAATTAGTTTATATATTTAAAAATAGGTTATAGATTAAAATAGTTTATATATTAAAATAGTATATATATTAAATCATATATATCGAAAATAGTTTCAAGTTAGAATTGTTTCTTCCAATTTCACAAATCAATTCAAATCAACTTTAGTTCCAAGATTCAATTTAAATCAATCTCAGTTCAACCATTTTAATTAAAAAGGTAAAAGGTTCAATTCAAATAATCATTAAAACTATTTTTAATTTATATCGATTTCAAACCCAGGTTTGAACTACAAATTTAAACCACTTCAAATTTAATAGGTTTCAAAGTCTAAACATTTAAACATTTACAATAACTCAATTTGATAAATTTCATTTATATTTCAAAATTCAACTTTTAATTTTTATTTAAATTTGAAAATATTCACTTAGTCACTTTTAATATCATAAATCTCAAATTAAAAATTTAAATCAATATTAAATATTCCATTTCAATTTTATTTAAATTTGAAACTATTCATTTAATCACCTTTAGTTAAACATTTAAATAAAATCTCCAATTACAAATTTAAATAAAATCAAAATATTCAATTTGATTTTATTTAAATCTAAAAATATCCATTTAATCCTCTTTAATCAAAATCAAGTTATCAAGTTATAAAAATCATATCTTTAAAATCTCAAAATCAATAAGTCCAAATCAATTCTTATTTATATTCAATTCTTGACAAATTAAATTACAAGTCAACTTAATTTATCTTTCCAACCTTTATTTATTAAAGTTATTACAAAATCTATTTTCAAAATATTAATAAAAATTTAAATAAATACTCAAAACATATTTTACATACATATATTAGTTAAATTAAATTCTTATTAAATATTATTATATTAATTATTATTAAATTAAATCTTATTATTAAATCTATTTTAAATCTTATTTTATATATTTAAAAATAATAAAGTTATATGTAAAATCTTAAAATTTATATTTTCAAAACTTAACTTATAAATTAAAATTTCCAAACATATAATTTAAAAATCTAAATTTTCACATATATTAAAATAAAATCTATATATTATATTTTAAAATCAGTATTCAAATAAAACCCATATATTTCCTTTTAAACTTTGGAAAACATTTTCAAAAGTAGACCAACTGTGTCTGTATATAATTTTCTATCCTATGGTCAATTGATACGGATATTTATCATTTCAATCCGCAATTTAAATTTAATATTTATGGGTATATATCATTTCAACCCGCAATCCCGAAAATTCAAAATTAAATAAAATCGCTTGGGTTTATCATTTCAACCCTTAATGATTTTCCCCTAATCTTTAAGATCGTTCGGGTATGTATCATTTCAACCCATAAGGAATTTCTAAACTAACAAGGAACTTGCAGAGTGAGGACAAATATGATAATAATATAACAATCAACAACAGGAATATATCATCAGCAACAAATTAAATTTAATATATACAACTGGTTATGGTGTCATATGTCATAGGTAACCAATTGCAAATAATGGCATATCATATTTAGCAATTAAATAACTTAACAATTCATATTTAACATCATATTTCAATCGTCATTTCATGTGAAATCAATTTACTAAATATAAGAATGTTAATCGTGAGTGATTTCTTACCTTTCGAGGCTAGAGAAATTTGACAACACGACAAGCTACGAATTGAATCACGAATTCAACAATCGATCAATCCAGACGACAAATCCTAAAGCAGAGCAAGGTGAACACGGATTCGACGAACATAGCTGATAATTCGGAACCGATGAAAACAAATCAAAATCAGCTTGATATAAACTAAAACGAAATGTATATTATATATATTTTTCTTAAAACCAATAATAATATATATATTTAAAATAAAATATCCATATTATTATTATTATTTTTCCAATCAATGTTTATAAAACCCATATGTTTCTTTCAACAATTCTCAATTGAACATTTAAACATAATATATGTCAAAGCTATTACCAAAATCTGTTTTAAAGATATCAAAAGAAATTTGAGTAAATACTTTCAAACATCATATAAGTGTATCTCTAAACAGAATATATATACCTTAATATATATACCGAGGTGAGAAAGCTATGGAATTGAAGCATGAAGGCTGCTATGGTGGAAAAGGAGGGACGTTCGGTGCAAGGCTGGGAATGGTCTGCCCGGCAATGGTGGGGGGAGATCTGGTGTAGGGTCGAGTGTTTGGGAGGAGGCTCGATGCTTTTAAGTGTGGGCTGAGGCTGTGCGTTGATCTGGAGAGAAGGGGAACGTAAATGGAATGACGGTGGTTTGTGGAAGTCTCGGCAGCTTGGAGTTGCAGGTGGTGTTCCTATGGAGCGATGGTGACTGGGTGTGTTCGGCTTGTGGAAAGGTTTGTGAGGCGAGTGGTGGAGCAAGCGGTAAGGGTGGTGGTGTGCTGCGTGGTTGAACGACATTGAGATGGTGGGTGAGAATGGCTGCTATTCTGGTGGCGATGAGGAGGGTATGCGGGCGGAAGGCAATCATATCCGAGGTGGAATGGCCATTGGAGATGGAAAATGTTGGCCGAAGTGAAGGTCTGGATGTGGCTGATCGGTGTCAGGTTTCGGTCAGAGGAAGTTTTGAGGGGATCGATGGAAGGTTAAGGTGGCTTGCGGGCTGAAGCATGGGTGTCGATCTCAAAGGGTGGTGGGAGGAAGCGGGTCAGGGCAGCCAAGGCTTTTGCGGATCTAGTCGATGGTGAGTGGTGGCCGGTGGAAGATGGTGATTGGCTTACTGTCGGGTTTAGTTTCAAGGGAAGGAGGATGCAGATCTGAGTGTAGCACAGAGGGAAGTGGCGAGGTATGATTGCATGGGTGATGGGCTGACTTCGGGCAAACTATAGGAGCAATAGGGCTTTCTTCGAGAAAAATGGCAACAACAGATATTATATATACAACTTATATAAAAATCTCTTCTCGAAGCAAAAAGGACTGAAACTTGGAGAGAGACGCAAGCCTGTTCAAAGCAAAAAGGAGGGGAGCAGATTCCAAATGAATGCTTTCATATGTAAATATATATTTTATTTTATCTCAGAACAAAACAAAAGAATGATGAAGGATGATTAGAAGTAAGAAAATGAAAGAGAATGAAAGGACACAACAAATATATATTAAACAAATGGAATGTTGAAAGTCCATACATGAATTCAGGGAAAAATTAAAGGTAAGTGGCCATCAGCTTTCACACGGTGGATTATGAAAGGACACAAGAAACAAAAGGGCTCAAATGCGGAACCGATACGGCTACTCGTTATCCCGATTTCACCGCGTATCGGACGCCGAAACACATAAATAAATATACTACAAAGATCAGCACGATGAGACGAACAGAATGGTACACGGATATGAGAGATACGACCTTCCTATCAAAAGTCGATGTTCGGTGCCGAAAATGCTGCAAAAACGCCGAAATAAGGTAAACGGACTAGAGCAGTCCAAATTTGGCTAAACAAAATATGACGTCTCACTCAGAAAATGATTTACATTTTTCTTATATAAAAATATTCAGGTTTGAAAAATATTTTATTTTCAACAATTTAACTGATTTAAATTTAAATAAAAGTACACAATAAAATAAACTTCCATATTCTCTGATGAAAATCTAACATTTGCTACATTTAAATAGACGTACTCCAAATATCAAATTTTCATTGTTAAATTTAATTCTTTTATTTTCAAGAAAATTCAGTTAATTACGTTATTTAAACCATTAAAATATCCGGGTCGTTACACTCTCTCCTACTCAAAACTTTTCGTCCTCGAAAAGAAAAGAGATAGGAGAATAGGAACAACCAGAAATAAAAGATAGATTGAAATACAAAATATAACAATTTATTCAAAACCATATAAATTTCATTAGTTTTTAAATTGATTAATATTCAACAAATTTGGTTTCAATCCATTTATTCAATCAATAAATATTCATTGTATTCAAATTTGGTTGATTTTAAATTCAATGTATTTTCATTGAGTTGATTTAATTTTAATTTATTAACATTTTTTACAAAATTTCCTTTCGAAACAAAATTTAGTTTATTTAACTCATTTATTTAATCTATTTTACTTCACTTAAGTTAATTCCACTAAATTACAGTGTATAACATAGATTAAGTGTATAACATTTATTATAACCACTAAATTTTTATTTATAAATTCTCTTATCAAAATTTCATTTTTGACATCTTATTAATTATATTATATTTTATATTATTCAACTACAGATTCTCATTAACATTTTAACTTTTTGAATAATTAGGTAAGTTATATATATATGTTTTAGAATGCAATTGAGTATTATACAAATAAATTTCCTAGTTCAATTGTATTAAGTTGTTTCAATTTCATTTCTTATTTTAAACACTCCAATTATTCAAAAAATTTGCTTCATTTCAATAATTGAAAACCATCACTTAACATAGAACTTAAGAGTTAAATTTTCGGTTTCACTTCAAACATTTGAAAACAAACGTGTAGCAAAGCTACTAAGTGGTCTCTCCACTTTGAGACTCAAAAATGAATGTCGATGATGCTGCAGTCATCACCGAAATTATTTTCCAGCGACAAAAGAGGAGAGTACTGACTTACTTCTTTAAAATTCTATGGAAACAATTTTCATTTGAAATACTTTTAATTAATAATATTTTTCAAAACCTTGAAAACCAATTTTGAAACGCACCAAAAATTTAATTTTTAATCCTAAATTTAAATTCATTTCATTTTCAAATCAAATTTATAAACCATGTTTTAAAATTTCATCTTTTATATACAACAATAGTTAATGGTTGACAAAACAATAAATGATAATCTAATATTATCATTTCTAACAACCAATTCATTTAACTATCAAATTTCAGAAAATTATACTTTTATATATATAAAATATAATTATACATAAAATTATTTCATTACCAATTTTGAAATAATATTGTGTAGTTTGCTTTGTTCAAGTATTTTGGAATTCCAATTGATAACGTTGGCCAGACGAATCGATCAAAACCCAAAATCAAACTTAACAACTCAAACAACACAATATAAAACATTTTTATATTAATTACAAATACACTCCCTCACAGGATGATTCAAGAATGGATTATAGAACGGGGATAGAGATTCAAATTTAAAGGAACCAAATCAAGGAGAATTTCTAACTACGACGATAGGCTCAAAAGATAAGATAATTAAATTACAAAAGAGGAAAGCTGGATAGACTTATATTAATCGCGGCAACCTTAATCGGGTCAACCGAGACTTAGAAAAGACAAAAATATCATCAACAAAATGGGAAAAAAACCCGTTGAGAACATCACGGGAACGCGATTCATAAGATCGACGAAGAAGGCAGGAGCATTGGTTAATCTAGAGGGCATGACTAACCATTCATCAAAATCATTCGTCCGGGGAAAAGACAACAGGTCAAGCTCCAGGAATAAGATCGATGTAGAAGTCAATTTCCCGCTTGGGGAGGAGAGAAGTAAAGTCACCAAAACATCAGGATAATCACTGACTATCGGGGTGGAGTTAAGATTACTAGGCTGAGAGTCAAGCGAAAGGATAAAACTACCTGCAAAAATCCTAAGGCAATCGACATTCGATCATAAGAGGATTACCCTAGTCATCTACTAGAGAAACGGTTCGGGCTTAGCAAGAGATAACAACATCAAAACCAAGGACGTAGAAATCTCCGGTGAATCGACGTCGGTTGTAAAGGAGTTTCACCCCTTTACAAATCATACTAAGGTTGGCGGGACCGCCGATGGGATTACTCACACAAATGGATGAAGTTACCAATTGAGGTTGAGGATGTGCTTGAATTTATTACTGAGATCAACAGAAATGGAGCTATGGGATGCTCCAAAATCAAGAAGAACATGAACAGGAAAGGAGAAGAATGGATTTCAGAACAAAAGGGAAGGTTTCAAAATTCAAAAGAAAATCCAAATCAAGGAGAATCTTAACTAAGAATTTCAAGCTCGAACGAAGATGATTCTGTAATCAATTCCACTCATTCTAGGGTATTACTACCCTATGTCTAATGAGTTTTTACTCCATATGCTAAGTTTTGCCTAAACCAGAGCTCTGATACCACATGTAACGACTCGGTATTTCGAACCATTCAAATCGACAATCATCCACTCATGTTAGACTTGAATTGCTCAAAACAACATATTGTTAATTTATATTTGGCAAAACTTAGCATATACAGTAAATAAATCAATCATAGGATCACAGACACAGAGTTATACAACAATAAGCAGCGAATAGATAAATAGTAGTTCATAAAGCTATTGTAGAACATCGAAGTATAAAGCTAGATACAACAAAAATCTCAAATACAAAGTATTTCAAATACAACAACTGAGAAGTCTGAACATAAACTACTGGAACAACCGGAAACAACTGAAAGCTGAACCAATATAGGACAAATCTTCAAGCAAAGCTCCAAACTACAAAGGCGAGCCTCAAATGCTGTGACACCCAGTCTGACCCGAGTATAAAGAAAAACACAAAACACTCGAGTCAGGATTAACATTCTTATACCAGTAAATTCCACTCAAGTGAAATGTCAACCGAAATACAATATAACTTAAAGGATGTTTGGGATACTCATCCTCTAAGGATCCGTTAAACTATCTACATACATAGTACAATACGCTACATAGATAATGTCTATAGTAAAATAAACTATTAAAATAGCGTTAAGGTGTTACCCATATCCCCTTTAACACATTTTATATAATGCCGTAGTCTATACAGTACTTTAAACTCCACCAAACCGGTGAGCTATTAGGGAGCGCTCCATAGGTATGACACAAACCAAACTCGTAGAAGGCGAAATAAGGCATGTGACAAGGCACGCGAGGCAATGCCCAGGGTAAGATTCTACCGTTTTGCACTCCCAGAATGGTGGTAACGCATAGCGGCTACAATCACCCACCTCGAGACACACTCCTAAATAAAAGGTGCACCCAATCAAATCCCAAAGTAATAGAATAGTATCGAAGAAGCATGCTCGATCGGAGGTGTGACCTCACTTGGCCCGGTTTAGCTCCTGTTTTAGCCACATCAAGCTGACTCGCGGGAGTCAGGGCTGCATTAATACCTCATACAGAATTGTCGCCAAACCATCCCACTTCATTCTGGAATCTTCACCATGTACACAGTTGTTAAAGTGGTTTTCGGTATTGGCAGAGAGTATGACAATATCTTATCCCGGTCTCTTTAACAACCAAACGCTTATTTCACACCGTGGTCATTTCATAAAATCACTTTTATAATCATTTCAAACAGTTCATATTTCATATCAAAATATCATATTCATTTCAAAAATCACATCACTTTCGAAATCATATTTATTTCAAAATCATAACCACAAAATAGGTTGAACCATCGTAACAAAATATTCGCATTTAAATCCATTAAATCTAAATCATAACAGTTCCAACTTAAACAGTTTAAATATTGAAAATAGTTTATATATATTGAAATAGTTATAAAATAAAAATAGTTTATATATTTAAAAATAGGTTATAGATTAAAATAGTTTATATATTAAAATAGTATATACATTAAATCATATATATCGAAAATAGTTTCAAGTTAAAATTGTTTCTTCCAATTTCACAAATCAATTCAAATCAACTTTAATTCCAAGTTTCAATTTAAATCAATCTCAGTTCAACCATTTTAATTAAAAAGGTTAAAGGTTCAATTCAAATTCTCATTAAAACTATTTTTTATTTATATCGATTTCAAATCGAGGGTTGAACTATAAATTTAAACCACTTCAAATTCAATGGGTTTCAAAGTCTAAATATTCAAACATTTATAATAACTCAATTTGATAAATTTCATTTATATTTCGAAATTCAACTTTTAATTTTTATTTAAATTTGAAAATATTCACTTAATCACTTTTAATATCATAAATCCCAAATTACAAATTTAAATCAATATTAAATATTCCATTTCAATTTTATTTAAATTTGAAACTATTCATTTAATCACCTTTAGTTAAACATTTAAATAAAATATCCAATTACAACTTTAAATTAAAATCAAAATATTCAATTTAATTTTATTTAAATTTAAAAATATCCATTTAATCCTCTTTAATCAAAATCAAGTTATCAAGTTATAAAAATCATATCTTTAAAATCTCAAAATCAATAAGTCCAAATCAATTCATATTTATATTCAATTCTTAACAAATTAAATTACAAGTCAACTTAATTTATCTTTCCAATATTTATTTATTAAAGTTATTACAAAATATATTTTCAAAATATTAATATAAATTTAAATAAATACTCAAAACATATTTTACATACATATATTAGTTAAATTAAATTCTTATTAAATATTATTATATTAATTATTATTAAATTAAATATTATTATTAAATCTATTTTAAATCTTATGTTATATATTTAAAAATAATAAAGATATAAGTAAAATCTTAAAATTTATATTTTTAATACTTTACTTATAAATTTAAAATTTCCAAACATATAATTTAAAAATCTAAATTTTCACATATATTAAAATAAAATATATATATATATTATATTTTAAAATCAATATTCAAATAAAACCCATATATTTCCTTCCAAACTTTGGAAATCATTTTCAAAAGTAGACCAACGGTGCCCGTATAAAATTTTATATCTTATGGTCAAGTGATACGGATATTTATCATTTCAATCCGCAATTTAAATTTAATATTTACGGGTATATATCATTTCAACCCGCAATCCCAAAAATTCAAAATTAAATAAAATCGCTTGGGTTTACCATTTCAACCGATATCGATTTTCCCCTAATCTATAAGATCGTTCGGGTATGTATCATTTGAACCCATAGATAATTTCTAAACTAATTGGGAACTTGCAGAGTGAAGACAAATATGATAATAATATAACAATCAACAACAGGCATATATCATCAGTAACAAATTAAAATTAATATATACAACAGGTTATGGTGTCATATGTCATAGGTAACCAATTGCAGATAATGGCATATCATATTTAACAATTAAATAACTTAACAATTCAAATTTAACAACATATTTCAATCATCATTTCATGTGAAATCAATTTACTAAATATAAGAATGTTAATCGTGAGTGATTGCTTACCTTTCGAGACTAGAGAAATTTGACAACACGACAAGCTACGAATTGAATCACGAACTCGACAATCGATTAATCCAAACGACAAATCCCAAAGCAGAGCAATGTGAACACGGATTCGATGAACAAAGCAGATAATTCAGAATCGATGAAAGCAAATCAAAATCAGCTTGATATAAACTGAAATGAAATGTATATTATATATATTTTTCTTAAAACCAATAATAATATATATATTTAAAATAAAGTCTCCATATTATTATTATTATTATTATTTTCCAATCAATGTTTATAAAACCCATACGTTTCTTTCAACAATTCTCAATTGAACATTTAAACATAATATATGTTAAATCTATTACCAAAATCTGTTTTAAAGATATCAATATAAATTTGAGTAAATATTTTCAAAATCATATAATTATATCTCTAAATAGAATATATATAACTTAATATATATACCGAGGTGAGAAAGATATGGAATTGAAGCATTGTAACGACCCGGTATTTTGGACCATTCAAATCGACAATAAATCCACACATGTCGGACTTGAATAATTCAAAATACCGAATTGTTAATTTAAATTTGGCAAAACTCAGCATATGTAGTAAATAAATCAATCACAGACACAAAGTAATACAATAATACGCAGCGGAATAGATAAAATAGTAGTTCATGAAGCTACTATATAAACATCAGAGTTAGAAATAAAATACAACAGAATATCTCAAATACAGTGAAGTCTCCAATCCAAACAGATGACTTCTGTGAACGAATCAACTGGAAAGCTGGAAGCTGAATCAATAGTTGGATCTCCAAACAAAGCTCCAAACTCCAAAGGTGAGTCTCAAATGTTGTATCACTCGGTCTGACCCGAGCGTAAAGCAAAACACAAAACACTCGAGTTAGGATTAACATTCTTATACTAATAAATCCAACTCAAGTGAAATATCAACTAAAATACAAGTAACTTAAGGGATGTTTGGGATAACCATCCTCTAAGGATCTGTAACAACCCTGTATTTTACAATTAATTTTAATTTGATTTTTCCAAATTTAAGAGCTTTATTTATGAAAAGAATAAATGTTGTTATTGTAAATATAAAAAAACTTTGATTTTGTATGTGGATTTGAATTCCAAATATGACTAAATTTAATATTTCCAGAAAATGTGAATTTTGGTCAAATAGTCAAACTTCGACTTTTAACTTGAAAATTTAAAAGTTTGAAATTTATGAATTTTATCTTTTATTATAAAAATAGATTTAATAATTTGAATACTGCTTTTCGTTTCGTTGCAAACGGATTTAAATTGCAAAAGTTATACTATTTTCAATATTGTGTGTATATTGGGTTATTCAGCAATATTCTTTATTTTAAAATTTTATATAAATGACATTTTTATTTGATATATTTTATTCTAATTTGTACATTTATGTTATATAAAATATATTTTGGCTTTTAAATATTTTTAAAGTAAGGTAGGAATTTTTCCAGAGTTAGTAGTATTTTTCTTGCAAATTTCCATGCCCTGTTTGTAAATTTTAAACATTTTTCTTTAATCCTTTTCTATTTTCTCCAATTTAATTATCTATTTTATTTTGAAAATGATAAATAAATTATTTTAATTCAAATTTTCACCTCATAATATTTTTATAATGAAGTGTATAGTTTTTCAAGACTGACAGTGATTTATTTATAATTTTTGAACACTGTTTGGTATTTTTAAGTAATTTTCATCATTCTTTTTATATTTTTCCAAAATTTATTATTTGTTTTCTCATATTTATAATTGATTTCGGTTTGTAAATTATTTTTCTGAATATTTTTGTTTATATAAAGATTAAAAAGAAAAGAAATATGAAAGGTTGTAAAACACTTTGAAACTTAAGCCTTTTTTTGTCCAAACCCTTCATTTTCTTTAACTCCTCAAATTTTGCCCTAGCCATCTAAAACCCTAGTGTAGCCGCCACTTTTTGTTTCTCATCTTTTCACGTGAAAACAAATCAGCTCCTCATTTCTCATGGCTTCATCCAAAAATAGGTAATGGCCTCTCCTTCTTTTTCTTCTTTTCTCTTCATTTTCAATGATTTTTGCCATGTTTCTCTTGCTTTGCTTGGCCTAACACCTCCACCATCTCCTCCACCGACCACCACCACTTCCTTCCCCACACCATCCACGACCAAACCCCCTCCTCCTCTGACCATGACAGGCCATGCACTCCTTTTGACTAAAAACCACACAAAACCTTGCACAAATCCCTTAAAACAATGCATAGCCACCACTAGTTGCAACATACCTTCGCCCACCACCTTGGACACCACCTCTACCCGCCACCACCACCTTGCTACCACCACTACACATCACCATCTCCTCTGTCCAGACCTGTAGCAAGTCATGGCCAAGCCTAGGACCTTGTAGACCGAGCCAAAGATGAACCAAAACTCCACCATATTGCATAAAACTCTTCACATGCCTATGTTGTAACTTCCCCATCATCTCTAGCTTGTAGCCGTGCATCCCTTGGTCCAAACCAGACCCAAACCATGTCCAAACCTGAACCAAAACATTCCCTAGGCCATGCAAAAGGATAGAGAAAGCAAGGCAAAAGATTTGACATTCAAATCTCTTTTTGTTTAAAAGTTATTCCATTTCAAGTGCGTTGAAATTGTGTTTGTTTTGATGTATGTTTTGGGTTGTGATACAAGAGTTGTAGCTTTGGATCTTGCTCTCCACTCAAGTCCGTAGTCTTGTCATCGTGCTTTTGTTCCATTGTGTCATTGGTTTTGATATCTCTAGCACAAACAGGTGAGTTATTCTCACCAGACAATATGTACCTATATAACTAGTAAATTGACACCCTGCGAATCTGTAAAAATATATTATCATGTTATATATGCTTATATTATTATCATATGATGTTCACACCTGTTATTACACCTGTTATATCATATGTTACTTTTATTTAATGTTATTCTGTTATTTATATCTGTTATCACCATTGCAAGTTCCCTGTAGACTAGAATCACTATGGGTTGAAATGATACATACCCGAACGGACTTTAGAATAGGGAAAAATCGTTATGGGCAGAAATGATAGGCCTGAATGATTTTTATTTAATTTATTTTAACTTGGGATTGCGGGTTTGAAATGATAGAACCCAAATTTTTCTTTTTTAACTGCGGATTGAAATGATACATATCTGTATCACTTGACCTAAGTTAGAAAATTATATTCAGGCCCGTGGTTATTTTATAAAGTGTTTTGAATGTTTTGAAGTATTTTAAAAATATAAATTTATGAAATTTGATTTAAACAGATTTTGAAATATTTTGAATTAAAGAAATTATGATTTTTCTATGTGTTAAAAATGTAATTAATGAATGGTTTAACTGGATTTTTGAAATATAACTTAAGTTGGAAATTTGGAATTTTGGTTAAAAATGATATTTAAGTTATATAAATAAAATGGATATTAAATTTTATTTGGAAATGGTAAATATGATAATTTGATTAAATTTGAATTTAAGTGATTATTAAGTATTATTGATTTTTCTATGAATTTAAGTGGTTAAATAAATGAATGTTTAAAAGTGATCTTTTAAAATATAACTTGACTAGGAAATGTGAAATTTGGTTTTAATTAAAGGTTTAAGTTAATTAAATAAAATTGGAAATTTTGTTAAATTGTGAAATGGTAATTTAAATTTGAAGTGTTAAGTCTATTTGTTGAAATGTGAAGAATTGGAACTTTTACACTTAAACTTATTAAGTAAATTGTTGAAAATTGGATTTAATTATAAGAAATTTATTGTGAAAGAAACGTGTAAAGTTCTAATTAATGAAAGAAATATGTAAAGTTTAATTTATGAAAGAAACGTGTAAAGTTCTAATTAATGAAAGAAATATGTAAAGTTTAATTTATGAAAGAAACGTGTAAAGTTCTAATTAATGAAAGAAATATGTAAAGTTTAATTTATGAAAGAAACGTGTAAAGTTCTAATTAATGAAAGAAATATGTAAAGTTTAATTTATGAAAGAAACGTGTAAAGTTCTAATTAATGAAAGAAATATGTAAAGTTTTACCTACTGAAAGAAACATGTAAAGTCTGAATTAATGAAAGAAACATGTTAGTCTTAATTTGTGTAATATTGATTTAAAATAATAAATGCCCTTTTGTAATAAAACGTAAATTAAAACGTACATTCGATAATGTAAGTTTAATTAGTGTAATATTGATTAAATGATAAATGCTCTTTACTGTAATAGGAATGTAAGTTAAAAAGTACATTTAATATGTAAGTTTTAATTAATGTAAATGACATATTTTAATGACTAAAATAATAAAGTTTCTTTATTGTAATGATAATGTAAGTTAATAAGGTACTCTTAACTTAACATAAGAATTTCAGCATTAAATTGGATATTACAGTAACAAAGTTTATATAACTATAAGGCTATGATAAAATGACCATGTTAAAAATTTGTAAGTATATAAATACTTTGATTATATAAAATGTTAAATTGGGAAGTATTACATTCCAAAAATGCTATGATTCCTTAAGGTTACATTACCAAAATGCTATGATAATTTAAAGGAAGATTTCAAGTTTAATAAATTAAAGGAAATATTCAGTGATTTTGAAATTTGGGTTTTATTGAAATGATATATTATTGAATTGGTTTTGAAATGGAAATGATATATTTTTGAATTGGTTTTGAATAGATATGTTTTGGGTTTGAATGTATGTATTAGTTTGAAATAAATGATATGATTTTGAAATGGTTTAAAGGATGTATTTTGATTTGAAACACAAACTATTTTTAAAAGTTATAACCACGGGTTATAATAACGATTGGTTGGCAAAGAGACCGGGATCGGATATGGACATACTCTCTGTCGATACCGAAAACCACTTTGACAACCGTGTACGCGGTGGAGATTCCAGAATGAAGTAGGATGGTGGCGACGTTCTTAAGGTATGTTACGTGGACCCAACTCCCGTGAGTTGGCATAAGGTGGCTAAAACAGGAGCGATCTCGGACCAGTGAGGTAGCACCTCTTCTCGGACACATTTCTTCGATATTATACTCTTACTTGTGATTTGACTAGATGGCCATCCTCCGATTTGGGAATGTTGTTCGAGGTGGAACGGTAGTGGCTGCTATGCGTATCCATCAGTCCGTGTGCGTAATTGGTATATCTACCCTGGCATTGCCTAGTTGTGCCGTGTCACCT
This sequence comes from Allium fistulosum, assembly GCA_030737815.1. Classification (NCBI taxonomy): domain Eukaryota; kingdom Viridiplantae; phylum Streptophyta; class Magnoliopsida; order Asparagales; family Amaryllidaceae; genus Allium; species Allium fistulosum. The sequence goes on from CM060902.1 coordinate 306,528,646, forward strand.
ACCATATCGAGCTTTACTACGATTATGATTTTAAGATCCGACCGCGTTAAGGTTCTCCATCCCCTTAACGCTATTTTTCGATATGATTATACTTTACTTATTTAGACACTATTATAATAGCGAATATTACTACATAGTAGATATTTTAACGGATCCTTAGAGGATGGGCGGTCCCAAGCATCTTCTAAGTTACTTGTACCTTTATTACAGTTCACTTGAGTTGGTTTACATTATATAAGTATATATTGTCCTGACTCGAGTGTTTTGTGTTTTGCTTTACGCTCGGGTCAGCCTGAGTTATTCACAGATTTGGATTTCCACCTTCTGGAGATTTGAATCGCTGGAGATTATCTGCTAGTCTTCTTCTATCTACTTCAGTTATGTTGCTCTGTTCAGCTTGTACTTGGTTATCTTATTGATACTTCTGTTGTACTCTATTTCTTCTGTTGTATCTTATGTAACTCTGATATATTTACATAGTAGCTTCATGAACTACTATTTCTTTTACTTCCGCTGCATTATTTTACTCTGTGTCTGTGATCTGTGATTATATTTATTTACTCTATATTCTGAGATTTGCCAAATTTTAATTACAACGCGGTATTTTGAGCAATTCAACTCTGGCATGAGTGTCTACCTATACACTTATAATGGATGCGAATGGTTGAAAATATTGGGTCGTTACAGTTGGTATCAGAGCTTTGGCTTTGAGGCAAAACTCAGCATATGGAGTAGATTTATTTACAGAATCACTTTCGTTCGAGTTTGAATCTTTTCCTCTTGATTCGAATTTCCTTTGAATTTTTGGAATGTTCCCTACGGTTCCAAAATTCATTCTTGTCCCTCACTATTCATCTTCTTTTGATTTTGGAGTATCACATAACTCCACTTCGAATGATCTTTATAGTAAATTGGCGGTCTCGCCAATATTCTAATTTTCTTGTAAAGGGGTGAAAATCCTTTACAATCAGCATCGATTAACCAGAGATTTATATTTATCCTTGTTTTAGATGCTAATATCTTTTGTTATTCCAAACTCTATCTCTTGAGATCGAAGGTAGATTTACCCCAGAAAATCCACATTTGATCTTATCCATTAAGTCATGGTTGACCCGGTTAAGGTTGTCCGCGATTTATCTAAGCTTACCCATCTCTCTACTCTGTTTAATCATCTTGTCTTTTGTTCCAATCTATCTTCCAAACATTTTGAACTGTACTTGTAAATTAATGTTTTGTTTTATATTGTGTTGTTTGAGTTGTTGATGTTGATTTGGGTTTCCGATCGATTCGTCTGATCAACGCTATCGATAGGATTTCTAAAACACTTTGACAGAACAAATTGACACAATATTATTTTAAAATTTGGTTAATGAAATAAATTTGGATATATAATTTTATGGAACTTAATAAATTGATTTAAATTGATAATTTGAAATGATAATACTTGATTTATCATTTATTGTTCTACAAATGAATTTATAAATAGTTGTTTATAAATTTATTTGGGAACTGAAATGAATTTAAAATAAGAAATTTAAAGAATTTAATTTCCGATGGATTTCAAACTTTGTATTTAAAATTTTTAAAAGGATATTATTTAAAGTATTTTTGAATAAAAATTTATATCTAAAGGATTTTAAAGTTTAAAAATTTAGTGCTCTTCTCTTTGTCGCTGGAAAATAATTTCGGTGATGACTGCAGCATCATTGACATTCATTTTCGAGTTTTGAACTGAAGAGACCGTTCTGTAGTCTTACTACAGCTTTGTTTTGAAAGATTTAATTTATTTGAATTTCTAAATATGATTTGATTTATAATATATATAGATAAATGATTTAAATTGATTTGACATATTATGTACATATATTTATTTATCTCTAAATGGTTTGAAGGAAATCGGAAATTTAATTCTTACATTTTTTTTCTTAAAGAATAATTTCAATTATAAAAAGAAAAATCAAAATTTTGGATAAATGATTCAAACTTGAGATAATTGAATTGGATAGTTTTATTTGTATATTAAAATTGCATTCAAATATAACTTACCTTAAATTTTTTTAGAAGTTAACAATGTAATTGGATAATATACAATATAAAAAGGATTTTATACACTTAAATTTTAGTTATAAAAGATTAACAGAGGTAAATAGTGAAAAAGGAATTTAAAGAGATTTTTTTTAAATAACTTAATAATCAAATTTGATTTAATATGGAACCTTAAATCTAACCTAGGAATTTTAATAAAGGTTATTTCCTAAAATGAGTATGTTGTATAATAAATAATGATCTTTGAATAGATAAAATAAAATACATTTGAAATAGACATTTTGTAATAAAGTTTATTTAACTTGAATTCATAGTTTAATTGATGTCTAAATGAATAAATGTGTAAAGAAATTTGATTGTTATATTTGCTATATAAATATTTTATTTATGAAATAGATATGTCTTGAAAAATGAATGATTATAATTTAAATAGTTAAAATGTATTTTAACATCACTAAATTTGATAATTGAGAATTTGGTTTTCAAATGGAAATTTTAAGTGTAACTTATTGAAGGAATATCTATTTATGAAATGGGCATTTTAAATAAAGTGTTAGGTTATTTGTTAAATGAAGAGCTAAGTAAAATAGTGAGCTTTTGACTTAATTAACGAAGTATAGTTTAATTTGGATATTCCATTCATAAAAGTTTGTTTTAATAAGTCATAAGTTAAATGATATCCAAATGAATATTCTAGAATAAAACTGATTTGAAATATTAATATATCTACTGTAGCATTTTATAAGTGCTGCTGTTTTGAAAATACAATGTTTTGGAAGTTTTATAATTGAATGAACTTAGAAATGTTACAACTTTAAAATGAATATTATTTGACCTTGAATTAAACTGGTTTAAATAAAGATTATTTTAAAAGGTGTTATGATTTTCTAAGTATTATGTTTTTTTTTTAGAATTACATTTCCAAAGTGTTATGATTTTAGTAGTATGATTTCCAAATGATAAACATCTCTAATTTGTTATGATTTCAAAGCGTTATTGTTTCACATTTATTATCTTATTTTGTTTTTTTTTCAAACTATCTTTTGGTTGTCCTTATTTCTCTTATCTTGTTACAGAATGGGAAGGCTATTGCTTATACCAGTCTGTTTAGACATCTTTTTATAATCTTTGAAATCTTTGTTACTCATCTGGATCTGAACACTGTTTTTCCATTCATAGACCGTCGGTCAAGTGAAAGGAGTGATTCAGACTCTAGAGGATCTTTTTCGTGTTTGTGTTCTTGATTTGATCACCTCCAACTTGTTAAACTTGCCTATAACAATAGTTATCAGGTGTAATTCCAATATTCTTATCATCTTTTCTTAATTCTATTCATTCTATCTTTTTAGGTGCTTTCCCGTACCTCGTTCCTTTTCGGGGACGAAAAGTTTTGAGTGGGGGAGAGTGTAACAACCCTGTATTTTACAATTAATTTTAATTTGATTTTTCCAAATTTAAGAGCTTTATTTATGAAAAGAATAAATGTTGTTATTGTAAATATAAAAAAACTTTGATTTTGTATGTGGATTTGAATTCCAAATATGACTAAATTTAATATTTCCAGAAAATGTGAATTTTGGTCAAATAGTCAAACTTCGACTTTTAACTTGAAAATTTAAAAGTTTGAAATTTATGAATTTTATCTTTTATTATAAAAATAGATTTAATAATTTGAATACTGCTTTTCGTTTCGTTGCAAACGGATTTAAATTGCAAAAGTTATACTATTTTCAATATTGTGTGTATATTGGGTTATTCAGCAATATTCTTTATTTTAAAATTTTATATAAATGACATTTTTATTTGATATATTTTATTCTAATTTGTACATTTATGTTATATAAAATATATTTTGGCTTTTAAATATTTTTAAAGTAAGGTAGGAATTTTTCCAGAGTTAGTAGTATTTTTCTTGCAAATTTCCATGCCCTGTTTGTAAATTTTAAACATTTTTCTTTAATCCTTTTCTATTTTCTCCAATTTAATTATCTATTTTATTTTTAAAATGATAAATAAATTATTTTAATTCAAATTTTCACCTCATAATATTTTTATAATGAAGTGTATAGTTTTTCAAGACTGACAGTGATTTATTTATAATTTTTGAACACTGTTTGGTATTTTTAAGTAATTTTCATCATTCTTTTTATATTTTTCCAAAATTTATTATTTGTTTTCTCATATTTATAATTGATTTCGGTTTGTAAATTATTTTTCTGAATATTTTTGTTTATATAAAGATTAAAAAGAAAAGAAATATGAAAGGTTGTAAAACACTTTGAAACTTAAGCCTTTTTTTGTCCAAACCCTTCATTTTCTTTAACTCCTCAAATTTTGCCCTAGCCATCTAAAACCCTAGTGTAGCCGCCACTTTTTGTTTCTCATCTTTTCACGTGAAAACAAATCAGCTCCTCATTTCTCATGGCTTCATCCAAAAATAGGTAATGGCCTCTCCTTCTTTTTCTTCTTTTCTCTTCATTTTCAATGATTTTTGCCATGTTTCTCTTGCTTTGCTTGGCCTAACACCTCCACCATCTCCTCCACCGACCACCACCACTTCCTTCCCCACACCATCCACGACCAAACCCCCTCCTCCTCTGACCATGACAGGCCATGCACTCCTTTTGACTAAAAACCACACAAAACCTTGCACAAATCCCTTAAAACAATGCATAGCCACCACTAGTTGCAACATACCTTCGCCCACCACCTTGGACACCACCTCTACCCGCCACCACCACCTTGCTACCACCACTACACATCACCATCTCCTCTGTCCAGACCTGTAGCAAGTCATGGCCAAGCCTAGGACCTTGTAGACCGAGCCAAAGATGAACCAAAACTCCACCATATTGCATAAAACTCTTCACATGCCTATGTTGTAACTTCCCCATCATCTCTAGCTTGTAGCCGTGCATCCCTTGGTCCAAACCAGACCCAAACCATGTCCAAACCTAAACCAAAACATTCCCTAGGCCATGCAAAAGGATAGAGAAAGCAAGGCAAAAGATTTGACATTCAAATCTCTTTTTGTTTAAAAGTTATTCCATTTCAAGTGCGTTGAAATTGTGTTTGTTTTGATGTATGTTTTGGGTTGTAATACAACAGTTGTAGCTTTGGATCTTGCTCTCCACTCAAGTCCGTAGTCTTGTCATCGTGCTTTTGTTCCATTGTGTCATTGGTTTTGATATCTCCAGCACAAACAGGTGAGTTATTCTCACCAGGCAATATGTACCTATATAACTAGTAAATTGACACCCTGCGAATCTGTAAAAATATATTATCATGTTATATATGCTTATATTATTATCATATGATGTTCACACCTGTTATTACACCTGTTATATCATATGTTACTTTTATTTAATGTTATTCTGTTATTTATATCTGTTATCACCATTGCAAGTTCCCTGTAGACTAGAATCACTATGGGTTGAAATGATACATACCCGAACGGACTTTAGAATAGGGAAAAATCGTTATGGGCTGAAATGATAGGCCTGAATGATTTTTATTTAATTTATTTTAACTTGGGATTGCGGGTTTGAAATGATAGAACCCAAATTTTTCTTTTTTAACTGCGGATTGAAATGATACATATCCGTATCACTTGACCTAAGTTAGAAAATTATATACAGGCCCGTGGTTATTTTATAAAGTGTTTTGAATGTTTTTAAGTATTTTAAAAATATAAATTTATGAAATTTGATTTAAACAGATTTTGAAATATTTTGAATTAAAGAAATTATGATTTTTCTATGTGTTAAAAATGTAATTAATGAATGGTTTAACTGGATTTTTGAAATATAACTTAAGTTGGAAATTTGGAATTTTGGTTAAAAATGATATTTAAGTTATATAAATAAAATGGATATTAAATTTTATTTGGAAATGGTAAATATGATAATTTGATTAAATTTGAATTTAAGTGATTATTAAGTATTATTGATTTTTCTATGAATTTAAGTGGTTAAATAAATGAATGTTTAAAAGTGATCTTTTAAAATATAACTTGACTAGGAAATGTGAAATTTGGTTTTAATTAAAGGTTTAAGTTAATTAAATAAAATTGGAAATTTTGTTAAATTGTGAAATGGTAATTTAAATTTGAAGTGTTAAGTCTATTTGTTGAAATGTGAAGAATTGGAACTTTTACACTTAAACTTATTAAGTAAATTGTTGAAAATTGGATTTAATTATAAGAAATTTATTGTGAAAGAAACGTGTAAAGTTCTAATTAATGAAAGAAATATGTAAAGTTTAATTTATGAAAGAAACGTGTAAAGTTCTAATTAATGAAAGAAATATGTAAAGTTTAATTTATAAAAGAAACGTGTAAAGTTCTAATTAATGAAAGAAATATGTAAAGCTTAATTTATGAAAGAAACGTGTAAAGTTCTAGTTAATGAAAGAAATATGTAAAGTTTAATTTATGAAAGAAACGTGTAAAGTTCTAATTAATGAAAGAAATATGTAAAGTTTAATTTATGAAAGAAACGTGTAAAGTTCTAATTAATGAAAGAAATATGTAAAGTTTTACCTACTGAAAGAAACATGTAAAGTCTGAATTAATGAAAGAAACATGTAAGTCTTAATTTGTGTAATATTGATTTAAAATAATAAATGTCCTTTTGTAATAAAACGTAAATTAAAACGTACATTCGATAATGTAAGTTTAATTAGTGTAATATTGATTAAATGATAAATGCTCTTTACTGTAATAGGAATGTAAGTTAAAAAGTACATTTAATATGTAAGTTTTAATTAATGTAAATGACATATTTTAATGACTAAAATAATAAAGTTTCTTTATTGTAATGATAATGTAAGTTAATAAGGTACTCTTAACTTAACATAAGAATTTCAGCATTAAATTGGATATTACAGTAACAAAGTTTATATAACTATAAGGCTATGATAAAATGACCATGTTAAAAATTTGTAAGTATATAAATACTTTGATTATATAAAATGTTAAATTGGGAAGTATTACATTCCAAAAATGCTATGATTCCTTAAGGTTACATTACCAAAATGCTATGATAATTTAAAGGAAGATTTCAAGTTTAATAAATTAAAGGAAATATTCAGTGATTTTGAAATTTGGGTTTTATTGAAATGATATATTATTGAATTGGTTTTGAAATGGAAATGATATATTTTTGAATTGGTTTTGAATAGATATGTTTTGGGTTTGAATGTATGTATTAGTTTGAAATAAATGATATGATTTTGAAATGGTTTAAAGGATGTATTTTGATTTGAAACACAAACTATTTTTAAAAGTTATAACCACGGGTTATAATAACGATTGGTTGGCAAAGAGACCGGGATCGGATATGGACATACTCTCTGTCGATACCGAAAACCACTTTGACAACCGTGTACGCGGTGGAGATTCCAGAATGAAGTAGGATGGTGGCGACGTTCTTAAGGTATGTTACGTGGACCCAACTCCCGTGAGTTGGCATAAGGTGGCTAAAACAGGAGCGATCTCGGACCAGTGAGGTAGCACCTCTTCTCGGACACATTTCTTCGATATTATACTCTTACTTGTGATTTGACTAGATGGCCATCCTCCGATTTGGGAATGTTGTTCGAGGTGGAACGGTAGTGGCTGCTATGCGTATCCATCAGTCCGTGTGCGTAATTGGTATATCTACCCTGGCATTGCCTAGTTGTGCCGTGTCACCTACCATATCGAGCTTTACTACGATTATGATTTTAAGATCCGACCGCGTTAAGGTTCTCCATCCCCTTAACGCTATTTTTCGATATGATTATACTTTACTTATTTAGACACTATTATAATAGCGAATATTACTACATAGTAGATATTTTAACGGATCCTTAGAGGATGGGCGGTCCCAAGCATCTTCTAAGTTACTTGTACCTTTATTACAGTTCACTTGAGTTGGTTTACATTATATAAGTATATATTGTCCTGACTCGAGTGTTTTGTGTTTTGCTTTACGCTCGGGTCAGCCTGAGTTATTCACAGATTTGGATTTCCACCTTCTGGAGATTTGAATCGCTGGAGATTATCTGCTAGTCTTCTTCTATCTACTTCAGTTATGTTGCTCTGTTCAGCTTGTACTTGGTTATCTTATTGATACTTCTGTTGTACTCTATTTCTTCTGTTGTATCTTATGTAACTTTGATATATTTACATAGTAGCTTCATGAACTACTATTTCTTTTACTTCCGCTGCATTATTTTACTCTGTGTCTGTGATCTGTGATTATATTTATTTACTCTATATTCTGAGATTTGCCAAATTTTAATTACAACGCGGTATTTTGAGCAATTCAACTCTGGCTTGAGTGTCTACCTATACAGTTATAATGGATGCGAATGGTTGAAAATATTGGGTCGTTACAGGATCCGTGGAACTATCTACAATGTAGAAATATACACTATAACACCGTGGTCATTTCAATTAAATTTATACTTCAAAACCCACATATCATTTCATTTCAAATATATCTATTTTCCAAAATAGTATATATATATTAAATGATTTAAAAAGTAAAGTATTTAAATTTCCTCAAGTCTCGCAAATCGATTCAAATCAACTTCAAATTCCAGATTCAAATTTATTCAAAGCTCAATTCATCAATTTAATTCAGTTCTAAATATACCATTTATTTTTCAATATATTTCAGAGCTTTAGTATTCAACATTTTCAAAGATGGATTTAACAGTTTCATATAGCTCTTGATTTAACTTCATTCTTATTTAATCAGGGAATATTCGTTTAATAAATTCAATATCATTTAACTAGCCTTAAATTTCATTTTTTACTTAAATCAAACCCAAGTTATAAATCATATCTTAAATCTCAATTTCAATAAGTTTCAAATCGGTTTAATTAAATAAAATTATCTTTACTAAATTCAAATTATCATCCCCACCTTAACTTATTCAATTTTTTTTCCAAAATCTATTTTGAAATATAAATTTTATACTTAACATATTATATGTATTAAATCCATCTTAATTAAATTAAATATCATTATTAAATCTATATATATCATTACCATTTATATATAAAATTTTAAAAATCAACATTTGTTAAAACCATATATTTCTTTCCAAAACTATAGAATTCAATTTCAAAATATTTATATATATATGGACCAACGGTGTTTGTATATATATTTATCATATGGTTAAGTGATACGGATATTTATCATTTCAATTCGAAATTTAAATATATACGGGTAGATATCATTTCGACCCGTAATTCCAATTTCAGTTCAAATGAAAATCGCTTGGGTTTATCATTTCAACCCATAACGATTTTCTCCTATTCTAAAGTCCGTTCGGGTATGTATCATTTCAACCCATAGTGAATTCTATACTAACAGGGAACTTGCAGAGTGATAACAGATAATATAAAATATATATAACAACATGCATATATCATCAATATAAATAAAAGATACTGGTGTCAGATGTCATAGGTGAACATATATAGATAATAGTAATAACAGGCATATAAATACTAGATACTGGTGTCAGATGTCACAGGTGAACATATATAGATAATAGCATATATAACAATTTAAATAACTACAGCATCATATTTCAATTGTCGTTTCAATTGAAATCAAATTAATAAATACAAGAATGTTAATCGTGATTGATTGCACACCTTTCGAGGCTAGAGATATTTGACGATGAAATGAATTACGACCCCAAGCACGGATTCCAAAGTAAAGCAAGATTGGCACGAATTTCGAAGAAAAGCCTGATGGGTAGAAATTCAATAGACAAGCTGAGAAATCGAAATAAATCGAATCAGTTTGGTATAAATTGAAACAGATTTATATTATCTACCTATCTTCCAAAAATCAATTTTTTTTGAAATATACACTTATATATATATATCATTTCTAACTTAAAGAAAATAATACATGCAAACAAATACATGTACACTATAACTGAACATATGCAACTCTACATATCCAAGCAAATATGCAGACCAGACTTAATATAATGTATACTAACTAAAGCAGATCAGATATGAGATGAGTTAACATTTATAATATACTTTATAAGATCTAACAGGTATACAGTCAAATGTATATATGAACCTATATATGAGCTACACGAAATACCAACAACATCTCAACCTTGGAAATAATACCTTGTATTAAATTAATATATAACTAACTATTTCTAATATGCTTATATATAGTACTTACATACATGCAACAATATATATGCAGACATATATAAATATACCCAAATCAAACTCAAAGATATATATAAACTAATACATATACTAATATATACTTAAACAGCTTCCATACTATACAATTTATAAAACTTATGGAGCCAACAGACCTGTGAAAATATACATATATAGGTGGAACACAAACCAAAGCAAACATGAGAAAATATACATATATAGGTATATATATAACACATGTATATAGACTGACAACTATATGACTCCCTTTATAATAAAATATTCTGTAACACATATTTCATTTAAAATGTATGTACTATAACATTATGCGAACAGTGATTATCCAAATAAACTTATTCTTTATATTTACACTTACTTTATTATATAATTTATAATCAAACTCAACATGATAAAAATAGATGTAAGCAAATATATATAACTACTTACAACTAGCAGACTGTTTTTAAATCTATTTAAAATATTAATGTAAATAAGGAGCCTGGGAAAACAGATTCTTTGATGCACCTCTGTTAATAAAACATGTATTGTAAATATATATATATATATATATATATATATACTTATAAACTTGAACATATATGGACTGTTAAATATAACAAATAAACAAAGAAACAAACTTAAACTGCCAAACAGAACAAAATAGAATTTCGAAGAATCATAATATACAAAACAAGAAAAATCAATATCTTCAGTCAGTATATATAAAAAATAATTAAATCATTATTTCCTAAAGTCGATGTATACTATAACTCAACAAGAAATATATATACATAGCATGTAAGTTCTGACTGACCCAAACTCAATATTAAAACCAATACAGAACCTAAAATCTATATATAAAAGATCTTACATGCAAAATCTGTATTGTATGTCAAACATATATAAATTTATAAACCTTATATATATACTAATATATAATCACCTACCCAAAAGCAGCCGAGGAGAAAAGGGGAGGCCGAGCAACTTGAAGGTGGCTCGTGGTAAGCCTTGGTCTGAGGTGGAGGACAGGGCTGTCAACGTGGTGGGGAGGAAAGGAGGTCAGGCGGCGTATCTCTGGGCGAAGGTGGTCGCTGCTACGTTTGGTTGGCTGCACTTGTCAGGGAGGCTCGGAATAAAGGTGGTGATGGCTTGGGTGAGGAGGTTGGGGCTGTGGCATTAGTGGTTTTGAAGTAGGGTAGGTCGGAGGTGGGCTGCTTGGTGGAGGAAGGATGTGAGGGGAGTGAGGTTTCGGAGGTCATGTGGGTGGATGGGATGGTGGAAAGGTGGAAGCGTGGGTTAGATGTTTGGGAAGGAGGCTTCAGCCACGTTTTATTTATTTGCAGAAGAAGAAATGAGAAAGGGAGGAGTGAACAATTGGGAAAGAGGAAATGTTGATGGGTTTAGATCTAAGGCTTGCCTAAAAGTGAAAAAGAAAAGAGATGCAAAGAAAAAGAAATAATATACGTGACCACCGAACTCCTTGCGTCCTTTCGTATTTTTGACTTTTGGATGTCAAAACTGACGAATAGAAAAGGACACAAGTTATATCTGTGATTAACACAGCAAGCTGAACCAGATGGAGGACACAAAATTGCAAATGGACCCAATTTGGCGAATCGTCACACTTTGCATTCTGTTGATTCCGTCGCGCACCGGACTCCAAAATAATCTAATGAATATATCACGGTGATCAGCGCGATGAGACGGACAAGAGGAAACAGAAATATCAGTGTCAGGACCTTCCTATCAAAAGTCCATACGGACCCTGATATACGTTGCTATTCCGTACGGAAAAATCCAAACGGAGCTAGAAACGTCCGAATTTTGCGAAACGAATTTCACAGTCTGATTCAGAATGCTCTGAATAAATTTTCTCCTGTTGACATATTTTGATTTTGGAAAACTTTTACATATAGTTGTTATTAACCGGTTTAACTTGAAATAAAATTTCACAGGAAAATAAACTTCAATATTATCAGATGAAAATTTACCAGTTGCTATGGTTAAATAGGCGCATTCCAAATAATAAATTTTTAATTTCAAATTTTATTATTTAAAATTTCACAAATTTTCAGTTAAATATACTTTTAAAACCATTAAATTTTTTGCGGGTCGTTACACTCTCCCCCACTCAAAACTTTTCGTCCCCGAAAAGAAAGGAGGTAGAAGAATAGAAACAACCAGACAGAAAAGATAGATTAAAAGTCAAGATTAACAATTAATTTGAACTATATAAATTTTACTTAAAATTTGAAAACTTCACTTGCAACTCAATTATCTTATATACTTTAAAACCTTCCAAAAATCCATTTGTAAAATTTCTTGCTTCCTTTATAATTACCATTTATATGTTTAAATGACACCTTTATAAATGTATGAAAACCTTTTGAAAACAATTATTTACATTATTACTTATATTTACAAAGAAGCTATTGAAAACATTAAATCCGTAATTCATAAATTTATTAATTTATCTCTCAAGATACTTTCAAATATTATTAATAAACAAATAATCATTTACCTTAAAAATGTTTTATTTAATTAATAACTTCTAAAATATTTATAACTCTAAAATTTCTATTAAACCATGTGGTATATAAAATATATATATATACATATATATATAATGCCAACAAGGAAAACAAGGAGGATTTGGAAAACAGATGATGTGTGAATGAATAAGGCTGAGCAAATAAGGTAGATTCAAAAGAATAGTATCAGGCACGAATAATTAATTTAGAACCATAAGGGTTTTAATTTCAAATATTAATATAGAATTTCTTTTGTTGAAAATACCTTTATAATAAAATATTTTTATAACGAAACAAATTTTCTTTCAAAAATACTTTTATAATTCGATGTTTCAACAAGTTTATCCTCGTTCCTGTAGACTCTGGCAGTGCGTTGATCAGGCGCAAAACTAGAATTCTCCAGGTACTTAGTAGACCTGTTTCAACACCCAGTGAAAATACTGGAAAATCTTTAAAAACAGATATGGAAAGTACAATCCAAACAAAAAAACAAACAAATCATGGATCGCAGATACACAATGGTTACGCCTGGGTCCCCCAGGAAACATCCGTACCTTTTAAGCATTCACTGCCTTGCGAATTTCGCCATGCAACAAAACTGTGGACCGCAGGATACATAACAATGGTTACGCCTGGATCCCCCAGGAAACATCCATACCCCTTAAGCAATCTCTGCCTTGCGGATTACGCCACTAATCACGACCATAGATCGCAGATACACAATGGTTACGCCTGGATCCCCTAGGAAACATCCGTACCTTTTAAGCAATCACTGCCTTGCGAATTACGCTATGCAGTCGAGTTCGTAAGACCATGGGTAACGCCATGGAATTCGAAGGACACTCGAGTATCATATCCGGAAAACCAAAAATCGGAGAGAATAATATCGATAGAATGAATCCAAGATGTGGCCACAAATCGGATATCAAGCAGAAGGCACTTTCCATATCTTTACTTCGAAAATACGTATTTTATAGTACCTTTTCAAATCACTTTCAAATATCGTACTTATATAAATCCATTATATATAAGATTTAATTTTCAAATCAAATACTTTCCAAAATCAATAGTATATCAAATCATACTTATATAGACTTCAATTATATAAGATTTCACTTTCAAATTGAGTACCTTTTCAAATTTATATTTTTGAATCAATTTCATACTCATACAAATCAATTTTATATAAGTTCGACAACCCCAAATCAAGTATTTAGTAACACAAGGTTCTCAAATTTCAATTTGTTTCAATATCAGTTCAATTTCAAAATCATATACAATTTCACCAAATTATTTCTTCTCAAATTAAATATCTTTAGTTTCAAAGTTTCCAAAATAATAGATTTAGAAAATAAATCCAATTTCCAAATCAATATAATTTAAGTCAACCAATTCATTCCCAAAATCAAATGTTTTCAAAATCATCTTATACTTACGTAAGGTCTATCTTATATAAGGATCAAAATTTTCAAAATAAATTTCGCTGTATGAAGAGCCATATGGGATTGAATATCTTTGCTTTTATGGGTTATATATCTTTGTAATTTAAATTGAAAATTTTCTTTTAGTAAGCAAGATATTCTAACATGACAGCTTTCAATTTCAGCGTCAAAATATATCAATGATATTAGAATATAAGATGTACATACGTCATCATTTCGCAGAATCACATTTGATCGCTCGCTCGATCACACAAGTTCGCTTTCGAACTAGTATTGTCCATTCGACTTCCCTAATGCGGATTTCGATATGGTTTATCGACTAGAAGCCATCAGTCTCCTTGCATAGCCATATACTATGATAGAGAATTCTAGAATCGAGCCCAAAATCCATATCAAATATTCGCCATCAAGAATCGAATGAAAAATCCTAACACGAAATGGTGTAATTCACCTCGAACTTGTGTACTCAAACTTGGATCAAATTAATTACGCAAATAAAACAGCATACGTACAACTTATATATTTATTCCAACTTGTTAAATATATAGTTTCATAAAGATGTTACTAAGTTAAAACATTTAAACTAAACTTTATTCAAAATATTTTGAAGACCAAATTCTTTTCGAAACATTTCAAATCTAACTTTCATATTAGAAAAATTTTAAAATTTCCTTATTCATTTACTTAACAAAACAGTTTCCACTTATTTAAATCATATTACTACATACTTCAATCATACATACCAAACTTATATACTTTATACTTTTCGAAATTTCTTAGCTTTGAAAAGTTAACCTTGATTTGGAAGTGCTCGAACCTTCAAAATAGTTGAAGAAATCATTTTCAAATTCAAGAGTTGGAAATCAGCTCAAATTAGTAAATTAATTTTAATAGATAGCGTTATATCAAATCCAAAACTCGAGGACTGAACACCGGCTTACTACAAATCATTTCAAATACATATACATATATCTTTCGAATACCAAATCATACTTCAACATTTGAAATCAAAATTGGTTTCGCAAAATCACTCGCGTAGCAATGCTACTAAAGTGGCCTATCCCCACTCTGAAACTCGAAAATCAATGTCGATGATGCGTGCACTCATCACCGAAATTATTTTCCAGCGACATAAGTGAGTTTTGGACTTCTATTTTCTCAAACTTCTTTTGAAATTTCTTCGAAATCATTTGAAACTCATTACAATCATTTGAAACATTTCTTATTCGGAAAAATACTTTTAAATCATATTATTATTATATATTTCAAAACCTTAAAACCAATTTCAAAACACCGGGGTTCAATTCTCGAATTTCAAATTTATTGTCCTTTAGTTATAAATCATTTTTATATAAATCAATTTCTTATATAACTTCAAAATTTCAAATCCTTTCAAAAATTCAAATTCTTATTTTTAAAAGGTATATATAATCCTTATCGAAAACATTTTCACTTTTATATATGGAATATAATCATACTTATAAAATTTCGATATATAAAACAATTTCCAAAATACGAATAAACCCGATTTTCAAAGGATGATTTAGGAATGGATTTCAACAAAGATAGAGATTCAAATTAGAGGAACTCTTAATCAAATAGAATTATGATTCGAAGATAAGCTCGAACGAAAATGAGATAATTAAATTTCAAAATAGAAGATGAATATACTTATATAAATCGCGGATGACCCTTAGGGTCAACCGTGACTTCAGGAACAAGATCGATGCAGAATTCCAAGAAAAATCAACATTCGATCGCAAGACATAGCGGCATCTAAACCAAAGATATAGAAATCTCTGGTGAATCAATGCCAATTGTGAATGAGTTTCACCCCTTCACAAATCATTCAAAGATTGGTGGGATCCTATTCTCATAGAGATCATTCGAAGTGGAGTCGTGGGATACTCCAGAATCAAAAGAATAGAAATAGGGAGAGACAAGAATGAATTTTTTTGGAACCGCAAGAAACGTTCCAAAGTTCAATGGAAATCGAGTCAAAAGGAAGTGATTAAACTCGAACGAAAGTGATTCTGTAAATAAATTTACAATATATGCTAAGTTTCGCCTAGAGCCAAAGCTCTGATACCAACTGTAACGATCCGGTATTTTGGACCATTCAAATCGACAATAAATCCACACATGTCGGACTTGAATAATTCAAAATACCGAATTGTTAATTTAAATTTGGCAAAACTCAGCATATGTAGTAAATAAATCAATCATAGAATCACAGACACAGAGTAATACAATAATACGCAGCGGAATAGATAAAATAGTAGTTCATGAAGCTACTATATAAACATCAGAGTTAGAAATAAAATACAACAGAATATCTCAAATACAGTGAAGTCTCCAATCCAAACAGATGACTTCTGTGAACGAATCAACTGGAAAGCTGGAAGCTGAATCAATAGTTGGATCTCCAAACGAAGCTCCAAACTCCAAAGGTGAGTCTCAAATGCTGTATCACTCGGTCTGACCCGAGCGTAAAGAAAAACACAAAACACTCGAGTCAGGATTAACATTCTTATACTAATAAATCCAACTCAAGTGAAATATCAACTAAAATACAAGTAACTTAAGGGATGTTTGGGATAACCATCCACTAAGGATCCGTGGAACTATCTACAATGTAGAAATATACACTATAACACCGTGGTCATTTCAATTAAATTTATACTTCAAAACCCACATATCATTTCATTTCAAATATATCTATTTTCCAAAATAGTATATATATATTAAATGATTTAAAAAGTAAAGTATTTAAATTATCTCAAGTCTCGCAAATCGATTCAAATCAACTTCAAATTCCAGATTCAAATTTATTCAAAGCTCAATTCATCAATTTAATTCAGTTCTAAATATACCATTTATTTTTCAATATATTTCAAAGCTTTAGTATTCAACATTTTCAAAGATAGATTTAACAGTTTCATATAGCTCTTGATTTAACTTCATTCTTATTTAATCAGGGAATATTCGTTTAATAAATTCAATATCATTTAACTAGCCTTAAATTTCATTTTTTACTTAAATCAAACCCAAGTTATAAATCATATCTTAAATCTCAATTTCAATAAGTTTCAAATCGGTTTAATTAAATAAAATTATCTTTACTAAATTCAAATTATCATCCCCACCTTAACTTATTCAAATTTTTTTCCAAAATCTATTTTGAAATATAAATTTTATTCTTAACATATTATATGTATTAAATCCATCTTATTTAAATTAAATATCATTATTAAATCTATATATATCATTACCATTTATATATAAAATTTTAAAAATCAACATTTGTTAAAACCATATATTTCTTTCCAAAACCATAGAATTCAATTTCAAAATATTTATATATATATGGACCAACGGTGTTTGTATATATATTTATCATATGGTTAAGTGATACGGATATTTATCATTTCAATCCGAAATTTAAATATATACGGGTAGATATCATTTCGACCCGTAATTCCAATTTCAATTCAAATGAAAATCGCTTGGGTTTATCATTTCAACCCATAACGATTTTCTCCTATTCTAAAGTCCGTTCGGGTATGTATCATTTCAACCCATAGTGAATTCTATACTAATAGGGAACTTGCAAGGTGATAACAGATAATATAAAATATATATAACAACAGGCATATATCATCAATATAAATAACAGATACCGGTGTCAGATGTCATAGGTGAACATATACAGATAATAGTAATAACAGGCATATAAATACTAGATACTGGTGTCAGATGTCACAGGTGAACATATACAGATAATAGCATATATAACAATTTAAATAACTACAGCATCATATTTCAATTGTCGTTTCAATTGAAATCAAATTAATAAATACAAGAATGTTAATCGTGAGTGATTGCTCACCTTTCGAGGCTAGAGATATTTGACGATGAAATGAATTACGACCCCAAGCACGGATTCCAAAGTAAAGCAAGATTGGCATGAATTTCAAAGAAAAGCCTGATGGGTAGAAATTCAATAGACAAGCTGAGAAATCGAAATAAATCGAATCAGTTTGGTATAAATTGAAACAGATTTATATTATCTACCTATCTTCCAAAAATCAATTTTTTTTGAAATATACACTTATATATATATATATCATTTCTAACTTAAAGAAAATAATACATGCAGACAAATACATGTACACTATAACTGAACATATGCAACTCTACATATCCAAGCAAATATGCAGACCAGACTTAATATAATGTATACTAACTAAAGCAGATCAGATATGAGATGAGTTAACATTTATAATATACTTTATAAGATCTAACAGGTATACAGTCAAATGTATATATGAACCTATATATGAGCTACACGAAATACCAACAACATCTCAACCTTGGAAATAATACCGTGTATTAAATTAATATATAACTAACTATTTCTAATATGCTTATATATAGTACTTACATACATGCAACAATATATATGCAGACATATATAAATATACCCAAATCAAACTCAAAGATATATATAAACTAATACATATACTAATATATACTTAAACAGCTTCCATACTATACAATTTATAAAACTTATGGAGCCAACAGACCCGTGAAAATATACATATATAGGTGGAACACAAACCAAAGCAAACATGAGAAAATATACATATATAGGTATATATATAACACATGTATATAGACTGACAACTATATGACTCCCTTTATAATAAAATATTATGTAACACATATTTCATTTAAAATGTATGTACTATAACATTATGCGAACAGTGATTATCCAAATAAACTTATTCTTTATATTTACACTTACTTTATTATATAATTTATAATCAAACTCAACATGATAAAAATAGATGTAAGCAAATATATATAACTACTTACAACTAGCAGACTGTTTTTAAATCTATTTAAAATATTAATGTAAATAAGGAGCCTGGGAAAACAGATTCTTTGATGCACCTCTGTTAATAAAACATGTATTGTAAATATATATATATATATACTTATAAACTTGAACATATATGGACTGTTAAATATAACAAATAAACAAAGAAACAAACTTAAACTGCCAAACAGAACAAAATAGAATTTCGAAGAATCATAATATACAAAACAAGAAAAATCAATATCTTCAGTCAGTACATATAAAAAATAATTAAATCATTATTTCCTAAAGTCGATGTATACTATAACTCAACAAGAAATATATATACATAGCATGTAAGTTCTGACTGACCCAAACTCAATATTAAAACCAATACAGAACCTAAAATCTATATATAAAAGATCTTACATGCAAAATCTGTATTGTATGTCAAACATATATAAATTTATAAACCTTATATATATACTAATATATAATCACCTACCCAAAAGCAGCCGAGGAGAAAAGGGGAGGCCGAGCAACTTGAAGGTGGCTCGTGGTAAGCCTCGGTCTGAGGTGGAGGACAGGGCTGTCGAAGTGGTGGGGAGGAAAGGAGGTCAGGCGGCGTATCTCTGGGCGAAGGTGGTCGCTGCTACGTTTGGTTGGCTGCACTTGTCAGGGAGGCTCGGAATAAAGGTGGTGATGGCTTGGGTGAGGAGGTTGGGGCTGTGGCATCGGTGGTTTTGAAGTAGGGTAGGTCGGAGGTGGGCTGCTTGGTGGAGGAAGGATGTGAGGGGAGTGGGGTTTCGGAGGTCATGTGGGTGGATGGGACGGTGGAAAGGTGGAAGCGTGGGTTAGATGTTTGGGAAGGAGGCTACAACCACGTTTTATTTATTTGCAGAAGAAGAAATGAGAAAGGGATGAGTGAACAATTGGGAAAGAGGAAATGTTGATGGGTTTAGATCTAAGGCTTGCCTGAAAGTGAAAAAGAAAAGAGATGCAAAGAAAAAGAAATAATATACGTGACCACCGAACTCCTTGCGTCCTTTCGTATTTTTGACTTTTGGATGTCAAAACTGACGAATAGAAAAGGACACAAGTTATATCTGTGATTAACACAGCAAGCTGAACCAGATGGAGGACACAAAATTGCAAATGGACCCAATTTGGCGAATCGTCACACTTTGCATTCTGTTGATTCCGTCGCGCACCGGACTCCGAAATAATCTAATGAATATATCACGGTGATCAATGCGATGAGACGGACAAGAGGAAACAGAAATATCAGTGTCAGGACCTTCCTATCAAAAGTCCATACGGACCCTGATATACGTTGCTATTCCGTACGGAAAAATCCAAACGGAGCTAAAAACGTCCGAATTTTGCGAAACGAATTTCACAGTCTGATTCAGAATGCTCTGAATAAATTTTCTCCTGTTGACATATTTTGATTTCGGAAAACTTTTACATATAGCTAATATTAACCGGTTTAACTTGAAATAAAATTTCACAGGAAAATAAACTTCAATATTATCAGATGAAAATTTACCAGTTGCTATGGTTAAATAGGCGCATTCCAAATAATAAATTTTTAATTTCAAATTTTATTATTTAAAATTTCACAAATTTTCAGTTAAATATACTTTTAAAACCATTAAATTTTTTGCGGGTCGTTACAAGCATGGAGGCTGCTATGGTGGACAAGGAAGGACGTTCGGTGCAAGGCTAGGAATGGATTACTCGGCAACGGTGGGGGGAGATCTGGTGTAGGGTCGTGTGTCTGGGAGCAGGCTCGATTTTGTCTGGTATGGGTTGAGGCTGTGCGTTGATCTGGAGAGAAGGGTAACGCAAATGGAACGGCAGTGGTTTGTGGAAGTCTCGGCAGCTTGGATTTGCAGGTGGTGTTCCTATGGAGCGGTGGTGACTGGGTGTGTTCGGCGCGTTGGAAGGTTTGTGAGGCGAGTGGTGGAGCAAGCGGTAATGGTGGTGGTGTGCTGCGTGGTTGAACGACATTGAGATGGTGGGTAAGAATGGCTGCTATTCTGGTGGCGATGAGGAGGGTATGCGGGCGGAAGGCGATCAGATCCGAGGTGGAATGGCGGCTGGAGATAGGAAATGTTGGCCAAAGTGAAGGTCTGGACATGGCTGATTGGTGTCAGGTTTCGGTCAGGGGAAGTATTGAGGGGATTGATGGCGAGTTGATGTGGCTTGCGGGCTGAAGCATGGGTTTCGATCTAGAAGGGTGGTTGGAGGAAGCTGGTCAGGGCAGCCGAGGATTTGGCGGATCTGGTCGATGGTGAGTGGAGGCCGATGGAAAATGGTGGCTTACTGTTGGGTTCAGTTTCAAGGGGAGGAGGATGCGGATCCGGGTGAAGAACGGAGAGAAGTGGTGAGGTATAATTGCATGGGTGATGGGCTGACTTCGGGCAAACCATAGGAGCAATAGGGCTTTCTTTGAGAAAAATGGCAATAATAGATATTATATATACAACTTATATAAAAATCACTTCTCAAAGAAAAAAGGACTGAAACCTGGAGAGAGACGCAAGCCTGTTCAAAGAAAAAAGGAGTGAAGCAGATTCCAAATGAATGCTTTCATATGTAAATATATATTTTATTTTATCTCAAAATAAAACAAAAGAATGGTGAAGGATGAATAGAAGTAAGAAAAAGAAAGAGAATGAAAGGACGCAACAAATATATATCGAACAAATGGAATGTTGAAAGTCCATACGTGAATTCAGGGAAAGAATAAAGGTAAGTGGCCATCAGCTTTCACACGGTGGATTATGAAAGGACACAAGAAACAAAAGGGCTCAAATGCGAAACCGATACGGCTACTCGTTATGCCGATTTCACCGCGTATCGGACGCCGAAACACATAAATAAATATACTACAGAGATCAGCACGATGAGACGAACAGAATGGTACACAGATATGAGAGATACGACCTTCCTATCAAAAGTCAATGTTCGGTGCCGAAAATGATGCTAAAACGCCGAAAATAAGATAAATGGAGCTAGAGCAGTCCAAATTTGCCTAAAGAAAATATGACGTCTCACTCAAAAAATGATTTACATTTTTCTTATATAAAAATATTCAGGTTTGAAAAATATTTTATTTTCAACAATTTAACTGATTTAAATTTAAATAAAATTACACAACAAAATAAACTTCCATATTCTTTGATGAAAATCTGACATTTGCTACGTTTAAATAGACATACTCCAAATATCACATTTTCATTGTTAAATTTAATTGTTTTATTTTCAAGAAAATTTAGTTAATTATGTTATTTAAACCATTAAAATATCCGGGTCGTTACACTATGAAACTTCAATGAAATTAGTTCATTGGAAATAAGCGAATAAAACATAATGCAACGATGTGTATTCAATATGATTGATTACAACAAGGATCTCCTTTGACTGGTTTGAGTATTTTGGGAAAGAAAGCGAATGTATGAGAGTGGATGTAACTTAGACACAACTAGAATGAAGAGAGTGAATGGTCACCTCTGCTTGTAAAGGGACATCGGAAATGAGAATTGTATAAAAATACTAAAAGATACTTAATATGGAATGTGAAATGTGATTTCTATTCAAATTGCGTTATCGTTGTTTTCTTTAAAGGGTATTTTTTACGAGTTTAAGATATTTGATTGAAAACTCTCGACTTTAAATTAGTAGTTACAATAAAAGAAATAAATAGTCATAATAAGTATTTAAATGAAGCTTCATATTTCATATGCTATATTATTAATGGCGGAAATAGTGGGAGCATCCCGTATAAATTTATCAGCAGTTGCATCAAGAAATGAAAAATTATTTTTGTAAATATACTAAATATTATTTATGAAATAATAAATGTATTCAATATTGACTAAAAATAAATATATTTTTATTAGTTATGAATACTTTGAATATTCTTTATGAAATAAGTCTATTAGAATAATGGTATTTGTTGCATTCACTATATAACATAGAAGTATATAAACTAAATTACAATTATTTTGAAATTATGGGCTATGCCACTATTTTGGGAAATAATTTTTTAATCATATGGTACTGGTGAATTGTAACCCAAATAACTAAGGACAAAGCGCCCATTTAGTGGGAGCGATATATGAGTAGGTAGACTCTGAGGATTGATACATATAGACATATGCAATTCAAAGTGTAATAGTACCAAAACAGTTCATATACTTCATTAAAATTCAGTGATGAATTATCATAGAAATAAACATGTGTTTCTAATGCACAAGTAGTACGTCTATGATAAGCTAATAAAATTTAATATGGAAGTAGAAAACATAACATTCAAAGGTAATAAAAGAATTCAATGATCGAATAGTTGAGTGTACTGGATAGAGTTCCAAATGTACCTAAAATCAAATAAGATTTGATCTTGAAAGTCACTCCACCTTTTGATACATAATGATGTATGTATAAGGCATAACCAGACTTTGTTGGATAAAGTAAGATTGATTGTTAGTTAAGTTGAATTAACAACTTTCTATAAGGCTATGTACTTAAGAGTAAGTACATCAGTTAAACTTAATTTCATCCAAAATGAAGTTTACAAAATCATATAAAAAAGAGTTGATGGAACAACTCCAGCATGTCCAAGCTCAAGGAGTTGACAGGTTATGTGAGTCTAAAGATTCATGAGGGATCTTGTGTTGACCATCGCAAACGAGTATGAGACCGATAAATTTTAACTACAATTTATGCTACAAAAATAAGTTCATAAACTTAAAACCAAATCAGTTTTATACATACACACACACACAGATATATATATATATATCTGCAATTCATAAATAGCTTATGAACATCAATTCCGTTGCACCGAGAAACAATTGTTATTTCGAGAAACACCAATTTTGCGATGAAGGAATTTCTTTTTGAAATTACTATTAGTAAAATGGACTTGGATACGATCCAAAGATAAAACTGATTACAAAGAATGAAATTAAATATACCAAGCCTAAATGACATAATTAATAAGAATATCTAATAAGAACCCTCGCACATTAAAGAGAAACCATTATTTATTTATCGATATCGAAAAAAGTATTTCCTCAACTGTCAATAAGCAATTTACAGTATTGAATCAGCCATATGGCATGATGCACATATCCAGAATGGATTTTAGGTACATCTATAATATTGAACCTTGAAACATTATATTTAATCCATTTTGATTCGGTAGCATCCAAAGGTAGAATATCCTTAGTCAGGTATCAAATATACAGTGACATCTAATTTAGTTATTATTGGTGTTGTAGATTCACTTCGGGCAGCTTGAACCCACGTTATAACCTATAATTTCTCTAGTAACTGTATGCAAGGTTTCTCTAGGGTCTCGACTGGAATGAAATTAAACTCTCTTACATCCCTTAAGCTTGCATATTTTGCTAAGGCATAGGGACGCTTTCTATATGATAACTCTCGAAAGCTCCAAGTAGTTGCTTCATCTGCTTAACATAAAGAACTAACCTCGGATCTCGAGTCTGAGAGTGACCAAGAACTTGATTGACGACTATATGGCAGTTGTAACGACCGACAATAATTGTTAGAAATTCATTTCATTTGCAAATCAGATTTACAAACCATTTTTAAAATTTTATCTCATTAACAAACAATAATAGTTAACAGTTTAGCAATTGTGACAAAACAATGAATGAAAATCTAGTATTATCATTTCTAACAACCAATTCATTTAACTATCTAATTTCAGAAAATTATACTTATATATATATATAATATAATCATACATAAAATTATTTCATTTACCAATTTCGAAAACAATATTGTGTCAGTTTATTCTGTTCAAGTGTTTTGGAATTCCTGTCGATAGCATTGGCTAGATGAATCGATCGAACCAAAAATTCAAACTTAATAACTCAAACAACACAATATAAAACATTTTTATATCAATTACCAATACGCTCTCTAATAGGATGATTCGAGAATGGATTTTAGAACTAGGATAGAGATTTAAATTTAGAGGGATCCTAATCAAAGAGAATTCTAACTAAGAAGATAGGCTTGAAAGGAAGATAAGATAATTAAATTAAAAAAGAGGTAAGATGGATAGACTTATATTAATCGCGAACACCTTAACCGGGTCAACCGAGACTTAGAAAAGACGAGAATATCATCTACGAAAACTAGGACAATCTTGTTGAGAACGTTGTGGAAACACAATTCATGAGATCGACGAAGAAAGCAAGAGCATTGGTTAATCCAAAGGCATGACTAATCATTCATCCAGGAGGAAGGACAACAGGTCAAGCTACAAAAATAGGATCAATGCAAAATTCAATTTCCTGCTTGGGGGAAAGTAAAGTGACTTCACCAAAGGAATCTGGAAATAGTTGGACAACAGGGGTGGAGTCGAGATCACTAGGTTGAGCAACAAACGAAAAGATAAAACTGCCTGCAAAATCCTGAGGCAATCGACATTCGATCATAAGAGAATTACCCTAGTGATCTACTAGAGAAACGGTTCGGGCTTTGCAAGAAATAACAGCATCATAACCGAGGACATAGAAATCTTCGATTCGACGCCTACTGTAAAGGAGTTTCACCCCTTTACAGATCATACTAAGATTGGCGGGACCGCCGATGGGATTAGTCACACATAAGGATAAAGTTGCCAATTTAGATTGCAAGATAGGCTCAAATTTATTACAGAGATCAACATAAATAAAGCTAGGGGATGCTCCAGTATCAAGAAGAACACGAACAGAAAAAGACAAGAATGGATTTCAGAACAAAGGGAAAGTTCCAAAATTCAAAAGAAATTCTAATCCAGGAGGATCCTAACGAAGAATTTCAAGCTCGAACGAATATGATTCTGCAATTAATTTTACTCATTCTAGGGTATCACTACCCTATCCCTAATGAGCTTTTTACTCCATATGCTAAGTTTTGCCTAAACCAAAGCTCTGATACCAACTATAACGACCCGCTATTTCGAACCATTCAAATCGACAATCATTCACACATGTCAGACTTGAATTGCTTAAAACAACAGAGTTAATTTATATTTGGCAAAACTTAGCATATACAGTAAATAAATCAATCACAGAATCACAGACACAGAGTAATACAACAATAAGCAGCGGAATAGATAAATAGTAGTTCATGAAGCTACTACAACATCAGAGTCTAAAACAAGATACAATAGAAATCTCAAATACAAAGTAGTCTCAAGTACATAAGCAGATGACAAGTCTGAACATAAACAATTGGAAATAGCTGGAATAAATGAAAGCTGAATAGATAAAAGATCTTCAAGCAAAACTCCAACCTCCAAAGGTGAGTCTCAAATCTTGTGACACTTAGTCTGACCCGAGCATAAAGCAAAACACAAAACACTCGAGTCAGGATTAACATTCTTATACCAATAAATCAACTCAAGTGAAATGTCAAGTGAAATACAAAATAACTTAAAGGATGTTTGGGATTCCCGTCCTTTAAGGATCCGTGAAACTATCTACATACATAGTATAATACACTACATAGATAATGCCCGCAGTAAAGTATAATATTAAAATAGCGTTAAGGCGTTAACCATATCTCCCTTAATACATTTTATATAAATGTCGAAGTCTATACAGTACTGTAAACTCCACCAAACCAGTGGGCTATTAGGGAGCACTCTATAGGTACGACACAAACCAAACTTATAGTGGGCACGATAAGGCATGTGACAAGGCACGCGAGGCAATGCCTAGGGTAGGATACTACCGTTTTGCGGATCTGGACTGATGGTAACGCATAGCAGCTACTACCGCCCACCACGAGACACACTCCCATAATCAAAGGTGCACCCAATCAAATCATAAAGTAATAGAATGGTATTGAAGAAGCATGCTCGATCGGAGGTGCGACCTCACTTGGCCCAGCGTGGCTCCGGTTTTAGTCACATCAAGCTGACTCGTGGGAGTCGGGGCTGCGTTAATACCTCATACAGAATCGTCGCCAAACCATCCCACCACGTACACATTTGTTAAAGTGATTTTTTGTATTGGCAGAGAGTATGACAATATCCGATCCCGGTCTCTTTAACAACCAAACACTTATTTCACACCATGGTCATTTATATTTCAAACAATTCATACTTCGTATTAATAATTTATGTATTGAAATAGTTATAATTTAAAAATATTTTATATTTAAAATAGGTTATAGATTAAAATAGTTTATATATTAAAAATAGTATATATATTAAAAGAGTGTATATCGAGAATAGTTTCAAATTAGAATTGTTTCTTCCAATTTCACAAATCAATTCAAATCAACTTTTGTTCCAAAATTCAATTTAAATCAATCCCACTTCAATAATTCCAATTTAAAGGGTTAAAGATTCAATTCAAACCCTTATTAAAACCATCTTTAATTTATATCAATTTCAAATCTAGGTTTGAACAACAAATTTAAACCACTTCCAATTCAATAGGTTTCAAAGTTTAAATATTCAAACAATTTACAATAACTCAATTAGATAAATTTCATTTATATTTCAAAATTCAATCTTAATTTTTATTTAAATTTGGAATATTCACTTAATCACTTTTAATAACCATTTAAATAAAATCCCAGATTATAAATTTAAATCAAAATTAAATATTCAATTTTAATTTATTTAAATTTGAAAATATTCATTTAATCACCTTTGGTTAAACATTTAAATAAAATCTCAAATTACAAATTTAAATCAGAATTAAATATTTAAATTCAATTTTATTTAAATTTAGAAATATTCATTTAATCCTCTTTAGTCAAAATCAAGTTATAAAATCATCTCTTTAAAATCTCAAAATCAATAAGTTCCAAATCAATCCTTATTTAAATTAATTATTAACCAATTTAAATCTCAAGTCAACTTTAATTTATCTTTCCAACCTCTATTATTAAAGTTATTACAAAATCTATTTTAAAAATATTAATATAATTTTAAATAAATATTTAAAACATATTATATAAATTAGTTAAATTAAATTCTTATTAAATTTTAAATTATTATTAAATTAAATATTATTATTATAAATATATATTTTTAAATCTTATTTTATATATTAAAAAAATAAAGTTATAAGTAAAATTTTATAATTTACATTTTAAAACTTAACTTATAATTTTAAAATTTCCAAAACATATAATTTTAAAAATCTAAAATTTTCACATATATTAAAATTAAAATATCTTTACATTATATTTAAAAATCAATATTTATTAAAAGCCATATATTTCCTTTCAAAACTTTGTAAATCATTTTTCAAAAATAGACCAACGGTGTCCGTATATAGTTTTCTATCCTATGGTCAAGTGATATGGATATTTATCATTTCAATCTGCAATTATTTAAATTTACGCGTATATATCATTTCAACCCGTAATCCCAAAATTTCAAAATCAATAAAATCGCTTGGGTTTATCATTTCAACTCATAACGATTTTCCCTAATCTATAATATCGTTTGGGTATATATCATTTCAACCTATAGGGAATTCCTAATTATTAGGGAACTTGCAGAGTGAGAACAATAAATAATAATATAAAATGACATAGCACATCAATGGCAAATATGATCATAATTAACAATTCAAATATAATATATATACTAATAGGTTATTGGTGTCAATATTGTTAATAATCATAGGTGAACAAATGCAAATGATAACATATCGTATTCAACAATTAAATAACCAACAATTCAAATTTAACATATTTCAATCGTCGTTTCATGTGAATATAAATTTATTAAACATAAGAATGTTAATCGTGAGTGATCGCTCACCTTTTGAGGATAGAGAAAATTGACAACACAACAAGCTATGAATCGGAATCTCGACCTTCTATAAGCGCTACCGATCCAAACGAAGATTCCAAAGCAAATCAGGGTGATTGGACTTGAGTTCGATGTAAACAACGATGGACTCGAGTTCGATGAAAACAAAATATATAAATTTTTTAAAATATAAAATTTACTCACATATTTAAAATAAACCTTTATATATTATAATTCTTTTTAGATCAATATTCAATTTAAAACACATACAAAATAAAATCTTTATATATATTTTTTAAAATCAATATTTAATTGAAAACACATATTAAAATTAAAATAAAACCTTTATATTATATTTGAAAATCAAAACGCATATTTAAAATAAAATATCTATATACTATATTTTGTTAAAATCAATATATATGCAGACTATATATATATATATATATATATATATATATATATATGCAGGCTATTCAAATAAATATATATGCAGACTATATATATATGTAAACAAATATCTCTTTAGAAGGATTAACCTATCTTTCTGATTTTCCCATTCAGACTAATTTTGATTCTGGAGCATCACACTTTTTCATTACGAGTTCTTTGGTAGATTGTTTGCAGTTAGACATCTCTTTAGTAGTAGACCCCATTGTTATTTCAAACCCCATATGAGGATCGGCACACTTGTCTATGGTTTATAGGGGTTTGAAATTTTTTATCCTAGGCGTGGAAATTGACTGTATAGCTCCATATGTGGATAGTCAATCCATTTCCAAAATCATCCCATACCCCGAAAATCCCAATACATAGGCGTCATTACACTACGAGAGGAGAGTCGTTGGACTAGAGACATGCATCGGTAGGACTCTCGAGGTTTCTTGCGACCCGCAAGGATCAGTTATGTTGAGCTTCCTTTATTCCCTCGATTCATCATCATCAGAGTTAGATTCTGTTCCTGTCATCAGAGATTTTCTAGACGTCTTTGAGGAGGTTAGGGGACTACCCCCTAAGAGAGAGATTAGCCTTAAGATTTATTTGATTGATAATGGTAAGCTAGTAGCATTACACATGAGGCACATGGCACCTAGGGAGAGGAAGGAATTAAGCAAGCAAATCCATGAGCTTTTGGAGAAAGGTTTAATAAGAAGAAGCATGTCGGAGTGGGGAGCGCCAGTCGTCTTCGCTACTAAGGTAGATGGTTCTCTTCAACCATGCGTAGACTATAGAGAATTAAATTAGCCCACGAAGAAGAACTGTTATACACTTCCTAGGATAGATGATCTTTTTGACCAGTTAGTTGGCTCTTCGGTATTCTCCCAGCTTGATTTAGCCATAGGATTTCATCAGCTTAGGGTCGCTGATGACAGCATTAATAAGACCGCATTTAGGACACCAGATGGATTCTTGGAGTGGTTCGTTAGGCCTTTTGGGCTAACCAATGCCCCAGCCTACTTCATAGATTTGATGAGCCGCGTCTTTAAATAGGTCCTAAATAAATTTGTGGTTGTATTTGTGGACGACATTTTAGTGTTTTCCAAGAGTATGGAGGAGCATGTTGTTCATCTCAAGGAGGTTCTTCGTACACCTCACATTCTTCAGTTAAAAGCAAAGTCCTTGAAGTATCACTTTTGGCATAAGCAAATGTGTTTCTTGGGGCATAGAGAAGGTCTACACATGGAAAGAGTTTGATAAACGGTTTTGTACATTTAGACTCGGATTGTGAAAATCCAAAGAGTGGTAGGCAAAGATTAGGGATATACAATAGAAAAGGAGGTAAGCCACATGTCGATAATTGCAGAAATTATAATTGTTTCATATAAGTGGATTTAAAGGTAGTACCTTAGAATAAATATGAGTATAGGAACAAAAGACTTTAAGTAAGGGAATGAGATTTCCAAGGTTTAGAAAAGATACTCCTAGGGTAGTAAGTAGGAAAATCCACTTTATGTCAAACCCAATAAAATGAAATTGTTAGAATTGAAATATTTTCTTTTAGAAAATAAATATGGGGTTTTTTGCAATTTACATGAAATTTAAATTGGTTTTAATATGACATAAATTTTGTTAGAAGTAAGATTCTTTTTGAAGAATTATAGCTTGTTGTTTCTTTGTAGAAAAACAAAAATTTTAATATAAAAACCTAGAGTTTATTAAGTATGAAAAACGTAGATTACAACATTTATTGTTGTAATAGATGTTTTCGTGAAAATAAAGGGAGCATATACTATAACGCTACTGTTATAGTAAGTGACTCCCAATGGAAATGTTTTTACATAGTATATGAGATTTATTTATTTTTGAATCTATGCACTAGTTTTTTTGGGTTGTAGTAACGGTGTTTTACGCAACATCTGTTTTAACCCAAATAAAAATGTATTTTAAAAGATAATTTCTAAGACTAGAAATAAAGTGATTTGTAAAGTACACTTATTATTTAAGTAAGTATAAGAAAATGTTTTTTGGTTATGGATATATTAAAACACTTTTGAAGATGAGTTTTTCTGAAAAGAAAAGGTTAGATATTAGAATATGTCTATCGTAAGAAAATATAATTTAAACATACTTTAATCTATTGGAATGAAAAGAATAATGGTATAATTTTCTATGAAACCAATAAAAATGTTTTGCGCAAGTTACAAGGAATGCATGAAAGAGATATACAGGTATGGGAGCACCATATTTTGTATAGCCTATTTTGAAAAATATAAAATAAGTTCCCTGTAATTTCACATAAACATGAAATCCTCTTTTAAAAGGTTCATAGAAGATTTTAGCGTTAATAATTTCTCATAGAAGAAAGTAGTTCCAATACATTAAGGTATGAGACCGTTAGGTGTGATAAGAAGATGTTTTGAAAACATATAAGGATATATTAAAGATATTTTAAAAGGAAATGGTTTGGTGAAAAATTAAATAAGTTTTTGAAATGAAAAACTTAATTAAAGTAGAATTTGAAAATTCAAATTTTATAGAAAATTGAAAAGGTCTTTAAAAGAAAGCGAGGAATAAGCTTTGGACTTAGAATTTGAAAGTTTTTCCCTCTAGGTTTGGGAATAATGTAAATTCAAAAAGATGTAAGGATGCAAATCTAGAAACATAAAATGTTAAGCAACCGAGTATTTTTGAATTTAAGAAGAATTTAAAGATAACACTTTTAAGGACAAAGATTTTGGGATTTAAAAATTTAGAAGCCTTAGTTTTTGAAATGAGAGGATAAATACCAAACCAAGCTCTTAAAGGTGGAATAGATAGGAATCATTCCCTAAGGAGTGACGGAAAAGGTGTAAGGCTATAAAGGAGACAACGGTAATTACTTTTGGAAGTAATAATAGAGTTTCCCGTAAAGCATATAGGGCACTAGTGAGAACCTAGGAATGTTGATTCATGTGAGCAGGCTAAAGAAGAACAGTAAAGTGAAATTAGTAAGATAGTAAGACACACATGGTTGAGAATGAGTATTCTTGACTTTGAGAAACTTGGGAAAAGCATCTTCCTTTAGTGGAATTCTCACATGATAGTAGTTTTCAAGCTAGCAAGAGTGAAATAGAACATGAAACTGTGAGCTCCTAAGCAGTGGGAGGACAATGTGATCTCTAACCGCGTGCCTGTTGAAGAATGAGCCATGTCGAATAGAAGATTAGGAAGACTTATAATCCTTCCTAGACTGTTCCTTTCATTTCATTTATCCAGTCCTTGTCTTGTATCTTCTTCCTTTGTTTTTGTATACCTATTGGCTAGTGCCTAGTACTAAAAATGGAATACAAGTAATGAATTCCATAGATCTCGCAAAAATACTAGAAACAAAAAAACAAAGCAAAGTAGTGGCACCTTTCGAAGCTCTTTATGGAAGACCGTGCAAGTCGCCTTTGTGTTGGATAGAGTCTACAGAGAGATTGCCTTGGTTCCGACATGGTTAAAGAGACTTCGGAGAAGACTAATTTGATTAGGAGAAAATTCGTATCTCATATCCACATCTCTTTGATAATAAGTTTTTGAATTTCCTATTTCCATCTTTAGTTTTGAATAGGTTCTTTCCTTTATTATCCTTTGGGAGGGTAGAACTTAGGATTTAACCTATGGATGGTAGGATTTGATGTAAACATGTTATTAGAACATGTTATGGATGATGTATGTAAGTGGTTGCAAGTGTTTGCTAGTGGATGCTAATGGACACATATACTTACACTAGGCACTACTAACTCCTAGGGATCGGCCTAACTAGGACACTATAGCATATGCATATGGATGTGTGTGCATTTGCTTTTTTATTTATTTATTTTCATAGTTGCTATAAATGGATGTTTATCACATGGTTGTTGCATTTGGACGATGATTGAATCATGCATATAGAACTATCAGTTACCATTAGGAATTTTTGCATTCATTTGGATACATAGCACAAATTAGATTAGGGACCGCCTAATCTTTTGCATAAGATTAGGGATATTAACACTACACTAATTGCATAAGTGTCATAAATCGCATTAGAAAACGTAAGGACAATGGATGAATGGTTGATGATTGAGTAGTTGGTTGTAGATATTGGATGAAAACATTTAGTTCATTCTTTTATCCTTAGAGATTTCGGGGACGAAATCCCTTAAGGAGGGAAGAATGTAACAACCCGAAATTTAACCCATAATAATTAATTCGTTAATTAATGAAATGATAAAATAACTTTGTGAAATTATCAGAATTGAGTAACGGGAGTTGCACCATTGTGTCCGTGGTAAGTTTTTGGTCAATTTCTATATATAGAACATCAGAATTCGATATATGAAGAAGTTACGCACGAAAAAAGAAATTGAAAAAGAAAAAAAATATGGGCTAGGTCGACCAGGAGGTCGACCTAACCATCACCTAGGTCGACTGGCCGGTCGACCTAGGGGGGGTGACGGTCAACCTGGCGGTCGACCCGCCCTGTTATGGTGGGCGAAGTCTTATTTTGAGGCGGTGCGATTATTTTATATGTCATTTTCATTCTTTTGCTCCATCTGGTCCCTTCGTGCTTCCATCCAACGGCTCCTATTCAGCCTATGACGTGGTTGCATCCTATTCAATCTCCAAATCCAACGGTCTGAGATCCACTTCTACCCCTATAACTAAGACCCTAGGCCTAACACTTTTTCTTATTCTAGATTTTCCTCGCTTGGGTTCACCTTTTCAGGAAGGACCCTAAAAGGAATAATTTTCCAAGGAGAGAATCTTTTTAATAAAAATATTTTAATACCCTCAAGTGGATCCGAGAAGAGCTTAGGACCATAGGTGAGTGATTGTAATTATTTTAAAGATTTCTTTAAGTGATTTAAAATAATAAGGTTTCCAATAGTTGTAGTTTTACTACGATTTTTGGAATAACCTTTTTAGTAGTTTATTTACAGTTTTTAGAATTATTTTTAGTCTATTTCTTTTATTTATTCTTTTTAGTTAATTTTAGTTTATTTCTATTAATTATAGTTTTTCCATTTATTTACAGTTTATTTGCAATATTTTAATTTATTTACTGTTATTTATGCATTATTTATATATTTTTCCTACGCTTTGGATTTTCTTCTATTTTCAGTTTTCTTTTATTTCTCCTTCTTCTTCGCGTATGGATTAGAATAGATTAAACGCGAATATAGATTAAAATTATAAGAATACTTAAATAATGGAAGATAAGATGTAAATTGTAAAGTCTATAATAAAAATGGAATTAAGACTGAAATTGAGCCTAATTATGATATTGATGCTAGAATTGGATTAATTAAAGATAATTGGCCTAGTTATAACTTAGAATTATAATTAAAAGAGTATAAGATGAAATAAGCTTATTTTCACACTTAGACCTTGGGTTAAGTAATAAGCATGATTATAACGTAGGTTATAATAAGAAATAGAACAGAATGAGGCTTATTTTAAGACTTAGGATAAATTAATAAGCAAAGATAGTAGAGATAAATTGTAAAGGCTTTTTGAAAACAATTTATCTAAGTTAATAAGCAAAGATGAAAGTAGGATCCGTACCGGTAGCATTTCTCTTATGCTATTTAGGGAAGATAAGTGGTCAATAGTTAAAAAGAAAAGGTCCGTACCGACAGCATTTCCCTTATGCTGTTTAGGGTAGATAAGTGGTCAATAGTTAAAAGAAAAGGTCTGTACCGGCAGCATTTCCCTTGGGACACGCTTATGCTGTTTAGGGTAGATAAGAGGTCAATAATTAAAAGACTAAATCATGGGGATTTGGACAATGGATGCAACTAGATTTTGCTTAACAGGGACCAGTACCAACAACATTCCCTATTTTCTATGGACACGGTGTCCCACAATAGCCTGAAGCGAGAAGAGGGCACGCTTATGCTGTCCAGGGTAAACAAAATGTCAAAAGAGGGAGCAATAGATAGTGCGAACAAGCGGTGACCGAGTGTGCGGCATCGATTAGGGGAGATAAGTCGCTATTGAGTTCCAAGCACTTAGTATGTGTGTCTTTCGTAGACACCATCACCTTCTGTGTAGGGAGCTATATAGCGTCTAGTCCGTAGTAAGGTTTATGGAGTAGCAGGCCGATCAAAGGGTAGAATTAGGATTTCAGCCTAATTATAGGATTAGGAATTCAGCCTAATCAAAGCAGCTATCAAAGACAAGTGCAAACAATCAAAGTTAATCAATTGTGTTAGTTTAGTTAAATCGTATTTATTTCCAGCTTATTCCTTCTTCATATTTCTAGTGTTTCCTTATATACTAGAACTGTTGTAAGGTCTATTACTTTTACTTTGCTTAAAGATTCTAGTAATTACTATCATTCACCAGACTTTTAGTCTGACCCACTCCTCCATTTTCCCCTTTCCCCCCATAGGCTAGCAAGAGCAAGGACGGTAGATTGTAGACACTTGGAGACTTCTTTGGCAGAGATTTCTTATCTTTATTTTCATTTTTTAACTTATTCCATGTACTAGCACTTTGTGAGGGATAGTTTGTACTCTGATATTTATGAGACCGAGGTTTTGATTTCATGAGACATATATTGGTATTTTGAGACATATGATGTATTTGGTTTTATAATTCTGTATTGTGAAGTTTGACTTTTAGCAAATTATTATTTTAATTGTTTCTGCTGTTTTTATCTATCTTGTGAACCTTAGTCTCTGCTAGTTTTAGTTATACCTAAAATGCACCACATCTTTTAGTGTGTCCTTTTGGGTATATTAAGGGGTGTGGGGTGTTACAAAGTCAATGCAATTTAAATATCCCTTGGATACTTATTGGTGATTTTAACTGCATGTATGCCTCTACTCAAAAATATGGTGGAAATCCTCTCACCTTTCAAGACATTAATCCCTTACTTCAATCTATTCAAATGGCTTCTATTCATAAAATACCAACCATTGGTTCTCAATATACATGGAACAACCATGGAAAGGGAAAAAGAACTTACTGTACTTTGGACCATTCTTTATTCAACTACCATGCTTTTTCACATTGGCCAAAACTTACTTCTACTGTTATTCCACTAGGCATTTCCGACCACAGCCCTCTCCTTCTCTCATGGAATAGGAAACCAAGAAAACATCAATCCTCATTTACATTTTTTAATTTTTGGACTATCCATATCATGTTTCGATATATATTTTTGCAGGGTTGGAATGAAGAAACATACGACAATCCGATGTATATTTTATAGAAAAAATTGAAAAATGTAAAACATAAATTAAAAGTATGGTCAAAGGATACTTTTGGAAATGGAGCTTCAAAATCTTCCAAAATTCGTCAAGCCCTTACAAAAGCTCAATCTGATTTACTTGAAGACCCAGGAAATGATGTGTTATCTTCTTTTGAACATGCTCTTTATCAAAAAACTTCAAAATTCACTTAATCATGAGATGGAAATGACCAAACAAAAACTTGGAAAAGATTATTTCTTTAAAGGAAATAGGAACAACAATTTTTTTCCATCAAGCCCTCGCCATTAAGAGATCCAATGAAAATATTGTTTCTATTGAACACCATAACAATTTTTTACAAACCGAAGAGCATCATATTGACATTGCTTTTGTTGATTATTTCTATGCATGTTTCTTTACATCAAACAATATTCTAGCTCTGACTGATATTGCTTACACAAATTTACCCCACATTTCCAATACTAAAGCACTCAGCCTTATTAGTATGGTTACATATGATGAAATAAAGGATGCTATATTTGAACTTAACCCATAAAGTGTAGGTGGTCTCGATGGTTTCAACTCCAATTTCTACAGATTTACTTGGCCAGTGATTGACAAAGTTTTTGTAAAGGTATCAAATATTTCTTCTACACTAACACCATGCTTGGTGGTATAAATGCTACAAATATTGCCGTGATTCCAAAGATTGATGATCCAAAATCGGTGATACAGTTTCAGCCTATATCATGTTGCAATGTGGTGTACAAATGCATTGCAAAGATCCTGGCTAACAGAATAAAACCAATTCTCAGCAATATAATATCTCCAAACCAATCTGCTTTCCTCATGAACAGGAATATAACTGATAATATACTGCTTACTCATGAGTTACTCCATGGCTACAAATAAAAGAATGTATCTCCTTGTAGCATGATGAAGCTAGATATACAGAAGGCCTTCGATCGGTGGAGTGGATGTCTATTGTTGCTATCATGATTAGAATGGGCTTCCCAGAGACATATATTGCTTGGATTTACACATGTATACCCTATGTTACATACACAGTTAGAGTTAATGGCCATAGTGCTGGGTATTTCAAGTCATCAAGGGGGATAAGGCAGGGGGACCCGATCTCTCCTTACCTCTTCATCCTGGTTATGGAATTATTGACCTCTACTCTCAACTCGCTTGTAATTGGAAAAAAAATAAAGACACATCCCAAATGCAGACAACCACTCATCACTTCTATTATGTTTGGCGATGATACAGTTTTATTTGCAAAACTAGAGCCTAATACTATCACAACTATTAACGCTGCTCTTCTCAAATTTCAGGATA
Source organism: Allium fistulosum (assembly GCA_030737815.1). Classification (NCBI taxonomy): domain Eukaryota; kingdom Viridiplantae; phylum Streptophyta; class Magnoliopsida; order Asparagales; family Amaryllidaceae; genus Allium; species Allium fistulosum. The sequence goes on from CM060902.1 coordinate 306,566,515, forward strand.
TTACTGGGTTACACATAAACAAAAATAAATCAAACATCATCATAGCTGGCCTCTCCGAAGTTGATAATGATAGCATGATATCTTTGTCTGGCTTGCAGGAAATGCCAAACAACACTATATATTTAGGTATTCCAATCACAACATCAAGAATAACTTCAACACGGTCTCTTCCAATGTACGAAAAGATTATTGCAAAGCTTAAACTCTGGCCTACAAATTTATTATGACAAGGTGGAAGGGTAACGATTGTCAAATCCATTGTTTTCGACATAACATCGTATTGTTCAAGACTATTCGTTCTACCAAAAAAACTTCTTTCTGTGATCAACTCTGCAATGAATCACTTCATATGGCATGGAGGATGCCATTCTCGAAAACCCATTCCCATTGCTTTTAAAAAACTGCGCATTCCTAGAAGAAAAGGTGGATTAGGCATAATAAATTTACATTGCTGGAACATTGCTATTGCGACAAAACATATAAATGATATTCTTAGTCAAAAATCAAATATGTGGGTTGAATGGATAACAAAAAACTATTTGTATGGAAAACCCTTCTAGACTATGTTTTCCCCTTCAAATGCAAGCTGGTTCTGGAAGAGTATTCTTAATATTCGACATCATATTCTGCCTCTAGTTAAATACAATATTTTCTCTGATCTATATATTTCCTTTTGGCATACACCATGGGCTGCAAGTGGAATAATATTAAATGACACATTGAATAATGTGCAAAAAATGTCTACGGGCATTCATGATAATGCATCTATTCATCAATTTATCAACCATGGAAACGTCATGATGCCCATTTCTAGCTCATCTATGGTCAGGAATCTATGTGTTAGAATTATGACCGAACAACATGTACACTCTACCCATATGATTCAATTTACTGCTATGCACGGGGCACATAAAATTTCCGATATATATAAGGCTCTTCTACCTTACTACGTTTCGCCATATTCTATTTAGTATCGTCGAATTTGGAACAGTTGGGTACTGAATCTGATAAGTTCCTTTTGTGGAAGAATATCCACAACTCTCTACTAACTCATAATAAGTTGATGGCCAGGAGTTTCATTACTACAAATTATTGCATATTTTTCAATATTATTCCTGAGAGCAAAGACCACCTTTTCTTCCAATGTACTATGATATATCAAATCTGGAAACCGATTCTACTTGCAGCGGAGATATACTACAACTGTACCGATCGATCACTGTAGTGGTTCGAAATTTTTAAGAGATCTAGATGGAGAAATGACTTGGGTAGTCGCATGATTATTGTCTTGAAAGTCTTTATTGCGGTTGTTTGGCATGAGAGAAATGCTGGAATTTTTGAGAAAAAATCATTGAGCAAGAAGCAGATTATTATCATAGTAAAAATGGAGGTAAATAAAAGAATAAAGATGATAAGTTTATGGATCGGCCTTTTACATGGTGTGTTAATTATTGCAAGATTTGGGCTAAATAGGCTTGAATATCACGATAATTAGTAGTGTTTTTTATTCCCACTGTTTGTCTTCTTTTTACTATGTTTTAGGTTTTTTTTGTGGTTGTTCGGTACGATTGTAATTATCTATTTTTTGGTGGAATGTAACTGGTAGGGGACCAGTATAAAACTCGTTAACCTTTTAAAACCATATAAATTTCATTTACAAACAACTTATTACTTACATTATATATCGTATATTATTCAATTACATGTTCTCATTACATTCAAACTTTTACCAGGTAAGTTTTATTAATGTTTCTGAATGTAATTAAACACTATACAAATTTATCTTTTATTTACAACATTTCTATTAAGCAAAATTTAGTTTGAGCATTTTTATTACTTAAGTTTTCTCTAGTATAACCTTCAATTACATATTCACACTAACATTTTAACTTTTTGAATATTTCAGGTAAGTTATATATGTTTTAGAATGCAAGTGAGTATTATTAAAATTAATTTTATCCTAGTTCAACTGTTTGAAGTTGTTTTAATTCCATTTCTTATTTTAGACCCTCAATTATTCAAAAATTTTGCTTCATTTTAATAATTGAAAACCATTACTTAGCATAAAACTTAAGAGTTAAATTTTCGGTTTCACTTCAAACAATTTTGAAATAAATATATGCATACATACATACATATACATATATATATATATATATTGTACATCAAATCATACTCAAGAAATTCAAATCAAATCCATTTTCCAAAACAAAAGTGTAGGAAGCTACTAAGTGGTCTCCCCACTTTGAGACTCGAAAATGAATGTCGATGATGCTGCAGTCATCATCGAAATTATTTTCCAACGACAATAAGAGGAGAGTACAGACTTACTTCTTTTAAAATTCTTTGAAAACAATTTCCATTTGAAAATACTTTCAAATAATATTAATAATATTTTTTTCAAAATTTGAAAACCAAATTTAGAAAAGACCTGGAAATTTAATTCTCAAACCCTTAATTTAAATTCATTTCATTTGCAAATCGGATTTATAAACCATTTTTAAAATTTTATCTCATTAAAACACAATAACAGTTAACAGTTTAGGAATGTTGACAAAACAATGTATGAAAATCTAGTATTATCATTTCTAACAACCAATTCATTTAAAAATTATACTTATATATATATAATATAATCATATATAAAATTATTTTATTTACCAATTTCGAAAACAATATTGTGTCAGTTTGCTCTGTTCAAGTGTTTTGGAATTCTTATCGATAGCGTTGGCCAAATGAATCGATCGAAACCCAAAATTCAAACTTAACAACTCAAACAACACAATATAAAACATTTTTATATCAATTACCAGTACGCTCTCTAATAGGATGATTTGAGAATGGATTTTAGAACAAGGACAGAGATTTAAATTTTGAGGGACCCTAATCAAAGAGAATTCTAACTAAGAAGATAGGCTTGAACGGAAGATAAGAAAATTAAATTACAAAAGAGGTAAGATGGATAGACTTATATTAATCGCGGCGACCTTAACTGGGTCAACCGAGACTTAGAAAAGACGAATATCATCTACGAAAACCAGGACAATATTGTTGAGAACATCGCGGAAACCAGATTCATTAGATCGATGAAGAAAGCAGGAACATTGGTTAATCCAAAGTCATGACTAACCATTCAAAGAAACCATTCATCCTGGAGGAAGGACAACAGGTCGAGCTCCAGGAATAGGATCGACGTGGAATTCAATTTCCTGCTTAGGGGAAAGGGAAGTGACTTCACCAAAGGCATCTGGAAATAGTTGGAAAACAGGGGTGGAGTCGAGATCATTAGGCTGAGCATCAAACGAAAAAATAAAACTGCCTGCAAAATCCTGAGGCAATCGACATTCGATCATAAGAGAATTACCCTGGTGATCTACTAGAGAAACGGTTCGGGCTTTGCAAGAAATAACAACATCATAACCGAGGATATAGAAATCTCCGGTGATTCGACGCCTATTGTAAAGGAGTTTCACTCCTTACAGATCATACTAAGGTTGGCGGGACCGCCGATGGGATTAGTCACACATAAGGATAAAGTTGCCAATTGAGATTGCAAGATGTGCTCAAATTTATTGCAGAGATCAACAAAAATAAAGCTAGGGGATGCTCCAGTATCAAGAAGAACACGAACAGGAAAAGACAAGAATGGATTTCAGAACAAAGGGAAAGTTCCAAAATTCAAAAGAAATTCTAATCCAGGAGATCCTAACGAAGAATTTCAAGTGCGAATGAATATGATTCTGCAATTAATTTTACTCATTCTAGGGTATCACTACCCTATCCCTAATGAGCTTTTTACTCCATATGCTAAGTTTTGCCTAAACTAGAGCTCTAATACCAACTGTAACGACCCGCTATTTCGAACCATTCAAATCGACAATCATTCACACATGTCAGACTTGAATTGCTTAAAACAACAGATTGTTAATTTATATTTGGCAAAACTTAGCATATACAGTAAATAAATCAATCATAGAATCACAGACACGGAATAATACAACAATAAGCAGCGGAATAGATAAATAGTAGTTCATGAAGCAACTACAACATCAGAGTCTAAAACAAAATACAACAGAAATCTCAAATACAAAGTAGTCTGAAGTGCATAAGTAGATGACAATTCTGAATAGAAACAACTGGAAATAGCTGGAATAACTGAAAGCTGAATAGATAAAAGATCTTCAAGCAACACTCCAAGCTCCAAAGGTGAGTCTCAAATGTTGCTACACTCGAGTCAGGATTAACATTCTTATACCAGTAAATCAACTCAAATGAAATGTCAAGTGAAGTACAAAATAACTTAAAGGATGTTTGGGATTCCCATCCTTTAAGGATCTGTTAAACCATCTACATACATAGTACAATACGCTACATAAATAATGTCTGCAGTAAAGTAAAATATTAAAATAGTGTAAAGGAGTTACCCATATCCCCCTTAACACATTTTATATAAATGTCGTAGTCTATACAGTACTGTAAACTCCACCAAACCGGTAGGCTATCATGGAGCACTCCATAGGTATGACACAAACCAAACTCGTAATGGGCGTGATAAGGCATGTGACAAGGCACGCGAAGCAATGCCCATGGTAGGATACTACCGTTTTGCGGATCCGGACCGGTGGTAATGCATAGCAGCTACTACTGCCTACCTCAAGACACACTCCCATAATTAAAGGCGCACCCAATCAAATCACAAAGTAATAGAATGGTATTGAAGAAGCATGCTCGATCGGAGGTGCGACCTCACTTGGCCCGGCGTGGCTCCTGTTTTAGTCGCATCAAGCTGACTCGCGGGAGTCAGGGCTACGTTAATACCTCATACAGAATCATCGCCAAACCATCCTACTTCGTTCTGGAATCTCCACCATGTACACAGTTGTTAAAATGGTTTTCGGGATTGGCGGAGAGTATGACAATATCCAATCCCGGTCTCTTTAACAACCAAAAGCTTATTTCACACCATGGTCATTTATATTTCAAACAATTCATACTTCATATCAAAATATCATATTCATTCAAAATCATATCGCTTTCGAAATCAAATTCACTTCAAAAATCATAACCACGAAAAATTTAAACCATCATATCAAAATATTTGCATTAAAACCATTAAATCTAAATCATAACAGTTCCAACTTAAATAGTTTAAATACTAAAATAGTTTATCTATTGAAATAGTTATAAATTAAAAATAATTTATATTTAAAATAGGTTATAGATTAAAATAGTTTACATATTAAAAATAGTATATATATTAAAAGAGTGTATATCGAGAATAGTTTCAAATTAGAATTGTTTTTTCTAATTTCACAAATCAATTCAAATCAACTTTAGTTCCAAAATTCAATTTAAATCAATCCCAGCTCAGCAATTCCAATTTAAAGGGTTAAAGATTCAATTCAAATCCTCATTCTTTAATTTATATCAATTTCAAATCCAGGTTTGAACTACAAATTTAAACCACTTCTAATTCAATAGGTTTCAAAGTTTAAATATTCAAACAATTTACAAAAAATCAATTTGATAAATTTCATTTATATTTCAAAATTCAACCTTAATTTTTATTTAAATTTGGAATATTCACTTAATCACTTTTAATAACCATTTAAATAAAATCCCAGATTACAAATTTAAATCAAAATTAAATATTCAATTTCTATTTATTTAAATTTGAAAATATTCATTTAATCGCCTTTGGTTAAACATTTAAATAAAATCTCAAATTACAAATTTAAATCAGAATTAAATATTTAAATTCAATTTTATTTCAATTTAAAAATATTCATTTAATCCTCTTTAATCAAAATCAAGTTATAAAATCATATCTTTAAAATCTCAAAATCAATAAGTTCCAAATCAATCCTTATTTAAATTCAATTATTAACCAATTTAAATCTCAAGTCAACTTTAATTTATCTTTCCAACCTCTATTATTAAAGTTATTACAAAATAAATTTTTAAAATATTAATATAATTTTAAATAAATAGTTAAAACATATTATAAATATATGTACCACTTGACCATAGGATAGAAAACTATATACGGACACCGTTAGTCTATTCTTGAAAAATGATTTACAAAGTTTTGAAAGGAAATATATGGATTTTAATAAATATTGATTTTTAAATATAATGTAAATATATTTTAATTTAATATATGTGCAAATTTTAGATTTTTAAAATTATATGTTTTGGAAATTTAAAATTATAAGTTAAGTTTTAAAATGTAAATTATAAATTTTTACTTATAATTTTTTTTAAATATATAAAATAAGATTTAAAAATAGTTTTTTATAATAATAAGATTTAATTTAACATTTCAATCCACAGTTATTTAAATTTACGGGTATATATCATTTCAACCCGCAATCCCAAAATTTCAAAATCAATAAAATCGCTTGAGTTTATCATTTCAACCCATAACGATTTTCCCTAATCTATAATATTGTTCGGGTACATAACATTTCAACCCATAGGGAATTCCTAACTATTAAGGAACTTGCAGAGTGAGAACAATAAATAGAAATATGAAATGATATAGCATATCAATAGCAAATATGATCGTAATTAACAATTCAAATATAATATATATACTAACAGGTTATTGGTGTCAATATTGTCAATAATCATAGGCGAACAAATGCAAATGATAAAATATCATATTCAACAATTAAATAACCAACAATTCAAATTTAACAAGATATTTCAATCGTCGTTTCATGTGAATATAAATTTACTAAACATAAGAATGTTAATCGTGAGTGATCGCTCATCTTTTGAGGATAGAGAAAATTGACAACACAACAAGCTATGAATCGGAATCTCGAGCTTCTACAAGTGATACCGATCCAAACGAAGATTCCAAAGCAAATCTGGGAGATTGGAATTGAGTTCGATGTACACAACGATGGACTCGAGTTCGATGAAAACAAAATATATAAAAAAATTTAAAATATAAAATTTACTCACATATTTAAAATAAACCTTTATATATTATAATTTTTTTAGATCAATATTCAATTTAAAACACATATAAAATAAAATCTTTATATATATTTTTTAAATCAATATTTAATTGAAGACACATATTAAAATTAAAATAAAACCTTTATATTATATTTGAAAATCAAAACACATATTTAAAATAAAATATCTATATACTATATTTTAAAAAATCAATATATATGCAGACTATATATATATATGCAAACAAATATATATGTAAGCTATATATATATATGCAGGTTATTCAAATAAATATATATGCAGACTATATATATGTAAACAAATATATGCATGCTACTCAAACAAACATATGCAGACTATATATATATATATAAACAAATTTATGCATGCTACTCAAACAAACATATGTAGACTATATATATATGTAACTAGATATATGCAGGCTTTAATATATACATTTTCTTATATATAAAAGAGAGGGTTGCTGTCACGGCTATGGCGAAGGGTGGCCGGAGAGAAGGATCAGTGGGAGGCAGGGATCTCGACAATAGGTGGAAGAGGCAGTGTGGTGGAATGGTTGCGCGGAGGACTGGGCGGAGGCGGCTGTCTTGGCTGAAGCGTTCAGGGTGAGTCCGAGGGAGGCCAAGCGGGTCTGGTGGTGATAAAGGTAGGGGATGACATTCGGGAGTTCGGCAAGTGGTGGGTTAGGCGGGCTGAGGAGCAGTGGGGTGTGGGATAGGTCGGCCAGTGGGATGTGGGATACGTTGAGGAGGAAGGTGGTTCGAAAATGGGCTGTGGCCGTTGTTAGACAAGGAAGCTAAGGCGGGGTCATGGAGGATGGGTTCAATTACAGCCATGGGAAGAAACAAAGGGCTCGGAGCATTGGCAGAGGTGGTGGAGAATGGCGACGAGGCTGAGGAAGGTTTGTGGTGATCGGCTGTGGTGGGAGATGCGGTCGTTCATGATGAAGGGGAAGGCTTTAGGTCAATGTCTGAAGGTGGCGGTTGTGGGCGCCAGGCCGGAGATAGGTCGGGGAGTGGGTTGCAGTCTGTGTTTTCAAGAGGCGGGTCTGTGTGGCAAGTTGTCAAGGCAGATGGTTTCGGAGGGAGGAGGTAATGGTCACGATACGGTCGAGTAATGGGGAGGGACAAGTAAGCTTCTAGGAAATAAAATGAATATAACCTTTAATATATCTCTGGTTTATCATATTATTATTATTATTTTCAAACAAATGAACAGAATGTTATAGAAAGAAGAAAATGGGAATGAAGAGAGAGAACCAGAAATATATGAATTGGTTGGAATATTGAAAGCCAATAGTTAAATTTTCTGAAAATAATAAAAGCAGATGGCTATTTGTTTCAACCGGTGGGTAAGTAAAAGGACACAAGAAACCAAAAGACTCTAGAAATTGGTACCTATATGGTTAACCGTTTCACGGTTTTCGCCGCGTACCGGACACCGAAATGCACAAATGAATATAATGCAGAGATCGGCACGACGAGATGAACAAAATGGTACACAGATATGAGTGATACAACTATCCTATCAAAACTCGATTTTCGCTGCCAAACTGTTGCTAAAACGCCGAAAATATGATAAACGGAGCTAGAGCAGTCCAAATTTGGCGAAATAAAATATGACATCTCACTCAGAAAATGATTTACATTTTTATTGTATAAAAATAGTCAGGTTTCAAAAATATTTTATTTTCATCAAATTAACTGATATTTTAAATTGGAATTGAAGATTACACAACAGAACTAACTTTCATATTTTCTGATAAAAATATGCCAATTGCTATGTTAGAATAGACATATTCCAAATATCAAATTTTCATTGCAATATTTTATTGTTTTAAATTCAAGAAAAATTTAGTAAATTACGTTATTAAAATCGTTAAAATTACGGGTCATTACAACAGTTGTTGTATATTCGAATCTCTAAGATCTTGGTAGAAATAGACATTCCTAATCCAACGATTAGGGATTCATACTCGGCTGCATTATTGGTTGCTAAGAAGGGGAGCTTGATTGCATAGTAAATTTGATGGTTGTCCGGAGTTACCAAGAAATAACCGGCACCTGCCCCTTGTTCATTGAGGCTCCGTTAACATAAAATTGCCAATGGAATTATTTACTCTTACCATCTCATTTTTCGGCTTCGGTTTCGAAACTAGTATATTCGATGATGAAATCAACCAATGCTTGACCTTTGATTGATGTCCTCGGATCATACGATATCTCCCACTGGCTAAGCTCTATAGCCCACATAATTAACCTCCCCGTACTAAAAACTCATCGAAGCGGTTGATCCATAAGAATTTTAATAAGATAGGCTTGGAAGTACAGCCGTAGCTTTCTTGCTGTGAATATCAAGCTATAGGTGAGCTTTTCAACTCCAAAGTAGTGCTTCTCGGCTGGACCTAGCTTTTTTACTTACATAATATATGGGCTTCTAGATCCCGTCTTCATCTCTTAATAAGGTTGAACGTATGGCCTGATTCGAGCCAGCTAAATTAAGGAGCAAATTTTCCCCATCTATTGGTTTGGACAACACCTGGGAGAACTTAAATGCTTTTGTAGGTTTTTGAATGCTTTTTGGCATTCCTCTGTCCATTTGAAAGTAACATTCTACTTTAAGAAGTTAAAAATGTAATACACTTGTCGGTTGATCGACTTATGAACCTATTCAAAGCGACGATCTTTTCATTCAAACTTATTAATTCTTTTCCAATAGTCGAAGCTGTCAGGTCGGTTATAGATTTTATCAGATCTTGATTTATCTCTATGCCTCTAGCACTTATTATAAAACCTAGGAATTTCCCGGATTGTACCAAAAGCACACTTCTAAGGGTTTAGCTTTATCTGATATATCCGATGAACATCAGACATCTCGGCCAAATCCAAAATGTAATGCCCCACCCTTATGCCCACATTACCCAAGAATATGACAGGTAATATTATGGAATAATATAGAGAATAAGACTGGCTAGGAGCGACCATCCATAATATTGTTTTGGGCGTGTATCGATACGTCGAATCGTGTGACTAAATTTTTCTTTATTTTGTAACAAGTGGTAATTTGACATATCCGATCTAGGTACAAAACAAAATACAATGGTAAATATAATTCGGATTATAATACAACACAGAATCGAGTACCGCAATGGAAATGTAAGACATCGATTATTTCTTAAAGGTGTAAGTCTACAAGATGAAACACTGAACATACATATACATATACATGTACCTGTATAAACTATAACGGGTTTAAATATATACATGACTACTCAGGTAAATATAGCAGTCTAATGTACATAAGTATACAAATAATATCAACATCTCAAAAGGGAACTTTATCACACAGCTAAAACTTCATATAGCTACTCTAGCTAGCAAAAATCTAAAGTCACTGAGACCCTGTAACTTTCAAGTCTCGGTTTGACCTGAGTATTATAAAATAAACGGGTCAGACTATCTCTAAAGATCCAAAAGGTGAGTACATATAATAATAAGCATGCATAACATCAAAGATGTATAAACCCAAATAGTGTATCACACTAAACATAAAAGGTCTCACCAATAATGATTCAGTAATAAATTTGCATAAAACACAAGTCATAATAATAACTATCTAATATAAGTTGTATGCAAATAAAAGACAACAAAACCAAATCACCATGTCATCAAAACTCCTCACGCCTATCCACGACAATCATCTCAAATATGGTGATAAGGAACTCACATCAAAATCCCTAGAACATAAGAGCTTGCATAAAGCAAGTCAACACTAGAAAATATGAGATCGCTTAAAAGCGAGTCAAAACCTGAATGACTTAGAATAAAAGTAAGTCACAAATCATAAACCACAAAGATAAGCACATTGCAAATCGAACCAAAACCAAGCGCATCGCAACCTACAAAAATAGATATGCACTTCACATGTTAACATAGATTAACGTGCACTTCACGTCGAATAGGACAAGCACATCGCAAGTCAAATTCAAAAGTTAGAAATATAGATAAGCACTTTGCAAATCATCACAAAAGACACACACTTTATGCGCCAAACCCAGATACGAGTGCTTCGCCCATCATAACTTGCTTCTAAATGAGTATCCCAAGATAGGCCAGAAAACCCATAAATCCGCATAAACAGATCACTTAAGGACGAGTATATAAACTCGAAAAAAATAAGTGTCATATAATTTCAAATAGTAATCATTCAAGTAACGACTGCATGTCCCATAACCACTTGGGTTTACTCGAATCTTTATTGGATGTTAGTAAACTCCACTCGATATGTATAGTATACTTTCAATTAGTAACCAAATGAGTATCGTCCAATGACCCATAACAACTTTGCGATACTTAACTAATTATTAAACGATTGTTAATTCCACTCAACTAAAATATTCAATCGAACAAGTCTAATAGTTAACCGATAAAGTAATACAAATGTTCCATACCACTTATATTGCTAAACCGTTTAGTTAAATTTATCATTTAAATGAAAAAGTCGGAATTACAAGAAGCAATAAACCCAACAGACACAAAATGACCAAATGACATTAAAATAGCCAAAGGCTAAACACATAGAACTCGACAATAGTTTAAGGTCTTAAAGTAAATAATAAACTTTTAATCATATTGGGAACGATTTCTAAACACTCTGTTTATTTTTTACTTTCAAACTTTACATTTTAAAATCCATAAACTCTTTTATTATTTAACTACATATATTTATTTGTCACTTGATAAAATATACACCGTAAATCCAATTAAATGTCAAAACATATATATATATATATATATATACACATAGTTGTTTAAAATCCTAAAAAAGCAATTTAATTCATTGACTTTACTTTAGAGTTATATATATATATATATCCATTCATTTAGAAACAATCTAGTTTAATATTTCCAAAACCATTCCATTAAATCCTTACACCATTCTACTAATAATAATACCAATATATTTGTATATATATATATATAACCATTTACAAAAGGAATGGCCTTTATATGGAAATTAGTTTTGTCTTCGATAATTATAAATATACTATCTTTTGCAAATTGCTAGTATCCAAACTATATATTATATTAGCTAAATTTATATATCAATAACATCAAAATCATTGAAACAAGAATCACCAAATTGAAGGAACAAAACTCAAGCAAACAAATGTAAAACACCGAAAAAGTTCATCAAACAAACAAGGGAACGAACAGGCATTGTATCAACGCATCTGTGGAGAAAACGACACCTGAAACTCACATTCTAGGTGCTCGACTGGTGGACCGGTAGTCTCCGACTGGTACACCGATGGGACATTTGGAACGTGAGTTCCAAGCGTTCATTTTTCCCATCGACGACCACTACAGTTTATAGTGCAATTTCCTCACATTTCGGCAGTTAGAACTTGCAATGCAAACTCAAAACCAGACATGCATTCATATGGTAATTGATCAAATTAATTAAAACATCAAAAAAGGAAGAAAACTGGTTTATAGTAAACAATTTTAACACATAATGAATTGCAACTACAGAAACCCAAATTCAACATCTCAATTCTCAAGTATTTCCTGTAAAATCAAATGCATGCAAACAATGATTTAAAGATTGGTCTTGTGAGGTTTTAACTCACCTTGAATTCCTAGAAATAGCTTGCTAAATACCCATAACTCAACAATTTCAACAAACCCTAGAACGCCTCAAGAAAAAGAAGGGAACAACCAAAGGTCGAACACTGTATAACTGAAATCAACAAGTCTATAAGATAAACTGGGGTTAAGAAAACCTACTTTGATTATTTGAGAATATCCAAAATTTCTACGAATTAAATTATGAATTCTTACCCTAGGTTTACAAAGAGGGATAAAAGAGATTCTTGTTTCTGTTTACTGCCTAGAGAATAAACATACACGTGATAGAAAAGGAGAAATAAAACTTCTCTTAAATGAGCTAGAATACATTATAAAATCCAATAAGAGACTAATTGTATATTTATTACTTAAAAAATAACTAATTTTCTTTTTAGTTAACCAAAAGCCCTCTTATAATAATTTAAAAGCTTAAAAACACTTTTTAGTCACGAATTTAAGAATAAAACCCAACTCTACTAGTTAACTTCTTATTTATCTTGTTTGAGATAAATTTCAATAATGATCTAAAAAGGGAATTTTACACTTTTTGTAACGACCCATGCTTTTCGAGAAAGAAGAAAATTAAAATTTTAGAATTTAATATAGAAAGAAATCTAAAAATTTATGATTTTAAATAAAATTCACTTTGAATTACAACATCTGGTTTTGATTTAATAAAGTGACAACTATTTTATGTGATTTCAAACGTATGGTTTAATAAAAGTTTAATCGGAAAGATTTAATATTGTGTAAAGCATGAAATAATTATATGATTAAATGGAATTGGGTTTTAATTGTAAATTAACTTCTAATCAATTTGTAAACAATAAATGTAAAATTGTGTATTCAAACTTGTTTAAATTCTAGTCTTGGTTTCTGCTCATTTTACATATCAACCTATTGAAATTAAATTGTTAATAAATCTAGTATAATTGGATTTTACATAAAAGGAAAGAAATATAAATTTTAATTTAATAAGGCTTAATTAGTTAAATGATTCAAAAATTGAGAAAATTGAGAATTTAATACTGCATTTGTTAATATTAGCATTTTATTAAGGAACTAGAAATTATAAACCAATGAATAATCAATTACATTAATTTGAAATATAGTTTATTTTGAAATTAAATAAAGGTGAATTTTATTGAATATAATAAACTGAAATCTACCATTTAAAAACAAACAATAGAATTTTATGAGGGAAATTTGATATTTGTTATGTGTCCATCTAGACATAGCAAATGGCAAATTTTCGTCGAATAATATAGATGCTCTATCAGTCGCTAGAAATTCAGTTTAAATCAGTTAATAACAGTTGGATTTAAAAATGTTCCGAAATCTAAATATGTCAACATGAGAAAATTTATTTAGAACACTCTGAATAAGACTGCGTAATCCGTTTCGCGAAATTCGGACGTTTCTACCTCCGTTTGGATTTTTCTGTACGGGATAGCAACGTATATCAGTGTCAGTGTAACAACCCGAAAATTTTAATAGTTTTATAACGTAATTAAATGAAATTTGATATTTGGAATATGTCTATTTTAATATAGCAAATGGCAAATTTTCATCAGAAAATATGCAAGAAAATTTTATTGTGTAATTCTATTTCAATTTCAATCAATTAAAAATTGATGGTAACAAAATATTTTTCAAACCTGAATATTTTTACATAGAAAAATTGTAAATCATCTTCTGAGCAAGACATCATATTTCGTTTCTCAAAATTTGGACTGTTATTGCTCCGTCGATCTTATTTTCGACGAAATAACAGCATTTTCGTACCGATATCGACTTTTGATCGGATGATCGTACCACTAATATCTGTATACCGTTTTGATCGTCTCGTCGTGCTGATCTCTGCGGTATATTCAATTCTGCGTTTTAAGGTCCGGTACGCGATGGAAATAATAAACTGTTCGTTGTAACGGTACCGTAAATTGAGACTTTACACTTTCCTTCAGTTTCAAAAATTGAAACGTGTGCAGCCCACGCAAGCAAAAAAGATGGTACTGTTGACATTTCTTTCCCTCAATATTAATTAGTCTACTGTTTGCTTTAATTGTCGGTTCACTGTTGCGTGCCTTTCCATTCATTCTTCCGTTTTGAAAAATATATAAAAAATAAAACTGTTCATTTTAAATTCAACTCTATATTTTAGCTATACCCAAAATTTACTCTTCCTCCTCCATTTTCTTTCCTTCAGCTAGCATAATTCACGCATGCAACTACTTCCCCTTCCACCAATCTCGGCTCCTTCTTTTTCCCTGGGTTTTCACCCTCCCCTCTTCCATGTAGCCGCCGAGACCAGCCTGCCTTCATTCATCTACCCTCCGTCTTCCATCTGAACTCGAGTTTTTAAGGTATTGTATATATATATATATATGTTTTATATAATTAAATTGTTAGTTATGTATATATACAATATTACTATATTATACTATATCATCTTAAATTTTATTATATTATATCGTATTACAATATCTCTGCTTGCTACATGTTGCGTATGTATGGAATGAACGTTTATATATTGCATTATATTCTATTTTACTAATGTATATATAGGTTTTTTTTAAAGCAGTTTTCGCATATTTAAAAAGCCTGCAACTTCTTTTGCTTGATAATAGGTATATTATGTTATATCAGTCCCATATATGTATAGTCTATACTATATTAGTTTAATAGATTATAAATTTGTTTACATACTATATGTTAAATTACTAATATATGAAAGTTTATATATATATTAGAGTATAATCGAAGTTATGATATAAGTTTATAACAATACAAGTTCTCTATTTTGAAAGTATTGTGTGGTTTTCTGTAGCAGCTTATATCATACATGTTTTCATTTTGCTAGCAATATAGGTTTATATTTACACGTTTAACACTGTTAGATCTATGCAAATCTAGCTGTGTGCATGTATTTCCTTCCTCAACCGCATATTATATTTTTAAGGTTGATATATATATATATATAAAGAAGTATGGGTTTATTAAGTTACACTATATATAGAGAAGTATGGGTACATACATTTATATTAGCACTACGTAGCATGTTGTTTATATATATATGCTTGATTTAAAAACAATGATTTTAATCGTATATGTTATTTTAATATTTATTTTAAAATTTAGTATTGACTTCAAGGTAATAAAAATAAATAAATAAATAAATATATATATATATATCACTAATTTATATAATCTTTTGGGTTTGGTTATATATTATTTTGCATAGGATAGTTTATATAGGCTGGGTTAAGGTTATATGTATGTGAGTCTGCATATAATATGTATATTCATATTTTTATATTATCTGTTTTCATGAATGTATATTAGTATACATAGTTTTGGCAGTTTTATTATAAGTTTGAATCTATATCAGTTATATATAACTTAAGTTCTAATGTATATGTTTGATTTTAAAATCTACATGCTTTAAATTAAGAAGTGATTGTGTAATATAATTACATATATTGTTGTTAATATATTATGCTTAAATATATCATAAGGAGATTCTATTTTTAAAATGTGTATTTCTAAATTTAAATTAGATTTTATGTTGTTGGTACTAAAATTTAAAATATTGATTTTATAAAATAATAATAATAAAATTTCTGTCTCTATCAAACTGATTGATTCTTCTCATCGATCCCTTATTTATCAGCCTCTTCATCGAATTCGTGCTTGGATTCGTGACTCATCTCATTCCCGTCAATATCTAGCCTCGAAAGGTGAGCAATCACTCATGATTTACGTTCTTATATTTATTAAATTCGATTACAATTGAAACGACAATTGAAATATGCTGCTGTTAGTTAGTTACATTGCTGTATAAATGTTGTTATCTGTATCTGTTCACCTGTGACACCTGACACCATTATCTGCTATTTATATTTATGATGTATGCCTGTTATATTATTACCATATCTGTTATCACTTTGCAAGTTCCCTGTTAGTATAGAATCACTATGGGTTGAAATGATACATACCCGAACAATCTATAGAATAGGAGAAAATCGTTATGGGTTGAAATGATAAACCCAAGCGATTTTCATTTGAATTGAATTTGGGATTGCGGGTTGAAATGACATATACCCGTATATATTTAAATTACGTATTGAAATGATAAATATCCGTATCACTTGACCATAGACACCGTTGGTCTATATAAAATATTTCGAAATTGATTTTTATAGAGGGTATATATATGGTTTTATTTAAAATTTGAAATATTATGTATATGAAATAAATTTTAATACAAAAATAGATTGAATAATAAGCTTTAAATTTAGTAAAGTTTGATTTAAGTAAATCACAATATGTTTAAGTATTTATTTAAAATTTAATTTAAAATAGATTTTATAATGATTTCTATAAGTTAAGGTTGGAAAGATAAATTTGAGTTTATTCGAGATTGTATTTGATTAAGAATTTTGTTTAATTAAATCGATTTGAAACTTATTGAATTTGAGGGTTTAAGATATGATTTTATAACATGATCTTGATTTAAGTGATTAAATGGATATTTCAAGTTTTAAATAAATCGAAGGAAATACTTAGTTTAATGTAATTTAAGGTTATTTAAATGATAATGGATTTATTAAGTGAATATTTCAAATTAAATAATAATGAAGTTAAATTAAGATATATATGAAATTATCAATTTAATTTTGAAAGTGCTATAATTTGGGAATATATTTGAAATGGAAATGATATTTTGGTGTTGAAGTATAAATTATTTTGGAATAACCACGGTGTTATAATGACGTTTGGATGTTAATAGCATATATTTCTACACAGTAGATAATTCCACGGATCCTTAGAGGATGGTTATCCCAAACATCCTTTAAGTTACTTGTATTTCAGTTGATATTTCACTTGAGTTGGATTTATTGATATAAGAATATTAATCCTGACTCGAGTGTTTTGTGTTTTGCTTTACGCTCGGGTTAGACTGAGTGATACAACATTTGAGACTCACCTTTGGAGTTTGGAGCTTCGCTTGGAGATCCAACTATCGATTCAGCTTTCAGCTTTTCCAGTTGATTTGTTCAGGGATGTCATCCGTTTGTATTTGAGATATTTTGTTGTATTTTATTTCAAACTCTGTTGTTTATATAGTAGCTTCATGAACTACTATTTATCTATTCCGCTGCATTCTATTATAATACTCTGTGTCTGTGATTCTATGATTATTTTATTTACCGTATATGTTGAGTTTTGCCAAATTTAAATTAACAATCTGATATTTTGAACAATTCAAGTCCGACATGTGCAGATGCGAATGGTTGAATATATCAGGATGTTACACTTTTAATTTAGGAACCAATTTACACACTAATTAAATTTATTTACAAAAATTGGAATAAAATTCAAATAATTATTTTAAAATGATTCTAATACTTTAGAAGATTCCTTCATTTTCTAATTTCAAAATTATTTAGAATTAACCATTATAAAGCAAACATCTCATATAAATGCATATAAATTCCAGATTAATGATTTGAATTCTCCAGTTTAAATCATTGTTTTTCCAATCAACCTAAGAATCCAGGTGGTTACACAAAACTTGACTTTCTGACTGCTTAATTTGACCAACATATCGTCAACATACACTTGCATGTTTCGGCCTATTTGTTTGGTAAACATCCGTTTGACCAACCTCGGATATGTTGCCCTTGCATTCTTAAGACCGAAGGGCATTACCTTGTAGAAAAACAAACCCATGTCGGTGACGATACTTGTATGCTCCTCGTCATGCTTTAACATTGGGATCTGATTGTATCCAGAATAGGCATCCATAAACGAAAGCATTTGATGCCCACTGGTAGCATCTACTAACTGGTCGATTCTTGGTAAAGGGAAGCAATCTTTTGGGCAAGTTTGTTTAAATTTATAAAGTCGATGCAGGTCCTCTACTTCCTAGTCAGCTTTTTATTAATACCGGTTTAGCAATCCATTTTGGATAGTAGACATCTTAAATTAAATTATTCTTCAATAACCTCCCGATTTCTTCTTATAAAGCCATATATCAGTCCTTGTCTAAAGGCCTTCTCTTTTGCCTTATAGGAGTAAACTTCGGATCTATATTTAAGCAATAGCAAATGACTGAGGGGTCAATTCATAACATGTCATCATGAGTACAAGCAAATACATCTTGGTTATGTTTGTGGAAAGAAATTAGCTTGTCTCGGAAAGAAGGATGGAAATAAGTTCCTACCTTAATGCCTTAGACTTATCATTTACGTCAAGGCATACTTCTTATAAAGTCTCGGCTATTGAAGCCATTCCAGTCTCTTGTCTCAGATCAAGATCAAGATCAATTTCTTATTCCCTTGGGACTTTTTGTACAGCACAAACAATCTTCCGCTTTCTCCTAGAGGATTTACTACTCTGCCCATGTTCTACCTCATTATATTCTTTCGATAGCTTGATATGTAAATTAATTCTTTGATAACAAAATCTTCTTGTCTTAGGAGGATTCTTAAAGGTTTCTTGCAACTTCCCGTAGGTTTAGAACTCATGGTATTAACTATTTTCTTAACTTCGAGAGGAGTGGGTTGACTATCTTTGACATTATTCTCATAATACAAAGCTTTCCTTTATTGATCATGTTCAAACTTGCATAATACAGCTGCCTCGACATCCACTAGTCTCCCCCTACAAGCCTTCACTTTCTCGGTGAAATTTTTTAGAAGTAAATGCTTAGTAGATACGTACCCATCTATGGCGACGAGAGCTGGCCTTCCGAAGATGGCGTTGTACACAGAGGGGACGTCCATAATAACAAAAGTGGTTTCGAAGATCTTTCAGTGATGTTAGCTTCAAACTTTGACCATTAAGTTGCATTCTCTGAAAGGAATGACCCCATCATCGTTGAATCCATATATGAGAGCTTGGCTGGACTTAAGCATGCTTTCATGTAACTCCATCTTATTGAAAGCATGTTTGAAGATGATGTTAAAATCTGCTATGGTATCTTTCATTATCTTTCCAACCTCCGAAAGTCCAATTTGAGTCGTAATTACAAGTGGGTCATTATGGAGGTGGCAGACATCTCGCTTATCAAAGTCGCCAAATGTTATTATTGGCCTAACCTTCTGTTTCTTCTCGAACCTTTTCATCCCATACACCAAGGTGTCTCCATCTTTGACTTCATTAACGTATCTCTTACAGCTATCATTTATCCCGGCAATGTAGGGTCTTCCCAAGATGATGCCAACAAAATTATGAGGCGCTGGAAAAGACCCTTGAGCTGGTGTCTGAGGTTGTACATTTTCGCTACCTGTTAGTGTGGTGGCTCTCTGAGTATTATCACTTTTCAGGAACTCTTTTAGCTTTCCTTCCCTAACCTATTTGTTGTGAAGGATTTTAAAAACTAACACTCTTCATTGTTATGAACATTTTGTCGATGGTAGCTGCAATATTTTCCTCCTCAGTAAAGATTCGGCTCTTTCCCCCTTCTCGAAGGGTTCGGGATCCGGTATTGAGTTATTATGTAGACTTAGCATAAGAACGAGTCAAGGGATAATCTTATGCTACCTAAAATTCTGTTTTAAACCTTTCTGCTGAGGGGGTCTTCTTTTGGTCGCTATTCCATACTGGTTTTTTTTATGATAATTCCCTTAGATTCTTCAATTCGGATTTACCCTCGAGCTCAAAAAAAGAATTCATTCAAGGACTTGCATTCCTACCTTAGTAAATCATCCCAAAATTGGGGATTCCATAACCAAAAAGGTAATAGCAACTAGCTTGGTCTCGTTTGTCATGCCCTTGCATCGAGCAGCTACGTCATTAAACATTTTACAATAGTACTTTAGAGACCGTCCTCTCCCTTGTCTAAAGTTGGCGAGCATATTCAGTCTTGTTCTGGTATATTTTGAGGCGAAGAATTGTGTCAAGAACTCCATAGTCAGTTGTTTCCAGGAGCTGATAGAATTCGGTGAATAGCTTTGCAACACTTCAAGGCAGACCCACTAAAAGTCATAGGTAAGAATCTACATTCAATCTCATTTGAAGCTCGGATAGCTTGCAATTGAATCACATATAAAGCAATATGATCCTCAGGGTCAGACGATCCATCATAAGAATGTTTCGAGATCCTGAATCCCAGAGGCATATGAGCTTTCATAATTTCTCGGGAGAAAAGCTGAACCTTTTGCAACTTCATCTCAGCACCAAGGCTAGATCGATCCTCTTGTAGTTTCTATACTTGTTCTGATAATTTCAGTAGTAATGCTTCCGTTCCTCGATCCCCTTCGAGTCGTAGGGTTTCGGTTTCAACACTTTGAATTGTTGGCCTATTCGGTGCTTTCCCCGAAATAAACCCTTTCACGACTTAGAGTTGGGGGCCTCTCAAAAGGACCTACACTTGCTGCTTTTGCGGTCTCGACTTTCTTAGCTGCTTCTCTTGCCATTATGAACTTAGCTTCTAGGGTTTCATTAGCCATTGGCAATTTTTTTGGGTTTCAACTTGGAGTCAAAAGATTCTCATCCTCTTCAGGTATAGTCGAAACTTTCTTCTCTAATTCACAAAAGTGCTTTTAACTTTGGTTTGATAATTATCTAACCATTGTGCTATGTCAGAAATGAACTTCAGCATCATTTGTTGAAATTCTTCTTGGGTAAGGACTGGAGCTGCAGTTTCCTCAATAACAGCTTGGTTTACTTGGTTTGCCAAATTTCCATCAATTACAGACACTTCTTCGGTTCCTTCATTTTAGGTGGGAGAACGAGTTTCTTTTAGGAGGATGCTTTTGACTTTATGCTTGATTAAGAGTTTTTCAACTGCCGAATTTGCTAGATTGGAAGAGAGCAAAGGTTGGAGCCCTCCTTCTAGCGTCAAAAATGTTAGATAGATTTCTCATCTGCCAAATAATCGAAAGCTCCTGTAAATAAATTTCGAGAGGATGTAGAAAACTAAGAGGCTACCAAGATTAAACAGTAATAAACACTGAAACATAAAAGAGACACAAAATTTATAGTGGTTCGGGATCGAGATCCCTATGTCCACTCTGAAGGTTCTTGTAACGACCTGTATTTTTGGGTCTTCAGATTTGAATACTTAATTTGTTTAAATATTCAAATTTGAATTAAATTATAGTAAAATCTATGTTTCAAATTAAGACCTGATTTTCAATGATGTGTTTTTAATTTAATATTTAGAATTTTTTCGTAATTTTTAATTTGGGAAAAATGAATAAATTTTCATTTGACGTATTTTACGGCAAACATTGGCATTATGAGACTTCACAAAATTTAATAACTTGTCTATTTTATTTTTATTTTATGATCGTGTAACATTGATACACGCGATCATACTTTATATTCTTTCGTACATAGCTCAGACGCGGACACGATGTAGGTTAGTCGAGCACCAAAATCAATTCAAAACCAAAGCATATACAGATCAACCTGCATATGAGTACACAGTGCAGCAGCCCTTTTATTTCAACTTGGTTTTTTTTCAAATCAGTACATAATTGTACACATCAGCCACCATCTTGCCTCATGCAATGGCTGCCTTTTGTTCCTTTGTCTTGCCTTATTATGTCAAGCATGATGATGCTTTGGTTGGCTATATGTATCAGGGAAGAAATCCCAGAGGAGCTTCCATCTCTTCATTCATTGTATACTTACATTCCTTACTGTAAACATTTCAACCATGGAAATAAACTTCTTTCCCTTACTTCAAAAATCAAATTCTCCTAATCTGTTCGATATTAGCCAAAACTCTCAACTACAAAGTCGTTCGCTATAGAGTCTAGTTTTTTAAAAATTAACAACACTTGATTCCATCGAAAATTGAATGAGATATCATAATATATCAGCAAGGAAGGAAAAGAGTTCACAAAATTCGAAAATTATTTTCTCTCGATTTCGGAAGAATTGTTCATCGCCGTATGCCTCGTTGGAGTCAGAGCGAGATGTAGTATTTTTGTTGAAGTTTTGGCATGATTCTGTGTTGACGTTCGACGTTAGTCGTAAGTTAGGGCTTAGGTTTATCGGAGCTATGGTCATCGATTGGAGAAATGAAGTTTGGTTTGGGATCTAGGGCAGTGAGGTGCTTCAATCGGCGAATTTTGGTGTGATTCGGTGCTAATATGTGTCACGATTTCTTTTGGCGCTGTCGCGTTTCTAGGTTCGGGTTCAATGGTCGCGTTTCGCCTGCCATATAGGAGGGGATGTGGTGGTGGGGGATGGGTTGCTCTCGCAAGTAGAAAGTTGATGTTGATGACAAGATGGCGTTTCGATGATCGGAGCTCCGTGCATGTGCAAGAATGCATGCACAATATGATTCCTGGAGCATTTCAATTAGAGTTGGAGGGAAGCAAGAGTTTAATTTGAAGAAAAAGCACTGTAGGATTTTGTGGGTGCGGGTCTTACGGCTTTGGGCTTGGCCCGTTTAAGCTAATTGAGTAAATATATTGTTTTGTTTTAATTATATATATCAACATGTTAACTTTGAAAATTCATATCTCGTTCATATGAAATCCGTTTAACCCACGGATTTTTGCATTGGGTTCGCATGAACGAGTAGAACATTGTACTGTAACTTATTTATAGCTTTAAGCATGTAAAAATTTATGACATATTTAAAAGGATAGGATTTAAATCATGCTATTTTAAATAATAATGTCGTTTAAACTTTATATACCTTATTCATTGATGTTTATTTGGCAAAATAAATTACTGTTGAGTTAAGCTAGATCAAATATGGAAATTGGACACCTAATAGCGGAATAAAACACCGTTTTGCTAATTAAATTTACTTTTGGTATTTAGTAGAATAAATCCTCGTTCTGTTATTTTATAGCTTTGGACATTTGATTATATATCGTTTATTAATATCCCGTTTTGACTAAGTGATATATTAATCGATGATGGTTAAGTGTGGGATTTGTCTACATAGTCATGAATTATGTAAATATTTGTTGTTAACTTGGAAAGTTAAATTGAATAATATGGTAGCTTGTATAAGTACCAGGGTGATCGTTAAACCTCCTTAAATTTAAAATAAAAAGTTAAAATTTTATTCGAAAGATAATTTAAGAATTTTTATTTAGTAATAAGATTTTAAAAAGTAATAATTATTTATTAATAATGTTTTAAAGATAATTAATAATTGTTTTAAATTTGATTTAAGTTAATTATTTTATTAATATGATTAGTAAATGTTATTTCTTAAATGTTGTTTAAGAATGTTTAATTTTTATTTTAAAGTCATTTAGTTATTATTTTAAAATGTTTTTAATTTTGTTTTAATTATTTATTTAAAGTGACTTAACTATGTTTTAAATTTTGATTAAATTATTCAATTTTATTGGTTTAACTTATTTAAATATATCTATAGATTAATTAATTATCATATTAATATTAATTAAAATTTATTTTATTTTTGTTTTAATAACGTTTTAAATTTAATTAATTATTATATTAATATTATTTTGAAGTTAACTTATTAATACAATAATAGTGTTTTAAAATTAATTTAATATATTATTAATGAGATTTTAAAGTTATTATTTAAATGAGATTTAAATTGAATGAAATAGAAGGATGTTTAAATAATAACTTACTATTTAAATTTATTTTAAATAACTTATAGTTTAACAAAAGGACCTTATGGACTTAAAGAGTCTACTAATAAGTTTGATTAAATATGGGAAGAGTATTGTAAATGGGTTTGGATATTTACAAAAGAATATATAAATGAGTTTTAAAGGTTTGAAAAGGAAAAGTTTTATAAACAGGATTTAGGATTTAGAAATAATGTTTATAAAGAATGTTTATAAATAGATTGGAGATTTATAAAGAAGCTTTATAAATAGATTTAGAATTATTTATAAGATAAAGAAATTTGGAAAGGATGGTTGATATTCATGGCGTAATTCTAGGGGCAGGAATTGCCTACAGTTTACTATGGATTCGCTAGGATAGCGACGTAACCATTATATAAGCTACGATCCATATTCGATATTGAACGGTACTTTACATATCTATTTTTAAAGAGTTTCTACTTTCTATGTTTTGAAAGTGAAATGGTTTGTGAATATACTTATACCATTGGGATAAGTATATGGTTATATTTTCAAAGTATCGAAAATATCATATTTTGTGAATATGCTTATCCTGTTGAGATAGTATATGGAAGTGATTTCCAAAGTATTTGAAAAGTGATTTTAAACTAATGGAAACATATTCAAATGAGGCTTAGTGACTTTCCATGGGAAATATAATTATTGTTTGGAATGTTTGTTTATTTGATAGTTAAATAACCGACTATCATATCTTTGCCTAAATATGTAATCCTTCTTAATTTTGGTGGTAGGGAAATATTCCTTACTTAACACCGAAGGATTTTAACTCTGGAAATATCTAGGGAAAATACGGGAATTATATGGTACAATTACTATCGGTGGTGCTATACTGTACGTATAAACTCGTTTTGTTCTTCTAGGACAAATGATAAGGAGATCCTTCGACTAAGCGGTTAGGGGGTGATCTCCGCTCTTATGAATAGTCTGATTATTTCCTAAAGAACCGGTATTGAGCATTCCGGAAATCGCGGTTGGTTTGTGGAGCACCCAGGAAGCGGAAGAGTGTAAACGTAAGAGATGACTCGAACCCATGACCACTCCGAAAACCACAAACGGTTTTATGGAGGAGATTCGTAATATATTAAGATATTGGAATCCATGTGCAGTTCTGAAACCCTTTGGGGTATGGGAATCTGTATGTGATTCCAAGATCTATTTGAGATGTGGGAATCCTTGTGTGATTCCGAGTCCCGTTGGGGTATTAGAATCCATATGGGATTCTGTAACGCCCCACCTCTATGCTCATAATAACAAAGAGTATTAAAAGAAATACTGTCTATTATTACGAAGAATAAGGCTGGATAGGAGCGACCATCCGTAGTTGGCCTAACACTAATATTGGTTACCTCGATAGGAGTGGTATATACTTTTTATTTTCTCATCTATTATTTATTTACTCCCATCAACCTATCCAATTATCAGTATAAAACAAACTACGATGGTTCATAATAGTTTAGGACATTATATAGAACAATAACACAGACAATATAAATGCGGAACACAGATAAAAACAAAAGTCTCATATATATATAACTGATGTCAGTTACAACATAGTTGACACAATACATATGATACCACTACAACTGTCGACTCTAGAAGTTATATATACAAGTACATTATCGACTAATATACATGAATACATATCGTTCTATACAATGACACGACTACTACAAAATGACAGAGACAACTTCAGAAGATGTGAAAAGTCTTCATATCCCGACAGCAACTCAAAGAAGGAAATCTACAACCTGAAATAACTCGGG
The DNA here is from genome assembly GCA_030737815.1 of Allium fistulosum. Lineage (NCBI taxonomy): Eukaryota > Viridiplantae > Streptophyta > Magnoliopsida > Asparagales > Amaryllidaceae > Allium > Allium fistulosum. The sequence continues at coordinate 306,592,504 of CM060902.1, forward strand.
TCTGACCCGAGTATTACATTCAAAAGAAAATAATACACGGGTCAGTCTAACTCAAACTCAGTTATTAATGCACAGAAGCAATAATAATCAAATATCAAATGGACGATAGTCACTAAAATCTCGTATATCCGACTCCTCGATAAAAGAGTCGGATAACGGCAGATATAACACTAATCAGTGTTAAACAACAAATCAGCGATCCAAAACGATCAATCAAATCATAGTTCAATTCTAAAACATTGAAATTTACCAACGAAACAATTCAACAAATCGAAACCTCAATTTAAAACTGTCAAATCTGATAGGGCTGCAGTACACGCACGCGTGTACTGCCTCGCCACTATCGCAGAAGATACACACAAGCTCAGTAAAAGTCACAATGATCGCAAGGTCAAACCCCGAGATCGGGTTCAACTCAAGTGAATTTGAAAACAGATCCAAATGCATTAATACAATGCAAAACAACAAGGACCAAAACTGCATATAAAACGAAACTGCAGTCGTAATGCATACAAGGGCAAACTGCAACAAAACTGCAGTCACCACAAGATCACAAAAGCGAAGCTGCACAAATTGAAAGCAGAAACAACTGCACAATAAAACTGCAGTTGCAACAGCGATTAACCAGGAAACTAAACAATCAAACAACGATGACTCAAGTGTCAAACTCAACTGGATAGCACAACCTGGCCAAATATACAAAACAAATACAAAACAACCACCACAATAAAACTGTAGTGGTAGACATGTACAAAGACATGAATCAGCATAGACCACAATATCAAAGCCAAATTCATCAAGAACAGTGATCCAATGAAGTATAACCACGATTACCAAAGTACACAAACATAGTCAGAATCAAACCAGCCCAGATGAATGCAAGCATCATAAACAAAGTCGAAGTCAAATAGATCGAACAACAAGTAACAGCAGATACAAGTGACTCAGGCAATGTATAGAGACACCAACAACTACAGGGGCACCATAATGAAACAGTGGACAGGGACTAGGCTACAACTCAAACTCCATGTGCAATTTGAATTAGGCCGTGGCAATTGAGGATATACAAGTGTAAGAATTAAACAGGAAGTGGCAGTCATGCCCATGACAACTATTATCACGATCAAAATCAAGTGATATCAAATGCAAGTGAAGTACAGAAGCTCGGACCAGTTTAACATGCTACAACTACAAACTAGAGAATGACCAGACAAAATATCACAGGTATAAAGTGACACAAAGGGGAGCAGTGAAATACAAGTTCAGATATGAAGGAAAATGAACAATGGCAGTATGATTAATGACAGTACGAACTGCCAAACCAAAGTCAGGCTCAAGAAAAATGTAAACCCAGACCCAAGCAAATATAAAGCAGTTCAAATCCAAGGAATTCACAAAACCAAATGACCAAATCAAACCCAATGAAACAGCAACAATGAAACAACAGTAATCTACGAAACTGCACCCAGGGGATGTCAACATGCTTATTTCAAATGGTCAAGATAGCTAACACAATTGCGAACTGCCTCAACATGCTAAAAAAAACTGCAAAATTCAAGAAGGAACCGAACCACAACCAAAATGCAAAAATCCACGTTAAAGCCGATACTGAACAAGTCAGTGATAAAATAATCCCAGCATAACAGAGCCGTGGAAACCACGAAATCGAACCAAACCAAAAATCAATACCGTGAGTATCAAGTATCAGACTACACGAAATTGCCAATGCCAGTAAAATCATCAATCAACGAAACGAAATCGAACTGCCTAAGCATTGTTTTGAGTTAGATGTGAGGGGACACTCACCTTGCTCGAAGTGCATGATTTGCTAACCAAAGCCTCGAAATCGCCGATTCGCGAAATCTTATCGAAGTCGAACGCCATCGATAGAAGCAGTTGAAGTGGACGAAGAGAAGAGAGCGTCGATCGACCAAATAAGAACGAGAGTCATCATTCGATCGTGCTAAGCAAAGTCGGCCTCTTCGATTCTTAATTAAAGCCCTAATTAATTAATTTTTTGATCGAGCAGCCTTTGCAAAACTCGGAACCCTATTTCTTTGCTGGAGAAGATGAACAAGAGAGCCGCCATTCTCGTTTCTTTGATTAGGTTTAGGGTTACGAAAGTGAATGGAAAGAACGAAAAAGGGAACGGGTTTTCTTTGATAGATATCACAGCATTCTGAAAATGTGGGCTGAGATTATAAGTTAAAGCCCTTCAACATTTACCCAACATTTTATTAGAGAATTTTACAACTTAAAAAGAATTTCAATTCGATCAAAATTCGTGATGGTAATTTGTTATCAATTTCAATCGTCTAGTGACGATAACAAACTTTTACAAAAAGGATTCCGAATCGATTCAAAACTGCACTAGCAATTAACCAACTGATTAAAATCTCAATCAACGATTAACAATTTTATTAAAGAATTTATCCCCGAATAAATCTCAATTGCAATCAAACAATTTTCACATTTCAAATTCGATTTGAATTCCAATAACCATTATCAACTGAATTAAATCGTCATTTTGACGATAATTGAAATTACAAAAATCCCGGTTGTTACAGACTCCCCTCCTTATAAAAATTGCGTCCCCGCAATTTTCATAATTAAAGGTGTCAATAACAATCACTTTTCTAACATAAACAGGTTAAGCTAGAAAAATAAGAGTCAATAATTCAAATGCCAAAGAAATCTTTTAATTTCATATAAGAAGTTCACAAATTCTCAACAAAATCTAATTACCAAATAGATAATTAGAAAACAATCACAACTGAATAATTGCAATCATCAGCGATATTCATTTATCGACAAGATAATTTAAAATAAAGAGAATCACAAAGCAACAATGTCTAATCATCGATACTATAATTAGAAAAACAACAAAAGCTAATTATCAACAGAGATGATTAGAAAGCACAAATCGCCTTTCGCAAAACTGCAAATATCTAGTTATCTAACGGGTAAACAGAAAATGCGAACTTCATAATCAGCAAACTCCAACTATCAACAGAGATAGATAGAAAACAACAATTCAATACCATCAACGTAATCTAGAATCAATAAGAAACTAGAAAATCTTGTATCAACAAAATCAGCAAATATCCAATGATCCAACGATAGTCAGAAAACATCAAATCATCAATTATTCGATTATCAAAAACGATAATCAAATTTCCAAATTCAACAAATATTTGATTATCAAAAACGATAATCAAATTTCAAATTCAACAAATATTCGATTATCAAAAACGATAATCAAATTTCAATTTCAACAAATATTCGATTATCAAAAACGATAATCAAATTTCAAATTCAACAAATATTCGATTATCAAATCCGATAATCAAATTTCAAATTCAACAAATATTCGATTATCTAAAGCGATAATCAAATTTCAAATTCAACAAATATTCGATTATCAAATCCGATAATCAAATTTCAAATTCAACAAATATTCGATTATCTAAAGCGATAATCAAATTTCAAATTCAACAAATATTCGATTATCAAAAGCGATAATCAAACCTCAAATCAACAATTATTTAATTATCTCAAGCGATAATTAAATCTAAAATCAACGAATATTTAATTATCTAACAGCGATAATTAAATCTCAAATCACAAATATTTAATTATCTCAAGTGATAATTAAATCTAAAATCAACAAATATTTAATTATCTGAAGCGATAATTAAATCTCAAATCAGCAAATATTCAATTATCACGAGCGATAATTAAATCTCAAATCAGCAAATATTCAATTATCACGAGCGATAATTAAATCTCAAATCAGCAAATATTTAATTATCACAAGCGATAATTAAATCTCAAATCAGCAAATATTCAATTATCACAAGCGATAATTAAATCTCAAATCAACAAATATTTAATTATCACAAGCGATAATTAAATCTCAAATCAACGAATATTTAATTATCTAACAGCGATAATTAAATCTTAAATCACAAATATTTAATTATCTCAAGCGATAATTAAATCTAAAATCAACAAATATTTAATTATCTGAAGCGATAATTAAATCTCAAATCAGCAAATATTCAATTATCACGAGCGATAATTAAATCTCAAATCAGCAAATATTTAATTATCACAAGCGATAATTAAATCTCAAATCAACGAATATTTAATTATCACAAGCGATAATTAAATTTCAACAATTATCCGATTATCACAAACGATAATCAGAACTCATATCAACAAATATCTAATTATCACAAGCGATAATTAGAAGCAACAAATATCCGATTATCAAAAACGATAATCAGAAACAACAAATATTTAATTACCGATACGATAATTAAATCTCATAACATCAGATATCTAATTACCTGCAGATAATTAGAAACAACAAATATCTAGAAATCAATTAAGAAGACTAGAAAATCAACATAAAAGCTTGGATCGATCCCATGAGATGGCGAGTTTTTAATTCGCCGCACGTGCATCAACAAATGGCCGAAGCCTACCAAGTACTCAACATAATTTTGGCGCCCAACAAATGACCCGAAGGTCCGCAGAGTGACCCGAAGGTCTAGTACTGGTATTTGACACGAAGGTCCATCAGAGTGGCCCGAAAGCCCAACAAATGACCCGAAGGTCCAACAAATGACCCGAAGATACTCATAGTGGCTCGAAAGCACACGAAAGCATCAAAATATTTCAATTAACGAGTCCGGAATTAACCGAAATAGTAAAAGTGTGGTTCCTTACTCCGCACTTTTGCTAAATAGTTTAAATCTCTTCATCGTTTCCTTGAAAGTGCAAAATTGTGTATTTTATAAAAATACACTTTACATTCTCAAACGGACAAGTCCGGAATTAAGCGAATCAGTAAAAGAAAGGGGTCATAGTCCTCGATTTTGCTGAAACGTTTAAATCGCTTCCTCATTCTTTTGAAAGCGAAAACTGTAAAAATTCTTGAAAACAATTTTTATTTATTTTGTAAAAATAACAATTTACATTCTCAACTGGACAAGTCCGGAGTTAAGCGAAACAGTAAAAGAAAGGGGTCATAATCCTCGATTTTGCTGAATCGTTTAAGTCGCTTTCTCATTCTTTTGAAAACGTAAACTGCTAAAATTTTATAAAACAATTTTCATTTTAAAACGATTTTCCAATCACGTGATTAAAACAGCAAATCAGTAACAATTTCGGTAAGGAAATCGTACTTCTCAAAATACCGTAAAAACGGTCACAAAACAGCATTGCGGAATAACCGCTTGAAAATCCACTTTTTAAATTTGACGGTTACTGAAGCCAAAGCGACAGTAATTTTAAAACGTCAAAATCACATCAAAACAATTTACATCAAAATGTAATATCAGAGAATTTTCATTCATCAAAATGTCACAAAACACCGTGCTTCAAAAATATAGCATTGGTGTAAAAATCCCGTTATAAAAATAACGGCAACAAAATACGTTTCATAACCTAGCATCGGTTCAACGTAAAATAAATGCAGTAACATGCAATTCATTTGCACGCACATTACAATATAAACAAGGAAATCATTAGAGTGTATCTTCAATGAAGACAACTCAAAACAGCAAAAGCTAATCAATAGATGATTAGTACAAAAGAAAGCGAGCGGAAATTTCAACAAAAATCACATATCTGCAATTTCTTCGAATCCTCAATTCGGATTCGAAATTCTCAAAGAAACAAAATAATTACAGCTATGTAAACAACAAATGAAATTCATATCAATTTCGTATTTCGATTTTTAAATCAAAAGGATTATCAGTTGTACTCAGCGAAGACAGTTTCACTGTTTCCGCTGCGTACTCTGATAAATAGAACACAAATCAATCAAATCATCAGAACACAATTTCATCAAAACAACAAAACACAACTCCACTTTTATTTCTAAATAAAGATATTTAAAAATTTCGTCAAAATTTCAAAACTTTAGTTTTTGACTCAAATCACAGATAAAACATCGACCAATAGTTGTAACATATGTTCTATCCAAGTTATGTTTTATATTATGTCCATAAACCCCATGCTCTGATACCAACTGTAACGCCCCACCTCTATGCTCATAATAACAAAGAGTATTAAAAGAAATACTGTCTATTATTACGAAGAATAAGGCTGGATAGGAGCGACCATCCGTAGTTGGCCTAACACTAATATTGGTTACCTCGATAGGAGTGGTATATACTTTTTATTTTTTCATCTATTATTTATTTACTCTCATCGACCTATCCAATTATCAGTATAAAACAAACTACGATGGTTCATAATAGTTTAGGACATTAGATATAACAATAACACAGACAATATAAATGCGGAACACAGATAAAAACAAAAGTCTCATATATATATAACTGATGTCAGTTACAACATAGTTGACACAATACATATGATACCACTACAACTGTCGACTCTAGAAGTTATATATACAAGTACATTATCGACTAATATACATGAATACATATCGTTCTATACAATGACACGACTACTACAAAATGACAGAGACAACTTCAGAAGATGTGAAAAGTCTTCATATCTCGACAGCAACTCAAAGAAGGAAATCTACAACCTGAAATAACTCGGGTCTGACCCGAGTATTACATTAAAAAGAAAATAATACACGGGTCAGTCTAACTCAAACTCAGTTATTAATGCACAGAAGCAATAATAATCAAATATCAAATGGACGATAGTCACTAAAATCTCGTATATCCGACTCCTCGATAAAAGAGTCGGATAACGGCAGATATAACACTAATCAGTGTTAAACAACAAATCAGCGATCCAAAACGATCAATCAAATCATAGTTCAATTCTAAAACATTGAAATTTACCAACGAAACAATTCAACAAATCGAAACCTCAATTTAAAACTGTCAAATCTGATAGGGCTGCAGTACAGGCACGCGTGTACTGCCTCGCCACTATCGCAGAAGATACACACAAGCTCAGTAAAAGTCACAATGATCGCAAGGTCAAACCCCGAGATCGGGTTCAACTCAAGTGAATTTGAAAACAGATCCAAATGCATTAATACAATGCAAAACAACAAGGACCAAAACTGCATATAAAACGAAACTGCAGTCGTAATGCATACAAGGGCAAACTGCAACAAAACTGCAGTCACCACAAGATCACAAAAGCGAAGCTGCACAAATTGAAAGCAGAAACAACTGCACAATAAAACTGCAGTTGCAACAGCGATTAACCAGGAAACTAAACAATCAAACAACGACGACTCAAGTGTCAAACTCAACTGGATAGCACAACCTGGCCAAATATACAAAATAAATACAAAACAACCACCACAATAAAACTGTAGTGGCAGACATGTACAAAGACATGAATCAGCATAGACCACAATATCAAAGCCAAATTCATCAAGAACAGTGATCCAATGAAGTATAACCACGATTACCAAAGTACACAAACATAGTCAGAATCAAACCAGCCCAAATGAATGCAAGCATCATAAACAAAGTCAAAGTCAAATAGATCGAACAACAAGTAACAACAGATACAAGTGACTCAGGCAATGTACAGAGACACCAACAACTACATGGGCACCATAATGAAACAGTGGACAGGGACTAGGCTACAACTCAAACTCCATGTGCAATTTGAATTAGGCCGTGGCAATTGAGGATATACAAGTGTAAGAATTAAACAGGAAGTGGCAGTCATGCCCATGACAACTATTATCACGATCAAAATCAAGTGATATCAAATGCAAGTGAAGTACAGAAGCTCGGACCAGTTTAACATGCTACAACTACAAACTAGAGAATGACCAGACAGAATATCACAGGTATAAAGTGACACAAAGGGAGCAGTGAAATACAAGTTCAGATATGAAGGAAAATGAACAATGGCAGTATGATTAATGACAGTACGAACTGCCAAACCAAAGTCAGGCTCAAGAAAAATGTAAACCCAGACCCAAGCAAATATAAAGCAGTTCAAATCCAAGGAATTCACAAAACCAAATGACCAAATCAAACCCAATGAAACAGCAACAATGAAACAACAGTAATCTACGAAACTGCACCCAGGGGATGTCAACATGCTTATTTCAAATGGTCAAGATAGCTAACACAATTGCGAACTGCCTCAACATGCTAAAAAAAACTGCAAAATTCAAGAAGGAACCGAACCACAACCAAAATGCAAAAATCCACGTTAAAGCCGATACTGAACAAGTCAGTGATAAAATCATCCCAGCATAACAGAGCCGTGGAAACCACGAAATTGAACCAAACCAAAAACCAATACCGTGAGTATCAAGTATCAGACTACACGAAATTGCCAATGCCAGTAAAATCATCAATCAACGAAACGAAATCGAACTGCCTAAGCATTGTTTTGAGTTAGATGTGAGGGGACACTCACCTTGCTCGAAGTGCATGATTTGCTAACCAAAGCCTCGAAATCGCCGATTCGCGAAATCTTATCGAAGTCGAACGCCATCGACAGAAGCAGTTGAAGTGGACGAAGAGAAGGGAGCGTCGATCGACCAAATAAGAACGAGAGTCATCATTCGATCGTGCTAAGCAAAGTCGGCCTCTTCGATTCTTAATTAAAGCCCTAATTAATTAATTTCTTGATCGAGCAGCCTTTGCAAAACTCGGAACCCTATTTCTTTGCTGGAGAAGACGAACGAGAGAGCCGCCATTCTCTATTCTTTGATTAGGTTTAGGGTTACGAAAGTGAATGGAAAGAACGAAAAAGGGAACGGGTTTTCTTTGATAGATATCACAGCATTCTGAAAATGTGGGCTGAGATTATAAGTTAAAGCCCTTCAACATTTACCCAACATTTTATTAGAGAATTTTACAACTTAAAAAGAATTTCAATTCGATCAAAATTCGTGATGGTAATTTGTTATCAATTTCAATCGTCTAGTGACGATAACAAACTTTTACAAAAAGGATTCCGAATCGATTCAAAACTGCACTAGCAATTAACCAACTGATTAAAATCTCAATCAACGATTAACAATTTTATTAAAGAATTTTAACCCGAATAAATCTCAATTGCAATCACACAATTTTCACATTTCAAATTCGATTTGAATTCCAATAACCATTATCAACTGAATTAAATCGTCATTTTGACGATAATTGAAATTACAAAAATCCCGGTTGTTACAGACTCCCCTCCTTATAAAAATTGCGTCCCCGCAATTTTCATAATTAAAGGTGTCAATAACAATCACTTTTCTAACGTAAACTGGTTAAGCTGGAAAAATAAGAGTCAATAATTCAAATGCCAAAGAAATCTTTTAATTTTATATAAGAAGTTCACAAATTCTCAACAAAATCTAATTACCAAATAGATAATTAGAAAACAATCACAACTGAATAATTGCAATCATCAGCGATATTCATTTATCAACAAGATAATTTAAAATAAAGAGAATCACAAAGCAACAATGTCTAATCATCGATACTATAATTAGAAAAACAACAATAGCTAATTATCAACAGAGATGATTAGAAAGCACAAATCGCCTTTCACAAAATTGCAAATATCTAGTTATCTAACGGGTAAATAGAAAATGCGAACTTCATAATCAGCAAACCCCAACTATCAACAGAGATAGATAGAAAATAGCAATTCAATACCATCAACGTAATCTAGAATCAATAAGACACTAGAAAATCTCGTATCAACAAAATCAGCAAATATCCAATGATCCAACGATAGTCAGAAAACATCAAATCATCAATTATTCGATTATCAAAAACGATAATCAAATTTCCAAATTCAACAAATATTTGATTATCAAAAACGATAATCAAATTTCAAATTCAACAAATATTCGATTATCAAAAACGATAATCAAATTTCAATTTCAACAAATATTCGATTATCAAATCCGATAATCAAATTTCAAATTCAACAAATATTCGATTATCTAAAGCGATAATCAAATTTCAAATTCAACAAATATTCGATTATCAAATCCGATAATCAAATTTCAAATTCAACAAATATTCGATTATCTAAAGCGATAATCAAATTTCAAATTCAACAAATATTCGATTATCAAAAGCGATAATCAAACCTCAAATCAACAATTATTTAATTATTTCAAGCGATAATTAAATCTAAAATCAACGAATATTTAATTATCTAACAGCGATAATTAAATCTCAAATCACAAATATTTAATTATCTCAAGTGATAATTAAATCTAAAATCAACAAATATTTAATTATCTGAAGCGATAATTAAATCTCAAATCAGCAAATATTCAATTATCACGAGCGATAATTAAATCTCAAATCAGCAAATATTCAATTATCACGAGCGATAATTAAATCTCAAATCAGCAAATATTTAATTATCACAAGCGATAATTAAATCTCAAATCAGCAAATATTCAATTATCACAAGCGATAATTAAATCTCAAATCAGCAAATATTTAATTATCACAAGCGATAATTAAATCTCAAATCAACGAATATTAAATTATCTAACAGCGATAATTAAATCTCAAATCACAAATATTTAATTATCTCAAGCGATAATTAAATCTAAAATCAACAAATATTTAATTATCTGAAGCGATAATTAAATCTCAAATCAGCAAATATTCAATTATCACGAGCGATAATTAAATCTCAAATCAGCAAATATTTAATTATCACAAGCGATAATTAAATCTCAAATCAACGAATATTTAATTATCACAAGCGATAATTAAATTTCAACAATTATCCGATTATCACAAACGATAATCAGAACTCATATCAACAAATATCTAATTATCACAAGCGATAATTAGAAGCAACAAATATCCGATTATCAAAAACGATAATCAGAAAAAAACAAATATTTAATTACCGATACGATAATTAAATCTCATAACATCAGATATCTAATTACCTGCAGATAATTAGAAACAACAAATATCTAGAAATCAATTAAGAAGACTAGAAAATCAACATAAAAGCTTGGATCGATCCCATCAGATGGCGAGTTTTTAATTCGCCGCACGTGCATCAACAAATGGCCGAAGCCTACCAAGTACTCAACATAATTTTGGCGCCCAACAAATGACCCGAAGGTCCGCAGAGTGACCCGAAGGTCTAGTACTGGTATTTGACCCGAAGGTCCATCAGAGTGGCCCGAAAGCCCAACAAATGACCCGAAGGTCCTCATAGTGGCTCGAAAGCACACGAAAGCATCAAAATATTTCAATTAACGAGTCCGGAATTAACCGAAATAGTAAAAGTTTGGTTCCATACTCCACACTTTTGCTAAATCGTTTAAATCTCTTCATCGTTTCCTTGAAAGTGCAAAATTGTGTATTTTATAAAAATACACTTTACATTCTCAAACGGACAAGTCCGGAATTAAGCGAATCAGTAAAAGAAAGGGGTCATAGTCCTCGATTTTGCTGAAACGTTTAAATCGCTTCCTCATTCTTTTGAAAGCGCAAACTGTAAAAATTCTTGAAATTTTTTTTTATTTATTTTGTAAAAATAACAATTTACATTCTCAACTGGACAAGTCCGGAGTTAAGCGAAACAGTAAAAGAAAGGGGTCATAATCCTCGATTTTGCTGAATCGTTTAAGTCGCTTTCTCATTCTTTTGAAAACGTAAACTGCTAAAATTTTATAAAACAATTTTCATTTTAAAACGATTTTCCAATCACGTGATTAAAACAGCAAATCAGTAACAATTTCGGTAAGGAAATCGTACTTCTCAAAATACCGTAAAAACGGTCACAAAACAGCATTGCGGAATAACCGCTTGAAAATCCACTTTTTAAATTTGACGGTTACTGAAGCCAAAGCGACAGTAATTTTAAAACGTCAAAATCACATCAAAACAATTTACATCAAAATGTAATATCAGAGAATTTTCATTCATCAAAATGTCACAAAACACCGTGCTTCAAAAATATAGCATTGGTGTAAAAATCCCATTATAAAAATAACGGCAACAAAATACGTTTCATAACCTAGCATCGGTTCAACGTAAAATAAATGCAGTAACGTGCAATTCATTTGCACGCACATTACAATATAAACAAGGAAATCATTAGAGTGTATCTTCAATGAAGACAACTCAAAACAGCAAAAGCTAATCAATAGATGATTAGTACAAAAGAAAGCGAGCGGAAATTTCAACAAAAATCACATATCTGCAATTTCTTCGAATCCTCAATTCGGATTCGAAATTCTCAAAGAAACAAAATAATTACAGCTATGTAAACAACAAATGAAATTCATATCAATTTCGTATTTCGATTTTTAAATCAAAAGGATTATCAGTTGTACTCAGCGAAGACAGTTTCACTGTTTCCGCTGCGCACTCTGATAAATAGAACACAAATCAATCAAATCATCAGAACACAATTTCATCAAAACAACAAAACACAACTCCACTTTTATTTTTAAATAAAGATATTTAAAAATTTCATCAAAATTTCAAAACTTTAGTTTTTGACTCAAATCACAGATAAAACATCGACCAATAGTTGTAACATATGTTCTATCCAAGTTATGTTTTATATTATGTCCATAAACCCCATGCTCTGATACCAACTGTAACGCCCCACCTCTGTGCTCATAATAACAAAGAGTATTAAAAGAAATACTGTCTATTATTACGAAGAATAAGGCCGGATAGGAGCGACCATCCGTAGTTGGCCTAACACTAATATTGGTTACCTCGATAGGAGTGGTATATACTTTTTATTTTCTCATCTATTATTTATTTACTCCCATCGACCTATCCAATTATCAGTATAAAACAAACTACGATGGTTCATAATAGTTTAGGACATTAGATATAACAATAACACAGACAATATAAATGCGGAACACAGATAAAAACAAAAGTCTCATATATATATAACTGATGTCAGTTACAACATAGTTGACACAATACATATGATACCACTACAACTGTCGACTCTAGAAGTTATATATATAAGTACATTATCGACTAATATACATGAATACATATCGTTCTATACAATGACACGACTACTACAAAATGACAGAGACAACTTCAGAAGATGTGAAAAGTCTTCATATCCCGACAGCAACTCAAAGAAGGAAATCTACAACCTGAAATAACTCGGGTCTGACCCGAGTATTACATTCAAAAGAAAATAATACACAGGTCAGTCTAACTCAAACTCAGTTATTAATGCACAGAAGCAATAATAATCAAATATCAAATGGACGATAGTCACTAAAATCTCGTATATCCGACTCCTCGATAAAAGAGTCGGATAACGGCAGATATAACACTAATCAGTGTTAAACAACAAATCAGCGATCCAAAACGATCAATCAAATCATAGTTCAATTCTAAAACATTGAAATTTACCAACGAAACAATTCAACAAATCGAAACCTCAATTTAAAACTGTCAAATCTGATAGGGCTGCAGTACAGGCACGCGTGTACTGCCTTGCCACTATCGCAGAAGATACACACAAGCTCAGTAAAAGTCACAATGATCGCAAGGTCAAACCCCAAGATCGGGTTCAACTCAAGTGAATTTGAAAACAGATCCAAATGCATTAATACAATGCAAAACAACAAGGACCAAAACTGCATATAAAACGAAACTGCAGTCGTAATGCATACAAGGGCAAACTGCAACAAAACTGCAGTCACCACAAGATCACAAAAGCAAAGCTGCACAAATTGAAAGCAGAAACAACTGCACAATAAAACTGCAGTTGCAACAGCGATTAACCAGGAAACTAAACAATCAAACAACGACGACTCAAGTGTCAAACTCAACTGGATAGCACAACCTGGCCAAATATACAAAACAAATACAAAACAACCACCACAATAAAACTGTAGTGGCAGACATGTACAAAGACATGAATCAGCATAGACCACAATATCAAAGCCAAATTCATCAAGAACAGTGATCCAATGAAGTATAACCACGATTACCAAAGTACACAAACATAGTCAGAATCAAACCAGCCCAGATGAATGCAAGCATCATAAACAAAGTCGAAGTCAAATAGATCGAACAACAAGTAACAGCAGATACAAGTGACTCAGGCAATGTACAGAGACACCAACCACTACAGGGGCACCATAATGAAACAATGGACAGGGACTAGGCTACAACTCAAACTCCATGTGCAATTTGAATTAGGCCGTGGCAATTGAGGATATACAAGTGTAAGAATTAAACAGGAAGTGGCAGTCATGCCCATGACAACTATTATCACGATCAAAATCAAGTGATATCAAATGCAAGTGAAGTACAGAAGCTCGGACCAGTTTAACATGCTACAACTACAAACTAGAGAATGACCAGACAGAATATCACAGGTATAAAGTGACACAAAGGGGAGCAGTGAAATACAAGTTCAGATATGAAGGAAAATGAACAATGGCAGTATGATTAATGACAGTACGAACTGCCAAACCAAAGTCAGGCTCAAGAAAAATGTAAACCCAGACCCAAGCAAATATAAAGTAGTTCAAATCCAAGGAATTCACAAAACCAAATGACCAAATCAAACCCAATGAAACAGCAACAATGAAACAGCAGTAATCTACGAAACTGCACCCAGGGGATGTCAACATGCTTATTTCAAATGGTCAAGATAGCTAACACAATTGCGAACTGCCTCAACATGCTAAAAAAAACTGCAAAATTCAAGAAGGAACCGAACCACAACCAAAATGCAAAAATCCACGTTAAAGCCGATACTGAACAAGTCAGTGATAAAATCATCCCAGCATAACAGAGCCGTGGAAACCACGAAATCGAACCAAACCAAAAATCAATACCGTGAGTATCAAGTATCAGACTACACGAAATTGCCAATGCCAGTAAAATCATCAATCAACGAACGAAATCGAACTGCCTAAGCATTGTTTTGAGTTAGATGTGAGGGGACACTCACCTTGCTCGAAGTGCATGATTTGCTAACCAAAGCCTCGAAATCGCCGATTTGCGAAATCTTATCGAAGTCGAACGCCATCGACAGAAGCAGTTGAAGTGGACGAAGAGAAGGGAGCGTCGATCGACCAAATAAGAACGAGAGTCATCATTCGATCGTGCTAAGCAAAGTCGGCCTCTTCGATTCTTAATTAAAGCCCTAATTAATTAATTTCTTGATCGAGCAGCCTTTGCAAAACTCGGAACCCTATTTCTTTGCTGGAGAAGACGAACGAGAGAGCCGCCATTCTCGTTTCTTTGATTAGGTTTAGGGTTACGAAAGTGAATGGAAAGAACGAAAAAGGGAACGGGTTTTCTTTGATAGATATCACAGCATTCTGAAAATGTGGGCTGAGATTATAAGTTAAAGCCCTTCAACATTTACCCAACATTTTATTAGAGAATTTTACAACTTAAAAAGAATTTCAATTCGATCAAAATTCGTGATGGTAATTTGTTATCAATTTCAATCGTCTAGTGACGATAACAAACTTTTACAAAAAGGATTCCGAATCGATTCAAAACTGCACTAGCAATTAACCAACTGATTAAAATCTCAATCAACGATTAACAATTTTATTAAAGAATTTTAACCCGAATAAATCTCAATTGCAATCAAACAATTTTCACATTTCAAATTCGATTTGAATTCCAATAACCATTATCAACTGAATTAAATCGTCATTTTGACGATAATTGAAATTACAAAAATCCCGGTTGTTACAGATTCCGTGATCTATTTTGGTGGTGGTGCATAAGCTGGAATGCCGGACGTAGCCTCAACAGCGGGAGTGACTAAAACCAGAGATAGAAGGCATGGCCAGTAGGGTTGGTACCATAGGGTGTAGTCGGCTCCTTCTAGATGTCACTTACAGTTGTTAAGCATGCATAGGGCGATGCACTCAGTCTTAGTGAGACCTTCCTATGGTACGTCACTAGGGATGTATGCTGCTTCAGGAGGATATCTCCGATCCTTGTGTAGGAGGACCGTTCTCGAAGTACTGAGGGCACCTCCATGGGAATCCTACACAATTAGCGAATGCGCCTTATTGGTTTTTGATTTTATACCTAGTATTATTGTGATGTACACACATGAGCATCACATTTACTTGATTATTATTATTTTCACCCTTAGACATTATTATAATATCAATGGATTTCTAACATAAGTGTTTTGGTTATCGTAAGGTAAAAACCCATCTGTGTTTATGTGCAGCGTGGTCTTACATGATACCTTTCATTTTAAAGGATTTTAAAAGTTGTACCGGGCGTTGTTTCCTTTAATGCTCGGGTCGGACCGTGCATATTTCCAGGTTTACTTGGATGCTTAGAGCTTCAGGAGATGAGCTGGAGGCCCAGAGACGTATTCACGTATACGGTTATTTTCCGTTGCATTCATTGTTATATTTGTCAGAAAATGTGAGGATAAGTTGTTATAATTGTCCGTGCCGAATAGGTTAGTATACTCTGATTGATGTCTGTATATACATATATTACATTTTAGTTTTGGTGTAAAGATTGGTTTATATTATAGATATTCGTTTCGCTATAAGATTCTGTGTTGTTTAGTTTCTTCTTGTCTTCTCTGTTCTTGCTTTTCCCTAACTATCCGCCTTTCCGTTCAATTTGGGTTGGACATGTGTGGTTTATTGTCAGCTTAACCTGTACGAAAAAGTGGGTCGTTATAGTTGGTATCAGAGCCAGGTTAAGTGAACACCTAGGCTTGGTGAGGTTGACTCATTTAAGATAGGGTAAGTGAGACCCTAGGATAAGTTTGAGAATATATATATGTAAGAGCACTTATTTGTTAGTGATATAAAAAAATTTTATATTGTGTAGTTTGATCAGTTGAGTGGCTTAAGAATTTTGGTCGATGCGTTTGGCCAACGTTATTTATAAAGATTTCCTAAACACTCGAACAAGGCCAATTGACACAGTATTGTATTAAAATGGGTAAATGAAATAATTTTACTTGGAAATATATTTAATATATATATAAAAGGATAATTTTTCAAAAATTTAATATAGTTATTCTTGGTTGTGCTTAGTTATTAGGAATGATAGTATTCCATCATTATCATCTAGGACTTGATCGGTCATGCTCACCCATTTTTGAGCATTGACTATTATCAGTTAATCTATCCAGAATCTTCTTTTTGAAATCTGGATTGGGTAGATAGGAATTTGGGAACATTGAAACGAATTCCCTAGGAATTAAGTGTCACAATTAGAATATAAGGCGTTCGTTGATAATGCTAAGTTATGATTTGATTTCTAAAGGTTGTTTATTTAAAAGAAAATTTTGAAAATTTTGGAATTAATATTTAGAAATCATTTTGTATGAAGGTTGATTTGATAAAATTAAGTTTTAATAAATGTTATTTTATTTAAAGGAAATTTGGAATATTTTAAAATAATTTTTGGAAATGATCAAACATAAAAGTTGGTTGTATTAAATTGGGTTTTATAAAAGAAGATATTAAAAGAAAACCTAAATATTTCTGAAATTATATTTGAAGGATAATTTATATAAGGAAGCTATAATATTTTTGCAATAAATATTTGAGAAATGATTTCCTTTAAAAGGAGATATTTTATAAATTTGATCTATAAAAATGTGTGTATAAATGAAAGGAATTCGAGAGTTTAAATCCATGTGGTTTTGGCAAAATGGTTTTCGAGGTTCAAAAATTTAATAACTGTATTTGAAAACATTTTCGAAATAAAAATATTTCTAAGGATTTTCAAGGGTATATAAGCACTGAAGTCACTTCAGTTGCTGGAAAATAATTTCGACAGTAATTGCAACATCGTCGGTGTTCATTTCGAATTTCTAAGTGGGAATTTTTCTACTATTAGGATCTTGCTTTATAATTGTTTTGATAAAATAAATTTTGATTTGATTCCAAAAATATGGTTTGATTTACTATAAAGTAAATATGTATATTATTATTTCAAATGATTTTGGAGAAAGGAAATAATAATTGAGATAGTTTTAGAGTATAAATGATTTTGGAAATAATAATAATAATAGTTTTCTTAAAGGTATTTTCGGTGTATCAATCCTTTGGAAATTGTTTGCTTAGAAATATATTTATGTATAAATGTCTTTAAAAAGGAATTTTAAAGAAAAGGTATATTTCTTTAGATTAGTTCGGGGAAATAAGTCCTGATTTGTTTTGTGATGATCAGAATAATCTTCTAAGTGATGATCGGATGTTTTCTTTGGCGAACGATATTGTGCACTTAGTAAATTATTATCTTTGTCATTGTACAGTTGGGACGAGTTTGAATCCGAGCAAATCCAGAAAAAAATAGAATTGGATATTTCGATGAAATATTTATTTAGTATTGTTTCAAAATGGGTTTGAAAAGAAAGAAGTGGTTTTTAGTTAACTAGTTCGAGTGGCTCGAAAATAACTAAAAATTGATAAGAGATACGTTCGGATTATAAACGTTTCTCTTGAGTATTATCCTTCTTGTAAGGAATGTATTATACTATTTGGTATTACCCAGTTCCTTAGTTTAATTTTTGGGTTACTCAAGATATATATATATATATATATTCTATGGATTAAAATATATAGTATTATTCAAAATGGTGTTTTGAATAAAACCCGAGTGTTTAAAATTCTTAACTGAATTCCAAAAGTAAAAGTTTGAATTGGATGGTTGTGTATGCCTTTAGGGTGTGATAGGATATTATATAAATTTGGGAATTTAACTCAGGTTTATGAAATGTTTTCACAAATATGGGATTGGAATTGGTATTAGGAATAACCAATTTAAATAAGTACGTAGAATGGATGTGGACCATTTCTCCTTCCATATAGTATTGATTTAATATTCGAGTACAAGGATTTAAGGTGTTGTACACCGTTCCAAATAAGGATCTATTACTCGATTTTTGATGGCCAATATTTGATGAGGGTTCTTGATATGGAACCAAGGTTTTCTATCATAGTAGATTTCTATGTTAGGGGAACAGAGGTTCCTAATCAAGGAGCCTGATTAGATTTCGCACTAGAAAATCGGATGAGCGATGCATTTGGAAGTGGACTTATGTATTTGAGTAATAATCGAATAAGATTTAGTATATGGATGATCTATGAACATCATGTGGGCTTATGAATAATATTAAGTATTCTTGTGCTGGAATTTCGGGGATGAAATTCTTTTTAAGGGGGGGAGTGTAACGACCCGTATTTTTGGGTCTTCGGATTTGAATATTTAATTTGTTTAAATATTCGGATTTGAATTAAATTATAATAAAATCTATGTTTCAAATTAAGGCTTGATTTTCAATGATGTATTTTTAATTTAATTTTTAGAATTTTACTGTAATTTTTAGTTTGGGAAAAATGAAAAAAAATTCATTTGACGTATTTTACGGAAAACGTTGACATTTTGAGACTTCACAAAATTTAATAACTTGTCTATTTTATTTTTATTTTACGATCATGTAACATTATTATACGTGATCATACTTTATCTCTTGTCTTTCATAGCTCAGACGTGGACGCGAGGTAGGTTAGTCGGGCACCAAAATCAATTCAAAATCAAAGCATATAAAGATACACCTGCATAAGAGTACACAGTGCAGCAGCCTTTTTATTTCAACTCGGTTTTTTTTCAAATCACTACTTAATTGTACACAGCAGCCACCATCTTGTCTCCTACAGCAGCTGCATTTTTGTTCCTTTGTCTTGCCTTATTTGGTCAGGCATGATGATGCTTTGGTTGGATATATGTATTAGGGAAGAAATCCCAAAGGAGCTCCCATCCCTTCATTTCATTGTTTACTTACATTTCTTACTGTAAACATTTCAACCATGGAAATAAACTTCTTTCCCTTACTTCAAAAATAAAATTCTCCCAATCCATTCGAAATTAGCCAATACTCTCAACTACAAAGTCGTTTGCCATAGAGTCTAGTTATTTTTAAAATTAACCGCACTCGATTTCGTCAAAAATTGAGTGAGATATCATATTATATTAGCAAGGAAGGAAAAGTGTTCACAAACTTCAAAAATTATTTTCTCTCGATTTTGGAAGAATTGTTCATCGCCGTATGCATCGGTGGAGTCAGAGCTAGATGTACTATTTTTTTCGAAGTTTCGGCACGATTCCATATCGACATTCGACGTTGGTCGAAAGTTAGGGCTTGGGTTTGTCGGAGCTATGGTCATCGATTGGAGAAATGAAGCTTGGTTTGGGATCCGGGGTAGTAAGGTGCTTCGATCGGCGAATTTTGGTGGGATTCGGTGCTAATATGTGTCGCGATTTCGTTTGGAACTGGCGCGTTTCTGGGCTCGGTTTCGGCGGTCATGTTTTGCCTGGAATGGTTGGAGGGGATGTGGAGGTGGGGGATGGGTTGCTCTCGCAAGTAGAAAGTTGTTGTTGATGACAAGATGGCGTTTCGGTGATCGGAGCTCCGTCCACGTACACGAATGCATGCACGATATGGTTCCTGGAGCATTTCAAGTAGCGTTGGAGGGAAGCAAGAGTTTAATTTAAAGAAGAAGCACTGTAGGATTATGTGGGTGCGGGTCTTATGGTTTTGGGCTTGGCCCGTTTAAGCTAGATGAGTAAATATATTGTTTTGTTTTAATTATATATATCAACATGTTAACTTTGAAAATTCATATCTCGTTCATATGAAACCCGTTTAACCCGTGGATTTTTGCGTTGGTTCACATGAAAGAGTACAACATTGTAGTGTAACTTATTGATAGCTTTGGACATGTAAAAATTTATGACAAATTTATACGAATAGGATTTAAATCATGTTATTTTAAATAATAACATCGTTTAAAATTTATATACCTTATTTATTGATGTTTATTTGACCAAATAAATTATTGTTGAGTTAAACTAGATCGAATATGGAAATTGGAAATCTGATAGAGGAATAAAACACCATTCCGCTAATTAAAAATAATTTTGGCAATTAGCAGAATAAATCCTCATTCTGTTATTTTATAGATTTGGACATTAGATTATATATCGTTTATTGATATCCCGTTTTGACTAAGTGGTACATTAACTAATGATGGTTAAGTGTGGGATTTATTTACATGGTCGTGAATTATGTAAATATCCGTTGTTAACTTGGAAGTTAAATTGAATAATATGGTAGCTTGTATAAGTACTAGGGTGATCGTTAAGCCTCCTCAAATTTAAAAAAAATGTTAAATTTTAGTTTAAAAGATAATGTAAGAATTTTTATTTAGTAATAAGATTTTAAAAAATAATAATTATTCATTAATAACGTTTTAAAGATAATTAATAATTGTTTTAAATATGATTTAAGTTTATTATTTTATTACTATGATTATTATAGGTTATTTCTTAAATGTTGTTTAAGAATGTTTAATTTTTATTTTAAAGTTATTTAGTTATTGTTTTAAAAAAATTATAATTTTATTTTAATTATTTATTTAAATTGATTTAACTATGCTTTAAATTTTAATTAAATTATTTAATTTTATTGATTTAACTTATATAGGTTAATTAATTATCATATTAATATTAATTAAAAGTTATTTGATTTTTGTTTTAATAACATTTTAAATTTAATTAATTATTATATTAATATTATTTTGAAGTTAACTTATTGATACAATAATAGTATTTTAAAATTAATTTAATATATTATTAATGAGACTTTGAAGTTATTATTTATATGAGATTTAAATTGAATAAAATAAAAGGATGTTTAAATAATAACTTGTTATTTAATGTTCTTTTAAATAACTTATGGTTTATCAGAAGGACCTTATGGACTAAAAGAGTCTACCAATAAGTTTGGTTAAATATGGGAAGAGTTTTATAAATGGCTTTGGATATTTACAAAAGAACCTATAAATGAGTTTTAAAGATTTGAAAAGGGAAAGTTTTATAAATGGGATTTAAGATTTAGAAAGGGTGTTTATATAGAATGTTTATAAATAGATAGGAGATTTATAAAGAAGCTTTATAAATAGATTTGGAATTATTTATAAGATAAAGAAATTCGGAAATAGATGGTTGATATTCATGGCGTGATTTGAGGGGCAGGGATTGCCTATAGTTTACATGGATTTGTTGGGATAGTGACGTAACCATTGTGTAAGTTGCGATCCATATTCCATATTGAACGGTACTTTCCATATCTATTTTTAAAGAGTTTCAAGTTTCTAAGTTTTGAAAGTGAAATGGTTTGTGAATATACTTATACAATTGAGATAAGTATATGGTTATATTTTCAAAGTATCGAAAATTTCATATTTTGTGAATGTGCTTATCTTGTTGAGATAGCATATGGAAGTGATTTCCAAAGTATTTGAATAGTGATTTTAAACTAATGAAAACATATTCAAATGAGGCTTAGTGACTTTCCATGGGTAATATAATCATTATTTGGAATGTTTGTTTATTTGATAGTTAAATAACCAACTATCAAATCTTGGCCTAAATATGTAATCCTTCTTAATTTTAGTAGTAGGGAAATATTCCCTACTTAACACCGAAGGATTTTTACTCTGGAAATATATAGAGGAAACACAGGAATTATATGGTATTACCGTCAGTGGTGCTATACTGTATGTATAAACTCATTTCGTTCTTCTAGGACAAATGATAAGGAGATCTGTCCACTTAAACGGTTAGGGGGTGATCCCTGTTCTTATGAATTGTCTGATTATTTCCTAAAGAATCGGTATTGAGCATTTCGGTAATCAGTGGTTAGTTTGTGGAGCACCCGGGAAGCGGAAGAGTGTACT
The DNA here is from genome assembly GCA_030737815.1 of Allium fistulosum. Lineage (NCBI taxonomy): Eukaryota > Viridiplantae > Streptophyta > Magnoliopsida > Asparagales > Amaryllidaceae > Allium > Allium fistulosum. The sequence goes on from CM060902.1 coordinate 306,615,209, forward strand.
CGTAAGAGATAACACAAACCCATGAGCACTCCGAAAACCATATACGGTTCTATGGAGGAGATTCATAATATATTAAGATATCGGAATCGATGTGCGGTTCCGAAACCCGTTGGGGTATGGGAATCCATGTGTGATTCCAAGTTCTATTTGAGATGTGGGAATCCATTTGTGATTCGGAGACCCGTTGGGGTATTGGAATCCATGTTGGATTCCATGATCTATTTTGGTGGCGGTGCGTAAGCTGGAACGCCGAACGTAGCCTCATCAGCGGAAGTGACTAAAACCAGAGGTAGGAGGCATGGCCAGTAGGGTTGGCAAACCCAAAGGGTGTAGTCGGCTCCTCCTAGATGTCACTTACAGTTGTTATGCATGCATGGGTCGATGCACTCAGTCTTAGCTAGACCAGCCATGTTTTTCCTATGGTACATCTCTAGGGATATATGCTGCTTCGGAAGGATATCTCTGATCCTTGTGCAGAAGGACCGTTCTCGAAGTACTAAGGGCACCTCCATGGGTATCCTACACAATTAGCGAACGTGCCTTATCGGTTTTCGATTTTATACCCAGTATTGTTGTGATGTACACTCACGAGCATCACGGCTACTTGATTATTATTATTTTATAATATCAATGGATTTTTGATATAAATGTTTTAGTTATCGTAAGGTAAAACCCATCTGTGTTTATGTATGGCATGGTCTTACGAGATACCATTGATTTTAAAGGATTTTAAAAGTTATAATAAATAAAATTCCTTGTGATTTAAGTTCTCACGCTGGTTTTACCAGACTGACCCGGTCGTTGTTTTCCTATAATGGTCTGGTCAGACCGAGCATATTTCCAGGTTTACTTGGATGTTTGGAGCTTCAGGAGACGAGCTGGAGGCCCAGAGTCATTTCACGTATATGGTTATTTTCCGTTGCATTTATTGTTATATTTGTCAGCAATTGTGAGGACAGGTTGTAATAATTGTCCATGTTGAATAAGTTAGTATACTTTAATTGATGTTTGTATATACATATATGAAGTTTTGTTTTTTGTGTAAAGGTTGGTTTATATTATTGATTATTCATTCTGCTATGAGATTCTGTGTTGTTTAGTTTCTTCTTATCTTCTCTCTTTTTTATTTTCCCTAACTATCCGCCTTTCCGTTCTTAAACTGTTCGGAAAAGTGGGTCGTTACAGTTCTACTCTAGGCTTTATTTCTTAATTTGATTTACAAATACATCCATGGTTTCTTCCATTAATGATCTTTAGAGCTAAGTTTTTTTTAAAAGAGAGAAGAAGTATAATGGAATGTCAAAGATTCTATTTTTCAACCCCTTTATTTTAGTAGGAGGTCCTCTATTTATAGCAAGTTTAAGGTTCTTCCATTGGTGCAGGTGTTTTCTCTTGTATTGATGACCTGCTTGCTATGTGCGGCTTAGATTTCAACACTTGTCATCATCTGGCTGAGTGTGTTTTGACGCAAATTGCTGTCGTGATGCTTTTATATATAACTTCTTGTATATCTTTATCATGACCATTGGTCTCGGTCTGGGCTATCTGAGTCGTTGATTGTCGATACTTGCTGAAGTGCTTTTTGTTTTGGCAACTACTGGCCTCGGTTAAGCTTCTTTCCTTAGCTGGACAATGATATTAGTCTCGGTCGACACTTTGGCTCATGCTCTTAGAGTACATGTTCTTGGATGCTGAATTCGGTGTTTACACTCTCATTGGAAACCAAACAACGAGTCTCGGAATTAAAAGCCAAGGAACTTTCCTTTCGAATATTTGCAATTTATACTTTGTAGAAATTATAGTGTAACACTTTATTTGTCTTTATACTCGTGAGTCTTTAATTGTCTTGACCGTCTCTGAATCTTGATCTCTAATCTTTTTACTGTTCGGTCTTCAAAATTGATTATCTTATACCTGTGTAATATTCTGCAAAATATTCTATACAACTTGGGAAAACATTAGTGTGTGTGTATGGTTGTTGTCATCAAAATCAATATCTGTGGTATTAACAATATCCTCGAACCCATGCAAACAGGGTAAAAAGCGATAGATTGCCTGGTTCCTATAGGTCGTGGTCAACGCGAACTTATAATCGGGGACAGACAACTGAAAAAATAGCTATTGCTATTGATACTATATTAAACCAAAAGCAAATGAACGAAAGCTTTGAGTGTGTTTGATGATGGCAACCATCTAAATATTAAAATATAATGTAACTCTCCCTAAATTGATTAACTACCCTTTTTTGAATAACTCCACCTTAGTACATGCATACATAACATTTTATATTTTTCTCCCCCTTTGTCATACACAAAAATGGGTAATGAAAAATAAACTCCCCTTAAATGTGAATAACTAAATATGATTAAACATGCTAATGTTGTATATGGAACCAAAATCAATATTAATTGCGAAATAATATTTATATATATACAAAATCAATATTAAATTGAGAAATAACTTTATATACACATTTATAATTACATTTATTTAAACCATATATCATAATTTTTATACTTATACACATTTATACACATTAACTAGATAAAAGGGTAATTTTTAATTATACAGACTAAAATAAATACATATTTTAGATATATATTAAAACTATATGTTCTTGGGAACTTCGACCAATCCTTCGGATCCAAAGATTAGATTGGTGTTGATAACTTCCTAATCTCCAAGTTCCACTTTCTCTCTAGAGTTCGAGCATTCCGGAGCGTCGCCTTGAACTTCTTTAGCAAAAAAGAAATCAAACATTGAAGAGAACCGAAATGTTTTTATTGTTGTTTGATCATTTGCGTTTGACTCCACTCCAAATGTAGTTGACTGCGAAGAACGAAGCAAAGAGCATTCTTAAATGACTAAAGAGTTACTTCAAGGTTAGCACTTAGTCTTTATTATGAAAATTTGATGTTTGAATTCATTTTTATGAAAAGAGACGTGTAAAGAAGAATAAAATAAGAGGATGAATTGATTTTTGAGTTTTTCTGGTAAAAATATGGTTTTATAGTGGTGAAGAGATGGATTAAAAACTAGTCCCTTCAATTAAAATAATTAATCATTTTGAAATTCAAAATCTGGAAAAAGTAGAATATGTCGACATCTGTATGTAGGATTTTTCGACATACATGCAGTAAATTTCATGTTTTTGTTTTAAATTTTATATTATTTTAGTTTATGATTCCAAAGAACCAAAAACATGATTGACATCAAATGAAGTTTCTAAGAAAATATCATTAATAAAATAGAGAGATACATAAACATAATGAAAAATACAAGAAAACGACAAAAATAGGACTAGAAAATATAAAAATAGATAAGAAATCTAGAATGATGACGATGAAGAAGAATTTTCACCAAGCTTTCTCATTATCTTCCCAAAGTATGTGTCAACTTTGTTTGAGAGGCTAATGAATTTCTTACAAAAAGAATGCTTAAGATTTTTTTGATTACTAAGAAGCTTCTTGTAACACCTCATATTTTTAGTGACATTATTTTGAAAATTTAATTAGTTAAATTAAATTAAATAATGTGGGATTGATTAATGGATTGAGATTTTGTATTAATTAAGGGGTAGTCGTGCCATGTTGATGAGTAAACAATGAATTAAAGCACTAAGGTGTTAGGAAATAAGGGATTTAAAATAGGAAAATGATTAAACTTATACCCTAAACCTTTAGGAAAATGAACACACCCTCATTTCATTTTATCACAAACGAAAATAACCACACTAAGGCTGCCCACCATTAGCAAAGGAGAAGAAGAAGAAAGCTAAAGTTCTTAAGAGGAAAATCAAATCAACTTAATCAAGATCAAATTTCACATCCTAATCACAAAGATAAGGTGAATAATTACTACATCTCATTTCCTTATGGTTTTCGGTTTTAAGGATAATCCAAAATGTTTTTGCATGATAATGCCATGTTTTGAATGATTAAAAATTTATATATGCTTGTTGATGATTTATGAATGTTTATATTGATTTTTATGATATGTTTGATATGAAAACCCTTTTAAATGACATCCAATTGCCTTACGAATTTAAATATAGATCAAAAATAATATTTTAGAGGTGCGTTTCAATTTCATAATTTTTTGAATTAATGTGAATTTTTTTAATTTTCTATTGAAGAAAATGATTTATTGGGCTATATATTATTTACAGATAAATAATTTATTTTTTGGGTCTGAAATTTATATATGTTAGAAAACATATTAAATAAGATTTTCTAGAATTTTTATAGAATTTTCCTAAGTGTTTTGATGAATATATAAAATTATTTAAGGTATGGGACTTAAATGTTATATATATTTAATTAAGGAGAAGGGGTATTTTGTAAAATATAATTATTTTTTATTTTTGAAAATTTAGCAGCACTTTTGAAAAAGGTATTTAACAACCAATGAAAATTTGACAAATATTAGCAGGTTAGCTGTAAAGTTTCTCTTTTAAGTTAAAAAAAATAACAACATGTTTTTAGCATGTTCCCCTGCTTTCGGCACCAAAGGGTTCAGACTAGGACTTTTCGCCACCAAGCTTTCGAAACCAATGCGCATGGTATCAAGTTATGTGGTACGTAGCGTATTGAATAGAGGCGGAAGGTACGTAGCCGAAATGCTAAGTTCTGAAATGGTTGGAGTTTTCTTTGTTTTAAATTAAAGAAGCGCTTGCTTTGCTTTCGAAAGGTTGGCTTTCGACTGGGTCAAATATTTTAAAAGGAAGGGTTCCGAATGGGTAGTATTTGTTTGTTTTAAGTAATGCTTTCGAAGAAGTCGAAACCCCTAACTGCCGCCTTTCTACCTTTCGAAGTCAATGGTTTTGAAAGTTCAACTTAGCTTTTAAAATTAGCCACTTCTCTAATGTTTTTGGAAGGGTGGTTTCGACAACATCACTTTTTGTGTAACGACCCGTAAATTTTTAATAATTTTATTTGTTTTATTTATATATTTAAGTGAAATTGGTGAAATTTTAAACAATAAAATTCTGAAATTTAAATTTGATATTTCAAATGCGTCTGTTTTAACATAGCAACTGGAAAAATTTCATCAGATAAGTTGGAAGTTTATTTTCTAGTGTAATTTTATTTCAATTTATATCAGTTAAAATTGATGATAATAAAAGTGTTCTGAAACCTAAATATGTCAACATGAGAAAATTTATTTAGAACACTCTGAATAAGACTGCATAATTCATTTCGCAAATTTTGGACGTTTCTAGCTTCGTTTGGATTTTTCCGTACGGAATAGCAGCGTTTATCGGTACCGATTATCGACTTTTGATAAAATGATCATACCACTGATATCTGTATACTGTTTTGATCGTCTTGTCATGCTGATCTCTACGGTATATTCAGTTTTGTGTTTGGAAGTTCGATACGAAGCGGAATCCATGAAAAGGCAACCGTATCGGTATCGGTTTGTACCTTTTGTTTTTCCAGATTTTTACCGTGAGACTCAAATAGCCATTGGCTTTTAAAATTCCCAGATTTTTACCCTATGACTTTTTCTTTTCAACTTTAACTAATGGTATTCATTAAATTGTTTTCGGTGTCTGTTCATTTGCTTTAAACCAATGTTTATATTTTTCCTTCGTTCTTTCCCATTTTCTTCACTTCCGCCTAGACCAGCCTCTTCATCGCCTCTTTCCCCTTGCGCATGCCCACCAGATAGCTGCACCACAAGCCACCATTTATCTTTGCCATTTCCACTCCTCTGCCAGTGCACGACAAGCTCGCACAAACCGCAAGCCGTGTCTTCCTTCCTCCCTGTCAACATGCAAATCACGATAGCCGCGCCCACTCGACTTCCGTCCCTAGCCTACTGCCTTGGTCGAGCAAACACCAGACCCATTCGCTGCAGCCTCAGTTTCCTCCATCGGCCCCAGCGACCTGACCTTTTCCCCGTCACCCGATCCAACTCTTAGCTTCTCTGTGTAAAATATAGGTGAGCATGTGCACATTTACATTCATGTATAATTGCTACATTCGTAAACTCTACCGGTTTCTCTCTTTACCTTTTGCTTTCAGCAGTGCTTGTATATATATATATATAATATGTTATATAGAGTGTTATATATATATTGGCTAGTATATATGTGTATATGTTGCGTTATGTTGATGTGAGTATTGGTTTTGAACTGTAATATTATATATGTATATATATATATTATTTTAAAGGTTATAAAAGTTTATATAAACCTTTATTTAATTTCCAAGTACACATATACTTGTTTGTATATGATTATTTTCAGACTTTCAAGTTTACTATGTGTGTTTTATATATATATATTATAGTTTCAATGTATCTGTTGTATAAATTATATTATATATATATATATTATTTGTGTTCGTTAGTTGTTTGACTTCATATATATGCTTTATATGGAGTATGAAGTCTGTATAACTATTTACAGAGACATATATTTGTCTGAGGTGTTTAACGTGTACATATATAATCATTGTTTTAAAATGTTGCTTTGTACTGTCTTATTTTATATATAGGTAAGTATTGGTTATACTGATTTGCTGTTATATAAATATATATATATATAAAGTAGTTTTGGCTGTATTGTTATTTGTGTCTTAAAGTTGTGTTAAGTTTAATACTGATTTTAGAAATATATATATATATATATATATATATGATGTAATAAACTGTTACCTTAACATTTCTTTTGATCTATATCGATATATATAAGTATATAAGTTGTGTATAATCTGTTGTTGGTCAGATTTAAAGGTTATCTGCTAGTTATAACATAAGCTGAAAAAATTCTACACTGTTAGTTTATATATGTATTTATACCTTTTATAAGTATTGACTGGCTTTAGTTTTACACCATGTAAGTTTAGATATATATAGACCGGTTACTTTATAGGTTTTATAATTAAATGAATGTTCTTTGAAATGCTACAACTTTGGTAATGAGATTTATTTTAAAAAGATTTTGATTTCAAAGTATTATGGTTTCAAAGTGTTTTGATGTCGAAATTGTTATAACTTTGGAAGTACCATGGTTTTAGAAATGAATTTATTTGAAATAGTATTAATTAACAATTGTTTTGAATATATTGATTTGCAATTGAAGATTTGAGAATATGGCTTTATAAAGTGGTTTTGGGTTAAGATGATTTAAAAGGAATATTTCAAGTTTAATAAATTTAAGGAAGTATTCAGTGATTTGGAAATTTGGGTTTTATTTAAATGATATATATTGATTTGGCTTTTGAATTTAAATGATATTATGGCTTTAGTTTTTGAAATGGATATGATATCTTGGATTTTGAAGTATAAATGGTTTTTGAATAAATATCCAAGGGTTATAATAACGATTGGTTGACAAAGAGACCGGGATCGGATATGGGCATACTCTCTGTCGATACCGAAAACCACTTTGACAACCGTGTACGCGGTGGAGATTCCAGAATGAAGTAGGATGGTGGTGACGATTCCTATTGAGGTATATATATATGGACCCAACTCCCATGAGTTGGCATAAGGTGGCTAAAACAGGAGCGATCGACGGGCCAATGAGGTAGCACCTCTGATCGGACGCATTTCTTCGATACCATTCTATTTCTTTGTGATTGATTTGGTGGCCACCCTTCGATTTTGATTGGGAGTGTGTTTCGAGGTGGGCGGTAGTGGCTGCTATGCGTTACCACCAGCCCGGATGCGTAATTGGTATATCAACCCTGGCATTGCCTAGTTGTGCTGTGTCACCTACCATATCGAGCTTTACTACGAGTTTGGTTTTCTCCCGTAGCCTGTGGAGTATTGAGGGTAGCCCCCGATCTGGGAGTATGCTAATACTGGATAGACTACTGGGACTATTACGTGTTAAGGTGGAACATGTAAAGCCTTAATGCTATTTAAAAGTAAGTTTATTTTATTATTAGACATTATTATAATAGTGAATATTACTACATAGTAGATAGTTTAACGGATCCTTAAAGAATGGGCGATCCTAAGCATTCTTTAAGTTACTTGTACCTTTATATTACATTTTACTTGAGTTGGTTTACATTGTATAAGTATGTATGTCCTGACTAGAGTGTTTTGTGTTTTGCTTTACGCTCGGGTCAGACTGAGTGATACAGCATTCGAGACTCACCTTTGGAGTTGGAGCTTTTCTTGGAGATCCAGCTATCTATTTCGCTTTCAGTTATCCAGTTGATTCCAGTGATGTATTCAGATCTTGTATTTGACTATTGTATTGAGACATCTTTGTATTCATAAATTCTGATGTATGTTGTTTAACTCTGATATTTATATAGTAGCTTCATGAACTACTATTTCTTTGCTTCCGCTGCATTGTTATATTACTCTGTTTCTGTGATCTGTGATTTATTTACTGTATATTCTAAGTTTTGCCAAATTTTATTTACAATCTATTGTTTTGAATTATTCAAGTCTAGCATGTGTGGATTTACTGTCGATTTGAATGGTCCAAAATAGTGGGTCGTTACATTTGAAATCAGAGCTTTGGCTCTAGGCAAACTTAGCACATGTGGTAAATTTATTTATAGAATCACTTTCGTTCGAGCTTGAATCTCTTTCTTTTTGACTAAATTTCTTTGAATTTTGGAACATCCCCGCGGTTCCAAAATCCATTCTTGTCTCTCCCTATTTGTCTTCTTTTGATTCTGGAGTATCCCATAACTCCACTTCGAATGATCATTAAAATGAATTGGCGATCTCGCCAATCTTCTAATGATTTTAAAAGGGTGAAACTCCTTTACAAGAAGCATTGATTCACCAAAGATTTCTGCATCTTTAGTTTACAATGCTATTTATCTCTTGTTATCTTGAATTCTATCTCTTGAGATCTGATGTAGATTTACCCCAGAACCCTACATCGATCTTATTCTTTAAGTCACGGTTGACCCGGTTAAGGTTGCCCGCGATTTTTATAAGCTTATTCATTCCTTTATTCTGTTGTTTAATCATCTTGTCTTTTGTTTCCAACTTATATCCAAATCATTTTTCTGAAGTGTATTTGTAAACTAATATTTAAAAATGTTTTAATATATATTGTGTTATTTGAGTTGTTGATGTTGATTTGGGTTTCCGATCGATTCGTCTGATCAATGCTATCGATAGGATCTCCAAAACACTTGAACAGAGCAAACTGACACCATAATGTTTTCAAAATTGGAAAATGAGAAATTTTGTATAATTATATATATAAGTATAATTTTCTGAATTTTGATAGTTAGTTGAATTGGATGTTAAGAAATAATATTTGACTCTGTATATATCTTGTAACCATTGGCTTTTGTTTCATATATAAATAATTGAACTATAAAACATGGTTACAAATTGATTTGGAAATTAAAACTGAATTTAAATCAAGAATTTGAGAATTTAATTTCCGATGATTTCGAATTTTGGTTTTATAGTTTTAAAAGGATATATTATTTAAAATATTTTCGAATAGAAATTGTTTCTAAAGAATTTTTAAGTTTTGAATCAGTGCTCTTTTCTTTGTCGCTAGAAAATAATTTCGGTGATGACTGCAGCATCATCGACATTCATTTTCGAGTTTCGAAGTGAAGAGACCATTCTGTAGCTTTGCTACATTTTTGTTTTGGAAAATTAGTTTGATTTGAATTTCCGAAGTATGACTTGATTTATAATATATATATATATATATATATATATATTTGTATATGATCATAGATTTGATTTGATATATATAGTATATATACTTATATCTAAATGGTTTGAATTGAAATCAGAAAAAATTCTTAAATTCCTAAATAAATATTTAAATTGGAATAGTTAAATTGGAAAATTTTACTTGTATAATACCCAATTTCATTCTAATATAACTTACTTAAATTATTTAGAAGTTGAATATGTAATTGGATAATATACAATATAAAATGATTTTATAAACGAAATTTGAGTGTTTATAATGAATGTTATGCACTTAAATTTTAATTATAAAATGTTAATAGAGATAAATAGAATAAGTTAATTGAATAATAAATGAGATAAATAAATTTTGTTCTGAAGAAATTAATAAATTGAAATTAGATCAACTTAATGTAATACCTTGAAATAAAAATCAATTATTGAATATTAATTAATTTAAATTGAAATTTATATTGTTTAAATTAATTGTTTATTTCTGTTTTCCAACTTAGTTTCTTTCTGGTTGTTCCATTCTCTTACCTCCTTCCTTTTCGGGGACAAAAAGTTTTGAGTGGGGGAGAGTGTAACGACCTGTAAATTTTTAATGATTTTATTTGTCTTATTTATATATTTAATTGAAATTGTGTGAAATTTTAAACAATAAAATTCTAAAATTTAAATTTGATATTTGAAATGCGTCTGTTTTAACATAGCAACTGGAAAAATTTCATCAGATAATTTGGAAGTTTATTTTCTAGTGTAATTTTATTTCAATTTATATCAGTTAAAATTGATGATAATAAAAGTGTTCCGAAACCTAAATATGTCAACATGAGAAAATTTATTTAGAACACTCTAAATAAGACTGCATAATTCGTTTCGCAAATTTTGGATGTTTCTAGCTCCGTTTGGATTTTTCTGTACGGAATAGCAGCGTTTATTGGTACCGATTATCGACTTTTGATAAAATGATCATACCACTGATATCTGTATACCGTTTTGCTCGTCTTGTCGTGCTGATCTCTATGGTATATTCAATTTTGTGTTTGGAAGTTCGATACGAAGCGGAATTCGTGAAAAGGCAACCTATCGGTATCGGTTTGTACCTTTTGTTTTTCCAGATTTTTACCGTGAGACTCAAATAGCCATTGGCTTTTAAAATTCTCAGATTTTTACCCTATGACTTTTGCTTTTCAACTTTAACTAATGGTATTCATTAAATTGTTTTCGGTGTCTGTTCATTTGCTTTAAACCAATGTTTATATTTTTCCTTCGTTCTTTCCCATTTTCTTCACTTCCGCCTAGACCTGCCTCTTCATCGCCTCTTTCCCCTTGCGCATGCCCACCAGATAGCTGCCCCACAGGCCACCATTTATCTCCGCCATTTCCACTCCTCTGCCAGTGCACGACAAGCTCACACAACCCGCAAGCCGTGTCTACCTTCCTCCCTGTCAACACGCAAACCCCGCAAACCGCACCCACTCGACTTCCGTCCCTATCCTACTGCCTTGATCGAGCAAATACCAGACCCATTCGTTGCAGCCTCGGTTTCCTCCATCGGCCCCAACGACCTGACCTTTTCCCCGTCACCTGATCCAACTCTTAGCTTCTCTGTGTAAAATATAGGTGAGCCTGTGCACATTTACATTCATGTATAATTGCTACATGCATAAACTCTAATGGTTTCTCTCTTTACCTTTTGCTTTCAGCAGTGCTTGTATATATATATATATAATATGTTATATAGAGTGTTATATATATATATTGGCTAGTATATATGTGTATATGTTGCTTTATGTTGATGTGAGTATTGGTTTTGAACTGTAATATTATATATATATTATTTTAAAGGTTATAAAAGTTTATATAAACCTTTATTTAATTTCCAAGTATACATATACTTGTTTGTATATGATTATTTTCAGACTTTCAAGTTTACAATGTGTGTTTTATATATATATTATAGTTTCAATGTATCTGTTGTATAAATTATATTATATTATATATATATATATATATTAGTATTTGTGTTCGTTAGTTGTTTGACTTCATATATATGCTTTATATGGAGTATGAAGTCTGTATAACTATTTACAGAGACATATATTTGTCTGAGGTGTTTAACATGTACATATATAATCATTGTTTTAAAATATTGCTTTGTACTGTCTTATTTTATATATAGGTAAGTATTGGTTATACTGATTTGCTGTTATATGAATATATATAAAGTAGTTTTGGCTGTATTGTTATTTGTGTCTTAAAGTTGTGTTAAGTTAAATACTGATTTTAGAAATATATATATGATGTAATAAACTGTTACCTTAACATTTCTTTAGACCTATATCGATATATAAAAGTATATAAGTTGTGTACAATCTGTCGTTGGTCAGATTTAAAGGTTATCTGCTAGTTATAACATAAGCTGAAAAAAATTCTACTCTGTTAGTTTATATATGTATTTATACCTTTTATAAGTATTGACTGGCTTTAGTTTTACACCATGTAAGTTTAGATATGTATAGACCAGTTACTTTATAGGTTATATATAGTTATTTATAAGTCAGGAACTATGTATGCCAGTTTATATAAGCTTTTATTTCAGGATATAGTACATATACATATTTGATTTTTCGATATGTGAGGTTAATTTAAAAACAATGGTTTTTGATATATTTATATAATTTAATATGTGTTTGAAATATAAAATATGATTTTTATATATATAGTTATATATATGAGTCCACTTATATCCATTTTCTTTATCGATCTAGCTCTGACTTGTTCTCGTCAATTCTGATTTATCAGTTTTGTTCGATGATTCGTCTCCATCGTGCTTTGCTTCGAAATTCGTGCTGGGATTCGTAACTCAATTTCATTGTCTATCTTCTCCAGCTTTAGAAGGTGAGTTTTATCACTCTAGACATATATACTTATATTATTGTGAAATGATGACAAGTGAGTCTGTATAAATTGATATGTTATTCATATATGTTGTGATATGTTATATGATGTTAAATACTGCTTATATATTTGTTACATCACCTGATTTGATATTATTTGCTATACTGTTCATTTTATTTACTGTATCTCACACTGCAAGTTCCTTATCATTATGGGTTGAAATGATACATACCCGAACGGACTTTAGAATAAGGAAAAATCATTATGGGCTGAAATGATAGGCTCGAGTGATTTTTATTGTATTTGATTTACTTGGGATTGCGGGTTTGAAATGATAGAACCCGGATTTTTCTTTTAAATTACGGATTGAAATGATATATTATCCGTATCACTTGACCTAGGTTAGAAAATATTATACAGGCCCATGGTTATATTTTTACAAAATATTTTCCAAAAAATTATTTAGTATTTAAATATTTTCTGAAAATTATTAAGTATTCTGAAATTATAAATATATGAAATTTAACTTAAATTTGATATAAGGCTTTAAATTATAAGGGTGTATTGTTTTTCTAAAAGTTAAATTTCACAAGTTAATAATTGGTTTAAATTGGAATTTGAAGAATTTTATTTACGATAAATAACTTAATAATGAAATTTTGATTTAATATGGGATGTTAAATCTAACCTGGTAATTGTAATGAATTTTATTTATGAAATGGACATGTTTGTATAATAAAGAATGTATTTTGAATTGATAAATTAAAATACAATTTTGCTTGGACTTTTGCAATAAAATTTGTTTAACTGAAATTCATAGTTATTTGATGTCAAATGAATATATTTATAAAGAAATTTGGTTGTTATATTAACAATGGTAAGATAATTTATTTATGAATATGTTTGTAAAATAAATAATTAGGATTTTTAAATGGAAGGAAAATGTAATTTAAATACGACTTAACTTGATAATTGGAAATTTGGCTTAAAATGAAATTGTTAAGTTAAGTAAATAAATGGGGATTTAGTTTTATTTACGAAATGGGTATTTTAAAATTAAGTGTTAGGTTAGTGGTTAAAAATAAAAATTTAGTAAATAGTGTATTTTGACTTAATAAATGAATTATAGTTAAATTGGATATTTATAAATTTTGATTTTATTAAATCATAAGTTAAATGATATCCAAATGAATGGTTTTGAAGCATGAAATATGATTTCTATAATCAAAAATGGCTAAAATTGAAGTCTTAATGTTTTTGAAAAGTTATAATAAAATCTGAAATTTTATTGGTAGCATTTATAAATTGCTGTGGTTTTAAGATGGCATTTGCTAAGTGCTGCTGTTTCTGAATTTGACAATGTTTTGAAAGATTACTAATATATTACTGTAACACTTTATATGTGTTGTTGTTACCTGAAAATACAATGTTTTGGAAATTTTATAATTAAATGAATGATCTTTGAAATACTACAACTTTGGTAATGAGATTTATTTTAAAAGTATTATGATTTCAAAGTATTATGGTTTCAAAGTGTTTTGATGTCGAAATTGTTATAACTTCGGAAGTACCATTGTTTCAGAAATAAATTTGTTTGAAATAGTATTAATTAAGAATTGTTTTGAATATATTGATTTGCAATTGAAGATTTGAGAATATGGCTTTATAAAGTGGTTTTGGGTTAAGATGATTTAAAAGGAATATTTCAAGTTTAATAAATTTAAGGAAGTATTCAGTGATTTGGAAATTTGGGTTTTATTTAAATGATATATATTGATTTGGCTTTGAATTTAAATGGTATTATGGCTTTAGTTTTTGAAATGGAAAGAAATAATATAGTATTTACTTTTGAAATGGATATGATATTTTTGATTTTAAAGTATAAATGATTTTTGAATAAATATCCATGGGTTATAATAACGAATGGTTGGCAAAGAGACCGAGATCGGATATGGGCATACTCTCTGTCGATACCGAAAACCACTTTGACAACCGTGTACGCAGTGGAGATTCCAGAATGAAGTAGGATGGTGGCGACGATTCCTATTGATGTATATACGTGGACCCAACTCCCATGAGTTGGCATAAGGTGGCAAAAACAGGAGTGATCGACGGACCAATGAGGTAGCACCTCTGATCGGACGCATTTCTTCGATACCATTCTATTACTTTGTGATTGATTTAGTGGCCACCCTTCGATTTTGATTGGGAGTGTGTTCCGAGGTGGGCGGTAGTGGCTGCTATGCGTTACCACCAGCCCGGATGCGTAATTGGTATATCTACCCTGGCATTGCCTAGTTGTGCCGTGTCACCTACCATATCGAGCTTTACTACGAGTTTGGTTTTCTCCCGTAGCTTGTGGAGTATTGAGGGAAGCCCCCGATCTAGGAGTATGCTAATACTGGATAGACTACTGGGACTATTACGTGTTAAGGTGGAAAATGTAAAGCCTTAATTCTATTTAAAAGTAAGTTTATTTTATTATTAGACATTATTATAATAGCGAATATTACTACATAGTAGATAGTTTAACGGATCCTTAAAGAATGGGCGATCCCAAGCATTCTTTAAGTTACTTGTACCTTTATATTACAATTCACTTGAGTTGGTTTACATTATATAAGTATGTATGTCCTGACTCGAGTGTTTTGTGTTTTGCTTTACGCTCGGGTCAGACTGAGTGATACAGCATTCGAGACTCACCTTTGGAGTTGGAGCTTTTCTTGGAGATCCAGCTATCTATTTCGCTTTCAGTTATCCAGTTGATTCCAGTGATGTATTCAGATCTTGTATTTGACTATTGTATTGAGACATCTTTGTATTCATAAATTCTGCTGTATGTTGTTTAACTCTGATATTTATATAGTAGCTTCATGAACTACTATTTCTTTGCTTCCGCTGCATTGTTATATTACTCTGTGTCTGTGATCTGTGATTTATTACTGTATATTCTGAGTTTTGTCAAATTTTATTTACAATCTATTGTTTTGAATTATTCAAGTCCGGCATGTGTGGATTTACTGTCGATTTGAATAGTCCAAAATAGTAGGTCGTTACATTTTGCTTAGGAATGCTTTCGAAAGGTTGGCTTTCGAATTAAATGGTTTTCTAGTCTCTTTTGTTCTGATTGAAATATAACCCAATGGTTTCGAAAGAGATGATTTAAATGGTTTCGAAAAGTGTTTTTCCACATTTATTAAATTGAACCCAAGTGCTTTCGAAAGGTTTGAGTTTCTAAAGTTTTTATGCTTTTGAAAGGTATTTAAAATGGTTTCGAAGGGGTGGTTCCCCAATGGGTTTCGAAGGAGATGAAAGGTAATGTTTTCTGATGGTTACAAAAGGGTTGAAATCGAAAGTTTTTCCAGGCAATGTTTTGAAGTCTTTTAAGATATGATGTCTAAGGTTTAAAGCTTTCGAAAGAAAGGTTTTCGAAGGTTTTGAAAGAGTTTAAGAATGGTTTCGAAAGGAAGGTTTTGGCCTTTCGGCCTAGATAAATGAAGGGTTATACTAGGTTTTGAAAGGGGGACTGTTTGCGCCAAAAATGGTCACAAACTCCAAAAGTAGTGAAAGCACCAGTATATAAACACAGATCGGCAGTATATTATCACAAATCACGGATCTAAGTAATGTAGAGGATAAAAATGAAGAATAACAAACTTAAAACAAAAAGAAATAGACAGAGACACAAGATTTATAGTGGTTCGGCAATCCGGCCTACGTCCACTTTGAATTTAATGACGTTATTGATGTTTGCTTGCTGATTACAATGAGTTACCACTAATTACAACAGCCAATTTCGAGTACAATGATGATTCCAAGAGACTGGAGGTAGAAGAGCCAAAAGTCCTTTTTCTGTAAGCTGTAGGATGCTATTTATAGGCGTATGATGCAAATATCTCGCTCAGATCTCGGGAGACCTCTTCTGGCACATGCACGGGCCCTTGCGATCGATCCCATGCGATTGTTACTCGATCCGTGATTGATACGAACCAATTTCGTATCGATCAAGATTAGGTCCAATCGAGTCGAAATTGAGCAGGAACATTCTTTAGGTTGTACGCAACCTCCTGTGAAAATTTGGTGGCATTTGGACTTGTAGATTGTCAGTTATGATCGATGCAAACTTGGGTTTTATGTAGGATGCTGAATTCGCAATGATACGGTTCGTATCCATTTGTTCGTATTGCTCCAGTTGCGCCTTGTTCGTATCGATTCAGTCGTTCTGTTCATATCGATCCAGTTGTGCATTTCATATCGATTCTATACGTGTTGATCGATACGAATTAGCCTTGAGTGATGGGAGTGGAGTGCACACTTGATCCATACGAAGAAGACGCAAAATGATGGGTACGAAGTAGGGTTTTTCATGGATACGAACAAGACCAGTAGATGGATACGAACTACATCCTCAGGATGGATGGATACGAACGAAGCCTTACCTTTGGTGGATAAGAAGTGTAACCATGCTTTCATGGACACGAAATTGCAGGTTCGTGATGGATACAAACAGCAGACATCTGATGGATACGAACAGATGGATGCATGATGATGGATACGAACAAAGCCTTTCAGTCGATGGATACGAAATGATGCGAATGTGTTGATTTCATTAGTTTGCATCGATCATACCTTGAGCACACGAACCCCGATTGACTTGAAATTTGGAACGTTGGCTTCCGCCTCTTTGATTGTCGTGTCATATCAATTGTGGCTTAATCCGGACTCGGTCAAAATTCACTGATATCCATAGCTCACCTGTACGTAACTGGCAATCGGGATGACTATCTTTGGTTTCCAGTTAATTCTTTTGATATCACGGCCTTGACCAAAAGGTGGGATAACATTTGCCCCCCAAAAGATGCCTTGTGGTAAGAAGGTGTGTTTTTCATAGTTCCGAATCTGATATCCGAAGTCCATATTCCGTCCATAGCTATCCTATCCGAGTGCCACAGCCATATCCTGATCCATTTCCACGACTGTTCCGAGTCGATGTCTGATTTTGAATCCAGTAACCAAACCCTTAGCCAATTTCATATCCATCTGAACTCGACAACCAAGTTCTAATCCATCCATATCCGATAACCAATAACCGAATCCAGGACCTCTCCGGGTTGATATCTGAATCCTTAGCTGTTCATAGTCGATATTCGTATCCATAATCCGAATCCATAACCTTTCTGGAATTGACTTTAAATTCATAGACCTCGTCGGGTCGCGTTATCCTGTTCTGACCCCGACTCTCCGGTCAAGGGCTTTTATGTTCTCCGGCCTCGGCTCTTCGGCCAAGGACTTTTATATTCTCCGGCCTCGGCTCTCCGGCCAAGGACTTTTATATTCACCGGCCTCGGCTCTCCGGCCAAGGACTTTTATATTCTGTTCGAGTCCATTCCATCGCTCTTTGGCGAAGAGACCCATAACTTGCGATTACTGCCCCGTCTCTCCGGTCGGGACCGTAATTGTGTAGCCGATATTCTTTATTATATTAATCCAAATCCGATCATCACAGAATCCAACTAGCAAAATGAATATTTTTTACAACCAAAAAAACAAATAGCCACAATACCATGAATGAAACCAGAGTCCACAATAAATAAAAAGAAAACAATATTTCATAAATCCAAGCATCACGGTTTATCATCATCTCAGAGCATGCCTAGGGACCGTCCTGGATCCCGTACATGTGTTAGTGACTTAGCCGCATCACTTTGGGGTTTACTACTTATTCAAAACCATAAATCTATTTAGTTGATAACAAGCTGATGACATCGCTTAGATCCAGTGCCATCTTCGCCTGAAGTGGGCGGTGGCCGTTCCTGTTCCATTGCCACAGCTCGATTCCTTACATATTGTTGTAGATGACCATTCCTTACATGCTCCTCAATGATATCCTTCAAATGCCTGCAGTCGTTCGTGTTGTGCCCATCGAGCTCATGGAATAGACAATGCTTTCCCGATGCCCGCTCGTATTCAGAAGGCTCCCTTCTTGCCGGCCTTCGATACTGGAGACGCCCTCGAGTATCCAAGTAAATCCTTTCCAGAGTCTCAGTCAAATCCGTGTAGGAAGTAAACTTTGAACTCCTCCGTAGCCTTTTTGAAGCATTACCATTGTCGTCCATTTTCCTTTCCCTTTTTCATCTTTATTTGGATCCTCCCTGGGTGAGCCTCCACCCCTTACTGCATAAGCTTCAGCCTCTCTCCCTTCTCTCTCAGCCTGCGCATCTTCCTGCCTTAGAAACCATTCTGCTTTATGGAAGAACTCCCCGAGATCCATCGGTGGGTCCCGTTCCAATGATATCTTGAAATCCGAATTATCCGCAATGCATGAGACTGCTGCCATCAAAACCATCGACGGATCAGGTCGATCCACCGAAGCCACTGCCGCATTGAATCTGGTCAAGAAGTCCCTGAGCGACTCTCTTTTCCACTACTTCATCGATGTCAAAGTCATCACAATCTTGGGTCTCACGATGTGGACCCGAAATTGCTTCATAAACTTCTGAATTAGGTCCGTCCAAGTGCCAATTGAACCGCTTTCCAGTTATCTGAACCATAGTGCTGCTACATCTATCAAATGCAAAGGGAAACACCGGGCCATGACTTCCTCCGATGCCCCCAAATACCTCCATATGCCTCATATACCTTGTCAAGTGAACGGCAGGATCCGTTCTCCCATCATACATCTCCAGTGTTGGTTGTTTAAAATCCGGTGGGTTCCTAGCTTGCCTGATCGTAGGAGCAAAGGGACTCCGATTCACATCCTCCAAGTCTCTATTCCCCAATCCACCTCTCATGGCTCTCCTAATCATCTCGGCCAATCTATCATTGTCTCCAAGCTGCAGTCCTTGCCCGTAGCTCCCAATCTGCCCCCCGAGTTCACGAGGGATTCCTGGAATCTGCTCTCCTGGACGAGCATCCATTCTTCTATCAATGCCAGGTTGCACAGCTCCACCTGGTATTCTGCCCGGGATTGGATCGACATGCTCTGGGTGAGTGCCCCTAGTTCTAGTGCTGCTCCTAATGGTCCTGCTCTATTCTGGATTCTGGTTACTCCGTGCTCCTGATCTCTATCTTCAGCATCTCTTGCAGTTGTGTTCCCTTGATTCTACACTCCACCTTGTCCAACTTGCCGAAGTAGGTTCTGTATCATCTCCTCTTGTCTCTTTAGCATCGTTTCCATCTCGTCTCTGGTGATGAAGATGGAGGCTTGATTCGCTCCTGAGGAAGCCTCCTGACTACCTTCGTGCTGACTCCTTTCAGTTCTTTGTCTTCTTGTTGGTTGCCTTATCATAGCTTTCCAGATCCAAATCCTCGAGCTTTCAAATCCGAAACCCAAGCCTTGGAATCCCTGATTTCAATTCTCAGTGAAAGCACCAAAGTGTTTGCGCCAAAAATGGTCACAAACCCCAAAAGTAGTGAAAGCACTAGTATATAAACACAGATCAGCAGTATATGATCACAAATCATGGATCTAAGTAATGTAGAGGATAAAAATGAAGAATAACAAACTTAAAACGGACTGAAATAGACAGAGACACAAGATTTATAGCGGTTCGGTAATCTGGCCTACGTCCACTTTGAATTTGATGACTTTATTGATGTTTGCTTGCTGATTACAACGAGTTACCACTGATTACAACAGCCAATTTCGAGTATAATGATGATTCCGATAGAGTCTGGACGTAGAAGAGCCAAAAGTCCTTTTTCTGTAGGCTTTAGGATGCTATTTATAGGCGTAGGATGCAAATATCTCGCTCAGATCTCGGGAGACCTCTTCTGGCACCGCACGAGCCCACACGATCGATCCCATGCGATTTTGACTCGATCCGCGATCGATACGAACCAATTTCGTATCAATCAAGATTTGGTCCAATCGAGTCAAAATTGAGGAGGAACATTCTTTAGGTTGTATGCAAGCTCCTGTGAAAATTTGGTGGCATTTGGACTTGTAGATTGTCAGTTATGATCGATTCAAACTTGGGTTTTATGTAGGCTGCTGAATTCGCATCGATACGGTTCGTATCCATTTGTTCGTATCGCTCCAGTTGCGCCTTGTTTGTATCAATTCAGTTGCGATCCAGTTGTCCATTTCGTACCGATTCTATACGTGTTGATCGATACGAATTAGCCTTGAGTGATGGGAGTGGAGTGCACACTTGATCGATACGAAGAAGACGCAAAATGATAGGTACGAAGTAGGGTTTTTCATGGATACGAACAAGACCAGCAGATGGATACGAACTACATCCTCAGGATGGATGGATATGAACGAAGCCTTACCTTTGGTGGATACGAAGTGTAACCATGCTTTCATGGACATGAAATTGCGGGTTCATGATGGATACGAACAACAGACATCTGATGGATATGAATAGATGGATGCATGATGATGGATACGAACAAAGCCTTTCAATCGATGGATACGAAATGATGCGAATGTGTTGATTTCCTTAGTTTGCATCGATCATACCTTGAGCACACGAACCCCGATTGACTTGAAATTTGGAAGGCTGGCTTCCGCCGCTTTGATTGTTGTGTCATATCAATTGTGGCTTAATCTGGACTCGGTCGAAATTCACTGATATCCTCACCTGTACGTAACTGGCAATCGAGATGACTATCTTTGGTTTCCAGTTAATTCTTTTGAAATCATGGCCTTGACCAAAAGGTGGGATAACAGGGACTTTCAGTGGAATCGAAAGGGGTACTTTCAAGTGTTTAAATGTTTTCATCAACTAAGGTTTGAGTAAGTATGTGTGTGTGTGTGTATAACATGGGAAGGTGATTTTGAGTAGAGCATAAAGTATATGTATTTTCCTTGTGTGAGTTTGATTTAAAGATTTTAAACAATTTGAGAAATGGTTTTCAAGGAAAATTTTAGGAAGATATCTCTAATTAAAATGACTTAGATATTAGAATACCAGATGGTACTGGTAAAGGGTCGCGCCCTTTACATTAGCTATTGGCCCCAGCTAATTTACTCCAAAATTCCAGTGTGTACGACTTTGTCACAGGTAAGACTAAAATTATGATTACACACAAAAGGGAATATATATTTGTATACAGATAGGTTATTGGTAAGCCCATAAAACCATTAGAATCAGGTGACCCGGGGAGATGTTAAGTTAGGGACAGACCGTCCAGAAGAGAAGTATATAACAAATAGTTAAGGATTGACCGTCTAGAAGTGAAGTGTCTAACATATGTTAGATAAATTTTGCTTATATTATCTAGTAGGCCCGAGTTAGCCAAAGGTTAATAGTCAGCCAAACAAAAATAAAGTGTTCGAACAGATAGTTCCTTTATTACCTAATATGTATGTTTACATAATGATGCTTTATAGTATCTAACCAATTTTGGTTGCAGGAAAAGATTTGCAAAGGATATGTTTTAAAAGGATGTTAGTGATGGGAAACCCATTCCGCTAAGCGGCGTGGACTCACTTAACATCAATAATCGGGATGTGTAGTATTATTCACACCAGGCTTTATGTTTGACTCGAAGTTTATGTTTTTCCTCTTAAACTCTCGAGTGCTCAAAAATTGATTTGAGTAGACTGAGGGTTAAGGCTTTTCAGGTTTTTAGTAGGATGGTGAATAAAGCTACCGAAGGCGAGCAGGAGGCTAACGGATAGCTATTAGGAGTTGCAGTTCTTTGTTTCATATGACTATATGACTCTGATCATCCAAGAGGAAATCTTCATATGTCGCTCTTGGCGTATTTTGTAATAAGTATATTTTATCATTGCTTGGGAAACGATTTGGGATTATGTAATATGAATATGGAACATGTGTTTTGAAATGTAATGGAAAATTCTATTTTAAAATCTGTGATTTGTTTCATATTCAAGTGCTTTTGATACTATAGATACCATTAACATAGCTGTATTTAGCCGTCGGAAGTTAATACTATGGATGACTGCAGCATTTGTAGCGCTTAGCTTTGGGTCTCTAGATAGGAGATGTTACAACTTGGTATCAGAGCATAGGTTTATGAAATACTTTAATTAAAAATGATTTTTGAAAACATAATCCTTAGGAATTAGAGTTAAGATCGGGGTATGAGATAATGCTATAGTAACGTACTTGTATTTGCTATATATAAGTGTATGATTTATCTCTAGACTCCTATCTTCGTTAGGCTATTATTTTGTATCTCATGAGGCTTGAATATAGATATGGACGGAAGAAGAGGCAGAGTTAATCTAGGTGAAGACAACACCACCACAAATGGAAATGCCCGACCGAATGTTAGAAGAACTCAAGGTCAGGCTCAGGTTGAGGATGTTGGTGTTGGGGGTCCATAAGTGAATATGGAAGCCATGTATCAGTTTTTTGTGAACATGATGCAAGCTAGAATAGCAGCTGGAATTGTTGGAGGGAATGCTACTGGAGGAGGAGTTCAGGAAGCTCTGATGGTTAACCACTATGCCAACTTGAGCAGAAACTATGCTAGGCTTGACAGAAAGCTGTTTATCGGAACTGAGGATGCTATCGAGGTGGAAAACTGGCTGCTACACTGTGAAAGGATTTTTGCTGACTTAGGGCTCAATAACGAGCAGAAAAGGAGACTTTCTTCGAGACAGCTTCAAGGAGCTGCTCTATTTTGGTGGAATACTGTAACAGCTAGTGTGGATGAGGAAACTATGACGTGGGCATAGTTTAAGAGGAGGTTTCAAGAAAGGTTCATGTTAGTAATGGCACAGTCTGTGTTGGTTAGAAAGTTTGTTGAGCTGGAACAATGGGAGATGTATGTTCTAGAGTATGTTGGAAGGTTCGAAGAGTTAGACTGGTATGGGTATGCCACTGTTGACACGGTGTTGAAAAGGAATGAAAAGTTTATTAGAGGTCTAAAGTCGGGGTTGGCTAGGGCTATTTTATCGCACATCAGAGATCCATGTGATGTGGTAGTGGAAATGGCGTTGAGACATGAGGAGATGTTAGCTTGTTTGGAGAAGAAGAAGGAGAAGGAGGTCCAGGTTAGACAGGGCGAAAAGAGAATGTTTTTCCACAAGAAGAATGCTCAGAAAGGAGGAGCAGCAAAGAGAGGAAAGTCTGAGGTGGTCTACTATAAGTGCGACAAGAAAGGACATTATGCTCATGAGTGTCGTACTGGAAAGGGAAAAGGAATGGAGGTGATTGGAAAGAAGAACAACAAATGCTTTAATTGTGATTAGATCGGCCACTACAAGAATCAATGCAAGGAGCCCGCAAAGGATGGTAAGGGCCAAGTGTATGCATTAGAGCCCACTGCTTCAAGGCCAGCAGCGCAGAAGAAGGGAAAGGCGGTGTTAGGAGGAACGCTTCAGATTCACGGTATGTCTGTTAGCATTTTTTTTGATACTGGTGCATCCTTCTTTTATATCTCGATGTTTGGTAGATAAACTTAACCTAGAACCTACATATTTAGTTACTTCCTTAAGAGTTGCTAATCTAATAGGTGGGTATGCGACACTTGGGATGAATTGTGACCACTTAGAGTTTGACTTGCTAGGTTACACCTTTGTTTGTAGTTTGCATGTATTTGACTTTGTAGGGTTCGGGATTATTCTTGGGATGGATTGGTTAAGTGAATATGATGCTAGGATATTTTTCCACGATCGGAAAATATCACTTAGACACCCTGATTGTAGTGATCGGATAGTTTGTACCATAGAAAACCCCAGTTGCGAAGTGAATGCTTTATTGGGTATTGTGGAGCTGGAAGACAAGTTGAGTCGAGTTTTCATGGTTAGAGAATTTGTGGATGTCTTCGAGCCTGTAGTTGGATTGCCACCGAAACTAGCCATCGAGTTTCAGATAGATTTGGTGCCTGGAGTAGAACTGGTGAGTAGGCCGCCAAGCAGGATGATACCCATAGAGATGAAGGAGTTGAAAGCTCGGTTGGTGGATTTGGAAGGCAAGAGTTTTATTAGATCGAGTAGTTCTCCTTGGGGAGCAGCCGCGGTATTTGCTAAGAAGCCGGACGGATCGTTAAGGCTATGTATCGATTATCATAAGTTGAATGAGAAAACGATAAAGAATCGATATCCATTGCCTAGGATCAACGATTTTCTCGATCAGTTGAGTGGAGCCAAGGTATTCTCTTAGTTAGATTTGGCGACGGGATTTCATCAACTTAGAGTAGCGGAGGATAGTATACCTTTAATGGCGTTTAGGATAAGATATGGATCGTACGAATGGTTAGTTATGCCGTTCGGACTAACTAATGCGCCGACATTCTTTGTGGATTTGATGAACTGGATTTTTCGAAGACATTTGGATAGGTTTGGTTGGTTTTTATAGATGTTATTTTGGTATACTATAAGGATAAGAAGGAACATGAAGTTCATCTTAGGGTTGTGCTGGAGACGCTGAGGGAGCATCATCTAATGGCAAAGTTTTTGAAGTGTCATTTTTGGAAGGAGGAAGTGAAGTTTCTCAGTCATGTGGTTTCGGAGAAAGGATTGCCTGTTGATCCAGAAAAGATCGAATCCGTTAATAACTGGAAGAGACCAGAAACGATAACTGACATAAGAAGTTTCCTTGGGTTTGCTGGGTATTATCGGAGGTTTATAAAAGATTTCTCATGGATAGCAGTGCCGATGACCAAGCTAACGCGAAAGGATTTAAAGTTTGTGTGGACCGATAAGTGTGAAGAAGCATTCCACAGCTTGAAACACTTATTGACCCATGCACCTGTACTAGTTGTTCCGGACGAGAATCAGGATTTAAGTGTTTATACTGATGCGTGTGAAATAGGATTGGGAGTTGTGCTAATGCAGAGGGTAAAGTGATTGCCTACGCTTCTAGACAGCTTAGACCGCATGAGGTTAGATATCCAACGCATGACTTGGAATTAGCTACAGTGATATTTGCATTAAAGGTGTGGAGGCATTACCTTTTGGGAAAGAGCTTCGAGCTTTATACAGATCATAAGTCGTTGAAGTACTTGTTCTCTCAGAAGGAACTGAACATGAGATAGTAGAGGTGGTTAGAGTTTTTAGCCGCTTATGATTTTGGAATAGAATACACACCGGAGAAAGGTAACAAGGTTGCAGATGCGCTTAGTAGAAAGCACCAGAATGTAGTGTTAGCTATGATAGTAGAATGGAAATACTTGGAAGCATTGACAGCTTGCAGAGTGCAGTGGAGATCCGAGGCTGGGTCTAGTGGAGGATCTGCTATATTGTCTTGTTTAGAAATGTGACTGGTATTGATTGAGAATATTGCTTCTAAACAGGAAGAGGATCCAATGTTAGCTGAAAGGATCGGGAAATTAAAGGATGGGATAGAGAGTGATGACTTGAAAGATTTCAGTCTTGACCAAAGTGGATGGTTGAGAAATATGGGTAAAGTATGTGTTCCAAATGTAGGAGACATAAGAAAAGAAGTTTTGGAGGAATGTCATCATTCAAAGTTCACTATTCATCTAGGAGGAACGCAGATATATCAAGATATGAAGAGAATTTCCTTCTGGGAAGGCATGAAGAGGGATGTTGGCTTGTGGGTGAAACAGTGTTTGAACTGTCAGCAGGTAAAAGCCGAACATTAAAAGCCAAGTGGATTGCTTCAGCCATTGGATATTTCGGTGTGGAAGTGGGATTCTATTTCTATGGATTTTATTGATGTGTTGCCAAGATCTAGTAGAGAAATGAAAGCATATGGATCATAGTGGATATATTGACCAAGAGTGCCCATTTCATTCCAGTTAAGTCAACTAGGACGGCACCTATTTTGGCTAATTTGTTCATGAAGAATGTGGTTAGACTGCACAGAATTCCTAGTAGTATTGTTAGTGATAAAGATTCTTTGTTCACTAGTGAGTTCTGGAAGAGTCTACAGGAAACTTTGGGAACCAAGCTCAAGATGAGTACCGCTTACCATCCATAAACTGATGGGCAAACGGAAAGAGTTAACAAGATCTTTGAGGACTTGTTAAGAGCTTATGTATTGGATTTTGGGGGATCATGGGAAGACTACCTACACCTAGTCGAGTTTTCGTATAACAATAGTTATCAGATTAGTATAGGGATGACACCATTTGAAGCTTTGTATGGAAGACCATGCAAATACCATGCATGTTGGTTAGAGACCGAAGATAGTTTAGTCCTTGGTCCTGATTTGGTAAGAGAAGCAGCAGAAAAGATTGAGCTGATAAGGACGAGAATGAAGGAAGCCCAGTCTAGGAAGAAAAGCTATGCAGATAGAAGACAGAAAGATTTAGAATTCTCGGTTGGAGATCATGTTTTCGTCAAAGTATCACCGATGAAAGGTGTATCAGGTTCGAGAAAACGGGGAAGTTAGCACCAAGGTTCGTAGGACCATTTCCTATTTTAGAAGGGATCGGGAAAATCACATATAGAGTAGAGTTACCGAGTAGTTTTGCAGGAATCCACGATGTTTTCCATGTTTCTCATCTGAGGAAGTACGTTAGGGATCCATACACTACTATAGCACCAACTGTGTTAGAATATTTAGTAGTGGAACTAGACATGACTATAGTTAGGAAGCCTATCCGGATAGTCGCGGGAGATGAGAAGACGTTGAGGAACAAGATAGTCAGAGTAGTGAAAGTCCAGTGGAGTGACGATGATAGAGACTGTACTTGGGAGACCGAGAGCGGGATTAGAGACGTTTATCCAGATTTTTTTGATGGTATGTTTTACCTTTGATTTTTTTAATGTGTACCTTATCATAATTTCAAGGACGAAATTCCTTAAGGAGGAGAGATTGTAACACCCCATATTTTTAGTGACATTATTTTGGAAATTTAATTAGTTAAATTAAATTAAATAACGTGGGATTGATTAATGGATTGAGATTTATGGATTAATTAAGGGGTAGTCGTGCCATGTCGATGAGTAAACAATGAAATAAAGCATTAAGGTGTTAGAAAATAAGGGTAGGCAAAATAGGAAAATGATTAAACTTATACCCTAAACCCTTAGGAAAATGAACACACCCTCATTTCATTTTATCACAAACGAAAATAACTGCACTAAGGTGGGCCACCATTAGCAAAGGAGAAGAAGAGGAAAGCTAAAGTTCTTAAGAGGAAAATCAAATCAATTTAATTTAGATCAAATCTCACATCCTAATCACAAAGCTAAGGTGAATAATTACTACATCTCATATTTTCATGGTTTTCGGTTTTAAGGATAATTCGAAGTGTTTTTGCATGTTAATGCCTTGTTTTGAATGATTAAATATTTATATATGCTTGTTGATGATTTATGAATGTTCATATTGATTTTTATGATATGTTTGATATGAAAATCCTATTAAATGACATCCAATTGCCTTGCGAATTTAAATATAGATCAGAAATAATATTTTTGAGGTGGGTTTCAATTTTATAATTTTCTGAATTAATGTGGATTTTTATTAATTTTCTAGTGGAAAAATGATTTATTGGGTTATAAATTATTTACGGATAAATAATTAATTATTTGGATCTGAAATTAATCTATGTTAGAAAACATATTAACTAGGATTTTTTGGAATTTTGATAGAATTTTTCTAAATGTTTTGATGAATATATAAAATTATTTAAGGTATGGGACTTAAATGTTTTATATATTTAATTAAGGAGAAGGGGTATTTTGTAAAATATAATTATTATTTATTTCTGAAAATATTGGCAGCACTTTTGAAAAAGGTATTTAGCAACCAATGAAAATTTGACAAATATTAGCAGGTTAGTTGAAAAGTTTCTCTTTTAAGTTAAAAAAATAACAACATGTTTTTAGCATGTTCCGCTACTTTCGGCACCGGGGGTTCTGACTAGGACATTTCGCCACCATGCGTTCAAAACTAATGCGCATGGTATCAAGTTATGTGGTACGTAGTGTATTGGATAGAGGCGGAAGGTACGTAGCCGAAATGCTAGGTTCTGAATGGTTGGAGTTTTCTTTGTTTTAAATTAAAAAAGCGCTTTCTTTTCTTTCGAAAGGTTGGCTTTCAACTGGGTCAAATATTTTAAAAGGAAGGGTTTCGAATGGGTTGTACTCGTTTGCTTTAAGTAATGCTTTCGAAGGGGTCGAAACCCCTAGCTGCCGCCTTTCTACCTTTTGAAGTCAATGGTTTCGAAAGGTCAAGTTAGCTTTTAAAATTAGCCACTTCTCCAATGTATTCGGAAGGGTGGTTTCGACAACATCACTTTTTACCTAGGAATGCTTTCAAAAGGTAGGCTTTTGAATTAAATGGTTTTCTAGTCTCTTTTGTTCTGATTGAAATATAACCCAATGGTTTCGAAAGAGATGATTTAAATGGGTTCGAAAGGTGTTTTTCCACATGTTTTAAATTGAACCCAAGTGCTTTCGAAAGGTTTGAGTTTCTAAAGTTTTGATGCTTTTGAAAGGTATTTAAAATGGTTTCGAAGGGGTGGTTCCCCAATGGGTTTCGAAGGAGACGAGAGGTAGTGTTTTCTGATGGTTTCGAAAGGGTTGAAATGGAAGGTTTTTCTAGGCAATGTTTTGAAGTCTTTTAAGATATGATGTCTAAGGTTTAAAGCTTTCGAAAGAAAGGTTTTCAAAGGTTTCGAAAGGGTTTAAGAATGGTTTCGAAAGGAAGGTTTTGGCCTTTCGGCCTAGAAAATGAAGGGTTTTACTAGGTTTTGAAAGGGGGATTTTCAATGGAATCGAAAGGGGTACTTTCAAGTGTTTAAATGTTTTCATCAACTAAGGTTTGAGTAAAGTGTGTGTGTGTGTGTATATATATATAACATGGCAAGGTGATTATGAGTAGAGCATATAGTATATGTATTTTCCTTGTGTGAGTTTGATTTAAAGATTTTAAATTAATTTGAGAAATGGTTTTCAAGGAAAATTTTGGGAAGATATCCCTAAGTAAAATGACTTAGAAAATAGAATACTAGATGTGACTGGTATATGGTCGCGCCCTATACATTAGCTATTGGCCCCAGCTAATTTACTCCAAAATTCCAGTGTGTAGGGCTTTGTCACAAGTAAGACTAAAATTATGATTACACACAGAAGGGAATATATATTTGTATACAGATAGGTTATTGGTGAGCCCGTAAAACCATTAGGATCAGGTGACCCTAAGAGATGTTAAGTTAGGGAGAGACCGTCCAAAAGAGAAGTATATAACAAATAGTTAAGGATTGACCATCTAGAAGTGGTGTGTCTAACGGATGTTAGGTAAATTTTGCTAATATTACCTGGTATGCCCGAGTCAGCCAAAGGTTAATACTCAGCCAAACAAAACTAAAGTGTTCGAACAGATAGTTCTTTTATTACCTGATATGTATGTTTACATAATGATGTTTTACAGTATTTGACTAATTTTGGTTGTAGGAAAAGATTTGCAAAAGATATGTTTTAAAAGGATGTTGGTGACGGGAAACCCGTTCCGCTAAGCGGCGTGGTCTCACTTAACATCAATAATCGGGATGTATAGTATTATTCACACCAGGCTTTATGTCTGACTCGAAGTTTATGTTTTTCCTCTGAAACTCTCGGGTGCTCAAAAATTGATTTGAGTAGGCTGAGGGTTGAGGCTTTTCAGGTTTTTAGTAGGATGGTGAATAAAGCTACCAGAGGCGAGCAGGAGGCTAACATATAGCTATTAGGAGTTATAGTTCTTTGTTTTGTTATTTATTTCTTATGTGTATATTAAGTCAATTATGACTATGATCATCCAAGGGGGCATCTTCATATGTCGCTCTTGGTGTATTTTGTAATAAGTATATTTTATCATTGCCTAAGAAACGATTTGGGATTATGTAATATGAATATGGAAAATGTGTTTTGAAATGTAATGGAAAATTCTATTTTGAAATCTGTGATTTGTTTCATATTCAAATGCTTCTAATATTACAGATACCATTAACATAGCCGTATTTAGTCGCCGGAAGTTAATACAATGGATGACTGCAGCATCTATAGCGCTTAGCTTTGGGCCTCTAGATAGAGGATGTTACACTTCTCTTGATTCCTAAGGATCTCTTTGTTTGAATAGCGAGATGGTTTTCCATAGCTTTCATGAAATGTATCCATTTCCTCCTTCTCTTCTTATTTTTCATCCTCTTTTACTAATTCCATATTATCATTTTCTTATTCTTAAAGAATCTTCTTCTCTTTCTAATCTTTCTTCCTTTTTGGTAAAAGACTCATAGGATTCAAACACAAAAAGAATATGCATGAGAGAAAGGTTTGTTTTGTCAAAAACTTTATGAGGCAAAATGTTATCACCTCTTAAGTCAATACCAAGATAGTTGAAAATTCTAGTAAGATACACACCATGGTAAAGTGTTTTTTTCATATCTAGAAAATCTCTTCTTAACAAAGTCAACACAATTCACTTGAGCCCAATTTATATAATATTTTCTGAAAATAGCAAAAAGAGCTTTAAAACATTGTGAGTAAGGTTGTTGTAATTCCTCGTCCTTGGTGTAATACTTTATTGTAAAATAAGACTCATTAATCTTCTTTTAGACTAAGATTTTTACCTTCATAACCATATTCTTTATCAGTTGAAAATAAATCATGCATAACTTATCTATTTCCGTAAACAATTTCCAAATCGGAGAGGTCATTTCCACTACTATAACAATCAAGAATTTCATAATATAAAACAATAATAGTATCTTTGATACAACTCCAAATCTGACCTTCTTTTCCTTGATAAAACATTCCATTTAAATTAAAATAAAACATTTTGATCAAATGGGGATAGCAATCAAAATTATTTTGTGATGAATCGGCAAAACTAAAAATACTTTTTTCCAAAGCAAGGTTTTGTAAACCATAAGAATAATGTATGTTACATACTCAATGTAAGTTTCAATGGACTATTGATCATTAAAAAGTTGACTTTTTGTTCTTTTGGTAAGGTTAATGGTTTTAGATGAAGAGGTTTGGTTTAAGGAAGACATTATGAGTTTCTGTGGAAACAAGAGAGTGAAGAATTTGTTTGATTTTTGAAATAAAGAGTGTGTCGAAAATGAGGTTAGAAAGAGTGAATATACAGATTTTGAATGAATATATGACAGCTAAAAAGGTGTCCTTTAGAATTTGAACTCAATGCAAAAGAGAGGGAATTTCAAAAGTTCAAATTTTGAATAGATTCTTCAAATTTTGTCTGATATGTCGCTATATCTAGGTGGCATATGCCGACATATATGCTGGAATTTCAATGTTCAAAAAATAAAGAAATATATTCATATAATTATGTGTGTGTATATATAGTTATATATATACATATTATTATTATTATATATTTATTCCTATATTAAATAAATTTTGAAAAACAAAAAAATGAAATGTAAAAAATGCCGATTTCACTGTTTCCTTTGTTTGACTTAATTAATCTTCCATCACCGTGAAACACATGTTGGTGTTTTCAATGTTTGGTTCGTTGTCACCTAATGTTGTATCAGAATCGTCCAAGATCACGTTGAAAGAACTTTTTCTCTTTTTAAATAAATCGGTGCTTGGTGAATTCTTTGCCTTCTTCTAATGTAGACAGTCTCTTAGTATATGGCTAGATTCACCACAGCAGCGACACGTAAAAACATTTCCATATTCGGAAAAAAAATTCAGTCTTTCAAAAATTGTTCATCTTTCTGTATTTCAGAAGTTTTTTGAAATTTCAAGTCATAGGAGCAATCTCCACAACATCATCATCGTCATCTGAATCTTGATCATCCGTTGTTGCATTGAATGTAATTGATTTCTTTTCAGGCGCCTTACATTCTTTTCTACCCTACAACTGTGCTTCATAGGCATTACGTTACCAATTAATTCTTCAATTTTTAATACAATGATATCATTGGCTTTCCCTATTGCTAATGTCTTTTGATCCCATTTTGAAGAGAGTGAATTAAGGATTTTTCTAACTTGATCCTCTTTTGAGAAAAAATTTCCTAATGATACTAATGAATGAACTGTATCTTGAAATCTAGAATACATGTCAGAATAGACTCGTTTTGTTTCAATTTAAAAAGTTGAAACAGGTTGGTCAACATGGAAATCTTAGTTTGTTTTACTTTACTAGTGCCCTCATGTGTGACTTGCAATGTTCTCCAAATTTCATAAGTAGTCTCACAAATGGAAACTCGATTAAATTCACCTTAATCTAGATAGCAGAACAAAATATTCATGGCCTTTAAGTTATTGAGTGCATTTGCCTTTTAGTCTATGGTTCATTGTGAATATTCAATTTGGGGTTTATTTTATTCACTTTGTGTAATGTTCCAAATATCTAAGCCGTTGGATTGTAAATAAACTTTCATCCTACATGACCAGTAAGCATAATTACCACCATCAAATAATGGGGGTCTAGAAGTTGATTGTCCTCCTACAAAAGTGTTAAACTGTGTACTACCAGTGTTACTATCCATTTATAATTTTCAAAAATTAAATAATGATTTTGAAAACCTAACACTTTAATATCAAATGTGGGAAACTATGTAGTTTAAATTATTCTAGTGTGAATGGATCTTAAAGCTACTATAACAATAGAGGGGGGTTGAATAGTTTTTTATAACTTATATAGAACTTTTTAAATAGTTTCAAGATTTAAAATCAAAACATGGATAATCAACACAGATATATATTAATAAGAAAGTCATAGTTATATATAAATGCAGTAAAAATAAAGAAAAAGTAAGAGAGAGATGACACCGAGAGTTTTATACTGGTTCGGATGGCCTATCCTACATCCAGTCCTATATAGTATCCATATTAATTTCCTTTCAAACCCCTCCTTTAGTCAGGTAGCAAGCTAACCAAAAAACAATTTTGAATTTATAAGGCAATAAGATACACCCTCCTAACTTTTCAAGCTCTGGGTAGGCTCTCTTGATTTGTTTAGGCAACAAGATTGCCCGCTTGATTCAAACGGGCAACAAGCACACCTACTTAATTTGAACGGGTAGCATGCACACCTATAGAAAATAGTTATAGAGAGTTATTGATTTCAAAAAAAAATAATTATAACTTGGATACAAAATATCCTTTAACTCTTTTATAGCACTTTGATCTTTGAATTAGTGAAAGAACACTTACAAAACAGTGAGTAGATTATAAACAATGAATGTAGTAAAGTAGAGATTGAATTTGAGTGGATTTGAAGAGTATAGAAAGTGGATTTTGAGAAATATATATTGAGAATTTTGAGTAAGAAGAATGGAGAGAATATATTTTTTAAAAAATTCGTTCTCGAGTTCTCTTTATATAGAGTTTTAAGGGAGATGTCTATTCGCAAAGAGATGGAACCAAAAATTACAACTCTTCAAAATTAAAAAAAAAAATTCAATGGTACATATGTCGACATACTCATGTGGGATATGTCGACATATCCTTCTGTTTTGAAAAAAAATAGCAACACTTTTAAAGTGTTATAAAATTCTAATATTTTGTAAAATCATTTGAGAAAATGGTTTTTAAATATTTTAATATATAAAACTTTAATAAAGTATTTGTAAAAATACATTTTGAAAATAAAATAAAATTTTGGTGAGAGAGTATTCAAAGAAAAGAAAGTTGTTATTCAAGGACTTAAACAAATTTATCTAATGTCTATTAACTGTAATCTCTATCATTGAACTCTTCGTCTCTTTGTCTTTAAACTCATGAGTCTTCAATTGTCTTAACCTTCTCTCAATCTTGATCTCTAGTCTTTTTAATGATAAGTCTTCAAACTCAATTATCCTATACATATTTAATATTCTGCAAAATATTCTATACAACTTGAAAAAACATTAGTACCTATATTTATTAGGTTGTGTCATCAAAATTAATATATGTGGTATTAACAATCACCCTCTTTTTTATAATGACAACCATGTAAATATTTATAAAATATAATGTAGCTCCTCATAAATTAGTTAACTCCTCTATTTTGAATAACTACCACTTAGTATATGCATATATTATATTTTATATTTTTCTCCCCTTTGTCATCAACAAAAATGGATAAAGAAAAATAAGCTCCCTCTAAATGCGACGTACAAAATATTATGAAATGTGATAATGTTGTAAATATGGAATCAAAATCAATATTAATCTCGAAATAATATTTATATATATAACAAATCGATATTAAATTGAGAAATAAGTTTATATATATGCATTTATAATTACATTTCTTTAAACAATTCATCAAAACTTTTACACTTATACACAATTAATTACTTAAAAGGTAATTTCTAATTATACAGACTAAAATAATATATATTTTCAATAAATATTAAAAATAGATTTTCTTGGAAACTTCGACCCGTCCTTTGGAGCCATAAATTGAATTGGTGTTGATAACTTCCTAATCTTCATGTTCCACTTTTGCTTTAAAGTTCGAGCATTTCAGTGTGTCACGTTGAACTTCTTTAGTGGAACAGAAATCAAACGTCATAGATAACCAAAATATTTTTTTTGTTTTTTTTCATTTGCATTTGACTCAACTCCAAGTATCGTTGATTACATAGAATGAAGAAAAGAGCGTTCTTGAATGATTGAAGAGTTTCTTTTAGATCGTCACTTAGTTTTTATTATGAAAAATTGATGTTTGAATTCATTTTTGTGAAAAGAGATGTGTAGAAAAGAATGAAATAAGAGGATGAATTGATTTTTAATTTTTTCTGGAAGAAATATAGTTTTATGGTGGTGAAGATATGGATTAAAAATCTAATCCGTCCAATTAAAATATCTAATCATTTCAAAATTCAAAATCTAGAAATACCAGAATATATCGACATACATATAATAAATTTCATGTTTTTGTTTTTGTTTTATATTTTATATTATTATAATTTAAGATTCTAGAAAACAAAGAAACATAATTGACAACAAAATTAAGTTTCTAAGAAAAGTTTATTAAAAAAATAGAGAGATAAGTAAACATAAAAAAAACTAAAAGGAAATGACATAAATAGAACTAGAGAATATAAATATATCTAAATAGATCTAGAATGATGATGATGATGATGAAGAAGAATTTCCACTAAGGTTTCTCATTATATTCCTAAAGTATTTGTTAACTTTGTTGAGAGGTTAGTGAATTCCTTACTAAAAGAACATTTAAGCTTATTTTGATTATTAAGAAGCTTCTCTTGATTCCTAAGGATCTTCTTGTTTGAAAAGCGAGATGGTTTTTGTAGCTTTCAAAAAATGTATCCATTTTCTCCTCCTCCTCCTCTTCTTTTTCTTCCTCCTCTTTTATTTCCATGTCATCACTTTTTTATTCTTAAAGAATCTCTTGCTCTTCTTCTCTTGCTAGTCTTTCTTCCTTTTCAGTAAGAGACTCATAGGGTTCAAATTCAAGAAGAATTTACATGAGAGAGGTTTGTTTTGTCAAAAACTTTATGAGGCAAAATGTTTTCACTACATAGGTCAATACCAAAATAGTTAAAATTTCTAGTAAGATACATACCATGATAAAGTGTGTTTTCATGTCTAGAAATTTTCATTTGAACAATGTCATCCAAAATCAATTGAGCCCAATTTATGTCATATTTTCTGAAAATAGAAAAAGAGATTCGAAAACTTTATGGGTGTAATGCTTTGTTGCAAAATAAGATTCATTAATCTTTCTTTTGGCCAAATATTTTTACCTTTAAAACCATATTCTTTATCATTTGAAAACAAATTATGCATAATTTCTATATTTCCATAATTAATTTTAAAAGTGGAGAGGCCATTTCCACTACTTTTACAATCAAGAATTCGACCAAGAATTTCACAATCTAAAACAATAATACTATATTTAATACTACATAAAATTCAACCTTCTTTTCCTTAATAAAACTTTTCATTTAAGTTAGCATAAAACATTTTACCAAATCGGGATAGCAATCAAAATTATTTTTTGATAAATCAGTTAAATTAAAAATAACATTTTTGAAAGCAAGATCTTGTAAACCATAAGAATAAAATTCATTAAAATTAGCAAATCTTCTCGATAACGCTTTACCATATGTTACATACTTGATGTATGTTTCGATGGACTCTTGATCACTAAAAAGTTTACTTTTAGTCCTTTGGTAAGCCCTATGGTTTTGGATGAAGAGTGTTGGTTATGGAAGACATTATGAGTCTGTTTTGGAAGAAAGAGTGTGAAGAATTTGTTTGATTTTTGAAATAAAGAGTGTGTTTAAAATGAGGTTAGGAAGAGTGAATATATTGATTTTGAATGAACATGCGATAGCCAAAAAGGGTTCTTTTCAAATTTTGAATTGAATGCAAAAGAGAGAGAATTTCAAAAGTTCAAATTTTGAAAAGATTCTTCAAATTCTGTCTAATAGTCGACATATCTAGGTGGCATATTTCGACATATATGCCAGAATTTCAATGTTAAAAAAACAATGAAATACATTCATATAATTATATATATTTATACTTATTATTATTATTATTATATATTTATTCTTGTATTAAATAAATTTTGAAAATAAAAATAAAATATGAAATGTAAAAAATACCGATTTCGATGTTTCCTTTGTTTGACTTGATTAATCTTTCATCATGGTGAAATACATATTGATATTTTCAGTGTCTAGTTCGTTGTCACTGGATTTTGTGTCAGAATCATCCAAGGTCACGTTGCAAGCCCTTTTTCTCTTTTTAAATAGATCGATGTTTGGTGAATTCTTTGCTTTCTTCTAATGTGCATAGTCTCTTCGTAGATGGTCAGATTCACCACTTTCGTAACACTTTAAAACATTTCTGTTTCTGAAATTTTTGTTTTCAGTTTTTCGAAAATTGTTCATCATCTTGTATTTTCGAAATTTCGAGTCAGAGCAATCTCCTTATCATTATCATCATCATTTAAACCTTGATCATCAGTTGTTGCGTTATGTAATTGATTTCTTTTCTATTGCTTTACTTTCCTTTCTACCCTACAAGTGTGCTTCATAGGACAATAAACTACCAATTAATTCGTCAATTTTTAGTATACTAATTTCATTGGCTTCCTCTATTGTTAATGTTTTCTGATCTCATCCTAAAGAGAGTGAATTAAGGATTTTTATAACTTGATCCACTTTTGAGAAAATTTTCTCTAATGAAAATAATGAATGAACCATATCCTAAAATCTAGAATACTTGTAGACTTATTTTGTTTCATTTTAAAAAGTTGAAATTGGTTGGTTAGCATGAAAATCTTAGTTTGTTTTACTTTACTAATGCCCACATGTGTGACTTGTAATGTTCTCCAAATTTCATAAACAATCTCACAAATGGAAATTTGATTAAATTTATCTTAATCTAGGCAGCAAAATAAAATATTCATGGTCTTTGAGTTATTGAGTGCTTGTGCCTTTTAGTCCATGGTGTGAGTCATCAGAATAGGGAACTAAAGGCTAAATTAACACTAGAGGGGGTGAATAGTGTTTAATGGATTATATGAATATTATTCAAAATCTTTAAGATTTTACTTAGAATAATGGAATTTACAAATCGTAGGAACTGTAACGACCTGTAAAATTTTAAGGTTTTATTTACGTAATTAACTGGATTTTTGTGAATTTTTAAAATGATTGAATCTTGAAATAAAACAAATTAATATTTGGAATACGTCTATATAAACATAGCAAATGGTAAAATTTTCATCAGATAATATGGAAGTAATTTTTTTTGTGTAATTTTTATTTCAATTCAAATTAGTTAATATTTGATGATAATAAAATATTTTCCAAATCTGAATATTTTTATATATAAAATTTGTAAATCATCTTCTGAGTGAGACGTCATATTTCGTTTCGTCAAATTTGGACTTCTCTAGCCCCGTTTATCTTCTTTTTTTGTCAGATTTGCAGCATTTTTGTACCGACATCGACTTTTGATAGGATGATCGCCGATATCTGTATACCGTTCTGTTCGTCTCATTGTGCTGATCTCTGCAGTATATTTATTTGTGTGTTTCGGAGTCCGGTACACGGCGGAATCAGCCAAAACGGTAACTGTATCGGTCCCCGTTTCGTGCCTTTTGGGTTCTTGTGTCCACTCAAATTCCACCTGGTATTAACCAACAGCCATAACTTTTATTATCTCCGTAAATTTAATATATTGGTCTACCAATATTCCCACCGCTTCATTTTTTTGTGGTCCGATCCATTTCTTATTCGTTAACATTTCAAAATCATTTCCGTCATCAGAAAGCAAATTATATAATAAAATTTTATAATACATTAAGTCGCATAGTCCTGTTGTAACAACCCGCATATTTTACGATTGTATATTTAAATATTTTATTTAAATATAGCATCATTAATCGGATTAAAGTCTGAAAAGCTACTTTTTGTAAATTGTCGAATTGGGACTCGAGACCACTCCCATTGAGTCCAAAATGGCATTTACAACTTTTTTGAGTATAAACATCGATATGTTTGGAGTTGGGTGACTTTTGCTATTTTTCTATTGGGCTTTGGGTTTGGGTTTCAGCTCATTACTCATCTAATACCCTATACTCCACTCAACTTCCTTCATTCATTTTAATTTCCTAACACTCTCAAGCTTAAGAGAAAAATGGGGGAAAGAATGGGAAATTAGAATTCCAAACCCTAGTTTAATTAGGAAATTCAAACTCAAGCTCTAGAAAACAAAGAGAAGCTAACGTAAGCATCCTCTTCTTCTTCTCTATCTCAATCTCCCTTCAATTCTCAGAAATTCCTAACCCTAACTTAGGAAAAACTTCACCTTTGATAATAGATCGAAGATTCTAAAGGTGTGTTGAAGAGGAATTGTTCTTCCTTGTTTTAAAAGCTTCTCATTCATTGTTTTTGGGTTTAAAGGTGAGTTCTTTAACTCACATCTACGTCTATAGCTATCATTGTTGTTAGGTATGGATTCCTAACATTTGTGCATATTCATTTGCTTTTCGATTTGAATTGATTTGGTGAATTTTTCAAATTTTGGTGTTTTGGTCCAATTTTATGAAAATCCTTGTATGGATGTTTGGACAATGATATTTGGGGTGTATCGAAGAGCCTATAAGGCTGGGTTGTCGCTTGGCGTAAATCCTTAGTCGTCGTTGCTCGTCCGATCGCTTCCGATACGTTTTGGCCACTTTGGCCTAGGCAAATTGTTGCCCAGACCAGGTGACCAGACGTTTGGTGACCAAGTCCAGACGTCTGGTTTGGACCTGGAACAAAAATATATGTACGCAGATTAATAAAAAAAAGGGCAGAGACTAATTTTAGATGTCTGAATTATAATTTCAAACATCTGGATTGCCGAACCAGACGTCTGAAAGGGTTTCAGACGTCTGGATTGCCGAACCAGACGTCTGGAAGGGTTTTTCTGGAATTTCCAGAATCTAAATCCAGACGTCTGGATGGACCCCCCAAACGTCTGGAACTGTGTATTTTTGCCTGTTTAGGCATTTCTTGATTGAATTTCCATTGTTTATCGATTTTAGTTGCTCCGATTAGTTGTTATCACTTTTATCGACCTTGATGGCTTCTTTTTCGGGATTTTTGGGAATATCCATTTTGATGGATTTGGTATCGATTTCTTTGGATTTAATTCACGTCTTCATATGTGAATCTTTGGTGATTGATTGTTTCTACAATCATTTTTATGATTTGTCACTTTTAAAAATATAAAGGTTTCTATACTAGTAGTAAATACTCAAACTCTTTCATCAAAACGATTTCGACACTATTTTAAATATAAAGCTCTCTTTTAAAACCGTTTTCCAATCTATTAGTATATACAAACCATTACCTCATTCGTATGAGAAATCTAATTAAACGGCTTAGTAAAACAAGTGGTATGAAACGCTTGCATTTACTTCGTCGGTTAATTCTTGGACTTGTTCGATTGAACTCTTGTGACAATTTTCGAGTGGAAATCTACAATTTGTTCGTAAATATTTAAGTTAACCTAGTGGTTATGGGACATGAAGCTAAACTCATTTATTTACTAGCTAAGTGTAATCGACACTTCTTGATGATCGATGATGATCATTTTATGGTTTAGACTAGCAATGTGCGATGTCTCTTTGTCCACGTGGGGGACTGTACCTCGTTTTATTGAGCTTCGCCTCATTCCTTTATGGGCTAGCGACCCATGTTCTTTTATGGTGTTCGGTTCATCGGATGTACCATTACTATACTACATCGATGTCCCGGTTTTTTGGTTCATCGGATGTACCGTTATTGTACTGCATCGTTGCTCTGAAGTTATGGTTAGCGACCATGGAATATCGTTCCATTTGTGATACACGTGTTGGTGAGTTTTCATACTCCCGTTTGTGATAGGCCTCCCCCTTTGTGATTTCTGGATTTCTAATTTATTATTTCTGGAATTTGAATTTCACCAATTTTGCGATTGACATTGATATGTTTGTCAATATTTATGGTTTGTGAATAAAATAAAGTAT
Source organism: Allium fistulosum (assembly GCA_030737815.1). NCBI lineage: Eukaryota > Viridiplantae > Streptophyta > Magnoliopsida > Asparagales > Amaryllidaceae > Allium > Allium fistulosum. The sequence continues at coordinate 306,656,077 of CM060902.1, forward strand.
ACGACATTCTTTTTGGTGCTTTGAGATTCTTGAGATATTGTATGACTTTGTTTTTATTAAATGTATACTTGTCACAGTATGGCATTATGGTTATCATACGTATTTGTTTTATCTCTTACCCTATCTCATTTTATCTGATATTTATAGCTAGACTGATCCTTTTATTATTTTCTTATCAAATAATACTCGGGTCAGACCGAGATGTTACAGGTGCATTTGTTTGACTCCTCATCCGGGACTATTATCTAACTTTTGGCTGACTACTTAGCTTAGTAGTTTTTTCTTTTATACATTCAAGATAGAGACTCCTTGATGTATACATATTCTTTTTTCTGCCACTTGTATCTATTCTTTTGTGACGTAATGGATCTTATATGACCATTACTTTGATGTACACTTTTATGTGATATATTCATATCTATTTCCGCCTTTGTGATATGAATGTCTGTGACTAATTTGTGTTATGCTTGATTCTATATTTGTTTATGAAGGCCACACATAGCACTGTGCAGTAGCTTTGAGTTTGTATTTGATATGTTGGATTTCCTCTTGAAATGAAATGTAAGTTATATTATCTGACATATCGGCACTCGCACAAAGCAATTACACAGATGGTCGCTCCTCAACAGCCTTATTCTTCGTGCTAGTCGACGGCATTACCCCGTAGTGTCCTTGGCTAGCGTAAGTATAGAGGTGGGGCGTCACAGCTTGGTATCAGAGCCAAACTTCGGAACAATGTAGAATAATCTAGCAAGGATCATTGTCCTAATTCTTTCTTAGGAATCGTGCCATAGGATTTAATTCGAGTCTTCGTACCGTTCTATCCTATTTCTTTTTGATGATGCCTTGTTTTATCAATCAAGTTTGTGTGATATTCATTTTGTGAATAACCTTTTTCCTCTTTTCTTTCTTTCTTAAAGAAGAGAAATGGTTAGACCAGGTCGTCCCAGCGCCGGTCAATCCGGTGCTACTCCTCAGGACGGAGTATTTATGTCTGCTCAGCAACTTCTAGATCTGGTGAAAAATGCTCAAGCTATCGGACCCATTCCAGAGCCTACTCATCCTAAATCTGGGTTTGCACGCTTGTGCAGTGATTACACCAGCTTGGGTGGAAAGACTTTCGAGGGTTCCGAGAGCATTATAGAAGTCCAAGCTTGGCTTAGAGCATGAGATCGCATCTTTGCCCGCATGAATCTTATTGATCTACATCGAGTCCAAGTGGCTTCTAGCATGCTCCAAGAAAGAGCATTAGATTGGTATGAGCTTCTGATCTCCGAAATTATTGAAGCGGATCTTACTTGGGAGCAATTCTGGGAAAGATTCGAGTTAAAATTTGTGCCAGAAGCTGAAAAAGTAACTCTAGCTCGACGCTTCATTGACCTTGTTCAAGGTGAATCTTCTGTGACGGATTACGTCGCATCTTTCGAATCTCTATCTAAATACGGGGTCGAATATATTAATAACCCATTGAAGAAAAATCAGAGATTTGTCTATGGGTTGAATAAGAACCTCAAGAAGCCATTACTTCTGAAATTGGAAGTTTCTTTTGATCAGCTTGTTGATATGGCTCTTCGACTTGAAGAGGCCGATAAAGAAAGTGATGTTGAAGTCAAACAAACCATCAATAAGAAGAGGCCTTTTAAGTTCAAGCCTTATCCCAACAAAAAGGGGAAGGAAGTAACTTCGGTAGCAAAGACTTCTACCTCTAGTCGTGGGCAATGCTACAATTGTGATTCTAAGGACCATTATGCGAATAAGTGCCCAAAACCTCTTTTTTGTCGTTATTGCAAAAGTTCGGGTCATCTTTTATCTTCATGCCCCAAACTTCCTAACAAGAAAGAGGGAAAGCTAAATGTTGTTCAAGCCCCTGGTAACACTTCTCTTGGTCAAGGTATTTCTCATTCTATCCTTGATGGCATTATTATATTTCGTGATCTTTCTATTCGAGTTCTTTTTGATTCGGGTGCATCTCACTCTTTTATATCAAAAGAACTCGTTGATGCTTTATCTTTAAATGTTATTGGCTTGATGACTTCATTGAGGATTGTGAATCCGGTTGGTGGATCCGCAACACTCAGTTTACTATGTAAAGATGTCGAGATTATTTTATGTGATTACTCTTTCCTTGCTGATTTGCATGTTATGCGTTACTTAGGCTTCGGAATGATTTTGGGAATGGATTGGCTTAACCATTATGAAGCCCATATCCTATGTCCTGAGCGGACTATATATCTTCGACATCCTCAATCTGTTAAGCAGATTTCTTGTTCTTAAAGATTCAGATTCCAATTCGAAAGCATCCTTGTACTCTCTAAATCCTCATGATGACGATAATGATGATGAGGAAGATGTTATTTCTCTCATTCACATTATTCGTGAATTTCCCGACATATTTGAGCTCGTATTAGGATTACCACCTAAGCGAGCAATCGAGTTTAGAATTAATCTAATCCCTGGAGCTCTACCTATCACTCGTCCTCCTTATCGTATGTCCAATAAGGAAAATGAGGAGATGCGTAAACAATTATCCGAATTGGAAGCAAAATAGTTTGTTCGTTCTATTTCCTCTCCATGGGGAGCTTCGGGTATTTTTGTGAAGAAATCTGATGGTACACTTAGGCTTTGCATTGACTACCGCTAGCTTAATGATCTCACCATCAAGAATAAATATCCCTTACCTCAGATTGATGATTTATTCGATCAACTTAGTAGTGCTAGAGTCTTTTCACAGTTAGTCTTAGCAACCGGTTTTCATCAACTCCGTATTGCAGAGGATAGCATTCCTTTGACATCGTTCCATACTCGTTATGGATCTTATGAATGGCTTGTTATGCCATTTGGTTTGACGAATGCTCCAGCTTATTTCGTCGACCTTATGAATCGAGTTTTCAAAGACTTCCTCGATCGATTTGTTCTCATCTTTGTCGATGATATTCTAGTTTATTCTAAAACTGAGGAAGAGCATGAAAATCATCTTCAAATTGTGTTGGAAACTCTTAGGAGCAACCAATTGAAATCAAAATTTTCTAAATGCCACTTTTGGCAATCTTGTGTGAAACTTTTGGGGCATATTATTTCTGAATCCGGAATTTCCATGGATCCTTCTAAGATTGAAGCGATTCAAAATTGGAAGAGACCAGAGAGTGTGACGGAAATTCGTAGCTTTCTCGGATTGGCGGGCTATTACCGTCGGTTCATAAAAGACTTTTCTAAAATTTCCGTACCTCTTACTAATTTGACAAAGAAGGGAGTTAAATACATTTGGTCAGGCAAATGTGAAGCTGCGTTTCAAAAATTAAAAGAACTCCTTTCTGATGCTCCTATTCTTGTGATTCCCGATGGGAACCAAGACTTTATTGTTTATACTGATGCTAGTCGTGTTGGTTTGGGAGCCATTCTCATGCAAAGGGAATGTGTTATCGCTTATGCTTCTAGTCAATTAAAGCCTGCCGAGACTAGATATGCCACTCATGAATTAGAGCTCGCAGCTATTGTTTTCGCTCTTAGAATTTGGGAGAGAAATTTGTTCTCTACACCGATCATAAATCTTTAAAGTATTTATTTTCTCAAAAGGAACTTAATTTGCATCAACAACGTTGGCTCGAGTTCCTTGCATCTTATGATCTTGATATTCTTTATACTCTCGGAAAGGGAAATCTTGTTGCCGATGCCCTTAGTCGTAAGCAACAAGCGGTTGTTTCCTTGATGATATCCGAATGGAATGATCTCGAGACTTTATCCACTTGTGAGATTCGAGATCGTGAATCCAATTCATGTTCATCTCTTGTTTTATGTAGCCTTGAGGCTCATCCTTCTCTTTTAGACCGCATTCTTGAAGCTCAAAAGCATGATCCCGAATTGGTTCTTCTTAGCCAAAGTTGTAGGGATAAAATTGATATTGAAGGTTTGAAAGACTTTGATATTGATGCTCGTGGCGATATTCGAAAATTTGGTAAACTTATCGTGCCAAATATTTGTGATCTTCGTAAAGATATTTTAGAAGGTTCTCATCGTTCTAAATTTACCATTCATCCCGGTAGTAGTAAAATGTACGCGGATATGAAGCGACTTTATTATTGGGACGGAATGAAATCTGACATTGCAAACTTTATTAAGCGTTGCATGACTTGCCAACTCATTAAGGCCGAGCATCAAAGGCCCAGTGGGTTATTGCAACCTTTGGAGATTCCCGTTTGGAAGTGGGATCAAGTCTCCATGGACTTTATTTACGGTCTTCCCCATTCTCGTTCGGGTCATGATAGCCTATGGGTGATAGTTGATAGACTTACAAAGTCCGCCCATTTTATTCCCATTCGGTCCAATCGGACTATACCTATTTTGGCTAAACTCTTTGTCAAGGAGATTGTTAGATTGCATGGAGTTCCTACTTCTATTGTTAGCGATCATGATCCATTGTTTACTAGTGGATTTTGGAAAGGTCTTCAAAAAGCTTTGGGAACGAAGCTTAATTTTAGCACCGCTTATCATCCTCAGTCCGATGGACAAACCGAGCGTGTGAATCAAACTCTTGAAGATCTTCTTCGTGCATGTGTTCTTGATTTTGGTGGAAGTTGGGAAGATCATATTTCTCTTGTTGAGTTTTCGTATAATAATAGCTTCCAATCAAGTATTGGTATGGCACCTTTCGAGGCACTTTACGGAAGGCCATGCCGATCTCCTTTGTTTTGGCTTGAAGCTGGTTTTAGGTCCAGATTTTATTCGGGATGCCACGGAAAAGATTGACCTTATTCGTCATAGGATGAAAGAAGCTCAAAGTAGACAAAAATCCTATGCCGATAACCAAAGAAGGAGATTAGAATTTTCTGTGGGAGATTTGGTGTTCATTCGTGTTTCACCTATGAAGGGTGTTGTGCGTTTCAGTCGATCGGGAAAATTAGCACCTCGATATATTGGTCCATTTCCCATCGCCGAACGCATTGGTTCCGTGGCTTATCGCCTTTTACTACCGGCTCAGTTTTCTGCTATTCATGACGTATTCCACGTCTCTTAATTACGAAAATGCCTTCGAGATTCTAATTCTATTCTTGAGCCCGGTGTTATTGAAGAACTTGAAGTTTCTCCTAATTTGACTTATGAGCAACATCCTATTCGTATCATTGCTTCGGAGGTTAAACGCCTTCGAAATAAAGATGTTCCTCTTGTGAAAGTTCAATGGTCCTCAAATCCTAAGGATTGCTCTTGGGAATCCAGAGAATTCATCGAGCGAACACATCCGTACTTACTCTCTCGTGCTATTTAAAGGTGAACTTCTCATTTCAAAATTTCTTCTTTTGTGTTGTTATGCCTTTGTATGGTTGTTACTTTTTATTTCTTTTTTTCTTAAGTATTGTGAGGACGCAATTTCTTTAAGGAGGAGAGTCTGTAACAACCCGCATATTTTACGATTGTATATTTAAATATTTTATTTAAATATAACATCGTTAATCGAATTAAAGTCCGAAAAGCTACTTTTGTAAACAGTGGAATTGGGACTCGAGACCACTCCCATTGAGTCCAAAATGGCATTTACAACTTTTTTGAGTATAAACATCGATATGTTTGGAGTTGGGTGAATTTTGCTATTTTTCTATTGGGCTTTGGGTTTGGGTTTCAGCTCATTACTCATCTAATACCCTATACTCCACTCAACTTCCTTCATTCATTTTCACTTCCTAACACTCTCAAGCTTAAGAGAAAAATGGGGGAAAGAATGGGAAATTAGAATTCCAAACCCTAGTTTAATTAGGAAATTCAAACTCAAGCTCTAGAAAACAAAGAGAAGCTAAGGTAAGCATCCTCTTCTTCTTCTCCATCTCAATATCTCTTCAATTCTCAGAAATTCCTAACCCTAACATAGGAAAAACTTCACCTTTGATAATAGATCGAAGATTCTAGAGGTGTGTTGAAGAGGAATTGTTCTTGCCTTGTTTTAAAAGCTTCTCATTCATTGTTTTTGGGTTTAAAGGTGATTTCTTTAACTCACATCTACGTCTATAGCTATCATCGTTGTTAGGTATGAATTCCTAACATTTATGCATATTCATTTGCTTTTTTATTTGAATTGATTTGGTGAATTTTCCAAATTTTGTGTTTTGGTCCAATTTTATGAAAATCCTTATATGGATGTTTGGACAATGATATTTGGGGTGTATCGAAGAGCCTATAAGACATGGTTGTCGCTTGGCATAAATCCTTAGTCGTCGTTGCTCGTTCGATCGCTTCCGATATGTTTTGGCCACTTTGGCCTAGGCAAATTGTTGCCCAGACCAGGTGACCAGACGTTTGGTGACCAAGTCCAGACATCTGGTATGGACCTGGAGCAAAAATATATGTACACAGATTAATAAAAAAAGGGCAGAGACTAATTTCAGACGTCTGAATTATAATTTCAGACGTCTGAAAGGGTTTCGGACGTCTGGATTGCCGAACCAGACGTCTGGAAGGGGTTTTCTGGAATTTCCAGAATCTAAATCCAGACGTCTGGATGGACCCCCCAGACGTCTGGAACTGTTTATTTTCGCTTGTTTAGGCTTTTCTTGATTGAATTTCCATTGTTTATCGCTTCTAGTTGCTCCGATTAGTTGTTATCACTTTTATCGACCTTGATGACTTCTTTTTCGGGATTTTTGGGAATATCCATTTTGATGGATTTGGTATCGATTTTTTGGATTTAATTCACGTTTTCGTATGTGAATCTTTGGTGATTGATTATTTCTACAATCATTTTTATGATTCGTCACTTTTAAAAATATAAAGGTTTCTATACTAGTAGTAAATACTCAAACTCTTTCATCAAAACGATTTCGACACTATTTTAAATATAAAGCTCTCTTTTAAAACCATTTTCCAATCTATTAGTATATACAAATCTTTACCTCATTCGTATGAGAAATCTAATTCAACGGCTTAGTAAAACAAGTGGTTTGAAATGCTTGCGTTTACTTCGTCGGTTAATTCTGGGACTTGTTCGATTGAACTCTTGTGACAATTTTCGAGAGGAAATCTACAATTTGTTCGTAAATATTTAAGTTAACCTAGTGGTTATGGGACATGAAGCTAAACTCATTTATTTACTAGCTTAGTGTAATCGACACTTCTTGATGATCGATGATGATCATTTTATGGTTTAGACTAGCAATGTGTGATGTCTCTTTATCCACGTGGGGGACTGTACCTCGTTTTATTGAGCTTTGCCTCATTCCTTTATGGGCTAGCGACCCATGTTCTTTTATGGTGTTCGGTTCATTGGATGTACCGTTATTTTACTACATCGATGTTCAGGCTTTTTGGTTCATCGGACGAACCGTTATTGTACTGCGTCGTTGCTCCGAAGTTATGGTTAGCGACCATGGAATAACATTCCATTTGTGATACACGTGTTGGTGAGTTTTCATACTCTCGTTTGTGATAGGCCTCCCCCTTTGTGATTTCTGGATTTCTAATTTATGATTTCTAGAATTTGTATTTCACCAATTTTGCGATTGACATTGATATGTTTGTCAATATTTATGGTTTGGTGAATAAAATAAAGAATATGACATTCTTTTTGGTGCTTTGAGATTCTTGAGATATTGTATGACTTTGTTGTTATTAAATGTATACTTGTCACAGTATGGCATTATGGTTATCATACATATTTGTTATATCTCTTACCCTATCTCATTTTATTTGATATTTATAACTAGACTGATTCGTTTATTATTTTCTTATCAAATAATACTCAGGTCAGACCGAGATGTTACAGGTGCTTCTGTTTGACTTCTCATCTAGGACTATTATCTAACTTTTGGCTGACTACTTAGCTTAGTAGTTTTTGCTTTTATACATTCGAGATAGAGACTCCTTGATGTATACATATTCTTTTGTCTACCACTTGTATCTATTATTTTGTGACGTAATGGATCTTATATGACCATTACTTTGATGTACACTTTTATGTGATATATTCATATCTATTTCCGCCTTTGTGATATGCTTAATTCTATATTTGTTTCCGAAGGCCACACACAGCCACTGTGCAGTAGCTTTGAGTTTGTATTTGATATGTCAGATTTCCTCTTGAAATGAAATGTAAGTTATATTATCTGACATATCGGCACTCGCACAAAGCAATTACACACATGGTCGTTCCTCAACAGCCTTATTCTTCGTGCTAGTCGACGGCATTACCCCGTAGTGTCCTTGGCTAGCGTGAGTATTGAGGTGGGGCGTGACACCTGTAGCTAATTCTTCTCCTCCCGGGAGTATTCTTCTTTCTCACTGTGTTTCTTTGAAACATTTATATCACAAAGTTTGAACCAAAAGTTACATTCTTTGATTTGAAAGTCTGTTGCCTTTGCTTTGAAATAGTGGCAGCACCTGAGAGCTTTGATTTTTATATTTGCATACTAGAAACCTGCACGTTTTTCTCTTCTAGATGTTGCCTGTTACTACTTTAATATATGATAATATATGTTATAACTAGCTTGCATTTATTCTTCTGAAATCAGTCATTGTTCTCTGCCTTTCGCCTGAAAGCTGCTATCATCTTCATTTTGCTAAACCAAGCTTGTAATCTTCCTCCGGCCTTCAACGCACCTCCACTTCCTCGCAAACGCCACGTGCCAACGTCACCGCCTAACGCACCTTCCTGTTTTCTTCCATCTCTTCGAGCAGTTCCTCCCATCTCCTCACCTGTGTGCGGCAAGCCAAGCATTTTTTTCCGTTGAGGTACTGATTTTGCAAAATAGTGTTGCTATATTTTCGGTTGTATATACATATAAGCCATACAGTTTTGTTTCTTTATTCGTATATTATAAAAATATATACATATATTTAGGTATGCGAGTCCTATTGGGTTGCAGTCTTCTTTTCTTTTGCTGAATGGGGTTTGTTTTAAACTATATATACGTAAAAAAAAATTTGTAATATAATATTTGTGTAAGTTTATAATAGTACAAGTTTTATATTTTGAAAGTATAATGTGTGTTTTCTATAGTAGCTTATATATATTACGTACGTTCTCATTTTGCTAGCAACGTAGGTATATCTGGTAGGTTTCATTTTATTTGTAGTATAATATATTATTTTATATATATAAAGTTATATATATAGGTTATATATTTGACAGTGGAATGGTTGATTTGGTAATATATGTATTACGTGTTTGATTTTAAAAGTAAGTTTAATTTTACTGATATTTAAGTAAAAATATATAGGGATATTATATGTATATATTGACTTTAAAGTGTATGTGTCTTAAGGATAATGATTTACATATATATTCTATTTTAATATTTGTCTTAAGTTAAACATTGATTTTATAAAATAATTGATATATATATATACACACACACACACATTTCTGTACATATCAGGCTTATTTGATTTGATTGATCTCATCGATTCCAGCCTTACTTTGATCGTCAAATTCGTGCCCACTTTGCTTTGCTTTGAGATCGGTCATTGGATTAATCGATTTTCAAGTCTGTGATCCAATTTGTAGCTTGTCATATTGCAAAACTCTCTAGCCTCGAAAGATGAGCAATCACTCATGATTAACGTTCTTATATTTATTAAATTTAATTTCAATTGAAACGACAATTGAAATATGCTGTTGTTAGTTATTTACATTGCTATATATATGCTGTTATCTGTATCTGTAAACCTGTGACATCTGACACCATTATCTGTTATTTATATTGATGATATATGCCTGTTATATTATTATCATATATTTTATCACTCTGCAAGTTCCCTGTTAGTATAGAATTCACTATGGGTTGAAATGATACATACCCGAACGATCTGTAGAATGGGAGAAAATCGTTATTTGTTGAAATGATAAACCCTAACGATTTTCATTTGAATTGGATTTGGGATTGCGGGTTGAAAAGATATATACCCGTATATATTTAAATTGCGGATTTAAATGATAAATATCCGTATCACTTGACCATAAGATAGAAAATTATATACAAACACCGTTGGTCTATATATAAATATTTTGAAAATGATTTCTATGGTTTTGAAAAGAAATATATGGTTTTAATAAATATTGATTTTAAAGATTTAATAAAGTTGATTTAATAAAGTTGATATATAATATGTTTAAGTATTTATTTAAATAGTGGAAATTAGCCACAAGGGCCTCTTTAGCTAGTGCAATTAGTTTCTAGGACGCAAAACTGAAATAATTACCTTTAACGACAAAATGCAAAATAATTAGTTTCTAAGGCCTAAAAACCTATAAATTATGTCCTTGAAAGTAATTGGACTGCTGACTTTGTCCTTAAAAGTAATTATTCTGCTGACTTTGGACTTCAAATTAATTTCTATAGATGTGTGTCCTAGAAACTAATTGGACTGCAAAGTTTGTCCTTCTAGTGAAATGCCCCATTTAAATATATATATTTCAAATATAGAGTTTATAATGATTCAGGTTGGAAAGATAATTTAAAATTGATTTGAAATTATATTTATTTAAGAATTTTACTTAAATAAGTTTGATTTGAAATTTATTTAAAATTGAAATTTTAAGATATGATTTTATAACTTGAATTTGATTAAAGTGACTTAAATGAATATTTCAAACTTATATAAATTTAAATGGGATATTTTGTTTATTTAAAATTTGTAAATTGAAGTTGTATTTAGATGTTATTGAAATGATTAAGTAAATACACTAACACCATTATTAAATACACTAACACCATTATTAAAATGTTCACTTGTTGAGCCTTCAGTATCGACCCTTCGTTTTTTGTACATCCAGCTCCGATCAGTAAAATAATTGTCCATTTACCTACATATATAATTAAAAAGTACGATATAAATTTGCATTGACATTTTTTATTAAAACAATTTTATAAACATTCTTCTTGTTTGTGTTATATCTGTTAAAATAATACTTAAAGCTTATTTTGAAATGAACATTATATTCTATTTAAACAATTTTATTAGCGAATTTGATATTAATTGATCATGGACACTTTGTTGATGGGTCATCCTACCTCCCATTACAAATACAATAACGTAATTAAATCGCATAAATCATTTCAATTTAAACGATTCAACAAAATTTCGACAGCACTTCGCTTTAGTTCCCTGAACAATACAGAATTGCGTGTACACAGGGAACATAAAGATAAGCGCTGCCGAAATTTTGCGAACCGTTTAAACTGAAATGATTTACGAGATTTAATTATGTTATTGTTTTTGTAACTTGTCCAATACAGGGACAAATCCAACAAATATTGTATACGATGAATATAGATGTCCGTTCTGTTAAAAAAACGAATATCCACACAACGATCATATACAATACTTATCAGACGGGGCCAAAAACACTCTAAGGGTTTAAATTTTAAAATTAGCGATACAACAGTTTAAATTTTATTTTCATAAAATTTAAACTTTTATATATCAATAAACAATATGTTGAATCAACGCATATATAATGATTTTTTCCTAAAACAAAAAAAAAATCCAGTGTGTGTGCGCAACGTATAAAATAAACAAACAATGTTATACATATAATCGCATCACAAATCACATCCAGTCGTGCACAAAATGTATCACGTATATATCGTATCTTAACATGTCAAAAGTGAACAATTTATAGGTCAATATCATCACTTTGTATGTACGATTTTACGCAATTCAATCACTAATATAATAACAAGTGAGGTTCATGCTTAGGTTAGTAACAATTATTAAGTTTGACACTAATTTAATAATAAACCTAATTTAACAAATCATAGTTAAACATGCAGTAATTAGTTTAATAACAATAATTAAGGTCCAATACAATACACTACACAAACAATAGCACAATACCTACACAAAAATTATCAATTTAACCTAAAATTAAAAATTTACCAAAATTAGGGTTTTAGCAAATAATACCTGATTTTGGAGGTTGTGGAGCTTGCAAACGAAGATGGGGATGCTAAAACGTGTAGAAGGGGATAAAATGGGGTTGGAATTTTTTAGGGGGGGGGGAAATTGGGAAAATTTTCATGTATAATCGAAATGAGGAAGAAGAAGCTGGAGCTGCAGGTTAGTCGCGGATTTCCAACGGCGAGCAACGGCCGCCAATGGCAATATTCCAACGGCTTCCAATGGCATGTGTTTTTTGTTATTAAAAAATTCCGAGAAACAGCTTGTCGTTGGAAGCCGTTGGTCAATGGCCGTTGGAGGCCGTTGCTCCCCCCCCCCCCCCCGTTGCTATAAACAGTAATTCTTGTAGTGTTATCATATCTGTTATCACTCTACAAGTTCCCTGTTAGTATAGAATTCACTATGGGTTGAAATGATACATACCCGAACGATTTGTAGAATAGGAGAAAATCGTTATGGGTTGAAATGATAAACCCAACCGATTTTCATTTGAATTGGATTTGGGATTGCGGGTTGAAAAGATATATACCCGTATATATTTAAATTGTGGATTGAAATGATAAATATCCGTATCACTTGACCATAAGATAGAAAATTATATACAGACACCGTTGGTCTATATATAAATATTTTGAAAATGATTTCTATGGTTTTGAAAAGAAATATATGGATTTAATAAATATTGATTTTAAAGATTTATTAAAGTTGATTTAATAAAGTTGATATATAATATGTTTAAGTATTTATTTAAATATATATATTTCAAATATAGAGTTTATAATGATTCAGGTTGGAAAGATAATTTGAAATTGATTTGAAATTATATTTATTTAAGAATTTTACTTTAATAAGTTTGATTTAAAATTTATTTAAAATTGAAATTTTAAGATATGATTTTATAACTTGAATTTGATTAAAGTGACTTAAATGAATATTTCAAACTTATATAAATTTAAATGGGATATTTTGTTTATTTAAAATTTGTAAATTGAAGTTGTATTTAGATTTTATTGATATGATTAAGTAAATATTTCAAAACTAAATAATAGTAAAGTGAATTTGATATATATATGAAATTATCGAATTTAGTTTTGAAATGTTGAATATTTAAAGCTTTGAAATATATTGAAATTGAAATGGTTTATTTGTGGTTCAAATCGGTATTTGAAATCAATATAATTTGAAATGTTTAATTGAATTGAAATTGATGATTTGAGATTTGATTAAATTTGAATTTTTGAATTCGGGTGGATTTGAATCGATTTGTGAAATTTGCGGAAGTTATTTTTATATAAAGTATTTTTAAAATATTTCTAGAACTATTTATATTTTACTTTATAAATTATTTTAATTATAAATCATTTTTAATATAAACTATTTTATTATAAACTATTTTAACTTATAACTATTTTATATAAACTATTTTCATTTTATAACCATTTTATTATATACAATTATTAATATCTAAACTGTTTAAGGGTGGAAGTTATGATTTCAAAGTTAAGGTTTTCAAAAATATTATGATTTCAAAGTGTTATGAATTTCAAGGTTTTGATTTCCAAAGTGTTTTGATTTTAAAAGACTTATGATTTCGAAAGCGTTATAACCTTGGAAAGTGATATGATTGTTGGAAATGGACATATTTGAAAGTGAAAATGATATCGTTTTGATATGGTTTTAAAATGGAAATGATATTTTGGTTTTGAAGTATAAACTATTTTGAAATGACCACGGTGTTATAATAAAGATTGGTTGTTAAAGAGACCGGGATCGGATATAGGCATACTCTCTGTCGATACCGAAAACCACTTTAACAACTGTGTACGCGGTGGAGATTCCAAAATGAAGTAGGATGGTGGCGACGATCCTATATGAGGTATATACGTGGACCCAACTCCCGTGAGTTGGCATAAGGTGGCTAAAACAGGAGCAATTGACGGGCTAGTGAGGTAGCTCCTCTGATCGGACACATTCCATCGTATGCCATTCTATTACTTTGTGATTGTTTTGGTTCGCACCCTTGATTCGGGAGTGTGGCTCGAGGTGGGCGATTGTTGCGGCTCTGCGTTACCACCGGCCTGGAAGTGTAATTGGTATATCTACCCTGGCATTGCCTAGTTGTGCCGTGTCACCTACCCTAGCGTGCTTTACTACGAGTTTGATTTGTGTCGTACCTATGGAGTATCCTCTGGTAGCTCTAGTTTACGGGGTATTACGGTACAGTATAGAATATTGGCACACCTAAAAATGTGTTAAGGTGGAAAATGTAAAGCCTTAATTCTATTTTTAAATAGTATACTTTACTGTAGACATTATTATAATAGTGTATATTACTATATAGTATATAGTTTAACGGATCCTTAGAGGATGGTTATCCCAAACATTTTTTAAGTTACTTGTATATCAGTTGATATTTCACTTGAGTTGGATTTATTGATATAAAAATGTTAATTCTGACTCGAGTGTTTTGTGTTTTGCTTTACGTTCGGGTCAAACTGAGTGGCTCATTGTTCGAGACTCACCTTTGAAGTTGTAGCTTCGCCTGGAGATCCAGCTATATCTATTCAGCTTGCAGTATTCAGTTGATTCCAGTGATGTATTCTGATTTTGTATTTTGACTATCGTATTGAGGTATCTATGTATTTCCGACTTCTGTTGTATCTTGTTTAACTCTGTTATATATATATAGTAGCTTCATGAACTACTATTCTTTTGTTTCCCCTGCATTATTGTTATATTACTCTGTGTCTGTGATTCTGTAATTATTTATTTACTGTATATGCTGAGTTTTGCCAAATATAAATTAACAATCTGATATTTTGAGCAATTCAAATCCGACATGTATGGATGCGATTGGTTGAAAATTTCAGGATGTTACAGTTGGTATCAGAGCTTTGGTTTTAGGCAAAACTTAGCATATGGAGTCGATTTAATTACAGAATCACTTTCGTTCGAGTTTGAATTCTTTCTTCTTCGATTCGGTTTCCTTTGAATTTTGGAACGTCCCTCGATTCCAAAATCCATCCTTGTCTCTCCCTATTCGTATTCTTTTGATTCTGGAGCATCCCATAGCTCCACTATATGAATTGTAAAGGGGCGAACTCCTTTACAACAGGCATTGAATTACCGGATATTCCTATATCCTCGGTATGCCTAAATTCTATCTCTGGCGATCGAATGTCGATTTGCTTCAGAATTTTTGCCTCGATCTTATTCTTGAAGTCTCGGTTGACCCGGTTAAGGTTGCCCGCAATTTATAAAAGTCTATCCATCCTTCCTTTTTGTAATCTATCCATCGTATCTTCCGAGTTTATCTGCTTAGTTAGAAATCCTCTTTGATTAGGGTCCCCTTTGTATTTGAATTCCTATCCTTTCTTTGAAATCTAATTCTTGAATCATCGTGTGAGGGAGTGTATTTGTATTAATATAAAAATATTTTATGTTGTGTTGTTTGAATTATTAAGTTTGAATTTTGGGTTTCGATTGATTCGTCTAGCTAACGTTATCGATGGAGATTCCAAAACACTTGAACAGAGCAAACTGACACAATATTATTATCAAATTTGGTAAATGAAATAAATTTTGTATGATTATATTTTATATATATATATAAGTATAAATTTTGTATGACTATATTATATATATAAGTATAAATTTTTTTGAAAGATAATTGTTAAATAAATTGGTTGTTAAGGATGATAATATTTGATTTTCATTATTTTGTAAACCATTGACTATTGTCACTTGGTATAAATAAATAAAATTATAAAACATGGTTTATAAATTGATTTGGAATTGAAATGAATTAAGGATTTGAGAATTTAAATTTCTGGTGTTTTTCGAATTGGGTTTCAAAGTTTTATAAAATAAAATATATTATTTATTTGAAATTATTTTTAAAAAGAAATCGTTTCCAAAAAACCTTAAAGGTTTTAAATCAGTACTCTCTTCGTTTGTCGCTGGAAAATAATTTCGGTGATGACGGCCACGTCATCGACATTCATTTTCGAGTCTCGAAGTGGAGAGGCCCCTTAGTAGCTTTGCTACACTTTTGTTCTGGAAAAAGAAAGATGGATTTGATTTAAAATTTCTTGTGTATAAACTTATTTATAAAATATATATGTATATAATTATTTCAATATTGTTGAACTGAAATTGGAAATTTGAATCTTAAGTTTTATATTAAGAAATGTTTCAAATTATTGAAATAAAGTGAAATTTTGAATAATGGGAATATCTGGAATGATAAATGGAATTAACCCAACCTGAAATAATGAATTTGAATAAACTTATTTGTATAACACTAAATTTCATTCTAATATTTATAACTTGCCTAAAATATTCAAAAAGTTAAATATTAGGATATAATTAAAGGTTATACAAGAAGAAAACTTAATTAATAAATTGTTCAAACTAAAACCTGGCTTAATATAAATGTGTTGATAGAACAAAATTTGTATAATATTTGATTACACTTTGAAACATTAATATAACTTACCTAGAAAAGTTTAAATATAATTAGAATGTAATTGGATAAGATACACTAAGATATAAGTGATAGGAAGAAAAAATGAAATGATATTTTGTTAAGGAAAGGTATAAATCATAAATTGGATATTAAATTGAATAAATAAAAGGGAAATTTATTTGCTGAATAATATAGTGTTGTAAGATGTTTATACACGTAATATATGTTGCAAAATGTATATTAAGTGGAATAAATTAAATAAATAAAGGAGGACATTAGTTAAGCAAATAAATGTGAACCCAAGAATAGTGAAATTGAAATTTTAAGGGAAATCAGCTTAACTAGGGTCAAATGGATTTAATAAATGGGTAAACAAATGAGTTAAATCAAATAAATTTTGTTTTGAAAAGGAAATTTTGTAATAAGTGCTAATAAATTGAAAACAAATATTATTGGTTAAAATACATTAAATTGAATCAATAAAATATGGATATAATAAATAGTTATTGATTTAATAAAATGGATTAAACCAAATTGTTGAATATTAATTTATTTTGAATAGCTGAAGCTGAATGTTGAGGTGGAATTAACTATAGTTGACCAAATAGATTTAATAAATGACTAAAATAAAACAAATTTTGTTGTGAAAATGGTGCAATAAATGTTAATAAATTTGAAACAAATCAATTGAATGAAAACATATGGGAAATGTGAACACAATAAATTTGATTGATTAAATAAAACAAATTGTAATCAACTAATTTAATATAAACAACTGTTAAAATAAATGTAGTTTATATGGTTTTAAATTGATTTGTTGTATTTTATATTACAATCTATCTTCTTTTTCTGGTTGTTCTATTCTCCTACCTCCTTCCTTTTCGGGGACGAAATGTTTTGAGTGGAGGAGAGTGTAATGACCTGTAAAATTTTAAGGTTTTATTTATGTAATTAACTGGATTTTTGTGAATTTTTAAAATGATTGAATCTTGAAATAAAAAAATTTAATATTTGGAATACATCTATATAAACATAGCAAATGGTAATATTTTCATCAGATAATATTGAAGTTATTTTTTGTGTAATTTTTATTTCAATTCAAATCAGTTAATATTTGATGATAATAAAATATTTTTCAAACCTGAATATTTTTATATAGAAAATTTGTAAATCATCTTCTGAGTGAGATGTCATATTTCGTTTCGTCAAATTTGGACTTCTCTAGCCCCGTTTATCTTATTTTCGTCAGATTTGCAGCATTTTGGTACCGACATCGACTTTTGATAGGATGATCATATCGCCGATATTCGTATACCATTCTGTTCGTCTCGTCATGCTGATCTCCGCAGTATATTTATTTGTGTGTTTCGGAGTCCGGTACATGACGGAATCAGCCAAAACGTTAACCGTATCGGTCCCCGTTTCTTGCCTTTTGGGTTCTTGTGTCCACTCAAATTCCACCTGGTATTAACCAACAACCATAACTTTTATTATCTCTATAAATTTAATATACTAGTAAATAGGCATAAGGAAGAAGTTGCAAAAAAAATTAGTCTCAGGGACAACAAGTTTGCTTTTTAGTTTGAAGGACACTTTCTAGTGTAAACTGAAAATGATATTTACAACTATCATTCTGTGATTTACACTAAAATGTGTCCTTCAGCCTAAAAAACAAACATTTTGTCCCCGAAACTAAATTTTTCTCTAACTTTTTCCTTGAGCCTAAGAACCCTTTAATATATTGGTCTACCAATATTCCTACCGCTTCATTTTGTTGTGGTCCGATCCATTTCCTATTCGTTAACATTTCAAAATCATTTCCATTATCAGAAAGCAAATTGTATAATAAAATTTTATAATACATGAAGTCACATAGTCCTGTAGCTCATTCTTCTCCTTGCGAGACTATTCTTCTTTCTCACCGTGTTTCTTTGAAAAATTTATATCACAAAGTTTGAACCAAAAGTTACATTCTTTGATGTGAAAGTCTGTTGCCTTTGCTTTGAAAAAGTGGCAGCACCTGAGAGATTTGATTTTTATATTTGCATACTAGAAGCCTGCACGTTTTTCTCTTCTAGATGTTACCTGTTAGTACTTTAATATATGATAATATATGTTATAACTAGCTTGCATTTATTCTTCTGAAATCAGTCACCGTTCTCGGCCTTTCGCCTGAAAGGTGCTATCATCTTCATTTTGCCAAACCAAGCTTGTAATCTTCCTCCGGCCTTCAACGCACCTCCACTTCCTCGCAAACGCCGCGTGCCAACGTCACCGCCTAATGCACCTTCCTGTTTTCTTCCATCTCTTCGAGCAGTTCCTCCCATCTCCTCCCCCGTGTCCGGCAAGCCAAGCATTTTTTTCCGTTGAGGTACTGATTTTGCAAAATAGTGTTGCTATATTTTCGGTTGTATATACATATAAGCCATACAGTTTTGTTTCTTTATTCGTATATTATAAAAATATATACATATATTTAGGTATGCGAGTCCTATTGGGTTGCAGTCTTCTTTTCTTTTGCTGAATGGGTTTTGTTTTAAACTATATATACGTAAAAAAAATTTGTAATATAATATTTGTGTAAGTTTATAATAGTACAAGTTTTATATTTTGAAAGTATAGTGTGTGTTTTCTATAGTAGCTTATATATATTACGTACGTTCTCATTTTGCTAGCAACGTAGGTATATCTGGTAGGTTTCATTTTATTTGTAGTATAATATATTATTTTATATATATAAAGTTATATATATGGGTTATATATTTGACAGTGGAATGGTTGATTTGGTAATATATGTATTACATGTTTGATTTTAAAAGTAAGTTTAATTTTATTGATATTTAAGTAAAAATATATAGGGATATTATATGTATATATTGACTTTAAAGTGTATGTGTCTTAAGGATAATTATTTACATATATATTCTATTTTAATATTTGTCTTAAGTTAAACATTGATTATGTAAAATAATTGATATATATATACATTTCTGTACATATCAGGCTTATTTGATTTGATTGATCTCATCGATTCCAGCCTTACTTTGATCGTCAAATTCGTGCCCACTTTTCTTTGCTTTGAGATCTGTCATTGGATTAATCGATTTTCAAGTCTGTGATCCAATTTGTAGCTTGTCGTATTGCAAAACTCTCTAGCCTCAAAAGGTGAGCAATCACTTACGATTAACGTTCTTATATTCATTAAATTTGATTTCAATTGAAACGACAATTGAAATATGCTGCTGTTAGTTATTTACATTGCTATATATGATGTTATCTGTATCTGTTCACCTGTGACATCTGACACCATTATCTGTTATTTATATTGATGATATATGCCTGTTATATTATTACACTACAAGAGAAACGGCTGTTTCCAACGGTGGAAAGCCGTTGGAGGCCGTTGGAAAGCATGTACGTGTGTACGTGTATACATATGTGTAGATGATATGCATGTGTAGACGTATGTGTATATATATTACCTAATAAATGGTGCAACTTCAGCACAGTTGAGAAGAATGTACGTGTGTGCTACTTGATAATCTCTATCATCCAACCATACTTCCACACATTTACCAGCAGGCCGACCAGTTTTTTAAAAAATAGATAAAGTCGCTTGACAATCATCTTCATCAATGCCTTCATCATTAAGCGTAGCACTTTCAAATGATATGTTCACATGGTCGCTGAAATAGTGAGAGAAAAAAAACGAAGCTTCTTCTTCGATGTACGATTTGCAAATCGAACCTTCAACTCGAGCTTTCTGTCTCACTTTTTTCTTTAGATGATTTAAATACCTAGAAAAAATTATTTTAAATTAATTTTTTGTACATTTAATTAAACCAATATGTAATAAACTAAATATCAATATACCTTTCAAATGGATACATCCATCCATATTGCACAGGCCCTCGAAGACGTGCTTCAAATGGAAGATGAATAGGTAAATGCTCCATAATGTTGAAAAAACCTAGAGGAAATATTTTTTCCAGTTTGCAAAGCAATATCGGGATATCTTCCTCAAGTTTACGTAGACGATCAACTTTTAATGTAGTTGAACAAATCTCTTTATAAAACAGACTAAGTTCTGTTACAACAGTCCAAACTTTTACGGGCAACAGTTCTTTAAAAGCGACGGGTAACAAATTTTCCATCATAACATGACAATCATGACTTTTCATCCCGCTAAGTTTATTTTTCTTATAGTCAACACATCTACGAAGATTAGAAGATATGCCATCTGGGAATCTTAATCCTTCCATCCATTTTAAAAGTAATTTAACTTGATTATTGTCTAGCTCATAGCAAGCTTTTGGCTTTTTTGTGTCATTTGGTTTTATATGAAGCTCAGGGCGATTACATATTACTTCGATATCACGTCTTGATTTCAAATCATCTTTCGTCTTCCCTTTAACATTCGAAATTGTATTAAACAGATTATCAAACACGTTTTTCTCATTATGCATCACGTCAATATTATGACGAATCAAGAGATTTTTCCAATAAGGCAATTCCCAAAATATGCTCTGTTTGCACCAGTTATGAATCGATGATTTACCTTGAATTTCAATTTGTTCTCCGGTTTCATGTATCTTTGGATAATCCTTTACAAGTTCATAAATTTCTTCGCTTGACCAAACCGTAGGTGGTCTCAAAGTTTCATGTCTATTAGCTGTAAAGTTTTTTTATCTCTTCGAAATGGATGATTAATATGAAGAAAACATCGATGACAGTCAAACCACGAAACTTTCTTTCCATGAGGTAAATAAATTACTCGTGTTTCTTCCATGTAATAAGGACAAGCTAGACGACTGGCCGTACTCCAACCTGAAAGCATTGCATATGCAGGAAAATCGCTGCTTGTCCATAATAAAGAAGCATACATGCGAAAGTTCCTTTTTTGGAAAATATCATATGTCTCTACTCCCTCGTACCACAATTTTTTTAATTCATCAATCAATGGTTGTAAATAAACATCGATTCCTTGTGTCGGATCATCGAGACCAGGGACGACAACTGTAAGAAACATATATGGAGTTTTCATACACATCTAAGGAGGTAAATTATAAGGTGTAACAATTATAGGCCATGATGAATATTTCGAACCAAATTGAGAGAATGGGGAAAATTTCGGACGCAAAACCAGGATATTTCTGGTCAAAATGCTTCCATGCTTCCCCATCAGCTGGATGTGTTAACGTACCTTCTTCCTGTGTTCTCACACCGCGCCATCTCATATGTTGCGCATTTACAGAAGATGATATAACCTTTGAAGTCTAGGAGTAATTGGTAAATAATGCATACGCTTATACGGGACTTCCTTTCCCTTTTTCTTTCTTGGTTTGTATCTTTCCTGATTACATATTTTATAATTTCTAAGGTTGATATCTTCTTTCCAAAACAACATGCAACCCTTTAGACATGTATCTATTTTTTGATACGGTAAACCGAAAGCCGACATCAGTTTTTTTACTTCGTAATGATTTTCGCACATTAGATTATTAGTAGGCATATGTCGTTTCGCAGCTTGTACAACAGCCGTAAATCCAGATTCTGTGAGGTTGTATTTGGATTTCATCGCAATGTATTCAGCAGTTACTGATAATTGGGTTCCGCTTGTGCAGCCTTCCCAAAGGGGTTTTTTCGCGGCATCTAACAAATCATATATTTTTTTGCCCCAATATTTGGTTCTTCTTCAGCATTACCATCGTCATCAGTTAATTGAGGAACATGAAACATTGAACGTGCAGCATCTTCAACCATATGTTCTACAAGATTTGTCGTACCAATTTCATTACTCACCACCTCCTCATCTTGAACGGGATTAGATGCTAACTGTTCCCCATAACGATCCCAAATCAAATAGTTCGACACGAAACCGTACTGACGCAAATGAACTCTAACCATTTGTGGTATCAAATGCTTTAACAGTTTGCATTTACTACATGGACAACGGATTTCTTTGTAGTTTACGTTATTACGTAAAGCAAAATCCATAAATACACTAACACCATTATTAAAATGTTCACTTGTTGAGCCTTCAGTATCGACCCTTCGTTTTTTGTACATCCAGCTCCGATCAGTAAAATAATTGTCCATTTACCTACGTATATAATTAAAAAGTACGATATAAATTTGCATTGACATTTTTTATTAAAACAATTTTATAAACATTCTTCTTGTTTGTGTTACATCTGTTAAAATAATACTTAAAGCTTATTTTGAAATGAACATTATATTCTATTTAAACAATTTTATTAGCGAATTTGATATTAATTGATCATTGACACTTTGTTGATGGGTCATCCTACCTCCCATTACAAATACAATAACGTAATTAAATCGCATAAATCATTTCAATTTAAACGATTCAACAAAATTTCGACAGCACTTCGCTTTAGTTCCCTGAACAGTACAGAATTGCATGTACATAGGGAACATAAAGAGAAGCGCTGCCGAAATTTTGCGAACCGTTTAAACTGAAACGATTTACGAGATTTAATTATGTTATTGTTTTTGTAACTTGTCCAATACAGGGACAAATCCAACAAATATTGTATACGATGAATATAGATGTCCGTTCTGTTAAAAAAAAGAATATCCACACAACGATCATATACAATACTTATCAGACGGGGCCAAAAACACTCTAAGGGTTTAAATTTTAAAATTAGCGATACAACAGTTTAAATTTTATTTTCATAAAATTTAAACTTTTATATATCAATAAACAATATGTTGAATCAACGCATATATAATGATTTTTTCCTAAAACAAAAAAAAATCCAGTGTGTGTGCGCAACGTATAAAATAAACAAACAATGTTATACATATAATCGCATCACAAATCACATCCAGTCGTGCACAAAATGTATCACGTATATATCGTATCTTAACATGTCAAAAGTGAACAATTTATAGGTCAATATCATCACTTTGTATGTACGATTTTACGCAATTCAATTACTAATATAATAACAAGTGAGGTTCATGCTTAGGTTAGTAACAATTATTAAGTTTGACACTAATTTAATAATAAACCTAATTTAACAAATCATAGTTAAACATGCAATAATTAGTTTAATAACAATAATTAAGGTCCAATACACTACACTACACAAACAATAGCACAATACCTACACAAAAATTATCAATTTAACCCAAAATTAAAAATTTACCAAAATTAGGGTTTTAGCAAATAATACCTGATTTTGGAGGTTGTGGAGCTTGCAAACGAAGATGGGGATGCTAGAACATGTAGAAGGGGATAAAATGGGGTTGGAAATTTTTTAGGGGGGGGAAATTGGGAAAATTTTCGTGTATATTCGAAATGAGGAAGAAGAAGCTGGAGCTGCAGGTTAGTCGCGGATTTCCAACGGCGAGCAACGGCCGCCAACGGCAATATTCCAACGGCTTCCAATGACATGTGTTTTTTGTTATTAAAATATTCCGGGAAACAGCTTGCCGTTGCTCGCCGTTGGAAGCCGTTGGTCAATGGCCGTTGGAGGCCGTTGCTCCCCCCCGTTGCTAAAAACAGTAATTCTTGTAGCGTTATTATATCTGTTATCACTCTACAAGTTCCCTGTTAGTATAGAATTCACTATGGGTTGAAATGATACATACCCGAACGATTTGTAGAATAGGAGAAAATCGTTATGGGTTGAAATGATAAACCCAACCGATTTTCATTTGAATTGGATTTGGGATTGCGGGTTGAAAAGATATATACCCGTATATATTTAAATTGTGGATTGAAATGATAAATATCCGTATCACTTGACCATAAGATAGAAAATTATATACAGACACCGTTGGTCTATATATAAATATTTTGAAAATGATTTCTATGGTTTTGAAAAGAAATATATGGATTTAATAAATATTGATTTTAAAGATTTATTAAAGTTGATTTAATAAAGTTGATATATAATATGTTTAAGTATTTATTTAAATATATATATTTCAAATATAGAGTTTATAATGATTCAGGTTGGAAAGATAATTTGAAATTGATTTGAAATTATATTTATTTAAGAATTTTACTTTAATAAGTTTGATTTAAAATTTATTTAAAATTGAAATTTTAAGATATGATTTTATAACTTGAATTTGATTAAAGTGACTTAAATGAATGTTTCAAACTTATATAAATTTAAATGGGATATTTTGTTTATTTAAAATTTGTAAATTGAAGTTGTATTTAGATGTTATTGATATGATTAAGTAAATATTTCAAAACTAAATAATAGTAAAGTGAATTTGATATATATATGAAATTATCGAATTTAGTTTTGAAATGTTGAATATTTAAAGCTTTGAATTATATTGAAATTGAAATGGTTTATTTGTGGTTCAAATCGGTATTTGAAATCAATATAATTTGAAATGTTTAATTGAATTGAAATTGAAATTGATGATTTGAGATTTGATTAAATTTAATTTTTGAATTCGGGTGGATTTGAGTCGATTTGTGAAATTTGAGGAAGTTATTTTTATATAAAGTATTTTTAAAATATTTCTAGAACTATTTATATTTTACTTTATAAATTATTTTAAATATAAATCATTTTTAATATAAACTATTTTATTATAAACTATTTTAACTTATAACTATTTTATATAAACTATTTTCATTTTATAACCATTTTATTATATATAATTATTAATATCTAAACTGTTTAAGGGTGGAAGTTATGATTTCAAAGTTAAGGTTTTCCAAAATATTATGATTTCAAAGTGTTATGAATTTCAAGGTTTTGATTTCCAAAGTGTTTTGATTTTAAAAGACTTATGATTTCGAAAGCGTTATAACCTTGGAAAGTGATATGATTTTTGGAAATGGACATATTTGAAAGTGAAAATGATATCGTTTTGATATGGTTTTAAAATGGAAATGATATTTTGGTTTTGAAGTATAAACTATTTTGAAATGACCGCGGTGTTATAATAAAGATTGGTTGTTAAAGAGACCGGGATCGGATATGGGCATACTCTCTGTCGATACCGAAAACCACTTTAACAACTGTGTACGCGGTGGAGATTCCAAAATGAAGTAGGATAGTGGCGACGATCATATATGAGGTATATACGTGGACCCAACTCCCGTGAGTTGGCATAAGGTGGCTAAAACAGGAGCAATTGACGGGCTAGTGAGGTAGCTCCTCTGATCGGACACATTCCATCGTATGCCATTCTATTACTTTGTGATTGTTTTGGTGCGCACCCTTGATTCGGGAGTGTGGCTCGAGGTGGGCGATTGCTGCGGCTCTGCGTTACCACCGGCCCGAAAGTGTAATTGGTATATCTACCCTGGCATTGCCTAGTTGTTCCGTGTCACCTACCCTAGCGTGCTTTACTACGAGTTTGATTTGTGTCGTACCTATGGAGTATCCTCTGGTAGCTCTAGTTTACGGGGTATTACGGTACAGTATAGAATATTGGCACACCTAAAAATGTGTTAAGGTGGAAAATGTAAAGCCTTAATTCTATTTTTAAATAGTATACTTTACTGTAGACATTATTATAATAGTGTATATTACTATATAGTATATAGTTTAACGGATCCTTAGAGGATGGTTATCCCAAACATCCTTTAAGTTACTTGTATTTCAGTTGATATTTCACTTGAGTTGGATTTATTGATATAAAAATGTTAATTCTGACTCGAGTGCTTTGTGTTTTGCTTTACGCTCGCGTCAAACTGAGTGGCTCATTATTCAAGACTCGCCTTTGAAGTTGTAGCTTCGCCTGGAGATCCAGCTATATCTATTCAGCTTGCAGTATTCAGTTGATTCCAGTGATGTATTCTGATTTTGTATTTTGACTATCGTATTGAGGTATCTATGTATTTCCGACTTCTGTTGTATCTTGTTTAAATCTGTTATATATATAGTAGCTTCATGAACTACTATTCTTTTGTTTCCGCTGCATTATTGTTATATTACTCTGTGTTTGTGATTCTGTAATTATTTATTTACTGTATATGCTGAGTTTTGCCAAATATAAATTAACAATCTGGTATTTTGAGCAATTCAAATCCGACATGTATGGATGCGATTGGTTGAAAATTTTAGGATGTTACAAGAACAATCACAAAATCAAAGTACAGATAAAAGTAAATGCGGTAAAAGTAAAAAAGGAAAGAACACACCAGGATTTTATACTAGTTTGGAGTAATCCTACATCCAATCTCGCATAATTCCTTATATGGATTTCTTTTCAATTGGTAAATTCAAATACAATCTTGATTCCAAGGCCACCAGACACACCCTCTAAAATCCCGGCCTCTCGGTAGAGCTACTTGATTTTCGGGCCACAAGCACACCCAATTGATTTAAACAGGTTACAATCACACCTACTTGGATTTCAGGGATCCAAAGCTTACCAAAGAGTATAAGTGTATGATTTGATAGAGTTTACATACTCAGATCTTCGATCTTGATTATAATTGATCTTATAAATCTTGAATAGCACTTTGATCTTGAGAGATATGACAGAAATCAGAGAGTGTATGAAAGAGAATCAAACTAGTAACGACTGAATTTGATTCTAGTTGAATTTCGATAGAGTTTCGATAGAAATTGCTTTAGAAATCAAGAGAGTGAAAAGAGGAGAGATAAATAAGAAAGTAGTTGATAAAAATTCATTTGGAAGTCTGGTATATATAAGGAAACAATGGTCATGTCCATTCGTGAAGAGATACGACAAAAAGACACTTCTTTTCAAAATTTGAAATTTGAAATTTACGGCTAGTATGTCGATATATAGGATTTGGATATGTCGACATACCCTTTTCTATTTTGAAAAATCACTTAAAAAATTACTTTGAAAATATTAAGTTTTGTAAAATATTTTGAAACTTTGTACAAACGTTTAGACATAGTTATACATATTTTAATCATATTAAAACTTAATAAACCTTTATAAAATAATTTTGAATAATTTAATAAGAATATTCATTAGAATGTAAATTATATATGTAAAATCAATATAGTTATAAATTACTGAAGTATAAACAAAAATTTAATATATATATATATATAAACTTAAAACATTAAAATAATATCGTTATAAGTATAAGAGATCGAAAATCATTTTTGGAAATATTTAGAAAAGATTATCTAAAACCAGAATATTTGAAAAATAATTTAAAACAAAATTAGAGATGACGAGAGAGATCAGGAAAGTGCTATCAAGGTTTTAACATAAATCCTTATGACTCAATAACTTATCTAGAATATCTTGAAATCTTAAACTCTTCAATACTTATGAGTCTTCATTCTTGAACTCTTGAAACTTTATATCAGCATCTTGAAACTACTCTTGATATCAGCATCTTGATACTGTACAGAATTCTTAATCAATACCGGTCTAATATCCTGCACTATATACGATATATATCTTGATAAAACATTAGTATCTATATTTTATATAATGTCCTATGGTTGTTATCATCAAAACCAATACCTAAGGTACTAACACATGGTCCATTGTGAACATTCAGTTTGTGGTTTAGTGTATTCACTTTGTATAATGTACCAAATATCTAAGCCATTGGATTGTAAATAAATTTCCATCCTACATGACCAGTAAGTATAATTATCACCGTTAAATAGTAGGGGTCGAGGAGTTGATTGCCCATCTACAAAAGTGTTAAAAAGTGTAATACTAGTGTTACTAGCCATTTATAATTTTCAAAAATCAAGTGATGAGTTATTGAAAACCTAATGATCTGATACCAAATGTGGGAAACTGTAATGCCCCTAAATTGTAATGGAAATTTAATAAGAAAATTAAATTTAAATAAAACAAGGACCAAAATTAAATTTTCACAAACATTCGAATTTGGTTATGAAACTTGCACCATTGCGTTCATAGCGATTTTCTAAACAATTTTAATATATAACACTTCAAAATCGGAGTTTATACGTAGTAATTACGGATGTTTGAAAATTTAAAAATAAAAAAAACCTTAAAATGAAAATTTAAACTACCACCAGCCGACCTAGGAGGATCGATGGTCGACCGGTAGCATCGATGGTTGACTGGTAGCGGTCGACCTAGGGAGAAGACATGTCGACCATGCATGTGGAAAGTTTGAGATTTTTGTAGCTCGTTTGAATGATCGAGATCGTTTGCTTTGTCGTCAAGTTTTGATGAGAGTACGTGATCACATTAAAATGCTCTTCAGGCCAAATCATTGCACCAAATTGATTTCCAACCTCTACAAATTGAAACCTAGGCTAACCCTAAATTCATTAGAAAATTTATAGTATACCAAAACTCTGCCAAAATTTCTTCTCTCCGCCTATAAACTTTCTTCAAAAACAAATTAAAAATCAAAGTATGAACTTTCTAGTAATCAGATCTAGGAAGGCGAAAGCTAACATGTGAGATTCTCCGAAGGATCATGCTATTAGAGCTTGGTTTTAAGGTGAGTGGGAATAGGTTTAGTAAGTTGATTTATTACAATTAAATTTAACCTATTCTACTCGATCTAGGGTATCGGTAATTCAAACTATAAATTGTAAACCCAAATTATTAAATTTGAAATCTAGATTATAAATTAAGGTTGCTGTAAATTGATAAACTTGTAAAATCGTTTTTAAATTGAAACCTAAAAAATTGGTTAGCTATTAGTATATAACCTGTTAAATGCATGAATATCAAACCAATGAAAATATGGTATAATCCCAAGAGAAATTGGTTCGCTCTAATTACTTAGGGTTCATTTACTGTGTATGCCTAATTAATGAAATTACCACTAATCAAAATCGAATCAAAAAATTAACTAATCCTAATGTTTATATTGCGACCAATCGATCCTCACCTTGAGCAGTCAACTATAAGCGATCGACCGGTTATCACTTGAAATGCGGAACCTGAACCTTGACCTAAAGCCCAAGTTAGTAGTAAAAATAAATATATATGTTAATCATTATCTGAGTCTATTTAGGACTATTTGTATGTATATTAGGAGTTGTAGGGAAGCTAGTTCCCTCTGAAATGACGCTAGGACATTACGGAGTAAGGTAAATGCTCTTTACCCAATGGGGTCAATTATTCGACCATGGGTGATTTTTATCGCAAATGGCACTCATATGAGGTTCTACGGTGGACGTGTAACGTTGACTGTTGCCTGATGAAGTGTGGCCTAGCACAACGGGAGTACAAGTATGCATAGATACTAACATGACGTGGTCAATTCAGATGCTGGATCCCAGAGTGTGCAATAAGAGGCGTATGCTATGGTCGAGAGGCAGACACAGATGTAGGAAATGAGACACACCGACTGGTCGGAATTATAGGTTCCCCCTCAATGCATAGTTGGGTTACGTGTAGTTGTAGTTAGGGGAAGATGTTCCACAGTAACCTAGTAGTGTGATAGTAGAGGGAATGTATTTCCATAGTAGCTTAGTGGCGGTGTTTCCATAGTTAATAGCCAAGGAGGTAGTGTTTACATATTGAGTAGCTCTAGAAGCGGTGGCCG
Organism: Allium fistulosum; assembly: GCA_030737815.1. NCBI lineage: Eukaryota > Viridiplantae > Streptophyta > Magnoliopsida > Asparagales > Amaryllidaceae > Allium > Allium fistulosum. Next base: position 306,685,914 of record CM060902.1, read on the forward strand.
ATTGTTAGTTATTGAGGTTCAATCCATAGATCGATGCTTGTAGTAGCCTATACAAGTTGTAGTGTAGGTGTGTGTTGGACAAAAGCCCTTAAGTTAAGACCCTAGGCGGTACACGAACACTTGTAGAACACACTAGGTTGCATATGGTAGATTTAAAGTTAACTTCACATGATCATCATATATTAAACTTGTACTCATTCATCATGTTTTGTCTGACCCACCCCTTCTTTTCGTTTTTCCCCACCACGGAAGACAGGTTAGCAGTCGATAAGGCATGGTATGTGGAAAAAGGAGTTGCACATTGGAGTTCTCAAATTCTTTATTGTTCACCATCTAGTTATTCAATATATAAAATGTATGTAAAACTTATATTGTACTTTAGGAATATTGTATATGGAAACTAAGTATCTTGGAGATTGTTTTCTGGTACGTTTATTTTCAATACTTATATTTTAATTCTTCCCATTGTGAGATCTGGAAGTGTAGAATGTCTTAAAACTTACCTTAATAATTATGCTTCTAAATGTTATAAAAATCCAACAGCTCGTATTTCTCGGCATGCCGCGAGTCTGAAGTCACCCTAGCCTTTGGATCGGGGTGTCGGGAAGTGCAGGTTGTTACATTTGTTATCAAAGCATATGTTTAAGATCCCCTAGGATTTAGGCACGTATTGAGAGAACATACTTGAAATTTTTTTGGAAAAAAAGGTTTTTCAAAATATTTTCCAAAAGGTTTTTCAAAATATTTTCCAAAATATTTTTCAAAACGTTTTCAAAAAGCTTTCCAAAGATTTTATCTATATATCGTAATTTCTCTTATTCGTGCCTACACTATCTATGGGAAAGTTGGAAATAATTCCCAAACATAGATGGTGAGAGTGTGCAATTTTTAAAGGAATGGCTCGAGTAATGCGGCTAAGGTTCTGGGAGGGAACATCCCTAAATGGTTACGTCGGTATCTACAAGCAAGGAGACGAGATAAACCTAACCCGACCAAGGGAGTGTAATTATAATTTTTTGATATGTGTATTAATACACAACACCCTATATATTTTGACTCATAAGGTAGTTGTTGGTTTGCCCCTTATATAAGCAGACAATTGTAGGTCAAAGTAAAGGTTAAGGTTATAACAGTTAAGGGGAAAAATAAACTTTTCATGTTTATTATGATTTACCCCATAAAGGAATGCTAGTATATGTTTCCTATACCAACTGGCAGTAGCAAATAAATTATGGATTTAAGGGTAAGTGAAAAAGATTAGTACTATGAGACCTGCATAATAAGAATATGATGTCGATAAAGCGTGAAGGTAACATGAAAGAGGACTTTACAAACTTAAGGTAAAATTTTCCAATTAAATTAGAAGCCCTATTCTCATATTTGTAGTAGTTAAAAGGAATCATATTTGCTTAAAAGTATGACTGAAGCATTTTTGTATAGAAGTTGGACTCTATGTTGGAAAATAAAATTGAGTGAACCATCTTTGAAAAGAAGGATTGAAACCTTATGCATTTAAAGTATTTTTAAGTATTGGTAGACTTAGGTAATTAGGTTGTTATTGTTTACCTCAATTTAAGTGATAAACCAATGAAAATGTTTTGTAAAAGTTAGAATAGTAGATGTCTAATATATTAAATAGAGAAAGAAGTTGATTTATGATTTTCTGTAAAATAATCAGACAAACTTTACGGAATTTGTTTAAAAAGTAAGAGTAGAAAATTTGATAAAAGGTGATTTTTAATAACTGTTTTAAATCTTTTGTTTTTTCTTTTGGGCACATTGTTACACTTACCTCCAATGTGCACTTTGCCTTTAGTAATAGAACTTTTGAAAAATAATAATAATAAGAAGTATGTAAGACCCAACCTTTGGAACTTCTTTTATAAATAAGAATGGTTAGTTGAAATTGTCATGATCTTAGTAAGAAGGAAACGCTTGTTAAAAATGAAAAAAGGATTCTACTATTTTAAAAACTTATCAGTTTTGTGGAAATGATGTTAAAAATCAAAAGGTTTTGATTTAAAAAGGTAAAGTGAAAGTATTATGACTACCACTTAAACTAGAAAGGAAAAGAAATAGATCGGAGTTGGATAAATAAGATTAAACAATATACTAGGACAGAATTGACTATAAGATTTGGAATCTTTGAAATGCTCAGGACGGAGATAAAAAGTTACAAGGGAATCTAGTGAACTTTTTAGTTAACGGTTGAATTGAAAGGACATATACTAAGTCGAACTTCCTATAGTAGTGAAGGGTGAGCACCAGCTTGTATCTTTTTACCTGTATGGTTTGAATCATAGGATCATTGTGTGAGGAAGTTTGGAAAGTATGATCTGGGTAAACATATGTCCGAATAAGGAAAGAGTAAGCCAAGATGTTGTATCAAAGAATGCTGCAGATGCAAGAAGTTTTTTGGTTTGAAGTGTAAAAGGGCTAAGTAGGTTCTATCTCAATCCTTATAGGGTGCGTTAGGTGGCAAACGGGCATTTCCTTGATTACATTAGGCAACCTAAATTGGAACAGTAAGTGTAGGCTTGGTGCTATAACAAGGTCGATACCATATAGACGAGAATATGATACCCATAGGATACGAGCGATCTAAACATTAGTCGATATCATATAGGTGAGGATAGGACACCCATAGGCTATGGACAAGCCAGGTACTGTGTTGTTCCCCTAAAGGCTACGGGCGGACCAGGTGGACAAAAGTAAGAAAGTATATGGTTTACATATGTTATTTGACTTATATCATAGTAGATGTGTTCCACATTTGCATATGTAACTCTCGGAATTATAGGGATAGAAATTGCACATACTTGAATCTGGAAAATGTTGGGTGTTAGTAGTCATTTAATTTAGTATTAGGTAGTAGAAGTCCCTCAAACTTATAGACCATGTGATAGTTTCAGATTTGTAGATTTAAATGATAGGTGCAAGAAAAATGTAAATTAAGTTATCATTGTAAATTGTATGAGATCTATGTAATATTTTAATTCATTGGAATGTAGAGGGTTGCAATGTAAATTCCTATGGATTATCTGGTTTAGTTTTTAAATAAAAGTGTATCGTTGAAACGATAAGGAATACGCCAAAAAGGAAGAGATGTATAATATAGGATATTTACCATATTTAGTACTATCTATATCAATAACTATGAAAAAGATAATTCTTTGTAATTCCAAACGTAGCACAAATTCTCCTTTTAGGATAGGACATAGAAATTTACAATGTCAACCTTTCCTTTAGGAGAGAAGTAATTCCAATGATTAAAATGCAGAAATCCTTAAGTATTAACCAAAGCATGGGTCATTATGCCTAGTGGATTAGAATGGCAAGGCATCATTCCATATTGATTTGTCTCAACCATGAAATGATTGGAATAAAGTGATAAAAGGTTATGTTTGGTAAAATGGTCTCATTTATTGGAAGGACATTAAGAAATGGTAAAAGTTTTGAAAGTTCAAACCACAAAAGGTATCTAGATAAAATTGTACTCAAGATTTGTGCAAGGAATAGTTAATTCAAGGGGTCTCAGTCAAGAAAGAGATATCGTTATTTGCATGCTTTGATAATACGAAGACGATTTTCATAGGAAACTAGATTGGAATATTTTTGATAAGATTTGAAGGAAGGGATAAAAGAGATTCTTCTCAATCATTCCTCGGATTGGAAGAAGACTATTTACTTGAAACTCATGGAAGACTAATTTAGAATACACAGTTGTGTGCATAGCAATCGCATGTGAACAAACTGCCACTTAGTGATTATCACTAATGCTAGAATGGTTCTAGGTCATAATTCAACTAATTTTGGAACTTTTATTGTTAGGGTTGAATGTGAAGGTAGACCAAACTTCCACTTATCAAATTTTGGATGGATCAGTATAGACTCTAAACGTGATACCTAAATACCATGATTTCTAAAGGATTGAAGAAACAATTCAGAAGTAAAACGAGATGATTTAAGTTGAACCGAATTGGAAAAGAAGTTTTTCTATGTTCAACAAGTTAAGAAATCACAAGTTTGGATATTCTTGGGTGAAAATGGAGAAGTAGCAAAAATGCCTAAGTAGAAATTACTAAGGAGAGGACACCGTCCACTTTCGGGGTGTCTTACCTAACTATCTAGAAGATGAAGTGATTAGGTATAACACTGGATGATTTAAGATAGTACACATGTGCGTTGAAGATTGCATAGAGCTACAGTTTCGTCGGAGCGTACTTATGCTCAAGTTATTTAGCTAGGTGCGAGAAGGCATCATTTGAGTTAGTAGCAAGGATTGTAGAGAATTACATATGCACATGCATTTGGATTAAAGGTTTATGCTGGTGGTAAAGGATGATAAGTGCAGTTGAAAAAATGGATGGATTTGTTCCATAAAAGGACAAGGACTATACAAGATAGGCAAAAAAGTATGTACCAACATGAGACACATAGGTTAGTTCGAGAAGCTGAGTCCTCTACAGTCCATGGAGCAGAGTCCACAATTAGGAAGTAGGCAAGTAGAAAAGCCCCAAGGTAAGATAGAATACAGCTACTCTATTGTGAAAGTATAATTAGTTACTTACGGAAGTGTCTATGTGATGCAGCGACCATGGTTAAGTTGTGTCGGTTAAGAAAAGTAGATGAGTCTCTTGTTCACCATGCACCTACTCGTATCTTTGGGCATAGGATAAATCGACTCCATGATGAAGTAATTAAACTGATTAGAATCCAGTAGTGAGACGATCCAGTTGAGAGTATGTAACATCCCCCTACTTGGAGGCCTAAAACTAATGGCTATGAATGCTGCAGTCATCCATAGTTATTAATCCTCGGCGACCAAATACAGCGGTGTTAGATTCATTGATACATAGAAACACATGAATATGGAAAAAATTTAAAACTTCAAACCAGATCACATTCCATTTCAAAACATTTCCAATTCATTACATAATCCCACAATCGTAAATTGCATTCAGAGAAAATATATTTATTACAACATACGCCAAGAGCGACATATGAAGATGCCTCCTTGGATGATCAGAGTATATACAAGCAATATAACAACATTTCCTTTACAAACAACACAGCGGAATCAAATAAAAGAAAACTCTATATAGCCATCATGTCTCTTGGACATCTTCGAAAGCTTTATTCTTCTAATGAGGTACCTGAAAACCTCAACTTTCAAACTACTCAAAATCAATTGAGTACCCGAGAGTTTAAAGGGAGAACATAAACTTCAAGTCATACATAAAGCCTGGTATGAATAATAGTCTATCATCTCAAATCATTTAGATATCTAGTGAGACCACGCTGTTTAGCGGAACGGGTTTTTCCCCTCACTAGTATCCTAAAACCATTATAAAACCATATATTGTGCTCCTACATCCACAATGGTTAAAACATAGTCATTTCAAAAATATTATGATGATATGCAAAAATGTTAAAACATATTAGATTTCCCATCCTCTGTTTAATTGACTCTCTGTCATATTTATAGTTTCTAGGGTCACTATTAACCTATTAGTTTTCATGGGCTTACTAATAACCTTTATATAATATATGGACTCCCTGTCCTATTTCATAGTTTTCATGGGTGCACTATGAACCTATTGGCCTCTGCCAATTAACTTAACACTATCACTCCTGTGGGTTTAATTGATTCATGGGTTCCCCTGAACCTATTGGTTACTCCAATAACTTCTCCCTTATCCTAGTTTTCATGGATTGACTAGGAACCAATTGTCCCCTGCCAATAATTTTTCTTCTTATCCTAGTTTTCATGGGTTGACTAGGAACCTATTGACATCTATCGATAAATTAATCCGAATATAGTTTTCATGGGTTTACTACAAACCAATTGGCCCTTACCAACCACTCTTTATAACATAGTTTTCATGGGATCACTATGAACCTATTGGTAACTCCAATAATTTGCTAATCATAGCATTACTACAAAACAGGCCATTTGCATCGCCTCATTTGAATCGGTTGAAGTAAAAACTGATGCAAATAGAACTATTTGCATCAGTTTTGTCTTAATAACCGATGCAATTGGTACGTAGAAAGCAATAGGGTAATCAACAATCAAATTTGCATCAGTTGTCTCCAACAACCGATGCAAATAGGTCGATGCAAATAGTTGTAGTTGCATCGGTTTTAAAGTCAACCGATGCTACTAAATTAATTTGCATCCCTTCCATTGTCCACTTTTGTTAATTCCCGCCATCCCAATTTTTTCTACCGCCGCTTATTTCCCCTTTCGTTTCCAGTATTTCGCTTGCTTCCGAAAAAGAAAAAAAACCCTAGACCTTAACCAAATCCATGATTTAATCAACTGAATTCCTCTCCCATTTTCTCCTTCACCTTCTTCTCCTCTCTCTCATCTCAAACCCTAATTTCCTCTCAAATTGTGCCTACTCCACTCTATAAATTGCCCTCTCAAATAGTGGTTGTAGCTAGGACTGAGTGAAGGTGGTCTGATGAAGAGTTCGGCTATATTTGCTTTGTAATACTGAGTATGCTGCAGGCATTGGGGTAAATCACATACCCATAATTTCATTGCCTAATACCCTCATTCATTTTCATTAACCTAATGACACTTATCCATTCGAATCACTCCTATTTATCTTTATAGAAATATGAAGGCTGCTAGGGAAGTAAAGGAAGCAACCCTAAATCAAATTAGCTTCCATTTTCGTCCTCAAATCCAGAAGCAAGTGAAGAAAATAAAGAAGAGCAAAGCCAAGAGATCTCAGTAAAGTTCATTTCAGCACTTTCGTGCTTTTGGGATCTCTACAATTGTTAGGTAAGTAAACTTTATTATCTCCAGCTGATTTCTAAAATTAAGTGGCAATAATTCGTTGCTATATACGTTTTGGAGTTCGATTATTGGCTTTGAAGTTGTTTTGCGTTCAGTTAGCAAGTAATAAAAGGGTAATAAAGATAGTTTGGCAGCCTACTGAGTGATGATGATATGCATTTCAGTTTAGCTGACTGAGTGTATTAAGTTCTAGTGTTCACTTTGTAATTTGTTTAGGTTGTGTGGCAGCAATACTGATGACTTGAGACACAATCCTTTGCTTTGGAAATGTCTGTGTTATTGTTACATTGGACAGTAATGTGTATGCTTGCTTTGGAAATTATAATACACTCCATCATGTTTTCATGTTTATGTCATACAGTAGCATGTTTTCATGTCTAAATCATACAGTAGCTAAGTTACAAAGCAACATATTTTCATGCTTTAACTCACACAGCAGCATGGTTTCTGCTTTAAATTAAATAGCAGATCGAATTTAATATTTTCAATGTATTATATAATATGGATATGGGATATTTATAAGTATATTAGTGATATGAGTTGTATGGGCAATTTATATCGATGATATAGTCATACCTTATTTGTTAGATATTTTTCTGATGTGGTTGTATGGGCGATCTGCGTTAGCGGTCTACCTTCAGTATAAACATGTTTTATATCCTTTTCGTTCGTTTTTGAATTAAAAATCCATTGGTTGATAAATGTGTATAATAGATGAGTATGTATATTCAGACACATTATACTGATTACTTTGAAGCCATTAAAGGTGTATATATAGTTGTAGTATATTTATACACATAAATGGCCTAATATTGAATTTTACCCTTGCTTTATGATATGAGATCTTTATTATTGAGATAGGGTAACTTAATGTAGTATGTTCAAATACTTCATTGTTTGATCTGGAAATCTGATTTAATTCCAGTCATCGGGAATAGGTATAATGTTCCCGATCGTATTGATTATAAATTACCAAAGAAGAGATTACATAAAATGGACTGATGGCAGGGTCGCTTCCCAAAGTCTCTAGCAGATTAGCCTTTTGCTATACCTATCCAGACAATCTGTCACCAATTTTAGGTTATATATGCATATTATTTAGGCACTATTCGGAGTGGTATGACATGGACTGCTGTGGAATAGAATTCCACATGAGGGTTATTCAGACCCTTAGTGCTGATATCATATGATAATATATTAGAGTATCTACTTCGTTTTATATTGATTTAATATTGATTTGATATTGATTTAAATTGAATGTTAATATATGCATGATATAATTAGTTTTACCTGACATTTATACCTGATATCAGTGGTAGAGCGATGTCAGATTTATAATATTGATTCTGATGCATATATACATTTTGATACTATTCACTCATGTTTCTTTATCTAGCCTGACCTGGGTTTATCATTATGATTATTCCTGGGTCAGACCAGGAGTGATTTTCATGTTTTGATAGACCTTAGCAGCAGGTGACTTGGACCAGATTTAGATAGACCAGATTATGATTTAAGTGCTTTCATCACTGTTCTTCCAAGCTACATTTGCCTGGTTTCAATGACTTAACTACGTACCACTAAAATATATTGCTCACCACCTGCAGACTGCCATGCTGCAACTGCCCAGTTTCACAATGCGTTATTTGCTTTTACATTATCTACTTCATATCTCATTGCCTTTGCAGTGCCGAATTATCTTGTACCTATCCTTGTCAAACTGGTTGCCTGTTAGGCTGCACTGAAGTGTGTTCATTTCTCACCATGTATGCAATCGGTTGTTTCACTGCCATTCCATGCTTATTGCTACTTTTTTTTCTTCTACTGATCAGATGTTTTGGCCTTCTACGTACAACCAATTTGTTACTGTGCTTGCTTCAACCCAAGCAACTGCCTCTACGTATTCTCACCATGTATGCAATGGTTAAAAATATGGCTACATCAATTTCGGTTACACTAACATTTTACTTCTCAAGACAATTACATAAAGTATATTATTATGATAAAAGAGGGTAAGCGAAGACTTATTACCGTTAATGCTATATACTTCTTTCTTTGTACATGTGTGGTAGCTCATATAACATGTACAGGGACGTACATGTGGTTAGTGATTATTTTAATTAAACCCGCAGACTTATTGCTATCTTGATAAGCTTTTAACTGCCTTCTAGACCTGATCTGAATATATGAACTTGAATAAAATGTGTGTAATATCTTCCTTATGATGTAAGCATAGAGAACGTGATTTGGAGGAAAAGCTCCTATATTTGCTCACTCTATTCACTGTAGGAAATTTTTCTACTATGGCAAAATAGGAGCATATAACCATTTTTGGGCAGAATATTGTATTCCAAATGTGCTTTGACTCGTTAAAGCTTGATTCTTTGGGTCTTAACATTTCCTATATTGAATTCAAACTAAATTTGCCATTAGTATTAGGTGTTCATTACCAAAAATCTTGTTGCATATTATGATGTATCTTTATATTAATGATTTCAATTGTTCGATTTACTTCTAAGATTTACAGTTCATTTCTCCCCTCATATCTTATTCCATTTTAGACTTGAGATCTATTTTCCTGGTTGTAGCTGAATGTTTGTGCTCTCTGCTCCTGATTAATGCTGGAAGATTTGTGTTTCTTCTGTCTTAGATTGTTCTTCTGTTTCGGTGGACTTCATGCAGCTCTTTTTTTGTCTTCTTCTATTTCAGATCGAAGTGCCTTTTTTCCTCCTTGATGGATTCTACATGTGCTTGATTCTTGCTTCATTGTTTCGTGGCTATTGAAGTGTAGGTGTTCCTGCTTTGTGTTGTTGAGAGTCTATTGTTACTAGCGAGGTGATGGTTCTTTTGTTTAATTTTATCTTTGCTTTGTTTAGTTTGAAATGCATTTTTTTTATCTCTCTGAAGCTTTTTTTAATCTGAGTAGTTTAGGCTTAGTAAAAAATATGAGTCTGGTCAAACGATGGTAGCCCGTTGGTAGTCTATGTGCACTTGTAAGTTCTTTAGTATCTCTATGAAAATGTCATTATTTTTACAAAGTTTTCATAGGACAATGGACTAAAGCTCATTTTAACGTGCACTTTTGTGCACTTTCATAAAATCTTTGTAGCTACTTTTTTATTCAGTTGCTTTTCAATCTATCAAGATGGTAAATAGAATGGAATTCCAGCCTGTTAATTTTCTATTTTCAAAATTGGTAAATAGAAAATCAGTATGAATGATGGAAATTTTCATAAAATATATAAAAAAAAGGTTCTGTAGTTTGTATCAAAGGGTGCTGAACTATGAAGAATAAAAATAAATTTAGAAATTGCTAATGCTGAAAGTAATTTTGGTTTGATTGTATTCGCATAATTTTTAAACTACTTTTATATTGGATGAACAGTATACTGGCAGCAAACACTAGTTGAAAACAAATAACATTGAACATTAACCTTCAGTCATCCATCTACTAACAATTTGTACTTCGTTCGCTTTTATATTGGTTAATTTCGTTCGTTTTATTTTGGTTTCGTTCATTGAAAAGTGGAAATGCCTGTGGCCTTGAGTTGTACTTCGTTCGCTGCCTGTTGCCTAGTTTATTTTTTTCTTTAGTCCCTATTGTTTGAATGTGAAAAGCCCTATTTACTATGAAAATATGTCAGGCACATTACTTGATGCATTGATTTATTTTGTCCTTTATTCCTTAATACTTTGAAATGGGTACACAACACCTATACCTATTCTTTAATTATATATGTACGTCCCTTATGTTAGTTGTTGACTTACTTTGTACTTCCCTACATATGTGCAACTGTACACATTTAAATGGACCTATATGCAAATATCTCTTTAGTGAATAGTAGCATATACAACTTACTTTGTTGCCTTGTAGTTATACACATCCCGGTGCTTTTTCTCTGAGAGTTGTTCATGTAAGCCTATTGCATTGAAGATATAGTCATGCATGCATTGCCTTTTTCCTTTTAATTTGCACGTCTGCCGTGTTTGTTCCGTGTTGCTTCGATTGATACATTGTTTTGGTTCCTATGATGCTCTCAGATGCTTCAAGTTTCTGGGATTTTGAAATCTTACTTTGATGATTAAGTTTTATGTCATTTACCCATTTGGAAATGTTTACCTATGTTGATGGAGAATGAAGTTGATGAAGCAATTTGAGTGAATTGCAGTTTAGGCAGTAGTACTGCTTGAAGTTGTAAGGTGGGTGGATGTCGAGTTTATTCGATGATGAAGAAGTTTGTATTGGTAAATAATCAAATGGATAGAGAGTTTGTGTTTGTATGAGATGGTTTCAGGTGATGGTATGAGTGGTTGTTTGAATGTGGATGATGGTCTGGTAGAAGTAGTTTGCAGTGGAAGATGGCGATGGTTTGGAAGAAGTAGGAGGAAGTAGATTGTGATGGTCTGGAAGTAGTTTGCAGTGGATGATGGTCTGGAAGTAGTTTGCGGTGGATGGTTGGATGCAAATATTCAATGAGGCGATGATAGTTATTCTATTGCATTTTGTTGATGAAGAAAGAGTTACAGAAGTGTGAGTAGTATGTTGTTGGACAGAGGGTGGCAAGGAGGAGCGGTTGCAGAAGTAGGGGACTGTAGTGGTTTGTAGTGGTGGTTGATTGATGCAGTGTTGAATTTGAAGGAGATTTGGGTGAAGTTCTGCAGACTTTAACAGTGAAGTTTGTAAGAGGAGTTAGTGAGTAATTGTAGGCAGAAAAAATGCAATGTTAATTAAGATGCTAATGTAACAATGATGTAACAACAATGCCAATGTTAATGCAACAATGAAATGAAAATGAATGTATGAACCATTATTTTGTATAGATTATTAACACTTTAATTGATATATGTTTATTTTAGTATTATGTTATTCAGTTTGTATTTGCCATTAAATTTAATTTTTGAATGATTGTAATATTGCATGCAATAATTGTTTGTTATAATCAATAATATATATATATATATATATATGTACACTGTAATAATGGTTTCTGAGAATGGCTTTTTTGCATCAGCTATAAATAGCTGATGCAATAGAGGGATTAGTTTGCATCGGTTGTTATAAAAAACCGAAGCAACCAACCACGATATTTTGCATCAGTTGTTAGTAACAACCGATGCAAAAAGGACCTTTTTGCATCGGTTTCAGAGCTGATGCAAAAGTGTTAAGCCTGTTGCATCGGTTGCATATGCATCGGTTGTTGAACTGATGCAAAAGGGGGGTAAACAACCGATGCAAATGGCCTGTTTTGTAGTAGTGTAGTTTTCATGGGATCACTATGAACGTGTCTCTCTAACAACTTCTATATTTAGGCATCCTATATTTTGGTTTCCCTAATCTCTTGGATGCAAATCTACTCATCCAGGAGTTTGATCAATTTATATTCACTACTGGGTCAACCTAGCTGGTTCTTTTTCCCTTTTTCCCTAAAATACAGTTATGGGTCCATTATAATGTGAATATATTTATATTTGAAGAAGCAAACATAATTATAAAACAATACCACTCCGATGGGTTTAATGTCCTTGAAATACTTTCCACATAAAACACGGTTAATTTCGTTAACCTATAATTTTATCAAGGAAAGCTTCTTCTTAAAATCATTTCAAAACTCCTTTAATTTATACATGGGTTTTTCCTTTTAAAATTGAGTTTTGTGTTACAAAACCTTTTGAAACCATACTTTCGACTTCATTAAATGACCTCCTTCGAAAGGATTAAAATCTATCTTTAAAACATTAGGCTCCTGCCTTTCTAATACTTTAAAACCTTCCTTTCGAAACCTTTTGATTGTATTAAAGTATTAACATATAGCTTTAGAAGCATAGCTTCGAAACCATTTGAAAGTACCCCTTTCGTAACTATTGGAAGTAACCCTTCCGGAATCATTGAAAGTTCCCCTTTCGAAACCATTGGGTTTATACTTAAAATATTATTTGGGTCAAAGTGAATATAGGCGAAAGCATCTCTTTCGAAACCATCTTTTATCATATAAAAATATTGGGGAAAACATGATGGTGTCGGCACCATCTCTTTCGAAAGCCTCAAACCATTTAAGCAAAACATTGAAGGATAGCGTCGAAACCCCTTTCGAAGCCATTGCCTTTGAAACCCTTGGACCCTTTCGAAAGCCTTCAGGAAGTGACTTAAAACATCTTTAAAACAAACACTACCGACTTCAATACCTTCGAAAGGCTAAAGAACGGCGGCAGGGCTTCGACTAGGTCGGAACCCCTTCTTTCAAAATCATTCTTTCATAAGTAAGGAACCCTTTCGAAAGCAAACATAAGTTGATGGCAACCTTTTGGAAAGCTTTTAAAAACCTCTTTCGAAAACATATGCTTTGACTCCTTCAAAGGCTTAAATAAAACTAAGGCAGACACTTCTCTTTTTAAAATAAACCAAGGTATCGACTCCTTCGGAAGCCAAGCTTTCAACACCTAACCTTTCGCCTTTCTCCAATCCACGGCGTACCATCTTTGTGATACCTTTTGTATTGGTTTGGGCTTAGTAGGTTTCGATTGGGTTGAAGGCAAAAGCTCTGTGTCGAAAGGTACTCCTAAAGTAGGCGAAACCAACTTTTTTGGAAAAACCTGGTTTAATACTAATTAAAGTAAACTTTTTTCTAAGTAACCTGCCACGTGTAAACACCAGATTGGTTGCCTTAACTTTTCAAATTCTTTATTAAAATAACTGCCGCTAATTTCAGAACTAAACATGGTTAAGTTAATCAAATAAGCCATTCTATTAAGCAAAACCAATATTGCAAAGAAGTCCCTCTTCTAAAATAATTTAATTTGCGCAACAAATCACTTTGGAAAATTCCCTAAAAATTCTAGAAATTCACTTTAATCATGTTATCTAACATATCCAATTTCAGACCCAAATTCTTGATATATTTCCCGAAATAAATTTATAAACCTAAATAACCATATTTTCCTTCGAAAATTTATAACAATCTTTCCATAGCTTGGAAAATTATCAAAATTGAAACACAACTCCAAAATCATGTTTTACATAACATAAAAATTTTCCATGGCATTTAATCATCAACACATATCGGTTTTACCCTAAAACCGTGTATAATCCCATTTAAACAATCTTGTTTAAATTAAACAAATCAATATTCAAGCATATCATCATCTAATTCATCATAAAAACGAATTTACCCTTAAATTCGAAAACATATGATTCAAAAAAAAATAGAGATGGAATTATTATTCACCTTGATTTAGATAAGGAGATTGGATTGAGATTGGTTTTCCCTAAGCTTGAATCTCTGGCTTTTAATTGAATTCTTCTTTCTTAATGGCCAGCCTTTCTTTAATCTTTTGGTTTGCGTTTTCAAAATGACGTGAATGGGAAGTAAAATGGTAGGAACGAAAATATATAAGGGTAAGGGTTATGTGCGGCAAATTCCTAATATACCCTTATGTAATTTAATTAACCTAAAAATCAGTCTTAAGCTTATTTAATTATTTTATTAGGTACGGCCTTAATTGAATTTATTCAAATCTCAACCCCCTTATCCCTTAACATTTACATTATTCTATTTAAAATCTCCTGAATAATGTTATCAAAAATCAGGGGTGTTATAGGCTTCCCTCGTTAAAGAATTTCGTCCTCGAAATTCAGTAAGGACAAAATACTAAACATAGCAATCATCTGTAACGACTCCTAACAACCATACTAGTCTACCTAACTAGGAATTATCTATATAAATCTAATATTGACATACCCTCAAAGCAGATCAAGAAAAGTATCTCGAATCCTATCCTCTGTCTCCTAAGTACAGTCCTTCTCGTTGTTGCTCCATTGAACTTTCACCAACTTGACTGTCTTGTTCCTCAATCTTTTCTCATCTCCTGCAACAACCCGAACGGCTGTCTAACAAAAGTCAAATTAGGCCCTATTACTAGATTTTCCAACCCTGTTGGAGGAATATTGGCCTCTGGATCATGCACATACTTGCGAAGATGAGACACATGAAATACATTATGGACACTTGCCATACTGCTCAGCAACTCTGTTCTTTATGCGATCTTTCCAATCCTTTCTATAATCTGGAATGGACCAACATATCTCGGTGCCAGTTTCCCTGACTTCCCAAACCATACCACACCCTTAATCGGTGATACTTTAAAGAAAATCATGTCTCTCACTGAGAACTCTAGGTCTTTATGCCTCTTATCTGCGTAACTCTTTTGTTTGGATTGAGCTTCCTTCATCCGTTATTAGATCAGCTCAATCTTATTTAATGCCTCCCTAACTAAATCTAGACCTAAGACCAATCCGTCTCCAGTCTCCAACCAACATACTGGTGATTTGCATGGCCTTCCATACAAAGCTTCAAAAGGTGTCATTTCTATACTAGTCTGGTAACTATTATTATGGAAAAACTCAACCAAATGTAGGTGATCCTCCCAAGATCCACCAAAATCCAACACACAAGCTCTCAACAAATCCACGAGTACCTTGTTGACTCTCTCTGTCTGCCTATCCGTCTGAGGGTGATATGCGGTACTCATCTTGAGCTTAGTGCCTAACACATCCTATAGACTCTTCTAGAATTCGCTTGTGAATAAAGCATCTCTGTCGCTGACTATGGTACTAGGAACTCCATGAAGTCTAACTATATTCTTCATGAACAACTTCGCCAAAACAGGTGCCATCCTGGTCGACTTTACTAGAAAGAAATGGGCACTCTTGGTCAACATGTCCATAATAACCCGTATTCTCTCATTTCCTCTGTTTGACCTTGGCAACCCATCTATGAAATCCATGGATATCGAATCCCATTTCCAAACCGAAATTTCTAGAGGCTGAAGCAACCCACTCAGTTTCTGATGTTCGGCTTTCACTTGTTGATAGTTTACACACTGCCTAACCCACAAGACAACATCCCTCTTCATGCCTTCCCAATAAAAACTCCTCTTCATATCTTGATCCACCTTGGTCCCTCTAGGATGAATCGTAAACTTGGATCGATGACATTCCTCAAGAACTTCTTTCCTCAAGTTCTCAACATCTGGAACACATAATCACCCCTTCTTTCTCAACCATCCTCTTTGGTCAAGACAAAAATCTTTCAACTCATCGACCTTAGTTCCATCCTCAAGCCTTCTAATCCTCTCGGCTAATAATGGATCCTCCTTCTGCTTAGAAGCAATTCTCTTGATCAATATTGGTCGAACTTCTAAACATGACAACATGGCAGTACTCCGACTAGAACTAGCAGTCTATCTTAACTGCATACCACAACTGGCCAAAGCTTCTAAATCCTTCCATTCTGCCAACATAGCCAACACCACATTCTGGTGTCTTCTACTAAGAGCATCCGCTACTTTATTACCTTTCCCTGGGGTATACTCTAAACCAAAATCATAAGCAGCCAAAAATTCCAGCCACCTCTGTTGTCTTATATTTAACTCTTTCTGAGAGAATAAATATCTGAAAGACTTATGATCGGTATACAAGTCAAATCTCTCCCCCAAGAGGTAATGCCTCCAAATCTTCAAGGCAAAAATCACCGCAGCCAAAGTCATGAGTAAGATATCTCACTTCATGTGGTCTAAGCTGCCTAGATGCGTAAGCAATGACTTTGCCCTTTTGCATCAACACAGCTCCCAATCCGGTCCCATATGCATCAGTATACACCACCAACCCTTGGTTACCATCTAGAACTACTAACACTGGAGCATTGGTCAACAAATGCTTTAACTTAAGGAATGCTTTCTCACATTTGTCGAACCAAACAAACTTCACCTCCTTCTAGGTAAGCTTAGTCAAAGGTGCTGCTATTCGCAAGAAATCCTTAATGAATCTCCGGTAGTAGCCAGCAAGTCCAAGAAAACTTCTCATCTCGGTCACCGTCTCTGGTCTCTTTGAATTGTTCACAGCTTCGATCTTATCTGGATCGAATGACAATCCCTTCCCTGAAACCACATGACTAAGAAACTTAACCTCTTTCTTCCAAAAATTACACTTGGAAAACTTCGCCTTTAGCTGATTCTGCCTCAGTGTCTCTAGCGCAACTTTAAGATGATCTTTATGCTCTTTCTCATCCTTAAAGTATACCAAAATGTCATATATAAACACCAATATGAATCTATCCAAATACTATCGGAAGACTTGGTTCGTTAAATCCACAAAGAAAGCTGGTGCATTCGTCAACCCGAAGGGCATTACTAATCACTTGTACGAACCATATCTAGTTCGAAATGCTGTCAAAGGAATGCTTTGCTCCGCCACTCTCAACTGATGGAACCCTGTCGCCAAATCCAACTTGGAAAACACTTTGGCTCCACTCAACTGATCAAACAGATCATCTGTCCTCGGCAGAAGGTACTTATTCTTTATCGTCCTTTTGTTCAACTTATGATAGTCGATACACATTCTTAACGACCCATCTGGTTTCTTCACAAATACCGCAGCCGCTCCCCAAGGCGAACTGCTTAGTCTAATAAAATTTCTTCCTTCTAGATCCACTAGCAGCACCTTCAATTCCTTCATCTTGGTCGGTGTCATCCTGCTAGGTGGTTTACTCACAGGTTCAGCTCTTGGCACAAGATCTATTCAAAACTCAACAGCTTATTTCGGTGGTAGTCCTGTGACTGGCTTAAAGACATCAGCAAACTCTTTTGCTACTCGAACCTGAGTTAGCTCTTCTCCCACTTCCTTTGCACTTAACAAAGCACAACTACTTTGGTCAGAATTATCTACGGAGAATATAATTCGGTTATGACTATCAGGGTGTCTAAAAGTTATCTCCCCATCCTAGAAAGATATCCTAGCCTCATACCTTCTCAACCAATCCATACCCAAAACGATTCCGATATCTACAAAATCGAAAACATACAGACTGCATGCAAACTTATGACCTAACAAATCAAGTTCTAACTGGTCACATCTCATCCCCAGAGTTGCATACCCTCCTATTAGATTCGCAACCCTTAAGGAAGTAACAAGGTATGTGGGTTCCAAGCATAACCTATCAACCAAATACTATGATATAAATGAATGTGATGCACCGGTATCAAATAGTATCATAACCGGTATACTCTGAATCAAAAAAGTACCTTCCATCACAGCCTTTCCTTTATCAGCTGCGGTAAGCTTAGCTGATGATCCAACAGCAAAGACCTTCCCCTAGTCTGTCCTGACTGGCTCTGGACACTGGTTCTTATAATGCCCAACTTGATCATAGTTGAAGCACTTCACATTCTTCTTATCTATAGCCTTCTTCCCTTTGCTTGACTGGCACTCATGAGCATAATGACCCTTCTTGTCACACTTGAAGCACACTAAATCAACCTTTGCCTTCTTGGCAGCATGCCCTTTCTGGGCTCCCTTTTTCTTAAAGAATTTCCTCTTCTTTCCCCGAGGACCATGGGATTTAACTGGATTTTCTCTAGCACAACCAGCCAGCATCTCATCATGGTGAATAGCCATCTTCGCCACCACATTACAAGGTTCTCGAATATGGGTCATGGTCATTCTAGCAATCTCAGGTCTCATTCCTCGAATGAACCTCTCATTCCTTCTGATGTCAGTGTCAACCATAACATATCCATATCGAGACAGCTCATCAAACTTAGCAGCATACTCGATTACTGACATCTCTCCTTGAACTAGATCCATGAACTTCCTCATCAACGCAGACTTAGCAACCTCAGATAGAAACCTCTACTCAAACCTCCTTCTGAAATCAGCCTATGTCAGCTCTTCCTCCAGAACTCCGGCAGTCACACTATTCCACCAGTGAAGCGCTGCCCCTTGGCACTGCCTAGAGGCCAGCCTCCTCTTTTTCCCATCTTCCTATCCTAGATAAGTAAAGATCCTCTCACAGTGAAATAGCCAATTCTCAACCTCGACAGCATCCTCAATTCCTACAAACGGCTTTCCACCTAGACTGGTGTAGTCTCTGCTCAACTTAGCATAGTTATTCCCAACGGGAGCCACAGGATTTGCTCCTCCAACATTTCTAGCAACCCCAGCTTGAAAAAGATTGGCTAACATCTGATACACCATCCCCGCATCTACTGGAAGATTTCTGGCACCTTTATTGGCTTCAGCATTTGGGTTAGCATTAGCCTATTGACCTTGGTTCCTCATAGTATTTGGTCGAGCATTTCCATTGGTTGGGGTGCTTCCTCCACCAAGATTTCCTCTTCCGTTTTCGGCTTCCATATCTTATTTCTCGTATATCTGCATACGAACCTTAGTAAGATACATAAGAATGGTCTAAGAGAGAGGGGAACACGTACTTATATATATCTATATATCAAATACAAGTACGTTACTATAGCGTTAACCCAAACCTCGATCATATTTTCAAATTCATCGGATTATGTTTGAAAAACTTTTAGGTTTAACTTTCTTTTAAAGTTTCATAAACCTATGCTCTGATACCAACTTGTAACATCCCCCTACTTGGAGGCCCAAAACTAACGGCTATGGATGTTGCAGTCATCCATAGTTATTAATCCTCGGCAACCAAATACGATGGTGCTAGATTCATTGATACACAGAAACACATGAATATAGAAAAAAATTAAAACTTCAAATAAGATCACATTCCATTTCAAAACATTTCCAATTCATTATAAAATCCCACAATCGTAAACCACATTTAGAGAAAATATATTTATTATAACATACGCCAAGAGCAACATATGAAGATGCCCTATTGGATGATCAGAGTATATACAAGCAATATAACAACTTTGCCGTTACAAACAACACAGCAGAATCATTTTTCCATTTTATATATGGTTAAAACTTGTAAATTAGTTAAAACCTGTATTAACCTATGTATTAACAGTTGTACATTAATGACACATGTATTAACATATGTATTAACAGTTGTACATTAATGACACGTGTTCACATATATTTATTTTTCCATGTTATATATGGTTAAAACTTGTAAATTGGTTGCGTTAATATTACCGTTACAGTAATTAAAAAAGTAAAGTAAATCATTTTTATAGTGCATAGATAGATATATATTCATAAATTAATGAAATTGGTTTGAGTAACATAAATAAATTTTTAGGTTGATTGGTTGAGTAATTGATTGATTGATTGTTGATTGATTGATTGCGAGGATGCACATATATTAACATAAAATGAATGTTTTAATAAAGAATTAAATGATATAAATATGTGTATATTTGTGTTTATTGAAATGAATTAACTGGATTAAGTTTTGGAATTTGGACCCCAAAAGTTTGTTTATAGTATATAAGTGGCCCTTCATTTGCTTTATATTTATTATCACAACCACATTCTCTTTCTTTTCGTTTCTAAGTTCTCCATGTAAGTTCCACTTGAGCATCCATTTCATTGTTAAACTACTCATTCATTTCTTATTAATTAATAGTAACCTCATATGATTTATTTCTAATTAATAATTGCATTTGCCTCATTCTTTTCATTTGTTTCTCTTTTGTTCGTTTGCTCTTTTACAAGTACTTTACCTAAAGTTTTTTTTTCATTTTTAATGTGAACATCCAAATTAATATTCATGCCACCTCATTAGCATTTACTATTCTTCATTTCTAAAGTTCATTTTGTTTACGCATTATAAGTTCTTGTAGCTTCCTTTTATTAACAGTTCATTCTCCTGAAGCTTCATATTTAAAAATGGATGATTTATTTTTATCTTCATTCATATACTTATTCCTTTACTTCACCTCCTACAATACTACCGTTTTTAAGGCTGTTCATATTTTTACTTTATTTCAATTCCTAGTTTGTTTATATATACTTTATCAACTTTTCATTTGTTTCCATCTTCATTCCTGTAGCCTCATTTCATTTTTCAAATCTCATCTTCTGTAGCTTTATTTTTTTTCCAAACAAACTTCCATCACATTTTTTTCTCTCTCTTCACCTTCCTCCTTCCTTTTTCATTTTTTTTCTTCTTCAAATCTTCTTCTTCTCTTTTTTTTTCAAAGCTTCCTTTTTTTTCTTATTTTCGAATCTTCTTTTTCAAAGCTTCCTTTTCTTTTTCAATTCTTCTTCTTCTTTAAATTTTCTTCTTCTTTTCCAAAATTTCTTCTTCTTTCCAAATCTTTTTCTTCAAATCTAGATCTACACAAACTACTTTGTCTCTTTCAAAACTTTCTAAAAAAAAGATTAAGATAGCAAGGAAACAAATCAAAAGGAGAAAGTAGTAGCGGATCCAAATCTGACTAAAAAAGGGAAAGCCAAAAGGTGAGTGATTAAACCCACTCACGTAATACTAAAATTTCCATTGCAAGTTAAATAAAATTTATGATGTGATATATAAATTTTTGATTGATGTTTGTTGATTTAAACTGACATTTGAATTGATATTGGATCTGAATTGACATTAAATTGAATTGACATTTAAATTTATATTGACATTCAATTGCTAGTTAAAACCCCGACATTGATTACTATGAACTGTTGTGATATATTGGTTGATTTGGATGTTATTTGAAATGGATGCTTGTAACGACCCGTATTTTACGGATCGAAACATCGTAAAATAATTAACAATTGGTTGCATTGTTGATAAGACGTTCAGAATTTTTCTAAGTCCTAAGTCGGTTTGGAAGAGTTAAGAGATAAGTCTGGGTCGAGTTGCCGACTTAAGGAATTCACCGAGTTAAGGAAGTGTGGTTGACCGACTTAAGGTAGTGACCGACCTAAGTGATAAGTCGTGACCGACTCAAGAGATTTAGGCGACCTAAGGAAAAACTGTTGTGAGCGACCTAAGTGTATGGGTGAGTTAAGTGTTAGGTCGGTAGTTCAAGTTAGCGACCTAGTGGAGTTAGCGACCTATAGGGTTGAGCGACCTAAGGAGTTAGCTTGTTAGCGACCTAAGGAGTTGCCGTGTTAGCGACCTAAGGAGTTGGGGTGTTAGCGACCTAAGGAGATAGGTCGCATAAGTGTTAGGTCGTAGCACTGATAGGTCGCGTGGGTCTAAGTGTTAGGTCGTAACATCGTTAGGTCGTCTAGACGACTTAGGAGTGGTTGAGTATCTGTGATTGGTTAAGTCGGAGGTTCTGCTAAGTCGTAGGTCACATGATGTTATTAGGTCGCGTGTTGGCTTAAGCGTAGGTCGCGTGGGAGTCTAAGGTATTAAGTCGTAACCTCGTTATGTCGTAGGTCGTAGGTCGGCAAGGCAGTTAAGTGTTTGGTCGCGTTAAGACATGTGTGTTTTGTAGGCAGTTAGGTCGGCAACGACCTAAGTTAAGTCGCGCCTATGTGTTAAGTCGCGCGTTGCGATAGGTCGTAGGTCGCTGGGTGTTTGGATACGCAGAAGTGTTAGGTCGGAGAGGCTTAGGTCGTAAGTCGGAAGCGACTTAAGGAGATAGCCAAATTTCGACTTAAGGAATTTTCAGCTATAAATAGGAGGGGTTGTTCTCACTTTTTGGGATCCGGATTTTGAAGCGACGAAGTGCTGCCATTTTGAGAGCTCGAATTCTACACTTCTTCACTTCTTTTCTCCACTCTAATCTAGTGCTTCCATCCATCCGAATCGAAGATCAAGATTGAAGATTCAAGAGCTTAGATTGGAGATCTTCATCTTTTCAAGAGAGATTTCTTCATTTGAAGCGGATTCGTGATAGATCAAGCTTGATCCCTTGCTGTCCAGATCTGAAGCGTGTTGATTTGAGGTTGTTTAGGTGATTTGGTGAGTGGTGATTATCTCTCACACGGATCCAAAGGAGTATATCGGATTGTTGGCTCGATTTGGTGTTAAAATAGGGATTTCCATGCATTTTCTTCATCCAAAGTGTAGATCCATATAGATCCATTGTTCATGATGATGTTACATCCATTTTATCATATGTTAACCTATGCAAGTTCATTCATCAAGTTTGTAGAGATATAATCCATGTTTTCATGTTTATTGGACTTTCAACTCTTTAATTACGAAAATGCCATTATTGTTATAATTGTCTACTTAGATCATATTTGAATGCTTGATTGCTTGGATTGATGTTTGATTTGATTGATTATTATGAACTAGATGATTGATGATTAGATTTAGATCGAAGATGATTCAAAAGCTAAGGGAAAGGCTCTTGAATTGGGAAAGCTGCTCGTGGCATATGTAGCGGGATGATGAAGCTCTTATGCATAGATTTGATGATGTGATGTTGAGATGAGGCTTTGCGAGGATGTAATGAAGCGAGGCATCATGTGATGAAGACTTGGTCTAATCCAGACGGGATCATTCCAAGCATGTTGATAACTCGGTGATATGATTCGAGTTGAGGATAATGAATGGATATGAGAATAGTCGTCGAGGAGGATGACTAGGAGGCTTGGATAGCATCGTTGTTGAAGGTTCTAGCATGCTCTAAGCAAGAGTACGTTTGGGCAGATTCGATAGTCCCAACGGCCAACTGTTGATGGTCGAGTACTCTGGGCAGATTCGATAGTCCTAGGCACGGGCTGCGACGACGTGCGGGAGTTATGTCTAGAACCGGGGTTTCCATTAGCCCTTGACGGACGGCTGAAAGAATGTGCCGGTCATTCAATTAACGGTGAAATCGAAGCAATGATAACAGTGATAGCCAGAGTCATGGATGTTTGGTTGTATCGTCATTCGGACCCAAGAGCGGTATTTTCTGGGTGCTTATCTGATTTAGGCCTTGGTACTTGGAAAACATCGCCCTTGACTCGAGTGATAGTAGCTTTACTTTAAATTGTATGCTCTGCTATGTTTGCTTCTGCTTAGTGTGTGTCTGGGGGCTATCACTGTAGAATGAGGTTGGAGTGGGAGGGTTGTATTCCTATTCCTTTTCCTTTATGCTCTTTTGGTATGTTGTTAGTTAATTTACTGCTCACTAAGACTGTTGTCTGACTCAAGGCTTTATGTTTAATTCTTATTGCCTTGGGCTGTTCGTCCATTGTTGGGACGGGCAGACTAGGTAGCAGGTGACAGGTGCTGTTCTCTTCTCACGATGTTGATATCGAAGACGAGCTGGAGGGTTGCATATTATATTCTTATTATATGTACCGGATGTTCCGCTGTTTTGTATTCTCTGAGAGATATGTAGTGAGGCTTGATGTATTGACTATTTGGATACTTGTATTCAACTATTATAGAGTTTTATATGATGGCATTTTGTTCTGTAAAGCTTCACCATACATATGTTCTATTGTATTTTGTCCATGCGCTGTGAGCAATACGATAGATTCTGTTGTTTTAATTTACCTTGACAATCGTCCATGGTCGCCTGGCACACTTTACAGTGCACTTTCTCTAGATTCGGTGCAGGGGTCATGGGCGGTCGTCACATTTGGTATCAGAGCCTTGGTTAATCGATTTTACCCAACGCTCGCTGAAGTAACTACGTATGAGAGACGTAATTGTAATTTTGATGGATGATTACTATATATAATATAGTGGCTTAGTAGAATTTGAGTCCTTTGTGCAGTTGTTTCTCTAGATGTTCTAATCATTCCTTTTTATGGATATTGAGAATGAGCCGAAGAGGGAGACCAGCTGCTAGGGAAGGCCGTGCTACTGAAGAGACTGCTGATTATGCAGCCATGTTCGAAGCTATGATGACTTCGATCATGAGGAGGATACCAGTTCCGGGGGCAGCAGTAGATGTTGGAGTTCAAGTCCAAACTCCGAAACCAGTGGATTTTGCTAAGTTGTGCAAGGATTATACTGCTCTTGGAGGGAAGGTTTTCTTGGGGACAGAATCAACTATAGAGGTCCAGAGGTGGATAGATGCTTGTAGAAGGATCTTTGGTGATTTGGGAATTGATGATGCAACTAAGAGGAAGTTGGCATCAAGGCAGCTTCAAGGGAGAGCTTCTGATTGGTGGAACTCTATTACCATCACTACTCCGGAGGAAGAGATTACTTGGGAGCAATTCCAAGTCAGATTTGAAGCTAAGTTCATTTCTACAGCTCAGAAGTCTGTTCTGTTCAAGAAGTTTGTGGAGCTCAAGCAGGGTGGGAGATCTGTTCTTGAGTATGTTTCTGAGTTCGAAGCTTTGTCCAAGTATGTCCGGTCGTATATTGAATCTGCTTATCAGAAGAATGAGAAGTTCGTGACAGGCTTGGACAGTTATCTTGGGAGACAGTTGGTGGATCATTTGGATGATTCATTTGAGAAGCTTGTGGAGAAAGCTCTTAGGCATGAGAGTCTGTTTCCTAAGGATGGATCTGTTGTTGCTGTGACCAGGGAAGAGTCTAAAGCCCAGCAGGGTGGAAACAAGAAGAGCAAGCAGCAACAGCAGAAGGGCAAGGATGGCCAGAAGAAGCCGAAAGGCGAGGTGACTTGCTACAATTGTCAGCAGAAGGGCCATTTCTCTAAGGATTGTAAGAATCCGAAGGTGCCAATGAAGTGTCACAACTGTGACAAGCCAGGGCATTTCAGGAAGAATTGTCCAGAACCGAGGAGGGACAAGCAGATTGTGCAGGCTTATGCTTTGGGAGCTGTTCCGTCGTCTTCGAAAGCTCCTACTGCTGAAGAGAAAGGAAAGAGTGTGGTTGTTCAAGGTACTCTTTTCCTATGTGGTGTTCCAGTTAGAGTTTTGTTTGATACTGGAGCGTCGCATTCGTTTGTTTGTAATGAACTCGTAGGCCGGTTAGATTTGAAGCCGGATATTGTTGATAGGCCAGTGGTTGTGACTAATCCAGTTGGGGGTTCGTCTTGTTTGTATATGTTATGCCGTGGTCTAGTTGTATCGAGTCATGGTTGCTCTTTTGTTTGTGATTGCTTTGTTCTGAACTTTGCGGGGTTCGGAATTATTTTGGGTATGGACTGGCTTAGGAAGTATGCGGCTAAGGTTGATTGCGAGAGGTTGGAAGTGACAGTCGAGAATGTGGATGGGCGAAAGGTTGTGATACGATGTAAGCATGAAGAAGGCGTCTTCATGAGCTTCATGTATTCGCTAGTTGTTCCACGGGATGGACTGTCATCGGTGCCGATCGCTAATGGATTCGAGGATGTCTTTGACGAAGTCAAAGGGTTGCCGCCGCATAGAGAGATCGAGTTTCGTATAGATCTAGTTGAAGGAGCCAGACCTGTTGTGATGCCTCTTAGGCGGATGGCGCCTAGGGAACAGCAAGAGTTGAGGGTACAGGTTGATGACCTTTTACAGAAGGGATTCATTCGGCGTAGTGTGTCCTAGTGGGGTGCACCAGTTGTGTTTGCAACCAAGGCAGATGGGTCGTTGAGATTGTGCGTCGATTATCGTGAGCTGAATAAGGTGACTAAGAAGAACAAGTATCCATTGCCGAGAATAGATGACTTGTTTGATCAGCTTCACGAAGCCAAGGTGTTTTCTCAGATGGATTTGGCAACGGGATTTCACCAGTTGAGAGTGGCTAAGGATAGTGTGCCGAAGACTGCTTTTAGGACACCATCCGGTTTCTTTGAGTGGCTGGTAATGCCGTTTGGATTGACTAATGCGCCTGCATATTTTGTGGATCTTATGAATAGAGTGTTCAGAGATCAGTTGAACAAGTTCGTACTTGTGTTCATGGATGATATTCTGATTTATTCCAGAACTGAAGAAGAGCACAAGACGCACTTGCGTATTGTTTTGGAGATCTTGCGGAAACATCAGCTGAAGGCTAAGTTTTCGAAGTGTCACTTCTGGAAGAGTGAAGTGAGGTTCTTAGGTCATGTGATTTCTGGAAATGGAATAGCGGTTGATCCCGCTAAGGTGGCAGCAATCCAGGATTGGGTTAGACCTAAGAATGCATCTGATGTGAGAAGTTTTCTTGGATTAGCAGGATATTATCGACGGTTTATCAAAGACTTCTCCAAGATAGCTGCACCGTTAACAGGATTGACGAAGAAGAACCTAGTGTTCAGTTGGGATGCTAAGTGTGAGCAAGCTTTCAGAATCCTGAAAGAGAGATTGACGAGTGCTCCTGTTCTGACTATTCCTAGTGGGAATGATGAGATGGTGGTTTACACCGACGCATGTGGTACTGGACTTGGAGCAGTGCTGATGCAGAGAGATAAAGTTGTTGCGTATGCCAGTCGACAATTAAAGCCGCATGAAAGGAATTACCCGACTCATGATTTGGAGTTAGCGGCAATTGTATTTGCTCTGAAGATGTGGAGACATTATCTATTGGGAGTTCGATTTGAGTTGTTTACGGATCATAAGTCGTTGAAGTATCTTTTCTCCCAAAAGGATTTGAATCTTCGGCAGCAACGTTGGCTAGAGTTTTTGGCATCATATGATTTTGGTATAGCTTATACTCCGGGAAAAGGTAACGCAGTGGCAGACGCGTTAAGTCGAAGACATGCAGGATTGGGAGCCATGTTTTCAGAATGGAAGAGTCTCGAGTATTTAGCTGGATTTGACTTCAGGCCTAGATGTGAATTGGAGCCTGAGATGTTGGCAAACTTATCGATAAGACCCACTCTTGTGGAAAGGATTGGCGAGGGCCAAAAGCGAGATGATAAGCTTGTCAAGATTATTCATGATTTGGAATCTGGATTGGATCCAGAAAAGGATAAAGGATTCGAGGTCGATCGAGAGGGTTGGCTTCGGAAGCAAGGACGACTAGTTGTTCCCAATATGGATGAATTGAGGAGTGAAGTTCTGAAGGAAAGTCATCACTCGAAGTTGACAATTCATCCAGGTGGAAATAAGATGTATCGGGATATGAAGAGAACCTACTACTGGGAAGGCATGAAGAAGGATGTTGGAAATTTCATTTCCAAGTGTATGAACTGCCAGTTGGTAAAGGCTGAACAGAAGAAGCCAAGTGGATTGCTTCAGCCCTTAGAAGTTCCTACATGGAAGTGGGAACAAGTGTCGATGGATTTTATTGATGGATTGCCTAGAACCAGAACGGGAAATGAAGGGATTTGGGTCATTGTGGATCGTCTGACTAAGAGTGCACGATTCATTCCTGTTCGATCGACTAGGACTGCATCAAAGTTGGCTGAGTTGTATGTTAAGTGGATAGTTCGATTCCATGGTATTCCGAAGAGTATAGTGAGCGATCGAGATCCATTGTTCACTAGTGGATTTTGGAAGAGCTTCCAGGAGGTTTTGGGAACCGAGTTGTGTTTGAGTACAGCTTATCACCCTCAAACAGATGGTCAGACCGAGAGAGTCAACCGAGTTTTGGAAGATCTTCTTAGAGCTTGTGTTTTGGATTTCGGAGGATCATGGGAAGTTCACCTTCACTTGGTGGAGTTTGCGTACAACAACAGTTACCAGTCTAGTTTTGGTATGGCACCGTATGAGGCATTGTATGGAAGACCGTGTAACTCTCCGACATGTTGGTTGGAAACTGGAGAAAAGCTGATACTTGGGCCAGAGATGATTCGGCAGACTTCAGATTGTATAGAGATCATTCGGCAACGAATGAAGGCAGCCCAAGACCGTCAGAAGAGTTATGCTGATAAGCGTCGAAAGGATTTGGAATTTGACGTGGGAGATATGGTTTTTATGAAGATTTCCCCACTGAAGAATGTTATTCGATTCGGGAAGAAAGGAAAATTGACTCCGAGATTTGTTGGACCATTCCCGATTATCGAGCGAATTGGAAAGCTCGCTTACAGATTGGAGTTACCACAGAAGATGTCGAGTGTGCACAATGTTTTTCATGTATCATATCTACGGAAGTATGTGCACGACTCGAGTACGGTGGTTTCTGCTGATAGCTGTGAAGACTTAGAAGTTGATCCAGTCGATAGAAGACCTCGTAAGCCGCTTCGTGTTGTTGAAACTGACACGAAACAGCTTAGGAGGAAGGTAGTTAAGTTGCTCAAGGTACAATGGAGCGATGATGATAACGACTGTACGTGGGAGGTGGAAGAGAGGATGAAGGCAGCTCATCCTGAACTCTTCAAGGTATGGCCCTAAGGTGTCGTGTCATCTCGCAATATTGTAACTTGTTCTAGTTTTAGAATTCTGCATGCTAAGCTAGAATTGGATGCATGGTTTGTTGATTGCTATGGATGTTAGGCGTGCAGAATAGTTTTGATTGCTTTGATTGTGTGGAATTTCGGGGGCGAAATTCCTAAGGGGGAGAGAATGTAACGACCCGTATTTTACGGATCGAAACATCGTAAAATAATTAACAATTGGTTGCATTGTTGATAAGACGTTCAGAATTTTTCTAAGTCCTAAGTCGGTTTGGAAGAGTTAAGAGATAAGTCTGGGTCGAGTTGCCGACTTAAGGAATTCACCGAGTTAAGGAAGTGTGGTTGACCGACTTAAGGTAGTGACCGACCTAAGTGATAAGTCGTGACCGACTCAAGAGATTTAGGCGACCTAAGGAAAAACTGTTGTGAGCGACCTAAGTGTATGGGTGAGTTAAGTGTTAGGTCGGTAGTTCAAGTTAGCGACCTAGTGGAGTTAGCGACCTATAGGGTTGAGCGACCTAAGGAGTTAGCTTGTTAGCGACCTAAGGAGTTGCCGTGTTAGCGACCTAAGGAGTTGGGGTGTTAGCGACCTAAGGAGATAGGTCGCATAAGTGTTAGGTCGTAGCACTGATAGGTCGCGTGGGTCTAAGTGTTAGGTTGTAACATCGTTAGGTCGTCTAGACGACTTAGGAGTGGTTGAGTATCTGTGATTGGTTAAGTCGGAGGTTCTGCTAAGTCGTAGGTCACATGATGT
This sequence comes from Allium fistulosum, assembly GCA_030737815.1. Classification (NCBI taxonomy): domain Eukaryota; kingdom Viridiplantae; phylum Streptophyta; class Magnoliopsida; order Asparagales; family Amaryllidaceae; genus Allium; species Allium fistulosum. The sequence continues at coordinate 306,715,325 of CM060902.1, forward strand.
TATTAGGTCGCGTGTTGGCTTAAGCGTAGGTCGCGTGGGAGTCTAAGGTATTAAGTCGTAACCTCGTTATGTCGTAGGTCGTAGGTCGGCAAGGCAGTTAAGTGTTTGGTCGCGTTAAGACATGTGTGTTTTGTAGGCAGTTAGGTCGGCAACGACCTAAGTTAAGTCGCGCCTATGTGTTAAGTCGCGCGTTGCGATAGGTCGTAGGTCGCTGGGTGTTTGGATGCGCAGAAGTGTTAGGTCGGAGAGGCTTAGGTCGTAAGTCGGAAGCGACTTAAGGAGATAGCCAAATTTCGACTTAAGGAATTTTCAGCTATAAATAGGAGGGGTTGTTCTCACTTTTTGGGATCCGGATTTTGAAGCGACGAAGTGCTGCCATTTTGAGAGCTCGACTTCTACACTTCTTCACTTCTTTTCTCCACTCTAATCTAGTGCTTCCATCCATCCGAATCGAAGATCAAGATTGAAGATTCAAGAGCTTAGATTGGAGATCTTCATCTTTTCAAGAGAGATTTCTTCATTTGAAGCGGATTCGTGATAGATCAAGCTTGATCCCTTGCTGTCCAGATCTGAAGCGTGTTGATTTGAGGTTGTTTAGGTGATTTGGTGAGTGGTGATTATCTCTCACACGGATCCAAAGGAGTATATTGGATTGTTGGCTCGATTTGGTGTTAAAATAGGGATTTCCATGCATTTTCTTCATCCAAAGTGTAGATCCATATAGATCCATTGTTCATGATGATGTTACATCCATTTTATCATATGTTAACCTATGCAAGTTCATTCATCAAGTTTGTAGAGATATAATCCATGTTTTCATGTTTATTGGACTTTCAACTCTTTAATTACGAAAATGCCATTATTGTTATAATTGTCTACTTAGATCATATTTGAATGCTTGATTGCTTGGATTGATGTTTGATTTGATTGATTATTATGAACTAGATGATTGATGATTAGATTTAGATCGAAGATGATTCAAAAGCTAAGGGAAAGGCTCTTGAATTGGGAAAGCTGCTCGTGGCATATGTAGCGGGATGATGAAGCTCTTATGCATAGATTTGATGATGTGATGTTGAGATGAGGCTTTGCGAGGATGTAATGAAGCGAGGCATCATGTGATGAAGACTTGGTCTAATCCAGACGGGATCATTCCAAGCATGTTGATAACTCGGTGATATGATTCGAGTTGAGGATAATGAATGGATATGAGAATAGTCGTCGAGGAGGATGACTAGGAGGCTTGGATAGCATCGTTGTTGAAGGTTCTAGCATGCTCTAAGCAAGAGTACGTTTGGGCAGATTCGATAGTCCCAACGGCCAACTGTTGATGGTCGAGTACTCTGGGCAGATTCGATAGTCCTAGGCACGGGCTGCGACGACGTGCGGGAGTTATGTCTAGAACCGGGGTTTCCATTAGCCCTTGACGGACGGCTGAAAGAATGTGCCGGTCATTCAATTAACGGTGAAATCGAAGCAATGATAACAGTGATAGCCAGAGTCATGGATGTTTGGTTGTATCGTCATTCGGACCCAAGAGCGGTATTTTCTGGGTGCTTATCTGATTTAGGCCTTGGTACTTGGAAAACATCGCCCTTGACTCGAGTGATAGTAGCTTTACTTTAAATTGTATGCTCTGCTATGTTTGCTTCTGCTTAGTGTGTGTCTGGGGGCTATCACTGTAGAATGAGGTTGGAGTGGGAGGGTTGTATTCCTATTCCTTTTCCTTTATGCTCTTTTGGTATGTTGTTAGTTAATTTACTGCTCACTAAGACTGTTGTCTGACTCAAGGCTTTATGTTTAATTCTTATTGCCTTGGGCTGTTCGTCCATTGTTGGGACGGGCAGACTAGGTAGCAGGTGACATGTGCTGTTCTCTTCTCACGATGCTGATATCGAAGACGAGCTGGAGGGTTGCATATTATATTCTTATTATATGTACCGGATGTTCCGCTGTTTTGTATTCTCTGAGAGATATGTAGTGAGGCTTGATGTATTGACTATTTGGATACTTGTATTCAACTATTATAGAGTTTTATATGATGGCATTTTGTTCTGTAAAGCTTCACCATACATATGTTCTATTGTATTTTGTCCATGCGCTGTGAGCAATACGATAGATTCTGTTGTTTTAATTTACCTTGACAATCGTCCATGGTCGCCTGGCACACTTTACAGCGCACTTTCTCTAGATTCGGTGCAGGGGTCATGGGCGGTCGTCACAATGCTTATTGATTGATATGTTGGATGTATGGTTGTTATTTATTTTAATATGTCTCTGTTATCACCTTGTATATTATTAACATCATTTAAATGACCATTTGAATCATTTTAAAAATTGGATAACTATGACATTTAAATTTTGGGTTGAAATGATACATTCCCATACAATTTCTTGAATTTTGGATTATTTTTTGGAATTGAATTATTTGAAAGGTTTAAGTTTTTAAATTTAAACTTCGGATTTATTTTAATTAAAGTGGTTAAAATTGGTATTTTGAATTATTTGAAATCTCTTAAATTATTATGCTCACATTATATACTTGATAGGAGATGCAAAATCCCGTAACATCTCTGAAGCTACTGCACTCATATTTTACTTGATATTGATTTGACTTACATAGGAATTTTTAGTTCTAACTCGAGTGTATTGTTTTTCATTATGCTCTGGTCAGCCTGAGTATTTCAGTGTTTGAAGACGTTATTCCTTGGAGATGAAGATGAAGATTGGTGATCGTATTCATTATTATATTTCCGCTGCATTATTTGATATGTTCGTTTATTTTACTCAAATTAATGTTGTAAAAATAGTGTAATCAAATATATATTGTAAAACAGCTTTATGAACTGTTTTATTTGATTATTATATTTTGTCGTTCCGTTGATTGATTCTGTATATTGCTTTCCTTCTTCTCTCTTGTTTTCCCTATTAAACCCCATTGATAATCCACCTTTTTTAATGGTTTGAGTCAGACATGTGTGGTTTATTGTCGACTTAAATTGTCCAAAAATGTGGGTCTCACATCCCTTAAGCTTGAATCTTGAGCTTTAAGAATTCTTCTTTCTCAACGGCCGACCCTTCTTTAATCTTTTGGATTGCATTTTCAAAATGACGTGAATGTGAAGTAAAATAGCAGGAACGAAAATATATAAGGGTAAGGGTTATGTATGGCAAATTACTAATATACCTTTATGTAACATAATTAACCTAAAAACCATTCTTAAGCCCATTTAACCATTTTATTAGGCACAGACTTAATTGAATTTATTCAAATCTCAACCCCTTATCACTTAATATTTACATTATTCTATTTAAAATTTCTTGAATAATGTTATCAAAAATTAGGGGTGTTATAGAGTACATGGGAGCCCGAGGAGAAGATCCAGGCTACCCATCCAGAACTCTTTTCTGGTACGCTTCCATTTTAGTTAAAAAAATGTAGAGATTACTTTTATATTTAGGCTCTAGCTTAGGTAGAGATCATTGGATGGTACGAGTGGCGGTAAACATGTTAATATGACATGTTATAGATGATGGATGCTAGTGGATGTATTGTTTGGATTGTTTGTTATACATGTTTAGGACAATATATTCTCTAGGTTGTACACACATTGATATGTCACATGCTCAATGTATATTTCAATGGACTCTTGATCATTAAAAGTTGACCTTTACTTCCTTTGGTAAGCCTATTGGTTTTGGATGAAGAGGGTTGTTTGAAGAAGACATTATGAGTTTGTTATTGAAGAAAGAGAGTGTAGAATTTGTTTTATTTTTGAAATAAAAAGTGTGTTTAAAGTGAGGTTAGAAAGAATGAATGTATAAAGTTTGAATGAACATGTGATGGCCAAAAAGGTGCCTTTTCAAATTTTGAATTGAACATAAAAGAGAGGGAATTTCAGAAGTTCAAATTTTAAAAAGATTCTTCAAATTCTATCCGATATGCCGAGATATCTAGGAGGCATATGTCAGCATATATCTAGGTGCATGAGAGAGGTTTGTTTTGTCAAAAACTCTATGAGGCAAAATGTTTTCACCTCTTAGGTCACCTCCTCCTTGTGATCTTGCACATTTTCAAATGCTTTGGTTATTGGTTATCATCTTAATCTCCTTAGCTATGTTTTGCAATGCTATTTTTTGACAACCACGCTACACCGCTGGCACCCAATATACATAAGATAGTGCACTGCTGACGTGCCTGGCCGGTGTAGAACAATCATTAAGGTTTTAGAATGACTCACGAATATACATCATAGATATAAAATAGGGGAGATGGTAATAACTAAGTTATTAAAATATCAGAGTACAGATTCACAGAATTATACAATGAGTAATAGTGCTTATACAGTGGAGAAAACCTAAATAACTTCCTCATAATAATAAGAAAAAACCGCCAAGGCTCCACAGTGTTGCACAGCGGAATAAGAATAGAAATCCATATATAGTACGAGATAGCTCCATCTACCTCGTCCTCTGCATAGCTACTGCATCACACCTAGACATGCTATCTAGTCTACTCATTTAAGAGTACCCGAGATAATAAGAAGTAAAGAATAAAACCTTGAGTTTGATAATAGTCTGGTATGAGCGGTAATTGAATCTCAAAATAGTATACAAGTCGATATAGTAAGGAGCAAGGATATACGAACCATACTTGACCTGTCCTTGCAACCAAAGAGTTAGCACATAATAAACATAATATGCTACTCTAAAAATATAGTAAAGGTACATTGCAAACCAAGTGTGATGATGGGTGTCCAGGTATCCCTATTTTAATACCTATCTCCATGACATCCCTAGAGTTATAGATTATGGAATAACAATCAAGACAAATATAGCACCATTAAACAATCCTCACTATCAATCAATGTGCTCTAGATATATGATAACTCATATGATCTTTCAACTGCCAGAGGCTAATGGAAATCCTAGTTTTCAGGGTACTCTCTTTAGCCCAAAGTTGATACTAGATCCATTCAATCGGTCCACGGTACATGGATACATTCAACCAATTCAAGGTAGCCTTTCAAAATACCCATGAGCGTCCTCACAATACCCCTACTTTGAGTATATCAGAAATCACTTCGAGTATCAACGATCCCTTAGCATGTGTATCCAAGCCTTTTCCTTGCTCCATCCAATTTCCATTATTCTCAAGGAACCATTCCACATTCCATCATTCCATGATAGAACCATTCAACTATTCTATCCACGAGTCAATTTTCTTAGAATCTTCCCTTTCATGGATAATCATGACTCTGTTCAACATCAAGCCACCATCATCGAAACCTAACTCCATTCACCATCGAGTTGTTACCAAAGTCCCGAAACCATCATCGTGCTACCATGTCGCCATCAAACACTAAGAGAACAAATAAACACCATCAACATGACCTGCAAAACCTCTACTTTCTCTCCTTGAAGTTTCAATCCAATCCCATCAGTTTAAATAACTCGGTAAAGAGTTAAAATAACTCAACACCGACTTATTTACTTAGTCGATCTTGACTAAGTTCAATCTCTTGCTTCTAGTACTTCATTTCCCAAGTGCCTTAGACTCTGACCCATCTTCCAAAATAGTTCGGCATCACTCTAAAGCACTAATTTCCAAGTTCTAGAAAGAACTCGGTGTGGTGACCAATACTTAGCAAATTTCTAGAATCTCGCCTTTTTCCATTTTCCCTAGCCTTTCTTCAAAGGATACTATCATCACCTACCACTTACCACTGAGAAAAATAACTCAGCACCAAGTTAAAATAACTCAGCGCCAACTTATTTACCTAGCATATTTTTCAACATGACTTGAACTCCAAGCTCCATCCATGCTTTAGAACCTCTCCTCCAAGTTTCCTCCAATTTTGACCATCTTTGCCTTCGATTTGTCGAATTCGCCAACCTATTCTCTAACTACCTAAAACACTAGCAAATAACATCAAAGCAAAACATACAACCATGGAAAATCATACATACGGATCCCTTCATACATGCAATACATAAGAACATGACAATCAAGCAAATCCTAATCTAACTTTACACAAGCATATGAATGTGAATAAAAGGAAGCACAAAATCAGTTTTGAAAACCACTTTCAAACCCCAAAATTTTGGCCATAGAAATGGGTTGAAAGGTGATTAAAGTTAGAAAACCATATAAGATCAAAAATCATGTTAAAAACAAACTTTTTAATTATATAAACAAGCATTTTAGAGTGAGAGGTCAAGAACCACTCACCAAATACCCAAAATACCAATTTTTTCCTTGATCTAAAGTAGACAATAAAGGAGATGTACCCAAATCAGCAAAATGATCATCTAAAGCTTTCCTATGTCAATAATCCCTCTACTCAGTGATTTGGTTAAGATTAGTAAGGAAAAGATATGATTTTTGTAGAAGTTAGGGTTAACTGAGGTTTAGAGATATTTTGGGAAAGATGGAAATGACTTAGATTGGTTCTTACAGCCTCACGTTAGCATAATTTTTAAGACAAGTGGCTCTCTTGTCTCCTTGGTTTTCCACATGCAATCGCCTTCATCTTCACCCCCATTGGACCTTCATTAACTCCACCGTCTTCCTCCTAAGCTATTTCATATCGTGTTCGACAATACAGATCAGCCTACGAGGTCTCAAAGCTTCTAGTTCAATCTCGATATCATCTAATTGATACATTGTAATCTTTACGCCCGAGTCGTCCATAAACTTTCGCAAGTGAGAAATGTGGAAGAAATTGTGCACACCCGCCATGTTCTGAGGTAAGTCGACCATATATGCTAGGTTTTAATTCTATCTGTTATTGGAAAAGGACCTACGAATCTCTGTACCAACTTCCCCTTACTACCGTATCGTATAGCATTCTATAAAAAAGAGATCTTCACAACACCATATCACCGATGGAGAATTCCAAATCTTTACGAATCATATTGGCATAGCTCTTCTGCATATCCTGAGAAGCTTTCATCAGATGTCGAATGATCTCTATCTTCTCTGAGGTTTCTCTAATCATATCTGGCCCAAGTACCAGTTTCTCGCCCAATTCCCACCAACACAAAAGGGTGTTACATGGTCGGCCATATAATGCTTCATACGGTGCCATACCAATACTAGACTAATAGCTATTGTTGTATGCGAACTCTAACAAATGCAGATGATGTTAGTCCTTAAGATGATGGTTTTGATGACAACAACCTTAGAATAAGATTATAAAATATAAATACTAATATTATAGTTTAGATATATATGTATATGCAAGATTTAACCATGCATGTATCAAGAATGAAGACTGTACAGTATAGAGATTCAAGATATCAAGATTGAAGACTCATGAGTATCAAGAATATCAAGATTATTAAGAGTTAAAGATTTCAAGAATAAGTAATTTAATTAGGAATTTTGTTAAAACTCCTTGAAAAGCACTGGCATCTTAAAATCCAATTTAGTCGTGGAATGGAATCCACTTCGAGCCTGTTAAAGGGATGGAACCCTTAGTAGGATGGAACCTACAAAAAATCTAGTGGAACATTGTTTTGTATCCGCTAACTTTTATTCAAATGATTTTACAAAATTATCTTGTTTTCAAAATGATTTCAAAACCTTCCTTTTAAAAGAATCAAAAACATCTATCCTGATTTTAAATACTTTTAGCCTCAAAATAATCATTATTTTCAAAATCAAATTATCCTTAGTTTTAAACTATCTTTAATAATAAATTTAATATTTATACTTAAATTTAAATATAAAATTATAGTAAAATTTTATATATATTATCTCTATATTTACTTATGTATTTTAACTATAGTTAAGTATATTTATAAAGTTTAAAATAGTTTTAATATAAGATAGAAGTAATTTTCAAAGAAAAACAAATCACCAAAATTTCCTTTGGGATGTCGATATACCCAAGATACCCATGTCGACATAGTGGCAGTTGGTTTCAAAATTTTGAATTTCAAAAGAAGTGCCATTTGCCATAACCTTTCATGAATGGACATGGCTGTTGTTCTTCTATAAATAGGGGATGTTTTCAATGAGTTTTCAATCATATTTTTCTGGTTTTCACTCCTCTTCTTCCACATTTCTTTATATATATACTTACCATTACTCTACCGAAATCACCATTGAATTTAAATAGATCATTTCTGGTTATTCTCTATCACTATCTCAACAAGACCTCACTGCTATTCAGAGTTATAGGCTTCTTTGTAATCAATTAAGTCAGAAAAGGTGTGATTGTAGCCTTGGAAATCAATCAAGTGAGAAAAGGTGTGATTGTAGCCTAGGAAATCAATTGGGTGAACTTGTTGCCCGAGAAATCAAGTATCTCTACCCAGAGGATTGTGAATCTGGAGTGGTGTACCTCGTGGCCTTGAAATCGAGGGTTGTAATTGTAAAGAATGCTTTTGAAAGGAAATCTGTACTTGTGTACGGGACTGGATGTAGGGTAACTCCGAACCAGTATAAAATCCAGTGTATTCTTTCCTTTACTTCTTTTACTTTATATTTACATCTGTGTTTGAATCTGTGATCATATCTGTGTCTGAATATTGCATACATTTGTGTTCAAATTTATATAAACTCGGAAAGAATTAGTAATTCCTTAAAACACTTTTCACCCCCCTCTAGTGTTTATACTAGCCTTAAGATCCCTCTAGTATTTATACTAGCCTTAAGATCCGTAATCCGCATTTCTCACATTTGGTATTAGAGCGAGGTTTTCAAAGTTTCATAATCTGAATTTTGAAAAGTTTTCAAAATGGCTACCAACACTGGTACTGTTACTAACACTAGTTCTATTACTACTGTTACTAGTTCATTTGTAGAAGGTCAGTCTACTGTCATACCACCACTTTTTAATGGTAGTAACTATGCATATTGGGCATGTAGGATGAAAATATATTTACAATCTATAGGACTAGACACTTGGAATATCACACAGAATGAATATTCTGAACCCACAACTGATTTTGCACAGTGGACCGCTGAGCAAAAGACTGTTGCACAAAATAATTCTAAAGCAATGAATATTCTGTTTTGTTCACTTGATAGGAATGAATTTAATAGAGTGTAAGTTTGTAAGTCTGCATATGAAATCTGGAAAACTTTGCAAGTTACTCACGAAGGAACAAGCAAAGTTAAACAGACCAAAATTTCCATGCTCACAAATCAGTTTCAATTATTTAAAATAAATTCTAATGAGTCTATTTCAGATATGTATAGTAGATTTCAGGATATTGTGCATTCTCTAATATCCTTGGGAAAGGAATTTTCCGAAGAAGATCAAGTTAGAAAAATCTTAAATTCTCTTACTCCGGAATGGGATCAAAAGACACTTGCGACCGAAGAGGCAAATGACATCAGTACCTTAAAGATAGAAGAATTAATTGGAAATCTAATGTCATCTGAAGTCCAAATGATCGGGAGAAGAGAAAGCAAAGCATATGAAAAGAAATCAATGGCATTCAATGTATTAACCGATGGATCAGACTCAAACAGCGATAATGATGAAGAGACAGCCTTTATGACCAAGAATTTTCGGAAATTCCTGAAATATAGAAAGATGAATAATCTCAAGAGAAACAACTATAAGAACGCTGGAAATCAGAATGTAGTGCCAAACAATATCAAATGCTTCAACTGTGACGAACCATGCCATATCAAAAGAGACTGTCCGTATCCAAATAAGCAAAACCTTCCTATAAACAATGATTCCATAAAGAAACGAAAACATGCTTTTACTGCTACTCTAGATGACTCAGACTCGTCTTCAAGCGATGATGATCAAAAGACGTATAATTCAAATATGTGTTTCACGGCAGTTCACGAATCCAACGAATTCAGAGAAACAGACTCAGAAAAAGTTACATATTTACAATACAATTGGTTGAAATTGCATGCTTAGAATTGATTGCTTGATTGATTGATTTTGAATTGGTGTGTTGTTTGAAATTTAAAAATTTTATTTTTTATTATTATCTTATTATATTAGTATTTTTATTTTTATTAGTATCATAATATTTTATGGAATATACTAATAATATTCCAGATATATATAGACATTAAAAATAATAAGAATATATATATATATATATATTAGAATTCTTATAAAAAATAAAGTATAGAAATTCAAAGACACATGTCGACATGGTCCCTACCATGATGTCGACATGGGTACATAATTTGAAATTCAAAATATGAATTCAAATGGTTGAATTTCCCTCCACCTTTTCACTTCATTCAATTCTCTAAAAAGGCATCTTTTGACCAGAGAATACGTCCTTTGAGAATCTATTTATTCACTATCTTTTATCACATCTTTTCATTTTCATTTTCAAATTCAAACTCTCTCTTCAAAACTTCAAGCTCTCTACTCTCTACTCTAATGGCTTCTTCAAGCAACCCTTCCACCATGAGAATTTCCAGAAAGATAAAAGAGCAACTCTTCAATGATCCGGAGGCCATAAAAGCATACATCAATTATGCTAACTATGGAAAATTCCATCCCGGAAAGTTTGCTTTATTTCAAGATTTTTCTACTTATGAAATTGATTCTCTTTTTGCAAATAATCATGTTCTCAGTCTTATTGATGCTTCTCAAAATGATTTTGTTTGCTATCCAAATCTTGTTAAAATTTTCTATGCAAATCTTAATCGAGGATTTTATAATGGAAACGGTGATGAAATTTGGAGTAGTGTCAAAGGCACTAGAATCGTTTTAAATTGTGATCGTTAGGGTACCATTCTCAATTGCAAGAATACGGGAATGGATCTTTCTAGTTTAATATTGATGAAAATGATTGTGAGACGTTTCATCACATTTTTGAAGGAAATGATGATTTTGAATTCAAAATCGAAACTTTCGACCAAAAGCTAGAATTGTCAATCTTCTTTTACAACATACTTTGACCCTAAGATCGGGGAATTTTAACAATCCTACTTCAAAAGTTTGCAAAGCACTTTTTGATATTTTTGGAAATTATGATGTTAATTGGGCGCAAGTTATTTTGGATGAACTTCGTCCCAAAAATCTTGAAATGGGTGAGAATACTTTGTATCATGGAATCTATTTCACTCGGATTTTTAACTATTTTGGAGTAGATTTCAAAGGAGAAGAATTTGTTTCAAGAAAGGTTTTCAATCACTCAAATATTTCTCTTATGAAAATTCCATTTGTTTTTCAACCTTATGAGACTATTGCCGAAAAGGAAGAGTGTTTGGCTCATGAAGAGATGGAAGAGGAGGAAGAGGAAGAAGAAGAAGAAGAAGAAGGGGATGAAATGGAAATAGAAGAAGAAGAAGAAGGTGAAACATCCTTGGAAAGTATTGACTATCCTCCTAATCCAACCAACAAAACTCTTCTCAAAAACCAAAAGAACATTGTTGAGAATCAACGGATTCTTAAACGACCCGTTAGTAAGAAGTTGGATAAAATTTCATCCAAGATGAACAAGTTTATTTCCAAAGTAAGCAAGAAGCTTGGATTATCTTCATCTTCATCATCTTCTAACTAGTTCTATCTTTTCATTTCATGTTGTATTAGTTTAGTTTGTTTTAATGTTCATGTAGTTCTTTATGATTAATCATTGTATTACTCTATTATGCAATGAAATTGAATTCCTTTTTCTGTTATCTAGCTTATCTTATCTCCAGAATAAATGTTAGTATATTATATAAATATATATATATACACAATTGTTCACAAAATCAAAATAAGCCATCAAAATTCACTGCACCATGTCGACATCCCCCCTATGACCATGTCGACATGTACTGGTCAGAAATGACATTTCATTTTAAATTTGAAATTTGAATAACTACCTTATGTCTATTCATTTCAAACGAATTTCTACACCTATAAATACCTATTTCTTCCAGAATTCATCACTCAATATTATTTCTTATCTACTTTGTCTATCATTCTTCTCTCAAACTAAAATATGGCCAATCCAATTCATAATTTAACCGAAAATCTTGAAGAAACTCTTAATTCTTTCAAGAATATTCTTTCGTTCATTCTTCGTAACCAGCGACACTTAGAGTTGAGTCAAATGCAGATGAACAAGGAGCAAAAAAGGCATTTCGATGCAATACGATGGATGATTTCCTCCCTGCACAAGGATGATAACGAAGCACATCCTCCAGTCTCTCTCACCAATGACAATGAAAATTGGGATGCCATTAAAGCAGACCCTATTTTTGGAGAAGAAGGATGGGTGAAAGTTCCTCGTAATGTTTGATTTGATTGCTTTGTTTGATTTGAATTGTTTGCTTTGATTGATTTGATTTCATTTGTTTTGATTTGATTTGATATGGATTGATATTTGGTGTGGATTGATATTTATATGATCTTTGATTAATTATCATGTTTATCAATATAATTATCTCTTAATCTATATATTATATACTCCATTGTATAGTTTATTAATGCAGGTACTTTAGTACAAGAATGAAGGGGAGTTATATAGTTTGGAGTTAGTTTTTTATTGATGACAAAGGGGGAGAAGTATAAAATATAGGATAGTTAGGCATAGATTAAGGGGGAGTTATTAGTTTTAGAGGGAGACAATAGGATAGAAGTAATATTTTATAAACAAAGGTTGTCATCATCAAAAAGGGGGAGATTGTTAGTCCTTGAGATGATGGTTTTGATGACAACAACCTTAGAATAAGATTATAAAATATAAATACTAATATTATAATTTAGATATATATGTATATGCAGGATTTAACCATGTAGGTATCAAGAATGAAGACTGTACAATATAGAGATTCAAGATATCAAGATTGAAGACTCATGAGTGTCAAGAATATCAAGATTATCAAGAGTTCAAGATTTCAAGAATAGGTAATTTAATTAGGAATTTTGTTAAAACTCCTAGAAAAGCACTGGCATCTTAAAATCCAATTTAGTCGTGGAATGGAATCCACTTCGAGCCTGTTAAAGGGATGGAACCCTTAGTAGGATGGAACCTACGAAAAATCTAGTGGAACATTGTTTTGTATCCGCTAACTTTTATTCAAATGATTTTACAAAATTATCTTGTTTTCAAAATGATTTCAAAAACCTTCCTTTTAAAAGAATCAAAAACATCTATCCTGATTTTAAATACTTTTAGCCTCAAAATAATCTTTATTTTCAAAATCAAATTATCCTTAGTTTTAAACTATCTTTTATAATAAATTTAATATTTATACTTAAATTTAAATATAAAATTATAGTAAAATTTTATATATATTATCTCTATATTTACTTATGTATTTTAACTATAGTTAAGTATATTTATAAAGTTTAAAATAGTTTTAATATAAGATAGAAGTAATTTTCAAAGAAAAACAAATCACCAAAATTTCCTTTGGGATGTCGATATACCCAAGATACCCATGTCGACATAGTGGCAGTTGGTTTCAAAATTTTGAATTTCAAAAGAAGTGCCATTTGTCATAACCTTTCACGAATGGACATGGCTGTTGTTCTTCTATAAATAGGGAATGTTTTCAATGAGTTTTCAATCATATTTTTCTGGTTTTCACTCCTCTTCTTCCACATTTCTTTATATATATACTTACCATTACTCTACCGAAATCACCATTGAATTTAAATAGATCATTTCTGGTTATTCTCTATCACTATCTCAACAAGACCTCAGTGCTATTCAGAGTTATAGGCTTCTTTGTAATCAATTAAGTCAGAAAAGGTGTGATTGTAGCCTTGGAAATCAATCAAGTGAGAAAAGGTGTGATTGTAGCCTAGGAAATCAATTGGGTGAACTTGTTGCCCAGGAAATCAAGTATCTCTACCCAAAGGATTGTGAATCTGGAGTGGTGTACCTCGTGGCCTTGAAATCGAGGGTTGTAATTGTAAAGATTGCTTTTGAAAGGAAATCTATACTTGTGGGCGGGACTGGATGTAGGGTAACTTCGAACCAGTATAAAATCCGGTGTGTTCTTTCCTTTACTGCTTTTACTTTATATTTGCATTTGTATTTGAATATGTGATCATACCTGTGTCTGAATATTGCATACATTTGTGTTCAAATTAATATAAACTCAAAAAGAATTAGTAATTCCTTAAAACACTATTCACCCCCCCTCTATTGTTTATACTAGCCTTAAGATCCCTCTAGTGTTTATACTAGCCTTAAGATCCGTAATCCGCATTTCTCACAGATGATTATCCCACGAGCCTCCAAAATCAAGTATGCAAGCCCATAAGAGATCCTCCAATATACGATTCGCTCTCTCAGTCTGCCTATCTATTTGCAAGTTATATGTTGTATTGAGATGCAGCTTGGTACCCAACACCTTTGTAAGCTCTTCCATAACCCACCAGTGAACAACGGATCTTGGTCACTCACAGTATTCTTTGGCACATCATGAAATCGTATGACCCATTTTACATACAACTCAGCCAGTTTGGTTGCCGTCTTACTTGACTTGATGGCTATAAATCGTGTGCTTTTGGTCAATCAATCGATTATGACCTAGATTCTATCATACCATGCTCGAGTCCTCGATAGTCCATCGATGAAGTCCATCGATACTTTCTCCCACTTCCATTCGGGAATTTCAAGCATTTGCGATAACCCACTCGGCTTGTTTTGCTCTACCTTCACCAACTAACAGTTCATGCATTTCGAGATGAATGTCCCGACATCCTTCTTCATTCCCTCATAATAATAGGTCTGCTTCATATCACAGTACATCTTATTATCGCCAGGTTGCATGGTCAACTTAGAATAATGGCACTCTCGTAGAACCTCATCCCGTAATCCATCAACATAGGGAACAAACAACCTCCCATCCTTATGGAGCCAACCTTCTTCGTCGAGTCTGTATTGCTTCATATCTTCAGACTCTATACCTCCTTTTATTTTTGCCATGATCTTTGCTAGTCTAGCATCTTGCCTTTGATAGTACCGATCCGCTTAATCAGAGTAGGCATGATAGTCAAACTCGCCAACATCTCTGGTTTTAACTCGCAATGGGGTCTAAAGTCATAGCTAGTAATATACACTAATTGTTTCCACTCCATAAACATCGCTCCCAAACTGGCATGTCTTCTACTTAATGCATCGGTAACCGCATTTCCTTCACCAGGGGTATAAGAAATGTTGAAATCATATGAGGCCATGAATTCAAACCATCGCTGCTAGCGAAGGTTGAGATCCTTCTGGGAGAAAAGATACCTTAAGGATTTATGATCTATAAACAGCTAGAACCTTTCTCCTAATAGGTAGTGCCTCCAAATTATCAAACCAAACACTATAGGCGCCAACTCCAAATCATTAGTTGGATACTTCCTCTCGTGCGGTTTTAGCTATCGATTGGTGTAGGCGATAAATTTTCCATTCTGCATCGACACCACACCTAATCCAGTACCACAAGTGTCAGTATATACTGTCAACTCCTCATTCTTGCTCGGAATGGTCAATACCGATGCACTCATCAACCTTTCTTTTAGATTTATAAATGCATGCTCACACTTCGCGTCCCAAACAAAAGTCTAATTCTTCTTCGTCAAATTGGTCATCGATGTCCCTATCATCGAGAAGTCCTTAATAAAATGTCTATAATATTCCGCTAATCCTAGGAAACTCCCCACATCATTCTTGGATTTCTTACAATCCTGAACCATTGCCACCTTGGCAGGATACACTGTGATGCCCTGCTATGAGATGACATGACCCAAAAATCTCACTTCCCTCCTCCAAAACTGACATTTTGAAAACTTTGCTTTTAACTTGTGCTTCATCAATACTTTAAGCATAATCCTCGAGTGCATCTTGTGTTCTTCCTCTATACTAGAATAGATCAAAATATCATCCACGAATACAAGCACGAACTTGTTTAGGCGATCCCTAAAGACACAGTTCATGAGATTAACATAGTATGCCGGAGCATTGATTAGCCCGAACGGCGTAACCAAACACTCATAGAAACCAGACGGTGTACGAAACGCGGTGATTGGCACACTTTCCTTAGCTACTCTCGACTATTAAAATCTTGTCGCAAGATCCAGTTGAGAGAACACCTTTGCACCACAGAGTCGATCGAACAAATCATCAATACATGGGAGTTGATACTTGTTCTTCTTCATCACTTTATTTAGCTCACGGTAATCTACACACAACCTCAAAGAGTCATCCGCCTTAGTGGCAAATACTACGGGTGTACCCCACTCAGATATACTCTTACGAATGAACCCTGTTAACAAATAAATTCATCAACACCCGAAAGCATGTAAAAGATGGATTAATCATGTGAAGCCTCTTCGAGGCTTGTCAAGGTCATCAAAGTGAAGTATTGAATGCTATCGAAGTCATAAGGTAAGCAACGCATGATTCCAAGACCGTAATCATTCTCTGTAACATTGTCATTTCAAAGATCGTGAATAGTATGAGATAATATGCTATAGGCAACGTATCAAGTCAATGTGTTTGAGGAGATTTAAGTCAATGTGTTCAAAGAGATTTAAGTCTTAGTTCAAGCTTAATCAAGTATGCAATTCATGACTTTAAATCATGCCAATAGGCTATGCAATTGTTTGATTTCCAATTCCTTGCATGTTCAAGATTCTAGTATTACAATTGACTAAATCCCCAAATTGATTTAGACTTTACAAAGCTTTCGGTCCCCCAAACCAGCACTCTTAGGGTCGTATTTATAGGAGGTGAAGTGGCAGGGTCTTCGTCGCGGGTGGAGCCTCGACGATGGAGTCGATAAGGTTTTGTTGATTTTAATGTTGCTAAGTGTTAGGACTTCACCTAGATTCTTTTAGGAGATATGTGGAAATAACTTCGGTGGCAACATTCATGGCGACCATGGTGGCTTTACTAAGCATAATGTCGGCGTCCTTCAAGTAATACGAATATTGAAGTGCTATGTTGAACAACATCAAAGAGTGGTGCTATTTTGCATCCTTTTGGTGTTATTATACTGCAGAGTTAAGGTCTTCGTGGATATTGATAGTGTACAACATCAATATCGCTTCGCATAGACACGCGGCGTCCTTCAAACGCTAACTACACATGCCAACGGAGTGCCGTGTCAGACATTGCTGAAGCGTAGTGCAGCATCTTCGAAGAGCTATGATGTGCAGCACTTCAAGATGATTGACAATGAGCTTGTGATTAGTGAGTAACGGTGCTTAGTATCAATGAGATGTGCTAAGACCACTTTAACATTCATTGTTGACCTTTGGAGTTGCTTATACTTGACCTCTTCGCGCCATTAATCATGAAATGCGATGTCCTCCTTATGACTCTTTTCATATATCTTCGAATTTAGTAAGAGGCGGTGTCGATTTATTGTTGCTCTTATTTCTTCGACGATAGTGATGATGCGTAAGGGGATCGAAGTGCAACCTTTGGTATTAGCTCCATTACTTTAGCATGGTTGTAGGTCTCTTCGGTTATATTTGACACCGTCTTTTTTCTAATTGAATTGATGCGACATTGATGACTTGTGGAGTGATGACAAGCGGTGTGAATAAGGAATGACTTTGAGAAGATACGAGACTGATAAGCATCAAAGTGACGGGATATGATTTTGAAGTGAAGTGGTGCCATTATCCTACCAGATCGGCCTATTTTCGTGTCTTCGAGATTATTGGTCTTTGTCGAAGAGCCTCTTCTTGCAATGAGGTTCATTCTCATCTCTTTAAAGTCTTGAATCCAATACCATATCCTCCTGTGAAATTATGTGGATAACGTTTGTCCTCCCTCCTTATGTAAAAGAAGCTTTTTACTCTTTAGGGTAAAACCACAAATTTTCCTTGCTTTGCTTAGCCATTGAGACCCATTAAATCTAGTGGTATTCTTTATTTTCCTATGATTTAAACTCAAACAACGAAAGATTTTGAATTATCTCAATCATTTAAAGCCTTCAATTTATACATCTAGGTTAATGCTAATACACAATTTAATACTAACATATTTTTCACTTTATAATGTAACTCATATGACATTTGGTATCAACTTATTCGCTCGACATAGTTTTACTCCCATAGCATTACATTTTGGATGCTCTCTGTTAATTGTTATTATAGTTTTCGATTCATATTTACGAACCTCTCTTATTATCATAGATTTAGCACTTATTTATGCTCTTCTAGTCAATGCAAAAGTTTAAGTTTTTCTTATGAACTTTATATTAACTATTCAACAGTCATTGACTTATTGTAAAAGTTATTTTTAAACTTTAAACTTTTAATTGTTTGGATATCAAGTAAATCTCCCTCATGCTTTCAAGAATGAGTATCCAAATTTTGAATAATATCACCTGGTAGCCATAAAGAGGGATATGCAAGAATTTTCTTTGAGAAGACTAGTGCAGGTTTCAAAGTTTTTCCTTTCGAGCTAACTCTTCTTAGATTGTCGAAGATTTGATCTTAATATTAATTTGCTTTAAATGTATCACATAATTTGTTTTTCAAAGCTTTGATTTAGTGCATACAGTTTTCATGTGCTCTCATTGTAATTTTTATCTTCGGACCTGAGACTTACTTTAATTAAGGATTGGCGATTTAGATATTAATAATTCATATAACAAAGAATTAAAGGAAATATCTGGTACTAACTCCGAAGAAAAAGTTAGGAAACCATTTGATAATAAAGAGGTTAGAAATTTAGTATGTCATCTGATGATAAGAAATCCAAGGTTCCATCTTCTGGCAATAAGAAATCCGAAATGACCTCCGATAATAAGAAGGCTAGAAAACTGTTCAGTAATAAAAATTTCAGAATTCCATCTGATAATAAGAAGACCAAAAACTGTTTGGGAAAGGACGAAAGAAGTGCAAAATATATTTTGCGATAATAATAGAAGACCAGAATTCCATATCTGGCAATAATAGAAGACCAGTATCCATATTTGGCAATAATAGAGGGCCATAAATCTAATCCATAATAACATGAAAATTTGAATTCCATAAGAAAACCAGAAAATCAATAGGAAATCCAAAAATCATCAAGAAAACCAACAAGAAAACCATAAATCAAATCATTCAGAGATCAAAAATTAAATCAAAATAAACACAACCATAAAGCTAGTCAGAATTTAATCTGATAATAAGAAATCCAAAAATCTATCAGAAAATCATCTAGTAATAGCAAAAGATTTGCAGTTTCACCTGACACTAACTTTGTTTCCTTACTTGAAAGCTACATCGGATGCTTTACCATGGTATAATACTCTGAATAAAGAGGGAGATTCTCGTTGCCAAAAGAAATGCTTCTTATTAGTAGATATATTGTTATTAAGGTGTTAGTTACTCATTATTGTCATTACTATTATTATATTGATGCCAAGTTGTTCTGTTCAACAATTCAATCGTTCAACAAATAGTTTTGTTCAACTATTCAACCATTCAACAAGTAATTCCGTTCAGCCGTTTAGCTTTTCATCCGTTTAGCAGGTAGTTCCTTTCGGTTGTTTACCCATTCAGCAGATAGTTCCATTCGACTGTTTGGCTGTTCAACAAGCCTAATTAAATCATTGATAGTCATTATATATAGACCCACCTTAGAAGGTTTTCTTATTTTTAGGGCTAAACTAAATTTAGCAGAAGTCTATTTTGATCTATCCCTTGAATGAAGCTTTTCTTATCCTTCTAGTCAGGATTTGCTTCTTCGCTTAATTCCCTTTATTTCTTCATTGGTTTTCAAATTCCTTCGTATCTTTTATCCTTGGTTCCTTTTTAGGTTTTAGGACATCTTAGTTTTTTTTTAAGGTTTTAGATATTTTCATATTTCCCTTTCTGCCCTTTTCTCAGGCTTTGGTTTTGCTTCAAGTTGTTGACATTTTCCTCTTTTCCGTTTTTAGATTTGGATTCCTTTGTTCCTTGTTTTGAGCCACTCTTTAGGGTTTTGCCTTTACTTTGAGCTTTGGATATATTCATCCATTTTTCTTATTCGTACCCTCTTTTGGGATTTGGCTTTGCTCTGAGTTGAGGACATCTTCGTCCATTTATTATATTCATGCCCCCTTTTGGGCTTTGACTTTGCTCTGAGTTGAGGACATCTTCATCCATTTCTGTAAAGGCCCGCAAATCCGTACACCTTTGAGCTGACAAAATTCCACAACAATTCAGCTCAAAGTGGAACAAAAGTGTGAATCTTTAGGGTTAAAAAGAAGAGGTAGAAGAAGACAGAAGAAAAGAAACAGAAACAACAACAAAATCTCACATTCGCAGCGGAACAATATATAATAGATGAATGAATAATCTTTATAACAAAGAACTGTATCAGTTTATACAATACATTATCAGAGTTTACAACAACAACACACATCACTGGACAGTTATATAAACTTGTCCCCATAACACAATACATAGTGGAATAATACATAATATAAGTGATACGTCTCGCCATCCAGCTCGCATCTAGATCTCCACAGCACTTCTGAATTCTAGAATGACCTGATAACCTGACTCTAGGCTGCCCGTATGGAAAATTATGGGCACCCAGAGTTTAGAAAGGGAACAATAAACTCCAGGTTAGTCATGAGACTGGTGTGAGATCTTAAAAACAGTTATTTTCACAAAGAAAATAAAAGAATTTTGCATTGCTTTTAAAAAATGAAACTACCATAAGACCTCCCGCCACACACACAATGCAAACGCAGAATTGGAGGAGATTTCTCCTTATGATAGTCAAATATGCTTAATACGAGAAAACTCTTTTGATATTATTACTAGTGCATAATGTACAAAATCATTTCGAAAATACAATATTAATCTTAGCCAGCATAGGTACCATTATATTATGCCTGCTATAGCTGCCACCTGAGGAGGCAGGTTATACAAATTGCAATCGTAAAGGGATCGTATTGTTTCTTTGGATTTTTCAACAAATGGTCAGGCTAAGGAACTTCCTATGCCACATGGGAACGCCTCTGGAGGGACGTCCCGAGAGACAATTGCTCTCTGCCAACACAAGGCCGGGTTACCTCTTACTAGGTAACTACTACACGAATATGCCCACCCCGATCCTTTGGGACCTTAATCTGAGGCGCCTCGATCACAAAGCAACAATCACATAGTAAATAAGATTGATGCCACCACACAGGTAAAGCATCTGGGCTCCATACCATGATACTATACCTTTTTCCAGAAGGAAATGACATACCCTAAAGGGAGCGACCCTCATAACAATGCCGCATTTTCCTGTTTTGACCATTTCCGGGATGTGAGGTCCGATGAGGTCTCGTCCACAAAGCTACGCTTTACACGAAAGCCATGCTTTGATCAACAAATGATCAGCAACACACAGCAGCACTCAGCATGCCACACTACCAAATTGGGAGTATATCACTGATAACCTTCAACTACATAACCTCTGAGCTCGTACGTCTCAGAGAAGGGAGTTAAGCTAAGAGAATAAATTCTCCGCCACCAACAGAAATGTATTTGAAAGAAATCAGCTTTATATCTCAAAGTGTAATGTCAGACATACAACCATACAAGTCTGTTCCGGGTTCGAACAGAACCGAAATATTTCCAGAGAAGCCCTTGCAATCCATAACGTCGTATCATTATTCGGAATGGGTTATATGACACAAAGTCCTCTCCCGGCTAAACCGAATAACGAGCGCTTGTTTTTAAAACAAATTCAAGTACCATTTCAAAGGCGAACATTGATAGTCGGTTATTTAACTAATAAGCAACATTCACAACAATCAACCAATTTAAATAATTTTCCCAAATTATTTACTTCAAAATATCATCACAAGATATATATTTTTCCACACTTCATCACTTTGAAAACAAATTTCAAATCACTTTTTCACCCGCGGAATAAAATCCCCGATATTATTTCTTTCCCTTTTCCTTTATAAATTCCATTGTGAATTTAAATTCCAAATATTCACTTTCAACCCCAAAATAAAATTCCAAATTGATTTCTAATTTTATTTCAACACCAAATCAATTTCAAATTGATTCTTCCATTTATTTCAAATACCAAATCAATTTTTACAAATCGATTTCCAAATTTATTTTTCAAACACTAAATCAATTTCAAATTGATTTCTAAGTTTATTTCCAAATAACAAAGCACTTATAAATTGATTTCTAAGTTTATTTCAGCACAAAATAAATTTTCATTCAAACACCAAATTAATTATATTATTAATTTCCCAAAGATTTATTTTCCAATACCAGATTAATTGTCAAATGGGTTCCAAACAAATTTATCACCTTTTAAACAAATCCCTTTATTCTTTCCAAATTATTTAAAATTCCATTTTCAATAAATTCTTCAACTTTTAAACAATATTATTCAAAACTCCTTTATTAATATCTTTTCCCATATTTCGGAAATAATTCGATAAGACTAGAAAAATCAACTTTTTACTGTTAAATTCCTTCTTTCAAGTTTATTCAACTCTTAAAAATTAATTTACTTAAAGTTTTCTACTTTAATTTCCAAAATCCAACTTTATTTATTTCTGGTATCCAACGATACCAAAAATACATTCGGCTAAAATTATAGCCTTCAACAAATTTAATCATCAATATAATCATTTACAGATTATCAATAAATCATCACACAACACATGAAACAAATTCATACAACATATGAAACAAATTCATACAATATGAGGAATCCAGTTGGATCCCTCCAACCTGTTTCCCTGCATCCACAGATGTTAGCACAACAATTAAATACCCATTCCACTTCGAGGTGGAATATCACGGTATATGGGATTTATAAAATATCATCCGCTATTATGCGGCGCATAGGGTCTCATCCGCTATATAATGCTGGAAATCAACTCCAAATATATAGATATACTACTATATATACTATCACAATCAGGCAATCAATCAATAACTAAAATTTCAATTGTTTTAATTTGAGTGAGAAGATCTCACGTTTGCTTTTTATTTTGCAATCCATTTCCCATTCCAGTTTGTTTCTCTTCATTGTATTAGACCTTGTATAAACATTATAAGGTTTTATTAATATTTGAACTATTGAACAATTAATTCCCATTTAATAGATTGAATTAACTAATAATTAAATTATTTCATTAACTAACAATTTTATTCAAACTGATAATTTAAACTAATTTTCCTTTTACAATCTTTAGTAACTAAAATAAATTAAATAATTAAGAACAGAACTACTTTACATTTTCTTTTTTGTTTACTGTATATAAATTGAAAAATATGCTTATATACTTCACTGGAATATTTTTCTTTCTCTCTAAATATATATACATAAATAAATTAAAATCCAAAACTGCTATATATATAATTTTTTCCAAAACCTTCCTGCCAAAAAAAAAAACAGAAATTCTTTACTGAGAATATTTTAGAACTCCCATATTATTTTTCTCCAAAACCTTATATATCTTACTACAGTTCTCTTATATATATATATTTTTTTCAGATATATATAATATCAAAACTAAAATAAGGTTAACACCTTTACTGTAAAAATATCAATCTATCTACACACACCCATATATATATATATATATATAAATTTGAATAAAAATAAAACAGGAAACCATACCCCAAATTCGAGGACGATCGATGCCAGCCTCGTCGAATTTGAGTTCGAAACCCTAGCTCATTGCAATCAGACGCGGCCGCCACGATCGAATTCCCTCGAGCCACTTTGGGTTGCGCTTGCTCGAAACTGGCCGTCGCCATGAACAAGTCCTCCCACACTCCACCGCCTCTGTCACGTGAACGCCCACTCGAACGCCACGCCTGAACTCACGCATCACGAGCTCGAAACCAACCCGTTGTTGGCAACGCCGCGACTCCGAAGTGTCTCCGAGATTTCCAATCGCGATGGGATCTAGATTCGTGAAGAGGCTCGGCAAGATTTGGGGATTTCGATTTGAGGAGGGTGGTGATTCAGAGAAAACGAGACCGTTATCGATTTTTTTCCCACTAAATTGGAAATAAGAAAGGAGGAAAACAATTTCACGTATAAAAAAGAAGAATAGGATTCTCAATCGGCCATTATTATCTTTCGATTTGTTTTTATTTTAACTAAGAGAATGGAAGTAGGCGTGATTTGAAATAAAGGGATAGTAGCGTGTTGAATGGGGAAAGAGAAAGGATGGAATTTCGGCTGAAAGGAGATAGATGGGATACAATTTTATTATATTTGTTTATTTTGATTGGTCAACAAATATATCAATTTTAAATTCAATTGTCTCGATGATTGCAACTTAAAATCGTGATCTCCTATCGAGGCATGCCGCCAGGCATTTGTAATGCTATACCCCTATTACGAACGCATTGGAAAAGGTTTCGAGTCCTAATTCGATCGTATGAAGAAGACAGCTTTTTGTACACAGTTATTATATTAAATTTCAATATAGATTTCAGCGCGTTTATCTATCGTACGATCACACGACAACTCCAATCACTACGAAAATTGAAATCCGATAATAATACAATATTACGGATCCAATGGAACTGGTTTCGTCGAATTCCGAGACTGTGCCTCGGAAGGCTATTTTCAAATATCGATTTAAACGATAAAATTCAAAACTGAACAAAACAGTTCCAAATTCAATTCTGAAGCTTTTATTATCTTCAGTATTATCAATACAGATTTTTCAAGACTTCAAATTATTTTTAACAAGCTCAAAACTGAAGATTCAAATTTTTACCCAGCTTCAATAATTAAATTCAATAATTAATTTGCCAAATTCATTCTGATATTTGAATTTCAAATTAAACTGACTTCCAGATATTTAAAATCAATTAAATATTCTGATTTCCAATATAAAAAATTTAGAGTCGTTACAATTTCCCTTGCTTGTGCCCCTTCTTGGGCTTTGCCTTTGATTTGGGCTGTGGAAATCTTCGTCCTTTTTCGGTGTTGAAAGCGCTCTGGGAACTCATCAAAGGCTTTGGTGGGTGCTGGACCCTCCTACCTCTAAGAGGCGCTTCGGACTAGTCGAAGTTTTTTATCCCTCCCTCTAGGAGGTGCTTCTAGAGGAGGCCTTTTGGTGCTCCATATTGGGCATCGAAGGCTCATTGGTGCTCCGAAGTGGACATTGGAGGCTCATTAATGCTCTGGAGTGGACATCAGAGGCACATTGGTGCTCCAGATTAGACATCAGAGTCTTGAAAGAAGTTTTCCTTTTGAAATAATTGTTTTTGAAAATAACTTTTGGCCAGTTGCAATGCTTTTAAAAACTCTTTTAAATAGACATTAGTTTTGCTTGTCATGAATTTGTGGAAGAAAAAATATTTCGAAAAAGGATTTCTTTAATGAATCAAGGAATTACCTTTCGAAAAGATTTTGGACACTTGAACTCTTTGATAATGGGTTTTCAAATCATTCTCATAATAGAAACATGAATCTCAAGTAAGAGACTAGGTGGTCATAATTCATGAACCAATAGTCCCTTGATTGAGAATAAGCTCTTCTAATTAGAGTTTTTGTTCATAAATTTGGATAGTTCTAAAAACTTTTCTTGGGGAAATGGGTATAAGTCTTTCCTTGCCAATCATTTTAGAAAGCTTTGAAAATGCTTTTTGTTTGGGCATAATTTGATGAAATCGTTTTTGTGCATTTACTAAGGCTATGTAATTTTAGAGGATTGTATACATCCTTTATTTGAAATAAGTACATCTTCAGCTCCCTCAACCAGTAGGGTAACTAGAAATAATCTTTCTTGATTTCTAAAAATAGTTCTTATGGAAGACATGTTTAGAAAATTCCTTTTGACAAAAAAATGACTTGGTGAAAATAAGGTTGATGTATTTACTTCCATCTTTATATGATATATATGTAATTGTACTCTCTAGGTTTTGCTTAGAAAAACGAGTGTCTTTTAAGAAGATTTTAAATACTTACCTTTTCCAAGAAACTGGTTTATGTTGGAAAGTTGATTGATCCAAGTTTTTGAGATAGAGAGCCATTTTATACTAGATATTTGAGCTATAGTTCTTCAAAAATGACTAGAAATTTGTTATGCTTCGAAAGGGACATTCTGAACTTTCCGGATGAAGTTGGATGGTTTTGTTTTAACCTATAAAGACACTAAAATTTTGTGTTAATTCATGATTGATTTTAAGTAAAAATCAAACTAGAAATTTTTTTGAGCATAGATAATCCACAATGAGTAATTGCCACAGCACTTCATAGTTTGACCGGAGTCTGAATTCGAAGTTGCAGAACTGCTTTTTCCTTGTAGAAAGAGTTATGTTTCAAAGATTTAAGTTATCCTCATCAAAGTGGAGAATCTTTCAAACTTCCCTAATGAACTCTTTTAGAAACCTTTCTGATCATATTCTAAATTATTATTTCTAGTGTATGACATTTGTTAGTTTTGTGCCCGTTTACTTTATGGTAATCGCAATAATCTTTTCCTCTATTTGGCTCATAATGGCTTGACATTTTATAGAAAGGGGAGAAATTCTTATCGCCCTTGGTCATAGTGAAAATGCGGAAAAGAGGTTTGTTTAAATTCACATAATTGGATTCGAAAATCTCCCTCTGACTCTTTCTTCTACTCTCATTTCCTTTTGACCTATTACTATGATGTTCGGAGTTAAACCTTCCCTCTTCTTGGTTTTGTTGAGATTACTTTGTGGTAGGGTGCATCTATTCCATTTGAATAAATTTTTCGGCTTGGAAATAGAAATGTTGTAGATCATTACATCCAGGAATATGAAGCTCTTTCCAAAAAGGAGTTTGATCAATTAATCTTGAATGAACTGCCATGAGCTTTTCTCTATCGGTTGCATTTTCTGGTTGCATTTTCTACTTTTAATGCCTCTTTATTAAATCTATTTAGGTAATCGCCAAGTAATTCTCCTAGTCTTTGCTTGATGTTAGCTAACATGCTGGAGTCCATAACTAGCTTTTTGTATATGTCAAACTGTGCTACAAATTCGTAAGAAATTTGTTTCCAATAACATATTGTCTTTTCCTGAAATTTTTATACTATTTAGCAGCCGCTCCATAAAAAGTTATAGGAAAAACCTTACAACGGACTACCCTAAAAGCATTATATAAATCCATTTGGTTGTCAAAGCTTGAAGATGGTCAACCGGATCAGTGGCTCCGTTATACTTCAGTGGAGGGATTTTGATGTAAGATGGAATTCTAACAACAAATATTTCTTTTGAAAAAGGAGTTCTTCATAAGCTATTCTTTCTTAGGTCAAGGGTTCCTTCCTCTTTAAGCATATCCTTTGTTATTTGGTTGAGAATGCCCTTTTTATTGGTTTCACCATCATAGTAATTTCTATTATCTCCTTGGATTGAAATATTTGATTGCACAAGGGCCCTTTTGGTTTGACTTTCTTGGTTTTTGTTTCGTTCTTTACCTTGAATTTTACTTAGGGATGGCGCTTTGTCTTCCCCTTCCATAAGCTTTATCACCTTCAAAGGTTCTTGAGATAGAGCTGCTTCAAGAAGCTCTTGCATTACCATCACTTGTTGTACTAAATCCTGAATTTTTGCCTCATTGCTTGCAAGTTTCGTTAAAATTGAAGGTTGACCAATCTCCTACTCTCTAAATTGGAGTTCCGAATGTTATTATTTTCCCTAGCCCTCTCCATTTTTCTGAAACAAAAGAATTTCAAGTGATTAGTTTATAGAGAAAGTTATAAAGGATCGGAGGTTCATGCCCTCCTTCCAATGCCAAAAATGTTGACGAATGAATTGGTCAACACCCGAAAGCATGTAAAGGATGGATTAATCAAAGTGAAGCCTCATCAAGGCTTGTCAAGGTCGTTGAAGTGAAGTATTGAATGCTATCGAAATCGTAAGGTAAGAAACGCATGATTCCAAGACCATAATCATTCTTCGTATCCAAGACATTGTTATTTCAAAGATCATGAATAGTACGAGTTAATATGCTATAGGCAAGGTATCAAGTCAATGTGCTTAAGGAGATTTAAGTCAAAGTGTTTGACAATGTTCAAGTCGTAGTTCAAGCTCAATCAAGTATGTAGTTCACGACTTTAAATCATGTCAATAGGCTATGCAATTGTTTGATTTTTGATTCCCAATGTGTTCAAGATTCAAGTATTACAATTGGCTAAATCCCCGCTTTGATTTAGGGTATACAATGCTTAAGAAGGATAGAAATGAGAAGAGAGAATTTGGTCCCCCAAAATAGCACCACTAGGATCCAATTTATAGAGGTTGAGTGGTAGGGTCTTATACGCGGGTGAAACCTCGGTGATAGAGTCGATAAGGTCTTTGTCGATTTTAATGTTGGAAAGTGTTAGGTCTTTGCCTAGATTCTTTTAGGAGATGCGGTAATAACTTCGGTGGTAAATTTCATGGCAGCAATGGTGGCTTTACCAAGCATAATTTCAGCATCCTTCAAGTGATACGAATATCAAATTGCTATATTGAACAATAGCGAAGAGAGGTTTTGCTTCGCATCCTTTTGGTTTTATCATAGTGCAGTGTTATGGTCTTCGTGGATATTGATAGTTCCCAACATCAATATCTCTTCGCATAGACACGCGGCGTCCTTCAAATGCTGATTACACATGATGATGGAGTGCCATGTCGGACATTGCTGAAGCGCGGTGTGGCATCTTCGAAGAGCTGTGAAGTGCAGCACTTTGCGATGATTGACAATAAGCTTGTGATTGGTGAGTAGTTGTGCTTAGTATCAATGAGATGCACTAAGACCACATCGACATTAATTGTTGCACTTTGGAGTTGCTTATACTTGACCTCTTCGCACCACTAATCATGAAAGGAGATGTCCTCCCTATGTCTCTTTTCGTATATTTTCAAAGTCATTAAGAGGTGGTGTCGGTGTATTGCTGTTTTCATGTCTTTGACAACAGTGATGATGTGCAAGGGGATCCAAGAAAAACCTTTGGTATTGGCTCCATTACTTTAGCATGGTTCTAGGTCTCTTCGGTTACATTTGACACCATCTTTTTTTTCCTATTGAAGTGATGCGACATTGATGGCTTGCGGAGTGAAAATAAGCGATGTGAATGAGGAATGACCTTAAGGATATGCGGGACTGATGAGCATCGAAGTGACGAGATATGTTTTTGATGTGAAGTGGTACCATAATTCTACCGAATTGGCTTGTAACAACCCGATTTATTAAATACCATAATTAGAATTTTGTAATAATTATTCTAAGAATAAGTATAGCAATTTAAGATTTTAATTAATTAAGATATGACAAATTGTGGATTTTTCGTAATTAAAGGAGATAATTTGTTTTGGAGTGTTTTATTTAAATAAATGGAGAATTAGAGAAATGATAATTTTTCTCCTTAAATAAGTATTTTAATTTTATTAAAATATGAAGTATAGGATGAAATCATTGTAAAATTAGAATAAGCATTTTAAAATGTAAATTACTCTTTTTAGATAATTATTTGAATCTAATCTCAAATAAGGTAAATAAGAATTTAATTAAAGTTAAATTGGTTTATATATTATAAAGGAGGTTAAAATAATTGTTTAAGTTATATATTTTTTTGTAATGAAAAGTTAAAAGATTGAAATATATTATAGTATTTTCGTATGAATTTTTAGAAGTGAAAACAATGTTTAAAATGGTGTTTGAAACTGAGAAAAAGAATGAAAAGGAATGAAAAGTAGTCTTAACTCTTTTATTTAGATATTGGTTTAGGCTTAAATCATTTCAGCCCATTTGGGTATAATTGAGAGAGATCTCTTATTCCTTAACTTAGAAAATAAACATTCACATTAATTTCTTACAGTAACTCAAAACAGAAATCATATTCTTTCTTCTCAAAACTAAAAACCTAGAGCAAAAATTAAGCTTTTAAATTCAAATAAAATTAGGAAGAATCCAAGAAAATTTGGGTAAGGTTTTTAAGCATAACTACATATATATTAGAAACCGTTTGTTTGATTGTTGAGTATAATTTTAGTTTTGGTGTATTTGTTTAATTTTAGTTCTAGTTTTTAATTCGGGGAAAATGAATTCTAGCACAAAGATGAAGGCTAAGTAGAGTCATAACAAGACTATAAGGTGAGTTTACCTCATCACTATTTCTAAATGGAAGGCACGTTTTGTTTCTTGATTTTAATGAATCCATGATTGATTAGATCTTAATTTCTTATGGAATTCTTAATTCATGTTTTTCAATTTTTTGATTGCTTAAACCCTAGACCTATGACTTCATGTAGTAGTAAAATTATAGATATTTATGTGCTTGCTAGTTTATAAAATCAATGCTTTAGAAGTCAGAATGACTAACGCCAGAGTAATCAACCTCGATGGACCATTTGGGGGGGTCCTGGAGCTGCAAAAGCTCCAGGATTCGCCACCATCGGTGGGAAACACCGGTGCACAGGTGGCCAACACCTGGGGCTGTTTCAGCTCTAGGTGAAGCCCTTTAACCCACCTGGTCTTCACCCGATCGTTGCCTCGTTTATTGTCGTTTGTTTCCTATGTTTTGTGTGACCTTGTGTAGCTCTTTTGAGATTCATTTCAACCCATCTTCTATTTTATAAAATTGAATTTGGAAATGATATAGTGCTTAATTCTATGGATCTAACAATTTATATGATTTGCCGGATTGAATCTCTTTATTTAGACATGATTTTGATGTCTATTTCTAATGGTTTTCAATGTTTTATTCCGGGTTTGAATTCATGAATTTGCGGATTTATCTTTGATTTATTTTGCCATGAAATTATTCTATAGATCCGTGACATAAAAATCAGATTTATGGATAAATATGGAAGGTGTTTAATCGTGTGTTTATGGAAGATTTTAAGTGGTTTTAAAGTCGGAATTAAATTGATTTTAACTCCTTATTTGGTTCAAAATAATTGCTTATGGAAACAAAGAAGTTTCTTAGAAATAAAAATATTATTATATTTATGAATTCGACTTCTAGAATTTTTGATAAAGGAATTTTAATTATCGGATTATAGTAATAATATTTTATGATATTTATATATATTAATATATGAAATAAAAAGTGGGTTTTTGAGGCATTTGAAAAATCATTATATATTCTAAGGAAAGAGTTTTGAAAGTTTACTTCTATAAACATATGCTTATTTTGATTTAATTATTTTTCTATGAAATGAGAAATAGACTTAAATAATTCGGTAGTAACAAGTGGTTATGGGACATTAGTTATCACAACATTGTTTAATTGTATGACTTATTTGTGTAGAGTATTTGGTAGTGGAATTTACTAACTAATAGTAAATACTTTAGCAACACCAAGTGGTTATGGGACATGGGTTTTACTTTGATAATTACAATTAAAAGAGTATGTGATACTATGAGATTAAATAATATCTTGGGGATGCGAGTTATTGTATAACTCGTTATATTCATTAGTGCATGTGTTAGATTGACCTTGTAGGCTAGTTGTTCAACCTAGCAGATTGACGGCGGAGGTCGCACCCCGAGTCGTGGTATTCATTTTAGTTTCTAGCCCTATACCACTGAGCCAGCAGTCTGTAATGTGGGCTATATTTGGCATCATAACACTTGTGCCATTCGTTAGTAGGTGTGGCACCTTCGCAGTGCGATTTTAGGTTGAACACATGTTATGGATATCCGGTACCGTTGGACTGTAGGAGTTTAGAGGGTAAAACCCCTGGAGCTTTTCTTACCAGTCTCCCCTTGAAAGAGAACAATTCGCACTAAGAATATTTTATTGGTCAAGATAATTAGTGTGATGTTAGCAATCGACCAAACTGCTAGAGTGGTGTTAACGACCGACCAAACCTCTAGAGTGGTGTTAGCGACCGACCAAACTGCTAGTGTGGTGTTAGCAACCGACCAAACTACTAGTGGTTATGTATTATTGTATTTGGGTTTGTATTTATATGTATTTTTTGTGTCGTTTGATGTTAGGTATGAATTTCCTTTTTGTGCTTCGAAGATTTTAATATGATAGCACCATATCTAAGATGATAGTCCATGAGAGACTTAATGCGATTTTATGACATGGTATGATTTGTTTTGGTTTTATTGATTTAAAAGGGCTATATATGAATCGCCATATTTGTGTATGATAGTCTAGAAAAGACTTGAGTGTTGTCGAGATCATTTGTTTGTTAAGAATCGTTGGATATATTTTATTGGAATTGATATCTTTACTATTGATATCTTACCCTTTGATATTTAGAGATAGTCTGATCCAGATGTTATTTTATGCTCAGGTCAGACCAAGTCATTTCAGGTATTGGGACTCAAAGACCATGGATGTTGGACTAGTTATGAGGATAGAGTTATATATGTATTATATGTCATTAGAATATTAGAAATTCATGTATCTAGTAGACTTTGTATGAGATGTCAGCTTTTGACATCATGTATATTTCAGAAGTGTTATAGTCTTTATCCATATTCGTATTATGTGAGTTTAATCTTCTATTTTGCATTCTTACTTATTTATGTACACTCGTGTGTCTATATATTATATATTCCATTGTGTTATCTGATTCTGTGTTATGTATTGTATGATATATCGATCTGAAATTTTATTTGTATCCATCACGTATATTGCTTTGTGACGATACCGTTCACACCAACTATTCAGTTCA
This sequence comes from Allium fistulosum, assembly GCA_030737815.1. NCBI lineage: Eukaryota > Viridiplantae > Streptophyta > Magnoliopsida > Asparagales > Amaryllidaceae > Allium > Allium fistulosum. The sequence continues at coordinate 306,747,829 of CM060902.1, forward strand.
GATATCCAAATTTTGGTAAGAAAGACGTCGACGATGTTAGCCAAAGGGAACATTCATGTTTGGCCGCTCTTAGCAAACCTTATTCTCTGTATCATTAGACGAGATTACTTAGTAATACTATTTAGTAATATAGGTACAGCTGCGGGACATTACAGCTTGGTATCAGAATTATGTTTCAGAACAATATAGAATATAAGAGACACGAATCTTCGCCTAGATGGACTTAGAGTCCCATCCCTTGGGGTGGAAGGGTAGAATGTAGGAATTTAATTTCTATTTAGGATAGGAATATAAATGATTATTTAGGGAATAATCATTGGGACATATTTGAAAAGTTTTTGACAATACTATATAAATTATTGTTATGAAAATGTCACTAATCTTTGAACTCACTTTTCTCAAAAGTGAGATTTAACGGACAGTGTATAGTAGACCTCATATGGCTTAGGTTTGTATTGTAGTGTCCTGATCTGCTAGTGATCAGAGTTGCACAGCAGGAACAGATGGACTGCTTTTCACTGTGAACATTTATTAGTTTGTTCTTATATGAATGTTTGTTTGGTTGATTAATATTGGATGTTTGAAATTTTAAGTAATTGCTTAAAATTAGTATTAAGTAGAAATTTTCATTTAGAGTTAAAAAAAGTTCTACTCAATAGTAATAATAAGACTTGCGGTGTCTTTAGTGGTGTAGTTACCACAAATAATATTGAAAAGTTAAATTTGTGTAATATGAAAGTTTAATTCATATGTCTTATTAACCAAAGGTTAAGATGTATTAAAAATTTGATGATTCTTGAAGTAGTTATGAATGAATGGATGCATCGTAGAATTGGAATTATTAAACAATTACTTGTATGTAAACAATTGACATTTTCTGAAATAATTTTAATAAAAAGGAAGCATCCGTTTAAATTAAAAATCTTTCTGATAAGGAATATACATATGAGTGAAATTTGATTTTATTTCTTGAGGCATGCAAATATTTTGTTAGAGTATAAAATATTATAACGATATATGTATATCATAAGAAATTTGATTTTTGTGTTAAATTGTCCGTTGATTGCTTTAAGAATTCCAATCGCTATGCCTTATCAACATTATTGATAGGAATTTCCTAAACACTAGGACGAGATAGTCGAACACGGTACTTTAAGTTAAAATATTTAAAGTATGATAAATAATTATGGAAGAGTTATAAATATAAGGAAGAATATTTTGGAAAAATGTATGTATATACGTATGTGATATTTTGAAAGGAGTGTCTTAAAGATGGAAAATATTTCAGAAATTGTCTTAGTAAATATTTCGAAAAGAAAACTATAATTAGAATGAAAAGAGTTTTTATGTAATTTTGAGGATTATATTGGTTGACATTTGAGAATTTGTCTCTTGTATAAAATGTATACTTAAATAAATTAAGTATGTTACTTTGGTCGGTCAGGTATAACTAGCATAATTTAGATAAGTGTAAAAAGGAGTATATTGTATTGTTATAAAGAAGATAGTATTTTGAAATAAGTCCAATAAAGTGGAAAAATTGGAAACGTTGTTTTGGAAGAAAAATGATATTTTATGGAAATATATAATTATATTTTAGGAGAAAGTATCATGTGATATTTTGATAATTAAAAAAAAGTATTCAAAAATGAGAAAATGCATTGTTTGGTAAACTAAAGCATTACTTAAAAATATGGTTTAGTAATTTGTGAATAGTTATGTAATTTATATATTCAATTGCAATGATGTATGTTAAATATATTTTGTGTGATAATTTTGATAACAATTCATATTAGATGGTGTTGAATTGAATTTTAGAATTTATAATTGAATAAGGTATGAAGCGTTATAAAACATATTTATAGAAATTTCGATTGTAACTGAAGTTTGGAATAAAACTATAATTCATTTATAAGTGCAATAAATTATTGGAAGTTGGATACTTTGAATTGTGAATAAAAAGTAATTTCTCTCAAATTATTGAAAGTTGAGTATACTATATGAAAAGTTTGTGGAAAATAATTTATAGAGAAAAATATTATTTGTGTATATTGATATATTGTTGCCAAAATAGAAATTTGAATATTAAGTATAAATAGAAAATCCTTTGGGTTACATAAATGTATAGCTTTTTAGTAGAAGTTGATTTATTTTTCCATTTAGTAAATTTCAAATATAGAAATTTAACTTGAAAGAAAGTAAATATTGAATTTTTAGAAATTTGCAATTTATGAAAAAGGATTCCTTGGGAAAAGAAATTTGGTTAAAATAATCTAAAAGGTGAAGTAGTAATACTTGTACTGAAGAAATCTTTAAATTATTTTACGTCCTCATTAGAGAATAATAAAGGAGTTAAACATCTTCAACCTTTATAAGAAATGTGAACTAATTGTGTAAACCTAATTTTCATTTAAGAAATTAAGGAAAAAATAATTTTTAAAATCTTATTTACAAAGTTAGAAGAATCTACATATTAGTAACATTTAGGTATAAGTAATAGATGAAGAAGAAAATTGAAGATCAAATTTTTTAGAAGAGAATATCTTGGAAAATAAGGGATTTAAAATCAAAAGAGTTTTTTGAAAATGGAAAATTAAGAATTTTATAAATTGGACAATTTGAAGATTTAGGATTGTTAAAAAGAGGATAATCTGTTTTAGAATGGAAATTCTAAATTAATAAGGAATTTGGAAAATTATTGCTTCATCTTTTTGAATAAATTCACTTTGATAAATAAAGTATAGAATTTTGGTTAGAAAACCTTTGTATGAAATGTAAAGAAAAACTAAAGTACAGATACCACACTTAAAGTAATATTGAGATTTTATTTCCATATGATAGAAACAAAGATATGAATAGTATTTAAATTGGTTTCAAAATGAAAAGTGTGCATATTGAAAATGAGATATGGAAAGATTATTTTTTTACTTTATTGTAAAGATTAAAATACAGTAATAAGGGTATTTGTGTTTAATTTAGAATTTATAATGAAGAGTGTAATAAGAGGAAGTATTTTGAAATGTTGAAAGCAATTCGAGATCTTATTAAAAAGGGTGTTGAATTTTACGAGTTCTTAATTTTCGAGAATTAAATTAAAATTTAACATCTTTGGATTAAGTTCTTATTACTCAATGTTTAAACTTTCAAGATAAGAAATTGATTTGAGGGAAAAAAATCTTGAAATTTTTTGAAAGAAAAAGAAATTTAAAACCCTTGATTCACCTATAATTATAAAAGGCAATTTATAAAATGAGTTTAAATTATTGGAGGTAACCAAAAGATTTGGATAAATAAAATAGTGTTGGTTGTGAATGAATGAACAGGTTGTTGTGATAAGTCTGAATGTTGTAAATCCTCGGCAATATATATACTTTGTACCTTAGAGTTTATTTCGAAGTTTTCCGGGAAATTTAGGCATTTGAAAAGTATTATAATTAGTTTTTTAGGTAGTATATCTTCTAAATGAGTTTGAATAAAACTCATAGTCCGTAATAAGTCAACCATGGGCAAGGAAGGTGGCTCTAAAAATTTTAGTAGTCATCGATATAAAAGGTCTAATAGATGTCATAGGTTGTTCTATTTATGCTTGATGGGTCGAAGTTGAAATTCTATAGGATCTTTATAAATAATGCAGCTTATATATATACGTGTGTGAGTGTATATTACTAACTATGTTAAGCAGAGAACAATAATTGAATATAAGATAAATAATAATAATGATCACACCAGATATTTTATACTGTACCTCCCGTCCTACGTCCAGTCCCCAAGCTCCCTTTCGGTATTTCCTTTAACCAACTAAGCCTCGCTTCACCCGGAGAAATAGGCTAATAGAAAAGTATATGTATGACAATCTTATGTTCCAAATAACACGGTTTTTGATTGATAGTACAAATCTTCCTATGATCTCCTTTAAATATGTAAATGTGAATGCTTTGAATTGTTGGAAGTGGATTAACCAAAATTATATTTTAGTTATAATGGATTGAGAGTATGTAAGCAATGTATGCACAAGAGAGTGATAAGAAATCAAGAGAGAATAGATTTAATTAATTTAATTCGGTTAATCTCTAAATCTCAATCATGGTAGTATTTATAGATTCAAAAGGATGCAGATGAAGAGTTGTTACTATTAGATCAGGTCTATTCATTCTAATGGCTGCAACCTTTCGATGAAAAGGTATTTTTTTATTCAACAGAAGTGTCTGTTCAGAAATATACAGTTTTTCAGATGACAGACGTCTATGGTAAAACCTCAGATGTCTGTGGCTTTAGAAATTCATTTTCCCGAGTATTTCCTCAAACGTCTGTGATTTTACCTCAGACGTCTGGGGTTAGTAAATGCTTTTTTATACTGTATTGTGAAGTATTTCAATTTGTGTATGATCATGTGTGCATATATGCTCAAGGAGAACTTAACAACATTTTATCTAAGACTCTTTTATATTAGAATAACCTTAATAACTATAGTATGGTCGATAGATCTTCGTTTGTCTTCAAGTCTCAATATATTTGAGCATGATGTCTTCTTGTAGTATGTACCTGTAATCTTGATAAAATGTGTGTATATATATGATTGTACAGTTGTTGTCATTGAAACATAAAATGGAGGTTCTAATAGAAGTAATCTAGATTCGTGCCAAACCAATAGGGTAAATTTAAAGCTTTCTAAATTTTTGGTTGGAAACAATTTTGTTATGGAATTGCTTTATGGTTGAATGTTTTGTGTATAATGGGCCACTTATTGTAATCTATTAATTTTGGGCTTTTCTTGGAATCGAATTACGAGGTCGCAATTCTTAAAGGAGGGGAGTTCTGTAACAATCTGATTTATTAAATACCTTGATTAGAATTTTGTAATAACTATTCTGGGAATAATTATGGAAATTTAAGATTTTAATTAATTAAGATAAGACAAATTATGGATTTTGTGTAATTAAAGGAGATAATTTGTTTTGGAATGTTTTATTTAAATAAATGAAGAATTAGATAAGTAATAATTTCTCTCCTTAAATGTGTATTTTAATTGTATTAAAATATGAAGTATAGGATGAAATCATTCTAAATTAGAATATGTATTATAAAGTGTAAATTACTCTTTTTAGATTATTATTTGAATCTTATCTCAAATAAGGTAAATAAGAATTTAATTAGAGTTAAATTGGTTTATATATTTGAAAGGAGGTTAAAATAATTACTTGAATTATATTTCTTTCTTTTTAATGAAAAGTTAAAAGATTGAAATATATTGCAGTGTTTTTGTGTGAATTTTTAGAAGTGGAAACAATGTTTAAAATGGTGTTTGAAAGTGAGAAAAAGAATGAAAAGGAATGAAAAAGAGTTTAAATTCTTTTATTTTGATATTGGATATGGGCTTAAATCATTTCAGCCCATTTGGGTATAATTGGGAGAAATCTCTCATTCCTGAACTTAGAACATAACGTGAATGTTTATTTGAGTTCTAGGTTTTTAATTTGGGGAAAACGAATTCTAGCACGAAGATGAAGGCTAAATAGGGTCATAACAAGACTATAAGGTGAGTTTACCTCACCACTATCTCTAAATAGAATGCATGTTGTTGTTTGTTGATTTGAATGAATCTATGTTTGATTAGATCACAATCTCTTGTGATATTCTCAATTCATGTTGCTTAATTTTCTGATTGTTGAAACCCTAGACCTATGACCTTGTGTAGTAGTAAAATCATAAAAATTTATATGCTTGTTAGTAAAATCAGTGCTCAAAAAGTCAAAATAACCAACGCCGAGTAATCATGCCTGACAGACCATCCAGGGGGTTTCCTGGAACTATAATAGCTCAAGGGTTCGCCACCATCGGTGGACCGATGGCGAACACCGGGGCTGTTTCAGCTCCAGGTTATGCCCTCCGACTTTCCTAGTCTTCGCTCGATTGTTGCCTCGTTTATCATCATTTGTTTGCTATGTTTTGTGTGATCTTGTGTAGCTCTTTTGGCATCCATTTCAATCCATCTTCTATTTTATAGAAATGTATTTGGAAATGATATAGTGCTTAATTCTATGGATTTAACTATTCATATGATTTGCTGGATTGAATCTCTTTGTTTAGACATGATTTTGATGACTATTTCTAATAATTTTCAATGTTTCATTCTGCGTTTTAATTCTTGAATTTGTGAGTTTATCTTGGATTTATTTTTCCATGGAATTATTCTATAAATCCGTGACATAAAAATCGGATTTATGGATAAGTAAGGAAGGTGTTTAATCGTGTGTTTGTGGAAGATTTTAAGTGATTTTAAAGGTGGAATTAAATCGATTTTAACTCCTTGTTTGGTTCAAAATAATTGCTTATGGAAACAAAGAAGTTTCTTAAATATGAAAATATTATTTTATTTATGAATTCGGCTTCTAGAATTGTAGATAAAGGAATTTCAATTATCACATTTTAGTAATAATATTTTATGATATATATATATATATATATGAAATCAAAAGTGGGGTTTTTAAGGCATTTGGAAAGTCATTGTATATTCTAAGGAAAGAGTTTTGAAAATTTACTTCCATAAACATATGCTTATTTTGATTTGATTATTTTTCTATTAAATGAGAAATATACTTAAACAATTCAGTAGTAACAAGTGGTTATGGGACATTGGTTATCACTCCATTATTTAATTGTATGACTTATTTGCGTAGAGTATTTGGTAGTGGAATTTACTAACTATTAGTAAAATACTTTAGCAGCATCCAGTGGATATGCGAATGGGTTTTACTTTGATAATTACTATTAAAAGAATATGAGACATTATGAGATTAAATAATATCTTGGAGATGCGAATTATTGTATAACTCGTTATATTCATTAGTGCATTTGTTAGCTTGACCTTGTAGGCTAATTGTTCGACCTGGCGGCTTGACGGCGGAGGTCGCACTCTGAGTCATGGTATTCGTTTTTGTTTCTAGCCTACACCACTGAGCCAGCAGTCTGTACTATGGGCTATATTCGACATCATAACACTTGCGCCATTCGTTAGTAGACATGGCACCTTAGCAATGCGATTTTAGATTGAACACATGTTATGGGTATCCGGTACTGTTGGACTATAGGAGTTTAGCGGGCTAAACTCCTGGAGCTTTTCTTATCAGTCTCTCCTTCGGAGAGAGAAATTCACACTCAGAATATTTTATTGGTCAAGATAATTAGTGTAGTGTCAGCAACCAACCAAACTGCCGGTGTTGTGTTTGCGATCGACCAAATCGCTACAGTGGTGTCGGTGTTTGTGACCGACCAAACCGCTAGATTGGTGTTAGCGACCGATCAAACTGCTAGATTGGTGTTAACGACCGATCAAACCGCTAGATTGGTGTTAGCGACCGACAAAACCGATAGAGTGGTGTTAGCGACTGACCAAACCGCTAGTGTGGTGTTAGCAACCGACCAAACTGCTAGTGATTATGTATTAGTTTATATGGGTATTTGTCTCTACGTATTCTTTGTAGCGCTTTATGTTGGGTATGAATTCCCTTTTTGTGCTTCGATGATTTTGATATGATGCACCATATTTAAGATGATAGTCCATGAGAGACTTGATACGATTTTATGACATAGTGGATTTGTTTTGGTTTTATTGATTTAAAAGGGCTTTGTACGAATCGCCATATTTGTGTATGATGGTCTAGGAAAGACTTGAGTATTGTCGAGATCATTTGTTTATTAAGTATTGTTAGAAATATTTTATTGAAATTGATATCTTTATTATTGGGATCTCACCCTTTGATATTTAAAGATAGTCTGATCAGGATGTTATTTTATGCTCGGGTTAGACTGAGTCATTTCAGGTATTGGGACTTAGAGGCCATGGATGTTGGACTGGCTATGAGGATAGAGTTATATGTGTATTTTATGTCATTAGATATTAGAAATTCATTTATCTAATAGGCTTGGTACGAGATGTCGACTTTCGAGATCATGTATATTTGAGATGTGTTATTGTCTATATCCATATTTGTATTATGTGAGTTTAGTCTTCTATTTTGTAGACTCACTTTTTTATGTACGTTGTGTTAACTAATTCTGTGTTCTGTATTGTATATTATATTGATTTGAAATTTTGTTTGTATCCATCATGTGTATTGCTTTGTGTCGATATCGTTCACATAAACTATTCAATTTAGATCTCCAAATTTTGGTAAGAAAGTCGCCGACGGTGTTAGCCCAAGGGAGCATTCATGTTTGGTCACTTTTAACAAAACTCATTCTTTGTATCATTATATGGTATTACTTAGTAATACTTTTTATTAATATAGGTATAGAGGTGGTAGTTACATGGCCTATTTCTTGTTTTCAGCATTGTTAGTTTTGTCGAAGAGCCTCTTCTTGCAACGAGGTTCATTCTCATCTCTTTAAAGCCTTGCTTCCAACACCATATCCTCCTTTAAAATTATGTGGATAAAAAACCCCTTCTTCAACAAGTCATTTACTTGCACCTCCAACTCCTTTTGCTCTCTAGGTGCCATATGCCTCAAAGGCATAATTATCTGCCAGGCATCCTTCACTATGTCTATCTGAAACTCAATCTCTCTATGCGGTGGTAATCCAGTCACTTCCTCAAACACATTCGGATATTCTCTCACGATAGGCACATATGACAATCCATCCAGTGGAGTCTCAAGTGAATATAGAAAGCTAACCATAACCCATCCTCTGGCAGACAGCCAATCACTACCGTCCTCCCTCTACAACCCCAATCGTCACCAATAGCCTCTCGCAATCCACTACTACTGCATACTTCCTTAGCCAGTCCATCCCTAAGATAATCCCAAACCTAACGAAATTCAAAACCAAAAAATCACAAACAAAATAGCATCCATTACTTGATATGGTAAAACCACGACAAACATTGCACTGGCTAGTAGAGCCTTCAATAGGGTTTGTCACAATAAGGGCCAATCAACTATTTTGGGTTTCAATCCCAGACTATCTACCAAATCACTAGATATGAAGGAATGTGAAGCCCCGGTACCGAATAACACACATATGAGAACATCGTAAATAGAAAGCATACCTTAAATAACAATGCCTTTTCCCTTCTCTTTCGCGGGGAGAGCACTCTACAAAGTCAGAAAAGTGTCCAAAGCATATACCTTCACAACCTATTTCTGCTGTGGTGGCTTCAGAAAATTCTTCAATATATGTCTGGGTTTGCCACAGTTATAACACTTTTCTCCCCATCAGATTTGCAGCCTCTGATTAGGTGACCCTTCTCCATAGCAATAGCAAATAGAATTCCATTTAGCCTTCTTCCGAGCGTTCTTTCCCTGAAACTGCTTCCTCTTTCCATTCCATTTTTTATTGCCCCCACCACCTTGTTGCAATTCTGGATCTTCCTTAGCAATTAGTTGATTCAGACTTGGGGTATAAACTCTCCTGGCGAAGAGCTTTCTCGACAAGTCATTCGAATGGCTCATCGATATGACTAACCAACTTCTACCTTAAGTAGTCATCCAAACCCATAATGAACTTCTCGTTCTTTCTTAACTGAGTGTCGATAAAAGAGATCCCATACTTCGACAAAGCATCAAACTCAGTAATATATTCAGAGATAGACATATGATGAAGACTTGGTCTAATCCAGACGGGATCATTCCAAGCATGTTGATAACTCGGTGATATGATTCGAGTTGAGGATAATGAATGGATATGAGAATAGTCGTCGAGGAGGATGACTAGGAGGCTTGGATAGCATCGTTGTTGAAGGTTCTAGCATGCTCTAAGCAAGAGTACGTTTGGGCAGATTCGATAGTCCCAACGGCCAACTGTTGATGGTCGAGTACTCTGGGCAGATTCGATAGTCCTAGGCACGGGCTGCGACGACGTGCGGGAGTTATGTCTAGAACCGGGGTTTCCATTAGCCCTTGACGGACGGCTGAAAGAATGTGCCGGTCATTCAATTAACGGTGAAATCGAAGCAATGATAACAGTGATAGCCAGAGTCATGGATGTTTGGTTGTATCGTCATTCGGACCCAAGAGCGGTATTTTCTGGGTGCTTATCTGATTTAGGCCTTGGTACTTGGAAAACATCGCCCTTGACTCGAGTGATAGTAGCTTTACTTTAAATTGTATGCTCTGCTATGTTTGCTTCTGCTTAGTGTGTGTCTGGGGGCTATCACTGTAGAATGAGGTTGGAGTGGGAGGGTTGTATTCCTATTCCTTTTCCTTTATGCTCTTTTGGTATGTTGTTAGTTAATTTACTGCTCACTAAGACTGTTGTCTGACTCAGGGCTTTATGTTTAATTCTTATTGCCTTGGGCTGTTCGTCCATTGTTGGGACGGGCAGACTAGGTAGCAGGTGACATGTGCTGTTCTCTTCTCACGATGCTGATATCGAAGACGAGCTGGAGGGTTGCATATTATATTCTTATTATATGTACCGGATGTTCCGCTGTTTTGTATTCTCTGAGAGATATGTAGTGAGGCTTGATGTATTGACTATTTGGATACTTGTATTCAACTATTATAGAGTTTTATATGATGGCATTTTGTTCTGTAAAGCTTCACCATACATATGTTCTATTGTATTTTGTCCATGCGCTGTGAGCAATACGATAGATTCTGTTGTTTTAATTTACCTTGACAATCGTCCATGGTCGCCTGGCACACTTTACAGCGCACTTTCTCTAGATTCGGTGCAGGGGTCATGGGCGGTCGTCACAATGATTATTGATTGATATGTTGGATGTATGGTTGTTATTTATTTTAATATGTCTCTGTTATCACCTTGTATATTATTAACATCATTTAAATGACCATTTGAATCATTTTAAAAATTGGATAACTATGACATTTAAATTTTGGGTTGAAATGATACATTCCCATACAATTTCTTGAATTTTGGATTATTTTTTGGAATTGAATTATTTGAAAGGTTTAAGTTTTTAAATTTAAACTTCGGATTTATTTTAATTAAAGTGGTTAAAATTGGTATTTTGAATTATTTGAAATCTCTTAAATTATTATGCTCACATTATATACTTGATAGGAGATGCAAAATCCCGTAACATCTCTGAAGCTACTGCACTCATATTTTACTTGATATTGATTTGACTTACATAGGAATTTTTAGTTCTAACTCGAGTGTATTGTTTTTCATTATGCTCTGGTCAGCCTGAGTATTTCAGTGTTTGAAGACGTTATTCCTTGGAGATGAAGATGAAGATTGGTGATCGTATTCATTATTATATTTCCGCTGCATTATTTGATATGTTCGTTTATTTTACTCAAATTAATGTTGTAAAAATAGTGTAATCAAATATATATTGTAAAACAGCTTTATGAACTGTTTTATTTGATTATTATATTTTGTCGTTCCGTTGATTGATTCTGTATATTGCTTTCCTTCTTCTCTCTTGTTTTCCCTATTAAACCCCATTGATAATCCACCTTTTTTAATGATTTGAGTCAGACATGTGTGGTTTATTGTCGACTTAAATTGTCCAAAAATGTGGGTCTCACATCCCTTAAGCTTGAATCTTGAGCTTTAAGAATTCTTCTTTCTCAACGGCCGACCCTTCTTTAATCTTTTGGATTGCGTTTTCAAAATGACGTGAATGTGAAGTAAAATAGCAGGAACGAAAATATATAAGGGTAAGGGTTATGTATGGCAAATTACTAATATACCTTTATGTAACATAATTAACCTAAAAACCATTCTTAAGCCCATTTAACCATTTTATTAGGCACAGACTTAATTGAATTTATTCAAATCTCAACCCCTTATCACTTAATATTTACATTATTCTATTTAAAATTTCTTGAATAATGTTATCAAAAATTAGGGGTGTTATAGAGTACATGGGAGCCCGAGGAGAAGATCCAGGCTACCCATCCAGAACTCTTTTCTGGTACGCTTCCATTTTAGTTAAAAAAATGTAGAGATTACTTTTATATTTAGGCTCTAGCTTAGGTAGAGATCATTGGATGGTACGAGTGGCGGTAAACATGTTAATATGACATGTTATAGATGATGGATGCTAGTGGATGTATTGTTTGGATTGTTTGTTATACATGTTTAGGACAATATATTCTCTAGGTTGTACACACATTGATATGTCACATGCTCAATGTATATTTCAATGGACTCTTGATCATTAAAAGTTGACCTTTACTTCCTTTGGTAAGCCTATTGGTTTTGGATGAAGAGGGTTGTTTGAAGAAGACATTATGAGTTTGTTATTGAAGAAAGAGAGTGTAGAATTTGTTTTATTTTTGAAATAAAAAGTGTGTTTAAAGTGAGGTTAGAAAGAATGAATGTATAAAGTTTGAATGAACATGTGATGGCCAAAAAGGTGCCTTTTCAAATTTTGAATTGAACATAAAAGAGAGGGAATTTCAGAAGTTCAAATTTTAAAAAGATTCTTCAAATTCTATCCGATATGCCGAGATATCTAGGAGGCATATGTCAGCATATATCTAGGTGCATGAGAGAGGTTTGTTTTGTCAAAAACTCTATGAGGCAAAATGTTTTCACCTCTTAGGTCACCTCCTCCTTGTGATCTTGCACATTTTCAAATGCTTTGGTTATTGGTTATCATCTTAATCTCCTTAGCTATGTTTTGCAATGCTATTTTTTGACAACCACGCTACACCGCTGGCACCCAATATACATAAGATAGTGCACTGCTGACGTGCCTGGCCGATGTAGAACAATCATTAAGGTTTTAGAATGACTCACGAATATACATCATAGATATAAAATAGGGGAGATGGTAATAACTAAGTTATTAAAATATCAGAGTACAGATTCACAGAATTATACAATGAGTAATAGTGCTTATACAGTGGAGAAAACCTAAATAACTTCCTCATAATAATAAGAAAAAACCGCCAAGGCTCCACAGTGTTGCACAGCGGAATAAGAATAGAAATCCATATATAGTACGAGATAGCTCCATCTACCTCGTCCTCTGCATAGCTACTGCATCACACCTAGACATGCTATCTAGTCTACTCATTTAAGAGTACCCGAGATAATAAGAAGTAAAGAATAAAACCTTGAGTTTGATAATAGTCTGGTATGAGCGGTAATTGAATCTCAAAATAGTATACAAGTCGATATAGTAAGGAGCAAGGATATACGAACCATACTTGACCTGTCCTTGCAACCAAAGAGTTAGCACATAATAAACATAATATGCTACTCTAAAAATATAGTAAAGGTACATTGCAAACCAAGTGTGATGATGGGTGTCCAGGTATCCCTATTTTAATACCTATCTCCATGACATCCCTAGAGTTATAGATTATGGAATAACAATCAAGACAAATATAGCACCATTAAACAATCCTCACTATCAATCAATGTGCTCTAGATATATGATAACTCATATGATCTTTCAACTGCCAGAGGCTAATGGAAATTCTAGTTTTCAGGGTACTCTCTTTAGCCCAAAGTTGATACTAGATCCATTCAATCGGTCCACGGTACATGGATACATTCAACCAATTCAAGGTAGCCTTTCAAAATACCCATGAGCGTCCTCACAATACCCCTACTTTGAGTATATCAGAAATCACTTCGAGTATCAACGATCCCTTAGCATGTGTATCCAAGCCTTTTCCTTGCTCCATCCAATTTCCATTATTCTCAAGGAACCATTCCACATTCCATCATTCCATGATAGAACCATTCAACTATTCTATCCACGAGTCAATTTTCTTAGAATCTTCCCTTTCATGGATAATCATGACTCTGTTCAACATCAAGCCACCATCATCGAAACCTAACTCCATTCACCATCGAGTTGTTACCAAAGTCCCGAAACCATCATCGTGCTACCATGTCGCCATCAAACACTAAGAGAACAAATAAACACCATCAACATGACCTGCAAAACCTCTACTTTCTCTCCTTGAAGTTTCAATCCAATCCCATCAGTTTAAATAACTCGGTAAAGAGTTAAAATAACTCAACACCGACTTATTTACTTAGTCGATCTTGACTAAGTTCAATCTCTTGCTTCTAGTACTTCATTTCCCAAGTGCCTTAGACTCTGACCCATCTTCCAAAATAGTTCGGCATCACTCTAAAGCACTAATTTCCAAGTTCTAGAAAGAACTCGGTGTGGTGACCAATACTTAGCAAATTTCTAGAATCTCGCCTTTTTCCATTTTCCCTAGCCTTTCTTCAAAGGATACTATCATCACCTACCACTTACCACTGAGAAAAATAACTCAGCACCAAGTTAAAATAACTCAGCGCCAACTTATTTACCTAGCATATTTTTCAACATGACTTGAACTCCAAGCTCCATCCATGCTTTAGAACCTCTCCTCCAAGTTTCCTCCAATTTTGACCATCTTTGCCTTCGATTTGTCGAATTCGCCAACCTATTCTCTAACTACCTAAAACACTAGCAAATAACATCAAAGCAAAACATACAACCATGGAAAATCATACATACGGATCCCTTCATACATGCAATACATAAGAACATGACAATCAAGCAAATCCTAATCTAACTTTACACAAGCATATGAATGTGAATAAAAGGAAGCACAAAATCAGTTTTGAAAACCACTTTCAAACCCCAAAATTTTGGCCATAGAAATGGGTTGAAAGGTGATTAAAGTTAGAAAACCATATAAGATCAAAAATCATGTTAAAAACAAACTTTTTAATTATATAAACAAGCATTTTAGAGTGAGAGGTCAAGAACCACTCACCAAATACCCAAAATACCAATTTTTTCCTTGATCTAAAGTAGACAATAAAGGAGATGTACCCAAATCAGCAAAATGATCATCTAAAGCTTTCCTATGTCAATAATCCCTCTACTCAGTGATTTGGTTAAGATTAGTAAGGAAAAGATATGATTTTTGTAGAAGTTAGGGTTAACTGAGGTTTAGAGATATTTTGGGAAAGATGGAAATGACTTAGATTGGTTCTTACAGCCTCACGTTAGCATAATTTTTAAGACAAGTGGCTCTCTTGTCTCCTTGGTTTTCCACATGCAATCGCCTTCATCTTCACCCCCATTGGACCTTCATTAACTCCACCGTCTTCCTCCTAAGCTATTTCATATCGTGTTCGACAATACAGATCAGCCTACGAGGTCTCAAAGCTTCTAGTTCAATCTCGATATCATCTAATTGATACATTGTAATCTTTACGCCCGAGTCGTCCATAAACTTTCGCAAGTGAGAAATGTGGAAGAAATTGTGCACACCCGCCATGTTCTGAGGTAAGTCGACCATATATGCTAGGTTTTAATTCTATCTGTTATTGGAAAAGGACCTACGAATCTCTGTACCAACTTCCCCTTACTACCGTATCGTATAGCATTCTATAAAAAAGAGATCTTCACAACACCATATCACCGATGGAGAATTCCAAATCTTTACGAATCATATTGGCATAGCTCTTCTGCATATCCTGAGAAGCTTTCATCAGATGTCGAATGATCTCTATCTTCTTTGAGGTTTCTCTAATCATATCTGGCCCAAGTACCAGTTTCTCGCCCAATTCCCACCAACACAAAAGGGTGTTACATGGTCGGCCATATAATGCTTCATACGGTGCCATACCAATACTAGACTAATAGCTATTGTTGTATGCGAACTCTAACAAATGCAGATGATGTTAGTCCTTAAGATGATGGTTTTGATGACAACAACCTTAGAATAAGATTATAAAATATAAATACTAATATTATAGTTTAGATATATATGTATATGCAAGATTTAACCATGCATGTATCAAGAATGAAGACTGTACAGTATAGAGATTCAAGATATCAAGATTGAAGACTCATGAGTATCAAGAATATCAAGATTATTAAGAGTTAAAGATTTCAAGAATAAGTAATTTAATTAGGAATTTTGTTAAAACTCCTAGAAAAGCACTGGCATCTTAAAATCCAATTTAGTCGTGGAATGGAATCCACTTCGAGCCTGTTAAAGGGATGGAACCCTTAGTAGGATGGAACCTACAAAAAATCTAGTGGAACATTGTTTTGTATCCGCTAACTTTTATTCAAATGATTTTACAAAATTATCTTGTTTTCAAAATGATTTCAAAACCTTCCTTTTAAAAGAATCAAAAACATCTATCCTGATTTTAAATACTTTTAGCCTCAAAATAATCATTATTTTCAAAATCAAATTATCCTTAGTTTTAAACTATCTTTAATAATAAATTTAATATTTATACTTAAATTTAAATATAAAATTATAGTAAAATTTTATATATATTATCTCTATATTTACTTATGTATTTTAACTATAGTTAAGTATATTTATAAAGTTTAAAATAGTTTTAATATAAGATAGAAGTAATTTTCAAAGAAAAACAAATCACCAAAATTTCCTTTGGGATGTCGATATACCCAAGATACCCATGTCGACATAGTGGCAGTTGGTTTCAAAATTTTGAATTTCAAAAGAAGTGCCATTTGCCATAACCTTTCATGAATGGACATGGCTGTTGTTCTTCTATAAATAGGGGATGTTTTCAATGAGTTTTCAATCATATTTTTCTGGTTTTCACTCCTCTTCTTCCACATTTCTTTATATATATACTTACCATTACTCTACCGAAATCACCATTGAATTTAAATAGATCATTTCTGGTTATTCTCTATCACTATCTCAACAAGACCTCACTGCTATTCAGAGTTATAGGCTTCTTTGTAATCAATTAAGTCAGAAAAGGTGTGATTGTAGCCTTGGAAATCAATCAAGTGAGAAAAGGTGTGATTGTAGCCTAGGAAATCAATTGGGTGAACTTGTTGCCCGAGAAATCAAGTATCTCTACCCAGAGGATTGTGAATCTGGAGTGGTGTACCTCGTGGCCTTGAAATCGAGGGTTGTAATTGTAAAGAATGCTTTTGAAAGGAAATCTGTACTTGTGTACGGGACTGGATGTAGGGTAACTCCGAACCAGTATAAAATCCAGTGTATTCTTTCCTTTACTTCTTTTACTTTATATTTACATCTGTGTTTGAATCTGTGATCATATCTGTGTCTGAATATTGCATACATTTGTGTTCAAATTTATATAAACTCGGAAAGAATTAGTAATTCCTTAAAACACTTTTCACCCCCCTCTAGTGTTTATACTAGCCTTAAGATCCCTCTAGTATTTATACTAGCCTTAAGATCCGTAATCCGCATTTCTCACATTTGGTATTAGAGCGAGGTTTTCAAAGTTTCATAATCTGAATTTTGAAAAGTTTTCAAAATGGCTACCAACACTGGTACTGTTACTAACACTAGTTCTATTACTACTGTTACTAGTTCATTTGTAGAAGGTCAGTCTACTGTCATACCACCACTTTTTAATGGTAGTAACTATGCATATTGGGCATGTAGGATGAAAATATATTTACAATCTATAGGACTAGACACTTGGAATATCACACAGAATGAATATTCTGAACCCACAACTGATTTTGCACAGTGGACCGCTGAGCAAAAGACTGTTGCACAAAATAATTCTAAAGCAATGAATATTCTGTTTTGTATAGTAGATTTCAGGATATTGTGCATTCTCTAATATCCTTGGGAAAGGAATTTTCCGAAGAAGATCAAGTTAGAAAAATCTTAAATTCTCTTACTCCGGAATGGGATCAAAAGACACTTGCGACCGAAGAGGCAAATGACATCAGTACCTTAAAGATAGAAGAATTAATTGGAAATCTAATGTCATCTGAAGTCCAAATGATCGGGAGAAGAGAAAGCAAAGCATATGAAAAGAAATCAATGGCATTCAATGTATTAACCGATGGATCAGACTCAAACAGCGATAATGATGAAGAGACAGCCTTTATGACCAAGAATTTTCGGAAATTCCTGAAATATAGAAAGATGAATAATCTCAAGAGAAACAACTATAAGAACGCTGGAAATCAGAATGTAGTGCCAAACAATATCAAATGCTTCAACTGTGACGAACCATGCCATATCAAAAGAGACTGTCCGTATCCAAATAAGCAAAACCTTCCTATAAACAATGATTCCATAAAGAAACGAAAACATGCTTTTACTGCTACTCTAGATGACTCAGACTCGTCTTCAAGCGATGATGATCAAAAGACGTATAATTCAAATATGTGTTTCACGGCAGTTCACGAATCCAACGAATTCAGAGAAACAGACTCAGAAAAAGTTACATATTTACAATACAATTGGTTGAAATTGCATGCTTAGAATTGATTGCTTGATTGATTGATTTTGAATTGGTGTGTTGTTTGAAATTTAAAAATTTTATTTTTTATTATTATCTTATTATATTAGTATTTTTATTTTTATTAGTATCATAATATTTTATGGAATATACTAATAATATTCCAGATATATATAGACATTAAAAATAATAAGAATATATATATATATATATTAGAATTCTTATAAAAAATAAAGTATAGAAATTCAAAGACACATGTCGACATGGTCCCTACCATGATGTCGACATGGGTACATAATTTGAAATTCAAAATATGAATTCAAATGGTTGAATTTCCCTCCACCTTTTCACTTCATTCAATTCTCTAAAAAGGCATCTTTTGACCAGAGAATACGTCCTTTGAGAATCTATTTATTCACTATCTTTTATCACATCTTTTCATTTTCATTTTCAAATTCAAACTCTCTCTTCAAAACTTCAAGCTCTCTACTCTCTACTCTAATGGCTTCTTCAAGCAACCCTTCCACCATGAGAATTTCCAGAAAGATAAAAGAGCAACTCTTCAATGATCCGGAGGCCATAAAAGCATACATCAATTATGCTAACTATGGAAAATTCCATCCCGGAAAGTTTGCTTTATTTCAAGATTTTTCTACTTATGAAATTGATTCTCTTTTTGCAAATAATCATGTTCTCAGTCTTATTGATGCTTCTCAAAATGATTTTGTTTGCTATCCAAATCTTGTTAAAATTTTCTATGCAAATCTTAATCGAGGATTTTATAATGGAAACGGTGATGAAATTTGGAGTAGTGTCAAAGGCACTAGAATCGTTTTAAATTGTGATCGTTAGGGTACCATTCTCAATTGCAAGAATACGGGAATGGATCTTTCTAGTTTAATATTGATGAAAATGATTGTGAGACGTTTCATCACATTTTTGAAGGAAATGATGATTTTGAATTCAAAATCGAAACTTTCGACCAAAAGCTAGAATTGTCAATCTTCTTTTACAACATACTTTGACCCTAAGATCGGGGAATTTTAACAATCCTACTTCAAAAGTTTGCAAAGCACTTTTTGATATTTTTGGAAATTATGATGTTAATTGGGCGCAAGTTATTTTGGATGAACTTCGTCCCAAAAATCTTGAAATGGGTGAGAATACTTTGTATCATGGAATCTATTTCACTCGGATTTTTAACTATTTTGGAGTAGATTTCAAAGGAGAAGAATTTGTTTCAAGAAAGGTTTTCAATCACTCAAATATTTCTCTTATGAAAATTCCATTTGTTTTTCAACCTTATGAGACTATTGCCGAAAAGGAAGAGTGTTTGGCTCATGAAGAGATGGAAGAGGAGGAAGAGGAAGAAGAAGAAGAAGAAGAAGGGGATGAAATGGAAATAGAAGAAGAAGAAGAAGGTGAAACATCCTTGGAAAGTATTGACTATCCTCCTAATCCAACCAACAAAACTCTTCTCAAAAACCAAAAGAACATTGTTGAGAATCAACGGATTCTTAAACGACCCGTTAGTAAGAAGTTGGATAAAATTTCATCCAAGATGAACAAGTTTATTTCCAAAGTAAGCAAGAAGCTTGGATTATCTTCATCTTCATCATCTTCTAACTAGTTCTATCTTTTCATTTCATGTTGTATTAGTTTAGTTTGTTTTAATGTTCATGTAGTTCTTTATGATTAATCATTGTATTACTCTATTATGCAATGAAATTGAATTCCTTTTTCTGTTATCTAGCTTATCTTATCTCCAGAATAAATGTTAGTATATTATATAAATATATATATATACACAATTGTTCACAAAATCAAAATAAGCCATCAAAATTCACTGCACCATGTCGACATCCCCCCTATGACCATGTCGACATGTACTGGTCAGAAATGACATTTCATTTTAAATTTGAAATTTGAATAACTACCTTATGTCTATTCATTTCAAACGAATTTCTACACCTATAAATACCTATTTCTTCCAGAATTCATCACTCAATATTATTTCTTATCTACTTTGTCTATCATTCTTCTCTCAAACTAAAATATGGCCAATCCAATTCATAATTTAACCGAAAATCTTGAAGAAACTCTTAATTCTTTCAAGAATATTCTTTCGTTCATTCTTCGTAACCAGCGACACTTAGAGTTGAGTCAAATGCAGATGAACAAGGAGCAAAAAAGGCATTTCGATGCAATACGATGGATGATTTCCTCCCTGCACAAGGATGATAACGAAGCACATCCTCCAGTCTCTCTCACCAATGACAATGAAAATTGGGATGCCATTAAAGCAGACCCTATTTTTGGAGAAGAAGGATGGGTGAAAGTTCCTCGTAATGTTTGATTTGATTGCTTTGTTTGATTTGAATTGTTTGCTTTGATTGATTTGATTTCATTTGTTTTGATTTGATTTGATATGGATTGATATTTGGTGTGGATTGATATTTATATGATCTTTGATTAATTATCATGTTTATCAATATAATTATCTCTTAATCTATATATTATATACTCCATTGTATAGTTTATTAATGCAGGTACTTTAGTACAAGAATGAAGGGGAGTTATATAGTTTGGAGTTAGTTTTTTATTGATGACAAAGGGGGAGAAGTATAAAATATAGGATAGTTAGGCATAGATTAAGGGGGAGTTATTAGTTTTAGAGGGAGACAATAGGATAGAAGTAATATTTTATAAACAAAGGTTGTCATCATCAAAAAGGGGGAGATTGTTAGTCCTTGAGATGATGGTTTTGATGACAACAACCTTAGAATAAGATTATAAAATATAAATACTAATATTATAATTTAGATATATATGTATATGCAGGATTTAACCATGTAGGTATCAAGAATGAAGACTGTACAATATAGAGATTCAAGATATCAAGATTGAAGACTCATGAGTGTCAAGAATATCAAGATTATCAAGAGTTCAAGATTTCAAGAATAGGTAATTTAATTAGGAATTTTGTTAAAACTCCTAGAAAAGCACTGGCATCTTAAAATCCAATTTAGTCGTGGAATGGAATCCACTTCGAGCCTGTTAAAGGGATGGAACCCTTAGTAGGATGGAACCTACGAAAAATCTAGTGGAACATTGTTTTGTATCCGCTAACTTTTATTCAAATGATTTTACAAAATTATCTTGTTTTCAAAATGATTTCAAAAACCTTCCTTTTAAAAGAATCAAAAACATCTATCCTGATTTTAAATACTTTTAGCCTCAAAATAATCTTTATTTTCAAAATCAAATTATCCTTAGTTTTAAACTATCTTTTATAATAAATTTAATATTTATACTTAAATTTAAATATAAAATTATAGTAAAATTTTATATATATTATCTCTATATTTACTTATGTATTTTAACTATAGTTAAGTATATTTATAAAGTTTAAAATAGTTTTAATATAAGATAGAAGTAATTTTCAAAGAAAAACAAATCACCAAAATTTCCTTTGGGATGTCGATATACCCAAGATACCCATGTCGACATAGTGGCAGTTGGTTTCAAAATTTTGAATTTCAAAAGAAGTGCCATTTGTTATAACCTTTCACGAATGGACATGGCTGTTGTTCTTCTATAAATAGGGAATGTTTTCAATGAGTTTTCAATCATATTTTTCTGGTTTTCACTCCTCTTCTTCCACATTTCTTTATATATATACTTACCATTACTCTACCGAAATCACCATTGAATTTAAATAGATCATTTCTGGTTATTCTCTATCACTATCTCAACAAGACCTCAGTGCTATTCAGAGTTATAGGCTTCTTTGTAATCAATTAAGTCAGAAAAGGTGTGATTGTAGCCTTGGAAATCAATCAAGTGAGAAAAGGTGTGATTGTAGCCTAGGAAATCAATTGGGTGAACTTGTTGCCCAGGAAATCAAGTATCTCTACCCAAAGGATTGTGAATCTGGAGTGGTGTACCTCGTGGCCTTGAAATCGAGGGTTGTAATTGTAAAGATTGCTTTTGAAAGGAAATCTATACTTGTGGGCGGGACTGGATGTAGGGTAACTTCGAACCAGTATAAAATCCGGTGTGTTCTTTCCTTTACTGCTTTTACTTTATATTTGCATTTGTATTTGAATATGTGATCATACCTGTGTCTGAATATTGCATACATTTGTGTTCAAATTAATATAAACTCAAAAAGAATTAGTAATTCCTTAAAACACTATTCACCCCCCCTCTATTGTTTATACTAGCCTTAAGATCCCTCTAGTGTTTATACTAGCCTTAAGATCCGTAATCCGCATTTCTCACAGATGATTATCCCACGAGCCTCCAAAATCAAGTATGCAAGCCCATAAGAGATCCTCCAATATACGATTCGCTCTCTCAGTCTGCCTATCTATTTGCAAGTTATATGTTGTATTGAGATGCAGCTTGGTACCCAACACCTTTGTAAGCTCTTCCATAACCCACCAGTGAACAACGGATCTTGGTCACTCACAGTATTCTTTGGCACATCATGAAATCGTATGACCCATTTTACATACAACTCAGCCAGTTTGGTTGCCGTCTTACTTGACTTGATGGCTATAAATCGTGTGCTTTTGGTCAATCAATCGATTATGACCTAGATTCTATCATACCATGCTCGAGTCCTCGATAGTCCATCGATGAAGTCCATCGATACTTTCTCCCACTTCCATTCGGGAATTTCAAGCATTTGCGATAACCCACTCGGCTTGTTTTGCTCTACCTTCACCAACTAACAGTTCATGCATTTCGAGATGAATGTCCCGACATCCTTCTTCATTCCCTCATAATAATAGGTCTGCTTCATATCACAGTACATCTTATTATCGCCAGGTTGCATGGTCAACTTAGAATAATGGCACTCTCGTAGAACCTCATCCCGTAATCCATCAACATAGGGAACAAACAACCTCCCATCCTTATGGAGCCAACCTTCTTCGTCGAGTCTGTATTGCTTCATATCTTCAGACTCTATACCTCCTTTTATTTTTGCCATGATCTTTGCTAGTCTAGCATCTTGCCTTTGATAGTACCGATCCGCTTAATCAGAGTAGGCATGATAGTCAAACTCGCCAACATCTCTGGTTTTAACTCGCAATGGGGTCTAAAGTCATAGCTAGTAATATACACTAATTGTTTCCACTCCATAAACATCGCTCCCAAACTGGCATGTCTTCTACTTAATGCATCGGTAACCGCATTTCCTTCACCAGGGGTATAAGAAATGTTGAAATCATATGAGGCCATGAATTCAAACCATCGCTGCTAGCGAAGGTTGAGATCCTTCTGGGAGAAAAGATACTTTAAGGATTTATGATCTATAAACAGCTAGAACCTTTCTCCTAATAGGTAGTGCCTCCAAATTATCAAACCAAACACTATAGGCGCCAACTCCAAATCATTAGTTGGATACTTCCTCTCGTGCGGTTTTAGCTATCGATTGGTGTAGGCGATAAATTTTCCATTCTGCATCGACACCACACCTAATCCAGTACCACAAGTGTCAGTATATACTGTCAACTCCTCATTCTTGCTCGGAATGGTCAATACCGATGCACTCATCAACCTTTCTTTTAGATTTATAAATGCATGCTCACACTTCGCGTCCCAAACAAAAGTCTAATTCTTCTTCGTCAAATTGGTCATCGATGTCGCTATCATCGAGAAGTCCTTAATAAAATGTCTATAATATTCCGCTAATCCTAGGAAACTCCCCACATCATTCTTGGATTTCTTACAATCCTGAACCATTGCCACCTTGGCAGGATACACTGTGATGCCCTGCTATGAGATGACATGACCCAAAAATCTCACTTCCCTCCTCCAAAACTGACATTTTGAAAACTTTGCTTTTAACTTGTGCTTCATCAATACTTTAAGCATAATCCTCGAGTGCATCTTGTGTTCTTCCTCTATACTAGAATAGATCGAAATATCATCCACGAATACAAGCACGAACTTGTTTAGGCGATCCCTAAAGACACAGTTCATGAGATTAACATAGTATGCCGGAGCATTGATTAGCCCGAACGGCGTAACCAAACACTCATAGAAACCAGACGGTGTACGAAACGCGGTGATTGGCACACTTTCCTTAGCTACTCTCGACTATTAAAATCTTGTCGCAAGATCCAGTTGAGAGAACACCTTTGCACCACAGAGTCGATCGAACAAATCATCAATACATGGGAGTTGATACTTGTTCTTCTTCATCACTTTATTTAGCTCACGGTAATCTACACACAACCTCAAAGAGTCATCCGCCTTAGTGGCAAATACTACGGGTGTACCCCACTCAGATATACTCTTACGAATGAACCCTGTTAACAAATAAATTCATCAACACCCGAAAGCATGTAAAAGATGGATTAATCATGTGAAGCCTCTTCGAGGCTTGTCAAGGTCATCAAAGTGAAGTATTGAATGCTATCGAAGTCATAAGGTAAGCAACGCATGATTCCAAGACCGTAATCATTCTCTGTAACATTGTCATTTCAAAGATCGTGAATAGTATGAGATAATATGCTATAGGCAACGTATCAAGTCAATGTGTTTGAGGAGATTTAAGTCAATGTGTTCAAAGAGATTTAAGTCTTAGTTCAAGCTTAATCAAGTATGCAATTCATGACTTTAAATCATGCCAATAGGCTATGCAATTGTTTGATTTCCAATTCCTTGCATGTTCAAGATTCTAGTATTACAATTGACTAAATCCCCAAATTGATTTAGACTTTACAAAGCTTTCGGTCCCCCAAACCAGCACTCTTAGGGTCGTATTTATAGGAGGTGAAGTGGCAGGGTCTTCGTCGCGGGTGGAGCCTCGACGATGGAGTCGATAAGGTTTTGTTGATTTTAATGTTGCTAAGTGTTAGGACTTCACCTAGATTCTTTTAGGAGATATGTGGAAATAACTTCGGTGGCAACATTCATGGCGACCATGGTGGCTTTACTAAGCATAATGTCGGCGTCCTTCAAGTAATACGAATATTGAAGTGCTATGTTGAACAACATCAAAGAGTGGTGCTATTTTGCATCCTTTTGGTGTTATTATACTGCAGAGTTAAGGTCTTCGTGGATATTGATAGTGTACAACATCAATATCGCTTCGCATAGACACGCGGCGTCCTTCAAACGCTAACTACACATGCCAACGGAGTGCCGTGTCGGACATTGCTGAAGCGTAGTGCAGCATCTTCGAAGAGCTATGATGTGCAGCACTTCAAGATGATTGACAATGAGCTTGTGATTAGTGAGTAACGGTGCTTAGTATCAATGAGATGTGCTAAGACCACTTTAACATTCATTGTTGACCTTTGGAGTTGCTTATACTTGACCTCTTCGCGCCATTAATCATGAAATGCGATGTCCTCCTTATGACTCTTTTCATATATCTTCGAATTTAGTAAGAGGCGGTGTCGATTTATTGTTGCTCTTATTTCTTCGACGATAGTGATGATGCGTAAGGGGATCGAAGTGCAACCTTTGGTATTAGCTCCATTACTTTAGCATGGTTGTAGGTCTCTTCGGTTATATTTGACACCGTCTTTTTTCTAATTGAATTGATGCGACATTGATGACTTGTGGAGTGATGACAAGCGGTGTGAATAAGGAATGACTTTGAGAAGATACGAGACTGATAAGCATCAAAGTGACGGGATATGATTTTGAAGTGAAGTGGTGCCATTATCCTACCAGATCGGCCTATTTTCGTGTCTTCGAGATTATTGGTCTTTGTCGAAGAGCCTCTTCTTGCAATGAGGTTCATTCTCATCTCTTTAAAGTCTTGAATCCAATACCATATCCTCCTGTGAAATTATGTGGATAACGTTTGTCCTCCCTCCTTATGTAAAAGAAGCTTTTTACTCTTTAGGGTAAAACCACAAATTTTCCTTGCTTTGCTTAGCCATTGAGACCCATTAAATCTAGTGGTATTCTTTATTTTCCTATGATTTAAACTCAAACAACGAAAGATTTTGAATTATCTCAATCATTTAAAGCCTTCAATTTATACATCTAGGTTAATGCTAATACACAATTTAATACTAACATATTTTTCACTTTATAATGTAACTCATATGACATTTGGTATCAACTTATTCGCTCGACATAGTTTTACTCCCATAGCATTACATTTTGGATGCTCTCTGTTAATTGTTATTATAGTTTTCGATTCATATTTACGAACCTCTCTTATTATCATAGATTTAGCACTTATTTATGCTCTTCTAGTCAATGCAAAAGTTTAAGTTTTTCTTATGAACTTTATATTAACTATTCAACAGTCATTGACTTATTGTAAAAGTTATTTTTAAACTTTAAACTTTTAATTGTTTGGATATCAAGTAAATCTCCCTCATGCTTTCAAGAATGAGTATCCAAATTTTGAATAATATCACCTGGTAGCCATAAAGAGGGATATGCAAGAATTTTCTTTGAGAAGACTAGTGCAGGTTTCAAAGTTTTTCCTTTCGAGCTAACTCTTCTTAGATTGTCGAAGATTTGATCTTAATATTAATTTGCTTTAAATGTATCACATAATTTGTTTTTCAAAGCTTTGATTTAGTGCATACAGTTTTCATGTGCTCTCATTGTAATTTTTATCTTTGGACCTGAGACTTACTTTAATTAAGGATTGGCGATTTAGATATTAATAATTCATATAACAAAGAATTAAAGGAAATATCTGGTACTAACTCCGAAGAAAAAGTTAGGAAACCATTTGATAATAAAGAGGTTAGAAATTTAGTATGTCATCTGATGATAAGAAATCCAAGGTTCCATCTTCTGGCAATAAGAAATCCGAAATGACCTCCGATAATAAGAAGGCTAGAAAACTGTTCAGTAATAAAAATTTCAGAATTCCATCTGATAATAAGAAGACCAAAAACTGTTTGGGAAATGACGAAAGAAGTGCAAAATATATTTTGCGATAATAATAGAAGACCAGAATTCCATATCTGGCAATAATAGAAGACCAGTATCCATATTTGGCAATAATAGAGGGCCATAAATCTAATCCACAATAACATGAAAATTTGAATTCCATAAGAAAACCAGAAACTCAATAGGAAATCCAAAAATCATCAAGAAAACCAACAAGAAAACCATAAATCAAATCATTAAGAGATCAAAAATTAAATCAAAATAAACACAACCATAAAGCTAGTCAGAATTTAATCTGATAATAAGAAATCCAAAAATCTATCAGAAAATCATCTAGTAATAGCAAAAGATTTGCAGTTTCACCTGACACTAACTTTGTTTCCTTACTTGAAAGCTACATCGGATGCTTTACCATGGTATAATACTCTGAATAAAGAGGGAGATTCTCGTTGCCAAAAGAAATGCTTCTTATTAGTAGATATATTGTTATTAAGGTGTTAGTTACTCATTATTGTCATTACTATTATTATATTGATGCCAAGTTGTTCTGTTCAACAATTCAATCGTTCAACAAATAGTTTTGTTCAACTATTCAACCATTCAACAAGTAATTCCGTTCAGCCGTTTAGCTTTTCATCCGTTTAGCAGGTAGTTCCTTTCGGTTGTTTACCCATTCAGCAGATAGTTCCATTCGACTGTTTGGCTGTTCAACAAGCCTAATTAAATCATTGATAGTCATTATATATAGACCCACCTTAGAAGGTTTTCTTATTTTTAGGGCTAAACTAAATTTAGCAGAAGTCTATTTTGATCTATCCCTTGAATGAAGCTTTTCTTATCCTTCTAGTCAGGATTTGCTTCTTCGCTTAATTCCCTTTATTTCTTCATTGGTTTTCAAATTCCTTCGTATCTTTTATCCTTGTTTCCTTTTTCGGTTTTAGGACATCTTAGTTTTTGTTTAAGGTTTTAGATATTTTCATATTTCCCTTTCTGCCCTTTTCTCAGGCTTTGGTTTTGCTTCGAGTTGTTGACATTTTCCTCTTTTCCGTTTTTAGATTTGGATTCCTTTGTTCCTTGTTTTGAGCCACTCTTTAGGGTTTTGCCTTTACTTTGAGCTTTGGATATATTCATCCATTTTTCTTATTCGTACCCTCTTTTGGGATTTGGCTTTGCTCTGAGTTGAGGACATCTTCGTCCATTTATTATATTCATGCCCCCTTTTGGGCTTTGACTTTGCTCTGAGTTGAGGACATCTTCATCCATTTCTGTAAAGGCCCGCAAATCCGTACACCTTTGAGCTGACAAAATTCCACAACAATTCAGCTCAAAGTGGAACAAAAGTGTGAATCTTTAGGGTTAAAAAGAAGAGGTAGAAGAAGACAGAAGAAAAGAAACAGAAACAACAACAAAATCTCACATTCGCAGCGGAACAATATATAATAGATGAATGAATAATCTTTATAACAAAGAACTGTATCAGTTTATACAATACATTATCAGAGTTTACAACAACAACACACATCATTGGACAGTTATATAAACTTGTCCACATAACACAATACATAGTGGAATAATACATAATATAAGTGATACGTCTCGCCATCCAGCTCGCATCTAGATCTCCACAGCACTTCTGAATTCTAGAATGACCTGATAACCTGACTCTAGGCTGCCCGTATGGAAAATTATGGGCACCCAGAGTTTAGAAAGGGAACAATAAACTCCAGGTCAGTCATGAGACTGGTGTGAGATCTTAAAAACAGTTATTTTCACAAAGAAAATAAAAGAATTTTGCATTGCTTTTGGAAAATGAAACTACCATAAGACCTCCCGCCACACACACAATGCAAACGCAGAATTGGAGGAGATTTCTCCTTATGATAGTCAAATATGCTTAATACGAGAAAACTCTTTTGATATTATTACTAGTGCATAATGTACAAAATCATTTCGAAAATACAATATTAATCTTAGCCAGCATAGGTACCATTATATTATGCCTGCTATAGCTGCCACCTGAGGAGGCAGGTTATACAAATTGCAATCGTAAAGGGATCGTATTGTTTCTTTGGATTTTTCAACAAATGGTCAGGCTAAGGAACTTCCTATGCCACATGGGAACGCCTCTGGAGGGACGTCCCGAGAGACAATTGCTCTCTGCCAACACAAGGCCGGGTTACCTCTTACTAGGTAACTACTACACGAATATGCCCACCCCGGTCCTTTGGGACCTTAATCTGAGGCGCCTCGATCACAAAGCAACAATCACATAGTAAATAAGATTGATGCCACCACACAGGTAAAGCATCTGGGCTCCATACCATGATACTATACCTTTTTCCAGAAGGAAATGACATACCCTAAAGGGAGCGACCCTCATAACAATGCCGCATTTTCCTGTTTTGACCATTTCCGGGGTGTGAGGTCCGATGAGGTCTCGTCCACAAAGCTACGCTTTACACGAAAGCCATGCTTTGATCAACAAATGATCAGCAACACACAGCAGCACTCAGCATGCCACACTACCAAATTGGGAGTATATCACTGATAACCTTCAACTACATAACCTCTGAGCTCGTACGTCTCAGAGAAGGGAGTTAAGCTAAGAGAATAAATTCTCCGCCACCAACAGAAATGTATTTGAAAGAAATCAGCTTTATATCTCAAAGTGTAATGTCAGACATACAACCATACAAGTCTGTTCCGGGTTCGAACAGAACCGAAATATTTCCAGAGAAGCCCTTGCAATCCATAACGTCGTATCATTATTCGGAATGGGTTATATGACACAAAGTCCTCTCCCGGCTAAACCGAATAATGAGCGCTTGTTTTTAAAACAAATTCAAGTACCATTTCAAAGGCGAACATTGATAGTCGGTTATTTAACTAATAAGCAACATTCACAACAATCAACCAATTTAAATAATTTTCCCAAATTATTTACTTCAAAATATCATCACAAGATATATATTTTTCCACACTTCATCACTTTGAAAACAAATTTCAAATCACTTTTTCACCCGCGGAATAAAATCCCCGATATTATTTCTTTCCCTTTTCCTTTATAAATTCCATTGTGAATTTAAATTCCAAATATTCACTTTCAACCCCAAAATAAAATTCCAAATTGATTTCTAATTTTATTTCAACACCAAATCAATTTCAAATTGATTCTTCCATTTATTTCAAATACCAAATCAATTTTTACAAATCGATTTCCAAATTTATTTTTCAAACACTAAATCAATTTCAAATTGATTTCTAAGTTTATTTCCAAATAACAAAGCACTTATAAATTGATTTCTAAGTTTATTTCAGCACAAAATAAATTTTCATTCAAACACCAAATTAATTATATTATTAATTTCCCAAAGATTTATTTTCCAATACCAGATTAATTGTCAAATGGGTTCCAAACAAATTTATCACCTTTTAAACAAATCCCTTTATTCTTTCCAAATTATTTAAAATTCCATTTTCAATAAATTCTTCAACTTTTAAACAATATTATTCAAAACTCCTTTATTAATATCTTTTCCCATATTTCGGAAATAATTCGATAAGACTAGAAAAATCAACTTTTTACTGTTAAATTCCTTCTTTCAAGTTTATTCAACTCTTAAAAATTAATTTACTTAAAGTTTTCTACTTTAATTTCCAAAATCCAACTTTATTTATTTCTGGTATCCAACGATACCAAAAATACATTCGGCTAAAATTATAGCCTTCAACAAATTTAATCATCAATATAATCATTTACAGATTATCAATAAATCATCACACAACACATGAAACAAATTCATACAACATATGAAACAAATTCATACAATATGAGGAATCCAGTTGGATCCCTCCAACCTGTTTCCCTGCATCCACAGATGTTAGCACAACAATTAAATACCCATTCCACTTCGAGGTGGAATATCACGGTATATGGGATTTATAAAATATCATCCGCTATTATGCGACGCATAGGGTCTCATCCGCTATATAATGCTGGAAATCAACTCCAAATATATAGATATACTACTATATATACTATCACAATCAGGCAATCAATCAATAACTAAAATTTCAATTGTTTTAATTTGAGTGAGAAGATCTCACGTTTGCTTTTTATTTTGCAATCCATTTCCCATTCCAGTTTGTTTCTCTTCATTGTATTAGACCTTGTATAAACATTATAAGGTTTTATTAATATTTGAACTATTGAACAATTAATTCCCATTTAATAGATTGAATTAACTAATAATTAAATTATTTCATTAACTAACAATTTTATTCAAACTGATAATTTAAACTAATTTTCCTTTTACAATCTTTAGTAACTAAAATAAATTAAATAATTAAGAACAGAACTACTTTACATTTTCTTTTTTGTTTACTGTATATAAATTGAAAAATATGCTTATATACTTCACTGGAATATTTTTCTTTCTCTCTAAATATATATACATAAATAAATTAAAATCCAAAACTGCTATATATATAATTTTTTCCAAAACCTTCCTGCCAAAAACAAAAACAGAAATTCTTTACTGAGAATATTTTAGAACTCCCATATTATTTTTCTCCAAAACCTTATATATCTTACTACAGTTCTCTTATATATATATATTTTTTTCAGATATATATAATATCAAAACTAAAATAAGGTTAACACCTTTACTGTAAAAATATCAATCTATCTACACACACCCATATATATATATATATATAAATTTGAATAAAAATAAAACAGGAAACCATACCCCAAATTCGAGGACGATCGATGCCAGCCTCGTCGAATTTGAGTTCGAAACCCTAGCTCATTGCAATCAGACGCGGCCGCCACGATCGAATTCCCTCGAGCCACTTTGGGTTGCGCTTGCTCGAAACTGGCCGTCGCCATGAACAAGTCCTCCCACACTCCACCGCCTCTGTCACGTGAACGCCCACTCGAACGCCACGCCTGAACTCACGCATCACGAGCTCGAAACCAACCCGTTGTTGGCAACGCCGCGACTCCGAAGTGTCTCCGAGATTTCCAATCGCGATGGGATCTAGATTCGTGAAGAGGCTCGGCAAGATTTGGGGATTTCGATTTGAGGAGGGTGGTGATTCAGAGAAAACGAGACCGTTATCGATTTTTTTCCCACTAAATTGGAAATAAGAAAGGAGGAAAACAATTTCACGTATAAAAAAGAAGAATAGGATTCTCAATCGGCCATTATTATCTTTCGATTTGTTTTTATTTTAACTAAGAGAATGGAAGTAGGCGTGATTTGAAATAAAGGGATAGTAGCGTGTTGAATGGGGAAAGAGAAAGGATGGAATTTCGGCTGAAAGGAGATAGATGGGATACAATTTTATTATATTTGTTTATTTTGATTGGTCAACAAATATATCAATTTTAAATTCAATTGTCTCGATGATTGCAACTTAAAATCGTGATCTCCTATCGAGGCATGCCGCCAGGCATTTGTAATGCTATACCCCTATTACGAACGCATTGGAAAAGGTTTCGAGTCCTAATTCGATCGTATGAAGAAGACAGCTTTTTGTACACAGTTATTATATTAAATTTCAATATAGATTTCAGCGCGTTTATCTATCGTACGATCACACGACAACTCCAATCACTACGAAAATTGAAATCCGATAATAATACAATATTACGGATCCAATGGAACTAGTTTCGTCGAATTCCGAGACTGTGCCTCGGAAGGCTATTTTCAAATATCGATTTAAACGATAAAATTCAAAACTGAACAAAACAGTTCCAAATTCAATTCTGAAGCTTTTATTATCTTCAGTATTATCAAAACAGATTTTTCAAGACTTCAAATTATTTTTAACAAGCTCAAAACTGAAGATTCAAATTTTTACCCAGCTTCAATAATTAAATTCAATAATTAATTTGCCAAATTCATTCTGATATTTGAATTTCAAATTAAACTGACTTCCAGATATTTAAAATCAATTAAATATTCTGATTTCCAATATAAAAAATTTAGAGTCGTTACAATTTCCCTTGCTTGTGCCCCTTCTTGGGCTTTGCCTTTGATTTGGGCTGTGGAAATCTTCGTCCTTTTTCGGTGTTGAAAGCGCTCTGGGAACTCATCAAAGGCTTTGGTGGGTGCTGGACCCTCCTACCTCTAAGAGGCGCTTCGGACTAGTCGAAGTTTTTTATCCCTCCCTCTAGGAGGTGCTTCTAGAGGAGGCCTTTTGGTGCTCCATATTGGGCATCGAAGGCTCATTGGTGCTCCGAAGTGGACATTGGAGGCTCATTAATGCTCTGGAGTGGACATCAGAGGCACATTGGTGCTCCAGATTAGACATCAGAGTCTTGAAAGAAGTTTTCCTTTTGAAATAATTGTTTTTGAAAATAACTTTTGGCCAGTTGCAATGCTTTTAAAAACTCTTTCAAATAGACATTAGTTTTGCTTGTCATGAATTTGTGGAAGAAAAAATATTTCGAAAAAGGATTTCTTTAATGAATCAAGGAATTACCTTTCGAAAAGATTTTGGACACTTGAACTCTTTGATAATGGGTTTTCAAATCATTCTCATAATAGAAACATGAATCTCAAGTAAGAGACTAGGTGGTCATAATTCATGAACCAATAGTCCCTTGATTGAGAATAAGCTCTTCTAATTAGAGTTTTTGTTCATAAATTTGGATAGTTCTAAAAACTTTTCTTGGGGAAATGGGTATAAGTCTTTCCTTGCCAATCATTTTAGAAAGCTTTGAAAATGCTTTTCGTTTGGGCATAATTTGATGAAATCGTTTTTGTGCATTTACTAAGGCTATGTAATTTTAGAGGATTGTATACATCCTTTATTTGAAATAAGTACATCTTCAGCTCCCTCAACCAGTAGGGTAACTAGAAATAATCTTTCTTGATTTCTAAAAATAGTTCTTATGGAAGACATGTTTAGAAAATTCCTTTTGACAAAAAAATGACTTGGTGAAAATAAGGTTGATGTATTTACTTCCATCTTTATATGATATATATGTAATTGTACTCTCTAGGTTTTGCTTAGAAAAACGAGTGTCTTTTAAGAAGATTTTAAATACTTACCTTTTCCAAGAAACTGGTTTATGTTGGAAAGTTGATTGATCCAAGTTTTTGAGATAGAGAGCCATTTTATACTAGATATTTGAGCTATAGTTCTTCAAAAATGACTAGAAATTTGTTATGCTTCGAAAGGGACATTCTGAACTTTCCGGATGAAGTTGGATGGTTTTGTTTTAACCTATAAAGACACTAAAATTTTGTGTTAATTCATGATTGATTTTAAGTAAAAATCAAACTAGAAATTTTTTTGAGCATAGATAATCCACAATGAGTAATTGCCACAGCACTTCATAGTTTGACCGGAGTCTGAATTCGAAGTTGCAGAACTGCTTTTTCCTTGTAGAAAGAGTTATGTTTCAAAGATTTAAGTTATCCTCATCAAAGTGGAGAATCTTTCAAACTTCCCTAATGAACTCTTTTAGAAACCTTTCTGATCATATTCTAAATTATTATTTCTAGTGTATGACATTTGTTAGTTTTGTGCCCGTTTACTTTATGGTAATCGCAATAATCTTTTCCTCTATTTGGCTCATAATGGCTTGACATTTTATAGAAAGGGGAGAAATTCTTATCGCCCTTGGTCATAGTGAAAATGCGGAAAAGAGGTTTGTTTAAATTCACATAATTGGATTCGAAAATCTCCCTCTGACTCTTTCTTCTACTCTCATTTCCTTTTGACCTATTACTATGATGTTCGGAGTTAAACCTTCCCTCTTCTTGGTTTTGTTGAGATTACTTTGTGGTAGGGTGCATCTATTCCATTTGAATAAATTTTTCGGCTTGGAAATAGAAATGTTGTAGATCATTACATCCAGGAATATGAAGCTCTTTCCAAAAAGGAGTTTGATCAATTAATCTTGAATGAACTGCCATGAGCTTTTCTCTATCAGTTGCATTTTCTGGTTGCATTTTCTACTTTTAATGCCTCTTTATTAAATCTATTTAGGTAATCGCCAAGTAATTCTCCTAGTCTTTGCTTGATGTTAGCTAACATGCTGGAGTCCATAACTAGCTTTTTGTATATGTCAAACTGTGCTACAAATTTGTAAGAAATTTGTTTCCAATAACATATTGTCTTTTCCTGAAATTTTTATACTATTTAGCAGCCGCTCCATAAAAAGTTATAGGAAAAACCTTACAACGGACTACCCTAAAAGCATTATATAAATCCATTTGGTTGTCAAAGCTTGAAGATGGTCAACCGGATCAGTGGCTCCGTTATACTTCAGTGGAGGGATTTTGATGTAAGATGGAATTCTAACAACAAATATTTCTTTTGAAAAAGGAGTTCTTCATAAGCTATTCTTTCTTAGGTCAAGGGTTCCTTCCTCTTTAAGCATATCCTTTGTTATTTGGTTGAGAATGCCCTTTTTATTGGTTTCACCATCATAGTAATTTCTATTATCTCCTTGGATTGAACTATTTGATTGCACAAGGGCCCTTTTGGTTTGACTTTCTTGGTTTTTGTTTCGTTCTTTACCTTGAATTTTACTTAGGGATGGCGCTTTGTCTTCCCCTTCCATAAGCTTTATCACCTTCAAAGGTTCTTGAGATAGAGCTGCTTCAAGAAGCTCTTGCATTACCATCACTTGTTGTACTAAATCCTGAATTTTTGCCTCATTGCTTGCAAGTTTCGTTAAAATTGAAGGTTGACCAATCTCCTACTCTCTAAATTGGAGTTCCGAATGTTATTATTTTCCCTAGCCCTCTCCATTTTTCTGAAACAAAAGAATTTCAAGTGATTAGTTTATAGAGAAAGTTATAAAGGATCGGAGGTTCATGCCCTCCTTCCAATGCCAAAAATGTTGACGAATGAATTGGTCAACACCCGAAAGCATGTAAAGGATGGATTAATCAAAGTGAAGCCTCATCAAGGCTTGTCAAGGTCGTTGAAGTGAAGTATTGAATGCTATCGAAATCGTAAGGTAAGAAACGCATGATTCCAAGACCATAATCATTCTTCGTATCCAAGACATTGTTATTTCAAAGATCATGAATAGTACGAGTTAATATGCTATAGGCAAGGTATCAAGTCAATGTGCTTAAGGAGATTTAAGTCAAAGTGTTTGACAATGTTCAAGTCGTAGTTCAAGCTCAATCAAGTATGTAGTTCACGACTTTAAATCATGTCAATAGGCTATGCAATTGTTTGATTTTTGATTCCCAATGTGTTCAAGATTCAAGTATTACAATTGGCTAAATCCCCGCTTTGATTTAGGGTATACAATGCTTAAGAAGGATAGAAATGAGAAGAGAGAATTTGGTCCCCCAAAATAGCACCACTAGGATCCAATTTATAGAGGTTGAGTGGTAGGGTCTTATACGCGGGTGAAACCTCGGTGATAGAGTCGATAAGGTCTTTGTCGATTTTAATGTTGGAAAGTGTTAGGTCTTTGCCTAGATTCTTTTAGGAGATGCGGTAATAACTTCGGTGGTAAATTTCATGGCAGCAATGGTGGCTTTACCAAGCATAATTTCAGCATCCTTCAAGTGATACGAGTATCAAATTGCTATATTGAACAATAGCGAAGAGAGGTTTTGCTTCGCATCCTTTTGGTTTTATCATAGTGCAGTGTTATGGTCTTCGTGGATATTGATAGTTCCCAACATCAATATCTCTTCGCATAGACACGCGGCGTCCTTCAAATGCTGATTACACATGATGATGGAGTGCCATGTCGGACATTGCTGAAGCGCGGTGTGGCATCTTCGAAGAGCTGTGAAGTGCAGCACTTTGCGATGATTGACAATAAGCTTGTGAGTGGTGAGTAGTTGTGCTTAGTATCAATGAGATGCACTAAGACCACATCGACATTAATTGTTGCACTTTGGAGTTGCTTATACTTGACCTCTTCGCACCACTAATCATGAAAGGAGATGTCCTCCCTATGTCTCTTTTCGTATATTTTCAAAGTCATTAAGAGGTGGTGTCGGTGTATTGCTGTTTTCATGTCTTTGACAACAGTGATGATGTGCAAGGGGATCCAAGAAAAACCTTTGGTATTGGCTCCATTACTTTAGCATGGTTCTAGGTCTCTTCGGTTACATTTGACACCATCTTTTTTTTCCTATTGAAGTGATGCGACATTGATGGCTTGCGGAGTGAAAATAAGCGATGTGAATGAGGAATGACCTTAAGGATATGCGGGACTGATGAGCATCGAAGTGACGAGATATGTTTTTGATGTGAAGTGGTACCATAATTCTACCGAATTGGCTTGTAACAACCCGATTTATTAAATACCATAATTAGAATTTTGTAATAATTATTCTAAGAATAAGTATAGCAATTTAAGATTTTAATTAATTAAGATATGACAAATTGTGGATTTTTCGTAATTAAAGGAGATAATTTGTTTTGGAGTGTTTTATTTAAATAAATGGAGAATTAGAGAAATGATAATTTTTCTCCTTAAATAAGTATTTTAATTTTATTAAAATATGAAGTATAGGATGAAATCATTGTAAAATTAGAATAAGCATTTTAAAATGTAAATTACTCTTTTTAGATAATTATTTGAATCTAATCTCAAATAAGGTAAATAAGAATTTAATTAAAGTTAAATTGGTTTATATATTATAAAGGAGGTTAAAATAATTGTTTAAGTTATATATTTTTTTGTAATGAAAAGTTAAAAGATTGAAATATATTATAGTATTTTCGTATGAATTTTTAGAAGTGAAAACAATGTTTAAAATGGTGTTTGAAACTGAGAAAAAGAATGAAAAGGAATGAAAAGTAGTCTTAACTCTTTTATTTAGATATTGGTTTAGGCTTAAATCATTTCAGCCCATTTGGGTATAATTGAGAGAGATCTCTTATTCCTTAACTTAGAAAATAAACATTCACATTAATTTCTTACAGTAACTCAAAACAGAAATCATATTCTTTCTTCTCAAAACTAAAAACCTAGAGCAAAAATTAAGCTTTTAAATTCAAATAAAATTAGGAAGAATCCAAGAAAATTTGGGTAAGGTTTTTAAGCATAACTACATATATATTAGAAACCGTTTGTTTGATTGTTGAGTATAATTTTAGTTTTGGTGTATTTGTTTAATTTTAGTTCTAGTTTTTAATTCGGGGAAAATGAATTCTAGCACAAAGATGAAGGCTAAGTAGAGTCATAACAAGACTATAAGGTGAGTTTACCTCATCACTATTTCTAAATGGAAGGCACGTTTTGTTTCTTGATTTTAATGAATCCATGATTGATTAGATCTTAATTTCTTATGGAATTCTTAATTCATGTTTTTCAATTTTTTGATTGCTTAAACCCTAGACCTATGACTTCATGTAGTAGTAAAATTATAGATATTTATGTGCTTGCTAGTTTATAAAATCAATGCTTTAGAAGTCAGAATGACTAACGCCAGAGTAATCAACCTCGATGGACCATTTGGGGGGGTCCTGGAGCTGCAAAAGCTCCAGGATTCGCCACCATCGGTGGGAAACACCGGTGCACAGGTGGCCAACACCTGGGGCTGTTTCAGCTCTAGGTGAAGCCCTTTAACCCACCTGGTCTTCACCCGATCGTTGCCTCGTTTATTGTCGTTTGTTTCCTATGTTTTGTGTGACCTTGTGTAGCTCTTTTGAGATTCATTTCAACCCATCTTCTATTTTATAAAATTGAATTTGGAAATGATATAGTGCTTAATTCTATGGATCTAACAATTTATATGATTTGCCGGATTGAATCTCTTTATTTAGACATGATTTTGATGTCTATTTCTAATGGTTTTCAATGTTTTATTCCGGGTTTGAATTCATGAATTTGCGGATTTATCTTTGATTTATTTTGCCATGAAATTATTCTATAGATCCGTGACATAAAAATCAGATTTATGGATAAATATGGAAGGTGTTTAATCGTGTGTTTATGGAAGATTTTAAGTGGTTTTAAAGTCGGAATTAAATTGATTTTAACTCCTTATTTGGTTCAAAATAATTGCTTATGGAAACAAAGAAGTTTCTTAGAAATAAAAATATTATTATATTTATGAATTCGACTTCTAGAATTTTTGATAAAGGAATTTTAATTATCGGATTATAGTAATAATATTTTATGATATTTATATATATTAATATATGAAATAAAAAGTGGGTTTTTGAGGCATTTGAAAAATCATTATATATTCTAAGGAAAGAGTTTTGAAAGTTTACTTCTATAAACATATGCTTATTTTGATTTAATTATTTTTCTATGAAATGAGAAATAGACTTAAATAATTCGGTAGTAACAAGTGGTTATGGGACATTAGTTATCACAACATTGTTTAATTGTATGACTTATTTGTGTAGAGTATTTGGTAGTGGAATTTACTAACTAATAGTAAATACTTTAGCAACACCAAGTGGTTATGGGACATGGGTTTTACTTTGATAATTACAATTAAAAGAGTATGTGATACTATGAGATTAAATAATATCTTGGGGATGCGAGTTATTGTATAACTCGTTATATTCATTAGTGCATGTGTTAGATTGACCTTGTAGGCTAGTTGTTCAACCTAGCAGATTTACGGCGGAGGTCGCACCCCGAGTCGTGGTATTCATTTTAGTTTCTAGCCCTATACCACTGAGCCAGCAGTCTGTAATGTGGGCTATATTTGGCATCATAACACTTGTGCCATTCGTTAGTAGGTGTGGCACCTTCGCAGTGCGATTTTAGGTTGAACACATGTTATGGATATCCGGTACCGTTGGACTGTAGGAGTTTAGAGGGTAAAACCCCTGGAGCTTTTCTTACCAGTCTCCCCTTGAAAGAGAACAATTCGCACTAAGAATATTTTATTGGTCAAGATAATTAGTGTGATGTTAGCAATCGACCAAACTGCTAGAGTGGTGTTAACGACCGACCAAACCTCTAGAGTGGTGTTAGCGACCGACCAAACTGCTAGTGTGGTGTTAGCAACCGACCAAACTACTAGTGGTTATGTATTATTGTATTTGGGTTTGTATTTATATGTATTTTTTGTGTCGTTTGATGTTAGGTATGAATTTCCTTTTTGTGCTTCGAAGATTTTAATATGATAGCACCATATCTAAGATGATAGTCCATGAGAGACTTAATGCGATTTTATGACATGGTATGATTTGTTTTGGTTTTATTGATTTAAAAGGGCTATATATGAATCGCCATATTTGTGTATGATAGTCTAGAAAAGACTTGAGTGTTGTCGAGATCATTTGTTTGTTAAGAATCGTTGGATATATTTTATTGGAATTGATATCTTTACTATTGATATCTTACCCTTTGATATTTAGAGATAGTCTGATCCAGATGTTATTTTATGCTCAGGTCAGACCAAGTCATTTCAGGTATTGGGACTCAAAGACCATGGATGTTGGACTAGTTATGAGGATAGAGTTATATATGTATTATATGTCATTAGAATATTAGAAATTCATGTATCTAGTAGACTTTGTATGAGATGTCAGCTTTTGACATCATGTATATTTCAGAAGTGTTATAGTCTTTATCCATATTCGTATTATGTGAGTTTAATCTTCTATTTTGCATTCTTACTTATTTATGTACACTCGTGTGTCTATATATTATATATTCCATTGTGTTATCTGATTCTGTGTTATGTATTGTATGATATATCGATCTGAAATTTTATTTGTATCCATCACGTATATTGCTTTGTGACGATACCGTTCACACCAACTATTCAGTTCAGATATCCAAATTTTGGTAAGAAAGACGTCGACGATGTTAGCCAAAGGGAACATTCATGTTTGGCCGCTCTTAGCAAACCTTATTCTCTGTATCATTAGACGAGATTACTTAGTAATACTATTTAGTAATATAGGTATAGCTGCGGGACATTACAGCTTGGTATCAGAATTATGTTTCAGAACAATATAGAATATAAGAGACACGAATCTTCGCCTAGATGGACTTAGAGTCCCATCCCTTGGGGTGGAAGGGTAGAATGTAGGAATTTAATTTCTATTTAGGATAGGAATATAAATGATTATTTAGGGAATAATCATTGGGACATATTTGAAAAGTTTTTGACAATACTATATAAATTATTGTTATGAAAATGTCACTAATCTTTGAACTCACTTTTCTCAAAAGTGAGATTTAACGGACAGTGTATAGTAGACCTCATATGGCTTAGGTTTGTATTGTAGTGTCCTGATCTGCTAGTGATCAGAGTTGCACAGCAGGAACAGATGGACTGCTTTTCACTGTGAACATTTATTAGTTTGTTCTTATATGAATGTTTGTTTGGTTGATTAATATTGGATGTTTGAAATTTTAAGTAATTGCTTA
The DNA here is from genome assembly GCA_030737815.1 of Allium fistulosum. Classification (NCBI taxonomy): domain Eukaryota; kingdom Viridiplantae; phylum Streptophyta; class Magnoliopsida; order Asparagales; family Amaryllidaceae; genus Allium; species Allium fistulosum. Next base: position 306,789,227 of record CM060902.1, read on the forward strand.
AAATTAGTATTAAGTAGAAATTTTCATTTAGAGTTAAAAAAAGTTCTACTCAATAGTAATAATAAGACTTGCGGTGTCTTTAGTGGTGTAGTTACCACAAATAATATTGAAAAGTTAAATTTGTGTAATATGAAAGTTTAATTCATATGTCTTATTAACCAAAGGTTAAGATGTATTAAAAATTTGATGATTCTTGAAGTAGTTATGAATGAATGGATGCATCGTAGAATTGGAATTATTAAACAATTACTTGTATGTAAACAATTGACATTTTCTGAAATAATTTTAATAAAAAGGAAGCATCCGTTTAAATTAAAAATCTTTCTGATAAGGAATATACATATGAGTGAAATTTGATTTTATTTCTTGAGGCATGCAAATATTTTGTTAGAGTATAAAATATTATAACGATATATGTATATCATAAGAAATTTGATTTTTGTGTTAAATTGTCCGTTGATTGCTTTAAGAATTCCAATCGCTATGCCTTATCAACATTATTGATAGGAATTTCCTAAACACTAGGACGAGATAGTCGAACACGGTACTTTAAGTTAAAATATTTAAAGTATGATAAATAATTATGGAAGAGTTATAAATATAAGGAAGAATATTTTGGAAAAATGTATGTATATACGTATGTGATATTTTGAAAGGAGTGTCTTAAAGATGGAAAATATTTCAGAAATTGTCTTAGTAAATATTTCGAAAAGAAAACTATAATTAGAATGAAAAGAGTTTTTATGTAATTTTGAGGATTATATTGGTTGACATTTGAGAATTTGTCTCTTGTATAAAATGTATACTTAAATAAATTAAGTATGTTACTTTGGTCGGTCAGGTATAACTAGCATAATTTAGATAAGTGTAAAAAGGAGTATATTGTATTGTTATAAAGAAGATAGTATTTTGAAATAAGTCCAATAAAGTGGAAAAATTGGAAACGTTGTTTTGGAAGAAAAATGATATTTTATGGAAATATATAATTATATTTTAGGAGAAAGTATCATGTGATATTTTGATAATTAAAAAAAAGTATTCAAAAATGAGAAAATGCATTGTTTGGTAAACTAAAGCATTACTTAAAAATATGGTTTAGTAATTTGTGAATAGTTATGTAATTTATATATTCAATTGCAATGATGTATGTTAAATATATTTTGTGTGATAATTTTGATAACAATTCATATTAGATGGTGTTGAATTGAATTTTAGAATTTATAATTGAATAAGGTATGAAGCGTTATAAAACATATTTATAGAAATTTCGATTGTAACTGAAGTTTGGAATAAAACTATAATTCATTTATAAGTGCAATAAATTATTGGAAGTTGGATACTTTGAATTGTGAATAAAAAGTAATTTCTCTCAAATTATTGAAAGTTGAGTATACTATATGAAAAGTTTGTGGAAAATAATTTATAGAGAAAAATATTATTTGTGTATATTGATATATTGTTGCCAAAATAGAAATTTGAATATTAAGTATAAATAGAAAATCCTTTGGGTTACATAAATGTATAGCTTTTTAGTAGAAGTTGATTTATTTTTCCATTTAGTAAATTTCAAATATAGAAATTTAACTTGAAAGAAAGTAAATATTGAATTTTTAGAAATTTGCAATTTATGAAAAAGGATTCCTTGGGAAAAGAAATTTGGTTAAAATAATCTAAAAGGTGAAGTAGTAATACTTGTACTGAAGAAATCTTTAAATTATTTTACGTCCTCATTAGAGAATAATAAAGGAGTTAAACATCTTCAACCTTTATAAGAAATGTGAACTAATTGTGTAAACCTAATTTTCATTTAAGAAATTAAGGAAAAAATAATTTTTAAAATCTTATTTACAAAGTTAGAAGAATCTACATATTAGTAACATTTAGGTATAAGTAATAGATGAAGAAGAAAATTGAAGATCAAATTTTTTAGAAGAGAATATCTTGGAAAATAAGGGATTTAAAATCAAAAGAGTTTTTTGAAAATGGAAAATTAAGAATTTTATAAATTGGACAATTTGAAGATTTAGGATTGTTAAAAAGAGGATAATCTGTTTTAGAATGGAAATTCTAAATTAATGAGGAATTTGGAAAATTATTGCTTCATCTTTTTGAATAAATTCACTTTGATAAATAAAGTATAGAATTTTGGTTAGAAAACCTTTGTATGAAATGTAAAGAAAAACTAAAGTACAGATACCACACTTAAAGTAATATTGAGATTTTATTTCCATATGATAGAAACAAAGATATGAATAGTATTTAAATTGGTTTCAAAATGAAAAGTGTGCATATTGAAAATGAGATATGGAAAGATTATTTTTTTACTTTATTGTAAAGATTAAAATACAGTAATAAGGGTATTTGTGTTTAATTTAGAATTTATAATGAAGAGTGTAATAAGAGGAAGTATTTTGAAATGTTGAAAGCAATTCGAGATCTTATTAAAAAGGGTGTTGAATTTTACGAGTTCTTAATTTTCGAGAATTAAATTAAAATTTAACATCTTTGGATTAAGTTCTTATTACTCAATGTTTAAACTTTCAAGATAAGAAATTGATTTGAGGGAAAAAAATCTTGAAATTTTTTGAAAGAAAAAGAAATTTAAAACCCTTGATTCACCTATAATTATAAAAGGCAATTTATAAAATGAGTTTAAATTATTGGAGGTAACCAAAAGATTTGGATAAATAAAATAGTGTTGGTTGTGAATGAATGAACAGGTTGTTGTGATAAGTCTGAATGTTGTAAATCCTCGGCAATATATATACTTTGTACCTTAGAGTTTATTTCGAAGTTTTCCGGGAAATTTAGGCATTTGAAAAGTATTATAATTAGTTTTTTAGGTAGTATATCTTCTAAATGAGTTTGAATAAAACTCATAGTCCGTAATAAGTCAACCATGGGCAAGGAAGGTGGCTCTAAAAATTTTAGTAGTCATCGATATAAAAGGTCTAATAGATGTCATAGGTTGTTCTATTTATGCTTGATGGGTCGAAGTTGAAATTCTATAGGATCTTTATAAATAATGCAGCTTATATATATACGTGTGTGAGTGTATATTACTAACTATGTTAAGCAGAGAACAATAATTGAATATAAGATAAATAATAATAATGATCACACCAGATATTTTATACTGTACCTCCCGTCCTACGTCCAGTCCCCAAGCTCCCTTTCGGTATTTCCTTTAACCAACTAAGCCTCGCTTCACCCGGAGGAATAGGCTAATAGAAAAGTATATGTATGACAATCTTATGTTCCAAATAACACGGTTTTTGATTGATAGTACAAATCTTCCTATGATCTCCTTTAAATATGTAAATGTGAATGCTTTGAATTGTTGGAAGTGGATTAACCAAAATTATATTTTAGTTATAATGGATTGAGAGTATGTAAGCAATGTATGCACAAGAGAGTGATAAGAAATCAAGAGAGAATAGATTTAATTAATTTAATTCGGTTAATCTCTAAATCTCAATCATGGTAGTATTTATAGATTCAAAAGGATGCAGATGAAGAGTTGTTACTATTAGATCAGGTCTATTCATTCTAATGGCTGCAACCTTTCGATGAAAAGGTATTTTTTTATTCAACAGAAGTGTCTGTTCAGAAATATACAGTTTTTCAGATGACAGACGTCTATGGTAAAACCTCAGATGTCTGTGGCTTTAGAAATTCATTTTCCCGAGTATTTCCTCAAACGTCTGTGATTTTACCTCAGACGTCTGGGGTTAGTAAATGCTTTTTTATACTGTATTGTGAAGTATTTCAATTTGTGTATGATCATGTGTGCATATATGCTCAAGGAGAACTTAACAACATTTTATCTAAGACTCTTTTATATTAGAATAACCTTAATAACTATAGTATGGTCGATAGATCTTCGTTTGTCTTCAAGTCTCAATATATTTGAGCATGATGTCTTCTTGTAGTATGTACCTGTAATCTTGATAAAATGTGTGTATATATATGATTGTACAGTTGTTGTCATTGAAACATAAAATGGAGGTTCTAATAGAAGTAATCTAGATTCGTGCCAAACCAATAGGGTAAATTTAAAGCTTTCTAAATTTTTGGTTGGAAACAATTTTGTTATGGAATTGCTTTATGGTTGAATGTTTTGTGTATAATGGGCCACTTATTGTAATCTATTAATTTTGGGCTTTTCTTGGAATCGAATTACGAGGTCGCAATTCTTAAAGGAGGGGAGTTCTGTAACAATCTGATTTATTAAATACCTTGATTAGAATTTTGTAATAACTATTCTGGGAATAATTATGGAAATTTAAGATTTTAATTAATTAAGATAAGACAAATTATGGATTTTGTGTAATTAAAGGAGATAATTTGTTTTGGAATGTTTTATTTAAATAAATGAAGAATTAGATAAGTAATAATTTCTCTCCTTAAATGTGTATTTTAATTGTATTAAAATATGAAGTATAGGATGAAATCATTCTAAATTAGAATATGTATTATAAAGTGTAAATTACTCTTTTTAGATTATTATTTGAATCTTATCTCAAATAAGGTAAATAAGAATTTAATTAGAGTTAAATTGGTTTATATATTTGAAAGGAGGTTAAAATAATTACTTGAATTATATTTCTTTCTTTTTAATGAAAAGTTAAAAGATTGAAATATATTGCAGTGTTTTTGTGTGAATTTTTAGAAGTGGAAACAATGTTTAAAATGGTGATTGAAAGTGAGAAAAAGAATGAAAAGGAATGAAAAAGAGTTTAAATTCTTTTATTTTGATATTGGATATGGGCTTAAATCATTTCAGCCCATTTGGGTATAATTGGGAGAAATCTCTCATTCCTGAACTTAGAACATAACGTGAATGTTTATTTGAGTTCTAGGTTTTTAATTTGGGGAAAACGAATTCTAGCACGAAGATGAAGGTTAAATAGGGTCATAACAAGACTATAAGGTGAGTTTACCTCACCACTATCTCTAAATAGAATGCATGTTGTTGTTTGTTGATTTGAATGAATCTATGTTTGATTAGATCACAATCTCTTGTGATATTCTCAATTCATGTTGCTTAATTTTCTGATTGTTGAAACCCTAGACCTATGACCTCGTGTAGTAGTAAAATCATAAAAATTTATATGCTTGTTAGTAAAATCAGTGCTCAAAAAGTCAAAATAACCAACGCCGAGTAATCATGCCTGACAGACCATCCAGGGGGTTTCCTGGAACTATAATAGCTCAAGGGTTCGCCACCATCGGTGGACCGATGGCGAACACCGGGGCTGTTTCAGCTCCAGGTTATGCCCTCCGACTTTCCTAGTCTTCGCTCGATTGTTGCCTCGTTTATCATCATTTGTTTGCTATGTTTTGTGTGATCTTGTGTAGCTCTTTTGGCATCCATTTCAATCCATCTTCTATTTTATAGAAATGTATTTGGAAATGATATAGTGCTTAATTCTATGGATTTAACTATTCATATGATTTGCTGGATTGAATCTCTTTGTTTAGACATGATTTTGATGCCTATTTCTAATAATTTTCAATGTTTCATTCTGGGTTTTAATTCTTGAATTTGTGAGTTTATCTTGGATTTATTTTTCCATGGAATTATTCTATAAATCCGTGACATAAAAATCGGATTTATGGATAAGTAAGGAAGGTGTTTAATCGTGTGTTTGTGGAAGATTTTAAGTGATTTTAAAGGTGGAATTAAATCGATTTTAACTCCTTGTTTGGTTCAAAATAATTGCTTATGGAAACAAAGAAGTTTCTTAAATATGAAAATATTATTTTATTTATGAATTCGGCTTCTAGAATTGTAGATAAAGGAATTTCAATTATCACATTTTAGTAATAATATTTTATGATATATATATATATATATATATATGAAATCAAAAGTGGGGTTTTTAAGGCATTTGGAAAGTCATTGTATATTCTAAGGAAAGAGTTTTGAAAATTTACTTCCATAAACATATGCTTATTTTGATTTGATTATTTTTCTATTAAATGAGAAATATACTTAAACAATTCAGTAGTAACAAGTGGTTATGGGACATTGGTTATCACTCCATTATTTAATTGTATGACTTATTTGCGTAGAGTATTTGGTAGTGGAATTTACTAACTAGTAGTAAAATACTTTAGCAGCATCCAGTGGATATGCGAATGGGTTTTACTTTGATAATTACTATTAAAAGAATATGAGACATTATGAGATTAAATAATATCTTGGAGATGCGAATTATTGTATAACTCGTTATATTCATTAGTGCATTTGTTAGCTTGACCTTGTAGGCTAATTGTTCGACCTGGCGGCTTGACGGCGGAGGTCGCACTCTGAGTCATGGTATTCGTTTTTGTTTCTAGCCTACACCACTGAGCCAGCAGTCTGTACTATGGGCTATATTCGACATCATAACACTTGCGCCATTCGTTAGTAGACATGGCACCTTAGCAATGCGATTTTAGATTGAACACATGTTATGGGTATCCGGTACTGTTGGACTATAGGAGTTTAGCGGGCTAAACTCCTGGAGCTTTTCTTATCAGTCTCTCCTTCGGAGAGAGAAATTCACACTCAGAATATTTTATTGGTCAAGATAATTAGTGTAGTGTCAGCAACCAACCAAACTGCCGGTGTTGTGTTTGCGATCGACCAAATCGCTACAGTGGTGTCGGTGTTTGTGACCGACCAAACCGCTAGATTGGTGTTAGCGACCGATCAAACTGCTAGATTGGTGTTAACGACCGATCAAACCGCTAGATTGGTGTTAGCGACCGACAAAACCGATAGAGTGGTGTTAGCGACTGACCAAACCGCTAGTGTGGTGTTAGCAACCGACCAAACTGCTAGTGATTATGTATTAGTTTATATGGGTATTTGTCCCTACGTATTCTTCGTAGCGCTTTATGTTGGGTATGAATTCCCTTTTTGTGCTTCGATGATTTTGATATGATGCACCATATTTAAGATGATAGTCCATGAGAGACTTGATACGATTTTATGACATAGTGGATTTGTTTTGGTTTTATTGATTTAAAAGGGCTTTGTACGAATCGCCATATTTGTGTATGATGGTCTAGGAAAGACTTGAGTATTGTCGAGATCATTTGTTTATTAAGTATTGTTAGAAATATTTTATTGAAATTGATATCTTTATTATTGGGATCTCACCCTTTGATATTTAAAGATAGTCTGATCAGGATGTTATTTTATGCTCGGGTTAGACTGAGTCATTTCAGGTATTGGGACTTAGAGGCCATGGATGTTGGACTGGCTATGAGGATAGAGTTATATGTGTATTTTATGTCATTAGATATTAGAAATTCATTTATCTAATAGGCTTGGTACGAGATGTCGACTTTCGAGATCATGTATATTTGAGATGTGTTATTGTCTATATCCATATTTGTATTATGTGAGTTTAGTCTTCTATTTTGTAGACTCACTTTTTTATGTACGTTGTGTTAACTAATTCTGTGTTCTGTATTGTATATTATATTGATTTGAAATTTTGTTTGTATCCATCATGTGTATTGCTTTGTGTCGATATCGTTCACATAAACTATTCAATTTAGATCTCCAAATTTTGGTAAGAAAGTCGCCGACGGTGTTAGCCCAAGGGAGCATTCATGTTTGGTCACTTTTAACAAAACTCATTCTTTGTATCATTATATGGTATTACTTAGTAATACTTTTTATTAATATAGGTATAGAGGTGGTAGTTACATGGCCTATTTCTTGTTTTCAGCATTGTTAGTTTTGTCGAAGAGCCTCTTCTTGCAACGAGGTTCATTCTCATCTCTTTAAAGCCTTGCTTCCAACACCATATCCTCCTTTAAAATTATGTGGATAAAAAACCCCTTCTTCAACAAGTCATTTACTTGCACCTCCAACTCCTTTTGCTCTCTAGGTGCCATATGCCTCAAAGGCATAATTATCTGCCAGGCATCCTTCACTATGTCTATCTGAAACTCAATCTCTCTATGCGGTGGTAATCCAGTCACTTCCTCAAACACATTCGGATATTCTCTCACGATAGGCACATATGACAATCTATCCAGTGGAGTCTCAAGTGAATATAGAAAGCTAACCATAACCCATCCTCTGGCAGACAGCCAATCACTACCGTCCTCCCTCTACAACCCCAATCATCACCAATAGCCTCTCGCAATCCACTACTACTGCATACTTCCTTAGCCAGTCCATCCCTAAGATAATCCCAAACCTAACGAAATTCAAAACCAAAAAATCACAAACAAAATAGCATCCATTACTTGATATGGTAAAACCACGACAAACATTGCACTGGCTAGTAGAGCCTTCAATAGGGTTTGTCACAATAAGGGCCAATCAACTATTTTGGGTTTCAATCCCAGACTATCTACCAAATCACTAGATATGAAGGAATGTGAAGCCCCGGTACCGAATAACACACATATGAGAACATCGTAAATAGAAAGCATACCTTAAATAACAATGCCTTTTCCCTTCTCTTTCGCGGGGAGAGCACTCTACAAAGTCAGAAAAGTGTCCAAAGCATATACCTTCACAACCTATTTCTGCTGTGGTGGCTTCAGAAAATTCTTCAATATATGTCTGGGTTTGCCACAGTTATAACACTTTTCTCCCCATCAGATTTGCAGCCTCTGATTAGGTGACCCTTCTCCATAGCAATAGCAAATAGAATTCCATTTAGCCTTCTTCCGAGCGTTCTTTCCCTGAAACTGCTTCCTCTTTCCATTCCATTTTTTATTGCCCCCACCACCTTGTTGCAATTATGGATCTTCCTTAGCAATTAGTTGATTCAGACTTGGGGTATAAACTCTCCTGGCGAAGAGCTTTCTCGACAAGTCATTCGAATGGCTCATCGATATGACTAACCAACTTCTACCTTAAGTAGTCATCCAAACCCATAATGAACTTCTCGTTCTTTCTTAACTGAGTGTCGATAAAAGAGATCCCATACTTCGACAAAGCATCAAACTCAGTAATATATTCAGAGATAGACATATCTCCTAGCTTTAAATCAGCAAATTTCCTAAAATAGCACCGACTTCTGAGAAGCCGGAAAGAAGTTCTCTTTAAACTTGGCCTTGAACTGGCCCTAGTGAACTGATCCTCAGGTGTAGCAATGGTAATGGCATTCCAAGAGTTCATGGCCCACCCTTGAAGCTGTCTAGAGGCCGGCTTCCTCTTCATGACATCATCTATTTCCATATCAACAAAGATATGCTCGCAGATTTCCAAACAATCCTATACTTCAGTAGTTGACTCTGTTCCAAGGAATGGTTTGCCTCCCAACTGGAGTAATCTTTGCATAACTTGGCAAAGTCAGCTCTCAGCGCCTACACCTGAGCACCACCACCAACAACAACATTTGGAGTAGCCACTAGGGTATTTTGAAGTATGTTCGCCATCATCGCATTGAACATAGCTTGCAAGTCAAGGTTAGCAGCACCTGAGCCCGCTCCTTCCTTAACTCCGAAGATGGACTTCCTTAAAGTATTTCTTATTTGTCGGCTCATTCTTGATCTATAACAAGAATGATTAGTCTTTCAAAAAGAAAACAGTGTCAATGGTATTGGTGTGTGCACGTAGCTTATATGCTATATACTACAATATAGTTTTGAAAATCAAAATATATAACAAGTACGCACTCTCTCATGTGTGTGTGTATTCTTGATCCATCCTAGGGTGATAACTCATTTCCTATCTCTACTGGACCATAGTATCAACTCAGGTTAATCATGTACCTAAGATCTGATACCAAATTTGACGACTACCTTACACCAACGGCATCCAATATACATAAGATAGTGCATTGCTGATGTGCCCGACCGATGTAGAATTATTATCAAGGTTTTAAAATTGAAATAAATATTACAGAACCCGACGTATATCCCACAACGCATGGAACAAAAATATAATATACATCGTAGATATAAAACAGAAGGGACGGTAATAACTAAGTGATCCAAATACCAAAGTACAAATTCACAGAGTTATACAATGAGTAATAGAGTTTATATAACATAGATAAATAAATGTCTCATATAATAAGAAAACACTGCCAAGGCTCCATAGTGTTGCACAGTGGAATAAGCATATAAATCCATATATAATATGAGATAGCTCCATTCGGCTTATCCTCTACATAGCCACTGCGTCACACCTTGATCTGCTATATAGTCTACTCATTTAACAGTACCCAAGAAGCAAAGCATAAAACCTCGAGTCAAACAACAGCCTGGTGTGAGAGGTAATTAAATCTCAAAATACTATACAAGTCGACATAGTAAGGAACAAGGATATACGAACCATACCTAACCTGTCCCTGCAACCAAAGAGTTAGCACATATCAAACATAATATGCTACTCTACAAATATAGTAAAGGTACACTACAAACCAACCGTGATGATGGGTGTCCAAGTATCCCTATCCCAATACCTATCTATCATGATGTCCCTAGAATGATAGACTATAGAAGAACAACCAGGACAACCATAGCATCCATCAAAAAATCCTCACTATCACTCAATATGCTCTGGATATATGATAACTCGTATGATCTTTCAACTGCCAGGGACTAATAGAAATCCCGGTTTTCTATGTACTCTCTTTTACCCAAAGCTGGTATTTGACCCATTCAACTAGTCTAAGGTACACAGATCCATTCAATCGATCCAGATTAGCCTTTCAAAGTACCCCATGAGCATCCTCACAATACCATACTTTGAGTACATCAAAAAACACTTTGAGGATCAATGATCCCTTAGCACGCATATCCAAGCCCTTTCCTTGATCCATCCAAATTCCATTGTCCTCGAGGAACCATTCCATATTCCTACATTCACGATAGAATCATTCAATTGTTTTATACATGGGACACCTTTCTTAGAATACGCCCTTTCGTGGATAATAAACGACTCTGCTCAACATCGAGCCGCCATCATCGAAACCTAACTCCTTTCACCATCGAGTTGTAACAAGCCCCAAAACCATCATCGTGCTACCATGTCGTCATTAACTCTATGCAAACAAATAAACACCTTCAGTACAACCTATAGAACCTTTACTTCCCCTTCTAGAAGTTCCACTCCAATCCCATTAATACAAATAACCTGGTAACACGCTAAAATAACTTGGCACCGACTTATTTACTTAGCCAATCTTGGCTAACTTCAATCTCTTGCTTCTACTGCTTTATTTCCCAAGTGCCTTAGACCCCGACCCATCCTCCAAAATAGCTCGACATCACTCTAAAGCTCTAGTCTCTAAGTTTTAGAAACAGCTCGGTATGGTGACTAATACTTAGCAAATTTCCAAAATCTGGCCTTTGTTCATTTCCCATAGCCTTTCTTCAAAGAATACTATCATCACCTACCACTTACCACCGAGAAAAGTAATTCGGTACTAAGTTAAAAGAACTCGGCATCGACTTATTTATTTAGCGTATTTTTTATCGCGACTTGAACTCCAGGCTCCATCTACGCTCCAGAACCTCTCCTCAAAGTTTCATCCAATGCTGACCATCTTTGCCTTCGATTTGTCAAATTCGCAAACCTATTCTATAACTACCTAATACACTAGAAAACAACATAAAAACAAAACATACAACCATGAAAAATCATACATATGGATCCATTTATACATGTCATACATAAGAACATGAAAATCAAGTAAATCCTAATTTGAATTTACACAAGCATATGAATGTGAATAAAAGGAAGTACAAAACCGATTTTGAAAACCACTTTAAAACCCCCAAATTTTAGCCATAGAAATGTGTTGAAAGGTTACTAGAGTTAGAAAACCATTTAAGATCAAAAATCATGTTAAAAATAAACTTTTTAACTATATAAACAATCATAGTAGAGTGTGAGGTCAAAAACTACTCACCAAATACCAAAATACCAATTTTTCTCCTTAGATCTGAAGTAGATAATAACGGAGAGCAACCCAAATTAACAAAAATGACAATCTATAGCTTTCCTTTGCTAATCACCCCTCTAATCAATGATTTGGCTAAGATTAGTAAGAAAAATGCATGATTTTTTATGAAGTTAGGGTTAATGGAGGTTTAGAGTTATTTTGGGGAAGATGAATATGAAACATATCAATTCCTAGGCCCCCCCTTAGCACAGTTTTCAAGTGCGTTAACGGGCTTAAGAACTAGCTTCATGAATTACCCATTAAAACTGGCCAGTAGCAGCCAAAACTTAAAACATCTATAACTTTCATACGATAAGTCCGTTTTTCTACTATGACCACTCTACGAAATGGAAAACCATCATCCTGAAGCAATGAATGTGCTTTGAGGCTCTAATTAGACTGCTATCAAAAGTAATAGTCCAAACAGGATTTTCAGGGTCGAAATAGTAACATTGAAATTCGGTAAAAATCATAGACATGGAAACTATCCTTAAGAGTCACTTCTTAAAATTTTAAAGTCACACGACCTCATATGAATAAAATAAAAATATTTTATAATCCTTTGATATGTAAAACACGGGCCGTTATATATCTCCTTGGTTTAACCAATATTTTTTTTCCTAAGAGGCTAGGGTATTCTCTAGTATATAGGTTAAAGAGAAAGAGATCATCTATAGGCACTAGGCCATGTATAACAGATGACTTTCCATCTTCCAGTCAACTATTGATCTTCCGATATTTCAAAACTATGCCTCTTCCTTCCTCATTGCATGGCCAACCACTATATGGGGATGTTTGGACTTTCCAAAAACGACCATTTATGCTTTATCAATTTAAATCATTTATCTAATAAATTTATCCAAAGTTGTTTATTAATACAATCAATGTACAACATTTATACTTCGTTTTGAATAATTTTCAAGCCTTTAAATAAATAATTAAATGCCATTAAAATTTTAATATAACATTTATATCCAATTTTACTATTAACTTATAACATATGTTTTTTTACATTGGTCTAATTTGGAAATAATGAACAACTCGGTTCACTACACTAATAAAGGGATTTGGTAATCATAACCTGTAGTAGAGTTTTAGAGAACGTTGTAGTACGACATGCTACTAAAAGTATGGAACCGGTTGTATCCTTTCGATAAACGCTACCAAAAGTTTAAGGTATTGCGTTTTCTTATGCTAAAATAATACAATATTATAGTAATTATTTTTCTGCTATTGAAAACTTGTTATAGTGGTTTATTTTCCGCAACACATCTTCCTAATTTGGAATACGAATTTCTGTAATGGCCAATAAACGCTACAGAAGTTATCAATTTCTAGGAGCATTTAATAACTGGACTAAAAACTATGGATTGTAATGCAACATTTTTTTACATGATATCGTTGGTGGCTTGATTAGCTTCTACTACATTTTATTCGTAGTCTATATTTCATAGTAATAAATATAAGTTTTTAATATGCAACCAGTACATACATAATTATCTTAGTCAGATAACTAAAAACCACAATATTAGAATAATCAATTATGATATTCATAACCATAAGATACGATTGTTTTTGAAATAATGACAAAATTCACACACAATTCCTAATAGTTTAATAGATTACTTCGTACATAGTTCCTAACCACCCATATACAAGTTTACACAACTAGTATTGGCAAAATGCTATAATATATATGGCGATGGGAGTTAATTACCCATAATTCTTTGTTGCAACTTGTGTTTATCTGAAATATCTTAGTCCCTTGTAAACAATTTCAACAATTACCAATGAGAACTGACTTTTGATTATCTAATAAGAGTGCAATCATATTTATACCCATAATTATGCATATGTTGTATGAAGCTAATGATGAATTTACCTACTAGTACAACAACTATATATTTTCATGTACCAATTAAATCTCTAAACTTGCACTATTTCATGCATGTTAGAGATATTAAGTAGATTTTTATTGCAGAACTACCGATGTAGAAAAGTCAAAGAAATGAACCAACAACCTACATACTTCATTCATGTCAAAAAAACCGACCAGTAAAAGCTATATTATTTATGCTAAGTTTTAATTCTACAACAATTGACAGTCACATTTTGAAAATTAGGAAAACAATTCTTAAATATATTGAGTTATTAAGGTATAGAATATGTAAAAACTTACAGTGGAGGCTTAGTGCAAAGTGATTGATTTAGATACTATTTATTATTACCATAACCATAATTGTACCCAACATTGTATGGGTGTGGCTAATATACTACAGTCCTTCCACTTTTCCTCACGCATTTCTTAATTTCATGTAATAACTAATTAATATCAAAATGTTAAGCGAAAATATGATCACATATTGTCATCTTAGCTATAGAGTAATAGCAAGTTGTTTCTATAGATTTTGATGTTAAGCTTGAAGCTCGTCTTCTTTATGATTAAGTTTGTAGATGACACTACTTGGGTCTCGAACATGTTATATGTGTATGTGTGTATAGGCTATAACAAGTAAGAAAGTTCTTCACTACTCCAGTGTTGAGATTGAAGATAATGTGTTTGAATCAAGTCCAGACAAAATTTAAAAGCATCATTCAAAAATAACGGCCACAAACTCTTCTCATATTATTTAAGATAAAACTTAACATTTTCCTTTTATAACAGCATTACTAAGAAATGGGTTTTGACAAGTAGATGTATGATTAGGCACTTGGGCTTAAAGTTATTCATATCAATCCATTGAGTATGCTTAGTAGATGTTTACTCATAAGTGATTATTTACTTAACCAGTAAGCATGTAATGTTTGCTAATTGTCATTAGTCATTATGGTGAGCAAAATGTACAAGTAAGCACCATTTAATTGATGTAACTAGCAGGCATAACTATATTTTACAACTATCGATAAACCTAATATCATCAAAAATAATCATGGAGATGCCATTGGAGAAGTGTGTAGGTAGAATCTGAACACCAAAACAAATTCACCTGCAATTATCCAAATTATGTATTATAGAGTTCATGCATATTGCTTAGAAGCTTATGGACTATTCCTTTTTTTTGGATATTTAAAGAAAAAAGTTGTAAAAACCTCCAACTCCGTCTCTTGCTTATGGAGATACCAGATGCAAACCTTGTATATTTCAGTTTCACCCATATAATATTGTTAGATAAAAGTTAATATATGTAACGATGGGAATTACTAGATAACAAGAATCAAAATCAAAATCATAAATAAAGGAAAATGAGTGAAGTAATGGAATATCTAAATATAATATGAAGTAAGATCAAAGATTTTATAGATACCTAGACCAAGATTTGAGTAACATCTTCAGTCATTGTGGCATATTCATCTACTAAATTGTCCATATGAAATCCGAACAGAGCATCATTCCTACTCTGCAACCCAAATAGAATGTTATGCTCAACCTTCTTTCAACTACTAAACAACAATCTCCTCCTTCACTGATGCCCTTCCCTCCAAACCTTCCTCTACCTTCACCAATCTCTGGTCCCTCCGACAATGTAACTCTTCTTCCTTACTCCTTCCGCCACCTCCATCCTCTATATCCCTACACTACAAAAACGGCTTCGTTTAGCGACGGCGATTAGCCGTCGACGGCCTTCGCTATAAGCCGCAGCAAAAACACACGACGCAAGCAAAATAGCGACGGCTTCGTCGCCATATTCGCATCAGTTAGCATCAAAAACCTGAGAAAATTGGTCGCTAACACAAGTCTGGAACCAGAAAGTCATTGCTAGCTGTCGCAAGCCGTTGCTAATCTGAACAATTTGGCCGTCGTTAGCCGACGCAAACCTGGGTCCTGCAATTTCCCATATGGCTGCTTTTAAGCCTTCCAACCACACAATAAACATCATATCTCAATCTTACTTCATTTCTAAGACATATAAACTCAAAATCACAACCAGTAATGTCACATGCAACGTATAATCTCATACATATCACAAATAATTAAAAACACAACGCAAATATCAATATTTACATAAACTTTCATCAACTAAAACCAATATTCCATCAACTAACACAACCATATCTACACAAATACTCATGCTCATCAAATCCACAATCATCATAGTACACAACAATCAATAAAGTATCGAATCCATCAACACATGTCCATAATTACACAACGATCACAAACAGTCAAAAAAATCTACCTACTCATCCTCATCGTCATCATCTCCCGACCCATCCTCACCACGCATCCTCCTGTGCTCTGCTAAAAATGCTGCAATTCACTCATCTAGCAGCCGCGCCAATCCTCCGCCCTTCCACTAGTCATTGAATTCTGCCATCTGTTGCTTCAGCTAAGCTATCTCCTCCTCGGCCTGGGATCTCCTATAAGCCCTTGGGGTCATCATTGCCTGCAAATTATTGGATTGAAAGTTATAATTTATGCTTTAGGATTAAATATAATTTATATATTAGTTAATGAAGCAGTTTACCTCCTGATTTCCATAACCATAACGCCTATTTCGAGTAGGCGGGTCAATGAGAGCATCCCAAATACGGTCCTCCTCCTCTAAGGTCAACTCACGGCCAGTGGACTGCGCCACTCGAGCTTTCTCCGCTTCGTATCTCTCCTGCGATGACGAACAGTAGTTTGTAATAATAAATAATAAAGAACTTATCAAATGTGATGTAAAAAAATTAAACAAATTTACCATCACAGATTTAAATTTATCATCCATAAATTCATACGAAATACTTCCCTCCTCATCCGTGCGCTCGACGGCATGTGTGTGAGTGAAGACCTCAGCCAATGTAGGCTCACGATTATATTTCTAAAACTGAAGTTATATATACAAATGAACAATGTTACAGATATGACTAAATTATCTTACAACTATTTATAAACGCATTTTATAACTTTACCAATTCCATGCGATGCTGTTGGAAGGACTTTAACTCGCCGCACTGCAAAGCAGGATTTTTAGCCCTATTTGTATGGTTCCATGCCGATAATTCCTATAAATTTAAATGCACAGTTAACTAAATTAATGCATCCTATAAATTTAAATGCACAATTAACTAAATTAATGCAGCTAATATACAAATTTTAAACAAAATGTAATAACAAAATGAAATGATATAACTTACCCTCGACTCCGGAGTATCCCAGAGCTACTGAAATTGAGCCCATACGTCAGCTCCCATCCATGATGGCCCCTTTTTCGCTCTCTTTGCTTTTGATATGGTGTCTCTATAATTTTTGTGCATTCTTCGGTTCTAGTGATTGACAAAAACATCCATATACTGCGGGTCCATACGAACAGCAGCCTGCATATTGAAATTGATATTGGTTTGAATTATATATTGTATTAATTTACAATTAAATTATAAATTTAAACTTACCACCAAGTTGGCGAATATGGCGTTCTTAATCTGATCGGGAATGTCGTCCCAGTGAGCTCAGCATCTCGACATCCGGCTCATGAATGCCTTCCCTGACACTTGCAAAATAAAGTCGCTCGGCTAGACCTCAAACTCCCTGTATAAAATAAGATGTACGAATTTAATAAATTTTAAATAGTGAACATGTAATAAATTCGATACTTACCCCCGCACTCTTCGGAACTACCTCTACCACCGGACGTAAATCCGGCACTATGCCGCTAGCACCCGCACCAGCGGAAGGAGAAGGCTGAGATCTGCTAGAGTGTCTCCTGTGCATATCTGTTACAAAAATATCATTTCATATAATGATAAAAATATTAGTTCATTATTACAAAACATGTTTGATTAATCATCATCACATAAAACTTGCAATAAAACGTCATAAATGAGTCAATATCTCTTGAGTATATATACATAATTTAAAAAAATAATAAGACATGACTCGCAACATAGTCATCATTATTGATTTTAGCTGAAACGCAAAATATACATTATACAACAACTAATACAAAAATTCAAAATTTTTAGTCTTCGTCGTCATCTGATTTAGTCTCGGTCTCGTACTCTATATCGTTTTCTTATGTACTCTCAAATGCTTCTATTAAAACATTTGATTCATCATTTAACAAACCCAAATCAATATCATCAGCTATTATTATTTCATCATTTGGCTCAAGATCCATTTGATATGCTGCTTCTTCTGGAATATTAATTCCATCAAACGTAAATCTTGCCTTTGTTTTAAAAACAGCAGATCAATCTGCTTAATCTCTTTTTAAGGATAGATACGGAGCAAAATAAACTTGTAATGCTTGCTTGGCTGATACGAAAGGATCATACTTATAGTAATGTGAGGTGTGCTTTATTTCTATAAATTTATAATCTTTGTGCACACTGATTCCAGAACCAGGAATATTGCTGAACCAATTGCACTTGAATAAAAAACTTTTTCTACAGGTTACACATAATAAATCAATTCTAAAACCTGTGTTAAGATGCCGTAAAAATATTTTATATGCTCATCTGGATCGTCACTGCCTTTGACAAATACACCACTGTTATATGTTAATTTTTCAGCACCATAATCCTTGGTGTTGAATTTAAATTCATTGATGAAGAATATTGGATAAGTCTTGACATTTCTTTTTGGTCCGAGGGCAAGATGTTGTAATCCTTCATCAACGACGCTGTTTCTTGGATCATAAATGTAGTTCGAAAACCATTTAGAAAATTCTTTACTAAGATCGCCAGATGGATGGTGTCATTCATAAATACTGCGAATATATATGTACTATATGTTACATCACGATTAAAATGTAAGTATCATTAAAATAAATATGAATTTATTATTACCTAACAAATGGTGCAAATTCAACACAATTAAGAAGAACATATGTATGTGCTACGTGTTGATCTCTATCGTCTAACCATATTTCCACACATTTTCCAACAGGTCGGCCATGTTGTCTAAAAATAGACAACATTGTCTGAGAATAATCTTCTTCAACAGCTGCATCATTATGAGGACCACTTACAAATGATAAGTTCACATGGTCACTAAAGTAATGAGAGAAAAAGAATGAAGCTTCTTCTTCAAGATATGATTTTCAAATTGAACCTTCAACTCGTGCTTTCTATCGAATTTTTTTCTTCAGATGATTCAAGTACCTATTATAAAATTAATTCAATTTAAATGCACTTACGTAAATCTGAATTTTAAACTAACAACAATTTTACGGATATTTACTATTACTTCTGAAATAGATACATCCATCCATATTGCACAGGATCTCGAAGAAGAGCTTCAGATGGAAGATGAACAGATAAATGCTCCATTACATTAAAGAAACCTGGCGGAAATATTTTCTCCAGTTTGCATAGTAGTATAAGGATTTCTACTTCAAGTTTACGTATACAGTCGATTTTTAATGTTATCAAACAAAGCTGTTTGTAAAACAGACTTAATTCTGTTATAACGCTCCACACATTTATAGGCAACAGTTCTTTGAAAACCACTGGTAATAAATATTCCACCATGATATGACAATCGTGACTTTTCATCCCACTCAATTAATTATTTTTAAAGTCAACACATCTACGGAGATTAGAAGACATCCCATCAGGGCATTTTAGTCCTTCCACCCACTTTAGCACAAGTTTTATTTGCTTGTTGTCTAGCTCATAGCATGCATTGGATTTTTTATTGTCATTGGGCTTCATATGAAGTTCGGGACGTTTACAAAAGTGTGCTATATCAAGTCTTGAATTCAGATCGTCCTTTGTTTTCCCTTTAACATTCATAATTATATTAAACACATTTTTTTCGTTGTGCATCACGCCAATATTATGTCGAAGTAGGAGATCTTTCCAATAAGGTAACTCCCAAAATATACTTTGTTTGCACCAATTATGAATGTTTGATTTACCTGGAATTTCAGTCTGTATTCCAGTTTCATGTATCTTTGGGTAGTCCTTTACAATTTCATATATTTCTTCACTTGACCAAATCATTGGTGGTTGCATACTCTCTTCTCTGTTAGATTTAAAGTTTTTTTTATCTCTTCTAAAAGTGTGATTGGGATGGAGAAAACACCGATGACAATCAAACCAAGAAATTTTCCTTCCATACCATAAAGAAAATGATCGTGTTTCTTCCATGTAATAAGGACAGGCTAGACCGACCGACCGTACTCCAACCAGAAAGCATCCCATATGCAGGAAAATCACTAATAGTCCATAACAAAGAAGTGAACATACGAAAATTCCCTTTTTGTGAAATGTCGTATGTTTCAACACCTTCAAGCCACAATGTTTTCAGCTCTTCGATTAATGGTTGTAGATAAACATTGATTCCTTGTGTCGGATCATCAGGGCCAGGGACAACAATAGTGAGAAACATGTATGGAGTTTTCGTACACATCCACGAAGGTAAATTATAAGGAGAAACAATAACAGGCAAGCTGAATATTTGCTACCAAACTGAGAGAATGGTGAAA
Organism: Allium fistulosum; assembly: GCA_030737815.1. NCBI lineage: Eukaryota > Viridiplantae > Streptophyta > Magnoliopsida > Asparagales > Amaryllidaceae > Allium > Allium fistulosum. The sequence continues at coordinate 306,809,556 of CM060902.1, forward strand.
ATCCATCTGTACATAAACCAAGTCTCACGGTACGGCTCTCTGTAGCAAATGTGGGATACGTCTTATCGAAATGTTTCCATGCTTCTCCATCGGATGGATGTGTCAAAGTTCCCTCTGCCTATCTTCTCACGCTGTGCCATCGCATATGACAAGCTGTGGCTGAAGACGTATATAACCGTTGAAGTCTAGGGGTAATTGGTAAATAATGCATTCTCTTGTATGGAATTTCCTTTCCTTTCTTTTTTTCTTGGTTTATATCTTTCCTCATTACATATTTTGCAGTTCCTAAGATTAATGTCATCTTTCCAAAACAAAATGAAACCTTTTATACATGTATCTATCTTTTGGTAAGGCAAACCAAAAGCCGACATAAGTGTTTTCACTTTATAATGACTGTCGCACATTAAATTATTGGGTGGCATATGCCGTTTTGCAGCTTGTACAACTGCTGTAAATCTAGCTTCTGTAAGTTAAATTTTGATTTCATAGTGATGTATTCATCGGTTACTGATAATTCGGTTCATAATTCGGTTCCACTTTTACAACCATCCCACCGCGGTCTCTTGGTGGCATCCAATAAATCATATAAAAAATTTGCTCCCACATTTGGTTCTTCTTCGACATTGACGTCTTCATCGTCAACTTGAACGGTAGGGAACATTAATCGTGCTGCATCTTCCATCATACCTTCTATTGGATTCGTCATAACAATATCGACCTTTGACGCAATAGGATTCGCTGTAAGTGCAACAAGTTCTCCATGACGATCCCATAAATAATAATTTGGCACAAATCTGGATTTACACAAATGTACTTTAACTGTATCTGTTTCCAATGCTTCAAATGTTAATACTTACTACAAGGGCAACGAAGTTCTTCGTTATTTCGATTATTAGATATTGTGAATCTAATAAATTCGTGTACACCATTGTGGAAATGTTCTTTCACCGAACCTTTCATTCCAGTTCTGACTTCATACATCCATGTACGGTCGACAAAATAACCGAACATTGTTCCTAATTTAAAAAATAGGTTAGTAATTTCGACAACACTTCACTTCTATTCTATGCACAACTTCTCACCGAAGTGGTATATTGTTGTTGTTTTATTTTCTAAAATAAAGTATAACCGTTTAGGACTAAAGGCTTCACACACCACACTTCTGTCCAATTTCGACAACACTTCACTTCACTTCTCTTCTACGCATAACTTTGCATCCAAGAGTAGTATTTTTGTTGTATTTTCTAAAATAAATAAAAACCTTTTGGGACTAAAGGCTTTAATTTGTGGTTGTATTTGTTATAATAATACTTAATGCTTATTTTCAAATCAAATATTATATTCATTTTAAATTTTTTTAGATAATCGATTTTAGTACAATATTTGTTCTTTATATAAATTTCATAGCTTTTTAGAAAACCGATTTAAGTATATTTTTTGTTGTTGTTATATCCATTTGTTAACTTATTGGAAAATCGATGTCAGTAGCATATTTCTTGTTGTTATGTTCATTTCTTAAGTTTAAAGAAAATCAATTTGAGTACAGTATTTGTTCTTGTCATATTCATTTCTTAACTTTTTGGAAAATCAATTTGAGTATAATATTTGTTGTTTTCATATTTATTTCTTGATTTTTTTTTTACAAAATAGATTTAAGTAAAATATTTGGTGTTGTTATATTCGTTACTTAACTTTTTACAAAATCGATTTTAGTACAATATTCTTTGTTATTATCCTCATTTCTTTTTACAAAATTGATTTAACTATAACATTTTATTAACTAAATTATACGCTCTATAACCTATTTTCAAACTCTTTTAACTAATAAAATTTTAATTTACATATTTTGTAAGCTAAAATTAGAAATTAGCACTAATAACAAACTAAAATAAATTAATTTTATACTAAGCACCAATAGTTATAATTAACACGCACTAATTAATTAAAGAATATTACTTATGTTTACCTGTACCTGCTTAGAAGCATATTAATCAATAAATATACACTAATTTTCACGTAAACTATAACAAACATCTTTTTTCACTATAACAAACATTCGCATAAACTTATCAATAAGCATATTAATCAATAATACTAATTTTCGAATTTTAAATCGATCCTAATTTTTAATTACAAATTAAACAATCAATCCACTTACTAACATACCCAAATCAACTAACACGCTATTATCATCAACTAATACACAATAATCATCAATTTCAAATCAATAATCAACTAATTTTCTAGGGTTTTGTTTTTATCTTCAAATCAACTAATAAACTATACCATCATCTAATACCAACTAATCTAACATATACAAACCAAAATTACTAATTTTTTTTATAAATTTGGTTTAAAATAATATACCTCAAAAAATGGTGATAAAGAGAAGGAGGAAGGAGTGCGCAGCGGGAAGGGGTCGTCGGCGTCGGCTAGAGGCGGTTGGTGGCGGCTGGAGACGATTGGGGATGAAATTGGTAAGAGGAAGAGAGAAAGGGGGTTGGAAGTAAATATTGAAAACGTTCTCTGGTTTGCGGGTTATTTCAGGTAGGCGATGGCTTGCGACGACCGCATTTTTTTAGCCGACGCAAATCGTCGGCATGAGCCGTCGCCAAATGAAGTCGTTCTAGTAGTGCTAACTCCGTCCATCCAAATCTCTCCTCCTCCATCGCCTATACCACCTTCTCTGATCTCCGTTGACCCAATGCCCAACCCTTAACCATGACTTGATCATCAAATCCTAACACTTGACCTGGTTGGGACTACCATACAACTTGATGAAGATTCTTTGCTTCACACTGAAAAGTCAGCTTTTGAATTTTCTCTCTTTCAATCTTCAACACAAAATAACCTTGTCCCTGTTCTAGAGTAGACCGAAGAATGCGGATAGATTTTTACCTAAGCATTTTTTTATGATGGGAAGCCACTCAAACCACCTCCAGGGGTCATGAATGAAGGAATTAACTATGGGTAACATCATTTAGGTTGTTTCTTTATTGGTGTTAAGCTTTCTTATATTGCTAGGATAGCTCGTCTTAATAAGTTATGGCATCTCAAAGTTGAGCCAAACATCAAATTTGAAACCATAATTTATATATGAATTTCTCGTGTAATAAGGATAAAAAAGGTATTGTAAGCCGATCCAACTTTTATCAAAGGCCAAATGTTTATTATTATTCCATAGAACCCATCATTTGGAAATGCGTAATCATTAGTCAAATGAATATATTGATATAGGCCATTTCTGTAAAATTGCACTTATCGTGTGGATTCTACTAGGTATAAATTGGCTTGCCTACCATATAGGGAACTGATATGCTTTGATGAGTCTACGGAAAAGCAAAAGGCTATAATATGCTAAATGCCTTATCGAAATAGCCCCCAATAAGGAGCTTCCAAAGTGTACAAATGTAGGAAATATGGAGGAAGTATTGAACTAGATTACTATTAGACTCCTTTGATTTGTACTAAATTCAAAAAAGTTTGGGCACTCGATAAAAATATGCAATTCATTTGAAAGCAATGGAAGAGTACAAGCTTTACCTCCTACTAAAAGCCTCAATAAAGAAAAACATACCAATATCCTTGGGGATAAGCAATAATGGGTTCTAAAATCAAAATAGAATAATAAAAGACAAGGTACCAGTGGTAAAAGACATAAAGTAAATGAAACGGATATTCTCGTACATGAAACCATAAATTTTTCATATGCAAAATCTCCTTCTAGCTAAACAAATTTAGCCAATTGTCTCCTTCCAAACGACACATTTAATAATGCCCTATCACATAAAAAAGCTTATCCTACTAATGATATATCCATGCAAAACTTTCCACAATCTCACCCAACCACAAATCTTGATAATTTCTCTACACTAAATTATGAACCAAATTCTAACCAGTCACACTTACCTCTCTCCAATATGTTTTCCATTTTAGATGAATGCTTTAAGACTCATGCAAACTTACTACTGATGCCAACAAACATCCACCTAGTCTAATTAATACTCCTTGTCCAAAGATATCGATTCAGCCATTACCACATACGTTCATGACATGGATACACCAATGCAGTGCATATAATCTCCCTCATGCAAGCAATGAATGAAACAATACGTGAATTTTCAGATAATCAATACCCATCAGCTCAAATATATTCACCCTAAATAAGAACCAGAATAAGACACCATGTTCTACTAGGTCTAGCCCTTATCTTCTTACTCACAACCAAAAAGTACAACATCTAACCTCACTATTCTCCAAGCTCACACACTTGGCCATGATTCCCTTTCCATCAATTCCTCACTTCCCAAATTATTGCCTACCACCAGTAGCACATACTCACACATTCATCCACCTTCTCATCTCACTATCCTATCTTCACCCATCTCCACTCCTAAGGATTCTCTTTCAACCCCATCTAAAAATGTCACAACCAAGTTATCACCCTCCTTTACCAGAAATCAAAGGTAAAGATTACTAAAGAAAAACAAACTTTAAGATGAAATACTTCTCAATGAAGATATAGACAAAGATAGAAACTTTAATATCACTAAAACTGCTTTAAGAGCCAACACATATAATGAGCAGCCTCACTCATCCTCCAGTGAAAGAAACATAAGGCTGAGTACCCTTCTCCTCAAATAAGCTAGCCCTTATGTTAGTTAATAATATTGGTATTTGGAATACAAGGTGAACTACCCAGTTATTGAATAAAAGGAACCCAAAATAATTATCCATAACCAACAACTAAGCTTATTAGCTTTCCCTTAAACTAAGTTAGATGCCTCTAAAACAAATGTGGCTATGTTAGGTACTACTCCATCTTTGAAGTCGGATAAAAACTTACCTCATGATCTTTGTGAAAGAATCTTAGTAATTGAAATGATAAAATCTTCTCTCTCACAAAATCCTTCTGTGATGACTGCCCTACACCTTTAGAACTAAATATACCTATAGATTGCACTACAGAGGCACCTGGCCGATGTAAGGTAATAATCAAGGGTGTGAGGTAATGTAAATCCATACACAGCATCCGTAGAACATCTAATAGTGCACAGACAGAATATAATATAACAACATAGATGTAAAACAAGCGAGATGGTAATATAATTAAATAAACCATAAATAAGAACATCAAAGTGCAACAGGTTCATAAATTATACAAAACTGAAGATAAAAGAGTTTATATGCCCCAATCTCTAAAATAAACTATATAAGTATTTCTAAAGTAATAAAGTACTTGTGTAACTCCAAAGTATTGCACAACGGAACAAGTGATAGTAAGCTCCAAAGTATAGGTATATGAAAGCGTACCCTTTGGCTCATATTTCGTAGAGCCCTATGCGCTATCAAGACCTATTATCCCTAATCTACTCATTTAAGAGTACCCGAGATAATAAGAAGCAAAGCATAAAACCTCGAAGTAGATAACAATACGGTGCAAGCGATACATCATCTCAAAAATACTATAAAATTCGTATATAGTAAATAACAGCATAAGGTATGAAGAACCATACCGGGTCTGTGCCTGCATCCAAAGAGTTAGCACATAACAATCAATAAATGCTAATCCACTATCATTATCACATAAATGTACTAAATCAAAGTACAATATCAAGTGTTTAGGTACACGGTTGGAAATACCTACATCGTGTAACACCGTAGAGTGACAAACAACTGTGGAAAATAGGGACTCAATCAAATCTCAAGTTCTTTGGTGTTCAAATCCTAGCCACTTCGAAAGGCTAGGAACCATACGCATAATATCAAAAATCTAGGCTAATCCACCATCGCAAAGATTTGAATACGGTTGCAAATCCGAGTAGGTGTTCTCACATACCCCTTCTTTACGAGCACATTAGAAACCTTCGAGTTATCCATGATCCCTTTGCACGCATATCCATAGTGAAATCCAATCATTATTCCATCCCGGCTTTCTCTATAGTAGAACACGGTCGCATATTCTAGTCATAAGATACCATAATTTAACTTGCCCTTAAGGATCACCGTCACGACTCCCATGTTGAGTCATCACCATTGGAACACCTCTCGATCCTCATCGTAAGTCGTAGAGCCATTATATCGAAGTTCCAAAGTCGTTATCGTGTCGAAGTGCCATGCTTCACTAGTCACTACATGAACCCTAAAATCACCACACATTGTATCGGAGTCGTACACCCTCGCTTCAAGAACAACCCGAAGCAGCCCAAAAAGAGACCCATAGCGCACCTTAGGCGAACCCGAAGTCCACCTTGTGCTAACCCGAAGCCACTTCCAAAACTCCACTCCTCATTCCCTTGCCCAAATTCCATTGCCAAAACTTCATGCCTCAAATTCTACCCGGTCTCCCTTATGCCTGGCCCAAAGCCACGCACCAACCAACCCGAAGAAACACTGAACAATGATTCCTATTTGGTACCCCACCACCGAATCAATTTACCAAGCCACGGACTGAAGTCATACCTTCATTGGACCAAAGCGCCAACCACAACCAGACAAGGATTCTTGTTCGGCACTTCGGCCATCGAACCAATCACCTAAAGCCACTACCACCAGACGCCAATTCCTGTTCGTACCCCATTACCATTGACTAGCCATCACTGCCCAACCATCAAGTGCCAAACCAATTCACCACTGAACCTATTTCAATTAGCCACTTCCATCACTCCAATAGCATGTCAATTCCTTCGCCACGCTTCATTCTTCAACCCTTATGTCTTCCCTATGCATCGATATGACTCCTAACATCCTAGAGCCTATCTGTCGAAGCCCGGTTTTAGGCTACTACCTCTAATTCGCTCCTATGAGTGTTTTCAACCATTCAAGCATATACAAAAACACCACACATACATCAAACAACATTCAAACATTCAAAACATTGAAAAAAATCATTGCAATCATCATTTAATGTATCTGCAATATAGCCTAATATTATTGAGACAATCATACATCCAAATAACATGATTTGAACACCAAAAATCCACTTATTCACGTTTTTATTACATATTGGGTTTTAAAACAACATTGAAACATAATTTTGAGTCTAAAAATTAATCCAAAATAGGTTAAAACCTATGGACGCATATATAATAAGATGCGAGATGATAAATCACTCATTAAACCCTCTAAATCCAAGTTTTGCACGCAAATCGTGACGAATCCAAGAAATGAAAAAAAGATCCAATTCTCTTCGGGTTTTGGAAACTCCACTACCAAGAGGAAAAAGAAGGTTTTGGTGAATAAATTGTTAGTGGAGGCTTAGATCTATTTTAGAAATGTAAAAAAAATGATTTAGGAAAGGTTATTTCAGCCTCTAATAGTCTGAAATCCGAAATGGGTTGGTGGGCTTATCCCCAATCTCACTAATTACCCATTAAGCTGCTTTAAAAACTATCAAACTTCAAGCAACCCTATATCCTAGCCAGAAAGTCCAAATTGCTATTATGACCATTCTACAGAAATGGAAACCATCATATCTTTCCAGTGGAAGTGGTCTTGGGTCCTAATTCGACTTTTACAAAAGTTATAGCCATTACAACTTTTCAGGGGTAAAATTATTTGATAAAATTTCTTAGGGTCAAAAATGTCACCACTCAACATCCCCTAAAGTTATAGAGTCATACAATCGAATATGGATTTAAAAATAATGTTTTACGATCCTTCGATACGTAAAGTATGGGTTGTTACACTTCCCTCCTCGACAATTTTGCCCCCGAAATTCCCAACACAGCCAAGGAAAATTCAAAATTAGCTATCACGCATGGCTAATAATCATGAGCAATCATATCAAATATCAAGCATGCATACAGAATCAAGAAATGTTATCTACCTTACCCTAGCATGTAGGATACTAAACTACCCTACATGGTATCGAAAGTGAAAGTAAATGTGATAAATGGAAAGTCTCACCAAGTGATAAGCTCCAAATATGTGGTCCTTATGCTCTCCTCGGTCTCCTAGATACAACCAGCTCTACAATCTTCCTCCTAAGCTGATTCATATCACGTCCAATGATATGAATAAGCCTACGAGGTCTCGAAGCTTCTGGTTCAATCTTGATATCATCAAGCTGATCCAGCTCAACTATCATGCCTGAGCTATGCAAAAACTTCCACAAATGAGAGACGAGGAACATGTTATGCACGTTTCCATCTTCTAAGGTAAGTCAACTTCATAAGCTAGGTTATCAATCCTCTCATGTATCGAATAAGGACCTATGAATCTTAGCGCCAACTTCCCTTTAGTACCAAATCGAATAACATTCTTCAGTTGAGAGATCTTGATAAACAACATCACCGATAAAGAACTCTAAATCACGGCTTCTCCTATCAGCATATCTCTTATGCCTATCCTGAGCAACTTTTATTCATTGCCGAATGATCTTGATCTTCTCCAAAGTCTCTCTAATCATATCTGGCGTTAGTATCAGTTTCTCACCCACTTCCCACCAATATGAAGGAGCATTGCACGGTCGGCCATATAATGCCTCAAATGGTGACATACCAATGCTAGATTGATAACTGTTGTTGTATGCAAACTCTATTAAGTGTAGATGATCATCCCATGAGCCAGCTAAATCGAGAATGCAAGCTCGTAGGAGATCCTCCAAGATACGATTCAACCTCTCGGTCTACCCATCAGTTTGTGGGTGATAAGATGTACTGAGATGCAGTTCCATCCCCAACGCCTCTTGTAAGCTCTTCCAAATCCCGCTAGTAAACAATGGATCACGGTCACTAACAATTCTTTTCGTTACACCATGGAATCATACAACCCACTTCACAAACAACTCGACCAATTTGGATGTTGTTCTACTAGACTCTACCGGTTTAAATCTAGCACCCTTCGTACATCTATTGACTATTATCCATATGTTATTGTACTCTCCTTTGGTCCTTGGCAATCCATCGATGAAATCCATCGAAACCCATTCCCATTTTCACTAGGGAATCTCGAGTAGTTGTAGCAAACCATTAGGCTTCTTCTTCTATGCCTTTGCCAACTTACAGTTTATGCACTTCGAGATGAATGCCCCAACATCCTTCTTCATCGCTTCCCAATAAAATATTTACCTCATGTCATAGTACATTTTATTATCATGGGATGTATAGTCAATTACGAATGATGGCACTCTTATAGCACCTTATCCCTCAACCCATCGACATCAGGAACAAATAATTTCCCGTCTTTACGGAGCAAACCTTCATGGTCAAGTCTGTACTACTTCCTCTCCTTGGACTCTACTCCTTCCTCTATTTTTGACATGATCTTTGATAGTCTAGCATCTCACCTTGATCTACTCAATCAAAGTAGGTCTAATCGTCGAGCTAGCCAACACTTTCGGCATTAGCTCACATCGAGGTTTGAAACCATAACCAGCAATAAACTCCAACTTCTTCCACTCTAGGAACATTGCTCCCAAGTTAGCATGTCTCCTACTCAAAGCATTAGTGGCTGCATTTTCCTTACCAAGCAATAGGAAATGTTAAATTCGTAGGAGACCAGGAACTCTCACCATAACTGCTGACAAAGGTTAAGATTCTTCTGGGAGAATAGACTCTTCAACTATTTATAATCTGTATACAACTCGAACCTCTCCCCAAGAAAATAATGCCTTTATATTTTCAAAGTGAATATTACTGCTGCCAACTCCAAATCATGAGTCCAATACTTCTTATCATGAGGTTTCACCTGTCGACTTTCATTTGCGACAACCTTTCCCCTCTACATCAATACCGCACCTAGCCCAGTACCACAGGCATTTATGTATACTGTCAGCTCCTCATTCCCATTCAGAATGACTAAGACCTATGCACTCATTAACCCCTCCTTTGTACTCAATAATGTGTATTCCCACTTCATGTCCCAAATAAAAGTATGATTCTTCTTCGTCAAGTTGGTTAATGGCACCACTACCTTAGAGAAGTCCTTAATAAAATGTTTATGGTATTCCACTAATCCAAGGAAACTTCTCACGTTGGTAGTGGTCTTAGGTCGATCATAATCCTGGACGGCTGCCACCTTCGCAGGATCTACAACAATGCCTACTAAGAGACGACATGACCCAAGAATCGCAATTCCCTCCTTCAGAAGTAGCACATTGAAAACATCACCTTTAATCAATGTCTCCTAAACACCTCAAGCACAATACTCAAGTGCTCCTTGTGTTCTTCCTCTGACCTCGAATAAACAAGGATACATCTACAAACACAAGTATAAACATATTCAGTCGATCCCTGTAATCATGTTTTATAAGACCAACAAAGTATGACGGTGCGTTAATTAGCCCGAATGCATAACCAACTACTCATAGAATCCAGACGGCGTAAGAAACACTATAATTAACACACTCTCCTTTACCACTCCCAATTGATGAAACCCTATGGCAATGTCCAGCTGAGTGAACACGATAGCACCATAGACCATATCGAACAAGTCATCAATACACAAGAGTGGTATTTGTTCGTCTTTGTCCCTTATTCAACACACGGTAATCCATACACAACTTCATAGAGCCATCCACTTAGTGATGAAAACTACAAGTGCTCCCCACTCTGATATACTTTGTCGAATAAACCCATGCCGCAACAGGTTGTTTAGTTACTACTATAGTTCCTTGCTCTTTAGGTAACATACATCTTAATGGCATAACAATCAATTTGGCATCCTTCACCAAATCGATATGGAACTCTATCTTCTTATGTGGCGGTAATCCGATCACCTTCTCGAATACAATACTCATTAGCTATAAGCATAGATGACAACTCATCATAAGGGATCTTGAGCGAATACAAAGAGCTAACCATCACCTCATTGTCAAGTAGGCTGCCTATCTCCAATCTACGCCTATCATCCATCCCAATCGTCACTAATGACCTCTCAAAATTCACCACTACTCTGTACTTCTACTGTCCCAGAATAATACCGAACCCAATGAAATCCAAAACAAAGCAATCACAAACAAACAAATATCTATGACTCGATAAGGCAAAGTCTCAACAAACCATGCAAAGGCTAGTCGATCCTCCAACAGGGTTGGTAACAATCAAAGGTCGGCTAAATATCTTAGATTTCAACCTTAATCTATCTACCAAAGCATTAGATATGAAGGAATGTGAAGCTCCAATATCGAATAAAACACACACATGTTTATCAAAAATAAAAAGCATGCTCTATATAACGATTCTCTTTCCCTTATCCTTCATCGATGTAGCACTTGATGAAGCTAGAATAGTATTCAAAGGGTAAGTAGACATAACCTATTTATCCCATGGCAGGTCTGGACAATCCTTCTTTATATGCCCTGGCTTGTTGCAGTTGTAGCACTTCTTGCCTTCCGCCTTACAGTCCCTAACAAGATGGCCTTCCTCCCCATAATTATAGCAAACAGTCTCCCACTTTCCCTTCTTTTGACTACCCTTGCTCTGCAACTGCTTCCTCTTATTGTTGTTGTTCCACTTCTTCTTGCCTCCTTACCTGCTCACGACTTTGGCCCATCTTTAGAATCAACAACCAGCCTAGACTTCAGATACAGACTCTCAAGTCGAAGAGCCTTCTTTACTAGCTTCTCAAAAGATTCATCAATATTTCCCACCAAGTTCTCTCCAAGACAATTTTCCAAGCCCATAATAAACTTCTCTTTTTTCTTAAGTGGAGTATCAAAAAACCATACTTCAACAGCATGTTGAATCAGCCACGCACTCCGACACGGATATTTCCCTTGTCTCAAATTAGCAAACTTCGGGAAGAGCATCGACTTTTGGGTAGCTGGTATATATTTTTCTTCAAACCTTGCCTTGAACCACTCCTAAGTAATCTGATCCTCATCATATTTTGGAACATAGCCTATATATCAAGGTTCATAGCTGCCCCGTTGCTCGCTCTCTGCTCTATTTCAGAAGTAGAAGTCCTAGCAGCATTCCTCATTTGATAGCTTATTCATATAAGCTGTAATAAGAAAAGATTAGTCTCTCTAAAAGGAATAAGTGGTGTTCGTGAATGCAATGCAGCTTATATACTAATACTACTTTAGAAACCAAAATATAACAAGTATGCTTTCCTATATATCACTCGATACATTCAAAGGTGATAGCTCCTTCCTTATCTCTAATGGATCTAAGTATCATCTTAGGTCGTCTATGTGACCTGGCTCTGATACCAAATGTGATGACCACCCTACACCTTCGGTATCCAATATACCTATAGAGTTCACTGTGGAGGTATTTGGCCAATGTAAAGCGATAACCAAGGGTGAGAAGTAACGAAATCCAAACACAGAACTTGTAGAACATCTCAGTGCATTGACAATATATAATATAATAACATAGATGTAAACCAGGCGAGACAGCAATATAATCAAATGAACCATCAATAAGAACATCAGAGTGCAACAGGTACACAAATTATACAAAACTGAAAATAAAAGAGTTTGTACATCCTAATCTACAAAATAAACTATATAATTATCTCTGAAGAAATATAAGTACTAGTATAGCTCTACAGTACCACATAGCGGAATAAGCGATAGTAAGCTCCAAAGCATAGATATATGGAAGTGTAGCCTCTTGCTCATATTCTGTACAGCCACATGCACTATGTGGACTTGTTATACCTAATATACTTATTTAAGAGTACCTAAGATAATAAAAAGCAAAGCATAAAACCTTGGGTCAAACAATAGTCTGGTGTGAGTGATGAATCATCTCAAAAATACTATAAATTCATATATAGTAAATAAGGTCATAAGGTACGATGAACCATACCTAACCTATCCCTACATCGAAAGGGTTAGCACATAACAATCGACATATGTTAATCTACAAGTGTTACCATGTAAGTGTACTAGAAACAAAGTACAATATCTAGTGTCTAGGTATATGGTCGGAAACTACATCATGTGACACGCTAGAGTGATAAACAACTATGGCAAATATAACATCCATCAAGCAATTATCACCATCAATCGTGTGCATGGGTTATATGATAACTTGTATGGCACAATCGCAAACCAATGAATCAATCAAATCTCGGGTTCTTTAGTGCTCGAATCCATGCCACTTCGAAAGGCTAGGAACCAGACTCACAGTAACAAAAGGTCTAGGGTAATCTACCAATGCAAAGATCTAGATACAGTTGCAAATCTAGGTGGGCATCCCACATACCCTTTCTTTACGAGCAAACTAGCAACCTATGAGTTATCAACAATCCCTTTGCACATGTCTTCATAGTGGAACTCAACAACTATTAAATCCCGGCTATCTCCACAGTAGAACACCATCTCAAATTCTACTCACAAGCCCTTATCCTTGGACTTGTCCTTGTGGTTCACCATATAACTCCCATCGTTGAGTCGTCGTCGTCATAATGCCTCTTGACCCTAATCATAAGGCGTAGAACCATCGTACAAAAGTTTCAAAGTCGTCATTGTAACGACCCAGAATTTTTGATAATTAAAATTCGAATATTTAATTAATTTTAAATACTGATAAGTAGAATTAAGAAGTCGAATAATTTATTATTCGAATATTGGATTTAATTTGATAATTAAATCGATAAATTAAATAGTGAAATTCCAGAGATAATTGAAAATCGAGTTAATATGATTGAAAACGATTTGGAAAATTTTATTTAATCATACTGGAGTTATAGAAATATTTTAGAACTCTTAAAATTGAATTTGGAGTTAATCTGTGAAAATTGAATATTTTAATATTTAATTATCGACTGTAAAAATAGCCAATTTTCGAACAGTCTCAGAATTGAACGAGACCAGCTCCATTGGATCCGTAATACTTAGTTATTATCGGATTTCAATTTTCGTAGCAATCGAAGTTATCGTTTGACCGTGGCAACTCGAAACGCATCGATATCGTTTTAATTTTAAATCGTCGAGTTAAAATAGTCATTTTTCAAAAAGTCTCGGATTTCAACGAAACCAGTTTCATCGGATTCGTAATGCGATATTATGGTAAGATTTCAAATTTCATAATTTTTGGATGTACCGTTTGTCCGGGGCTAGCTAAAACGTCTCGTAATCGATTTAAATCGGTTTAATTTAAATTGATCGTTTATTGTCATATCTCACACATACGATCGAATTAGCTTTCGAAACACGTTCCATTGCGTTCGGAACGTGGGGTAAACCCTAGAAACGTCAGCCGGCACGTTCGATTCGGAGTTCGGAAAATTTCGATGAATAGTAAATTTGGCCATTTTCTATATAAGCACCTCCATATCTTCATTTGCAAAGAAAAACCCAAACCCTAATTCAAGCTTCAGCAGCCGCCACTTCATTGATCAATGGCTGAAAAGCAATCATCTTCTTCCTCATTTTTCTTGCAATCCACTAACCAATTCGCAAAACTTTCTAAATGAAAGTTGTAGAGCGCAACACGAACTATATATCCAACGGTCGATATTGAAAATGGTGATGCAGATCGACGGCAAATGGGGCTCGAACGGCCGGAAGTCGCGCACGAAATTCGAGACCTAGGCGCGACCGAGCTGGCCATCGTTCATGTCGAAGGTGGCTCTTGTCAAGGGCTTCGAAGTGGTGTATCTTGATCAAGGTGGAGGGGCTCGTAGTTGATCACGTCGTTAGGGTTAAACGGCGGCAGTGGGTGCGTACGCGAGTTTGAATTGGAGGGGTTAGGAAGTAGCGTGGAACGACTGAGATCAGGGAATTAAAACGAACGGTGATGATTTAGTTAAGGATTGAAAATTAATAAATGTGTAAATTTATTGTATTTAAATTAGTATTAACTTCAAAATGTCGTATCTCTTTCGTACGAGGTCAAAAAATTACGAAACGAAAAGCGTTGGCTTCATTTTGTCGAATACTACGCAATGGAGCTGAATTGGAGCCATTTGGAGCTAGTTTGAATTTCGGGTAAAATTAAACGCCGTTTAATTTTATTCGAAAATAAACGCTGAAATCAGAATTAAAATCACGGTGAGATTTTCTCACTCAAATTGAATGTGGAATTTTTACAGTTATTGATTGCTATTGATGTGTGATATTAGATATAGTAGGAAATATCTATTATATATAGCAGTATATACATATTGGCATATGTATATATTGGATTGATTGATTTCCCGCCTCGTATAGCGGATGAGACCCTATTGCGCCGTTAGTAAGCGGATTTTTATAAAACCCATATACCGCGATAATTCCGTACTGGAGCGGAATTGGTATTGTGCTAACATCTTTGGATGTAGGGAAACAGGTTGGAGGGATCCAACTGGATTCCTCACCAGTAGTTATTTATTTACAGGATTGATGTATATTCTGTTATCATATGTTGATATATGATGTTGTTGTTGTGATTGACCAATTGGTGCTGTAGCATCATCGGATTCAAGTTTTGGAATTTAAAAATAACGACTTTTACTTTAAAAGGGTTTTTAAAGTGATTTTTTGAAAATATACGTTTTATGGAATTTTTGAATCGATTTATAAACGTAAAATTTTAAAGTTATAAAAGTTATAATTTTTAGTGAAATATAACCGAAGTGTCGTTTTTGGAATAAAAGTCGATTTATTTATAAAATGGTTTAAGTTGGGATTTTTGAATAACTATAAACGATTGTATAGAAAGATTTCTAAAAATTGATATTTTATAAATCAAAATATTGGACTTATAAAACGAATTTTATAAGTGTTAAAAAGAAGTATAAATGGATTTCATAAGTGAATGAAATTAATAGATTTACGTTGTGAAGTTAAAAATGAATGAAGTTGTAGAATAAAGGATTTATAAGTAATTTACTTATAACTTGGATTTTTGCCTTTAAATGAAATATTGATCGAATTTGTTCATAAATGATTCTTTTAAAAGTTGAAATCGTTATAAAGTACAAATGCGATTTATAAACGTTGTTTATAAATCCGAAATCACTTATTCTTATAAGTGAATTTCAGAAGTTAATAAAATGAGATTTATAAACCGGAGTTGTTATATAAAATAGAAAATGGAATTTATAAACGTTGTTTTATAAATTCGGAAATAAATCAATCAAAATTGATGAATTTAAGATAGAAGGTTATTAAGGGAATTTTATCCACGATTTTGGATAGTGGACAATTCTTGAAATAAATGTGTAGAAAAGATTTAAATATGGTTAAGTGAAGTATATTCACGATTTTGGACAGTGAATATGTTTTAAGTAGAATGGATATGGTTTTGGGAAAGCGATATTATAAAATGAAGTAATTGTTTTAAAAGATGTTTTAAAACGTGTGAATTATCGAAATCATAGATTTCAACATTTATTGTTGAAATAGACGTTTTCGAAGAATAAGGAAATGATGGACTATAACACTGTTGTTATAGTAAATGATTTCCGAAAGGAAATGTTTTGATGTAGTATTGGGATTTATATATCTATTAAAATCCGAATCCCTATACTAGTGATTTTGAGTCGTTGTAACGATGTTTTACGTAACATTCGTTTTGACTCAAATAAATGTGTTTAAAGAGAATGATTTTCTTAAAGAATGAATATATACTTAATATTGATTTAAGTATATCGAATATTTTCAATGTTGAAAATAAATGATTTGTGAATTACTTATTTTTAAATAAGTATGGAATTGCTTTTCCAATATGAAATGAACTGTTTTTGAGATTTTATCTTCAAAGATAAAATGAAATGTGGAAATTGAATATTTGAAATTTGTTTTCAAACGGTTAAGTGTGGGAATTTTATATCTAGTAAAAGATATTTTGGAAGATGAAATAATTTGGAAAATTATTTGGAATCTGATGATGTTGCGCATCTTTATTGATAGTTAAATAACCGACTATCAATATTTACCTTTAGATAGGTATTTGTTGTGAATTGGATGAAATTGAATGCCACACTTTGTTTTTAAATAAGCGCTCACTATTCGGGTTAACCGGGAAAAGACCATGGGGTCGTATAACCCATTCCGAATATGTGATACGTCGTTATGAATTGCATTCGAAGACCGGTGTTGAAGACCGGATATTTTTGAAAACGGAAGGATTACCGTCGAGTTACTCTACATCGGCTGATCTCCGATTTAGAGGTTTTATCACCCTTAGTGACGGGAAGTCCGGACGTGATTAGAAATTTATCCGGATATGCAAGGGCTTCGTGAGAAGTGCCTTCGGTTCTATTCGATCCCGGAACAGACTTGTATGGATTGTGTGTCTGACGTTACAATTTGAGATATAAAGCTGATTCCTTTCAAATACATATCTGTTGGTGGCGGAGAATTTATTCTCTTAGCTTAACACCCTTCTCTGAGACGTACGAGCTCAGAGGTTATGTAGTTGAAATTTATCAGCGATATATCCCAATTTGGTAACGTGGCATACTGAGTGTTGCTGTGAAATGATCAGTGTTTGATCATTTGTGATATGATCATTTGTTTGATCTTATATCTTTGTGATCATAGGTTGATCATTTTGTTTGACCCGAAGCAGGGCTTTTTGAGAAAGCGTAGCTTTGTGGACGAGACTTCGTCGAGCCTCACACCCCGGAAATGGTCAAAACAGGAAGGATGCGGCAAGGTTCTAGGGAGTAGCGCCCCTTAGTGTATGTCATTCCTTCTGGATAAAGGTGGTATCATGGTATGGAGCCCAGATACTTAACCTCTGTGGTTACTGCATTATTTTTTCTATGTGGTTTGTTGGAAATCGGGGATCCTCGGGAAGATCGGTGACGATCGGGGGATGGCATACGCGTGTCAGTAGTTACCTATTTTTACAGAGGTAACCCGGCCTTGTGTTGGCAGAGATCTAACCGTAACGTTAGGTTCTCGGGTCGTCTATTCCAGGGACGTACCCATCGTGGAAAAGGAAGTTCCTTAGCCTGACCATTTGTTGGAAATCCAAAGAAACAATACGTGACTTGTACGGTTTTAGTTGTAGAACCTATCATTCACTTATGGTGGTGCCCCACTGTTTGGATGGTAGCTATAGTAGGCATAGTTCGAAATGTCTATGCTGGCTAAGATTTATATTCTACTTTCGAAATAATTTCTACACTATGCACTAATAATAATATCAAAAAGAATTTGTTTCTTTTGCGTAGTAAGCATCTTTGACTATCATAAGAAGAAATCTCCTCCAATTCTGCGTTTGCATTGTGTGTGTGGTGGGAGGTCTTATGGTAGTTTCATTTTCCAAAAGCATTGCGAATTGACATTAAAGTTTTCCTGTTGTTTATTTTAAAGAATAACTGTTTTACGATCTCACACCAGTCACCATGACTGACTCGGAGTTTATTGTTCCCTTCTAAACTCTGGGTGCCCACCAATTTCCACACGGGCAGCCTAGAGTTATATTATCAGGATATTCTGGATATTCTGGAGCTTTGGAAGCAAGCTGGATGGCGAGACGTAGTATTTGTATCTGATAGTATTTATTCCGCTGTGTATTCTGTATGAGGACAAGTTATATAACTGTCCATTGTTGTATATTGACTCTGATGATTGATGTATGTATAAAATGATATAGTTCTTTGTTTTAAAGATTACTGATTTATCTATTATATATTGTTCCGCTGCGATGTGTAAGATTCTGATATTGTTTTCTGTTCTGATGTTGTTCTGTTGTTCTTCTTTCTTCTTCTTCTCTTTTTCTTCTATCTTTTCTTCTATTTCTTTTTCTTAAACCCTCACTATTGGAGTTTCCGGCACTCGATTGCTCGGCAGTCGATAAAGTGAGTATCGATGTCGAATTTTCGAAAGTCGAAAATTCCGGTACGTGACAGTCATGTTGAAGTGCCATGCCATCGCTTCACCAGTTGCCACACGAACCCTAATATTACCTTATGTCCTCCCAGAGTTGTACACCTTTGCTCCAAGAACAACCCCGAAGTGGCCTTAGGAGAGACCCAAAGCACACCTTAGGCAAACTCAAAGTCCTCCTTGTGTTGACCCAAAGCTACTTCTAGAACTCCACTCCCCATTCCCTTGCCCAAAGTCCATCATCGAAACTCCATGCCTCAAACTCTGCCCGACCTCCCTTGTGCCCAGCTCGAAGCCATGCACCAATCGACCAAAGCAACACAAAATAAGGATTCATGTTCGGTACCCCACCATCGAATCAATTTTCCAAGCCTAGACCGAAGTCATACCCTCACCAGACTGAAGCACCGACCACCACCAAACAAGGATTCCTGGTCGTCACTTCCACAACTGAACCAATGACCCGAAGCAACTACCACCTGACGCCACTTCTTGTCCGATACCTAATCACCACCGAGTAGCCATCACCGGCCAACCATCAAGTGTGGAACCTATCACCACCGAGCTGATTTCCTGTAGCCATTTCTATTGCTCTAATTTTGTGTCGGTTCATTCACCATGCTCCATTCTTCGCTCTGTATGCCTTCTCAATGCATCGATACGACTCATAACATCCTAGAGCCTATCCATCGAAGTCCAGTTCTACGCTGCTACCTCTAATTTGCTTCGATGAGTGTTTTCAACCATTCAAGCATACACACAAATAACACATGTATCATATAATATTCAAACATGAAAAATATACAACAAATCATTACAATCATTATATCTACAACATAGCCTAACATACACCAAGGCAATCACGCATCCAAATAACATGATTAGAACACCAAAAATCCATTTATTCACGTTTTAATACAGATTAGATTTTGGAACAGCATTAAAACATAGTTTTGATTTTAAAATGGATCCAAAACATGTTAAAACCTATAGATACATATATAATAAGGTGTGAGATGATAAATTACTCACCAAACCTTAAAATCCAAGTTTTATACGCAAATTGAAGTGAATCCTAGAATGAACAGCAAATTCCCAATTTCTCTTCTCTAAATATGTGGATTTGGCAGTCTCTAACCAACCCCCATGCTAATCTACCCTTAATCTACGATTTAGACTTGATTTTGAGGAGAAAGGAGAAGGCTTTACCAAAGAAAAGAGACTTAGCTCTATTTGGGATATGGAAAAAATGATTTGGAGAAGGTTAATCTAGTCTCCAATGGTTTCAAATTCAAAATGGGTTAGTGGGCCTATCCCCAACCTCACTAATTACCATTAAGTTGCTCTAAAAATTGTCAAACTTCAAACAGCACTACCTCCTGGACAGAAAGTCCAAATCGCTATCATCACCACTCTATGGAAATCTAAACCATCATATCTTTCCAATAGAAGCGGTCTTGGTTCTAAGTCACCTTATATCAAAAATTACAGTCATTGCAAATTTTCAAGGGTAAAATAATCCGATAAAATTTCTTGGGGTAAAAAATGCCACTGCTCAACATCCTCCAAAATTATAGAGTCATACGACCCAATCTTTTTATTATTTATTTCATTTCAATTTTCTTTCCCTCTCTTTTCTTTTTATTTCCTCCCATCATTCCTAAAGTCCCATAAGGTTTGGTGATCCTGTAAAATCTAACCCATTTTCTCATCGAGCGAGGGGTAGAAATAAATTATATTAATTTTTCGATCAAAAAAGTACTATGTGAAATCTTCGGTTTCTTCCTCTTCCTCTATCCCATAGGTACAACGTTTGGTTTGAATCAATAGAGAACCTTTTCTTCTGTATGAATCGATATATTACATTCCAATTCCTTCTCGATACCTCCCTAGGAAAATCTCGAATTAGATCCAAAATTGACGGGTTAGTGTGAGCTTATCCATGCGGTTATGCAGTTTTCAAATACTAATCCATTTTCTAAAAGATCCTGGCTTTCTTGCTTTCGTGAGTCATTCGAGATCCTTTCGATGACCTATATTGTGTTGAAGGGATATCTTTATGATTCCATCGATTGTGTAAGGGCCCGCGATAGCAACGGAATCAGGGATACGGTAAAGATAGTTCTTTTCTATTATATTAGTATTAGTTCGTGATCTCGGCTCGGTGGGTCCCTTCCTCCATGATGAACTCTTGGCACTAGTCCTACATTTTGTCTCTATGGACCAAGGAGAAAGGTGGCTCAATGGGAAGAGGGTTGTACCATGAGCAAAGCAAGGGGTAACTGCCTTAAATATACAACATGGACTCTAGCAATGCAATGGAGTTGGACCCTCATGTCGATCCGAATGAATTAGTCTTTCCACGTAGTTCAATCTTTGTCTGCAAGGTAGGAGGGCAGCAAGTTACAAATTTTATCTTAGTGGGACATGTATTTTCTATTACTATGAAATTCATAAGTGAAAATGAAGTAGTTAGTGGTATGGTTACCATTATTCCTTTTCTTGTATGTGTTCCTAAGAAAAGGAATTTGTCCATAATAGTGCGAAAAGAAGGCCCGACTCCAAGTTATTCAGGAATAGTGGCATTGAGTTTATCGATCGCTTGCCTTAGGATTAGTTAGTTCTATTTCTCGATGGGGTCGGGAAGGGATATAACTTAGTGGTAGGTGTCACCTTGATGTGGTGGAAATCATTAGTTCGAGCCTGATTATCCCTAAACCCAATAGGAGTTTCTATTTTGATTTGCTCCCTACAACAATTAAACGAGAATGGATAAGTGGCTGGTTGGATTGACGTGATATGGTAGAGATGGCTATATTGCTAGGAGTGAACTCCAGGCCAATATGAAGCACACAGATCCAAGTTATGCTTGGAATGAAAGAAATTCCAAATCATCTTTGTCTACGAACAAGAAAGGTATAAGTAATGCAACTATGAATCTTATGAAGAGTTCGATCCTGGCTCAGGATGAATTCTAGTGGCATGCTTAACACATGCAAGTTGGATGAGAAGTGGTGTTTCCAATGGAGAACGGGTGAGTAACATGTAAGAACTTGCCTATAGGAGGGGAACAACAACTGGAAACGGTTGTTAATACCCCATAGGCCAAGGAGAAAAAGAAGGAACCCACCCGAGGAGGGGTTCGCATCTGATTAACAAGTTAATGAGGCAATAACTTACCTAGGCGATGATCAGTAGCTGGTCCGAGAAGATGATCAGCCACATTGGGAGTGAGACACAGCCCAGACCCCTATAGGAGACAACAGTGGGGAATTTTTCGCAATGGGCGAAAGCCCGATGGAGCAATGCTGCGTATGGTAGAAGGCCCAGGGATAAACTTCTTTTCTTAGAGAAGAAGAAATGACGATATCTAAGGAATAAGCATCAGCTAACTCTGTGCTAGCAGCCACTGTAAGACAGAGGATGCAAGCATTATCCGGTGTAAGACAGAGGATGCAAGCATTATCCGGAATGACTGGGTGTAAAGCGTCTGTAGTGTCCTTTCAAGTCCACCATCAAATCCCGAGTCTTACCCTGGATAGGTGGTGGAAACTACCAAGCTGGAGTACGGTAGGGGAAGAGGGAATTTCCAATGGAGCGGTGAAATGCATAGAGATCGGGAAGAACACCAACAGCGAAAGCACTCTACTGGGCCGACACTGACACTGAGAGACGAAAGCTACGGGAGCAAATGGGATTAGATACCCCAGTAGTCCTAGCCATAAATGATGGATATTAGGCGCTGTGCGTATCAACCCGTGCAGTGCAGTAGCTAACGCGTTAAGTATCCAGCCTAAGGAGTATGTTTGCAAGAATGAAACTCAAAGGAAATTGATGGGGGCCCACACAAGCGGGGGAGCATGTGGTTTAATTCGATGCAAAGCGAAGAACCTTACTAGGGCTTGACATGCCGCGAATCCTCTTGAAAGAGGAAGGTGCCTTCGGGAATGCGGACACAGGTGGTGTATGGCTGTCGTCAGCTCGTGCTATAAGTTGTTGAGTTAAGTTCGCAATGAGCGCAACTATCTTGTTTAGTTGCTACCTTTGAGTGTGGAACCCTGAACAAACTGCCGATGATAAGTCGGAGGAAGGTGAGGATGCGTCAAGTCATCAATGGGCGACACACATGCTACAATGGGCGGGAGAAAGGGTCGCGATCCTGTGATGGTGAGCTAACTCCAAAAATCGGTCCTCGGTTTGGATTGCAGGCTACAACTCGCCTGCATGAAGCCGGAAGCGCTAGTAATCGCCGGTCAGCCATACGATGGTGAATTCATTCCCGGGCCTTGTGTACACTACCCGTCACACTACGGGAGCTGGCCATGCCCGAAGTTGTTACCTTAACCACAAGGTGGGGGATGCCGAAGGTGGGGCTAGTGACTAGAGTGAAGTCGTAATAAGGTAGCCGTACTAGATGGTTCGGCTGGATCACCTCCTTTTCAAGGAGAGCTAATGCTTGTTGGGTATTTTGGTTTGACACTGCTTCACACCTAAAACAATGCAAACTACGTCTGAGCTAAGCTTGGATATTGAAGTCTTCTTTCGTTTCTCGACGGTGAAGTAAGACCAAGCTCATGAGCTTATTATCCTAGCTCAGAACAAATTGGTGGGATCCCACTTTTTACGTCCCCAAGCCGCCACCTGATAGGACATGCGATGCAAAAGGAAAAGAGAGGGATGGAGTTTCTCTCGCTTTTGGCATAACAGGCCTCCCACTGGGAAGCCTGCATGAAGGGTTATTAGCTCAGTGGTAGAGCGCACCCTTGAAAATTGCATCGTTGTGTCTGGGCTGTGAGGGCTCTCAGCCACATGGATAGTTCAATGTGCTCATTAGCGTCTGACCCAGAGATATGGATCATCCAAGGCACATTAGCATGGCGTACTCCTCCTGTTCGAATCGAAGTTTGAAACCAAACTTCTCCTCAGTAGGATAGATGGGGCGATTCAGGTAAGATCCAATGTAGATCTAACTTTCTATTCACTCATGGGATCTGGACGGGGACCGCTGCGGCTCCTCTCTTCTCGAGAATCCATACATCCCTTATCAGTGTATGGATAGCTATCTCTCGATCACAGGTTTAGGTTCGGCCTCAATAGGAAAATGGAGCACCTAACCACGCACTTCATAGACCAAGAATTATGCGATTGCCCCTTTCATTCTGGGGTGATAGAGGGATCATACCATTCGAGCCTTTTTTTCATACTTTTATCAAAGGTTTGGAGAAAGCAACAATCAATAGGATTTCCCTAATCCTCCCTTCCCAAAAGGAAGAATGTGAAATTCTTTTTCCTTTCCGTAGGGACCAAGGCATTGGATCTAGCCATAAGAAGTATGCCTGGTATAAATAACTCACTTCTTGGTCTTCGACCCCCTCAATCACTATGAGCCCGATTAGTGCAATATGATGTGTCTATTTATCTATCTCTTGACTCGAAATGAGAGCAAGTTTGAAAAAGGATCTTAGAGTGTCTAAGGTTGGGCTAGGAGGTCTCTTGATGCCTTCTTTTTTATTCCTATCAGAGTTATTTCACAAAAACTTGCCATTGTAAGGGAAAAGGGGGAACAAGCACACTTGAAGAGCGCAGTACAACAAACAGTTGTATGCTTACGTTGAACCATCAACCATTTCAGATCTCACTCCTATTATCCTAAGATGGGACCAAATTATAAAAAAGAATTTTCCCTATTTTAACTTCTTTAACTTTTGGGTAAAACATGTTGGTTTGCAATCTATTTTGTAGGGCTCTTGGAACTAAAATATATTTTGGAATCCTACGTTCAAATTGTAGAACAAACTTAAAAGACTTAAGCAAAGACTTAGGGTTTGGAGCAAAGGTATTTTTAGTATTATTAGATAAGAAAACAAGTTATGATGTATATGTTATTATACATTCGGGTTATATGGGATGTACCATTTCATTTAGCCCATTACAACTTGTATATTATAAGTACCCGCATATCAGCTATGTATCATTATCCTGCAATTTATCATTTAATACAAGTCACAGTTTTCCTTTCAGCAATCTTTTTTGCAAAACTATAATATGGTATCAGAGTAAGAAAACTGCTTAACAACAGTAAAGGGTCGTGCCAAGATCCACATCAGAGGTGAAGTCATCATCTGAAGATCGGCTGCACTCCTGCTGCTACGAGAGAATCATATTCTCTTCATCTAGCCTCGCCTTTTTCCTCAATACCCACTCTTAGTTTTACTTTTTCCATCAAATCTTGATTCTATTCAAAGAATCTTGATTTCTTGATCTGAATTTAGTATCCTCCATCAACTGAAACAGTTGTGCCTCGTCTTTAGACCACAATCAACAAATACTCATCATTTCATAGCCAAGGCTGCATACCTCAAATGGCTGAAGGCAATATTGATAATTCAATCTCCTCAAATGCAAGAACCACCTCCTCTTAACAAAATGCCACTCAAGAACTTATCAAATCCATTATCAATCCACAAACTCAACTCCTCAACATTCAACTTGATGAGTCAAATTTACTCCTCTAGAAATTTCAAATTGAGAAAACAATTAGAGGTTATGGTCTAGAAGACCATGTTCTTGGCACTTTAATCACTCCAGCAAAATACACTGTAGATAATAAAGGGAAATTAGTAACCAATCAAGAATTTTTGATTCATCAAAGACAAGATAGCTTAAGTAGTTCTTGGTTGTTATCTACTATAAATGTAAATTTGCTTCCTCAATTGGTAGGATGCAAGAATGCCTATGAAATATGGACAACAATTGAGCAAGTATTCAATACTTAATCTGCAGCAAAGGTGATGTATTACAAGAAACAGCTGTAGAATCTAATAAAGGAAAACATGTCAATGAGAGAATACCTCACCAAAGTCAAGACATTGTGTGATCAACTTACTTCAGTAGGTCACAAAATACCTGATAATGAGAAAATCTTGTCCATACTAAGTGGACTTGATGATGAATATGAGTCTATTGTGGTTGTTATCTCATCAAAGGAATCAACTCCAACTATCCAATATGTCCACTCCATACTTCTTGCTTATGATGGTAGAATTGAGCCAAAGAAACCAACTATATCAGATTTCTCAGCAAAGTTCATTAGTAACAACAAAAGCAAAATAAATAAAGAAATAATTATGGCAGAGATCAAATTGGCAATAGTCAGAGAGGTGGACAATCATACAGAGGTGGAGGAAGAGGTGGCAGGTGGAACAACTACAATAATATGCCAAGATGTAAGATTTGTGAGAAGTTTGGTCACACTGCAAATAGGTGTATTTCAGATTTAATGCCAATTATGCTCCATCACAACAAAATAACAACAACAGTTCAAGAAATTTCAACCCAAGTGCTAATATGGTGAATACTCAATCAAATACAAATGGTCACAATGACAAAGCAAATGCAAATCAGGCAAAGTTAGACGATATACAAGATGAAAGCTGGTATGTAGATTATGGAGCAACCAATCATGTGACCAACAATTTAAGCACCTTGAATCTTGGGAACAAAGTGTATAGAGGTAAACAATCTTTACATATGGGTAATGGTAAGCCTATTGAAATTACTCATACTGGCAATGCTTGCTCAAAGGCAAGAAATTTTTTATCTGAATAACCAACTTAGAGTCCCCTTAATCAGAAAAAATTTAGTAAGTGTCTCTTAGTTTGCCAAAGATAATGATGTATTTTTTGAATTCTACCCTAAATACCGCTTAGTTAAAGACACTCTAACCAAAGAAATTCTTTTACAGGGTAGGGAAGTTAAGGGACTATACCAATCCAATGTTGCTAATTCAAGAAATCATGGATGTAAAGGAAATTGGTGTAATGTGACTGAATTCAAACATGCTAAAAACTATAAGAAATTTGATATTTGGATTATAACCAGGCCATCCCAATGTAAAGATTGTAAGGAAAGTATTGAATAAAAACAATATTTCTATTGATAATGTCTCTATACCTTACATTTGTACATATTGTCAAATGGGCAAGAGTCACAAAATTTCTTTCAATAATTCTGAAACCAAATATAGTAAACCTCTAGAGTTAATTGCCACTGACTTATTGGGACCTGCACCAATAAATTTTGATTATGGGTTCAAGTACTACATATCATTTATTGATGCCTATTCTAAATACACATGGATTTATTTTCTAAAATCAAAGTCTGAAACTCACCCTGCAGTGTTACAATTTATTACTAATGTTGAAAAACAATTTGAAGTCAAGTGAAAATCATACAAACTGATGGTGGATCAGAATTTCTACCACTAAAAGAATATTTTCAAAAAAGAGGAATTACTCAAAGAACAACTTGCCCATACACTTCAGAACAGAATGGACTTGTTGAAAGAAAGCACGGACACATTGTGGAGACAGGTCTTACTCTTCTTGCTCATGCTTCTTTACCATTAATATTTTGGCCTGATGCTTTTTCTACAGCCGTGTACTTAATAAATAGACTCTCCGTAAAAAATTTGGAGTCAAAGACTCCCTTGGAAGTACTGTGCTTAATCAAACCAGACTATCAAAGTCTAAAAGTTTTTGGGTATTTATGTTTTCCCTAGTTAAGACCGTATAATGCTAAAAAATTGAATTTCAGGTCATCACCATGTACTTTTCTAGGTTATCCAACAAATCAAAAAGGTTATAAATGTCTAGATAGCAAAGGAAGAATATACATATCTAGACATGCAATTTTTGATGAACAAGTATTCACATTCAACAAATCTGAAATCAAAACCACTCAAAAAATATATAATCCAAGAGTGTCCTTACCAAGCATACATTTGCAATTAGAAAGGGACATATCTAGTCAGAAGGCAGTAGTGTCAGACCATAATGCAGCAACCATGGGCAATCATCATTCACATACTCCAACTAAAGGCAATTACAGTCTACAACACACTGTATCCAGTCATGGACCAGATCATGAACTGAATGAAGCACCTGAAAATTCAAATCACTCACCACAGCAAAGTATTAGTAATCAAGCCGATCCTTGTCAAATATTGGATAATGCAATATCAACCAATACTCAACAAGGAATCATTGGAAATCAGTCAGCATTTAATCAGAAATGAACATCATATGACAACCAGAGCAAAGAGTGGAATATTCAAGCCAAAGTTATACAATACAATCTTTGAAGCGGATGAACCAAACACTTATCATCAGGCTGTACAAAATGAAAAATGGAGAGCAGCCATGAAAGATGAATATGATGCCTTAATAAGTAACAAGACATATGACCTTGTTCCCTTACCAAATCATAAAAGTCTTATGGGATGCAAGTGGACATATAGATTAAAGAAAAATGCTGATGGTTCAATTTGTAAATACAAGGCAAGGTTAGTAGCCAAAGGATATTCACAACAGCATGGATTTGATTTTAATAAGACATTTTCACCTATTGTGAAATTATCTTCTATCAAAATCATTCTAACAATTGCCTTGTATAAAAATTGGAACATCAAGCAACTAGATGTTGATAATGCTTTTCTAATTAGTGTTTTGCAGGAGGAGGTCTACATGGAGCAGCCATATGGTTTTGAACAAAAAGGCAGTGAAAATCTTGTGCGCAACTAAATAAATCCATTTATGGGTCAAACAAGCACCAAGAGTTTGGTTTGATAAATTAAAGTCAACTTTAACTAAACTTGGCTATAATTCATCAAAATCAGATAATTCACTACTGTTACTTATGTACTAATTTATGTCGATGACTTTATAGTTACATGTAACAATGATTTAGAAATAACCAATCTCACAAAACATTTGAATCAGAAATTCTCTATCAAAGACTTGGGAAACTCAAGCTACTTTCTTGGCATTGAAGTGAAAAGAGTATCAAACAATGAAATGCATTTAAGTTAGAAAAAATACATTTTAGAAATTTTATCAAGAGCCAAAATGGATCAAGCAAATCCACTGCCTACCCCAATGACAAGCAATCTACACTTATCAAAAGACCAGGGTGAACTGATTACAAATGAAAAACAGTATAGAAGTATAGTTGGAGCACTATAATATGCTACAATAACAAGACCATAAATTACATTCAGTGTTAACAAGGTGAGCCAATTCATGCACTGGAATGCTGTAAAGAGAATATTATGATATCTCAAAGGAACCATAAATCAATGTCTACTACTTGAATCAGGGAAAACATTGACTATCAATGGTTATGCTGATGTAAATTGGGCTACAGACTATAATGACAGAAAATCAACTTTAGGCTACTGAATATACTTAGAAAAAAAATCCAGTGCCTTGGTGCTCTATAAAACAACCAACTGTGTCAAGATCTAGTACTGAAGTAGAATATAAGAGCGTTGCTAGTGCTATAACTGAAATTATGCGGATAGAATCTTTATTAAGTGAACTGCAAATCAAAACTAGAAACAAAGCAACAATTTAGTGTGACAATATGAGTATAGTTTCACTTACAACAAATCCGGTTTTACATTCCAGAACTAAGCATATAGAACTAGATCTAATATTTTGTAAGAAAACAAATTGTGAAGGGAAATCTTATAGTAAATCATATACATGCCGCTTACCAAAGAGCCGACATTCCAACGAAGCCCTTGTCCAAACAAAACTTCATCAGATTAAAGCAAGAGCTGAAGATCAGAGACATTGTTAATAACTCAACAATAAGTAAGTAGAGTCTCATCCTTTCCTTACAGAACAAATTCTCTCACAAAACGATGCTTAAAGCAGAATTTTGCAAGCTTATCGATCAAATTCGGCAACTTGAAAGCATTCTCGGAACCTAAGTCGACTTTAAGCAGAAGATTTAGGGGTGGTATTCTTCCTTATCTCAACCTCAAGCAAGATTTTTGAAGAATTCGAGCATAAAGATTGAGAATTGGAATGTCGATAGAATCTGGGAATAAAATCGCAAACCCTAACCCTCGTTAGGTTTGAGGGGGGGGGGTATTAGATAAGAAAACAAGTCATGTTGTATATGTTAATATACATTGGGGTCATATGGGCTGTATCATTTCATTCAGTCCATTACAACTTGAATATTATAAATATCCACATATCATTTATTTATCATTATCCTGCAATTTATCATTCAATACAAATTACACTTTTTCTTTCAGCAATCTTTTCCGACAAAACTCTAATTAGTATAACCACATAGAAATATGAAGATTCTAAAATCAAGCTAGCTGCTACTCACATAAGGCTTCCAGCTGACCCATTGAATCAGTTCTTACCTGATAAGGAAAACATATTAAACAAAGAGCTCCAATATTACCTATCTTGTGATATAATAAGGCGTCGAAACAAAAAGCAAGTTACTTGCTTGAATCTTATGGGGATAAAACATAAAGTACTATCTCATGAATCATAAAGCCAAACAATATAAAAGTAATATGCTTTGTATTGAAGATATACATAGGGCTACACATCATTCTAGTGATAACATAATAAATGCATTTATTGAATACTTTACATTCTTGGTAGTTCTAGCCAGTCTCACACCAACTTTAAAATGCTCAACCTATTAGACGTACTTTCATAAACAATAAAGAAAAAGAAGCTCTTATATATCAAATCTCTGACATGGAGATAAAGTCCGCCTTATTCAACCTAAATGCTCATAGCTGTGGAAGACTAGATGGGTTTAATATCTCTTTCTTCACCAAAAGTTAGGATATAATATCAAAAAAATTTCTCGAAGAAATCCATTAGTATTTCAAAACTGGCACTCTTCTCGATGGAATTAACTCTACTAATATTGCTCTCATTCCATAGTTAGATCAACCTACTAAAGTAAGTGACAATATGCCTATTAGCTGTTGCATTGTTGCATACGAATGTATAGCCAAAACAATCTCTATCGGAATGAAAAAATTCCTACAAATAATTTTATCCCCTAATCACACTACATTTCTTTATTCAAGGGGCATTAATGACAATATATTATTAACTCAAGAAATCATGAAGGGATACTCTTAACCATATGCCTCCTCTGGATACTTGGCCAAACTAGATATTCACAAACCCTTGATAATGTTCATTGGCCTTCACCGATTACTATCTCATATAGAATGAATTTTCCTCATCCTTTCTTGACCTGAATCTATGCATGTATATCAACTCCACATTATTCCATCATTATCAATGGAGCTCCTCAAGGATGCTTTGCTAGAAAGAAAGGTATTAGATAGGGTGGTCCCATGTCTTCATACATTTTCATCACCCGATGGAAGTCCTTAACTCCATTCTTCTAAAAGCAACATTTGAAAAGGAGATGGACACACACCTTATGTGCAGAAACCCTCCCATCGCCAAATTGTGCTTTGCTAATGACATAATAATGTTTACTAAACCTAATACTTAATCATTCTATCCGCGAATAAACCCCTAGACACTTTTAAGAAGTTGACTGACTTAACTGTGAACAAAGATAAATCTAAAATAAATATTATTAGCCTATCATTGCCTGAAAATACCAACATGTTACTATTGGATTTTGATGAAATTTGATATTCAGATTTAGAAGGATTGTTGAAAAGAATGATTTTATTGATGATATTGGAATACAAAAGCAACACAACATGTTTCGGTTACATTGTACATGATATATATATGATGTACATAATAATAAGCGGCCCATATAATAAGTTACTTAGGCTGAAACTCGAATCCAGTACAATGTGATTGTATATACTTCAGATATGTTGAGATGTTCTGCTCATTTACCCATTCTCAATACGCCGCCTCAAAACGATCTAGGGTTTTGCCCTATCTTCTCCAATACCCCCAAATCCGCCGAGATCTTCGAATCGCTTCAGATTTGAGTAATGAAATGAAGAAAGTTAACTCTTTTCTTCATCGATTTGCTATTATTTCCTCAATCTCGCACCTATTTGGCTGAGCGATGATTTGATTTTAGAGTTTCGACACTGTCAGATCATAAAGGTGCCTGACCCTAGCTAATTCCTTCACATAATTTTCACTGCTCTTTCGGAGTAAGATGAGGGCTTCAATTATGCTTTACGCTTTGATGGGATCTGACTTTGCATAAACCTTGAGTTCATTCTTCGGCCTTATGAAGTTCTTGCCAGAGAGGGCTTGGTAAGTATGTCGGCTATTTAGTAAGTGGTAGGTGCGTGATTGATTGGCAATTTTCCCTTCATAATCTGCTCTCGAACAAAATATAAGTCGATCTCCATACGTTTTGTTCTTGAATGTAGTACTGGATTCTCTGATAGAGATATAGCACTTAGATTATCACACCATATTTTAGTTTTTAAATCTGTGCTAATTTTTAACTCACTTAGCAAAGATTGTATCCACATGAT
Organism: Allium fistulosum; assembly: GCA_030737815.1. Classification (NCBI taxonomy): domain Eukaryota; kingdom Viridiplantae; phylum Streptophyta; class Magnoliopsida; order Asparagales; family Amaryllidaceae; genus Allium; species Allium fistulosum. The sequence continues at coordinate 306,841,595 of CM060902.1, forward strand.
TTCAGTTGTTGTGCTAGCTATACTTCTGTATCCTGCTTCGGTACTTGATCTGGAAACTGTTGTTTGTTTTTTAGAACACCGTGAAATTGGATTGCTTCTCATGTAGATACAGAATCCTGTGGTAGATCTTCTATCATCGGGATCATTTGCCCAATCAGCATCTGTATACCCTGCTATGTTGAGATGTTTGCTAGCTTTAAGGATTAATCCATGATCAGCTGTGCCTTTTAGGTATCTTAATATTCTTTTGATTTCTTTCCAGTGTTCATCTTTGGGTTCCTGCATAAATTGACACACCTTGTTAACACTATATGATATCTCTGGTCTGGTAATGGTTACAAATTGTAATGCACCAATAATACTTCTATATTCCTTATCATTGAGTATTGATTCTCCCCTGTTTTTTGATAAATGAAGACTTGTTATCATAGGTGTAGGCAGAGAGTTGGCACCATCCATTTTTGCATTAATTAATATATCTGTAATATACTTCTTTAGACATAAGAAAATTTCTGAATCCAAAACTCTGGTGACCTCTATCCCCAGAAAGTAGTTCAGTGTTCCAAGATCCTTAATTGAGAATTGCTTGTCCAAAAATTGAATAAGATTATTTATCTCTGTCTCATCATCACCTATGATAATCAAGTCATCAACATAGATACAGCTGAAAATTTATTAATATTAATGAATAATGAGTTATCTGATTTGGTAAGCTGAAAGTTCAAACTTAATAGTGTGTCTTTCAGTTTATCAAACCAGACTCTTGAAGTTTGTTTAAGCCCATATATTGCTTTGTTAAGCCTACATACACAATTTCTGGTTCATTTGTAACCCTGTGGTTGTTCCATGTACACTTCCTCCTTTAAACCTCCATTCAGGAAGGCTACATCCAATTGTCTAATAGTCCAATTTTTATGCAATGCTATAGTGAGTATAATTCTGATTGTTGTTGGCTTCACAACTGGAGAAAATGTTTCATTGAAATCAAAGCCATGTTCTTGAGTATATCCTTTTGCTACAAGCCTTGCTTTATATCTCATGATAGTTCCATCTGCATTTTTCTTCACTCTATAATTCCACCTACACCCTACTATATTCTTGTTTTCAGGTGGATAAACAAGATCCCATGTTTTATTCTTTATAAGTGCATTGTATTCCTCATCCATGGCACTTTTCCAGTTTGTGTTTTTTACTGCTTGATCAAAATTGTTTGGCTCATCATACTCAGTTGTAGCTGTATATAATTTGGGCTTGAAAATTCCACTCTTTGACCTAGTTGTCATATGATGTCCAGTTTGAGCTTGTTGCTTGTTATGTAATAGCTCAGTTGACCTTGCTGCATACGTAACTGCACTTCATTATTGTCTTGACTCACACTTTGTTTCTGACTGCTTGCAGGAGTGTGATTGAACTGGTCAGATTGCTCTGCTTGTTCATGACTTGGCCCAGTTTGCACTGTGAGTTGTGAATCAGGGTGATCTGAGCCTTCTTCAGTCTATTCGCTGTTCAACTCAGTTGGATACAAAGGTATATTTGGTATGGAAACCCTTGGATTATGAACCTTTTTAGTATTTTTATGTCTGCACTAGTAAAAGGAAACACATGCTCATTAAACACCACATGCCTGCTCACAAATATTTTTCCATTGCTTTCCAAACATTTATATCCTTTTTGATTTGTGGCATAACCCAAAAAAGTACATGGAGTTGACCTAAAATTCAATTTGTGGGTATTGTAAGGTCTCATATAAGGAAAACATAGGTATCTAAATGCTTTTAGACTATAATAATCAGGTTTTATGTTAAACAAAACCTTGATTGGACTTTTGTTCTTTAAAACTTTTGTTGGCGGTCTATTAATCAAATACACTTCTGTACTAAATGAATCTGACCAAAATTTTAAAGTGAGTGATGCTTGGGCTAGTAAAGTAAGACCTGATTCTACAATATGTCTATGTTTCCTCTCAACCAAACCATTTTGTTCAGAAGTGTATGGGCATGTAATCCTATGAACTATTCCTTTCCTCTGAAAGAAATTATTGAGAGGTTTAAACTCAGTACCTCCATCTGTTTATAAAATCTTGAGTTGATGATTTGTTTGTTTTTCTACTTGGTTGACAAAATGGATTACTGCTCTGGAAGTTTCTGACTTTTCTCTAAGAAAATATATCCAAGTATATCTAGTGTGTGCATCAACAAATGAACCCATAGTCTGAATTAACTGGTGTTGGACCTCATAGATCAGCAGCAACCATTTCAAGGGGTTTATAGTCGTTAGTTTGTGATCAGTAAATGAAAGCTTATGACTTTTGCCCGTTTGGCAGTATATACATACATAGGGTAGAGTAAATTCTCAAAAGGAATTTTATTTTCTACATGAATTGTTTTACAATATTGACATAAGGGTGGCCTAACTTGTAATGCTAGAAATCAAACACATTAATTATTCTTTCTGCATTTTCAGAAAGATTACAGTAATTTCTCTTGTCTTGAAAATTTCTTGAATTAACAAAGTAAAACTTGTATAGCCCTCTATCTGCATTACCCTGTAAAAGAATTTCTTTGGTTAGTATATCTTTAACCAAACAATATTTTGGGTAAAATTCAAAATAGACATTGTTATCACTTGCAAATTGTGATACACTTATCAAGTTCTTTCTTATTTGAGGCACTCTTAGTAAATTATTGAGATATAGTTGTCTATCACCTTTGATGCATGCAATTCCAGTGTGTGTTATATTGGTACTCTGACCATTGCCCATGTGTATGGACTAATTACCTCTGTACTCCTTTTGACCAAGATTTAGATTGTCTAGGTTGCTTGTGATATGATTTGTAACGCCAGAGTCAGGATACCAACTTTCATCTTGTGTGTCTTCTGGCTTTGTGACTGCATTCTGTTGGTAGTTTGTTGACTTCTCTGATTGATTGCTTGATTCCTGCTGCACATGAGCTACATTAACACTTGGATTTGTGTTGTTTCTTTGGCTGTTCTGACCCTGATTTGGCACATAGTTTGAATTGAATCTGAAATAACATTTTGGTGGTGTATGACCATTCTTTTCACAAATTTGGCATTTGGGTCTGTTGTTATTGTTCCATCTTCCTCTTGCTCTATTGGACTGACCTCCCCTTTGATAGTGTTGATTTTTTCTGTGTTATTCTTGTCCTTTGCTTTTTGAGTTTGCTGCATAGTTGATAGATAAATCATTGTCTAGTGATCTTTTCTGATCTAATCTTCCTTCATGAGCAAGAAGTGTTGTACTAACATATTGTATGGATGGTAATGTTTCTTTAGATGCTATAACTGCCATAATTGATTCATAATCATCACCTAAACCACCTAAGATGGTCAACACTTGTTTAGTATCTGATACTTTGTGCCCTGCTGTTTCAAGCAAATCACATGTTGTTTTCACTTTTGACAGATATTCTCTCATGGATAAACTGTCTTTTCTGATGTTTTGCAGTTGTCTCTTATAATGCATTATTCTAGCAACAGACTAAGAATTCAAAATTTGTTGTATGGTTGTCCAAATCTCATTGGATGACTTACATCCAATTATCTGTGGCAACAGATTCATGCTGATTGATGACAGTAACCGTGAACTAATTAGACTGTCTTGCCTTTGATATTTTGTGAATTCTTGATTTCTAACAACCTTGTTTTCTTGGTCAGTGATGAATCTTGGAGGCACAGACAATGTTCCTAGCATGAATCCTTCAAGACCATATCCCCTTACTGTTGTTTCAACTTGAAATTTCCATAAAAGATAATTATCTTCATCAAGTTGAGCTGTGACTAATTGTGTCTGCGAACTTATTATGGTCTTGATTAAATCTTCGGTTTCTGATTCACTTTGCTAATTTGAATCACTAGTTTTGTCTGAAGTGGTTGAATTGTGATCTCCTTCAGTCATGATGGATTTAAAGGTTCAGAAGTGGGAAAATTGTAAAGAATGATGAGGCAATCTTGGTTAATCAGAAAATCAGTTAGCAAGAAAATGAATTTGATAGGTTTGATGCAACTACTGAAACTTAAATTATGAATTTCCTCTAATAAGTTTCTGGTATGGCACTGACTTTCTTGATATCTTTTATGATTGATTTCTTGCCTTCTTGATCTGTTTTCTGATTTTCTGATTGTTTCTTCAATTTTGCTTGATTTTGATGAAAAGTCATGTTGCAGTCGAACTTTGTTTCTGGCAAGGCACTTGACTTCTTTATCTGATTTGCAAGCAAATTCAAAAAAATCTCAAATGATGAGATCAAGATCTCTTATGAGTGCACTCACGTGATGATATATAATCTGATGATTTGCTTCAGAAATAAAAGAAGTCTAAGGCTGAATGCTGTTAAGCAATTCAAGCTCTGATACCATATTGGATTTTTTTGAAATTTGATATTCAAATTTTGAAGGATTGCTGAAAAGAATGATTTTATTAATGATATTGGAATACAAAAGCAATACAACATGTTTCAGTTACATTGTACATGATATATATATATATATATATATATATATATATATATATATGACGTACATAATAATAAGTGGCCCGTATAATAAGTTACATGGGCTAAAACCCGAATCTAATACAATGTGATTGTATATACTTTAGATATTACAATTCAATAAAATGCCTACACATTCTACTTACTTAACTACCTTGTCATATGCATTTACTCTAAGTTTTGTATGAAATGTAGAAAACTCATTTAAAGGCAACATTTGATTATGGCACCATCATGTGTCACATTGAATCGATTGCATATCTAGTATCTTTGACTTTATCATAACAACCTTTATGCATAATACAAAATAATAAGACTATTAGATATGCATCCATTACAGAAAAGAAGATTCACAATAATCCTACTATGGAGTCAAACTATTAAAACCATTTATCCCTATATGCGTACCAATGGAAGGAGTAGTTTATAGATGATAACTTCATTCAAGAGAGATTGCTCATATCTAAACTCTAGCCATGGCGTTTGCCTTCTCTACCTGCTAAGACCATAACATGAAAAACCTAGCCTGTCCGAACTATATAACACATACTCTTTAACTAGAAATCCTACCAACAGTGGTGAGGAGAGTTTCATGCCGATTATATCTAGAAAATGGAGAAGGCAACCTAAATTTGTGTCGCCTATGGAGAGAAAAGAAGTGTAAGCAAGGAGTAAGGGCAAGCAACCAGTGGCAAATGATGGCGTGACACAGAACTGTCCAAACCTAGGTGGCTCAAGGACGAATTCAATAAAAAGCAGTGTTGGTAACTCTAGAAATTCTTATGGCTCGCATGGCAAGTGCCCAATGCATCGAGTCGAACATGGTCAATGGTAATTATAGGGAATTAAAAACCCTTTGTAATCCTCTTAAAAAATTTCAACCATGTGAATTCGATAATTTAGATTATGCTAAGATGATGCATGATGTGGGTAATAAAACTAGAAAACAAAGGGACAATGCAATTGTTGTTTATGTGGTTGGCACCAAACCATACCATCCTTATTTCAAAGCCTATATTCATAGAGTGTGGAAATCATTAACAGATTTTGCAATTTATTCTAAAGATAATGATTTCTACGTAATCAAATTTGAGAAGAAATAAGAATGTGGTAGGGTACTGGAAGGAGGTTCATACCACTATGATAGAAAACTAGTGTGAACCCATGCTACGCACACGGAGTGGTAAACGTAATTTATTTGGTAATGCATTTATATATTTTTTATTTAAATGAATACAAAAACATTTGTTTGTGAATTATAATTTTTTTTAGATTAGTCTATTCCTTGAATGTTATAGATAAACGTTTATTCATAAATCTGTTTCAGTAATAACGATGTTAACATAAATCACCATCCTAACTTGGTAAGCATTACAATACTAAGCTTGTTAATTAAGTTTCGAACAAAACTTAAAGTTCAAAGGGTTTACCCTTTTTTGACAATAAATATGTGCATAGTTTGGTATGGTTGTGCAAAGAGTGAAATGGTTCAAATTCGGTTCAAAGGCTCAAAGAGGATGGATTTTGATTTTATTTTAAAATTCGTTTTTAAGAAGGAACGATCCAGCATTTTGAAACTAAAAAAAGGGTGTTTAACAAAAAATCAATATTAAATAATACAATCAAATTTGATGGTCTACTCCTTAATTCTTGCAAGGGTAACCACGCCAAATGTTCATGGTTGTTTATTGCCGCCTAAGAGGGAAATCTACAATTATAAATCACCGTAACATAATTTTTGAATTATTAATTTAAACCAAGTGAAATAATATAAAATATGGAATCAGTAAGTAGATCATTCTCATTGCAACTTTCATGGTATTAAAAAGAAGCTGCGGTGCACTTATCAGCACAAATTAAAATACTATCAAGAACCCAGCAACTTGAATCATTTATTTTTCCTGTAGATAGATGTAAATATATCAGTTACTCGTCACACTTTGAACACCTATATATCTGAAAAAGGGTTATGAACATGTAAAATGGCATCTATGAATGCGCTACATTTCTTCCTTTATAATGTTGTTATCTAAAATACATTGAGATTACACTGATGATGCACTGCCTTCAAAAATATTAAAATTACTTGTAAAAAAATGGACGAATAATATTACATTTGCAACAATGACATTCAGTAATGACATGTTTACATGTTATACAATATGAGTCCGCACTAGGTTCCTTTAGCACAGGAGCCCAAGTGTGCCATTGAGCCATTTTTACCCTCTGCCTTAAATTTTATCTGTGCAAGGGGATCCTCAAATTTATCCGGTAGGTTTATTTTCTCCGTTGTAGACTGACAAAAAAGCACATTAAATACAATGAATAAATACCAAACTGGATCCTACGTCTCAAAGATCTCAACCATATAACGTTGTTATATTTCCTATTAATTATTTTGTTTAATCAAAATACGATAGTCATGATTCGCATGAGCACAAAAAGACAAACAAATTACATACGAACTACTTGACCCCAAGCCGAGTGAATAATTTTATTTGGCAATAAATGTGAATCGTTAAAATACCTTGATGGCAGCCAAACCAGTAGTAGGTAGCTTCAAATTAAGGTAATTCGATATTAATACAATGCCTCATCATGCATATTTATATTACAACTAGTGTGAACCCGTGCTTCGCACACGGGTATGGAAAAAATATAATTGCTGTAATTAGAAAATTAAAATATTTTGATAAATAATTAGAATATAATATTACTGAAATTACTTAGAAACATTACTACAATATCAAATATAAGTTTTAAAATTAGTACATAATTGTTATTGATATAACGTAGTAATAGGACTGAATGTTTTCAAATATATATGCCGGTAAAAAACATAAAGAGAGAAGAAACAGAAGTAGGTACACCTAGTACTATGAAATCATCTTTCGATATCAATGTACATGAGGGTTAATCGTAAAAAGAGTATAACGTAATTAGAAGGAGCACACAATTTCGTTAATGGAAGCCCTTAAAGTAGAGGTCATACAGATGTATACTACTGAGTGAAATTACGAAACTGACTTAAATAAAGTTGGACTGCACCAAAATTTAAAAAATAAGACGTCATAAGCTTGTCTTTGGGTTTTATTATGAGATGACCAAGATAATAATATAGTAATTTGACATAACTAATTACCAAATCCTAAACTTTACTTAAAGAAAAATGTTTGTTAGTTAATGCCTGATATACAAATGATGCATGTTTAATTCAAAGTGTTATAACATCATATACTCATGAAATGTTTAAGTTATTTTAGAAAAAGAGAAAAGGAACAACTCTAAGCTAACTTTATGGTTGGTCAGAACTCGGTAGGAAAACTGAGATAAAGCAAAGGATTGAAGTCAAAAGCAGTTTTTTTTGCAGGTAACCTAAAAATTACCAACTTCCAACTATCATATACCATATAAAAGTACGTAAATCCGGAGGGTATTATGCAAAAATGCGACAAACAGACCACATCAATATGGTACATAAAACATTGTTTTACCGTTTATTTTGATAGATGTAAGATGGGAAAAAGATGAAATACAACATTTATCATTGTGCCTTCAGGTGAATGCTAACGGCAGGCTTCATTTGGTCCATATTTGCATAGCTTGTCCAAAATAATGAGGAACCTAGTAAAATAATATACATTTGTAAGCATCTAATTGAATAAATTAAGTATGATGCTCACAATGATGTGGAAAAATCATGAAAGCAATCTACTATGCATTAATTGTAAGAAACTGAATGTAGTCCCAAATAAAGGGTTGAAATGATTAAATTTATACCTTCGTGTAAGCACTATATGTATTTAATTCTGGAGCATCAAAGTTACATAAACACCTTGTTGAACTCTAGGACTGACCTTAAACACAAAAATGAAAGTAAACAGACATTGAAAAAACTAATATTGTTGGACAATTGCCACCAAAAAATAGCTTTGTCTCCGAAGTGTGAAATTTTTCCAAAATGAACAAAAATTTGATTTAAGGTCACAACAAATTGGTTTTGGCCTTGCTTGATTTTGGCTGCAAGTGATTTACATTTTTGAGATGTTGTGTATTTGAGCGAGAAAGTAATTAGAGGCAGCATCATGCAGTAGAGTAACAATGTTAAGGACAAATGCAAGTTGTATATTAGTTTGTCGCCTCGGTAATATGTCTCTTTGTATTTAAAATTGGTCAGTTGGACATACTTTGAACTTGATGGCTGCAGATTTGGGTCGTTAAATAATGGTCCACTATTGAACTTATGTGAGTTTAGCACGCTGAGTAAATCTTTGGTAGTAACGTATATACTATATACCTCCTGTGGATTTGTTAACGCAAATGGTTACCTGTATTAATTTACGTATGTATGTATATATATATATATATACCTATATATATATATAGGTTTCAGAAGTTAATATATTTGTTTTAGATGATGAATTTTTGTACCTTGTTGACGTGGTTGCACGGTTGTTGGAAAGATTTGATAGAATCAATGTCCCCATATACATAAAATTGTTTGAAGTTATAATATTTGTTAAGAACAATGAGTTATCTAGTACTGATATAGATTGAGGGTAGCACGTTTACCTGACCACCAAAGAAGAAACTAATATTGAGTTGGTATAGTTCATTTCTATTTATCATCTTAATATACCATTGTGATATATGTCCAAAAATTTATACTGTATAAATATGCAGAATATTAACCATAACATTTAATATAATTTGTTGTAATAATGTTTCAATAAAAATCTTTACATGATCCATATTTATAAACTTTAAAATTTAAATAGTATATGTTATGTTTTTTGGTTTTTAGCTTAGGAATTTTTTTTGGCCACATAAAAGCATAATATTCATCTTTTTTCTCTTACTCAATCATACATTGACATCTTGCAAAGAAATTCTTTAAAATTTTATCCCTATATTTTGAGTCCAACAATAATGATCAAATCATATGTTAGAAACAATATGGATTTAAAAAGAATTTAAAAAGTTTACCATTAGAAGAAAATGGGTCATAAGCTTTTTAAGCGTAACTTTTACAGCAATTACAATGAAACAATCTAATCAAAATGGAAAATTTGGAGCTTAAGCTTCCAACTCCTATACGATACTGTGAAGAACGAATCGATCATATGGTAGAATTAACAAACCAATAACTTCAAGAAATGTATTGACAAAAAGAGAGTCAAACACGGCCTAGAAACAATAATGAAAAAAAAGTAGAAAAATGAACATGTTGAAAACAACTGAATGGAAGGAAAACGGTGACTAACAAAACAAAGTGGTGAACTAAACCTTTATTATTGCTGAAACTTAGCTATATTTAGTAGTAAAGAGAAGATTAATGGTATCTACAACTTGTCATTGAATAGAAAGTTATTCAAAATGAACTTACGGGAAACGACCTCATGTAATATCTTTAGAAATTATAAGAGAAGTATGCCAAGTTAAGAGTAGAAATAGAAGAAAGTGTAGAACTCACCCTCTAGTACTCGTGCTCAAGCTCCCATAGAGCTTTTATAACCAATTTTAAAAGTTTTCAAACTCAACACAGTGCTTGGCCTGATCTTTATATACAACAAATTAAATCCAAGTCAGTGCACATCAAAGGTCCTCCCTGTTGTCAAACTACAAATCCAAGTCAATAGAAAAATGATTTAACCAAAAATAATTTTTTATGAAAATATAGAAATTTCGTACTTATGAATAGGTTTATGGTAGCAAAACTATTTAAGGAAAAAAAATTAGAATCATGCATCAATTCTGTATGCAAACTAAAAAAAAATAAAGATGGCTAGGAAAGTAACTGATAAAGCCTAAAGGAATGGAATAATAGATCATGCAAAATCAAATCATCCATATCTAAATGGAGAGGGGCCAAACAACCTTGTTCAAAAGCATGTGACCGCACTTCTTTTGTTACCTACGGTTATTTTAGGAATCTAGAAAATGCCTTAAAACATGAAGTTTTCTCTCATTATTAGATCTACAAAAAAAAATAACTTGTATATATGTGTGTGTGTGTGAGTGAGTGAGTGACTGGGTGTGTGTATAACAGTAACGCATTATCTCACATCATGCATCTCATGTATTATTTATTGAAAAATTCATGATGGAAGCATCTTATTATGATATAGCATTGCCTAGCATCATTTTTTACCTACTTCTTATACCTTTGACCTTGTATAAAATAACATGATAACTCATTTTTCAACAAACGGTAATTCTTAAGCTTAAAAGGAGTTATGAGACAACTATGAAATGGATTATGTTAAAGCATTTATTATAATAGTTATTGTCTATGCAATGGTTCCTTTTAGCTAGTTTATTTGTTTTGAACAGTTTTCTTCTAAAGTTTATGCTGACTTGCTAGTAATTCTAGGAAGAAGGAAAATTTCTAAAGTAGTGTACATATATATGTGTGTGTGTGTGTGTTTGTTTGTGTGTATCGGTACTACTAAATCGCCTTTATTGTAGCACAACAATACACATATATTGGCACATATATCTATTATAAAATCAAGTACATACTAATACCAATATAAAAAGTTTAGTTGGTAACCTTAGTAACCAATGAGTCAATGGTTCACTGTAACTTGATTTATATGATATCAAAATTATTTATCTAAACTATTGATGATATTTAATAGTGTATCAATGATATAGATTTTTTTCAAAGATCAAAGATATAAATTATTCCATATGACATTTAAATATTAATACTAAAAACCATTTAATAGCATGCATGACAAATGAACTGATGTTTCACTATAACTTGTATTTTATATATCAAATTAAGGCACTGACAGGAACTGGGATAAGAAATATGGTACAAAATTGCTTAATACATTATCACTTGAAAATGGATTATCATAAGATTTGTTCAATATAATGTCAAAGTTAACGATCCAATGGTGTATCTAAAAGTGACTACTTCATGCAACTCAGTGTACAAATTGCAATACATGTTCTTATTTAACTCAAGCATAAATAAAGTTGAAACATATTCTCAAAGACTATTTTCAAATTTCTTATATAACTGTTTTCATGTTCAAAACATGGTACAGTCAACTTGAATGAGCAAAAATATTTTTCCCTTATCACTCTAATGATTGCCATAAGTATCAACCTTACGATTAACTAAAACTAATTCATTTATGCAAGTCCATTTCTTGTGCATTAAACTATATAATCTTTACTTCATATTACATGGTACAGTCATAATACTACACAAAAGGAATAGAATCAACATAAATATATATATAAAGTTGAAGCATATTCCATGGCATGTAATCCATGAATAAATTAAAGCAGCGATACATACAGGCATAAAGATGACAATTTAAGACATCGATATCAAGCGGATGGTATATTTCAATGTTATTCATTAAAAAGAAAGGATTGGCACTTATTGTTTTACATGGTAAGAAAATGAATATCAAATTCCTAGTTTTCATATATTGTACCATATAAATATTGACATATTCAGATTTTCATTAGTTGTTTATTATTCTTTTGTGTAGATTAGTAATTGTAGGTATAATAGTAATTGTAGGTATAATAGTAAATAGAAAGAACAACTCATAAACAGAACGAAATAAAATAATTATGAGTGTATCAATAATTAACCTTAGTTGAATCGGCTTTATCCAGTTTAATATGAAGATATCGCTTACAGTTTTTCAATAGACCGCATACCCAAACTCCAAATTATTCACGCCAAAGAAGAATTAATGTTACGAATCTGAAACCTTTGATAAGAAAAGATCAAAACAGGTTTCATTAGAGGAGTTTCTTACAAAAATTCATGCAGTACATATATTTCCTAACAACTTCTAAATCACCCGCAGAAAACCATACAGTAAAAGGAGGTCTCATGGGTATTAGCGTTGGAGCAGTAGCAAAAACAGTAGTTGTAACGGGAATGCAGCAGTCATGAGGAAACCTACAATCACTTGGTGACGTTGCTTTTTCTTACTCCTACTCAATCATCCTAATTGAAATATAGGCATTGGGTTGAACTAAAAACTAAAAACTAACAGCATGAACGGAAATAACATCTAGAAGATGATAGGAACATACCAGCAGAAAATCGTAGAAGTAAATCGAACTGCAAGGACATATGCACCTTTCACATCTATTTTAATCGAAAATACAAAGGAACACAAATAAGAATTGATCAAAATTTTAATTGTAACTTGAAAAAAATAACCAAAAATCAAGCTAAAATCAGTGGAAAAAGTAGTACGAAGGCAGATCAATGTTATACCTGATTCTGATAGCAGTCGTTGTACCAGATGGCGATAGCCAAGCTGTCTCTCGTTGGTAGCAATTCGGAGGCAGATCCACTTGCTTCATTGAGATTTGGGTATGGTGGCGATTTGGAAATCAGGGAATAACAATGATTCAAGGTTAAAAAAATTATTTAGGTCATAGGATGAATAGGGAGAAAAGGAAAAAAACGTCGTTTTAATTTCCAAATACACGATGCGACTGTTCATTTCAAAAAAGTGGTAGAGGTTTAAGATTCCCAATGAAACGAAGGAAAAGGGGGGGAAGAGGAGAGAAGCGGAAGGGATTTGATCGATTTCAGGTGTAGGAAATTGGGAGGAGGAGTGTAGGGCTGGAGAGAACATAAGGTTTTGGTGAACGAAAAGAGGGAAGATAAAAATACGTACAAAAAGGGGAATATAAAAATACATATAGATTCGAAGATTGTTCAGTTGCCAAATTTCAAGGGGGCCTGTGTGAGCTTGAAATTTAACTCACTAATAATAATATAGTATAAATAAAATATGGGTTACAGTTGTCATCCATGTCTGTTTACACTAATGTAGTCCAAAGTTAATAAATTTAATATTGACACGCACCAAAAATTTGAATGAACTGGAAACTCACATATTATTAATTACTTCATTAATATACATCTCCTCCAATCTTTGGTGAAGTGAACATTTTTTTTAAAGCCAAAAGAATTATTGTTTCAAATAAGTCAACTTGTCAATAACTCGTATATAAAATTCCAAATTCTTTAAAATATTATTTGTTTACATCAAAATAACTTGCAATTAGAGAGGACGATTTGAACGGAAGAAAACTCTAAATCATAGTGCTTAAGCAACATTTTTCAACCATCAAAGGTGGAATTTTATAGATCAGATTAAACAGAAATTAGCAGTAAACACATAGCTAATATATCAAAATGTAAACGGTACATACAGATAATCCAAATTCACAGACATTGAAAAAAATGAACATGAGTTGGATGTTACATTAATAATACAACATGGAGTAAAATAAGTTACGAAATATAATAGCAAAATCATGAACCAGTCAAAAACTTTGAATTCATATAGAAAAGCAAGCCAGGTGACAAGACTATTTTGGTGAATCAGAAGAATCACAGACAATTCATCATAAATATCAAAACAATAATTACTACTACCAAACCTATTCACTATAGACATAAAAAGTAATAATAGCAAACTTAGATGATATACGCATAGGTATCTCCATAAAATCAAAATTAAAGCGTTCATGGAATACTTTGAAGTTTAATATTATCTATGTTAAAGCTCATTCCCACTCTAAACGGTTGAATTCTACATCTAAATAAATTTATTCAAAAATAAAAAAAAATAAAAATAGGACAATAAATATTAAAGCCAAATTCTCTTTATGGATAGTTGAATACTACAGCTAATTTGTATTTCGATTTACTTATATAGCTAAATTTGTACGTCGATTTACTGGTATGTAAATGAAAGATAGATGAGTTACAATAATTTAAACCGAAAAGAGTCCTAAAAGAATAAAATAAGTCGAAAACTAAAGTACATAAAAATTGTCAAAAAAGCAGCAAATGATATGAAAAACTTTCAAGAAACCGAAGAATTGTCTGGCCAGAAAATATTATTATGCGGGCTTTTCTGAATGTGAAACACCTATAGTAGTTAAGATATAATATAAATCAGAACGATGCAGCTTGGTGAAATATAGATGAAGGCATCGTGTAACCTATTTTGCTGATACTATTTACTGTGTCAGGGCAAAGGAAGTAGTGGAGAGATTTAACTACCATTCGAAGCTATATATTCATGTTATTAAAGCAATCATTCAAAATATATACCAAAGCTATTAAATGAGAAAGTGCCTTTTTTCTCCAATATGATTACTTCAAATACAACTGCCATATTCTTTCATTCAAAGTCAAAATGACCAGGCGAAAATAAGTTTCGACTGCAGCTAATTATCTACTATGTACTATACTATCATGGAAAGGCAAAAGGTGGATGTTTTTATCAAATAAAACTAAAATCATTAAGCAACCACTGCTGATACGTCAAAAATGCTAAAATTGAATTCAATAATTGAATAAGAATATACAAACAACTCCAAACAATAAACTTGTGTCCTATTCAAACTCTTGCATAATCGACAATCCCATTGACTATAATATTAACCACTCCCTTTACTCTTAAATGTGAACAAATTAATCCTAATAGGCTAGTTTTATCTAGTATAAAATAAAATTTGAATAAGTTACTTTGGAGTTGGTAAGCGAGGTACATCAAATTTATTGGTGCTAATATTTCCTAAACCGATCTAACAGCACACTATTATTTCAGTAAGCTCTAACGTGGGTAAATAAAATATTCTGTGCTCAATTTAATACTGCGAATTGTATGTGGATATCACTAATAGTGTATATTTAATGCATAACTTATAATTGCAACAAATTTTCAAAAAATTTGAGAGTGGCATGACACAATGAAATTTCATCAACGTGTTTACCTGGTTCAGTTGGTAACCTGATGATCATTGTGATTTTCTCTAGCTTTTGCCAATCTTGTTACAACCTTCAAAAACACATGGTAGTGAATGAACCAACCGAAATAGTCTCTTTAGTTACATAACCATGCTTGAAAATTGTAGGTATGATGTCAACTATAGTATATTTCTCAATGCAATATATGACGATAAACATCTACTTAATAGCTTTGGATTAAATTATCATTCACATATTATTAATTATTTCAAATATCAATAGGAGTCAACCTTTTAATTCTTTTTATTTTTTTGTGAATATGTAAAGTATGTTGGGAAATTTGTGTAGACAAATAATTTAGTAGAAAAACAATTTAAAATATGCCATGGAATAGGTATGCATATATGATTACATAATTTGATGTTTTACCATCCCAGCTCGAAAATATTGGCAACATATGAAAGGGTTACCGATGGGATGAGGAATTCTCGATCATGTCTTGCTGACAAATCTTCTTACGGTTAGAGAAAATGAATAGGTAACGACCATATCATGAAAAGCAGAACGAAAAGTCTAAGAAATTGTAAGAAAACATGGATCGTGTAGTTTTACGTGAAAACTATGAAGAAATATATATAACACTAACAGTTGAATGGGACTCATATGGTGGATGTGGCACGAAACCGGTGCGGACCTGGTGTAATAAAATAAAATATAAATATAAAAAACCATAAAGGATTTCTTGAATTCTAATATCGTCATTCTTAAAATTAAAGGTGTAGCTTAAGTCACGTAAACATATAGGTGCTTAGAGCCAACCAATTTACTTCAGTATAAAAATATCAGTAATTAATTAAATATTGCCAATAGTTAATGACTGAAATCGGAATTAGAGTAGATTTGAAATGGATGTCAGAAAATGATTTTTTTTGAAGAGCAGTAAACCTGTTATGTTATCTCATAAATAAGGTGATGTTAACATAATGAGCCAGTGATGATGTAGAACATTAACACTATGCCTATAATTAAAAGTATAGTAACTGATCTGAACTGGAGATGTCATGGTGTAAAATCAAAATGTTTTCAAAGTATTGGACATTAAGGAAAGCTGTAGCAAAGGAATTTAAAGATTAATAACTGGTTCTTAAAAGTTAGCTTATAAATTCAAGCAGACTTTATTGTAAAATTTAAGGTTCTTTTCGAAGTTGAAAATTGTTTATTTACAAAATTATAATGAAGTATATTACTATTTTGGTTTATGAGACAACTTGTTGGTGACTACAAAAATCAAAAAATTAGTTGCAAATTTATCCATTGTTCTAAAAATGTATTTACTTCAAAAACTACATGGATGTGTGTAGGAAACATGATATAAAGCTTGAAGTACTTTCTCCTTTTAGATTTATTGCAGCTATCATAAATTCCTAAATATAAGCAACTCATTTTCAAAGCAGTAAGTGTACCGCCCAACTAAATTTTCATTCTGTCATAGAGCTGTTAAATAAAGGAATATTTTATTGAAATGTGTACAGCATAATAAAGTAATCAATTATAACAGTTTAAAAGATTCATGACAACAAACGATAATATCAAACATAAATAAAAATTGTTCTCCACACAACCTTCCGTTAATCACATAAATGATTTCTACTTGATTAGATTCAAGATTTTAAGACCATACTTGGACAAAGGTAAGGATACATTCAAACTATTCATGATATAAATGGACCGAAAACGTTTAAAATTCACATGGTTAATCTGGATGCCATGAGACATGCATTCTTTCTTTTACTATTATGACAGCAACATGATAAGAAACTCTAGATAGCATTTAGCGTAAATGGGCAAGGTCATTTGTCAAATCGTTATGAAACACCTAAGGTTATGTCAAATAGGTCAAATTATCTATTCGGTAAGTTTCATAGTTTTGTTTGAGAATATTCCATTTCTTTCAAATTTAACAATTGCAGTATATTATGATGTTTTCATATAATCCATTTTTTGCTATTGCATTAAATATTTGATGAAATACTTAAGTAACGCTTTAATCATCGTATTAATGCTTCTATTAAAATAACATATTTTTAAGACAATCGCTATTTAACAATTCACACCGGTGAATGTAATTTACCTACATAATTTGTTACACGTTTCATTTTTGTAAATTTAAATCCCTATATCAAAAATTATCAAATACATTTAGGGAAACTCACATAACTTTGCTTCCATGATGGACCTTAGAAAATTTTGTTTGAAAATAAGAAAATAAACTAATTAAATGAAAATTTGAAAGATAATGTCTTTAGGAAACAAACATATTATTAACATGACCTACTAAGTTGTTCCTAAGTTCAATATCAACAGTCAACATGGTCAGGCCCAAAATGATTATAGTATACCATCAAGAATTAATAATTTTCATATTAGAAAATTAGTTCAATTCTGTATTTAATACCTATATATGACCATATAATTAATTCATATTTTGAAAGGAAAAAAAATTAGATCTAAATGGTTATAATTAAGGAGAAATTTGGATAAATAATTTATTATACTTTGATGGAGGAGAAATATATAAACAAATGAAAATAGCTAACGTGCTATGAAACCATCAATTTTCTAAATAATTATTACTTTGGATAAATATATTATACTTTGATGGAGGAGAAATATATAAACAAATGAAAATAGCTAACGTGCTATGAAACAATCAATTTGCTAAACAATTATAACTGTCAGCGGCTTTAGTTTGGAGGAAAATACAATATTGCAAATTTGCTAAAAATTATTATAACGCCCTAAAAGCTTATAATATACACATTAGTTGATACGCCGTCATAAATTTTAAAGTAAATTAGAAAAAATTATGATTAGTAAATTACCTTATACTATAACAAACGATAAAACAATAAGAGTCTATTTATGTGTATAATAATAATACTTAATTTTATTCATTTGTTCCAACACAAATTGTTGAACAAAAATTAAGTCTATAAGAATCAAAAATATATTATTTAATTATTCAACTAAATGAAAGAGTAAAGCAAAAAAAGTAGATCCAAGTAATTTTCATGCTTATTCATCAATGTCATGATCTTGATTCAGCAAAGTAAAAGTAAAACCCTATGGGATTTATATCACAAAAAAACAAATTTTGAATCATATTCAAAAGGAAACTAAGAAATTACCTCAATCAATTTAAATAAAACACCATAAAAGCACAAGCAAGAATTCAATTGAATCGTATGAATTTGGAAAAAGTGCTACAGTAGTCAGCTTTTTGTAGTAAAACAATTTGCAGATAACAGGAAAAATTCAAAGTGGGTTACATTCGTACTTAACCTACCCAGATTTAATACATTGATATAACCGCAAGTAAAAGTCATCGAACAAAAGAATTAGATTTTGGGTAGAGGTCGAGCGATTAAAAAAACAGGTAAATAAAAAATTAAGTAGGATTGAATCACATTTGAGATCACAATGAAAAAAATTACTTTTGTAATTTTTACTCCAGGGAAAAAATTCAAATCCAAACTAAAAAGAAATTGCGAAACTACATCAAGGAAGAATGCAGCTGAATCGTATGTAATGGGAATAAGGACAAAATTGATTGGTTTTTACATAAAAAACTTCTACAATCATAAATCATTGAACAATTGAGAGCAAGTTATGTATGTAATAAACTTAGCTGAATTTCAAATGAAGGATTGCAAGTAAAAGTCACCGAACAAAAAAAGATTTTGATTTAGGTTAGAGGTGTCTTTCCCCCTAACATGAGAGATCAGAAAAGGGAAATTTTTTGGACTAAAATCCTTCATACGCAGCCAACATGGATTCTAAATCCTTATCAATAGAGTTCCCATCTAGGTCATAACGTGTTATACGTCTAGTATACCAAAACAGAGAACAATCAATTATAAACTCGTCTCACTAGTTTATCAATCAGATTTCCACTACTCTGGAAGTCTGTATTAGCTAATTTAAGCAATAGGTATGTCGTAGTTAAATTACAACAACAACGTTATACTATTGTAAAAAATAGCACAACGTAGAAACCGGAAAGATAAAAGAATGATGTATAAGAATATACAAATAGACTAGAACCTGACTGGTTAACTAAGGAAATTCTGTCTGAGGCTTGTCGAAACAATTTCCTTAAGAATTTTATTCAAATTCTCCCAAGATACAACAGACGTAATCTGCACGAGATTGTAATGAGTATGTCAACTCTGTGATTTATTGTATAGAGCAGTAGAGGCAGAAGAAACAGAAAATTAAAATCGAATGAGAATGTGATCAGTATACTCTCCTATTTATAATTTCGTCTGCATCCCTTCAAACAGTCGCGTCGCACCCGTTGCCTTCTTAACTACTACTGTTTGTTAACAAGTCGCACCCGCCTGCTACCCGCATCCGCTCGCGTCGCACCTGCTTCTGTTCGCCTGCGCATCTTCAGTCGGGTCATATTAGATCTGCACCTGTTCGTATAGCCTGCAACTGTCAGAAAACCCAGCCCAGTTTTGCAGTAAAAATAGGATCATATTAGATCCAAACCCAAACCCGAACCGGCCCGGTTCGGTTCGGTTGGACGGACGACGGCGGCGCGCGCGCGCGTGTGGTGGTGATGCATGATCTCCCTCCTCACAACGAAGCAAACATTTGGATGCCCCAAGGCCCCAACCCCTTCATTGCAAAACTATTAATATACTAGAATAGTTTTGCAATTTTGGCGATGTGGGACTATGTTATTTTCATTCAATTTAGTATTAGGAATTTCAACAATCCCCCACATGAATGATAATATACATATCCCCCACACAAAGTGAAATATCACAGAGTACATATGGAATAATGCTTTATCGTGGATAAGTAGATATTTCACTTTGAACTTTCCCCAGTTAAAACTTATCGGATCTACTTGGCTAATCGGTGAATTATTTCATCTTGAACCGTTGGCCTTTATTGTATATCCAGACAATAAGCTTTACGAAGCATCGATTCCGTTCTCATCCAATCTCTTAGTTGTGTTCATTTCGGTCCTGAGCACATTTTGGTTCTGCGAGTGTTATAGAGAATTTAAGCCTTTAATATTCTCATAGAGCCGACCCAGCTCACACTAACATAGGTGATCGTAACCATTAAGAGTATCCTACATATACCACACTTATTATTACCAAGATATGGTCATCATTAAAAAACATAGTTTTAACCTTTAACTACTTCTGTAGGCATGTATTATATTTTGCACCATAGGAATGGAGTAGGACTAAGTCCAAACAAATGCATTGCTTCTTGAGTTACTCATAATTGGTTTGCCTATTGATCCTAGTCCGTGGGATCTCCTGTTGCTAGGATAGGTTTCCGTATAAGGTAACTCTTGTTGGTTTAGGCTTTTAAACCCATTACCCTCGATGCGCAGTCAATTTTTTCTCTTGATAAACCTTTAGTAAATGGATCCGCTAGGTTATCATTTGTTCTCACATAATCAATGGAAATAGTTCCATTAGAGAATAACTGCCTAACTGTGTTATGGCGACGACGAATGTGTCGTGATTTGCCATTATACACAAAGTTTTTTGCTCTACTTAGCGCTGCTTGATTATCGCAGTGAATACATATGGCCGTTACAGGTTTGGGCCAAAATGAAATATCTTCTAAGAATTGACGAAGCCATTCTGCTTCTTCGCCTGCTTTATCTAATGCGATAAACTCAGATTCCATAGTGGATCAAGCTATGCATGTTTGTTTAGTAGATTTCCATGACACTGCTGCTCCTGCAAGGGTAAAGACATAACCACTTGTGGATTTTGATTCCTCTAAATCTGCGATCCAGTTTGCATCACTATATCCTTCTAAGACCGCTGGATATTTTCGATAATGTAAAGAAAAATTAGTGGTATTCTTTAAATATCCCAACACTCTCATTAGTGCTTTCCAGTGTTCCTTCCCTGGGTTACTTGTATATCTGCTTAGTCGACTTACCGTGTAAGCGATATCTGGTCTAGTGCAATTCATGAGATACATTAAGCATCCTATTACACGAGAGTATTCCAGTTGCATTACACTCTCATTAGTGTTTTTATGCAGTACTTCTGATGGATTAAAAGGTGTTCTTACTCCTTTAATTCCATAGTCTTGGAATTTTTCAATCACTTTGTCTACATAGTGTGACTGAGACAATTCAATTCCAGTAGGTGTTCTTATTATTTTGATTCCCAAAATAACGTCTGCAACTCCTAAGTCTTTCATATCGAAATTGTTGATTAACATCTTCTTTATGGCCTCTATTACTTTAGTGTTAGGACCGAAGATTAGCATATCATCTACATATAAACAAATCATAACGTATGATTGTCCAACTTGTTTGTAATAAACACATTTGTCACATTCATTTATACGAAACCCATTTTTCATCATGACACTATCGAATTTTTCGTGTCATTGTTTTGAAGCTTGTTTGGGTCCGTATAGTGATTTTACTAACCGACATACTTTGTTTTCATTTTCTTTGGAAATAAAACCCTCTGGTTGCTCCATGTAAATCTCCTCATTGAGATCTCCATTTAAGAATGTTGTTTTTACATCCATCTGATGAATCTCTAGATTATATATGGATGCAATTGCTATTAACATTCTTATAGAGGTTATTCGTGTAACCGGTGAATAGGTATCAAATAAATCTACACCTTCTTTTTGACGATATCCTTTGGCTACTAATCTGGCTTTATATTTATCAATAGAGCCATCTGGTTTCATTTTCTTCTTAAAAATCCATTTGTAGCCAATTGGTTTTATTCCAGGTGGAATATCAACTATTTCCCAAGTTTTATTACTTAGAATTGAATCAATCTCACTTTGGATTGCTTCTTTCCAACATGAAGATTCAAAAGATGACATTGCTTCCTTGTACGTTTGAGGTTCATGTTCTAACATATAAGTTAAAAAATCCAAACCAAATGTCTTGGAAGTTCTTGCCCTTACGCTTCTTCTTGGTTCAACCTCATCTTTGTCTTGATGAGTTTCATCTTCATATGTCTCATCTTTGTTATCTCTTGTCCTCTTTGGGACAAGGTTTCCATCGTTTCTTTTATGTGGGAACACATCTTCAAAGAACGAGGCATCTCTTGATCCCATGATTGTATTTACATGAACATCAGCTATATCAGACTTGAATACCAAAAATCTGTAGGCACTACTATTTTGGACTGGCCCTAAATAGTAACAATCTACTGTTTGTGGTCCAAGTTTGACTTTCTTAGGAGGCGGAACTGGAACTTTTGCCAAGCACCCCCACACTTTGAGGTATTTAAAACTTAGTTTGTGTCCTTTTCATAACTCGTATGGAATTGTTCCTGTTTTATTGTGAGGGACTTTGTTTAATATGTGATTAGACATATTTAAGGCTTCCCCCACAAGTTCGTCGGTAGACCAGAGGTTAAAAGCATGGCATTAATCATGTCTTTGAACGTTCTGTTCTTCCTCTCGGCTACACCATTTTGTTGTGGTGAATATGGAGCTGTTGTTTGATGAATTATACCATTTTCGGCACAGAACTGTTCAAATGGTGATTCATATTCTCCACCTCGATCAGATCTCAATATCTTGATCTTTTTATTTAACTGATTTTCTACCTCAGCCTTGTACTTTATAAATGATGTAATTGCTTCATCTTTACTATTCAAAAGATAGACATAGCAATATCGCGTATAATCGTCAATAAACGTGATAAAGTACTTTTTCCCACCTCTTGTAGGTAACGATTTAAAATCACATAAATCTATATGAACCAAACCTAGTGGTTCGGTGCTTCTATCAACAGATTGAAATGATTTTTTAACTATTTTTGCTTCTACACATGTCTCACATTTGTAGTTCTTATCTACTTAGAATTTCGGAATTAATCCCAAGTTTGATAATGTTTTCATTTTTCGGAAATTTATGTGTCCCAATCTATCATGCCATAGTAAAATTTCGTGCTCAAGCAAGTAAGAAACTTCAATTTTACTAATAACACAATCAGAATACATAGTTTTATTGCCAATAACGGCTTCATTTGCCTTAAATAGGCCATCACATAAATATCCCCCACCGATATACATTCCAGCTTTGGACAGAACCATCTTGTCTGACTCGAACACCATTTTGAATCCTTTCTTTGATAGTACTGAGCCAGAGATCAGATTCTTGCATATGTCTGGAACGTGGAGCACGTCATTCAACTTGACAGTTTTTCCAGAAGTAAACTTGAGGATTACTGTGCCACTACCTTCGATCATGGAAACAGTAGAATTACCCATGTAGAGTTTTTTCTTTCTGATCGAATTTCTGATATGTTGAAAACATGGATTTATCAGAGCAGACATGACGAGTAGCTCCTGTGTCCACCCAACATTGGTTAGGATTCTAAACCAGATTGCATTCAGATATAACTGCTGAAAAATTGGACTCGTCCACTTCCATGTTGTCAACTATATTTGCCTCTGAGTTGTGTTCCTTCTTATGTCTGCAATCTCTAGCGGCATGTCCCATTTTGCCACAAACCCAACATTCGCCATTAAACTTCTTGGTTTTATTATCTTTGGGTTTGTTTTCAGGAGCTTTCCTCTTCTTTGAAAAGTTCTTCTTTTTGTTGAAGTGGCCTTTATTCTTGTTCTTTGACCCTTCTGTTACCAACGCCTCCTCACTTTGTTTGGTAATTCCGCGGTTATCTGCCTCAATCTTTAATCATACGATGAGGTCTTGCAAAGAAATCTCTTTCTTTTTATGCTTTAGATAGTTGCACTAGTCTCTCCATGACGGGGGCAGTTTTCCCGTGATGGCTTCAACCAAAAACGATTCTCCAATCTTATGACCTTCCGCTTCGAGTTCATGAATGATGATTTGTAGTTCATGCAGTTGAGCAGTCACCGGTTTGGAGTCAACCATCTTGTAGTCCATAAATTTGTCTACAATGAATTTCTTAAGACTGATATTCTATGTCTTGTACTTCATGGCAAGTGCATTCCAGAGTGCTTTTGCTGTCTTTAGAGGTTGATATACTTTGTATAGCATCTTTTCGAGACAATTCAGAATATAGTTTCTGCATAGAAAATCGGAATGCTTCCACGTATCAATATCTGATTCCTTGCCTGGTGTAGGAATCGGTTCCTCCTCGTCGAGATACCGTTGCAGACCGAGTGTGGTGAGATAAAATAACATCTGATTCTGCCATGTTAGAAAGTCGTCGCCATCTCCTTTAAAAGGATCGGGCATGTTGTGTGTAGTAGCCTTTGTTGAGAGCTCTACTGTTGCCATCTCTGACTGGTGAAAACAGTAAAAAATTCTTAAGATGTTATACGTCTAGTATACCAAAACAGAGAATAATCAATTATAAACTCGTCTCGCAAGTTTATCAATCAGATTTTCACTACTCTGTCGTAGTTAAATTACAACAACAACGTTATACTATTGTAAAAAATAGCACAACGTAGAAACAGTCGCGATCAGTATTCTCTCCTATTTATAATTTCGTCTGCATGACGGGTCGCACCCGTTGCCTTTTTAACTGCTAATGTTTGTTAACAGGTCGCACCCGCACCTGTTCGTATAGCCTGCAACTGTTAGAAAACCCGGTCCAGTTTTGCAGTAAAAATAGGATCATATTAGATCCAAACCCGAACCCGAGCCCGGACGGACGGCGGCGGCGCGCGTGTGGTGGTGATGCATGATCTCCCTCCTCACAACGAAGCAAACATTTGGGTGCTCCAAGGCCCCAACCCCTTCATTGCAAAGTTATTAATATACTAGAATAGTTTTGCAATTTTGGCGAGGTGGGACTATGTTATTTTCATTCAATTTAGTATTAGGAATTCCAACATAACGAACAGAGTAAAAAAATGTTAAAATCTGCAAAAACAATAGATTATATGGGAAATTTTCAATGTACCTGATGCAAAATTTGAAGTACGGAAAGGGAAGGGGTGGCGCAGTCGATTGTCAGTTGTTCTGGAGTTGACTCCGAAGTGACGTTGTTAGCGGGGGTAGTTGGAGGAGAGTAGGAGACGATGGAAATAGAGAATGTTCAATTGATGGAGGCTATATATAAGGTTTGGAGGATGGGAAGAGGACGTTAATATCTAGGTTTGGAGGATGGGGTTTGAAGGATGAGGAAGATACGAAGATATGAAAATGAAAAAGAATGGGACTCTTCATTTCACAAAATATTTAGAATGCCTATGCGCTTTTGAAACCAAACACGGTAATAATATAATACTATAGATTAATGATAATGACACGTTGAACACCAGAACTTCAGTTAAATAAAGATTTGTTACAAACAATTCTTAATTGGATCTATCTCTCTGGTCTACCTTTAGATTACTAAACAGAAGACATGTTAAGTCATGAATTACTTCAGTAATTGGAAACCCTATTAAGATGGATAAGTTACTGAAGGAATAAGTAATATATCATATGCTAAGGTATTGGTTGAAATTACCAGCTTTTTTCATACCAAAGAAAATTGATATTTTAACCGAGTTAGATCAAGTTGTGATGCAAGAAGTTGATATGAATGGAAGCCATAACTATGCCAAAACTACCATAGCTTTGGGCATATACAAAATCAATGTCAATTTACCAAAATATGGGTTCCAAAACAATAATAAATGGGTAATTTGCAAAGCAACGAAATGGATATTGATAATGTGAGACAACTAAACATAAACGAAAATTCTGAAGCACAAAATTCATTTTCAAAATAGAATGCAAGAGCAGGCAACTATGAAAGATAATCCATTTCCGTAGATGATATAATAGAAACACAATAAAACTCAGACAGACATAAACAATATTTAGCAATAAAATCAAACAAATATTTCAGAATAGAATCAAAAAGTACCGTCCCAAGTTAAACATCTAGTCAATGTCCAAATTAATGATACATCAAATTCTCCTTATCTAAACCAAAAACCAAATAATGCAAACGAAGAAAAGAATTTGAATGTACAACAGCATTAAGAAAGCTTAATAACTGAAGATAAAATGCTTTTTGAATAGAAAAATGATCATTTAATGGAGTCCCATCTCCGAAGCTACTATGTCTAAAGTCTAAACATGCTGCATCCAATCCGCTGTCCGCAAGAATGAAATATTCTAGGTGAGGGAGAGCTGATGAAGTCATATTTGAATATAAAGCAACTTGGAATTCAGATATGGTTACAATCCAGCATGGAACAATTTGGTGTCTCGGACTAAATCAAAAAGCAGAATGGCTAAGAGAACAAACACATGAGGGGATGCTACTACCCCTAAACTAAGTAGTGAACAAATTACTATTTAATTGATGGAATTCCTAGTATGGAACGCAAGGGGAATGAACTCCCCGTTAAAGTCATTAGACGTTATTCAGACTACTGATAATCATAAAACATCTTTGTGGACCCTTTGGAAAATAAGCTATCTTCTGATAATATAAAAAAAATGGCAAATAAATTTTATAATAACTCGAAGTTTGCACACAATAATAATACAAAGCAAAAGGGGAGAAATATGCTACTTTGAGATCCATCCCACTGGTCAGATATCATAATGTGTTCGGAGCAACAGTTCATTACGTGCTTACTTCACAATGCTTACTTCAAATTCCATGGATTCTACTAGACGATTTCAATGCTACCTTATCTAGCTATGAAATGACAAACAAATGTGTTTGAAGGAATTCAGGTGATGAGGAGTTCCTAAAATGCATTTCTGAATCTAACTTATTGGAACCAGATTACTTAGGTAATTTCTTTACTTGGAGAGGAGGCATGAATTTTTCTATACAAAGCAAAATAAATAGAGGTTTATTAATGTGAAAGCAGTTTTCGTAAATTTGGAATCAGTTTGGGAATCATTCATTCAGTGATCACACATTCCTACTTGTTAAGTTTTTTGAACACAACGCTTATCATCGTAAATTCCCCTTTAGATATAACAATTCTTGGTGTTTGTACAGTGATTACAAGGCAACAGTATAGCATTCCCTAAGCCAAAGTTTTAGTGAAAATCCTTTATATGTCTTACTTAACAAACTTAAATCCACTTAGCAAGCACTAAAAGAATAATAGACGAATAAAGGAAATATTAATAACTTAAATCCACTAAGCAAACATTAAAAGAATTACAGACAAATAAAGGAAATATCAACTCAAAGTGTGATATATCGAGGAAAGAAGCAAACAATCTATACTTGCAACTAGCTAGCAACCCTTACCATGATGCAATAGCACAACAGTATATTAATAAAGTAAAGCTTTTACCAACATGTTGAGAAAAGTAGCTGTAAATAATATCTAGGGGATGAATGAAAATGAAATGGCCGACATAAGGGATATGGCATCCAAATTTTCTTATAGCAAAATGGCTATCCCTCAATCGATAAAAAGGGGAAAATACATTCTAGACTCAACTGACAATCTTATTCAGCATTAGAATCACTTGCACAAGGTGTAAGTCTTTTCCAGGAAATAATACGTTTTAAACTTGGTCAATTTTTGAAATAATTATGGTCCATTTAATTAGGGAACTTACCAATGATCAAGGTAAGTAACCGTATTACTCTCTCCACGTTTTGGTAACCACTCACGTTTTTCTCAATGTTCTGCATTTGTTCTTTGATGGAAAGAACAACATAAAAAGAGGAACTTGAGTCAGTTTTTCGAGATTAAGAGGTCACTAGATCTGCTCTCAAAAGTAATACACCATCGAAAAAGAGTGCCAAGGTTTGGAACCTAGATTTGGAAATAGCAGTAAATTTTGCACCTTTGGAAATCTGATTCTTCACG
The DNA here is from genome assembly GCA_030737815.1 of Allium fistulosum. NCBI lineage: Eukaryota > Viridiplantae > Streptophyta > Magnoliopsida > Asparagales > Amaryllidaceae > Allium > Allium fistulosum. The sequence continues at coordinate 306,869,674 of CM060902.1, forward strand.
ATTTTGATAGCAATGGCTGGAGGTATGTAAACCGATCTTATTTTATGCTTCCGCCATTAGAATATATGTTCATATGAAAGTGTAAAGAACATGTTTTAACCAGATCAGAATAACATTTGGTATCAGAGCTAGGTTTTCTCCTCTGCCTTGCCTTAGATCTGATTTCGTTTTCTTCCTGCTGTAAACTTTTGCTTATGAATCTTCATACTTGTTTCATAAATGTTTGCTTTTGGATCTTCATGCTTGATTCATAATTGATGATCTGTTCCTTAAGTAGATTAAAGAATGTTAAAGTTACATTTATGATGATATTAAAACATTGAATATAATATTGAGTTAAATTTTGCTGCATTAATGTAAAATGGATTGTGTATGTTAATAAACATAAAGGTTTAGTCCCACATCGTAGAAATAAGTGAAAAGAATGCATATAAATATAAAGCTATACTTGCTCTCTTAATTAGAAAGGCAAAGAGAGATTAAGGAAATAGCACTACCATGTCACACACGCGCGGAAAGCACTTAGCACGGTGCACGGTGCGCGTGTGCGAGATTAAAAGAAAGAGACTGCTGTTTCCTTGGTGTAATTTCCTTTTTGTCTGCGGCACTGTGTTTCTCTAGGTCACGTATATTTTTTTCTGTTTTGCTTTTGCTTGCATCACTGTGATCCTTTAAATCGTGTACATTCTATTTTTGCATATGGCCTGAAGTTTAAATGTTGAGTGACTTGAAATTATATTACTTGGAGAATAGCCACAGCATCTCTGAGTACTGTAATTTTAGATTAAAATCACATGTGTAAACTAGACATTAATTGTGATTGATTGTACTAATATGATGAAACTTACCCACAGGGGTTTCGTTATATTCCTATGATTGATTAGGATGAAATTTTAAATTCTGCTTCTTAATGTACCCACAGGAATTAAGAAACAACTATAATTTAATAGTTTCATCATTTTGTTATTCTAAATCTAATCGAGTAGGACTTTAGCCCACACGCAAGTTTTATGTCACTGGATTCATATATTTTCGACATTATTTACATTGGTAAAGGATGATAAGTGAGAAGTCTCAAAAAATTTGTTAATAGGCATGTGTTTTACTTTGCAGTAATTTTACCTGGGAGTTCTTTTGATGTCAAGAATGACATTCCTGAATTAAAGGGTGATAACTATAAAGTGTGGAAAGAAAGAGTGCTACTGCAATTAGGATGGATGGATATCGATTATGCTATTAGGAAAGACGAACCACCTAACATTACTGAGACTAGTACTCCAACTACAGTTAGCCTTTATGAAAAGTGGGAGAGATCTAACCGTCTCTCCGTTATGTTCATAAAGACCAAAATTTGTGCTAGTATTCGTGGTTCCGTCGATCAGCATACTAAAGTTAGAGATCTCCTTAAGGCCATTGATGAGCAGTTTGCAACTTCTGACAAAGCTCTTGCTAGCACCTTAATAATGCAGTTTTCATCCATGAGGCTCACTGAAATTAAAGGGGTGCGTGATTACATCATGCGCATGAGGGACATTGCGGCTCAGCTAAAGAACTTAGAAGTTACTATGTCCGACTCTTTCCTAGTGCATTTCATTTTGTGCACTCTTCCTCATCAATATGGCCCTTTTAAAGTATCTTACAACACACATAAGGATAAGTGGTCAATTAATGAACTCATGACCATGTGTGTTCAAGAGGAGGGAAGATTGATGATGAAAGAAGGTGAAAAGGTGAACCTTACTACTTTTGATATAAGAAGAAGGATCACACTAAGGACACTAAGGATAAGGGAAAGCTGTCGGCTAAGAAAGTCATTAAGAAGGATGGGTGTTTCTTCTGTAAGAAGAAGGGACACATAAAGAAAGACTGTGCTAAGTTCAAAATCTGGCTTGCGAAGAAAGGTAATTTTCTTGCGTTTGTGTGTTATGAATCTAATATGGTTAATGTTAATCATAATACTTGGTGGATTGATTCTGGTACTACAATACATGTTTCGAATACCTTGCAGGGTATGAAAAACCTAAGGAAACCGGTGGGCAGTGAACATTACATCTATTCTGGTAGCTAGATGAGTTCACATGTGGAAGCCGTTGGGACATGCAGTTTATCTTTAAGTAGTGTTTTTGTTTTGCATTTAGATAAGACGTTTTATGTACCAAATTTCGCTAGAAATTTGATTTCAGTTTCAAGACTTGTACCTTTGGGATTTTCCTTTAATTTTTCAGATTCTGGTTTCAGTTTATCTAGAAATTCTGAAATAATTGCTTATGGTATTTTGTCTGATGGATTATATCGTCTTGAATTGCAAAATGATATTGCTCATAGTTCAATGCATGTTAATACTGGTTTAAAGAGAAGTATTATGAATGAGGAATCCTCTATGTTGTGGCATCAGAGATTGGGACACATCTTCATTGAGAGAGTTAAGAGATTGGTAAAGGACGGAGTACTTTCTACTCTAGACTTTACTGATTTTGAGACTTGTATTAGTTGCATTAAGGGCAAGCAAACTAACATACATAAGAAAGGTGCAAAGAGGAGTTCTGACCTATTGGAAATCATACATACGGATATTTGTTGTCCGGACATGAACGCTAATGATCCGAAATACTTCATCACCTTCATAGACGATTATTCACGATATATGTATCTCTATTTACTTCGTTCCAAAGACGAAGCTTTAGAAGCCTTCAAATTGTTTAAGGCTGAAGTAGAGAATCAATGTGGTAAGCACATTAAAATTGTGAGATCAGATAGAGGTGGTGAGTACTATGGCAGATACATTGAGAACGAACAAGCATGTGGTCCATTTGCGAAATTTCTTCTAGAGCGTGGGATTGTTGCCCAATACACTATGCCTGGTTCTCCAGACCAGAATGGTGTGGTAGAAAGAAGAAATTGAACATTAATGGACATGGTGAGAAGCATGAGGAGTAATGTTAAACTTCCACCATTTTTGTGGATTGAAGCTCTTAAGACGGCAGCATACATATTAAACCGGATTCCTTCCAAGGCCGTCTCCAAGACGCCTTTTGAGTTATTCAAAGGTTGGAAACCGAGTTTGCGACATGTACGCGTTTGGGGATGCCCGTCGGAAGTGAGAATTTAAAATCCACAAGAAAAGAAGCTTGACCCGAGGACTATTAGTGGGTATTTCATTGGATATGCTGAAAAGTCTAAAGGTTATAGGTTCTATTGTCCTTCTCATAGCACCAGAATTGTGGAATCAAGAAACGCAAAATTTCTTGAGAATGACTTGATCAGTGGGAGTGATCAATTTCAGGACGTTGTTTCTGAAAAGGATCATCATGAAGTTCCACCCTCTGATTCAAGTGGCAGACTAGTTGTCGTTCACGCCCCTCAGGTTCAATCGGGAGTTAGGCAACCATTGCCAGAAAATCCACAAATTGGTGATGATGATCCAATAGATCATGTTGTAAACGAGGAACAGGATGAACAAGTTCCTTTGAGGAGATCTATTAGAATGAGAAGATCAGCAGTTTCTGATGATTATGTAACGTATCTGCAAGAAACGGATTATAATATTGGAGCCGACAATGATCCAACTACGTTTTCACAAGCCACAAGTTCTAAGGATTCTGACTTGTGGATGAGTGCCATGTAAGATGAAATGGACTCTATGGTGTAACAACCCGTATTTTTAACACTTTAAAAATACGAATTAAAATGAAAATTTTGATAAAAATCCGAAGGAAATAAAATTTTGTGTTGTTAAATGTGAATTACAAGTTAAAATACAAAGCTGAATTCTGAAATAACTTATTTGTAAATTAAATAAAGATGTTAACTTGTAATTGAACGTAAGTAAAGATTTAAATTTGAGTGTAACAAGTAATTGAATTGAATTGAATTTGATTGTAAGCAACGAAATAAATAAAATGTTACATTTAATATTGAAGTTATAATATGGAAATCAACATAAATGAATGTAATTTAATATTACTGTGAATTTAAATAAGATGATAGCTGAAGAAAATGAAAGAAAATGAAAGTAAATGAATTATAAACTATTGATAATAATGTATAAGTAAATGGTTGATTCAATAATGAAAGTGTAAATCGAAATAAAAGAATTCATTTGGAATTAAATAACTTGAATTTGAATTACAATATAATTGAACGTGGAATCTAATATAATCTTTTATATTGGATTTATAATGGAAAATTGCATTGTAAAAGATTGTTAATTACTGTGAAATTAAAAATGGAATTTGTGAACAATTGAAATTTGATTTAAAAGTTAATAATTTAAAATTGGGAATTTTAAATTGAAATTAAACAGTCGAATAAATTATTTTTCGAATATTGGATTTAATTAGACAATTAAATCGATAATTTAATAAGTTAAATTTCAGAAATAATTGAAAATCGAGTTGAATATGATTGAAAATGATTTGTAAAATTTTATCTTATCATATTGGAGTATAGTAATGTTATAGAACTTTTAAAATTGAATTTAAAGTTAATTTGTGAAAATTGAATATTTTAATATTTAATTATCGACTGAAAAATAGCCATTTTTCGAACAGTCTCAGAATTGAACGAAACTAGTTCCATTGGATCCGTAATAGTTTGTTATTATCGGATTTCAATTTTCGTAGCAATCGGAGTTATCATTTGACCGTGGCAGCTCGAAACGCATCGAATTGTTTTTAATTTTAATTCGGCGAGTTAAAATAGTCATTTTTCAAAAAGTCTCAGAATTCGACGAAACCAGTTTCATCGGATCCGTAATGTGATATTATTATATGGTTTCAAATTTCGTGTCAATCGGAGTTACCGTTTGTCCGGGGCAAGCCAAAACGCATCAAAATCGGTTTAAATCGGTTTAATTTAAAACTGATCGTTTTCTCCGTAACTCGCACAGATGACCGAATTAGCCTCCAAAACATGTTCCATTGCATTCGGAACGTGGGGTAAACCTTAGAAACGCCAGCCGGCACGCTTCGTTTGGAGTTCGGAAAATTTCGGGTGAATAGTGTCGCGTATTTTTCTATAAAAAGCCCCTCACTTATTTCATTTTGCAAAAGAACTAGGGTTTCAGCCCTTAGCCGCCACTTTCCTATCAATGGCCAGAAATGCATCTTCTTTCTCCTCTAATATCTTCCAATTCATAAAGAATTAGCAAAAGTCGTCAACTACAAAGTTGTAGAGGACGATGAGAGCTTCAAATCCATACGGAGATGATCGAAAACGGAGCAACGGATCAACGGGGAATCGTGCTTGAAGCTGCTGCTTTTTTTTACGCATTTCGAGGCAGAGGGGGTGGCCGAGCTTGCTAGGGTTCACGGCGTTGGTAGCTCTGGTGATGGGCTTCGTGGTGGCGCTAGCTGATCGTTTTGGAAGTCGTCGAGGTGGTCGTGAAAATTGATAAAGAGACGGCGGCTATGGGTTAGGTTTGAACGTGCAAACATGATGGAGGAAGAAGGATACCAACAGCCCAGATCTGATGGAGCAGAAATCAATTGCCAGATTTGCTTTTAGGGTTAGAAAATAAAAATAGAAATTGAATTATTATATTATATAATTCGTACAAACTTTAAAATAGCATAACTTTTTCATACGAGGTCCGATTGGAACGAAACTTTTTGCGTTGCGATCGTAATGACGAGAGCTTCGAAATGAAACTGGTTTGGATGGATTTGGAGACGGTGGAAATTTGGGCTAAAGTTGGGCGTCGTCCAGTTTTAGTTCAAAACCGGAACGTCTCGGCGACAACAGAAAATCAAGGTAAGTGTTTTATAACGCTCACAACGTACTAAATATCTTTATGCTAGTTAAATTTGACATTATGAAGTGTTACGATTTTATTTGTCGCTGTTTGATAAAATTTAATTGTCATATAGATTGTCATCGAATTTAATGTTAGAAATTAAAAATTGACAGTCAAATTGAAATTAAAATTTAATTGCGATTAAATTACCTGATATTGATAACTATGAAATTGCTGTGAATTGTATTGTCTATTGGATGATTTATTTCGATGGATGCTATTGGTTGATATTTAATTGTTTGGATGTTTATTTGCTTATATATATCCTGTGATACATATGACACTGTGATCGGTTAAGTGATATATATTCATCCCTAACATTTAACTGAAATAAATAATCACTTGGCCATAGGATAGAAAATTATACACGGACACCGGATTGGCTAAATTAATTGATTTTAAAAGTTGTTTTGAAATTATTTAAATGAATTGATTTTAAGAAAAAAATCCAAATTATGGAAATTGAATTATTTTGAATTGGAGCTTGAAATGTTGGAATTTAAACTTGATAAATGAAATTGTTTAATTAATCGAAGTTTAGTTTTTTAATTAAAAATTGAAATATGGCATAAATTTTCGGAAGTTGATTTGTTTTAAAGATTGGACTTTTATTCGAACTTTGAATATTTCTAGGAAATTTATATGAAATGATATTTCAGGTTTGAGTTTAGAATTGAAATTTGGATTCAAAAATTTGGTATTGAAAGTAAATTTGATTTAATGTTTAAATCGATATTTTGAAATTGGATTTTGAATTGAAATTGGAAATTAATTTGAAATTGGAATTTAAATTAATTTGGAATTGAAATTTAAATTCATTTGGAATTGGGATTGGAATTGGAAATTAATTTGGAATTGGAAATTGATTTGAAATTGGAAATTGAAGGTGAACGGAATTTGTTTATTGGGATCGAAATTTATATGGAATCAAAATTTATTCGAGTTGAAATCGGAATTGAATCGATTAAATCGAAATGGAAATTGGAATTGATTTGGGTAGGAAATTGGGAAGTTGACCGGTTTGACTTTGGAATTGTTTTAATGAATATTTTAGTATGAATGATTTAAAATATATATTCTTTAAATATTGAAATTATTTTGATTTTCAAACTGTTTTACTATATAAACCATTTTTATATTCAAATTATTTTCGATTAAACTATTTAAATATTTTCTATTAAACTATTTTTAACTATTTAAATATTTTCTATTAAACTACTTTAACTATTTTGATTATTTAAACTACTTTTAAACTACTTAAAACTATTTTCTAAAATTTTCAAGCTGGTAAATAAGGTGAATTGTTTATGTTTAAATCTCGAATTTAAATACGAATTGGGTTAAATGAAGTTGCAACCTAAATTGAAATTCGAAATGATTTTGAAAACGAAATGAGATATTGAGGCGAAATGATTTTGAAATGAAATCGTATACTTTGAGTAGATATGATGATTTTGAAATGGCTTTTATTTTTGAAGCGAATATGATATTTTTGATAATCAATTATGAATTGATTTTGAAAATGTAAAAGAGCCATCGGTGTAGTAATACGTAGTTATTAAAGAGACCGGGATCGGATATGGACATACTCTCTGTCGATACCGAAAACCACTTTAATAACTAGTATACACGGAGTGTTGATCCAGAACGAAGTGGATGGTTTGATGAATGCGTTGATTGAAGAAAGAGAACGATATTGGATGACCCCTGACATGACTAAAACAGGAGCCGCGCCGGGCCATTGAGGTTCACCACCTCTAGCGGACACACTTCTTCGATACCATGTCTATTACATTTGTGATTCGATTTGGGTGCACCCCTTGATTTGGGAGTGTTGTTTCGCGGTGTTAGGGTAGTAGCTGCTATGCCCAACATCAGTCCGGATCACGCAACTACTAGTATCCTAGTTGGTATCGCCTCATGTACCTTGTCATACTGATTATCCTATTCGCGACCACTACGTTTTGGTTTGTACCTTTAGTATATGGATTGCCTTCTGGTGACTTCCGGTTTTGGGGAAACTACGGTCTTGTATATGCTCTTGGGAATAAAAATGTGTTAAGGGTGGAATGGGCCATGGCTTAACGCTAGCTTGATATTTTACTTTTTGATAGACATTATTGTATATAGCGTATTGTACTACATAGTAGATAGTTTAACAGATCCTTAAGAGATGGAAAAATCCCGTAACATCACTTGAGTTATTGCATGCACGTTGACACTGGATAGGAGATGTCAAACCCCGTAAACATCTCTGACGCCGTTACACTCATATTTATTTACGATTGATTTAACTTACATAAGGATGTTTTAGTCCTGACTCGAGTGTTTTGTCTTTTCATTACGCTCGGGCCAGTCCTGAGTTTTTTTTCAGATTTTTGAAGATCTATTCTGGAGGACGAAGACGAAGATTTTGTATACTATTACTATTATTATCTTTGCATCATGCTGTCTGCTGCATTATTTTATTTGTTCTGTTGTATATGTATAACTCTGATAAATGTTGTATAAATGATAATCAAAAGTATATTAAACAGCTTCATGAACTGTTTATTTGATTATTATATGTTATCTTTCCGCTGCGAGATTCTGTGATTGTTTCTTGTTTCTTTTCTCTTCTTTCTTTTACCTCATTAACCATCCGCCCTTTTGAATGGTTTGGAATCGGCATGTGTGTCTGATTTGTCGATTTAAACTGTCCAAAAAGGCGGGTCGTTACATATGGCGTCTAATCGAGTTTGGGATCTCGTCAAGTTGCCCGATGGTGTAAAAACCATTGGATGCAAATGGGTCTTTAAGACAAAGAAAGACTCACTAGGCAACATCGAGAGACATAAGGCCAGACTCGTTGCCAAAGGGTTCACTCAAATGGAAGGAATCGACTACACAGAGACTTTCTCTCCTGTATCAAAGAAAGATTCTTTTCGAGTGGTCATGGCATTAGTAGCCCATTTTGACTTCGAGCTACATCAGATGGATGTGAAAAAGGCTTTTCTCAATGGTGATTTAGAGGAAGAGGTCTATATAAAGCAACCTGAAGGATTCTCCTCTAAAGATGGTGAGCATTTGGTTTGTAAGCTTAATAAATCTATATACGGTTTGAAACAAGCTTCTCGCCAGTGGTATATGAAGTTCCATAAAGTGATAACTTCATTCGGTTTCGAAGAAAATGTCATGGATCAATGTATATACCATAAGGTTAGTGGGAGTAAAGTTTGTTTCCTTGTGTTATATGTGGATGATATTTTGCTTGCAACCAATGATAAAGGGTTTTTGTATGAGGTGAAACAATTTCTTTCAAGTAACTTTGATATGAAGGATATGGGTGTGGCATCTTATGTCATTGGCATTAAGATCCTTAGAGATAGATCTCGAGGCATTTTAGGTTTGTCTCAAGAGGCCTATATCAACAAAATACTTGAAAGATTCTGTATGAAAGATTGTTCGCCAAGTGTAGCACCCATAGTGAAAGGTGACCGGTTCAGTTTAGACCAGTGCCCCAGGAATGACATTGAAAGGGAACAAATGAAAAATGTTCCTTATGCTTCAGCTGTTGGAAGTATTATGTATGCTCAGGTTTGTACTAGACCTGACATTGCATATGCTGTTGGAGTATTGGGAAGATATCAGAGTAACCCAGGGCTTGATCACTGGAAGGCTGCAAAGAAGGTGTTAAGGTATCTTCAGGGTACTAAGGATTACATGCTTATGTATAGACGGACAGACAACCTTGAAGTGGTAGGCTTCTCTGACTCCGACTACGGTGGCTGCATTGATTCACGAAAATCCACTTCAGGATATGTGTTTATGCTAGCTGAAGGTGTCGTTTCATGGAGAAGTGCGAAGTAGACCTTGACGGCTACTTCTACTATGGAGGCCGAGTTCGTTTCTTGTTTTGAGGCTACCTCGCATGGTGTATGGTTGAAAAGTTTCATATCTGGGTTGCGAGTCGTAGACTCTATTTGTCGCCCGATAAGAATGTATTATGATAATTCAGCTGCTGTTTTCATGGCTAAGAACAACAAGAGTGGAAGTCGAAGCAAACATATCGACATAAAGTTTCGAGCCATAAAGGAACGTGTTCAGGAAAATAAAGTGATCATTGAACACATCAGCACTGAACTTATGATTGCTGATCCCTTGACTAAAGGCATGCAAATTAAGAGTTTCAAGGGTCACGTAGTGAGTATGGGACTTGGTTCCGTCATGTGATACATTTATTTATGTTGTATTGAAAGTTTTCATTCAGTTTGGATATTTCTCATTTGAATTTATGTACGTACATATATATATTTTTTGTTGATTATTGTTGAGAAATATTATTATGTTTGGACCTAGAGTAAACATAAGGTTTACTCATTAAGTTATAGCGTGAGTGGTGAGAGACCGAGTATAATGTGATGCATGGAAGATTAATTCTCGCTCTAAGAGGATTAGTCGCTATGATTCATATATGAATTTCTCTCTAGTTAAATGGACCAAGTGGGAGAATGTAAGTCTTTTCCAGGAAATAATACGTTTTAAACTTGGTCAATTTCTGAAATAATTATGGTCCATTTAATTAGGGAACTTACCAATGATCAAGGTAAGTAACTGTATTACTCTCTCCACGTTTTGGTAACCACCCACGTTTTTCTCAACGTTCTGCATTTGTTCTTTGATGGAAAGAACAACATAAAAAGAGGAACTTGAGTCAGTTTTTCGAGATTAAGAGGTCACTAAACCTGCTCTCAAAAGTACCATCGAAAAAGAGTGCCAAGGTTTGGAACCTAGATCTGGAAATAGCAGTAAATTTTGCACCTCTGGAAATCTGATTCTTTACGATTTTGATAGCAATGGCTGGAGGTATGTAAACCGATCTTATTTTATGCTTCCGCCTTTAGAATACATGTTCATATGAAAGTGTAAAGAACATGTTTTAGCCAGATCAGAATAACACAAGGAGCTTTTCAATATTATTTAGAGTTGTTTAACTCGAATGGTTAGAAAATTCAATTTTCAGGCATCACTTGCCAAAAAAACTTGACATATAGGGAATGCACGACTTAATATAAATAACCTTTTCACTTAAACGAAATAAAGATATCTATGTTCTAAAAAAATGATAACGGTTACCCTGGCCCAGATGGGATAAATGTCAAAAAAAAGATAAAAACCATTGGGAACAAATTAAAAGTAACTTATATGAATCTATGGTTTGCATTCACTACTCTGGGAAATCATAAGGGAGATAAATCATACTCTCTTATATCTTAGTCTAAAGAAGCCTGGAATAGAAAATATCACATACTATAGGCCTATAGCTTTGTCAAATATGTTATATAAAATTCTGGCCAACTTATTATGTAATAAAATGAAGCAATATATGGTTGATTTTATATCTCTTAATCAAAATGCGATCATACTAGGCAGAATAATTATGGAAATTTCTCTAATGGCATATGAAGTGGTGAGATGTTTAATTAGGAAAAAATCAAAAAAATCTATGCTTGAAAATTGACTTACATAAGGCCTATGATAAAATAATGGAAATTTATTCATGATATGCTGATTTGTATGGGTTTCCCTAAAAAATTTGTAGAATTTATATATGAATGTGTTTCCATCCCCTCTTTGTCAATTTTAATCAATGGATCTCTGTGTGGATTTTTTGTAAGTGACTGGGGACTAAGACAAGAAGACCTATTTTCTCCTTACCTTTTTTTTAATGATAATGGAGTATTTATTCTACTTGATTTGGAATATTTCACAGGCAATTTGGTTCCAATATTACCTTATAGAACCAATAATCACCCATCTACTCATTTTCAGATGATATCTACACTACCCACAAATAGGCCTGTCAATTGTACGGGTTTCGACCCGAGCCCGATCCGAACCCGCTCTATTTATGCGAGTACGGATTTTGCATTTTACTACCTAAGCCCGACTCAAGCCCGATCCGGGTCGGATACGGTTTTATCAAAACCCGGCTTGGTTATGGCCCTACTCGATTATTAGTTTTTCGTCGTATCAAAACATGAGTGCGTATGTTATTTATTTACCATTTTGTTTGTTTACATGTAGATGTTTTTGCATACTTTTGTTATGAGCTTGACTACATCACCGTCCAATTTATATCTTAACATTGTTTGTATACAAATTTTACCAAAATTGCAGTTTTAAAATATGGTTTTAACATAAATATTGTGAGTTAGGTATATAGTTATTACCCAGCGGACTTAAAAAGCCCAACGGGCCGGGCTCGGGTATTGGGTTGAAATACCCTGTGGGTTCGGGCATGGCTCAGGTTTTAATTATTGTAATTGGACTTGGGTCCGGGTTTTATAATACCCGGACCGAACCCTGCCCATTGACATACCTACTTACAAATATTCATTTTGATGTAATTTTTTATAATTTAATCCATAAATGCTTTCCGAACCAATAAATTTTTGATTTGTACCAAAATCTCCTGTATGCTGATGATATATTAATTATGTCAAAAGCCACTATTGGTAATGTAGAAACTATTGAAAGAGTGATGTAGAAATTCCAAGCAGATACTGGACTTATCATGAATGAACAGAAATCAAGCATTGTGTTTAGTAAAGCGGCAGATAACAAAAGCCTAATTTCTGAAATTATTAACGTGCAAATAGGAAATCTTCCGATTATATACCTTAGGATTCCCCTTGCGTTATTAGTATTTATACCTTCCGATTATTAAAGTGGCAGGTAACAAATAATAATAAATATATTAGGAAGGTAACAAAAGCGGCAGGTAACAAAAGCCTAATTTGGGCCTTTGATTGATGAAATAAACAAGAAGTTCGGTCATTGCATCGGTAAAAAACTGAATTTAGTGGGAGGATTGAACTACTAAAATCAGTTGTTTATCCAATGATCACTTTTTGGATGCAGCTTTGTCAATTTCCAACAAGCATAATAAGAAAATTGAATTCCATATATGTTAACTTGTGTTGCAAAACAAGTTTCATAGAATGTGCTTAGAGGAAGTGTGTAAATCTAAACTGGAGGGTGGTTTGAGAATTAGAAAGCTTAATGATCTAGTAAAGGCAACAATAATCAAACTTGTTTGGTAATATTTTGTAACACCATGTAAAAATTAGTAAGTAAGTAATTAATTAGAACAGCGCTAAAAACGAAAATTTTATAAATGCGGAAATTTAGTCATGAAAGTTACACTATTGCATGTCATGGTGATTCTTTAATCAACTTTAATATATAAAGTTTTGCAATCGAAGCTCAAACGGCAAAGTTATTGACGTTTGATGTTTTCGAATCTAAAATAATTTAAAAACTTAATTAACGTTAACGTTTGAAATTTAAAACGTTACTAAACAATTTTAACGTTGATGAAAATTTAAGAATTAACGAAACAGTATGTAAATAATAACCTTAATTATAAAAATAGGATACAACTAAAAAATGGAAATAATAAATATAGGTCATTTGTAGGGGATTGGTCGACCGCCTCCACTAGGACCGATTGAATGGTGAAGGTGTTATGGCTAGGGTTTTGTTAGGCACGAACAACCCGAATTTTATTATTTTAAACCGACTTAAATCCTACTCTTCGGACGCCTACAAACCACTATAAATAAGAGGCTAGCCCCCTCACTTTTATTCACAAAATTATTTGGAACGCTAGCAAAACTCCGTCAGTCTTCTTCCTCGATTAGGTTCAAGAGTTCAAGTCCAAGGGGAAAAAGCAATAGGTTTACACAAATATACGTTTTTCTATTTTTATTCTTCCCCAGACTATGAATTCTGAATCTAATTTATATACAATTAAATTTTGTACATTTCAAAGAGAGGAAAATCTGAAGGAGCCGTTAGAAAAAGGCAAGAATCAAATCCAAAGGGAAGCTGAAAACAATCTATAAGTGGAAATCTTAGTTTTTCACATTTTTAATATTTGTATAGTAGAAGTTTGGATTTGTTTTATGCCTTAGGGAATTTTGTACATGAAAAACTCTAAAACTAAAACCTTGAAATTCCCCCAAATGAAATGTCAAATCTTAGGTTTATTAGAATCTCAATTGTTTTATATTAAAATAGTAGAATTTGTTTTATTATTGCAATTTGAATGTTTAATATTCTATTCCACTTTCAACTTTTCTCTATTGTTGTGCTAAAAGGTTCTAAAAAAATAACTTAGAAAATGGTGTGTAAAGTACGAATTCTCTTATTTGTAGTTTCCACTGCATATTTCCATAATTTAAATATGAATCCCATTTTCATTATATATGTAAATGTTGAATAGAACATAAAGGTTTAAATTGTAAGTTTTATTCCTTGAAATAGAGGCGTTGATTCTACTATATTAATATAAAATAAGTTTGATATTTGATTCTATTTTGTTAACGTAAGTCTATTGATTGACTAAGGATGTTAGCTGTTTTGTAAGTTATTGCATGGAGTTAGACTTGTATGATTGAAAGTTTTGACATTTTAAACGATGAGTATAGGAAGCGAAAATCTTCGTGCGCTTAAGAATATTTAGTTAGCCTAAATTACGTAAGTATAATTATAATAGCATATAAATATATTATTAACATATAACTAATAACGTATTAATCAGGTACTTTCTCTAACATTGTTAGGACATGATTGACGATAGTTGTGTTGGACTATAAAGTGCCTTTGGCCTATAGTTGAAGGTATATTATGAAGTTGGATTGAAAGGGCCTTCGGACTTACAATTGGAGGTATCCTTGGTAGGGTATAGTACAGGATACATAAGACATGTTGCTTATCCAAATAATATTGTCCAAATACTATTATGGTAAGACTTAAGATTTTCATTCACCGGACATTGTTGTTATGACCCCCTCCTCATTAAAACGCACAAGTTAGGAGAAACAATACAAATAGAGAAGACGAAGGCAGTGGTGAAGACTTATGGAAGTTTATCTATCTATTTATTTTTTTGATATATTTTGATGTATCCAGCTCAAGACATGTTGATGTGGTCTTGGGGATATTGTTGTTGGATATTTGAGAAGATATGTTGTCTTTTTTAGATTTGAATTTTTATGAAATGGGTACTTACTTCTGTTATTATATTTTATCCTTTTCGCTGTGAGATTCTGATATCATAGATAGATAGCTCTGTATATTGTTCATTATATTAGTTTTACAAACCAATATCCAGCTGTAAAATGGGCCTATGGTTCGATGGGCTTTTATTGGGTCAAAAATTAGGCCCATTTTGGATAGGGTTGTTATATTTGGTATTAGAGTTAGGTTACCGGACTTACGGGGATAGGTATATGTAAGAGTGTGCATGTGTTATTTTGAAAGTATTTTTCAAAACCCTACTATACACTCTCTCTCTTATGAACATACGCAAGCACACTAGGAAAAATTAAATTTCAGCAATAACAGTATTTTAGGAAGTTGTAACCAAAAGCTTTAACCTACATGTTACACCCGTGTTTCCTAAATTCTGTTAGAGGTGAGTTAATGCAAGCACCAAACCAGAATGAATGCCATCACAACAAAGGTTAGACTATAAAAAAGGAAGCAAGGAATAAGGTAAGGTCCAGACAGTACTGCACCGAAGTCTTAAGACAATGACAAGACTCAGGGACTGCGCCAGTCCCCCAAATCCGTCGTTACGTCATGTGTTGAGCTGAAAACTTAAGGTGGCTTCAAAGTGTAGGAAACAATGTGCAACCTTAATACTCACATCAATATGCCGGACTACGGTGTATCTTCCAGGTCTACACCACAATCTTGCACCAACTTAAAAAACCATAAGGATGTGCCTCCATCTTGGTTTGACATTGAGGTGATAGAACTACGTCACTATTTCAAAGAAATACCACCCAACATCGAAGAACTACATCAAAACAACCAAAATTCATACTGCACCGTTCTATCTGAAGTAACAACAAAGCTCAATGTCTAGGAATAATCAAAGCCAAATTGCATAACTCAGCACATAAGACTACGCCCCCATTATGAAGCCCAGTCACACAAACCAATGAACTACATTGGACATACCTCATCCTTCCAATAACTCTAAACCCATAATACAAGGAAAACTACACTGAATAGTCATCAATGCTTGTCCAAGCTAAGATCACATCGGATTGTGTCCAATCTGAGCACCTGTCCATCACCTAAATCACATGCAAAGTAAAACCAACAGGAACCCTTAGCAAAATATTCTCCACTCAAGACCATGATAGGTCTACACTCCTCAAACCATAGGCTAACCAGATACATAACCTGCTCAAGTATTGCACACAACCCTTCACCAAAATCTACTCCTGACCCATTTCGACCAAGCCATGGGTAAACACTACGCATACCAAAAGGCCAAATAAACCCTAACCCTAAATGCTTATGCATTATTAACACCTTCAGGTGCGGGACTGCGCTGCCCTTATTGAGGACTCCCTAAGTAGTACCATGCAGAATCAAAAGCATTCCAAGGTTTGCACACAGGGTCACTCACACAACGCTCCAGCACAAGTCCACACTTGCAGGAAAACAGTAAAGATGTAAGTGTCCCTTACCAGTAACTTTGCAACCTAATACCAAGAGCAGTTCAATGCGGAATCACATAAGGTAACCACCTCCACAAATGGCGACTCGGCTTCTTTTGCTAAGTAATGTGGCTCGACTCCAACTTTCACCATCTCCAGGGCAGTGCTATACAAACGTTTTGCACCAAACAACATAATTTAGCCCTACATGTATCATCGCCTCCCAAGGCGGAGCAAAGACACAACTCTCAACATTTTTGTGGCAAAGGTACTGAAGATAACGTAGTTCACCTTGAAGAAAAGTGCAACATGTCATTACACTCACACTTACTCATGGGAGCGAAACATGGACCGCTTACTCCTTAAACTCATTCATTTTGAGTTTCCAGCCTCAGTTTTTGGTATTCCTACTTCAATTTCAAACCTCTTGCCAAAGCCCATAGTTCAACCACTCAAATCATAATTTCCCGCCAAAGACATGTCAGCAATCCACGTACGTCAAATAAAGAATTTGGATGGATGACACATGAAAAAATCCAAGGGTGCAAACAGAAAGAGGGGAAGGAGGATTTTGGCAATCTATGTGCGTATCAATGCCATAAACAGAAAAAACACTGTAGCAGAAAAGGGAGTTTTTTTCCCCGATTTGATATTTTTAAAGTTAATAACCAAAAGTTTGTACTCTCTACCATTAATATTTGTACTAAGAAGTATAAAAAAAGAAAATGATACTTTATCTATGGACGTAGGATTCCTTAACATCCAAATCACGTAAATCTCTTTGCCTTTTACTTTTTCTGCACTTTTTTCTTTCACTTCGTTGTCAGTGTTAGATTCCCTTCTGCTTTTTGCTTGAATTGTAATTCAACTTGACATTTTAAAAATTGGTTAAAATGCAACTACATAATTATGTAAGCACTAGCAACATAATTACTACCTTTAAGGCAAATTTAACATCGCTTAAATTTATTAATTCTTAATTGCGATGGTAAGTAGTGTTATAATTACTTTGTGATCTTTAGGGTGTTATGAGAAGAAAAATCGTAGCAATATTCATGGTGCTAGAAGGAGGGCCTGGACCACTGTTTCTCTTTCCTAACAAATCTTACCTTTATTATCCTTCGTACACCACGAATCCCATGAATTTCACTACCCCTACACAAGAACAGTTACACCTGTTCTCAAAAAAGAGACAACTCATAATCTCAAAATCTCAAGCCGAGGCAGAAGCTTTAATTAAGGCCCTCATAGATCCAATTCTGATCGTGCTTCATTCCTTCATGAACCAAATAAACCAACGTACGGAGGGGTTAGATAAAAAGATGGCCCAACATACTACTCATATGCCAACCTCCCCTTCACACTTTATAGCTCACCGCCATCACTCATTATCACCACTCACTATGCGACGGGTAATAGAAAACGGCACTCATAGAAATAGGAATGGTGATGCTGGCCAAAAGACTGTGGCCATACTAAAAGGCAAGACCCAAATCAATCCGCAGACCAAATCCAAGTCGGCCAATATTAATCCACTTTTGCTGAAAAAGAAGGCTTAATCTACTCACGATGATTATGATGATGCGACTTCATTTTACGAGGGTGATTCATCTCAAATGGATTCGAGGGAAAATGAGATTCAAGAGTTAAAGATTTATGTAGAACAACTGGCAAAGCTCCGCCAATAAAACACCGAGAAAAGGTCAAGGAAGAAGGATCTTTCCCATTTGGCGAGACCATTATTGAAGAAAATTTCGCGGACAACTTTAAAGCCCTATCAATCGAAAAGTTTGAAGGAACTACCAACCTCAATGACGATATCTGCACTTTTGAATATTACATGGACATTTTGAAGGTAGGAGGGCTGGCATAATGTAAACTCTTCTCAATATACCTAGCCGACACAACCCCCCAATGATTCAAGAGGTATAGACTAGGGAAGGTCCATTCTTTGAGGCAGCTATCTACCAATTTTCTAAGGCATTCAAATTGGGGAGAGAGGCCTCCTCAGATGTAAACACCATGTCCTACATAAAACATGGCAAAAATGAAGGCCCGTGCAACTTCGTAAAATTCTTCAAATATGAGGCACTCCGAACCAGAGTAACTAGTGAAGAAGCGCTAGTTATGGCGGCCCATGTCGGGATCGAAAGAGAAACATTAGTGTAGGAGAAAAATAGTAGGAAGTCGTGTCACAGCATGAAGGCCTTCTACGAGAGGGCCAGTGGCTACATAAGGATGGTAGAGGCCGGATCAACAAAACAAACACAAAGAACTTCTGCCCCTAACTATGACAGGAAAAAGGGGTAGAAGGGTATCATTAACTTGCAAAACGACTAAAGGAGCTCAGCTTCACGGCAAAAACTCCCCCACCCATACTCCTTGATAAATACATGAAATGACCAGGATGGAGCTTGCATATAAAATACCCAACAAAGGGAAGAATACAGAGCAGAAACAAGGTGGAGCATACTTCTGTTTCCATAGAGCAAATGACCATCATATAGATAATTAAGGACACTTAAAAAATGAAATAGAAAGGATGATTCAAAAAGGATACATCGGTAGCTTGCAAAAGGCTACAACAAAGACATGACGGGAAATCTCACCCCAGATCCGAACGAGAACCAAGCAGGGAATCCCTTTAACCTTATAGACTTATCCATGGAGGACCATATCTTGCTGGAGTAAGCAAAAAGGCGCAAGAGATATGTGTGCAAGAAGCCATGATAAAACAAAGGGCAGTCTTCTATATTAAGCAAAAGCAAGCAGAATAAATAGTCTTCATAACAGCTAATGCAGCGGGAGTTGTATTCCTATACCAGGACCCACTCATTGTCACAATGTAGGTTTCAAACTATGCCATAAAAAATTCTTTGTTGATTCCAAGAGCTCAGTAAATGTCATCCTTAAGCAACATATGACCCGATGAAGCTCCCAGCAGAAATTCTAAAGCCTAGCCCTAAGCCGATCTATGGCTTCAACAACACCGCAATTGTCCCAATAGGATCAGCATGCCTATTTTTTACTGCATGAGCTACTCCTCTACACAAATCATTCTATGCAAGCTTCTTAATCATTAATCATCCCTTACCATACAATGCATTCCTAGGGAGACCTACACTGATAGACTTAGGGGAAATTATCTCACAAAAGGAACTGCTCATGAAGTTCAACACCCCTGCTATGATAGGGTCGATAATAGAGGATTGTTTTTAGCTACGGAGTTATGTAACGTAAACCTTACTTCCGGCAATTAAATTATTCAAAAATACTCTTGTATCTCTTCTAATAGCTTTAATAGTAGCAATGGAAAAGAAACCAAATCAATTCAAAGAACTGCACTAATACCGAGTACCGATGCTGAGGCTAAAATAGGTCATCCTACAAGCACAACATCAATAAAGAAAGAAAAGAAAAGTATATGCTCGTGATCAGCACAAACGAATATAATTCAATCTATGCATAGTACTTCTCCGAAGGGGCTTAGAAATAAGCACTCGCAATCACTTCTCAACCAAAAGAGGAAGCAGAGAGTGAAATAGGCCCGATATTATGTGAGACAACAAAACGCTAGTGGATGACCTTAAAGATGTAAAAATAGATCCAAAGGACCCGACAAAGGTTCTGAAGATAGGAAAAAACTCAATGCAGGAGCTCGAACTAAGCTCATGAGTTTTTCTGATGAATCGGCATAAGAATTGTTTTCTCACGGAATCCGCTCTACATAAAATTTTTCGAACTACTCCAGTAATTTCTATATGGAATGAAATGAAGCCCAAAACGTAAGGTATCAAGCTCCATATTGCTCCTTTGATGGAATACTATACAAGAGAGGGTATTCCCCCCTTATCTTAGGTGTGTTTCCAAAGAAGAGGAAATACGAGTCATGAGAGAAGGACATGAAGGTAATGCAGGGAACATTCTAGGGGAGCCAGATTAGCAAAGAATGTATCGAGACACTATTATTACAGGCCCATGGCGCTTCAAGATGCAAGAGAATTTGTATGAAGATGCGATAGATGTCAAAGATTTGCAAGTATCCCTAGATAGCCATCTCACAAACTCATTCCATTAGCTAGCCTACAACCTTTCAATATATGGGGCATAGATTTAATAGGTCGACTTCCTATGTTGAAGAGGGAGCGAAGTACGCAATAGTGGTGATAGACTACTTCACCAGATGGGTGGAGGCGGACCTTTAGCCACCATCACTATGAAAAAGATAGTCACCTTTGTCATAAGGAATGTAATCACAAGGTTTGGAATCCCCCACAAAATAATTTCAGACAACGGGACATAATTCGAAAAAAGGAAATTCACGGAGTTCTACGAAAAATGGCATAATTAAAAGTTTCTCCTCCGTCATGTACCTACAAGCAAATGGGAAGGTCAAAGCAGCAAACAAGACTATCAAAAAGTTACTTAAGAAAAGACTACAAAAGGCAAAAGGAAAGTGGGCAAAAGAATTATCCTTAATATTATGGGCTTATGGGACTTCTACCAAATCTACAACTAGTCATACTCCTTTTTCATCGACTTATGGATATGAAGCGATGATCCCTGTCAAAGTAGAGATCCCATCATATAGAAGAATGTCATACATGACAGAGAGGAACAACAGGCTGAAGGAAGTTGCCTTCGATCTCATCCAAGAAAGAAGAGACGAGATAGTAGTCGTATCTACAAATACCGACATAGGATGGCTAGAAATTACAATACCAGGCTCAAGAAAAGAAACTTCTATAAGGGGACTTGGTACTGCGAAGAGTAATGGCTAATACAAAAGATCTAGCGGATGGAGATATGGTCCCAAATTGGGAAAGCCCATTGGTTATAGCAGAAGTTTTGGCTAATGGATCATACCAGCTATTGAAACCTAATAGAAACCTAGTCCCAAAAACATGGAACTCGAAGCATCTCAGACCTTATTTTGTATGATCTATGTTACTCATATAATAAACATTGTAATTACTATGAAAATTAATAAAACAATGAACTAGATATAGGGATATTGGATGGCCTGAACCAATATAAAAAATCTCTTTATGTTAATCTCTTTGACATAGTTAAATAATTGTGCTGGATGTAAGGATATTAGACGACCCGAACCATCTATCAAAACAAAACTGCACAAATGCAGCCTGGCTTTTCAATCAAATAACTAAACTAGACGTAAAAATATTGGACGGCCCGAAGCAGTATAAAAATCTCTCCATGTTAATTAAGGTGACATATCCACATTGGACGTAATGATATTAGATAGCATGAACCAGTACAAAAACTATGTGCATGAATTGAAAAGGTTGTAAATACACGACCTGACTTCACAGTCAAACATCAGTTCGCCTTCGAATAGCGGAGCAAACCATGTTAGGCGCACGACAAAACTTAAATGCTAAGACAATCAAGTTCAGAAAGCATGAGCTGCACAAGTAATAAATCCAGAGATGGCAAGAAAAAGACAAAGCATGGGATGCACAACAATCAACATATCAAGCATAGTCCCAGAATCTACTTAAAAGCTTGCTAGGTTAACATCAAAAACCAACAAAACTATAATAAAATAAAATGACATCACGAATTAGACTCGAATTCAGAGGAAGAACCAGCTATGATCCATCTTCGGCGATAAGGTCTATGTGCATCTAATGCTGGATGCTCAACATAACTGTCCATAAGTTAAAGAGCAGGAGACGGGTCACTCAACTCAGTAATTACGACCAATGAGCAACCAAGAGAAATTCCACCAAAAGCAACACGAGGATCGTAGTTGGCACCGGCCCAAGCATCACCATAGTCTTGTAGATCATACTCATAATCCACATGATTATATAGGAAGGTCAGTTCAAGTCCAGGACAAAAGCGGGTAAAGACAATGATTGCACGCTTTGCAGCATTGTCTTTCATAACCCTTCTTACCTTTTCATCATGAAGCTGCTCTATCAAGGAATCCCTATCCAATCCACCTAGAGAAGTGACAGCAGCATCAAGATGGAGTTGAGACTCTAAGGTAAAAACTCTGTTCTCAAGACCATTTACACTTTCCATAGCCACTCTCCTAACCCGCACAATCTCATCCAAGAGTTGGTCTTTTTTTCCTTGGTAGTCCTAGAAAAGGGTCCGAAAATCTCATGCATGGTAGAAATATAAGGCAAATTGCTATTCCCGGCAGTTTCAATCCGTGTTTGTAAAAATTTATCAGCTCGGTAAGCTTGGCCTCATAATATCTTTTCAATTCATCCTTCCACGCAAGAATAACATCAGGGTCTGTCCTAGGTGGAGGTGCAGGAGCATCTTCAACGTTAATTTGTCTTGCCACATGCTTATTTAATTCCTCAACTTTGCGTTCAAGGGCCTTAATTTTGTTCGTATATATGACCACATATACGCCTTCAGCATCCTTTAGCAAACCTTCCAACTCGGCAATCCTACTCAGAGTAGACGTAAGCTTCCCTTCCGGATCAACATTCTTAAGATCTCGATCAAAGAAAGTATGCTAAAGGTCAAATGAGCCCACACAAAACAAAATTAAAAAGAAGTTTAATCAAATAAAACACTCACAAGGAATTTATAGGCCTTGCAAAGAGAATTAATCTACAGGGTACAAATGCAACCGAAAAATTATTCAACATAAATTTACAAAAGTATCTTAAGATATGATATCACAAGACTGCGTTAGCTATAAAAACACTTAAGGCATGCTTGCCAAGGGTGGTTCCATCCTAGGGCGAGAGAACTTCCTAGGATCATAAGTAGACCAGCCCAATGCTCTAGTGGAGCCTACAGAGTCACCACAAAACCATCCTGATTACAAAGAATGCTTGAGTCAAGAGTAGGATAAAAGTCAAAAAAATGTCCATGGCGTGTTGTACAGCGATATCTCTTATCTTGCTTTTGACCTTCTCCTTGTTTGGTTTCTTTACGAGAACAGCAGCATGATCCTGTTCATATACATTGGTGGTGGCGGCTACGGCAGAAGGAGCTGATTAAGCTGTCCGTAGTGAATCCTTAAGCTCATAAGTACATCTCTCTCTTATGCTTTTTATAGTATCGATAAACTGAGCCCTAGTTTCTTGGGGTTTCTGGAGAATCCACCAAAATACTTAAGGGCATCAGTTCTCCACCATTCCTCCACGAAGGGAAAGCGCCTTTGGCTCTAACAACGTCAATTGTTGCTTGTAGTGGGCCTCTATCCCTCTTAGTTTTCCCTAGAAATGAAGCTCCACTCTCTTTTTCTACTCGTTTTCCAAAGAAAGGTTCACTCCCATGGGGGAGCACACTTGCATTATGCGAACCATGAACAACGGTGGTAGGAGCAATGTTGGATCAAAGCCTCAATAAAATTAGATGATGGCTCATAGAGACTAACCTAATTGGTGATAATTAAAGCTCGATTCAAAGGAAATCCAAGAGCATATAGTTAAAATTAAACACAAATAATATATATTTCATATGGCACGCTATTACACGTTAAAACTGACCAATCCTCATAAAAGAAAATGATAAGCAACACTCAATCTTTACACAAACTACTTATTCTAAGCCTAAACCACTCCAAGTGAGTGATATCATGTGGAAAAGACCCACTTTCTATAGTATACTACCATCGTCGTAGTACAAAATCACTGGGTACCTCCTTCTCTTTGATTATTTGGTCAATCATGGAGAGTAACCCTTGGTTTTCCTCTCTATGTTACTTAAACAATTCATCTTACTCCTTCTCATGTGTGTTAATCGCTGCTACACTAAGGACGAGATGATATATGGTTTGAGATTGAAGCCTGTCCATGCTCTTCTTCAGAAGTTTAGTAAATAAAATTCCCTAGAAGACTATAGAAACAAAGTAATGAATACAATAGTCATTTACATACTAACAATAAAACAAAGCAACAATTAAGAAAATTAACCATGACATTACTAAGTATCAAATTCGATTTCATTACACGCTAAGAGAAATAAGTAGCGAATATTATTTAGAAAATTTAACAAATTACATGAGGACGAGAGGAGGAGTGACCTCTATTTCCTTAGAACTAGTGTCCCCCTAATCCTGCTGAAGGGAGGTACCCTGGAAGGCAGAAGGGGATGCTATGTCCCTCTCCAATATTGTAGCCCATTGAGTCCTGCAATAAGTAAGGGCATCTTTGATTTATTTAGGATCCCTTAGGAAACTAAGGTCAACTTCGATGGTGGTATCCTCCAAACGATCAGCAAAAAACTGACGCTTTACCAAAGCATAAATCTTGAAGAGCACCTGGTAGGTGATCCACAAAATCTTTTCCCGATTCTCTGCCAAAATTTCCTCAACTGCTTGTCTTTCTGTTCCAATGCCTAATCCTTCAATGCCAAAGCCCCCTTCATTGGCTTTGCTACCTCCTCTGCGTTCATCATTTTCTTCCACTAATTTTTTAAGCTCTTCCTCTAGTTTTGCCTTCTTGGAAGCAGCCACAGCAAGGTTTACCTCAAGTCGGCCGATATGAGCAACATATGAGGCTTGATCATCTACTACCCTCTTTTGAGCTTCGATAGCCAAGGCACTCACCTATTATAGAACAAAGATAAAAAAAAGATGAAGATTGATAAAGTAAAAAAAGATGGGAGAAGATGGTACATACTAAGGCTATGGACCTCTCGAGCTTGATAGAAAGCTTAGAAAAGGAAAGTGCAGAAGGTGAAAGAGTTACAGGATAAGATTGTTGAGCAAAAGCAAGTAGGATAGGTCATCCAGGGCAACATGTTCCACCCTCTCAGCAAAGTCAGCAATGGTACCCTCAGGCAAGGGCAGGTAGCGAACGCGAGGGTCTTGAAGGGCTCAAAGAGGGGGAATAGAAAGAGCCATAGGGGAAGGGAAGGGAGCATGAGGAGGCACACACGGCTTCTTGCGGGGCTGATCAGATCGACGTCACCTTTTCTCTTCTTGTCTCCTTTTTTCTTTTTCTTTATCTCAAAAGCCACCAGCAAAGAATCGTCAAGAAACACATCAGCAAGATCACCAGCCATTTCCCTTATGCAAAAAGAAATCTTGAGATTAGTAAAAATCCCCATAAAGGCCAGAAACATAAAGTGGTAATTTTTAATCTATTTTTAGCAAGTTATACCCCTATATTCATCCGAGGTTGAGGGAAACTCAAAAATCGTACGAGAGAAGCAATAATTCGGGTGTTGAAATTCATATTTTTTCAACATCATTTCAGTGAAAAATAATTGTATCCTTCTCTCCTTTTCTTCTAAACCTAAAATGCAGCTTCTACGAGACTCATATGACTCAATGGTAGAATTAGGAAAAAAAGGAGTCGATGAGGATGTAGACGAAAGAAAGAAGGAAAATTATCGAAATTCGAAATAAGGAAATACTGATCAACCTATCTTTGCTTCTTGCGAGGGACATATGTTAGGATCAATTTTATAGCTTAAGCATATCAAAATCCAACGTCACCCTCAACAAGACTCTTGTTAATATTGATAGCAATTGGAGCTCCTCACAAGTAGGTGCAGGGCCATTCTGCACATAAAGGATGAAAGTAGCAATTATAAGGGAATAAGAAAGAGGAGCGAGTTGGATGGAAATGAGATCAACAGCAAATAGCCATTCTTGGAGGATCCGATTCAGGGGAAGATAAGGCCCATATCTTATATGCTCAGAGCTAAGAGAGGTAAACCCATTAGGGGGTGTGTGAATGCGTTTGTGAGATTCAAGGACCCTAGCCCCATAAACTTCTAACCCAAAGTGGTTCAAGATACCTTCAATATCTTTCAGCTGAGTTATCTGAGAGGGTAAAGATAAAGGAGAAGAAGAAGAAGCCATGCCGAAATCAAAAGATTAAACAAGAATTACTAAAATATACAAAAGGCTACAAAAGAAAACGATCCTTACTTCGATTTAAGAAAAGGAAACTAGACTTGAAAAAGATCAATTAAGTAGATAAAGAAATATGTTTGTTCCTTTCTCTCTTCTTTCGTGCAAACAAAGAGGCACAAAAGAATAAGAAGAAGAGAAAAAAAAATATGCACCTTACTCGAATTTTTACCGCATAGTCGAAACGATGGAAAATGTTTGAAACGTCAATCAATTAATAGCAAGAATAATGAACACGAAGATCAAGATAGGTTTACCTGGAAAACGAAGAGATTGATGTTACAGCTTTACAGAATGTTAACTAACAGGAAAGTGATATGTGTGCACGAGCATTAAATGCGAAAGGGCTATTAACACTTTTTACCTTTCCTGAAAAGAAAGGAATATATGGGATGCAGAGAGCGAAAATGAATGGAGACAAGTCCACACCCATCTATGTAACTGCAGACTTTGTGGGGGAAAGTGTTACGCCCGTGTTTCCCAAATTCTGTTAGAGGCGGGGTAATGCAAGCACTAAACCATAAAACTACCCTCACGATAAAGGCTAGACTACAAAAAGGAAGTAAGGAATAAGGCAAGGTCCAAATAGTACAGCGTCGAAGTCTTAAGACAATGACAAGACTCAGGAACAGTGCCAATCCCTCGAATCCTTCTTTATGTGATGATGTTGAGCCGAAAGCTTAAGATGCTTACAAAGTGTAGGAAATAATCTACAACCTTAATACTCACTTCTATATGCAGGACTATGACGTAGCTTCCAAGTCTACGTCGCAATCTTGCACCAACTAAAAAAATCATAAAGATGCGCCTCCATTTTGGTTTGACATTGTGGTGATAAAACTGCGCCACTACTTCAAAGAAGTACTACCCAACATGGAAGAACTACATCAAAACAACTAGAAGTCATACTGCATTATTCAATCTAAAGTAACACCAAAGCTCAATGTCTAGGAATAATTAAAGCCAAACTGCACAACTCAACAAATAAGACTATGCCACCATTATGAAGCTCAATCGCACCAACCAATGAACTACACTGGACATACCTCATCCTTCTAACAACTCTGAACTTAGACAAGACAAACTATGTTGAATAGTCATAAATGCATGGAAAAGCTAGGATCGTAATGGATTGCACTCGATCTGCACACCAGCCCATCACCAAATCCCATACAAAGTAAAACCACAAGGAACCCTTAGAAAAATATTCTCCACTTAAGACATGATAAGTCTACACTCCTCAAACCATAAGCTATGACCTGCTTAAGTACCGCACACAACCCTTCACCAAAATCTACTCCTGACCCATTCTGAGCAAGCCGTAGGTAAACACTGCACGTACCAAAGGGCCAAATAAACCCTAACACTATTCCTGATGCTTATGCATTGCTAACACGTTCTGGTGCGAGCTTGTGCTACGCTTACTGGGGACTCTATAGCAGTACTGTGCAAAATCAATAGCATTCCAAGGGCTACACACAAGGTCACTCAAACAGCGCTCCAGTGCACGTCCACAGTTACAGGCAAACATTAAAGATATAAGCATCCCTTACCAGTAACTTATGCAGCCCAATACCAAGAGCATTTCGATGTGGAATCACATAAGGAAACCACATCTACAAATGACGACTCGGCCTCTTTTGCCAAGTAATACGACTCGACTACGACTTTGTCCATCTCCAGGGCGGTACTGTACAAACATTCTGCGCCAAATAGCATAATTCAGCCTCATAGGTATCAACGCTGCCCAAGCTGGAGAAAGGACAGAACTCTCGACATTTTTGTAGCAAAGATACTGAAGGTGACGCAATTCACCCTGAAGAAAAGTGCAACATCTTGTTACACTCTCACTCGCTCTTGGGAGTAGAACATGTAACGCTTGCTCCTCGAACTTATTCAATTTGAGTTTCTCGCTTTAATTTTGGGTATTACCACTTCAATTTCAAACCTCCCGCCAAAGCCCAGAATTCAACTTCTCAAATCATTGTTTCTCGCCAAAGACACTTCAATAATCCACATATGTCAAATAAAGAAGATGGATGGATGAAACATGACAAAAACCAAGGATGGAAACGGAAAGAGCGAAAGGAGAATTTTTGCTATCCGTGTGCATCTCAATACTATAAATAGAAAAGGCACTATAGCAGGAAAGGGAGCTTTTTCCCGATTTGATATTTTTAAGGTTAATAACCAAACATTCTGTACTCTCTGCCATTAATATTTATACTAAGAAATATAAAAGAAGAAAGTGAAACTTTACACATGGATGTAGGATTCCTTAACATCTGACTCTTTGCCTTTTACTTTTTCTACACTTTTTTCTTTTATCTCATTTCAGTGTTAGATTCTCTTTTTTTTTGAATTGAACGTTAATTCAACTTGACATTTTAACAATCAGTTAAAATGCAACTACATGGTTATGTAAGCACTCAACAACATAATTATTACCTTTAAGGAAAATTTAACGTCGATTAAATTTGTTGATTCTTAATTGCTAACGTAATTAGTGTTATAATTAGTTCGTGATCTTTGGGGTGTTGTGAGACGAAAAATCTCAGCAACACTACAAATAGTTGATTATGGATATAAACCATTTTTTAAGGCTGGGAACCCCTCTACCTAAGAAACACCTATAATTAAGGGAATGCCAGAATAGTTAAGCAATACCTAAGGCATGTATGGCAAGTTTCCATTCCTTAACAAGCTACACAAGTGGTACCCATTACTCCGCCCGTTAAAAGAGCACCTCGCCATTTGACTTCCCCAAATTGTGTAAAGACTTCTAGAATATGGGAGGACAAGTGTATACGGAAGTTGAAGGTTTTGTGGAAATGGAAGTTTGGATAAATGACTGTAATCATATATTTTGGGAGCTTGGATGGGAAGACTGGATCAAAAGGAGGATGGCTAAATGACGTCTAAAAGAGGAGGCACTAGATTAGTGCATTATAGTGGCCAAGGAATGTTGAGGAGGAAAACACTTGGGCTTAATTCAGAATTCGGTTTGAGTTGCGATTCATGTCTAGAGCTGAAGTAAGTTTGTAATTGGAAAAGTTTATACAACTTAGGCAGGGAGACTCTACATCGAAGGAGTAAATTAGTGAATTCATGGACCTAGCTAATTTCGGATTGAGTCTGATTAATAACCCTATGAAGAAGGCTATGAAGTTTGTTAAAGGGATGAATTCCACACTTAGGGGGCTATTTTTGACCCAAGTATCTGTGGGTGCCACTTATGGGATGATAGTTGAAAAGGCCCTGCTGCAATATATTAGTATTGAGGAGAAGTGGAAGGTGGAATCAACACATAATCAAGGTGGACCTAAGAAAGGAGGGTTTTGGGCAGACAAGAAGGCTAAGGAGAAAATCAAGAAGGGAAGTGTAACATGCCATAGATGCTAAAAGAAGAGACGTATTACTAAGGACTACGAAGTGAGCTTGTGAGAGAGGAGTTCAAAGGATGATGCTATCACTGCCATGAGGAGGGACATTACAAGAGTCGGTGTCTAAAGCTAGCAAAGAATGGACAAAATAGGCAATCTTATGCCATTGTGGCTATACCTATCTTAGATAGACCTCCTCTTAGAGATCAAGTAAAAGCTGCAATGGAAGGTACAACTATTATTTCTGTGAATACTACTCATACCTTAGTTGACTCGAGTGCATCGCATTCATTCATTGCTAGAAATGTAGTTAACTCCTCGTCTATAGACCCAAGTTGTCACTAACCCATGGATGTTTCAAATCCTATTGGGGGTCGACACACCTTTTTTTAATTTGTAAAGACCTAGTTGCGCATATATGTAACGTCGATTTTACGTGTAATGCATATTTTCTTGGCTTTGAACGGTATGGACTTATCCTAGGAATGGATTGGTTATCTTACTAGGAGGTTGTCTTAGATTGTAATAGGAGGGTTGTTTCGTTAAAAAGTTGTAAGGTGTGGGATATTGATGTTCGTTGTATACCCCAAAACTCGGTCGAGTTAAGCTATTTATATTCCCTGAGCCTATCACAAGATGAGCTCTCGTCTATGCTCATAGTTCGGGAATTTCCTGACATTTTTGAAGAAGTCTTCGGTCTCCCACCCTGAAAGGAGATCTAGTTTAGGATGGATTTGGAGAAGGATACTGGATCTATCGCTCTGCCATTAAGGCATATGGCCCTCAAATAAAGGCAAGAGTTGGACAATTAGATTTCAAAGCTATGGCAAAAGGGATTCATTCGCAGTAGTACTTTAGAATGGGGAGCACTAGTTGTCTTTGCTATTAAGGAAAATGGGTCCTTAAGGCTATGCGTCAACTATAGGGAGTTTAGCAAGAAAACTAAGAAAAATAGGTATCCTTTGTTAGAACCTCAGTTCCTGATATTTTGATAATAACAATTATATGTGTTTATCTAACCAAGTTTTACAGGAAAATATTGATGACCAGATTCCAGATTGATGGACGTAATCGTTTACAGGTTATAGAGTCTGTGTCTAGTTAGTAATATATGTTAAAACCTCTCCTAATTGGTATAGATGCACAAGCTATTGAATACACACACTTATTTTTCAAAAGAAGTTTTAAAGTTGTCTGGATTAGCAGAATTCAGACGTCTAAATCATAAATTCAGACGTCTGACTACTGAAGCAAATAATTTTTAAACAGCAAATTCAGACGTCTGGACATAATATTCAAACGTCTGAATGAGGTATAAAATGAACTATTTCGGCGCTGCCTTATTATCTCCTACATTCAGAAGGCTGAATTTTAATTCATAAGTCTGAGTTAAAATTAACGGCTAGTTTTTTTGAAAGGTTGCTTCTCTTCCCTGAATAGAAACAACGCTCAATTCAACAGTTGCTTCTTTCTGGTTCATGGCTACTCTTCACGAAGTATTGCAACCTTTTAACAACTAGAAATAACAAGCAATATCAACACTATCATTAACCAATTCTTATTTTGATTTCTAAACTCTATATTCTTGCTATTTACTTTCAAGTTTTACAAATCAAACTATTTGATCACCAAACACTCAAGCATACTCTTGTGTGGTCAACTAGACTTCCTTTCTTCGCAAATTACACTATATACCATAAAGTTGAAGATTATAGGAAGGGTGTACTTATATTGACTTATCAGTGCTATTTCAGAGCATACTCAGTCAGAAACATTTCCATTTGTATTTGAAGTCCTGTTATAGTATCCTCAGGCGGTAGAATTCATTTTCGATTGTCTAGGCGGGAAAGTCCTGTTCGGTTGTTCAGGTGGTGTAATACATGTTCCTCCGGGTGAAGCGAGGGTATCGGTTGAATTCCAGAAGAAGTCTAGGACAGGACGTAGAACGGGAAGTTTGAACCAGTATAAAAATATCTGTTGTCTTTTATTATTGCTTATATTTTTATATTCATATTCCGCTCAAGCAAGTAATTTAGTTAACTTTCATATTACACGATCACATAGTCACTTTCATTTGGTATCAGAGCTAGTAATCTTATAACCGTAACACAGTTATTTGATATTTTTAGTAATATGGAAAATAACACCAACACCAGTTTTACTCAAGGTCAGTCCACTGCACGACCACCACTTTTCAATGGTTTGAACTATAACTATTGGGCTACTAGGATGAGAATCTATATGCAAGCAAATGGTTATGACACATGGAATATCTATCAAACTGAACATCACATACCTACTACTGAATATTCACAATGGTCTAACACATAAAAACTAGATGCTACTGCAAATGCTAAAGCTATGAATATGTTATTTTGTGCACTAGATAAAAATGAGTTTAATAGAGTTAGCATGTGTACTACTGCTTATGAAATATGGCGCACATTGAAAGTTACACATGAAGGCACTAACAAAGTTAAAAAAAGCAAGATCTCTATGCTTAAGAATCAGTTCTAAAACTTTAGAATGAAGCAAGATGAATCTATAAATGATATGTATTCTAGATTTCAAGACATATATCATTCACTTTTGACATTAGGAGAAAAATTCACTGATTTTGATATCGTCTCAAAAATCCTAAATTCTATAACGGATGAATGGGAACGAAAAGCCTTAGCAATTGAAGAAGCTAATGACATTTCAACCATAAAACCGGAAGAGTTGATAAGAAATCTAATGTCTTCTGAAGTTAATCTCCAGGCTAAACGAGTACAGGCACAAGATAAAAAGACAATAGCATTCAAGGCTGAAAAGGAAGAATCTGATTCTGATGGTAAAGATATGGCTCTTATCGCAAAAAATTTCAAGAAGTTTTTGAAGTTCAAAAAGAACAATAGATTTGGAAATAATAAAAGCAGCTTCAACAACGGTAATAACAAGCCATCGACTTCAACTATCGAGTGCTATGAATGTCACAAGAAAGGTCATATGAAGAAAGATTGTCCTGATCAAAAGAAAGACAAATTCAAAAACAGAAGAGAGAAATTCAAAAAGAAACAAGCATTTTCAGTAACATGGGATGATTCAGAATCCTCTTCCTCATCAGATAGCGACAGTGACAATGAACAAGCAAATGTTTTCTTTATGGCTACAGAAGATGAAGTAAGTGATTTAACTTTTGATGATTTAATTGGGATAAATTCATTTTTATTAGATAAAATGAAAAACATCAAAAGGAAATATAAAGAGGCTAGTGAAAAGTTAAACAGAACCGAACTTGAAGTTGAAATGCTAAGGGATGAAAAGAATATTTTAGAAGAAGAACTTCAAGCTTCTCAAGAATCTTATTCTAATACAACTTCTCAAATTTTTATGCTGAGTCAAGAAATCAAAACTCAAAAAGAAAAGAATGACTCTCTCCAAGTTGAAAATCATGATTTAAAATCAAATGTTAAAATATTAGAATTAGACATCTCTAGTCTCAAAACACAGTTAGAAGGTATTACCAAAAATGTTTCAAATTTTAATAAAGGAAGAGAAAATCTTTCTATAATTTAGGAAAATTCTCAGACTGTGTCAGATAAAAAGGGCTTAGGCTATAAGAAAGTTTCAAATAGTCTACCTAAGAAAAGGAACTCTTTTGAAAATCATTCTCAGTAAAGTAATCCTATTATAATCAATAATGTTCCAAATATCCCAAAACATTCTAAGAACATTAAAATGTGGGTTCCTAAAACTAACAATTTTTTGATTAGGAATAAATACATAAAATCATTTATGGAAAATGTTCATAAGAATAAAGATTTTATTTACAAAGGGAATGCAGAACCCGTTTGGGTTTGGTTTCCTAAGACCTAACTCTTAGGACCCTACCAAAAGTGGGTACCAATATCATCTTCATATTTCTTGCAGGTACCACTTAAGAAAAGAGGGAAATGGATATTAGACAGTGGTTGCTCAAAACATATGACAGGAAATAAAGACATGTTGACTAACATTATCTACTCAGATGGAGGGTCTGTCACTTTTGGAGATAATTCCAAAGGATACATCATCGACAAAGGCGATGTGAGCAATAACGGTACATCTAATCTACCTCTTATTACAAATGTTTTATTATTTAAAAATTTGAAACATAATTTACTTAGTATCAGCCAACTTTGTGACAAAGGGTTTAATATCTCTTTTTCTGAAGATAAGTGTAGCATTTTTGATAAAAATAAAAATCTTATTTTTGAAGGTAATAGAGATAGAAATAGATATGTTTTAAATATGAAAATTATTCATGACTCAAATATATGCTTAATAGCCAAAGAAAATGATCCTTGGTTATGGCACAAAAGATTTTGTCACATAAATTTCAAAGCAATTAGTAAACTTTCTTAAAATGATTTGGTAAAAGGTTTACCTAAAATGAAATTTAAAGTAAAAATTATTTGTGATGCTTGTCAATTAAGAAAATTATCAAAATCATCTTTTAAATCAAAGAAAAACATTTCTACATTACAACCACTTAAATTATTGCATTTAGATCTTTTTGGACCAACGCAAATTCAATCTATTAATCATAACAAATATGTGTTTGTAATAGTAGATGATTTTTCAAGATGTACTTGGACTATCTTTATGAAAAATAAAAGTGATACTTTTGAAAATTTTAAAATATTTGTTAAAAGAATTCAAAATCTCAAAAGTTTTAAAATTAAGAACATTAGAAGTGATCATGGAGGTGAATTTGAAAACGAGAATTTTGAACATTTTTGTAATAAAAAAGGAATTTCACATAACTTTTCTTTTCCTAGAACACCACAACAAAATGGAGTTGTAGAAAGGAAAAATAGAATTTTACAGAAATGTGCAAGAACTCTTTTAAATGGAAGCACTTTACCAAAGCATTTTTGGGCAGAAGCTGTAGCAACTGCTTGTTATGTTTTGAATCGTGTCTACATTCGACCACTAACAAAACATACACCATATGAACTTTTTAATGGAAGAAAACCAAATATATCTTATTTTAAAGTTTTTGGTTCAAAATGTTTTATTCTTAATACAAAAGATCAGCTTGGCAAATTCGATCCAAAATCCGATGAAGGAATATTCATAGGATATTCGGAACGAAGTAAAGCCTATCGAGTTTTCAATAAAAGAACTAATCCAATCGAAGAAACACTTCATGTTTCATTCGATGAAAATTTCAAAATTAATTATAAAATTGATGATGATGAAATAATTACTAAGACAATCACAGATACTAATACTGAAATATCTTTTGATAATTCCATTACTCAAACTGAAAACACTGTTCATCATGAAAATGAATTAAGATCTTCTCCTAAGATACTAAGAGATCACCCTGTAGAAAATGTTATTGGAGAAATTAATTCAAATGTTAGGACTAGAAGTCAACTTAATCAAATGGGCCATGTAGCATTCCTTTCAAATATTGAACCTAAAAATGCTAAAGAAGTCTCTACTGATGACTATTGGATTATAGCTATGCAAGAAGAGTTAAACCAATTTGAACGAAACAAAGTTTGGGATTTAGTTCCTAGACCAAGTAATCAAACTGTCATTGGTACGAAATGGGTTTTCAAAAATAAAGCTAATGAACAAGGTAATATAACTAGGAATAAAGCTAGATTAGTTGCACAAGGATATAATTAGGAGGAAGGAATTGACTATGAAGAAACATTTGCTCCAGTCGCCCGACTAGAAGCAATACGAATCGTACTGGCCTTTGCATGTTTTCATAATCTAAAACTTTATCAAATGGATGTTAAAAGTGCATTTTTAAATGGCTATATTAAAGAAATTTTTTTTTTCGAATAACCTCCCCTATTTACACATGAAAAATTTCCAGACCATGTTTATAAACTTAAGAAAGCTTTGTATGGTTTGAAACAAGCACCACGTGCTTGGTATGAACGACTTAAAAGCTATCTTATAAATTCTAGTTTTGAAATAGGGAAAGTTGATCAAAACTTTTCATTAAGAAAACTAAAAAGGATATTTTAATCGTTCAAATTTATGTTGATGATATTATTTTTGGTTCTACTAATAATAAATTATGTCAAGATTTTTCTAATGACCAAAGAATTTGAAATGTCACATATGGGAGAATTATCATATTTTCTTGGATTACTGATCAAACAACTAGAAACTGGAATTTTCATTAACCAAGAAAAATATTGTAACAATCTAATTAAACGCTTTGGTATGGAAAACACTTCGGCCAAACCAACTCCAATGAGTACAACGGTACATCTTGATCGAAATGAGGATGGCAAAAGTGTTGACCAAAAATTATATCGAAGTATGATTGGATCGCTACTTTACTTAACTGCTAGTAGACCTGATATAATGATGAGTGTTTGTCTGTGTGCTCGATTTCAAGCAAATCATAAAGAATCACATATGTGAGCAGTGAAACATATATTACGATATCTTAGCAAAACCAAAGATTTTGGACTATTTTATCCGAAAGAATGTCCTTTCGAATTAGTATCATACAGTGATGCTGATTTTGGAGGATGTCGGACGGATAGAAAAAGTACGAGTGGGACGTGTCACTTTATTGGACATTCCTTAGTATCTTGGTTTAGCAAGAAACAAAACTGTGTTTCACTCTCGACATGTGAAGCAGAATATATTTATGCTGCTTTAGCATGTGCTCAAGTCATATACATGCAACAAACACTTATAGATTTTAGAATAAATTTATCCAAATCTACTATTTTTTGTGATAATACTAGTGCTATAAACTTATCTAAAAATCCGGTCAATCATTCACAAACAAAACATATCGACATTCGTCATCATTTTCTTCATGATAATATTGAAAAGGATTTAATCAAATTAGAATTTGTTTCTTCTGAAAATCAATTGGCTGATATATTTACAAAACCTTTGAATGAAAATATTTTTATAAAATTAAGAAGAGAATTAGGTATTGTTTCTCAAAAAAAAAATTATTTTTTTTTTAAAAAAAGGGGGGGACTGCTGGGATTCGATCTCTGCACTATTGGCTGAAAGTTCCGTGTAATTACCATTTTGCTATTTGTATCTTTTGTTTATAAATTATAATTCAGTTGATTTTATAGATTTTATTATTATCTATTTTTAGCAAGATGATTGTTATACAAAATTGTCTTTCAACCAGAAATTTCAATGGTTGTGAGTTTAATTGGTTATAATTATTTCTACCAGAAACTTTCACCTTTTTTTAAGCTATATATTCACTATATATTTGGCTTCAAAAATTTTTAACTACATATTCAATTCTTTTAGTTTCAAACCAAAATTTTATTCTCAAATATGTCTTCTCATGAAGACTCTGAATATTCTTCTGGCTATTCATCAACCAACTTTGAATCACCTAGTTCGAGATCATTGTCATTACCTACTCCTACTCCAAATCATGAAAAGGCTCCGATAAACCATAGTGGTTACACTCCGGAACCAAAACGACCAAGGAAACTTCACTCTATTTCTCCATCAACCAAAGAAAAGATTAATGATATCCATCATTATCAATAGGAAACTTTGAATATTCAGAGAAAACTTTACTATGAACAAATAATTCAAGGACAAAAACTAAATTGGTTGGAGAAAATGGCCGTCAAATTCTGTGGCTCCACTCCGTTTCAAAATCACACAATCGTCCATTCACCTCAACGTCCTCATGTGTCACCAAACTCATGGGAACGTGGACAACCGGTTGGATCACCGGCTCGTCAGAACTAATGGTCTCCTCTCAAACCACTCAAAGAAAACACCAAAGTCGAACCAAGGAATTTCGACGACTCTCCTTCCAACTATTAGTTTATGTTCTCTTATTTTGCATGTTGAATTTTACAAAAATTCTTGTTTGTTGTTTATTTTAATGATCATGTTTTATAAAAAGTTGAATAAAGTTTTTTTTACAAACAGAACTGATATTAGCATCCTGTACTTATTCAGACGTCCGAAGTACCAAATCATACGTCTGATTTGTCAATCTGGAACAAAATTCTACCCAGATTCAGATGTCTGTTTCTATATTTCAGACGTCTTAATCAAGCCCGAAATACACTATTTTCTTGCTGCTTGTCAAAATTGATCAAAACATAAGTCTAATTTAAAAACAGACGTCTGTTTCAAAGCAGGCAATTTTTTTTCAAAATGGAGTAGGGCCTACATCTTTTTATCCACCTACTTTTTATCTTTCCTCTCTTATCTCCTCATTTTTTTTACCGCATCCCTTCATTATTTACTTCATCGACACATTCTCAAAATCCTAAAACTCCATTAAATTTCCCAAAATCTTCCTCCACAAAATCAACACAAAATGCCTCCTAAAACCAAGAGATCAAGAGAATCATCAACCAGACCATCAGAAGCACAACTTAGATCTTGGCTTCACAATGAGACCGCTATTGTAAGATTTAACACAATGAAGAACTCCAAAATCATTGAAGGAGCTTTTATGCAATTTCCAGAATTCAACGGCTATAGAATTAGAGAAATGGCTGAATCAAATCACTTCGATTCATTAATTGGGTATGATTTCAATAACTTGAAAATCAATCATCTACTTATCAAGTTATTTTATGCAAATATGAATTTAGATCACCACAATCCCCAAAATAGAGAAGATTGTGTTTGGACGATGGTATGTGGTGTCAAAATCTTTCTCCCATTACAAAGATCAGGCTATATTTTAAGATGTCCTTACGAAGGAATAGACATTGACCATGTTGATGCGGATATGTATGAACGACACGAAGTATCTAATATATTTCTTTCCGATGACATGACAAATTTGATTTCCACAAAGTTACGTCCACAAGCTCGAATAATCCATCGTGCGCTCATCCGATCTCTTCAACCCCGAACCGGTAGCTATGAGAAAATTTACAAAAGGGATTTCCAAGCACTCTATGCTATCTATTCTAACCAACAAGTCAATTGGGGGAAAATTATATTAGACGAATTTCAAAATGTGACAATTCGTAAGAAATATAAGACTTTGTATTATGGGGCTTATATCATAAGGATATTAATGCAATGTGTAGTTTCGATACCCGATTCTGAATGCTCATCCATAAGTGTGCTTGACTCTAAAACTTTAGGGCTAATGCAATTACCAAAGCGACCGCCATCTCATGATATCATTCCCTTTCAACAATGGATTGAAAACCGAAATCGTAGTATTCGTCAACCGTCTTATCCAAACATAACTTCATCATCTTCATCTAAACTGCATCAACCAGAAGAAGAAGAAGACCATGATGAAATTCAAGAAATCCGAGAGGATGCTACACCAAAACAAGCCTTACGAACTCTTTCACAAAATCAAAAGAGGCTTCAAAAGCAAATGATGAGCATGGAAAGAAACACGAACAAGAAATTCAACTCCATCAAAGGTTTCTTAAACAAAATTTGGGATAAGCTTTCGTGTGCATCTTCTTCATCTACCAACGTGCAACATAATCCAGCACCATTCACTTGGTCTTCCGACGAAGAAGAGGAAGAAGAAGGTGATGAACAAGCCGAGGATAGTGAGGATTTCTGAAGTGGTATGGATGTTTTTCTATTTTGTTATGTTGTGTTATCTTATTACTGAAGTGGTATGGATGTTTTTCTTTTCTTTTTTGTTATGTTGTGTTTTGAGTTTTATGTTATGTTAGGTGATGTTGTCACTTGAAACGTTGTGTTCTACTTTAAATTAGCTGTATGTTTTTCTCCAATCATTCTCTGTGATGTTATCGTATTCTATATTTTTTTGCTACTTTAATCACTAATTCCTTTTAGTAATGCCAAAGGGGGAGAAAAAGGTAAAAATATTGTTGTATGAATTCTTTTATTCAGGGGGAGAAATTTTATATTTTCATACTAACCAAGTTTTAATGACAGGAGAAGTTATTATTTACTAACCAATATTTTCATAGTTGTCATTATCAAAATGGGGGAGAATGTTAGAACCTCAGTTCCTGATATTCTGATAATAACAATTATGTGTGTTTATCTAACCAAGTTTTACAGGAAAATATTGATGACCAGATTCCAGATTGATGGACGTAATCATTTACAGGTTATACAGTCTGTGTCTAGTTAGTAATATATGTTAAAATCTCTCCTAATTGGTATAGATGCACAAGCTATTGAATACACACACTTATTTTTCAAAAGAAGTTTTAAAGTTGTCCGGATTAGTAGAATTCAGACGTTTGAATCATAAATTCAGAAGTCTGACTGCTGAAGCAAATAATTTTTAAACAGCAAATTCAGACGTCTGGACATAATATTCAGACGTCTGAATAAGGTCTAAAATGAACTATTTCGGCGCTGCCTTATTATCTCCTACATTCAGAAGGCTGAATTTTAATTCATAAGTCTGAGTTAAAATTAACAGCTAGTTTTTTTGAAAGGTTGCTTCTCTTCCCTGAACAGAAACAACGCTCAATTCAACAGTTGCTTCTTTCTTATTCATGGCTACTCTTCACGAAGTATTGCAACCTTTTAACAACTAAAAATAGCAAGCAATTTCAACACTATTATTAACCAATTCTTATTTTGATTTCTAAACTCTATATTCTTGCTATTTACTTTCAAGTTTTACAAATCAAACTATTTGATCACCAAACACTCAAGCATACTCTTGTGTGGTCAACTAGACTTCCTTTCTTCACAAATTACACTATATACCATAAAGGAGAAGATTATAGGAAGGGTGTACTTATATTGACTTATCAGTGCTATTTCAGAGCATACTAAGTCAAAAACATTTCCATTTGTATTTGAAGTCCTGTTGTAGTATCCTCAGGCGGTAGAAGTTCTATTCGATTGTCTAGGTGGGAAAGTCCTATTCGGTTGTTCAGGCGGTGTAATAACTGTTCCTCCAGGTGAAGCGAGGGTATCGATTGAATTCCAGAAGCAGTCTGGGACTGGACGTAGAACGGGAAGTTCGAACCAGTATAAAAATCTCTGGTGTCTTTTATTATTGCTTATATTTTTATATTCATATTCCGCTCAAGCAAGTAATTTAGTTAACTTTCATATTACACGATCACATAGTCACTTTCATCCTTTACCTAGAATTTATGATTTATTCGACCAGCTTGTTGGAGCCAAAATCTTTTCTTAGTTGGACTTAACCACCGGAATTCACTAATTGAGAATAGCCTAGGATAACAAGTAGAAGACCGCTTTTCGCACTCTAGATGGATTATATGATTAGGAAGTAATGTCTTTCAAGCTAACAAATGCCCATATGTATTTTGTAGATTTGATGAGTAGAGTCTTTAGGAGGTACCTAAACAAGTTTATCATAGTATTCGTAGACAATATTCTAGTATTCTTTAAAAGTGAGGGTGAGCATGAAAATCACTTAAGGGAGGGACTAGGGACTTTGAAAAGGCACCAACTAAAAGCCAAATTCTCAAAGTGTCATTTTTGAAAGAAGGAGGTAAGATTTCTTGGTCATATTCTCTCCGAGAAAGGATTGTCCATAGTCCCCATGAAGGTAGAAGTTGTTCAAGACTAGAAGATTCAGAAGAATGCCATGGAATTTTAGAGCTTTCTTGGGCTGGTAGGTTACTATTGGAAGTTCATTAAGGACTTTGCCAAGATAGCAGTCAAACTAACTCGCTTAACTAAGAAAATAATCTAGTTTTTCATGGAATGAGAAATGCATGGAAGCATTTAAGTAGCTGAAGGAGTGGTTGACTAGTATGTCAGTGCTTACTATTCTGGATGGGACAAAGCCTTTCACTATTTATACTAATACATGTGGTACGGGGTAAGAGTTGTTCTTATGTAAGGAGGCAAGGTAATAGCATTGCAAGTAGGCAGTTGAAGGAACTTGAGAAGAGGTACCTAACTCATGACTTGGAGTTAACGGCTATCGTCTTTGCTTTAAAGATGTGGAGGCACTATATTTTAGGAGAAATGTTTGAGTTGTTCACCGACCACAAATCCCTTAAATATTTGTTTCCAAAAAGATTTGAATCTTAGGTAGTTGAGGTGGATGGAGTTTATAGCATCATACGACTCTAAGATACAGTACACACCCAAAAAAGGGAATGTTGTTGTCGATGCCCTTTGTCGGAGGCATTGCACTCAAGGTGCCATGTATAAGTGGACGCAATTGGATTTCCTCTCAAATTTCAATTTTCAACCGTCATCAAAACCCACTCTAGGCTATTTGGAAGCAATCGATGTTAGGCCAGCATTAATGGATTTCATCGAACTAAAACAAAAGAAAGATGCAAAAATACTATATATTTTGGACAAGCTAAGTAGAGGAGAGCATTTCCCCCATGGCAGTAGGTATGCAGTTGACAAAAGTGGATGCTTGAAAAGAGATGGATGCCTTTGTGTTCCTATGGTGGAGGACGTTTTAGAGGAAGTTCTAGCCGAGTGTCACCATTCTTGGATGACCATTCTCCCTTATGGAGATAAAATGTATAAGGATATGAAACGGATTTTCTATTTGTCAGGAATAAAGAAGAGGGTGACGAAGTATGTTTCTAAGTGCTTGACATGCTAAAAGATAAAGGTGGAACAAGGGAAGCCCGGAGG
Source organism: Allium fistulosum (assembly GCA_030737815.1). Taxonomy (NCBI): domain Eukaryota; kingdom Viridiplantae; phylum Streptophyta; class Magnoliopsida; order Asparagales; family Amaryllidaceae; genus Allium; species Allium fistulosum. Next base: position 306,911,773 of record CM060902.1, read on the forward strand.
ATTTTTGCTGCTGCTAGAAATACCGACTTGGATATGGAAACGCATATCAATGGACTTTATAGATGCGTTGCCTTAAAGTCAAAGAGGCAATTAAGCTATTTGGGTTATAGTAGATAGACTCACTAAAAGCGCCCATTTTATTCCCGTTAGGAGTAATAAGATTGCAGCATCTTTAGCATAAATTTATATCAAGGAAGTAGCACGAATGTATGGAGTTTCGGTCAGTATTGTGAGTGATAGAGATCCTTATTTACCTGCAAACTTTAGAGGAGTTTGCAATCAGCTTTAGAAATGATATTGAATCTTAGCACCTCTTACCTCCTACGGACCGATGGTCAGACTGAAAGGTTGAACAAGATTTTGGAAGATTTGCTGAGAGCTTGCATCATGGATTTTGGAGGACATTAGGAGCAGCACTTACCCTAAGTAGGGTTCGCGTAAAATAATAGTTACCAAGAAACGATTGGCATGACATCCTTTGAAGCGCTATTTGGGAGGCCATGCTGTGGAATATAACATTTTATGATTTTTGTTTGATGATAATATACATATATAGTTTTAAATGTGTTTGTTATAGTACTATTGCAACATCACAGATTGTAATAAACAAATCACAATTTCATTTAAATAAATATTTTATTTCAATTAAAATTCAAATAGTACAAATTTATAACAAAGCTTCCATTATATTTTACATTGTTCATGCACAATATTATTTTACACTCTCATATATACAATAATCACTCACTCTCTAATACAATCACTCATTTCACTCGCTCACTCACTCGAGTTTGATTTGCTATCTTCTAGCTCTAATTTCTTTTCCAGTATTCTACTTTGCCTATCAAACAACAACGCAAGAAAAAGGAAAATGAAACATACAGATATTACAGAAATAAGAATGTGATTAAATATAATGTTGCCTTAGTTCATTAGGTTGTTTATTTTCATATTTTAAAATTGGAATCAAAAATAAATATGCATGTGCAGCATATGACATGCACATCGTATCACTCTTCATGTCATAAGGTTGCACATACACAAAATGCACTTGCATCAATAAATTTCAAGGACAAATTTGTCAAGCCCGAAGGCTCAACGCAGTGCAAGTGTGCATGAGGCCAAGCCTAAGTAAGGTCGGGCTTAAGACAAGTGCATCATGCAGTGTACATAGGTGCAGCCATGGTACCGACTCGACACGGTGTACCCAAGAAACACATACACAACAGACAGACACTCACACATACATGCACAGGGTCGAGAGCATATGGTGCGGCAAACTAAAATAAAGATGCAATAGGGCGCATGGGTACAATGTCCAGAAATACACGGTGAGGACATATACAATGTGTACACAACACAGGGTCGAGTATAGCAAGGGTAAGCATGCACCAACAAACCAATAAGGCAACAGATCAACTTAGGGTGACTACATAAATACACAAACGGTGCAGACATGCACACAAACAATACATAATGATAAATGGGTACAGTCATAGTGCATGCATCAACACAGTGTAGTACAAGTTCAACCTTTCAACAGAGAAATAATCATCATCTTGAAAGTTCAAACACACTGCAAACAATTTCGAACATTAGCTCCTCATTCAACTCATATTCCAGCAGTTATTCATCAACAATACAAAAGCACTACAGCCACCAAAGCAATACAGACATACAATTCAAGCACGAGCTTCTCTGATCCAAATGAGTAATACCATCAATTCAAGAATCGGTTTTCATCAGCAATTCTCATCAGTATTCAGTAACAAATCATCAAAGAAAACCAATATAAAAAACTCAACAACCAACTTCCAATATCAGACAAGCAATCAGACAAGCATGGTGCAAACAAAAAACATACAGCAAGCTCCAGTGCAGAGATAGCAAGTAATAGAAATTCAACTGAAGTGGTGAGATTGACCAAGTAAGCCAAAATTAGAAAACCAGTAACAAGTCAAATTATATTCGAACATATATATGATAAGAAATCAAATATATATCAGAATAAAACAAGTCAGAAATTAAAAAACCGTTTATCAGAAAATCAAATAGCCAAGGAAAGAAATTGAAATTTTCAAACTAAAATACTCAAACAAATATATAGGGAAATATATGAATTCAAACCTTATAAAAACCTATTATCATCATCCACAAGTTTAAGTCAAGTTCGAACAAAAATTAAAAAGGGAAAAATTAATATATGTACCAAATCAGTATCAATCACCTCGACGACGAAGCCAGAGCAATCAAAGCAAGGAGATCGGTCGACAAGGCAATCGAGGCGAACATATTTCTTCAATCAATCGACTAGAGGAATCAGCGGCTTTAAATTAGTGGGAGAAATCGCAACAATCAATCGCCACATATAGAGGAATGTGATTAATAGAAAAGGAGCAGTGTGATTTGAACCTTAATTTAAGTGATGGCTTCCAAATTAGGAAACCCTAATTCAAAGACGAAGAAGAAAGAGGAATGGCCTTGAATGAAATAAAAGAATATGGGCTAAACATATATTTTTTTTCTCTATTTTTATTGTAATTTACCTTTATATAAAACTCTAATTTTTAACTCAATATGAACTGCGAGGCGTAGTTTGAGAATTCGCAACTTGGGATTTGAGTTGTAGTAAGGTTTGGAGCGTAGGGTTAGAACAATCAGGTTAGTGAGGATCACGAGTTTACAGGGTCTGTAAGCGTCGATTTTTTAATTCCTAGTAGAAATCTTGAGGGCGGGAGTAGGCAGGTTTTGCCGAAGCTGGGTAAACTTGTGTGTCGCTTTAATTTCCGCATTTACTCTATTATTATATGTGCTGTAATTTTTATTATTTTGAAAATTTATTATAAACCTTATTCATCCTCTATAGGGTTAATTCGATCCTACAAGTAGTATCAGCGCCAGGTTACTAGCATAAATGTCTAACCCTAGCTGTAGATCTAGTAAGAGTCAGTCCATTGTTAGTCTTCCTATATTTGATGGAATAGATTTTTTAAATTGGAAAACAAAAATGGAATTTTATTTAAAATTTGTTAATTTTAAATGTTGGGATATTATTAAAAATGCGTGTGATATGATAGGTAAGAAAAATAGTTCTACTAATACTCTTGCTATGCATATATTGTATTCTCTAATTAATCGAGATAAATTTAACCATATCTCTCACTGGTTAACTGCATAGGAAATCTGGAACACTTTTAATGCAATACATGGCAAAAAAGACAAAAACAGTGAGAATCTCCCCAAAATCAACAAAGTTAAAGAATATTGCTTGATAGGATTTACAAAATATAATTTTGGGCAATGATAGTAAAGATGGCAGTGATGAAGACGTAATAACTGATGAGACAAGTGATTTTTCATTCAAAGATATAGTTCACTTCTGTCAAAAATTAACTAAAAACATTGATGACCTTGAGATGAAAAATGACAAGTTGCAAAGTGAAAAATCTAAATTGCGCAGAAAAATGATGATTTGAAAAATGAGCTGAAAAATATTAAGAAAATTAAAAATTCTAGTTACAAAAATTGTTGAATTATGAAAAAGAGTTTGCTCATTTTCATGAAAATTTTCAAAAGAAAAAACAGAAATTTTGATTTAAGCGAAAAACGAAACTAAGTTGATTTGCAAAAATGACATTTTACAATAGGAGTTGGAAAGTTTTAAGATATCTAAAAATTCAAAGTGTGCAAATTTTAAAAGAGAATTAAACGAGGTCAAAGAAAATTTCAAAACCCTTGAAAATGAAAAAGTGATTTTGAAAAATAACAAACTGAAATTCATCGGTAAATCATAAATTAAAAAATGTGATCAACAAAATCGAGGATTCTAAAAAACTTGAATTTGAAAAATGTCAACTCTTTGAAACCGAGATGCTTGAAATTGAGACCAAAATAAAAGAACTCGAAAATGAAAATTTAGTTTTAAAATGAAATGATTTTGAAAAGAGAGAGAATGCATTAGTTGTTGTTCTAGGGTAATAAATGAGAATATTCTTTCAAAGTCCAAATTTAATGAACTCAAGTTGATTATTCGTGAATTTTCCACTGGAGAAAAATTGTTTAATATGATATTAGGAAATCAACTATATGTGAATAACATAAAAGGACTTGGATTTGAAAAGCTATAAATATATAAACAAACAACTAATAACACTGCTAAGGGGAGAAGTGTGATACCCAAATGCACAAAGTGTGAAAATATAGTACATAGCGATAATAATTATCAAAATAAAAACAAGCAAAAAACCATTAAACAAATATGAATTCCAAAAGGGGCAAAAAAAAATTTAAAATTTAAACAAGGTTGGGTTCCTAAGGGTATGATTGTTAAAATTAATTGTTTTCCATATAAACAAATTTGTGTACCAAAGATTTCAACCGAAAATGAAAGTGGTTCGAAATCCTTCGTTAGGCCATTCGCTTCTTCTAAAATTTGTGTAAAAAGCATGCTAAGGAATAACTTCGATAGACACATATTTCGAGTTGTTCTTTATGGTCGATGAGCAAATAATTCTAATTTTCCTTGGCCTAGAAAAATGAGGTAGAGATCTGCACATTTTGGATATCACGACATCGAAGGTTAGTAAAGGTATGATCTCTAAACTCTGTTTTATTTTCTTTTTTCTTGTTAAGTCTGTTAACATAGTTGTAATATATATTCCATATCTTCAGCTCCTTAACTGCGATTTGCAAAATTCAATAAATTCTGGAAAATAGATAGAAAATTCTATAAATTTTATGTTGTGTGCTTTTCCAGAATTTGAACATAAACCAATGGAAAAATGCAAATCATTCGGAATATTATTTGGAAACTGTTTAACTTCTTAATACAGCTATAGTAATTCGATCATAACTTGAACAACTTTACTTCAAATTTAGAAATTCATGAAGTTCTGGAAAGCTAACTAATATCACTACAACTTTACTATTTTAAATTTTTGCTAATTCATTTTGTAAAATATTTGAAAACAGCAATCATTTCAGCACATTGCTTAAAAGATATTTCTATTTTATGCAAACAAGTTGTAGTATTTCAGTCATAAATTTTGATCGATTTATCGTTATGACTTGAAACCAACTTTGGTGAGTATTAATTTTGAATATATAAAACTTTCATGCCTTATGCTAAATCAAATTACAGACCTAAAGTTTTCAAATAGTGGTTTCAAATGACTGAACTTTCAAAACAGGATTTTTCAATTGCTATGATACACGATTAACTTTCACTATTTTTTTTCCATTAACAAATTGATGGTTGAAGAAATATATGTGTTTTTTCTTTGATATAAATGTTTTTACCTTTGTCTAAATAAAATGGCCTTGCTGATAATTTTGGAAAATTAATTTGAATGATGTCGAGTAATACACGGTCTGCTTAGTAAATAATATATCAATTTTAGGCAATTAGAGTACAAGTTGCATTAGACATAACATCATTTGAAATCATATTTGCATTTTCAACTGATTTTAAAAGTAGTAGACATTGCTTTTACAAAACCCTTTGCAAATAATAGATTTTCATTTTTGGATATAGAAAATTTTAAAGTAACTCAGAATTTTTCTTTGATGGAAACACTCTTATTTATTTTGGTAAGGGATTTACTTTAGAAAAGATGGTTGTTGATTGCTCGAACCTTTTGAAACTTATCAAAATATTAATAGCGTTTTAGAAAGTGACGAGTAATGATTAAATTATACTTCGTAGGTAGAGGAAGTATATGTTAAAAAGTTCATAAAAATTAAACAAATTTTATAACATTTTTAAATTAGTATGTATTCCATGATCATCTCTATCACTATCATTCTTCTTCTAATCCGTACACAAAAATTTAATATAGTGTGCAAAAGTTGGTATTTTAAAACAAGGAAAATATTTTTTTGTAATATATAATTATATCCCAAGGTATTCACTCTCATTGAAAACTCTTCATGGTTATGCATGGATGGATTACTTTAATCTCTAGATATGTGCTCCTATTCTCATTTAAAAATCCTTACGGTTATATATGGATGGGACTCATATACAAGAGGGGTAAATATTCAAGTAATTTCTAACCTCATTTAAAAGTCCTCATGGTTATGCATGGTTAGAAAACACTTGACATTCTTTTTTAAGTAACTACTAACCTCATTTAAAAATCCTAATGGTTATGCATAGTTAGAAAGTACTTAACATTATTTTAATATTTAAAAAAGGTTAATTTACAAAAAAATTCTTTATTAAAAATACCACGCTACTGTCACTGTATAAATTTCCACTAAACCATAACCTAATCGCCACTCTAAAGTGGAATTTGTCTCTAGTAAAGAAAACATTATTATTTTTGTTAGATTAATTGGAATTTCCAATATATATTTCTCTCTCGATATGATTTTATGATTTAATCAGGATTCATCACTGTTTCAATTTTTTTTTGATAAAAAAAGAGGGAGAGGGGTTAAGATTTTAGTGAGTGAGTAATAACCTTACAGATATTCGAAAGTGTTCTTATTATTCAAGAGTTGTTTTTACATTTGTTTTTGCAATTATTTGACAAATCAATTTTTCATTTTTAAATTGCATGCATCTATGTAGGGGGAGTACAAAAATAAGGGGAGCTTGATCACAACACATGAAACATATTTTCTAGGCACAAAATCTTAATATAAGTTTGTTATCATATAAAGAGGGAGACTGTGGAATATAATAGTTTATGATTTTTGTTTGATGATAATATATATATATATATATATATTTAAATGTGTTTGTTATAGTACTATTGCAACATCACAGATTGAAATAAACAAATCACAATTTCATTTAAACAAATATTTTATTTCAATTCAAATTCAAATATTACACATTTACAACATAGCTTCCACTATATTTTACATTGTCCATACGCAATATTATTTTACACTTTCATATATACAACAATCACTCGCTCTGTAATACAATCACTTATTTCACTCACTCACTCACTTACTCGAGTTTGATTTGTTATCTTCTAACTCCAATTGCTTTTCAGTATTCTACTTTGCCTATCAAACAACAACGTAGTAAAAAGAAAAAAGAAACAAACTGAAATTGCAAAAATAAGAAAGTGATTAAACATAATGTTGCCTCAATTAATTAGGTTATTTGTTTTCATATTTTAAAACTGGAATCAAAAATAAATATGCATGAGCAGCATATGATATGCACAGTGTATTTTTATGCCATAAGATCGTATATACACAAAATGCACTAGCATTAATAAATTTCAGGAATTAATGCAAAGGCCAAGCCCTAAGGCTCAACAAAGGGCAAGTGTGCACGAGGTCAAGCCCAAGTAAGCTCGGGCTCAACACAAGTGCATCACGCAGTGTACATAGGTGCAGCCATGGTTCAGACTCAGCACCGTGCACCCAGGAAACACATACACGATAGACAGACACTCACACATACATGCAAAGGGTCGAGAGCATATGGTGTAGCAAAATGAAATAAAGATGCAGTAAGGTGCAAGGGTACAGTAGCTAGAAATACATAGTGAGGACATGTATAATATGTACACAACACAGGGTCGACTATAGCAAGGGTAAGCATGAACTAGCAAACCAAGAAAGCAACGGATCAACTTAGAGTGACTACGTAAGTACACAAACATGCAAACATGCACACAAACAATACACAGTGATAAATGGGTACAGTCATAGTGCATGTATCAACACAATGTAATACAAGTTTGGCCTTTCAACAGTGCAACAATCATCATCTTCAAAGCTCAAACACACTACAAAGAAATTCAAACATTAGATCCCCATTCAATTGACATGCCAGGATGTTATTCATCAACAATACAAAAGCACTACAACCAACAAAGCAATACACACACATAATTCAGGCACGAGCATCCCTGATCCAAATGGATAATACCATCAATTCAAGAATCAGTTTTCATCAGCACTTCTCATCAGTATTCACTAACAAATCATCAAAGTAAACCAATATCAAAAAATCAGCAACCAACTTCCAATATCAAATAAGCAATCAGACAAGCATGGTGCAAAAAAAATAGACAGTAAGCTCGAGAGTAGAGATAGCAAGCAAAAGAATTTCAACCAAAGCAGTGAGATTGACCAAGTAAGCCAAAATCAGAAAACCAATACTAAGTCAAAATATATTCAAACATATATATTAGAGAATTCAAATATATATCAGAATAGAATAAGTCAAAAATCGAACCATCATCCATTAGAAAACCGAACAGCCAAGGAAAGAAACTGAAAATTTCAAACTGGAATACTCAAATGAATATATAGGGAAATGTATGAATTCAATCCTTATAAAAACCAATTATCATCATCGGCAATTTTAAGGCGAGTTCGGTAAAAATTGAAAAGGGAAAAATTAGTACGCGTACCAAATCAGTATCAACCAACTCGACGACCAAGCCAGAGAAATCAAAGTAAGGAGATCGGTCAACAAGAAAATCAAGGCAAATACATTTCTTCAATCAATCGACCAGAGGAATCGACGGCTTCAAATCAGTGGGAGCAATCGCAGCAATCAATCGCTATGTATAGAGGAACACGATCAACAGAGAAGGAGCAGTGCGATTCAAACCTTAATTTCAAGCAACAGCTTCCAATCAAGAAACCCTAATTCAGAAAGGAAGAGGAAAGAGCAACGGCCTTGAACAAAATAAAAGAATATGGGCTAAGCGTATATTTTTCTTCTCGACCGTATCATTGTAACTTTAAATTAGTTAATTAGGGTTGCTTGTCTTTATTTTTTTTATTGTAATTTACCTTTTTATAAAATTCTTATTTTTAACTGGGCACGAAATGCGGGGATAGTTTGAGGATTCGCAACTCGAAGTTTGAGTTGTGGTAGGGTTTTAAGCATAGGGTTAGAACAATCAGGTTAGCGAGGATCGCGAGTTTATAGGGTTTATAGGCGTCGATTGTTAAATTCCCAGTAGAAACTTCGAAGGGCAGTAGTAGGCAGATTTTTTCGAAGCTGGGTAAACTTAAGTGTTGCTTTAATTTCCGCATTTACTCTGTTGTTATCTATGCTATAATTTTTATTATTCTGTGAATTTATTATAAACCATATTCACCCCATCTACGGTTAATTCAATCCTATACATGCAAATCGCCAAATTGTTGGCGGGAAACCACTGAAAAAATTCTACTTGGACCAGATTTGATTCACGAGATCTTGGAAAAGATAGAGATGATTAGTTGGCAAATGAAGGCTGGATAGGACCGTTGGAAGTCCTATGCTGATAAGCTAATAAAGAAATTGGAGTTTGAGGTTGGAGACATGGTGTTCGTTAAGGTTTCCCCTCTTAGGAAGGTTATATGGTTTGGTACGTCTGGGAAGTTGGGGCCATGGTTTGTTGGACCTTTTTCGATCTTGGCAAGGGTAGGGAAACTTGCATATCGAGTAGAGCTTTCGGATAAGTTAACGGGAGTCCATGACATTTTTCATGTTTCGCACTTGAGGAAATGCCTTCATGACATCGCCACCATAATAAAGCCTGATCAGTTAGCAGATATTGAGATAGAGCCAACAGCACCCTGTGCCACCACATGCATAGTGGAGCATGGAAATATGAAGCTTTGTAGCAAAGAAATTAAGCTGGTCCGAGTACAATGGTGAGATAATCCAGTGAAAAGTACATGGGAAACCAAAGAGAAGATGAAGGCTTCTCATCCTCAGCTTTTCTCTGGTCAACTCTCTCTCCCCAAAATTTAGGCTTTTGGTTGCATCGCGGTTGCTAGATTAGATGGTAGGGGATGGTTGTCACGATTTTACTATTATTTTCGCACTCATGTAGAATGTTATGCATATTTAGGATGATTGCATATATGTCTATATGTCAAGATCTTGCATTCATGCCAGGAATGATCTCTCCTACATTAAGTTGCATACATAATCACATTGCACTTTTGGCTGAGTAGATGGTTGTGTAGGTAACTTGGTTGTATAATATGGATGTTGAATGTGCGCTACCTTACCTGTCCCTTAGGGATTTCGGGAATGAAATCCTTTTAATTGGGGGAGAATATAATACCTCGTAAAAATAATAAGAAAATGATTTAACTAAAATAAAGCTAAAATGAAATTTTTTTAAATGTTGAAATTTGGCTATGAAAGTTACACCATTGCGTTCGTGGTGATTTTCTAATAAAATTTAATATATAAAGTTTCGCAATCGGAGCTCAAATGGAAAAGTTATTGACATTTGAAGTTTTTAAATTTAAAATAATTCGAACAAAGTTAAATTTAAAAACTTAATTAATGTTAATGTTTGAAACTAAGGACGTTAATAAATATTTTAACGTTGATAAGAATCTTAAGAATTAACGAAACAGTAAGTAAATGTTAACGTGAATTATAAAAATAGGAAATAAATAAAATAAAATGGCAACAAAAAATATACGCCATTTATAGGGAACCGATTGACCACCTCCACTCTGGTCGGTTGATCACCTAGGGAGGAGCGGTTGACAAGCGAAGGTGTGGCGGCTAGGTTTTTGTTAGGCACGAATGTCCTGGATTTTATTATTTTAAATAGACTTAAATTCTATGGTCCGGACGCCTTCTAACCACTATAAATAAGAGGCTAGCACCCTCACTGTTATTCACAAAAATATTTGGAATACTATCGAAACTCTATCGATCTTCTTCCTCGATTAGATTTAGGAGTTAAAGTCCAAGGGGAATAGGTAATAAATTCATATCGATATACATTTTTCTATTTTTATTCTTCCACATTCTCTGAATTCTGAGTCTAATTTATATACAATTAAATTATTATACATTTCAAAGAGAGAAAAATCTGAAGGAGCGGTTAGCAAAAGGCATGAATCGAATCCAAAGGGAAGCTGAAAACTATCTGTGAGTGGAAATCTTGGCTTTTCATAATTTTAATATTTGTATAGTAGAAGTTTGGATTTGTTTTACACCTTGGGGAATTTTATACACAAAAAACCCTAAAACTAAAACCCCAAAATTCTACCAAATGAAATGTCAATTCTTAGGTTTATTGGAATCTCAATTGTTTTATGTTGAAATAGTAGAATTTGTTTTATTATTTCAATTTGATTATTTTATATTCTATTCCACTTCCAATGTTTCTCCATTGTTGTGCTAAAGGGTTCTAAAAAGAAAATAAATTAAGAAATGGTGTGTAAAGTATGAATTCGCCTATTTGCAGTTTGCACTACATATTTTCTTGATATAAATATGAATCTGTTTTTCATTGTATATGTTAAAGTTGAATGGAATATAAAGGGTTTGAATTGTAAATTTTTTTCCTTGAAATAGAGGCGCCGATTCTACTATATTAATATAAAATAAGTTTGGTATTTGATTCTATTTTGTTAATGCAAGTCCATTGTTTGGCTAAGGGTATTAGCTATTTTGTAAGCTATTGTATGGGGTTATACTTGTATGAATTTAGAAGTTTTGACATTTTAAACAATTAGTATAGGAAGCGAGAACCTTCGTGTGCTTAGGAATACCTAGTTAGCCTAAATTACATAAGTATAATATATTAGCAAATAATATATTATTAACATACAACTAATAAAGTATTAATTAGGTACTTTCTCTTACATTGTTAGGACATGATTGACGGTAGTTGCGTTGGACTGGAAAGGGCCTTTGGCATACATTTGAAAGTACGTTATGGAGTTGGACTAGAAAGGCGTTTAGGCTTATAGTTGGAGGTATCCTTGGTAGGGTATAGTATAGGATACATAAGATATATTACTTATTTAAATAATACTGCCCATATACTATTATGGTAAGATTTGATATTTTCATTCACCAGACATTGTTGTTCTTATCCCTCCTCATTACAACACACATATTAGGGGAAACAATGCTGACAGAGAAGATGAAGGTGCAGGCAAAGGCTTGTGGTAGTTTATCTATTTAATTATGTTTTTGATATATTTTGATGTACCCAATTCCAAACATGTTGATGTGGTATTTAGGATATTGTATTTTGGATATTTGAGATGATATTTTATAGTTTTGAGATTTGAATTTTTATGAAATGGGTACTTACTTCTGTTATTATACTTTATCATTTCTGCTGCGAGATTTTGATAGCAAAGTTAGATTACTCTGTAAATTGTCCATTGTATCAATTTTAACAACAAATAGCCAGCTTTGGAATGGGCCTAAGGTTCGATGTGCTTTTATTGACTCAAAAATTAGGCCTATTTCGAAGAGGGTTGTTACATATTTATATGGAAATAGCCTACGGGCTAGTTGGATGAAAAGAAAATATTGCAAAGATAAAAATTTCTGGTGCCTGGGGAGAAATTATAATGCTTCTCCCACTTGGAAAATGCTCTTGAATGCAGGACGGTGGTACAAAGGACTTATAGATAAAATAATAGTGAATGGAGAGGACACAAATATATGGTATAACCCATTACTAAAGGTTCATCTATAATTGATAAACTGGGTTAGAAATACATGGCTATGTCAAGTGGCCCCAATAAGTGAGGTTCTTCTCTCCTAATTAACAATAAACAGAGAATGAACTCCTTTTGTTTTCCTACCTACAAATGCCAACAAATATGTAACATCGATTTAAATCAACAATCATGTAAGGAGTACCACTCCTGGCTTCCTAACAACAAAGGAAATTTTAATTTTAGCTCAGCATGGAAGTAAGTCAGAGCTAAAACAGTTGAATTTCAATGCTGTAAAATAATTTGGAGAAACAAATGCCCTAAAAATGACAATATGTGCTCTACTAGCAAGGACTAAAACATTGAATACAAAGGATAAAATCAGTAGGTGGAATAGATCCATAAATCAAATATGTAATATTTGCCTTCTTCAGTAGGATGACAGAGATAACATGTTTTTCAGTTGTCAATACTCTAAAGATCTATGGAACAATATTCGAGATAAATTGGGTATTCTAGGAGCTAACATCAAAATCATCATTCAAACATTTGACCTTTTACCTACTGACAACCATGGCAATAACACATTCATGCAGGTGATTGGAATTGATATTACATGTTTAATTTGGCACATTTGATGTGAAAGAAACACTAGAGTTTTCGACGGGATTTGAATGCCAAAAGAGTTCAAAAAAGCCTAATCATTCAAGGCTGCAAGTAACTACTATTATAAGAAAATATTACAATAGAAGACATAAAAGGGAAAGAACTCATCTTTGTAGAATCAGGAGTTAATCCAATTAAATTCTTACAAGAAAGGACACAGATCTATTAGCATCAAGTTGAGAGTAGCAACTACTTGCGACAGAGACAAATCTTGCCTCAATTGGAATCCACCATGCCACATATTGCAGACACCTGGAGTGGTAATGCTCAAATTCAAGTTTGAAAGGGGAAAGAGAAGATTGTCTATTGAAATTAGCGGTTAGATCTGAAAACTTTTTCTCACCTCTACCGCCATGGAAAGAGAAATATTAAAGTGAGAAGGAATGAGCGAGAGTTAGGGTTAATGCTCGACAGTTGGAGACTATTTATTTGTTTTATTAAGTAGGTTACCACTTAGGAGTACTAGTATTTCATACAGGTGGTTTTGATTACACTCTATATTATTTACTCTCTCATTTATTTGATAGTACTATATCTCCTTGTAATTTATAAAATTGTATGTTAATATAGATAATATGTACTCTTTTTCCTTGCAAGGAACCCATTTAGACTAGGGGTTGTAAGGTTTTAATGAGGCATATTACCGAAATATATGAATTTTTGTAAGTAATAAAGTAGAAAAAACTTCTCATACCCCAAATAGCTCATTTGAATTTTTTTTATATAAATCACTAATCCAAGATTAAATGCCTTCACTTAACTAGAGTTCAATCCAAACTATTTTAGACAATCTAGATAGTAAAAATCAATATCCGACAAAGTAGTTTTTGTAATTTCAAAGCTAATCTTATATGCCTAATAGGAAAAAAAAACTAAAAACTAAAAGTAATATTATTTGTAATTACCCTAATATTAAAAATAATAATCAAATAATAGCAATCCTTTACCTCTCCTTAGTAGCTTCAAACTGAATGCGACAAAATAGAGCGGTGGAGCAATATCACACTTATGCCAAAGAAGTTGTTGACTCGAAGGAGAGAGAAATAATGGTGAATTGGATCGAACAGATTTTTTGGCGGGTGTCTTCAATATTTTTGGAGGATAAGGTTAAAAAAATTATTTTAGTGTTATGTTGAAGAAAAATAAATATAAGCGATCAAATAAAATTTTAATTGAAATTTTAACGAATCATTATCAGGATCACTTGGTAGCATTTATTTTATTTTTCTAAATGACCAGCGGTAGCATTTAACATTTGAACGTTGGCAATGAATGCTACTAATAACACCTTTTCTTGTAGTGGTTGTGTGGACTTTTGATGTGAACTCAGTCCTTAATCAATATTTAACTAATTTAAATACTAAACCTCTACAGACTTTGTTGAAATATAATATCAGACATAAGTTCAATTCTTATAGATTTTTCAAGTGAATCCAATTTTTAATATTTTTAAGCTCACCTAGTAATGATATTTTATACATGTATTATTTTCGTCATTAGCGTATCGCTCAGATGTCTAGAGTTTGGTCATAGGTCAAAAACCGTATTAATATCTGTATTTAATTGCATAAACTACTTTAAAGTCTTTGGTTCAGTATGTTAACTTTTATCGATTAACCAATTTACTTTGGGTAGAAATTTTTACTTTATGTTAACTACCAATTACGGTGGTACTAACCTTCTACAATAAAGGGGACAAACCATTTCTTGAGTTATGCTTCAATTTGAGTAGTTCAACATGTACCAAATTATGGCCTTAACACGGTCGCCGTGCCATATGCTTGACCTTAATTGAAGTACAACCTATATACTTAAGATGGACAGTACTCCCGATTCTAAAGACTACTATATGTCATTACCATAAGTTCTTCTATTTTGACTTAATTTATTAACTTATAGAAGACTCTTATCAGGTCATTCTGTAATCGTTTCAAACAATCATAAGTACGTAACCCCTAGGTGCTTCCCAATGGTCATGAATAATCCACCGTCCATTGTATAGAGAGCATTATGTACACTAATTTCAATGGATATATTGATATTCTTTTCTTGATACATCTTAACTAGGAACATTTAAGGAATAAGTGTACGCACACATTGCATCGTACATGACCACAAGGGGGAAATTCACAAAAATTAATAGTTTGCCCGTATATAGGAAATTTAAAATGTATATCACACCCTACATAACATCCAACTTTCCAAGTCCTCTAACTTTAGATTCTAGACATCGATGTACAACGCTCTGTTAGATTTGCTACAATGGCTGAGATGAAACAAAAAAATACATGTTGAAGGATTTATCTATCAAGCATACATTATCAAAGAAGCATCCATATTTTCAGTCATGAATTTAATTTTTAACGGTGGTCTTCGCAATGGAAATAAGGATGTGGATGATTCAAATGATAATGTTTTATCTGTATTTAGGAAACAAGGTTGCCAACTAGTAAATGGAGTTAGCTTAAAGGTTTCACTCATGATAGAGATTTCAATCTAGCTAAGGCAGCTATGCTTCTAAATTATGATGAATCAACTGATCTTATTAGGTATATACACTAATATTTATTTTAAAATTTTAATTATAGAATTAAATTGTTCTTAACGATATGATTATCAAACAAAAAGTTCGAATAAGAAAATTGCAATGTTGAATCGGTAAACATTTTGAGTCATGGTTTCAAAAATAAGTAAGTACGATATGTTAAGTATTTTTAAATGTACATAATATTCATTAGATGTTAATATGTTTCAATTTAAATTACTAGATTGATGTTAACCAAGCAATGAATGTTTTCTACAAGAAACCTTCATTTGGCCCTAGTAACTATTATGGAATATACCCAAACCTATGTTATATTAAGCGCTAGGCGAGACGAGGCGATAGATGCCTTACTTCACTTAATGTCATTTAAGCGCAGCTTAAGAATTGCCTAAGCACTACTTAATTTTTGAGCATTCATTATTCGTATCAATATAAATTTATGTAAAGAGATTATACTAAGTGAAGTAAAGTTTTACTTTTAACCTGTAAATTTATAGGTTCCAAAAATTGGATTTAACTTTTGTTATTCATTAAAAGTAAGCATACTCGAGTTTAGTACAAACAAAGCACATTTGACTAATAAATAGTCATATCTTAATGTAAAAAACTACTCACCATCCATTTGCCCATATGACAAATAATGCAGAAATTTTGTTTGCAAGTGTCGCTTTTATGTTATAACCTCATTTCTTCTTATTTTAAAAATAATATAGTTTTTTCTTGGTTATGCTTAATCATCGCTTAAATTTAAGCAAAGCGCAAATAAGCTCCAATTAAGTGTGCTTAAGAACTCATCGCTTAATTCTCTTGCATTTTCAAAAAATTAACCGTTGTACATGCATTTAGCGCTTAAGCGTTCTTTTCATAACATAGGTTTAAACATGTCTATAAACAAATTTAAATTTCACACAGATGAGTATGGAAAAAAGAGAACAACTATTTATAACAGAGTTTTTATTAAAGTGGCAATGATAACGATGACATAACAGATTGTTATGAAGCACTGGATGAAATAATTAAGCTAATTTACTTGGTGGTATTGGTATTGAAAAAGAATATTCAAATGTCGTTGGTTTGATGGTAGGTTGATAGTTGGAGTGAGACGTATACATAAGGATTAGCCACTTATAGAAGTAAATCACACAAAAAAGTATCAAGGGTATGATCTGTATGTGTTGATGACACAGGTAACACAAGTTTATTATACGTCTTATCCTGTTATCGAAAATAGAAGGTTAGATTGGAGGAATGTTGTTAAAACAAAACCAAGATGGTTGCTCCATTCAAACAGAATCACAACCGATAATCAGGCTTATCTAAACGATTCAAACCCAACGAACTACCGTAAGTCACAGACCAACCTAAAGACATAAGAACTCTTACCAACAATATCCATGATGAAGTCAAATAAGATGAAGATGGCAATGAAGAAGTAAAAGAAAATAAAGATGAGTGTTAATATGAAAATGGTAACGTAAACATTAAGAGTGATATTGATAGCGAGGATACGTAGCATGTAAATTTAGTTGTATCCATGTATCTACATATTAGTTGATATCATGTATGCATGGTTCGCTTTTTTAGTTAACTGCAAAATTTCAAATTTCAGTTCATGTATATTGTATTTTACATGTTTAGGAATATTTTCACAAAGGTTAGCTTTATTTATATACATAGCTGTATATATTGTATTTCTGTAATAGATATTTCTTCTCGTGCTTTTTGTTCTTGTACTAGTGGTGGTCGTAGTGTTGGTAATCAAGATTGATAGTACAAACCACCCCTCCCCTTTTGTAACGACTAGTAATTTAATGGCTTAGAAATTTGAATATTTAAATATTCGAATGATGAACTATATAACCCTAATGCAAGTATTTTTAGTATAAAAAATGATATAAAATGCCATTTTCAAATATTTCTACATTAATGAGTAAGTAAAAGTATACTCGATAATAATCGTTATACGACTTTAAATTCGTTATAAATTGTCAAAAAATTTGTACAGATTTTAAAATAAATGCATAGTTGATAAGGGGGGTTACTATTGGACCAAAGTATAGTCAAATCGAATAAATACTCAGTTGATAAGGATGATTGCTATTGGACCAAAGGATGGTCGAACCAAATAAATGCTTATTTTATCAGGAAGTGTGGTTGTTGTTGGACAAATGGGTGGTCGAATCAAATAAATGCTTAGTTGATAAGGGTGGTTACTATTGGACCAAATGTGGTCAATTCAAATGAATGTAAAGTTGATAATGATGGTTTCTATTGGACCAAAGAGTGGTTGAATAAAATTTAAGCCATGAAGGTTAGGAAATGACCAAAGTACCCTCCTTTAGATCACATAAAATAGCCAAGCCATAAGGAAGGAGAAAAAGAATTATAATTTAAACTATTTTCATAAATTTTCTACTCTCTTTAACCACTTTCTACTCATCCAAAGAAGCAGGACCCTTTGCAAAAGTTTGGAGAAAAAGAGCCAAAGTAGGGCTAGAAGTGGAGAACGAGAACAACTAGGAAGGAGGTGATTTTTGCTTTGCTTTTGGACTTGGTACAAGGTTCTATGGACTTAGGAGGCTTGATTTAGGGCTTGACTAGAAGATGGTGATATTCTCACCATTTTATAGTGATAAAATGTGATTTATATGCAAGTTTTAACTGTAGCATAAACTTCAACTAATAAGGAGCTAGTTGTGTACCGCCTTACTTCTAAAAGTATATAAAAAGACTATATGATATAACTTCAATTCTATCGCCTTTCTAAACTTTTATTATGGCCTATACCTTGTGTTTGAATGTTTGTTGGAGTTGTATATAAAATAATAGCTAAGAATTTGAAGTTAGAAAATGAAAGTGTCGCTTTAGATGCACTTTGAAATACTTATATTTTAAATCATTTTCAAATGATGATATATTAATATATTTTGATAAATTATTACATGAATGTATTCTTGACTAAAATTAGTTTAGTTTGCATAAAATAATGTGTTTATAAAACATTTGAAATTATAAAGAAAAACTAGCAAAATATTGAACAATATAAAGCTTAGTTAAGCACTTTATAAAAGCATTTTTTGTATACCTTATTTAATCCCTTTATAGTTAATGCTAAGTCCATTATCTTTGCAAGATATTTTTTGGGAATATTTAGACTATCAAATATATTTTAAAAATAAATTTGGATATGAAAAGATTTGGAAAAGAAATCATTAATTTATTACAAGAAGTAAGGGGGTCTATAATAACATATGTTTTAATAGAAATTTCTTTTAATCTCCTTACATATAAATGTAAGTGTATTATCTTTGCAAATAAATTTATATACATACTTATATTATTAATAAGATTACTTTAAAATAATTTAAAGCATGAAATGAGTTTGGAAAAAAATATTTTTAATTTGAATAAAAGATTTTTGTATGTTTTGGAACAAAAGTTTTAATAGCACTTTTTTTCTTGTAAAGCAAATGGATTATACATTATGTTCCCAATTTGGACCAAATAATAAACCTTTCTATCCTATAGGTGTCAAAGAATAGTAGTGTCTAGGCTTGGAGTTAGGTAACCAATATTCTCCCCTCCCTGGCTACTGGCCGGACCCGTTGGATAGAGTAAGTCAAAAAAGTTGACCCTTAAATTTAAGTATTATGTATAAGTGTAAGAAAAGTAAATAAAACATCGTATGAATAAATGAAAGTGATTGTAGATGTTTACATTTTAGGATATACTAGATAGTTGATTTTCAACTATCGAACATGACCTTTAACTTAGGAAATATACAAAAGAGAATGATGTTTATACGATATGGATATCCTCCCGATGAGGCTTTATCGTAGATACAAACTCATCGTTCTCTTTAAAGGCAAAGTGTAGGGATATCTTCTTCATGAGGCTCTACCTTATAGGTTGTCCATTTATTTCCAAAAGAACCAGAATCGAGTTACCAAAAATTCATTATACGATAGCTTTGAAGAGTACGGAATTAGATAAGCATACTTAGGTACACTTAACTGAATCCACTTCAAAACTTGAAAATACATTAAATCGAATGAAGATACTTTCAAAGAGCTATGGAGAAGATTCTATTTGGGATGATGGAACAGTTGTACTGCCTATTTGAAGGGGAATTCTAAAGAAGAAGGTAGGGCTAACATCCTTATGATTTGTTCGGTTTGCTAGACTTGTTGTACTGCCTATCTCAAGGGTGATTCTAAGAGAGGGCATGGTAGTATTCATGTGTTTTGTTGGAGGGATAAATCGAATATAGACCTCGATTAAGGAAATGACTAAAACGAGGTTATAAAGGAGACCAAGTTGTGCGGATCGCTACCATTAGGGTATGTCGTATCTTTTCTGGAGCGGATTTTGGTCGTATGCATGCAAATATGATATATTTAACGTTACAAATGGTAGACATAGGCTCGGTAACATCCGAGAGTGACCTAGATTACATTTGCTCTTAGGTATATCTACTCTAGAGATATATTGTGCATTTGGTAGGAAGGCCCCTACCCTTGTCATGTTAGAAGGATTTCACGAAGTACTGTGGCTCTTCCTCGAAAATCAAGTTATTGAACGTTGCCATGTCGACTTTAGATGTATACCTGAATACTATTGTGATGTGAGATGCAAGCACCCCAACAATTTTGTATATTTATTTTTCCCACATTAGACGCTATCTATATATCACCCTTATATAGTTATAACAAATAAAATGATTTAGGTTCTTGTGAGGGGAAAATCCATTTCGTTGTGTAGCATAGTCACATAATGTACCATTATTTGCTTATGCAATAAGCATATATCTTGAGTTTCTCATACCAGTTCCTATCTGAGTCGAAGTTTATATTTCCTTAAATGTTCAAGTACTCATTTGAGTATGCTGAGAAAGGAAAGTTATGTTTTTGATATTTTAGAGCAGACAGATGGTGAGCATGAGGCTTCTGAAGTTATCAGCTATTTTGATTTTCCCTGCACTATTAGTGTATATGTAAGGATATGCTATTATAACTGTTTAGGCTAAAAGTTAGGTGCATATTTGTAACGCTAAAAACCCTACAATTTGATAGCAACCAAATGTACTGCTTGTTGTTTATATTATATGATCCTTCCATGGTGAGATACTATTGTTCTGTTCTTTCTTTCTGTTCTTTATTTTCTTGTACCTTAAAAGTATGTCTTCCAGTTGCTCAAGTGATCGGCACATGAATACAATGGGTGTATTTTGTGTCATCTTTAGGAGTTAAAAGGTTGGGTCATCACACTCTCTGATGTACCCTGAAACACAACACTCTCGGTTCAAGGATGATATACCACGAGGATCTACACAGGTTTTTATGTTGACTCCTCCAGCACTGGTGCGATTATTGTTTACTGCATAAGTGATGATTTGTAAGTAAAGTTTATATAATTTTAATGTTATATTTTACCTTTATATTATAGTTAGTTGTTAACATAAGTAAACATTAATAGGTCAGATTTCATAGATAGTAACACTACGTCACACACTTTTAGCTCAAATCTAAAGTCCTATATCACATAGTTCTAGCCTAGTTTTATTATCGTTCCTATACCTATAAGAGATGCTTAGTTTGATGAATTTAATGTAAAATAATATTGTTTCATGAAAAAGTATATTTTCTAACTATTTAAATATCTAACATGTTGACAATGTATTTAACTAAATGTATAGGATCAGTCCACTTGGGTGCTTGACATTTTATAATTTGGTGTGATCAGACTGGTTTGGAGTTCATTTGCTCATAAATTTATAAATCGACTGTCTTGGAAATGAATAAAAAGAAAAGGAAGTTGGGCTTTATATCTACTAAGGTACGAAATCAATTTTTGGCATTTTGAGAATGCGAAGATGTGAAATAAGGGGAAACTCAAAACTCTATAAATCGCCTGACCAATCCCAGAGTATGTGTTGGTGGTTCCAAATCATTGGTGGAGTACAAAAAAAATTTGGTAAATATTTAAGTTGTTTTGAAATGATAAACAATAGCAAAATATTCATGATAATTTATTTATCTCTTTTCAATCGATGAACCTTCATCGAGAGCCTACGTGTAAGGAGGTGTGCAAATAGATGTGTTATATTACTCTGTTTGATGGTTCAAAAAGTCGATAGATTGACCAATCGACCGTTGCATTTTTCTGTAAATCAGCTGCATTTTTCTTAGTACATATATTGTATTATATGGCACTAAATATGAAATATATACAACATGAGCTATATGAAGTTAGAGTTGTTGAGCTATGAGTTGAAGGCCTTGAGGCATGCTAAAAGACAAAAATTGTATCTTTTAAGAACTCATCTCAACAGAAGAGACGAGCTTGCATAGAAGATTGACTCATAGGCCTTGTTTTGGAAATATTCCTGTGGTAATTATTCAAAACTAATAAAACTTATTTACATATGATGTCTAATTTAATACAATTCGACTTAATAGTAAAAATGGTGGATTGAAACTTATTATCTATTATATACGGCTGTAAGGAGATAACACATTCAACATAAGAAGTGTTGAACCAGTTGAGATATGGAAGCTTTACTAAGAGTTGAAAACCAAGGATGACGAGACTGCTACACTGTGACAAAAGTGAGTAGGTTAGAGACGAATATTGTGGATGTGATGAATTTTATAATATCAACAATAGAGGGGTGAGTCGTCTCATGGTATATGAGTTATAACATTTGGTCATGATTCGTGTATTATATTTGTTAAGTATGTATACTATTCAGTGTTATTCAAATATGTTGGACTGGATTTGTAGTTGATATGTGATGTTTTACTTTATATTGGACTTATGATTATGTGGTGTGTAGTTTAGAATTGATTTGTTGTTGTTTATCATAGTTTATTGGTTAAGTATATTGCCAATTATGATATTTGATTGCTCGTGATGATATATGTTGATTATGTTTCATGTTTGGCATAGGCGGTTTGACTTTATATGATATTGTGTGTGGTTTGTGCTAGAACGAAGAGGATGCAAAAGGTTGTTACTAAATTTACAGCAGCTTGACATCGCTAGGGCATCGTCAAAATCAAGATTTCACATTTTAAAACTGGCATCACTAAGGCATCATAGTCAGTAGGGCATCACTTTTTTAAGTGAGACCATTGTCACATAAAGGGTATTTGCAATGCTTTACCGATACCAGTTTTGCATTGGAAAAATGGCCTCACTAAAGGCACGTCTTTATCATGATGATTTTTGAAGCTACTTTGGTGATGCCATTGGATCTTGTGATGCTAAAACGATGCCAATTTTCCATCAGACAGCTGGCGTCGCTAAGGCACCATTGAATTATTTGATGTCACTACAGCTCCACTAAACTTGTATCACTATGGCATCAACATTTTTTTAGTGACGGTCATTTTTCCATAGATGCCATTGGCATCACTATAATGATTAACGATGTCATAGCGACGCTAAAATGCCTTCAAAAAATTGTAGATTTGTAGTAGTGCATGAGCATCATATCACGTGATTGATCATAATCAAAGTACATTTTGGACACTTAAGATCCACGATACTCTCACATCTGAAGACTACTACACATAATTACATGAGATCCTCTATTTGACAAAGTTGCATTTAACCTATAAAAGACTCTCGTTGAGTCATTGTGTGATTATTTCAGATAGCCACCAATATGTAACTTCTTGATGACCCCAACAATTATGAGTAATTCACTATTCATAGAATGGAGAGCAATATGTACACTAGTCTCAACAGATGTATTATTATCCTTTTCTTGATACATATTGACTAGGAACATATAAGGATAAGTATTTTAAATCATGATTCAATACTCATGATTACGAAAACATTTGCAACAGCAAGCCTGGAATCAATTTAATACTTTTCATATGGAATTTCTACTTGTATATATTTAATATTTAAAGAGCATTACTTATATTACAATATAACAATACACATAACATAAAACAAAATCAAAAGTGTACTTTATTTTTAAAAAGATTCTTATAGCAGAGTTAAGTTTTTTTATTGATTACATAATCGGCCCTAGGTCACATCCTTAACCCTATCACTTTCTACCTCATACTTGTTTCCAAAGTGGTATACTGCTTAAAATTAATTATCACTTTTGTTCTAAAAAATGGTTTATCAAATGTGGTAATGGATAATTCAAGCTCGCTTGTCTTGTGGAAAATTAATCACTGGAGAAGCACAATCGAATTGTATGTTATTGACAAGAATAACTTTGAAAACTTGGAATCGGACCTACGTAGACAAATTTTCAATGCACTATCACAAAAATTATGAAAGAATTTGGAGAAAAAGTCGATATAGGGGATAACTGGTACATTGATCTATATAACCCCTTTAGTTATTGAATTATAAATGAATGAAATGATTGCAATAATTATAGATTTAGAGAAAATGTGTTATTAAATGTTTTCGAAATGTTTTGATGATCAAAGAATCATTTCTGATATCACAAAGCCAATTGATGATATAAAGAGTGATCTCCTAGTATTTATGTAGAGTCAATTATATTATTCAGAAGATGTGAGACTATTCTCAACAACTACTACTATTATTAACAATACTTTAGGCACAACTGTTGGACATACATAAAGAAAATTAAGAGAAAATTTATTGTATTCCGAAGTAATTGCGATATGCATGGATAAAATTTAACACAAATAAATACGAAAGCTAACATATTTTTATTGTAAAAAATTATGGATTAAAGCGCCCAAAACTCGATGTTATGTTTTCTGGCCTCGATGTTAATATATATATATATATATATATATATATATATATATAAAGTATGTGAAACAATATTATGAAATTGCATGCCTTTTAAGTGTTAGGGATGAACTATGTATAGCCCGATTTCATAAGGATTTGTCATTAATCTAACTCTTTGATTATTTATACTAATTATAAGCAAGAAACAATAAATACATAATACGCTACATATGAAAATTCAAAATTCTTTTGAGTGGATATCAATTACCTTTATGATACATGTTCCCTAATTTAAGAATTCACATTCATAATTTTTGTCCTAGATTCATCGCATGAAAGTTTTTCCTCATATTAGGGGAAAGCTAATTTGCAAAAAGCTCTTTGATTGTAGTTGTTAGTGGTTTAAGGGAAATTTTTTAAAAAGTACTAAGGTTACGTTTTGAGAATTAGAGAGGTTTTATGAATTTAGGATTAGGGTCAAATGTGAGAGAGACGAAGTAGTTACATGAGTGGGTACTTTTGGTAGAGTTAGGAGCATGTCCTAGGGGCAATTATGTAACTATTATATATATCTAACTCGATAAACAAACTCGTTCAAAATAAAAGACGTTTTCTTTTTATTATACACTTGATATAATGTGTTATATTAATTATTAAAAGTATATTTAATAGAAAATTCATAAATGGTATATTTTATGATAGTAGTTACATTGTGTTGTGATCATGAGTGATTTATCATAATAAAATAAATATACCGTTATAAATATTCCTAGCCAAGTTGTATGGTGATTGGATATCGATACATCCGTTGAGATTAGAGAACGTAACACTCTCCAAATGTTTGGCAGTGTATAACTCATGGCTGCTAGGGTCACCAAGGGGTTACGTACTAATAGTTATTAGATAACTATGTAATGACTCACTTGATAGTTTTCTGTTGGTTATTATAACTAAGGTCAAAAAGAAAATATCGACATGATAGTATTAGAATATAGTAAATCGTGGCATGGCGTCCATCGAACGACTATGGTTGGATCGAGTGGAAGCATCGAAAGTGAAACTTATTCAAAAGAGAATTCATCTTCTCGGTTATATGAGGTTAGTATCATGGTCAATTAAAGTCAAAGTCTCTAACCAGAGTAGTTCGGTTATTAATAATTGTTATTGTTGAACCAAGGACTTTGTGTTTGGACTATAAAGTTGAATATGGATGATATTGAAATTTTGACCATTACCAAATTCCATAAGTCCTAATGTGATATAGCTTTGATGAAGAGAATTGGTGTAAATAATTACCACTAATGGGTAATGCTTAAAATAAGTAAAGTTGCATTTTACTGAAGCTATGTAAGCAATAAATTTGGCCATAATGTCACAAAACTTGCTAAGGTGATGTGTAAATGTTAATATTCGAATTGTTCGATATTAATCGTCGACTGAATTTACACCTAAGAGTCACACAACCGAAAAGTCGAATACTCCTACTACCACCTAATTTCATTAAATTAATTATTATTTATGAAATGTTAATTATTAAATTTTATTTAATTTGTGTTGATCAATATTAAATAGTGTGTATATAATAGTTATAGACAAGCGTATAGATATATAATATCTATATGTATTTCAATTGGATTTAATTGCAAATTTATTTGATTGGGCTTGAAGCAATTAGGATGCCCTAATATATACATGTCATAACCAACCATCATAGGGATGTTGGAGGGTTGAATATTGATTTAAAATGAGATGAAATAGTAGGACAAATACTAGGATCCGGATCCCCTTTTGCTACATAGATCTACACTATTTATAAGTCTCAAACCCCACTTTCTCTTCTCTCTGATTTTTGCTCCTTTTAGACCAGTCTTGGTCAGTCTCCCCTATTTCCATCCTCCTATAATTTTTAAGCTATTAAAACACAATTTAAATACAAATAGAAGATTGGTGGTTGCTGCATTCAGATTGAAAGCTCTTTCTAAAATCTAGATACCGATTCAAGGAGTTCTTTAATTCAGTGTTTCCAGGTGTTTTATTTGGGTTGTAGACAAAGTAAATCCTTAGTTTACGTATTCATTTCTACAATTATTCGTACATCATTCTATGCTTAGATAGGATATGAATTATCACGAATCCACATATGTCGGTGTTGTCTACATTAGATGATGATATATGTGTATATATAAATATATGTATATTTTAAAATTATGTATGTGACAACATAAAAGCCACGACCGCAAATAAAAGAATAAAATTTAAATAATATCAAAATGATTTTTTTTAAATTGATTTTAAATGCATATTTAAGCATATAAAATATATGTTTATTTATTTATTAGTTTAAGACCATTATAGTTTTTGGATACTTAAAAAATTCGTATACGTATATATATTTAAAACCGATTTTATTATATATATACATACATGTATATATACATACAATATATATATATATATTCTATTTTAGATATTATACTTAATTTATTAATGCAAATATATACATATATATAATAAAATATACATATAAGTATTGAATAAAATTATATACATGCATTCAATATTTTTTCAAAAAAAATAAATTTTGATAAGATTTTTGTACTGAAATCATCATTAAAGAAAAATAATTTTTTAATAATCGAAAGCATTTATGTTAAGAAAATTATTTTTTTTTGATATTATTAAGGTCGTGCATGAGTTAATATATGTATATGTGTGTTAATTTAATTATTTATTCGTATTAAAACTATATATATAGTTATTATATATGTATTTTTGATATAATAATTATATAGTTATTATATATGTACTTTTGATATAATAATTATATATATATGTATGTATGTATGTACAATATATGTATATGAATTAAAAATTAGTTTCTAAAATTCCAAATTAACAAAGGGAGATTCTTTTCAAAGGACAAACTTGTATCCATATTTAACTCATAGGGCACAAACTTCAAATTTTAGCCACAAGGACGTGTTCCAATTCCAATTCGTGTTATCTACCCAACCACACTTCATCATCGCCCCACCTTTCCCTACTGCTTCCCAACGTCGCCACTCCCTGCACTATAGTCGTCTGTGCCGCCGCCATGAACCTTTGCCCACCAACTAGCACCACTCTCTAGCCGCTGCCCTCACCAACTAG
Source organism: Allium fistulosum (assembly GCA_030737815.1). NCBI lineage: Eukaryota > Viridiplantae > Streptophyta > Magnoliopsida > Asparagales > Amaryllidaceae > Allium > Allium fistulosum. Next base: position 306,939,275 of record CM060902.1, read on the forward strand.
AAACCCTAGTTTTTTAAAAACGTTGACTAACGGTGCACCATAAGAAGCCCTAGTTATCTCAACGCATATTACGGCACTAACTACTACACCATCTCGATTTCCCAATCTTAATCGACATCATTTTCCTCTTCTTTAGCCATCATTCGCATCAATTATCGATGACAACAAAAAATAGTTGTCGGGAAGAAAATAACACTATACAATATCATCATTCCATACAGTAGTAGGTGAAAAAATAATATTGTGCGGTATCATTATATGTATTTTTTAAAATAAAAGGTACGAGCCACAAAAATGATACCGTACGGTAGCAGGTAAGAAACTAGTACTATATTGTTTCATTAAATGTTTCTTCAAATAAGCTATCAGATACAAAAAAGATACCATACGGTAGCATCATAAGAAACTAGTTCATTAAAAATCGGTTTTCAAAAAGCCCATATATACACAACAACATTACAAGGAAAAGTTCAATTTTATATAAGAGACGGCTTTCAAATCTTGAAAAAACTGCAAATTGGAAATAATATAAGAAACCTGTAAAAAGGTATCATGTGAGCTGAAGTACACACTTAATCTAAAAGATGCGGCTACTGTTTTTAAACTACTACTACATTTCATGATCTGGTATCATGGTTCATACGAAAATGATATTATATAACAACATTATATGTTTTTCTAAAAGGTCTCAGCTACAAAAATGATATTGTATGGTAGTAGCATAAGAAATTAGCTCAACAAAACAATCATTCCTTAAAAAAGTAACATGTTCAAAATGTTACTTCACAACAAATCATAAAGAAAATAGTTCAACCTTTAAAAGCTACTAAAAAATGTTACTTTAAAATAGACTTGTCGGCTAAAATATACACACTTCAAATACAAATGCCACTACGATATGTAAAATGCTATAAATTATAAAATACTACTATAACATAGCATTAGAAGTAGAAATATACATAAATATATATTTTTTCAAAAAAAACCATAAAATGATACTACACAATATCATTAGCTGTTGTTATCTTCTTCTTCCCAATTTGTTATTATTCCTCATTAAAGTGTATCTACTTCTAACCAGCACTCCTCCACACATGTCAAAACTCTTGTTTATCACCACTCCAAAATCGTTCCTTCTTTTGTCACCATCAAAGTTGTCTTCATTGAATCTCGCATAGATCCTAACCGCAAAAGCAAATTCTTAAAATTATTCTTAAGTTTTGACTCTTATCTCTACACGATCCAGAAGTAAGATTTGGTTGTGAAGTCGAGAGCTTGGCCGTAAAACTAGTGTCTAGGGTATCTGTAATGGCCACAATGAAGTTTAGTCGTGAAAGACATTACATTTTGGTATTAAAGCCGGTAGATATATATGTGCAGCGTGATAGAGTGTTCTCTCGTTGGGATCAATGGCAAAGTTTTGATTTTTACCCCTACACGATCTAGACATTTTGGATGATTGCAACCGTAGCTGCTGCTCAATCCAACCCGCCTTCCACCTGCAACGTCAATCCCTTAGATTCCACAATTGGTTGTGGTGTAAAACGTCAATTGATTGTCGTGTAAAGGTCGTGTTTTGCAGAAAAAAATTTGGAGTTCCGATATATTTCCTGAAAATCTTTTTGACATTGAAAAACAAAGTGGATGGCTTTAAGCTTAAAATGACTTGAGATCTATCATTTGAAACAACTTTCCTGCTTAAAAAATATTTTGGAATATAGCCGATGGTCTTTGACTTTTACCATCGCAACAGCTATCCACTTACATCATATAGACGACCAACTTATCAATTGCTTTTAAATTTTCTCTTGAAACAACATTTAGTGCTTAATATTTATTATTATTCCAAAATCAGTATGAAAAGTCGTCACTGATACAAGATTTATTTTGTTCATTACATAAATGAACATTTCTGTGTTCAGCGTGAAAAAATTGAATCTCCTAAACAAACATTCTAGTATACTAAACTTCTTTCATTTTACCTAAGCTGGTAGACTACCAAATGCTTTAATTTATATTATGCATTTTCCTCATAATTCATAATTTTATTTTGTTGATGCTACGGTGACTTCTACACTCATTTCTGAGTCGTCGTTGTCATTTTCATGTCCAATTTAAACGTCTACCATCACTATCGACCTTAAGCAAGTGCTTTTGCCAATCCTCTGTAGAATTTTCTTTAAGGATTCATCGATGTAGATGGAGATGTTTTGTAGTTATATAAATGGGCTTGACTAGCTTTTCCATTACTAGGTGATTTCTCAATGTATCAATAATACCATTGGTTAATGTTGCTTATGCAAAAGATCTTCAATTGATTCCGTTTTGCATATTAATATGTAATTTGTTTACATGAAAGAGTTGAAAACTCACTAGCAACAAAATGGTCAGTTTATTGTGGCTCCATCACAAAAGTTGTAGGGTCATTTATTCATTCAATAATTTAGCCATAATATATGTTTCATAATTTCAACACGAGTAAAAAAGTATAATGTAGGAAACTAAACAAGGTACATATTCAAAGTCTAACACAAGAAAATGTAAAAAGTGCTTAATGTTTATGCAGATTTTCGTGAACGTAAAGATTTTCTTTTCTTTCTTTCTTCCTTTCCCTTTTTTCATAATTTCAACAAACACTTAGAAAAAAAGGTAGGTAAAGAAATTGCCAAATTGTCATTTAAAAAGTAGACAATACATGTACAAATAGAAACACACATAATAATTCAGAGTATGCCCTCCGGTTCAGGACTCTAATTTAATTTGATTAAACTGGTCCACTTTCCTGGGTTTTTTTTACTCTTGCAGGCAACATAAAAGAACTGAAAAGGAAACAAAGATGAAATACGCACACAGATATTAAAATATCTACAATCAACTAACTTCTCTTTTTCTTTTATTGCTTCGTGTTCCTTGGTTTTTAACTTCATATACTTCCATTTTCAAGATTAATTCTTCTGCATTTTCTGCAGTAACTAAAATCTGCCTAGCTGAGTCTTCAATGAATCCCTCATCTACTGCTTTGTCAAATAGTGCAAGCAAGTTGTTATAGTAGCCATCTACATTTAATAACCCCACCTGCACCAGCAATGTTTTCATATATTAGTTATAATACCAAATTGTCCATCTTATCCCAACATTCATTAATGCATCAGTTTCTTAAACAAAATCCTAGCTATGTCTTATATTAACATACTTTTGTAATATACAATGACATGAACAAACGACTTCACTTTTTTTATTTATATTTTTATGCAAATACCAATTTTGTAGTTGAGAGAATATACATAAGTAGGAAGGTAGAGAAGTAGCAACTTACAGGTTTCTCATGTATTCCAAGCTGAGCCCATGTTATCACTTCCAACAACTCCTCCAATGTACCGTAACCACCTAAATATTAATTATTTTTCTTTTAGTTTCCAAGCTAATTAGCTAACGAAATATTATAATGTAGGGAATCTTATCTTTATGTTCCCTTTAATTGGTACAAAAATGTGAAAAAATAATGCTTCAATGATGAGAAAAAGGAAAAGCTAACCAGGAAGAGCAATGAAAGCATCTGAGCTTTTGGCCATTTCTGATTTCCTTTCGTGCATGTCCGCAACTATCTTCACTTCCCCTATGCCATCTCCTGAAATCTGCTCATATTCATGGTGCATTTGTTAATTTTTGAACTTCAAATATTGATTGTTTTTGAAGGATCCTTCATTTTACCTCATGTGCCATTAGAGCTTTAGGCATAACCCTGCCACATTGTATTAAAAAGGAAAAAAAAAAAAGTCGTACTTATACAAATTAATTCAAGTAGATGAAATTAAATAATTGCTTCTAACTTATGTAGAATATAAATTAGTGTACGGGTTCAAATTAAATACCCAAGAACATGACATCCACCATCAAAAACAGTTTGTGATATCAACCCCATTAAGCCTACACTTCCACCACCATATACCAAGTCTATTTTTCTCTCAACCTGCAATTAAAAATAATAAATATGATAATACATTCATTGCTCTATGCTTTCTTGTTCGAGAATAAGAAGTTTTTAAGTTTTTTTATATATGCATCCTCTGTTGTTATTCTATGCTAGATGTTACAAAGAAGAAAAAGTCTACAATGGAAACAGAGAGTAGACCTCAGTGTTCATGTAACAAAGCTTAAACGTACACATTGGACAGAAAAATTAAGTGATTGGAACGAGTTTAACAATATGAACTTGTAGTTAAATTGATACACATACCAATAACTTTCCGAGCTCGAGAGCAGAATGACTAAATGCAGGCTTGTTTCCTGTTCTACTGCCACAAAAGACACATATACTTTTGAACTTTGATTTTGGTGTGCTGCCTTCGCACTTTTGTTGGGTTTCGTCCATTAAAGAGAGTAAAAGGATGAGGTAATAGCAAAACTAAGAGAAAGGCAATAGGAGAAGAAGAGGATGTGTATTAATTGAATTCTGTAAAGAGAATAGTGGACTTGCAATAACATCCTTTTCTCTACTTATATAACCAGTACTTGTAAGTGTTGGTGATGAACCCAGCAGGAATCATCTATTCATGGATCTTTGAGAATAATCCAAATCATTATCTTTACCTTTTATGCATATCCAATCAATGCTTTAGTGATGTATTTTTATTTTTATTATTTGGCATTAATTTATTTGCAGAATATTAGTCATGCTTTATAACATAATGTATTATTTGTTGGCTGATGCCAAATGCACCAATTGCTTATTCCATTTTACCCACGTCTATTTTGTTACTTCATATTTGAATAGTCCTGTCAAATAGGTTGACTTGGTCAAAATGGGTCGGATCGAGTTTGATCCAACCCGTTTAAGACTCATCTATGACCCAACCCATTTAATAAACGAGTTACCCATTTAATCCATTTAAAGAATTAAATTTGATATGACTAATAAAAAACAAATAGATATAAAATATATTAATTCTAGTTTTTTATTTTGAATTTCGATAAAAATGAAAATTTAAAATTTTAATTCTAATTTTTATCAAAATTCAAATATGTGAATGCAGGCTGTTGGTTGCTAAGTGCAACCCTTAGTCACCATGGAGAACTACAGTATGCGTTCACAAAATAAAGTATCCGAGTGTTTCATATTGTCCGCAATTCAGATGGGAGTTCATTGGTCGAAGTCTCACCTGATTCCGGGTTAGTATGAAGAAGTTATTGCAATATAAAAAAATAGCGACTTCTACCGAGGCGAAGTTCAAATATGAGGATGTAGCAGGCTGTTATTTTCTAAATATAACTGTTAGTCACCATGGAGAACTACAATGTGCGTTCACAAGATAAAGTATCCGAGTGTTCCAGATTGTCCGTAATTCAGATCGGAGTTCATCGGTCGAAGTCTCGCCTGATTTCAAGTCAGTATTAATAAGTTATCGCAGTCTAAACAAAAAAATATAGTGGCTTCTGCTTAAGCGGAGTTCAAATATGGAGATATAGTAGCCTGTTATTTTCTAAGTACAACTGTTAGTCACTATGAAGAACTACAATATGCGTTCACAAGATTAAGTATTCGAGTCTTCCATATTGTCTGTAATTTAGGTGGGATTTCATCGGTCGAAGTCTCGCCTGATTTCGAGTTAGTATGAAGAAGTTACTGTAGTTTGAATAAAAAAAATAGCGGCTTCTGTCCAGGCGTAGTTGAATCATAGAGATGTAGTCTGTTATTTCTACGTACAACTGTTTGTCACAATGGAAGCTATAACGCGTGTTCAAAATTCTTATTTTCAAATTTTATATTTTCAAATTTTAAGTTTTAATAAATGGATAAATGAGTTGCCCATTTATAACCCTTTTAAAAATGGGTCAAGTCAACTCATAACCCATTTAATAAAATTCGTAAATGGGTTGACCCAACCCATTTATAAGTAGAGTAAATGGGTTGGGTTAATGCATTGGGTCATATTTTGATAGGTCTATATTGCACAATACGAAAAACAAATAAATAAAAGTAAAAGAAAATAGTTTTCCAAATGAGTCAGTATTTTTTTTCAATCAAAAAACTTTGTTTTTCAATCTTTTATTGCCACATAAAGTTTATTTTTCCAGTCGTTACTATCTTGCACAACCTTTTTTTTAAGACCGCATCTATTCACGTTCCAAGTAAATTCTTTTCCACCCATTGCTCACTAAGGAAAGAACGCACTGCACAAATTACCTTACCCACTCCGATTTTTACCAATTCACCCTTTCTGTTATTTTCTCTTCTATTTATATTTGTATACACCACATATTTAAATAAACAACCTTTAAAATAAAATACCTCTTTTATGAAAATTATATAAAGTTGATCATATTTTGGTATGTCTTAGCTTTCCACGGAAAAAGAAAATCATTTAATAAATGATTTAGCAAAATGCTTGTTTGAAAATACAATTTGAAATTAAAATGGTTTGAGAAAATTTCAAAGTTTAATTTGATTTGAAAAATGAAATTTGTTTAAAATAGTGTTGTGCTAAAACAATCATAACTTGAGGTTTATAACTTCGAATGAGTTCATACTTTTTGCAAATGAAAGAGTCTTTAGAAAGCTATAAATTTTCCTTTTACTACTTTAGAAAATTTTACATTTTTAATAGTCTGAAATGGGTTTGAAAGAAGATGGTCATTTCTGTCCTATAAGAGATTTTCTAAAATTTAATCTGAAAATAAATTTAGCATGACTTTCAAACTGTGAATTCGATTTTTATGATCTTTATATCGTTGGAAAGCTTAGACTTAGTAGAACAACTTTCATTCTATAAGTATTTTCAGATTTTGAGTTTTGCTGGGTCAAATTTGAGGATCTTTACAACAGGTTTGTGATTGAAATAACTTGTTTTCTTAATAATTATGTGCATTCTACCCATTTTGTGAATATAAATTGGTTGATGTTTTGTATAAAAGTATATGTTTCAAACTGATATATATTGTGGTAGAATATAAGTGTAAAGCATTTTGTTCACTTTAATTAAGAGTTTAGGATATTTTGCTATCGTCTTTTGTTGTACCCTTTTGTTGTAGCTTTTTGTGTTGTTGACTCTAATGTATATTATTTTGACTCGTGTGTATATTGTGGTCGTCATACCACATGTTATGTATCATTTTGTATCACTCTGATGTTGTATCTATATATGTGTATATATATGTATGATATCTGCTGTTCTGTGATGTGATTTGCATTTGAGTTGTTGTATTCTGTTCTGATAGATTCTATAGCCACTTATAGTTTTGTATTAAGTATTTATTGAATATGTCGATCCACTTGAGTTAGAAAAAAAATAGAGCATTTATCGACGTATTCAACAGATATTTAACACAAGGCTATAGATGGTCGCTCATAACCAGCCCTATTCTCCGCATTAACAGACGTTATTACCTAGTAATACTCTTTGTTAATGTGTGTCTCGGGGTGGGAGCGTCACTAGCAAGCAGTGACGCCCTACCCCGAGACCTACATTAATAAAGAGTATTATTGGGTAATACCGTCTGCTAATGCGAAGAATATGGCTGCTTAGGAGCGACCATCTATAACCTTGTCTTAAATATCTATTGAATACGTCAATAAATGCTCTCTATATTTTTTTCCTCTCAAGTTGATCGACATATCCAATAAATACTTAATACAAAGCCATAGGTGGCTATAAGATCTATCAGAATAAAATACAACAACTCAAATGCAAAACACATCACAGAACAGCAGAAAATCCCATATATACACACATATACAAATACATCACAGAGTATACAAAATGATACATCACATATGTGGTATGACGACCACAATACAAACACGAGTCAAAAGAATATACATATATGAGTAGCAACAAAAAGAACTATACAAAAGCTACAACAAAAAGAGCTAGCAGAAAAGTTCATGCGGAAGCAGAATAGGCTAAGTCCAAAGGGTACCTAACCTGAAACACCTCGGTCTAACCCGAGTATAAAATACACGGTTCAGTCTAGCTAAACAAATCAGTTTAAGAGAATAATCGATAACATAAGCATAAGGCAAGGTGATAATCTTCTCAAGTGGGAAGGAATAATTTAAGGATATATGGTTACTTCACAAGGCACAATTAAGTAGGTACAATAATTTCAAGTGATATAAGGATATCACTAAATATGAATGCAACTCAAAGGCGATAAAACTTCATAACAAATCTCACAATAAAAGCATGCCTCATCTCATCGGTGTATCACAAAACATCAAATATGGTTTAGGAGAAAAACATAACTCCAAAGAGGAGAAATCACAAACCCGCTATATCGGCAAACTCAAAACAATCTCAAAGAAATCACCATCTTAAAATACGCCATAAGGAAATCAAATATAAATCTCCAACATAGGAGAATATAATCCCAAATAAACGCCAAAAGGAAAATCTCATACAATAACCCCAATAGGTAAATCTCAAATAATACGCCAAAAGGTAAATCTCAAATAATGCCAGTGTAGGCAACTCAAATTCCCATAAGGTAATCGCCATATATATATATATATATATATATATATATATATATAAAACGGCTCGAATGGCCAACCATGAAAAAGACGATATACTAGGGAAATCACAATAATCAATGAAATCATGTCAAATGTTTTGCACGTGCTTTTGGCCGAAGCTTGCCAAGTACTGATCTCTAAAAATAGGTACCTCGCCCGAAGGCAAATACGCCGTAATGACAAATACGCCGCAATGGAAAATGTCTCGAAGACAAATACATCGCAATGGCAATGACCCGAAGGTCCAGTACTGGCAATACGCCGCAATGGAAAATGTGTCACAAACTCTCGGATAGGAACCCGAACAGTGTTAACGTGTGTCCCATACCACACGTTTGCACTAAACGGTTTACTAACCGCTAGTAAATTTCATACTCAAAGCAGTAAAAAGTTTACCTCACCTCATCGGTAAACTTGACCCGAAGGTCAAAACGATCAAACGAACAAGTCAGGAATTAACCGATAACATAAACGCACTGTCCCATACCGCGTGTTTTACCAAACCGTTTAATTCTCCTTCTCATTCGCTCGAATAGTGCAAAAACGTGTATTTTATATATAAAATAATTTACTTTGAAAAACAAGCTTTTAAAACAAATTTTCGAAATCAATTTTGAAATCCGTATTTGAAAATTCCCTTATTATAGAGAATAAATAGATTTTATATTTGAAATACTTAAAAATATCATATACCAAGCTGTGACGCCCCACCCCGAGACCAAATTTCATCTTTCAAATCAAATTAAACTTTGAATTTTCTCAAACCATTTTAATTTCAAATTGTATTTTCAAATAAGCATTTTGCTAAATCATTTATTAAATGATCTTCTTTTTCCCTTATTATAGAGAATAAATAGATTTTATATTTGAAAATACTTTAAAAATGCTATATAATAATTATTTGAAATGCCCATTTATTTTAAAAATTATTTCAAAGCTGTTTGGAAAAATCTGTGTTCGAAAACGAAGAAAACAGAGAAAGTCACTCAAAACCGATATTCTAATTCAATTCAAATTTAATTCAAAATAAATCAAAATTTGAATTTCAAATTCTCCAAAATTTGGCTATTCTATTGATAGACACCATGGCCTTCAAAAAACAATCAAAAACATCGTAAATATAGCAAGAAACGGAAGCGAATTGGGCTGGAAATACACAAAACAACAGGCAAAAGAAGGCAGGAAGGAGGCTTCTCCAGGGATACCAAGCTGTGACATCCCACCCCGAGACCCACATTAACAAACAGTATTACTGGGTAATATTGTCTGCTAATGCGGAGAATAGGGCTGGTTAGGAGCGACCATCTATAGCCTTGTCTTAAATATCTATTGAATACGTCGATAAATGCTTTTTTTTCTAACTCAAGTGGATCGACATATTCAATAAATACTTAATACAAAACTATAGGTGGCTATAGGATCTATCAGAACAAAATACAATAACTCAAATGCAAATCACATCACAGAACAACAGATAGCATATAAACCTTAAAAATTTGCTTTGTAGAATAAGAGTATAGAAATCCATTCCTCGAGTTTGTTTTGTCTTTTTACCATTGTCTAATGACATGCATTATGCGGTCAATTGAGTCTGGTGGCCTTTGAAGAAACCACCTATCATCGAATTCTCTTACCTCTCTTGTTGTCAAACCATTGTTCGCATGGTTCTTTCCGTAATGACACACAGAAAGTCATGTCGATAATCATCTTAGTGATTGGAGTCCGGGATAAAAGTTGAGCTAAATCCCGACTCTATTCGAGAAATTTCTAAGAAATCAATCTTAATTGATTAATCTTTTGGGTAGCATTCTATTTGTGTTCTTGTCTCGAAGGAGTGAAGCCTTCGAAATCATGAGGTGTTGCTCATACAAATTCTATAGTCCGCTAATCCCGACGAATATATTCGGAAAATTATAGAATTTATCGAGCAATTTTATCTTGGTCTTCTATCATTTTGAGTTAGAAAAAAAATAGAGCATTTATCGACGTATTCAATAGATATTTAAGACAAGGCTATAGATGGTCGCTCCAAACCAGCCCTATTCTCCGCATTAGCAGACAATATTACCCAGGAATACTCTTTGTTAATGTGGGTCTCGGGATGGGGCGTCACGGCTTGCACGTGTTTTACCAAACCGTTTAATTCTCCTTCTCATTCACTCGAATAGTGCAAAAACATGTATTTTCAAATATAAAATCTATTTATTCTCTATAATAAGGGAATTTTCAAATACGGTTTTCAAAATTGATCTCGAAAATTGGTTTTTAAAGCTTGTTTTCTCAAGTAAATTATTTTATATATAAAATACACGTTTTTGCACTATTCGAGCGAATGAGAAGGAGAATTAAACTGTTTGGTTCGAAAATTGGTTTTAAAAACTTGTTTTCCAAAGTAAATTATTTTATCTACAAAATACATGTTTTTGCACTATTCGAGCGAATGAGAAGGAGAATTAAACGGTTTGGTAAAACACGTGGTATGGGACACGTGCGTTTATCTTATCAGTTAATTCCTGACTTGTCTGTTTGATCGTTTTGACCTTTGGGTCGAGTTTACCGATGAGATGAGGTAAACTTTTTACTGCTTTGAGTGTGAAATTTACTAACGGTTAGTAAACTGTTTAGTGCGAACGTGTGGTATGGGACGCACGTTAACACATTTCGGGTTCCTATCCGGGATGTTTAAGACAAAGCTATAAATGGTGACTCCTAACCAGCCCTATCCTCCACATTAGCAGACGGCATTACCCAATAATACTCTTTGTTAATATGGGTCTCAGGGTGAGGCGTCACAGCTTCATGACGTCCCACCTCGAGACCCACATTAACAAAGAGTATTACTTGGTAATACCGTCTGCTAATGCGGAGAATAGGGCTGTCTAGGATCGACCATCTATAGCCTTGTCTTAAATATCTATTGAATACGTCGATAAATGCTCTATATATTTTTTCCCTCTCAAGTGGATCGACATATCCAAGTAATACTTAATGCAAAGCCATCAGTGGCTATAGGATCTATCAGAACAAAATACAACAACTCAAATGCAAAACACATCACAAAACAGCAGATAATCCCATATACAGATACATCATAGAGTATACAAAATGATACATTACATATGTGGTATGACGACCACAATACAAACACGAGTCAAAAGAATAACATATCAAAGTAGCAACAAAAAGGACTACACAAAAGCTACAACAAAAAGAGCTAGCAGAAAAGTCCACGCGGAAGCAGAATAGGGTAAGTCCAAAGGGTATCTAACCTGAAACATCTCGGTCTGACCCGAGTATAAAATACACGGGTCAGTCTAGCTAAACAAATTAGTTTAAGAGGATAATCGATAACATAAGCATAAGGCAAGGTGATAATCTTCTCAAGTGAGAATGAATAATTCAAGGGTATATGGTTACTTCACAAGGCACAATTAAGTAGGTATAGGAATTTCAAGTGATATAAGGATATCACTAAATATGAATCCAACTCAAAGGCGATTAAACTTCATAACAAATCTCACAATAAAAGCACGCCTCATCTCATCGGCGTATCACAAAACATCAAATATGGTTTAGGATAAAAACATAACTCCAAAGAGGAGAAATCTCAAACCCGCCATATCGGCAAACTCAAAACAATCTCAAAGAAACCCTCTTTCTCAAAATTGCAATTCAAACCAATTTCTTCATAAAATCCAAGCAAATTGAAGTCTTTTTCAATCTAGAATAATAATACAGAGGTAATCTAACTCCGAACCATATTATTTCATCAAGTTTCTAATTACAATAGATGTTTCTCTAATTTACTATATGTTTTGCTTTTGCATGTACTGTATTTGTTTCCTACATGTTCTTAGAGGCTTCAATCTAGGAAAAAGCTTCAATTTTGTTGCCAAAATCCGAGTCTTTCCATTGCAACAGCAAGGTGAGTTACAAAAACTCACAAATACTTGCTGAGCAAAGCTCAAATCGCCAAAAACAGTGAATATTTTGCTTGCTGTACAAATTTCCTGTAGTTGATTTTTCCTTGTTTATAATCTGTTCTCTGCTGCTTCTTTGAGAGCTTATATATAACGACCCGTAAATTTCAACTGTTTTAATAACGTAATTAGTTGAAATTTTGTGAAATTTTAAACGATAAAATTTTGAAATAAAAATTTGATATTTGGAATGCGTCTAGTTAAACATAGCAACTGGTAAATTTTCGTCCGAAAATATGAAAGTTTATTTCGCGCGTAAATTCACTTCAATTTAATCAGTTAAAAAGCAATGAAAATAAAATGTTTTCGGAACCTAAATATTTTTACATAGAAAAATTCTAAACCATCTTCTGAGCAAGATGTCAGTTGGTCGTTTTTCAAAATTCGGACATTTTTGGCTCCGTCGATCTTATTTTTCTGCGTTTTTCTTGCATTTTTCGCTAGTAGAAAATTCGAATTTTTATAATTCAATCGTACCACTAATTTTTATATACCACTGTGATCGTCTCGTCGTGCTGGTTTCTACGGTATATTTAATTGTCAATTTCGGAGTCCGGTGCACGGTGCAATCTGTGAAATGCCTAGCGTATCGGTATTCGTTTTAACTTTTGACTCCTATGTCCATTCAAATTTCCAACGGTTGGAAATCAAGCTTTCATTACTTTATTATTCCCTGAATTATCGCGAGTGACTTTACCATACCCACTGCTTCGCATTTATTTCGATACGTTTCTTTTCTCTATTATAGAATACTAACAGCTGTTCACTTCTCTTCCAACCCCTCCCTCCCCTCTCTGTATCTTCCATTTCTTGGTTCCTACTTCAAAAATTTTCCTTCTGCCATTTTTCAGAAAAGCCTCTTCACTTCTTCCCTTCACCAAATCAGTTTCCACGCCTTCCACTTCATCACGCCCGCTCATCCACTCAACCACCTGACCTCGCCTCCGCCACGTCAGCCTCCGCTTCCTCACGTCCTCCACCCGTGACAACCCACCACCAGGCCACACAATTCGCTCAACCTCACCGCCACATGCACCCTAGCTGCACGCGGGTCCAAACCCGCACCCCAAGCCACCTCGGCAGCAGCTACTCCGGCCTCTCCCTCCTCCTCGCACCACTCCAGGCCCTGCTTCCCCACTCTCTCGTGCTTCAACCAAGTTTCCTCTGTGCCGAGAAGCACATCACAGCCACCAGCCCCGCCTTGGCCGAGCAACCCTCCAGTCGCCGCGCCCGCTACTTCACATCGGCCACCGATCTCGTGCCGATCTTCCACATCCCCTCTGATCCGCCCCCTCACCGCATGCTTGCCTGTTCTCCTTTGTGGCTGCTAAGCCTAACATTGATCCAGGTATATATATATATGTATTATATAGTAGTTTATACATATGTCTATATTATAAGTTTATATGTTATGTAAGCTCGTCTAACTCGTGTTGTATATATATAAAGTATGTTTTATAAAAAGTATATTTTAAAACATAGCAAATTTATAATATGTTAGGGTGTTGTAAAATATCAGATTTTATATAATTATATATATTAGTTTATATATATGTATGAATATCAGTTTATATGTCAAAGTTATGTTAAGTCTACTGGTGTATACATAGGCGCCTGTACATTGTTATATAAGTGAGTTTATAAAAGTATAGCATACGTTAGTTTTAATAAACTAAGTTTTTAAAGTACGTTAAATCTATAGCAAGTTATATTAGTTTGTCTATTTGTTTTAAATATATTTTGAGTTATCCTTTCGACTTTTCTGGGTGCAGTATCTATATTTTCATAAAAGAAGAATATATAGATTCGTATACATTTTTTTTTGTTTACTTTAGTATCGACTGTTAGTTGTATATGTGAGTCTGCATATAGCATGTATATTAGTATTTTATAGGATCGGTTTGCATGAGTTATATCAACATACATAGTTTTCGACAGTTTTATAATAATTTTGAATCTATACCGTTATATAAACCTTAAAGTTCTAATGTATGTGTGTTGTTTATATAATAAATTGGAGTCTGACAAATACATTTAGTAGGAGCTATTGATTGTGTCTGCACATTGTTTTAACCTGCATAGTATATCTATATGTACATTTATATACTAGTATGCCCATGTTTTATGTATTCTGAGGTGGATATATGGAAGTCGATATGTATGCATGTAGATGTGTTACATTGAATTTTATTATGCGTTGAAAGGTAAATGTAAATTTTAATTATCCTTAAAAACATATTATTTTAATATGTGGGTTTTATTATATGAAGTGATAGTTTATATATATTGGAATAAGGCAAATTCATTTCGACTTTAAGTGTAAATTATACTGTAATTTGTAGCTTGCATATATAAGCTTATTTCTGAATTAAATATGGATTTTGAAATATATATATATATTATATGTGTTTGAGAATTTAGAATATGATTTTTGTATGTGTATAGTATATTGACTTAATTTTTCTATGTGTTTAAGTTAAAGGTTGATTTTAAGTATAAGTTATGTGTTTATTTTAAATTATAAGTTGTATATGAATTGTAAATAGTATATATAGCTATATATATGTTCATTTATACCATCTATCTTCTTCAATCCGGTTTTGATTTGTTCTCGTCATATTCTGTTATCAGCTCTGTCTGTCGTATTTGTGCCAATCTAGCGTTGCTTTGGATTTCGTAACTCATTCCATTGTCGAATCTCTCTAACCTCGAAAGGTGAGCAATCACTCACGATTAATGTTCTTATATTTATTAAATTTGATTTCAATTGAAACGACAATTGAAATATGCCGCTGTTAGTTATTTATATTGCTATATCTATGCCATCATCTGTATCTGTTCACCTGTGACATCTGACACCCTTATCTGTTATTTATACTGATGATATATGCCTGTTACCGTTGTTATATTATTATCATATCTGTTATCACTCTACAAGTTCCCTGTTAGTATAGAATCACTATGGGTTGAAATGATACATACCCGAACGGACTTTAGAATAGGAGAAAATCGTTATGGGTTGAAATGATAAACCCAAGCGATTTTCAAATTAAATTGAATTTGGGATTTCGGGTTGAAAATATATATACCCGAATATATTTTAAATTGCGGATTGAAATGATAAATATCCGTATCACTTGACCATAGGATAGAAAATTATATACAGACACCGTTGGTCTATATATAAATGTTTTTGAAAAACATTTCTACGGATTTGAAAGAAATATATGGTTTTAATAAATAATGATTTTAAAGATTTATTAAAGCTGATTTAATAAAGTTGATTTGAATCAATATGAAATATGTTTAAGTATTTATGTAAAATTTATATTTTTAAATATAGAATTTATAATGTTTCAGGTTGAAGGATAAATTTGAATTGATTTGGAATTCTTAATTATTTAAGAATTATACTTAAATAAGTTGATTTGAAATCTATTAAATTTGAAATTTTAAGATATGTTTTATAACTTGAATTAATTAAGAAGTGGCTTAAATGAATATTTCAAACTTATATAAATTTAAATGGGATATTTTGTCTATATAAATTTGTAAATTGAAGTTGTATATTTGATGTATTGAAATGATTAAAGAAATATTTCAAAAACTAAATGTAATGAAATTAAATTGGGACATAAATTGAATTATCGAATTTAGTTTTGAAATGTCGAATATTTAAACTTTGAAATATATTGAAATTGAAATGGTTTATTTATGGTTCAAATAGGCATTTGAAATCGATAATTTGAAAGGGTTTATTGAGAAACTAAATTGAATTGAAATTGATGATTTGAGATTTAATTAAATTTTAAATTTTGGAATTCGAGTTTATGTGAATCGATTTGTGAAATTTGATGAAACTATTTTATTTTATAAAGTAATTTTAAATTATATTTAAAATTATTGATATTTTACTTTAAAAAATTATTTTAATATAAACTATTTTTATATAAATCATTTTTAATATAAATTATTTTATTTTAAACTATTTTAACTTATAACTATTTATATAAACTATCTTATTTATAAACTATTTTATTATATATACTAATTTTAATATCTAAACCGTTTAAAAGAATAGAGTTATGATTTCCGAAATGCTATGATTTCAAAGCTGTGATTTCCAAAGTGTTTTGATTTTTAAAAGACTATGATTTCGAAAGTGTTATAACTTTGGAAAAGTACTATGATTTTGGAGGTGAATATTTTTGAAATGGCAATGATATGTCGGTTTTGAAATATAACTATTTTGAAAGTTTATTAAATGACTATCGGTGAAATAATACGTAGTTATTAAAGAGACCGGGATCGGATATGGACATACTTTCTTTTAATAACGAAAACCACTTTAATAACTAATATACGCGGAGTGTTGATCCAGAACGAAGTGGATGGTTTGATGAACGCGTTGACTGAAGAAAGAGAACGATTTTGGATGACCCCTGACATGACTAAAACAGGAGCCGTGCCGGGCCATTGAGGGTCGCCATCTCTAGCGGACACACTTCTTCGATACCTTATCTATTACTTATGTGATTCGATTTGGGTGCACCCCTTGATTTGGGAGTGTTGTTTCGCGGTGTTGGGGTAGTAGCTGCTATGCCCAACATCAGTCCGGATCAGGCAACTACTAGTATCCTAGTTGGTATTGCCTCATGTACCTTGTCATACTGATTATCCTATTCGCGACCACTACGATTTTGGTTTGTACCTTTAGTATATGGATTGCCCTCTGGTGACTTCCGGTTTTGGGGAAACTACGGTCTTGTATATGCTCTTGGGAATAAAAATGTGTTAAGGGTGGAATGGGCCATGACATAACGCTATTTTGATATCGTACTTTACTGATTAGACATTATCTACTTAGCGTATTCTACTGTATATATAGATAGTTTAATGGATCCTTAGAGGATGGTTATCCCAAACATCCTTTGAGTCACTTGTATTTCAGTCGTTATTTCACTTGAGTTGGATTTATTGATATAAGAATGTTAATCCTGACTCGAGTGTTTTGTGTTTTCTTTACGCTCGGGTCAGACTGAGTGATACAGTATTCAAGACTCACCTTTGGAGTTGGAGCTTCGCTTGGAGATCCAGCTATCTATCCAGCTTCCAGTTATTCAGTTGATTCCAGTGATGTATTCAGATCTTGTATTTGACTATTGTATTGAGATATCTATGTATTCGAGACCTCTGTTGTATCTTGTTTAACTCTGTTATATATATATATATAGTAGCTTCATGAACTACTATTCTTTTGTTTCCGCTGCATTATTGTTATATTACTCTATGTCTGTGATCTGTGATTATTTATTTATTGTATATGCTAAGTTTTGCCGAATTTAAATTAACAATCTATTATTTTGAATTATTCAAGTCTGACATGTGTGGATTATTGTCGATTTGAATGGTCCAAAATAGTGGGTCGTTACAAGTGGTATCAGAGCTTTGGTAGCTCTAGGCAAAACTTAACATATAGGGTAAATATATTTACAGAATCACTCTCATTCGAGTTTCAATCTCTTCCCTTGACTCAATTCCTTTGAATTTTGGAACGTTCCCCTCGGTTCCGAAATTCATTCGTGTCCTTCACTATTCGTCTTCTTTCAATTCTGGAGCACCCCATAACTCCATTTTGAATGATATCTATAATAGATCGGTGGTCTCGCCAATCTTCGAATGATTCGTAAAGGAGCAAAACTCCTTTACAATAGGCATTGATTCACCGGAGATTTCTGTATCCTCGGTTTACGATGCTGCTATCTTATGCTATACCCGAATTCTACCTTTGGTAATCGAATGTTGATTTGCTTCAGATTTCTACATCGATCTTATCTATGAAGTCATGGTTGACCCGGTTAAGGTTGCCCGCGATTTATACAACTTTATCCACCTTCCTGTTTGAAATGCAATCATCTAACCTTCGTTTCGAGCCTATCTATTTTAGATTAGAATTCTCCTTGATTAGAGTCCCTCTATATTTGGATCTCTATCCTTGTGTTGGAATCCAATTCTGGAATCATCGTGTGAGGGAGTGTATTTGTAATTAATATAAAATAGTTTATGTTTATAGTGTGTTGTTTGAGTTGCTGATGTTGGTTTGGATTTTCGATCGATTCGTCTGATCAACGCTATCGATAGGATTTCCAAAACACTTGAACAGAACAAACTGACACAATGTTGTTTTCAAATTTGGTAAACAAAATAGTTGGATGATTATATTATATATAAATATAAGTTTTCTGAAATTAAATTCTTAATGAATTTGTGATCAAAAATGATAATATTTGATTTTTATTTATTGTTTTGTAAACCATTGATTATCGCATAATATAAATAAATTCATAAAACTTGGTTATAATTTGATTTGAAATTTGAAATGTATTTAAATTAGAATTTGGGAATTTAAATTTCCGGTGATTTCAAACTTTGATTTGTAAGTTTTAAAGTGTATAGTATTTAAAATATTTTCAAATAGAAATCATTCCAAAGAAATTTTAGATGTTTAGTCAGTGCTCTTCTCTTTGTCGCTGGAAAATAATTTCGGTGATGGCGGCCGCATCATCGACATTTATTTTCGAGTTTTGAAGTGGAGAGACCATCATGTAGCCTTGCTACAGTTTTGTTTTGAAAATTAAATCGATTTAAAATTTCTTAAGTATGATTTGATTTATATGTAGGTATATTATTTTAAAATTAATTCGACTTGATATATATATATATATAGTATATACATAATTATCTCCAAATGGTTTGAAGTGAATCAGAAATCTAATTCTTGAATTTATGATAAATGATGTTTTAATTAAAATGTAGCCAAAATTTTGAATGAATATCTAAACTTGAATAAATTGAAAATGATATCTTTATTTGTAAATATTCGATTTCAATTCAGTATAACTTACCTAAATCATTTAGAAGTTGAATTTGTAATTGAATAATTTACAATGCTAAATGAAGATTTATAATAAAAAACTTGAGTGGTTATGAATACACTTAAATTTTAGTTATAAATGGTTAATAGTGATATATATATATATATATATAATAATAAGTTAATTGAGTAACTGATGTGATTAATAAAATAAAACTTTTGTTTTGAAAGTTAATAAATTGAAATTAAAACAACTTAATGAGATATCTTGAACAAATTGAATTTAAATAAAAATTTGGTTTGAAAGAAATCTTTTGTACCTGACATTTATAAACGAGAAATCAAATCAATTTAATGGAAACCTTGATTTTAGAAACAAATTGTTGGATATAAGTTTATTTAAATAGAATTTATATGGTTGAATCAATTGAGTATTTGTTTTTCATTCTATTTTCTTCCGGTTGTTCTGTTCTCCTACCTCCTTCCTTTTCGGGGACGAAAAGTTTTGAGTGGGGGAGAGTGTAACGACCCGTAAATTCCAACTGTTTTAATAACGTAATTAGTTGAAATTTTGTGAAATTTTAAACGATAAAATTTTGAAATAAAAATTTGATATTTGGAATGCGTCTAGTTAAACATAGCAACTGGTAAATTTTCATCCGAAAATATGAAAGTTTATTTCGCGCGTAAATTCACTTCAATTTAATCAGTTAAAAAGCAATGAAAATAAAATGTTTTCGGAACCTAAATATTTTTACATAGAAAAATTCTAAAACATCTTCTGAGCAAGATGTCAGTTGGTTGTTTTTCAAAATTCGGACATTTTTGGCTCCGTCAATCTTATTTTTCTGCGTTTTTCTTGCATTTTTCGCTAGTAGAAAATTCGAATTTTTATAATTCAATCGTACCACTGATTTCTATATACCGCTGTGATCGTCTCGTCGTGCCGGTCTCTACGGTATATTTAATTGTCAATTTCGGAGTCCGGTGCACGGTGCAATCTGTGAAATGCCTAGCGTATCGGTATTCGTTTTAACTTTTGACTCCTATGTCCATTCAAATTTCCAACGGTTGGAAATCAAGCTTTCATTACTTTATTATTCCCTGAATTATCGTGAGTTACTTTACCATACCCACTGCTTCGCATTTATTTCGATACGTTTCTTTTCTCTATTATAGAATACTAACAGCTGTTCACTTCTCTTCCAACCCCTCCCTCCCCTCACTGTCTCTTCCATTTCTTGGTTCCTACTTCAAAAATTTTCCTTCTGCCATTTTTCAGAAAAGCCTCTTCACTTCTTCCCTTCACCAAATCAGTTTCCACGCCTTCCACTTCATCACGCCCGCTCATCCACTCAACCACCTGACCTCGCCTCCGCCACGTCAGCCTCCGCTTCCTCACGTCCTCCACCCGTGACAACCCACCACCAGGCCACACAATTCGCTCAACCTCACCGCCACATGCACCCTAGCTGCACGCGGGTCCAAACCCGCACCCCAAGCCACCTCGGCAGCAGCTACTCCGGCCTCTCCCTCCTCCTCGCACCACTCCAGGCCCTGCTTCCCCACTCTCTCGTGCTTCAACCAAGTTTCCTCTGTGCCGAGAAGCACATCACAGCCACCAGCCCCGCCTTGGCCGAGCAACCCTCCAGTCGCCGCGCCCGCTACTTCACATCGGCCACCGATCTCGTGCCGATCTTCCACATCCCCTCTGATCCGCCCCCTCACCGCATGCTTGCATGTTCTCCTTTGTGGCTGCTAAGCCTAACATTGATCCAGGTATATATATATATATATATGTATTATATAGTAGTTTATACATATGTCTATATTATAAGTTTATATGTTATGTAAGCTCGTCTAACTCGTGTTGTATATATATAAAGTATGTTTTATAAAAAGTATATTTTAAAACATAGCAAATTTATAATATGTTAGGGTGTTGTAAAATATCAGATTTTATATAGTTATATATATTAGTTTATATATATGTATGAATATCAGTTTATATGTCAAAGTTATGTTAAGTCTACTGGTATATACATAGGCGCCTGTACATTGTTATATAAGTGAGTTTATAAAAGTATAGCATACGTTAGTTTTAATAAACTAAGTTTTTAAAGTACGTTAAATCTATAGCAAGTTATATTAGTTTGTCTATTTGTTTTAAATATATTTTGAGTTATCCTTTCGACTTTTCTGGGTGCAGTATCTATATTTTCATAAAAGAAGAATATATAGATTCGTATACATTTTTTTTTGTTTACTTTAGTATCGACTGTTAGTTGTATATGTGAGTCTGCATATAGCATGTATATTAGTATTTTATAGGATCGGTTTGCATGAGTTATATCAACATACATAGTTTTCGACAGTTTTATAATAATTTTGAATCTATACCGTTATATAAACCTTAAAGTTCTAATGTATGTGTGTTGTTTATATAATAAATTGGAGTCTGACAAATAAATTTAGTAGGAGCTATTGATTGTGTCTGCACATTGTTTTAACCTGCATAGTATATCTATATGTACATTTATATACTAGTATGCCCATGTTTTATGTATTCTGAGGTGGATATATGGAAGTCGATATGTATGCATGTAGATGTGTTACATTGAATTTTATTATGCGTTGAAAGGTAAATGTAAATTTTAATTATCCTTAAAAACATATTATTTTAATATGTGGGTTTTATTATATGAAGTGATAGTTTATATATATTAGAATAAGGCAAATTCATTTCGACTTTAAGTGTAAATTATACTGTAATTTGTAGCTTGCATATATAAGCTTATTTCTGAATTAAATATGGATTTTGAAATATATATATATTATATGTGTTTGAGAATTTAGAATATGATTTTTGTATGTGTATAGTATATTGACTTAATTTTTCTATGTGTTTAAGTTAAAGGTTGATTTTAAGTATAAGTTATGTGTTTATTTTAAATTATAAGTTGTATATGAATTGTAAATAGTATATATAGCTATATATATGTTCATTTATACCATCTATCTTCTTCAATCCGGTTTTGATTTGTTCTCGTCATATTCTGTTATCAGCTCTGTCTGTCGTATTTGTGCCAATCTAGCGTTGCTTTGGATTTCGTAACTCATTCCATTGTCGAATCTCTCTAACCTCGAAAGGTGAGCAATCACTCACGATTAATGTTCTTATATTTATTAAATTTGATTTCAATTGAAACGACAATTGAAATATGCCGTTGTTAGTTATTTATATTGCTATATCTATGCCATCATCTGTATCTGTTCACCTGTGACATCTGACACCCTTATCTGTTATTTATACTGATGATATATGCCTGTTACCGTTGTTATATTATTATCATATCTGTTATCACTCTGCAAGTTCCCTGTTAGTATAGAATCACTATGGGTTGAAATGATACATACCCGAACGGACTTTAGAATAGGAGAAAATCGTTATGGGTTGAAATGATAAACCCAAGCGATTTTCAAATTAAATTGAATTTGGGATTTCGGGTTGAAAATATATATACCCGAATATATTTTAAATTGCGGATTGAAATGATAAATATCCGTATCACTTGACCATAGGATAGAAAATTATATACAGACACCGTTGGTCTATATATAAATGTTTTTGAAAAACATTTCTACGGATTTGAAAGAAATATATGGTTTTAATAAATAATGATTTTAAAGATTTATTAAAGCTGATTTAATAAAGTTGATTTGAATCAATATGAAATATGTTTAAGTATTTATGTAAAATTTATATTTTTAAATATAGAATTTATAATGTTTCAGGTTGAAGGATAAATTTGAATTGATTTGGAATTCTTAATTATTTAAGAATTATACTTAAATAAGTTGATTTGAAATCTATTAAATTTGAAATTTTAAGATATGTTTTATAACTTGAATTAATTAAGAAGTGGCTTAAATGAATATTTCAAACTTATATAAATTTAAATGGGATATTTTGTCTATATAAATTTGTAAATTGAAGTTGTATATTTGATGTATTGAAATGATTAAAGAAATATTTCAAAAACTAAATGTAATGAAATTAAATTGGGACATAAATTGAATTATCGAATTTAGTTTTGAAATGTCGAATATTTAAACTTTGAAATATATTGAAATTGAAATGGTTTATTTATGGTTCAAATAGGCATTTGAAATCGATAATTTGAAAGGGTTTATTGAGAAACTAAATTGAATTGAAATTGATGATTTGAGATTTAATTAAATTTTAAATTTTGGAATTCGAGTTTATGTGAATCGATTTGTGAAATTTGATGAAACTATTTTATTTTATAAAGTAATTTTAAATTATATTTAAAATTATTGATATTTTACTTTAAAAAATTATTTTAATATAAACTATTTTAATATAAATCATTTTTAATATAAATTATTTTATTTTAAACTATTTTAACTTATAACTATTTATATAAACTATCTTATTTATAAACTATTTTATTATATATACTAATTTTAATATCTAAACCGTTTAAAAGAATAGAGTTATGATTTCCGGAATGCTATGATTTCAAAGCTGTGATTTCCAAAGTGTTTTGATTTTTAAAAGACTATGATTTCGAAAGTGTTATAACTTTGGAAAAGTACTATGATTTTGGAGGTGAATATTTTTGAAATGGCAATGATATGTCGGTTTTGAAATATAACTATTTTGAAAGTTTATTAAATGACTATCGGTGTAATAATACGTAGTTATTAAAGAGACCGGGATCGGATATGGACATACTTTCTTTTAATAATGAAAACCACTTTAATAACTAATATACGCGGAGTGTTGATCCAGAACGAAGTGGATGGTTTGATGAACGCGTTGACTGAAGAAAGAGAACGATTTTGGATGACCCCTGACATGACTAAAACAGGAGCCGTGCCGGGCCATTGAGGGTCGCCATCTCTAGCGGACACACTTCTTCGATACCTTATCTATTACTTATGTGATTCGATTTGGGTGCACCCCTTGATTTGGGAGTGTTGTTTCGCGGTGTTGGGGTAGTAGCTGCTATGCCCAACATCAGTCCGGATCAGGCAACTACTAGTATCCTAGTTGGTATTGCCTCATGTACCTTGTCATACTGATTATCCTATTCGCGACCACTACGATTTTGGTTTGTACCTTTAGTATATGGATTGCCCTCTGGTGACTTCCGGTTTTGGGGAAACTACGGTCTTGTATATGCTCTTGGGAATAAAAATGTGTTAAGGGTGGAATGGGCCATGACTTAACGCTATTTTGATATCGTACTTTACTGATTAGACATTATCTACTTAGCGTATTCTACTGTATATATAGATAGTTTAATGGATCCTTAGAGGATGGTTATCCCAAACATCCTTTGAGTCACTTGTATTTCAGTCGTTATTTCACTTGAGTTGGATTTATTGATATAATAATGTTAATCCTGACTCGAGTGTTTTGTGTTTTCTTTACGCTCGGGTCAGACTGAGTGATACAGTATTCGAGACTCACCTTTGGAGTTGGAGCTTCGCTTGGAGATCCAGCTATCTATCCAGCTTCCAGTTATTCAGTTGATTCCAGTGATGTATTCAGATCTTGTATTTGACTATTGTATTGAGATATCTATGTATTCGAGACCTCTGTTGTATCTTGTTTAACTCTGTTATATATATATATAGTAGCTTCATGAACTACTATTCTTTTGTTTCCGCTGCATTATTGTTATATTACTCTGTGTCTGTGATCTGTGATTATTTATTTATTGTATATGCTAAGTTTTGCCGAATTTAAATTAACAATCTATTATTTTGAATTATTCAAGTCTGACATGTGTGGATTATTGTCGATTTGAATGGTCCAAAATAGTGGGTCGTTACATTATAGCTTTTGATTCCGGCAACGAAATGCTGTCGGATTTCTTGCATTTGTTGGTTTGCATGTTAAATTTGGTCCCTGCAAAATTTTATTGAAAAATATTGCATACTATCTTTATTAATAGTTGACATGAAAGCGAAAACTTTTGGTCCGACTGTGAACTTCCCAAAATACCCACTCATATATAATTTAACATTCATCTATATATAGTTACCAAATCACTTAAAAATTGGATCTAACAAATAAACTCACTTTACAAATTAAATTCGTGCCTTTACAAATATTAATAAACATTAATATCACTTGAAATTAGTACCTGATAAATAGTTTTTTTACAAATTCAGAATGCTCAAAGATTATCAAGTCTTAATGTTACTTTAAAATAGGATATAACAAATGAAATTCCTTTACAAATTTTTTCTTTATTAATTAAAAAAGGAAATATAAATTTAAACTACCAAAATAATCAGATATTGAAAGTTAAAAATAAAAATTCAAATAAACTATGCATGAGTTCAACACAAAATACGACTAAATATTTCTGAAAATTATTTTTTTGAGTAGCTTGAAACACATACAATTTGTAGAACAACTCACGCGCAAAGCGCGTGCCGTAATGCTTATTAATTGCTGGCTTGGAAGCGCAAACTTTTGGTTCGACTGTGAACTTCCAAAATTGCTCTTATATGTATTTCTTTATTAAATGTTGTAAGTCACACTCTTTTGATATCAGCGTGAAGTACCAAAAATGTCTCTCTACAGATATTGTTAAGATTTAGTATACCTTAAAAATAGGATCTAACAATTAAGCTTCCTTTGCAGATTCAAATTTTCCCCTATAAATATACCAAGTCTTCATATTACATAAAAATATGATCTAACAAATAAACTACTTTACAAATTTGTTTTTTATAAATTAATAATATAAATATAATTTTAAACTAATAAAAAATTAAATATTGCAACTTAGAAATAAAAATTCAAATTTACTACGTATGATTCAATACAAACATATGATTAAATATTTGTGGAAACATTTTCTTTTAAACGTATTAAACAAATACAATTTGTATAAAAATAATTCAGGTGTCTTCATCACGCGCGAAGCGAGTGCCGTCATGCTTGTATACATAATTTAACTTGTGCATGGATTCCGATTTGTCCAAGTGCATTATGCAATTGCTATGCGTCGATTGTAATTTGTGAGACACAAGGTTTCTACGAATTTCTTACACCCAAAAATTTAGATCTTTATCAAATCTTAGTAATTAATGTTGAATTTTTCCAATCTAAATTTGTGCATAATAATATGTCATGTTGAAGAGAAGTTCAAGAGCTTCGTAATGGAAGAAACCAAAGGTGGCGTAGTACTACGAATTGAAACTTATGAAGGTATGAAGTTTGGAGTTAAATAGGTAAGTAACAACAACTTAAAATGGCAAAAAAAAATTGAGCATTAAGCGATTGATCGGTCATCCCCTAAATAGTCAACTGCTTTGAAAATTTACTTGGCAGATAGGATTTCTAGACTAATTGGTCGATCAATCACCCCCTAGTGTTCGACATTGCAAATGAGAATTAGGGGATGTTTCATGTACTTTTGGCCTAGGTTCTTCCACCCAATTTCGCTAATTTTATTGCTCGAATTCGATAATCAAACGACTCTAATTTATTAGAGACGATATATATTGTTGGAAAATTGTTTTGAAAAAAAATTGAAAATGGTTGAGTAAGTGCATTTATTATATAGTCGGATATTATAGGAAATGTGGAAAGATACGAGTTTCTTAGCTCCTATATTGGACTATCTGGGCATCCAATGTTGCTTTTGTATTGAGGATGGAGTGCATGCATGACCACCACACACACATGCGCCGCCGACCAACCGACTCGACCGACCCAGATTGGGCTGGTGTGGCACCTTCATCTCCCCACTAAATCAATAACGTTCTTTTTGCTCTTTTTTCATTTTTCAAAAACTTCTATACCTCTTCCAAATCAAAAAACCGGGCAATATTTTACTACTGGAGACTGAAATTCAGATCAACGGTCTTTGTGCAGAGGTTCATTGAATAATTTTTTGTTGTTTTATCCTGAAGGCGGCGCTGTTTATAGCTTGCTTTGCACACTTGAGGGCAGAGTAGTGAAACGTCTGAAAGAGAGTGACGATGTACGAGACTCAGCCAACCGATTAAAGCGTTCTTTCCAACAATTTTAAGACGTTCAACAATGCCTGCAGCTGACGACTTCTCTGTAACTTCTCCTGTTGACGCCAACAAGCCATTTCATTTCGAAGGTCTACACTTCAATCGATGGAGACAGAAAATGGAATTCTATTTGACTACTCGAAAGGTGGTGTACGTGCTCACAACTGACAAAACAGCACTGCCAGAAAATCCTACAGATGAGCTATAACAACCCTCCCCGAAACGGGCCTAAATTTCGATCTAGAAAAGACCCATCAAAACTTAGATCCATTCTAGGGCAAGCTGTTCGTAGTAAAAGAAATAACATAGCAGAGCTATAACAAACCTTTCAAAACCCAGAGCGGATGAAACAAAATATATTAGTAAAGTGTGCCCATTTATTTCAAAACCTTAAAAATGTCATAACACAAAATTAAATAAAAACCGTAACATAATATATGTTCAACAATTGTCTAAATCCATGGGTAAACATATGTTGTGGGCATTTTCGCCCACTACATTGTGAATATGAGGAGCCAGGGAAAAATCGTCATTGTTCTGGAACAGATTCAAACTAGTTTGGAGGTATTCTCGAGATCAAGATATGGACATAGGTCGAAATCGTGTCTCAATCCGAGCTACGGATTGAGAGATATGATCATCTTAATATTTGTCCACCACTGTCTCGTGGGGCCGATACCGAGACGCTCAACCCCCATTCAAGGTCGATAGTGCAACAGCAAGCCAGGATCCCTGGTCCGATGACCGAACCAAAACTTTGGTTCGGCGCTTGCTTGGAATCGGGGCTTGAAAATGTCGAGTCTATTTGGAGTCGTCCTGATGATCGAACCAAAACTTTGGTTCGGCGCTTGCTTGGAGTCATGGTTTGAAAATCTCGAGTCTGCTTGAAGTCGGCCCGATGACCGAACCAAAAATTTGGTTCGTTGCTTGCTTGGAGTCGGGCCTTGAAAATCTGTAGTCTACTTGGAGTCGGTTGGAATACCGAACCAAAACTTTGGTTCGGTGCTTGCTTGGATTCAGAGCTTGAAAATCTTGAGACTGCTTGGAGTCGTCCTGATGATCGAACCAAAACTTTGGTTCGGCGCTTGCTTGGAGTCGGGGCTTGAAAATATCGAGTCTGCTTGGAGTCGGCCCGATGACTAAACAAAAACTTTGGTTCGACGCTTGCTTGGAGTCGGGCCTTGAGTATCTGGAGTCTGCTTGGAGTCGGCCTGATGACCGAACCAGAACTTTGGTTCGGCGCTTGCTTGGAGTCGGGCCTTGAAAATCTGGAGTCGGTTGGATTACCTAACCAAAACTTTGGTTCGGCGCTTGCTTGGAGTCAGGCTTGAAAATCTCGAGTCTGCTTGGAGTCAGCCCATTGACCGAACCAAAACTTCGATTTGGTGGTTGCTTGGAGTCGGGCATGATAAATTTAAGGGTTTACTTGGAGTCGGCTGGGAGTAATGCTACTTGGAGTCGGGTGAAGGTTTGCTTTAGGCTCAACCCGGGTATAACTGATCTAAATAAAAGGAGATTTTCGTCACGGCACGACGATACTTCGGGGATTTCTTCATGACGCGTTCCGTGGTTTTTGGAGGTGTATGGCGGTCGTCACAAGTGGAATAGCTTGACAATTATGTAACGAAGGTTGAACCAAATCTTGGAGGAAGGAAGGTTGAACCAAATTCCAAATACTATATACTCAACTGCCTCTCCTCATATCTTCATTCTATAAATACCAAGCACATGATATCATAAAAATGGAGGATGCTGAAGAGCGAAGCTTTCAGCAACAATGACAAACAACTTCGAGAGAGAAAAATCTTAGTTCTAATAGCATGTTTACTCGTATTCAAAGCTTGTACTTGTAATCAGAAATGAAAGGGATAATAAAAGTGGAACAGTGGACGTAGGCACATTCAGGCCGAACCAATATAAATTCAGTGCCTTTTTACATTTAAGTCCTTTACATATTCTTTATTGCAAATTACTGATTTTCTACCTTAAACATCCGCAACTAATTTTCATCAAACAACAACTATATACTACAAACAATATTTACAGCTCTACAATAACGATTTGAGTGTTTGCTCATTTTTTGTGCAAACATTTTGGTGCTTTCACTGAGAACTGAACTTTCTTTTTTAAAAGAAAATTCTCTCTTTCTTACTTTTCTTTTCATTTTGAAATCTACTATTTCTAATCTTCTGACTAGATATTATCGTTTCTTCTCATAGGAAACTCTCTCCCCTTTTCTAAGATCTGATATTTATGTTTCATTTTAGATCTACCCTGACTGTTTTACATAAAACAAAAAAATCCTCTTTTTCTCTTCAGATCCGAACATCCATTTTACAACATAGAGAAATTCTCTTGTCCACTTTTTAGATCTTACTTTTACTATCCACGGACACTGTTTTTTAGCAAAAAAATGCCATATCTTAGATCCGAAATCCTTAGATATTACTTTTACAATTCCGGATCCACAAACACATGTCCCTTGACCAAAAAGAAACATGTACCCATTTTTTAGATCTAAAATCAAGCCACCTCTCTTTTGTCATTTGGAATCCAAAAATATGGTTTCTTGGCATAAGAAACCACTTTTCCCTCTATTTAGATCTGGATCATTATTTTCTTTCACAAAAGAAAACCCATTTCTAGTCTTGAGATTTGAAATTGCATTTTTTAATAAAATTTATACCTTTTTCTTTTCAAATCTAAAGTCACTGTCTCCTTGGCATGAGAGATTCACTTTTTCTTACTTTCCTAGTTTGAGATCATTGTTTCTTGGATTAAAATACTCTATATCTCCCATATTTGAAACCGTTACTTTAACAAAATCTATTCTTTTTTCAGATCTGCAATCACTATTCCTTGAAGATCAAAAAAAATAATTCTAACTTTCTTTTCTCTTATTTCAGATCTACAAATGCTGCTCCTTAACCAACAAGAAACATGTATTCACTTCTTAGTTCTGAAATCACTATATCTCCTTTCAGTTCTGGAAACACTTTTCTCAACCAAAAAGAAACATGTATTTTATTCTTAGATTTGAAATCGTTCTATCTTCTTTTTTTCATTTTAGATAATAAAAACACTGTTTTGATTAAAAGAAACACTTAGTCATTTTTCAGATATAAAATCAAATCTTATTCTTTTTCCATCCGGAAGCATTGCTTCTTTAACATAAGAAAACTATCTTCCTCTTTTGTATAAGAGGAATATATTCCCCTAGTAAAATATAAAATTACGGTTCTAAGAAAATCCTTTTCTCCCTTCAAACTCGAAATCCTTTCTCTTGATCTAAAGTCATTGTCTCTTTGAAATTAGAGTTTTTCTCCTTTTCTTTTTTCAAGTTTGTAATCACCATTTCTCGAATTGAGAAGCTATACCTCCTATCTCAAGATTCTCTCTTTATTTTAAGAGTTGGACCATCAACCCTTCAAAGCAACAAAACCTCCCAATCCTTTCCGAAAATTGAATTATCTCTCTTGAAAAGTACAAACTCTCTAGGAAGGGAAGGAGAACAACTTCCCGATATGCCGCCTAAAGTAAGAGAACTCCACTGCAAAGAATGCAACAGCTATCTAGATATCAAAAAGCAGGAAGACTAGTCTAATAACCTCCCGATGCTAAAAATTATCGGACGTAAATTTGACATGGTTGTGATTGAAATCAGTAAACACTTCACTACTTAACATAAAGCTTTGTTGGATAAACTCTTGACACGTTCAGGGCAAACAGAAATATTCGACCTCAACGTCATAATACAAGGAAAGTCCTAGTCTAGAGAACACATGAGGCGTTCCACATAACCAAATGAACCCCAAGCACAGCCCTTTTTCCATCCAGCATCAAATTAAAGTACTACAATTGGGATCCCACTGATGGATCGTAATATCACAACTTGAAGACCGAAGTCATGATGATTGAATACTCAAAGTCTAGATATGACAAGCATGTCACTTCGTCACTCCTATCATGCACGAAGGCATCACCAATCCAACGCGTACCGAACATGATTAAAATAATGTCAATAGCTCTCCTTACCTAGGGATATGTTCAACAAATATGAAAAGAGAAGGAGATAAGAATAAGAGTTTCTAGTCCACTCTCTAGAAAAACAAAAACTTTTGAGTGCCCACTACAAACATTTATAAGGGGCTAACCCGGCCAGCTAGACACTTGCCAAGATCTCCACACTTGATGATAAACGGGGGGCACAAAGGAGGTACTATTTCTTTCATTCTAATCAATCTTAAGCTATTGCAGAGCTCTACCATCTAATCTTGGATCTCCATCCTTGGAAAAAGGTGAAGGAAGGATTCGTAAATCTGTTACATGTGCTGATCGATCCGAGGGTGCTTACATGTTATACGATGTAAAGACAAAAAATCAAACTAATCCCTACAACTATGCATGACCTCTCCATTAGGTCAACAAGGCACATAAAGATGAGGAAACATCACTGTCAGGAGTTCAAATAGATGTTCACTCAGGGAAGCTATCATAGCTTGCAGTACAAATGCTATAGCAAAATGGAAGAGATACAACTCTCTGCCTTCGGAGCTCGAATGATCAATGATCAGAGAGAAGTCATCTATTTGAGTATGGTGTTACCTCAAAGGGTGTTAATGCTAAAAATTGCACGTTAACACCCGGTGTGTGTTGTGAAGTTGTGAAAGCACCACCCGTGTGACGGGAACAGGAATTAAGTAGTAAAATAGTGAAAAAGCAGTAAAAGACAGCAGTTTATGGTGGTTGGGCTTGAGATCGAGCCTACGTCCACTTTGAATCTCTTTATTACTGAATCCGGTTACAAGACGATACAATACACTTATCAAAACAATACAATTTGATCACAAAGACAATCTCGACTACTAGCTCAAACTTCGATGATGAAACCCGGTGAATCCGTGTTGGATGTAGGAAATTCCTCCCGAAGCTTGTTGTAGTGTCTCGAATGTTTGAAGATCTTCAATTGTCGAATGAGTTAAGATTTCGGCAGAGTAACGATGCTTTGAGAAATGATCGACCAAAAGTCCCTTCTTTGTTGGAGTTTGGGGGGTATTTATAGAGAGGATTTCTGAGCAGAATTTTATCAAGTGATAAGTCGGCCACGACCTAGGGTAGGTCGTAGATCGTAAGTCGGTGACGGTATAGGGGATCACTTCGGCTGCACTTGATTCTTCTGAACGAGTTGATAAGTTGCGCACGACTTAGTATAAGTCGTAAGTCGACAGCGACCTAAAAGATGCGGCATGGAACATGTCTTCACTTTGTTTTAGCTCGTTAAGTCGTTCATCCACTTAGGTCGGTAGGTCGTAAGTCCTTTTAAGTCGTTAGGTCGTAAGTCCTTTTAAGTCGTTACCTCCTTAAGTCGGTCCACATCTTAGGTCGGAGCCTGTTGAGTCGTAGGCCTCTTTAAGTCGGTCTTGTAGCTTAAGTCGTATACTGCCTTAGGTCGGAACCTTCCTTAACTCGTAAACCATTAAGTCGGACCATTCCTTAGGTCGGAGCCTGTTGAGTTGTAGGCCTCTTTAAGTCGGTCCTTGTCTTAAGTCGGAGCTCTTTTTAATAGTTAGGTCGGCAACCATTGAGTCGGTATGCCTTTTAGGTCGTAAGTCGCAGCCTGTTAAGTCGCGAACAAAAGAGGATTAACATTTGCCCCTCGAAGTGTATGCCTAGGTCGTAGGTCATAGGTCATATGCTTCGATTCTTCTTAACTTGCTCTTTTGTTAGATCGTGAACGACATAAGATAAGTCGTAAGTCGTGGATCGTGGGTCGATTCACATTTCAATACCCCAGTGTATAAATAGCTTAGGTCGTTTCCTCTTTCCCCTCACATGTCTTACTGTTCTGTTCAGCCATTAGCAAGTACTCGAGCTCTCGGAGACGAATCTCATTACTCGATTATCAGTCATCCTCAACATTACATTGCATAAGTGAATTCAACTGATATCCAAACGTGATCATCATTGAATCGAGGGTCCGATTCTTGACATTATGCTTTATCATGAGTTGTGTCGCGTCCGATTCTTGACTTTCTTTTAGTCGCGATGCCATTGTGATCCTCGAATATATTACCGCATACCGGTTTCATGATGGATTTGGGATGATTTGATGATGTTGTGAGATGCGATTAGGAGACGTAACTTAGGGTTTTTGATAGGGGATAGTTCGAAGTTACTGGGTTTATGAATCTCAAGTTGGCTGACGAGTTACTGAACTTCTCAATGGAGAGGAAGGTAATCGGCAGAAGGAGGTGAGGTTTTGGTTCGAGCAAGAGACAGCTCGAATTTCCATCGGAGACGACCCAAAAAATTCACGACCTAAAATATTCACGATTTAACACTTTGTTCGGTTCAAGAACCCCTGCGACCTAATTAGTTTGAGGCATAGACCTTAAGTCGCGGCCGAGCTTGGACTTAGGAAAAATAGTGATGTTCAGACTCGAAGCCTTCGTATGTATTACGACTTAGAGTCAACGACTTAACCTAACTCGTAGCATTTCCTTTTGGCCGTGGACGAGCTACTACTTGCATATTGTAACTTGAGGGATTTCTGACCTATACTAAGTCGTGAACGAGTTAGAACTTAGCATATTCTTCACTGCCTTGAACTTTAAGACTTGAATTGCCTGAACTTCTTTGCAGATTATTCCTAATGCTATCAACCTGTTAAACACAATATTCGCAGAAAACTGGGACGAATATACTATCATTGACTGCCCACATCGAATGATAGATTAGTCGATAAAGAGAAAATCAACTTAAATGAACTGTATGAACGAAATGCTGTACAATAACCAATTCAAGTGTAGTATTAAAGAAAAACTGTAATAGTCAACTGAAACTGATTTATTTGCACTAACACTGCACTTGAATATTAACAAGTTCTGAAATCTTGTAATCGATTGATCATTAATGAGTTTAATTCCAGTTATGTTTGCTTTTTATTTTCATTAGTTTTGCACAACACTCCACACATTTTAGGAAACGTGTACCTTTACATTTGAACATCCAGTTGATTGTGTAGAATGTCTTCTCCACAAGAAGAAATAGAGCAAGTTGAAGAGATTTTTCCAGTTGTTGTTCCGTTGAATGATCCTCCAGAAAGGGTCTCGACCACTTTGAACTACAGAACCTTTAACCAGTTGTGTATTCAATTCGGAATTACTGAAGCAGACGCACAACTACCCGGGAAGCCTGATAATGCTGATAGACCTCCTCGTGGTTTTGTTGCGGTAAATCGACAAATGTGCCAAAATGGAGCTATCCCTCCTTTTAATGACTTCTTGCGAACACTTCTTCTACGATTAACCATCTCCCCTTTCCAGCTGCATCCCAATGGATATGCTATCTTAACGGGGTTATGCGTGCTCTTTAGGAGGACACTCGATCGTCTTCCAAGCTTCGACGAAATTTGTTATTTGTGCACTTTCGCTAAAAACAAAGACCATCCTTCCATCACAGTTGTGAGAAGTGCCAGAAACCGCAAACTTATCATTGGTCTCCCTGAAAGCGTTCACGGGTTTCTAAGTCAATTTTTCTATGTTCGCTGTCCTCCGGGATTTACGCTATCTGGAGAGTAGGAAGTAAGATCACTTGTCTCTATTTCTTATGTTTTTTTTCGAACTTGCCGAAGTCCGAGTTGTCAAGTGTTAACTTTGCCCTTTTCTTTTCAGCACTTCCTCCTCCTTCTAGAGATCCCGGTCACAAAGCGACTTTTGAGAGGCTTATGGCGGTGCCAGTTGAGGAGAGGAGTATCCAATTTCTATTGACAGACGAATTTTTACATCAATTCGGGCTTTTACACTCTTCCCGCTTTACTCAGCCTCGTGAAGTTTCTAATTTTCCAGCACAGACATCAGATGCCCCAGCTTCAACGGAAGAGATGGCTCTAAAGGAGCCAACTGCAGACACTGCATTGGTAAAGTGTTCTACTCCTATCGATGTTGCGGGGTCGTCCAACAAGTCAACGCTTTCCCCAGTTATCGAAGAGGAGGAAAATCCTCACATTTCTGAGAAGACGGCCGACATGGAAGTCAAAAAAGAGAGTTCTGCTGGGCATCACGACGATGATATTTTTGATAATTTGAGTGATATAATGATAACTTCTCAGGAGCTTTTTAAAGATAATATCTCAAAAGCGATCTCTCCCGTTGTTGAAGCGACTTCCTCTTTGAAACAAGCTTTGACACCTTCTACACCAGTCATCTCCGTTTCCACATTAAAGCGTGGTTTGTAGTTTGACGCACGTAGTTTGCACGCCGCACACACTTAGGATTTTTCAGCGCTTATACGCACTTATCCTCTTTTTCTGGAAATTTCTAAACTTCATTCCTTTTCCATTTTCAGATTCTCCGATGGGGCGCACTGGCTCATATTACGACAAATTTCAGCGCTATGGAGGCCGCGGAGCTTATGACTTTAGGCGCTATCTTCCTTCCCATCAGGAGATCGATGAAGAAAGGGCCTCTAGAAAAGCTCGCGAGAGACGGGATTATGAAGAGCGCCACAAAAGAGAAGATGAACAACACTATGGGAGTAGGGATGAGCGATACGACTCTTCCCGCAGAAGTGACGATTCTCAAAAAAGGAAATCTTACGACGACAAGGGGAAGAGTCATATTGCTGATGGTTCTAGCAAGCGGACCAAACTTAGCGAAAAGGACACGTCTGCAATTTCGGAAAAGATCGATGCTCCCATCTCTCCTAATATTCCATCCGGCTCTCCTGCTTTAAAGAAATCTGACATCCAAGCGATCTTCAGCAGACCTCAGTATCAGGTCAAAGATGCCCCTCCTATTCTTCAAAGCCGATTTCCGAATTGGTGCTTAAAAGGGGTGCGTTTTGACCTTGATTTGGTTCCGATCGATAAATCGGATATGCTGCGTAGCCTTGATGCCGTCAAACTTAACATTGAAAGGGTGTCCGGATGGCAAAAGCTTGTCGATGAGCTATAAAGAGTCAACCGTGCAAATCTTGAGGCCATGCTAACCATGGAGAATGATAAATCCGAGTGGGATAAAATTTGCAAACAGCATGATGCCGAGATGATGAGCATTGCTGATGATAATGCGAGACTTGAGTCCGAGGTTAAAAAACTCAAGGAAGATCTCGCCGCTTCTTCCGCTTCGCAATCTCAAAAAGAAAAAGTGTTTCAAAAACAAGTGCGGGATGCGCACGCTGCTCAGAGAGATGCTGAGATGAAATTTGCGGCTGAGCAGTTCGTTGTTGAAGAATACCGCAAAAATAACACTCAGTTGCGGGAAATAGTTAACTCCCAAAACGTGGAGATCGAATTGCTAAAGTCTCGACTTGCTAAAGCTGAGAAAGAGCGTGATGAGGCTGTTGCTGGTCGAGTTGCAGCCATTGCCGAAAAAGAAGCGGCCGAGCAATCGCATGAGGCAACAAAGACTAATGTCAGCTCTACCTTATTCGACTTTTATTTACACAGCGTTCTGGGTCATGGAAGTCTCTCTTTTCTGGGCCCTGAATATGAGATTACCCTGGCTGAAGTGTGGGAAGCTGCAGTTGATATGCTTGGCGGTGCCGGCTATGATGAAGCAGGACTTGAGGCACGTTACCTTGATGATGAAGCTCGTGCCGCTCTTGCTAGAGGAAAAGAGCAACTTGCCAGGGCGCAAGCTGAGTCTATAGGAGATGAACACCCGAAAGAGGAAGCTCCTTCAACTGCCCCTGTTCATACTTCAACTTTAGCTGACGTCAATATTATAGATTCCAGTGCCCATTCTTCGCTTCCTGCTAAAGTAGACACTGAAATTGTGACTACTCCTACTGAGGATGAAGCCCTGGAAGATATTGAGGCTGAGAAATTCGAGATTAATTTTACAAAACCGACTTCTTCGGGTAACTTTGGCATCGACCCGGATCTAGTGAATCACTTATTCGATTTAACCGAGTTTGATGAACTAATAACTTCTCTTTTCTCGGAGAATACCGATTTTAACTTCTTTTCTTCTGCAGCGGAAGTTCCGAAAGCTATACCAACTTCTCCTTCTCCAGCTGCTGTTCCTCCTCCCTCCCAAGTTACTCCTCTTTCTGTTTCTTAACCAGGATCACAAGAAGAGAAAATAGAAGCCCTCAAAGACTTGGATGATCCGGTTGTTTCGCAAGAGCAAAAGATTGGAGGACTTGAAGAAGGCGAAAAGACCCCGGAGCAAACTCATGATGACGATACAAAACTTTCTGAGTTTCTTAGTCCATGAAGCGAGTCTTCTTCCAAGAGGAAAGGGAAGCGCGCGATGAAGAAGAAGAAGAAGAGCGCTTCGGCTGATGAGAAGAATATTGAAGAAGATCCGGCTGCCCCTCCTTCTCCTCCTTCCCCAACTCATCCACAACGGCTTTCAAAACTGATTATCAGGCCGGGAAAGAGTTCCAAGGGTGGGAAGAAGGAGAAATGAGTTTGATTTTGCCTTTTCTGCTTTTTGCATCTATTGACCGGAGATTGTGCGGATACCGGTCTCCGCTTTTTTGAATCCTGCATATGTAAAGAATTTTCACAGTATTGAATAAAATAATCCTTTTAGTTGAACGAATTCTTGTTAGCATATGTGAACACATTTATTTCTTGTTTTTGCACAAGTTGCTTTGTACGATATTGCAATGAGCTAGTGGTATGATATTTGAGCGTTGTTTTAATCAATATAGTTATATGCCCCAATACCACGGCTTACTGCAATATTCTGAAAAGACTTGTATTCTTATCCTTAGAGAATAATTCTTCCATTTTGAGGAAATATTATTCTGCTTTTAATAGAATACGCTTTATATTAGAGAAGTTTTTCTGTCTTTCTCTTTTTGAAGAACACTTCATCTTTCGGGGATGGTCACTTTTACTTGTTGAAAAGTGAATCCCTTACGCAGTGAAGTGAATTTCTGAAGAATGTTTTGATCTACTAGATGTGCCTCGTTAGAGGGCTTTGCTTGATATGCCTTCGGAAAGGGATTTTTGTTGTGTTAACGCTAAAAATTGCACGTTAACACCCGGTGTGTGTTGTGAAGTTGTGAAAGCACCACCCGTGTGACGGGAACATGAATTAAGCAGTAAAATAGTGAAAAAGCAGTAAAAGACAGCAGTTTATAGTGGTTCGGCTTGAGATCGAGCCTACGTCCACTTTGAATCTCTTTATTACTGAATCTGGTTACAAGACGATACAATACACTTATCAAAACAATACAATTTGATCACAAAGACAATCTCGACTACTAGCTCAAACTTCGATGATGAAACCCGATGAATCCGTGTTGGATGTAGGAAATTCCTCCCGAAGCTTGTTGTAGTGTCTCGAATGTTTGAAGATCTTCAATTGTCGAATGAGTTAAGATTTCGGCAGAGTAACGATGCTTTGAGAAATGATCGGCCAAAAGTCCCTTCCTTGTTGGAGTTTAGGGGGTATTTATAGAGAGGATTTCTGAGCAGAATTTTATCAAGTGATAAGTCGGCCACGACCTAGGGTAGGTCGTAGATCGTAAGTCGGTGACGGTATAGGGGATCACTTCGGCTGCACTTGATTCTTCTGAACGAGTTGATAAGTCGCGCACGACTTAGTATAAGTCGTAAGTCGGCAGCAACCTAAAAGATGCAGCATGGAACATGTCTTCACTTTGTTTTAGCTCGTTAAGTCGTTCATCCACTTAGGTCGGTAGGTCGTAAGTCCTTTTAAGTCGTTAGGTCGTAAGTCCTTTTAAGTCGTTAGCTCCTTAAGTCGGTCCACATCTTAGGTCGGAGCCTATTGAGTCGTAGGCCTCTTTAAGTCGGTCCTGTAGCTTAAGTCGTATACTGCCTTAGGTCGGAACCTTCCTTAACTCGTAAACTGTTAAGTCGGACCATTCCTTAGGTCGGAGCATGTTGAGTCGTAGGCCTCTTTAAGTCGGTCCTTGTCTTAAGTCGGAGCTCTTTTTAATAGTTAGGTCGGCAACCATTGAGTCGGTATGCCTTTTAGGTCGTAAGTCGCAGCCTGTTAAGTCGTGAACAAAAGAGGATTAACAAAGGGTAAGGAAGAGGACGCGATGGAAATGACATCTGCCAAGAACTTGGATAACATAATAGTTTATACAGAAAGGCTTTGAAAGACCGACCTCCAGCAATTCCAACATATTTGGCCCGCAGTAGAAAGGCAAGAGATATCTAGAACCACCACCACTACTCCTCATATCACAATTCAACACGAATAAGCAATATATATAGTAAACTGCTAGGACATTGCAGTCACCAATCAAGATACTAGCTTCATCACTCCATTATGATCCAATAATAAAAAAACACAATTCAAATTGATTAAGAACTAAGGATAGAAGGATGCACACTGGGGACATCCACTATAAGTCCACCAAACTAGCCGGAGTCAACTTGACAAAATGACTAGGCCAATGACAACTAGGATGGAGCACTAAAACGCCAAACAAGATTCTTGGCCTAGTAAAACCCCCGTTATCAATAAGAGTAATTGTAGAAAATCCTTATGAGGAGCTCTCCGATCACACAATATGCTCGCATAAACATGTCATACGCATAACAACAGATGGTCCTGCAAAGGAGATACCATAACAAACCTCTTCTTTCGTTTTTATCTAACTCGGTTGTTGTCATTTCAGGACAATGCCATCGGCTCCTAGGTTCCACAGAGTCTTACCAAAATACCAAGCGAGAATTCCTATCCAGAAAACATCTTAAACCAGGCATACTACACAACCTGGTACTTTGCGCTTCTTTCGAAGGGGCAGGTTTGGTCTAAACTACTCTTTCCGTTTGACCGAGACAAGAGACTAATTCATTTACTTAACACATATGCAATTATATTCACTAAACACATATGCGGTTATATTCACTTAACACCTATGCTGTTTTAACCACTACTTCTTTTGTGATTAGCAACCCAGATCACAAGCATGTATTGGCAGCGGTAAAAATAAGATAGTCATGACTAAGGGCACTAGCCTGGGCAGTTCACTACTGACGACCGCCCCTTTCGCTAGCAATGACATACCAGTCGGGCATTTTGGCACAAACTAGCTTGAGTAACTCAAAGAATAAATGCATTCGAAGCCTAGCGTGGATTGACTCATAACAGGAGTTGCCCAAGGCCAATGGGCAGGTTGAAGCTATCAACAAAGTCTTGCAAACACTAATTAAGGAAAAACTAGATAAATCCAAAGGAGCGTGGGTTGACGAACTACCCACGGCACTGTGGGCCTACCAAGCCTCCTACAAAACAGCAACATGACATATTCTATTTTCTAAGCATACACGGCTGAGGCCATGCTTCCGGTCGAAACAATTGTCCTTCACATCATAGGGCACATCATAATCCAAAAGAAAACGAGGAGCTTCTCAGCATGTCCTTAGACCTGATTGAAGAAAGAAGGAATAACACCGCTCTCAAGACCGCCACAAACAGACGGAAAGTGGCAAAATAATACAAATCTAAGGTGATGCCCCAAGAGTTACAAGAGGGAGATATTGTTCTCAAGCAAATCTCTCCCCGTCTAGGCGCACTAGATCCAGTTTGGGAAGGACAATTTGTTGTTCATAAGGATCTCCATAACGGAGCTTACATTCCGTCGACAATTAATGAAAAAGGTGTTTGGGAAAGGAAGGAATCTCCAGCATCTCCGCCATTACTTCTCTCAGCTTGTAAAAAGCATGTATCATCTGAAGCAATAAGAAAGACAGTGGACGTAGGCATATTCTGGCCAAACCACTGTAAAAATTAATGTTTTGCTCGATTGTTTGAATGATATTTTTCCTATTGCGGTCAATCGCAAGCTCTCGCCGGCAGTAGTGAAAGCAAGATAACTATGACTAAGGGCACGAAAATAGACTGGGTAGTTCACTGTTGACGATCGGCCCCCCAGCCAGCAATGATAAACAGACTATAAGCCACGGATTAGGCATGATTATAGCTTAGGAAGTTTATCATTGGTGTTCGGCTTGCCAGCAACTGCGAACCGATAATAAATCCCACGATTAAGGCATGGCTGCAGCCATGGATAGTTCGTAGTTGACGATCGACACCCATGCTAGCCGGGCCACAGTAAATCGAATAATACTCACGATACATGCCATAATGGTCCGCGTAGTTACTGTATGTGAATCCCGGCTCCAAATCATAAGTACGGCAGTCGCAAAAGTTACACTCCCTTGGAACATAGGTTGGGCTGACAAACCATATGTAACCAGAATCCACAATTAGGGCAAGTAACTTACGTGCCAAAAATCTTAAGTTTAGAAGGACTCTCTTGATGGAGAATATAGTTTGTTGTACTTAAATTAGAAGCTTCTAACAATTTCTTTTAGTCTTGTGGCATTGGATACAGATAGTAGAAATATGAATTCCACTTTGCCAACCACAGCAGGACATTTATTCGCTTCCACTCCACCAGAGAAATGGAGCATCGAATCAACTCCGTCAGAGATAGTGGAACATCAATCCAACATTGCCATAAGAATTATAATATCCCTTCCAGCCAACTTCGCTCCAGAAACTATAAGGATTCTCCCAAAGCTGTGCACACTTATGGAACCTGAGAAAAACTCAGTGCAAAGATTATTCCAGCAAAACACTACATACTGGAGGCATCCAACATCAGCACTTGGCATAACTCAAACCAGCAATAATGAATCACTCTTACCCACAATCAGAGTATGCTTTCAAATCGTGCCATCCATAACTCACATTTTGTCGCGACCATGACTTCGCACGAGAATAATGAAGTACTCCTAGTATGGACAATTCCTCGTAGACCCTAGACCGAAAAGCCTATGTCGCTCTCTCGAAGATTGGTTTAATTATAGTCTTGTCATAGTGCCAAACCAGAATTTTGACTTAGTCACAATTGCTAGACACCAAACAAGAGCTTACGATTGGCACAGGTGGTGCACCAGATCATTGTTTCGACCTTGGACCATGCAACCAACCAACACTTTCGTCCGACCCCGTTTTGCACCTCGGTCCGGCCTCTTTTCATGTACCAGACCAAGTGGTTAGGCTATCATCTTCCACTCTCGAACCTAATTGTTTCGGTCCAACAAACTCCACCAACCCAATTTCGTGGTCCGACTATCCTTGCTCCTTCACCAAGCTTCTCAATAATCCAACACTTATCCGTCAAAACTTACCAGCAATCTAGTTTGTACAAGTACACAGAGGATTATCAAACCAAGCTATTGAAGAAGTTGGTAAAACTGATCATCACTTTACCAGACTATATGCTGCACAAACCAATTACACCTTATCAGGTATGAGGATTCCAACCAAAATTATATAAAATAGACATATCTTTGTACAAACGTCCAGGCAGAAGATACAAAACATGGGCTAGGGAAGTCATAATCGACATTCACTCCATAACACTCCACATAATCTCCTACATACAAAGACCCATCAATAGAGATTCTTACTTTATCAAATTCATTAATGATTGATCTTGTCAAAGCATGCACAAGAGTGGAAATAGAATTAGTAGAGAAATACAAAAACTTGGCGATCACATGAGATGGTCAGGATAGCTTGACTCAACCACCAATAAACATAAACGGAGTACCACATCATAAATCCAAAGTCGATAATGCAAAGTATACATCAATTGGTCTGCATACTGCATGAAGCCTCAACGTACGAAACCGAAAGTCCAAGAAAAATGGCATCATGTCGGATGAAGACTAATCAAAGACGACTTTAAAATTTTAGCAAGTCCTCCTCAGAACGAACAAAGTCCCACATCAAACTAACAAAAGGAGGCTCATCGAAAAATTAGAGGCGAAGATGAGATATTGATATTCAGAGAATATAACCATTGCAAGACTAAGAAGACAGTCTTTGATTAAACAAAGCACACTTTATATTCACGAAAGTATGCTTTGGGGGGCAAATGTTGTGGGCATTTTCGCCCACTACATAGTGAATATGAGGAATCGGGGGCAAAATTGTCATTGTTCTAGAACAAACTCAAACTAGTTTGGAGGTATTCTAGAGATCAAGATATGGACATAGGTCAAAGTCGCATCTCAATTCGAGCTACGGATTGAGAGATATGATCATCTTAAGATTTGTCCACCACCGTCTCATGGGGCCGATACCAAGACACTCTACCGCCATTCAAGGTCGACAGTCCAACAGCAAGCTAGGATCCCCAATCCGATGACCAAACCAAAACTTTGGTTCGGCGCTAGCTCGGAGTCGGGGTTTGAAAATCTTGAGTCTGCTTGGAGTCGT
Organism: Allium fistulosum; assembly: GCA_030737815.1. Taxonomy (NCBI): domain Eukaryota; kingdom Viridiplantae; phylum Streptophyta; class Magnoliopsida; order Asparagales; family Amaryllidaceae; genus Allium; species Allium fistulosum. Next base: position 306,982,940 of record CM060902.1, read on the forward strand.
CCTGATGATCGAACCAAAACTTTGGTTCCGCGCTTGCTTGGAGTCGGGGCTTGAAAATCTCGAGTCTGCTTGGAGTCGGCCCGATGACCGAATCAAAACTTTGGGTTGGCGCTTGCTTGGAGTTGGGCCCTGAAAATCTAAAGTCTACTTGGAGTCGGTTGGATTACCGAACCAAAACTTTGGTTCGGCGCTTGCTTGGAGTTGGAGCTTGAAAATCTCGAGTCTGCTTGGAGTCGTCCTGATGACCTTGAAAATCTTGAGTCTTCTTGGAGTCGACTCGATGACCGAACCAAAACTTTGGTGCAGCGCTTGCTTGGAGTCGGGCCTTTAAAATCTGGAGTCTGCTTAGAGTCGGTTGGATTACCGAACCAAAACTTTGGTACAACGCTTGCTTGGAGTCGGGCCTTGAAAATCTTGAGTCTGCTTGGAATCGGTTGGATTACCTAACCAAAAATTTGGTTCGGCGCTTGCTTGGAGTTAGGGCTCAAAAATCTCAAGTCTGCTTGGGGTCAGCCCGTTGACCGAACCAAAACTTCGGTGGTGGTTGCTTGGATTCGGGCACGAGAAATTTAAGGGTTTACTTGAAGTCGGCTGCGAGTAATGCTGCTTGGAGTCGGGTGAAGGTTTGCTTTGGGCTAAACTCGGATATAACTGATCTAAAAAAAAAGTTGGAGATTTTCGTCATGGCACGACGATACTTCGGGGATTTCTTCATGACGCGTTCCGGGGTTCTTGGTGGTGTATGGTGGTCGTCACAAGTGGAATAGCTTGACAATCATGTAATGAAGGTTGAACCAAATCTTGGAGGAAGGAAGGTTGAACCATATTCTAAATAATATATACTCAATTGCCTCTCCTCATATCTTCATTCTATAAATATCAAGCATATGGCATCATAAAAAGGGAGGATGCTGAAGAGCGAAGCTTTCAGCAACAATGGTAGACAACTTCGAGAGGGAAAAATCTTAGTTCTAATAGCATGTTTACTCGTATTCAAAGCTTGTACTTGTAATCAGAAATAAAAAGGATAATCAAAGTGGAACAGTGGACGTAGGTACATTCAGGCCGAACCACTATAAATTCTGTGTCTTTTTACATTTAAGTCCTTTACATATTCTTTATTGCAAATTACTGGTTTTCTACCTTAAACATCCGCAACTAATTTTCATCAAACAATAGGTATATAATACAAACAATATTTACAGATCTACAACAATGATTTGAGTGTTTGCCCATTTTTTGTGCAAACAATATAAAAGCAAGTAATAATAATAAATACTGCCACAAGCCAAGCTTCTCCATCTCTAAGCATCGTCACCGTGATCACTCCATCCTTAACCTGTGTTGTAATTAGGAGGGAGTCAAAATAACAAGTGTTTGGTGAATAAAAACCTCGAGTCTTAACTTTTCAGTAAGTGGTCAGTATATTTCAAAACAAGAATATGTCTACGAACATAAAACCATTAGAATCATTTAATACTTCTTTATAAGGAAAGGAGGCAGGTCCAACCACTTAATACCTTTTATTCCAGAAGCAAATTTCTAAAATCTCATATCCCAATCACACGTCATAAATAGTTAATAATGTGAAAGATGGTCCCCAAGCCCACTTAATACCTTTTATTGAAAAATAGGCAGACTCTGGTCATTTAATACCTTAATTAAAGTAGACCCCATTAAGACCTATTTCCAAGGCATGCTCCTCAATGTTACTATCTAGCTGACATCATATGGAATCTCATAAGCTACTTAATACTTTCAAGTGGGAAATAGGCAGACTCTGGTCATTTAATACCATAATTAAGGAACACCAAATCATTTAAAACCTATTTTCAAAAGTGGACCCCTATAGAGATACCACCTAACGTGTTCCTTGGCCATTTAATACTTCATCTAGGCAAACAAGGCAGGTCCAACCATGTAATACCTCAAAACCCCGAAGTAGGCCCTTCGTCCTATGGCCTGTACTCATAACAACGTTTCACATTAGTTCGCTACTCGTAGGACTTGGTAGCCATATTAGCTGGGCAGATTTCTCCTTCAGAATTTGGGACCAACCTCGCGTCATTACTAATATTTATCATAAGGATATCTCACATCAATAAAAGTGTACACAACTGTTGGTAACCTCAAACTGAAAGGCAGACATCCATCATGCAACTCTATTGACCTCGCATCCCTATGACTTAGCCACAAATCAATTATTCTCCATACACACACACTCTCTCTCTCACACACACACATCTCATCATTTTGTAAATAAGGCCTTATATGGAATCTTCCTTATTACGTCTTAAAATAATACTAAGGCTATATAAGAGTTTTCTCTTGTTTTTGCCTCATAATCAATTACCTTCGTAATGAGGGGAAATAAATTTAAATAAATGTCTAATTAACTACGTTATATATGCAATAATTATACGTTCATTACGTAAATAGAGATAAATAAATATTCACGCCTAATAAGTTTTAAACGCACAAATTTTACGTCCTAACTAGCGTTAAATGTCAATTCCCTAACCAATTATTATCTAGCCCTTTTTCTTCAAATTTTCAAGATTTCATGGAATTCTAATATCCAAAGCAGGGAATAAATATTCATAACCAAAACTGCAATAGCAGACTTGTAAATAAAATAGAAACTCAATTTATTACACCAGTTCAATGGGATATCTTAAACAATAAGAATTGCAATCTAAACCCCATATTCTACTCAACTTCTCTTTTACAAAGAAATAGATAAGAATAAGTGGTGTAAACTATGAATAAAATTCGAAATCTAATCCCCTTATTTTATTGAAGAATCACAATTTGACCCAACAAAGAAGGAGAAATGGAATATAATATGAAATTATCAAAAACTGCATAAAGGAAACAAATCCCATCAAATTAATGTAAATAATTGAGAATCTCAACATATAATTGATATATCGAAATAAAAAGAAATTTTGGGGGATTTTATCTATTATATTTTTGGAATTCCAAAGCCCTAAGGCATATTCAAATCGAAAAAGAAACACACTAAACAATTGCTGAAAAGAAATACTAAGGTTTCCACACATCAGAAATACTAAGGTTTCCGCACACAGATTAGCCTTAGCTTCACTCAAATGGATTTGTAGCCTTTCGATCTCTTCCAGAATCACTCTCTTTTGATATATATATATATATATACACACACATATTAGGGAAGAGGTCTATATATTCATTAGATTCAGGATAATTGGAGAAGAATAGGATAAAAACAGATTAGAGGAAGAAGAAATAAATAAGAAATAAGTTGAATACTTACCTGAATTATGTGTAGAGTTTCTGAAACTTAATAGAAAGAGATAGTAATAGTATAATTTCATCGTATTCCCCAAAATAGTATAAATAAAAGTGGAGAGGATAGGGTTCTATTTAAAGGGCATGAAACACACCAGAACCATATGATTAAAGTAAGTAGGAAACGGGTAAATCTAGAGCGTACAACTGAATATAACATAGCTTCAAACCTTAGCCGCTACCGGCAACATTCATTGCCAAGCGGTCGATCGCCTATGTACAGTCAACTGGTTGACCAATATAGGGTTCTATTTATATGCACAATTATTTTATTCCTTAATTTACTTTTTGACGTTAAACGTTAATACACATTTACTTAGCTCCCAAGCTAATTTTTGAAATTTAAATCCTAAGTTTGATTTCTCATTTGAATTTGAATTCAAACTAAATTAATTTAAATATGAAAACTTCAACTGCTCATAACTTCTTTGATCAAGCTCCGTTTTCAGTATATTATATATGGAAATAGATCAGAGTTTCAGCATGAGCGCAAAAAATAACTTTCGTGGCCAAATTCCAACTTTTATAAAATTTCCATATTCAACCCTTATCATATTTAATTCAATTTACTTTATTTATTTATGTATCATTTTATGGTGTGCTACATTCTCCCCCCTTAAAAAGGATTTCGTCTCAATATCTTTTAAGGTGCGTACAGCGTAACACACAATAACAACCATGTTTTACAACCAAGTTCTCTACACAACTATCTACTCAACCGATAATGCAATGCAATTACGTACTGTGGACATGTAAAATGTGCTCAATCCTAGCATGATTATGTAATCATGTCATGAAAGTATGTATGCAAATATCCTAAACATGCATAAATTTTTTTACATGAGTGTAAAGTGATTGTGAAAAAAAGTGTAACAACCATCTACTACCATCCAATTTAGCAACCATGATGCAACCAAAATCCTAATTTTGGAGAGAAAAATTACTGGTGAAAAGCTCTGGATGAGTGTTTTTCATCTTCTCCTTGGTCTCCCATGTGTTTTACGCCAGATTATCCCCTCATTGCACTCAGACCAACCTAATTATTTTATTGCGGAGTCTCCTAGCACCGTGCTCCACAATATGTGTGATGACATGAGGCACTGTCGGCTCCATTTCAAAATCCCTCAACTAATCAGGCTCTATTCTTTTAGTAGTGTCATGAAGGCATTTCTTAAGGTGAGAAACGTGGAAAACATTGTGGACTCCTGCCAACTTGTCAGGAAGCTCCACACAGTACGTCAATTTTCATATTCTTTGCAGAATTCTTAATGGTCCAACAAATCTAAGTGTCGATTTCCAGACTTGCCAAACCTAATAACTTTTTTAAGAGGGGAGATTTTAACAATACCATATCTCCAACCTCAAATTCGAGCTCTTTCCTTCTTTTATCCGCATAAGATTCTAATGGTCTTGCGCTACCTTCATCCTTTGCCTGTCAACTCTACTTTTTCTATGGTATCACGGATCAAATCGGGTCCAAGTAATACTTTGTTGGTGGTTTCTCACCAACAAGTAGGTGACTTTCATGGTCGTCCATAAAGTTCTTCAAAAAGGGCCATACCAATCGTCGTTTGATAGCTATTATTATACGCAAACTCAACCAAAGGTAGGTGCTGCTCCTAATGACCCCCAAAATCCAAGGCACAAGCTCTTAACAAGTGCTCCAAAGTCCTATTCACCCTCTATGTCCATCCGTCAATTTGTGGATGATATGCTATTTGTAGGCTCCTCCAAAACTCGCTAGTGAACAAGGGGTCCATATCACTAATTATACTTACAGGAATTCCATGTAGACGAACTATCTCCTTAATATAAATCTTTGTGAGAGAGGAGCTAGTCCTATTTCTCCTAATCGGAATAAAATGAGCACTCTTCGTGAGTCTGTCCACAACAACCCAAATAGCCTCATTTCCCTTCTAACTTTTAGGCAATCCTTCCATAAAATCCATTGAAATATGCTCGCACTTCTAAGTCGGAATTTCCAAAGGTTATGATAATCCATCAGGCTTCTCTTGCTCAGCTTTTATTTTCTAACATGTCAAACACTTAGCAACAAACTCAGCTATGCTTCTCTTCATTCCAATCCAAAAGGAAATCCTCTTCATGTCCTTTTACATCTTATCCTCTCCGCGATGAATGGTCATCCTTGAGTGGTGACACTCCATAAGCACTTTTCTTGTCAAATCATCAATCATTGGGACACAAAGACGTCCATCACTACTCATCAACTAAATACCTCCTAGCATGGAGAAAATACTCTCATTTTCTTAATTTTTTCAAAATATCTACATCTTCTCATCTTTTTCTCATGCCCTATACGATCCAACAAGGCTGGTCTAGTCCCCATAATTGATAGGAAACCTTGGATGGGTTCTGTTGACGGTTGGAGGTTAAAATTCGAGAGAAACTCCAACTATCTCCATTCATATATATCACCTAGGGTAGCATGTCTCTGATTAAGGCGTCGGCGACTACATTCCCTTTTCCAGGGGTATATTGAATACTAAAGTCAAAGGATGCTACATACTCCATCTACTTCTGCAGCCTAAGATTCAAATCTTTTTGGGGAAATAGGTATTTGAGTGATTTATGATTAGTGAATAACTCAAACCTTTCCATAAAGAGGTAATGCCTCCATATCTTCAAGGTAAAAACAATAGCTGCCAATTCTAAATCATGCACTGGATACCTCTTCTTATGGTCCTTTAGATGTCCACTACCGTAGGCGATTATTTTCCCTTCTTGCATAAGAACTTCCCCTAATCCTATGCCACATGCATTTGTGAAAACTGTAAATTTCTTGGTTCCATCTGGAATGGTGAGCACAGTTGCACTAGTCAATGACTCCTTAAGCTTCTCAAACGCCTTGGTGCATTTATCATACCGAACAAAAACATGATTCTTCTTAGTCAATCGGGTTAAAAGGGATGCTATTTGTGCAAAGTTCTCGATGAACTTTCTATAGTAGCCTGCCAATAGTAGAAAACTTCTAACCTCTGATGCATTACTAGGAGTTTCCCATCCTTGGACAACTTCCACTTTAGCAGGGTCCACACCCAATCTTTGTTCCGAAACAATGTCCAAGGAACTTAACTTCTTTCTTCCAAAAGTGGCATTTAGAAACTTGGATTTCAGTTGGTTTCTTATGAAGGTCTCCAATACCTCCCTAAGGTGGTCCTCATGCTCCTTTTTGCCTTTGGAGAAAGCCAAGATATCATCAACAAACTACACGACAAATTTATTAAGTTGCCCTCTAAATGTTCTACTCATCAAATCCACAAAGTATGTCGGGGCATCCATCAGTCCAAAAGGCATTATTTTCCACTCATGGAGCCCATTTGGAGTATGGAATGCAGTCTTCGGCTTGCTTTCCTCTGCAATCCTCAACTGATGGAATCTTATTGCCAAATCTGATTGGGAAAAGAATTTAGCCCTTACAGGTTGGTTGAACTGGACATTTATTCTAGGTAGAGGGTATCTATTCTTCCTTATCAACTTAATCAACACCCTATAATCGATGCAAAGTCTCAAAGAATCGTCTGCCTTAGTAGCAAAAACAACAGAGGCTCCCCAATCAGAAGTACTCCTACGGATGAATCCTTTCTCCAATAGCTCTGAGATTTTCTTATCAAATTCCCTTCTTTAATTAGGGGCCATATGTCTCAAAGGCAGAGCAACGGGTCTTGCGTCCTTCTCCAAATCGATTCGGAACTCAATCTCCCCAGGGGATGGGAGCCCCAAGACCTCCTCGAAGAAATCAAGAAACTCACAAACGGGGTACAGATGATGGCTCTCCAAAAACAAATAGATTTAGTGAGTATAAATGGCTTAACTCAACTAAAGCTTTGGGTGTACAAAGAACTTATAGGCCACGACCTCCACAACTCCTTAATCGTACTACACACTTATCATAGTTAAGAATTGCTCCATAATATGACAACCAATCCATACTCAAGATAAGACCATACCCCTCGAAATATAGAACGTATGCAGTACATATGAAATTAACGTCGCATATGTCTAACACTATGTCTTTGCAAATAAGAGAAAGATGGGACGAACCACCAATGGGATTGGAAACCTCCATTGGGTTGTTGACCATCTAGGTTTGAAGGTTTAAGGAATTTACTACATCCCTAGCTACAAAGGAATGTGATGCCCCCGAATCAAATAGGGTACGAATAGTAACCCCAAAAATAAAAGTTATACCTTCTAGAGTTGCTTTTCTCTGGTCTCTTGGTGGCTTACTGGCAATAGGGATGACTTCAATAACGTAGGCATATCCACTTGATCCTTCCTTAGCCATCCTGGGACATCAATTCTTGTGATGCCCTTCCTCGTGGTAGTTAAAGCACATTCCTTTAAAGACTTCCTTTATCATACCCACTCTACAATCTCTAGCTTCATGAACCTTCCTTTGGCATTTCTTACACACCTTCACATCCTTCTTAAACTTCTCCTTCGACTTTTTGTTGGCCCAAAAGCTCCCCTTCTTGGACCCTCCTTACTTTTGTATCAGTGCAGACTTCTCCTACTCTCTTCCCTTATCTTCCTCATTGGCCACGTTCAGCATTGCTGTTTCTACCAACATCTCATGTGTGGCCCACATAGGTACTTGGGTCAACAACATTTCTCTTAGCGGGGAATTTAAGCCCTTTACGAACTTCAAGGCCATTTTCATAGGTGTGTCTATTAGGCTCGTCCCGAATTTAGCTAACTCAATAAACTTAGCTATGTACTCCTTAAGGGTAGAATCTCGTTGTCTCAGCTGAATGAACTTTTCCAATTGCAAGCCAACCTCTGCTCCAGACATGGATCTCATCTCAAATCAGTCCTTGAATTCATCCTAGGAAAATATCATTCCCCGGTGCTCATCAGTAATAAAGTTCCACCAATTCAAGGCTTCTTACTTGAGGTGCCAAGGTGTTATTCTTCTCGAAAGCTAATCATCCCAACCAAGCACTCTAAATATCTTCTCGCAGTTGCTAATCCAAGCTTTAGCTTTCGAATATCCTTCAATTCCAGAGTATGTCTTCCCTCCCATATTGAGAAATTCCATACACAACTTAGGAAAGTCGACAGGATGAGGTGCTACATTGAATGGTGGGGAAATAGGTGCCACCGGTGCAATTAGAGGAACAGGAATCTGCTCGACAGTCCTAAGATATTGTTTAAACCATTGGGCATTCCACAAATAGGTGGACTTTTGCGGGCAGGGTTCCCTTGTTCGAAAGAAGATTGATTATCAGCCATATCAACTATCTGCAGGTTAAACCTTTAGTGACAATTTCCTTAGGTAGTATTTACATGCTAAAAGAAAAAGGTTACCTAGTGTACGTGCGTGTGTTGAAGAAGAGAGGGTATATATATATAGCAAGATTTCTTTAAAAATTCCTTTTGAAAAACCATTTTCAAAATAACAAATACGTCTCTCATACGTATAGGTTTTCCCCATTGATCGGGTAACCTAGGCTCTGATACCAAATGTAACAACCCAGCCTGGAACAGGCCTAAATTTCGATCCAGAAAAGGCCCATCAAAACTTAGATCCATTCTAAGGCAAGCTGTTAGCAGTAAAAAGAAATAATATTGCAGAGCCATAACTAAACTTTCAGAACTCATAGCGGATGGAACAAAATATATTAGTAAAGTGTACCCATTTATTTCAAAACCATAAAAATGTCATAACATAATATTCCATAAAAACCGTAACATAATATATGTTATAACAATTGTCTAAATCCAAATACACATAAAAGCAAGCAGTAATAATAAATACTGCCACAAGCCAAGCTTCTTCATCTCTAAGTATCATCACCGCCGTCACTCCATCCTTAACATGTGTTGTAATGAGGAGAGAGTTAGAACAACAAGTGTTTGGTGAATAAAAACCTCAAGTCTTACCTTGTCAGTACTTAGGCAGTATATTCCAAGATAAGAATTTGTCTACAAACATAAAACCACTAAAATAATTTAATACTTCTTTATAAGGTAAGGAGACGGGTCCAACCACTTAATACCTTCCATTCCAGAAGCAGGTTTCTAAAATCCCAGATCCCAATCATAAGTCATAAATAGCTAATAATGTAAGAGACGGTACCCAAGCCACTTAATACCTTTTATTGGAAAATAGGCGGACTCAATCATTAATACCTAAATTAAGGTAGACCCCATCATTTAAGACCTATTTCCAAGGCATTCTCCTCAATGGTAATATCTAGCTGACATCATATGGAATCTCATAGCCCACTTAATACTTCCAAGTGGGAAATAGGCAGACTCTGGTCATTTAATAACTTAATTAAGGCAGACCCCATCATTTAAAACTATTTCCAGAGGTGGACCCCTGTAGAAATACCACCTTACATGTCCCTTCACCATTTAACACTTCATCTGGGGAAACAAGGCGGGTCCAACTGTTAGATCTTAGGTTTTGATTCATGCTAACACGATCAAGACAATAGAAGAATAATTGAATATTCGACAAAATCTACGACTACAAACTACGAAGGCGACTAGACTCGACTAGGCAACATGACTCAAAGATCATATATCAGTAAAAAAAATTGTTTTAGAGTCTAAGTCTAGTATGTTAAAAAATTTCCTCAAGTAGTTCACTCCCTATATACTAAAGTTTTCACGATCTTATTGAAATTAACTTTTCAACATATTTTCAATCTTGTTTTTAGAAAATACTTAGCTCAGTCGACTGGACTCATGCACTCAGTCGATTGGACCTGTGCAAATATTTTTTTAATAAAATGCACAGATCAGTCGACTGAATGCACTCAGTCAGTCGACTGAATTTGTGCAAATATGAATGCACGTATACAAATTCAAATTCAGTCGACTGGATTTCATAATCAGTCGACTGACCTGGTTCTAACTGCCATTTTTATGAATAGACACTTCTCTTCATGAACGGTTTTCTTCTTCGCAGAGAGTTATGTCCATTACTATTCGATAAAAAAATTTACCAGAAGTTTTAACTCTCTGTCTACTATATATATGCATGACTTTCAAGATCAACTTACTTACTTTCTTGCTTTTACTTGAATCATCTTTTCTGAATTTACAGCTCTCTTGAATTCAAATATCTATTGCTTACGAACATAATTCTATATTTCTAAAAGCAATTTGAAACTTCCTAATCTTCATATACACACAACTACACACATCATACTTGAGGAATAGAATATAGGAACGGTGTACTGCAATTGACAAATCCGTGTTATTAGAAGAACACAAAAGGTCAAGACAATCAATCTACTTTGTATTCAAGTCCTGTTTGGTTGCTCAGGCAGTCAAGTCCTATTCCGTTGCTCAGGCAGTAAAAGTCCTATTCGGTTGCTCAGGCGGTGTAAACCTTTTCCTCCAGGTTAAGTGAGGGCTGCTAGTTTTAATTTTAGAAGGAGTCTGAGACTGGATCTAGAACGGGAAGTTCGAACTAGTATAAAAATCTCTGGTGACATTTTTACTTTACTATTTTATTTTATTGTTATTTTCCCACACTAGTTAGTTTAATATATATATATATTCCATATTACATGATCCTATAGCACAGTCACTTTCACCGACCACGTAATACCTCAAAACCCCGAAGCAGGCCATTCGTCCTATAACCCATACTCATAATAACGTCTCATATTAGTCCGCTATTCGTAGAAGCTGGTAGCCAGATTAGCTGGGAAGATTTCACCTACAGAACTTGGGACCAACCTCGCTTATTACAAATATTTATCATAAGGATATCCCACATCAATAAAAGTGTACACAACTGCTGGTAGCTTCAAAGTGAAGGGCAGACTTCCATCATGTAACTCTTATGATTTCGCATCCCTATCGCTTAGCCACAAATCAATTACTCTCCATATATATACACACACACACACACACTCAACTCACCGTTTCATAAATAAGGCCTTATACAAATCTTCCTTATTATGCCTTAAAATAATAATTAGGCTACATAATAGTTTCCTCTTATTTTTGCCTCACAATCAATTACCTTCATAATGGGGGAAATAAATGTCTAATTAACTACGTCTTATATGCAATAATTATTCACTGATTATGTAAATAGAGATAAATAAATATTCGTGCCTAATAAGTTTTAATCGCACGAATCTTACGCCCTGGACTAGCGTTAAATGTCAATTCCCTAACCAATTATTATCAAGTCCTTTTCTTCAAATTCCCAAGATTTCATAGGACTCTAATATCCAAAGCAAGAAATAAATATTCATAACCAAAACTGCAATAATAGACTTGTAAATAAAATAGAAACTCAATTTATTACACAAATTCAATGAAATATCTTAAAAAATAAGAATTGCAATCTAAACCCTATAGTCAACTCTCCTTTACAAAGAAAGAGATAAGAATAAGTGGTGTTAACTACGAATAGAATTCGCAATCTAAACCCCTTATTTTATTAAAGAATCACAATTTGACCTAACGAAGAAGGAGAAGTGGAATAGACTATGAAATTATCAAAAATTGCATAAAGGAAACAAATTCCATCAAACTAATGTAAATAAATAGGAACTTTAGTATAGAATTAACATATCGAAATAAAAAGGAATTTTGGGGGATTTTATCTATAGTATTTTCGAAATCCCAAAATTTCTAAGGCACATTCAAATCCAAAAGGAAATATACTAAAAAATTGCTGGAAAGAAATACTAAGGTTTCCACTCAAGATTAGCCTTAGCTTCACTCAAATGGATTCATAACCTTTCGATCTCTTCTAGAATCTCACTCATTTGAAATATACACACACAATAAGGAAGAGGTATACATATTCAATAGATTCTAGATAACTGAAGAAGAATAGGATAAGAATGGATTGGAGGAAGAAGAAAAAAATAGGAAATAAGTTGAATTCTTACCTTAATTCTCTACGAAGTTTCTGAATCTTATTAGAGAGAGATATCAATGGCAAAATTTTGTCGTATTTCCCAAAATAATATGAATAAAAGTGGGAAGGATAGGGTTCTATTTATAGGGTTGAAACGCACCAGAACCGTAGGATGGAAGTAAGTAGGAAACGGGTAAATCTGAAGCGTACAACTGAATATAACATAGCTTTAAACCCTAGCGGCCAACATCAACATTCGTTGCCAAGCGGTCGACCAAACTATGTGTGACTGGTCGACTGGTCGACCGCTACGGTCGACCAATTGACCTATATAGGTCGACCGCTCCTCTATTTCGGGGAACATTTATTTTGTTTAATTGCGCAATTATTTTATTCCTAAATTAACTTTTTGATGGTAAACGTTAACTAAACGTTTATTTAGCCCCAAGCTAATTTTTGAAATTTAAATCCTAAATTTGATTTCTCGTTTGAATTTGAATTCAAACTAAATTAATTTTAATCTAAAAACTTCAAATGCTCATAACTTCTTTGCTTGAGATCCGTTTTCAGTATGTTATACATGAAAACAGATCAGAATTTTGCCACGAATGCGATGGAACAACTTTCGTGGTGAAATTCCAAACTTTATAAAATTTCCATATTCAACCCTTATCATATTTAATTCTTTAATTTATTTATTTATAGGTCATTTTGTGGGGTATTACACGAGCTAACTAAGCAGGTTTAGATCTAGAAAGAGGATGACTATCCATGCAAAAATTACATCCTCTATGACTTCAGTGATTATATCTATGATTACAACAATTCAGCCAAGTCTGCACGAGAAATATGGGAGGCGCTACAAAAAAAAGTATGTAACAGAGGAGGCTGGAGCTAAAAAGTATGCAGTCAATCGCTATCTGAAGTATTAGATGACAAGTCAGTGGGGGCACAGTCGTATGAAATCCAAAAAATCGCAAACGAAATCATCTCCAAAGGTATGAATTTAGATGAACAATTTTCAATTGCTGTAAAAATTTGACTAAATGCCCCCATGTTGGAAGGATTTTAAGAATGTGCTTAGGCACAAGACTAAGGAATTTTCCTTAGAGAGCGTGATAATTCACCTCCATATTGAGGACGACAATTATAAATAAGATCAGAAAGAACAAGTGCGTATTGTCACCAACAACAAAATTAAAAAGACCAAGCCTACGGTCCTGAATCCAAATCCAAAAAACTTTAAGAATCAGAACCGTAACAATAGCAAAAAAAATTAGAACTCGTAACGGAACCAAAAGGGACAGCAGAAACGAACTCAAAAGAGTGACTCTAGATTGTTGTTTTTGTGTTACAACTACGGAAAAATAGGTCATATGGCACACAAGTATCGAAACAGGTGAGGCTCTGTGTGACGATCCACCTTTTTGGACGGTTTAAATCGACAATAAACCACACATGTCCAACTCAACCATTCAAAAGGGGTAGATTTTCAATGTGATTTAATAAGAAAATAAGAGAAAAGAAGGAAAACAAAATACAGAATCTCGCAGCGGAATGACAAAATATAATAATCAAATTAACAGTTCATGAAGCTATTTTACAATATACATTTGATTACACAATTTTTACAACATAATCAGAGTACAATCAAAAACATACCAATAATGATGCAGCGGAATAATACTAATAATATAATATACCAAACTCTATCTTCGTCCTCCATAAATATTGTCTTCAAACACTGAAATGCTCAGACTGACCCGAGCGCAATGAAAAGATAAAACACTCGAGTCAAAACTAAAAGTTCTTATGTAAGTTAAATCAACGACAAATAATAAGAGTGTAATAGTTTCAGAGAAGTTTACAGGATTTTACATATCTTATCCAGTGTATACGTTCGTGCAATAACTTAAGAGATGTTACGAGATTTTCTACCTCTTAAGGATTCGTCAAAGTATCTATATATAGTAGAATACGCTATATATAATGTCAAATCGGTAAATTAAATATTTTTCCTAGCGTCAAGGCTTTACATTAATTCCCCTTAACACATTGTTTAAGCATTGTCTTACAGTTTTCCTTGTGACACAACCAGTAACGTCGGTAGTCAGGGAGGCGTCGTGATTAGACAACACTAAAACAAAATCGTAGTGGTGGCGTATAAGGATAAAAGTATGACAAGGCACGTGAGGCAATGCCCAAGGTAGGATACTACCATTTTGCTTTTCCTGACTGGTGGTAACCCCTAACAGCCCACTGCGAACATCCATCCGATAATCAAATCAAGGTGCACCGATCAAGTCAAAAATCAATATAGTAATACAAAGAACAGATGTCGCTAGAGGTAGCTAGCCTCAATGGTCAGGTAAGGCTCCTATTTTAATCATTTCAAATTGACACAAGTGTCGGGGTCTATCCATCATCGTTCTCTTTCTTCAAATCCAACAAACGTCGCCAATTCAACCACTTCATTCTGGATAACATCCACCGCGTACACAGTTGTTAAAGTGGTTCCAATATTGATAGAGAGTGCCAATAAGAGGCCCTGGCCCCTTTAACAACCCAACATCATTTTTCACACCGGTTGGTTCTTTTACATTTCAAAAACAATTCATATTTGATATCAAAATATCATATTCCCTTCAAAATATCACTTCATTTCAAAATACCATATTTACTCAAAATATGTCATTTTCACTTAAAAATATCATTTCAAATTCCAACTTAGGTTATAACCTCATTTAACCACATTCGCATTTAAATCAACGATTTAAATATAAACATTCCAACATGCACGGTTTGAAATTTTTAGAAAATAGTTTGAATAGTTATAAATGGTTTAAAATAGTTTAGAGATTTAAAATGGTTTAATATAAAATGGTTTGAGTATTGAAACTGGTTTATATAGTAAAATAGTTTGGAAAAATCAAAATAATTTGAGTATTAAAAAAATAGATTTTAAACAGTTTATATTAAAATAATTTATTTTGAAAATAATATCAAATCAAACTGTTTCTTTCCATTTCAACAAATCTGGGCTCATATCCAAATTCCAAATCAACAAAACTCAATTTCCAATCTTTCAAATCAATTGACTCATTTTCGATTTAATTCCAAATCAACTTGATTTCAATTTCAATTCAAATTAACTTCAACTATCGAAATGTTCATCTTTAACTTCAAATTTGATTCAATAATTATTCAATGATTTAAATTTCAATCCAGTTCTTATTTTAAACCATTTCAATTCATATCGATTTCAAGTCCAATTTCAATTTACTGATTTAAATCCCTTAAATCAAATTAGACTTCATTGTTATGTTTTAAGATCCAAATCTTCAAAATAATACAATTTTCAAAATTAAAGCCATATTCGATTATAACTTCACATTTCCAATTCAATTCTTTAAAACAATTTCTTTTAACCAATTTCAATCCCAACATTTCAAAGCTTGAAGTAGAAATAATTCAATTCACATAGATCCAAAATTTATTTCTTTTAAAACCGTATCATTTAATCAAAATCCAAATTCAAGATTTTAAAACCATTTAATTTAACCAATCCGGTGTCCGTATATAATTTTCTATCCTATGGCCAAGTGATCAGTCGTTCCCATTTTAATTACATGGATGGACATATATCATTTCTATCCAAATCAAAGTGTCATATGTATATATCATTTCAACCTATTTCTTAATTTATTCGAAATAATTCAAACAATATTTTATATGCTGTCACTTAATATACATGGTGATAATAGGGATATAACAAAAATAAATAAACACATCCAAAATGTCAACAAATAGACATCCATCCCAAAAAACATCCAAACCAGCCAATAAATTACAACAATTAACTGGCTATCTATATCAAGTATTTAACTAGCAATTCAATTTCAGTATTAATTTAAAAGTCAATTTAATTCAATATATAATTCAAATTAAATTTAAATGACAATTTAAATTACCAATTAGCAATCAATAAAATTCTTATCACTTCATAAATATAATTCAACTAACATAAGAAGATTTAGTATTGCGTGAGTGGGTTAAATCACTCACCTTTGGTTTATAACCGATTTAAAATCCAATAAAAGCCCAAAATTTCAATAGTCTCCAAATTCAACCAAACTAGTTCCATGTTGTCTAGAATTTTGATACGATCCCAATGGAAAAAACCGCACGTGAATCCGAGTTTGTACGCAAAAGTTATTAACGTTAGAAGATTGAAAATTAAAGTTTTAATTAAAATAAAATCAGGGGCAAAATTGTAAATTAACAAACCTCCTACCCAACCCTTCATTCAAGACCACACGCGCAAACCCAATCGAGACAGTCAAACCACATTACAGCTACTGTCTACATCGACTAAACGCCGCCGCCTCCATCACCTAAACACCGATCAAACCACGTCGCCGCCACCGCCTCGGCCAAGCGCACCCCTAGGCCTCGCGCGGGCAACACCGGCCTCCAGTACGCACTCCGCCATCGTTCGCCTTCTCACGCAAATTTTGGCAGATCCAAGCATGACCAAGGCGATCCAATTCGATGGATGAAGACTGCATTGCCTCCTCTACCAGACGCAACTCCCCAATCGTCAAATGGTCGACGATTCACCGTTAAACATGAAACCCTAGCACGAATAGCAAAGAACGTTTCACCAATTTCTAGACAAATGGAGCCTCTAATCAAAAAACGAATTGCAGACACAGATTACGTTCGTCAAAAGCTTCACGATGATATATTAAATTGTAGGTTTTGAACAGTTTGGATATTTTGATTTGTAATTGTAATTTAGGGTTTTGAGATGTTTGCCATTAAAAAGGAGCATATGAGATAAACAAGTACGTAAAGAAAATGAAAATAGAGTAGAAGCTGCTAGGGTTTCAGGAAGAATCTATTTATAGACAGAGCTCGAATAGGAATGGATGGACAGATCGACTTAGGTCGAAACGATAACAAAGACTCGAAAAGCCTGTTTCGTTCCCGAAACGAAAGTAGGTCAACCTATATGTCGAAATAGTTTTCAATATTTTCAAACTCAATGAAACTAATTTCAGACCCTAATTCTATTGTATATAGAAGTTAGCTTTTAAAATCAAATTATATTCATTTAAATTCCATTAATTGATTTCTATGCGTTTCGAGCTCGCACGATCAAACGATAAGTCTGATCGCTACGAAATTTGAAATCCTATAATAATTCACTATTACGGATCCGATGAAACTAGTTTCTTTGAAATCCAAGACAGTGCCCAAAAAGACTAATTTTACACGTTAATTAAATGAATTATTATTTAAAATCAATTTAATCACTTTTGAATTCAAATTTAAAAGTTAACCATTTTATCATTCTAGATTACACAGAAATTTAATTATCTTTTGAAATTCAATTTTCCATGTTAATTTCAAGATTTAAATATTAAATTACAACGTTAAATTACAACGGTAATAAAACCCCGGTTTATTATATTTTAAATTTCAATAAATTCTATTATTTTGATTTACAGGTTCTTATATTAAATCAACAGTTCCTTATGTAATTTATTTATTAACATAAGTTTCCTTTTTATTTCACTCAAACTCTACAGTTGACATCTTTTCTTATATTAACTGCAATATTTAATTACATTTATTTTCATTGATTCCTAAATTAATCCCAAAACGGATGTAATAATAAGATGAGAAATGAACAGTTATTAAAATTAAATAATTTGAACATATTAATACATTTATTGTTTGCAATAAAGATTGTAAATATACTTACAAATACTAAAAACAATTCCAATTAAATAACATTGATTTCCCCGTTTCATACAACATTCATTTTATTCATTATTAACTTTTATTATTACCATTAATTGAAATTACATTAACCAGTTGTCAATTACATTCAATCAACATTATTAAATTATATTCTAATAAATTTTTATATTCATAACTTTCAATTTCTCACAATATTAAATTCCAAAATCTTATTAAATTTAATATTTTTAATTATCAAAAATACGGGTCATTACACTCTGAACTTCAGGCTAACTTGACTAAGGTTACTGTTACGGCTACGATTGATGAGATTCACCTTGTTGTAGGATCGGCGGTTGGTGGGTAGACACTGGTGCTATGGTCATGTTAAGTTCAGTACATACACTGGTGCCGAGGATCTAAAAGTGTTGTTGGGAGAATATCACACAACTATAGTTTTTGGTATTGGAAATGTTGAAATCAAGTTTACCTCTAGAAAGGCAATTGTTCTGAAAGATGTGATGCATACTCCAGTGATGAGAAAGAATTTGATTTCGGGTTTTCTCCTTAATAAGGTAAGTTTTACTCAAGTGATTGGGGCTAATTTGTGCACTTTGACTTATAAGGGCATGTTTGTCGGAAAGGGTTATGCTAATATGGGAATGCTTAAGTCAAATGCTGAATTAAATAAAGTAACTGGTTCTACTTATGTTGTGTGATTTTAATGTTTGGTATAATAGACTTTGTCATGTTAATAAATGTATAATTGAAAACATGAGCACCCTAGGTCTAATTCCTAAAATTTCGCAAACTGATTTTGGGAAACGTGAATCCTGTAATCAAGCAAAAATTACTAAGAAACCTCATAAGTCAGTTGATAAAAATTTTGAACCCTAGGATTTGATTCATTATGATATATGTGAACTTGACAGGGTATTAACTAGAGGTGGTAAAAGATATTAAATCACATTCATTGATGATTGTTCTGATTTTACTCATTCATATCTCATGAAAAGTAAAAGTGAAGCACTTGATATGTTGAAGTTAATTGTCATTGCAATCGAAAATCAATTTAATAATAAAATTAAGAGACTTCGTAGTGATAGAGGAACAAAATGTGAGTCTAGCTTATTTCTTGAATTTTATAACTTGGATGGTATAATTCATGAGAGAACTGCGCCTCATTCACCAGAAATGAATGGTAAAATTAAAGAAGGAATAAGACCTTTACCGAATTAGTTGTAGCTATTTTATTAAATTCCGATGCAGCAAAACATTGGTGGGGTGAAACTTTATTAATTGTTTGTTATGTATTAAATAGAATTCCTAAGTCTAAAAGCCAAATTTCACCTTTTGAGACTTTTGAAAAACTATAAACCAAAACTGTCTTACTTTAGAACTTGGTAATGTTTGGCATATGTTCGAATACCCTGGTTCTAAAAGAATTAAACTTGTAAGTAGAGCTTATGAATGTGTTTTTATCGAATATCTATTAACAGTAAGGCATATAGCTTTTTTGACCTTAAAAACATGTTATAATAGAATCAAATGATGTTGATTTTTATGAACATAAATTTCCATTTAAATTAAGGAATAGTGGGGCCACATCTACTAGTAATATTCCTATAATTAGGAATAATGAATCTAATCAAGATATAAAAACTGAACCTAGAAGAAGTAAGAGAGCTAGAATAAATAAAAATTACAGCCCTAATTTTTTGGCTTTTACCATAGAAGAGGATCTTGCAGATCTCTAACAAACATTTTCCTTTATTGATGTTGATTCTTAGCAAGAAGCTATTAATGATGAAATGGATTCTCTTGAATCAAATAAAACTTGGCACTTAGTTGATCTATGTCCTGGTTGCAAATAAATTGACTTTAAATGGGTACTTGAAAATGAACTAAAACCTGATGGTACAATAGAGAAATATAAGCCCGTTTAGTAGCTATAGGTTTCAAACAGAGAGAAAACATTGATTTATTTCATACATTTTCACCTGTAACTAGAATAAGATCTATACGTGTTGGACGTGTTTTCACCGGACCAGGGCCACCGGACCAACACTGCCGAGTCAAGGCCAAGAAGGCACTGTCGAATCAAGGTCATCCACTCACCGGACCAACCACTACCGAACCAACCATTGCCGAACCAAAGCTACTCCAACCCTCACCGGACCAACCACTACCGAACCAACCATTGTCGAACCAAAGCTACTCCAACCCTCACCGAACCAACCACTACCGAACCAACCATTGCCGAACCAAAGCTACTCCAACCTTCACCGAACCAAGGCATGCCGAACCAACTTTGCCAGGCCAGATCACGTCAGCCCAGGCCCGCCAGTAGCTATATACATCCAAGACTCCTACCCCCAGCCTCACTCTATAAATAGAGGGGTAGGGGTACAACAATGGCAGACAAGTTTGAGAGCTCAAGCACGGATAGAACTTTCAAACAACTTTCATATACTTGTATAAAAGCTTTGTACTTGTAATCTGAACAGTAAAAGAGAATAACATATAAAGTGGAAGTAGGCACATTCAGGCTGAACCACTATAAATCTGTGTGTCTTTTACAGTTTAGTCCTTGCTTTCTACATATCAGCATATATCATCCAAATCATTAAGAACAAAATAAGATCGACTAAATCATACGACTTGGAGGTGTTTGCCCATTTTTTGTGCAAACATTTTTGGTGCTTTCACTGAGAGTTGAACTCAGGACTTCAGCTTCTCCCACTTAACCTTCTTCCTAACAGTATCGCTCATTGCTTGGAAGACATGCCTCCCAAGCAAAAGAAAGATGTTAACAAAGGAAAAAACATCGCAACTAGCAGTATTCCAGATCCAGTGGTCACAGATCAAGTAAATCAACCCATTCCAACAGCAGTACCAAATGGAGGTCAGGCAAATCCGACAACCCCTGCCACGGGACAGCCGGCAGCATAACTAGGGCAGATCTAGACAGGGTTGTGGCTGAAGTGACTAACCGCTTCACATCCCAACAGGAAGCCTTGGTGGACCAACTCATGTCACGCTTAAGGGATGCTGAAGAGTCCAACCGCAACACTGAATCATGGAGCGAGTCCCAGTCTGGAGGATCTCGGAGGCAACAAAGATCTTCCTTCTTCGAAGAAGCTAACGACAGAAGCAGCCATGGTAGGAGCCGAGACCAAACTCAGTACAAACGCCGACCCAAGGAAACGCTTGGAACCGAACCCAACGGGGAAGGTACCAGGCGAAGGTCAACCGCAGCTGAGCCTGTCATGTTGCCTAACCATGGAAACGCCAATGAACGGGGCCGAGCTAGAGTCCAGCCGGAAGTTGGACCCGAGGAAGTTCTTAGATCAGAACCCAGCAGGGGAAGATCAAGGCAAGGGCCAGCTGTAGCTGACCCTAGCATGCTCCCAGAAGACCAAAGACAACCACTGGAAAATATTAGGAATAATAGACGATACCATCCCTACAGGTCATCTGGACGGAATCAATCCCACAGAGAAGAACCGAACTCATTTTTATCTGCTCCAAATTCTGATGAACGGATGGCACGCTTGTTCAGAGATTGCGTCCAACGGGATCAGAGAGACCGAGGGATAGGCGCTAGGGTAACCAGCCCTTTCGCCCGCAATATCAAAATTGCCATCACCCCCCGAGAATGGAAAATGCCAACAATGGAACCTTACAAGGGAACCTCTGACCCAGTTGTACACTTACAGAGATACACACAGCATATGCTCATGAGCGGGGAAACAGAGGGAGTACTGTGCAAATGCTTTCCAGTATTCTTAGCAGATCTAGCTACCTCCTGGTTCTGCCATCTACCCCAAGGATCCATCAGCTCATGGGAGATGTTGAAAGAAAAGTTCCTCAGCCAGTTCTGCATTCATGTGAAGCAACCCAAGGACGCTTATTCCTTATCAAGTATCAAACAGAAACCTGGAGAGAAAGTGCAGCAATATCTAACCCGATTCAATGCCGCAGCGACCGCAGTCCAAGATGCCGATGAGAAGCTTATCTTAATGGCCCTCTGTAGTGGGGTGCATCCGGATACTAAATTTGCTAGAAGATTGACAAAAGAAAAACCAGCTACTTTACCCGATTTCTTCCATGAAGCTGGGAAATATATGAGACTTGAAGACGCTGCCACTAAGGGGCAGTCAGGGCAACAAAATAAGGCAGCTCATGGCAACACGCCCGCTGTAGCAAAGGACGTTCGAAGAAATGACTCTAGAGACAATGTTGGGGGCAAGAAGGGAGAAAAGCGTCTATATCGGCTAGGACCGAGATTTGACGCTTACACCCCTTTGAATGAAACGATCGAAAACATCTTCTTGGACACTCAAGACGAAGTTAAATACAAACGCCCCCCGCATAGGAAGGAATCAGATAACACAATTAAGTCTGGAAAATTCTGCCGCTTCCACGAATCCCATGGGCATGATACCAATGAATGCCATCATCTCCGGAACTTGATTGAAGAACACATCAGAAGAAGGAGACTAGAACGCTATGTAAAAGGTCAGAACAGGACTCCAGTTCCTGCCAATGAGAACCCAAGGCTACCCTCCCCAGAAATAGGCAGAGGAAATCGCAACGCCAGCGGCTCCAGTCAAGAGAAGATAGTGGTCCATACCATCTCGGGAGGACCACAAATCGCCGACGGAAGCTGGGCAGAGATGGAAAGGTACGGGAAGTCACTTAGAAACGATGAAGAATGCGTTAATTCTATTATAGAAGAACACCGCCCGAAGCGGATAGAGAATGATGACATCACATTCAGTAGGCGTGACCTGGAGGGAAGGTACCCTCACACGGACCCCATGGTTATCTCTGCCCGGCTCGGTCCAACCGAAGTTTTCCGAATTCTAGTAGACACTGGAAGCTCAGTGAATATCCTATTCAAGCATGCCTTCGACAAAATGAAGCTGTCAATAAAGGATGTTTCTTCCTGCAATAAACCACTACATGGCTTCACTGGAAATGCGAAGATGCCCCTCGGGCGACTGGACCTCTTTGTTGAAATTGGAAGTCATCCCCGCTCCGTTGTGCGGAAACAAACATTTGTGTTGATAGAAAACCACTCGGCGTACAACGCCTTCTTAGGAAGACCAGCCTTGTCTGACTTCCAAATTGTCCTGGCCTCATGGTGCCTGATATTGAAATTTCCAACGGACAATGGAATAGGGGAGGTAGAGGGAGACCAGGACATCGCTCGAGATTGCTATGTAACTGAACTCCGCAGGAAGGATATAGGGAAGAGTGCAGAGACTGCCCTCTGCACGAAAAGTTTGGAAGCATAGCAACTAAAGAAAGCCCCTTCTCTTCGATATACCAGTGACCCTTTCAATGAATTAGACCCCAGGGACAAAGAGGAGGAGGCCACCGCCGAGCCTACAGAGGCTATGGAATTTGTATCTGTGGACAAACATGACTCGAGTAGACTATTAAAAGTCGGGTCCCAACTAAAAGCAGAATTGAAGGAACAACTCATTGATTTTCTCCGCCACAACTTGTATGTATTTGCATGGTCACATGCTGACATGACTGGAATCTCCCCTGACGTAGCATGCCACGTACTAAACATCGATCCTACCAAGGCGCCAGTAAAATAGAAAAAGAGAAGTATGGGGGCAGAACGATCAGCAGCCCTCGATGAAGAAGTAAAAAACCTACTTGCCAATGACTTCATACAAGAAGCCATCTACCCGGAGTGGATCGCCAATCCGGTACTAGTAAAGAAGGCTAATGGGAAGTGGCGAACATGCATTGACTTCTCCAACTTAAATGACGCCTGCCCGAAGGATTGCTTCCCACTTCCCCGAATCGACCAGCTCGTGGACAGCACGGCCAGGCACGAACTCTTATCTTTTATGGACGCATACTCAGGATAAAACCAAATTCCTATGCATGCTCCCAATCAAGACCACACTAGTTTCATCACTGACCGGGGATTGTACTGCTACAAAGTAATGCCTTTTGGACTTAAAAACGCAGGAGCCACCTATCAGCGCCTCGTCAACAAGATGTTTGCAGGGCTAATATGACAAACTATGGAAGTTTATGTGGATGACATGCTGGTAAAGTCAAGGAAAGCCGACGATCACGTAAGCCACCTGGGCGAGATGTTTCAAGTACTTCGCCAATATGGAATGAAGTTGAATCCTCTAAAGTGCTCCTTCGGAGTATCATCAGGAAAGTTCCTGGGATTCAACGTCCATGCCAGAGGAATTGAAGCAAACTCTGAACAAGTCCGAGCTCTGAAAGATATCAGGATACCTTCTACCCGAAAAGAAATGCAAAGCCTAAATGGGAAGGTGGCCGCCCTGAGCAGATTCATCTCTAAAGCAACTGACAAATGCATCCCCTTCTTCGAAGCTCTAAAGAAAGACAAAGGAAAGTTCGAATGGACTGATGAATGCTAGCCAGCTTTCCTTAACTTAATCGAACACCTCCAGAGACCACCAGTACTCTCAACTCCGAACAAAGGCCAAGAGCTATACCTATACCTTGCTGTGTCATCTCATGCTCTAAGCGCCGCCTTGGTGAGAGAAGACAAACGCATGCAGCGGCCAGTATACTTTGTAAGCAAGAGGTTTACAGGGGCGGAAGCCAGATATCCTAAACTTGAGAAACTAGCGTACTGTTTACTAATCACATCACGGAAACTGCGTCACTATTTCCAATCTCATTCCATCAGAGTTCTGACCGATCAACTGCTAAGGCAGGTACTCCATCGTCCCGACACTTCTGGGCGACTACTTAAATGGTGCATTGAACTAAGTCAATATGATATCACCTGCCATCCTTGCACCGCCATCAAGGGACAAGCCATGGCCGATTTCATCGCCGAATTCACTACCAACGAAGGTAAGGAGCAATCGGAAATAGCGGAAGACATCAAGTGGAATCTCTTTGTGGATGGAGCGTCAAACGAACAAGGCTCGGGGGCAGATGTGGTAATAATCACTCCCAGGGGAAATAAGCTACACTATGCTCTAAAGTTGGAATTCGCTGCCACCAACAACGATGTATAGTATGAAGCGGTGATAGCTGGATTAGGACTTGCCTTAGAGATTGGAGCAAATTCTTTATGTCTTCATAGTGATTCTCAACTTATTGTAAATCAAATACTAGAAGGATTTCAGGCTCGAGAAGAATGACTCACAGCATATCTAAAGAAGACCAAGCTGCTTCTCGATCAATTGGATCACTATCTAATCAAACACATCCCTCGGGAAGAAAACCAAGAGGCCGACGGATTGGCAAAGCAAGCTAGCATGAGAGACGGCACTATTTCTAGAGCAGTGGCCATCTCAAAGCAATTGACCCCGAGTTTCGAGCAGGTGAATCTGATAGCTGCAATCAGAGAGGAAACTTGGATGACTCCCATCCAAAAATACTTACAAGACGGCATACTTCCCGACAAGCATAACGAAGTCAAGAAAATCTTGAGGAGAGCTTCCCGCTACACAATACAAGAAGGCACCCTTTATCGGTGCGGCTTCTCTAACCCCTTATTAAGGTGTGTCGCCGGAAGGGAAGCAAAGGAAATCTTATCCAACATCCATCAAGGAAGCTGCGGAGATCACACTGGAGGGAAAACTCTGGCAAAGAAGATACTCTAATATGGATATTTCTGGCCCACCTTAAACAAAGACGCCTTAGACTTCGTCAAAAAATGTGACAGATGTCAGAAATTTGCTAAGATTCCACGGCTACCAACAACTGAGATTACTCAAATGACCAGCCCTTTGCAGTATGGGGAATTGACTTTATTGGCGAACTGCCAATGGGCCGAGGCGGAGCCAAATATGCTATAGTGGCAGTCGACTATTTCACCAAATGGGCGGAAGCAGAACCCCTAAATAAAGTATCTTCAGCAAAAGTTATTAACTTCTTGATCAAAAATGTTCTATGTAGGTATGGAGTTCCACTTAAAATCATATCGGACAATGGACTTCAGTTTGACAGCGAGGAGTTCGCCAACTGGTGCCAAGAGCACGGAATTCACAAAAGCTTCTCATCCGTAGCTTATCCCCAGGCAAATGGACAAGTCGAAGCCGTTAACAAAATTCTCAAAACTCTAATCAAAAAGAAACTCGAAAAGTCAAAAGGCGCTTGGGTGGATGAACTTCCTATGGCACTGTGGGTCTATCGCACATCTTTCAGAACATCAACGGGGCATACTCCTTTCTCTTTGGCATACGGATCGGAGGCTATGCTCCCAGTTGAAACTATAGTGCCTTCCCACCATAGGATCCACTATAACCCAGAAGAGAACGAAGAGCTCGTCCACATGTCTTTGGATCTAATTGAGGAAAGAAGAAATGATGCAGCCCTCAAAGCAGCAGCTCACAAGCAAAAAGTGGCAACGCAATACAACTCCAAAGTCAAGCATCGTAGCTTACAAAAAGGAGATCTTGTCCTCAAACGAATCTTCCCGCGCCCCGGAGCGCTAGATCCAATCTGGGACGGACCATATGTAATTCATAAAGATCTCCACAATGGAGCTTATATTTTGTCAACAGTGGACGGGGAGGTGTTCCAGAGGGCATGGAACATCCAACACCTTCGTCGATACTTTTCTTAACTTGTACTGCCCATATGAAGTGAATTAACAAAGAGAATCAGTGGACGTAGGCATTTTCGTGCCGAACCACTTTAAAAAACTTGTCTCTTTTTAACTTGTTCCTTTATATCTTGGCTGCTTGTTAACCTTATCCTTTTCTGTTGAACAAAATCCTGTGTAATGGCATTTTCATTCAAGACACATCACGGCGTGACCTCACCTGGACAAGACCTAACAGGTACTATGCGAATCTATGCCCTCGCCAATGAGACACTTTTGCTCCAGCATCCCTCTGCTGCGAGTTAACTCATTGCTCGCGATCGGCCCTTAAAGCCAACTGTAATGAGCCGATTATAAGCCACCGAGAAGGCCGACTATAGCCGAGGCAGCTCATTACGGCCTTCGGCTCGCCGGCAACCGTGAACCTACTTTAAGCCCCAACATAAGGTGTGGCCAGCCAGGGGTAGTTCACGGTTGACGATCGGCACCCACGCTAGCCGGCCACGGTAAATCGAATAATACCCGCGACTACGGGCCATAATGGCCCGGGTAGTTACTGTGCGCGATCTCGGCTCCAATGTGTCTTAAGTACGGCTGTGGTAAAAAAGATAAACTCCCCGTAGAGGCGTAAGATGGGTGACAAATGTCTCCAAGACCCACAACTAGGGAAAGTGACTACAAAGCCCGTTTGCCACGAACTTAAGCACATCGCAGGCCTTCCATGATTGGAAGTTTTACTATTTCTCATATTTCAATTTTATTTAAAAAAACTTCCCTCCTATCCTCTATAACAATCCTTAAAGTACAGGACACGAAACAAGAGACGCTCACTAAGAACTCACAATCGGATGACGAGTCAATCAACTGCATTCCATACTCAGTCATATGAGACATTCAAAGCAACTGTCTATGACCGAAACATGAAAGGTGGTACTTTCTTCCCTTACAAGTAAATACATAGCTATAATTTATTCGCACATCACACTAACATCGCAGAATACGAAATTATATTTTTAGCAAGAACAAAGCATTCAAATACGACAGAATCAGCTTAAGTTAAAAATTACATACCAAGAATAAAGTCGTTTATTACAAGTAACATAATTACAGCCTAAAAGTTACGTTACTGCTCTGATACTAACGTAGACAGCAATGTCAAATAAACAAAAAGATATCCAGGTCAAATTAAGGAGTCGGCTGCATCGGAGCTTCACCCTTGTCATGCTGGCCCTCCGAAATCTCCTTAACCGCGGTGTGGGAACTTTTAGA
Organism: Allium fistulosum; assembly: GCA_030737815.1. Taxonomy (NCBI): domain Eukaryota; kingdom Viridiplantae; phylum Streptophyta; class Magnoliopsida; order Asparagales; family Amaryllidaceae; genus Allium; species Allium fistulosum. The sequence goes on from CM060902.1 coordinate 307,010,716, forward strand.
ATGTTGACCAGAGATATTTGGTGCTCCAGAGGTCCCGCCTGTCCGATCAAGGAAAGAATTCATTAATAATAAGCAACCAAGTTACGAAAAGCTAAAAGGGGAGACTTACCAGCATCTGCTCCTTGATCATCATCCTCCAACTGCACACCAACCTCCTCAGCAGCAAGCAGCCGCATACCCTCTTTCAACGCCACCTTCTCCTCCTTGGTGAATTGAGTCGTAACCACATCCATTCTAAAGGCCGCGCCACCCTCCTTATCTGCATCGGACCTAGCCTCCTCTAGGGCCCTGAGATAAATCCTGGCCATGACTCGGGGATAATCATCCATCCAAGATAAGTTGCCCTGTTTCCAAGTGCCAAAGTATATATCCTGAAGCATCTCATCCATTATCCCCTCGTTCTCCTCAAACTTCCTTATTCGGTCCTCAGAAGCCATCAACTTTGCAATGGCGGCATCCCTCTCCGATCAGTATCGCGACCAGTCAGCCTGGAAGGATTTCCTCATCTCATCCATCTCCTCCTTCAGCTTGGTTTGAGCAAGCTCTGCGGCTTCAAGTTTCTCGGACAACTCCTGTATCTGCTCGAGATCCGCTTTCCGAACCTCATCCACCGTTGCAATAGCCATGTCAATCCATTCCTTACAGGCAGCCTCCATTTTCCGTAGCTCTGCTCTACTAGCCTCTTCCATGGTTTTCTTTAGTCGCCTGGAGGCGGCCTCATGCTGGGAGATCTGGATGGCCTATTCAGCGAGCTGCTTGGCCTAGTCGAAAACTATTAACCGCAGTCGAATATTAGCACTCCCGATTTCTTCTTCGGCCTTGACCAGTCGGGCATGATGCCCCATCAGCTTCCTGGCTTCCTCAGCAACCCGGTCCATGTTTGCCTTAGCTTCGTCCCCCAAAGTTGCAACCCGAGTGGTAAGCAAATCAAAGTCCAGGGACTTAGCCTCATCAAGCACCCTTACCATAGGATTACGAGGAAGAAGGTGCTCACCAGTAACCTCATCGAAGGAAATATCGTGAGAACCCGGATCCAGATCCGGATGACCCGCGAACGGATTACGAGCCAAGCCAGGGTGATCAATCGGGGTGACAGCAGGATTTTCAGATGGGTGCGGGGAAGGAATAAGCTCAGTATTCTCCTCCGTGACGTCCTGAAGAGGCTGAGTCGGGGGATGAGGGCCAGGTGGAGATTCAAACAAGGAGTGACTCCTCTTCTTCTTTTGGATATCCTCTTCAATAACTCCAAGAAGAGGACGGTAGCCGACGACATCTCCAGGGCGGTTAGTCGGAGGCTTTGGCTTAGTAGAAGCCCTTAGAAGCTTATATTGTTCAAGGCGGTGCCGAACATCCGATGTCTTGGCCACTTTACCCATTCCTGGGAAAAAAACCAAGTGTTACAAGCAGACGTTGAACTATAATTCAAGAGATATATCAAGATAGGAAAATTAAGGAGACACTTTTGTTATACAAACCCTGGGAAGGAGTGGGATACTGCAATAAGTCCTGGATCTCATTCCAGGATGGGAGCTGACCATAAAATATTCCTAAGTCCTTATCATAAATGGAGTCTGCAGAAGTCAAAAATTCACCTTGAGTCGCGGGGGTTGCCTCAACTAGAACACTCTTGGAAGATGAGTCGGTGCCGGGTCCGGCCTTGTCAGCTTTCTTAGGCCCCTCTACCAGAGCCGTTTCTCCCTCTAGCCCTTCGAAAGCCAGGCGGAAAGCATCGTCCGTCCACTCCTGGATCACACCCGCTTGCTTAGAAGACAAAGCCCCAACACCATCACCACTCTGTCCATCACCACCATCATCACCACTCTGTCCATCACCACCATCATCACCACTCTGTCCATCGCCTTCTCTACCACTACCACTCTCCGCCTCATCTCCTTCACCCTCGCCTCTTTCCTCCTCCGGAACGTCTGGACATGTGCTGGGGGAGGGTCCATCGGATTTCTTAAGTTACTTCCCCCCGGCAATTGGATGATGTGAGAAGGGTTTCCTTTTACCACTCTTCGTCGTAGCCCCTCCTTTAGCTTTGGCGACCCTCTCCTCAGCTGTGTCTCTCTGCTTGACCACAGACTGACGTGGCAGAATCAGGTTGGGCCCCAGAAGAGTAGCGTTCCTGATCAAATAAGAAGTCGCCCTCTCCCTTTCCGGAATGGCTTCTATTTCCTCAGCCATCCGAACCAAACGTTCGTTCTCTACAACCGCAAAGCCACCTGTCGCTAGCAAGAAATAAAGCACGTAAGGAGGAGTATTGCAGTCAGAACAAAAATTATAAATGAGTTTCAACTTACAGCCAGAGGTGAAGCGGCGGAAAGAAACGGAGTCATCCTTGACAAAAAACCATTCCTTCTTGAACATGCTGAATTTCGAATATAAATCCAGGACTGGCTTGAAGGACACAACCGACTCTAAGCTAATATAGGGAGACCCCTTCTTGTAGCCTCTCAAGTTGTACAAGTACCGGATTTCCCGGTTGGAAGGAGGATGCCCGTATCTCCTCTGGAAGATAAGGAACAGACTCACCAAGATGGCATAGGAGTTGGGCTGAAGCTGGAAAGGAGCCACCTTCAAGTATGTGATGAAACTGACTATCCAAGCGTTAATAGGTGGGATAGCACCACACATGCAATGATACCTGCTATAAGCAAAATATCCTTTAGGAGGGTTATACGGCATCACTTCTTTCCCCGGCAGCATCATATGCGCCCTATCGATCCCAAAAGACCTAGATATAATATCAAGCTGCTCATCTTTGAGGGAGCTGGGGAAGCAGTCAGGCGGTGAGTTTAAGAGCTCTTGAGGACCATACCCGTCTACTAGCGATCTCGGGGTTGGTCCTTGTCGTTCTGGTTCTGCCTGAACTGGGGGCACCATGGAGGACTCTCCTTTATCCTTGGATTTCTTCCTGTCAGAACGAGTTTCTACTTTATGAGACATTATCTGCAACACGAGAAAACACATCGTCAGAATAAGGGATGTAGACAGACAAATTCAACACATAAAAAACATCATTCGGTATCCCGGGTCTTAGAGTTCATCCGGCATCCATGTTCCCCAAGTACCATTCGGTAGTCCCGGTCTTGGAGTTCATTCGGCACTCGTGTTCCCTAAGTGACATTCGGTAGTCCGAGTCTCAGGGTTCATTCGACTATCACACTCCCTAAAAGTCCATTCGGTAGAAGGAGAACTCACCTGATTCGGTGGGCGTAGGCTTGGTCCGGCTCTTTCAAATAGTTATGGATAACAGAAGCTTGAAGCCCATACTTATAGGCACGCATGGGACTATCAGACCTGTTGGTTTGGCACTCAGGCCGAACGGAGTGTCCAAACTGAGGAAAACAAAGCGTGACATATGCAACCATATGCCACACTTTGGGGGGCAAATGTTGGACGTGTTTTCACCGGACCAGGGCCACCGGACCAACACTGCCGAGTCAAGGCCAGGAAGGCACTATCGAATCAAGGTCATCCACTCACCGAACCAACCACTACCGAACCAACCATTGCTGAACCAAAGCTACTCCAACCCTCACCGGACCAACCACTACCGAACCAACCATTGCCGAACCAAAGCTACTCCTACCCTCACCGAACCGACCACTACCGAACCAAACATTGCCGAACCAAAGCTACTCCAACCTTCACCGAACCAAGGCGTGCCGAACCAACTTTTCCAGGCCAGATCACGTCAGCCCAGGCCCGCCAGTAGCTATATACATCCAAGACTCCTACCCCCAGCCTCATTCTATAAATAGAGGGGTAGGGGTACAACAATGGCAGACAAGTTTGAGAGCTCAAGCACGGATAGAACTTTCAAACAACTTTCATATACCTGTATAAAAGCTTTGTACTTGTAATCTGAACAGTAAAAGAGAATAACATATCAAGTGGACGTAGGCACATTTAGGCTGAACCACTATAAATCTGTATGTCTTTTACAGTTTAGTCCTTGCTTTCTACATATCAGCATATATCATCCAAATCATTAAGAACAACATAAGATCGACTAAATCATACGACTTGGAGGTGTTTGTCCATTTTTTGTGCAAACAATACGAGTGTTAATTTATCTAGCTACAATTATGATTTATTATACTCCAAATGGATATTAAAACTACTTTTTTGAATGGTAAATTAGAAGAAGAAATTTATATAGATCAACTTGAAGGTTTCGTAATCACTGGACAAGAACATAAAGTTTGTAAGTTAGATATATCTTTATATAATCTTAAATAAGCATATAAAAAATAACATGAAAAAGTTGATACTTTAATCATTTCATATGGATTTGAACTTAATGGACATGATAAATGTATTTATTATCTGAAAATAACATTTACACTATTATACGCTTATATGTTGATGGTTTGTTGTATTCGCATCTAATATTCATGCTATTAATGACGTCAAAATTTACCGAGTGCTAACTTTCATATGGAAGATCTTTGAGATGAATTTCTTTGGATCAATCTCATGATATTGAGATGACCCTAAAGGAATACAATTACTTTAACTGTAAACTTGCATGTCATCGTATGATCCTGGTGTAAAACTATTTAAGAACATCGATGAAGGTGTAAGATAAACTGATTATGAGAGCATCATTGGCAGCTTTCGATATGCCATTGATTTTACTAGACCCAATATTGCTTATGTCATGGGATTATTGTGCAGGTTTACTAATAGGCCGTATACAACATAGGCACGCTATTGAAAGGGTTATGAGATACCTTAAACGAACCATGAATCTTGAATTACATTATGAAAAGTTTTCAGCTATTAAAGGTTATAGTGATGCAGGCTGGAATACTTTATCCGACGACTCCAAAGTAACAAGTAGCTATATTTTTAGCATAGCTGGTGGAGCTGTTTATTGGAAATCTAAGAAATAAACTATTCTAGCTCAGTCCAAGATGGAGTCTGAGACGATAGCACTAGCTACGGCTAGTGAAGAAGCAAATTACTTAGGAAATCTACTAGTTTAGATTCCTTTATGGGAAAAACCAATACGAGCCATATTGATCCATTATGATAGTACCACGGCTATTGCAAAAATTCAGAACCGTTTTTATAAAGGTAAGATACGACAAATACGTCGTAAGCACAATACGGTGAAAGGTTTTCTTTCTTCAGGAGCTGTTAAAGTGGATCATATATGTACATAAGTAAATTTGGCCAATCATTTGATGAAGGGATTGACCAGAAAGAAATTCCATAAAGCTTTAAAAGCAATGGGACTATTGCCTTAAAATGAGGAGTCACTTATAATGGTAACCCGACCTTAAGACTGGAGATCCCAAGAAAAAGGTTAATGGGTAGTAACAAGTTGTGAAGTGATATGAGTTGAACATGCTATAAAGGCATGCATTTCTGAAGCGACAGAAGGATGAGTTGACAGCAACTCCTATTGAGTTCTATACTCCACGTGGAGTGGAGTATCAAGATACAGGAGTACTCTTGATAGACTCACCTATGTGAATGTGGAAATGAGGCCGTTTCCTATGGAATTTTTGGGTAGAAATTCCTAGACATTCACTATACCAAGATAGACGTGCATGGCCATAAATACATGGCCTTTTAGACTGTATCGTAGAAATATTGATGTCAGAGATATAGTTCAAGACTACAAGTCACTCTACATATTCTGAATCATAATCACTATGCAAAGGATCAAACCGGAAGATACATTTTTTTAATGTGCAATTTTACATTTTTCCGGAAAATGCTCAAAAAATATTTAAAAAATATATTCTTGTGGCGGATTGTTGGAAAATTATTTTGAATTCGTTTAAAAAAATGAAAATGGTTGAAAAAATGTATTTATTATTTAGTCCCACATTATAGGGAATATAGAAAGAAACTCATATTTATATGAGTTTCCTAGCTCCTATACATTGGGCTCTTTGGGCATCCAATGTTGCTTTTATATTGAGGAAGGAGTGCATGCATAACCACCACACGTGCGTGTGTCGACCGACTCACCCGACTCGAACCGTCCCAGATTGGACAGAGCTCGGCTGGTGTAGCACTTATATTTTTGGTACAAAATTTTTAATGCTTTTTTTAAGCGGTGATGAAATGGTCAAGTCAGATCCGTTTATTTTAGAGAACATTTTATAACATTCATTTGAGAACCGTTAAAATCAGATTCAATTTTTTAGAACCGTATGCTCCTTCATCTCCCACAAAATCAGTATCATTCTATTTACTTTTCCATCTACTTAACTGATAAGTGGAAAAAACAAAAAGAACCACATCTTATCGCTTTTTTTTCATTTTTCAAAAACTTTCGTACGTCTTCCAAAATGAAAAACCGAGCAATATTTTACTACTAGAGAGTGCAAATTCTGATCAACGGTCTTTGTGCAGAGGTTCATTGGATAATTTCTGGCTGCATTATCCTGGAGGCGGTGCTGCTTATAGCATGCCTTGCACACTTTAGGGCAAAGTGGCGAAATGTCTTAAAGAGAGCGATGACGTACATGACTCAACCAACTGACTAGAGCATTGTTTCCAACAATTTCAAGGCATTCAACAAAGTCTGCAGCCGATGACTTCTCTACAACTGTTCCAGTTGACACCAATAATTTATCTCATTTCGAAGGCCTACACTTCAAATGATGGAGACAGAAAACGAAAATCTATTCGGCTATTTGAAAGGTGGTGTATGTGCTCACAACTGACAAACCAGCTTTGCTAGAAAATCCAACAGACAAGCAAACTAAGCAGGTTCAGATCAGGAAGGAGAATAACTATCTATGCAAAAACTACATCCTCGATGGCCTCAGCGATGATCTCTATGACTACAATAATTCAGCCAATTGTGTATGAGAAATATAGGAGGCGCTATAGAAAAAGTAGGAAATGGAGGAGGTGGAGCTAAAAAGTGCGTAGTCTGTCGCTACCTGAAGTATCAGTGACAGATGACAAGTCAGTGGAGGCACAGTCGCATGAAATCCATTAAATCACAAACGAATCATATCCAAATGTATGAATTTAGATGAACAAATTCAAATTGCTGTAATAATTAACAAATTGCCCCCATATGGAAGGATTTTAAGCATGTGATTAGTCTCAGGACTAAGGAATTTTTCTAAGAGAGCTTGATAACTCACCTCCGTATTGAGGAGGAGGCTCGTAAACAGGATCAGAAAGAAGAAGTGCTTGTTGTCACCAATAATAACACTAAAAAGACCAAGCCAGCAGTTATGAAACCAAATCTGAAAAACCTTAAGAATCAAAACCGTAACTGTAGTAAACAGAATTGGAGTTCGCAAGGGAACCAAAAGGGACAGCAAAAACCATCTCAAAAGAGTGACTCTGGACAGTTATTTATGTGTTACAACTGTGGAAAACTAAGTCATATGGCATGCAAGTGCCGGAATTGGCCAGGCACTGCACCGTGGGGCAACCTGACTAAGGAGCCTTTTACAGCTATGATTTCTGAGATTCACCTAATGGGATGAGCAAAGGGTTGGTGGGTAGACACTGGTGCTTATGCCATGTCTACTATAATCGTACAATGTTCAGTACATACACTACTGTTGTGGACCAGAAAGTGTTGCTGGGAGATTCTCACACCACTATAGTTGCTAGTATTGGAAATGTTGAAATCAAGTTTACCTCTGGAAAGATAGTTGTTCTGAAAGATGCGATCCAGAGATGAGAAAGAATCTAGTTTCGGGTTTTCTCCTTAATATGGTAGGTTTTACTCAAGTGATTATGGTTGATTTGTTCACTTTGACTTATAAGGGCATGTTTGTAGGAAAAGGTTATGCTAGTGAGGTAATGTTTAAGTAAAATATTGAATCAAATAAAGTAACTAGTTCTACTTATGTGTTGTGTGATTTTAATGTTTGGCATAATAGACTTTGTCATGTCAATAAACGTAAAATTAAAAATATGAGCACCCTAGGTCTAATTCCTAAAATGTTGCAAATTTATTTTGATGAATGTGAATCCTATAGTCAAGAAAAATTACTAAGAAACCTCATAAATCAATTGATAGAATATCTGAACCCTTAGATTTGGTTCATTCTAATATATATGAACTTAACGGGGTATTAAATAGAGAAGGTAAAGCATATTTTATCACATTCATTGATGACCGTTCTGATTTTACTCATGTATATCTCATGAAAAATAAAAGTGATGCACTTGATATGTTTAAGTTATTTGTTACTGAAATTGAAAATAAATTTAATAAGAAAATTAAGAGACTTCATAGTGATAGAGGAACATAATACGAGTCTAGCTTATTTCTTGAATTTTATAACTTGCATGGTATAATTCATGAGAGAACTGCACCTTATTCACCTGAAATGAATGGTAAAGCTAAAAGAAAGAATAGGACCTTTATCGAATTAGTTGTAGCTATTTTATTAAATTTCGATGCAGCAAAACATTGGCGGGGTAAAACTTTATTGACTGTTTGTTATGTATTAAATAGAATTCCTAAGTCCAAGAGCCAAATTTCACCTTTTGAGATTTTGAAAAACTATAAACCTAAATTATTTTAGTTTAGAACTTGGGGATATTAGGCATATGTTCGAATAACTAATACTAAAAGAATTAAACTAGTGTAGAGCTTATGAATGTGTTTTTATTAGATGTGCTATTAACAGTAAATCATATAGATTTTTTGACCTAAAAGACCATGTTATAAAAGAATCAAATGATGTTGATTTTTATGAATATAAATTTCTATTTAAATTAAGGAATAGTGGGGGCACATCTACAAGTATTATTCCTGTAATTAGGAATAATGAATCTAATCAGGATGTAGAAAATGAACCTAGAAGAGTTAAGAGAGTTAGAATAAATAAAGATCATGGTCCTGATTTTTTTTCCTATACCATAGAACAGGATCATGCTAATCTCCAAGAAGCATTATCATTTATTGATGTTGATTTTTGGCAAGTAGCAATAATGATGAAATGGATTCTCTTGAATCTAATAATACTAGCACTTAGTCTATTCACCTCCTTGTTACAAATCAATTGGTTGTAAATGGGAACTTAAAAAAAATTAAAACCTGATGGTACAATAGAGAAATATAAGGTCCATTCCGTAGCTAAGGGTTTTCAACAAAGAGAAAACATTGATTACTTTGATATATTTTCACTTGTAACTAGAATAACATCTATACGAGTGTTAATTTCTCTAGCTACAATTTATAATTCAGAATTGATCCACTGCTTTAGCACCACGGCTATTGCAAAAGTTTAGAACTACTTTTTTTAATGGCAGGAGACAACACATACGTCGTAAACACGGTACTTTGAGAGGTTTTCTTTCTTCATGAGCTATTAGAGTGGATCATATATGTATTGAAGGTAATTTGACTGATCCTTTGATGAAAGGATTGGCCAGAGAGAAAGTCCATAAAGCTTCAAAAACAATGAGGCTATTACCCTTAGAATGAGGAGTCACTCATAATAGTAACCCAACCTTAAGACTAGAAATCCCATGAACAAGGTTCAATGGGTAATAACATGTTATAAAGGCATGCATTCCTGAAGTGATAGAAGGATAAGTTGATAGCAACTCTTAATGAGTTCTACACTCCATGTAGAGCGGAGTACCTAGCTACAGGAGTACTCTTGATAGACTCACCTATGTGAATGTGAAAATGAGACGGTTTCCTATGGTGTTTTGGGCAGAAATTCCTTGAGGGTTCACTATACTGCGATAGACATGTATGACCATAAACGCACGGGCCTTTTGAATGTACTCTAGAAAGATTGTATGTGGTTTGATGTCAAAGATAGAGTTCAAGACTACAAGTCTCTCTAGCATATTCCGAATCGTACTCACTATGTAAATGTTCGAATTGAAAGATACCTTTATTTAATGTGCAATCTTATATTTTGTTTGGAAATTGCTCAAAAAATATTTAAAAAAAATTCAAGTAGGGATTGTTGGAGAATTGTTTTGAATTGTTAAAAAAATGAAAATCGCTGAACAGGTGCTTTTATTGTATAGTCCTAGATTATAGGAAATTTGGAAAGAAACTCATATTTATATGAGTTTCTTACTCCTATATTAGGCCCTTTGAGCACCCAATGTTGCTTTTATATTGAGCTGGGAGCATATGAATGACCACCACACACGCGCGTGCGCCGACCGGTTTGACTCGATCCGACCCGGACCGGGCTGGGTAGGCGTAGCACTTATATTTTTGGTACAATATTTAAAAAAATAATTTAAGTGGTAATGGAATGGTCAAGCCAGATCCATTTTTTAGAGAACATTTTATAACGTTCATTTAAGAATCGTTCAAATCAGATCCGATTTTTTTAGAACCGCGTGCTCCTTTATCTCCCCACTAAATTAGTAACATTTTTTTTACATTTCCATCTATTTAACCGATAAGTAGACGAAACAGAAAGAACTACATCTTATCACTTTTTTCATTTTTCAAAAACTGCCATACCTCTTCCAAAAAAAAAGCAATATTTTATTACGGAGGATGCAAATTCTTATCAACGGTCTTTTTGCAGAGGTTTGTTGAATAATTTCTGGTTGTTTTATCCTGGAAGCGGTACTGCTTATAGCCTTCTTTGCACACTTTAGGACAGAGCGATGAATCTTAAAGAGGGCAATGACATACGTGACTCAGCCAACTGACCAGACCATTGTTTCCAACATACATTATCTCACTTACTCTCTTTGTAACGACCCGCTATTTTCAACCATTCGCATCCACACATGTCGGACTTGAATTGCTTAAAATATCAGATTGTTAATTTAAATTTGACAAAACTTAGCACATACAGTAAATAAATCAATCACAGAATCACAGACACAGAGCAATATAAAATAATGCAGCGGAATTTATAAATAGTAATTCATGAAGCTACTATATAAACATCAGAGTTTGAAATAAAATACAACAGAATATCTCAAATACAGTGAAGTCTTCAGTACGAACAAATGACCTCTCTGAACAAATCAATTGGAAAAGCTGAAAGCTGAATCGATAGTTGGATCTCCAAACGAAGCTCCAAACTCCAAAGGTGAGTCTCAAATGCTGTATCACTCAGTCTGACCCAAGCGTAAAGTAAAACACAAAACACTCGAGTCAGGATTAACATTCTTATATTAATAAATCCAACCCAAGTGAAATATCAACTGAAATACAAGTAACTCAAAGGATGTTTGGGATAACCATCCTCTAAGGATCCGTGGAACTGTCCACAATGTAGAAATATACACTACAACACCGTGGCCATTTCAAATTAATTTATACTTTCAAAGCCAAGATATCATTTTTATTTCAAATATATCTATTTTCCAAAATAATATATTTATATTAAATAATTTATAAAATAAAGTATTTTCAATTCCCTCAAATTTCACAAATCGCTTCAAAATCAACTCGACTTTCCCATTCAAATCAAATTCAATCTCAATTTATCAATTTCCGTTCAATTCAGTTTTCTAAATAACAAATTCAAATTTTATTGATTTCAAATACAGATCTGAATCGCAAATAAACCATTTAGATTCCAGTATATTTCAAAACTTTAATATTCTACATTTCAAAGTTTAATTTAACAGTTTCATATGGGTCTCGATTTAACCTCATTATTATTTAGTCTTGAAATATTCACTTAATAAATTCAGTATTATTTAAATAGCCTAAATTTACCTTTAAACTAAATATTCCTTTTGATTTGTTTAAACTTGAAATATCCATTTAATTACTTTAAATCAAAAATCAAGTTATAAAATCAAATTTTAAACTTCAAAATTCAATAGTTCAAATTGATTTAATTAAGTAGAATTCTTAATTAGATACAATTTTACTTAATTCAACTTTATCTTACTTAACTTATACAAATCGTTGAAAAATTTGTTCAAAGATATAATACTTAGACATATTATATTAATTAAATCAACTTTATTAGATTTTAAAGTTTATTATTAAATCTACTTTATATAAAAACTTAAAATATTTCCAATATTAAATAAAACCATATATATATTCCCTTCCAAAACCATAGAAATCATTTTAAAAATATTTACATATAGACCAACGGTGTCTATATATAATTTCCTATCCTATGGTCAAGTGATATGGATATTTATCATTTCAATCCATAATTAAAATATATACGGGTAGATATCATTTCGACCCGCAATCCCAAATTCAATTCAAATGAAAATCGCTTGGGTCTATCATTTCAACCCATAACGATTTTCTTCTATTCTAAAGTTCGTTCAGGTATGTATCATTTCAACCCATAGTGAATTCTATACTAACTGGGAACTTGCAGAGTGATAACAGATATTATAATAATATAACAAGCATATATCATCAATAACAATATAATATATAAACCACAGGATATGGTGTCATATCCCATATGTGAACAATTACAGATAATAGCATATATAGCAATTTAAATAACTACAGCAGCATATTTCAATTGTCGTTTCAATTGAAATCAAATTTAATAAATAAAAGAACGTTAATCGTGAGTGATTGCTCACCTTTCTAGGCTAGAGATGAACAAGAATGAGATGAGTTACGAATCCAAGCACGAATCCCAAAGCAGAATGAGATAGGCACGAATTCAATGAAGAAAGCAGGCATGACGAACAAAAGCTGATAAATGGGGAATCGATGAGAACCAAAATATTTTTCATATATTTACATCAACATACAACTTAAACACATATCAAAATAAAATCTATATTTATACTTATATTTTAAACCAATATACCAACAAAATCTTTATATTTTAAAAATAAAAATCATTGTTTAATCAAAACACGCATTAAAAATAAAATCTTAATAAATATATATATAGAAATCAATATTATATTTAAACATACCTATAACAACATAAAATCTTTATATATCCCAAGATCACTTATTAAATTAACCATATATTTAATATACATATACGTTTTCCCAAAATATTAATATAAATGTAGATCTAACATATAATGTAAATATACACATTCCCAATTGTAAATCAACATATTGTTATATAAATTCAAGCATACACTTAGTTTGTTATAATATACCTTTTAAATTCCAACAGATTTGTATGTATGTACAGTTAATAAAGTAATATGCACACTTAAATATATACTAATGAAATATACACACGGGTTACTATGCAGTATCAAAGGTGAGTATATAGAAATATATATATATATATATATATATAATACTACATCTATATCTTATAGTTTAAAACCGATCCTTACATCAACTTTCCCCAAAACACACGTATAATGGAATGTGAAATATAAAGCAAATCAAGTTATAAAATATCTTCATATATTATAGTTTCATAAAGTAACTACAGTGGCAGGTTTCAAGCAATACCCTATAACATTGTTTCGGCTGAGGGGAAGTGCTTTATAACTGGTGTATATATACATCTATAAATTTCAAATACAATACCATTTATTTATATATATATATATATATATATATATATATTGGAACAGATCAATGCAACAACTCCTTATAACATTGTATATTACATTTCATTAACATATTATGTAATTTAGGCCATGAACAATTAATTTCAAAACAATTATATATACATTTAAAAAAATATTAAATAAACAATATATCATCACTCTTATATGTAACCTAGGTAATCTAGCCTATACATATATAATATAAACAGAATAGGCGAAATAACTATATATACATAAGTATATACTAATATATCATCAAAATTATATATGAAATCAATATCACAATATATGAAAGGAAAAACAGTACTTACCATTTGCACACATATATAAACGGCATGTATATGCAGCGGAGGAATTCTAGTTCGGCCAGGGGTGAGAGTGGGGGAGGAGTTAGGGTGGATCGGTTGTGAAGGGGATGGTGGCTTCGGCGAGTTGCTGAGGTGGCCGAAGTGGGAAGGTGCTGCGTTAGGCGAAGGGAAGAGAGGAGGAGGCTGATTGGGTCAAGGCTAGAGGCGAGGCGTTTGGGATCGGCAGTAGATCTCGGGTTGCTTGCGTGGTCACAGCGGAGGGGAAGTCTGGGCAATGGTTGAGTCAGGAGGAGGAGCGACTTCGGCCATCATGGCTGTTGAGTGCGGTAGTTGATCGGTGAGGAAGAAATTTGGGAAGAGGAGGATGGGTTCGGCCTTGAACGAGAGGGAGGAGATCGAGCTAGAAAAAAAATGATATGCAGTATTATTTATTTTCCAACAGAAGATAGAACGTTTTGAAACAGAATAAATCGAAAAGAAACGAAACTGAAATGAATTGGCAACGTATTGAAAGTCAGTCACGGGAATTTAGGAATTTAAAATGCAAAGAGCTATTAGTTTTCAACCGTTAGCAAAAGAGGAACGCATGAATTCAAGGCTAATAATAATAATAAAAGCTGGTGACCGTTCAATTCAACCAGTGTAAAAATTTGAATGCTCACGGAACAGAAACAGACTCGAACGGGTACTGATACCGTTGTCCGTTTCACGGTTTCCGCGACGTACTGGACTTCAAAATACAGAAATAAATATACTACAGAGATCAGTACGACGTGACGATCAGAACAGTATACAGATATTAGTGACAGGATCATCCGATCAAAAAGTCGATAGGGACACTGATATACGTTGCTATTCCGTACGGAAAAATCCAAACGGGGCTAGAAACGTTCGAAATTTGCGAAATGAATTACGCAGTCTTATTCAGAGTGTTCTAAATAAATTTTCTCATGTTGACATATTTAGGTTTCGAAATACTTTTAAATTCAACTGTTATTAACTGATTTAAATTGAAATAGAATTGCACAATAAAATAAACTTCCATATTATCCAATGAAAATTTACCAGTTGTTATGTTTAATTAGATGTATTTCAAATATTAAATTTTTATTTCAAAATATTACGATTTAAAAATTTCTCAAAAATTCAATTTAATACGTTATAAAATTTATTAAAATTTACGGGTCATTACACTCTTTCTTCTCAAATGAGTGATTCAATAAACCTAAAATTGAAAATCCTTACTCATTATTCTCCAAAATTAAGGGTTTTATAATTAGTTTGAGTGCTCTTTGTAACAGTTTCTACTTACTAATATTAAAGAGATTCTACATGTTATTGTAATCTTTAATCTTTGATTTGGTGATTATGTACACTTTTGTTGTTTGGTAAAATGAGTAAAGTAGTTGTTGGGTATTTGTGGACATAGGCCAATCTGACTGAACCATGTTTGTTATATTCTGTCCATTTTTATTTTTAGTTGTTTGCATTTATAGTTGGATACATTATTGTTATTGTGGTCTCTAATTGCTAGGTAGTCGCAATACTATTAATATAATTTTTAAAAATATTTTGGTATGAGAGCTAGCTGTCGTGTTTGAGATTAGGCATCGTGTGGGGTCGTAGAAAGAATGTCAGTATAAATAGTAGCAATTATGCAATCATCAGATGTGATGGAAAGGTTGATTGTAGAACTTGGAAAATGAAGATGGAAACAGTGTTGAAGAAATAGAAAAAATATAAGATAGTTTCTAATCTAGACAAACCGAAAGGTCTAAAAGTGATGTTTTAGAGGAGATGAAAAAAGAAGCTCTTAGTACCATCCAATTAAGCCTATCTAATGAAGTTTTTGGAGATTTCTCTCACAAAAAGGAACTATGAAAATATGGGAAGCATTGTTCAACACCTATCAGGATATCTCTCTCACTTACTGCATCATTCTTCAACAACAATTGTATTCCTACAAGATGAAGCTTTAAACTAAGTTAATGAGATATGTAGATGCCCTCATACCACGTTGAGTATCAATTTGAAGGAAGGAGAAGTCAATATTCTAGATGAAGGACAAACGTTGATTCTTTTACGTTCCTTGGCTAAGCTGTATTTTACGTTTATGAATTCCATGATATATGAGCACAAAGCTCTTCAGATGTGAAGGTTTGTCTTCGTATTTGAGTGTCGAAGGGAAAATTGGCTAGTACTAGTTTAGGTAGTTTACAAAGGCTTGTTTGTACAAAGAGGAAGAAGTAAAAGTAGCGATAGTATGGTTGAGTAGAAGTAAATAAGGGCTTTGGTCTAAAGGACCTAATAATGGAGCTAGATATTAAAGTAAGAAGCTAAATCACTTTATAGTGAAATGTCTGAAGCAAGAAAGAAAGAGAGAAGACCCAAAAAAAATTCAGCATTTACTGTAAGGACATCCAAAACAGAGAGTGACACTAATATTTTTACAACTAAGGATCCTTATCAACAATCTATGGATTATATATTCTATGTATCCAATTACATACACCTAATAGGAACTATTTTTCTACTTTCCATGGTGGTGATGAAGGAGTGGTTTTAACGATTAATGATGATTCATGTCATATGTTGGGTATTAGTAGCATGGAGATTAGAATGTTTGATGATATTGATTCAGACTATTACTAATGTTAGGCATGTTGTCGATTCAAGGATGTTTGCATCAACAATGACTAAGCATCCTAGAATATAGACTTCATGGAGTCCAGGATCCTGAGTGCGATCCTAGTGCTGGTTTCTATACGGTGGGGTCTTTGTTTTTAAAACATGTTAAGTTCTTACTCTAATTCAGATAACAAATCGAAGACAATAGTACAAGATGCAAGTTGTAAAATGCAGAAAAATTAAATAAATGTATAGAATTTTTACAGTGGTTCGACAATCTCTGACCTACAACCACTTTATATCTTTTATTATGATTCCTTCGACTTATAATTACTACAATGCTTGCTAGGTCTCTTTATATCGATTACAATAATTTAAGTTACTAGATATGTGATTAGAAAATCTCTGATGTCATAGATCTAGTGGTTGGTCCACGGTGACTTGAGCTTGTATATGGATTAGGTGATTAGAGGTGACTAGATTTAATGGAGACGATTCTTCGGTGGCCAAGGGTGCTCCAAAATTTTGGTTAGGCAAATTCGATTCTATGTTTCTAGTGCTCCAAATTTGTTCGACATTACTGTTCATCCATGTGGTATTTGAGGGTATGAGACTTCCTATAAAGTAGACACTTTCCATGTATGACCAAGTTTGGTTTGCGTTATTTAGTTCGGTAGAAGACGGTTTGATAGGGTTTGGTCTGGAAGTGAATGGTTCGGAAGCACGCTACCATATCATTTTTTTTCATTTGGTACTTACTCTTTACCATATTGTTTCTACTATTCGATTGCAGAATAATTTTCTCTATGTCATAACTTCTTTCGTTTAAGTTGAAACTGAGCAAAACTTAGACCAACAACTTTGTATCATCGAGTAGAATACTCCGGTGCCTTTGAATGTTCCATTTTGTGACATAGCTAGTAGCTCTCCAAGGTGGAGAGAAATCAGTTAGGTGGAGTATCGATTTTAAGACAATCATAAATATCAATTTGTGGCTTGGATTGTGACGTGATTTTGACCAAGGTGCGGCTTCTCATCTTAAGCATATTTTCTAACCGGTTTGTGTTTGCTTCGCTATGCCAAATTTGCACCTACACTATGCTTCCTAATATACGTTTCTATGATACAAAGCATGCTTCGCTTGAGATTCGATCACAGCGGGGGGATGATGTAATAAAGGTAAAATTTCACAATGCTATGTGGCCATTGGTCTAGCCTGTAAATCAAGAGGTCGGGCCGAACCATAAGGGTCGAAAATATCTGTTTATGCCCATTCATGATTATTTTCTCCCATTCAAGTGGGTTTTACATATTCAAGTGGAAAGGTGTTGTTGTGACCTCTAGTATTTATATAATATCACTTAAAATTTATTCTTAAAAGTATGCCATACCTTTGGGTTGGAGTCCCCATAATCTATAAGGGTGTTCAGACTCTAGAGTATCATAATTTATGCTTAGATAAAGTGAACTCCAAGGATTTTTGGAAATATTACACTCCACTATCTCTGGTAGAATCAGGTCCTATATCTAGGATTGGTCAAAATTACATGCCATTGTCTATGAAGGAGTAGAACCTAGTCTCTGAGGCTGAACAATTGTAAACTTCACTGTCTCTGGTGACGTTATACCTTCTCTTTGAGGTTAAGCAACATTATACCCTATTGTCTCTAATAGAGTTAAACCTTATCTTCGGGGCTAAGAAGTTTTTACTCTGCTATGTCTAGTAGAGTTAGGTTAGTTTATATCTGTTGGAACTAGGCCAGACCAGAGCGGAAGTAATGGGTGGGTTTCAATTTTTTTTACCATTTTGGATCTTTATTGGGCATATAAGATCTAAATTATTTAGAACATTTCTAAATTTCCTTTTAAATAAAATCATTATTTTATTAAAATTTATAATATAGTTTTATGTTATGTAATTAATATTATATTATATATAAATGTGTACCATATACACATATATGTGTATGTGCATGTGCTACATAACAATCTGTGCAAGGTATGTAATGACCCTAATTTTTAGTAACATTATTTAGTAACATTTAATTAGGTAAATTAAATGAAATAATGTAAAATGGTTAAGGGATTGAGATTTGTGATTGGTAAGGGTAGTCGTGCCATGTTAACAAATGAATAAGTAAATTGAAATGGAATAAAATGTTAGGAAATAGACAAGGGCAATATAGAAATAAGTATTATTCTTATACCCTAAACCCCTTAAGCCATATTATATATGTTCATTTCTATATTCATAAAACTAAAGCCAAAGTAAGAGGCCGGCCACCATTAGGAAAACAAGAGGAGATAAGAAGATTTCAAGTGGAAAAGCATAAGCAACTTAATCAAGATCAAATCTCAACACCTTAATCTCAAAGCAAAGGTGAATAATGACTACATCTCATGTTTTCTAATTGTTTTCGGTTTTAGGTTAAATCTGAATTATTTTGCAAGGTTTTGCCATGTTTTGATTATTAGAAATAAATATATATGCTTGTTGATGATTTATGATATTTCATATAGATTTTATGATATGTTTTAATGTAAAAACCCTATTAAATGACATTCAAATGACTTGCGATTTTTGATTTAGATCAGAAATGATATTTTAGAGATGGGTTTCAATTTTCATAGTTTTTTGGATTAATGTGGATTTTATATTAATTTTCTACCGAGGAAAATAGATATTTTGGTTTAAAATAATTTACGGCTAAATTATATATATTTTGGGTCTGAAATTTATATATGTTAGAAAACATATTAAAAATGATTTATAGGAATTTTGTAGAATTTTCCTAAGTGTTTTAATGAATATATAAAATTATTTAAGGTATGGGAATTAAATGTTATATATATTTATAAAAGGAGAGGGGATATCTTGTAAATAAATTAAATTGTTTATTTCCGAAATATTGGCAGCACTTTTAGAAAAGAAATTAGCAACCAATTATGTTTTGACAAACAAGACATGTTAGTTGAAAAGAATTACTTAAAAAGGTTAAAAATCGGTTTAAACATGCTTTTTACATGTTTTAACACTTTCGGCACTTAGCTTTCGACCCAGTACTTCCGCCTCCTTCTCAGTCGAAACCAATGCGCCTGGTATCAATACTTGGTACGTAGCGAATTGGACTAAGGCGGAAGGTATAAAATCAAAGCTTAGGGTTCCAAAGGGGTCGAAGTGTGTCTTTGTTTTTAAAAGAGAATGCGCCTGCTTTACTTTCGACTTAATTAGCTTTCGACTTGGTTAGTTTTCGACTGGGCTAAATTGCTTTAAAGAAATGGTTGTGCCTTTGTTTTAAGAAATTGCTTTCGCCTGGGTCGAAACGCCTTACTACTGCCTTTTTCCTTTTGATGCCGTGCATTCGAAAGGTCCCTTTGCTTTAAAATCCAAGCCGCTTCTCCATTTCTTTCTAAGGGTATGGTTTCGACACCATCACTTTTTTTACTTAGGAAATAGCTTTCGAAAGTGTTGCTTTCGACCCTGTTCTTTTATGACCCTTTATAAATTTTTAAAGATAAACCCAAAGGTTTCGAATAACAAAGTTTTGAATGGTTTTGAAAGGTTTCCACATGTTTTATTCGAACCCAAATTCTTTCAAAAAGTTTGATGGATTTGATACTTTCGAAAGTTTAAGTTGATGGTTTCCAAACGGTGGTTCCCCAATGGTTTCGAAAGGTTTTTAATGGAAGGTTTCCAATGTTTCAAAAGGCAATGTTTAATTGTTTTAAAGATAGGATGTCTAAGGTTTTAAAGCTTTCGAAAGGGATGATTTCAGTGTTTTCGAAAGGTGATTATGAATTGTTTTGAAAGGAAGGTTTTGGCCTTTCGGCCTAAGATTTCACTTGTATCGAAAGGGGTACTTTCAAAGGTTTAAATGCTTTCATCAACAAAGTTTTGTGTGAAGTATATATAACATGGCAAGGTGAATTGAGTAAAGCATAGAGTATATTTTCCTTGTTAAAAGAATGATTTGAAGGTTTAAATTAATTTGAAAGAAATGGTTTTCAAGGAAAATTTATGGGTAGTTAACCCTAAGTAAAATGACTCAGATATTAGAATACCAAATGGGACTGGTATAGGGTCGCGCCCTATACATTAGCTATCATCCCCTAGCTAATTTAGTCTAAAATTCCAGTGTGTAGGGCTTTGTTGTAGGTAAGACTAAAACGATGTTACATAGAGAAAGGAATATATATGTACAAAGATAGGTTTTTGGTAGGACCGTAAAACCATTAGGATCAGTTGACCTTGGAGAAGTAAGTTAGGGACAGATCATCTAGAAGAGGAGTATCTAACAGAAGTTAGATTATTTGTTTATTTTGTCTGGTAGGCTCGAGTCAGCCAAAGGTTAATAGTTAGCCAAACAAAACTATATTGTTCGGAAAGATAGTTCATTTGTTACCTGATTTATATGCTTTCATGATATCGATATTATTGTTTTAGCCAGTTTTTGTTGCAGGATTAAGATTTGCAAAAGATATGTTTTAGAAGGTAGTAAGGGGAAACCTGTTTCGCTAAGCAGCATGGTCTCACTTAATATCAAATAACCGGGATGTATAGTATTATTCACACCAGGCTTTATGTCTGACTCGAAGTTTACGTTTTTCCCCTTAAACTCTCGGGTGCTCAAAATTGATTTGAGTAGGCTGAGGGTTGAGGAATTTCAGGTTTTAGTAGGTGGACGACTAAAGCTTCCAAAGACGAGCCGGATGCTGAAGTTAGCTATTTAGGAGTTGTTCTGTTTGTTTTACTCTTCTATGCTGTATTAAGTCAGTTATGACTATTTAGTACTCTGTTCATCCGAGGGGGTGACTTCATATGTCGCTCTTGGCGTATTTTATAATAATTAAATTTGCTCTGAACCTGGGAAACGATTGGAATTATGCAGCTTGGATATGAAAAGTTTTTTGAAATGTAATAGAAAAATGTTTTAAGGTATGATGATTTTATTTCATATTCAAGTGCTTTTGATATTATGGATACCATTAACATTACCATATTTGGTCACCGAAAGTTAATACTATGGATGACTGCAGCATCTATAGTGCTTAGCTTCGGGCCTCCAGATAGGGGATGTTACAACTTGGTATCAGAGCATGGGTTTATGAAAAACTTTAAACTAAAATGATTTTTGAAAACATAATCCTAAGGAATTAGAGATAAGATCGAGGTATGGGATAACACTTTAGTAACATACTTGTATTTGCTATACATATAAGTATACGTTATATCTCTAGTTTCCTATCTCTCTTAGGCAATTCTTTGTTATCTCACGAGCCTTGAATACAGATATGGATGCTAGAAGTGGAAGAGTTAACCTTGGGGGAAGCACCATAACAAATGGAAATGCCAGACCAAATACCATGAGAAACCCGGGTCAGGCACAAGCTGGAAATGTAGTGGAGTCCCGTAAGTTGACATAGAAGCAATGTATCAGTTCTTTGTCAAAATGATGCAAGCAGGTATTGGTGTTGGAGTGGTTGGAGAAAATGCTGGAGTAGGGAATTAGGAAGCTCCGATGATCAACAATTATGCTATTTTGAGTAGAGACTATGCTTGGCTGGGAGGAAAGCCATTCATCGGAACTGAAGACGCTATTGATCTAGAAAATTGGTTGCTGCACTATGAGAGAATCTTTGCAGATTTGGGGCTCAAAGATGAGCAGAAGAGAAGGCTTGCTTCAAGACAGCTTCAAGGAGTAGCTTTATACTGGTGGAATAGTGTGACAGTAGGAGTTAATGAGAAGACGATGACATGGCCCGAGTTCAAAAGGAGATTTGAGGAAAGGTTTATGTCGGAGATTTCTAAGTCTGCTTTGCTTAGTAAGTTTGCTGAATTGGAGCAGGGAGACATGACTGTGCTTGAATATGCGAGGAGGTTCGAGGAGCTAGCAAAATATGGCTATGCTACGGTTGATACAAATATTAAGAGTAATGAGAAGTTCATTAGAGGGTTGAAGCCTGAGCTCGCTAGGGCAATGTTACCACATATCAGGGGACGTTGTAGTAGAGATGGCTTTGAGGAATGAGGAGATGCTTACTTTTTTGGAGAGAAACAAGGCAAAGGAAGTCCAGGTGGGGCAGAGTCAGAAAAGAAAGTTCTTCCATAAGAAAGGAGCTCGGAAGAGTGGAGCTGCTAAGAAGGTAAAGGTAGAAGTGGTTTGTTACAAGTGTGACAAGAAGGGACACTATGTCCATTAGTGCCGGACAGGCAAAGGAAAGAAAACCGCAGAGAAGAAAGAGGTGAGGTGTTTCAACTACGATCAAATTTGACATTATAAGAAACAGTGCAAGGAGCCCGCTAAGGATAGGAAAGGAATGGTGTTTACATTGGAGCCAGCTACTTCAAGGCTAACGGTAGAGGAAAAAAAGGAAAAGCTGTGTTGGGAGGTACGCTTTAGATTCATGGTACATCAGTTATCATTTTGTTTGATAACAATGCATCGCATTCTTTTATATCTCATTGTTTGGTAGGTAAGCTTAACCGAGAACCCTCATGCTTAGTTACTTCCTTAAGGGTTACAAATCCGATAGGAGGGTATGCGACACTTGGGATGAAGTGTGACCACCTAGAGTTTGACTTGTTAGATTTTGCAGTTTGCATGTGTTTGATTTCGTAGGGTTCGGAATTATTTTGGGTATGGATTTTATATTAATTTTCTTGTGAGGAAAATGGATATTTGGGTTTAAAATAATTTACGGCTAAATTCTATGTGTTTTGGGTCTGTAATTTATATATGTTAGAAAACATATTAAAAATGATTTATGGGAATTTTGTAGAATTTTCCTAAGTGTTTTAATAAAAATATAAAATTATTTAAGGTATGGGACTTAAATGTTTTATATATTTATAAAAGGAGAAGGGGTATCTTGTAAATAAATTAAATTGTTTATTTTTGAAACATTGGCAGCACTTTTAGAAAAGAAATTATCAACCCATAATGTTTTGATAAACAAGGCAAGTTAGTTGAAAAGAATTACTTAAAAAGGTTAAAAATCGGTTTAAACATGCTTTTTACATATTTCACCACTTTTGGCACTTATCTTTCGACCCAGTACTTCCGCCTCCTTCTCAGTCAAAACCAATGTACCTGGTATCAATACTTGGTACGTAGCGAATTGGATTAAGCCGGAAGGTATAAAGTCGAAGCTTGGGGTTCCGAAGGGTTCGAAGCGTGTCTTCATTTTTAAAAGAGAATGCGCCTACTTTGCTTTCGACTTAATTAGCTTTGGACTTGGTTAGCTTTCGAATGGGCCAAATTGCTTTAAAGAAATGGTTGCGCCTTTTTTTTAAGAAACGTCTTTTGCCTGGGTCGAAACCCCATATTGCTGCATTTTTTCCTTTCGATGCAGTGCGTTTGAAAGGTCCCTTTGTTTTAAAATCCAAGCCACTTCTCCATTGCTTTCGAAGGGGATAGTTTTGACACCATCACTTCTTTTACTTAGGAAATAGCTTTCGAAAGTGTTGCTTTCGACCCTGTTCTTTTATGACCCGTTTGAAATTTTTAAAGATAAACCCAAAGGTTTCGAATAACATAGTTTTGAATGGTTTCAAAAGGTTTCCACATGTTTTACTTGAATCCATATGCTTTCGAAAGGTTTGATTTATTTGATACTTTCAAAAGGTTTTAGTTAATGGTTTCGAAGGGGTGGTTCCCCAATGGTTTCGAAAGGTTTTTAATGGAAGGTTTCCAGTGTTTTCGAAAGGCAATATTTAAGTGTTTTAATTATAGGTTGTCTAAGGTTTTAAAGCTTTCGAAAGGGATGATTTCAATGTTTTCGAAAGGTGATTATGAATGGTTTTGAAAGGAAGTTTTTGGCCTTTCGGCTTCAGGTTTCACTTGTATCGAAAGATGTACTTTCAATGGGTTCGAAAAGGGTACTTTCAAAAGTTTAAATGCTTTCATCAATAAAGTTTTGTGGGAAGTATACATAACATGCAAGGTGATTTAAGTAAAGCATAGAGTATATTTTCCTTGTTTAAAGAACGATTTAAAGGTTTAAATCAATTTGAACGAAATGGTTTTCAAGGAAAATTTATGGGTAGTTAACCCTAAGTAAAATGACTCAGATATTTGAATACCAGATGATACTGGTATAGGGTCACACCCTATACATTAGCTATTAGCCCCTAGCTAATTTAGTCCAAAATTACAGTGCGTAGGGCTTTGTCGTAGGTAAAACTAAAATGATGTTACACACAAAAAGGAATATATATGTACAAAGATAGGTTATTGGTGAGCCCACAAAACCATTAGGATCGGTTGACCCTGGAGAAGTAAGTTAGGGACAGACTGTCCAGAAGAGGAGTATCTAACAGAAGTTAGATTATTTGTTTATTTTGTCAGGTAGGCTCGATTCAGCCAAAGGTTAATTGTTAGCCAAATTAAACTATATTGTTCGGACAGATAGTCCATTTGTGTTATCCGGTACCCTGGCCCTGCTACATTTGGCTGATAATGCAAGGCATATTCGACCGTTGATGAAAGGAATGACCGTCATTCAACGGTCACAGGACCCAGATATAGAGTCCGGATAATTATACGAATCTCGGGTTGATCATAGATGATAAACAGATAGTGGCAGATGTAAAAGAGATGGATGTTAGCTTGGACAAAATAGAGGTCTGTATGGCCGTTTGCTAATATGTATGAAGCACTTGGGGGTCGGCATAGCTGTGAGAAGGGTTAAGGATCGGCATAATATAGATGGATCGGCATAACATGTTTGAATCGGCATAACATGTTTGGATCGGAATAGCATGTATGGATCGGCATAATGTGATGGGTCGGCATAGTGTGTTCAAGTCGGCATAGAATATTTGGAAGTATGGATTGGCATC
Source organism: Allium fistulosum (assembly GCA_030737815.1). Taxonomy (NCBI): domain Eukaryota; kingdom Viridiplantae; phylum Streptophyta; class Magnoliopsida; order Asparagales; family Amaryllidaceae; genus Allium; species Allium fistulosum. Next base: position 307,035,952 of record CM060902.1, read on the forward strand.
AGCCTGGTGGTGTGACTTATGGAGGGATCGACAGGGCATGACTTGAGAAGGTTGGATCGGCTGAGCACTCACATGGAGCATTGATCGGTATTACCTTGACCAGGTTGAGGTTAGAACTAAAGCACGATGAGAACTAAAGATCTACAAGTCCAAACGCTATGATATTTGGAGCAACATCAATATAGACTATAAGAAAGCCACCATAGGGATCGCTAGCCCAAACTCAACCCATGAAGGGGTCGGTACCGACCCCTATCCATTGAGAGTTGGGCCTAGCCCTCCCTATGGTAGGTCCATATGGTTGAGGGGATCCAAATGCCGAAGTTTCAGTCAGATTGGAGGATGCTTTCATCTATAAATATAGGCACATGGGGCCATTTTGGGGGACTTTTGGCTTGCAAGTGAAACTCTGCCATTATTGTAACCAATCTCCTTTTATCCTTTCCTAATCTCTTGTTATTCCTTATTAATTGTAATGGTAATCAAGTGAATTGTGAAGCAATAAAGAGAATATTCAAAGTGGACATAGGCAATCAACGCCGAACCACTATAAATCTTGTTGTTTTTTGCTTTTTGCTACATTTATATTGATATCTAGCGTTATTCCACTGTTTTCACTTAATTTCTTCATTTATATCGCTACTTAAACCTATCCTTGGGTGATCCTTGGGTGTTTGTGGCCAATTTGGTTGCAAACATTTTGGTGCTTTCACTGAGAGCGTCGATTCTTAGGCTGTTAGGATCACTTTTGTTGCTACTGGATTGAAGAAATCCCTCGATGGAGATCCAGGTTCATTTTCAAAAGCTTGCATATACTATTCATATTTTTCAAGATCTAAGCACAGAAATCTAAGATGGTAAGGCGCACCAGATTTACTTCCCACAATGTTGATGCCAACGAAACTACCAGTGTCCAACAAAGGGGGCCCAAGCAACCAACCTGCTAATGTGAATGTGGAACTTACTGCAGTTCGAAACCCCACCGATTCCATTACCCGAGCCGAATTTAATAATTTGGTGAGGAGTCGATGGAAAGTTGTAGGCAGCTAAATGAGCAAATCCAGGCTAATGCCAACCTGATGAACCAGATTGCTCAACAGCAACGCCAAAGCACCGAAGGAGGTCTTGCTTCGTACTCGGCGTTAAATAGTTCAACTTCTTCAGACGAACATCATAGGCAAAGATGCGGCAGAGTCGAAGCAGCAAGAGCAAGAACATTGGAGCAGCACTTGGCTGACCACCGCGACCTGCCAAGCTGGGTCGGTGTCAGTCCCTCCCTAGGGATCAGTACCGATCCCTCAACCAGAGGGATGGCTCCTCAACTACAACTGGGGGGTCGTACTCGAATTGAATCCGGGAACTTGGACACTGGAGCACGCTTGGATGTTGACCAACTACCTCTCTAGAATGATAATGAAGTGAATGCTCAGAATTTACATCAGGAGGATAGTAGGCCAAGGAGGCATGACATGGCCCGGAGACACTAACCGAAACATTCACGCGAGGTGGAGCACGACCATCACTTGGCGCCACCTATCCAGACATAGGATTTATTCGCAATGGTCAGACAGCTAATGAGGGAAAACCAGGACATCACAAACGACGACTGGGGAATTTCTAGGAGCCACACCCTATTTACCGACAGTATTTTACATGCGGAGTATCCCAGAAGGTTTAACATGCCTACGATGCATGCTTATGAAGGGAAAACTGACCCAAGGTAGCACATCATGAGGTACGAATGGTTGATGGACTCAGCAAGAGCGAATGATGCTACCAAATGCAGATGCTTTCCAATAACCCTTTCTGGGATCGCTACGATGTGGTTCACAACTGCTTCCATGATCAATCTTGAGATTTGATGAGCTGGCAACGAGATTTGTAGAACAGTTTAGGATTCACGCTACTTGCCCCAAAGATGTGATGTCATTGTCCAGTGTCATCAAGGCTTTCGGGAAATCGCTGAAGGACTAGTTGCAAAGATTTCACATTGCTGCCACTGAAGTTAGTAACCCTAATGACCATGCGATACTTATGGCCATGACAAGAGGGGTTGAGCCCGAATCCGAGTTCGGTGATTGGCTAGCTAGAAAACTACCGGCCACGCTAGAGCGCTTCTACTTAAAGGTGGCCCAGTCCATGCGAAAGGAAGAGGCCAGATTGTCTAGAAAAAGCAACGCTACGGGGCCAAGTGGAGAAGCGGTACAGAGCAACTTCGTAGTAAAGCAGTCTGGCAGGAGTTCTGGGAAGGTTCACGTCAATGTTCAAAACAAGCCGAGTCAACAGAAAAGGAGTGAAGAAGGGAATCTGGACCGGAAAGGGAGCCCGGAAAGTAGAGGTCCAAGTTTCCTTTATATGGCGACTATACACCTTTGAATGCATCCCAGGAAAACATCTATTTGTCCACCTGTAATACTTTCCAATATAGGAAGCCACGTCTGAAAGAATTGATTGAGGAACAAAAGCAAACCAGGAAGTACTGTCGGTTTTATGAATGTTACGGGCACAATACTGATGAGTGTAAGCATCTCCATGATGCCATTGAGAAATTGATTCGGTAGAAAGAGTTGCAGCAGTTTGTCATGAATCTGCAGGATGGGGGACATGGAACGTCTAATCCTAATCAAGGGCAAGCTCTGGGCCGGGTTGAGGAGCCCGCTCAGACCGATGAGAGGTTGGTAATAAACACAATAGTTGTTGGACCGCACCCTATGGACAGGAGTTAGCAGGAAATGGAGCGTTATGCTAGTTCAATGAGACATGTAGACTTTGAATGTTGTTCGAATATGGAGGATGGAACTCAGGTCAAGCAACAGTGTACAATGACAGATGATATAATATTAAAAGCAGAGATGCTGATATAGTAGAGGCCCCTACTATTGATCCGATGGTTATCTTTGACATGATTGGCCCCGCTCTGGTGAGAAGAATTTTGATTGATTGCGGAAGCTCTATGAACATTATCTTTAAGAAGACATATGATAAAATGAGGATGGAGGCTAAGGACTTGAAACCATCTAAAGCTCGTATACACGATTTTAATGGTGTGGCTATCGGGCAGTTGGTTATGTAGAATTACCTGTCGAATTGGGGGAAGGTGAACACATGAGGGTGTAAATCCTACCGTTCATTGTTTTGGATGTTGATTCACCGTATAATGTTTTTCTGGGGCGTCCGACCTTGGCTGAATTTCAGGCAGCTCTTACCCCAAGGTGTTTGACATTGAAATTTCTGACTGATAATGGAGTAGGTGTTGTACATGGTGATTAGGCGACAGGGCATGCCTGTTATGTAGTTAAGTTGAGAGGGGCTCAGTGGAAAGAGAAGGGGAAGGGTGTGGACAAGTCTGTCTGCATCCAAGTCACGGAAGATTGAGAAATAGTGCCGAAGCCTTAGCTTTGGAACCATAGTCGGTTTTATAGAGATATAGATCTGAGGGATGATGAGGAGGAGCCCAAGGTGACCAAGGCTGTGCCGGCTGAGCTAACGATTGATATCACAGTCAGCCATGACGACCCGTCGCGGGTGCTGCAGATTGGATCGCAACTCAGCGCATCAATGATGAGAGAACTTACTGATTTCCTCCAGGCGAATCTGGATGTATTCGCTTGGACTCATTCTGACATGTGTGGGATCTCGCCTGCCATTGCAAGCCATGCATTAAACGTTGATTTAAAGCATGTTCCAGTGAAATAGAAAAGATGAGGCATGGATCCGGAGAGATCCGTGGCTCTTAAAAAGGAGGTGGATAAACTTAAAGCCAATGGGTTTATTCGCGATGTCCTCTATCCCGAATGGATATCTAACCCCATGCTGGTGAAGAAAGCAAATGGGAAATGGAGAACGTGTATTGACTATTCAGACCTGAACAAGGCGTTCCCTAAGGATAGTTTTCCCTTGCCTAGAATTGATCGGCTAGTTGATTCTACTATAGGGCATAAATTGTTGTCATTTATGGATGCATACTCGGGGTACAACCAAATCCCGATGCACGCCCCAGATCAGGAGCACACCAGTTTTGTCACGGACGTTGGGTTATACTGTTATGTAGTAATGTCGTTCGAATTAAAGAACACAGGAGCGACCTATCAAAGTTTGGTTAACCGAATGTTTAAAGATCGGATCGGGAGGATGATGGAAGTCTATATGAATGATATGCTCATAAAGTCATAGCGATCAAGCGACCACATTCGAGACTTAGCGGAGATGTTCGATATCCTTTAATTTTATAACATGAAATTCAACCCTCTGAAGTGCACATTCGGTGTGGCGTCAGGGAAGTTCCTGTGCTTTATCGATAATGCACAAGGAATTGAAGTGAATCCCGAGAAGATTCAAGCCATTCGAGATATTCAAGCACCCAGAACTATTAAGCAGGTGTTGAGCCTGAACGGGAAGGTCGTTGCTCTGAGTCGGTTAATCTCCAAGGCGACCGATAAATGCATTCCTTTCTTCAATTTGATAAGGAAGGGGAAGAGGAATTTCGAATGGACACAAAATTGTGAAGGTGTATTTCGAGCTTTGGTGAATCATTTGGAGAGACCCCTGTTTTGTCAAAGCCGGTAGATCATGAGGAGTTGTACATTTACTTTGCCGTATTGTCACATGCCATAAGTGATGCTTTGATTCATGAGGAGAACCGGATCAAGAGACTGGTTTACTACGTCAGTAACGATTAACGAGGGCAGAAAGAAACTACCGGAAGATAGGGAAATTGGCGTACTACTTGGTGATGACGTCGTGTAAACTTCGCCCGTACTTCCAGGCACATCCAATCAACATCTACACCGATCAACCTTTATGACAGGTCCAACAATGACCCAAGACGTTTGGAAGGCTGCTTAAGTGGAACATTGAGCTCAGTCAGTTCGACATTACATATCTGCCTCAAAGAGCTATCCAGGGACAAGCATTGGCAGACTTCTTAGCAGAGTTTACCATGCAGGATGAGCCCCTAGAGAGTGGTGTAATCCCTACTGCACGATGGAAGCTATACACTGATGGAGCATCCAATGATCATTGTTCCAGAGCGGGCATCGTTCTTATAACCCTTGAGAACCGGTCAATTTGCTATGATTTGAAGCTTGATTTCTCTGCTACAAATAACAAAGCTGAGTATGAGGCGTTAATTGCTGGAATTAAGCTTGCTAAAGAGCTCGGGTTGAAATCTATCGAAATCTTTTACGACTTGCAACTGGTGGTGTACCAGGTTAGAGGGGACTACCAGGCAAAGGGACAATATCTTGCTCCATATCTTACCCGAGTTAAGGAGTTGTTGGCAGATATCGAATACTATGACATTTCGCATATCCCGCATGAGCAGAACGGAGAAGCCAACACATTCGCAAAGTTCACGAGCACTGGTGATGCACAACAGATGGGTTTGGTTCCAATCGAGACACTACATACCCAAGTATAAATGTGATGGAAGTTGATCAAGTATCGAAAACGGAACCTGAAAGGGAATCATGGATGACTCCATTTCAAGAATAAATGTTGCCTGGAATCTTGCCTGAGAAGAGGAACGAAAAGCGACAGGTCCTTCGTAAATCTTCATGGTACATTATGCAAGAAGGATCTATGTAAAGAAAGGGCTTCTTTGTTCCCTTACTTTAGTGTATTTCCCATGATGAGATAAAGCCTGTCCTAAAAGAAGTCCATGAGGGAGAATGTGGCGATCACACTGGGGGACAAATGCTAGCAAAAAAGATATTTCATTATGGATACTACTGGCCGACTATGAACCGGGATGCCACCGATTATGTGAGACGATGTGACAAACGCCAGATATATACGAAAGTCTCGAGAGCACCACCGATAGAGATCGCGCAAATGGTTAGCCCATGGGCATTCGCTATATAGGGAATCGATATCATCGACTCTTTGCCAATTTCCAAAGGCGGCGTGAAATATGCAATTGTCGCTGTTGGCTACTTCACCAAATGGGCTAAAGCGGAGCCGTTAGCTGTGATCACAACTAAGAAAGTCATCAACTTTGTTATTCGGAACATTTTGTGTCGTTTCGGTCTTCCGTGAACTATCATGACCGATAATGGGACTCAATTTGATAGTGCTGAGTTTAAGGAGTCTTGCCGGAGATATCACATTGAAAAGAGATTGCGACGGCCGCTCACCCTCAGGCGAATGGACAAGTTGAAGCTATAAACAAGATTATAAAGTCTATCCTAAAAAGGAATTTGGAAAAGGCTAAAGGAAAGTGGGTGGATGAACTTCCTACGACGCTCTGGGCCTACAGGACCACTCATAAGTCTGCGACAGGCCACACTCCATTCACTCTTGCATACGGAGCCAAAGTAGTCATTCCTATAGAAATCGAAGTCCATTCCCATCAGGAGACTTACTATGGTCCCGGAACAAACCAAAATCTCTTATTGGAGTCATTGGACTTTATCGATGAGAAGCGTGAGGAGGCCGATTTGAGAGCAGCTTCACATCAACACCGAATTGCCCGGTACTATAGTACTAAAGTTCGATCGAGGACCTTTGAAGTTGGCGACCTTGTCTTGAAACAAAATTTTCCGGTCCCGTCACACATGAACCCGACATGGGAAGGGCCATACGTCATAGAAAAAAGGCTTGGAGAAGGAACTTTCAAGCTAGCGACAGTTGATGGTGTGACGCTTCCAAGAGCGTGGAATAGCGAGTATTTACGACGCTATTTCACCTAGACTATTTCTTTCACATTTTAGTAGTATTTGCTTTTGATATTAGCTTTGGTATTTAACCTTATTAATGTGTAATAAGACAATTTATTTTGTTCCTATTCTTGTGATGTACAAAATCTTGAAGTTTCCTTTGCATAAATTGTTGTTATTGCATGTCATGCTAAGTGTGTATTGGAACTAATTTATATTAGCATCTGAGATGTGTGAATAGATTCATAGAGTTAGAAGTCGACCAGTCACACTGATCCCCGATGAGATCGAACGAAGGGGACTTTGTAAGTTTGCCTAGCCGGAGATCCCCATAGATGAATCAAAAGGCAAAGTTCGCAATAAGCAACAAAGGTCGCCGACGGTAGGAGAATGAAAAAAAACTCTAAGTCCCTGACGCGGACAAGAGTATAAACGATTTAACAAAAATCTCTAAGTCCATGATGCGGATTAGAGTACTCTAAGTCCCTGATGCGGACTAGAGTATAAACAATTTGACAAAAATCTCTAAGTTCCGGATGCGGACTAGAGTACTCTAAGTCCCTGATGCGGACTAGAGTATAAACGATTTAACAAAAATCTCTAAGTCCCTGATGCAGAGTAGAGTACTCTAAGTCCCTGACGCAGACTAGAGTATAAACGATTTAATAAAATCTCTAAGTCCCTAATGCGGACTAGAGTACTCTAAGTCCCTGACGTGGACTAGAGTATAAACGATTTGGCAAAAATCTTTAAGTCCCTGATGCAGACTAGAGTACTCTAAGTCCCTGACACGGACTAGAGTATAAATGATTTGACAAAAACCTCTAAGCCCCTGATGCGGACTAGAGTACTCTAAGTCCCTGATGCAGACTAGAGTATAAACGATTTGACAAAAATCTCCAAGTCCCTAATGTAGACTAGAGTACTCTAAGTCCCTGACGTAGACTAAAGTATAAATGATTTGACAAAATCTCTCAATCCCATACTGCGGATTAGAGTACTCTAAATCCCTAACGCGGACTATAGTATAAACCATTCAGGTAGAAGCATGACTGCCCACGGTGAAAAATCTTAATTCCTTGACTACGGACTAAAAACTTCTAAGTCCGAAGACCACAGGCTAGCTTAAAAACCCAATAGGTGGACAAACGAGCTTTCAATCATTCGCTATCCCACGAATTCCGATCTCAAATCGACGGGAGAGGCTCATACTGTTAGCGGCAAGATACAAACGTTAGTTATAGTTCCGACTTGGCATCGCTCATGACCTAAGGTTGCGCCTACGAAGAGGTTTCGAGATCGGGATAGTGAATTATTAACAAGACTTGTGAAAATTATTGCAAGTACATCGAATGGAAGGAAATTACTTTATTGTTGAAGTAATAATTCACACGTTCGTTAGTCAAAAAACAAAAACTTCCATTCACAATCTTTAAAATTCCTTATAAATTATTCAAAAGTCTAGGATCCACACCCATATGTCTTCTACTAGGAAAAGAAACACATATCCAACTTATCCAGACTATGTACAATGACACAAGATGCTAACTATTTCTTCGATTTCTTCTCCTTCTTTGGTTTTTCAGGAGTTGAATCGGTCGAGCGTCTCTTTCGAGATCCTTTTCCACCCTTAGTGGAGGCACTTGAGGAAGGAGGAGGAACCTCTATAGGAGTTGTCCCGCTAGGTGGGATAAATTACAGAGGCCTAAGGAGAGGATCTTCAACCGCCACCACATCGGGTTCACCCTTGACTTCGCGTTTCAACTTTTCCTCCTCTTCAATTTTTTCTTTCATGCTGACCTTAGTGGTATGCTCTGAAGCACCCATGACCACAACGTCATCAAGCTCTTCAGCAAAATATGGGTCTTCGGGCTTGTCATCATCGAGTGCCCCAATCACTTGGGCGTCTGGCCCCGAAGTATCTATAGCAGCCGGAGCCTCGACCATTTTTTCTTGGTGCTCCGTGGCGACATTGCTCCTGGGAGTTAATTCAAAACCAGGATGACCTGCGAAAATTCATTAAAACACAAGCATTAATTTATAGCCGTTATGTGTTGGAAATAACAAATTTTTTAATTCGAAGGACTTCAGTACAGTACCAGCATCCAGTTGTCTCTCTACGGTCATCGGGGTGCTCCCTTCAATGATGGGAAACAACATGTGTGGGCCAATTCCGGGCCTGTCTGGATCATAACTGATGTGTTGCTCCATAGGTTGGGAAGATGACGTCCCAACTGGATGAATAGGAGGAGGACCCTAGGGTTCATTTCTAAAAGACCCTATGGTATCTTCTTTTTGCTTAGTCGGTGCATGAGCTTTGCAGAACTGAAGTGTTGCGGTAGCCAAATCAGATGGCTCGTTTCCTCAGCGCACTTCCTACCCTAGTGCTTCTTCATCAAGCACCTCCACTCCCAACTCTTCTTTCTTGATTTTTTTGATGATCTCCCAAGCTTCGACGAGCGATTCTAGATAGCCTTCGCTTGGAAAAGTCAAGTCGTAGTGAAGGAGAACTATTGCATTGTATTTGGCAATGAGCGGATCAAATAAGATCTTGATCTCTTCCCTGCCGGACTTAGTCACTGCCTCAACTCGGGAGTTGGATTTTGCGAGCACCTCTTTCATGCCCTCTTCATGAGCGGCTTCTTTCAAGACTTCGATTTGGGCGAGTTGTTCATCGAGTTTCGTCTTTAATTCCTTGTTTCGACAATCTCTTTGCAGTATTTCTACGACTCTTCTTGTGCCTCAATTTTTTCTTCCCTCTCTTTGAATAGTAATTTTTCTAGCTCCTCAATACGGCGGGATAAGACATCTTTCTCCTTTTGTAAGGAGTCCTTCTCTAAAGCCAAGGTATCACTGCGTTGAAGCGCAGCACCCAGTTCCTTCTTGTGCGAAGTCTCCAGGCGACTTACTACCTCAGCCGTTTCCTTCGCATTTTTAATTGCCTCGGCAAGTTGAGCCTTACATTCGAGCAATTCAGCATCTTGATGTTTGATGATATCTTTGTTGTGAATGGCCTCTAACTTAAGGCGATAGATTTCATTCGGCCGCTCGATGGAAACTTCTGAGACTTTCTCTGCTAAGTGAATGAACGCTTCATGCTGGACGTATACATCATTCATGCAAGCTAATGAGCTCTCTTTGGCACTTCCAGGACTGATGTGTATTGAGGGGAGGAATTTGAGCCCGTCAAAGAAGATTTTTAGGAAAGTAGCTTTGAGTGCAACTAGTTTCTCTGTTGTGGTAGGATCTTGAGCAGGAACCGGGAGGGTCTGTTCAGACGCAACCAGTGGATGTTTGCGACGCTCATGAGATTGTCTTGTGCTTGATGACCTGGAGTGTTAGTCATAGGGAGCAGCAACTTTGGAACCACGGTGTGAAGAGTTATCTCTGCTATGAGCAGGAGGGCCAGACGGATCGCCTTGGCGTGGAGCGTGTGCTTGAGACTTCCTTCTGGATGAAGAAGAAGATTCTCAAAAATAATAGTCTCTGTCCTATCCTTCATATTTGTCCCGGCGTCTTTCGGATTCAGAATCCAGACCCGAGCGGTAGTAAGTGGAAGAGCCACAGAGACGATCGAAAGCATGTGAGTGAGACATTGCACCTGTAAAAGAGCCAAATAGGAGCATATTAGGAGTTGTCATCTGAAGAGTTAATCACAAGTGGATGGTGGAGTGCAAGTGCTTGTGTGTGTCCTAGTGTTTTCCCCCGACGGACTAGTAACATTAGCTTTACTCATTGGAGCTTCTTCTCCTCTTTTAGAAGGTTATACGCCTTCGCCGCTTCTCGTGGGTGAGTCAAGCCCTCCAACGTCAAGATTAGTAAAGTTGTAATTTAACAGGTCGTCCGGGATCGGAATGTCGGAGAGTCCCTTCAGGGAGCTCTCAATCTGTTGAGAAGATGATTCTTTTTCAACCAGAGTTATGACGAATTTTGGGGTTGCCCCGGCCTTTCTTTTTCGTATCTTGTACGCTAAACTTTTTCGCTTCTACGGAGGAGGTTGCAATTGGCTAGTATGTGGCGCTTCAACTGCTAGCATTTTTCCAAGGCCTATGTCATCGTTTCTCGGCTCCATATTTGCGATTCCTTTCTCTCCCCCTCTTCGGTGTCTTATCGGGTTCCTCTAACATTGGGCACCGTGGGGTCATTTATTTCTACCCTTCTCTCGATGACAGTCTTCGAAATCGCTTTGCTTCCAAGGAGACCAATCTTACGGCCGTCTTCTAATAGCCCGAACAGCGATAGAAACTCATCAGTGACGAGGAGTTTGATGTCCCGATCCTCCACAGGAGTGGCGCGAATGGCCGCAATAGCCCTGGAGTACCCGACGCTGTCAGGTCAGGGGCGGACACCTGAAAGAATTGAAGGTATTAGTACGATTAAAGAAGAAGCTACGACTTGAATCTTTGAACTAAATACGAAGACAGAAGTGGCACTAACGTCCTTCCAACCATCTTCTCGCAAAGCCGGGAGGACACCGTACGTAGAACCATTCATATTTGAATAGGGAAAGCTTATTCCATGTGCTGTTAAGACCTGGAAGTTGGGCAGGGGTTCAAGAAAGACTTACTACGGACTATCTACCTGTCTTTTGAAATTGTAAATGTATCGAATGTCTTCAGAAGTTGGCGGACGAAATAGGACATTCATGAAGAGAAGGAAGTTCCATGGATAAAAGCATAACCTTTAGGGTGTAGTTGAGTAGGAGCGATCCCCAAATATCTCAATATTTCCCGAACGAAAGAATTGAAGGGAGGCACACATCCAGCCCAGCACATGAACTTGTTACATGCAGTATATCCGGCTGGGGGCAAGTGAGGTATGTCTTGCCTTGATAGGACTAGAACGTCTTCGAAAGGAATCCCATGGATAGAACATAATCGAAGAAGAGCGGCATCGTCGATTTTGGATGCTTATGAGTCAACCGGATTGGTTAGAATAATGGCATCCTCTGCAGCTTCGGGAGTTGGGTCAATAACTTCTGTAGGAAGAACTGGGATGTCAGAAAAAAGAGTTGTTTGTGGGTCAGATGCTCTTACTTGTTCTATTTGCTGACTCGGTGTAGGTTTATCAGATAAGGTGGCGGAACTTGATCTCGTGTCCATTACAGAAGGCATTATGATTGGGCGCTTTGTATGACTTGGGATCTATGTCAACTATACTCAGTAGACAATCAATACTAGAAATAATAACATGTTCCCCCATGTTGTGTGTGAACTAGTGCAGTGCAATATGAAATAAACGTAAGCAGTTTGAAATCATAAAAAGCAAAAGTGAAATGTCAAAGCTTGGAGGTTTCGTCCAAAGAGACTGTCATTGCTGACTATCTCAAATGACATGAAGGGTGATCAGCAACCAAAGCTTTAGGATCGGACGTTGACATTCTGAATTATTAAGTCCATTATTCAAGTAAGTTTGGCCGATTTTATACTTAGTTCATGTTAAGTAGGTTGGAAATTTGTTCGTTCAAACTTAAGTCCATTGGTCCAAGTGTGCAAGTCGTGTTGTTATCAGTCATTTTATGCTCAGGTAAGGCAGTGCGCATTAAATGTTTGGGCGACTTGAGTTGGGCAGGTTTTTATGGTCGACACCGATCCCTACTGTGTATGACGACCCCTATGTTTCAGTCTCATAGCCGATCCCTATACTTAAACTTGTGTGAGAACACCGATCCCTTCCTTCTAGCCTATATGCCGACCCATATACTTAAGCTTCTAGGACGAACCCTTTTTTTAATTCCTAAACCAACCCCTATAGAAAAGCTTCTATACTGATCCCTATCAAGATACTTATCTACGCCGATCCCTTAACCGAAGACCAACTACCGATCCCTATCTGCAGACATTGTCGACCCCTATGTTAGACAAGTCATACTGATTCCTAAACCTACCCATGCCGACCCCTCACTTAGCTTATCCCTTCTCTAATCACTCCGATACCGATCCATGTGGCACTAACCGCTTTTCGGTCCTAGGGCCTCGACTTTCCTCCATCCCTTCGAAGACGCTAACCGACCCCTCCTTCTTATTCCTCCTTCTCCTACTCCTTCGCCTTCTCCTCCTCTCATACATGACATAATCAACCCCACTAGGTAGTACACCTAACAGACACTCAAACACATCTAAGCTCGAGATTCATGACCCAACCACACAAAAAAGGAAGAGATTATACCTATTCGATTTGGATTGCAAGGCCGAATCTTGGATTAGGAACGAATTGATGGTAATGGAGGTCGGAGATGTGGTCACGCACTTGAGTTTGGGTTTAAAAGAGATGCTTGTCCTCTTTTAGAGCGTTCGACTAAATGATGAATGAGAAAATAAAAAAAAGATTAAGTGCTAGAAATATAAAGTGAAAGGGGAAGAAAAGAAGATGTGAGATTTTATATGAGAGAGAGAAGGGGAAGAGGAACTGGTCACACCCAAGTGACTCGGTCATAATATTAAAAAAGGATCGGCCTTAAGGTATGCCGATCCCTATCCATACCGATTTACCAAGGGATCGGCATACCAAATGTCGACCCCTCTTACATATAAAATAATAATAATAAAATAATACAAATATATATTAATAAACGAATAAAATATATATATAATGAAAGAAAAAGGGAGATGTGCATGGATGATGGATGTAAGTGAAATAGAAAGGGGAACATAAGGTAATGGTAGATGTTTTAAAACCGAATGGCAACCGATATTGCAAAGGTTAGACTGTAAATGGAAACATACAAAATAAAACAACTTGGCAAAGACCAACAAACGTCCGAACACATCCTTGAGCCAATCACATAAACGTGTATGTGAGTGTGCTCGAAGACGATTCAAGAATTCAAACTTTTGAAATTAACTGAAATCGCGATCATGCCTAAAACAGTCAAGTTCGAGGACGAATCAAATGAAAGAAAATCTATGGACCCTACACAATTACGTTTGTGTACGCTAACGGAATATGACAGCGGTTTTGCATAGTTTAAGGTCGATATGGGGATAGAGATCAGCCAAAAAGTTGGATGGACTTCTTTTCGACGACTTAGACTTTTCCAATTCAAAGCACGTCATGTTACTCACAAGACGTGCTTTGGGGGCAAGTGTTATCCGGTACCGTGGCCCGGCTACATTGGGCTGATCACGCAAGGCAGATTCGATGGTTGATGAAAGAAATGACCGTGAGGTAATGGTCATAGGACCTAGATATAGAGTTCAGATAGTTATACGAAGCCCGGGTTGAGCATAGTTAATAAACAGATAATGTCAGATGTAAAAGAGATGGATGTTAGCTTGGATAAAATAGGGGTCGGTATGGTCGTTTGCTGATATGGATGAAGAACTTGGGGGTCGGCATAGCTGTGAGAAGGGTTAAGTATCGGCATAATATAGAGGGATCGACATAACATGTTTGGATCGGCACAATGTGATGGGTCAGCATAGTGTGTTCAGGTTGGCATAGAATATTTGGAAGGATGGATCGGCATCGGCCTGGTAGTGTCTCATGGAGGGATCGACAGGGCATGACTTGAGAAGGTTGGATCGGCAGAGCACTCGCATGGAATATGGATCGGTATTAACTTGACCAGGTTGAGATTAGAACTAAAACGTGATGAGAACTAAAGATCCACAAGTCCAAATGTTATGATATTTGGAGCAACGTCAATATAGACTATAAGAAAGCCACCATAGGGATCGCTAACCCAAACTCAAAACATGGAGGGGTCAGTACCGACCCCTATCCATTGAGAGTTGGGCCTAGCCCTCCCTATGGTGGGCCCATATGGTTGAGGGGGTCCAGATGCCAAAGTTTCAGTCAGATTGGAGGCTGCCTTCATCTATAAATACAGGCACAAGGGGCCATTTTGGGGGACTTTTGGCTTGTAAGTGAAACTCTGCCATTATTGGAACCAATCTCCTTTTATGCTTTCCTAATCTCTTTCTATTTCTTACTGATTGTAATTGTAATCAAGTGAATTGTGAAGCAATAAAGAGAATATTCAAAGTAGACGTAGGCAATCAACGCCGAACCACTATAAATCTTGTTGTTTTTTGCTTTCCGCTACATTTATCTTGATATCTAGCGTTATTCCACTGTTTACTTTTAATTTCTTCATTTATTTCACTACTTAAACCTATCCTTGGTTGTTTGTGGCCAATTTGATTGCAAACAATTTGTTGCATGATTTATATGCTTTCATGATATTGTTATTATTGTTTTAACCGGTTTTATTTGTAGGATTAAGATTTGCAAAAGATATGTTCTAAAATGATATTAGTGAGGGGAAACCGGTTCCGCTAAGCGGCGTGGTCTCACATAATATCAAACAACCGAGATGTATAGTATTATTCGCACCAGTCTTTATGTCTCACTCGAAGTTTATGTTTTTCCCCTTAAACTCTCACGTGCTCAAAATTGATTTGAGTAGGCCGAGGGTTGAGGAATTTTAGATTTTAGTAGGTGGACGAATAAAGCTTCCGAAGATGAACAGGAGGCTGAAGTTAGCTATTTAGGAGTTGTTCTGTTTGTTTTATTCTGCTGTGTTGTATTAAGTCAGTTATGACTATTTAGTACTTTGGTCATCTAAGGGGGCATCTTCATATGTCGCTCTTGGCGTATTTTGTAATAATTATATTTGATCTGAACTTGGAAAACCATTGGGATTATGTAACTTGGATATGAAAAGTTGTTTTGTAATGTAATCGGAAAAATGTTTTAAGCTGTGATAACTTTATTTCATATTCAAGTGCTTCTGATATTATGGATACCATTAACATTACTGTATTTAGTCACCGGAAGTTAATACTATGGATGACTGCAGCATCTGTAGCGTTTAGCTTCGGGCCTCCAGATAGGGGATGTTACAAGGTAAAACATGTCTCTGTATAAGTGTTGGGATTTACACTGCAGTGGACAAGTTAGCTCATATAGTACACAGATATACCGTTCAAATGTATGTTTATATATATATTTTATTTACGTATTCTAAATATTGCAAGTATATATATATATAAATCTATATTTTATTTTGAAAATTATTTGTAAATGTATATATAAATAAATACATGAAATCTATAATATATATATATATAATTATGTACATGTGTATATATATTTAACTTTATATAAAATTATGTGAATTTTTTTTTATTTTACTGGAAATTCTAAATCAAAATCAATTATACACACACGCACATATATATATACACATATCTTGTAAATTGTTTAATAATAAATTATAGAAATACACTTAAACAAAATATACTTGTATATAAAGTTTATAAATAAAATATATACCTATTATAATGCTCATGAAAAAATTTGTTTTCTTAAATCGATATACGTGTGTGAGTGTGTATAGTATATACACACACACAAATTTCCGTACATAAATTAATATAGATTAATAAAAAATTATTTTTTCAAAGTTAATTTGAATTTAAATCTTTCAGTTAAAATATAAGTAAAATTTAACATTTACATACTTTTTATATATATATATATATATATGTATATTATAGTTTAAAATCAACTTTAAACTTCAATTTTAATTTTTGGCTATTATTTAAATATTTTAATTATATATATATATAATTATTTGATGTTAAAAGCAAGTCATGCATACATTTTAATTTTATAAACTATGAAACATATTTTATATAATCTATATATATTAACATAATTAATTTAGGCAATTAATTAATTTAAGTCATATTTAAAATAATAATAAATATATATAATTCTTTTATTTATGCCAAATATATTTTGTGTATGAAACTAAATATATAAAATTATAAAATCATACTTTGTGTTGCATAAGTTATTGTATTTAAATTATAATGTTTACATAATTTAAATAATGAACATTAAATTAATTAAATAGCAAAAAATTGTTTTTCTTTGCCGATGGCATTAATAGTGAGGGTGTATCAATTTTTTTTAATTATATAAACATATATATAATCATACAACCAATCTAGATGTGACGATATATGAGTATGCTAGAATCGTCCCCTAACTAACAAAGAAATATATAATATATCGACTATTTAGACACTAAATTTAGATTATAGATCAAATATTACCTTATTTCTAAAGCTTATTAGAACACCTTAAAATAATGAGATCTATTACTTTAACTTATTTCTGATCCAGTAGAGCGCTAGTCCCTGAACCGATGACCACCAGCTATAGAATAATATTAGTTTTACTTTGATTTGTGTTTGAAAATGTAGGGATGGGAATGGATTATTTTCAACCAGAGTAAACATAGATAGAGGCTCCAAAATCATCAAAATGAGAGTAGGTTGACATGATTTTATAAAGGTAGGAATGGAGAGATATTTTAGGATCAAGATCCACATTTCTCTCTTACCCTTTCTTTCCTCTTATCCATTCAAACTTTAGCCCTTTTAGCCATCATATGGCTGCCAGCCATGCTTCATCATGGCCAAACATATCAAGTCACATATGGGCTTCAAACCCATTTAATGCCCGAACAAATTTAATAATATTTATAACTATTTTAAACATATTCGTATATCAATTAATATATTTATAACCATTAAAAACATATTTAATTGTGTTTGTTCATCAAACAAAAGTAAAATTTTATAATTAATATTTCATAAATATTAATTAATTCAATTAATTTATAACAATTAAAAATTAATTAAATCATTTCGTCAAAGGAATATTCATCGTTTCGGTTATGTGACCCGTTAGGTGTAAATTTGGTCAGCGATTAATATCGAACTATTCGAATATTAATATTCACACGCCACTTAGCAAGTAGTGTGAAATTTTGGCCGAATTTATCGCTTACTTGATTTCAGTAAAATCCAATTTTACTTTGTTAAGCATTCCCTGGTTGTGATTATTATTTACACCAATTCTCTTTGTCAAAACCACGCTTTGGACTTATGAAATTTGGTAATGGTCAAAATTCCAATATCATCCATATTCAACTCAATAGTTCAACCACAAAGTCCTTAGTTCAATAATAATAATTATTATTATTCCCTGAAATGCTCTAACCAGAGACTTTGAGTCGACTTCAGTTTACCGTGATACTAATGTCATATAACCGAGGAGACGAATCCTCACTCAAATAGTGTCTCACTTACAATGCTTCCGCTCGACCCAACTGTAGTCATTCTCGATGCCATGCCACGATTTAACTACAATCGAAGTAGGGCTTCCATATTGAAGATCAATAGTATTCTCAAGTCTAGAGAACTGTGTATTTTTGTCACATCGATATTTTTTGTTTGGCCTTTAGTTACATTAATGAACAGAAAACTATCGAGTGAGTCATTCCATAGTTATCAAATAACTATCAATACGCAATCCCTTGATGCCTCCAGCACTCATGAGTAATACATTACCCAACATTTAGACAGCGTTACGTACTCTAGTCTCAATAGATACATCGATATCCATTTTCGATACATCTTGACTAGAATATTAAAAATGGTATATATTTTTCATTATGATAAATTGTTCATGGTTACATCACTTTGTAATTTCTATCATACAACATGCCATTTATGGATTTTCTATTAAAGATACTTTTTATTAAATTAATTAATAAATATAACACATTACATCAAGTATATAAGAGAAAGAAAATACCTTTTATTTCGAACAAAATTGGTTATCGAGTTAGATATATGTAACAAATTACATAATTACCCCCAGGGAAATACCTCTAACTTTATCAATCTCCCACTTGCACTTCGAGTCAATTATGGAATCTTATTCCAACTTCTCCAATCAGTTTTCTCAAAACCAAATAGGGTCAGTCCCTTGGTGAACGGTTATGCTATTACGTTTCAATTATCTACTCTGTTAAACGACTCTTTCCGACATTGATAAACTACCTTTATCATGCGGAACAATTCGAAGTATGTCTCTCGATTTCCAATGAACTTTAAGTTCTGTTATGAACTATATCGTGACTTTGTTATCAAACAATGATGTTATAAGATTCTCGACATTTGGAATCACCCTCGGCTAAGTTATAAATTTGTACTTTTATATTTATATACATCGCTTTTATTATGGTGCTATTCAAGGAGATTTACTTAGCCTTTTTCATTGAATCGGCCATAGTTTTTCATTTGGAACATTTTCAACTTAGATATTCTTAACTTGAATTTATTATTGACATATTACACTCAATATCACCTATGAAAGTTTGAGTCCAAACACTCCTTCATAAGGAGTTTGTTGTTCCTATAAACAATTCTCTAGTATTTTGACATATACATGTAAACACCTCAAATAACAATTCGGTGATATCAATTTGGATTTAATATTTGATCAAATATGTAAACAAATCACGATATCGTAGACAACATAGCATATATGATAATTCCTATTGCCAATGCATAAGGAATCCATCTTACATGTTCTATATTAAATATTTTAATAAGGTGTTCTTGCATATAGTCTGGGACATTCCCAATTTCTTTTATACCTATAATAAAACACATCATTTACAAATCCAACATCAAGTATTAAAAAAACTAAAACTGATTTTAACATAAGTAAACAATCAGTAATGTGTTGTTTACTTATGGTTTAGAAATATTTATGTACCTTTTAGAAATATTTATGTAAACATCAAGTGTTGCACTATAGAGAGTTCAATAAAAATAAAAATATGACCGAAGAACGTTTTCCGAAATTTTGATATTTCGACACCCGAAAATCGTCGGGAACGTTGTACACACTTGGTGCAACATGCACACATTTATACATGTTAGGATTAGTATGAATTAAGCATACTTATGTATATTAACTTATATATATACATATATATACACACACATAAGCATGGATGTGACAAATTATGTTATAAAAGGCATATATACACATATAAACATACTTATATGTATACAAATCACCTCCATATCCTTAGTACACACACATGGAAGCTCTGCCATGAAAAGGGGAGGGGAGAACGTGTACAAGTGATGGAGGGTGGTATGGAGTGCATGCATGTGTATATATTTAATTAAATGCACTTTATATTTTAAAAATATATTCCTAAGCTTATAAATACTCCTTCTATTTCATAATTTTCATTTTACAATCCTCTTCTCCACTTTCAAATTCCTAAATGCTAGAAAATATAAATTTATGGCTTCTCTTCATAAATTTTAAAGTAAGAAAAATCACTTCTTCTTACTCAAAATATCCTCTTTAGTCTATTAAACCAATTTTACATATACTACAACCTCTTCTCTTCCAAATTGCAAGCCCATCTACCCTTAAAGATCTATGGCTGAGCCCAAATTGTCTAAGGCCAAGCCCATTTCAGATGGGTAGGCATCCAACGACTTCATTTCTAGCAACGTACTAGCTTGTATTCAAGTTTTAGTAATAGTTTGGTGAGTAAAATTCATGTTTTAAAACTCAAGTTGCTAACTTTTTAAAAGTTGTAAAAAATTATGAATTAAAATGTTGCTTAAGTATGTAGTAATGTTATATGTTGTGTATGCATGCATATTTGTTGATTTGGTGTTGGTTGCTTATGCCGAAGTTTGAGTAGGCGATAAAGATTTTTACCTTAAATATTGAAAAAGCTAGTTAGTATTTGTGAAGTAATATTCTTGCTTATGATTTTACAATAATGTTATGATGTGTTATTGTGTTAAATGTTGTATGTGTTGTATGTGGGTTCATGACATGAAGCTAGCGAATCACTAATCAAAAGCGACGTAGAAATCTTTTTTGTCGAAAGTTTGATTTTTGTTTCACAGCGAAATGTTTTCAAGTTTAAAACTTTGATTTTGGTTTTCAAAGTTTAGTTTCATGTTTTAAAGAGTTAAAAGTTGAAGTTTTAAAAGTTAGAAAGTAAATTTTCAAATTTTTTAAACTACGGGTCCGTATAGCGATAGTCGCTATACGCGCAGTTCGAAAAATCTAACTATTTTTCAATCTAAACATTTTTTCACTTATAAATCTTTTTGAAAATGTTTTATAACTTTAATTAAGTAATTATAGAACAATTATTTAATGATTAATTAATTAATTAATAAAGGTAATTAGTACTTAACCATTTATTAATAATGGTTTTTAAGCATAAATGTTAATCAATTAAGATAAACATGATTTGCTACTTAATTAAAGTTAATTATTATTTAATTACTAATTAGGGATTAATTAATTATTATTTAATTATTTATTTAAGATAATTATTGCTTAATTATTATTTTAAAAAGGGTTTTATTTAATTAATCTTTGATTAAAGTTAATTATGTCTTAATAAGATGTAATTAAGGTTTAATTACTTTTATTAGAGTTTAATTACCATTTAACAAGGATTTGACTCTCACAAGGTTTTAATTTATTTTAAAACCGCCTTGAATTTAAGTAATCGGTTTTGTTTTAAATTGTTTTCTTTTCAAGTTTGTTTTTAAATCAAAGGTTTTCTGTGCCGCTTGCCCTTAAGTAACCCCGTATGATGAGGAAAACTAAAAGACATCTATTGGCAGAACAAAACACTATTCTGCTATTACAATTAACATAGATATTTACTTAAGTTGATTGATTGTTATGTGTTGATCCCTTATATACCTGTTGTTATGTGATGCCATGTCAAACTAGATAACTAAAATCAAAATTAAAGAACAATTGTGGTTGCTAAGCCTCTGTTGATTTTATAAAGATAAATATTTCATTTTCTTTTCGAAATGGCTTCAAAGTTGTTACATTTTGAATAAGATAGTTAAACAATGGTTTGACAAATGATTTTACTAAAGATGTTTTTAACTGATGGGAATGATTTTCCATGTTATAAAACGAAGTTTTTATAAAGAGTTTATATAAAGTAATTTGGAAATTTATAAGGTGTTTTGGGTAAATGGATTTGATTTTTTAAGCAAAGAAGATTTCATAAATAAGGAAGATTTATAAAATGGTTTTGCTTATTAAAGGAAGCTAATTTGATTTAGAGTTATTTAAGAAGTTGTTTAAACAGGAAAGGTTTGTAAAGAAGTTATATAAATGATTTTGAATATTTATAAAAGGGTTTTATAAATGAATTTGGGAGTTGGAAGATATTTTAAAATGGATTTGGATTTCAAGTAAAAGAGATTTCATTAATGAAATAGATTTGATTAAAAAGGATTTATCGAAAGAAGTATAAAAGGAATTTGAGATTTGGGTTTCTCTAATCTGACCTTTTAAAAATAGTGGTATGTAACATCCGTTCCACACTTAACACCGAGGGATAGTATTTAGGGTTGTCCTTACCTCTAATTTAAACAACATTTTATTAGTCCTTTTTAACATGATTTGAATGTTAGAAGTCTTTCACAAATTCTTTGTGACTACTTATGTCAGAGAGATAAGCGTATGAGTGTTTTAGACAAACGTTTTGAAAAGAGATTTATTAAATAAAGATTTGTTTTGAGGCTTAGTGGTTGCTATGGAAAAATAAATCTCAAATGGAATTGGTTGTTTTTTTATTTGATAGTTAAATAACCGGTAATCAAATATGGAACCAAAACGTAATATAGGAAATATCTAGGAGAAACACATGCGTTATATGGCACAGTCATCCCCGATGATGCTGTATTGTGCGTATAAATCTCATTTCGCTCTCCTTGGACAAATGATAAGGAAATCCCTCCACTAACATTTGGAGGTGATCTCCGATCTTATCTTTGACAAATTATTTCTCAAAGAACCGGGGTTGAGTTTACTGGAAACTATCGAATGTTGTTTCCAAGAGACCAGGATCGGATATGTTTCCATTGGTTGGATTTATGTGATAGGGGGTTCTCGCTTTCTATTTAGTGGCGAGCAAGAGACTCTTACCCCTACACATCTAGGAGAGGTAGTATAAGGCCTTGATGGGTTGGTTTGCTAGGTGCTTACATTTTTTAAGCTGGACGTAAAAGCAGATTCGAGGTGCCAGAGTATGCCACGGTGGTGTTGGGATGGTTGAAAAGCCTACCGGTCGTCACTGACGGGTGATTGAAAAGCCTATGTTTGTCACATTTGGTATCAGAGCTTAGGTTGAGTGAATACCTAGGCTTGGTGGGGTAGTCTCATATAGATAGGGTTAGTAGCACGTTAGAATGAGTCTAAGTGTAATATATATATGACTGCATATTTCTTAGTGAATAAAAATGTTTTATATTGTGTTGTTTAACCTATTTAGTGGCTTAAGAATTCTGGTCAATGCGCTGGATCAACATTATCGATAGGGATTTCCTAAACACTTGAACAAGTTAAATTGACATAATATTGTTTTAAATTTGGTTAATGAAATAATTTTACCTAGGAATACATTTTCTACATACAAAAAGGGATAATTTTTAAAATCTATATAGTTATCCATAAGGAGAGTGAGTTAGGAGTTAATAATATTTAAATTATTAGCATTTAGGATTTAACTAGTCATGCTCGTCCAGTTTGGAGCATTGACTGTTATCAGATTTAATAGTAAATTTCCTTTTTCCATCAATGGGTTGGGTAGATAGAATTTGTAGGAACATTGAATCGAACACTTTATGAATTAAGTTTCACAATTTGACTATAAGGCGTTCGATGATATGTATGGTTAAAATTTTAATTTTAATAAAGGTGTATATTAAAAGAAAATCTTCAGATAGATTTATAAGATGAATTAAGAGAGACGATTTGATAAATCAGAATTATTAAATATGTTTTAAAAATGAAAAGGGTTTTGAGAATGTTAAATCCTAGTGGCTTTGATAAATTCCAACTGATTTCGGAAAACAGCGGTAATCTTTCTTCAGGATATTTTAAGATAAAGATATTTTAAAATAAAGTTTGAGAGTAAGGTTTTCTTTTGACAGTTTGGGAATAAGTCTTGATCAGTTTTGTGATGGTCAGAATAATCTTGTAAGCGACAATCATATGTTTGCTTAGGCAGTTATGATGGTGCAATTAGTAAATTATCCTCTTTGTCATTGTATAACCGGGACGAGTTCAAATCCAAATGAATCCAAAGCAAGCGGATGATTTTGTTAAAAACTATTTGTCTATAAATAGTATTGTTTCGAGAAGAAATTTGGGAGAAAAAAAGAATATTTTTATTAACTAGTACGGCTGTGTTGGAAATGACTAAAAATGGATAAGAGATGTGTTCAGATGGCAAACACTTCTCTTAAGTACTACCCTTCTTAGTAAATGGGTATATGGTACTATTTGGTAGCACTCGGTTTCTTGACATCGTTTTGGAGTTACTCGGGCTATATGTATGTTTTTGAAATAAAACCTGGGTATTGTGTTCTTGGATCCCTTAAAAGGAAGAGTTTTCAAAATTAAAAGATATTTTGAAGGTGGACTAATAAATGAAGTTTTAATTAGGTTAAATATAATAAGGAGGTTTAATGAACATTGTTTATTTAGACTGTGTCTTTTGATTTTAACGTCTAGGATGTGAAGAATTATTTGATGATATTAGGCTGGCTAACAGACATTTTTACCTTAGTAGTGTCTAAGAAAAAAAGTAGAATCTAGGATGGAGTTTGGATACCAGCATCCTACTCTTCGTAGCTACTTACCATACCTATTAGGGTAGAGAGGTTGATTTGGTCGACTTAGTTTCAAGACCCAAATTATTTTTGGCATGCAACTAATAGTTAAAATTAAATAGAATAAAAAATCAGATGTTTTTATAACTCTTTGGACGTAAAAGAGTATTATACAAGTTAATTAAATTTAAGAAATTGATTCTTATGAAGCATGGTGGGAGGGTAGAAAGTTGTTAGATAGTAAGAATCGTTAGATCTGTACGTAGGTTGTAAGAAGATCATTTCTCATATTCACATAGTTCTCAAACCTAGATTCGAGTATATGACTGGAAGTACAAAGTGTTGTACACCATTCCGAATAAGGATTTATCACTTGATTTTTGACGACGAGCATTGGTGAGGGTTCTTACGTGGAACTAAAAGTTGTCTATCATAGTTTGTGGCTATGCAAGGAGAATAGAGGTTTCCAATTAAGAGGCCTGATCAAAGTCCACATTAGAAAGTCAGATGAGTGATACTAATTTGGAAGTGAAGTTATGTATTCGAGTGAATGATCAGATCAGATTTTACATAGGAATGATTTATGTACATCATGCGGACTTATGAATAGTTTAAGTGTTTTTGGGAATTAGGGTTGTGGTACAATTTTGGGGACGAAATTCTTTTAATGGGAAAGAGTGTAACGACCCAGAAATTTACCACCTTGATTTTCGAATATTTAATAAATTTTATATATTCAAATAATAGGTTTTATAATTAAAATATAACTCTTTTAAATAATAAAAATAATGGTAAAATAGATTTGTAATGACCCAGAATTTTGCCACTTTTAAACGGGCTATTGAAAAATATATTATATAATCAATAAATGAATTTTTATTAGCAAGTAATCCTATTTTAATTATCTAATAATGATGATAAAATAGTTTTCAAAATTTGTTTTCCAATATAGATAGTTCAAATAAAAATAAAAAATGTGACCGAAGAACGTTTCCCGAAATTTCAACTTTTCGACATCCAAAAGTCTTCGGGAACGTTGTACACACTTGGTGCAACATGCATACATTTATACATGTTAGGATTAGCATTAATTAAGCATACTTATGTATATTAACTTAAATATATATATACATAAGCATGTATGTGAAAATAATGTTATAAAAGGCATATATATATATAAACACTTATATGTATACAAATCACCTTCATATCCTTAGTACACACACATGGAAGCTCTAGCATGATTCGAGGCATGAAAAGGGGAGGGGAGAACATGTACAAGTGATGGAGAGAGGTATGGAGTGCATGTATGTGTATCTATTTAATTAAAAGCACTTTATATTTTAAAAATATATTCCTAAGCCTATAAATACACCTTCTATTTCATAATTTTCATTTTACAATCCTCTTCTCCACTTTCAAATTCCTTAAAGATTGAAAATATAAATTTATGGCTTCTCTTCATAAATTTTAAAGTAAGAAAAATCAATTCTTTTTACTCAAAATCTTCTCTTTAGTCCATTAAAACACTTTTACATATACTACAACCTCTTCTCTTCCAAGTTGCAAGCCCATCCACCCTAAAACATCTATGGTCGAGCCTAAATTATCCAAGGCTGAGTGCATTTTAGGTGTGTAGGCATCCAACGACTTCATTTTTGGAAAAGTACTAGCTTGTATTCAAGTTTTAGTGAGTAAAGTTCATGTTTTAAAAATCAAGTTACTAACTTTTTAAAAGTTGTAAAAATTATGAGTTAAAATGTTGCTTAAGTATGTAGTAATGTTATATGTTGTGTATGCATGCATATATGTTGATTTGGTGTTGGTTGCTTATGTCGAAGTTTGAGTAGGCGATAAAGATTTTACCTTGAATATTGGAAAAGGTAGTTAGTATTTGTGAAGTAATGTTCTTGCTTATGATTTTGCTATAATGTTATGATGTGGTATTGTGATTTAATGTTGTATGTGGGTTCATAACATGAAGCTAGCGAATCAATAACAAAAAGCGACGTAGAAATCCGTTTTTGTTGAAAGTTTGATTTTTGTTTCAAAGCAAACTGTTTTCAAGTTTAAAACTTTGATTTGATTTTTAAAATTTTAATTTCATGTTTTAAAGAAGACAAGAGTTCAAAGTTGAAGTTTTAAAAGTTAGAAAGTAAAGTTTCAAGTTTTTGAAATTACGAGTCTGTATAGCGATAATCGTTATACGTGCAGTTATAAAATTCTAAATATTTTTCTAATCTAAACTTGTTTTCACTTAGAAATCTTTTTGAAAATGTTTTCTAACTTTAATTAAGTAATTGGAGAACAATTATTTAATTATTTAATTAATTAATAAAGGTAACTAGTACTTAATCATTTGTTAATAATTGTTTTTAAACTTAAATGCTATTCAATTAAGTTAATCATGATTTGCTACTTAATTAAAGTTAATTATTATTTAATTACTAATTAGGGACTGTTACCCGGCACATTGGCACGGCTACAAAAGGTTGATCATGAAGTCCAAACTCGACTGTTGATGGGAAGGATGATCACGAGACAACATCCGCATGACCAGAGTATAATGTTTGAACAGTTATATCAAGCCCAAGGTAAATAAGGTCGACAGATAGATAATATCGGATGTCAAAGTCTTAGAATTTGATTTGGTTGAAGTAGGGGCCAGAGTGGATGTTAGACTGATTGAATGAAAGGGGTCGACATGGCGAGTAAAACCCAATGGGGTCGGCATGTTAATGCTTCTGGAAAAGGGTCCGGCATGATGATGAGCTTGGATTGCCATAATATGGATTGGCATAGAGTGTGGAGATGATGTGGTCGGCATACTGGAAGGATCGGCATGATAGTGGGATCGGCATACCAATATGGATCGGGTCGGCATTCCAAGATGGATCAGCATAGGATGCGAAGATGGTGGGATTGGCATACCAATATGGATCAGGTCGGCATACTAAGTTTGATCAGGTCGGCATGATGATATAGATCGGCATAGTAAGTTGGGCTGAGCCTTCCTTATGGTGGGCCAAAGTGGTCAGAGGAGTCCAAGTCTTGAGATGACAGTCAGGCTGGATGCTGCCTCCCTCAATAAATACAGGGGCATGGGGCCATTTTTAGGACTTCTCTTTTTGGCTAGCAAGTGAAAGTCTGCCATTTTTGTAATAAGTTTCCTTTTGTTCTAACTTGTTCTCAAGTTATTCCAGAATGATTGTAATTGTAATCAATTGAACTGTGAATCAATAAAGAAAGTATTCAGAGTGGACGTAGGAAATCAGCGCCAAACCACAATAAATCCTGTTGTTTTTGCTTTCTGTAATAATTTCCTTAATATCTAGCGTTATTCCTTAGTTTTTATTTAATTTCTTCATTTATTTCACTACTTAAATCTATTCTCGGGTGTTTGTGACAAATTTGGTTGCAAACATTTTGGAGCTTTCACTGAGAAAGTTGATTCTTAGGCTATAGGATGACCTTTGTTGCTACTTGATTGAAGAATTCCCCCAAAGGAGATCCATGTTCATTTTCAGAAGCTTGCAGATACTATTCAGATTTTTCCAGATCTAAACAAAGGAATTCAAGATGGTAAGGCGCACCAGATCTACTTCCCACAATGTTGATGCTAACGAAACTGCCAGTGTCTAACAAGGGGGCCCGAGCAACCTGCCTGCTAATGCGAATATGGAGCCTGCTGTAGTCCAGAACCCCATAGATTCCGTTACTAGAGCTGAATTTAATGACTTGATGAGGGAGCTGATGTAGAGCCGTAGATAGCTAAACGAGCGAATCCAGGCTAATGCTAACCTAATGAACCAGATTGCTCAACAACAACGCCAAAGCATCGGAGGAGGTCTCGCTTCGTACTCGGCGTTAGATAGCTCAACCTCATGGGATGAGCACTACAGACGAAGGCACCGCAGGACTGAAACAACACGAGATGAGGGGATGGAGCAACGTTTGGCAGACGATAGTGGTCTTCCAAACCGGATCGGTGTCGATCACTCCCTAGGGGTCGGTACCGATCCCTCGACCTGGGGCACGACTCCTCAACAGCAATTGGGGGGCGTACTTAGCTTGGAACCGGGAACTTAGACACTGGAGCACGCATGGATGTTGGTCAACAACCTCTCCAAAATGATAATGAGGCGAATCCTCAGGATACGCATATGGATGACAATTGGTCAAGGAGGCATGAGATGCCTCGGAGACACCGGCCAGAACATTCATATGGGATGGAGCCTGATCTAGCACCACCTATCAAGACTCTGGACTTATCCGCAATGGCCAGGCAGTTGATGAGAGAAAACCAAGGCTTGACAAATGATGATTGGGGAGTCTCTAGGAGTCATACTCTATTTACCGACAGCATTTTACGGGCGGAGTATCCCAGGAGGTTTAACATGCCTACGGTGCCTTCTTATGAAAGGAAGACCGATCCCCGGCAGCACGTCATGAGGTACGAATGGTTGATGGACTCGGCAAGAGCGAATGATGCAACCAAATGCAGATGCTTCCCTATAACTCTATCTGGGATTGCTACAATGTGGTTCATGAGGTTACCCCCGTGATCGATCTCAAGATTTGACGAGCTGGCTACGAGATTCGTGGAGTAGTTCCGGATTCACACCACACGCCCCAAAGATGTCATGTCGCTATCTAGTATAGGAAGCCATTGAGAAACTGATTCGCCAGAAAAAGCTACAGCAGTTTATCAAGAATCAACGGGATGGCGGACAGGGAACGTCTGATCCCAATCGAGGACAATCTCTACACCGGGCTAAGGAGCCCGCTCAAACTAGTGGGAGATTGATGATAAACACGATAGTTGGCGAACCGCACCCTGCGGATCGGAGTTGGCATGAAATGGAACATTATGCTAGTTCAATGAAACATGTAGACTTTGAATGTTGTTCGAATATGGAGGATGGAACTCCGATTAAGCAATAACGTACAATGACGGATGATATAGTGTTCAGAAGTAGAGATCCCGATAGAGTGGAGGCTCCTACTATTAATCTGATGGTTATCTCTGCCATGATTGGCCCCGCTCCAATGATAAGAATTTTGATTGATTGTGGAAGTTCTCTGAACATCTTCTTTAAGAAGTCTTATGACCAAATGATGATGGAAGCTAAGGATTTGAAACCATCTAAGGCTCGTATTCACGGTTTCAGCAGTGTGGCTACTGAGGTGGTAGGTTATGTCGAGTTACCGGTTGAGCTGGGAGAAGGTGAACGTAGGAAGGTGAAAATCCTACCGTTCATTGTCTTGGATGTTGGTTCACCGTACAATGTTTTTCTAGGCCATTTGGCCCTGGTTGAATTTCGGGCAGCCCCTGCCCTGGGGTGTTTGACGTTGAAATTCCTAATAGATAATGGAGTGGGTGTTGTGCATGGTGATCAGGTAGCTGGCCGTGCCTGTTTTGTGGCTGAGTTAAGAGAGGCTCAGCGGAAAGAGAGGGAAAGGGTGTGGACAAGGCAGCTCCGATTGAACTGACGATTGATATCTCAGTCGGCCACGACGACCCATCACGGGTGTTGAAGATTGGATCACAACTTAGCCATTCGATGCTGAAAGAACTTACCGATTTCCTCCGAGCGAATCTAGATGTATTCGGTTGGACTCATTCTGACATGTGTGGGATCTCGCCTGTCATCGCAAGACATGCATTGAATATTGGTCCAAAGTATGTCCGTGTGAAGCAGAATATACGAGCATGGATCTGGAGAGATCCATGGCTCTTAAAGAGGAGGTGGATAAACTTAAAGCTAACGGGTTTATTCGCGAAGCCCTCTATACCGAATGGATATCTAAACCCATGCTTGTGAAGAAGGAAAATGGGAAATAGAGAACGTGTGTTGACTATTTGGGCCTGAACAAGGCGTTCCCAAAGGATAGTTTTCCCTTGCCTAGAATTGATCAGTCAGTTGATTCAACTACAGGGTACGAATTGTTGCCATTTATGGATGCATATTCGAGGTACAACCAAATCCCGATGCACGTCCCAGATCAGAAGCACACCAATTTTGTCACGGACGTTGGGTTATACTATTATGTAGTAATATCATTCGAATTAAAGAACGCAGGAGCGACCTATCAACGTTTGGTTAACCGAATGTCTAAAGATCAGATCGGGAGGACGAAGGAAGTCTATGTGGATGATATGCTCGTGCAGTCATAGCGATCAAACGACCACATTCGAGACTTAGCGTAGATGTTCGGTATCCTTCGATTTTAGAACATGAAAATCAACCCTCTGAAGTGTTTATTCGGTGTTGCATTAGGGAAGTTCCTGAGCTTTATCGTTAATGCATGAGGAATTGAAGTGAATCCCGAGAAGATTCAAGCCATTCGGGATATTTAAGCACCTAGAACTATTAAGCAGGTGCAGAACCTGAACGGGAAGGTCGCTGCCTTGAGTCGTTTCATCTCTAGGGCGACCAATAAATGCATTCCTTATTGATTTGATAAGGAGGGGGAAGAGGAATTTCGAGTGGACGTAAGACTGTGAAGGCGCGTTCCGAGCCTTGGTGAATCATTTGGAGGGACCTCCTGTTTTTTCAAAGCCGGTAGATCATGAGGAGTTGTACATTTATTTAGCAGTATCGCCACATGCCATAAGTGCCACATTGATTCGTGAGGATAACCGGATTCAGAGACCGGTGTACTATGTCAGTAAACGATTAACGGGAGCAGAGAGAAACTACCTGAAGATAGAGAAACTCGCTTACTTCTTGGTGATCACGTCGTGCAAACTTCACCCGTACTTCCAGGCACATCCAATCAACGTCTACACCGATCAGCATGTGCGCCAGGTCCTACAACGACCCAAAACGTCTAGGAGGCTGCTTAAGTGGAACATCGAGCTCAGTCGGTTCGACATCACATATCTGCCTCGAAGAGCTATCCAGGGACAAGCACTAGCCGACTTCATAGTGAAATTTACCATGTAGGACGAGCCCCTAGAGAGCAGTGTAATCCCTACTATACGATGGAAGCTATATACCGATGGAGCATCCAATGATCATTGTTCCGGCACAGGAGTCGTTCTTGTAACCCCTGAGAATTGGTCAATTTGTTATGCTCTAAAGCTTGATTTCCTAGCTAAGAACAATGAGGCCGAGTATGAATCATTAATTGCTGGACTTAAGCTCGCTAGAGAGCTCAGGGTGAAATCTATCGAGATCTTTTGATACTCGCAGCTGGTAGTATACCAAGTTAAAGGGGACTACCAGGAAAAGGACAGTGGCTTGCCCCATATCTTACCCAAGTCCAGGAGTTGCTGGCGAATATCGAATACTGTGACATTTCGCATATCCCGCATGAGCAGAACGGAGAAGCCGATTCGTTGGCAAAGTTCGCAAGCACTGGCGATACACAACAGATGGGCTTGGTTCCGGTCAAGACACTACATACCCCAAGTATAAATGTGATGGAGGTCGATCATGTACCGGAAACAGAACCCGAAAAGGAATCATGGATGTCTCCGTTTAAAGAATACCTGTTGCATGGAATCTTGCCTGAGAAAAGGAATAAAAAGCGACAAGTCCTTCGTAAAGCCTCACAGTATATTATGCAAGGAGGAACTATGTATCGAAAGGGATTCTCTATTCCCTTACTCAGGTGTATCGCCCATGACGAGATAAAGCGTGTCTGGAAAGAAGTCCATGAGGAAGAGTGTGGAGATCACACTGGGGGGCAAATGTTAGCTAAAAAGATACTACGTTGTGGGCACTACTGGCCGACCGTGAAACGAGACGCCGTAGATCATGTGAGACGATGTGACAAATGCCAGGTATATGCAAAAGTCCCAAGAGCTCCGCCGACAGAGATCACGCAAATGGCTAGTCCATGGCCTTTTGCTGTATAGGGGATTGATATTATCGGCTCTTTGCCGATTTCCAAAGGTGGCGTGAGATAGGCAATTTTCGCAGTTGACTACTTTAACAAATGGGCCGAAGCGGAGCCATTGGCTATGATCGAAACAAAGAAGGTCATTAACTTTGTTGTTCAAAACATTATGTGTCGTTTCGGTCTTTCGTGAACTATCATAACTGATAATGGAACTCAATTTGATAGTGCTTAGTTCAAGGAGTTTTGTCAGAGGTATCATATTGAGAAGAGGTTTGTGGCAGTCGCTCACCCTCAAGCGAATGGACAAGTCGAAGCTGTAATTAAGATTATAAAGTCCATCTTAAAAAAGAATTTGGAAAAGGCTAAAGGCAAATGGGTGGATGAACTTCCTACGACACTCTGGGCCTACAAGACTACTCATAAGTCTACGACTGGCCACACTCCATTCGCTCTTGCTTATGGAGCCGAAGCAGTCATTCCTATAGAACTCGAAGTCCCTTCTCATCGGGTAACGTACTACGATCCCAGAACAAACCAAAATCACTTATTGGAGTCATTGGACTTTATTGATGAGAAGCGTGAGGAGGCCGATTTGAGAGCGGTTGCACATCGACACCGAGTCGCCCGGTACTATAATACTAAAGTCCGAGCGAGAACTTTCAAAGTGGGCGACCTTGTCCTGAAACAAATCTTTCCAGTCCCATCGCACATGAACCCAACATTGGAAGGGCCATACGTCATTGAATAGAGGCTTGGAGAAGGAACTTTCAAGCTAGCGACTGTTGATGGCGTAATGCTTCCAAAAGTGTGGAATAGCGAGCATTTATGATGCTATTTCACCTAGACTATTTCTTTCATATTTCAGTAGTATTTGTTTTTAATATTTGCTTTGGTATTTGGCTTTTTTGATATGTAATAAGGCAGGTTAATCTATCCTCATTTTTGTGATGAATAAAAGCTTGAAGCTCCCTTTGCATAAATTACTGTTATTGCTTGTTATGTTTAGTGTGTGTTGAAACTGATTGATATCGACATATGCGATGTATGAACAGATGTGTAAGGAGAAAAATCTCTAAGTCCCCAGAATGCGGATTAAAGTGCTCTAAGTCCCCGGAGCGTGGACTAGAGTATAAACGACTTGAGAAAAATCTTTAAGTCCTTAGAGTGCGGATTAGAGTAATCTAAGTCTCTAGAGTGGGACTAGAGTATAAATGACCTGACAAAAATCTCTAAGTCCCTGTAGTGCGGATTAGAGTACTCTGAGTCCCCGGAGCGCAGACTAAGTATAAACGACTTGACGAAAATTTGTAAGTCCCTGAAGCAGACTAGAGTACTCTGAGTCCTTGGAGCGCGGGCTAGAGTATAAAAGACTTGACAAAAATCTCTAAGTCCCCGTAGTGCGGATTATACTTTGAGTCCTCGGAGCGTGGGCTAGAGTATAAACGACTTGAAAAAAATCCCTAAGTCCCCGGAGTGTGGACTATAGTACTCCGAGTCCCCGGAGTGTGGGCTAGAGTATAAACGACTTGACGAAAATCTCTGAGTCCCCGGAATGCGAAATAGTGTACTCTGAGTCCCCGGAGCACGGACTAGAGTATAAATGACTTGACGACAATCTCTAAGTCCCTGAAGCAGACTAGAGTACTTTGAGTCCCCAGAGCGCGGACTAGAGTATAAACAACTTGACGAAAATCTCTAAGTCTCCGGAGAGCGGATTAGAGTACTCTAAGTCCCCGAAGTGCGAACTAGAGTATAAAAGACTTGACGAAAATCTCTAAGTCCCTGAAGCGGACTAGAGTACTCTGAGTCCCAAGAGCGCGGACTAGAGTATAAATGACTTAACAAAAATCTCTAAGTCCCTGAAGCGGACTATAGTACTCTGAGTCCCTGGAGCACAGGCTAGAGTACAAACGACTTGACAAAAATCTTTAAGTCCCTGAAGCAGACTAGAGTACTCTAAGTCCCTGAAGCGGACTAAAGTATAAATGACTTGACGATATCTCCAAGTCCCTGAAGTAGATTAAAACGTAAATGATTTAACGGAAAGTCTCGAATCACTGGTCGTAGACTAAAATATTCTAAGTCCCCAAACCACAAGCTAATTCAAAGATCTAATAGATAGACAGGTGAGCTTTCAATCGTTCGCTATCCCACGAATTATGGTCTAAGATCGACGGAAGATGCTCGAGCTGGTAGCGGCAGAATACAACTGTTGGATGCGGTTCCGGCTTGGCATCACTTGTGACCTAAGATGGAGCCTACAAAGAAGCTCCGAGACCAAGACAATGAATTATCAACGAAACTTGTGAAAATTATAACAAGTACTTGAAATGAGAAGAAATTACTCTACTATTGAATTAATAATTCACTCAATGATTAACCAAGGAACAAAAACTTTTATTTACAATCTCAAATTTCCTTACAAACCATTCGAGAATTCGGGATCCATGCCCGTACATGTGCTACTAAAAAGGAAAAAAGGGAAAATAACGCATGTCTAATTTATTTAGACTAGGTACAATAACACAAACCCTAACTATTTCTTTGACTTCCTCTACTTCTTAGGCTTTTCGGGGGTCGAATCGGTCGAGCGTCTTTTTTGAGACGCTTTACCGCCTTGAGTGGAAGTACTTGAGGAAGGATAAGGAACCGCAATAGGGGTTAACCCACCGGGAGGGATGAATTGTAAAGGCCTATGGAGAGGATCTTCAACCACCACCATAGCGGGTTCAACCTGGACTTCGAGTTTTGATTTCTCCTCTTCTTCAATCTGTTCCTTCAAGCTAAATTTGGCGGTATTCTCAAAAGCACCCGTAACTACAATGTCATCATGCTCCTCAGTAAATGATGGGTCTTCGGGCTTGTCCTCATCAAGCATCCCAATCACTTGAGCGTTAGGCCCCAGAGTATCTACGACAGCCGGAGCCTCCGCCACTTTTTCTTCCTGCTCCGTGGCGACATCACACTTAGGAGTTAATTCAGGATCGGGATGACCTACAGAGTTTCATAAAAACGCAAGAATTAGTCTATAGCCGTTATGTGCCAGAAATAGCAATTTTTTCAATTCGAAGGAGTTATATATGGTACCAGCATCCGGTTGGCTTTCGGTGGTCACTGGGGTGCTCCCTTCAACGATAGGAGACAGCATGCATGGACCAAGCCCGGGCTTGTCTGGATCATAACCATCGTGTTGCTCCGATGACATCCTAGCCTGTTGAACAAAAGGAGGACCTAGGGCTTAGTTTCAGAAGACCCTACGATATCTTCTTTTTCCTTAAGCGGTGTAGGAGCTTTGTCGAATTGAAGTTTTGCGGCAGCCAACTCAAATGGCTCATTTCCTCGAAGCACTTCCTGCACCAGTGCCCCTTCATCAAGCTCTACCATCCCCAGCTCCTCTCTTTTTTATCTTTATAATGATCTCCCAAGCTTCGGCGAGCTATTCGAGATAGCCCTCGCCAAGGAAAGTTAAGTCGCGGTGAAGGAGGACTTTTGCATTGTATTCGGCGATGAGTGAGTCGAATAAGCATTTAATCTCTTCCTTACCGGATTCAGTCCCTGCCTCAACCCAAGAGTTGGCTTCTGCGAGCACCTCTTTCATACCCTCTTCACGGGCGGCTTCTTTCAAGGGTTCAATTTGGGAGAGTTGCTCATCAAGTTTCGTTTTTAAATTTCTGGTTTCAACAATCTCCTCGCAATATTTTTGCGACTCTTCTTGTGCTTGGAATTTCTCCTCCTTCACCTTGAATAGTAATTTTTCTAACTCCTCAACGTGGCGAGCTTGGACATTTTTCTCCTTCTGTAAGGAGTCTTTCTCTAGAGCTAGGGTGCCACTACTTTGGAGCATGACATCGAGTTCCCTCTTATGTTAAGTCTCTAATCGACTCATTGCCTCAGCTATTTCCTCCGCATTTTTCTTCACTTCAGCAAGTTGAGCCTTAACATCGAGCAATTAAATATTTGATAATATCCTTGTCATGAATGGCCTCCATCTTAAGGCGATCAATCTCGTGCTGGCGTTCTATAGAAACTTCTGAGACTTTTTTGGCTAAGTGGATAAACGCTTCATGCTGAACGTACACATCATTCATACATGCGAATGAACTCTCTTTGGTAGTTCCATGGATGATGTGTACGGACAGGAGGAATTTGAGCCCGTCGAAGCAAATTTTCGGGAAGGTAGCTTTAAGTTCAGCTAGTTCCTTCGCCGTGGTCGGATCAAGGGAGGGAACCGGAGGAATTTGTTCAGACATAATCGAAGGTTTTTTACGGTGCTCATGAGATTGCCTGGTACTTGATGATCCAGAGTGTTGGCCATGGGGAGCGGCAGATTGAGAACCCCGGTGCGCAGACTTGTCTCCACTGTGAGCAGGAGGGCTAGATGGGTCACTTTGGTGCGAAGCGTATGCTTGAAGTTTCCTTCTGGATGAAGAAGAAGATTCTTTAGAATGATAGTCTCTATCCCGTCCTTCATCCTTATCTCGGCACCTTCCAGATTCAGAATCCCAGCCCGAGCTATAGTAGGTAGAGGAGCCATGGAGGCGATCGAATGCATGTGAATGAAACATTACACCTGTGAAAGGACCAAACGGGGACATATTAGGAGTTGTTGTGTAAAGAGTTAATTAAGTGGATGGTGAAGTGCAAGTGCTTGTGTGTGTCCTAGTGATTCCCCCCGACGGACAAGTAACGTTTGCTTTACTTATCGGAGTTCTTTCCCCTTTGTTGGTGGGTTGCATGCCTTCGCCACTTCTTGCGGGTGAGTTAAGCCCTTCGACGTCGAGGTTGGTGAAGTTATAGTTTAATAGATCATCCGGGATCGAAATATCGGAAAGTCCCTTCAACACGCTCTCCATCTATTGAGAAGACGATCCTTTCTCGATCAGAGTTATAACAAATTTAGGGGTTGCTCCGGTCTTCTTCTTTCGAATCTTGTACGCCAAACTTTTTCCCCTTCTTGAAGGAGGTTGCGGTTGGCTAGTATGTGGCGCTTCAACGGTCGCGTCTTTGTTTCTTGGCCATACATCTTCTGTTTCCTTTATTTCTCCCTCTTCGGTGCCTTCTTGGACTCCCTCAACAGCGGGCACTATGGGATCGTTTGTTTCTTCCCCTCTCCTAACGACAACCTTCAGAATCGCTCTACTTCTAGGGTGTCCAATCCCGCGACCATCCTCTAACAGTCCAAATAAAGAAAGCAACTCATCGGTGACGAGGAGTTTGATGTCCCGGTCCTCCAACGGAGTAGAGCGGATGGCCACCACGCCCCTGTAATATCTGATACCTTCAGAACGAGGGCAAACCCCTAAAAGAATTGAAGGAATTAGTACGGCCGAGAAAGAAACTGTAATTTGAATCTTTGGGTTAAAGGCAAAAGCCGAAGTAGCACTTACGTCATTCCAGCCACCTTCTTGTGAAGCTGGGAGGACACTGTACGTAGAACCATTCGTATTTGAATAAGGAGAGCATATTCCACACGCCCGTTAAAACCTGGCATTTGGGCATAGGTTCGAGGAAGACGTACAAAGGACTATCGGTCCATCTTTTGAAGTTGTACATGTATCGGATATCCTCAGGAGTTGGTGGATGAAATAGGACATTCATGAAGAGGAGAAAGGTGCCATAGACAAAGGCATAGCTGTTGGGATGCAGCTGAGTAGGAGAGATTCCCATAAATCTCATAACTTCCCGAATGAAAGAGTTAAACGGTGGCACGCATCCAGCCCAGCACATAAATTTATTGCATGCAGTATATCCGGCCCGGGGCAAGTGAGGTCTATCTTGCCTCGATGGGATGAGAAGGTATTCAAAGGGAATTCCATGAATAGAACATAGTCGGCGGAGAGCGGCCTCACCGATTCTGGATGCCTGCGATTCAACCAAGTTGTCTAAAATAATGGCACCCTTTGCGACATCAGGAGCTGGATCAATAACTTCTGCAGGAAGAACTGGGGTGTCGGAAAAGAGGTTTGCTTGTAAATCAGATGTCTCTACTTTTTCTCTTTGTTGACTTGGTGCGGGCTTGTCAGACAATGTAGTGGAACTTGACCTCATAAACGATTCGGAAGACATTGTGGTTGAACGCTTTGTCTAACTCGGTATCTGTGTCAGCTATACTCAGCAGACAATCAATATTAGAAATAATAACCTGTCCCTCCATGATAAGAGTGAACTAGTGCAGTGCAATGCGAAATGAATGTAAGCAGTTTGAAATCAGAAAAGCAAAAGTAAAACATTAAAGCTTAGAGATTTCATCCAGAGAGACCGTCATCACTGACCGTCTCAAACGACGTAAAAGGTGATCTGCAACAAAAGCTTTAGGATCGAATGTTGACGTTCTGGGTTATGAAGTCCGTTGTTCGAGTATGTTGGGCCAGTTTTATACATAACTCGTGTTGAGTAGATTGGGAATTTGTTCGTTCAAGTTTAAGTCCATTGATCCATATATGCTAGTCGTGTTGTTATTAGTCATTTTATGCTTGGGCAAGGCAATATACAGTCATATGTTCGAAGAACTCGAGTTAAGATAGTTTTAATTGGCCAACATCGATCCTAGCTATTTATGTCGATCCCTACGTCTTAAACCCATAGCCGATCCTTAGACTTAGATTCGCATAAAGATACCGACCCCTATCTATAGCTAATTACTGATCCCTTCCTCTCCAACCTCTATACTGATCCCTCCTTTCCTAATGTGCACCGATCCCTACACCTAAGACCGAATACTGATCCCTTGCTTCACCAATACACACCGACCCCTTGTTTAGCCAACATACACCGATCCCTACACCTATGCTAAAATACTGATCCCTAGTCCTACTGATCCCATATTTTACATCTTCTTCACCGACCCCTCACCTAGCCACTTCATATTAAGTTTTCGTCACTTCACTCACAACCATGCCGAGCCCTCTCTAATCAAATCCAGAGCTCGACCGCCTTTCACACCCAGACTCATACCGAGCCTTTTCCAGCCAACGCCATCTCGTCCGAACCCCTTTTTTCTCCTTCTTCTTCTTCCTCTTTCTCCTATTCCCTCATCTTCTCCTCCTATCTTATGCATCTCAATGAAACCCATCCGCCTATACACCTGAACGGCACTCAAACTCGCCCAAACTCGAAGATTACGACTCAACAACACGAGTAAATGAAAAATTCGTACCTATATGTTTGTATCAGGTCAAGTTAGAGGGCGAACGTTTAGGCTTTGGGATCAAAGGTTGACAAGGAGCAACTGTGAAGGAATAGCTCGAGTTAGTGTTCAAGTTTAAGATTGGAAATCAAAAAAGTTATGCTTGGAAGAAGAGAGGTTTCGTGGTGATAGGGGGTTCGGTAGAAAGGAAGCCTGAAAGTGCAAAGGGAAAAGTAAGACTTGGAGAAATAAAAGTAAAAGAAAAAAGAAAAGGAGAGGAGCGAGTTTTTGTATACTCGAAAAAAAAGGGAATACGAACCGGTCATATCCAAGAGACCCGGTCACGATAATAGAAGGGGTCGACCTTAGGGTATGCCGACCCCCATCCATGAAGATCCATCGAGGGATCGGCATACCAATTGCCGACCCCTCTTTTAAAAAAAAGAGAAATATATATATATAATAAAAATAATATATAAATAATGATGAAAGATAGAAAGATAGGTAATGGGAGAAGAAAAGAGAAACACATGAATAATGAGTGCGAAAGGAGAGGGGAAATGTGCATGAGATAAGAAGAAGAACAGAAGGCAATGGCAGATGTTTAGAAAACCCAAATGGAAGCTGATATCGCGAAGGATAAGGTACAACAATAATATGTGCACAAACGTGCACAGAGGGAATTGATCAATTCGACCTTTTGAAAGGTTAAATCAGGAAGAAGCCTAGAAACTCCATATGATCAAATCTATAAATTCAATGGAACGAGATGTCATACCTATTTCATCGAAAGTTAATAGAAGAACAATGACCGACCAGTGACTTGGATAGGCCTGCTTCCGGGGACCTGGGTTTCTCCAATTCAAAGCACGTCATGTTATGCACAAGACGTACTTTGGGGGGGGGGGCAAGTGTTACCCAACACATTGGCCCGGCTATGAAAGGTTGATCATGAAGTCCAAACTCGACTGTTGATGGGAAGGATGATCATGAGACAACATCCGCATGACCAGAGTATAATGTTTGAACAGTTATATCCAGCCCATGGTAAATAAGGTCGACAGATAGATAATACCGGATGTCGAAGTCTTAGAATTTGGTTTGGTTGAAGTGGGGGCCGGAGTGGATGTTAGACTGATTGAATGAAACCCAAAGGGGTCGGCATGGCGAGTAAAACCCAATGGGGTCAGCATGCTAATGCTTCTGGAAAAGGGTTCGACATGATGATGAGCTTGGATTGACATAATATGGATTGGCATAGAGTGTGGAGATGATAGGGTTGGCATACTGGAAGGATCGGCATGACAGTGGGATCGGCATACCAATATGGATCGGGTCGACATGCCAAGATGGATCGACATAGGATGCGAAGACAGTGGGATCGGCATACCAATATGGATCGGGTCGGCATACAAAGATTGATCAGATCGGCATGATGATATAGATCGGCATAGTAAGTTGGGTTGAGCCTCCCTTATGGTGGGCCCAAGTGGTCAGAGGGGTCCGAGTCTTGAGATGTCAGTTAGGCTGGATGCTGCCTTCATCTATAAATACGGAGGCAAGGAGCCATTTTTGGGGCTTCGCTTTTTGGCTAGCAAGTGAAACTCTGCCATTTTTGTAATAAGTTTCCTTTTGTTCTAACTTGTTCTCAAGTTATTCCAGAATGATTGTAATTGTAATCAATTGAACAGTGAAGTAATAAAGAAAGTATTCAGAGTGGACGTAGGCAATCAGCACCAAACCACTATAAATCCTGTTGTTTTTGCTTTCTGTAATAATTTCCTTAATATCTAGCGTTATTCCTCAGTTTTCATTTAATTTCTTCATTTATTTCACAACTTGAATCTATTCTCAGGTGTTTGTGACCAATTTGGTTGCAAATAGGGATTAATTAATTATTTAAGATAATTATTGCTTAATTATTATTTTAAAAAGGGGTCTTATTTAATTAATCTTTTATTAAAGTTAATTATGTTTTAATAAGATTTAATTAAGGTTTAATTACTTTTAATTAGAGTTTAACTACTATTTAATAAGGATTTGACTCTCATTTACAAGGGCTTTAATTTATTTTAAAACCACTTTGAATTTTAGTAATCAGTTTTGTTTTAAACTGTTTTCTTTTCATGTTTGTTTTTAAATCAAGAGATTTCTGTGTCGCTTACCCTTAAGTAACCCCATATGACGAGGAAAACTAAATGACATCTATTAGCAGAAAACAAACACCATTCTGCTATTACAATTAACATGGACATTTAGTTAAGTTGATTGATTGTTATGTGTTGATCCCTTATATACCTATTGTTATGTGATGCCATATCAAATTGGATAAGTAAAATCAAAATTAAAGCACCATTGTGGTCGCTAAGCCTTTTTTGATTTTGTAAAGAGAAATATTTCATTTTCTTTTTGAAATGGTTTCAAAGTTATTGCATTTTGAACAAGATATTTAAAGAATGATTTGACAAATGGTTTTACTAAAGATGTTTTTAACTAATGGGAATGGTTTTACTAAAGATGTTCTTAACTAATGGGAATGGTTTTCCATGTTATAAAAAGAAATTTTTATAAAGAGTTTTTATAAAGGAATTTGAAAATTTATAAGGTGTTTTGGGTAAATGGATTTGAGTTTTTAAGCAAAGAAGATTTCATAAATAAGGAAGATTTATAAAATGGTTTTGCTTAGTAAAGGAAGCTTATTTGATTTAGAGTTATTTGAGAAGTTGTTTAAACAGGAAAGGTTTTTAAAGAAGTTATATGAATGATTTTGAATATTTATAAAAGAGTTTTACAAATGAATTTGGAAGTTGGAAGGTATTTTGAAATGGATTTGGATTTCAAGTAAAAGAGATTTCAAGAATGAAATAGATTTGATTAAAAAGGATTTATCGAAAGAAGTATAAAAAGAATTTGAGATTCGGGTTTCTCTAAACTGACCTTTTAAAAATGGTGGTATGGAACATCCGTTCCACACTTAACACCGAGGGACTAGTGTTTAGGGTTATCCTTACCTCCAATTTAAACAACATTTGTTTACTCCTTTTTAACATGATTTGGAAGTAAGAATATTTTCGCAAATGCTTTGTGAGTATACTTATGTTAGAGAGATAAGTATATGAGTGTTTTATACAAACGTTTTAAAAAGAGATTTATTAAATAAATTTGAGGCTTAGTGGTTGCTATGGATAAATAAATCTCAAATGGAATTAGTTGTTGTTTGTTTATTTGATAGATAAATAACCAGCTATCAAATATGTACCCAAAATGTAACTTTAGAAATATCTAGGAGAAACACGTGAGTTATATGGCACAGTCATCCCCGATGATGTTGTATTGTGTGTATAAATCTGGTTTCGTTCTCCTAGGACAAATGATAAGGAAATCCTTCCACTAACGGTTAGGAGGTGATCTCCGCTCTTATCTTTGACTATTTATTTCCTAAAGAATCAGGGTTGAGTTTACCGAAAACTATCGAAAGTTGTTTTGAAGAGACCGGGATTGAATATGTTATCTGAAAACCACTTCGATCCAACTCAAGCGTTTCGAAGTGAAGACATCTTGAAGATGATAAAATTGAAGATGGAGCACTCAAAAGTTTCGTTCAGTCCCAGAACGAACTTATATGGATGAATGTTGGTATTGCATTGCTGCCTGGAGGGCAGTATTAACATTCCAATTGGGAAGTGCTATATAAAAAGTTCAAACTTAGCCTCAAGCCTCATCAACCGGGAATGACTAAAACCGGGAAGATGCGGCAGGGCTAAGTGGGTCGCTCCCAAGAAAGGTATGATCATCCTTATCTAGAGTCGATAATCACTCTCATTTGTATGCTTCGGGGCCCATTAACATAAGAGGTGATCATATTCGGTACTATCCAGTAAAGGGTAGGTCGGTTCTGTGTTGGCAGGGGTCGGTAGGTTTGACCTCGGTGTTATTTTATCTAGAGATGCACCATGATAGGCGGAACCCCAGTAGTCCAGTCATTATATGGAATCCATTCTCCAATAAGCGCCTTACGGACTTAGTTGTGCCCAACTATGTTGAAATGTAAGATGCTTAGATGCAAGCATTTCAGCTTTATCATATTTTACTTTGACCTTTAGAAATTATTATAATATCAATGGATTTTCTATAGAAACGTTTTGGTTATCGTAAGGTAAAAACTCATCCGTGTTTATGTGTGGCATGGTCTTATGAGATGCCTTCGACTTAAAGGTTTTTATAAAGTTAAAATATATGCTTTA
The DNA here is from genome assembly GCA_030737815.1 of Allium fistulosum. Lineage (NCBI taxonomy): Eukaryota > Viridiplantae > Streptophyta > Magnoliopsida > Asparagales > Amaryllidaceae > Allium > Allium fistulosum. The sequence continues at coordinate 307,079,330 of CM060902.1, forward strand.
CTCACACCAGACCCATGACCTGGAGTTTATTTTCTTTTCCTAAACTCTTGGGTGCTCAAATTTGAATGGGCAGCCAAGTAGTTTAGGTTTTCCGCAGATTTACCTTGGAGGAGCATGGAGCATGTGGCTTCATTGATAGCTAGTTATTTTTCTTGTTTCCACTGTATTATATGTATATTGTATCAGTTAAGTAGGGACAGATTATTATAACTATCCTAGGGTAAAATTTGTATTAGTACGACTCTGATGTAATATTTGAAACGACTTTGTAATACATTATATTTAGTAATATATGTTGTTCCATTGCGTTGTGAGATTCTATGTTGTTTAGTTTCTTCTATTCTACTTTTTTTTCGCCCTTATTGGCCTGTCATTCGAAGTAAGAAAGGCGGACTGTTACATTTTATGTTTCATCAGACCCTAAGTCATAACATAGAACTCTTTCGACTTCACTAGGGAGTGTTTGGACTCGTCCGCCTTAGAATTCTGACCTTGAATTTGCTCAACAAGTCATAGCTCCATGGACGATGGATAACTCATTAACGGTTGTATCATATGCAACTCCTAACCCTTTGTAGCTTGTCCTAATTTTACTTCGAAATTTAGTTTGTTTAATAAATCAAAATGAAATTATTCACTCGTACCTACCATATCGTGACGGCCTTAGTATTGTACCTTGAGTTTGCTCGAGAAATACATATAGTTACCTTATCTCGTCTATTTAATATATTAATAATACTACACATAACATCCCTAGCTTGAGTTTTCTTAATATCCAAGGAATATGCAAGTAATTTAATAATACATATATAGTAGAGGAAAACATTATATTAAAGATTCATAGTCTTCAATATATTATATTTGGTAATATTGACATATGGAGTAATATATTTCGTATTAAATACCTTCGTGATTCAAGTTGTAACGACCGTGATTTTTGAATTACTGTCGGAGTAAATATTTTAAATAGAAATTCTTAAATTGAAATTTGGAAATTGAAAATGATGCAAAGTCAGTTGACAATTTCATGTTGCGTTAAATATAATAGAGTTGTGTTATTTTTCAATTAGCCTTCACGTATAGGTGGAATTGGGTCTAATTCAAAAGCAAAGTGTAACCTATTTGTTTGATGTGCTGTCACATAATTTGCGTTTGCTGGCACATAATTTGTAAAACAAATATTGGAACACTTTGCTTTCCTCTTTTCCATCATCACTTATTTGTACAGGCCGTGTACTATTTTCTCTGAAGCATGTTTGCATTAAATGCATTTGTACCAAACTCTTCCAACACACTTCATTTTGACTGGTTCACAATATTGAAAAAAAAAGGAACACTGCAACATGACTTTGCTCATTTCTCAGAAGCTCGGTGAAGCTTTAATGGTGTTTTAAATATTCTTGCTTCCTTTAATCTCAGTTGCTGGTTGTTTTGAGTTGAGGTGAGTGAAAACTCACAATTCTAATTTAAAAGCTATGGTTGCAACTTAGTTAGTAAAATTGTTTACGTTTGTAGACAAGACAATATTCACGTATGCAATATCTGTGATTTCCCATTTTCTCGCGTGCGTGTAATAGACGGGGCTAGAGTCAGGGTGTAATATCTTTGATTTCTCAATATCCACATGGTGAATGATCCGAACGTTGCATGTAGGTTCCACCTCACTATTAGAGGTAACCAATACAAAGTTGACAACAAAGACTATAAAATTTAGAAGTGCCAAGTTCTAAAAATTTGAGGTAATGCCATCCAATTCTGGTTTCAATTCGAACTTACGTCAATTGGACCTCACCGATCTTATTCTAAAGACCAACCCTCTGTATTTTGTGTCAACAAGCCAAGCAAAAGAAAAGAGTATAGACCTATCTCTTATTGCAGTGTGATGTACAAAATTATTCACTAATATTTATGTAGGAGAACGTTATTTATCCTCCCTGACTTAATATTTCAAAGTTGAAGTGAACACATATTATATGTATTAGGATTCGTCTAAGAGCATTCTTGTACACACAAAAGCATACCCAGGTCATTCTTTTTTTTGGTTGTCTACTTCATTTCTCATTGAAGCCGAGACACGCGTGGAGCTTGTGACAAGGGATCGAAGTAGTTGTGGACAATTCTCACAGTAATTCACTTGATTCGATAATATTGGATTAGCAGAACGGGGCTTATACTCTGGTCTCACCTTTATTCATTGTTATGTAACCATTGCCAGTTTGTCGAGAAAATTATGCATGAATTTCTCAAAAGCACTTTCCTGTAGTTTCGTATAAAGCTAAAAAAAGAAGAAGAAAGAATGTGTCAGTGCGTGTGCATAGAAATATAGCCAAAGGTCTTGTACGTGCATTGCAAATTATGTATGTACATATTTAATACACCTGTACTACTATTTCCTGGTCACTTAATTCATTTTTATTATTTCAATCAGTTCATGCATGAAATATTTCCAGGCCTTATGTATATTTTGAACGTGAGCACCTATTGTAGCTCCTCTAGGACGTGTCAGCACGTATATATTTTTGCATTCGTACATACACGTAGCACATGCGGCCAAGAGTTACCCAAAAGTGTATATATTTGCATTGTCTGTTAGAACATTTTATATCCAGATTGCATGCATATTGAAGTAAGGCCATGTTGCATTGTTTTAAAGTCCATTTGTGTGTGTATTCAATTATACACTAAAGTGAGCAAAATCACCTTTTTTTTACTTTATATTGGTGCATAGACCATGTCCAGATTGATGTCAATGTTACACATTGCATTTTGGGTAAATGTTTTAAAAGTGTATGTTGTGACAGTGCAAAATATTTTGATGAAAATATAGTGGTGCAGTCCACTATTTAATTTACGTAGAACCGGTGTTACGTTTTAAAACGTATTTGGTTGCCGTTATTTTTATAACGGAATTTTTACGCCGGTATTATATTTTTGAAGCGTGTTGTTTTGATGACATTTTTGACGAATAAAAATTACTGTTATTTTGACTTTAGTAACCGTCAAATTTTAAAGTGAATTTTTAAGCGGTTATCCCGCAACGCTGATTTGATATCCGTTTTTACGGTGTTTTGTGAAGCGCAATTTCCTCGTTGAAATTGCTATAGTTGTTGCTGTTTTAATCACGTGTTTTAAAAATCGTTTTAAAATAAAATTGTTTCTAAAAATTTTACAGTTTGCGCTTTCAAAAGAATGAGGAAGCGAATTAAACGATTCAGCAAAATTAAGGACTATGAACCCTTACTTTTACTGATTCGGTTAATTCCGGACTTGTCCATTTGAGAACGTAAAATGTTATTTATATAAAATACACAACTTTGCACTTTCAAGGAAACGATGAAGAGATTTAAACGATTTAGCAAAAGTGCGGAGTATGGAACCACACTTTTACTATTTCTGTTAATTCCGGACTCGTTAATTGAAATATTTATTGTTTGATGATTCTGATGATTTTGTTGGGCTTTCGAGCCACTCTACTGGACCTTCGGGTCATCTGATGGACCTTCGGGTCAATTACCAGTACTAGACCTTCGGGTCACTCTGCGGACCTTCGGGTCATCTGATGGGCGCCAAAAATTATAATACTTGGTAGGCTTCGGCCATCTGAGATGCACGTGCAGCATAGCTAAAACTCGCCATCTGCTAGGATCGATCTACTTTTATGTTGATTTTCTAGTTATCTTATTTTGATTTCTAGATTTTGCGACTGCTGGTTCGTCTAGTTATCTTATTTTGATTTCTAGATTTTGTGACTGCTGATTTTCTAGTTATCTTAATTGATTTCTAGATATTTGTGTATTGCTGCTTCGAATTCCATTATGAATTTGGAAGTAGATTTTGATGGTGTTTAATGAGATTCCTTCATTTAAACAATGTTGATTACTTGGCGTATAGTCTCATCCGAGATTATAATTTTGCGTATAGTCTCATCCGAGATTACAAATTTGCGTATTGCTGTTTTGAATTCAATTGGGAATTTAAAAGCTGATTTTGATGGCGTTTAAATTGAGATTTCTTTATTTGATCTATGTTGATTATCTATGTTGTATAACCTCATTCGCGGTTATGATTATTTGCCTAAGTGTTGTTTATCATACACTTATTTCTGAAGTTTAAATTAGACTGATCCGTTTATTATTTTCTTTTAAATAATACTCGGGTCAGACCGAGTTATTTCAGGATAATCGCTATCTCTGATTCAGTTGTTGCTTCAGCATTTGGGATTTCACATCATCTTTTGTCTAGACTTCGAGGTGTTTCTTTTGGTGTTGACTATCATCTCATGTATGTTGATGTATGTGTATGTGTACATTTAGATCATGTGAACTATCGATTGTTGTTGCATGTATCCAGATTTGTCTTCCGCTATATATTTGATATTTCTGTTCTGATGTGATTATTCTTATCAGTGTTGTTGTTATTATGAATTATTCTGAATTTTTCTATAGCCACTGTAGTTTCATATTAGATTTGGATTGAATTTATATCTTTAGGAGTAATTCACACAACTCCTATCGATGTAACCAATACTCATTTAAGGCATAACTTACGGATGGTGACTTCTAACAAGCCTTATTCTTCGCAATAGCAGACGTTATTCCTTATAATAACCTTTGTTATTGTGTGCATAGAGGTGGGGCGTCACACAAGTGTCGGACACATTGAAAATCACGATATATGTACATTTACATATGTATTTATTCCTTAAGTTTATTTAGGATTTCTTAATGCTCCACCTTTAATTTATACACTCATATTATATAAGTTTTATTATTATATAACTTTTATATTTCATATTACTTATATACTAGTCTTATGTGTAATATTATATTAGTTAAATTTTATTTAATTAATTTTAATCAATTAACATTTTAATAAATTTTATAGTATCTTAATGTATCATTTATATTAAATATTTATTATATACTATAATCTTTATAGTACAACATAAATATCATATATATGTGTATATTATTTTATTAATTAACCTTTTAATTAACTTATTTATTTGAAAAAATTTAATTAAATTTATATTAATTTCGAAATTCATTTATACATATATATATATATATATATATAAACTTATGTTAATTTAACAATTTAAAACAACATAACATATATCATAATATATAATATATGTAAATATTTATTAATTAATTAACTTATTTTATTAACCTCATTGCTAAATTTTATGAATTTCGAAATTAATTTATATTAGTTTTAAAACATTAAATATATGTATATATTTTATTTAAATTTAAAATCTTATATTTTTAATTTTCATACAATTTTGAAAATTAGCACAAGGCCCAATTTAAATTGTGCCATTTCTATTAGGAGCAACTTTTAGGCTCACTTACTATTTTGGACTAGGCAGGTAGCCAGATAAGGTAGAGTACTTAATTACCCAAACCCAATCCTTCAACATTACATCTTTAGACATCCTACTATTTGGGCCGTGAGCTTAATTAGTTAATCCTAACATTACTAGTTTAGACAGCATAGGCATTGGGCCTTGATACCATTGCTGAAACTAGGCCAACCCATAGTGGAAGTAGTGGGTGAATTTTAATTTTTTTTAACCACTTTGGATCTTTATTGAGCCTATGAAGTCTAATTTATTTAGAGGATATTTAAATTTCCTTTTAAACAAAATTTTTAAACAATATGATTATTTTGTTTAAATTTATAATAAAATTTTAAGTTATGTAATTAATATTGTAATATATATATATATATATATCGTGTGTGCGCGTGCGTGTGTCATATAACAATCCACGCAAGGTATAACAAGCCCGTGTATAAGTGCGAGGATTTACACTGCAACCGACAAGTTAGCTCATCTAGTATACAGATATATTGTTCAAATGTATGTTTATAAAAATACATACATACATATATATATATATTATTTATGTATTTAAAATATTGCAAATATATATATTTTTTCTTATTTTGAAAATTATTTATAAATGTATGTATAAATACATATACATATATATGGAATTTATAAAATATATACATATATACATACATACATATATATAATTACGTACATATATATAAACTAAATTTTATAAAATTGTGTTAAAACTATATTCATTTATTTTACTGGAAATTCAAAATCAAAATTAATATTTTTTAAATAAATAAATACATATAAATATATCTTGGAAATAGTTTAATAATAGATTATAGAAATATACTTAAATGAACTATGTATGTATAGAAAGTATATAAATGAAATATATACGATTATAATGCTCACGACAAAATTTGGGTTTTTAACACACATACAGAGACAAACACACACACACACAGATATATATATATATAAATTTTTATACGGAAATTAATATAAATTAATAAAAAAATTATTTTTTGAAAGTTTATTTGAAATTTAATTTTTTCTATAAAAATCTAGGTAAAATTTAACATCTAGATATTATATATATATATATTATAATTTAAAATTAATTTTAAACTTCAATTTTCCAACTAATATTTAAATTATATTTTTATTTATTTATTTATTACCAAAAGCAAATCGAATTTTAAATTGTAAAACCATATTTTGAGCATGAAACTAAATATATAAAATTATAAAACCATATTTTGTATAGCATAAGGTATTGTATTTAAATTGTAATGTTTACCTAATTTAAATAATGAATTTTAAATTAATTAAATAGTAAAATAAAATTTATTTATTTGTGTTAAGAGCACTAATGGTGGGTGTGTCAATTTTTTATTATTTATTATATAATCATATAACCAATCTAGATGTGACGATATATCGATATTCTAGATACGTCCCCTAACCAACAAAGCAATAGATAATATATCAACTATTTAGACATTAAATTTTAATTGTAGATCAGATATCACCTTATTTCCAAAGCCTATTAGAACACCTTGAAATGATGAAATCTATTCATGAACTTATTTCTAATCCAGTAAAGTGCAAGTCCATGAACCGATAACCACCAATTATCGAATAATATTAGTTTTACTTTGATTTATGTTTGGAAAGGAGGGATGGGAGTGGATTATTTTTGGCCAGAGAGGATGTAGATGGAGGCTTTAAAATCATCAAAATGAGAGTGGGTTGACATGATTTTATAGATTCAAGAATGGAGAGATATTTTAGGATCAAGATCCACATTTCTCTCTTACCATTTCTTTCCTCTTATCCATTCAAACTCTAGCTCTTTTAGCCATCATATGGTTGCCCCCTATACTTCATCATGGTCGAACAGATCATGTCACTTATGGGCTTCAAACCCATTTGAAGCCAAATTATTATGTTGCATTTAAATCTTATTTAAACGTGTATCGATATCGTCTATCGATTAATATATTAATGACTATTAAAAACATATTAAATAATATTTGTTCATCAAATCAAAATAAAATTTTATAACTAAAATTTCGTAAATATTAGTTAATTTAATTATTTTATAATAATTAAAAATTAATTAAATTGTTTCATCAAAGAAATATTCATCGTTTTGGTTGTGTGACCCGTTAGGTGTAAATTTGGTCAGCAATTGATATCAAACTATTCGAATATTAACGTTCACACGTCACTTACAGATGGTGTGTCATTTTGACCAAATTTATCGCTTACTTGATTTCGATAAAATCCAATTTTACTTTGTTAAGCGTTATCCGGTTGTGACTATTATTTACACCAATTCTCTTCATCAAAACTATATCATTTTGGACTTATGAAATTTGGTAATGGTCAAATTCCAGTATCATCCATATTCAACTCTGTAGCCCAAACACAAAGTCCTTAGTTCAATAATAGCGATTATTATTAACTGAAATGCTCTAGCCGGATACCTTGAGTTGACTTTAGTTGACCGTGATACTAACCTCATATAACCAAGAAGACAAAACTCTCTTGAATAGCAACTCACTTCCAATGCTTCCATTCGATCTAACTATAGTCGTTCGATGGATGTCAAGCCATGATTTAACTATAATCAAAGCGGAGCTTCCACATTGAAGATCAAAGTACTCTTAAGTCAAGAGAACTATATAATTTTGTCACATCGATATTTTTTTCGTTTGACCTTAGTTATATTAACCAACAGAAAACGAGTGAGTCATTCCATACTTATCCAATAACTATTAGTACGTAACCCCTTGGTACCTCCAGCAATCATGAGTAATACACTGCCCAAAATTTAGAGAGCGTTACATACTCTAATCTCAATGGATGCATCAATATTTATTTTTGATACATCTTGACTAGGAATATTTAAAACGGTATGTTTAATTTCATTATGATAAATTACTCATGGCTGCAGCACTTTGTAACTACTATCATAAAACATATCGTTTATGAATTTTCTATCAAATATATTTTTAATTAAATTAATTAATTAACATAACACATTATATCAAGTATATAAGAGAAAGAAAACACCTTTTATTTTGAACAAGATTGGTTATCAAGTTAGATATATGTAATAAATTACATAATTGCCCCTAAGGCATATCCCTAACTCTATAAATATCCACTTTAGTGGAGTTGAATGAATTTATACTTCATTGTCTTTGATAGACTAGGAGAACAACCAATAAGTCATGTCAAGCATTTGTCAATGAATGGGGTTTGCGGCTTCTAGGTCTAGAAGCGTCTAGCAAGTCCATCCATTCGATCATCAGCAAGGCACTTGTGCCTTTAAGACAAGGTGGAATTTGATGAATCCATCATGTCACTCAACAAATGAAAAAGGATTATGGTTCTTCCATTCTTCACATTTTGTATGCACATTTATCTCTGAATTCCTACTTAGAGAAGGACATGCTCCGACGTTCGTTGGGGATCCAAAACCGTGCCCCCGAGCATGGTGTATACTCTTTCTCCGTAAGTACTTGGTATCGTGGTGGGCTTGCAAACTAGAGTTTGTGACACTCACATTGGATTTGCCTGCAAATGGCAAAGTAATGCCCAGTAATTTATTAATTCGTATCCATGAAAATGTGATGATTTTCGTATCCATGAAAATGTGATGATTTTTGTATCCATGTTTTCGTTTCCAGAAAATATGGCGATTTTCGTATCCATGTTTTCGTTTCTAGAAAATATGGCGATTTTCGTATTCATGTTTTCGTTTCCAGAAAATATGGCGATTTTCCTATCCATGCTTTCGTTTCCAGAAAATGTGGCAATTTTCGTATCCATGTTTTCGTTTCCAGAAAATGTGGTGATTTTCTTATCCATGAAAATGTGATGATTTTCGTATCCATGTTTTCGTTTCCAGAAAATATGGCAATTTTCGTATCCATGTTTTCGTTTCCAGAAATGTGGTGATTTTCTTATCCATGAAAATGTGATGATTTTCGTATCCATGTTTTCTTTTCCAGAAAATATGGTGGTTTTCGTATCGATCAACTTTCGTATCTATCCTGTAGTGTCCAATTCGTATCGATACTCAGATGAAGTTCGTATCCATCCATCTGCGTCCAATTCGTATCGATACTCAGATGAAGTTCGTATCCATCCATCTACGTCCAATTCGTATCGATACTGACATGAAGTTCGTATCCATCCATCTGCCTCCAATTCGTATCGATACTCAGATGAAGTTCGTATCCATCCATCTGCGTCCAATTCGTATCGATACAGACACGAAGTTCGTATCCATCCATCTGCCTCCAATTCGTATCGATACTCACATGCAGTTCGTATCCATCCATCTCGTCCAATTCATATCGATACTCATATCTAGATCGTATCGATTCAGCTGCGTCCAATTCGTATCGATCAACAAATGCACTTCTTATCGATCCAGCCAGCTGCACTTTGCATCGATCCTCAAATACACTTCGTATCGATCCTACAGTGTCCAATTCGTATCGATCCTGCAGTGTCCAATTCGTATCGATCCTGCAGTGTCCAATTCGTATCGATCTTCGAATACACTTCAGATCTTTCAATTTCGCCACAGTTGTATCGTTAAAACATTGATGAGAACAATACGAAATTTCAAAAAAAAATCGGGTACGACCCAAATTTCCTAATATATTGATGAGAACCCTAGCCGCAGCGCAGGGCACCCGCATAGTGAATTCAATCACCAATTTAGTGAAGGAACATTCCCTCCGTGCTTCTAATTGTTCCATGACTGAACAAGACATATGTTGAGTTGCAATCAAGGAATGGGTGGAATGCAACTTTCTCCAATTGACCAGCTTTTAAACTCCTGAATTGACAACTATGGTACGATGGCTAATATGACGGCTACCCTACAATGTCTACTCTGCCAACTCAAAACATAGCTGGTCACCGCTGAACCATCTTCAAACGCCCGCGTCTTAATCATTCCACGTCCACATGACTAAAAGCATGACATACAACCTCAAGAGGACTTCCTTAATACCCTATATAGGTCTCCTATCCGGATGAAAGTTTGGAATAAACACCAATCTATTAGCCCATTTTAACCAACTCGCCGTCCAATCAGCGTTACCAACCACTCAAACGTTGGACAATCGTGCATACATCATTCACCAGTGTTACAAGACCCCTTGGCAATAAAATGGACTTGATCATAATGTCGATTGGAGAATCTTTTCCAGTCAAGACCTATTCATTGAAACCATCCTACATGCAGAACTTCCAATGAAAATTCAACATGCTGACTACGTCAGTGCACTTTGGAAATATATAACCCCCAGCACTACCTCATGAAGTGAGAATTGCGCATGGCTTACACCAAAAGTGCTGAATGCCATCAAATGTAGCTGTCTTCCCCCATTCCTCAAAGAACATTGTCAATCGTGGTTAGACATACCAGTTCTACTTCTTATATTGTTGAAGTGAATGAAGAAGCCGGCAGCCAACGAATTTATCCAAAGCCCGCAGCCAGTTGCTGCCGATACCCATAAATGAATTCATCACCAGCGCTTATTTCCAGACTTTGATAAGAGAACTGGTGGACCGCCGCCGACAACTACACCAACATGTCTAGGCCAATTTTGAGTTGATGAATCAGATGAAGGATCAACATAGCAAGATAAGGAGGGGACCTGCTCCACACTCTAGATCGGAAAACTCCTCTTCTCTAAATGGCTACCGTGAACGCCAACGCCATAAGGCTTCTCCGGGAAGGATAGCTCCGACAATATGTGCAGGCCCCATAAAATGAAGGACCGGGAACATCCGACCCCTATCAATTAAGGACTTTGATCAAATTGAACCATTTGCGTTAGACTTCCAACTGAGAAGGGCTGAAATGAAGTGCAATAGCGAGCATACGACGCTGCCTCACTTATCAATGAGATTTGATCTGATCTCTTTTGAATTATTTCTAATTCAATTTCATTTACGTTGCGAAATATGACCTACTTGAATTAAACTACTTGCAAATGATGTAGGTAACCGAGTACTTAGGATTGGGTGCAAAACAACCTCCGCGGACCATGATCAAATCATTGAGGTATCATCATGATGAGCATGATTCGACCACTCATCGGCTACTATATGCCCCTGACTGGGGGCAAGGGATCAAAGCGGAAGAGACCGACAAGGTCAGGACTCTAGTACAAAGTGGATGCAACCGACCATCCACTCATCCGCCTATGCAATTTAATTAGGAGATGTAAGAAAGACTTGGAGTTATATGCCCCAACAATGCACTCTCCATCTCGTACTTGAAGCTTGCCAGAACACTAATCTTACTCCTTAGGCTTGGCAAAAGCGGAATCCAAATGAACATGGACGCGATCCAACCGTCTGTAAACTAAATCTCATCTTTCGTTGAGGGGCATATAAGTGGAAGTTAATCGGGATCCCACGGATCACCCGCTAAGTGAAACCCGAGCTCGGGGACCAGCCATCACAACAAAGTCAAGAAAGGGTTGATACACGACAATCCTTCATCCAACTCCGTATTCCCAGAGGGCGAAGCGGAGTATAAACATTCAACTCTGTATTCCCAGAGCGCGAAACGGAGTATAAACATTCAACTCCGTATTCCCAGAGTGCGAAGCGGAGTATAAACATCCAACTCCGAGTTCCCAGAGCGCGAACCGGAGTATAAACATTCAACTCCGTATTCCCAGAGTGCGAAGCGGAGTATAAACATCAACTCCGTATTCCCGGAGTGCGAGTCGAAGTATAAACATTCAACTCCGAACTCCCAGAGCGCGAGTCGGAGTATAAACATCCAACTCCGTATTCCCGGAGTGCGAGTCGGAGTATAAACATTCAACTCCGTATACCTAGAGTGCGAAGCGGAATATAAACATTCAACTCCGAACTCCCAGAGCGCGAGTCGGAGTATAAACATCCAACTCCGTATACCCAGAGTGCAAAGCGGAGTATAAACATTCAACTCCAAACTCCCAGAGTGCGAGTCGGAGTATAAACATCAACTCCAGATTCCCAGAGTGCGAACTAGAGTATAAACACCAATCAACTCCAAACTCCCAGAGTGCGCGTCGGAGTACAAACATCAACTCCAGATTACCAGAGTGCGAGCTGGAGTACAAACATCAATCAACTCCGAACTCCTAGAGTGCTAGTCGAGTATAAGCATCAACTCTAGATTCCCAGAGTGCGAACTGGAGTATAAACATCAATCAACTCCGGATTCCCAGAGTGCGAAACGGAGTATAAACATCAACTCCAGATTCCCAGAGTGCGAACTGGAGTATAAACATCAACAACTCCAGATTCCCAGAGTGCAGACTGGAGAATAAACTTCAACTAACTCTAAGTCCCTAGAGTGTGGACTGGAGTATAAACACAAATTGGATGCGATCCGACCATCCAGCACTAAGCGGGCGTGACACAACCGTCCATGCATAACCTCATGTCCCCTACACAGGACCCATAACATAATTTTATAGGGATGCACTCCAACCCCACAAGACAAAATTTCTTCCTTGATTCGACAGGGAGACGCAGATTCGCAAAACGAACCTAGCTGAATGTCCAATTCTAAATGGATGTGCCTACCCGTTCTACTGCAAACGAACGTGGCACGACCGTTCATCCGCTAACTCTCCCCTATGATCCAACGGGCTGTTCCTGCAACATGGACGGATGTGACCTAACCATCTACCAATCGATTCCTTCCTACAGTTCAGTGGGAGATGCATCAAATTAAAGTTGTTGTAATGTGATCGACCACACTTCGACTTTCGCCATTGACTAGTGCTAGAGGGATTAATTGAGGAAGATGCGGTCTGACCATTTTCTACTAAAACTCTTAGTCCCCAGAGTGTGGACAGGGGTATAAACATCAAATAGGTGCGATGAATGGCCCTTCAACTGACTCGGATCCCCAAAGTGTGGCTACGAGAATAGACAAACGAATGAATGAGATTCGACCATTCATTCACCAACTCTGACCTGAACTCGACGTGAGGAGTGTAAATTCACTACAGGTACAGTTAGACCATCCACGAACTAACTCTGCTAACCCAAGACTGGGGGCAGAAGTGCAAATCACCAAAAGAAGAGAAAGGTGACTCGCTATATATCCAGCTTAGCATTCTTTACAACTTAAGGAAATGACTACAAGGAGACCTTAATGCTAACCAATCAGAATGATGCCCGAAGTTCTGGGCAACCACTTATATCATACCGCCGGATCGACGGGCAATATCGATCTACACCTTTCACATCGTACCATTGAATCGACGATCAATATCGGTCCTCTTCGACTACAAATCGATGTGACTCGAACGTCCATCGAATACCTTTGACCAACAGAGCACGGATAGAAGAATAAACCACGAATGAGTGTGACTTGACCATTCGTCCTCCGTCTCCTTCCTTCGATCCGTCAGGAAGAGCATGAGACCAAATGAGCATGACATGACTGTATTTGAGCTGACTTTATCCCTAGATCTGACGGGAGAACGTAAATCGAAATGGACATGGTTAATCACCCAACTCCAAATGAATGCAATGTGACCATTCATTCATTGACTCTTACCATGATCCGACTAAAAGAGCAATTCAAAACAAGTGCAACCTAAACATCTGCACACTGATTCTTACCCTGAATTCGACAAGGGAAGCATCAATCCTGCATTGGATCTAATTGGACGATTCACTCTTCGGTTTTTGCCCAAAGTACGGTGACCTAAGCAGCGAAGTGAATGTCATTGACCGTCCAGAATCTAGAATATGTCCGAATGTTGGCAAAATAACAATATATTCCTCTAAGAGGAAAGAACTAGAACATAATACATGATAGGCACGACTCAGCCTTCCATCGGTTAACTCGATCCCATGGTTCAATGGGATAGAATACAAAATTGAAACGGACATTATCTACCTTACCACTTATCGAGATATTCCCCAGACTTGGAGGCACGAACAAGAAGATAAGATAATATGATTCAACCATTCATCAGTCAACTCTGGTTCTTAAAGCTTGAACTACAGTATAGACACAGCTAAGACGAGACTAGACCGTCCGCGTAATGCATCCGCCAACCCGAGACTGGGGGCAAAAGAGTAATTATCCGAGAGTTGACTATGACAACTTGAACCTATGACCCATGCCTGATATTCATAACAACTCTAGGTTGCGACTGAAAGGATGCCTATAGATAGAGTCATCGGATCAATACCAGGACTTATGGGCGACTGATCATCATTCTGACTTTTCCGATGAGCAATGGATCGCAGGTACATTGAATGAAAAGCGCATCATTCAGAAACACGAGTAAATTCAATCTCAAAGCTGGAGCCAGCTATGTAGCAGCATACAGTACAAGGCTAAATTCTACTAATCCTTTGATTCAACATTCTTATAAGCCTGATCATTTACCATTGCAAATAAACACATGAGGTGCCTACAACCCATCACGAGTATTGTAGATCAGATCACAACTCTACGCAATGATGAAGAAAGAGTCAACCATTTTACTTCAGGTGAATCTTGATGTGTTCACTTGGACTCGATCTCATATATATATATATATGGACTCTCGCCAGCCATGAATAACCCTACATTAAATGTCGACCCAAGGCATGTCTCGGTGAACAAAAACGATGCGACATGGATCCGGAGAGATCTGTTGCACTTAAAGAGGAGGCGAATCTGCTCAAAACTAGTGGGTTTATCCATGATGCCCTCCAACCAAAGTGAGTATCCAATCCTTTACTTATAAGAAAAACGAACAGAGAATGGAGGACATACATCAACTACTCAGATTTGCATGGGGTATGATAAAGCACGACTTTCCACTTCCAATGATCGACCAACAGATGGACCTGACCATCAGACATGAATTACTCACATCCATGGATGCAAACTCCAGATACAATCGGATACTGAAGCATGTCCTAGACCAGGAATACAACTATCTTGTTATTGACCTGGGCCTATAGTGCTATGCTCAAATCCCTAAATTCAAACTTGAGAATGCTTATGCTACTTACCAAAGGACGATTAGCAGATCATTCAAAAATCATATCGGTCGATCGATGAAAGTAGATGTGGTTAATATGCTCGTGAGATCACGGCTATCAAACGACCATATCGATGACTTGACAGAGGTATTCGGCGCTCTCCAAAAAATGCAGGATGAAACTCGATCCTTTAAAATGCTCTTTCACTATTACATCAGAAAGATTCTTCGTTTTCATCATCAATTCTCATCGAATCAAGACTAATTTCTAGAAAATTCGGACAATTAGAGACACCCATGTACCTAGGACAACCAAGAAGCTCTGATAGATCGCTTAAAGAGACCTCCCATTTTACCCAAACCTTTGGACCGCGAAGATTTATACATCAATTGGGCTGTGTCAACACACGCCATAAGTGTCGCAATGCTATGTGAAGAGAAACGAATCCAAAGACCAGTATATGATGAAGTCTGGCTATTGACAAGCTCACCCCGTTAACGTCCATATCGACCAACCGTTACGATAGGTCCAATAGAAACCTTAGATGTCTGAAAAGTTACTCAAATGGAGTATCAAGCTAAGCCAATTTGATATCAATTATCTCCCTCGGAGAGCTCTCCATGGTCAAACATTAGCATACTTCATATCTGAATCCACCACATCAGACGACTATCCGAAGAACAGTGGAGAACCGTCCAACCGATGGAGAACGTACACCGATGAAACTTCCAATAATCAGCTTTCTAACATCAAAGTTGCATCAATGACTCCTGAGGAACGAACGATCTGCTACGCCCTGAAACTCAACTTCCCTGCAACAAACAACGAAGCTAAGTATGAAACCTTAGTGCTCAAACTTGTAAGAAAACTATGAGTGGAAACTTTACATGTCTTATGTGATTACTGGTTAGTAGTACGCCAAGTCAAGGAAGATTATCCGACTAGGGGGCAACGTCTTGCTCCTTATCTCAACCGGGTCCAAAAGCTACTAGTCGACTTCGACTATTACACCATTACACACATCCTCGGAGAACAAAATGAAAAGGCTAAGTCACTGGCCAAGCTAGCCAGTTCTGGGGATGCGCGGCAAAAAGACTTTGTCCCAATTGAAATAATTATTATTCCAAGCATTGACATATGAAGATCAACTAGATCTTAGAGATGGATCTAGGAAAGTCATGGATGACTCCTATCAAAGATTATCCATAATCGGGGATTCTTCTTGAATGAAGGAATGAGGAATGGCATATCCTCTGTGAAGCCTCACTGCATGATTATGTCTAGATCGTTCAACTCCGTCGACACAAAGCATTACTCCTGTATCCGCCAATCCGAGACCCAATATGATGTATCCATCGATACGAAGCATACATTCCAATATCTCAGATTGATCCAGGAGAGGATCGATACAAAGGAAGGACTTAAAACAACCATCGAACGTTGTTACAACTTGAATTTCACATCGATCACAGTGCTATCAGTTCATATTATAAAGAACGTGGTTTAATTAGTTCATAAATCAATCACAAGACACAGGTCTATCATTCTAAGAAAATCAAGTTTATCACTAAGCAGTTCAAATTAGTTCGTAAGGAAAGTACAAAATCAAATCAAAACTAAAGTTCAGATCAAAATGCATCTTGGGTTTTAGCTTAGAGCATGCCTACGAGATCTGTCTTTTAATCTCTTGCATGTGTAGGCATACCAAGGTACACTCACAAACTTTATTTTAATAGGAAATAAATAAACAAAGCAAATCCTATAATCATCCCTTAGTGCCTCCAAGGGATGACCATGTGCCTAGGAATGCCACGTGAGTTGCCACCAGTAGTCACCATCTGGTTATTTGGCTGTTGAGATTAGCGCCTGGTTGATGTTTGACCACGGTCCGCTGGGCTTTTAACAACTACAACAACCTTTTCTCTCAGATATGCTTCTCGATGTTATCATTGAGATGTCGGCATTAATTGGTCTCATGGTAGTAGATCTCTTGGAAGATGTATATTTTCCAATTCTCATCTCTATTGCAGTTAACTCTCTAATCATCAGTTCACCATAACCCATGATTTCTATAGTTTCAAGATAGATTAATTTTGGAGTTTTTGTAACCTATGAATGGAGAAACTTACTTTTTCCTCCTTTGAAGCGTCTTTTAATCCAGCCTTCACCTATCTTTCACTTTCTTTTATAATAGGGCTTTTCATCTCCAGCTTTGTTGATTGTGATCAATCATTCCTCGATATCGAACTCTTCCAAGTACATGTACTTATCGGCTTGATAGTAGAAGTCCTTTAAGTTGGCGGTTGAGTTCTTCTTAGTTCCCTATAAAATTAGGTCTACATGTTAATTCTTGACACAACAACCATGTGGAAAATTCATTCGTCTAGTTAACGTATAGTGGCTATTATAGCGTTGAATTGTGTAGATAGCCCCGTAGTGTTTTTCCATCCTTTTGCTTGATACCTACCAAGCACATCTCATTTTTAGGTTGAATGAAATAAATTCTAAACTCGGTAATGAATTTTTCCTTCAACATAGCCTAAGTGATATGGATCCGTGCTCCAAATGATGAAATTACACAGTCTCACTAAGTTTGACTGGAATAGAGGAAAGCAACAACACAGTAGTTCTTTCGTTGCTCCAGCTGTCTCTATATTTTGAATTTAGCTCCTCAAATGCACTATAGGATCTGATTTTCCACCATATAGTTTCTTAACCAGCACTTTAAACCCTTGGGGGATGATTGCTGATTGGAAGTTCGAAACTAGCTCTGGTTTAGCTCATCAATATCTAGTCTCCTACTCCTGCTTACCTAACACCTGACGTATTATCTTTGTAACTTGCTCTTCAGCCATTGTAATGCTCACTTAGGTTGCTTGGTGGACCACATCGTGCCCCCCGTGTAATGGATCAACCTCCTACGGACCAGTCAGTCGAAACTCAAGGGGTGCCATTTCGGTAGTCAAGCGTGTAGTTCCAGAATCAGCATTGACTTCTAGTGGGAATGGTTCTATTGGATTGGTGGGGGCTACATCATTTGGCTTATTACTAATCCATTTAACACCGAACAGAACTAGTTCGAGCTTTGCCCAGTTCGGCTATATAGAAGTTTGTATCCTTGGGGCTACTTCCTGCCTTGCTCGTTCTCTGGTATTCATTCCTGATGGGTTGCCAAAAGAATTCCCAATTTGGTTTCTCTAAACCTACATCGGCGTTGCTTGCTCCATGCATCTAAGGAATGTGTCCATTAACTCCTGTTTCTTAGCTAAGAAAAAAGTTTTCATATCCGTCACTATCATCTGCGCCTATTCCTTGGTAAGGTAGTTGACTCGGTCCAGATGTTACTTCCTAACTTCCTCCGTGAGCATACTGCTTTCCATCCAACAATGTCCTCTTTGATCCATTCATTCTCATTGGTGGCTTCATGACCTAAATTGAGCTCTCAATGAAAGCACCAATATTTGCATCCAAAATGACCAATTATCCAAGAATAGAGACTTCATGGAGTAATGGATCCTAATTGTGATCCTAGTGCTGGTTTCAAGGAACTGAGATCTTTATTCATCAAATATGTAAATTTCTTACTCTAATTCAGACCACAATTCATAAACAACTATACTAATATGAAAGTAGTAAAATGTAGAAAATATAAATGATACATAGAATTTTTATAGTGGTTCAACAATTACTGGCCCACGTTCACTTAAATACTTTGTTATGATACCTCGGATTTATAATTGCCATAACGCTTGCTAGGTCTCTTTGGATCGGTTACAATAATTATGAGTTACTTGATCTGTGATTGGCAAAGCTCCAATGTCATAGGTCTTATGGTTTGTCCATGATAACTTGATGTTGGACGGTGGATTGGATGATTAGAAGTGAGTGGATATGGTTGAGATGATTTCTTGAAAGACAAGAGTGCTCCGAAAATTCATTCTGTCTCATTTGGTTTAAAAATTTATATTGCTTCAAACTTGTCTGCCATTATTGTTTATTCATGGGATATTTATAGGTATGGTGCTTCATATAAAATATGCATTTTCCATGTATGACCAAGTATGGTCGGTAGTATTAGGCTTGGTAAAAATGGTTTGATAAGGTTATGTTCATTAGTACATGGCTCAGCAAGCACACTACTGGATCATTCTTCCTATTCAGCGCTTATTCCTTACTGGATTGTTTTGTGGTTCGATTTTGGACTAGTCTTCTATTCTTTGTGCCATAACTTCTTCATTTTAAGTTGAAATAGAGTGAAACTTGGACCAATAGCCTTGTACCATTGAGTAGAATGCTATGGTGCCTTTGGATGCTCTATTTAGGTGATGTAGCTAGTAACTCTTCAAGGTAGGGCCTAAATCGGTTAGGCAAAGGATCGATTTTAAAATGATCCATATTTTTCAATCTGTGGTTTGGATTAAGGCGCAGTGTCGACCAAGGTTCATCTCTTGACCTTAATCATATTTTTTAGTTGTTTTGGGTGTGCTCTGAGACTATGCCAAATTTGACAATAACAAAGGAGATGCTTGATTTCATTTGGGGATTTTAGTATGCTTGAATTGAAGATTATAGTGAAGGAAAGGAAATATATATTTATTAAAAGGCACTAATGTTATTAGGGATTCTACCTTTGTTACTTTTGTTGATTTTGACTCTATTAGATTGTGGCATTTATAGATGGGATGTAAAAGTGAGAATAATTTAAAGAAGTTGAAAAGGATTGGTTTGATTAATATCTCATCATTCAAAACTTGACTTAGTGAAGGGTGTTCTCTTGGAAAGAAGATGAAGGTTTCTTTTGGAACTAGAGAGCATAAGTCCAAGGTCGTATTGGAGTGTATGTCTAGATGTTTGATAACCCCCACCTTACCCATCTTTGGGGGAAGCCAAGCACTTCATTTTCTTTATCTATGATTTTTGCAAAGTATTTTCCTACTTTTGTAATCTAGGAATGACATCTTTAATAGGTTAGAAAGTGGAATCTTGCTAAAAAGAAATTAGGAAAGAAATTGAAAGTTCTTTGTTCATATAATGACAATGAGTTTGTATCATAGGAATTCATTTACTTTTGTAAGTTTAAGGAAAAATGAGGTAATACACTATCCTAGGTAACCCTAGTCTACTGGGGTTGCCGAATGATTGATCAGATGTTGTTGGAAAGAAGTCGTTTCCTCATATTGATTACTGGATTAAAAAAGGGATTTTTAGCAGAGACTTTATTTATGGTGGCATTCCTCACCAACCTCACACATTCCACTATCGTAGACATGAAAATCCTAGAAAAATATGGAGAGGGATCCTATATATTATTCATTTCTTATAGTGTTTAGAGGCTCATTTTCATATGCATGAGAATAAAGGAAAGGTAAAACAAAGATCTTGGATGTGTATCTTTCTAGATTATAGAAGTGAAGTGAAAGGGTATAGGATACGGCACCCTACTACTAAAAGGATTTTTATTAGAGGGCATGTATTATTTGATGAGAAGATTATGTTGAAGGTGGAAGATTTTTCATTAGATGATAGTCTAAAGACAAATTGGAATACCAATACAAGCAAGCCATCTTTGAATTCATTCCATGGAGGTATAGTTGGTGTTTTCGATTACACTAATACATGCAAGCATATATCGATGATCACTTACTATGTTTAGTTGAAGATAGCAATGGCTGATGCTACCTAATATATAACGAACTGATGGTACCTTTTAGAAAGAAGTCACCATATGATATTCCCATCACTGAAGTGATGAGCCCAACCCGACGAGGAATTCATGAGTCTAGGTACCTATCGTCGATAATATACTAGAGACATACTCGATGCTACCATGGTGGAAAAAGCCAACGCCAATAGGGTAATAAGTGTGAAGAAAAAAGAGGTAGGTAAAGGGAGGTAGCCAAGAAACATTGAGTTAGTCCAGCTGCAGCCTGGCATTGATAAGGCTAATGTGACCTGGTTATTTTAAACCAATAATTGCTTTTAAAAAAAATAAAAATCAACAA
The DNA here is from genome assembly GCA_030737815.1 of Allium fistulosum. Lineage (NCBI taxonomy): Eukaryota > Viridiplantae > Streptophyta > Magnoliopsida > Asparagales > Amaryllidaceae > Allium > Allium fistulosum. The sequence goes on from CM060902.1 coordinate 307,100,720, forward strand.
AACCATTATACAAACTTTGAGATGACTTTTGGAAATTTACAAATTAATTTCTAAAAATGAATAATGTTTGCACAAAAAATGGGCAAACACCTCCAATCAATTTGTCGTACAGCTATGAATACGGGGTGTATAACACAGCTATTATATTTATATCATGATTAATTTTCAAAGAGAAGATTGCATGTAGGTTATGTAGAAAGTAAACTACAATGAAGTAAAAAACACAAAGATTTACAGTGATTCGACCAGAATGTGCCTACATCCACTATTCGTTTTCATTATTCTTCTTATAGATCTTTGATACAATGCCCAAGATACAAAATACAATTATCTATAGCTCAAAAGACGGTAAGATATAGCTCAAGGTAGTATGTTTGGCTATTCATGTCTGGCTATGCCAGCATGCCTATTCATGTTCACTATTCTTGTTAGGAAGATCCTGCTAGGCTGTTCCTGTTAGGCAGATCTTGTTAGGCTGTTCCTGCTAGGTTGCTCTTATTAGGCAGATCCTGCTAGGTTATTCCTGTTAGTTAAATCCTGCTAGGCTATTCCTGCTAGGCAGATCGTGCTAGGTTGTTCCCGCTAGGCTGCTCCTGCTAGGCAGATCCTAGCTTTTCCAGACTTATCTGCCATTACTGTTGTAAGCTTGGCGCTTCCAAATCATCCCCATTGTTGTTGAAAGCTTGGTATTTATAGAAGTGGAGAAGTATGATGGTCATTCCAGTAACTAGGCAATTTCCATCCATAACTCGCTCGGTTCATATATTTTCATATATACACAATTTAATCGGAAGTTTCCATATGTACTCAGATTTCATTCTATATATAATTTGTTTGGTTTAGCTGGAAATCTCAGTTTGGGGGTGGTGGTTCGGTAAATGCATGTGGCCACCTTGCTGGCTAAGTTCCTACACTTCCCTCCTGAGTTTGCTTTTGCTTGTTTCAGTTTCTCCTTGGCTCAACTTCTACTTGTTTAAGTATCTCCTTAGTTCGGATTCTCCCATCTCCTTTTGGTCTGGTCCCCACATGTAACCTTTCCTATCTGGCACCTAGCCTACCGAACATGATTTCATGTTCGATAGCTTGGATACCGAATAGGATTTCCTATTCGGTACCTTAAGGTGTCGAATAGGGGTTCTTCTTTGTCGAACCCTTCCCTTACCTTTGTTTCCTCTTGCTAAGCTACCTTCCTCTTGCCTAGTCTTGATTTCCTTATGTTGGAAATGGTTAGGCACTCGGCATTTAGATCCCCTATCAGACCATTCCTCATGTTGCACAAAAGTAATGTGCTTTTCCAGGAATCGAACTTCTGACCTCTCCGTTGGAAACTTGGTGCTCAACCAATTGGGTTACATACGTTTTTATGTCACAACTCCTTCATTTCAAGTCAGAATTGAACGAAACTTAGACCAATAGCTTCAAATCATTGAGTAGACTATTCTAATGCCCTTGAATCTTCCATTTGCCTAAGGTAGGTAGTAGCTCTCCAAGGTGGAGCCCGAACCCGTTAGGTGATGGACAAATTATAAGATGATCATATCTTCCAATCCGTAGCTCGGATTGAGAAGTGGTTTCAATCAGGTGCATGTCCTGGCCTTTGGAATATTTTACAAGTGCTTTGACTATATTTTCTGACTATGCCAAATTTTCCCCTAATGCTTCACCTTGCCTTTGTGATTACAGGATGGCGCCTTCATTATGCATCTTTCCATAGTTTCTATGCTCCTTGATGACTTTTCGTATTCACCATGATGTAGGCGAAAATGCTTACAACAAATAACTAATTAGCAAAATATAAGCTAATGAATTGAAGGTGAATAATGAACTGAATTTAATTCATTTTAAGTGAATAAAAATAGGAGTTATGGACCTTGATTTCTTATGTGACCATTATCTACATGCGTATGATTTATCTATTATGATGTAAGTATTGTGTGATAATGTCTGGATGCTGCTAGATGTTTTATGCTCACTATGATGATCACTTCTGATATGTGATAATGAATATAACTTATAAAAGTTATTAAAGTGGGTACAAAAGGGTTGACACTTGTGTGAGTAGAATTACTTTCGAGAGATGATAGGGATCTTAAGTCGAACGTAGTAACCAATTATAATAAATGATTTGTAAAACAATACCAATAGCTTTTTGGGGTTTAGGGATCTTCAAAGGTTATAAGCAAGGACACTTTTGGCTTGTGCTCGAGTGCACATACAACTCTTAAGTAGGTTAGTATGACTCAGGATTTTGTAATCCCTCAAACCGTGTTGCACTAAAACTAAAATAAAGATAGTAACCTAGATGTGACGTAACTATAATGTGTGAATTAATGAAATAAATGACACCTAACTATGATGCCTAGGTGAAACTAGAGGAATGAATGTACTGGGATTTACATCTAAATTTTGGGATGAACATGAATGTAGGACACTTATATTAAATTATGCAAATCAAACTATTGTGATCATTATTTTTTTATATAATAAATTGTTTGTTGTGGTAATGTTTCTTATGTTTGTAGAGTGAAGGGAGACACATTCTGTTCTACTATGTGATTTCACTATCATTGATATTTTTAGGTTTATAATGTACTAATATGACTCAAACCAGACTATTATTTGACCCATTATTTATTTGTTTTTCCCATAAACTCGTGGTTGATCTCTTGAGAAGATTGAGTTTTTGGTTTTTAGGTTAGATATGTTTTTTTTGGAGTAGCGAACTAAGAAGCTGGAGATGAAGATGGAGTCTTTTAATTTATCGATATAGTCGTTTTTAATTCCATTGTGTACTTAACCATGATTATATAACTGGATGGTTGGTGTGCGGATTCTTCATATGTCAGTATATCATCATTATTTATGTTTTATTATACTTACCCCTATAGTAGAAATGATTTAGTTTTAATTATGCAAAAGATGTATTGGAAACACAAATGATTATCTAATTTCTCTATTTTCTTATGTCTTAAAAAGTAACGGTCGACTCATTTTGTTGCTTAAAAATAGTATTGGTGATGATTACAGCATAATCAATATTAATTTTCTTGTCTTGAAATAAGGAATGTTACATTTTGCCTTCAAAGGTTCCTATGGATTTATGTAATTCTTTGAATTGCAAAGTAATGGATCACTATCCTTGAAATCATTCAGTCAACAATATAATTCGTTTTAAAGGCATTCCAAGCATTTTATTATGGGGCTTAGTGGTTAAGCACTCGTTTTAAAGGCATTCCATTTATAATTACATACAAACATCCAAATGAAAATATATGAAGAACACATCTTAGGAATTAGCGTACTAATATCATAAACATATGAAACCAAGTAATACGAGATATATAACACTAATATGGTAATATTACTCATCAAAGTCATTTAAAGTCGAGCTTAAATAATATTCTTTTTAAAGTTGGAATATGTTTTTCGAAAGAAAACAAATGAGCATGGAACTATCAAACTGCATAAAAGCACTAAATTAAAATGGATAGTAATGGGAGATCTATTATAGTGGATCAACATGCATTGTCACTAGCACCAAAATAGCATGAAAGGTTCATTTAGTACATAATAATATACATCATAATATAAACACGAACTAGCACTAACAAATAAACAACAAATAACCATAAGAACATAAAAAAACACCGCCCAACATACAAGCAATTAGACCAAAGTAAAAGTAAGGAATAATGAGTAAGCACACAGATTAATCGCTATCAATTATAGGCAACTGATTCATATAGACTATCAATATAGTCTAGCCTGAACTATAGTCCACCACTATTAAAAAAACCAAGAATTCACAAAGTAAACAATTTCATTCCAAAGTTTAAACGTACTTTCACAGTTGGAATTAATGTGTCTATGGTTTCTTTTAGCTCCTACAACCCAGCCAAAGGCCTTGACCAAATAGTTAGTAATATACCTAGAAATCTCACTGACATAATTTTTAAGATCCAAATAATCATAGAAACTAGAGCTAAAGTGAGAAGTTGAATGTAATAAATTCATCGGGCAAACCGTCCAAATAGCTTATATGAATTCATAATTGAAGAATAGATGTTTGGATGATTGCTCCTCTAGTTTGCACATATAGCACTAGCAATTTAATTTAATTTGAGAAATAAAATAATGTTGAGCTTATCATGGACTAGCAACCACATATGGAAATCAACGTTCATAGGAATATTTTTTATATTCCACAATTCGTGTCAGCGAAAGATTATACTATCGAAAATTTGTAACTTGTACCAAGATTTCAACAAAAACTAACCATTTTCCTCTAACCGTAGGAAAGGAAATGGGAGAACATGCTAAGGAGAGGACTCAAGCAAGGACAATGAGTGAAGAGTTGAAAGAGAAGTATTTGTGATAACATTGGAAAAATCAATAGTCCAATACCATTATGTAGAACCTCCCTAACCATGATTTGCTTGTCTCTAGCAAAATTGTGAAGTTCCGAGAAAAGGGATAATAGAGCAATTGGCATGATCCATCTAGCTTTCCATAAGAGTGTTGAAACTCCATCACCAACTTTAGAAACTATGCCCAAATGTACTATAGTGGTAGATGATAGGACACCACCATAAGAAGGAAAATAATGGGGTCAGTCTGTATCATAGGTCTCATAAGCAAAAGTTACCATTGTAATATTTGTTATTGATCCACTATCTCCAAATAGAGTTCAACTTGGAGATCATACGCCATGCCCATTTAGATTGGAGGGACCGGTTGACTTGATTTAATTAGATAATCCCAAGATTTCCTATGATCTCCAAACATTATACTAAACAACAAGAAAAGTTGGAAAAGTTGGACGCAGAAGCCCTTTTGAAATAATTTCACAAAATGTTTCTTCTGATTTCATCAATTTTTTAATCTTCCAATTAGGTAATTCGAATAGGGACATCCGGTAAGACAACATTTAGGAAAGAACTGAGTTAACAAGGTTAAGTCTACCAGCTCTATAGATGGAGGATTCTTTTCAGCATGCCATCCTTCTCGTCACCTTACCAATAACAACTAACTAGTCTTTATGCATGGGCATGTGGATCTAATGGGAAAACCAACATTGTTGATAGAGAAGTAACCAAGCAAGAAGTTAAGTGAGGAGGCAATGGTAGGCCTAAGATCCACACTATGGCTAACCATAATGATAGAGCTTTTCCTGAAATTGATGTTAAAACTAGAAAAACTTTCAAAGCAGTAAAGAAGTTTTGGAGTTGTAATGTGCTAGAGGATAGATGAACAAAAGAGCACAGTGTCATCAGCATTTTGTAGGGAAATAATACCATTTTCCATGAGAGAGAACCAATACCCACAAGAAGATTCTACACAACTGCCATGAAACACATGGAAGTAAAAAAATTAACTACAAAGTCGAAAAGGAGGGGAAAGACGGTCACCCTATCATGGACCATGTTTAGATATAATCATATTATGACCTACACTATTAACCAACATTATGGATATTAAGGAGGTTAAACATTTTCAATCTTGTAGATCTATTTTGGGATGAACCCTTATGAGAAACAATGTCCAAAGTGAAGTCTCGGCAGACAAAATAGAATGCTTTTGAGAAATCCAACTTAACAACAACACAGGAGGATCTTGTGTGGTGTAATAGGAAATAAGCTCCTCAGCGACAATCACTCCTTCATGAATGTATCTATTCTGAATGGAGGAGAATTGAGCTGGGTGAATAAGATTGCCCATGTCTGGTTTGAGTTTGTTTGTAGGGGTTTTGTTGAAGAGCTTAAAGATCATATTAAGGAGGCTAATGGTTCCAAAGTCATTGATTGTCGAAGTCCCTTCTATCTTGGTGATGAGGATGATGTTGGCATAGTTTATTCTCGTGATTTCATTAACACCACTATGCATTTCTCTAAAGATATCTAGAATGGAAATTTTGAGAAAGCGGTGGAATCCCTTAAAAATGTTGGAAATTAAGCTAGACCAGGGAATTTGTCATCAAACATCGCATTTAAAGCTCTTCAAATCTCCTCAAGGTCAAAGCCATTGTCTAGGTTTAGGGAGGATTGAATGGGGTAGAGGGAATCCTAGTTTTGCAAGAGGGTGATAGTTGTGAGGTATGCCTAGAATACGTTTGAAGTCGTTATTAAGATTAGTTTGGTCAATCAGGATCAACTACTCATGAGTGATAAAGTGAACCAGTTCATTCATCTTTAGCCATTAGTAATTTTGTGGAAGTAGGAATGGCAATGGAGCAGGTTGGGTGGGTTTTTTGTGCCCCAAACCCGCCCCGTAGACTTGGTGAAGGTTCGAATTTTTGCCCCAAACCTAAAACCCGTACGGGTCAGCGTAGATTCGCCCTGCCCCAAAACCTGATTAGGCTCTATGTATTGATCCAAAGTTGTGTACTGATGCGCATATATTTATTTATTTATATTTGTAAGAGGGATTGTCACTGAATGTACATTAAATACAAATAACAATGTGTTTATAATGATAAAGGAAGGTAATAAAAATAATGTGTATAGCAACAGTTTAAAAAAAATGTATATTTTTTTTTATATTTATCACTAATGTAACTTAATATTAGAATTTTTTTACATCTTATTGAATGGAACATTGTATTATCCATGTCATGTTTTCTTATGTCTGAAAGGATTAACAAATCATCATTATAGTAATAAAGCAATTTCATGAGATCCTAGTAGTGCGGGTTGGGTTGGGTTGGGACAAGTCAGTCGAGCCCTGAGCTAACTCTAGATCCGGAGATCTCAAGAATGGATCATGGGTCTGCCCATCCTGATGACCTAATAGGGCAGGTCTAGGCGGGTCGAAATAGGGATGAATCTACCGGGTTTGGACCCTAGACCCGCCCATTGCCATCCCTATATGGAAGTAAGCTGTGTTGGCATCATTTTCCTTAAGGCCCATGGCTCTAGATCTTTTATTTCAAGTTAACTCTTCTTGCTTAATGATCATTTCAAGCTCCAGCTCATGGTTGCACAACTGGTCTGACACTACATGAGTGAGGAATTTGTCCTCTTCAACTATATTCAACCTAAGAATCAGATCTTGAAGCTCTACCTTTTTAGATCTAAGATTATCCTATAAGTTCTTTAATAAGCTTTAAAGAATTTATATAATAATCGAAATTTAGAGGTAAAAATTTTAATTACAAAACTAGAGCAACTGACGGATGACCAAGGAGTCTCAACTAAGTCGTTGAAACCTTCTTATAAGGTCCGCATAATTCCAAGTATGAATATGCTTTAGATAATTCGAGGCCACCAATGTCAAGAAGGATAGAGCAGTCATTTGAAAGGAGAGTGAGGAGGCCATTTTGGATGGAGAGAGGAAAGTGGTCATTATAGGATGAGTTAATGAAGAATATGTCTAGTTTGGCTAGAGAAGGATAATATCTTTTGTCTTACCAAGTATACCTTCTATTATTCAAGGGATGTCAATCAGCTCACAATCATAAATTAACTAGTTAAAGAGACCCATGTATGGAATGTGCATGTTGTTTTGGTAGCATTCTTAAATAAATGCAATGATATTGAAGTCCCCATCAATAACCAAAGATTTTTATTCAATGATGCAAATGATTTACAATCCTTTGAAAGTAGATAAATATCCATATAGTTTTGCTATCATAGACGTTTGCGAAGGAAAAGATGGTTTGCGAAGGTATGTGTTTAAGCAGTGTGTATGGAAAATTACTTTTAATAACATAACAAAGGTACCAAGTCAATTCATCCTAACCCATAAAATTACCACCTTTGCTACCATCAAGCTAAGGTATGTCCAACCAGTCAAAAACATCCTAACCAAAAAATTTGAACATCAAATGATTGTGATTTTAGATAGTTTGGTTTCTTAGATACAAATAACGTTTATCTTTAAAGGTAAATAATATTTTTTTACTCTAGCACATTTAGAAGGGTCACCAAGACCCGTAACATTCCAAGTTAAACTTCACGATTTAGGTTCCAGCCTCATTGATTCGAGGGCTTTCAGGTGATCAATCTTAATAGAGTCATGATTAATACCAAAACATTTGGCAACAAAAATTAAATTGGAAAACATTTTGATTATTATTAGGACGAGGAATAAGAATGCTACATTCAATCGAGTAAGACCTAGATCTGGATAGTAAGCGACCACTACTCCTAACTATGGAAATAACTGAAAGGGTTATGGTAGGTTGATGAGGAGGTGGTGTAGTCATAAGGTAATCGTTGTTTTTATTACCTTTGAAAATATCCAGTGACATTTGGTGAGCCAAATCCATGTCCTATTCAGGGTAGAAATCCTAAAACCCAGAGGTACGCATGGAAACTCCTCTATTGGGGCTGGAATGTCAAGGGTTAAGGAAGGGTGGTTGTTTAGCAAGGGTGGCAAATTGTTGTCAAGCTAGTTCAAGGGACCTACAAAATTGAAGAGAGATGGTTCATTTAGATCTGGTGAAACCATTTTCTACTTCTCCAAGCGATCTCTTCTTTCTTATTGTTGGTGGAACCACATTATTAGCCTAGAGCAGGATTCACACCTCATCCAAAAGATAGAAGGATTTTCCTATAGTAAACCAGAACTTTAGGTCCTCTTAGAAGTTGCTTAGATGGGGCAAGCGGTGAATCTGATAACTAATATCCATTTAGATTTAAGTGCACCTTGAAGAAGATGCCATTAATATCCATAACCAATGAGCCAAAAATGGACACATCCTTACCTAACTTAATTTCGGAAAAAGTGAATCTTTTATCGATGGTTGCTTAAGTGAAAGTGAGCCCGCTAAAAGGTTTGAACACCTCATGTAGCTTGAAGTCATTCTTCAACGGTAATGGTAAACTTTTGATCTAAGGATTCGAAAATTTGTCAGTTGTAGCAAGTTGTGTCTCGGGTCCATTGAGTCTTATGTATCACATCATGTTCCATAAAGAAATATCCTATCTTGATAATTGTGAGTATATCCTAACCATGGAAGGGAACCAACAATTTAAATCATCGTATCTGAAGTAGATCGATAAACATCGATGAAGATCATTGAGAGTCCACGACCTACTTATCGGGACCCCCGAGGCCTTACATTAGCAACCATGTTTAACAGGTCTGATTTACTGGGAGACCTAGGGCCCACTAGCCTAATGTGTGACAGTTAAGTCATGATCGAAGCGATGATGGTTAGTATATGATGGACTTATAACGTACTGCATAGCACTATAATAGAAATGTGCTAACATGTTGGATGTAGGTAAAGATGCAGGTCGATGTATGGTTTCATTACCACATATATTATGATTTGGTATTGTACATTATATAATAGCGTATTAGTAATCATGCAGATTAGGATATTTCCTTTTCACCAAACTTCATGTTTGACCCTCTCTTTGTTGTCTTTTTTATTATCTATTCTTTGAGTATGTTAACTTAGAAGTAGGGATTCGGCTAGTTGGAGGCGAATTATAGAGCCATAGCTATTTATCGCTGTGATTATATATATCTAGTATTTTTGGGATATTGATGTGTTAGACTATATATTCATTTTGTGATATGTTGTATACGAGATTCGATGTATCATTTGCGCGTAGTTTTATGATATTGAATATCTTGTCTCTTGATATGATATGCACTTAGTGTATTACGTGATTATGTTAATACTATATTTATTCCTTCCTCTATGAGATTTAGTAACTTCTTGATGAGATAGATATGCTCTGTTTTATTGTTTTAAATTACCCTTAATGAAATATCGTTCGTGATACTCATGGAATCTGGTTGCATATGTGCATGGATTACGGATGTCATGAATGGCTAGTCGTTACATAACCATTGAAAATATCGTATGCATTTGTCCATCATGCATGCAAGCTTGGAAGATTCTAAGAAAGAAAGTTTCTTTTTGGGCACTGGATACTTCATATGAAAGGTGAATGATGCTTGAGTGGGAATAAAATTAAAATTTCTAGAGGAATGTGAAAAGTTTTACTACAACATCGAGGCTTTGGATTGATTCATTCATCATGCTGTTGTCGATGGGTCATGTCGCTATGAGTACAAAGTCTTGTTGTATGCCTAAAACATTTGCACTTGAAACAATGCATCTTTGACTACCTATTCCAGTGATCGGATTATCAAAGAGTGAAACCACTGTCCGATAACCAAGATCAGAGGACTTGAGAGGAGTGATCACTTGTATACACTACTTTGGATCAACACAGATACATTACAATAGCTGAACACATTTGAAATAATATATATCTAATCTCGACTTAAGGGAATATGCACGAGTTTAAGAATTTGTATAATTCACATATCAAGAACCCATAAATGAATAGTCTCATAGCATAGTGAAATAATACACACACACACAACTGGGGACAACATATTAAAACACAATATATGTACAACGTCATCAACTAGGCAGACTATATACAAAACTGCCTCAAAACCAAGACCTCCAGATATAACTACAGTCAACTATATACAAAAGAACTAACATACAAGCTAACATAGCTCAATGGACTCGAAATCGGTCTCGCGATTATTCTCAGCTCGTATTACTCTATCAGTTCCTCTTATAAAAGGGTATGTCCATGCATCTCCATATCAACCGTAACTCTAAACTTATATACTGTATTCCAATCTCCATTAATATATGCCGTAGGAAATGGCTTCGAAATGGGAGAATATAATCATTCTAGGATAAGAGCTTGGTCTGACCCGAGGAGATATCCACTACAACAAAAAGAGCCTACGAAGGCATAGAAAAAATGCTACAAAAGCCCACTATAGCAGTTCAGAAAACGTTGTATATCGACATGTTATAACAAATAATGGCTTATTTTTAGCACAAAATAAACCATTATAAAAGGTTTACTTTCAGTAGCGCTTTTTATCCGCTATTGTAAGTATTGTATATCGATATGTTATAATAGATACTGAACTATTTATAACATAATAAAACGCTATAAAAAATTACTTCGAGGACGCTTTTTTTAAAAGCTTTCTATAAAGTTTTCTAAGTGCTATGGTCTATTTTTTGCACTTTTAAAATCTACCGCATCCTTATGAATCACGATAGTCAATACATATCAAAATGCTACATTAAGAATATTTCTAAAACATAAAACCATTCAAATAATGAAAAATCATAGCAAATATTAAACACAAAGATATAGCACATTGTATTAAACATAACAAATATTCATACACATAACATTGCATAGTTTTAACTACAAGATTTTCTATTGTAAATGTAAGCACAAACCACAAAATAATAGCTAATGTTACACCAAAAACAAGTAGCTAGTTATTTGCATTAAAAAGAAGAAATACCCTGAATCTTTCATTTTGTTACCTGCAAATGAAATGAATATCTATGTTAGAAATGAATACAAATATGAATATGAATAAAATTGGAAAATGAAGTATCTACATTAGAAAAAAAATTGCTAAAGATTTCCTATGAAAATATTCTAAGTGTTTAAATATCTGGAAAAAATTGCCACAGTTCCCATTGCAGGCTAGCACCAGGAAAAGTCCCAAAACATAAGAAATGAACATACACGATCGAAACTTGATCGAAATCACAATATATCAATCACAAACACCCACATGGGTAAAATATCCAAATATTTACGTATATTTTATAAAGTGTGTATGTCACATAGCATACACACCTGTTAAGCATTAAAACGTACCTTCTAGCAATATTAGCGAGTTTGCTAACATTTCCAAAGAAACGTTTATAATAGAGCTATATAGAATTTTATTGAAAGTGTATTTCTTCATAAAACCATCCATGGATCCAAATAAGGTTGTCTCTGCATAAACATACAACAAAATCAATGATCAACATGAACAACAATATTTTCAACTGAGAACTTGAAATTCATTATGTTTTAGATATTTGACATGATAATAGCTGCCATATTCAATACTTGGTTACATAAGCAGGGTAGTGTAAAATCTAACTAGATGTGAAAACTATAAGAATTAAATTTATGAAACCAATAACATATAACGAACATTTCATTTACACCTGTAAATCATAGGCACCATCGATACAGTTAATTAGATGAAAAATTATTAAATATTTTATAATTTATTATTATAAACTTAGTTAATGTTCATAAAATTAGTTAATTTATTATTATTATTATTATAAACTTAGTTAATTTTTATAAACTTAGTTAATTTATTATTATTACTATTATGTAAATTTAGTTAATTTTTAGAAATCTTAGTTAACATTAGTAATATTTTATAATTTATTATTATTATTTATAGTATTATTATTATAAACTTCGTTAATTTTATAAAACTTATAGTTAATTTATTATTATTATTATTATGTGGTATCATTATAATTATAATAAACTTAGTTAGCTTGGTTAATACTTTATAAGTTATCATTATCATCATTATCTTTATAACTTAGTTAACTTCGTTAATATTTTATAATTTATTATTATCATCATCATTACCTGTATTATAACTTAGTTAACTTGGTTAATATCTTATAATTTACTAGTATTAGTATTATTTCAAACTTAGTTAACTGTTATGAAAATTAGCTAATTTTTATAAACTTAATTTATTTATTATTATTATTGCTATTGTGATTGTTATTATTATTAGTAGCTTTATTATTATTATTATAAAGTTGGTTAATTTTCATAAACATTGGTTAATTGCTGTTATCAACTTAGTTGATTTTTATTAACTTATTTATTTTTTATAAAAGTTAATTAACGAAGCTAATTTTAATCTTAGTTAATTTATTTTGATGATGATTATTATTATATAAATTTAGTTATTCTTTATAAAACTTAGTTAAATTGGTTAGTATTTTATAATTTATTATTATTATTATTAAACTAAGTTAACTTGGTTAATATTTTATAAGTTATAATTTATAATTTATTATTATTATTCTAAACCACGTGTCTTCGATTCTTGTTGGGGTTTGTTCACAACACGTATTATTACATAAATGTAATTTTATGAGTTGTAAATCGTTGAAGATGTCTTAATGTATATGAACTAAGATACATATGAAGTATTTTTTTTAATTTATAAGACATGATTATTATTATATTTATAAAATAAATATTAAAAAATATTCAATGATGATGTAAATTTTTTTAGAATACTAATAAGTATACTACTTTATTTAACCATAATCCCAACTTTGACATTATTTTTTCAAATCATTTTCCCCTTTTTCCTCTTTCCATATTCGTTCCCTTTTCCATTCCTATTCTAGGCAGTTTAAGGGTGGAATTTGACTTCTTATATTAGGAAATGAATTCTTTATATAACAAACTTTGATGGGCAACATGACTTTGGCAAGCCTTCTTTTGGCTTCCATACACCCATGATCACAAATATCAGAGGTACATATGGGAAAATTGCCATATTCCGTTCATTGCCATACTTATATGTAAGAGAAAATTATTGTAACGATACATGAGAGCAAAAATAGGTATGGTCCACCAATTCATCAAAAAAGCAACAAGAATAAACATTTTGAGGCTAAGCTTGCATGTTGGCTATGTGGGCAAGCCTCGATGTATACTCCTACCTCAAGTCATCCACACATCAACATCTCTTCCCAAACATGTTGTAACCAACCAAACTCATGCAACAACGGTTCGTATGAGCACTCAGCTCTCTGCCTCATCCACACATTAACATCTCTTCCCAAACATGCTGCAACCTACCTCAGATGGCTATTCAGTTCAAAAAAAATGCAATATATGTGATGCATGTGTAACAGACGAAAACTTCCCATTTGAAAGGAACATGATCCACAATGTTTTAAGAATAATGCATGCTGGAGATTATTTTTCATGTAAAATTCATCAAAAAGTACAACGGTATTGTATTTTTCTAGCATGGCAACTGGAAATTGCTTATATGCTCAACATACGCATACATATATGTACATATACATATTGCTTGCAAAAAGTAAAAATTGAAATGATTGGATTTTGAATTGACATAAGAGCAAGTTTTCCAACTTTCAGAAAAGTGGAAACATATGATAAATATGGTACCTGTTTAGAATCATCCTTAAACAATAAGCATCCATATGATCCAACGTGTTGGACATAAGTCATGGTCCATTAAAACACAACCATAGTAGACAGTAAGCAAATGCTACTTTAATCGATAGTAAGTAGGTCATCCTTAAACACATAGATATAAAATTTAAACAATCTAAGAAAAGAAGGTAAGTTAATAATTAAGTAAAGAAGACGATGGTAAGCAGTTAAGTCATGGTCGAAGTCAAGATCATCAGAAAGATTAAGGACAATCGGCAAATGCATAGTAGTTTATTACATTATAGTTAACACATAATCAACTGAAACACAAGGCAATGAACATGTATGTTTTTAAGTGTTTATATGTGAGTGGAAAATGACTCAAAATTTTCACGTACATGAAAAAACAATTTATGTTTGGAGTTCAACCTTAAATATGCTATACACAACAACTGTCCAAAAGTTTAACACACGCATAGCTCTTTTCATAAATCAATAACACATTTGAGTCTTTACAATAAATTTTCAGTTAACAACATATGGATTACACATCATATTTCTTAATATTGTGTTTACAAGTTAGATGAAATCAAAATACTTACGCTTGTTGCACCAGATAAAAGATTTTTTTTTTAAAGCAAATAAATGTTAACTCTTTTACTTGATATGAATCAAGCTATTTATATCCAATATTTGAGTCTTGTACGAAAAATAACTATGTTGAATACGGAACTAGCACAGGTAGCATATGCACAACTAGCGGCTTAATAAAATGAATAAGTTGGCATTTAGAGATATATGTGTATTAATATACCTAAGAAGTTGATAAAAGAGAAAATGATTTACATTAGGAATTTTATCTTGAATGTGCAATGCACAACAAATGTTGAAAAGTTAAAAATATGCATAGCTCTTTTCATCAATCTTCATTTTGCGTCTGAAACAAGTTCAAAGAAAAAACTAATCCAATAAGAATATATAAGCATACATACATATATTACTCTATGGAACTATTTAGACTCATATGCAATATCTATTTACTTATTTTCCATTACAAAGTGAACATCATGCCATACATCTTATTACCATTTGAAACTACTAATTAGATGAGAATAATTCTAGTAAAACTATTCTAATATATATGTATGTATGTATGTATGTATGTATGTATGTATGTATGTATGTATGTATGTGTATGTGTGTGTGTGTATCACCCATTATAACTCAATGTATCCATGCATCATTTCCATGACCTGTCGAATATTACATATATGAAGTTAGTAAAACAAACTAAATTCTATCACTTTGCATGGTCTATCCAAAAACCCAACATTGAAATTTATTTAATGATTACAAAAATGAATTCTGACACTAGTAAAGAATTTTAATGAATACAAAGCATACTAGATTTAGGATTTCCTATTTTTAAACAAATAAAACTTAAATGAAAAAAAAAATCAAAGCTAAGTTGGACATATAGCAAATAAAGGGAAATGAAAAATAAAGATACTAACCTTTGGGTAATGCTTCATAAAGTTTGTTGTTGGTCAACATTTAATGCCACAACACCTGAAATATTATTGTACATTTTGGATCAAGAGCTCTATTCTCTAATCTAGGAGAGGAAATCAATGGACATTGTTTCTTAGTTTGAGACCTTTCATAATGATGTTATGTTTGCTACATTTTATAGTTGTAATAGGCTTGGTGTCACACTTTTTGGTGTTAACGTGAACTACCAAAAATGCCCCTCTATATATTATCAAATCTTAATCACTTAAAAATAGGATCTAATATTAAACTTCTTTTCCAAATTCAAATGTCTCTAAAAGTAGGATCTAACAAGTAAACATGCTTTACAAATTCAAAACGCTTTTAAAAATAGGATCTAAAACTAAACTTCCTTTACAAATTCAAAATACTTTTTTACAAATATACGAATCTTAATATCACTTGAAAATAAAAAAAAATCATTTTTTTGACTGATTTAAACCCATACACTTTATAAGGAAAACAACTCATGCACGAAGTGCGTGCAGTAACACTCATTTTATATAATTTATCTATATTAGTGTACATATGTATGAATCCCGTATTAAATTATCAATATATCACACTATGCCAAATTATAATTTAGGTAATAGCACCTTTTCAGCTTTCAGCTTTCAAGCCCAGGAAGATAACTATTTAACTGCAGCTACTTGCTTGATACTTCGACCTTGGAGTTGGACCAATTAAAGAAATTTAATTGATAAATAGTTATAATTATGGAAAATTATTTCATATATATTATGAATTAACAAATTACAAGATACTATATACATAATCAACTACATAAAATCCAATCTAGTTATAAGCTTTCAAAGATAACAATACTTTATGAGTTTTATTTTTGTTAAAAAGTCGTAGTTATAGGTTCATTAACTGGAAAAATCATACAAAGATTACACGACAGAGCATGAAACACTTTTTCTTTAGCAAGATATGAAAACATTTACTGAAAAATATTTAAAGCGTGTATTATATAGAAAATCAAGGAAAAATTACATTATTCACGTAAATCATATAGAATGTTATTGTTCAAATAAATACTAAATCATATTAGTTGAGCTTTGACATTTTGTAGGATCCATTCTTGTTTAAAATTAGGGAATACCTAATTAGGGAAAGAAAAAGGAAGTAGTATGGGTATTGGACTGGATTGATGATTGAGCTGTCAATAGGAGATTCAAATTAAAGTCTGGAGTTGCCACTTACCATCGGTCATGTACTTGAGCCAGCCTCACCATTTCCTGAGTCTGGTGGAGTTTAACGTCATGTGTTGTGCTACCTACCATCTCTTTAGTCGCGATTTTTTTTCATGATGTGTGTTGTGCGTGCAGTGTAGTGTAAATAGTAACTTGTACCTTAGAATCTTATGCGGTCTAAAGTGAATGTGTTTTAAGGATCTGAGGAAATAATTGGAGGAAGAGGGAAGAGGCGGGTATGAAAATAATAGGGATATCCCACTTTTGTCAACGTGTTATGCAACCAATCTCTACTTCAAATAGAATAAATTAAAACAAACAATAACACTATGAAATAAAGTGTTGTCTATTGGCGTTATAAAAAGCAACTTTTCTTGTATTGATCACAAAACAAATTCTCGAGTTAGACCAGATATCTAGGTGTGAGTATAATCATGCAATAAAATAAATAAATATGTCACGTCAGGTTTTATAGGGGCATAATAGTTACCAGGGCCACTCACACCAAACAAATTCCCCAATACCCATTTTCACAAATCGATGATAACACACTTGTCCCAACACTATTCAATATAACATACACAGTTGTAACTCTAATCAATTGGAATATCATATCCTATTCATATTTACTTATAAGTTGCATTGTGTTGTATAAATTCAAATCATTATTCAAAACAATCATTTACGAGGTTCCTATATTTCTACTTTTCCTTGTGAGAGTGTTATATCATATAATCTCTTCTGTGAATCCCAGAAGGATAGCACGTTGATAAATCTCGTCTGTGGATTTACCTTCTACTAGACTATTTGCCTCGACAAATCATCACGGCCTTTTTCTCCCATATACTTCCAATCAATTATGATGTGCACTTCACACGATTGCTTAGTTGCACCTTCTCTCCTAACATTTGATAGCGTGATATATCTTAAGCATGTTGTAGTCCGCTTCAAGTTTCCATCTGGTGGCGCTATTTCTCTTCATTTGCACTATGCTTCCAACTGTCTTCAATATCTTTATATATCCATGCAACAAATCATTTGGACATAGTAATGAGGGATAAGGTCATTACAATTTGTGTTGCGACCCTCAAATTAGTCTACTAGGATGGATACTAGCATAAGGTAGTCAAAACCCTATGTCATTCTCGATAAATGTTAAATTTATCACTTTTAAATCATTTGACTTTCAATATGACATTTATTCTCAAAATGTCATTATAGCTCATCATATAACCCACGTGATTGTCATAATCATGCATCATAGTTAAAACTTGCAGTTTATAACATTACTTATAACCAAAGCATTTATGAAACACGACATCGAATATTAACATTTTGGCTAAACTAGAGTTAATAACTTGCAACAATGGAATTCAAAAACAAACAAACTCATATAGGTTTGTGAATACATGCACCTATCAACACAAATCCATATTATTCAAGACAAAGTCAATTTGAATGATTTAAATAGGATTTCTTTATTTATTTCAATCCGAAACCGAAATATAGTTCAACAATTCAAATCTAACCTTTTAAAGTGTAGATTTTATCTTAAATTACTTCAAATATACTATTTGTATTTTGCAAAATAATAAACTTGAATTTTATCTATATTTCCATTATTTAAAAATATTTAAACCTTGAAAAATCACCCAATTTGATTTTAATTTCAAATTAGCCAAAATTACTTTGAAATTTTCAATTTTAAAATTTTTAAAATATTATATATATGTCAAAGTTATTTTTAAAATTCTTTAGAAATTTAAAATTTTGAAACTTTGATTTTTATATGAATTCTGAATATATTGTACATTTCTGGAAGTTACTTTTTCAATATACAGTGAGCTAAATTCCTTTTTAAACCATTTTGATGTACTAAATAATGATACTAGTGGGTTATGCTTTGTACATATAGTGTAAATCAACTCAAGATCATCACACAACAACTCAAACAAGCAAAGAATCAACAAACATCAAAACTAGTCAAGTTCTGGAAACATAAAACCTACATACAGTAAGCTTAAACTTCTTCAAGTATCATTTTTAATTGTATTAATATGATGTCAGTGTGTTTGTGATGTGTAAAACAAGCTTCAGATCTCACACAAGTGCAAAACAATCAAAGAAAGGAATAAAAAACTCAAAACACACATTCTGGCCAATGTTCTGGGCATTGCAACCTAGAATTCATCCAAAGCGGTCGACCACTTAGGTTTAGAGCGGTCAACTGGTCTTGCCGATTTCTACATAGTAACGCCCAGAACATCGCCACGTTCGGTCGTCGTTCGCCGCCATTTGATGGCTAACTTTAGTGTGGTTGTGTGGGTCTCATCTAAGGGTTTCATTGCATTTTCCTACCCTAAGTTTATCACAAAGTTAATCAAAACAATGACGATTGAGCAAGAGAGTACATGGTATACTGACCTATAATTTTACAATTATATGATATAAATATAACTATGAAACAAAACATGATATACTCACTTTGCACTACACTTTGTTGAAGGATATGAAGTAGATGAAGATGATGGAGAAGGAAAAATGACGGCGTCGGTGGATTTAAGCTTTCAGGAGGAAGTATAATGAATATAGGGTGGGTTTATATATGTTTTGGATGAAGCTAACTTTAGTGTTAGTATAATAATAGGTTGAATTATAATGATTATATTAAGGATAAAAATTGAGGTCCAATAAAACTATTTTTATTTATTTTTATTTTGTTTTAAATATTTTTGTTCCCTTAACCACCTTTTTATAACCCGAACTGCTATTAAATATACGTCTAAAAATCCCATCGAGGCATTTTAATTAAATTTTATTGTATTTTTATAACAAATTTTCTTTTATTAAAATATCACTTTTTAATTTTCAACAAATATAAAATAATCGTATTATTTAAAATATAATTTCAAATTTTCACAAATATTATTTATTTTGTCAAAATAAATCTCCAAACAACTTTGAATAGTTAAAATATAATTCAATTTCAAATTTTGAATTTCAAATAATTATCATCAATTAAATTCCCAAAATACATTTTATTATAACTAACCAAAAAGCGGGATGTTACAACGCGCATCATTTCTGCATGCTCCCCGCATGTGCGTCTTAAATCTTATTGGAAAATGTTGTTCTTCATTCACCTTAATAGTACCTTTTTTTCCTTTTGAAAGATAGGATGTGGATGCAATTATTATATTTTCATGAAGCTTTTCATTTAGTTAAAGAGTGAACGAAGAATGAACCAGATTTAGGATATTATTCATATAGGTTCGAACCACTATTCGAATTAAATCTCATTATCAAACCGACCGTTAGGGTGGTTTATCTACTATAGGCTAGAAAAACAAAATTGTGTGGAGCTAATAAAATAAGGAAACTTTTTTTACATGTCCCGTTAAATCTATCACCGACCGTTAGGGAAGTTTGTCAACTATAGGTTTGCAAAACTAAATTGTGTGAAGCCAATAAAATAAGGAAATGTTTTTAACATGTCTTGTTAAATCTCTTCAATGTTATTTACTTTGTTCTTTCCACAAATGTCCACTTAAAATTATTCTAACTCTAAATTTTTTCCAACATATTTTCATTTGATGTTTAATGAGAATTTATGGAAAATTGCATTTTTTTAAATTATGTAATGAACGGTCGGCTCCAACCGTCGTGCGGTTGTAGTAGTTATCTTACCTACACATACATTTTAAATTTATTACACTTAACAGAAATGCAATTAATCAACTCAACTTATACTATCTTATCTTCTACTATATACATAAAATCTCCCTTAATATCTTTTCTTTTTTCTCATAATTTAGAATTAAAATCCTTTATTATCCTTGATTTATATATATTTTTTCACATTCACGCCTCTAAATTTTCACATTTAACAAGCTTTAATATATTCAGGTGTAACATGATGTCCCTTTGACTTCCCCTTTTATTAAATTAACTTATTATGTTAAATTGTATTTCATTTCTCTACAAAGTTCAAACTCTAAGCAGAAGTTTCTTTTTTCTCATCCAAACTGAAATATTTATTCTTTTTTTCTTATTTCATTTTTGTTCCTTTTAATCACAGGCTTCACGAGGACTCAAACCCATATCACAAATTCAATTATACAATTCTATACTATATACATAAAAGATATATCTCTCCTAATAACTTTTATTTTTTTCTCAAAATTTTAGAATTAAAATCCTTAATTCTCCTTGATTCATGTGTATATTTTCACATCTACCACTCTAAATTTTCATATTTAACAAGCTTTAATATATTTAGGTGGAACACCATGTCCCTTTGACTTTCCCTTTTATTAAATTTACTCATTATGTTAAATTGTATTTAATCTCTCTACAAAGTTCAAACCTTAAGAAGAAGTTTCTTTTTTCTCATCAAAATTGAAACGTTTTTGTTCTCTTTTTTTCTTATTTTATCTTATACTATATATATAAAAGATGGATCTCTCCTAATGTCTTATCTTATACTATATACATAAAAGATATACCTCTCCGAATATCTTTTATTTTTTTCTCAAAATTTTAGGATTAAAATACTTAATTCACCTTAATTCATGTGTATATTTTCACATCTACCACTCTAAATTTTCATATTTAACAAGCTTTAATATATTTAGGTGTAACACCGTGTCCCTTTGACTTTCCCTTTTATTAAATTTACTCATTATGTTAAATTATATTTCATCTCTCCACAAAGTTCAAACCTTAAGAAGAAATTTCTTTTTTCTCATCAAAATTAAAATATTTATCCTCTTTTTTCCTTACTTTGTTTTCGTTCGTCTTTAATCTCATGCTCCATAAGGACTCAAACTCATACACAAATTCAATTGTTCAATTTTTATACTATATTCATAAAAGATGGATCTCTCCTAACATCTTTTATTTTTTCTCATAATTTTAGAACTTAAATCCTTTATTTTCCCTGATTCATGTGTATATTTTCACATTTACCCCTCTAAATTTTCACATTAAACAAGCTTTAATATATTCGGGTGTAACATTATGTCCCTTTGACTTCTCGTTTTATTAAATTACTCGTTATGTTATATTCTATTTTATTTTTCTATAAAGTTCAAACCCTATCTAGAAGTTTTTTTACTATCATCAAAAATAAAATATTTATTCTCTTTTTCTTCTTCTTTAATTTTAGTTCCTCTTTAATCTCAAGCTCCACAAGGACTCAAAATCATATCACAAATTCAGTTGCATAATCCAATCAATAGAAGGTCGCTATGATGGTAAGATTTAAACTTTGATTATATTCAACTCTCTTTCCCCCTAAATTCACTAGGTTTTTGCTAACTGCAGTTTAATTCAATTTTTTATATTTTATAGCTATTAAAAATTTATTTTGAAACATCATAGATCTTTAGTTTTATCTGAAATTGTGTTTATTATCTCGGAAGATACATCTGTACAATATCTAAGGATCGAAAGGTTCAACATATTTAGACTTACTCTTTTTACCTATAAATAAGTAAGGATTAGTCTTTATAATGCACTTTAATTTATTTATAATTTTTAGAAATTAAGTTAAGATTAAGATTTTTGATGCATAACTAAAATATTGAAAGTGATTTCAATTACTGATTAGTTATTTTTCAAAGAATAATCTCAACTGTACTAAATAAAAAATAATCAACTTGAAAATTTGATAGTTTATTAATTTCATCTTTAAAATTTTCCCTTTAATTACTTTTATTAGATACAAGTGCAACGGTTGTTTTTTCTTTTCCAAATTTAATTAGTCTTGCCTATTTTATATTCATTCTACTCCATTGCACTATGCATTTCCATGTAGTTCAATCCATAAGAAATTTTTTTCTCTCTTCTAAAATAAAATCTGTGAATGCTTTATTCCTTTCTTCCATTTAATATTTCACTTTACTCTCGAGCTTCACATGAAATCAAGTGACTTCTTAACTTCTATTGTATGTATCACAGTTGGATATCTCTCAGAATTCTAATCTATTTTCTCTTTCTTTCCATTTATTTTCTCTTTAATCTCTAAATCCATAAGAACTTAAAATATTATATAGATTAAAGTTGGATATTTTCTTATAATTTTTGATTTAAAATTTATTTTCTCTTTATTCATGTGTATAATTTTGACATTTACACCTCTAAAATTTATCATTCAACAAGTTTTAATATAGTAATGTGTAATGTCATGTCCTTTTGATTTCCTCTTTTGTTAATTTGACTCATTTTAGTCAATTTTATTTTATTTCTCTAATAACATGGAATGGCTGTCAACTCCCTGAAATTGAAAGATGATGTAAGAAAAGTCCCTCCCGAATAAATTATAAAAATTAGGTCCCTATTTTTAGATTATGGCTAATTTATACTGTTTTTTCCCCTGAAAAGGATGCTGAGTCGATTTTCTAAAAGTGGATAGTTTGGTAAAAAATAACAAAATAGGGACCTAATTTACATGGGTTTATGAGCAGGGACTTTTTGTGCATGAGCTTTGAAAATAGGGACCTTTGGTCCAAAACCCCTCTCTATAAAGTTCATACAGTAAAAAGAAGTTTCTTTTTCTCATCAATTAAGAATAAAATATATGTTCTCTTTGTTTTCTTCTTTCATTCCATTTCTCTTTGGTCTCTGACTCCATAATGACTCAAAGTCATATCACTATTTCAATTGCATAATTCAATCATCAGAAAGGGTCTCATAATGTGATGATAAGGTTTAAACTTATATAACATTCAACTTACTTTTCCACTCATTTCACTAGATTTTTCATATTACTCCATATATAACCCATTTTTTTATATTCGATATCTATAAATAATATTCATTGAATCACCGTAGGTCTTTACTTTTCGTTGACATTGCATTTATTTGTTGAGACGATAAGCCTGTACACTATTTTTGAATCATACGGTTCAATGCAGTTAGAGTTTATTTTCTTTTTTCTTCTCCAGTAAATAAGTAAGGATCTATAGAATATATATTCATTTATTATTTTTATAAATTAAGTTCAGATCATGATTTTAGATATGCAACTAAAATAATTAAAGTGATTTCAATTATCTATTAATTGCTTTCAATCAATAATCTCAACTCTACTAAACCAAATTGCTTTTTTTCCTTTATAGGTTTATTTTTGGATCTTTTGTTCTCTAAATATGCACAATCTAATTTTTATAAATTGACGATGAAAATAAACAATGTGGAAATTTAAATTTTTATATTGAACCTCTTGAAAAGCAATAGATGATTTCTAAGTTGTGCTTGGGTTTAAAAGAAGTTAAACGAAATCAATTAAAAATTTTAGCAGCTTAGTAGTTTCAACTTTAGCATTAGTTTTTGCTATATTGCATTTTTTTCTATTTGAGTCCAATTAGCGTATCTCTGTAGTTCAATTCCGAAGTAAAAATATTCTTTCTTCCCAACAAAAATTAAATCTATAATTTATTTCTTCCATTCTTTCATTTATTTTTCACTTTAATCTTTTGCTTCACATGAAATCCAAAAAGTGTCATAACTTCTATAGTCCATATTAAAGTCGCGTCTTTCACAAACCTCTAACACACTTGTTTCCTTCTTTCATTTTATGTTCTCTTTAGTCTCAAACTCTACGAGAACTCAAAATATTATATATATATATATATACATACATATATATATATAAACACACATAAATACAATGATCTTTCCTTATCCTTTTGTATTTTTTTCATATTTTTAGAATCGGTATCCTTAATTCTCCTTAATTCATCTGTATATATTCAGGTGTCCCGGCATGTCCTTATGACTTCCTTTTTCTATTAGTTTTACTCATTTTATTCTATTCTATTTCATTTTTCTATAAAGTTCAAACCCTAAGGAATTTTTTTTCTCATCAAAACTAAAATCTTTTTTCACTTTATTTCTTTCTTTCGTTGTTGTTTCTCTTTAAACTTGGACATCATAAAAACTCAAATCATATCACAATTTCATTTGCACAATTCAATCATCAGAAATTATTATAGGATATGGTGGTACGGTTTAAACTTTTGTTACGGTCAAAACTTTTTCCCACTTAATTCATTATATTTTGTTTTTGTTCTATGTATATTTCAATTTTTTTATATTGCATATCTATAAAAAGTTTGCTTTAAATCGTCATGGGTCTTTACTTTTCATTGAAATTGCATTTATTATCTCGGAAAGATAGATTGTATGATATTTTAGAACCGTAAGGTACAAGATACTTAGAGTTATTTACTTCTTCCTCATCCCTACATTTAAGAAAGAATTATTTTGTATTACATATTTATAAATTAAGTTCAAATCATGATTATTTTCTCCTAAGTCTTTTTTCTTTATTTACTTCTTCTATTTCCCCATAGAACTGAATGATATTCAACTTTCTTTCCCGTTCAATTTACAATATTTCTTTCTTACTCTACGTATAATCCAATCTTTTATATTTTATATCTATAAAAAAGTTGCCTTAAATAAAAATGTTCCTTCATTATAGATTACATAGCTTCAGTATATGTGAGAATATAAGAATATTTGTCCATATTTGTAAAATCCCAATACGAACATGGATTGATAATAGTTATACGTCATATCACATATAAAGTGGCAAAAAGACATAGTGAGGTGCCAAGGTGAGATGATTACACATACTAAATAATTTGAACAATAGCAAAAAGTGTCATAGGTTTCTTGAAATCATATCTATATATTACTATTTAAGTTTACAAATCCAATAATATATTTTAATCAAGTCCATAAGTAGACTAATATATAGTAAAAAAAATTGGTTTCCTACTACAACTAACATGATTTCAAATATATTTTAACAGTTTACTATGTTTCACGCTCTTAATTGTAAGATTGATTATTACAGGTAATTTATAGTTGGGATACGAAAGGAAATACATCAACTTTGTAAAATGTCAAATTCGAAGGTTCTTTGTACTTACCTATGGTAGAAGAACTACAGTCCCTTTATATATTCAAATAGTAATAAAATCTTTCTCAGAGAAGACGTTTAATCTAAAAGTAATAAAGATGCTAGAGTTTTACACTGGTATTTGAAGTTCAATAATGGAATGTTGAGAATAATTTATACATTATAACATGTTCAAATACTTGGTGTTACCAGAATGGATTTTTCTATGGTAGTTCATTGAACTCTATAATATGGCATTCAAATACATTTTGTTTTCTTTTTATAATTTATTCTACCTCAATTTTTATTTCATTCTACTCATTATGCTAATATATGGGGTTTTGTGGTTGAATTTCGTCTAGAAACAAGTATGTTTTAGGTAATGTATAGTCATAATAAATTTAATATAAAAAATATATTCTACCTAATTGTATCAGCGTTAATAACTATTTTGTATTAATATCTATCTCATGCTACATTCATATAGCGTTAGGCTCGCAATCATAATTATTTTATCAATTTTGTATTATGAAAGAAACATTATAATCATCACAAAAAAATTAGTTGTTTTAAATTATGTAACTTTAGTATGTTGCGTGTGCGTAGCACGGTCGACAATTTACCATATTTACCATATATATTAAAGTCAAATCTCACTCAAGATTTTTTTTCTTTTCTCATAGTTTTAGAAATTAAATACTTACCACTGCTTAGTTTAACATACTGTCAAGAAGGTAACAAGTTCGAATCTCAGAAACCACGTTTACATCTAATCAATATTAGAATAACTCCACTTTCCTCATTCACGTTTTCCAACCTTCTAAGTTGGAAACATATTTACCTCATTTTACTTAAAATATTTTGGAACCACTTAGTTCGCATAAAATCATTTATTTTTACCACTAATTTCCTTTTTACTTGGAAATTTCAACCAAGATTTAAGCTCCATTCTTTGATCCTATATTTTTTAGCTACTTTTGCTAAATAAGCATGATCTTTATTCAAAATTCATTGATTTTATTCTTTAAAATATAAGCTCCATCGAAAACATAACATATTACAAACACTTATGATAATAATAGTAAGAATTAAATTAATTTTTTTTAAATTTAAAATGACTAATACTAATTAAAGAAATGCATAATAACCAATATATATATATATATATATATATATATATAGCCACAGACACATGGATGGAGTGCTATAATTTATCTTAAGCTTTCATTTTAAATAAAGCAACAGGCTCACATAAAATGTAAGATATCAAATAGACTAGCTTAGTTTTTTTCAAATTCAACCTCATCTTATTCAAAATCTTATTCATAGGGCCGGTCCTAGGAGTGCTAGTACCTAAAGCTAATTGCAAAACGAAGGCCCTTATACAAAAACTAATTGTATTACCATTAATTAAATTATTAGAATAATTTATATTGGTTATAAATAATGAAAAGATGACAAAAGGAAATAACTTTATTGGTAATAATAATTTAGGTTAAATAGCAAAGTTAATATTAATTACTTACGAACATTTTTCTAGCCTTCCGACTTCTGAATTAGTGAGTTCATCAAACCATCGTTTTCTAACCCTTATAGCGTGTCCAGATTCTTGTTTGCGCATTTCTGAACACGATAAACATTGAAAAATGTTGAATATTAATAAGTATTGAAAAATAAAAAATCGATTGGTTAATGTCTTTTATCACTAAATTATATAATTTTTGATCCACAAACAACACTACAAAATGAATCTCAAAATAAAATATTTATTTGCAACAATATAAGTCATTGATATTTGAAAAGGAAAAGTTGACTATCTTATCTATAAGTTGTATTTTATCAGAAATATTTGTACAAAATAATTTGCAACAAAAATTCCCTTCTGCTATTCGATTTGACTTAAAAACATTAACTATAAATTTCACAAACTTACTTATTTATCAACAAATTTTATATTTACTAACCACTAAAAAAACTATGAACTATAAATTAAACCTTAAAACTTATCCAAATTTACATAAATTTGATCCCCAAAATTATACGAATTCAATATTTCAATAAACAAAACATAAATGTAAACATACTTTTAGAATTACATAAATCATAAACTTTTAATTAGGGTTAACATAAAATTAATAGAGCACCTTGGGTTTAGGTCCTTTTCAATTCAATATCCACATTCCACGAGGAAGAGAATCGAATGACAACTACTGGCTGCATGCAACCCCACTACCTACTCTCCTTCGAGAGAGCAGCTATTGCCTAAATTAGTCGTCGTCATTCTATGGTTGTAGAGTCACCGCCCACTGCCACTAGTGTTGATGCATCTGCAGCCGTCGTTCTGATGAGTCGTCGTTCGAAAACCTACTGTGCCTATGGTTCTGGAGTTCCGCATCAGCAATTGCTTTATTTTTGCTGCTCGTAATTAAATTCCTGTTAAGTGGTGCCCTAGTTTTTGATGAGGCCAAAAGCGGATGCTTTCCCCGCTTTACCCAAAGGCCGGGACTTCTTATTCAAAGTAGTTAATTTAAGTAATTAACAATGATCCGTGTTTGAATTTCATTAATTCTAGGTAAATTAGTATAAAAACTAATAAATATTAATCAAAACATAATGATAGTCAATTATGTATATCAACTTGGCAAGCTACAATAATTCTTATTTTAACCTCTTTTCTTTATTCACTCTTTAAAAAAACGTATAAATTCAACCACCATTGTCATTATTTTACTATATAAGATATAGGATATGATATATAAAGTACATTCATTTAAATAATCTTATGAACTTTAATTTCGTTCAAAATCATCAAATATGAAAGGTATAAAGTTTAACAAACTAATATAATTCTATATAATGTATGAATTTAGATCTAGTTTAACTTATTTCTCTTACAATTTAAAAAGAAAATCCAAACTTTTCAACGATCCATGAAATTACAGGCTTTGCATTTTTTTTAAATAAAATGATTAATACGAAGGCAACTCAAACTTTATAAATTTGTTTACCTCTCGGTATAATAATTTGTTCTTTGGTCTTTCTTTTTTTATTTCCACTAACATCTTATTTTTTTAGTCTTTATTCTTCTAATTCATTATTTTCTTCATCGTTATTTTTAAAAAAGAAAATCAAAATAAATTGAATATAAACATCCTAAGTAAAATCAATCCTTCATTTTTTTTAAGAGTAAGATTGATCTATCATCACTCTTTTCTATAAGAAATTGTGGTTCTTCTTTTATCATCGCTACGATTGAAATTTTTAGTTTTCGTCTACGTTTTAAGCCAACAACTCCCCTTCTGAAATTTAGTTGCATCTCAACTTATTGATACTTTTATAATGTCATGTAATGTTATATTTTCAATGCAAAATCCGCTATATATTATTATTATTTCTTTTTAATTCTTTGAAATTAGTACCGTAAAATATCAAATGATTAATTTGTTGTTTTAATTAATATTTTTTTTATATATAGCATGTGAAGCACAGATTCGCACTAGTTTACTTAAATTTTCATGATCGAATATAATAGTTTGATTTCGTTTTGTTTTACATGATTAATTTTAAGAAGCGTCTCATTTCAGTATATTAACTAATTTCTCTCAAGTGTCATGTTACAGTTTGCATATTTTACTAACTGAATTATAACTTCCAGCCCAATTCTTCAAATAAATAATTAGTGCAGGATAATTCACTAATTATTTCATGTATATTTTTTTCAAAATCTCTTTACGTGAACAACTAGTTCAATTAATCCAGCAATTCTCATAAAGTGCGTCCACCACACCAAGTTTCTAATTGTTCATCATTTAATAACATAAGTATTATTTCGGTTAAATGGTCGTTAACGTTATTGTCTTGTCATCAAATTTGACAACAACAATATATGTTAAAAATAGATTGTTGCATGTATCCTGTTGTTTGGAAATATAAGAAATATGTCAAAACTTTGCCCGCGTTCAACGTTGTTGATCCAACGGTGGGTAAAAAAATGTGATGGGCAGAAGAAAATCTCTTATGTACCAAAGTTAACACATTCTTAACAAAACCCCAGACGCGTATTAATCACGACTTACTTCGTTTTTTTTCTGAAAAGGAGCAAATCATAACATGGCAGGATACGGAAAACGGAACCTCCCAATTGACCAAACTTTAATAAGACAACGCCACGACATATAATACTCCCGTCGGTGTTACGCGCTTTCGCGAACCGCTACACACCCACATTATTCTAAGCTGCAGCAATCGCCGCTTATACCATTTTTTTCTATTCACAGTACAATATTACTATTCCTTCCTTTAGACTTGTGTAGATATAATCATCGGTCCCACAATGAAATAAAATGAATCTGAGATGTCAGTTGAACACGCAAGTACTGACGTTCAACAACAATAGTATATCTTTTTCCTTTAGCAAGAAATGCGAAGGATTTATGGTACATTTTTGGTACATTCAGTTTGGTGGTGGATGTTAATTCCTTTATAATTGTCACGGTTTGATTTGAATATGTAACGATTCAGCTTCTGTGAAGTTGATTTATTTATTAAGTTTTATAATAGTTTTTTTTTTCAGTAATTAATTGTTTATAGTTTGCCAATGGACAAAATGTTGAACGCAGAAAACTTACAATCAAATTGAAGTGTATATTGTGTGTATTTTCAACATGGGAACAGTGTTCCGGATTGGAAAATGATACGATCAACTTTTTAATATGATTCTCTCTGATTAAAAATTGTAAACTTGTTGATTAGATACTTGTTAGTTACAAAATTCAGTTTGTTTTCTGTTTTGTTAGTTTATCTGCTTTTTAGTTAATCGAATAATAAAATTAATCGTCCATATGTTGGAATAGGAAGGGAAACGTCCTTTTCATTACTTTATGTTCCTTGCTCCATCTTTCAAATGATTCATCATGAATTAAATAAAGGCCTGATAATTGCAGTAAGGTCGTATTCAAGATTGATTGGTACGAATATTTTCGTTAGCCTTTCTACTTGAATAATGCTTGTAGAATTATATATTTGCAGTCGTAGTATGCAAGGCTTCCACTCATTTGACCCGTTACTTGAACAATAGATGATATAATAAATAATAAAACTTCAAAAAACTGTAAATCTTTATTTTCTATAAAATAAGTAATAACAATAAAACTAAACATATTTTATAAAAAAAACAATATTAATATTAAAGTGATATTTTTCGTAAAAAAAGCACCAACAAAATAACATGTACCTTCTGTTTACAAGATGTTGCACCCTAAACCCTATTATTTGACCAGTCCATTTAGGACGTTTGTCACGTTCGAAATCCGAATTTGTTGTGGCAAAAAGGTATACTGCCAAACATTTTCTTAAAAAATTATCACTCATTTTCAATTCTTTATTTTCTTTCGTATATTTTCTTTTGTGTATTCGATGTTTGCTATATTTTTTTTAATATCGATTTACCGATTTCATTTTTAAATGTATCTATTTTTTAGGTTTTCAGTTTCACATTAGTTTATAATTTTATATCAATCACTGACTTTATATTCAAAATTGCTTAAAACAACACAAAACATAACAACAAATTAACATATTGTCTCATTCATAGCACAAAAATACTTTCTCATTCACTAAGCTTTCAAAAGTCATGTGCCGATCAAAATACCTTTTGCTTAACAGAAAACGCACCAAATATTGCTTTATTATTGTCAAGTTCCCACATATTTTCAACGGATAAAACAGGGTTATGACTTTTTTTAATTTAATGGCAATTTTTATGGACCAATGAGCTTCTTAGACAAATCTAAGAAAACATTTGATTTCAAGTTTGTTTGTTTTGAAAACATAGCTTTTTATTTTGTTATTTCAATATATATGTCAAATGACGTAGCAAAGAATGAGTAGTTGAAAATTTATCATTCTAACAAAGAAAAGGAAAATTATGTGTTTTGATATTTCCCAAAAGGACGGGCAAAAAAGGAGCAGAAAGAACATGTATTTTAATATTTTTCAAAAATTAGAAAATAATCTGAAAAAATATTTTTAGTTTTTTATATATAGAAACCATTTAAACGTTAAACGCAAACCTGGTTTTTAAACCAAACATTGTCTGCGTTTGTTTAATAACCTCATAGTAATTTTTTTTAACTTGATCTATTATAAATTCAATAAATTATGTTCATGCTCCAAAAGGTTGTTTTTCATTGTAACGAAGATGACCGTTGTAAAAAAAAAATGGTACTAACCATGACAGCGACTGATGGAGAGACAGATGATGCAATGGAAAATAGTCGATTATAGAAATGGATCTTGGATTTTAAATCATTCAGATTAATTTAACATTTTTACCCTGGCATTGAATAAAGAATGATAGACTATGTTAAGTTCGTGTCATTCGAATATTTGCCAAATACATAAAAATGGAGAAATATGTTTCAATCAATCAATTTAACTATATGATCCAAAGAAAAAAAAAACAAATTGATTGTTTAATGAAAAAAGAAAAATATGAACGAAGATAGCATGAAAATTGATTTTATATGAAAATTGAATCTTCCAAATTAATTTCTCTTATCTTTCTTTCTTGTAGTCATGTTGAGAAGAAGAACAAAGACATGAAGAAACGAAATACGTGTGTGTTTATACTTGGCACCAAAGCCTAAAGATGGGAAGTAAATTAATTTCCTTTTTCAAATTAAAAGTAGCATACTTCAAGATATAAATAGCCGCGCAAAATAATCTGGCAAAACCAAATAAAACCATTTATTGAGATCACAATGTTACGTTAAATTATCATTGGAAAATAATGTTTTTTCAAATGTATTAGGCAAAATTGAAGGAAAATTAGATCCAAATAATACTTGGCACAAGTATTGTTTGGTACAAAAAAACAGGAACAACAGTAAAAAGAGGTTCTAAGGAAAACGAAACCATGACATTGGCAAGAAATATTTAAAATAATGCAAGGCTGTAATATGAAAATACATGCACTGTTGTAACAAGGGCTATGATGTGATTGGGACTGAAAATGCAGGCCAATGCAAACAGAATGTTCTTTTCGTCGTGTTTGTTCAAATGATGATGAAATCCTGCTACGGAGCCATAAATTGGTCCTGTTATGGTTTTAATTTTGTAGGCTCACTCGAATGAATTCGTCCCTTCCTCTTCTGTTTGATTGTCAATTTTCGGTGGATGAGAGCTCTCATGGCCCCGCGCTGGTTAATCATTCATTATGATGCCCATGAGCCTACCTATTTTTGCTACTCCATATCTGGTTTAATTTCCTTTTCATCCCTTTTCTGCCAAGGAATTAACCCATTTAATGGGATGGGATGTAACTTAAGAGGGTGAAGGGTGAAAGTTCTATCGTAAATTTTGCACTCTAAGTTAACAGAAAGAAATTTAATGCGATGGTCCAATTTGACACCAAAATAGCCAGATGGAATCTTATCAATATACAATATTTTAAGAGCATGTCAATCTCAACATGTAAAATACCGTTACAATTTAATAAATCGGTGGATTCGAATTTCATTTTCACCGTTAATTCGCATTTTTTTACGATTTTATGGTAAAATCCACGTATGATTTGACTGACTTTTTTTAAGGGTAAATAATTATGATGCAATTTTTTATACCATAAATACTTGCAGCTCATACCGTATGTATTTACATTAACAATAGTTCTGTGCAACAATGCACAACAAGGAGAAATGTTACGCATAATCCTTGCACTGCAAAATAATAATTTCTTTTACTAAAAATACAAATATTTCCGAAAAAATGTTATTTGTAGGCTGTAGCGCAGTTATCTGCATGATAATTTTTGCACCGCAAATGCTATCACTCAACGGATATGTGCCAACTTCCAATGACTTTCGCCGCCACTACAACAATAATTACAACAATACACCAAATTTCATAACCAATAGTACCAACCTTGCCTCCTTACTGTTATTTGCAGTAGTAAATTTCAATAATTTTGAATGAATTTTGTGTGTTACACCCACAACTACCTACTCTGCATACCATTGGTCAATTATATACCAAAATTCGCATCCAATGGTACAAACAAAGGCTCTTTCGATCGGCATCGCTATAAAAACCCTAATATTGATCCGTAGATTAAAATCTTATTTTAGCAAAGGCGAGATTCTAACCAAGTTCCAATTACTTGTGAACTCCGCACATCCACCCCAATCCATCAATACCAAATTGACATATCTTGTCGTGTTGGTTGATATATCAATTTTTTGAAAATTTAAAGACGTGTACACTGCAAGAAATACAGTGATTTTCGACGGCTACGAGCCATCGACGGCCGTCGAGAGCCGTTGGAAATGCCGTCGGTATAAAGAACACGGCTTTCGTCTTTTTTCGACGGAAATGACGACGTTTTTCAGACGGCTTACAACGACTGTTTCGATGGTAATTTCGACGGTCTTTCCGACGATTAAGACGTCCACGTGTTTTGAAAAATTGTTGAGAAACAGTCTGGAGCTGTCGCTGATTTTTGGTCAATAAGTCATCGGAAATCGTCGATGGCCGTCGGGAGCCGTCGCTGATTTTTGATCAATAAGCCAATAGAAACCGTTAACAGCAGTCAAAAACCTATGTGATTTTATTTTTTTACAATAGTCATTCGAATTCCAAATAGTACACAATATCAATGTATATCACAACACATTAAAATCAATATATATCAGATATATAAGCTAAAATAAATATCAATATCAATATCAATAACAATATAAAACTCAAACATTACCATCTCGATTTCAAACTCAAACATTACCATCAATACAAAACAAACCGTCTTTCATCAATCTCACACATCCAACATCAATATGTACATCCAACATCAATATACAATGTCTAAAATGCCAACCAAACAAATCAGTTTAACAAACCAACCTTACAAATCAACATCAAACACCACATGTCCACAAATAAACCTCACCATCTCTCATTGGATATATACACAGGTTTCAAAAACAAACACTGCAAAACGTACCTCATGACTCGTCGTCGGCTCCGGAACCACCAGACGAAAAGAATGCTCTATGTACTCGGTCAAACGCTGCTTCAGTTGCTCCATTTGCGCTGCTTGGAGACGGTCCTGCTCCTGCAGCTGTGCAGTCTACTATCGAAGCTCATTAATCTCAGCTTTTTTCTAAGTCTTTTGTTAGGCCCGAGCCTACAAAACAAGTCGAAATATGTTTAAGTTATTTGCGTAACTTTTATAAAAATTAAACAAATTTTACAACTTAGTTAATTTTATAAATTACCGCTTGATTGTCGTAGTCATAGCGCCTATTTCATTGTGTTGGGTCCATAACGGAGTCAAAGATAGCGTCCTCTTCATCATGGGTCAATTGCTCCCGTCCCGATTGCTCGAGCACCTGCGCACGTGCTTGCGTAAATCTTTTCTACAACGTTAAATTAAATACAATTAAATATTACATGACATTGTTATAATAGTTTATAACTAATTAATTAAAATAATCATTATTAATAACTTATGACTTAAAATATACTTACATGTGTTGCGTATGCTTTATCATCCTCATGTCAGACATACGTCACTGATCTCTCGTCGTCGGTTTCCCTAACGGCATGGGTATGTGCAAATACGTCCATATATGAGACAGAAGCCCCACGCGCTCTTTCCTGCAATAATTGATATATATTATTGTTGTTCATACAAATTTATACAAAAAATGTAATAACTGTTCGTAATTGTAATTAATCAATTTATCAAGTCTTCGCGATGATGCTGAAATGATTTCAAGCCACCACAGTGCGTGATTGGATTGTTTTGCCTGTTTGTCGATTTCCTGTCTAACTCCGCCTGTAAATTAAAAATTAAGATTATATTTTACATCTATAAATTATGTATTCTCTACGGAATAAATTAAGGTGATATCTGATAGACTTACCCTGAATTCATCGCTTCTCCATCATACGTCCCAAGCATCCCATACGCTGGCGCCCATCCAGCTTGGCTTCTTTTTAGATTTTGATAGACATCGTATCTCGGTAATCCTTTGCAACCTTAAAATTCCATTGGCGCTGGGAAAAAGATTCTTACGTCTATCGTCCCGTATGTTGAAAAATATAAGTTATACATTAATACTTAGTCAATAAATTGTAAAGTGATTATATATAATGATATATAAATTTACACTAACCAAGAAGTTCTGCAAACTGCTCTCCCGAACGTGCTCTGGATCCTATTCCATTTGGGCCAGCACGCAGTCATACAACTCATGTATATGCCTGCTTAGAAATGCTGAGAACTATATTCGAAGGCTCAAGCTCAAAATCCATGCATTAAATATGATATACAAATAAATCATGACTAGTATATCATACAAAATATTTATAATGCTAAAGTAAAATTAATACTTACAATCCATCTGCCTTTGGTAGCAATCTGACCATCGTACGTGGCGCCTCCTACGACGGGGCGCTGCCATCACATTCATGGTGGATGGTCCCTCTTTGAAATTAAGAGGGGGAACCGAACTGCGAAGAACTCCGGCGCTTGAAGAAAGACATATACTACATGTCGTATACATATTATTTTATTATGGTAGAGCATATCATTTGATTATGAGTAAATATATCAAGATTTAACATCAATAATCGCATATAACATACAAAAAATGTAACAACAACACTTCCATAAATTACATTTTTCAACATGTATATTATTAATCAGTTCTAGTCGTTTTCTGATTCAGACTCGGTCTCGTACTCTATATTTTTTTCCACTGTGGTCTCAAATGCTTATACTAATATATTTGATTCATCATTTAGAGGTCCAAAATTGGTTTGATCATCTATTATTATAATTTCGTCATTTTCCTCGATATTCACTTGGTACGCTTATTCGTTTGGAATATTCTTTCCATCAAACGTAAATCTTGCCTTCGTTTTAAAAACTACCGACCAATCTGCTTTATCTCTTTTTACAGATGCATATAAACTTGTAGGGCTTGTTTTGTTAGTATAAACGGATCGTACTTATAATAACGTTATGTATGCTTTATTTCAATAATATTATATTTTTGATGCACATTGATTTCAGAACCTGAAACATTACTGAACCGGTTGCATCTAAACAAATAAACTTCTTCCGTAGGTCTGGTGAAATATGTTAGTTGCAAAATCTGAGTTAACACGCCATAAAAATCAATTATTTGATCATTTGGATCATCACTACTTTTAACATATACACCAGTATTATTAGTTAAATTTTCAGCCTCATATTCTTTGGTGTTGAATTTGTATCAATTGACAAAAAATATTGGATATATCTTGACTTTTTTGGTCCCGTCGCAAGATGTTTTAATCCTTCGTCGACCACACAATTTACCGGATCATATACGTGGTTCGAAACCAAGTAGTAAATTTTTTCCTGATATCGCTGCTTGGATGCTGTGATTTTTAAATACTGCATATATAGATAATATATTGCATTACAAAAGACGTGTATTATTCAAGTAAATAATTTTAGATGTGTTATTTAGTAATACCTAACAAAAGACGCAACTTCTGCATAGTTAAGAAGAACATATGTGTGAGCAACATGGTAATCTCTGTCTTCTAACCATACTTTCATACATTTTCCAACTGGACGTCCCTACTATCTAAAAATAGATAGGATTAATTCAAAAGGATCTTTTTTAACACCCTCATCATTTACGTAGCACTTTCAAAAGATAAGTTCACATGTTCACTGAAATAATGAGAGAAAAAGAACGAAGCTTTTTCTTCAATATATGATTCGCATATCAAACATTTAACTCATGCTTTTTGTCTCATCTTTTTCTTTAGATGATTTAAGTATCTGTTAAGAATAATTATAATTAAATTTTATTACATGTGTAATTAAACTAATATTTAACATTCTCAATATTAATACATTTCAAATGGATACATCTATCCATATTGCACATGACCTCGAAGACGTGCTTCAAAAGGAAGATAAACAGGTAAATGCTCCATTGCATTAAAGAAACCAGAAGGAAATATTTTCTTCAGTTTGCAGAGCAGTATAGGAATTTCTTCCTCAAGTTTACTTAGACGATCAACTTTTAAGGTAGTTGAACAAAGCTCCTTCTAAAACAAACTACGTTCTGTTACAACTGTCCAAACTTTTGTGGGCAATAGTTCTTTGAAAGCGACGTGTAACAAATGTTTCATCAATACATGACAATCATTACTTTTCATCCCACCCGATTTACCGTTCTTATAGTCAACACATCTACGAAGATTAGAGGAAATCCCATCAGGAAACCTTAATCCTTCTGCCCACTTTAACAGTACTTTAACTTGGTTACTGTCTAGCTCATAGCATGCTTTAGGTTTTTTTGTGTTATTTGGCTTCATATTAAGCTCAAGCTCAGGACGATTGCATATTGCCTCTATATCACGTCTTGATCTTAAATCGTCATTAGTCTTTCCTTTAACATTCAGAACTATGTTAAACACATTATCGAGCACATTTTTCTCGTAGTGCATCACGTTGATAATATGACGAATTAAGAGATTTTTTCAATAAAGCAACTTCCAAAATATACTTTGTTTGCACCAATTATGAATCGTCGATTTACCTTGATATAATTTGTTTGCTAGTTTCATGTATGTTTGGATATTCCTTTACAATATCATAAATATATCTTCGCTTGACCAAATCATTGATGGTCGCAAGGTCTCAAATTTATTACTTGTAAAGTTTTTTTTATCTTTTTTAAAAAGATGATTAATATGGAGAAAACACCAATGACAGTCAAACCACGAAATTTTCTTTCCATGCGGTAAAGGAAAATGCTCATGTTTCTTCCATGCAATAAGGACAAGCTAGACGACCAACCGTATTCCAATCCGAAAGCATTGCATAGGTAGGAAAATCACTTATAGTCCACAACAGTGAAGCGAACATGCAATCTTTTTTTTTGAAATGTTGTATGTTTCAACTCTTCATACCACGATGTTTTCAACTCTTCAATCAACGATTGTAAATATACGTCGATTCCTTGTGTCGGATGACTAGGGGCAGTGATGACAATAGTGAAAAACATATATGGAGTTTTCATACACATCCGCGGAGGTAAATTGTAAGGTGTAACGATTATAGGCCAAGATGAATATTTTGAATCAAATTGAGAGAATGGTGAAAATCCATCCGTACATAAACCAAGTCTAACATTACTGCTCTCCGCTGCGAAAGCGGGGTATGCCTTATCAAAATGCTTCCATGCTTCTCCATCAGCTGGGTGTGTTAACATAGCTTCTTCCTGTATTCTCACACAGTACCATCTCGTATGATGCGCGGTTACAAAAGATGCATATAACCTTTGAAGCCTAGGAGTGATGGGTAAGTAATGTATACGCTTGTACGGAACTTCATTTCCCTTCTTTTTTCTTGGTTTGTATCTTTCCTGATTACATATTTTACAATTTCTAAGATTGATGTTTTCTTTCCAAAACAACATCAAACCATTTAAACATGTATTTATTTTTTGATACGGCAAACCAAAAGCAGACATAAGTTTTTTCACTTCATAATAATTTTCGCACATTAAGTTATCGGGTGACATTGCCGTTTTGTAGCTTATACTATAGCTGTAAACACGGCTTCTGTGAAGTTGTATTTTGATTTCATCGTAATGTATTCTGCAGTTACTGATAGTTGAGTACCGCTTGTACAACCATCCCAAAGTGATTTCTTAGCAGCATCTAATAAATCATATTTTTTTTTGCTCCAATATATGGTTCTTCTTCGACATTGACATCGTTACCATCAACTTAACAGTAGGGAACATTGAACAAGCTACATTTTCAACCATATCTTCTATGAGATTCGTCGGAACAATTTCATTAGCAACCTCCTCCTCCGAATGTACTGGATTAGGTGTTATAAGATATCCATGACGATCTCACACCAATAATTCGACACGAAACAATATTGGCACAAATGAACTACTATCATATCCGGTATCAAATGCTTCAATAATTTACACATACTACATGGACAACGAATTTCTTCGTCGTTCTCATTATTACTTAAAGCGAATTCAATAAAGACGTGTATACCATTTTGAAAATGTTCACTTATTGAGTCTTCAATTTCTCTTCTTTGTTGGTACATCCAACTCCGATCGATAAAATAATTGATCATTTTTCCTACTTTAAAACATAAAAACGTATTAATCATTTACGTATTGACATTTTATTTTTCAATTAAATCATACATTTAAAATTTAGCAAATATATAATATTATTCTATTTAATTTTATTTTCAAACGAATTTACCCAAACTATATGAATATAATATTAAATATTTAGGTTATTGTTTTACACTGTGATGGTTGGTCATCCTACTTCTCATTACAAATACTGTAGTAATTATATTTCTAAATCATTTCATTTTAAACGATTCAACACAATTTCGGCAGCATTTCCCCTTTGTTTCCTGTATCGTACGCATATGCGTGTACACAGGGAACAAAAAGAAAGTATTGTTGTAATTTTGTGAACCGTTTAAAATGAAATGATTTACAAAGTATAATTACTTTATTGTGTTTATAGTTTATCCAATACATAAGCAAATCCGACAAATATTATATCAGATGAATATAAATGTCGGCTCTGTGATAAAAACGAATATCCATATAACGATCATATACAATACTTGTCAAACGATGTCAAAAACTATCTAAGAGATTTATTAAAAGCAAGCGTATTTTACTAATGAGAAAAGTTTTATTTATAAAAATAAAATATTATTGTAGTCCAAATAGATTCAAAACTTAAAAGTTAGCATATTTAAACAATGTTAAGCGGACATTTCTTTAATTTTTGAAATTAGTTTTATGACAAACTAATTTCTTAAAAGTGGAAATTAGGTTAAAGAGCTTCTTGTTTCAGGGTAATAAGTTTTAAGGACAACAATTCTAAATAATTAGTTTTAAGGACAATTAACAGAAAAATGATAAATTCATTTATCATTTTAAGTTTATAGAAAAAGACAAATTCATTTATCATTATTTTTATTTAACTGAAAATGATAACTTCATTTATTTTATTTTTTTGTAATTTATCCTTAAAACTAATTTTTCAAAATTGCCGTACTTAAAACTTATTACTCCGCACAAAGAAACCCTTTGAGTGAAAATCATTTTTAGAACAAATTTTATACAAATGAGATAGGCATAAGTTCTAAATGATATATGTTAAACCAATTTTATACAAATAAAGTAATTATTGTAAATGCTATAATCAGCTATATATAAAAGAGCTAAGTTTCATACTTGTTTTATAAATTAGTCTTATCAAACAAAATTCCCTATTTTATACATATGTTATGCTATAAAAAAAAATCATATACTCAATAATAATAATAATATTATTATTATTATTTTAGGAAACTGACTACTTAACTGCTAGTACATGCATTTGCTGTGAGTCTTAATATACAAGGTGCTACAAGCCGGCATATGTTACTGGTTCAAATCATGTTATGCAAAATTTGAACTTGTTATGGATCAAAACCAAAACTCTCCAATTGGAAAATGGTGTTACACATGACATTTCAATTATTTGAGTTTGTGCGAACTGAACCCCGGATTTCAAACTGCCTCGAGATGAATTAACTTAAATCAGCATATGCTTTTCTTTCTTGACATGCTTTATTTTCATGTTTACGAACATGGTAATAGTATATTATATGCCACATTTATTACTAGTCTCTACTGAACTATTTTAATCCTTGATTTGAATACGTACCAAGTAAAACCCAACACAGTAACTTTTGTAGTATCTGATAACACAAAATGTTGGGAAAACTATATTTAAAAAGCTAAATTGCATGTCAGTTTACTACTAAATTATAGAATTTTCATGCTTTCTGTTATTTATTGAATATTTAGATATTAATTTTAGCCTGGTCGAGGAGAGTTCGGTTTGGATAGAATTTTTTTTTTTGATAATAGAAGCGTTTTGTGAGTTTGATCAGGGCTATAGCCCAAGTCGATCAACAGTTAGAATTTGTACACATACACAGTGTGTCTGTGTGTGCATTGAATAAGTAAAAATCCTGAATTCCCTGGTAAACTGTTAGAAATTATGCAAATTATGCTTTGAACGCATGGCTAGTTATTTAACATGCAAATATATACACAAATACTCCATAAAATTATTTGTCATAGGTTCAATATACAATTATAACAAAATAAAGTTCTTGACAGCCGCAAGAATCGAAATGCACAAACCCTCTGTCAAATGTGAACACTTTTACTTATTTTATATTTGTGTACTTGAAAGAATCATATTTGTCATAGTTATTTAGGGCCTTTATTCGTCTTAGCCAATGCTTTGGATCGGGCTGTTTTTTTTGGACTATGTTATTTTGTTATTGTAAATATAAGTATATAACTGTAGGAAAAATATTGATGGGCACCATTTTTCTTTTTGGGGAATTAATTTAAAGGACAATTATTTTTTATATTTTTAGCCTCAAAGACATAACCTCAATATTTTATCCACAAGGACAAACATTCTCCTAAAAATTATTCATAAGGACAAACATTCTTTCAAAATTATTCATAAGGACAAACATTTTTCCAAAACTGCTACCAAACTAAAAACTGATACCTAAAAACTGCTACCGATAACTACAAACTGATACCTAAAAACTTAAAAACCGCTACCTAAAGAAAGATGTCCTTCAAGCTAAATTACTGAAGGTCTGTCCTTGAGGCTAAAATCCTGAGAAATTTTATCTTTGACAATAATTTCCTGTTTCTTTTTTTCTTTTTCTTTTTCCTTGAAGAATTTATCTACTCTCAGATGGTAGAAAATACTTATTCCTATAATAACACAGCAATATCTCTAGTTGAAATTTGTTGGGAATCTGCGTTGAAATTATTTTAATATAAACTTGGGAGGATATAGCCAACAAAGGAGGTAAAATAAATATTTTATTAACTTCATTTTTTACGATTACAGAGTATATAAGTACACATTTTTATTCGACTACTAACCTTTTCCAATGGTATGTCTCTTCATTTTGTAAACCTTTTTTCTTTTAAAGAAATTAAGGACATTGGTTTCAAAACCGAGTTTTGTGTTTTCATTACGTATTCCTAATGAATCGGAAAGAATATTAGTTGAAAAATCTTAATTATTGACAATGAAGATAGGAAGAGAAGGAAGAACATAGATTTTGATATATTATAAAAGAGAGAAAACAAAAGGAAAAATGTTATTTTAAATTTTATACGTGGAAATATTTTCAAATCAACCGTTTCAGCCAGACACACGTCATGACACATTGGTGATATATGAATTTCAATTTTTGTATTGCCTTTTGATTTCAACTGAACATAATAGAATACAACGGTGAAGATTTATTTATCACATTTTATGTTCAAATAGTTGTTTGTTACAGGAAATGACCTTTAACTTAATGGTTTTTTTATAGATAGAAATAATCGTTGACTTCTTTTCCGTATACATGACATTCCAATTAAATAATTAACTTATTAAAATACATAAATTAATAATTAAGTCAGTGTAAATTTAGTTTAATATTTAACAAAAATGGCACCTATTAGCCATAGTTATTAGATAAAACTCGCATAAAAGGTAGCGCTAAGAGCAATCCAAAATTAAGGCAGACGTGCTGCTTGATATAACAGAAGTGCTATTTATCAAAGCATAGGAGAGCTGAGTAACAGAAGTGCTGGACAAAACTAAGGCAGACGGGCACACGGCTCGGAGACAACACAATGTAAATTCATTGCACTATGTAATCTTCCACGGCTTAATTTGGGCAGGCCTTCCTCAACGCCAAACTGGTGTACAGGTATAGTGCATCTAACAATATATTTGGTCACCGCTTATCTGACCCAAAGGCCCATATGGACCTCGTAGAGCATATCAAAGCAAATAGTGGACATGTCCACTTTTATTAATACGAAAAGAAAAAAGAAAAAGAAAACTGGTATAACTACAGCCCAGTAAAGAATATCAACAAAAGCCAAAAAATCAGGGGAAGCATCGATTTTCAAAACTTGCCCGCTTTAGACCTCAAGCAAAATAAGCTACAGTAACGAATAGACCAGACTTCGAACTCCCTAATTAGTACAAAAACTATTTTATGTTGATCCAAACCTTTTCATTTATACTTTTAAATTTATTGATTATGAGCGGAGCGGATAAATATCCGATATTCGTCCGTATCCGAAAATTAAGCGGATAATG
Source organism: Allium fistulosum (assembly GCA_030737815.1). Taxonomy (NCBI): domain Eukaryota; kingdom Viridiplantae; phylum Streptophyta; class Magnoliopsida; order Asparagales; family Amaryllidaceae; genus Allium; species Allium fistulosum. The sequence goes on from CM060902.1 coordinate 307,144,660, forward strand.
ATATCTGATATCTGAAAATTAAACGGATACGGATATAGCACTATCCGTATCCGAAAGTATCCATAGACAGTTCTATGTAGATTATCTTGAGCGCGAAGCGCATCACTCAAAACTTCCCATAGCATTATATTTTCCTCGAGCATGAAATTTCCACTCCAAATTCTCTTATACCATGGAAATATTGGTGTTTGATGTAATGTCAGCAAGGAATTATATACCAGAGAGATTGAATGGTTTTGTTTGGAGTTCCACAATGTATTGACGCTCGAAGGTAATCTAAAATTACTCTGTATATCATTCCATATTCCTCTGATAACAGCTGAACTAGTATGAGGTAAAGTGATATAACCCGATGAGATAAAATCAAAGACAATTGCCTTACCTGGAATACTAGTCTGGGCTCTTAAATTGTAGTCAATGTGCTCGGATAAGATTATGGTTTGCTTGCTCCCAGGTGAGTTCCAAAAAGATGAGTTAGGGTAACACCTAACAAAAGGTAATAATTTATGCCTCGGCTTTAAAATGCTGCGCCAAAACCATATGTTGTCTGATGGTATATCCATAGTCCATAAGTTTGTATTCTTCAAATTATGTTCTATATTCCACTGAGCCCAAAGGCCATTACTACTGTTGAAGATGAGATTGACATAGGGTGGCTTGAATCAACAAACTTAGATTGATAAGACCTAGACCACCACATTTGTATGGTTATTGAATCTTCTAATAAGCAATAGGAATCATTTTTTGGAGAAGTGGTTAACTTGCCATAAGAAATGATTGAATGCGGAGTTTAGCATGTTTATGAGTTTTTTGGCAGAACATAAAGAAGTGAGAAATAAGTTGTCATTGAAATGGCTACTTGTTTTTAAATGACCAACCTGTCTACCATTGAGAGTTTGGTGGAGGATCAATTACTTAGTTTGACTGTTATTTTCTCATATAACGGTAAACACCATGCTTTTGATATTCTCATGTCAGTGATAGGAGCACCTAAATATACGAAGAAAGTTGGAAAAAGGGTTTAGTCCCAAAATGAGGTGGATTTGTTGAGCTGTATTACGAAGTGAGTCAATGGCTATCAGAAGAGAAAGCACAACCGAGTCTTCAGCTATACCCTAATCTCGAGCATCTCATCACCGTTTGATTATGAGACATCGAACGGTGGATATCCATTACTTCTTATTGTCTCGGATTACCAATACTTGGGCTGGGCCTGTTTTGTTCTATTCTGTATAAATAGACTTGTATTCATTTTGTACAAATGTATTCATTTCAAACAATCAGTATCATTCCAAATTACTGTAAACATCTTGTAATACAGTTTAGTCAAATTACAAGAATTTCAATAAATCATTTCTCTTCATATTCATAATCTCTTCTCAAGTAAACTCAAAAACTTAACATGGTATCAGAGCTTTCTTGCTTAACAGCACATCTTAATCAAAGTTAAGTGGGTATACTCATCAGAGAGATTTCATCATTTGAGTATTTTCTCCATCAGATTTCATCTCTTCATCTGGAGATCGGATTCAAACATCACAGTACTGTGCCTCGCCAGATTTCTATTGAAAAGTGGCTGCATCAACACCGTGCATGATCAAATCCGTTAAAGCAGTGATCAAGAAATCAAAAAAAAAAAATCAAATCAAGAAATCAAGAAAGATTCAAAACTCAGATAAATATCAGCCTGAAATCAATTCAGCAATTCAGTATCTGTTCGAAACCAACCAATCTCAAGCATCATCATAAATTTCAGGCCAAATCATACCTGTTTTTTATTCATCTTGACTTTCCGTTCATTTTCTTGATCTCTTTACTGCTCTTTCATTTATCCTTTCCCTCAATCTCCTTGAATTGATCAGCAATGGCAGAAGATTCTACATCTGCTACATCAGTCAATGATGACGTCAATGTTAATGTTTCCACATCTGTGCAAGGTCTTATGAAATCTGTCATCAGCCCACAAACCCAGCTTGTCAACATTCATCTTGAAGAGGACAACTACCTCCTTTGGAAACTTCAAGTGGAAACAGCCATAGAAGGCTATGGCTTAGAAGGCTTTATTGAAGGTACACTGCCCATTCCACCAAAGTATGTTACTGATAAAGATAAGAATACTGTCATCAATCAAGAATATGTTAAGCATAATAGACAAGATAGGCTCATTAGCTCTTGGCTCCTCTCCTCTATTAGTGCAAATTTATTACCACAAGTAATAGGGTGCAAATCTGCTAATGATATCTGGACAACCATCGAAAAGAATTTCAACAACCAGTCATCAGCAAAAGTGCTATACTTCAAGAGACAATTACATAATATTAGAATGGATAACATGTCTATGAGAGAGTATCTTGCAAAAGTCAAGAACATAAGTGACAGACTTGCTGCAACAGGAAACCCTGTTCAAGAAACTGAGCAAGTTTTAATTTTACTGAATGGTCTATCTGAAGAATATGAGTCTATCATTGCGGTCATATCCTCACAGAAAACAACACCACCAATTGATGAAGTTCATTCAATTCTATTAGCTCATGAAGCCAGAATTAGCAATAAAAAGGTTCAAGAACCTGATTATTCAGCCAACCTTGCAACTGGTTATAAAGGGAAAAATCAAAACAGAGAACAATCAGTTCAGAGAGGTGGTAGCTCTGCAAGAGGAAGAGGAAGAGGCAGATGGAGTAACAACAACAATAGACCTAAATGCCAAATATGTGAGAAAATTGGTCATACTGCTTTAAAATGTTATTTCAGGTTCAATTCAAATTATGGGCAAGTACAGAATCAAAAGACTGGACCAACAGCTAATATGGCACAGGTGCAAACTGAAAACAAAAGTACTGCTGAGAATGACAAATTCAACAGTCAAGATGATGATTGGTATCCAGATACTGGGGCAACAAATCACATTACAAGCAGTCTTGAAAATCTGAATCTTGGCAATAAGGAGTTTAAAGGTAATCAGTCTATCTCTATGGGTGATGGTAAGTGTATTCAAATTACTCATATTGGAAATGCCTGCCTAGATAGCAACAAACAACTATACTTGCATAATATATTAAGAGCCCCTAGAATTAAGAAGAATTTAATAAGTGTATCCCAATTTGCTAAAGACAATAATGTCTTTTTTGAATTTTACCCAAAGTATTGTCTTGTTAAAGACATACTAACTAGAAATATCATTTTACAAGGTGATGTGACAAAGGGGCTATACAAGTTAAACAATGTTAGTTGTAGCAAGGCTATACAGCAAGACAAATGTTGCAATATGACTGAAGTTCAAAATGTCGACAATAATTCAAATTTGTTTGATCTTTGGCATTGTAAGCTTGGACACCCTAGTGTCAAAATTGTTAAACAAATTCTGAATGAAAATAGTATAGATTTTAATCAAGTTTCTATACCATATGTTTGTGATTATTGTCAACAAGGTAAGAGTCATAGATTACCCTTTTCTAACTCATCAACTGTTTACACTGAACCATTAGAATTAATTACCATTGATTTATGGGGACCATCACCAATCTTTTCAGATTTTGGTTTCAAGTACTACTTATCAATTGTTGATGCATGTACTAGATATACATGGATCTATTTCTTGAAAACAAAATCTGACACTCACAATGCACTTGTCAATTTCATCATCATGATTGAAAAACAAACTAACAAATCTGTTAAAACTGTTCAGTCTGATGGTGGAAGTGAATTTAAAACTCTGAAATTATTCTTCAATAAAAAGGGCATAGTGCATAGATTATCATGTCCACATACATCACAGCAAAATGGTATTGTTGAAAGAAAGCATAGGCATATTGTTGAAACTGGCTTAACACTACTTGCCAATTCTAATCTTCCACTAAAATTCTGGCCAGAAGCCTTTAGTACAGCTGTGTATTTGATTAATAGACAGCCAACTAAAGTTCTCAATAAAATAACACCACTTGAAAAATTATATGGTGTTAAGCCAGATTATCATGCCTTGAAGGTGTTTGGGTGCCTATGTTATCCATGCCTTAGACCTTACAATAAAAATAAGTTAAACTTTAGGTCTAGGGCATGTACATTCCTTGGTTACGGTACTAATCAGAAAGGGTATAAGTGTCTTGATGAAACAGGTAGGATATACATAAGCAGGGATGTTGTTTTTAATGAAAATATCTTTCCATTCAAATCACAAAACATTAGTACTACAAGCAAGGTGTACAATCCAAGGACATCCATACCTGAATTATCAACTGTTCTTAACACCTGGCAATATATGGATAATGAGGGGGCTGCTGATGCTCAAGGCACATCATCTCCTATTTTAGGAAGAAATGAGGAACCTGAACCTCCCAGCCATGCCAGCACCTCACCTAATCAATCATCAAGCCAAATTCAGTATGATAGAAGCAATAACACTAATGACTCGACAAATACAGTATCAAGTACATCAAATTCAAATGAACAGGATGCTTCACCTCCAAATATAGAACCAGTTCAGTCTGGGCATCCCATGATCACAAGATCAAAAAGGGGAATTTTCAAACCAAAAGTTTTTACTGTTCAATTCAGTGAAAGTGAGCCTGCAACTTATGATGAAGCCATCAAAAACAAGCATTGGAAAGAAGCTATGGATGAGGAATACAAAGCTCTCATCAAAAACGAAACTTGGGACTTAACCCAAGCACCAACTAACAAAAATATAGTTGGCTGCAAGTGGACATTTAGACTAAAGAAAAACCCTGATGGTAGCATAAACAAATACAAAGCTAGGCTTGTTGCCAAAGGCTTTACACAGGAGTATGGCTTTGATTTCAATCAAACCTTCTATCCTGTTGTAAAGCCGACTACCATTAGGATTATTCTTTCCATTGCTCTAAAGAAAAATTGGAGCATTAAGCACTTAGATGTCAATAATGCCTTTCTTAATGGCATTTTAAAAGAGGAAATATTCATGCAACAACCACAAGGGTATTGCAAAAACCCAAACTATGTCTGCAAGTTGAAAAAGGCTATATATGGGCTCAAACAAGCTCCAAGAGTCTGGTTTGATAGGTTAAAAACAGCCTTAATTACATTAGGCTATAAACCTACCAAATCAGATAATTCAATGTTTACTAAGATAAATGAATCATCAACAATATATATACTTGTGTATGTTGATGATTTAATTATCACTGGAAATAACACTACAGACATAGAACATTTAACTAATTATTTGAACCAGGAATTTTCTATCAAAAACTTGGGTAACTTAACATATTTCTTAGGTATTGAGCTGATAAGGAAATCAGACACTGAAGTTTTCCAATGTCAAAGGAAGTACATCTCTGAGCTACTAATGAAAACAAAAATGGATGGTGCTAATCCTCAGCCAACCCCAATGATCTGCAACCAACACTTATCAAAATACAGGGGAGAAGCCATAGTTAATTCTAAGCAATATAGAAGTGTTATAGGTGCATTACAATATGCAACTATAACACGACCTGATATTTCATTTAGTGTTAACAAAGTTTCACAATTTATGCAGAATCCTCTGAGTGAGCATTGGAAAGCTGTTAAAAGAATTTTAAGATATCTCAAGGGAACTATCAACTATGGCTTAAATTTCAAGGCTAGCTCAAATCTCAACATTACTGGCTTTGCAGATGCAGATTGGGCATCTGACCCAGATGATAGAAGGTCTACATCTGGTTTCTGCATATACATTGGGGATAACTTAGTCTCATGGTCATCAAAAAAACAACATACTGTATCAAGGTCAAGCACCGAAGCTGAGCACCGAAGCATTGCCAATGCTTCAGCTGAAATTAAATGGATTCAATCTCTTCTATCTGAACTACAATACAAAGCTACCACTAAACCTACTCTATGGTGTGATAATAGAAGTGCAGTTTATATTTCTGAAGATCCAGTTCAACATGCCAGAACGAAGCATATAGAGATAGATCTTTATTTTGTTCGTGAACTTGTGCAAAGAGGAGAATTACAAGTCAATCACATACCTGGAACTTACCAAAGAGCTGATGTATTAACTAAAGCTCTATCAGCAACTAACTTCACCAGATTTCGCTCAGATCTGAAGGTTAAAGATGAGAAAGATCTTGAAGCCAAGCAAGCTAAAGCTGAAGAAACTTGCAATAAACCAGAAAGACAGCAACTTCTCTCCAACACTCAACACCTTGACAAATCTAGCATAATACAGTTGCATCGTATCACAAGTAAGGAGATCTCTCAAGTCCGAGCTAAGGAGAAGCCTCCAGACAACAAATTAGTGATATTAAACTCATCTCAGATCAGTAAAATCGGCAAAGTGAATTCAAACCCTAACCCTAAATGTTAGGATAGGATTTGAGAGGGGGTATTACGAAGTGAGTCAATGGCTATCAGAAGAGAAAGCACAACCGAGTCTTCAGCTATACCCTAATCTCGAGCATCTCATCACCGTTTGATTATGAGACATCGAACGGTGGATATCCATTACTTCTTATTGTCTCGGATTACCAATACTTGGGCTGGGCCTGTTTTGTTCTATTCTGTATAAATAGACTTGTATTCATTTTGTACAAATGTATTCATTTCAAACAATCAGTATCATTCCAAATTACTGTAAACATCTTGTAATACAGTTTAGTCAAATTACAAGAATTTCAATAAATCATTTCTCTTCATATTCATAATCTCTTCTCAAGTAAACTCAAAAACTTAACAAGCTGCATGAGGGATCATGCCTGCTATTCTTATATGAGACTTATGTTTATTAATACTGAGCCCACTAGTGAGAGTAAATATATCCAAAGTTTGCATAACAAAGTTTATGGAGCTTAAAGTTGGTATAGTGAATAGGAGGGGATCGTCAACAAACATGAGAGTGGATATATTATGCCTTGCTTTAGGATGTCTAGCAGTACAATTGGTTGCCACATTATGATTGCTTAATGAAGTGAGGCATTCCATTACACAAATGAACAAGTAAGAGGAAATGGGGTCACCTTGTTAGATACCCCTCATACCTCATACTCTGACTATTGACAACTACAGAAAATCACGGGCTTGAGATGCATGTATAGATCCAAGCTAGAAAAGGAAGTAGGAAATTCATTTATGATAACATGGAAATTATTTAATCCCACTGTATAGTGTCATATGTCTTTTGTATGTCTAGTTTCAGGACACATCTAGGAGATATATATTTTCTTTTGTACCCCCCTTCATGAGTTCATTAGTTAGTAAAATATTCATTAGATAGTAAAATATTCTCAATGATGGACCTTTTTGGGAGGAAGGCAGCCTGATTTTTTAAGATGAGATCACTAAGGAACACCTTCATTCTGACTGCTAGAATTTTGACAATGCATTTATATACAACATTGTAAGATTTTGAGAAAAGAGTAGAAGATAATTGAAGCAGTTTGAGAAAGAAGCAAATTGTATTATTCACGTTATTCTGAGTTCTGTACAATACTGTACTTATACAAAATAACTGAGAGATGGGCTTTGGGATTTTATTACCCGCAACCACTTATTACACAATATTACTTATACTCTTTACAACAGCGAATACTTCATTACTCCCCCGCAAACCTTAGCTTCTTTAGGGTTTGAAGCGAAAAGAGAAAGTCGGCGATCAAAGGATTGCCTCTGAAATCGAGAGAGAAATTTGAAGAGAGAAATCTGAAATCGAGAAATCAAAGGATTACTTCAAGAGTGATGCTGGCATCATCCTTATGCACTGGAAGTCAATAGGAATCAACATATCTCTTACAAAGACTCTATCTTTCATCTGGCATCGGTAGTGAGTAAGTCAGACTGCTATAATGACTCTGGCATCAGTAGTGAGTAAGTTAGACTGGTATAATGACTCTGGCATCATCCTTTGCAGTAGAATTCATGAGGAATCAACAGGTCTTTTACAAAGACTCGACCTTTCATATGTTATCGGTAGTAGGTAAGTCAGGTATGACTTTTATTGATGTTACTGTCATTCACTTGTAGTTGCTCCCTGAATCTAGTAAAATTTGATTTAGAGAGTGGTTTAGTGAGTATGTCGGCTATTTGATATGTAGATGGTAAATGATTGACATTCAGCTTTCCACGATTGACTTGATCACGAACAAAGTATAAATCCAATTCCATATGTTTGGTACGAGAGTATAGAATAGGGTTTGCAGATAGATGCACTGTACTCAAGTTGTCACACCATACAGTTGGTTTGTTTTCTGTTTTAACTTGTAGTTCAGATAACAGTGATTCAATCCACATAATCTCTGACACAGCATTGGCTACACTCCTGTACTCAGCCTCGCTACTAGATCTAGCAACAGTAGTTTGTTTTTTTGAACACCAGGAAACAGGATTTTTTCCAAGAAATATACAGTAGCCACTTGTAGATCTTCTGTCATCTGGGTCGTTAGCCCAATCCGAGTCAGCATAACCAGTAATGTTTAGTGTTTTACTTGCTTGCATAGTTAATCCAAAGTCTATTGTACCCTTCAGATGTCTTAGTATTCTTTTGACCAGTTTCCAATGATCAGTGGTAGGGTTTTGCATGAATTGACTTGCTTTGTTGACACTGAATGTTATTTCTGGTCTTGTGATTGTTGCATACTGCAGTGAGCCAACTACACTTCTGTACTGTTTTTCATTGAATATTGCTTTTCCTTGATGTTTAGATATTTGGACATTGCTGATCACGGGAGTTGATATTGAGTTTGCTTTATCCATTTTTGCTCTGCATAGAATTTTAGTAATATATTTCCTTTGACTTAATTGGATGGAATTGTCTGGAAGCCTTTTAACTTCTATACCCAGAAAGTAGTTTAGATAGCCAAGGTCTTTGATAGAGAACTCTTGACCTAATTTCTCAATTAGCTTGTTGACTTCAGTCTCAATATTTCCTGTAACAATGAAATCATCAACATAAATCAGTACATATATTGTGATATTGTGATTGAATTTAGTAAATAGTGATATGTCAGATTTTGTTGAGTTATATCCCAGTTTGATGAGTGTAGCTTTTAGCTTTTCAAACCACACTCTTGGTGCTTGTTTCAGTCCATACAGTGCTTTATTTAATCTGCACACAAGTCCTTTGTTTTCATCTTTAATAAAACCATGTGGTTGTTCCATGGAAACTTCTTCCTGCAAAATACCATTTAGAAAAGCATTAGTAACATCAAGTTGCTTGATGGTCCAATTCTTGCATAAGTCAGTAGTAATGACTACTCTAATAGTTGTAGGTTTCATAACAAGTGAAAATGTCTCTTTAAAATCAAATCCTTCTTGTTGTGAATAACCCTTTGCAACTAATCTTGCCTTATACTTAGAAATTGTACCATCTGCATTCTTTTTTAATCTAAAAGTCCATTTGCACCCAACAACATTTTTGTCTTTGGGTGCTGGAACTAATTTCCATGTATTATTCTTGATTAATGCATCATATTCATCTGTCATGGCAGATTTTCAGTTTTCATTTTCTAAAGCCTGAAGATATTTGCATGGTTCTTCAGTATTTAAGTTAGCATTGTAGACTTTTGGTTTGAAAATTCCACTTTTTGATCTTGTCACCATGTGGTGTCTTGTAGCAATATTTTCCTGCTGTTGGTTCATAGTTTCATCATGTTGTTGTTTGCTTTGACTTTCTGATCTTTGAGATGATTCATCATATTGCATGCTAACTCTTTGCTGAGATGGATGATCAGGTGTACAAACTGTGTCATCCTGTTCTTGACCTGGTCTGGTACTGGATTGACTGGTGCCAGGCATAGTGAGTTGAGGACCAGTGTTGTCATTGTTGACTTGATCTGTATTGGACTTGGCAGGTTGTTCTGATATGATTGGCACAGCAGGTATAGAATCTTTTGGATTGTATATCTTTGTAGTTGTTTTGACCACTGCTTCTTTAAATGGAAATATTTTTTCATTGAAAACAACATGCCTTGATATGAAGATTCTTCCATTTTTGTCTAGGCATTTGTACCCCTTTTAATTTATAGCATATCCCATAAATGTACATGGGGATGATCTATAGTTCAATTTGTGCTTATTGTAAGGTCTAAGATAGGGAAACCATAAACAACCAAAGACTTTTAGATGTAGATAGTCTGGCTTGACATTGAAAAGTGTTTCCAGAGGACTTTTCATTTTCAGTACTTTAGTGGGTAGTCTATTTATTAGAAATACTGAAGTTGAAAAAGAATCTGGCCAAAAATTTTGTGGCATTGATGATTGAGCTAATAAAGTCAAGTCAGTTTCTACAATTTGTCTGTGCCTTCTTTCAATTATCCCATTTTGTTCAGAAGTGTGTGGACATGTGATTCTGTGTACTATCCCTTTATTTTTAAAATAATTTTTTAGTGGTAGAAACTCTGTTCCACCATCAGACTGAAACACTTTAACAGTATGATTTGTTTGCTTTTCAGCAGTATTTATAAATTGTATAACAGCATTATATGTTTCAGACTTGGCTTTCAAAAAGTATACCCATACATATTTAGAATAAGCATCAATAAAGGATATATAGTACTTGTAACCATAGTCTATACATATTGGTGCTGGTCCCCACAAGTCAGTGGCAACCATTTCCAATGGACTATTATAAATAGTTTTAGAGTCTGAAAATGGTAGTTTGTGACTTTTACCCATTTGAAAATATGTACAGATGTATGGTAAAGTACAGTTAACAGAAGAGATAGCATTGTTATTCAGCACATGTTTCATAATTTTTACATTGGGATGACCAAGCTTGCTATGCCATAAGTCAAATGTATTACAGTTTTCAGTCTGTCTGTTTTCAACACTATTACACCACATTCTTTCATTTTCACAATATCTTGACTTAGCCAAACAGAATTTGTATAGCCCTTTATGATTTTTACCCTGCAGAAGATTTTCTTTGGTTAGAATATCTTTGACAACACAGTGTTCAGGATAAAACTCAAAATACACTTTATTGTCCTTAGCAAATTGTGACACACTTAGCAAATTTCTTTTAATTAAAGGAGCTCTAAGTAGGTTGTTCAAATATAATTTTCTTTTTCCTGGTATAACAGACATACCAGTGTGTGTAATAGAAATAGGGTTACCATTACCCATGTGAATAGAGTTTGTACCTTTGTATTCCTTCCCACCAAGATTTAGATTATTCAGATTGTTTGTGATATGATTGGTTGCTCCTAAGTCTGGGTACCAGTTGTCTTCACTTGCAGATTTAGTATTTCCTGATTCATTGTTGTTTATTGTTTGGTTGTCTGAATCTTGTTGAATCTGAGCCATATTTGCACTTGAGTTTGAATTCCTTTGATTGCTAGAACCTTGACCTGGTACATAGTTTAAGTTCAATCTGAAATAACATTTGACAGTAGTGTGACCAATTCTTTCACAAATTTGACATTTCGGCTTGTAGTTATTGTTGAATTTTCCTCTGCCTCTTCCTCTGTTAGAGGTTCCACCTCTTTGTATGTTATGACCACCTCTGTTATTACTTTGACCTCTGTCTCTGTAATTAGCAGCATAGTTTGCAGTGATATCTAATTCTGGTGATTTCTTTATGTCTAATCTTGTTTCATGAGATAATAGGATAGAATGAATATCTTCAATGGATGGTAAATCCTTTTGTGATGTGAGAACAGCAACCACAACTTCATACTCCTCATTTAAACCATTAAGAATTGTCATAACATGCTCAGAGATAGACACCTTGTGGTTAGCTGCTTCCAAGCAGTCACATATTGACTTGATCTTGAATATGTATTCTCTCATGGTCATGTTGTCCTTTTTTATCAAATGTAACTGCCTTTTATATGATAAAATCTTGGCAGCAGATTGAGAGTTGAAGACTCTTTCAACAGTTGACCAATTTTCAAATGCACTTTTACACCCTGTAATGTGAGATAATAACTTGGCAGTAATAGAGGAAATCATCCATGAGCAAATTAGTCTATCTTGTCTGTGGTATCTTGTATATTCATCATTACTTATGACTTTTCCTTCTTGATTTGTGATGCAAATAGGTGGAATTTGGATGGTGCCAAGAATATATCCTTCAAGGCCATACCCTTCCAAAGCAGTTTCAACTTGTAGTTTCCATAGTAGATAGTTATCTTCAGCGAGATGAATGTTGAGTAATTGACTTTGTGGGCTAATTCCAGATTTGAGAAGATTTTCAGCAGTAGTAATGGCATGATGAGAATTGATGGCACTGGTGGCAGTGGCTGAAGTGTCTTCTTCAGCCATGATGGCAAGAATGAAAAAGAACAGGGAGGGAAAATCACGAAAGAAAAGCTTCAAGAAATGAGAAGTCTTACTGAAAATTTGATTTGCTGCACTTTTCAGGTGATGTGCAACCAAGAATGCTTATATGATGAGCTTTCTCTGATAAGCTTTCTTTGGATGGCAGTTTCTTGAGATTTGATTGTGCACTTTTTGAATTTCTTGATGAGATTTCAATGATTTGATGCTTTTCTTTACTGCTTGAATATAAATTTGAGAAGTTGCAGCCGAACTGAAGTTCTTGGCAAGGCACTCTCAATTTGATTCAGGTATTATCCTTAAATGAGAAGAACTTTTGTTCTTGGATAAGGATTTAAACCCAAATGATGAAATTTCTCTGATGGGTTTACTTATTTTTCAAAGAACCTTTGTTGTGAGGCAGTATGGCTCTGATACCATGTAAGATTTTGAGAAAAGAGTAAAAGATAATTGAAGCAGTTTGAGAAAGAAGCAAATTGTATTATTCACGTTATTCTGAGTTCTGTACAATACTGTATTTATACAAAATAACTGAGAGATGGGCTTTGGGCTTTTATTACCCGCAACCACTTATTACACAATATTACTTATACTCTTTACAACAGTGAATACTTCATTAAACATTATAACAAGCAATTGGTCTAAATTGAGATACATCTCGAGGCATTTTAGTTTTTGGAATCAAGCATAATTTAGTGTGATTTATCCCACTTAGAGTTTTGTTTGTTTTGAAAAAATGCAGAATTGCTTTGATGCGGTCAGAATTTATAATATCCCGAGATTTTTGGTAGAAATGAGTAATGAATCCATCAGGACCTGGGGAGCTTGAGGTCTTCATATCAAATATAACATGTTTTATTCCATCAAGATTTATCTGCTTAATGAGAACCGAGGCTTGAGATTGAGAAATGATAGGAGTAGAAATGTTAGTAAGCCGATAGACATTAGCTTGCATATTTTTAAGATTAGGCAGAAGGCATGTAAAATAATCAAGGAAAGCTTGATTGACCTGAAGGGGAGTATTATGTAATGTTCCATTCTGATCATGAATAGAATGTATGATGGTTTTGGCTTTACTGTATTTTAGAGTAGCATGAAACAACTTAGTGTTCCTATCTCTATGAGCACTCCAAGCAGATTTGGATTTTTGCTTCAACATTGCAATTTCATTATTGATAGAATCAGCCAGATCGGTTCTAAGCTTGTGCTCTTCAACAGATAGCCTGATCATGAGGTTTAGCTTGCATAAGATCTTGTTGAGCTTGTAGGTTTTCTCTAATTGCTGAAGAAAGGGAGCTTCTAGTGTCATATTTATTTGTAGACCAAACTTAAGTGCATTTTAGTCAGCTTAAGCTTTGTTTGAAAAATATACATAGGATTTCCATACACAGTTGTTCTCCAAACCCGTTGCAACAAAGGGAAAATTTCATTGTCATCAGTCCAAGATTTAAAAAAATTGAATCTAGAGGGGCCTTTAGTGTCTAGCATGCCCCAGGATAAGATTATTGGGCTATAGTCTGATAGATTAAAAGGTGGAAATTGAGCTACTAGGTTAGGCCAGAGGTTGAAAGCATCAAGATTCAGATAGGCTCTATCAAGTTTGCAAAAAATTCGCATACTAGATCTGCTATTATTATTCCAAGTGAAATAGGAACATGAGGAAGGAATCATAGCCAAGTTAGACGGGAGAATTAAGCGTTTAAGAGGTGGAATATCACTAAGATGTAAAGGGTTGCCTCCTAGTTTTTTTAGAGGACTACATGCTACTAAAATCACCAAAACATAGCTAAGGTTCTTGAGAGTTATGAAGGAGAGGGAGATCATCAAATAAACTTTGTTTGGAGAGTTTGGTATTATCTTCATATATTGAAGTGAGACAAAAGGAAGTTTTGGAGGGAATGTGAGTGACATGAGAATGCATGAATTGTCTGCTAAAAGTAGTTTGAGTAAGGGTGAAGATTTGAGGATTCCACAATATTAAGATTCGACCATATGGAGAATGCTGTAAGTTATTCATGGTGGACCAAGTAGGGTTTATCATGATAGAAATTTTTGCCGTTAATTCTTCATTGAGTTTGGTTTCGCTACGAGTAATGAGACTGAGGCTATGGGTATTGATAAGGTGCTTTATTTCATGGATTTTGGAATCCAAATGTGCACCTCGTACATTCTAGTGTATAATGCTATCTATCACTGCATGGAGATTGATTTAGAGGCGGAAAGCCTTGTAACCCTATTGTTGCTAGCAAGTTTGCTGAACTTGTTATTTTTAGATGCATTCTGTGGCAACATTTAATCTAAAGTGAACTCTTCACCAGAGTTCATGTCTTCTTCCTCTGAATGTTTACTTCTTCCTTTGTACTTTTTTTGTTTTTCCTTTTACTTGAATGCTTGATACTGGATGGGGAAACAGTCAAGTCTTGCGCTATGTGGTGATCAAGCGGTGTGGATTTTGAGCTAGCATGAGAGAAGATTAGGATGCTATCTGGTGGCTTAAGGTTTAAGTATGGGCTTGAAGCTTGATCAAGGTGATCAAAAGGAGAGGTTGGTGAATTTTTTCTTGAGAGAACTTGATCGTGGGAAGGGGATTTGTTATTGATTAGAGAATCTGAAGCTGCTTGATGTGGTTGAATAGGTTCATTAGGTTTAGCAGGGTGATTTTGTTTATAAGCGTGGACATTTGAGTTAAGCAATTGTGTGGAATTTGGAGAGATGGAGGTATTTGATTTGAAGGTTATTGCAGAAAGATTATCCTCCTGATGTTTATTTGGAAATTGAATGTAAATGTTTAGGATTAGTTGCAAGGAGGTAAGAGGAGATTTGTTGTTCATTACTTCGGCTGTTATATCACCGTTTGTGCATGTGTTAGCATGCATATTCATATTAGTATTGGTTTGCACCTTCTGAGGTGAAGAGAGGTTATCAGACTGAATTTGATCATCTTACTCATTTTCATGAGATATGATAGCATTGCTGATCTCAATCTCTCCATCTTCAAGATCTTGTAGCACATAAAATCTGTTATTATCAATATGTATTGCTTCAATATCATCTTGTTTTGACAAAATTGAGTTACTTGTTTTAGGCATAATTTTTATCTTCTTTTGTGTCATCCACAGGATGGAGTTGGTTTGGATATTTTATTTACGGAATCCCTATGAATAGGATCAAACCTTATTCCATGATATTTCCATAAGATTTCTCTTTCTTATTCTTAAGCAAGCCCTCGAGAGGGTTTAGTTGATCCATGATTTATGTTTCATCTTTCTTTTTGTTTGTTTCGAGAAAGATATCGATCAATTCCGATTCTTTCTTTTTCGATTGATTCTTTTCCGATCGAGATGTATGGATCCATGGATCTATGTGTCTATATAGATCCTGTTCATGGATTAACGAAAATGTGCAAAAGCTCTATTTGCCTCTGCCATTCTATGAGTCTCTTCCTTTTTGCGTATGGCATCGCCACTCCCTTTGGCAGCATCTACTAATTCGGAACTTAATTTAAGTTGTGTTGAGTTGGATTTCATGTGCACATACCTTTTCTTTTGCTAAATCTTTGAAGGACCACGTGTCTTATTTTGATCAACAGGTTTGTTAAAATTTGGATCTTTTGGGGTTTGTTTTTCCTTTCGCTGTGTGATAGGATGGAAATTGTCTGATGTACTTCGTTCAGGTATAGGAGAGCACAGATTTTGAGTTAGGTTACAGTTTGAAATATCATGGCCAAAAATTCGACAGTGAGTACAAATTAAAGTTTTCAAGCATATTCAACATGCACACGATGGCAGTTGCTTTATCTCACACTAATGTAATTTGGCAGCTCTTTATTAGCTATTATCTCTATTAGACACTTGGCTTATTCTAATCTTTGCTATCTTTTAGTAGCCTCATTGAAGTACACAAGTTTTCCAATGTGGCACGCAAGCCAGTTAATACCAAGAAGGGTCCATGTGATGTGAAGAATGTTATATAAATGAACCCAAGTGGGCACTCTCTTGACTTGAGCCTGGATAGAGTTAAGGCTGGCATCCATATGGTAATCACAAACATCTGACTTCTAATAAATATGGGATCAGACTGCAAAATTCTATTTCTATCTTCATCACAACTAAACTTGAAAAACTAGTTTGAACCATTCGATTTGACGTCAAATTCTTCTTTCAACTTCCATAATTTTTGGATATGATACAACAACCATGTAATTAATATTCTCCCCTAGAAAAAATCCAACTAAATAGTTGTGCCAAAAGCTAATACCTTCATCAATAACTTCTTGGGAAGGGGTTGCAAAGCTTCGTCAGCATAATTAATATTAAAGTGCTTTGGAGTGTAAGCTTATACATTACGAGGTAGAGCTTGAAAAGTGCAGACCAATTCTTTAGAGCCTGTTGAGAGAAAGAACCAACAGCAGCTTGAACTTGACTAATGTTGCAACCAATAAAAGACAGAGGCGGGAGATTGACGACAGGAAGAGTAGTTGGTAGAGGCATGACATGGAAAGTTGTAGCAAGGGGGGACGTGGGTCAGGTGGAAGAGACGGTGTAAACAGGGAGAGAGAGGGTCAGTATGGAGGCCGTGGGTGCAGGAAGGAATGGTTATAGGAGACTGAGGCAAGGGAGTGGTATGAGGGCTGGGTACGGCAGTGGATAGAGGGATAGATAAGGCAGACGACATGGCAGACATTAAAGTGTAGATATTATTAACTCGCAGAGTATATCCCATGTATAAAGACATAGCATGAATACAATTGCATCATGATAAAACAATGTTCAATGCAATTTTCATTAATTTTAATTAAACATCAAATAATAATATATTAGAAAAATTTTATAATTTGAGACATTTAATGAGATTTCTGTGAAGATAACAAAGTAAATAGTTTATGTCATTTTTTGCATGAAATCGCACAAGAACAAATATAGGATTATGCTTATTCTTGAAAGTACAACAAAATTATATTTCAATGAATTTTTTTTGCTCAATTTTGACTCAATGAACAAGATAATATGAAGAAATATATATCACATAAACAAAATTGAAACACAATAATATAAAATAAACGAACACCAAAGTTTTGTAGTGGTTAGACCATAACTATTGCGTATGTCCACTTTAATACATTTTTATTATGGATTTGTATAGCAAACAATTATCAAAACATTTTGTTTTAGTCAATGAAACAACTTATTACAAGAGGTCATAGTTGGAACTCAAGTTGATGGTCCAAACTTAGCTTACTGATCGAGCATCATGAATATTTGATTGAAATAATATATGATATTATGGTGGCGAAAAATGGATACCCTTTTTATGTGCATTTCGCAGCCTACTTATAGGATTAAAAATTAGTTATTAGCTCCGCCTAGTACCGGCCCTAAGCATTGGAAAATTGGGAAACAACCCAGGACCCAATTCTAAAGAGGACCGATTATATTTGCTTATTACTATTTATTCACTTATTCTTTCTTCGTTAAAATTTTCTTTAGTCCAATTTGTATCTACAGCATAGAAGCTTCATACAGTGCAAGTTAGATTCCCACCTTTTGCCTTGTTTTACTTATTAACTAGGGTCCAATTTTCTTTTCACTATTTTTAAAACTTAATTCATTGTCCAAGGCCCATTAGCAACTTGGGTTGGCCCTAGCTCCGCATTCGGTATAGAAGGTGGCCATCGATTATGGTGGAGATCATGTGTGCATAGTTAAAAACATGATTTACATTACCAAATGGACTTAAAATTAGCTGAAACTTTGGGCAATATTATAATTTTAAATTTCTAGACTTTAGGCCAAAAAGTACACATTTTCTAGATTGAAACCTTGTAGCAGCCATATGTTTTATTATAGAAATCGAATTTTGAGTTGATACTTATTTCAAATGAAAGATTTAGTATATCCCGATTCTATAGAATGGTTATAATAGTGAATTGACTCGGTATTTTGAGATCCATGACTGCTTAAGTTTTCAACCTGACAAGGTTTTTGTAGTTGAACCCAAAGCCCAATAACTTTGGCATGTTTGTTAGTTTCACCTTATTATTTTAGGAGAAATCATTACATTAAGAGGGATAAGCTTAGAGAGATCATTAGAGATCAATAAATCATTATTTTATGAGGAAAATTTTGTGTGTTTTGCCATCCATTTTAGATTTTTCTTTCATTTGTGGGTTATTTGGTAATATTATCGTCATTTGGTGAGTGGTTTATGAACTTTTGCTCATATAAGTCGCATTATATGCTTTAAGTGTTTTGGATTCACTTTACTTAAAAACCTAATTTTGAATTCTTACATAACTTAAAAGGGGTATAAAAATGTGTTTTAGTGGTTTCCAACATGTGCTTAAATGTTGCGACCATATGTATGTATGTATGTTTGTATGTATTTTTTTGTGTATGTGTATATATATTTTGCCTTAGTGTATGTTGAAATGCTTAATTGACTTCTATTGTTTGATTTGATGTTGATTGTTGTATGTTGTGGATGCATGTATATTTGAGTAGATGATCATATAGGAATTGGAAGACTTGAGATGATGGGAGTTGATTCTATGGATGAAAGAATCTTGAGAGTGTATAAAGTGGACTTTAAGAAGATGTCCTTTACACAGGAGAATAAAATTCGAATCATAGAACCGCTCGATAGACTAGCTTAGAGATGGAGCTAACCGATGTTGTTTTAGAGTCTACACGATGATCTATGTAATGAGGAAAGAGATGGATTGATGCGGGGAACATGGAGTACCAAAACTTAGTGGTAAATCCACCGATTACATGAACGGGTCCCAATCCATGATGGATCAGCACTGAACTATCTTTTGATTTTAACTTGCCATTTGGAGCTAGAGTGGAGGTAGGGATCGAGGGCACAAGAAAATGGAACAATTTTGGTTAAGTATATGAATTGTTAGCGATTCATCATGGACCAGTACTGAATCATAGTTTGCCTTTGATGGATACAAGTGATAGAGAAGTAAGTCTACTCAAGTTAAAGAAGCAAGAATTGGCTAAGGGAATCAACTATCTGATCCATGATGAATTGGTACGAATCCACGATAGTAGTTGAGAACAAAGAGATTTATCTATGGCATGGAGCTAAAGTTGTTCTGGTAGGAAAGTTCTGGCGTGGGTTGATATATAGGGGTAACAACATGCATGTACTGCTACTATTATCTAGGTGAGGAAAAGGCCTGATGTGCATGTCTTGGGGTTGGATTGCCTTGGGGAGACCTTTGACCAGGTAAGGACGCTTACGAGCAAGCAACTACTAGTGGCTCGATTGAGTGTGTCATTAGTTGGGTTGACCCGATCTTTACCAAGTTAGGATGTTTACTAGTGAGCGAATTCTAGGGACTTGTCTAAGCGCCTCAACTAATAGGGTCATTTGAGTGGTATTTCGATTAGACCAGCGAGAGCCATCACATCCCTAAGCCACTATGAGAACGATAGGAATTTGATTGATGATCGCTACAGTGGTCTTTGCTGATGATAGGTATTATCGAGTTTGATATCCAGACACCTTAGTGTATGCTGAGATAAAGTGGCATACCCTTATTTATAGTAGTTAACCATTTGATGTTTATATGTGCTAACTTGTTGCATGCAGTAGTAGGTGAGGTATGACTTTTCATACCATATTGCTCTTATTTTATGATATAGCAAGTTTATATATGTCGTTTTTGGCCTATAAAACACTCGTACTAGACAATTCCTGACCTGAGGTTATTTATATTTGTGCTTCTTATAACTGTCGGTTTTGCGATATATAATCTTATGAACCATGCTGCACTTTGACGATGATCGGTTGAGTTCATCTAATTATGCTACTATCTTGCTTGTTTTATATTTATGTATTGTATTTTATTTTATATATGCATTATGAATATATTACATGTTATCGATTGCATCGTTCCATTTTATTTTCCCTTGGTGATTTCCCTTCATCGATTGGGTACCATTATAGCACTACCAACAGTAGGATATGTTTATACTATTTTATATGGACGATTTGATTATTGGTGGAGAAGGGAGGTCATCACATTTGGTATCAAAGATTAGGTTGAGCGACACCTAAGTATTTGCTGGTTAATGTCGGATCAAGTCATTAGGAAGTGGGGTAGAAAGGGAAATTCTAAAAAAAATCCTTTTAGTTCATAGTCACTAGATCTTTTATAGTGTTATCATTAATAATGTAAATAACATTAAATCATATTTAATATTTTATTGGATGATTTTGATTTGAATTTATTATTATATCAACATTACCAATATGGTTTACGATGTTATATTTATTCAGAATATCCAATGTGGCAATTCATTGTTAAACTAAATAACATTTATCAAAGGTAAATTTTATTAATAAAATAATTTAATATATAATGATACATGCTACACCCATTTTTTCCCTAAAATATAAATGGTGCATATCGAATGTTTAACGCTAAGGAATAGCGTGAGCCAATAAGAAGACAAAATGGGCCACGTCTACATCAAAAAGGAACTGTGCACGTTCCAAAAATACAACATATAAAGCTTAACGAAAGCATTCAACGCAACTGTTTGTGTAACACCCCGAATTCCAGCGGGTCTGGATTTTTCGCCAAAATGCTAAAACCCAAGCTCACTAAAACCCGAGTTGGGAATCTGGTATCCTGCAAATAGGCAAAGAAAAATATATCAGAGCTCAATTAAATATCTCACAGTGGAATTGACTAAAATATAATAGTAAGTAAATACTCACCAATATAATAACACTTTCTAAACAAGTGTCTTAAAGCTGGGAAGTCTCTGCCATCTACCTAACCTATAGGATGTTATGAGGAGGGTGTCAGAACTAAAGTTCAGGTGAATGGATAAATTATACACTTTTAAACTTAATTCTACATATACCGTTTTATTTCCATTTACTGTTATATTAGGTTCACTAGGTTTATCATACTCTCGCCTCTATGCTTGAATCATACCCATATACTCCTTAGTAGATTAAAACCTAATAACTGATATATATATATATATATATATATATGTAGCTATATGCCTAATGACCATACTGGTCCTAGGTACTACCCATAGTACCTTCCGTATCCTCCTTGCAAAGGACTCCATCGTCTTGCTCCTATAGCGTCTGTGAATACATCTATAAAGGACAGCTTTATGAGGCCTACAATGCAGATGTTCCGTCGTCTACTATGAAAACGTAAAACCACGTTCGCACTAGTCTATACTAATGCTCGGACATCCGCAATGTACCACCCAGTGCGTACATTGAGGACTATACGTAATCGTTCTATCTACTCTCTGAATCCCGTTAACAAGGTCTACATTGTACGGAACTCAGTCGGGGATTTTCTATATCTGTAAAGGATGGCTTCGTTAGGCCTACAATATAGATATTCTAGTTGGTCTGTCTCTTTTCTCATCGTGGCTATGGCTCCACGCAGCCAGCCCTCAACTAATCGAAAACCTCTTAAGAGTCAAGTGGCCATGCCCTACTGCAAACATTCTAACATCCAATTGGCGGTGCCCTTTCCAATGTCTCGATAGTAAAAGAATCATTGGACTTTTGGTTTTAACTCTATCTTTCCCAAACTCGCTCTTGGTTTTGATGCTGGCCGATATCCGCATGCGACTATCCTTTTAGGTCCTGCCCACTAAACTTACTTGCAAGTACTGGGACATACGAATATCCTACTCTGAACACCAACCCCTTCTGACTGCCTACAATGGTCCTGCCATGCAAAAAAGAAATCAAGGCATACTCTCTTGATGGCCTACAGACCTGCTTCCGGGGATGCAGCTTCGTTAGGCCTACCCAGAGGGCCATCCTAGAGTATCCTCATGTCCCGTTGAAATCTCTATTTCCTTCTAGCCTAAAATAACAAAGCTGTACGTGCTTCTCCTTTGCTGAAATCTGTGATGAACTGCTTCGTTAGGCTCTTCATCCTTTGGGCTGCTCCAAACGTATCTCACTCTTTTATTGGACCCTATGTCTAATATTTTAATTTGCATTTAGTTTACTTTTCTTATTCTGTTGGCTACTTATTTACCCTAATTTGCATATTCTTGCCCTCGTCTCACTTTTGGCTATTGTGAGACCACCGTTGATCTAATAGGGAATGCTGTTGGTACTACCACTTCTATTACCTTGCTTATTTAACTCAATTTAAGTCTTAAGTTTATTAAATAAGCATCTTCTATTATCTTTGTTCTATTTTCTTATTAACTTAATTTAAATCTTAAATAAGCCTTTCCATTCTTTCTACTTTAATTATAACCTATGTTATAATTTTACTTGTAATTGTCACTTTTATCTTCTTTTATAACCTGTATATGATTGCAAGTGTCTCTTTTCTGTTCTAGGCTGTCTTCTTTTATTATGATATAGAATTCTCTTTAATTCTCTTATATTATATAATTCACTTATCATAATAACTGTCTTATTGTATAGTCTGAAAATGCAGATCTAGGTTCATTATCGTTTACATCTTCAAATTCTTTTCTAATAATTTACTTGATTCCATTCATACTTTACTTTATTTTCTTCTATTCTAGGAAGTAATTCTATTTTATTTGATTGGGTATGAAAACTATACTAAAAATCCATTTCCATATTTTAATACTAAACAATACTATAAACAATAATTTGTTAGGGTATTTTATTATTATTTTGGGATAGTGTAAAATACAGTGGTTTCTCTATTTTACACTAGCTCCCTTTTTCTTTCTTTTATTCTTGCAGTTACGTTTATCATTATCTTTTAAGTATTAAATTATAGAAATGTATCATATTTTCTAAACCAACTAATTAATCTATTACTTACTTCTAAATCAAGTTATTAGATTAATTTATTATTCCCATTTTAGCGTAATTTATTGCAAAATTCCATTTTTCTAGCTTTATTCCAACTTTTCTTATTTTACATCTAATCTAGTATTTTTCAATTTTAATCCATAATCGTGAATTTTCTTTCTAACTACAATATTCGCGTACAAAGAGAATAAAAAGAAACTAGCATTTAGGCTAAATTATAACTTCAAATTAGATGTAAATAACTGTAAATTCTTAAAGTTTAGCATAACTAATTAACAGAATTAATTACTGAAATACTAAATAAAATTATTTAACGGGAATTTAACGATAATATATCATAAACGTAAAAGATATAATTAAATCCACTCACATTGCTAGCTTTCCAAATCTCCCTGTTTTTATTTTAGATCTGTCCCTAACATCTATATTCACCTTCCTTGTAATCCCTATTTGGAATTATACACGATATATTTACAGATCTATAATATTTGAAAGAGAAAAGGAAGAGATTTGGATTAGAAATAGCAAATAAAACTCAGATCTAGGGTTTTACCTTTGACATAGCCTTCTGATTTGAACCAATTCCTAATTCCCTAATTAATTCTATTCTCTTTCTATTTAGATCTAAATTCGTGTGAATTAGATCTAAAATTTTGTTATTAAGAAAGTGTGGAAGAGATAGAAAAATGGCAGAGCTTCTGTAGGCAAGAGAAAAATAATGAGAATAAAAATGAGGTTGTGCACCTATATTTATAGTGGTTCAAATCAGTGCTAACATTAGATATAAAACCCTAAAATCTAAAGCGTACACTCAGTCTATGGACATTAAATTAATATGTTTTCTTCTGCGTTTGTTTTTATTTCAAATTGATTCTCAAATAATATTTTCATTAATCACTTTCCCTTCTCTCTCGCAATATATGGAAATGTATATTTTTAAATGTGACGTTTATTTTAAATAAGATTCCCCTATTAATCACTCAATTAATAGATTTCATATATACCTAGAATTAATTTACTATCCAATTAATCCCTGCCTGCACTGTGATTTCTTACCAAATTAATATGCCAATCAACACCATATTAATTCATCACATATATGCATATTAATTTATTTTATTCCCATAATTATTTCATGCATATATTCTACAATTGAATTTTGAATCACAATCTTAATTTATATATTTACCATAAGTCTCCATGTTTATTAATTGACAATTGATTACTTGCATAAATTACTCTTCCTCCGTTTTATTTCCTTGCACTAACATATATGTTTATAATCATATCAATTAGTTACTACAATATATGTTCCCTTTATTGTCAGTTACTGTCAATTAATCATCTCTACTAATTAATTGAATATTAATTTCCCTTTTAAACAACACCGTCAATTAATCTTCCCTATTAATTGATTTTATATAATTTCTCTCTCTAATTTATTTGTTACACAAATATATATATATGTATTCCAAGTAACATTAATTAGTTGCCCCATTTACAAACATTTCTTTGTTTTAAAATTTCAAACGTATATAACTTAATTAAATTATTTGCATATATAATTGTAATTTAACGCGGGGTGTTACATTCTCCCCCTCTTAGAAAATTTCGTCCCCGAAATTTGATAAGGGTTCAATTATGTAATTTTGTCGCATTAATCACATCCATTTTGTGTACATCCAATTTTGCAACAATCCGTGCATAGTGCAAAGTGCAATACATTATAAAATATATGCACGTATAATAATTTGTATGCGGTACCTCCTATATGAATGCTTTTTTTTAGAAATTCCTTTTAAAACATGATGCACACATCCTAAATATACTTGCAATTTATATATGAATGCAATCTTTTGAAAACTCAAAACATTTTTCATTCAATTTTTTCTACACTCCTACTGAATAGGAGCATAGTTAAACAAATTTTTACGTCCAAACCTGCCACACAACTTTTAATTTTCAAAGTTTAGAAAATTTTAATTTTCCAAATTCGATTTCTTATGTTATAAAGAAGGTGGAAAACGGAAAAACTTCATATTTCCCCGATTTTCTTTTGCGCACATCTTCCTCCGTACTTGGGATTTAGGCTACTATTCTAAAAAAAATTATTTACTTCCCCAAGCACAGTTTACATAAGAAAATATATCTTTTAAATTTTTTTGTTGACGTTTCTGTCGCTTTCTTTAAATTTTTTATTTTCCTTTTAGTTATCTTATTCTGCTTTTACTCTTTTTTTATACAACAACTAAACAAAGCTATCATCTAGGGCAAGGAGGTCTAGGACTATGTCCACTTTGACACAGAAAGGTCCTACTCTAGGAATCCAAGTAACTCATATGCTCCTCTTGCCGCCTATTACTTATTACCAACTTACGCTGTATTACTCATGACAAATAAGATCTATTCATCTCTTCTATTCCATGCTCAAAAAGGAATAACTAAGTCTCATTTACTGCAATGGATAAGGGTTTCAATCTATGCAGTCTCTATCTAAAAAGACAACTAAGCTTGGGGAAATTTTCTCTTTACCTTTCATTTTCCCCAACTAAGGTCTACCTATCCCAACCATGTGTGTCTTATCATCTTACTAATATCATTTTACTATTATTCTATAGTCTGCACACATGAAGCAGCATTTCTAGGTATTCACTAGTGTCCTATACACCTTACGGGAACTTTTATTATTACTAAAAGTAACTACTGCTATAATCTTATACTTTTCCCGTTACACCTAGGAAATGATTCCTATCTACTCCATATTTAAAAGTCTGATTTGGTTTTGTTATATATCAATTTATCTTCAAAAATTAAAACTTCTAAATTTTATCTTTTTAAAAACTTATTTACTTTTCCACCAAACCATCTTTTTTTAAACATGTCTTGCTTGTTCTTAAAACATTTTTCTTTTTTCTTGACTTTAAAAAAATGTCCTCACATGTTTTCAAAATATCTTTCTTCTTTTTTTTATAGATTTTCAAATTTACTAAAACTGGGGTAAATAAGAACAATTATTTTATCAAAAATCTCTTAACTTTCCTACTCTTCCAATTACTTAACCTTGAAGGAGTTACTAACTTACTGCACTTAATGGTTTTATACCTTAATGTATTGGAATTACTTTCTCTTATGAGAAACCATTAACGCTAAAACCTTCTATGAATCCTTTAAAGGAGGATTTCATGTTTATGTGAAATTATAAGGCATCTATTTTATATTTTATCGAAATAGGCTATACAAAATATGGTGCTTTCCATACCTTATACATCTCTTTCACGTAGTCCTTATAGTTTGCACAAAACATCTTTATTTGTGATTCATAGAAAATTATATCATTATTCATTTCATTCCAATAGATTAAGGTATTTTTACTCTATATTTACTTACATAAGATATTTACTACTAAAATCATTAATTTATCGTACATTATTTTTCAAAAGAACTCATTTTTAAAACTTCTATAATTAGAAAATAATTTCATGTGCTTATTTAAATAATAAGTGTACATACAAACCACTTTAGAAATTATCTCCAAAACTCATTTGGGTCAAAACAGATGTTGCATAAAACACCGTTACTACAACCCAAAACTAATAATATATGGATTCAATTAAAATAAATATAAATAAATCCCATATGCTATGTAAAAACATTTACTTTGTGAGTCACCTACTATAATAATAGTGTCACAGTCCATGCTTCCTTTATTTTTATGGAAAACATTTATTACAATAATAAATGTTGTAACCTACGTTTTCGATACTTAACACACTCTAGGTTTTTATATTTAAAATCATTGTTTACCTACAAAGAAACTAGCGAGCTATACCTGCTCTATAATTTTTCAAAAAGAATTTCACTTTTAACAAAATTTACATCATATAAAAACCAATTTAAATTTCATACCACTTATTTTTTCAAAAACCCAATATTTACTTCCTCAAATATATTAACAAATATTTTTCAACTTTTTTTAATTCAAAAGTTTCATTTTTATTGGGTTAGACATAAAGTGGATTTTCTTCGTACTAAAACCTCTTATTCTTTCCAAGATAAAAACACTCTCCCTACTATCCCTAAGGAACTTCCCTACTTCCTAAAACATACAGATACAAATTTTCTTTCAAAACATGGCTTACTAGTATGCTATAAATCGGTAATAACCTAGGGCTCTACATACTTGGACCATCCCAAACCCAACTAGCAAACTATTCACAAATATACTTCTAAAAACTTCCGATATATTAAAATCTATGGTTGGGGACTATTTGGGTTTTAGTACATAATATATTTATATTTTATTCAAAAATACAAATACGTTCACTCATTATCTACCTAGGAATCCTAAACCTAGGCTCTGATACCAAATGTAACAACTCGAATTCCAATGGGTCCGGATTTTTTGCAAAAATGCTAAAACCCAAGCCCATTGAAACCCGAGTTGGGAATCTGGTATCCTGCAAATAAGCAAAGACAAATATATCAGAGTTCAATTAAATATCTCATAGCGGAATTGACTAAAATATAATAGTAAGCAAATACTCACCAATATAATAACACTTTCTAAACAAGTGTCTTAAAGCTGGGAAGTCTCTGTCATCTACTTAACCTGTAGGATGTTATGAGGAGGGGTTCAGAACTAAAGTTCTGGTGAATGGATAAATTATACACTTTTAAGCTTAATTCTACATATACCGTTTTATTTCCATTTACTATTATATTTGGTTCACTAGGTTTATCATACTCTCGCTTTTATGCATGAATTGTACCCATCTACTCTTTAGTAGATTAAAACCTAATAACTGATATATATATATGTAGCTATATGCCCAATGACCATAATGGTCCTAGGTACTACCCATAGTACCTTCTGTATCCTCCTCGCAAAGGACTCCATCGTCTTGTTCCTATAGCGTTCCGTGACTACATCGGTAAAGGACAGCTTCGTGAGGCCTACAATGCAGATGTTCCGTCGTCTAATATAAAAACGTAAAACTGCGTCCGCACTAGTCTATACTAATGCTCGGACATCCGCAATGTACCACCTATTGCGTACATCGAGGACTATACGTAATCGTTATGTCTACTCTCTAAACCCCGCTAACAAGGTCAACCTTGTACGGAACTCAATCGGGGATTTTCTATATCTGTAAAGGACAACTTCGTTAGGCCTACAATATAGATATTTTAGTTGGTCTGTCTCTTTTCTCATCGTGGCTATGGCCCCACGCAGCCAGCCCTCAACTAATCGAAAGACCTCTAAAGAGTTAATTGGTCGTGCTCTACTGCAAACAATCTAACATCCAATTAGCGGTGCCCCTCATCCAATGTCTCGATAGTGAAAGAATCATTGGACTTTTGGTTTTAACTCAAGTCTTTCCCAAACTCGCTCTTGGTTTTGATGTTGGCCGATATCCGCATGCGACTATCCTTTTGGGTCCTGCCCACTAAACTTACTTGCAAGTACTGGAACATACGAATATCCTACTCCGAACACCAACCCCTTCTGACTGCCTACAATGGTCCTGCCAATTGCCATACAAAAAGCAGTCAAGGCATAGTCTCTTGATGGAACACTTACAGACCTACCTCCGGGGATGCAGCTTCGTTAGGGCTACCCAGAGGGCCATCCTAGAGTATCCTCACGTCCCGTTGAAGTCTCGTACTTCCTTCTAGCCTAAAATAACTAAGTTGGATGTGCTTCTCCTTTGCTAAAATCTGTGTTGAACTGCTTCGTTAGGCTCTTCATCCTTTGGGCTGCAACAAACGCATCTCACTCTTTTATTAGACCCTAAGTCTAAGCTTTTAATTTGCGTTTAGTTTACTTTTTTTATTCTGTTGGCTACTTATTTACCCTAATTAGCATATTCTTGCCCTCGTCTCACTTCTGGCTATTGTGAGACCACCATTGATCTAATAGGGAGTGTTGTTGGTACTTCCACCTCTATTACCTTACTTATTTAACTCAATTAAAGTCTTAAGTTTATTAAATAAGCATCTTATATTATCTCTGTTCTATTTGCTTATTAACTTAATTTAAATTTTAAATAAGCCTTTCTGTTCTTTCTACTTTAATTATAGCCTATGTTATAATTTTACTTGTAATTGCCACTTTTATCTTCTTTTATAATCTGTATATGATTACAAGTGTCTCTCTTCTGTTCTAGGCTGTCTTATTTTATTATGATATAGAATTCTCTTTAGTTCTCTTATATTATATAATTCGCTTATCATAATAACTGTCTTATTGTATAGTCTGCGCAGTAAATGCAGATCTAGGTTCATTATCATTTACAGCTTCAAATTCTTTTCTAATAATTTACTTGATTCCTTTCATACTTTACTTTATTTTCTTCTATTCTAGGAAGTAATTCTATTTTATTTGGTTGGGTATGAAAACTATACTAAAATTCCATTTCCATATTTTAATACTAAATAATACTATAAACAATAATTCGTAACTGTAGGGTATTTCTTTTATTATTTTGGAATAGTGTAAAATACCGTGGTTTCTTTATTTTACACTAGTCCATTTTTCTTTCTTTTATTCTTGCAGTTACGTTTATCGTTATCTTTTAAATATTAAATTATAGAAATGTATCATATTTTCTAAACCAACAAATTAATCTGTTACTTACTTCCAAATCAAGTTATTAGATTAATTTATTATTCCCGTTTTAGCGTAATTTATTGCAGAATTCCATTTTTCTAGCTTTATTCCAACTTTTCTTATTGTACATCTAATCTAGTATTTTTCCATTTTAATCCATAATTGTGAATTTTCTTTTAACTATATTATTCGCGTACAAAGAGAATAAAAAGGAAATTGCATTTAGGCTAAATTATAACTTCAAATTAGATGTAAATAATTGTAAATTTCTTATAGTTTAGCATAACTAATTAACAGAATTAATTATTGTAATACTGAATAAAACTATTTAACGAGAATTTAACGATAATATATCATAAACGTAAAAGATATAATTAAATCCACTCACATTGCTAGCTTTCCAAATCTCCATGTTTTTATTTCAGATCCGTCCCTAACATCTATATTCACCTCCCTTGTAATCCCTATTTGGAATTACACACGATATATTTACAGATCTATAATATTTAAAATAGAAAAGGAAGAGGTTTGGATTAGAAATAGCAAATAAAACTCAGATCTAGGGTTTTACCTTTGACATAGCCTTCTAATTTGAACCAATTCCTAATTCCCTAATTAATTCTATTCTCTTTCTATTTAGATCTAAATTCGTGTGAATTAGATCTAAAATTTTGTTATAAAGAAAGTGTGGAAGAGATAGAAAAATGGCAGAGCTTCTGTAGGCAAGAGAAAAATAATGAGAATAAAAATGAGGCTCTGCACCTATATTTATAGTGGTTTAAATCAGTGCTAACATTAGATATAAAACCATAAAATCTAAAGCGTACACTCAGTCTATGGACATTAAATTAATATGTTTTCTTCTGCGTTTGTTTTTACTTCAAATTGATTCTCCAACAATCTTTTCATTAATCACTTTCTCCTTCTCTCTCGCAATCTACGGAAACGTATATTTTTAAATGTGACGTTTCTTTTAAATAAGATTCCCCTATTAATCACCCAATAAATTATAGATTTCATATATACCTAGAATTAATTTACTACCCAATTAATCCCTGCCTGCACTGTGATTTCTTACCAAATTAATATGCCAATCAACACCATATTAATTCATCACATATATGCATATTAATTTATTTTATTCCCATAATTATTGCATGCATATATTCTACAATTGAATTTTGAATCACAATCTTAATTGTATATGTTACCATAAGTCTCCATATTTATTAATTGACAATTGATTACTTGCATAAATTACTCTTCCTCCATTTTATTCTCTTGCACTAGCATATATGTTTCTAATCATATCAATTAGTTGCTACCATATATGTTCCCTTTCTTGTTAGTTCCTGTCATTTAATCACCTCTACTAATTAATTAAATATTAACTTCCCTTTTAAACAAACACCGTCAATTAATCTTCCCTATGAATTGATTTTATATAATTTCTCTCTCTAATTTACTTGTTACACAAATATATATGTATTCCAAATAATATTAATTAGTTTCTTATTTACAAACATTTCTTTATTTTAAAATTTATAACGTATATAACTTAATTAAATTATTTGCATATATAATTGTAATTTAACGCGGGGTGTTACAGTTTGCAATTCATGTACAACTATCAATGCAACATCAAACTCAAAATGAACACACCACGAAAATCGATACGGATCAATAGAGAAAAAGAAACTGCATATAGATAAAGCAAACTATATTGTTCACATCATAGTTATTAGAAGGCACCACAATTCCAAATACACACACGACATATCCTTCCAAGAGCCAACTGCACAACATAATTAGGATAGACTGCGTCATCACCCACAGGACAAACCACACTTCCTTAGCAAAAGCAATAATAAACCACAACATCTAGTAGTCACATCCTCGCAAAGCGCCTAATCATTGACTACACACATGAATAAAACTTGCAATAAGGAGCCAGCATAGCACGATGAAAGCAAACTATACTAACCCAGCTGGATAAGCCGTGTAAGCATAGCTAAAACCAAACCGCACAGATATATAATAACAAACTGCACCGATTTATAATAGAAGACCACGATGCCTTAACCTAACTAATTGCACATCCAGCCATTCCAAACTGCACCGCCACAACCATACCAAACTCCACCATCACATTTATACCAGATTGCCTTGCCATAGCTCAACCGGCATACTCTGACACATCCAATCTAAGCTGTGCTGCCATAGCCTAGTCACACTTTGTGATGTCCAAGCGTTCAACAACAAAGCATACCATCATATGACGTGCATGGTGTCCAAAATAAGCACAAAGCTATCCACTGCATCAATCTCAGCCACAACACTTCAAACTCAAACTATCCCGGCGAAATCGAAATTTATCTCTCCTAAATCCAAATCTGTTCCCTCCTAAAGAAAACTTTCCTGTCCGAAGCCATAGCATTGATCCATGCACATTCAAACAACCAAAAGGATGAAGAAGATGTGGCAATATCTAATGGTAGAAGAATGAAGCGAAGATAGGATGTCAAAAATCCACATGACATCACCTCTATTATAAAAGGAAATGTATAGTTCCAGAAAAAAGGGACCACATTGTTATTTTCTCTGTTGTTAAAGTTGTACTTTTTGCCATTAAAATCTAAAATTTTGTGCTCAGAAAGAATGAAGGAGGAAAAAATTGACCCGTGGATGTAGGATTCCTTAACGTCCGAACCACGTAAATTTTTATATCTTTTATTTTTCTACATTTATTACCTGGTTTTCTAAGTTAGATTTTATTTGGATTTGATTTTACTAATAGTCAAATTGAAGTTGACATTTTAACATACCGTTAATGTGCACCTACCTAATTGTGTAAGCTTAAGCAATATAATTATTTCTCTTTTAAGCTAATTTTAATACTATTTAAATTTGCTGATTCTTAATTAAAAAAGCACCCAGCGTCGTATTTATTTCAAAAATAAGTTGCTATTGTGAGAAAGAAAAATCTCACTAATATTTAGCGCTAGAAGGAGGGCCGAGCCCCCAACAAGTCATCTTCCCATTGAACTTCCTTATACCTTAAAAAACACCACACATCTATTTCAAAAATTTACATCGATAAACTTCTTCACCCATTTGAAGTAGACCATCTCGCTAGCCAATACAATTATCATATTCCTTAGTCCAAACCAATAGGATCACCGTAGAAAATCACTATTGACCCAAAAATGGAACTTTCAACGCATTCAAAACCCATACAAACAAAAGAGTGATTGGGCTTATGAGATAAATATCCATCAAAACAAACATGCTCCAATAGCTCACCGTAAACGTTCATGAACTAAGAAAACTGCATAGCTAATGAATAAAAACGACAATCTCAACACTGAGAACAGTGATACATGACTTTAGTGCATAGAGGAAAAAGACTCAAAGACAAAACTTAAGACAGTGCCTCCTGCAGGTCAAAAAGTTCCAATCCTAGCCATTCCTTAAGAACAATGCAATACAAACTACACAAAAAGAGGGGGCATGTATATCCAAGAAAATCTATATGTACATCGAAACATCTTAAGCCTTCTTCAATTTAATAACTATCACTTTATTATGAGGCTACAAAAATACATCCCGATTTTTCATCCAAATCACACTAAACGTAGGGATACTAGACAACCTGTTATAGTAGTAAAAAATGAAAATCATAGAGTTATAACATACACAACTTGACTTCTTAGCCAAACTGCACTAGATGTAGGGATATTAGACAGGCCGAACCGGTATTAAAAATCATGTGCATAAATAAAAAGGGTTGTATGTACATAATCTGACTTCTCAGTCAAACACATTCAAATAATTTGCGCCAGAAATGAAGTAGATCATGCCAAACGCATGTCAAAGATGTTAAAAGAAAAATTCAAAAAGCATGGACCAAGTACAACAAATATTACATTCAAAGTCAAAAGCTGCAAAAAAAGACAAAAGAAAACAATACACCCAGGTAAAAATATAAATGAAGATACAAATCAAGACTCTACAAAAAGCTCATCGGGTGAAGAAAAATAACTCTTATTTACTTAATTTATTTACATAATTAGACACTTACAAAGACATCTTGAGTATATGCATATGAAAATTTAATAGTCGCTACTATGGAAACTATGTTACGAATCTGGTTTGGACCCGCAAATGCAGGATGGGGGGCAGAGGCACCCCCAAGTTGTAAATTAGTAGGAATACCAGTTAGCTCGGTAGTAATAACGGATGAGCAACGAGAATCGTTACGAAATGTGACACAAGGATAGTAGTTAGCACTAGCCCAAGGATCGCCAACATCCTGCGCTGTTGAAATGAAGTCACCTTGATTATATAACAAAGCTAAGTCAATCTTAGGCCAAAAGTAACTAAAAACATTAATTGAACGCTTCACAACAATATATGCCATAACTCGCCTAACCTTCTCCTTATGGAGTTACTCAATTAAGGATGCCCTATCTAAATCATGAAGAGAAGACACATGAGACCTTGAAGGCGCAACAGTGGAAGTTGATTCAGTGGACGATGTAGAAGGTTATAATTATAATTTGTAAATTTTAGCTTTGAGAGAATTCAAATGTTGCATATCCACTTGTTTTACACATTCAATGCCATACAGAATTTAAGACTTAGTCATTTTAGTTGGTTTGGAAAACGAACCAAAAAACTCATTCACAGTAGAACTCCCCTACGTCCCACTACCCTCAAAACTTGCTAGTTTCTTCACATTATAATATTTCAAATCGGTAAATTTGGACTCATAATAATTATTTATATCCTTTTTCCTTTGAGAAATGACATTGCGGTATGCTCTTGGTGGAGGCATAGAAGCAACACCTGAACTAGATAATGGATAAGGAACTAAAGTTGTAGATGGGTTCTCTTCCCTATTAAGCTGCTCTACTACTTGAAGAGACAATACCTCAATCATACTATTTAGTTTCTTAATTTCTTCTTTATAAGGGGTAGCATACAACCCCTTCATGTCTTTCAATAACTTCTCCAAATCAACCATGCGCGCTTGTGTAGTTTTCAGTTCCGCTTCCTGCTCTTTTATTTCTTTTGTGCAAATGCCAGATTAGCTCTTTATTTAGTAATACAGTTATATAGTCGAGCAATAGCCTATTTAGATTATACCAACTCTCGCGCTTGCTCCTTAGATTTAACAACCATCTTCTCTCATATAATGTCAACAATCAGTTTTTTCTCTTTAACGAGTCATGCCTTGGTAGCCACAAGATTTTTAATCTGACTTTCACACATCTTAAAGGCACTAGTAGGAGCTTGATCATCAAAGTTAGAACTGCAAATAGCAAAGGAAGAACCACCATGCTCATGTAAGGTAGTCACAGAAGTTCCTGCCAAGGAAGTAGGAACAACCTAAAGCATAAAATAACCGAGCAAGAAATCAATAAGCATTTAGAGGAATAGGCAAAAAGAAAATACACGTATATGTACACGGGCGTGCGCACATACACAATTATATACACGCACACATATACATGCGCGCATGCACACACACATACATATATACATACATATATATACTGAAAGAAAATTGTAATATTACTAAAGCCGTAAAAACTATTTTACTCAACCAAAAGTTAAGGTAAATAAAAAGACACTATTCTCGCCTACTGCTAAGTTTGTTTTTGAACTATAACAAATAAGGGTGT
Organism: Allium fistulosum; assembly: GCA_030737815.1. NCBI lineage: Eukaryota > Viridiplantae > Streptophyta > Magnoliopsida > Asparagales > Amaryllidaceae > Allium > Allium fistulosum. Next base: position 307,179,994 of record CM060902.1, read on the forward strand.
CCTAAAGGAAGCTGGTCACCCCCTAATGCTGAACCCTACTTTGGCTATTAGAATTCTTGATAAACTGTTTGAATTGATGTAATTGTATTACAAAATTAATAATGATACAAAGTTCAGAAAACAATATAAATATGTACATAAATGGGCTTAAAACAACACAGCCCATATTGGTAATCTGCACCACAATATTGATCTAATCTGGATTGTTGATTAGAATGAGTGGCTGAGATGAAAAGCTGGAGAGAATAAGGATTGCTGCTTTGTGCTAGTGTAACTTGTTTGCCGCTTTGTGCTAGTGTAACTTGTATTCAGTCTAATTCTCCCCCTCAATGTCAGCTAGGGTTTCCTTCTCCTTCAACCCTCAATTCTTCATTAATGTCTTTAATACACAGTTTGCTCTTAAATTCTTCAAAGTACTTGCGAGACAAGGCTTTCATGAGAATATCAGCAATTTGGCTTGACGCAGGAAGATGATTGACTTCAAGTCTTCCTTTGGCTATCTGATCTCTGACAAAGTACAGATCGATCTCGATGTGCTTCGTCCTAGCATGTAACATCGGGTTAGCTGACATAGCTACCGTGCTGGAGTTGTCACACCAAATAATTGACTTGCGTGAAAGCTTGATTCCCAACTCTTTAATTAGGGTTTCCATCCACATCACTTCAGCTGTAGCTGATGCGACACTTCGATACTCTGATTCTGTGCTAGATCGAGAAATGGTTGGTTGCTTTTTGGCACACCAAGAGACAGGGTTTCCACCAAAGAAGATGCAGTGTCCGGTAGTAGATCTCCGGTCATCGCAATCTGAGGCCCAATCAGCGTCAGCAAACCCTTGAATAGATAGGTTTTTGCTCATCATTAACTTGATTCCTTGACTGATGGTTCCTTTGAGATATCTAAGTATTCTCTTTACAGCTTTCCAATGTGTATCTAAGGGCTTCTGCATAAATTAACAAACTTTATTCACAGCGAATGATATATCAGGTCTTGTAACAGTTACATATTGTAAAGCCCCTACAATACTTCTATATTGCTTTATATTATCAATAGGTTCTCCTTGATGTTTAGACAAGTGCAAGTTACTAATCATAGGTGTAGGCATTGGCTTTGCTTCATGCATGTTAGCCCTACTTAATATTTCTGAAATGTATTTTTGTTGACATAGAATTAATCCTTTATCTGCAGTATAAATGACTTCAATGCCCAAAAAATAGTGTAACTTGCCTAAATCTTTTATAGAAAAGATTTTGTTTAGCATATTAATGACATGTTCTATTTCATTGTTGTCATTGCCAGTAATTATAAAGTCATCTACATAGACAAGTATGTAAGTAATGTACCTTTTACTTGCTTTTGTGTAAATAGAATTATCAGACTTGCATACCTGGTATCCCATAGAGATTAAAGTAGCTTTTAGTTTCTCATACCATACTCTAGGGGCTTGTTTGAGTCCATAGATGGCTTTATGAAGTTTGCATACCAAGTTTTTGTTGTTATCTTGAGTATATCCAGGAGGTTGCTCCATATAGACTTCCTCTTGTAACTCTCCATTTAGGAAAGCATTATTTACATCAAGTTGCCTTATATCCCATTTATAATGCAAAGCTAATGTTAAAATAATCCTAATAGTGGTTGGCTTAACTACTGGAGAAAAGGTTTCAGAAAAATCAAAACCATACTGTTGAGAGTATCCTTTGGCTACCAGTCTGGCTTTGTGTTTTACTTTTCCACTTTCTGATAAAGTCTTCAATCTGAAGGTCCAACGACATCCTACAATGTTTTTGTTTGCTGGTGGAGGAACTAGACTCCATGTATTATTTTTAATCAGTGCATTGTATTCTTCATTCATGGCATCCTTCCATTTGCTGTCTTTGATAGCTTCATTGTAGCTGACTGGTTCTTTGCAATTCATATTGGCTGTGTAGATTTTTGGCTTAAATATTCCATGTTTTGACCTGGTAATCATTGGATGTCCTTCTTGTGCAGGTGTAGTGTTGACAGGAAGTGCAGCATTGTCTTAATCAACATTTTGATCTTCAGTCCCTTGACTTTCAGTTTCACTATTATAAGAATTCAGGTCATCACTCTGACCTAGCTCCTCAGTGGGCATAGTGTGTTGGAGATTTGAGCTGGTATTCTCACTTTCCTTGCTATTGGCAGACTTTTCTTTGTCCCATATGGGTATGGGTGGTAAAAATTTCTTGGCACTATAAATCTTTTGGGTGGTCTTTATGTCTGTACTAGTGAAGGGAAATACACTTTCATTGAATGCAACATGTCTAGATACTATTATCTTCCCTTCACTTGTAAGACATTTGTACCCTTTTTGACTGGTGGCATATCCAAGAAAAGTGCAAGGTACAGATCTAAAACTTAACTTATGTTTATTATATGATCTAGTACATGGATAGCATAGACATCCAAAAGCTTTGAGAAATGAATAATCTGGTTTAGTATTGTATAACTTTTCTAATGGAGTTTTATTTCTTAAAACTTTTGTAGACATTCTATTTATAAGAAATACTGCTGTTGTGAATGCATCTGGCCAGAACTTTAAGGGCATGGATGCATGTGCAAGCAGTGTTAGACCAGTGTCAACAATATGCCTATGCTTTCTTTCTACTAACCCATTTTGCTCAGATGTATGTGGGCAGGTAATTCTGTGATTAATACCTTTTCAGAGAAGAATTCTTTAAGTGTTTTGAATTTTGCACCACCATCTGTTTGCAAAATCTTTAGCTTATGGTTAGTTAAATTCTCAACTTGATTTATGAAATGAATTACTGCATTCTTGACATCAAACTTGGATTTGAGTAACAAAATCCAAGTGTACCTTGAGAAAGAGTCAACAAAGGAGATGTAGTAATTCATTCCATAGTCAGAATTGATTGGGGCTGGACCCCATAGATCAACTGCAACCATTTCTAAGGGTTTATTATGTACAGTTGCAGAATTACTGAATGATATTTTGCGACTCTTTCCTAATTGACATGCTTCACATACATATGGTACAGTTATATTTTCATGCTTGATATTATTATCTTTCAAAATATTTTTAACAATTGCCATACTGGGATGACCAAGTTTACAGTGCCAAGTGTCAAAGATTTTATTACAATCAATTTTTCTATCAATCTTTGAAAGATTACACCACTTTTCCTCCTGCTCTGAGTCACTACTTTTCCTTGATACAATACCTTGCACTAGATTGAATTTATATAGACCATTGTGCATGCTACCCTGTAAAAGAATGTCCTTATTTAGTAAATCTCTAACCAGACAGATTTTTGGGTAAAATTCAAAATATACTTGATTGTCTCTAGCAAATTGAGAGACACTTATAAAGTTTTTCTTAATCTGGGGAACCCTAAGAAGATTATTTAAGTGCAATTCTCTTTTACTGCTAAGTTTGGCTTGGCCAGTGTGTGTGATTTTTAAAGAATTACCATTACCAACATAAATAGATTGAGTACCTTTGTATTCCTTGTTTCCAAGATTGAGATTCTCTAAGTTGCTTGTGACATGATTAGTTGCTCCTGAGTCTGGATACCAATCTTCATACAGTGAGTCATCACCTTTATTTTCAGAGTCATTTTGATTCTTTGATTGATTGGCTTGGTTTCTTGCTTTAGCTTGAGTAAGATTAACATTTGGGTTCTGATTTCTTTGAATGTTGTTAGACTGTTGAGTTACAACAAAATTCTGATCAAATCTGAAGTAACACTTTGCTGCAACATGACCTAGCTTCTCACATATTTGACATTTGACTTTGTTATTGCCTGACCATCGGGCTCTGCCTCTTCCCTTGAAGCTTTGGCCACTTCTTTGACCTGGTTGTGTTCGATCTTGACCCTTTCCTTTGGAATTTGTTGTATAATTCACTGAATATTCTGTATTTGCAGTCTTCTTTTGGTCAATTCTTCCTTCTTGAGCCAAGAGGGTTGAGTGAACATACTAAAGGTCAGGTAAAGTTTTCTTTGATGAGATAACTGTAATTACAGACTCATAGTTTTCATCTAAACCATTTAATATGGTTATCACTTGTTCTGATTCTGACACCTTGTGTCCAGCAGTGGCAAGCTTGTCACAATAACTCTTTGCTTTGGTAAGGTATTCTTGCATTGTCATATTTTCTTTTCTTAAATTCTAAAATTGCTTTCTATAGTGCATAATCCTGGCTGCTGTTTGAGAATTGAAAATCTGCTCTATGGCTTCCCATATGTTTCTTGATGTTTCACATCCAACAATTTGAGATAAAATCCCCACACTTACTGATGACATGATCCATGAAGCAAGTAGACTATCTTGTTTTAGATAATTTGAGTAATCTTGATTTGGTATCTCTTCACCTTTTTCATTAGAAATAGTTTCAAGAGGAATAGTTAACATACCGTTGATGTATTTATCCAATCCATAGCCTCTTATTGCTGTTCTGATCTGATACTTCCATAGAAGATAGTTATCTTCATCTAGTTGAACTGCTAAATGACCTTTTGGCTTTATGATTGGCAGATTTTGATCAATATTGTCATTTCTGGCAACTGGTGTGGTGGTTTCTGAATGTTCTTCATCTCCAGCCATGTTCAAAAATATGCTACGAGAGGTGTTGATTATCAAGAAGTGGTTTCTTGATAGATTTTACACAATTGTCCAAACTGCAGCCTAGTTTCTTCAAACTTTAGGCAAGGCAGATGTGAGAATGAATGATAGAATCTGATATGAACAGAGATGCACAGCTAGCGATAGACCAAGAGAGTTATCTGGAATTTAAATGATGAAAAATGCTCAACAAAACTGAGAGCAACCGGTTGGTAGATATAGATCTGCCTTCAAGGATGGCTCAATGATGATGATTGAGTAATTTCTGATAATCAGTCGTTAGACTGTTTTTAGATGCTCTAATACCATATTAGAATTCTTGATAAACTGTTTGAATTGATGTAATTGTATTACAAAATTAATAATGATACAAAGTTCAGAAAACAATATAAATATGTACATAAATGGGCTTAAAACAACACAGCCCATATTGGTAATCTGCACCACAATATTGATCTAATCTGGATTATTGATTAGAATGAGTGGCTGAGATGAAAAGCTGGAGAGAATAAGGATTGCTGCTTTGTGCTAGTGTAACTTGTTTGCCGCTTTGTGCTAGTGTAACTTGTATTCAGTCTAATTTTGGCATTACAAAGTCACATAACACATCTCTCTCATGAATAACTTGTGTGATATTAAACAAAAGCCACCAAGACTCTATCTTCAGTTGTACAATAATCTTTTTAAGTTCATTTTTCCTTCTTCATGCAAAGGTGGATCTTGTTAATAATATTTCCACGGCTTTCTTTTCTATACGATCAATGCAACTCCTTAAATGCCGAATCAAACTATCTTCTTTATATGATATAATAAAAGAGGATTGTTAACACTTATAGCCTTTACATACAAAAAAGAAGAGTATAAGTTTAAAAATACTTCAACATTCAACGAATGGGAACATCAAATAAAATAAAATGATGAAACTAATGACAAATAAAGATAGTTTCATTCATATGTTCTTTGTTTACAATTATGTTCCCAAAAAAAAGTTGAGAATGTAATATGTGTGGTAATATCCAACATTCACCATTGAGAATGTAACACAATTAAAATTAATACAAACGGCCAAAAAAAACCTGAGGAAAAATTAAAGAGGGAGTCCGAAGTTATGGGTTTACTTCGTTAGGAGCAAGGTTTTGGAGCGCCATTACATGAGCAGGCTCATAACCTGTGCCTCATGCAGTAAGAGAAGTGTCCTCCAAGCCCGAACTATTCGCCACCTCATGAACAGATGTCGATGGTGAAGCCTCAGTCTAACTACGTTTTATGACCTATGCAGCATGATAGTGGTCCAAGGATGATGTAACGACCTACTATTATTAACATCTGAAAATAATTATAAATTCCAACAAAATACACTTGCAACTAATTTCAGATATTAAATGCAATAGACCGTGTGTAGTTAAAAATTAAAAAGTCTAAAACAATGGATATAAAAAAGAAAACCTGACAACAGAATTTAAGTATCAACATACACACACACACAAAAACCTTATATCAACAATTAAATATTACACAAATCCAGTACATCGAATGTTATACATTTTTCAATACATCAATTATTAAAAATAACAACTATAAGAATTATGATGCAAGAGGTATACCGATCTATCCTGTGGATATGATCCATTCTAAACACTTTGATTCCTTTTTTGCTTTCACCTACAAACTTATAAATGTACCTTATCCCATACCCTACGGCTATAGGCTCGATAGCTATTGCATATGAAAAAGCTACCTACTATTGACCCAAAAAATGGATTAACACCCTGCAGTATGATGTGAAAGCAACAACCCTATTAGAACATAGCATATATAACAGAAAATAGCAGAAAAGTAAATGTGACTAGAGATTTTTATAGTTATTCAGACTAAGCCTACGTCCACTTTATAACTTTTCTTATTGATTTGATCTTGTTTATATAAGATTACAAGGGGTTTGAGAGAGAAAGAATCACAAGTATAGGGTCAGACAAGTTCTAGGTCCTAGAATTGCCAAGAAGAGCTGTCATATTGACTGCTGGGAAGAGGAAAGAGTTGAAGAATAAATAGAGTTCCTGCATAGTGATAGCAGAATCCAGATCCTTTCTTGGTTTCTATATGCTTTGTATTTATAGGGGTAGCAGTCATATCTAATCAGAAGCCCGCTATTAGAGAAGTCCAAAGACTGGCCTAAGATAGCACAACGAATATCGTGATGGCCTGAGTTAAGGTTTAGACTCGGTACCGAGTCAAGCCCTTGACTCGGGGCCGAGTCTAATCCTTAGCCAAATCTTGGCTAAATCCTTTTGTTCTGAGCTCCTTACTTCTTCTTTAGATGTCCTTCATGTAATTTGGTAGGTTATCGATGAGTTTTGATTATCGTTCTCCCATGACTTGAATTATCCTGCAGCTTGGACCGTCACATCTTCATTTCTTACGATTGGCTCACCAGAACTCTAGGAAACTTCATGAATATGCATAGGAAAATAGGGGGATCAATTGGCAAAAGTAGGAAGATGCCATAATGTGGCATTTAGTCTCGGTGTCGAGTCAAGGTGGTTAACTTGTCCTGAGTTTAGCACTTAGATTATTTTGGCTTTATACTTTCTTAAGACCTTCTCCTTATCCTTCTAAGTATATCTACCAAGTTTCAGGTTGTTCTGTCTTCGTACTGATGTTCTAACTCCTAATGATTTCGGCTTGGTTAAAAACCCAATTAACATTTTCCCCTCAAAGTATGGTTTAGTTGGAAACAAAGTGTGCTCTAGATCAAGACAAACCCTTAGCTAGTATTTTGTAAACTCCAACTTGATCGTTTGAGCATTGTCTCGAGATGTAGCCAATGTCGCTTGGTCGATTGTCTGTCAACCGTTCGTTTTAGTTACAGTTGAAATTCCATTCCTTTGGATTGGCGACACAATCTACACTCTAGAGATTACGTCGTGTTTTAGGTTAGTATAGAAACTCTTTCATGGTAATTTTGGGACGATGGAATTTTCGAAGGGAGATGGTTGAATTTTGGATTGTACTTGGCCTGTGGTGAAGCTGAGTTTTGCCTCGGTCGAATGCATGGCCAAGTCTTATTCTCTGGCTTCAATTGTCTCTTTCCAAGAATTTTGCTAAATTCCTATCTCTGTTTGAATTCTAGTGCGATGATTTATTCCAAAATCGAATGTAGTGGATGATTCTATTGTATCGCTTTTCCTGTTTCTGCACTTCTAATGATTCTAAAAAGAAAAGCTTTCGGCGTCGCTCCGGACAGCGACTCCATTATCGATTTCTCATCGATAACGGGTAAGTCCCAAAATTATAATATTAATGTACGACGCGGCTCATTTTTCTAGTTAGACCAAGCTATCTACACAGGATGGTCTGTTTGTGGTGTTTGGGACACTGGACTCATTTTGCATAGATAACGCACTGCACTTGCCCTAGTCAATGCTCGAAATTCGACTGGTCAACATAAGTCAACTTCCCTTGGATTCCGGGCGTTGTTCTACGAGAATATTATTCAAGGTAAAACATACCTAAAAGTGTTGAATGTCGATTTTTATTTTTTAGAATGACTTTCTGGTCACCCCATCTTTAGTCTGGCGAAGTAACTTCAACTCCTCCAGAAGCTAGATCCTTCACGGCTTAGGCTTTTCTTTTTATCTGTCATACCAGGATGATTAATTATGGCTGAATTGCAAGAAACATTTGCTAATGTGGAGCTATTGCAAAATCTGCCTCCTTCTGTAAAGTGTACATGACTTTAAGAGCCTTGGACAAAGTGGAAGGAGCAAGCAGGGATTCCTCGAAGCTTGTTGTCATGTCATTTTCTTTTTAGATATGCTTATGTAGGGGCAGCCTTCATTGTCTCACAACTTTCTGCAGATAGACAAAATCCTAGCAACTTCTGTGGTCATGTTCCTTTATTAGGCCATGCGTACATTTGCCAAAGTGCTTTGCTTGGCAACATAGGGATGTCATTTAAATAACACTGTATCCATTCTTGCTCTTATTTGGTCATGTTACTTTCAACCGACTGCTAGTTGTGGATAAAACCATTTTCGCACTGCTCCTAACTATCTTAGAAAGCATTAGGGATGTTCATTTCCTTGTTGTATGACGTTTTCCAAGAACTGATCTTGTTTATTGAAGGTTTAAAATGCCTGAATCTAGGCACCAGCAATAGCTAGATGTTATGAGGAAAATTATTCAACTGCCCCCGTTTGATTGAGCTTCCCCAATCCCGGTCTTGGATCGGGAAAAAGTCCAACAGTACTTGTTCTCAATTTCCCATGGCTATCTTTTTCTATCCTCTACCGAACATGTCCTTCTTGGTTTCCAACGCCGTCGTTGAAATTCGGTTAGGCATAGTTTCAATCTTTGGAAACTAGCGCATGAATCATTCGATTTCGATTATCCTTCTTTGAAGTTGCTTGTTTCCAAGGAAAAATAAGATTCTTGAAAGCTGGTATTTACACCATTTTGACATTGCCGATTTCTAGGCAATGATAGGTTCTCATATGTTATGGCCAAAATTCCAGTCGTGCATCAGATTCTATCTTCGGAAACTGGCACATTAATGACTTAATTTTGAGCCTTTCAGTGCCTAGAGGTTCCTCTCAATATCAAGAGCTTTTGGCTCACTGCTTCCACTTGTCTGTTTGTCTTTTTCAATGTGATCATGGCAAGCGGTTCCGCTTCGCCACTAGTAGTCGATTGCAAGCATAGAATTTTTTTTCTTTTCCTCGCTACCGGGTGCACATCGATAATGTCGATCCCCCTTTCTTTGTGATTTTCAGAATCCAGTCTATGCACCAGACCCTCTGTGCCGGGGACTGGTGGTTCAACTGCTCGATACTGAGCATTACTTTTCTTGCTGCTGCACCTCCTGTGTTCCTGTGCGGCATATTTATTTACCACAACTTTGTGCATATAAATAAAACTCTTATAGTTATTTAGCATATTCTATTACTTAGCTCCATTCTAAACCATGATGTAGCTTGGCTTAGCCAATTCCGTGGTTGTTCCTATTTTGGCTCGGTCGAGTTCATTTCAACTAAATGTAGGTGTATATGCGCCATTCCATAGGATTTATCACTTTGATTACCGAGTCCATACATTTTTGGGAGACTGGGTTTCTTGAGCAATATGTTTGACAACCCCCAGCCTGATTTGCATGGTAGTTCATATCTCCAAGAACTAGTGTGTTATTTAATTCCAAGATCTGAATTTTCAATGCTGTTAATTCCTCGAATACGATCGAATTCTCCCAAGTTGACATCATCAGACAATGTCATCTTTTTTCCATAGTAAATCCTTTCAGGCTCGGTGTTGAGATCCTTGATGTTGTGAATCTTTGGGCAGTGTCTGATTCTAGAAGGTAGGGCTGAAGATTCGATTGAGTTTCTACTTCTATCTCCGAAAGCATGTTGTTGATAGTCCCATTCTAGGGGTTTCTCCTTAGCATCAAAATTTTTGGGGATGGCATATTTGGTCAAGTTGGAACCAACTGATCTAGTTGGTCCATAAGAAGGTTATCAATCCTTCTTATTGTCGCCAGACTTCAGGCGATGGAAAATTTATGCAGGTCGAAGCTGAATTATCAACCTACTTCCTTGTTTAGTTTTGAGAACCTTTTTGCTGTCACCGATATTTGGGCAGCAAGGAATTCTTGAGACTAGGTACTTCCTCTCCCCATCATCGCCCATCTTTGGGTAATGGCAGATTCCTAAAGGTTAAAGTTTTTCCTTTCTAACATCGTCTATCTTCGAGTAATGCCAGATTATCGAGGGAGGGATGTTGGTTCCTTCTCAACGTCGCTTATTTTCGGGCAACACGGAATTCCTAAACGTTAAGACCTTCATTTCCCTCGGTGGTAATTTGTAACTTGAATGCTTTGCTTTGCGAAACAGATTTGTAATCTAATAAACTTTATGATTATAAGTTTTTGGACTTGGCGAGGCTTCCTTTAACCAAGCATTTGAGTGCCTATCCCTATTCGTAGGACTAACTATTTCGAACGCCTGTATTTGGGTGTTTGTGAGAGGTGGAGAGGCATGTGGAAAATGATTCAATTTCCTCTAGTCTGGCTCTCAATCATACTCTAAGATTGAGGAAGTTTGGTGATTTAACTCCCAACTTTCCGTGTTTTTCCCGCTTGTCCTTTGTCGTTCGTGTCTTGCTTGACTGTTAACATCATCACGGAAGTAATGTTCATGTGTCAGTTCGTATCTCCAAGAACTGGAGATTTAGCTACTTGGTTCCATGCAAAATTTTCTTGAAGCTGGCTATCTCTAGGTTGAGTCAAAACCCTTTCTAAGTCGAATACCAGAAATTCAGTTGTGCACCAGTTTAGAGTACATAAGTGATTCGATCCGGGGGATTTTCTTTCGATGCCGCCTTATCTCTGGGCAGCGATTGATTACTATGATGAACCATTCGATTGACCGATGAATGGTTATGTCTTCCCATTGTCGCATATCTCCGAGAAACAGTACTTTTTTGAAGACAACGGTAGAAACTCAGTTGAGTACCAACTTCTATCTCTGGAAGCTAGTGCATTTATGGTTTATAGCGGTGAGTGTTTCTCGTTGACCCTGCAGTTTGTAGTTTTCCAGCCATTGTCGGGGCAACACCGGTACTTAGAAAATAAAGGGTTTTCCGATATTGCAGGAGGAATATCGGTACTTAGAAATAGACTCAGCGTTGCTGGGGTAAAACCAGTACATAGAAAATAGAAAGTTTCCCAGCGTTGTTGGGGCAAAATCGATACTTAGGAAATAGGGAAGTTTCTCGACCTTGCCAGGGCAACACTAATACTTATGAGGTTGGGATCGATTTTCCCCATCGATCTGGCGGTTTTGAACCTTCCCGACGTTGCCAAAGCAACGCCAGTTTTCAGAAGGCATGGATCGATTTTTCAGTCGATCCAGCGGTTTGAGTCGATTTTCCTGTCGACTTGGCGGTACTGCATTTCAGTAGGGTACTAGTTTCAATCTTCAGAAACTAGCACTTTAATGATTGGATCATAGGAGTCTTTCCCTAGTGCTGTTAGTCTCTGGGTAGCGTTAAAGTCCTATAAGTTAGGGTCGAATTGTTCGCCTGATCCTGTATTGTTGGGTGGATTCCTTTTAACCCAACGTGGCTGCTTTCTTGACATTGCCTAACTCTGGGCTATGCCACATTCCGGAAGAAGGAGAGTCTTAGGCATTTTCGTTACTTAGCTTTGTTCATAACTGTCAAGCGTTCCCTTAGGGATGTAGGGCCATTGTTTAACCAATTCCATGGTTATTCTTGTTCACATAGGGTCGAATTTCCTTTGACCAAATTTTGTTGCAATCTGACTTCCATTTGCGAAACCCATTATTCGCAAGTTCCACACTTAGGCCCTTGTAGAAAATTAGTCACCGTGGAGCGAGTCGTTACATTGCCCCCGGTATGACTGCACCCTTCCCATCCTGATCATGGACTGGTAGAGTTCGGTAGTGCTCATCTTGAATCAATGACAAATATCCTTGCTTGTTCTGGGCCATATGCATTCTATTAGGCTAATATCATTGTTGCGAATATTCGCCTTATTCGTCGTTTTCAATCTTCGAGAATTGATGGTTTAGTTGCTTGATTCCTACCGTTCTCTCCTTGTCATTATTTGTCTTCAGCAACAGTTGGTTTTCCACAAGCAAGAGTCGAAGTACCCGATCGATCTCTACGTGGCTGTTTTTTCCAAGAGCTGCTAATGTCCAAGCCGTGAAAAATCTATGATAGTTGAGGGTTATCCTTCTTGACATTGCTAGTCTTCGAGGGGCATTAGATTCCTAGAAGATGAGCTATTCCCTTTGGACATTACCAGTCTTAGGGATATGCTAGATTTTTTGAGGTTAGAGTTTGAGAACTCAATCGAGCACCTGCTTCTGTCTTCAGAAACGGGTGCATTAATGATTTAATTCTGGAAATGTCTTCCATTATCTCCGATCTCTAAGTGATGGTAAGCTCTTCCTGTTATCGCCTAAATCTGGGCGATAGTAAGTTGTTCATGCTATCACATATCTGCGGACGATAGTAAGTTCTAAGGAGTTCGATTTTCTTGTCGATATGATGGTATGGAGTTCCCGATGTCGCCAAAGCAACATTGACGCCTTGGAGGCTAGACCACTTTTCCTTCCAATTTTGTATTTGAATGATCTCTCGACATTGGTGGGGCAACTCCGGTATTCGTAATGTCGGATCGCTCCCCGTTATTGCCTCGGCAACACTGATACTTGAGAGTAGGAGAATTTTTGGCATTGCTAGAGCAATGTTGATTCTTGGAAATTGGGGATTTATTTTCCACCTATCCTGCAATTGAAAACCTTCCCGGTGTTATCGGGGCAACATCGGTACCTAGAATATTTGAAAGCCTTTCAGTATTGCCGAGGTAACACCGAACTGGAGAATAGAAGGGTTTCCCAGTGTTGCTTGGGCACCATTGGTACTTAGGAAATTGGAATCGTTTTTCACCGTAAATCTGACGGTTCGGGAGTCTATACTTCTTATCCAGAGATTTAGGAAGTACTTTCTCGATTGCATGGGGCATGTGCACATCACTTGCAAAAACACGGTTCCATCGATTCAAGGAGCGATGCGTGGATTGTGGTATATGGGAATATTGCATACTTAAACGCGGTTCCATCGGTTCAAGCAGCAAGAAAGTGGAGCGTACTTGAATACAGTTCCATTAGTTCAAGCAGTGAAAAAGTGGAGTGTACTTGAATATGGTTCCATCGGTTCAAGTAGCAAAGAAGTAGAGCGTACTTGGACATAGTTCCATACGTTCAAGCAGCGAAGGAGTGGAGCGTACTTGAACACAGTTCTATTGGTTCAAGCAGCAAAGAGATGGAGCGTACCTTAACATAGTTCCATCGGTTCAAGCAGCGAAGAAATGGAGCGTACCTAAACACAGTTCCATCGGTTGAAGCAGCGAAGAAGTGGAGCGTACTTGAACATAGTTCCATTGGTTCAAGCAGCGGAGGAGTGGAGCGTACTTGAACACAGTTCCATCAGTTCAAGTAGCAAGGTGCGGCTTATGGGTGTAACGTGCGACTTATGGGAGGCACATGAGGAGATTTGCTTACAAGGGCGCGGTTCCATTGGCTCAAGAAGCGATGAGCGCCTTATGGATGCGCATGGGAGTTTGTGCTTGCAAGGATGCAATTCCATCGGCCTAGGAAGCGATGTGCGGCTTATGGATGCGTAAGGGAGTTTGTGCTTACAAGGACGCTGTTCCATTGGTCCAGGAAATGATATGCGGCTTATGGATGCACATGGGAAGATTTTCTTGCAAGAGCGCGGTTCCATCAGCTCAAGAAGCCCTTTAGTGATTCTTTAGGTCCTTGTGACAGGCTAGATAGAGACATCATGTCCTTGGGATGTGTAGAATAGAGCCTGAATTACTCCAAAAACCTCTTTGCCAGTTCGTCAAAATGGAAATGGATTTCGATGGAAGTCTCGTAAACAACATGTAAGTGACTCCTTCCAAGAAGATATTGTTGTCTAAGATCTATTATTCGGTTGCATGATGGCATAGTCAACATGGTGATCTTCCAAGGAAATTCTTGACTAAGAACATTTTCAGTGAACAGAGTTCGGCTTGGTGCAGAACCCCACTCCTCGTTCTTTATGCCCTACTTTCCTTCACCAACCATTTGACCATGTCAGCGATGTACTCTTCGCTGACACGGTAATCTAAAGGTCGACTGTCAAGGGCTACGTTGAATGTTTGACTTCACAAATGGTCACGGTTTCCCAACTAAAGCCTAGGTTCTCCATTCTTCGGAAGAACCACTCCTGCAGAGTTCCGTTGACGCGCGGTCGACCTTATCATGGCAGTTTAGACTTCATTTCTAGCATTTTTCCTATTTACATCAGCATTTAGATCTAATCCATTACCATCAAGTTGCATGTCACCTTTAGAGTGAGAAATAAGCATTGCATTGTTCACTTGAGGAGTGAGGAGTATTCACTCCATGATTAGGGTTAGCACTAGGTTGTCTTTCAGTAAGAGGAGCACTTCCATCGCCCCTATAACAATCCTTCTAGCTCCATCAGCTACCTCTTTCAGTTTTTGTTTACCATTCCTCCCGTTTAAGCCTGGAACAAAGGAATTCTCCTGTTCCATAGCAGCTGCAGTTTCTTGCCTAGCTCTTGGAGCACTCGATGGCTGTAGTGCTAGCAAAACATCAATCTTATCCATGAGAGCTTTTTAGCTATCAGCCATTTTCTAGTTAATCTCATTAACCATCTGGTTGAGTTCTCCTCTTGCGACAACTTCTTGGTGAGAAGTAGAGCTTGGAGCAGGGCTTCCATTGTTAGCTTCAGTTTAGTTGATGTTTTTTCCATCACCACCAATAGTAGCTCATGTGGATCTCCCGAATGCAGATTTCCTTTTGGATGCCATTGGAGCACAAAATCTTCAATTTCTTGAAGCAAACTTTCTAGATCTAACTTCTAGATGTATTCAATCCAAAGTGGA
The DNA here is from genome assembly GCA_030737815.1 of Allium fistulosum. Taxonomy (NCBI): domain Eukaryota; kingdom Viridiplantae; phylum Streptophyta; class Magnoliopsida; order Asparagales; family Amaryllidaceae; genus Allium; species Allium fistulosum. The sequence goes on from CM060902.1 coordinate 307,195,074, forward strand.
TAGCTCAATCTAAGCCTAAATTAGTTTTCTTAGTGAAAGCAGCAAAATGTTAACCCAAAAAATGGATCAACACCTTGGAGTATGATGTGAAAGCACCAGCATTGTTAGAATAGATCAAATATAATAGAAAATAGCAGAAAGTAAATGAGACATAGAGATTTTTATAGTGGTTCAGCTGTTAACCAAGCCTATGTCCACTTTATAACTTTGCATATTGATTTGATCTTGTCTGTATGAGAATACAAAGGGTTTAAAAGAGAAATAATCAAGTACATGGGTTAGACAAGTTCTAAATCCTACAATTTCCTAGAGGAGCTTCCCTGGTGACTGTTGTGAAGAGGAAAGAGTTGAAGAATAGATAGAATTCCTGCGTAGTGATAGAAGAATCCAGATCCTTTCTTGGTTGTTTATGGTTTGTATTTATAGGGGTACCAGTCATATCGGATCAGAAGCCCGCTACCAGAAAAGTCCAGAGACTGGCCCAAGATAGCACAACAAATATCATGATGACCCGAGTTAAGGTTTAGACTCGGTACCGAGTTAAGCCCTTGACTTGGGGCCGAGTCTAATCATTAGCCAAATCTTGGCTAAATCCTTTTGTTCCGAGCTCCATACTTCGTCTAGATGCCCTCCATGTAATTTGATAGCTTATCAATGAGTTTTGATTATTGTTCTTATATGACTTGAATTATCCTACAGCTTGGACCGTCACATCTTCAGTTCTTACAATTGGCTCATTAGAACTCTACGAAACTTCATTAATATGCATAGGAAGACTAGGGGATCAATCGGAAAAAGTAGGAAGATGCCATGATGTGGCATTTAGACTCGGGGCCGAGTCAAGTTGGTTAACTCGGCCTGAGTTTAGCACTCAGCTTATTTTGTCTTTATACTTTCTTGAGACCTTCCCCTTGTCCTTCTGAGTATCTCTACCAAGTTTCAGGTCGTTCTGTCTTTATACCGATGTTCTAACTCCTAATGATTTCGGCTTAGTTAAAAACCTAGTTAACACCTACATACCCATTTTGGGGCATCAAGCCCACGTAGTTCCATTTTCTACTCTTCTCCTACATCCAAATTCTTGTTGGTACATAATAACCATGACATCCATGCAACCATTGCAACCAATGTAGACAATACAAGCAGAAAATAATATTCCTGCTCATTCACCATAACAAATCGTCATTTTGGGGCAACAACAGTAATCAAAAATAACCATCAAACATGAACAATATTTAATGTCAACCCTAATCATCAAATAAGAAAAACAATATAAATATACTTGCATACGTACCAGACATCAATTATAGCAATACATCATCAATGTAAGTATAGATCGTCTAGTGTATACTAATCACTCTACAATAGTAACACAATCATCAATATAATCAAATTTGGACTAATCCAATTAATAATAGTAGCATACCACCCATCATCAAATAACCATAATTAACTACCCATTATATAGTAGAAATACATGTAAAATATCACACACTCATCAAAATATGATACTGTCATCAAACATCAAATATATACGATAATTTTAATCAATAGTTAGTCACACATTCAACAACCATCAAAATAATATATTTGCATCCATTGTTCCAAATATAAAATTATTTTATAATAATTTATTATAAAATCACCTTTATTTATTTATCCTAAAAATAGCAATAATTCTTCCAAAATAGTAATATGCTATAAATTCCCTTTAAAATGCTTTTATTTCTCCACAAACTTCAAAATTTCATATTTTTATGTCAAAAATAACGATTTACAGCAAATTACTTTTCAAAGTAATAATATCATTATTTTACGTCGAAATCATAATAATATATTTTAAAGTTATTATAATAGTTCACAAACTAATAATTACTATTCATCTCAAGCTAGTAATAATCTTATCCAAAAATACTTTTGGGAAACATTTATTTACTACTAGTATTATTATTCTATGCCTTTTACATTATTATTCAAATAATAAGAATAATAATATCTCGTACTATAAATTTCATAAAATCAATCTTTTTGTCATTTATACAAAACGATACTATTTTCATTGAAATACATGTTATTATTTAAAATATCATTCTAAATAATAAACTTCTCAGATATTAGTTAAAAATATAATTTTAGTTATTATTTATCAATTTCCCCGTAAATTCATAGATAATAAACTTATTGGATTTTAAACTTAAATTTCGAAAAAGTTTGTTAAAATATCATTATTTACAAAAACCATCCAAAATATGTATATAACCTTTTTATTATTTATTTATTTAATTTTTTCATAATTATCTAGTTTATTCTAATGAATTATTTCCAGTCCAAACCAAATATTTTATTTTAATTAGACATCCAAAAATACTACAATCAACAATAACTATCCAATCAAGGCACAATACATCCAAATTATTATAATAGCCAAACAGTCATCCATAGAACATAACATATATCAATAAATATTGTTTTCATCAACAATTATGGATTTTATAATTTAAAATTCCACCACAAAACAATTTATAAAACTAATAATTTTTTCATCTATAATTAAATAGCTCATACCAACGTGCTTTTTCTAACAACCTCTAAGCTTAGCAAACCTAGTGCTAAAACATTCGTATTTCCGCCCCGAGAACAATGGTAGAAACCGCACGTGAATCGGAGTTCGTATGCAAAAGACACAGAGGTTAGAAAACATAGGGTTTAATTCACAATATTTAAATTTATGGGGACTGAAATAAAATTTTCCTTACCTCCTTACAGAATTTGCTCGAGCCCGTCATCCCCGTGTTTGCCTAGTTTGACCATCAACCGTCGCTTCCCCGACCACCTTCAACACCACTGACCATGCTAGGTTGCTTCGCCTCCTCGTCGCTACCTTCCAATACCCTTGAACACAATTCTGACACCACAAATCATTAGTGTCTGCCACCATTAGCTAACCCTCATCCACCAAATTCCCCTGTTTTGACCATATTATGACGTACCACCACCAGAAGCAACCTCCACTCCAAAGCGGAGCAAAACCTGTATGGTCTCATCACCCAATTTCGCTCACCCCGCTACCATAGTCAAACCCAACCCATTAATGGTTTGACTGTGATTTTCCATTTACTTGGGCATTTTTTCGATGAACAAACACCACCCATCAACTGCATTTATCGAGATCTTTGCAACGATATATAATATGTAGGGGTTTGGGCATTTTGAATTTTAGATCAATTTTTGATTAGAGATAGTTATCCACCATTAGCAGATAATTAAGAAAATTTTCAGGATTAGAGAAGAAACCTAAGACAGAGCTGACGACTAGGGTTACGTAGCTTGCTCGCATAAGCACTTTAGCTAGGTTATAGACTGTGTACCCGATTTGGCCCGAAATAGCTACATACACTATTTAAATACTATATTGCATCTATTTCACAAAATGCAACTCCAAACCCATCGAATTATATATCAAACCGATCAACTCAGAAAGACCTTCGCTGTAATGACCCGGAATTTCGAACACTTCGTATTTAAATATCTGAATTATTTAAATATTTGAGCCTTGGATTAAATGTGATTAAATTGATATAGTAACCTTGTTAACCCCCTTTTAATTAATAACTAATGATGGTAAACTTGTTTTAGAAAAATATTTACAAAAATAAATACTTTGAAGAAATATCAATAATGTGACCGAAAATCGTTTTATCGATAAACAACTTTTTACTCGACGGAAGTTATTCAAACTTTTTTTGCATATGCTAAAACACTTAGTAAATCATTAATATGAAATAAAAATATTTTTCCATTTATGGAAAATGAAATATTGATGATGTCATGCATGATATATTGGATAGATATTTGTGTGTGGGGGTAAAAGGGTAATTTGCTAAGGAAAATAAGGTGTAAAGTAAAAAGCAAGCAATGCACATGGGGAGGGGGTCTTTGGCTGGCCAGAGGGGCTAAAGGAGAGGGTTTAGACATGTTAACACTTCTTATATTCTAAAGCTTCAAAGGAATAAAAAGAATCAGAAATGGTGGAAGTGGATTAGCACTAATCTACTTTGTTCTTCACTATTCTTTCTCTAATTAATTCAAATCCTCTCCAAACTCCATCAAACTTCCGCCATCACCTTAGAACATCTTAGGAAGCATGGATCTAAATTCAAAGTTTAAGAAAGATGGAAGAAAAGGGTGGAGCATGGTGAGGCCGTGCGCAATGAAGTGGAGGGGAAGAGTTCGCCTTGGTTTGTAAGTGCTAAACCTTGGATCTTTGGAAGTTTGAGTATGGTAGGAGGTGTTATTTGGTTTTTTTGTGATTAGGCTTGAGTTTTACTTGGATTTGGGTGAGTTATCTTACTACCTTGTATGTATATATATTGTGTATATATGTTTGTGTGCAAATATAAAGTTAAAGTGACATCAACTAATTAAAGCTAGAAACTTTGGACCCTCTTGCTTTTGCAAGCAAATGACAACTTTACGTTACATAACATCACTTTTATTGCCTTATATAACATGTGGCATGGCCTTGATTTAATGTTTAAATAGTTGTTTGGATTTTATGTTGAATTTGGAATGGATATGTAATGTCCATATAGCGATAGTCGTTATCAGCGCACTTTGAGTCCTCGAATGTTTAAACTTGTTCTATGTGATTATTTGAGAATATATTGTTATATAATATATTTTGGTTGTTCTATACAAATTATTAGGTGTATAGGGAAGCAAGGAATTGGTTTAGATAGTTATAGAAATTGTGAAACAAAGTTGTGAAATTTAGAAGCGAAAAGGTCGCAATGGCTGCACTTTGAAAATGCCTTGTGTTCGGTGATTTTCAAAGTCAACTTTGAAAGACATCCTAGAGGCTTCTTTGTATTTTAATAAGCCATATAACAGTATTTATCACTAGAAAAATATTTAAGTTTAAATCATTCATTAACTTGTGAAACAAAGTTGCAAAAAATTATAGCGAGAAGAAGGTCGCTATGTGAGAACTTTGAAATGTCTTGTTTTTGGGAATTTTTATACTTTATTTGACAGATATCCATAGGGATTTCTTTGCATTTTTAGTAACTAATTTATGTTTACTTATTACTGGAACAAATTGGGCTTTATAATAATTTAGAACTGGTCAAACAGACTGGCTAAAATTAGAGTAAAAAGGTGGTTACAAATACACTATGAAATATACCTTGCTTTTAGGAATTTTTGTAATTAATTTGAAAAATATTATTTAGGGTTTATTTCCATGGTACTTAAGTACCCTTAGTGTGGTACTTATTGTAAAAATTTCAAGTCTTAAATCGTTTATTTAGGAGGTGAAAAATGGTCTCAAAGATCGTGTTTTTCTATGTTGTTCTTTGTCAAGGACTTTTAACAGCATTTATAAATGCTGTAGTAAGTTGCTTGAGGTTTTAACCGTCTAAAAATGATATTTAAATTTGGTATTTTTCTCTAATCTTTTTGATAATGTTTTCCAACACATTTTGTAGTACTCCAAAGTTTTTTATAAGTTTAATTATATTTTTGATAACTATTTTTGAATTTTTAAAGTAAAGGGGTTTTATAATATAAAACATGTTTTTTATTTATTTTCATCAAATTATAAATTAATTATCTTTAATTAACATTTTACATAGATATTTAAAATCCTTTTATAAGTAATTTTATATTTATATATATAATTTGTGAAAAGTAAGTTTAGTATTTTGAAAAAGGAATAAGAGATAGTTTTAGATCATAACACTTATGTTATAATAATGGTTTTGCAAAGTTATTAACAAGTACATTACATTGTTTAATAAATGTAGACATACTAGATCTTTAAAATATTTTTTTAGAGATAATAACAAGTTTGGAATGGTTTTGGGTTCGTTGTGACAATGTGTTAACAACATTTGTCTTAAACCCTTTTGAATAGATTTGTGAAAGTACTTAGATCCTCAAAATGGAAATTTTGAAGGAAATAATAAGTATGGAATCTTTTGAAAAAAAGTAGAAAAAGTGAAGGTTTAAAGCAAGAATTTTCTTTAATGATTTGTGAATATACTTATACCATTTGAGATAAGTATATGATTACATTTTAAAGTATTGAGTACAAATAAATAGTAGAAATTGATAAACGGTGTTTTATTATATAAAAGAAGTTTTTACCGATAAAAGAGGTTTTAATTAATAAAAGGATTAATTAAATAAAAAGGGATTAGAAGTCGCAAATGTGACTTAATCTTGCTTTATGTGACTTAAGTGTGCTTTGTGTGTTTACTCGTTTATAGAAAGTATTTAGTCATGTACTTAGCACTAAAAGCTGACGAAATAGACTTGTGTATCGGTAAGAGTTAAGAATGAAGCTTATAGACATGGCTTTGATGCAACCAGTGCTCTAACCTACCCGGCTTCACTCTTCACTGATGGATAGTGTGAAACGAAAAGGTCAAAAACGTGATAAGTACATGAGACTTGGTTTCCATATTCGATCGTCTATTTTAAACTTGATAGTCGGTTAGTCGGCTATTGAACTTGATCAAATTAACTTGGGAAGTATCTAAAAGCTTCACAGATATAATTTAAGAACCCCTTCAAATCGTAAGGGACCAAATTGATTTTACCAGAAATTAACTTGATAGTCGATTAGTCAACTATTGAACCGGAATTGAGTTACCAGAAATTGATCAATTTAGTTTTTGGAGGGACCAAAATCGGTAAGTGTTTTACTTACCAAATACCACTTCAAAACTGATATATGGATTCTATATTTTGGAAGTGGTTCAAAAGTGGATTGTTGTAGAGTTAAACTATCCATCCTAAGGTTAAGTCCAATGGAGTGTTAGCATTCGTTGGAGGATTTATGCTGAATATATGTAGAGATTCGAGATCTGTTCGAGGTTGTTGAATCCATATAGAGATTCGTGATTTGTTCGAGGTACTGGAATCCATTTAGGGATTCGTTTTCTGTTCAACTGATGAAGAATCGTGTGGAGATGCCAAACATGACCTCGACATCGAAAATGATCGAAATCAGAGTAGGAGCATAGTATGGGGTTTAACTAACCCACGATAAGGTATATCAACTCCATATCTAGAGTATGCTTATCGATGTTGCGTGTGGGAGTTGATGGTACTTGGGATCATGTGTTTTAGACGTGGGCCAGCTATGTTTACCTTTGGTATATTCTATCTAGAGAAATACGACGCTCGGAGGTAGGTCCCGACCTTTGTGTAGAAGATTTGATTCTGCTTGACCGGAGAGATCTCCAAGTGAAAATCCATTATGCGAACGTACCTTAGATGTTTTAATTGTACTTCTTATATTGTTATGTCATGAGATGCAAGCGGCACAGCTATTTTATGATTTATATTCTTCACCCTAAACATTATCTATTATATCACCATATGTACTTATTAAATGGTGGTTCTTTTGAAGGGATAATCGTTACAACATTCAATGCAGTCTCAAAAGTGCTATTATATGTCGGCCGCATATTCCTTGAGTTTCTCTTACCAGACTTATGTCTTACACCTGACTTTTGTTTTTCCTAAATTCCTCGTGTTTTATTTTGAGTAGTCTGAGAAAGATAGGTTTTCGTTGATGTTTATTGGAGCTCGAGGAGATGAGCTGGATGTTTCGCCTACCATAGTATTCTCATTTCTGATGCATCACTATATATATATATATCAGCAATTGTGAGGATGGGTTGTTATGACTGTCCAGGCTGATGATAATATCTAGAATTATAACTCTAAAATGCTATGTATCTTAGAGTGACAATTTGTATTGTCTTTAGATATTATATGGTATCGTTTTGCTATGAGATTCTGATATTGTGTTCTCTTCTTACTTGTTCTTTTTGCCTTTTCTTTTATTTACCCTAACAATTTATTATGCCGGCACTTGGATGCTCGACACAAGAATACCGTGGATGTATTAGTGTCGACATTTGAGGGTCAAAAAGGTGGATCATTACATTCGCAATGGTTATAAATACGATACCCAATTCACCTTTTGATTAAAAATCCTTTTTAGTTATTTTAATATCAACTCCATTAAATTTTCAGGTCATTACAGTCTACCCCTTAAAAGAATTGCTCCCTCATAATTTTGCCAAGTACAACTTTCAACTAAATTAATAAATTCTTATCATGGACTTAATAACAGAATGTGGGGAAACATATCATGCAGATTTTAACTACTTATAAAAACAGCATATAATGAATACAAAACAACATTAATCATGATACAACACAATTCCTTCACAGTAATGAATTCAATTTTTTACATTACATACTATAATAATACATGCACTTCCTCAATCGTACAATCAACTATATAGTGTAATAATAATCCTCCATTAATAATAGGTGAAGCAATCTTAATCGTAGATTAACTCATATTATGCATCTCTGTAATTCAACCATAACAAAAGTCTAAAACAAAACGTAAGATGATCAAAATATGAATGTAAAAATAATGAATACATATAAATCAATAACCAGCATAACCCATCAAAATAAAGACACGTACTAAAAAATAATATGGTATCATTATCATACTAACTTATCAACCAATAACATATGTATGTTAATTCCGATGCTGACTACACATCTATCATAATATGTGTATCCAAAAAATTATCGATGAACTTCCTCATAGACTCATCTTTATAATAATCGGTGTACCATTCCATTTCACACCATCCAGAATATCAAGTGCACCCACTTACGGTCACATCCCCAAAATAACACGTGCCTAGTCATGTCAATATCCTCAAAATAATAAGTGCGTAGTTATGGCTGCATCCTCAAAATAATATGTGTCTCATAGGGGTGAGTAGTACTCGATTAGAACCTGTGCAGTTCAAGCGCTTAGCAGTGGAGGTGAAAAAAGTTATAGCAGGGATATAGCGGAAAATAAAGGAGGTTTAAAATGCTTCATTAGATATAAAACCAAATATTTAAAGTCAATATTTCATTTTCACATGATTTGTATAAGAAAAAGAAACATTGTTTAACCTTATATAATAAAACCGAAGAATATCATGATTTATGCAGACTATATTTGGTGCTACAATAGATTTTTATCTTATATTGAGCAGTTATAGCTTAAAATTAGATCTTTGCCTAAACTTGTTGATTTGATTTAAAAGAAAACTAGTCAAATCAACCTTTGTATATTAGTGTTGCTAAAGTGGGTGCTATAGAGCCTTGATTTAGCATGTGTAGTAGAAAATAGTGGGGCTTAAAGGGGATCTATTGTTTAACACCGGTAAATTAAAATAGCATAGCGGTCAAAGATCGCTATGTGCTATAGCAGAGATTTTGCGGAGCTTTAGTAGGGCTTTAACTATACATGTTAGAACCAAATTAACCAAAAGAACTAATTCATTTTGGTCGGTTCGATTCGGTTTCAAAACTAAATCGGTTTAAATTCGGTTTATACAATAAAATAAGTTGGTTATCGATTTTATAGAATTATTCGAACTTTTATTATATTATCCAAGTTATGATATTATAAACTTCAATTTTAATAAATGGTTCGGTGATAAAATAACAAGTTTACCTATTGAAAATAGGACAAAATTTTATTTTAAACATAAAAAGTACTTAATAAAATCTATCCAAACATAAATTTATGTTTTACGTTGTAACGACCCTAAATTTTCGACCAAATTTAAGATTTAGAATTCATCGTTTCAATAAAAATTTTGAAATTATAACGATCTCAATTTACGCCCAAACTTTATTTGTGACATACGTTTAGTTAGAAATGGACATAGAAAAAGTTTCGTTGAAAAATATTACAGTAAAGTCCGTTCGCGTTTTACTGTATATCAGTCCATATAAAGCTGCGAAAAATTTATCTTCCAAATCCAAATATTTTTACACAGTTATGTTGTAAAAATTATTCTGATCAAGATTTTATAATTCGTTTCGTCTAAAACTGTCATCGCCTGCTCTGTTTAAATTATTTTGCAAATCGTACAATTTAAGCGGCGTAAATGCAAATTTTATAAAATCATCGTATCGCAATAACCTGTGTACCGTTGGAACCGCATCGTCGCACTGATCAAAACGGTATACTCATTTGTGTAAATCGGAGTCCGACGTAAAATTATTCGTGTTAATTCATCGGTTCCAGACGGACCAATTAAATAATACTCAGCCCAAATTTCCTTCAGCCGTTTACAAGCAATACAAAAATTTACCCAAGCTGAAATTAAATGAGTTAGTGGGGAGATGAAGTGTGAAGGGTTGCGTTGGGAATAGGTGAAACGTTTGGGAGTTCAAAAATTTATTACTGTTTCTAAAGTTAAAAGAAAGCATTTCGTTCATTTTCATCTTCTCACTGTTCCTATTTTCATTTCATCTCCATTCCACTCTTTACATTTCAAAACTCTCCAGGTACATCTTCCTCTTCTTCCTTATTTTTTTTTTCTTCTTTTCTCTTCGGGAAAAATAAATGGCCTCGGCAAAACCATAACCACCCTCCGCCTCACGTCACCACCTCACCCATCCATTCGCAACTCCCTGCCACCAGCGAACCCCATCTCCATAGCCCACAACCCAAGTCTCTCGCCTCAGACCACCACCCAGTCCTCCACCCTGACGTGCTGCCACCCAACCCCACGTCCACACGCCGAACTCCCTGACCCACTGCCTACTTCCTTGGCCGCCTGCACTTCGCACCCGAGCTTTCCCTTGCCACGTCCTGCCTCCATCCGACCGCGTCACCAGCCCAGACCCCGCTGCCCAACCCCACCACCCACGCGCCGACCCAGTCGCCGCCGTCCCACCCACCTGAACCACCTACCACTTCCCGGCCTTTGTTGGAGCACACGCCGAGCCATGTTTCTGCCGTGTGTTTACAGTGCTCCAGCGTGCATGTTAATGTACACGCACGTGTGTGTTGCGTACTGGGTAATGGGTTAGATTGTGTTGTGATGGAGATAAGGTGGGAAATATGTATAGAAAGTTGTGTTGCTGTGTGTATTCATTGTGTGAGTGTATACAAATAAAAAAAAATATAAAGGGGTTGCGTGTAGTTCAAAAAGGGAAGAAAGATGGGGAAATATATTTGCGTGCGTGTATGGTATGAAAGGGAGAAAGATGAAGTTATGCGTGAAGTTGGGTGATGTAGTTGAAAGTGTGTTGTAGAAATGCTGGGTTTCATGAGTCACAGCAAATAAAAAAAAATTTGAAACTGTGATTACAAATAGTATTGTATATTGCAGAAGAGCATTTACGTCTAACATCTTTTCTGGTTGCCAAATTAGTAACCGTTTTCGTTGCCTGTTGTTGCAGCGACCGACTGATTTCTTTCGCAGCAGCATCGACCTTCAGTTTTGTTCTTTCCTTCGTCTTCGGTAAGCGCATTTATATAATTTATAAATTATATACAATGTTCATTGTATTAATATCGTTTCCTTTTGTCGATATTACAGTGTCCGTTGTTTGTGCTGTACCGTCTCTTTTCTGCTTCTTCGTGCTTCGCCGCCAAATTTCTTTATCCACGAAAGGTGAATTAATTTTCACGACTATATTCTTATACAAGTTTGAATTGATAATTATTGCTATGTGATTTTGATTGGATGTAAATTGTTATTGTTAAGTGATAAATTAATTGCAAGTTATAGGATGATTTACGATTTAAAATGAATTATAGATGTCGAATTTTGATTGTTAACTTGACCCCTTCATATGATAAATATTGATTAATTAAATTGACCCTTTAAATTGTTAAGTTAATTGACACGTAGAATTTGAGTAATGTCACTTTGGACTATTGAACGTATTGAATTAACTGTTGTAATTGAAATTGAATGACAAGTGAAACCGAAATGTTATAATCTTTAATCTACTTGAAATGATAGAGTAGATTCTAGAAATAGTTATATTAATTGGCGTAAATAACAAACGCGAATTAATACGATTATTTCGGGATTATTTGAAATTGTTGAATTGTTGTGAATGGATGTTATTGCTTGTTTATTTACTTTGACACCATCCCAGCTATCACACTGCAAGTTCCCTTTGTATGTTTTGATTTTAAATTTAAATGGAATCGGGTTGAAATGATAAATACCCAAACAATCTGACTTAGGATAGAAAATTAAAATAAAACCCGATTGGTCAAATGTTTTGTTTTAAATAAAATAAGTTTTATTTGACGAATAACAAAGTTTTGAATAATTTGGAATTTAAATTGGAATAAATGTAAATGTGAATATTTGAATTTGGAACGAATATTAAAGTAGTAATTGACAAAAGAATATTGTTTAAAATTTAATTATTTAATAATTAAATTTAGAATTAATTGATAATAAAATTTTGAAATAATTAAAAATTAAGTGTTGAAATTATTAATAATTAACTTTTGAAATTATTAATAGTTAAGTTGTGAAATTATTAATAACGTAGTTTGGAATAATTAATAATTGAATTTTTGAATTTATTAACAATTAAGTTTGAAATTATTAATGAATGAGTTTGAAAATTAATAAGTAAGATTTGAAATTATTGAAATTTTGATGAGATCGAATTTTAAATTAAATTGAATTGAATATCTTTATTAAGAAAATTGAATTTTTGAACAGGTGAAAATAAGTTTTAACTAAGTTTGAATTTGAAAGAAATATCTTTGATAAGAAATTGAATGCGCTTTATCGTAACAAATGAAATAATTGTAATTTAAAGAATTGGATTTGATAAGTGTAAATTGTAAATAAGTTGTAAACTTTGATAATGTAATCGAACTTAAAACGTAACGAAATGAATTAGAAATTGAATTGAAATTGATTGATGTTAAATTAATTTAATGAATATCGAATGAAAGCGATAATTGATTTAAATCGTTTTAAACGTAAATTTAGTTAAACGATTTTGGAATGAACTTATATACAAAAGGCAATGAATATTTGAATTGTTTAATTGAAACTTTGAAATTGAATTATGGAAATGTTGAAAGTTGAAATTGGAAAGTTATGAAACGTAATTTTGGAAATTGATTTCAAAAGACTAACGAATTGTCGATTTACGAATTCAAATTGAAATTGAAATGGTTTTGAAATATATTAACGACCAATAGGTGTTATAATCACGAAAGGTTATTAAAGGAACCGGAGTCGGTTTGGGGCATACTCACTGTCTAAACCGGAAACCACTTTGATAACTATACGCGAAGTGATGATCCAGAATGAAGTGGTTGGATTGGCGAACGTTGATGATTGAAGAAAGTGAACGATAATGTATAGCCTTGACACTTGTGTCAAATTGGAAATGACTAAAACAGGAGCTGTGCCGGGCCAATGGAGGATTAGCTACCTCAAGTGGACACACTTCTTCGTAAACTATTCTTTTACTTTGTGATTGATTGGTGCGCACCCTTGAATTGGGAGTGTTGTCTCACGGTGTTGCGGGCGCTGCGGCGTTGCGTTCTCACCAGCCCGGATCAGGCGAACGGTAGTATCACTATCTTGGGTATAGCCTCATGTGCCTTGTCATACTTGTATTCCATTTATGCACGACCACTACGATTTTGATTTGTACCTTTAGTATATGTATTGCCCTCTGGTGACTTCCGGTTTTGGGGAAACTACGGTCTTGTATATGCTTTTGGGAATAAAAATGTGTTAAGGGTGGAATGGGCCATGACTTAACACTATTTTGATATCTTTATATTATTGATAGACATTATCTACTTATCGTACTCTACTATATATAGATAGTTTATCGGATCCTGAAAGATGCTTATTCCAATCATCTTTGAGTTATTGTTATTTCAAAATTTCTAACCATATTATATGTATAAGAATATATGTCCTGATTCGAGTGTTTGTTTGTGCATATGCTCGGATCAGACTGAAGATTGCCGTTGTTGCTTATTAGGAGCTGAAGACTTGAAGACTATCTTATCTTTATCAGTATTGTTCTTTCCATTTGGACATCTATGTTGTTGTACTTCTTTTATTTGAGACATTGTTGTATTTTCTTAGTAGCTTCATGAACTACTATTATGACATTGTTGTAATTCCGCTGCACTATTCTGTTATGTTATATTTTCTGTGATTCTGTGATGATTCTCATTTATATACTTATACTCCATTTATGATTCGTGTTTTGTACTATTTAAGTTGACATGTGTGGATTATTGTCAATTTAAATGGTCCAAATATACGGGTTGTCACAGTTGGTATCAGAGCTTTGGTTCCCGATAACCTTAGCCTGTGGAGTTTAAAGCTCATTAGAGATAGGGTAAACATACCCTAGAATGAGGAGAATCATTTCAGAATCCACCTTCTTGATTCATCTTTCTTATTGAATTCGTTGAATAGAATTTCCTTAAGTTCTATAAATTTCTATCTTGATTCTAAATCACTTTTGGTATTCCAGGATGGCTACCAGAAGAAATGTTAGAGGCAGGGGTGGAAATGCTCCTGGTCCACATGCTCCAGCTCCCGCAGTCCGATTCTCCACTCTTAGCAAGGAGTATACTCAGCTTGGAGGAGTCAAATTTACTGGCTCCGAAAGCATTATCGAAGCACAACAATGGCTAAAGAATTTGGAGAGGATCTTTTCTGGCTTGGAGATCGCAGATGCTCAGAAGCGCAAGTTGGCCGCTTGGCAGCTTCAGGATGCTGCTCAAGATTGGTGGGAATCAGTCACTTCTCGAACTGATGAGGAAACCATCACTTGGGCCCAGTTTAGGTAGTAATCTATCTAAATTCCTACTAAATAAAATTTCTATCTTATCTCGTCACAATTTTGATTCGTTTTATACCTTTTGTAATAGGGATTCTTTCATGGCTCAGTGGATGCCAGCTGCTGGGAAGGCCCAACTCTATCGGTCTTTCATGGATCTCAAGCAGGGCAGCATGACCTTTACTGAGTACGAAAGGAGGTTTAACGAACTCTCCAAGTTCGGACCGGGCTTGATTGGCACACCTCTACTGAAGAACGAGAAGTTCATACATGACGCACGCCCAGAGTATTACGAGCTCCTCACCGCTCATGTCCATGGAACTTTCACTGAGTTGATGGATTTCGCTCTTCGATACGAGGGAAAGCCTAAAGGAACATCTGTCCCCAAAGCCCCAGTTACTCAGACACCAGCTAATCAGTCGGGAAAGAGGAAGCAAAATTTTGAGCAACAGAAGAAGAATTGGCAGCAGAAATCTGGGATTGGCTATTCTCAGAAGAAGCCTATTGACATATCCTCCATCACTTGCTTCAAGTGCGACCAGAGGGGTCACTACGCCAACAGCTGTCCATCATCTGTCGGTGCCGCTGTTCCGCCTCCTCAGAATACTAGGAATGATCTCTGTCACGTATGTCTGCAGCCAGGCCATTTCAAGAAGGATTGTCTTATGTATAAAAAGGGAAAGACGGCCGGAGTTTTTGCTATGACTTCTTCAGCCCATGATCCACCTACCCCACCTGGTCCTACTGATGACCAAGGTACATTACAGGGTATTTTTATGTTGCATACTTTACCAGTTAAAGTTCTATTTGATACCGGAGCAACACATAGTTTCATATCTATTGATTTGTGCAACAAACTTGGTTTGGAACCCATTCTTTCATCTACCTTCTTATGTGTATCAAACCCTATTGGAGGGCCCGCTAACCTTAAAAGGGTTTGTAAATATGTCACTCTTATGCATGGCATTCACCACTTCACTTGGGATTTCTATGTCCTCGGATTCGAAGCATTCGATATACTACTAGGCATTAATTGGCTATGGAAGTTCAAAGCCAATATCTCATGCAAAGCTCGAACAGTCTCTCTCATCGATAACCAGGGTATGCCTTTGGTTATAGAAGGCAAATCACCTCAAGAATATGCTGGGAGTTTTATATTTTCACTTGACTCCCATCCAAATGAACTAAGCTCTACTCCAGTGGTCAAATCTTTTTCTGATGTATTTGGAGAAGTCAATTCTCTACCACCACCGCGGGAAATCGAATTCCGCATTGACCTTATTCCTGGTGCCCGACCAGTAGTTCTCCCTCCTCGGAGAATGGCTCCAAAAGAAAAAGCTGAACTGAATGCTCAAATTGAAGACTTATTTTCTAAAGGCTTGATTCGGCGAAGTCATTCAGAATGGGGTGCTGCAGTAGTGTTCGTCACAAAATCTAATGGTTCTCTCAGAATGTGTGTGGACTATAGAGAGCTGAACAAACTCACACACAAGAACCGATATCCGATGCCCCGCATCAACGATCTCTTCGACCAGCTCCATGGAGCTAAAGTATTCTCTCAACTCGATCTGGCTACTGGCTTTCACCAACTCAGAATTGCCGAGGAGAGTATTCCTAAGACAGCATTCCGCACTGAGACTGGTTTCTTTGAATGGCTGGTTATGCCGTTCGGTCTTACTAATGCCCCAGCTTATTTCGTCGATTTGATGAATAGAGTTTTCCGGGATGTTCTTAACAAGTTTGTTCTTGTTTTCATCGATGACATTCTCGTCTTCTCTAAGGATGAGGAAGAGCATAGGACACATTTGGCTTTTGTTCTTGAAACTCTACGCAGCCATCAGCTTAAAGCCAAGTTTTCAAAATGCCATTTTTGGAAAGATGAAGTTCGATTTCTTGGCCATATTGTTTCAGAGAATGGGATTTCGGTCGATCCAGCTAAGATCGCCGTAATCAATGTAAGTTCCATTCATACTCGTCAAATTCTATCAAAAACAACTTATCTTTTCTTAATTCGAATCTTTGGAATTTGCAGGATTGGGAGACTCCCAAAACTCCTACAGATATCCGCAGTTTCTTGGGTTTGGCCGGCTATTACCGCAGATTCATAGAAAACTTTTCCCGTATTGCCGCACCACTTACCGCACTGACCAGAAAGAATGTGAAATTTATTTGGAGCGAAAAGTACGAAGCAGCTTTCAATGAGATGAAGCGAAAGTTGACCTCTGCCCCGGTTCTTACAGTTATTGATGGTAGCGAAGGATTGACCGTCTATACAGATGCCTGTCGAGATGGACTTGGAGCTGTTTTAATGCAAAAAGGAAAGGTTATTGCCTATGCTGGTCGTCAGTTAAAGACCCATGAAACAAACTACGCAACCCACGACTTAGAGCTTCTTGCGGTTGTATTTGCTCTTAAGCTATGGAGGCACTATCTATTGGGAACAAAATTCGAGTTATTCACTGACCATAAGTCATTGAGGTATATTTTCTCGCAAAAGGATTTGAATCAGAGACAAGTCCGATGGCTCGAATTTCTAGCTGCATATGATCTTGATATTAACTACACTCCGGGGAAAGCAAATGCCGTAGCCGATGCTTTGAGCAGAAACCAAGCTATGATATGTTGTAATCTTGTTGAAGGAATGTTATTTCAACTTTCCGTCTCCCCAGCTCTTATGGATCGTATTATAGCCAAGCAGTATGAGGACACTTTGCTTTATCGCATCAAAGAAATAGTGCTTGGCAGAATTGAAAATGCTGATAATAAAGTGGGTGCACATGTTGATAGTAATGGAATTCTGAGGATTGATAATCGAATTTGTGTTCCTAATGTTGATGGTCTTAGACAGGAAGTGCTGCGAGAGAATCATAAGTCTTCGCTTTCATTTCATCCCGGTGTCACTAAAATGTACCAGAATATGAAGAAACTATACTGGTGGAGTGGAATGAAGCGCGATATTTCTATCTATGTTAGCAGGTGCACCACTTGCCAACAAGTTAAAGATGATCACAGAAAGACCGCAGGATTGCTCCAACCGCTAGAGATTCCAGGTTGGAAATGGGAGCAGATTTCTATGGACTTTATTGATGGGCTACCAAGGACTAGAAAGGGTAATGAAAGCATATGGGTAATTGTCGATAGACTGACGAAGTCCGCTCACTTTATTCCAGTCAAGACCACTCGTACAGCTTCTAGTTTGGCCGAGATATACATGAGGGAAGTTGTTAAACTTCACGGTGTACCATCTAGTATTGTATGCGATCGAGATCCTATTTTCACCAGTAAATTCTGGAAAGCATTCCAGGATACTTTGGGCACCAAACTGAATCTGAGTACAGCTTATCATCCTCAGACAGATGGCCAAACTGAGAGGGTAAATCAGATTTTGGAAGATCTTCTCCGGGCTTGTATTATTGACTTTGGTGGATCTTGGGAAGACCATCTTCACTTGGTTGAATTCACTTATAATAATAGTTACCAGGTAAAGAATTTGAATTTCAAATTTGAATAAGTATATTTGAATTTGAATTAATTATCCTTTATCAACCAGGCAAGCATTGGTATGGCACCGTTCGAAGCCTTATATGGACGGCCGTGCAAATCACCAGCTTGTTGGATCGAGTCTGGAGATCGATTAGTGCTTGGACCAGAAATGATTATGGAAGCTTCCGAAAAAGTCGAAGAAATCAGGGAGAAGATAAAGACGGCACAGGATAGACAAAAGAGCTATGCTGACAGAAGGAGAAGAGATCTCGAATTCAGTATAGGAGACAAAGTATTTCTGAAAGTGTCGCCTTTGAAGAATATTGTTCGATTTGGAAGAAAAGGGAAACTAGCTCCCAGATTTGTTGGTCCATTTGAGATTACAGAAAGAGTCGGAACATTAGCATATAGAGTTGCATTACCAGAGAAGTTTGCCGGTGTGCACAACGTGTTCCACGTCTCACATCTTCGCAAGGTTGTACACGATCCATCTACGACCATTCCCACTGCTCAGTTGGATGAGATAGTTATTGAGCCAGACTTGACTATTGAGCGGAAGCCGCTTCGGATAGTCGATCGTGAGACAAAACAACTCAGAAGGAAGTCGGTAAATCTCGTTAAAGTACAGTGGAGTGCGGATGAGCGAGATTGCACATGGGAAACTGAAGATAGTATTCGGGATTCAAACCCCGAACTATTAATTTCAGGTATTATTCAAATTTCTCGAAATCTATCTTGACTTTCCTACTTATTTCATTTCTACTTCACTTGTCTCGTTCCTTTTCGAGGACGAAAAGTTTTGAGTGGGGGAGATTGTAACGACCCTAAATTTTCGACCAAATTTAAGATTTAGAATTCATCATTTCAATAAAAATTTTGAAATTATAACGATCTCAATTTACGCCCAAACTTTATTTGTGACATACGTTTAGTTAGAAATGGACATAGAAAAAGTTTCGTTGAAAAATATTACAGTAAAGTCCGTTCGCGTTTTACTGTATATCAGTCCATATAAAGCTGCGAAAAATTTATCTTCCAAATCCAAATATTTTTACACAGTTATGTTGTAAAAATTATTCTGATCAAGATTTTATAATTCGTTTCGTCTAAAACTATCATCGCCTGCTCTGTTTAAATTATTTTGCAAATCGTACAATTTAAGCGGCGTAAATGCAAATTTTATAAAATCATCGTATCGCAATAACCTGTGTACCGTTGGAACCGCATCGTCGCACTGATCAAAACGGTATACTCATTTGTGTAAATCGGAGTCCGACGTAAAATTATTCGTGTTAATTCATCGGTTCCAGACGGACCAATTAAATAATACTCAGCCCAAATTTCCTTCAGCCGTTTACAAGCAATACAAAAATTTACCCCAGCTGAAATTAAATGAGTTAGTGGGGAGATGAAGTGTGAAGGGTTGCGTTGGGAATAGGTGAAACGTTTGGGAGTTCAAAAATTTATTACTGTTTCTAAAGTTAAAAGAAAGCATTTCGTTCATTTTCATCTTCTCACTGTTCCTATTTTCATTTCATCTCCATTCCACTCTTTACATTTCAAAACTCTCCAGGTACATCTTCCTCTTCTTCCTTATTTTTTTTTTCTTCTTTTCTCTTCGGGAAAAATAAATGGCCTCGGCAAAACCATAACCACCCTCCGCCTCACGTCACCACCTCACCCATCCATTCGCAACTCCCTGCCACCAGCGAACCCCATCTCCATAGCCCACAACCCAAGTCTCTCGCCTCAGACCACCACCCAGTCCTCCACCCTGACGTGCTGCCACCCAACCCCACGTCCACACGCCGAACTCCCTGACCCACTGCCTACTTCCTTGGCCGCCTGCACTTCGCACCCGAGCTTTCCCTTGCCACGTCCTGCCTCCATCCGACCGCGTCACCAGCCCAGACCCCGCTGCCCAACCCCACCACCCACGCGCCGACCCAGTCGCCGCCGTCCCACCCACCTGAACCACCTGCCACTTCCCGGCCTTTGTTGGAGCACACGCCGAGCCATGTTTCTGCCGTGTGTTTACAGTGCTCCAGCGTGCATGTTAATGTACACGCACGTGTGTGTTGCGTACTGGGTAATGGGTTAGATTGTGTTGTGATGGAGATAAGGTGGGAAATATGTATAGAAAGTTGTGTTGCTGTGTGTATTCATTGTGTGAGTGTATACAAATAAAAAAAAAATATAAAGGGGTTGCGTGTAGTTCAAAAAGGGAAGAAAGATGGGGAAATATATTTGCGTGCGTGTATGGTATGAAAGGGAGAAAGATGAAGTTATGCGTGAAGTTGGGTGATGTAGTTGAAAGTGTGTTGTAGAAATGCTGGGTTTCATGAGTCACAGCAAATAAAAAAAAAATTTGAAACTGTGATTACAAATAGTATTGTATATTGCAGAAGAGCATTTACGTCTAACATCTTTTCTGGTTGCCAAATTAATAACCGTTTTCGTTGCCTGTTGTTGCAGCGACCGACTGATTTCTTTCGCAGCAGCATCGACCTTCAGTTTTGTTCTTTCCTTCGTCTTCGGTAAGCGCATTTATATAATTTATAAATTATATACAATGTTCATTGTATTAATATCGTTTCCTTTTGTCGATATTACAGTGTCCGTTGTTTGTGCTGTACCGTCTCTTTTCTGCTTCTTCGTGCTTCGCCGCCAAATTTCTTTATCCACGAAAGGTGAATTAATTTTCACGACTATATTCTTATACAAGTTTGAATTGATAATTATTGCTATGTGATTTTGATTGGATGTAAATTGTTATTGTTAAGTGATAAATTAATTGCAAGTTATAGGATGATTTACGATTTAAAATGAATTATAGATGTCGAATTTTGATTGTTAACTTGACCCCTTCATATGATAAATATTGATTAATTAAATTGACCCTTTAAATTGTTAAGTTAATTGACACGTAGAATTTGAGTAATGTCACTTTGGACTATTGAACGTATTGAATTAACTGTTGTAATTGAAATTGAATGACAAGTGAAACCGAAATGTTATAATCTTTAATCTACTTGAAATGATAGAGTAGATTCTAGAAATAGTTATATTAATTGGCGTAAATAACAAACGCGAATTAATACGATTATTTCGGGATTATTTGAAATTGTTGAATTGTTGTGAATGGATGCTATTGCTTGTTTATTTACTTTGACACCATCTCAGCTATCACACTGCAAGTTCCCTTTGTATGTTTTGATTTTAAATTTAAATGGAATCGGGTTGAAATGATAAATACCCAAACAATCTGGCTTAGGATAGAAAATTAAAATAAAACCCGATTGGTCAAATGTTTTGTTTTAAATAAAATAAGTTTTATTTGACGAATAACAAAGTTTTGAATAATTTGGAATTTAAATTGGAATAAATGTAAATGTGAATATTTGAATTTGGAACGAATATTAAAGTAGTAATTGACAAAAGAATATTGTTTAAAATTTAATTATTTAATAATTAAATTTAGAATTAATTGATAATAAAATTTTGAAATAATTAAAAATTAAGTGTTGAAATTATTAATAATTAACTTTTGAAATTATTAATAGTTAAGTTGTGAAATTATTAATAACGTAGTTTGGAATAATTAATAATTGAATTTTTGAATTTATTAACAATTAAGTTTGAAATTATTAATGAATGAGTTTGAAAATTAATATGTAAGATTTGAAATTATTGAAATTTTGATGAGATCGAATTTTAAATTAAATTGAATTGAATATCTTTATTAAGAAAATTGAATTTTTGAACAGGTGAAAATAAGTTTTAACTAAGTTTGAATTTGAAAGAAATATCTTTGATAAGAAATTGAATGCGCTTTATCGTAACAAATGAAATAATTGTAATTTAAAGAATTGGATTTGATAAGTGTAAATTGTAAATAAGTTGTAAACTTTGATAATGTAATCGAACTTAAAACGTAACGAAATGAATTAGAAATTGAATTGAAATTGATTGATGTTAAATTAATTTAATGAATATCGAATGAAAGCGATAATTGATTTAAATCGTTTTAAACGTAAATTTAGTTAAACGATTTTGGAATGAACTTATATACAAAAGGCAATGAATATTTAAATTGTTTAATTGAAACTTTGAAATTGAATTATGGAAATGTTGAAAGTTGAAATTGGAAAGTTATGAAACGTAATTTTGGAAATTGATTTCAAAAGACTAACGAATTGTTGATTTACGAATTCAAATTGAAATTGAAATGGTTTTGAAATATATTAACGACCAATCGGTGTTATAATCACGAAAGGTTATTAAAGGAACCGGAGTCGGTTTGGGGCATACTCACTGTCTAAACCGGAAACCACTTTGATAACTATACGCGAAGTGATGATCCAGAATGAAGTGGTTGGATTGGCGAACGTTGATGATTGAAGAAAGTGAACGATAATGGATAGCCTTGACACTTGTGTCAAATTGGAAATGACTAAAACAGGAGCTGTGCCGGGCCAATGGAGGATTAGCTACCTCAAGTGGACACACTTCTTCGTAAACTATTCTTTTACTTTGTGATTGATTGGTGCGCACCCTTGAATTGGGAGTGTTGTCTCACGGTGTTGCGGGCGCTGCGGCGTTGCGTTCTCACCAGCCCGGATCAGGCGAACGGTAGTATCACTATCTTGGGTATAACCTCATGTGCCTTGTCATACTTGTATTCCATTTATGCGCGACCACTACGATTTTGATTTGTACCTTTAGTATATGTATTGCCCTCTGGTGACTTCCGGTTTTGGGGAAACTACGGTCTTGTATATGCTTTTGGGAATAAAAATGTGTTAAGGGTGGAATGGGCCATGACTTAACACTATTTTGATATCTTTATATTATTGATAGACATTATCTACTTATCGTACTCTACTATATATAGATAGTTTATCGGATCCTGAAAGATGCTTATTCCAATCATCTTTGAGTTATTGTTATTTCAAAATTTCTAACCATATTATCTGTATAAGAATATATGTCCTGATTCGAGTGTTTGTTTGTGCATATGCTCGGATCAGACTGAAGATTGCTGTTGCTGCTTATTAGGAGCTGAAGACTTGAAGACTATCTTATCTTTATCAGTATTGTTCTTTCCATTTGGACATCTATGTTGTTGTACTTCTTTTATTTGAGACATTGTTGTATTTTCTTAGTAGCTTCATGAACTACTATTATGACATTGTTGTAATTCCGCTGCACTATTCTGTTATGTTATATTTTCTGTGATTCTGTGATGATTCTCATTTATATACTTATACTCCATCTATGATTCGTGTTTTGTACTATTTAAGTTGACATGTGTGGATTATTGTCAATTTAAATGGTCCAAATATACGGGTTGTCACATACGTAGAGTAAATCAATCATTTGAATAATAATATAGCTTTCTATTTGGTTAAATCGGTAACCTATTAGATTAACCGAAATTAATTTAGTTCGGTTAATAAGGTCTCTTTTAAATGACTAACATTATAAGATTAATGAATACTCACCCATAATTATAGTATTGTACATTGGGATATATGAGTACTCATCATCATTCGTTTTCTTTGCTCGCATCCATGCTACTTAGAGGGCCAAGAACTGGACCCCCGTCTGGCGGTCCAAGGTAAGGCGAATATCCCGTTGAAGATCCAGAGCCCGTCTACCCCAAGTGAGTATCCTTACATACCCTTGCTTTACAAGCACACATCAAAACCTTCGAGTATGACTGATCCATCGGCATGCTTCATATCCATAGTTGAGCGTGTCCTAGCTCCACTTCGCAAGTTCCTATCACAAAACTTTTCTTTATGGATCATCATCACAACTCCCATCATTGAGTCATCAAGTTCGAAACATCAATATCAGATCTCACTTTTTCAAATCTTCAGTCCACATCAAAAATCTAATTCAACGATCCTCTTATACCAATTTCTTCATTTGATGACAAGGATAACCCAACCAAAATAGCAAAGATGGATCCACTAGCGAGGAGCGTTTCAATATATCTTCAAAGCAAAATATTTTTATTTTCAAGTCAAAGCTTCCATCTATGTTCAAAACCAAAATCCTTTTTATTCCTAAAATATCACCATCATTTTATAAAATAATTTACCAAAATATTTTCACCATTTTAAATCAATTTCAAAATAACCTTTTAGGGAAACGTCATATTGTAAAATTTCAAAATGGAAACTGTTTGTTCAAAATATTTATGGAAGCTGGTAATTATTTGAAAAATGTAGGTTTTGAGATGCATATTTTGATAAATACATATATTGAACCTCCTAAATCGTCATTTTGATTCCTCGGTGGTATTCACCAAGTCTTTAGTCACTAGAATTCTCTAATTACTATTCTCTTTTTAAGGAACGTCTTTAAATTTCTTAGTCATTCTGATTAGCTGGTCTTTCTCCACTTTAGAAACTATGCTATTCCACTATGACTACACTAAACGTGTCCCTTATCAATCCAATAATTTCTCTTATGTACATCCTATCAAAAGTTAACAAAGGATACTACCACATCTTACATTTATCATACATAACAATCAAATATACAGGCAAGCAAATAAACAAATAAGCAACCAAGTGGGCAAATAAGCAAATAAACAATAATTAAAACCAATGTAGCATTTCAAACAACCAAAACAATATAAACAAGAGGAAACAAATCAACCAAGCACGACATGAATTAATTAAATGAATAGTCAAACGATACAATACAAACAAGGAATCAAACATATCCTAATAAGAAATAAATCTAAGTAAATAATTTAACCAAATTGAATAAATACAACAAAGAGGGTCCTACTCCAAACATCAAAATAGATAGTTCTAGCACCATATCTTCTCCAAACATCAAAATGGATAGTCCGTAACAAAAAGGTACTTTTGAAAAAAAACATTTTAAATTCTTTACTATTATCAAAATAGTTTTCTCTTTCTTGAAACATTCTATTAAATAAATACTTCTCAAACCTTATAGTATATACTTTAAAACATCCCTTTAACAAAAATATTTCTTTCCAAAATATCTCTTAACAAAATATTTTCAAAGTATACTAAGTTATAATGAGGTTACAAAATTACCTTCGTCAAATGGTGTTCCCAAATTAAAGACAATTTTAACTAAAATGTTCTCATTAAAATACCCTAGCCAAAATAAATATTTAAAATAGAACATCTTTTTGTAAAAATATTTTCAAACAGTATATTAATCAACAATATTTCTCTTTTTTTTAAAATAAAATTTTCCACGTTTACAAAAATATTTCTAAATCATAATACTATTATAGAAATGCACTCCATAGGTAGTTTTAAAACAATTAGAGTTTCTCGCAAAAATGTTTCTTCAAAGGCTGATTTCAACTTTGAATTTCTAATTAAAACACCTTTTTACTAAAATTACTTCCAAATAAAATCTTTTTGCTATGTTCACTTTTCTCTTTTGAAAATATCTTCATAAAAATATTTTATTCCCAAATTAAATACTTTATTCCCATCAAAAATTTCGATAAATCACTTCCATGTCCGAAGTAACCATTTTTCCCTTTTTAATAAAATATATTTAAAATCAGAGATGCATACTTTATAAATTTTCCATACAAATATTATTCACTTTAAAAATAAAAAGTGATTCCATTTTATTAAGGTCAGGTAACATTGGGTCGGGTGTGTGTCACTTGGGTTATAACCAACATTTAACCCCTCTTATAAGTGTTCATCCTACTTAACTCCTACTTCATTTATCTCCCATCCAAAAGTAATCATATATAAACTTCATTTAAGGTGAGGTAACAATGGTTAAACAAACGACCCATTCACACAAAGCATAAGGTTATTAACTAAAACGCTCTCTCACTCTATATTTAAACCCAACCTAATGTATAAGTTAAACTATACTGATTGGTTTAAGCCTACCTAAGGCTTAGGGAATTGCTAAACCTAAGCACTGATACTAACTCTAATGACCCACTATTTTTAACATCTAAAAATAAATATTAAACGCCAACAAAATACACTTACAACTAATTTCAGATAATTAAATCAGTGGACGGTGTTTAGATAAAAATTAAAAAGTCTACAACAATGGATATAAGAAGGGAAACCTCACAACGGAATTTAAAAATCAGGATATATATATATATAATAATATATTGATAATTAAATTTACTCAAATCTAGTACATAAGGTAGTATACATTTTTCTAAACATCAATTATTAAAATAAAAAATGAATTTTTTATGCAAGTGGTGTATCGATCTATCCATTGGATATGACCCATTCCAAACCCTTTGCTCCCTTCTTGGCTTTTACCTACAAACTTATAAATACACATATACATAGAATAAAGGGGAAAATGTATCAACTATTTTTGGACTACGCCTTATCTTATACATTACGGCCATAGGCTAGATAGCTATTGTGTAGGGAAAAGCTGCGTACATACCCCATTTGGGGATTGAGCCCATGTAGTTCTATTTCCTGCTCTTCTCCTGCGTACAAATACTTGTTAGTACATAACAACCTGACATCCATGCAACCGTTGCAACCATCGCAACCAATGCAAACAATACAAGCAGAAAATAGTACTCCTACTCATCCATCACAAAAAATCGCCGCTTTAAAGCAACAACGATAGTAAAACATAGCCATCAAACACGAACAACATTCAATGCCAATCCTAATCATCAAATAAGAAAAATGACATAAATATACTTACATATATACTAGTCATCAACTATAGTAACTCATCATCAATGTAAATATAAATCATCCAGTGTATACTAATCGCTCCACAATAGTAACACAATCATCAATATCATTAAATGTGTACTAAACCAATCAATATTAGTAGCATAACACCATTAACAAATAACCATAATTAACTACCCATCATCAAGTAGAAATAATAGTAAATATCACACGCATATCAAAAGGCGATACCGTCATCAAAAATCAAATATATGTGACAATTACACACACATCCAACAACCTTCCAAATAATATATTTGCATCCATTATTCTCATAAGTATAACATCGTTTTATTACTTTTTATTATAAAGTCACCTTTATTTATTTATCCCAAAAATAATAATAATTCTTCTAAAATAGTAATATGCTTCAAATTCCCTTTACAGTACTTTTATTTCTTTAAATACTTCAAAACATCGTATTTTTATGTCAAAAATAGCGATTTACACCAAATTACTTTTAAAAGTAATAATAATATTATTTTATGTCAAAATGAAAATAATACACTTTAAAGCCACTGTAATAGTTTACAAATCAATAATTACTATTTATCTCTGCCTAATAATTATCCTATCCAAAAACACATTTATGAAACATTTATTTACTACTGCTACTATTATTCAGAAAATGCCTACTATTTTATTATTCAAATAATGATAATAATACCGCACATTATAAATACCATAAAATTAATTATTTAAAATATTATTCTAAATAATAAACTTCCCTAATATTATTCTAAATAAAACCTCATATTATTTTCAATGAAAGTTGTTTTCAATGAAGTTCATGTTGTTATTATTTAAAATATTATTCTAAATAATAAAGTTCCCTAATATCAATTTAAAATATAATTTTATTTATTATTTATGAATTTTCCTAGAAATTCATAAATAATAACCTTATTGGATTTCATACTTTAATTTCACTAAAGTTTATTAAATCATTGTTATTTACAGAATTCATTCATCTGTAAATAACCTTATTTATCATAATTTAACTAAATTTTTCGTTATTATCCAATTTATTCTAATTAATTATTCACTGTCCAAACTAAAGAATTTATTTTAATTAGACATCCAAAAATACCGCAATCAACAATAACTATCCAATTAAGAAATAATACATCTAAATTATTATAATAAGCAAACAGTCATCCATAGAACACAACATATGATTTTTCATTAATAATTATGGATTCGATAATTTAAAATTCAACTAATTAAATTAAATAACTCATACCAACACGCCTTTTCTAACAGCCACCAAACTTAGCAAATCTAGCTCCAAACCGTCCAAAATTCCCTTATGAGTCCAAAAGAAGAAATAGCGCATGAATTGGAGTTCGTATGCAACAAGATATGGAGGTTAGAAAACATATGGTTCAATTCACAATATTTAAGTTTATGAGGACTAAAATAAATTTTTTCTCACCTCCCGATAGTAATTGCTAGAGCTTGTCATCCCAGTGTTTGCTACTTTCATCATCTTTCGCCGTCTCCCCAGCCACCTTCAGCACTGCCGACCACCTTAGATCGCTTTGCCTTCTCGCCCCCCACCTTAATGTTCCCCTGAACGCAACTCCGACACCATAAATCATCAACCACTGCCAATGTTAGCTGATGCTAATTCACCGAGTTCCCCCGATTACCACCATATTACGATGTGTCACTATCAGGAGCAACCTCCACTGCCAAAGCCGAGGGAAACCCCAAAGGTCGCATCACCCAATTTCGCCCCCACTGCCACCATAGTCAAACCCGACCCATTAGGGGTTTGACGGCGATTTGCTGTTGATCAGGCACTTTTTCAATGAATGGACACCACTCGTCAACCCCATTCATCGAGATCTTCACAACAATCTATAATATGTAAGGGTTTGGGTACTTTGAAGTTTATATCAATTTTGGATTGTAGATAATTATACACCATTAGCAGATAATTAAGAAAAAATTTGGGATTAGAGAAGAAAACCAAAGATAGAGGTGACGGCTAGGATTCCGTAGCCCTACTTGTATCGCCATTTCAGCTAGGTTATGGAATATACCCGATTTGGCCCGAAACAGTTGCATATGCTATTTAAACACTATATCGTCTCTATTTCGCACACCATAACTTTAAACCATCAAAATTATATATTGAACTGATCAGCTCGGAAAGACCTTCGCAATGGTTATAGATACGATATTGAATTCACTTATTAATTAAAAATTCTTTTCTTTTATTAGTTTAATATTAACGGCGTTAAATTTTCAGGTCGTTACTGCTATCTTTATAAGCTTGGTATCTACCAAAAAAATCTAGACTAACCTCTGTATCCACATCATCGAGAAGGTCCATGTAGAAACTGCCTTTTTTACTTGAGCATAAATTTGATAGAGAACATTATTTTTCAGGGTGTCCAAGTCATTCGTTGCATTAGAAAACTTCCTTTCAACCGCTTCGGCCTCTTCTTCAACCTCTTGATGTTTTTCTCTGGCCTCGTGGCCCTCAACTTCATCCCTTCATGTTTGCGTCAAAAATAGTCACAAACACCCAGTTGTATGTGAAAGCGCCAATTTCCAAAAACAATATCCAAATAGAGAAATATAGATTCATAGATCATAGAATAGATTGCAGAAAAGGCAAAGGAACATATGAGTTTTATAGTGGTTCGGCAAACTCCGGCCTACGTCCATTCCAATAATCTTTTATTTATACTGTAAGATTACAAGTACATTTGTTTTTGCCTTAGAAAATTAATGGAGGAAGAGATAAGAAGTGATGAAGGAGAGCCAACCGAAAGTCCCTTGTAATGAGCCAAGTCCGCTATATTTATAGGTGAAGACGTGCATGTATCGGGCTGAAATTTCGATAGAAGAACGTCCAAGCCCATACAACCCAACCCACAAAATTTGGGATCGATAGGACACAAAAACTAATTCAGGCATATCATTTCATACTAACTCCAATGGGGCTGCGATCATTTTTATGGGGTCCTCCATGTCTCCGGTCCTTGCTCCCAAAGTTTCGTGTAATTCTGATTTACTGTTTGTGAGATATCGATCGATCTCGCTGTTTTGACCTGAAATTGGATCATAGGAGATTGTTCCATGCTTCATCCTTTCGAGCTACAATCGATCATGTGGATTGCCCATGATGTTAGATACTTTTTTCTCTAATTTTTTGTGCAATTTTGACATACTGTTTGTTAGATATCGCGTTTCTGTGAAACTATGAATCGTTATGTTGATTTGTACAATCGTTCGATAACGATCGACCACTTTTCCAAGATTTAGGATTTTTGAGCTGCGACCGATCATAAGGTTTCTCCATGATGTAAGCTACCTGATCTCCAAATTTTGTGAAATTCCGACGTAATGTTTGTGAGATATCACGTTTTCAGTGAAACTATAGATCGTTATGCTAATTTGTACGATCGTTCCAATAACGATCGGTCTTTTTTCCAAGATCTGGGAGTTTGAGCCGCGATCGATCATGGTGATGCTCCATGATTTAAGCTACTTGCTCCCCAGATTTTGTGCAATTCTGACGTACCGTTTGTGATATATCGCATTTTCTGTAAAACTATGGTTCGTTATGCTGATATGTACGATCGTTTCAATAACGATCGGCTTCTTTTCCAAGATTTGAGAGTTTTGAGCTATGATTGATCATAGGGGTTCTCCATGACCTAAGCTACTTGCTCTCCAAATTTCGTGCAATTCTGACTAATCGTTTGTAAGGTATCACATTTTCCGTGAAACTATAGATAGTTCTGGCTGATTTGTAAGATCGGCCTCTTTTCCAAGTCTGGGATTTTTGTCATGCGATCATTTTTGTGGCCTCCACTCTTTTATATATTAATTCTTTGAAAGTTTCAAGTGCATTGTCTTTGTAGATTTTGGGATATTGATCGATCTTCATCGATTTACGCTATTTTATGGATTGTTCTAGATTGATCAATATAAATTCTTCATCTGTCCATAACTCGAGCATACGAACTCCAATTGACTTGAAATTTGAAATATAGCCTCATGGGGCCTTCCTTGTCACTCCATATTGATTGCACCTTGATTGTGACTGTATTTGAATTCCCCCAACTATTGTCCATAGTTCCAAATGTCATCGATTTCCGAGCCTGATAACCATCTCTCCAGGCTTCCTACCTTGATGATCACAGAAGCCATTTAACCAATTTTTATGATATACTGCTTGGTCAAAAGGCGGCATAACATTTTCCCCCTAAAACATGCTTTGTGGTAGGAAGGCGTGTTTTGAATTGCCTTGAGTCCAATGTTCGAAACCCGTCGATGACCTGTGAACAAATCTGTGATCTTGCCTGATTGTTAGTAACGGCCGTTCGGGACCGTTAATTAAATTCGTAGCCATCCCATGCTGATGATAATTGCATGGGATCAAGTGTCTACTCGAGGCGATATGCGATCGTTCGAGATCGAATGCCTATTTGATGCGAAATACGATCGTTCGAGATCGAGTGTCTGTTCGAGGCGTAATGTAATCATTCAAGATCGAGTTCCTATTCGAGCCAAATGTGATCATTCGAGATCGAGTGCTGTTAAAGAAAAAATGTGATCGTTCGAGATCGAGTGTCATTCGAGATCGAGTGCCATTCGGGAAAAAATGTGATCGTTTGAGATTGAGTGCCGTTTGGGGTGAAATGTGATTGTTCGAGATCGAGTGTCGTTTAGGGCGAAATGTGATCGTTCAAGATCGAGTGCCATTCAAGGCGAAATGTGATGTCCATATGGGGCTCAAAATATTAACGTTCGAGTGAGTTTTGTAATCAAAATATTCAACTAATAAAATTTAGTCCAAGTATTAAAAGAAAAATAAAACAAAAACCAAATACTACAATGCATGCCTCTCCGGGTGTGATGGTTCATCGTCATCTCAGAGCATGCCGAGGGATTGTTCACGATCCCATACATGTGTAAGTGATTTAGCTGTTTTATTGTGGAGTTTATTACTTATTCCTTGCTATCTCGATCAATTGATGACAAGTTGACATCGTGATCCAAGGCAGTTCCCGTTCGATGCAGATGGTGGCTGCTCCTGTTCTACCGCCGCTACCGAGTTCTTACGTATTGTGACAGCCTGTCATTCCAGACATGTTCCTCAATCTCATCCTTTAAGTGCATGCAGCCGTTTGTACTATGCACATCCAGCTCATGGAACAAATAGTATTTTTATGATTTCTTTTCATTGTTTGTAGGCTCTCTCCTCGTTGGCCTTCGATAGGGGATCTACCCCTAGTATCCAGATGTATCCATTCCAATGTCTCAATCAAGTTCGTGTAAGAGGTGAATCTCGGTTCCCTTCACGGTCGCCTCGATCCATCAAAGCCATTCTCTGCCTTTTGTTTTCCTTTATCCTTATTTGAACCATCCCCGGGAGGGCCTCCGCCTTTAACCGCATAAACTTCCACTTCCCCTCTTCCCTCTCTATCAGCTTTTGCATCTTCCTGTCACAAAAACCTTTCTCTTCATAGTAAAGTTCCCCAAGATCCACTAGTGGATCCCATTCCAACGATATCTTGGAATCCGAGTTATTCGCAATCCCTGACACTACTGCCATCAAAACCATCGACGGATCCAATCGATCCACCGAAGCTACTGCCGCATTGAACCTGGTTATGAAATCCTTGAGTGATTCTCTTTTCCACTGCTTCATCGATGTTAAAGTCATCACACTCTTGGGTCTCTTGATGTGGACCCGAAATTGCCTCATAATCTTTCGATCAATTCTGTCCATGTGCTAATAGAGCTGCTTTCCACCTATCTGAACCATAGTGCAGTTATATCTGTTAAGTACAAGGGATAGCACCGTGCCATGACTTCCTCCGATGCCCCTCGTACTTCCATGTGTCTCATGTATCTCGTCAAATGAACAATGGGATCCATTTTTTCCATTATATGTCTCAAGCGTTGGTAGTTTGAACTCCGGTGTATTCCTACCTTGCTTGATATTATAAGCGAAGGGATTCCTATTTACATCTTCGAGATCCTTATTTACCAATCCTCCTCTCATAGCCCACTTGATCATTTCCGCCAACCTATCGTTGTCATCCAGGTGTAGCCTTCGATCATTGTCTCCAACCTGCCCCCCGAGTCCATGGGAGAATCCCAAAATCTGCTCTTTTGAATGAGCATCCGCATTTTGATCAACGCCAAACTGCATAGCACCACCCAGTATCCTGCCTGAGATCGATCCAATGTGACCCGGGGGCATGCCCCCAAGTATGGATCGATCCGCACCGATCGTTCTAGAATGAGCGGCACCGATCATTCTAGAACGATCGGCACCGATCATTCTAGAACGATCGGCACCGATCATTCTAGAACGATCGACACCGATAGTTCTTGGTTGGTCAGGAGCCACTCCCGGCTGTTCCACTCCATCTCGCATTCTGTTAGCTTCGTTTCCTTAGTCCTGGTTTTGGTTTTTCTCAGCTCCTACTGCTCCAACTCCATGATCCATATTTATAGTGTTTCTTTCTACTTCATTTCCTTGGTTTAGCGTTCCAGCTTGTCCAATCTATCAGAGTCGATCCTGCACCATCTCCTCCTGTCTCTTTAGCATCCTCTCCTTTATAGCATCCATCATTGTTCCCATTTCATCCCTGGTGAAGTAGATAGATGTCTGATTTTCTCCAACTCTAGAAGAAGCCTCCTGACTCCCGCCATGATGGCTCATATCCTCTAATGGTCTCCTTGTTGATTGCCCAGCCACTGCTTCCTAGATCTAAGTATCCAAGCTTCTAGATCCAAGATCCTACCTTCCAAATTCATGGGTGCAAGTCCTTCTCAGTGAAAGAACCAAAATGTTTGCGTCAAATGTGGTTACAAACGCCCAACTGTATGCGAAAGCACCAATTTTCTAAAACAATATCCAAATAAAGAAATATAGATACACATATTACATAATAGATTGTAGAAAAGGTAAAGGAACACAAGAGTTTTATAGTGGTTTGGTAAACTCCGGCCTACGTCCATTCCAATAATCTTTTATTTATACTGTAAGATTACAAGTACAGTAGTTTTTGCCTTAGAAAATTAATGGTGGAAGAGATAAGAAGTGATGAAGGAGAGTCAGCTGAAAAGTCCCTTGTAATGAGCCAAGTCCGCTATATTATAGGTAAAGACGTGCATGTATCCAGCTGAAATTTCGGCAAAAGAACCTCTTGGCCTATACGACTCTACCCATAAAATTTGGGATTGATTGGACACAAAAATTTATTTAGTCGATCATTCTATACTAACTCCAATTGGACTGCGATCGTTTTTATGGGGTCTCCCAAGCCTCTAGTCCTGGCTCCCAAAGTTTCATGCAATTTCGATTTACCATTTGCGAGATATCAATCGATCTTCGCTGTTTTGACTAGAAATTGGATCATAGGAGATCATTCCATGCTTCATTATTTTGAGATGTGATCAACCATGTGGGTTCTCCATGATGTTAGCTACTTGCTCTCCAAATTTCGTGCAATTCTGACATACCGTTTGTGAGATATCAGGTTTTCCGTGAAACTATGGATCGTTATACTGATTTGTACGATCGTTCCAATAACGATCGGCCTATTTTCCAAGATTTTAGAGTTTTGAGCTATGATCAAACATGGTGGTTGATCCATGATGTAAGCTACTCGCTCTCCAACTTTCGTGCGATTCCGACGTACCGTTTATGAGATATCGCGTTTTCCGTGAAACTATGAATCGTTATGCTGATTTGTGCAATCTCCGGGCTTCCAGCCTTGATGATCACAGAAGCCATTTAGCTAACTTTTATAATATACTACCTGGTCAAAAGATGGTATAACAATTCAAAATTCTTAGAAGCCTCCTCCAGCCAGGCCTTATAATATGCCTCTCTTTTCCTCTTGCCTTAATATCAAGGGTAGCAACATTCAAGTCTTGCCTTAACTTTAAAACATCTGCCTGGGCATTTGCTAGTGCAGGCTCAAAAGCCTCAACTCGTTTGTGCAGTTCCATAGCCATGGAAAGCCCTTGAAAATGTAATGTTATAATGAGTTAAGATGTGCTTAAGCTATATCAAAAGTGATTAAAATATGATATGTATAAAAATAAAACGGGTAAGTACTAACTTGGAAATTATAAAGATGTAAGCTAGCCAAAACCTCCCCGGTAGACGGGTTATGGGAAGGTTACGAGGCGGGAGGTAGCGCGGTAATATCATCAATAAATAGATGCCTCATTCACTCCACTAAGTCAGAATCACTTTGAGTAAGCCATATGTCTCACCCATTCGAATTGTTTTTCAACATTTACTTATTCGCCGTGATTATAACACATGCCGTCTTTGTACATAGGATCCATTCCTTTTATAATCAAATGCTCAATGACTGTTTCGCCATAGTGATGAGTAAAATTTCGACAATGTAAACAAAGGCACATTTTTTTTTCCACATCTCCTAAATTTTTCTTCACAACGCGCACAAATTCCGAGCTCCTTTCCCATGCTCACTACTAGTTTTATGATTAAAATTGAGAGTAACAAAACTGTTAACTTTCATTACCAAAATATACGTTAGTTGTAAAATTATGTGGAAATCAACTGTTATATGATTACCTGTGTAGACACAACCAATCTTTCTCTGTCATCATATATAATATGTAAGCAATCAAGTATCTAAAATTCAAAATAATAATTAGTTATTGGTTTCAAGAAACGAGTTTAATCCTATTAAAATATTAATCTGCAGCCCTATTGAAATTTAGGTATAAATTTGGAAAGAAACCCAATAAGGGCTTCAAAATATGCTCTTATTTATTTTTGGAGTCCCATAAAAAATTGAGGTGAAAAGTATACAGTAGGCTGGTATAAAAAAATTTGTTGTACAGGTACAACGACTCTTTGTCATATTGGTCAAAACAGAAAGAGATGTAATTTAATTGTGGTTAGGAATGGCAATGAGGTGGGTTGGGATGGATTTTTTGTGCCCTAGACCCACCCCATAGACTCGGTGCGGGTTTGGATTTTTGCCCCGGATTCAAAACCCGTATGGGTCAGGTTAGACTCGCCCTGTCTTGAGACTCGGTGAGGCTTTATATGTTCATTCACTACAACAAAAATACCCTATTACAACGTCATTTTTACAACGATCTTTAAATGCCCGTTGTAATAGAAACCTATTACTATGGTTTTTTCAGGTCCGTTGTAATAGATACCACTTTTCAACAAATCTTTTCCTTTGCACGTTGTAATAGACTCCTATTACAATGTTTTTAATTTTTCCATTGTAATATATGCCTATTACAACTATTTTCTGGCCGTTGTAATAGATACTAGTTTTCATTTTTACTTGACCGTTGTAATATATGCCTATTACAACCATTTTCTTTTGCCCGTTGTAATAGATGTTGATTTTACAACGGTAACAATGCCCATTGCTAATTTTTGATAATTAATAATTACTAATTACAATGCGTTCTTTAAAAATATTAATAACTATTATTTATTAATATTTAATAATTAATTATTAATAATATTAACATTTATCATATGTTCAATTTTTCTTGAGGAAACGTTCACAATAGGAGAAGGTCGAATTACATTAATTTTTTGGTATATATTTACTATTCCTTTAAATATTATAATAATTTATTTTATAATTTGCAATTCATAACCAATAATACTTACTTAATAATTTATAAATGGTAATTAATAAAAAATAATTATAAACGTCAAGCCATATAAGATATTATTATTATTTATAATAATTAATGATTATTAATAAATAATTTATAATTACTAATTATTATCTAGAATCGATAATTCATTTTTTTTATTTAATAATTTCCTATAGCTAATTTTTAATAATTAATAAATTACATTTTATATTTATTAAGTACATTTAAAAATTAATAAATATAACTAATAATTAATATTAAATATTAGTAGTAAATAAAAATAATTAATTGTTATCCCGCTTTTGGCAAGGCCAGGATACCAAGGAACTGATTGAAGATCAAGTATAGCTCATCATGGATATCGATGAATTTTGTCCGAGTCCGGATCGAGTTACAATTGTTATGACATGGCAAGCATAGCCATGGAAGCTTGCATTCCAAATTTCAAGTCGATCCGAGTTCGCATGCTTGAGTTACGATCGATTCAAGTTGGAAGGAACTGGCTCATTTTCGTATCCATCACCAGGCTCATTTTCGAACCCGACGCATTCGAATCCATTAGAGCGGCAGCACTTTCGTATCCATCAGTGGACCTCATTTCGTCTCGATCCATTCCGTGTCCATCACCCGCTTCGCATCGGTCGGTATCCGTGATTTCGTATCGATCGAGTTGGCAGTGTTCGAACCCATCAAGTTCGCCTCGATCGGATTCGTGTCCATCAGCAGATGGCGTGCCTCGCAGTATTCAGCCAGTGTCTGCTTCGAATCCTGCTAGACAGAGCTATTTGTATCCATCAGATAACCTTAGTTCGTATCCATCGAGCTTCTGCTCTTCGAATCCATCAAAAACTCTTGTTCGAATCCATGGCCAACGGTTCGTTCGAGTCAAGAGGACCTGGTCTAACGCAACAACCTTCGCATCGAATGAGGCGAGATATATGGATGCGACGTGGCCAAACCGGAGAAAAAGGTGGATCGACTCGAGATATGCATGCCACATCATCACAAAAACACGTGCAACTATCGATTCGAAGCAATCGATGCGAAACTATAGGTTCGAATCAAGGCGTCAACTGGGCCTTTCAATTTCATATCAACGATATCTAGAGATCTACCGATCCAAATGCCATGAAATTTTCACAGGAGATTACACACAAGCCAAAGATCATCTCCACCAATTTTGAGATCCGTCGGACATGATTTTGATCGATACGAAATGGTTTCGTATCGATCGCGGATTGGGTCGAAACTTTCTAGAAACGGTCGCGTGGGCCCCCTCACGTGCCAGACCGAGTCTCCCGAAGTTTGAACGAAATATCAGCCTCCTACGCCTATAAATAGCACCCCAGAGCCTACAGAAGAGGGATCTTTTGATTCTCGAGCGCCCAGACTCCGCCGGATCAAGACTTGCATCAGACCCTTGCTGTTGATTTCGATTTTCAAGTTGTTTTTTGCTGTTGTTTGCTGTAATCGCTTGTAATCAGAAAAAGAGAATCAATAAAGCTATAAAAACTTCATAGTGGATGTAGGCAACACGCCGAACCACTATAAATTGCTTGTCTTTGCATTTATATTCTTGTTGTTTGGAGTTTTTGTTAGATAATCTTCATTTTCAATTTATTTTCTTCATTATTTTCTCTTCAAAAACTTCCGAAGAGTGTTGTGCCCAATTTTGGTACAAACATTAATAATTAATATTTAATAATCAAAGTTTAATATTTAATATTCAATTAATCTACAATTTTAATAATTATTATTTAGTACTCTACTATAGTTTAACAATTATTAATCAATAATTATTAATTAATTTACTATTTAGTACCATATTCGGTAACTAATAATTAGTGATTAATAATTACTATTACTAATTAATAATATATACATAATAGCTAGTATTTAATTATTAATATTCAATGATAATTAAGAAGTAATAGGTAACAACTGATAATTAATAATTAACAAATAAGAAGTAATTTTTAATAATTAAAATTTAATAATTAATAATTACTATAAAATAATTTTTCTTATATAATTAATTTAATGATTAATATATATTTAAGACAAATATTTGACAATTAACAATTAATAAGCAATTAATATTATTAATTAAGATGTAAAAATTATTATTTAGTATTTTGTATTTAACAACTATAATTAATAATAATATTTAATATTTCAAAAAAAAATAGTCAATAATTCATAAATAATGATATATAATTAAGACAAATATTTAATAATTAACAATTTATAAAAAATTAATATTTAGTAATTAAGAAGTTAAATTTATTATTTAGTATTTTATATTTAAAAATTATAATTAATAATAATATTTAATATTTCAAAAGAAAATTAATCAATAATTCATAAATAATGATTTATAATTAATGATATTAATTTTATTATTATTAATGATTTATAATGAATAATTTATAAACAGTAATAAATAATAGTTATTAGTTTAATTAATAATTTCTAATAACTAATGATTTATAATGTGTAAATCTCAAAACAGCCTCTAAATTTTTCTTTAATTGGTCCACAAAATTAACTTCCCGCTTCCATTTTTATCTTCCCGCTTCAATATAAAAATCCTTAACCCTATATTTGTAAACCTAAAACCTAAATTCACTTCCTTTCCTACCCCGACCACGAAGCGACCACCGTTGTCCCCAAGTTCAGCCATTCGGCCTCCTTAACCCTTCCTCCAAAAAAAAATCCTTTCACTTACTACTTGCGTCATCGAAAAGTTTGTGCTAACGTCATCAAAAAGTTTGTAACGAGGTTCAGTTTCAGCCAGCTACCAAATACTTACCTATGATTCATCAGGTGCATATCATGCACATTTCTTTATTTCATATCATAGTATTTCATAAAATTTCAAGAAATTATACTTGTGAGTGTAAAAAATAATGATTGGATTTTCCTTTGATATAAATACAGTTATGGAATACACTGGCAGGGTAATGAGATCAGCGCTAAAAGAGTATCCAAAATTGAAGGTATTTGAAGGCATAAAGAACTGTTTTATTATTACCTGTAATTCTACTTAATTTGATTGGCCAACATTTTTTATGTATGTTGCTATCTTACAAGCATCTTAGTTATCTTCTAAATGCAACTTAAGTTCTTAGAGTTGGTTTTTTATACTTTTGTATTTTGCAAGTGCTGGAGATTTGACTAATGATCAAGTAGGACAAAGACAAAGCTTTGGAGTTTTTGTTGGAGTCACTTGGTAAGTTGTCGTTTGGTTGCATAAGAACATATTACATCAGCATCGTATTCATTTAATTTATTGTTTTAAACCTTTTCAATACTGCCGTTTATAAACCAAGCTATACAATTTCAATTTGAAGACATGTTAAAACAGTAACGTTGGAACTAAATTTGGAATCGAAATTAAAACAAAATTATCTAGAGACTAGGGTTGGGCATTTAACCGACCGAACCGACTTAACCGACCAAACCGATCTTAATCGAAACGTTTTAACCAAAAATATTGGTTAACCGAACTTTAGGTTAACCGACCGATGTTAACCGACCAAAATCGGTTCGGTTAAAGGTTAACCGCAGTTTTATATCGGTTAACCGTTAACCGAAACTAATTTTTAAATTATCGGGCCTGCCCAATCCAATTCTTTTCTCTACCCGACCCATTGCTCTTTTCCTAACCCCTAACCATTCGTGCTTGCCCTATTTTCCCTAGCCGCTATTCAGTATTCTCAAAACATAATTCGTTATTCTCAGAATCTCAATCATGATAATCAAGTAATCAACTCATCGTCTCATCCTCTGCCAGTCTGCCAAGTGTCGCCTTGCTTTTCAATCTTTGCTCACTAGATCGTCAATTTCAGCAATGGTTAATACTAGTAGGAAGAAAAAATGTGAGTTTGATTTTCATTTTGCATCGCTTCAATCGTGATTTGGTTGCTTCTTTCTGTATATGATTTTCATTTTGCATCATCGATTTTCATGCCTGATTATGTCTCCAGTTTCAGTTTCATAGTTTCAACATTTTACAGTATATATCATGTTCTATGCTTTGTATATATACAGTAATGTGTGCTCCTGTTTGGATATATAATAAACTGAAAATAATTTGCAATTAATATAATCTGATTCAAACATAAGATTAATATAATCTTTCATGCGCGTGCTCCTATTTGGATACAAATAGAACTGAAATTATAAAGTTCCAGCTTTCATGTATATATAAATTAAGCTACGTATGTTTGCAATAAATTTTTTGACAATTTATCTATGCTTTTAATAAAAGATTTATAGTAGTGTATGTTTACTCTAATAAAAAGCAATCATTGAAAATGAAAACAACTAATGTGATAACTGGCACTTTAAAAAAGGAAAAAAAATGAAAACAACTAATGTGATATCCTGTTCAACACTTCCAGTATAGTTTAATTCTATAACTGGCACTTCAAAAAAGGAAAAAAGGCTTTCTAGATTTTTTTTACTTAAAACTTTATTGGCAATAAATAAAACTGCTTATATACTTAGTTTTCAAAATTTTGACCATACTTTTCTCATATAAAAAGTTTAGAAACTTTACATATATGTGAGTTTACAATTAAGTTTATTAGAGTTGAATCTTTGGTCTGTTCAATCTTGTATCTAGTAATTGATTTCGAAATCTAAAACTATTAAATATAAAAGCAAGTTGTGTATTTTGTATGAACAATAATTAATAGTATTTAAAATCAATATCAAAATTGCTGCGGTAATGCAGCATTTATTCTGTTATTCAGTTGGGTTTTATTCTTGAATTGTGTCACGAATACACAGATCCTTCCTTATTCTATCCAAAATGCCATACTAAAACATGACAATAATGAGAGCAAATTTACGCATCAAATCTGAATGTGCTCTCTCAATCTTGTTACTAATTTGTATAATATTTGAGATCTTATATTATAATTTTTTTCAATTTGCTGCATTTGTTAGTTCCCTCTGTTAGTTGTATCCATTATATTTTTTCATCTAGATGTAGTAGTAGCTGCGTCTGCTAGATGTAGTAATAGCTGCATCTGCTAGACGCTACAATTAGTTGCATGTGCTAACTAAATTTGGATGTAGTAATAACAACGTCTAATGAATGCAGCAATAGATGCATCGGTAAGCTTAGCTGTATATGCTAGTTGCATTGGCTACCTACAGCAAATTACTGCATTCGGAGACAATAATAGTTGTTTCTACTGGATGTAGCAAAAGCTACATTTTCTAGATGCAACAATTAGTTGCATATTCCAGATTCAGCAATTAGCTATACAAACTAGTTGCATTTCTTTGCCACATCTAGATTCAACAATGATTGCATCTGCTTGATGTGCTGATTAGCTGCAGCTACTATATGCAATAATAATTGCATTTGATAGATGCAAAAAATAGTTGTATCTGAACAATTTAGTTATAATCGTGCCAGTTCGATGCATAATGTTTATATTCACTTCAGTTTATTAGTCAAAGAATATGAGGTATGAACTATAATTCACTTCACAGTAATTCACTTCAGTAACTTTAATTGAATTCTTATTATATTACAACTTCAGTAATTCACTTCAGAAATTCACTTCACAATAATCCATTACTGTCATGTTTATATTACAACTTTAACTGACTTCACATTAATTCACTTCAGTAATTTTAACTGGATTCTTATTATTTTATTTTTAGTAAATGTCAAAGAATACGAGGATGTATTTACAACGTGTTGTGTGTGTTTATCTAATCTAATGTTATATATGCATATGTATGAACTATGAAATCTGAATGTGTTATGTTTATGTTGTTGTGTTATGTGTGTTGAACTTGAATTTTAGTTTTTGCTATTATCATGTTATGTTATGTGTGTTCAAAATTCAAATCAAATAATGGATGTATGTTGAACTTGAATTTCTAATAGGTGGTATACCTGTCCGTGCACTGCCATTTTTTTTCTGTTTTGTTTTGGTCATTGATGTCTGGTAAGCCTTGGACCTGTATTAGATTTCAATTGTTTTTTCATAACTTTATTTCAGGTATTATGGTATATAATGATTTCAATATTCAAGTGGCTTAGAGTTGGATAGTTCGAAGCTTCTATATATTCTCGTTTTAAGTCCAGCCATGCTATTGTTTTCTATCCTCTTTGCTTGATCTCCGGATGGTTCTCTTGGTGCAGATAATTGCTTGCGTTCATGAAAGCAACCTTTATTTTTTTAGCTGTTGTGGCTCTGTTCTTCAGATAGTGAAGTTGGTGATGCTGTTTTTGCTGTCTTTCTCGGTTTGGCTGGCATTATAGTTTGTATGATTTTTTTAGTCGACCAGTGATGTGTTTGTTTATATGTTCGAATTATTGACTTGACTGTGTTGGGATGTATGTTATTTTCATTAGTTACTGTTCTTTGAGTTAGTTAGTAGCGTGCTATTGTTTGTGCACATATCTGAACAATTTATTTTCAATGCAAACATTTCAAATTTGCAAACAATCAATCAGTTAACCGTTCTAATTTTACCGGTTAACCGATTAACCGTTTAACCGTGAATAATAGTCGGTTAACCGTTCTATATGACCGGTTAACCACGGTTTAAATGTTGCGGTTCGGTCGATACTACAGACAATAATTAACCGAATATCGGTTAACCGAACCGCACAGTAGTTTAGGTTAACCGCAAAAATTAACCGATTTGTGCGGTTAATCGACCGCGCCTACCCCTACTAGAGACCGAAGAATATTGAGTTGATGCCTTTGAATGTGCGTACCAGATGTGGTTTAATGGATTGGTAGCTTCTTAAGAAGAGGTAATATCAGTATAGCTGGAATTTAATTGGAGGGTCACACATTAGTCTAATGTTTGATATGAAAAGTTAGTATATTTCTCCAGGAATTTTTTTGTGGTAAATACATATCAGGCACGGGTTATGCATTCGTCTCATATTTGATATGAAATGTTGTAAAAATCGTGTTATACTTTTGGAGGAATCATTGCTCATTAAACAATTGGACAATGTCCTTTTCTTACTTCACAAAGTGTAGGGTACTTTGATACTTTAATTTGAAAAATGTAATGCTTGCTCAAATATCAATGTCTATTTACACCATGCCAATAAAATTAATTCATATTATTTCATTGAATTTTT
This sequence comes from Allium fistulosum, assembly GCA_030737815.1. Classification (NCBI taxonomy): domain Eukaryota; kingdom Viridiplantae; phylum Streptophyta; class Magnoliopsida; order Asparagales; family Amaryllidaceae; genus Allium; species Allium fistulosum. The sequence continues at coordinate 307,238,778 of CM060902.1, forward strand.
TCACATTATAGCGTTGATTAAAAGAAGATGATACAATGACGGTTGAAAAGGGAATATACCACTGTACTAAGACGCATGGCAAAAAAAGAAGCTTTTTAAGAAACTCAAATGGCTTGATGTACGGACTAAAGAAGCATTTTTTCTAGTCCTTCTATTTTGATTGGATTTGCAAGACCTTACTTTGCTTCGCATTTCTTCTGCCTTTGCTTAGGCAGACCTAAGCTTGTTCAAAATATTATCCATGGACGAAGATTTTTCTTTTTCTAGTATCAGCCATTAAAATAAGAAACAAATCAAAGCATGCACATATACCACATTGCTACTTTAAATATTCGTTAGTTGGTTATATGCCTACAAGTAATAAATTCCAACACAAATCATCTCTAATTTTCGTTTAACTTCATGCAAGTTTCTCAATGCTTCATTTCTGACTTCATCTATGTTATACCTTATGGAAAAAAAAATGGAAGATGTTATTTTACTTTGTCGGTAAAGATCTAATGTATGAATGGTTATAGTCCTTAGCCACAGAAGCATGCAAAGAGTCTGGAGCTTGCAAGAGAATTCCTGTTTGATGGTGCAACTGTTATATTCAAAGAATAGGTATTCAATGTTTTAACCACTTTATGTTTTTTTTGCTTTGACACATAGAACTTTCTATTCTTTTATTTGGTCAGAAACAATGAGCAATTTTTTTGGTGAGCTAATTGAAAGTGTAGGATCTGTATATAACTATCTAAACTCTGAATCTACCCACTATCCCCAATACATGTTGTTATCACACTTTTTGGTCAAATAAAGGATATCAACAAACTGATGGTTATCTGGATCGGAGATCGATCAAAAAACCAAGCTATGATCGATGCCGTCAAATTTGGACCGAGCTCCAATCGAGGCGAGATCGATGAGGAATGATACACAAGGCCCGGTAAGGCTAGACTTTGAATTTCAGGTCAAACAGAGTTCATACGCTCAAGTTATGGATGGATCAATATTCATGGGGAACCAGTTTGTATCGATACTTTCGTATCGATCAAGATGGACATGGCTATTTACTTCAGATCGATATAATTTGTATCGATCAAACGACATTAGGATGGATACGAGTATTGATAGCGCATTTTTCATCTTGTTTCGGATCGATCAAGACTCGTATCGATCAAATTCGTATCGATTGCAGGCGGCGTCAGATCGATATGAAAATCGTACTTCACCAGAGCATATTAGATCGATGCAAAGACAAGGGCACTGGATGGATTCGAAGGCATATTTCGTATCGATCGTGTTCGTATCGATCGATACGAAAGAAGCGGTCAAGATGGAACGTAAAGTATGGATCACATCGCAAGACTCGGATGGACGGTAATCTGATGGATACGAAATCATCAGCCTACACTTGCAAACTCAATCTGGACCGATCATATCCCACAATCTACAACTCCAAGTGCAATGAGATTTTCACAGCGAGTTGCACAACACATAAGGTACATCCATGATCGATCGCAGCTCAATTGGAGCAGTTTTTGATCGATACGAACTCACTATGGATCGATCAAGGATCGATCCCAAATGACTCCAGATCGATCATGTGGGCTTATCTAGACTTGAGAAGGAGTATTCCATGATTCAAGGCAGATATTTCCAGCTTCACACCTATAAATAGCACCTCCATTGCAACTAAAAGGGGCCCTTTTTCTCTCGACTCCTCTTTATCTTCTTCTCTTTTGGCTAGACTCTGCCATTTTTGGCTATTGATATTCAAAGGATTGTAACTGTAATCACAGTATAAACGGAATAAAAGGATCAATTCAAAGTGGACGTAGGCCGGAGATAGCCGAACCACTATAAATCTTGTGTCTTCTCTTACTTTCTTTCATTTTAATTTTGTTATTTCTTCATTTTTGCTCTCTACATTATCTGGATCTGTGATTGAATATTGAGGACTTCTGTGTAAACATTGGTGCTTTCACTACTTTTGGGGTTTGTAACCATTTTTGGAGCAAACACTTTGGTGCTTCCACCGAGAACTCTAGCACCCGCTACTTTGGAAAAGGATTGGATCTGAAGCTATGGTTAGGCAATCAGCTAGAAGGACATTACCAGAAAGGACCATCAAGAGGGAAGTTAAGAGGCTTTCTCCGGAGCTGGAGCAGATCGGGCATCCATCTACATCATGAGGGATGAAATGCAGACTATGATGGATTCCATGCAGGAACGGTTGCTGAAAAGGCAAGAGAAGATGATGCAGAATCTTCTTTAATAGTTTGGACAGGCAGGAGCAACAGGAGCTACCGGAGCACAGATCCATGAAGCTGGATCAGAAGGACTCAATAGACAACCAGATTAAGCGGTCCAACAGGGGCAGCCCCCAATCAGCAACATATACCAATTTGGATAGATCTAGACTCGGGGGCACACCCCCGTGTAATGTTGGACCTTCCATGGAGACAGCAAAACATGAAGAGTATGTGCCAGATTTCCCTCGCGGACTTGGGGGGCAAGCTGAAGGAAATCAGGGACTGCCCTTGAATGACAATGATAGATTAATAGAGATCATCACACAAACTATGCATGGAGGATTGACGAATAAGGATCTAGAGGATGTGAATAGAAGCCCATTCACCCCCAACATCAGATATGCAAGGAACATGCCAGACTTTAAGCTACCTACGTTGGATATGTACGACGGAAAGTCGGATCCAACCACACATATGATGAGATACATCCGGCACATGGAAGCCTTGGAGGCATCCAATGAGGTAATTGCAAGATGTTTTCCGTTATATCTAACTGACTTGGCTGCACTTTGGTTCAGGCAGCTGGATAATGCATCTATAAGGACATGGACTGAGCTTGTTGAACAGTTCATGAGGCAATTCAGGGTCCACATCGCAAGACCCAAAAATGTTATGACATTGGCGGCACTAAAGTAGAGGACCGGAGAGTCCTTGAGAGATTTTCTGACCAGATTTAATGCAGCAGCGGCATCGGTGGATCGACCAGATCCATCCATGTTATTGATGGCGGTTGTATCACGAAAGCTAACAACAAAGAATTCAAGGATTCATTAGCATGGGATCCACCACGGAACCTCGGGGAATTTTACCACGAGGCCGACAGGTTCTTGTGGCAAGAAGATGCACGGGCCGAAAAACAAGATGTCAATGTTACTCAAGATGAGGGACCGTTTGGAGGAGCGTCCAAGGCAAGCAATGGAAAGAGAAAAGCTGTTGATGGCTCCAATGTATCGAGACAACCTAAGAGGGAACCGAGATTCTCCTCCTATATTGAACTGACTCAAACTCCCGAACGAATATACTTGGAAACCCGAGGGCAGGTTCCCTACCGCAAGCCGATGAGGCGAGAGCCCACTGATAGTGAAAGGAGATCGGGAAGATATTGTGTGTTCCATGAGTTAAATGGGCACACTACAAATGATTGCAGGCATCTGAAAGATATAATTGAAGATCATGTCAGGAATGGCCGGCTATCACAGTACGTAAGAGCCCAGAGAGCAGAGGCAGAATAGGCACAACCCCCGCCTGCACCATTAAAAAACAGGAATAACCCTGGATCGGGGTCACGCCTCTTCATCAGTTGAACGTGATGATAAGGGTAGGGTTCAGGACTTGAAACTAGACCACATAATAGGTTTCTCATTATGCTTCTCCAATAAAACGGCTAAGTCACTTATACAAGTACGGGATTACGAACAGTGCCTAGGCATGCTCTGAGATGACGACAAACCATCATGCCTCGAAAGGCACACACACTGCACTATTTGGACATTTGTTTTCTTTATTTTCTATGGACAATATGAGCTCTATTTATTTATTTGATTGAATTATTTGGTTGTGAACCCACTCGAACGTGGAATCTGATAATGATAATCCCAAAATCTCACCCTGAGAGGAGAGACAGAATAATGTAAGCAAGCCCCTTCGTCAGAAACAACGAGTGGATTGGGCCTATCTAAAGCCATGAACGGCATTCGATCTTGAACGATCACTATCCGCCATGAACGATACTCGATCATGAATGATCATCCTCTGCTTTGAACAACATTCGATCACGAACGATCATCATCTGCTTTGAACAATCCTCGATTTTGAACGATCATTTTACGTCTCGAATGACATCCAATCTCGAACAATCATATTGTGCCTTGAATAGCATTTGATCTTGAACGATTATGTCATGCCTTGAACGGCATGCGATCTTGAACGATCTCACCTCATCTTGAACGACACTCGACCACGCATGACCCTCGCCCTTCGTGGATGACTATCGATCGCGAATGACCACCGCTCATCTTGTAATAAAAACTCTGCCTTGAACGGCCTCATTTTTAACTAACGGTCTTGAACGACTATGAATGATGATCTTGAGAATCAATGAATTGAATGGCAGGTCATAGGTTTACAACCATTCAAAACATGCCTTCTTACCGCAAGGCATGTTTAGGGGGGCAAATGTTATCTTGCTTTTTGGTCAAAGCAAGGATATCAACAAATTGATGGTAATCAGGATCGGAGACCGATCAAAAAACCAAGCTATGATCGATACCGTCAAATTTGGACCAAGCTCCGATCGAGGCGAGATCGATGAGGAATGATACACAAAGCTCGGTGAGGCTACACTTCGAATTTCAGGCCAAATGGAGTACATACGCTCAAGTTATGGATGGATCAATATTCATGGGGAACCAGTTCGTATCGATACTTTCGTATTGATCGAGATGGACACGGCTGTTTACTTCGGATCGATATAATTCGTATCGATCAAATGACATCAAGATGGACTCATATCGATTGAAGGCAATGTCAGAACGATATGAAAAGTGTACTTCACTAGAGCACATCGGATCGATGTAAAGACAAGGGCACTGGATGGATTTGGAGGCATATTTCGTATCGATCATGTTCGTATCGATTGATACGAAAGAAGCGGTCAAGATGGAGCGTAAAGTATGGATCATAGCGCAAGACTCGGATGGATGGTAATCTGATGGATACAAGATGATGGATACGAGAGGATGGATACGAAATCATCAGCCTACACTTGCAAACTCGATCTTGGACCGATCATATCTCACAATCTACAACTCCAAATGCAATGAGATTTTCACAGCAAGTTGCACAACACATAAGGAACATCCATGATCGATCGCAGCTCAATTGGAGCAGTGTTTGATCGATACGAACTAACTATGGATCGATTAAGGATCGATCCCAAATGACTCCAGATCGATCATGTGGGCCCGTCTAGACTTGAGAAGGAGTATTCCGAGATTCAAGGCAGATATTTCCAGCTCCACACCTATAAATAGCACCTCTATTGTAACTAAAAGAGGCCCTTTTTCTCTCGGCTCCTCTTTATCTTCTTCTCTTTTAGCTAGACTCTGCCATTTTTGGCTATTGATATTCAAAGGATTGTAACTGTAATCACAATATAAAAGGAGTAAAAGGATCAAATCAAAGTGGACGTAGGCCGGAGATAGTCTAACCACTATAAATCTTGTGTCTTCTCTTACTTTCTTTCATTTTAATTTTGCTATTTCTTCATTTTTGCTCTCTACATTATCTGGATCTATGATTTGTGACTGGATATTGAGAATTTATGTGTAAACACTGGTGCTTTCACTACTTTTGGGGTTTGTGACCATTTTTGGCGTAAACACGTGTCATTCTCTTCTCTGCTATTTTTTTACTTAGGTGATTGCTATCCTCTGCCATGGAAAGCTGATGAATCGTTACTTGCTATATTTATTGTCTTGAGATTGCTATACAGCCTATGCCTAATCAATGGTTCATGTAGGATTATCCGATGAAATTTGGATGCAATACCAAATGTAATAATAATTTTGCGATTATTAGGGACTAGCATTAATGTTCGCAGCTACGTCGATGATTATTAGGATAGGATAGGTGGGACTGGCATTGATGTTCGTAGTTTCCCACAATGTAGCTGATTATTAGGATAGGTTGCCTGGCATTGATGTTCAAATTTTTATCCTCCTTCCCATCTCATCTCGTCTACCATTCTTGCTTCCCACCCTCTCCGTTTTCTACCTATTCAGTCTTGTAATTCCCATCTTTCATATCCACTACCGCCTTCGCATCCCCCTATTATGTGACACTTCATCGTGCCTCAGTTTGTTCTACTATCTCGCCCTGGCCCATTGTCGCCCTTTGCTTCTAAACCGGCTGCTATTGAACTAAGGGTGCCGACGTCTATCTTGATGCATTGAGATTTCCTGTTTTTGGAACGATCGTGGGTTTTGTTTGCTTTGTGGTAGTTATAATGTACTTCAGATATGGGTGATTAATGCATTTGGACTTATGGAATTCATGGCTATGCTGTCACTTTTTGTGGGTTTTGTTTTATGGTGATGGAGCTATTTAGCTGATGACGTGATTCCCTGCATTTGGCTGCTAACTGGTATCATCAAATTTGAGCACTTCTGATTACACTACCTTTCTCTTAACATCGGCTCGCTAATATAGTGACTACGTAGCAAATAAATTTGATATTTTGGTTGATGTTGATGTTGATATCGAACCTTAACGTTTGTGGCAATTGGTGTGTTGCTCATTTTTGTGCTTACTTGGTTGGCTTTTCTACTTGAAGTTCGCTTGTGACTAAACCTTTGGTTTCAGCTTTTTGCACTTTTTGCCGTGCTTTTGTTTTTGTAGCCTCTATATCAAATTTTACATTGTTTGCTACATCTAATTTTATCACCATATTTCAGTAAAATCTATAAATTATTTCAATGGCTTATCCGTCTTTTAGAATTTTAAGATATGTTTTAAATGATTTGTGAAGTGTCGAGTTCCAGAACATAAGACTTCCTGTTTAAAAAAAACTAAAGTGTATGGAATTTCTTAATATGATGATTAATCATGTACTCATTCCCAATAGTAGATGACAACTGAATAGGGAAGATGTTTCTATGCATGTTTACTTTGTGTATGCAAGGGAGATTCAATTGTGTATACAGCAAGTTTAATTCTTTGCATGTTTGCTATGTGTATGCAAGAGACTTGCCATATGTACAACAAGTTGAACCACTTCTCGGATTAACTGTTCAAATGATTTTGTCAGTGTACAATATATTACATTATAAAAAATATTGTTCAATGCTTTATTCTTACCGTTCATCTTTTTGTACTTTTTAGTGTTGTGCTTCAGGAGAATTGAATTCATTGTTGGAGACATACTAGCAGTTGTATGTTTCCAGTTACTGATATACTTTTCATATAAATAGAAGAAAATGGATGTGTTACTAATATACTTTTGTATAAACAGGCAGTTGTCGAAAGAGCTAATGCTGGGGTTCAAGCCGCCAAAGTTCAATGGTCAAGGCATACACAAAGTTAGATGATTTCTATATTTATTATATTTTTGGGTAGGTATATGTATTTCTTCCATAGGTTATGTATTATAAGGGATTGAGTATACATGAATATTTTTGACATTTAGAAATATAAATCTTTTTTTATCTTTAGTAGAGATGAATGAATGTGTTTGTTATTGGTGCAATATTTAAGTTTCAGCAGCAAATTAATTTTAAATTTATGAGTGCAATATACTAGTATTTATATTTTTTCTTATTTGATTGTTTTTAACAATGGGCAAAAATAGTTGTAAAAGACCTTATTGCAACGGGCAATAATAATTGTAAAAAATCCTATTGCAACAGGAAAAAACCGTTGTAAAAGATCTTATTGCAACGGGCAATAACAATTGTAAAAAACCCTATTGCAATGGGGAAAAACCATTGTAAAAGATCTTATTGCAACGGGCAAAAGCCGTTGTAAAAGATGCTATTGCAACGGGTTATGGACCATTGTAAAATTTTTTACTACAACGGTTTTAAACAGTTGTAAAATTTTTTGGATCTATTACAACATCATCAGATAAGACGGGCGCTGATCCGTTGTGAAACCCCTATTACAACGGGTATTGCCCGTTGTAAAAAGGATATTTTGTTGCAGTGATTCAAAATTATATAATATGTACATTTTTTTCTTTGTAAGAGGGATTGTTACTAAATGGTACATTAAATATAAATAACAATATGATTACAATAATATAGAAAGATAATAGAAATGAACAAAAACAGTTAAAAAAATAAAAAATGTTAGTGTATAATTGTTACTGATGCAACATGATATAAAAATTCTATAACTTATTAAGTGAAACATTATAATATTCTTCTGATGATCACTTATGTCTAAACAGATCAACGAATCATCATTATAGTAATAAAGTGATTTTACGAGGTCTTAGTAGTGTGGGTCAAGTTAGAGCGATTCAGCCGAGCCTCAACCCGACCTTAGATCTAGAGCTCTAAAGAATGGATCATGGGTCTATCATAAGACCTAATGAGGCGGGTCTTGGTGGGTTAAAACAGGGGCGGGTCAACCGGGTTAAGATCCTAGACCCACCCTATTGTCATCCCCATGGTTTAAGTGTTTGAGAATGTTCTTCTGGCACACTATAGCATAAAGGAAAATAAAAGCAAAGCGGGAAACTAAAATTTTTAAAACAACATGCAATAGCACGTAACATGGTAATTTTAAACCAAAATAGCAATGCATATTTTATTGCCAAAGATACAATTGTGAATTTTAGTTTATAAATCGAAAAAAATTATTAACATGCAATCTCATTGTTAATGAGGAAAACTATTTTGAAAGCTATAGAAAATAAAAGTTCATTATAAATCATGTCATTATGGACAAATGTGCATAGTTGCTGAACATATTGTATATGCTTGAAAATTAACCACAGTAGAATTGAAGTCTTGCTAGCTAGGTATAGACCTGTCAAAATATCACCCAACCCATTTACCCTACTTATAAATGGGTTGGGTCAACCCATTTATGAATTTTATTAATTGAGTTATGGGTTGGGTTGACCCGTTTTTAAGAGGGTTATAAATGGGTAACCCATTTACACATTTATTAAAAACTTAAAATATGAAATATAAATTGAAAATAAGAATTTTGAACACACATTGTAGTTTTCCATGGAGATTGACAGTTGTACTTAGAAAATAACAGGCTACTGCATCCTCATATTTTAACTTCATCTAATGTAGAAGCCGCTGTTTTTATTGTTTAGACTGCAATAACTTCTTCATACTAACTCGAAATAAGGCGAGACTTCGACCGATTAACTCCTACCTAAATTACGGATAATATGGAACACTCGGATACTTCATCTTATGAACGCACACTGTAGTTCTCCATGGGGACTGTTGTACTTAGAAAATAACAGGCTATCACATCCCCATATTTGAACTCCGCTTAGTGCAGAAGCCGCTATTTTTTTGTTCGGACTGCAATAACTTCTTCATGCTAACTCAAATTCAGATGAGATTTCGACCGATTAACTCCTACCTAAATTGCGGACAATATGGAACACTCCGATACTTCATCTTGTGAATGTACACTGTAGTTCTCCATGGGGACTGATGGTTGTACTTAGAAAATAATAGGCTACCACAGCCCCATATTTGAACTCCGCCTAGTGCAGAAGCCACTATTTTTTGTTCAGACTGCAATAACTTCTTCATAATAACTCGAAATCAGATAAGACTTTGACTCATTAACTCCTACCTAAATTACAGACAAAATGGAACACTCGGATACATCAACTTGTGAACACACACAGTAGTTCTACATGGGAACTGACAGTTGTACTTAGAAAATAACAGGCTACCACATCCCCACATTTGAACTCCGCCTAGTGCAGAAGCTGCTATTTTTTTGTTCAGATTATAATAACTTCTTCATAGTAACTCAAAATCAGACGAGACTTCGACCGATAAACTCATACCTAAATTACAGACAATATGGAACACTCGGATACTTCATCTTGTGAATGCACACTGTAGTTCTCCATGGGGACTGACAGTTGTACTTAGAAAATAACAGGCTATCGCATCTTCATATTTGAACTCCGCCTAGTGCAGAAGTCGCTATTTTTTTTGTTCAGACTGCAATATCTTTTTCATACTAACTCGAAATCAGGCGCGACTTCGACCGATTAACTCCCATCTAAATTATGGACAATATGGAACACTCGGATACTAACGCAAGCTACAGTTCTCCATGGAGACTGATAATTGTACTTAGAAAATAACTGTCTACCACATCCACGTATTTGAATTTTGATGAATATTAAAATTAAAATTTTAAATTTTGATTTTTATCGAAATTCAAAACGTAAAAATTAGAATTAGAATTATTTTATATCTATTTTTTATTATTCAAATCAAATTTATATCTTTAAATGGGTTAAATGGGTAACCCACTTAATAAATGGATTGGGTCATAAATGAGTTGGGTCAAACTCGACCCAACCCATTTTGACCCAACCCAACCCGTTTGACAAGTCTAGCTAGGTAGGACCAATGCAGTTGAGATAATGAAATTTATGATGGTTGAGTGATTATATAAATACATTATACATAGGACGACATTGTCATATCTTACAAGCTTATAATTTGCTGTATAAAATTCTTCATATTATATTAGAGACAAAACGATATTATATTAGTTTGAGGGAGATCATGAGTGACATCTTCATATCATATTAGAGACTCACCAAAATCATCAGCATAAAGCTAAATTCTCTCAATTCCACTTTTAGCAAAGGTAGGTGAAGTATTTAGGGCATGTAGTTTCAAAGGCCAGAGTCTTAGTAGATCCAACAAGGATTGAAGCAATTCAAAACTGGAAGATACCAGAGAATGTGATTGAAGTTCGTAGTTTTCTAGGGTTGGCTGGTTATTGTTGGCGTTTCATTAAAGTCTTCTCTAGAGATTTTCTTCTCCTCACTAGCTTGACCTCAAAAGGAGTTAAGTATTAGTGGATCGAGAAATGTATGGCAGTTTTCTAGAAATCGAAGGAACTTCTCACTCATGCTCCTATTCTCATTATTCTAGAAAGGAACCAGGACCTCATAGTCTATACAGATGCTTGTGGTTCTTGTCTTAGAGTTGTGCTTATACACAGAAACAAAGTGGTTACATATAACAACCCGCCTTTTCGATCCTCATAAGTCGACACTAATACATCTATGATATTCACGTACTAATATCCAAGTGCTAAAAAGAAAGATGATTGGGGTGGAAGAAAGAAAAGACAGAACAGAATCTCATAAAACGTGACGAGTAACATATAATATGCAAATGATATTTACAAAAGAAAAACTGAACTTTAATATATATACACACATCAGAGTACAATCATCCTATCATCAGCCATGGACAGTTATAACAATCTATCCTTACAATTGCTGATAAATACAACAGGATCAAACAGCGAAAGATAAAAGGAAAATATGGATGTACGTCTTGGAGGATCCAGCTCGTCTCCTAAAGCTCCAAAGCGTCCAGCTAAATTTGGAAAATATGCTCGGGTTGACCTAAGCATTATTGGAAAATAACACCCAGGTTGGTCTGGTAAAACCAGCATGATAAACACAATCAAATGGATTACTTAAAGTCATAATACCCTTTGAAATAAAGGTAACTCGTAAGATTATGCCACACATAAACACGGACGAGGTTTTACCTTACGATAATTTTTATTATAAAATCAATTGATATTATAATAATGTCTAGGGGTTGAAAATATAATAATCAAGTAGTTGTGATGTCTGTGAGTGTACATCACAACAATAATAGGTATACAATAAAAAATGCTAAGGCATGTTCGCTAATTGTGTAGGATTCCATTGAGGGATCCTCAGAATCTCTGGAAACGGTCCTCCTACACAAGGATCAGAGATATCCTTCCGAAGCAGCATACATCCCTAGTGATGTACCATAGGAAAAACATATCTTTTTTCGCTAAGGCCGAGTGCATCTCTCCTGCATATACATTCATATAAGTATCTCTAGGAGGGAGTCGCATGCACCCTATGGGTTTGCCAAACCAACTGGTTATGCCTCCTATCTATGGTTTTAGTTATTACCACTGGTAAGGCTACTCCGGCATTCCACCACTCAAGTTGCAACTTGAACAAATCTTGGAACCCCACGTGGATTCCCATACCTCAACAGGTCTCAGAATCACACATGAATTCCCTCACCTCAAACAAGTCTCAGAATTAGGGGTGGGCATTTAACCAACTTAACTGATTTAACCGACTTAACCGACGTCAACCAACCGACTTAACCGATAATTTTGGTTAATCGACATTAATGGTTAACCGATCGACCATAACGAACATTTTCAGTTCGGTTCACGGTTAACAAAGTTTGGTCGATCGGTTAACCGACCAAAAAATTAAGTTTTTTTATCGCCGCAAAAAACCAATGTTAGCCCATTTCTAAACAACCCATACCTGAACCGATAGTTAGAGTGCCATAATACTCCTTTCTAGATCCAATTCTCATTTCTAGATCTAGATAAAATAAAAAAGGAGAAAAGGCGAAACCTAGATCTACTTGGTGCTTATCTCGTCTACTAATCGCTGACGACTGATGTTAGCCGCAACTCTTCACGATAGGAGAAAAAGCATGTGAGTATACTTCTCTGTTCGGTTAAATTCTAAATCAATGAAGCTACAAATTACTCTGTTCGATTCTATTGATCTACCGTACATATTTGAATTAAGTTCTACTATTCTAGTCTAGTTACTTGTCAAATTCATTGCAGTATGTATATGTAATTAAGTTGTAAATTGGTGTAAATAGTGTCTTAATAAATGAATGCTTTGATTTGCAATTTTATGTTTAAGATTTGTTCATTAAAAGACTATGTATTACCATTTTCTTCCAATAATTGTTGGAGCAATGTCTCTAGAACAAGTTGGTTAGGATAAATAATGATAACTTACCTTATAGCATTGATGATTCTTTTACAAAGACTTGTTAACAATGTAGTGTTTTCTGTTGATTATCTTTCAATTTTCTATAAGGTGTATAACTATAGATTTTCTCCTTAGATATAAAAAATCTAATTAACATCAACTTGGACAAGTTGATGTATATAACTATAAGGTATTTAATTATAACATTCAATTTGACATCCTATATAAATGTAATATTCTGTTGTGGAATCAAGATGGCATGAAGAAAAAAATTTCTTAACAAAACCATTTCTAAATTAGTTCAAACAAGTAGTCTTAACATAATATATTTTAAAATTAATTATCAATTTTTGGCATAGTCTATTTAATAAAAAAAATTCATATTTTTTTAAGCAACTCACCTTATGTTACAATATACATACTTTTTTTCTTCTCCTAGTTCAACTTTAGATAAAATTAATTATAGCTAGAAACAATATTTAATTTGTACTTATAAAGGAATTGTTAAATGTACTTTTAAAATTCACGTGTGTGAGATCACTATCGTTTTATGCTATTTCCAGTTTTGTAGTGAAGATTACTTGTGGTGGTAAAGATCGTATTTGACCTCTGGATCTTTTGCTCTTTACTACCTTTTCTTTATGCTAATTTCTAGCAATTTACGAAATTGGAGATCGCTAGGTTTAAGGGATTTTATACTTTGGCTATGTGCTCATTGCTTCATACGCCTTTTTCTTGCTCACTGGTACTATTGGATTCTATGCTTGATTTTGGTTCACCTAGCTAATATACTAATCCGTTAAAACTGATTGATCTAACTTCCTATATATTTTGCATTATCACCTTTAGACATTTGTTACAGTATTTGAATCTTCCACACACACAAACGTGGTTAGTAAATTCGGGTAATTTCATATTAAATTTGTAAGGCTTGGAGAATCAATTTGGGTCTTTTTTTAACAGGTCTATAGAGTTTAGGATTCTTTGTTATAAGATGTATATTACACCTTTTCTTTGACTGTGGCAATGTTTCCTTGTTTATAACTAGGAACTGAAAATACAATTCACTTTTATGTAGTCATTTTTTAAATTTCAATTCTATTGTATGAGCACCTAAACTTTACGTTACTTGTTAGAATTCAAACTTAATTATATAATACTAGAGAACAGATTGCATACTAGTTGAGGTTTTAATGTCTGAGTATGAATTTATATCCTCATCTCTTTTCTAGTAATAATAGAATTTTGACTAAGGCATTGTGATAAATTTAATTATTACAAAATATGCTGGTTTAAGGTTAAACAAGAAGGAATACAAATTTAATTTGCAAAACTTTATTAGTGTTTGAATTTGTTGATATTGAGACTTCAATACATCAATGTTTCTACTGATGATGATATTTTTAATATTTAGAAATGAGTAATCATTAATTATATATTTATGTTATTGCCTAATTAGTAATAAAACATTCTAATCACACACACACACACTCTCTTATACACAATTTATGCCTTTACAATGTTTCATATAAGCTCATCACTTTTATGATTATCATATGTGTTTTATCATTAGTGATTCAGTTTCATCATCGGTTTGGAGCTTCTGGAGTTTTCCTACTTCTTGAGGTGCTGAGTTGTTGGGTTTCATGGTGAGTTTCATCATCAATTTTCTTGTCGAATGTTGAGTTGCTGAGGTGCTGAGTTCCAATTTTGTAGCAACTTACTAGCTTTATAATAACTTATGAATTTTGGTCTTTGGTAATGTAAGTATTCTATGTACTCTTTGTCTTGGTAATATGTACCGTGTAATATGCTTGCTGAGTTTTTGCTCTAGTCTGGACCATTTAATTAATATGTACTATATTGCTATGTAATATGCAGAATGTTTTTGCTCAGGTTAGTGGTTCATATGTAATATGCTATTATGTGTAGTTAGTGAGTAATATCTAATATGCTATTATGCTGAGTTGAAATATAACTATGTTATTGCCTAGCCGATACTTGTTTGTTTCAGTTTCGATTAATTTTTCACTTTTAATTGCGATTAGTTATTCAGTTAACTACAGTTAATTGATTGTTGGTTAACTGGTGGAGTTTAATTGGTTAACCGATCGATATCAGCGGTTAATTGCGGTTTAAAAGGAACGGTTCGGTCGGTATAAGCCATCAAGCTTCATTTTTGGGTCGGTTAACTGAACTGTATAATTTGGTCGGTTAAATCGGTTAATTAACCGATCGGTTCGGTTAACCGACCTTGCCCACCCCTACTCAGAATTACACATGGATTTCCACATCTCAATAGATCACTAAAATCCTCCAAGGAATAGAACACGTATATGGATTTGGAGTGGTTACGGTTTTGAGTCATCTCATATATGTAAACTCCCCGGCTTATTGGGCACTCCAAAAACCAATCGACGATTTATCGGTAATCCCAACTCCAATTCTTTTGGAAATATACAGATAATACATTAGAGCAGGGATAACCCCCTAACCGTTTAAGTGGACGGATCTCCCTATCATTTGTCTTAAGAGAATAGAATGATTATTTTAGGCTATGATTTGATAGTCGGTTATTTAACTATCAAATAAAACAATCAAATAAATCGGGGATTTAAATTTGATGTGGAACAACTAAGCCTCCTTGTTTAGTCTTATATTAATTAAACACTTTGTAAATACTTGGAAATAATTTCCATATACTTATCTCAACAGTATAAGTACGTTCACAAAACACTATATTTTTCAATACTTAGAAAATATAACCATATACTTATCTCAACGATATAAGTATATTTACGAATTTAAGGGAGATATCATGTTTTCCTAACCATATTAAACTGCATCAAAAACAATTGTCATTTAAAATATTTTTTACTATAAACCCAAAACACTTATCCTTTTTATAAAATCCCTTTTACAAAACCATTCCATATTTACAAATCCTTTAATAAATCTCCAAATTAATTTATAAAACTTCTTTTATAAATCTCTAAATTCTTTGTGAAATTCCTTCTTATTTATAAACCGTTTCTAAGTCTCCCTTTATAAACTCCTTTATACAAATCTTTTATACAATCCCAAATAAAAATCCTTTTATAAACCAAAACCCATTTTAATACAATCTACGTAAAATAGGCACAAGGACAAACTTTGAAAAAAAGTAGATTGGAGGACAAAAAGTTTCATTTTTAGACTGAAGGACAAACTTTGAAAAAATTAGGCTGAAGGATAATGCTAAATATAGCTAGCATTTTATACAGTGTAAAACTGAATATAATGCTAGTTATAACTAGCATTTTTTATAGTGTAAAAACTAAATATAATGCTAGTTATAACTAGCATTGTCCTTGAGTTTAATTTTCTTTCAAAGTTTGTCCTTCAGCCCAAAAATGAAATTTTGATCCTTCAGCCTATTTTTTTTCAAAGTTTGTCCTTGTGCCTAATTCCCACTTAAAAATATCACTTATTCTTTTATTTAAAAATTATTATTTATAAATCTCTTTCCAAATGTCACTTATAACACTCCTTTTAAAAACGTCGCTTATAAATCCCTTTTTCAAAATATTATTTGTACATCTCTTTTAAATAAATCCTTTATTTAATAGAATCCCCGTTATAAACCAAATTATCATTTACAACCTCCATTTATTAAAAAATTAATTACCTTAAAACGTCATAAATAAAAAAATTAATTTACTTTAAAACGGTATTAATAAAATAAATTTATTTAATTAAACAATCTTAATAAAGTAATTAATTAACTTAACCCATTATTAAATTTGAATTGATTAATTAACTTAAACTACATTCAAAATATAATTAAATATCTTTAAACAATATAGTTAATAAAATGAAATGTCTCTAAATATTTTTAATAATAAAATTAAATAACTTTAAACCCTTTTTATAAATAATTAAATAACTTAAATCATCTACAATAAAATAATTAATTAACTTACTTTTAACATCATAATATAAATAATTGGTTTACTCTAAACATTTTTAATAAAATAATTAAATACTTTAAAACATCATTAACAAAATAATTAAACACCTTGAAAAAACTTAAATAAAATAATTATTAAACTTTAACACCCTTAATTATGATAATTAACCAACTTTAAATATTATTCAAATGGAGGCTTAGCGACCATAATGGTACTTAGATGAGCTACCATTTATTTAATTTAACTTCCATGTCACATAACTGGTATTTACATAAGCATTATATATGTAACGACCCGTATTTTTACGGATCGAAACATCGTAAAACAGTTATCATTTGGTCGCATGTTGTTAAGTCGTCTAGGGTTTAAGTTTCGCGTAGGAGTTAGATCGTGAGCGACTTAAGAGAGTGGTGCAACCTGGGGACTTAGGTCGTGGAGCGACTTAAGGTATTGGGCGACCTAAGGAATGGGATGACTTATAGAAGTTAGCGAGTTAGCGTAGTTAGGTCGTAGACGACCTAAGATGTTAAGTCGTAGGCGACCTAAGAGTTAGGTCGTAAGCTTCTGTGTTGATTTAGGTCGTAGGCGACCTAAGAGTTAGGTCGTAAGCTTCTGGGTGTGTTAGGTCGTAGGTCGCATAGATGAATAGGTCTGAGTTAGGTCGTAAGTCGCGTAAGTTGTTAGGTCGTGAGCGACCTAAGGAGGATAGCTAAGTGTTAGGTCGTGAGCGACCTAGGAGCGAGTTGAGTGTTAGGTCGTTGGACCTGTTAGGTCGTTGGATCTGTTAGGTCGTGCGCAGTGCTAGGTCGTAGGTCGCGTATGGATGCGCCTATCTGTTAAGTCGTAAGTCGCGCATTCGTTAGGTCGTAAGTCGTGGACGACCTAACTCCGAGCTAGCGACCTAAGGTGGATTTCAGCCTATAAATAGGAGGGTTTTTCTCACTTTTTGGGATCCGGATTTTGAAGCGACGAAGTGCTACCATTTTGAGAGCTCGACTTCTACACTTCTTCACTTCTTTTCTCCACTTTGATTTAGTACTTCCTTCCATCCAAATCGAAGATCAAATTGAAGATTCAAGAGCTTAGATTGAAGATCTACATCCTTCGTAGAGAGATTTCATCGTTTGAAGCGGATTTGTGATAGATCGAGTTAGATCCTTCGCTGTCCAGATTTGAAGTGGGTTTCTTTTGAGGTGTTTAGGTGATTTGGTGAGTGGTGATTATCTCTCACACGGATCCAAAGGAGTATATCGGATCGTTGGCTTGATTTGACGTTAAAATAGTGATTTCCATGCATTTTCCTAATCCTAAGTATAGATCCATATAGATTCATTGTTCATAATGATTTGGCATCCATTTTACTACGTGTTAACCTATGCAAGTTCATTCATCAAGATTATAGAGATATTGCTCATGTTTTCATGCTTGTTAGACTTTTGACTCTTTAATTACGAAATTGCCATTATTGTTATAATTGTCTATTTAGATCATATTTGAATGCTTGTTTACTTGGATTAATGTTTGACTTGATTGATTGCTATGAATTAGATGATTGATGATTTGATTTAGACCGAAGATGATTCAAAAGCTAAGGGAAAGGCTCTTGAATTGGGAAAGCTGCTTGTGGCATATGTGGCGGATGAGGAAGCTCATATGGATAGATTTGATGATGATGTTGAGATGAAGCTTTGCTATGATGATGATGAGGCGAAGCATGATATGAGATAGTCTTGGTCTAATCCAGACGGGATCATTCCAAGCAGATTGATAACTCGGTGAAATGGTTCGAGTTTGAGGATAATGGTTTGCTCGAGAGGCGCTTGAGCTAGTATGGAAATAGTCGTCGAGGAGGATGACTAGAAGGCTGAGATCTCATCGTTGTTGAAGGTTCTAACATGCTCAAAGCAAGAGTACGTTGGGCAGATTCGATAGTCCCTGAAGGCTACTGATTGGTAGTCAAGTACTCTGGGCAGATTCGATAGTCCTAGGCACGGGTCACGACGACGTGCGGGAGTAATGTCTAGAACCAGGGTTTCCATTAGCCCTTGACGGACGGATGAAAGAATGAGCCGGTCATTCAATTAACGATGACATCGAAGCAATGATAACAGTGATAGCCAGAGTCATGGATGTTTGGTTGTATCGTCATTCGGTCTCAAGAGCAGTGTTTTCTGGGTGCTTATCTGATCTTGGTTTAGGCCTTGGGGGTTTGTGCTTGGAAAACATCGCCCTTGACTCGAGTGATAATTGCTTTACTTTAAATTGTATGCTCTGCTATGTTTGCTTCTACTTAGTGTGTGTCTGGGGGCTATCACTGTTGTCTGACTCAAGGATTTATGTTTTAACTCTTATTGCCTTGGGTTGTTCGTCCATTTTGGGACGGGCAGAATAGGTAGCAGGTGACAGGTGCTGTTCTTGCTTTCCACGATGCTGATGTCGAAGACGAGCTGGAGGGTTGTATATTATCTTCTTACTATATGTATTGGATGTTCCGCTGTTTGTATATTCTCTGAGTGTTATGTAGTGAGGCTTGATGTATTGACTATTCAGATGTTTGTATTCAACTATTATGAAGTTTTATTGATGAGATTCTATTCTGTGAAGCTTCACTATGTATATGTTCTATTGTATTTTGTCCATGCGCTGTGAGTAATACGATAGATTCTGTTGTTTTAATTTACCTTGGCAATCGTCCATGGTCGCCTGGCACACATTACAGCGCACTATCTCTAGGTTCGGTGCAGGGGTCATGGGCGGTCGTCACATTTAGTATCAGAGCATTGGTTAATCGATTTTACCCAACGCTCGCTGACATAACTGCGTATGAGAGACGTAATTGTATTTTGATGGATGATTACTATATATAATATAGTAGCTTAGTAGAGTCTGAGTCCTTTATGCAGTTGTTTCTCGTGATGTGCTGAACATTCCTTTTTATAGATATTAAGGATGAGTCGAAGAGGGAGACCAGCTGCTAGGGAAGGCCGTGATGCTGAGGGGACTGCTGATTATGCAGCTATGTTCGAAGCTATGATGACTTCGATCATGAGAAGGATACCAGTTCCAGGGACAGCAGTTGATGTTGGAGTTCAGGTTCAGTCTCCAAGACCGGTGGATTTTGCTAAGTTGTGTAAAGACTATACTGCTCTTGGAGGGAAGGTTTTCTTGGGAACAGAAACAGCCATTGAAGTCCAGAGGTGGATAGATGCTTGTAGAAGGATCTTTGGTGATTTGGGAATTGAGGATGCGACTAGGAGGAAGTTAGCATCAAGACAGCTTCAAGGAAGAGCTTCTGATTGGTGGAACTCTATCACCATTGATACTCCGGAGGAAGAGATCACTTGGGTGCAATTCCAAGCCAGATTTGAAGCTAAGTTCATTTCTACAGCTCATAAGTCTGTTCAGTTCAAGAAGTTTGTGGAGCTCAAGCAAGGTGGAAGACCAGTTCTTGAGTATGTTTCTGAGTTTGAAGCTTTGTCCAAGTATGCCCGGTCGTATATTGAATCTTCGTATCAGAAGAATGAGAAGTTTGTGACAGGCTTGGACAGTTATCTTGGGAGGCAGTTGGTGGATCACTTGGACGATCCATTTGAGAATCTTGTGGAGAAAGCTCTCAGGCATGAGAATCTGTTTCCTAAGGAAGGATCTGTTGTTGCTGTGACTAGGGAAGAGTCTAAACCCCAGCAGGGTGGAAACAAGAAGAGGAAGCAGCAGCAGCAAAAGGGTAAGGATGGCCAGAAGAAGCCGAAGGGCGAAGTGACCTGCTACAATTGTCAACAGAAGGGCCATTTCTCTAGAGATTGCAAGAACCCGAAGGTGCCAGTGAAGTGCCACAACTGTGACAAGCTGGGGCATGTTAAGAGGAATTGTCCAGAACCGCGAAAGGACAAGCAGATTGTGCAAGCTTATGCTTTGGGGGCTGTTCCATCATCTTCGAAAGCTCCTACCGCTGAAGAGAAAGGAAAGAGTGTAGTGGTTCAAGGTACTCTTTCCATATGTGGTGTTCCAGTTAGAGTGTTATTTGATACTGGGGCGTCGCATTTGTTTGTTTGTAGTGAACTTGTAGGCCGGTTGGGTTTAGAACCGGATATTGTTGATAGGCCATTGGTTGTGACTAATCCAGTTGGGGGTTCGTCTTGTTTGTGTATGTTATGCCGTGGTCTGATTGTATCGAGTCATGATTGCTCTTTTGTTTGTGATTGTTTTGTTCTGAACTTTGCGGGGTTCGGAATTATTTTGGGTATGGACTGGCTTAGGAAGTATGCGGCAAAGGTTGATTGTGAGAGGTTGGAGGTGACAGTCGAGAATGTGGAGGGGCGAAAGATTGTGATACGATGTAAGCATGTAGAAGGCGTCTTCATGAGCTTCATGTATTCGCTGGTTGTTCCACAGGATGGACTGTCATCGTTGCCAATCGCTAATGGATTCGAGGATGTCTTTGATGAGGTCAAAGGGTTACCGCCGCATAGAGATCGAGTTTCGTATAGATCTAGTTGAAGGAGCCAGACCTGTTGTGATGCCTCTTAGGCGAATGGCGCCTAGGGAACAGCAAGAGTTGAAGGTGCAGGTTGATGACCTTTTACAGAAAGGATTCATTCGGCGTAGTGTGTCCGAATGGGGTGAGCCCGTTGTGTTCGCAACCAAAGCGGATGGGTCGTTGAGGTTGTGTGTGGATTATCGTGAGCTGAATAAAGTGACTAAGAAGAACAAGTATCCATTGCCGAGAATAGATGACTTGTTTGATCAGCTTCACGAAGCTAAGGTGTTTTCTCAGATGGATTTGGCAATGAGATTTCACCAGTTGAGAGTGTCTAAGGATAGTGTGCCAAAGACTGCTTTTAGGACACCATCCGGTTTCTTTGAGTGGTTGGTAATGCCGTTTGGATTGACTAATGCGCCAGCATATTTTGTGGATCTTATGAATAGAGTGTTCAGAGATCAGTTGAACAAGTTCGTGCTAGTGTTCGTGGATGATATTTTGATTTATTCCAGAACTGAAGAAGAGCACAAGACGCACTTGCGTATTGTTTTGGAAATCTTACGGAAACATCAGCTGAAGGCTAAGTTTTCGAAGTGTCACTTCTGGAAGAGTGAAGTGAGGTTCTTAGGCCATATTATTTCTGGAAATGGAATAGCGGTCGATCCCGCTAAGGTGGCAGCAATCCAGGATTGGGTTAGACCTAAGAATGCATCTGATGTGAGAAGTTTTCTTGGATTAGCAGGATATTATCGACGGTTTATCAAAGACTTCTCCAAGGTAGCTGCACCGTTAACAGGATTGACGAAAAAGAACCAAGTGTTCAGATGGGATGATAAGTGTGAGCAAGCTTTCGGAATCCTGAAAGAGCGACTGACAAGTGCTCCTGTTTTGACTATTCCAAGTGGGAATGATGAGATGGTGGTTTACACCGACGCATGTGGTACTGGACTTGGAGCAGTGCTGATGCAGAGGGATAAAGTTGTTGCGTATGCCAATCGACAACTGAAGCCGCATGAACGGAATTATCCGACTCATGATTTGGAATTAGCGGCGATTGTTTTTGCTTTGAAGATATGGAGACATTATCTATTGGGAGTTCGATTCGAGTTGTTTACAGATCATAAGTCGTTGAAGTATCTTTTCTCCCAAAAGGATTTGAATCTTCGGCAGCAACGGTGGCTAGAGTTTTTAGCATCATATGATTTTGGTATAGCTTATACTCCGGGAAAGGGTAACGCAGTGGCAGATGCGTTAAGTCGAAGACATGCAGGATTGGGAGCCATGTTTTCAGAATGGAAGAGTCTCGAGTATTTAGCTAGATTTGACTTCAGGCCTAGATGTGAATTGGAACCTGAGATGTTGGCAAACTTATCGATAAGACCTACTCTTGTGGAAAGGATTGGCGAGAGCCAAAAGCAAGACGATAAGCTTGTCAAGATTATCCGTGATTTGGAATCTGGATTGGAACCAGAAAAGGATAAAGGATTCGAGGTCGATCGAGAGGGTTGGCTTCGGAAGCAAGGACGACTAGTTGTTCCCGATATAGATGAATTGAGAAATGAAGTTCTGAAGGAAAGTCATCACTCGAAGCTGACAATTCATCCAGGTGGAAATAAGATGTATCGGGATATGAAGAGAGCCTATTACTGGGAAGGTATGAAGAAGGATGTTGGAAATTTTATTTCCAAGTGCATGAACTGGCAGTTGGTAAAAGCCAAGCAGAAAAAGCCAAGTGGATTGCTTCAACCATTAGAAGTTCCTACATGGAAGTGGGAGCAAATATCGATGGATTTTATTGATGGACTACCTAGAACAAGAACGGGAAATGAAGGGATTTGGGTCATCGTAGATCGTTTGACTAAGAGTGCAAGATTCATTCCTGTTCGATCGACTAGGACTGCATCAAAGTTGGCCGAGTTATATGTTAAGTGGATAGTTCGATTCCATGGTATTCCGAAGAGTATAGTGAGCGATCGAGACCCATTGTTCACTAGTGGATTTTGGAAGAGCTTTTAGAAAGTTTTGGGAACCGAGTTGTGTTTGAGTACAGCTTATCACCCTCAAACAGATGGTCAGACCGAGAGAGTCAATCGAGTTTTGGAAGATCTCCTCCGAGCTTGTGTTTTGGATTTCGGAGGATCATGGGAAGATTACCTTCATTTGGTGGAATTTTCATACAACAACAGTTACCAGTCAAGCATTGGTATGGCACCGTATGAGGCATTGTATGGAAGACCGTGTAACTCTCCGACATGTTGGTTAGAGACAGGAGAAAAGCTGATACTTGGGCCAGAGATGATTCGACAGACATCAGATTGTATAGAGATCATTCGGCAACGAATGAAGGCAACCCAAGACCGTCAGAAAAGTTATGCCGATAAGCGTTGTAAGGATTTGGAATTCGACGTAGGTGATATGGTTTTTGTGAAGATTTCTCTATTGAAGAATGTTATTCGATTCGGGAAGAAAGGAAAATTGACTCCGAGATTTGTTGGACCGTTCCCGATCATCGAGCGAATTGGAAAGCTCGCCTACAGATTGGAGTTACCCGAGAAGATGTCGAGTGTGCACAATGTTTTTCACGTATCGTATCTACGGAAGTATGTGCACGACTCGAATACAGTGGTTTCTGCTGATAGCTGTGAAGATTTCGAAGTTGATCCAGTCGATAAGAGACCTCGTAAGCCGCTTCGTGTTGTGGAAACCGACACGAAACAGCTTAGGAGGAAGGTAGTTAAGTTGCTCAAGATACAATGGAGTGATGATGATAACGACTGTACGTGGGAGGTGGAAGAGAGGATGAAAGCAGCTCATCCTGAACTCTTCAAGGTATGGCCCTAAGGTGTCGTGTCATCTCACGATATTGTAACTTGTTCTAGTTTTAGAATTCTGCATGCTAAGCTAGAATTGGATGCATAGTTTGTTGATTGCTATGGATGGTAGGCGTGCAGAATAGTCTTTGATTGCTCTTGTTTGTTTGGAATTTCGGGGGCGAAATTCCTAATGGGGAGAGAATGTAAAGACCCGTATTTTTACGGATCGAAACATCGTAAAACAGTTATCATTTGGTCGCATGTTGTTAAGTCGTCTAGGGTTTAAGTCGTTCAAAACTTAGGTCGCGTAGGAGTTAGATCGTGAGCGACTTAAGAGAGTGGTGCAACCTGGGGACTTAGGTCGTGGAGCGACTTAAGGTATTGGGCGACCTAAGGAATGGGACGACTTATAGAAGTTAGCGAGTTAGCGTAGTTAGGTCATAGATGACCTAAGATGTTAAGTCGTAGGCGACCTAAGAGTTAGGTCGTAAGCTTCTGTGTTGATTTAGGTCGTAGGCGACCTAAGAGTTAGGTCGTAAGCTTCTGGGTGTGTTAGGTCGTTGGTCGCATAGATGAATAGGTCTGAGTTAGGTCGTAAGTCGCGTAAGTTGTTAGGTCGTGAGCGACCTAAGGAGGATAGCTGAGTGTTAGGTCGTGAGCGACCTAGGAGCGAGTTGAGTGTTAGGTCGTTGGACCTGTTAGGTCGTTGGATCTGTTAGGTCGTGCGCGGTGCTAGGTCGTAGGCCGCGTATGAATGCGCCTATCTGTTAAGTCGTAAGTCGCGCATTCGTTAGGTCGTAAGTCGTGGACGACCTAACTCCGAGCTAGCGACCTAAGGTGGATTTCAACCTATAAATAGGAGGGTTTTTCTCACTTTTTGGGATCCGGATTTTGAAGCGACGAAGTGCTACCATTTTGAGAGCTCGACTTCTACACTTCTTCACTTCTTTTCTCCACTTTGATTTAGTACTTCCTTCCATCCAAATCGAAGATCAAATTGAAGATTCAAGAGCTTAGATTGAAGATCTACATCCTTCGTAGAGAGATTTCATCGTTTGAAGCGGATTTGTGATAGATCGAGTTAGATCCTTCGCTGTCCAGATTTGAAGTGGGTTTCTTTTGAGGTGTTTAGGTGATTTGGTGAGTGGTGATTATCTCTCACACGGATCCAAAGGAGTATATCGGATCGTTGGCTTGATTTGACGTTAAAATAGTGATTTCCATGCATTTTCCTAATCCTAAGTATAGATCCATATAGATTCATTGTTCATAATGATTTGGCATCCATTTTACTACGTGTTAACCTATGCAAGTTCATTCATCAAGATTATAGAGATATTGCTCATGTTTTCATGCTTGTTAGACTTTTGACTCTTTAATTACGAAATTGCCATTATTGTTATAATTGTCTATTTAGATCATATTTGAATGCTTGTTTACTTGGATTAATGTTTGACTTGATTGATTGCTATGAATTAGATGATTGATGATTTGATTTAGACCGAAGATGATTCAAAAGCTAAGGGAAAGGCTCTTGAATTGGGAAAGCTGCTTGTGGCATATGTGGTGGATGAGGAAGCTCATATGGATAGATTTGATGATGATGTTGAGATGAAGCTTTGCTATGATGATGATGAGGCGAAGCATGATATGAGATAGTCTTGGTCTAATCCAGACGGGATCATTCCAAGCAGATTGATAACTCGGTGAAATGGTTCGAGTTTGAGGATAATGGTTTGCTCGAGAGGCGCTTGAGCTAGTATGGAAATAGTCGTCGAGGAGGATGACTAGAAGGCTGAGATCTCATCGTTGTTGAAGGTTCTAACATGCTCAAAGCAAGAGTACGTTGGGCAGATTCGATAGTCCCTGAAGGCTACTGATTGGTAGTCAAGTACTCTGGGCAGATTCGATAGTCCTAGGCACGGGTCACGACGACGTGCGGGAGTAATGTCTAGAACCGGGGTTTCCATTAGCCCTTGACGGACGGATGAAAGAATGAGCCGGTCATTCAATTAACGATGATATCGAAGCAATGATAACAGTGATAGCCAGAGTCATGGATGTTTGGTTGTATCGTCATTCGGTCTCAAGAGCAGTGTTTTCTGGGTGCTTATCTGATCTTGGTTTAGGCCTTGGGGGTTTATGCTTGGAAAACATCGCCCTTGACTCGAGTGATAATTGCTTTACTTTAAATTGTATGCTCTGCTATGTTTGCTTCTACTTAGTGTGTGTCTGGGGGCTATCACTGTTGTCTGACTCAAGGATTTATGTTTTAACTCTTATTGCCTTGGGCTGTTCGTCCATTTTGGGACGGGCAGACTAGGTAGCAGGTGACAGGTGCTGTTCTTGCTTTCCACGATGCTGATGTCGAAGACGAGCTGGAGGGTTGCATATTATCTTCTTACTATATGTACTGGATGTTCCGCTGTTTGTATATTCTCTGAGTGTTATGTAGTGAGGCTTGATGTATTGACTATTCAGATGTTTGTATTCAACTATTATGAAGTTTTATTGATGAGATTCTATTCTGTGAAGCTTCACTATGTATATGTTCTATTGTATTTTGTCCATGCGCTGTGAGTAATACGATAGATTCTGTTGTTTTAATTTACCTTGGCAATCGTCCATGGTCGCCTGGCACACATTACAGCGCACTATCTCTAGGTTCGGTGCAGGGGTCATGGGCGGTCGTCACAATATATGTAAATAAATCCATCAATTCACGATCACTAGTTAATCCATCAGTAATTCAATATCAACTAATCCACATATTAATTAACCAACACACGAATAAATGTCCAATTAAAATAATAGCAGAACGACGATTTATTTCGCTAACCAGATGTCATCAAAAATCTACACAATTTACTTAAAATAAAACGGTGATTTATTTTGCTAACCAAATGTCATCAAAAATCTATACAATTTACTTATAACAGAACGGTGTTTTATTCTGCTAAATAGATATCCATAATTATCTATTCAATTCAATTTAACTTAATGGTGTTTTATTTGGCCAAATAGATATCACCAATAAGGCATAATAAATTCAACGATGTTATTAATAAAACAACATAATTAAATTTAGTCCCTATCAATATGTCATAATTTTTTAACATCATAAATCTACCTATAAATTTTATTACAATGTTGTACTCGACTATGAGTCCAACACAAAAACCCGCGTGTCAATTAGACTTTAAACGGATGAGGTATTAAATTTTTAACTTCACACACATTTTAAAAAAATTAAAACAAATTTAAATAGAAATTATTGTCACCCAAATGCTACATGGGCTTGGCCCACAAGAACAAACCAGCCAGTTGCTTTCCCTCATGCGGATGCAAATAAATCCCTCCCTCACCTTGCGCAATTGTCCACATTTAAGAAGGCTAAATTGCAAATCCACTTGAAATAAATAGTAACTCATTTCTTCTTTCATTTAAACAATCGTACTCTCCGGGCTTTTACACACGCAACCAGCATCTACCTCCTCCTTAACACCACCGCCTCGACCCCTACAGCTGCTGTCGCCTCCTCCACCAGCTTCGCCTAGGTCTGCCTCCACCTCGAAGCCAACCCGCAAACACTACACACCCTCGGCGCATGCACACACCTTGTCAACCTACAACACCAAGGAAACAAACATACTAATAGCCATGATTACCCATATATACACTACACACTCACTAACACACACACACGTGTGTGTGTGTGTGTATGGCATCTTGTTGTGTGAAAAGAATTTGAAAGTTGTGTCCATGGATTTTTGTTTGGAATTATTTTAGTTGATTGATTTAATTGCTTTTGAATTTTGAATGGGCAGCCACTGTTTTGTAATTGGAAATGAAGAAGGGAAGGTAGAGTGGAGGAAAATGAAAAAATGCAGCAAACATATGAATTTACTTGAATTTATAACAAAACAAAATTTCCCTTTCATCCCAAGTAGTCAAAATCAAATGCACCCTTTTACACACAAGATAATCCAAGTTTCTCAAGTAAAGAAAACCATCCAAGCAAGCCATCACATTTGAGATTTGACTAAACCTTTTGAGATTTTGATTTTTGATTTACATAGTTTTTGAAAATAAATATTTGCGGTACCCCGTTACATAGAATTACATTCGCGTACGGACCACGAACGACATAAATAAAATACGATCGCGCACAACAATATGACACAATCACAAAACAATCATAAAATACATTGGTTATTAAATTCTATGAAGTTCCAAAAATACCGACGTTTGTCTTAAAATACGTCAAACGAAAATTTAATTATTTTCCAAATTAAAAACCATGGAAAAATCCAATAAATTAAATTAAAAATACGTCCCAAAAAATCGGGCAATTATAAACACATTTTTATTATATTTAAATTCAAATATGAATATTTAAATAAATTAAATATTCCTATTAAAAATATTAAAAATTTAGGGTTATTACATTCTTCCCTTCTTAAAAAGAATTTCGACCACGAAATTTTATTAGTATGAAACCTAGAAAACCTAAGCTCATATAAATTCTTAATATTTTTTATCGACCCGTACGATTTATATAGATCATCCGTACGAAACGTCAGATTCGATATTTACTTGAATACATAAACTTCTCTTCCAAACTAGTATCGCTCGCCCGATTCCCTAGTGCGGACTCCGTTCAGGCTCCTTGATTAGAAACCCCTATTCTCCTTACATAGCCATATACTATGATTGAAAACTTTGGTTCCATACCAAAAAACCCTCACCAAGTGTTCTTCGTCAAGAATCAAACGATAAATCCTTATTCGGATCGATATGAGTCACTCAAAGTTACGTACTTGAATCTCGGATAAAAAACAGTTATGCGAACAAAACGATCTAAGTACAACTTATGTACTCATCACTAATACATCGCAGGGTTCATAATAACAGGTTGCTCATGGAGCTACCTTTGCTTCGATCAGCCCATCCATAGGGTGCTTTCTTTGTTTACTAGTGAACTTATTCTTATTGGTTCCTTTCTTATACCAATTTCATTTTACTTCTAAAATTATTTATGAAAATATTCATAAAACTTACCTTGAGATATTAACATTTTCTAACTCGAATTCATACTTATATAATACTCCTTTAAATCCAAGAGTATGTATACAATTTCAAATTAGTTTTTACTTATACAAATATTTAACAAATTTAGAATTTGTTTTAACTTACTATCTCTCCAAGTTATAGAACTTATTCTCTTACATTTTCACAAAGCCGTTAGTTTCAATTTCTATATCAGTTCATCCAAAGTTGCCGAAAATTCCATTTCATATTTACAATTGAAAACTACCATATACTTAACATATCAAGATGCACAATCAACCTACCCTAATGCATAGGTTACATGAGTCCAGATAATACTTAAACAAAAACTTAAGAACTAAACAATCGGGTTTTATTCCAAATTACTTTGAAATAGAAATATTTATATTTATAACTTTAAGGTATCAAATCATATCCCAGTATTTAACAAAAAAATTATTTTACCAAATAATTTAAAACAAAACTACTATGGTAGTTATCCCTTACTTAGAAACTCGAAAATGAACACCAATGATGATGCGGTCATCATTGAAATTATTTTCCAATAGTTGGAATGAGTTCAGTGCTTCTATATCTTTTATCCCTTTAAAATATTTATATTCATAAATGTTGTCATATAATACTATTATTATCTCCTCAAAACTTTGAAAAACAATTTTTCAAAAACATTGGGATTTAAGTTCTCAAATTCTAAGTTTAGATCCACTTTTATTTATAAACCATGTTTATAAAACCATACTAATTTAATTACATTTCACAAATGTATATCCTTGTTTATTATAATAAACATCCCTTATTAATTAAATTTTAACCGAATATTAACATTGAACGCCTTATAGTCAAATTGGGAAACTTAATTCACAATGGTTCATTTTTAATATTCCTAAAATTTACTATCTACCCAACTCATGCAGTGAAAAGGTAAAACTGCTTATAAACTGGCCGAGCACTACCAATCAGACAATAAATGATAATAATTTATTATTATCATCTCCTAAAAACCACATTTCTCGAATAACTATATCAATTTCTAAAAAAAATTCTTTTATATATAAAATATAATCTTAGTTAAAATTATTTCATTTACCCATTTTAAAACAATACCGTTTCGGTTTGCTTATTTAAGTGTTCAGAAACTTCTATCGATAACGCCGATCGAGCGCATTTACCAGAATTCATAAGCCACTCAACAAGCCAATCAACAGAATATAAAATAATTTTATAGAACTAACAAATACGTGCTCCTATATATTACACTTAAACTCATACTAGGGTGTCATTTACCCTATCTCTAATGAGTTTACCCCACTAAATCCAAGGTTCTCGCTTAACCTTTAGCTCTAATACCTCGTATAACAACCCGCCTTTTCGATCCTCAGAAGTCGACACTAAAACATCCACGGTATTCACGTATGAACATCCAAGTGCTGGAAAGACAGATCATTGGGGTGAAAGAAAGAAAAGACAGAACATAATCCCACAAATGATCTTTACAAAAGAAAAACTGAACTTTAATATACATACACACATCAGAGTATAATCATCCTATCATCAGCCCTGGACAGTTATAACAATTTGTCCTTACAATTGCTGATAAATACAACTAGATCAAACAACGGAAGATAAAAGGAAAATACGGATGTATGTCTTAGATGATCCAGCTTGTCTCCTAAAGCTCCAAAGTGTCCAGCTAAATCTGGAAAATATGCTCGGGCCGACCCAAGCATTACAGGAAAATAACGCCCAGGTCAGTCTGGTAAAACCAGTGTGAGAAACACAGCCAACTGATTACTTAATGTTATAAATCCTTTGAAATAAAGGTATCTCATAAGACCATGCTGCACATAAACACGAATGGGTTTTTACCTTAAGATAACCAAACCATTTTTATTATAAAATCAATTGATATTATAATAATGTCTAGGGGTTGAAAATATAATAATCAATTAGCTGTGATGTCTGTGAGTGTACATCACAACAATAATAGGTATACAATCAAAAACCGCTAAGGCACGTTCGCTAATTGTGTAGGATTCCATTGAGGGGTCCTCAAAACCTCTATGAAGGTCCTCCTGCACAAGGATCAAACATATCCTTCTAAACCAACATAGATCCCTAGTGATCTGCCATAGAAAATACATAGCCGGTCTCGCTAAGGCTGAGTTCATCGCCCACGCATGCACATCCATATAAGTATCTCTAGGAGGGAGTCACATGCACCCTATGGGTTTGTCAACCCTACTGGCTATGCCTCTCATATCTGGTTTTAGTCATTACCATTGGTGAGGCTATGTATGGCATTCTAGCATATGAGTCGCTACTTGAATAGATCTCGGAACCCCACATGGATTCCCATACCCCAATAGGTTTCGGAATCATACATGGATTCCCTTATCTCAATAAATCTCGGAATCACGCTTGGATTCCATCACTCCAACAGGTCTCGAAATTACACATGGATCTCCACATCTCAACAGATCATGAAACTCCTCCAAAGCATAGAACGCGTATATGTGTTTGGAGTGATTACAATTTAGTCATCTCATATAAGTACACTCCCACGCTTACCGTGTGCTCCAAAAACCAATCGACAATTTTTCAATAATCTCAACTCCTGTTCATTTGGAAATATACAGACAATACATAGGAGCAACAATCACCCCCTAATTGTTTAAGTGGACGGATCTCCCTATCATTTTTCCTAGGAGAACAAAATGAAATTTATATGCACGGTACAACATCGTCGAAGATGACTGTGCCATATAATTCACGTGTTTCTCCTATATATTTCCATATTTATATCCTTCGGTGTCAAGTATGGAAAGTGAGTTTCCATACCACCCAAATTAAGAAGGATTATTTTAGGTCCAGATTTGATAGTTGGATATTTAACTATCAAATAAAACAAACAAACAAATCAGGGATTTAAATTTGATATGGAACAACTAAGCCTCTTTAATTACTCTTATATTAATTAAAAAATTTGTAAATACTTGGAAATCATTTCCATATACTTATCTCGATGGTATAAGAATATTCACAAAACACTATATTTCTCAATACTAAGTAAATATAACCATATACTTATCTCAATGGTATAAGTATATTTACGAATTTAAGGGAGACATCATGTTTTCCGAACCATATTAAATTGGGTCAAAAAATACCATCATTTAAAACATAGTTTACTATAAAACCAAAACACTTATCCTTTTTATAAAATTCCCTTTTATAAACCCGTTCCATATTTACAAATCCTTTAATAAACCTCCGAGTTAATTTATAAAACTTTTTCATAAATCTCTAAATTCTTTATGAAATTCCTTCTTATTTATAAGCTCTTTTATAAGTCTCCCTTTATAAACTCCTTTATACAAATCTTTTATACAATCTTAAATAAAAATCCTTTTATAAACAAAAATCCATTTTTAACACAATCTACGTTACCCTTTAAAAATATTACTTATTCTTTTATTTATAAATTATCATTTATAAATCTCTTTCCAAATGTCACTCATAACACTCCTTTTAAAAATGATGCTTATAAATCCCCTTTTCAAAATATTATTCGCACATCTCTTTTAAATAAATTCTTTATTTAATAGAATCCCCTTTATAAACCAATTTATCATTTACAACCTCCCTTTATTAAATAAAGTAGTCACCTTAAAACATCATAATAAAAAAATTAATTATCTTTAAAAAAATATTAGTAAAATAAACTTATTTAATTAAATATTCTTAATAAAGTAATTAATTAACTTAACCCATTATTAAATTTAAATTGACTAATTAACATAAACTACATTAAAAATATAATTAAATATCTTTAAACAGTATAGTTAAAAAAATTTAAATGTCTCTAAATATCTTTAATAAAAAAATTAAATAACTTTAATCCCATTTTATAAAATAATTAAATAGCTTAAACCATCTACAATAAAATAATTAATTAACTTACTTTAAACATCATACTATATATAATTAGTTTACTCTAAACATTTTTAATAAAATAATTAAAAACTTTAAAACATCATTAATAAAATAATTAAACACCTTTAAACAACTTAAATAAAATAATTAACAAACTTTAACCACCCATAATTACGATAATTAACGAACTGTAAACATTATTAAAATGGAGGCTTAGCAACCACAATGGTACTTAGACAAGCTACCATTTATTCAATTTAACTTCCATGTCACATAATTGGTATTTATATAAGCATCATATATGTAATTAAATTCATCAATTCATGATCATTAGTTAATCCATCACTTATTCAATATTAATTAATCCACATATTAATTAACCAATACATGAATAAATGTCCAATTAAAATAATAGCAGAGCGGGGATTTATTCTGCTAACCAAATGTCATAAAAAATCTACACAATTTACTTAAAGCAGAACGGTAATTTATTATGCTAACCAGATGTCATCAACAATCTACATAATTTACTTATAGCGGAATTGTGTTTTATTCTGCTAAATAGATATCCACAATTATCTATTCAATACAATTTGACTTAATGGTGTTTTATTTGACCAGATAGATATCACCAACAAGGTATAATAAATTTAACGACGTTATTAATAAAACAACGTAATTAAATTTAGTCCCTATCAATATGTCATAATTTTTAAACGTCACAAATTTCACTGCAACGTTGTACTCGACTATATGGGTCCACTACAAAAATCCGCGTGTCAATCAGATTTAAAACGGATGAGATATTAAAATTTTAACTTCACATACATTTTAAACATATTAAAACAAATTTAAATAGAAATTATTCTCACCAAAATGCCATATGGGCTTGGCCCACAAGAAAACAAACCCGCCAGCTATTTTTCCCCATATGCATGCAAACAACTCCCATCTCACCTTGCGCAATTGTCCACATTTAAGAGGGCTGAATTGCAAATCCACTTAAAATAAAGAGGGAACTTGGGAAAAGAACAAACTTTGAAAAAAAATTAGGCTGAAGGACACCAAGTTTTATTTTTAGGCTGAAGGACAAATGCTATTTATAATTAGCATTATATTCAACTTTTACACTATACAAAATGCTAGTTATATCTAGCATTATATTCAGTTTTACACTATACAAAATGCTAGTTATAACTAGCATTGTCCTTTAGCCTAAAAAACAAACTTGTTGTCCTTCAGCCTAAAAAAATATCTAAGTTTGTCCTTGTGCCTATTTTCCTGTAAAATAAATAGTAACTCGCTTCTTCTTTCATTTAAACAATTGCACTCTCCAGGCCTTTACATGCACGCAACCCGCCTCTTTTTCCTTCCTAACACCACTGCCTCGACCTCTACAGCTGTCGCCTCCTCCTCCACGAGCTCCGCCTAGGTCCGCCTCCGCCTCTAGGACAACCTCCAAACACTACACACCCTCGGCACACACACACACCTAGTCAAGCTACAACACCAAGGAAACAAACAAACTAACAACCATGCTTACCCACATATACACTACACACTCACTAATATATATGTATGTATGTATGAATGTATGTATATGTATATGGTATCTTGCTATGTGAATAGAATTTGAAAGCTGTGTCCAAAGATTTTTATTTGTAATTTTTTTAGTTGAGTGATTTAGTTGCTTTTGATTTTTGAATGGGCAACCACTGTTTTGTAATTGGAAATGAGGAATCGAAAGGTAGAGTAGAGGAAAATGAAAAATGTAGCAAATGTATGAATTCGGTTGAATTCATAACAAAACAAAATTTCCATTTCATCCCAAGTTGTCAAAATCAAATGCACCCTTTTACACACAAGATAATCTAAGTTTCTCAAGTAAAGCAAACCATCCGAGCAAGCCATCGTATTTGAGATTTGACTAAACCTTTTAAGATTTTGATTTTTGATTAAAATAGTTTTTGAAAATAAATATTTGCGGTACCCTACTACATAGAATTCCATTCGCATACGGACCTGAGCAACAGAAATAAAAATACGATCGCGCACAACAATGTGACATGACCATATAACAATTATAAAATACACTTATTATTAAATTCTATGAAGTTCCAAAAATACCGATGTTTGCCGTAAAATACGTCAAACGAAAATTTAACTATTTTTCAAATTAAAAATTATGGAAAAATCCAATACATTAAATTAAAAATACATCCCCAAAAATCGGGCAATTTTCTATAACACATATTTTATTATATTTAAATTCAAATATGAATATTTAAATAAATTAAATATTCATATTCAAAACATTAAAAATTTTAGGTCATTACATTGCGTATGCCCTGAGTTAGTTAAGAACAAATGAGGTTAGATATGACAATCACGATCTCGAGCTAGTAGCCATTGTTTTTACACTGAAAATTAAACGACGCTATCTTCTGGGAGAAAAGTATATTCTATATACTGATCATAAATCCCTCGGGTATTTGATTTCTCAGAAGGAGCTAAATATGCTACAATAAAGGTAGCTGGATGTAGCTTATAATTTTGAGATTCAGTATACTTTAGGAAAGGGAAATCAAGTAGCTGATGCTCTTAGCCATCTGTACCAAGCTATACTTTCCATGATGTTATCAGAGTGGAAGGATCTTGAAGTTATTTACTTGTGTGAAGTCAAGATAGGTTAACGGATTTAAGTTCAGGAGTTGTATTCACCAGTTTAAAAGCCCTGCCTTCTATTATAGATCAAGTTGTAGAAGCTCAGAAGCAAGATCCTGAGCTTATTTGGTGTTGTTCTTGTAACAAACGCCTTTTGACCCTCGAATGTTGACACTAATACATCCACTGTATTCATGTGCCAAGCACCCAAGTATTGGAAAGACATAACGTTGAGGTAAAGAAAAAGATGAAGAAAATGAACAAGAAAGAAGAGAACAAAAACATCAGAATCTCACATGCAGAATGATAACATATAATATCAAAAGACAATACAAAATATTACTCTAATATACATAGCAATTCAGAGTCACTAATCAAAGTACTATCATCATCCTAGACAGTTATAACAACCCGTCCTTACAATTTTCTGATATATATACATAAAGTAATGCATTGGAAATAAATAATACGTTAGGTAAAATATCCTGCTCCTCTCTAAGAGCCCAATGAACATCAACGAAAACCTACGTTTCTCAAACTACTCGAAAGTGCACCCATGGAAATAAGAGAAAAATAAAACCGCGGGTCAGACATAGGTCTGGTGTGGGAAACTCAAGAACTATTGATTAGCATATAACAGTACTTTTGAGACCATCATAACAGTTATCTTCTCAAAAGAACCAAATCCATCTAATACGATATATAGATAATGTCTATGATGGAGAATATATAAAAAATAGCTATGAAGCTTACATTAATCACACTACAATAAAATTAGAGTACATTCAAAACTGCTAAGGGTATGTTTGCACAAGGATTTTCCATGGAGACCTCCCTAGTAAACTGAGACCAAACTCCATGACAAGGATCATAAGTCACCTTCCGAGCGACATATATCTCAAGATAGAATATACCATAAGGTAAACACAACTAACATATCGCCTGAACATGTGAACTACATGGAACCAAGTATCAACAATTCCCCGGGCCTTAACAATCGAAAGCATCTCTAGATATGGTTATATGTTAGCTAAACCAGAGATTGTGCATCCTACTCTATCTTTAGTCATTTCTCAATGGTGAAGTCATGTTCAGTATCCCAACACACGAGCCACAACTCGAACAGATCAAGAATTCCCAAATGAATTCCAGCATCTCGAACAGATCCACTTCTAAGAGATAGAACATGTATCTCAGTCTTGAATTCATTTTTGATAAATAAAACACTTACCGATCCACGTCTCTTCAAGTCTAATTGATGAATTTCTGGTTAACTTAACTCTAGTTCTTTTAGAAATAAACAGACAACGATTAGGATGGAGATCAACTCCTTATCACTTATCCTAGAATGGAAAGATGAGTTTATATATAGATTATATCATCACCAAGTGAATAACCATACCATATGATTCTCGTGTTTACCCTAGATATTTCCTAAGTCAATTTGGTCAGTTTCAATAAAAATGAAAACGATCGCATATGGAAACCAAGTCTCATATACTTATCACGTTTGCAAATTTTCAACTTATATTATACCTCAATCAAGAGTGAAGCCCGGTAGGTTAGAGCATTATTGCTTTTACACCCTACTCGAATCATCATTCTTAACTCTCACAGATAGAATCAAGTCTACATTGTTGGATTTTAGTGCTAAGCACATCACTAAATATTTTACATACACAAGTAAACACACAATGCACGATTAAGCTCACATAAAGCACAATCAAGTAACATAAACAACTTTTAATCCCCATTTTATTTAATTAATTCTTTATTAATTAAACTTATTTTATTAGTAAAACTACTTTTTATCTAATAAAACTACTTTCGTTAATTAAAACTTCCTTATTTAATTAAACTCCTTTATTAATTAAACTCCTTTATTAATTAGACTTCTTACTTAATTCAAACTTCACTTATTTAATTAAACTTCTTATTAATTAAAACTTTGCTAATTTAATTAAACTTCTTATTAATTAAAACTTCACTTATTTACTTGTATATTGATTTACTTTCCCTTTTTAAAAAGATATGTGCTTGTATTCTACTATTCATATATTTTACTATTTATGTATTTTACCATTCACGTATATTACTATTCACTTATAATCTTTTCTATACTTCAAAAGTATTCATATACTTATCTCAAATGGTATAAGTATATTTACAAATCATTAACAAAACTTACTTACTTTTAAATTTAATCAAAGAGGTTAAAAACAAATGTTACTTAAACGTTATTACTATAAACCCCTTCTCTTTTATAAGTTAAACTTTTACCTTTTCTATCTTTTTAATACAAGATTCCATGTTTGTTATTATCTTTAAAATGTCTATTATTAAAGATCTAAGTATATTCTTAAGGGTTAAAGACAATTGTTGCTTAAACATTTGTCACTACAAACCCAAACCCATTTCACACTTAACTACTTCCTGTAAAACTTGCTTTTAAAGATTTAATTATACTTACAAGGGCTAAAGACAATTACTACTTAAACATTTGTCATTACAAACCCAAAATCATTCACTTATAATTATCCTTAAAGTATTCATTGTTAAAGTACTAATTATATTCCTAAGTATAATTAATAAGGGTTAAAAACAAATGTTACTAAAACATTGTTTACTACCACCCAAACCATTTACTTATAGTTATCTTTAAAATATTCATTATTAATTATCTAATTATATTCCTAAGTATTATTATTAAAAACAAATATTACTTGCAATGAAAAGAGAGCAGATAAAATTGGTTAGAATATTAACCTTGCTATACTAATAAAATGAGGATTAATAACTGAAGTGACCCACTTCTTTTGGATTGTTATTTTTCAGTGATTTACTGTTGAGATTTTTTTTTTTGATTGTTATTCCAAACCAAGTGATCACTTCTTTAATTTCATTTCCCCCAAGATCCAAATTCTTACCAATATAAAAATATTAGTATATAAGTCAATTCAAGTCATTTATATATATGAAGATATATAAATGTTTCCTTGCTTATCAGAGTATTAAAAATTAACAAGGAAAATTCAATCACACAATATTTCTCATTTCTCAGAGAATTGGTGTCACATAGCCATTTCTATTTTTACATTCCCCTTTTTGATCTCAGGCTTGATTAATATTAAATTCGAATATTGTCACTTATAATTTTCTTGCTTACTTCTCAAATTAATTGGTTTCTTGGTTTACAAGCCATACTTTTAAATTCCGAAATTCTTTTGTGATTTGGTACTTATCATATGAGTACTGAGGTGATAAACTAGGTTGAAATCTAAGCAGAGAAAAACAACACATGTGATCAAGGTTTAGACACAACAAGCACAAACCAATCATGACAGACAAAATACATATTTCCTGGTTAACTGAGCAGATAGTCATCACATGAGTGATGGTGTTGTGATCTACTTTATAAATCACACAACTTCTTATATCTGGAGCTAGAAAAGTGTTGAATCTGGTGTCTTACCACTTAGTATCAGTTTTGAAGCTATAGTATCAGATTTTCCCAACCTAGTATTAGATCAGTAGTTATAGTATTAGAAATTTCCTACCTAGTATCTGTTTTATAGTATCAGATTTCTCCTACTTAGTATCGGTTTTATAGTATCAGATCTCTCCTACTTAGTATCAGTTTTATAGTATCAGATCTCTCCTACTTAGTATCAGTTTTAATTTCATAACTGAAGTGCCTCAAGACTATCTAGGAAAACATGTTCACATATCAGATTAAATGGCATCTTCTCCTTCAGCATTATCTACTAAAACTATTTCAGAACTTGTTACTTAAGTCCACAGCTCACAAACACATATAACATTTAAGTTTCTTTTTCTTCTTACATACTGTTTTCCAGATATCAAAGTAAAAGACACTCATTAAAATACTTAGAACATATTAGAGTTTGCCTAACTTAATTATTACAAAGACACTGCTACTTCTCTTAAACACTTTAAATTCCTCAAGATCTCCAAATATCCATGCAAGCAAGCAAGCAATTCATGCATCTTTCCCTGCAGCAAAACTTTGAACTGCCTCAATAAAATGAGACACCCCAAGTATTGCAAAGGCAACAAATAGGGTCAGAAATAAATTCTGGTGTGAGTGAAATCAAGTATGCAAAATATCTTGTAAATTCTTAAGGCTGTACAGAGAACTTTTCTATAAAATGCAATTCAAATCCCAATTAAAATCTGAGAATGTGTATATTTAAGTTTATCTATAAACATACACCCAAGCATTCATCCATTCACTTCATTCAGTTGTACAAGTACAAAACTCCTATGGATTAACTCCTTAAATTCCATAGCATCATTTCTCTTTCTCATCTTTTCATTTTGTTTGGTCTGAACTCTTGCCATTGAACACCATATGTGCATTGCAAAGGGGCTCAGTTCTGTTAACCCTTTACACAGAGGCCTACAGGACTTAAACAAGTCATGCACATACCCATCAACCACCTGCTGATGAGTAGATCAAGGCACTACTCCTAAACTATTTTATAATTTAGAGACCATGCTTATTTATTTCTTTATGGGGAATTTTTCTTTTGATTCCAGAGATACTCGTATTCTTTCCTTCCTTATATAGGTCAAGAATGATTAAAATCACCCAAAGATCATATCCAGACATACAAAGCATTCATGTAAAATTGCACACCTTATTTCAAAGTCATTTTTGCTTTAATCACATTTTTCTAAAACCAGCTTATATTTTTATTCCTAGAAATTTTCCATTGCTTACACAAATATGAAGAAGTCATATGCAAAACTATATTTATTCTTTTACTGTGAACATAGGGAATGGTTTTTGAGAAAAACCCATAAAAACTTATTGGTTTATGATCTGAACAAATCAGCACATATTTGTAATATTGCATTGTTCATCTCATTTTTAATATAGACCAGACATAAGCATGAATCTCAATATTCACACTGCCTACTTCTTTTCTTTCATTGATACCCTATTCCACAGTAAAACATTTGATTCATTTTTCATATCAAAACTAGCATATATAAAATCTATTTCTATGATTAGTGTATTTGTTTGATTATCTATATTTTAAAACAAAAACTGAAACCATCACAACAAATCAAAACATATTAAAACCTCATCCAAAAACCAACCAGAATACCATCCATGATCAACATATTTTCATCCAGAGAATAAAATCAAATAGGAAAAACATAATGTAAGGTTTATATAAAATAACTTGGCTGCCCTTAACATGGGTCTTAATGCCTTACAGATCATAAGTGATTAATCACTCACCTTCCTCCTCTCTTCCCCGAGAATGTCTAAGCTTGAAAACAGGGTGAGCTCTCCTTTCTATTTTTTTTTTAGTGTGTTTCTGTTTTCCCCCCAGAGAAAACCTCTGCTTCCCTCTTGATTTAAATCATTTTGCTAGGGTTTTACTAAAGGAAAAAACCCATTTTATCCTCACATTACTCAGAGAATTATGTGTGTGTTGTTATGGCTAAATGTGCCATTTTCTCTTGATTTCTATTTCTAGTAAAAGCAGTTGCTTCTCTGCTTTTCTGTGCACATGCTATTTGCATGATCCATCTACACATCATCTTTGTGTGACTCAGATACATTGTATACCTTGTTAGGCCTGAATGGTTCTCTTATATTATTTCAAACCATTTATTTCCTGATTTATTTTTAAGAAGGTATTTATGCACAATAGTACTAAACTGGTTTTCATGCAATTTAGTTATCAAAAGGACTTTATCATTTTATACTTCTTTGGCTACTCACATCTAATACATATATATTTATATATATGTGTATATATATATACAGGAGATATCTGTATATAAAATCTCACTTATATTTGATCATTTTCTTCCCATTATATTTTATTGAAAGATCTCTATCCTCTTATTTATTCATTTCACTTACTCCTAATATTATTATTGTCAGACTATATTTTCATTTCTTAAATATTCTCATTTTAAAATTATTTTTATCTCAATAATTTGGGTCTTCACAATAACATAATAATTTAAAACCCTAGTTTTATTCATGGCCTCCTCTCCTAGCCGCCTCTCAGTCTCTCCCTTGATCCACCGCCTAACATCCCCCGGCTTCGCCTCCTTCCCCTAGTCGTTCTCACCTTACTCCGCCTGTTGATCCTTCCAGTGGTCATGTCCCTCAAAAATTGCAACCTGAGTTTGAGGAAGAAGGTTTTACAACTGTAAAACCTAAAAAGTGGAAGCATCAACCACAGTTCTTTCATTGGACCGAGGTTGTTAATCCCAGTTCCACCCAAAGTTTCTTCTGCCCATCCTCCTAATCAAGGCCCCTTATATTTCCAACCTCCCATGTAGAACGTCTCTCACCCTACTAGATCTCACGTGTCTTAAAACATTCTATTCAATGGTA
Organism: Allium fistulosum; assembly: GCA_030737815.1. Classification (NCBI taxonomy): domain Eukaryota; kingdom Viridiplantae; phylum Streptophyta; class Magnoliopsida; order Asparagales; family Amaryllidaceae; genus Allium; species Allium fistulosum. The sequence goes on from CM060902.1 coordinate 307,280,907, forward strand.
ATTCCTCCTCTTCTAGTCGTAATTAGGCTAACGTGCTTAAGGGCAACAAGATTTCTATAAGTTCCTCGCTTAAAATTTTCAACCCTAGAGAATTTATGTCGCTTCAATGTGCTAAGAGGATAACTGAGGTTGTTAATGCTAGAAGAAATCAATGGAATAACGCTATTAACATCTATGTTGTTGGCTCCAAACCGCACTTCCCATTTTTCAAAGTGTATATTCATAGGATTTGGAAACCACCTGGTGTTTTTACTCTATATTCTAAAGAAAATGGATTTTATGTTATAAATTTTGACAAAAAAGAAGATTATGATGTTATTTTAGAAGGTGGCCCTTATTTCTACTACAAAAAATTTATGCTGATAAAAGGCGGACTCAAAGGATGCAACTTAATAAAGAATCCTTAAATTATATTCCAATCTGGCTTCGTCTCCTTAATTTACCGTTAGTCTATTAAACAGAGGAAGAAATTAGTCGCATTGCTTCAGTTTTGGATAATTCTATTGAAGTGGACAAATTTACCTAAGGGATCATCAAGATAGCCTATGCTCAAGTTTTGGTGGAAGTCACTAGCTCATTTAAGTAACACAAACAAATCCCGATTCTGAACGAGTTTGATCAACTTCTTATGCAAGATATTGAATACAAATGGAAGCCTCCCAAATGCCAAAATTGTCAAAGCTTTGGGCATTTAGAAAGTGTTTGTCTATTTACTAAAGTTTGGTTGCCAAAATCGAATGCAGCTGGTGTTCAAATGGATGTAGACAATGCATAGTCTAACGTGGACAATAACATGTTTGACAATACTTGTAATTTACCCCAGAATAATACAATGTCCGATTCTAATGTTCCAATAGATAGTTTGCATGAAAATTACAGTCATTCAAAATTTGCAGTGCCTATCAATCAAAAACCGAATGAAAATAACATGCAACAGAATTCTCCACCTCAGCAAAATATAGTACGGTCCAAAGTTACATAAACTGTAAATCCCTAAACAATAGCAAGCAATAATACTATGAATGATTTAAATACAGATGGTGAGGATATTTTGGAATATTTACAGATGGATACTGAAATGATTGGAGTTCAACCTGATTCTCTTGGTGATCATGAGAAATTCACCAAATGCATTACTCCTGATCAACATGACAGAAAACTTTACTCTACCAGATTGAAAGCCTTAAGAAAGTCAAGAAATGATGAGATGCCTTTTGAATTTAAAGCAGCTCTTTCAGTCTTTCGCAAGATGTTGTAGAAAATCCTGCATGGCATAACTCAGTTTCGCAAATGAAGAAGAAACAGAAAAAAAACAAAAAACAAAAAATATACATGGCCCATTACTACCCTGGGAAGCAGTAGTAAAAAATCTGTTTCTAATTAGTGTAGTTCCAAATCTGGAACATTAGGGGATTGAATTCCCCAGTAAAACAGACTAATCTCTTACAATTGTTGAATAATAACTGCCATTCTACTGATTGAGCACAAATTATCTACAAATAATATAAACAACTTAGTTTATAAGATGGGTTCTAAGTGGAGATATAATCATAATAATAGAATAGACCAAAAAGGTCGAATTCTATTCCTTTAGGATTCAACCATTTGGTCTACTATCATTTACATTCAAACTGTCAATATATATATATTACATAATGCTAGTGGTCTAGCTTAATATGTGTTATGCAAAAATTGCACAAATGCGGAAAAACAATAAACAGGATCTGGATTTGCCAATTTGAACATCACTTAATCTAGCAGCAGTTATTCTATTACTCCAAATAAATAGTAAATAACTATAAAGAAGAAAAGAGACGCACAAAATTTATACTGGTTCCACTATCATCTAGATAGTGTATGTCCAGTCCAAAGGAGAGAGATTTTATTACACTTGAGAGAATTACAAGAGATTACAAAATAAGAGTTTACATACCAAGCCCCAAATTAGGAATAACAAGAAGAGACACTCTATCTGGAGATCGTTGGCTGAATGCCAGGATGGGTTTACAATAAAGTCTACCCTCAATGTATAGCCAATGTAAATTCATGTGAGTCATCAATCAAATTACAAAGATATGGTAAAAACATAATGGATGCAAATTACAATGGTAACAAATCGCGCAAACATAGCAAGTAATTCACTCATTCCAAAGATGGAAGAAAATAATCCCTAAGCAATGCGATTACGAAGAAAGAAATAATATGCATATCTTTTTGCATATATATTATTCCATAACGTGCGCATGCATATATTTCCTTGTCATCTCATTCAAATGCAATCCAATTATGCATTTCCATAATGAACAAACGTGATTACTTTCCCTTTTGCATATTTGTTTCCTTCTATTTGTGATTTTGTATCACCAAAATTTAACACTCCACCTTGATGCAAAATCACATATTTCCAACACTCCACCTCGAGTCAAATTCTCTTTTCAACGTAAAACTCTTAAAATCAAAATCCACCTTCAACAAAAGAAAAATGAATATTTATCCAATGGGTTCCGGCAAGGCCACCCCCCATCACACCTTACTAACGAGCTCAGACTATGTCCCCGCTCGCTAACAAAATGTGGCAAATATCCAAAATCAAAAGAAGGTAGATATCAAAATAATCTCAAAGCCACCAAGGCCAAAAAATTCTCTCAATCACCAATCAAATACAGAGCTAGAAAAGAAAAAGCCAACAGGCATAACAAGGCTGATCCAAATCTCTGTATACATGACAAATCTCTCTCCTTCCACATACCTTATCTGCCAAACAACAAATTTCTCATGGAAATCAACATAAGACTCTCACATCAACATCGAGCCATAAAGCAGATACAAGTTCCTAAATCCAGATATCTCTTCAACACAGTAAACTCCTTATCATCAAATTTCCAAGACTGAAACACTCTTCTCTCTCAACATAATCTCCTCCACTCCATATTGCACAAAATCTCCTTTTTCCATCCTAATGAGTAATTGCATAATCACCACCAGATCTACCGCTCTTTCTAGAAGCCATTGATGCACAAATCTAAAAAAATCGTCTAGCTCTGATACCAATCTGTTGTGCAGAAAATGCACAAATGCGGAAAAACAATAAACATGATCTAGATTTGCCAATTTGAACATCACTTAATCTAGCAGCAGTTATTCTATTACTCCAAATAAATAGTAAATAACTATAAAGAAGAAAAGAGACGCACAAAATTTATACTGGTTCCACTATCATATAGATAGTGTACGTCCAGTCCAAAGGAGAGAAATTTTATTACACTTGAAAGAATTACAAGAGATTACAAAATAAGAGTTTACATACCAAGCCCCAAATTAGGGATAACAAGAAGAGACACTCTATCTGGAGATCGCTGGCTGAATGCCAGGATGGGTTTACAATAAAGTCTACCCTCAATATATAGCCAATGTAAATTCATGTGAGTCATCAATCAAATTACCAAGATATGGTAAAAAGATAATGGAGGCAAATTACAATGGTAACAAATCGCGCAAACATAGCAAGTAATTCACTCATTCCAAAGATGGAAGAAAATAATCCCTAAGCAATGCGATTACGAAGAAAGAAATAATATGCATATCTTTTTGCATATATATTATTCCATAACGTGCGCATGCATATATTTCCTTGTCATCTCATTCAAATGCAATCCAATTATGCATTTCCATAATGAACAAACGTGACTACTTTCCCTTTTGCATATTTGTTTCCTTCTATTTGTGATTTTGTATCACCAAAATTTAACAATATGTACATTGGTTTATGGTTCCAATTTGGTTTATTGTTCCAATGTAGTAGAGCAAAGGAAAGATAATTGGAATTATATCGGTGATCAAGCTAAAAAAATTAAGCTTCCTAGGATAATTTTAGGCGATTTCAATATAATCTTATTTTCTCATGATAGATTGAACAATGGTCTCCAAAATTCTCTGGGTGAAGATGAATTTTTAATTTGCATAAATAATTTAATTTGAGTGAACCTGAATTTAGAGGTAATTTCTACATGTGGAGAGGTGGCATCAACTTTTCTATTCAAAGCAAGATTGATATAGTGTTTATGAATAATCTTTAGGCTGACAAATTTCATCAATTTGGAGTTCATTTTGGACATCGTACATGTAGTGGTCACACTCCTATTTTAATCAAATTCAATGCTAATTCTATGGGTAATTCTAGAATTTCTTTCAGGTTTATAATTCTTGGTGTTCAAAATGTTGAATACAATAACATTGTAGAATAAGCATTAACTATTAATATGCAAGGAAACCCTTTGTATATCCTCGTTAGCAAATTAAAATTAGTTAAAGTTGCTATGAAAGCTTGGCAAAGTTCTTTAGAAAACAGTCGGCTGGTGTATGAAAGAATTGGTTGTGAAACAAATCAAATCTATAATTAGTTGATTCAAAATCCACAGTATGATGAATTATGCATGCAATATAGGCAGGAAAAATAAACATCTTTCAAACCTTATGAGGAAAATTACAGTTGAAAACTCCCAAAGAATGAAATTAAATTGGCTGACACAAGGTGATAAAACTTTGAAAACATTTCACTGTAAAATGGAATCCCTAAAGATTTCAACAGATGCAAATATTTTCTTGATGAAGATGACAACTTGAAATCGGCATCAAAAAAAATTGCTAAAGAAGCAACTGAGTTCTTTTTAGACCTGTTCAATTTAGCTAATTTGAATAATCAATTTTCATACATCATTTGCAAAAAAATTCTTACTGATAGTGCCATAGAAGGCTTGAAAGTCCATTTCAATTAAAGGAAGTGAAAATGCCCTATTTCATACTGAGGATAATAGCACCCTTGGTCCAAATGGGTTAAATGCCAAAAAATTTAAGCATCATTGAGAACAGATTATGGATGATATATGGAATGCAATGCTTGATGTTCAATCTTCAAGTAAAACTATAAAAGAAATTAGCCATACTTTCAATTGTCGAATTCCAAAGAAGCCAAACCCAGAGTCTATTAGTGACTACAGACCCATATCATTATGCAATATACATATAAGATTTTGGCAAACTTATTATGTAATAGAATGAAATGCTTTCTAAATGAATTAATTTCCATGAATCAGAATGCATTTATTGTTAAATTTTGGCAACACTATATGGAGAATTATAGAGGTCTGAAGTATCTTCGTAACAGAGAAAACGGTTCGCAAATCGGAGTTCGGAGGTGGAAGTTATAAGGGAAAAGGTGAAGTGGGCTGAATTGACAGCGACAGAAGTCTGAGGAAAAATTCAGACGTCTGATGCTTCAACAAATTTGCACCAGACCCATTCCAGAGAGTTAGGTTAAACGTCTGAGTCTGTGCAGAATTTCTTCCAGAGGCTTAAGTCAGACGTCTGACCAAATGGTCAGACGTCTGAGCCTGTAGAGAACTTTTTCCAAAGGATATGGACAGACGTCTGAGGCGACTTCTGCCTGCTTTCAAACATGGGCTTGGCGTGAAGATTTGTGATATCTGTAGAGGCAATTTCGAAACATTGCCTAGGGTTTCTGTTCTCCTATATAAGCTAGCTTCAGGTTCTAGATCTACAAGTGACGAAAAGCGGCTTCAAGAGATTAGCCTCCACTAATTAGGGTTTATCAAAACCTAATTTTCTTCAATTCTCTTCTCCACAAATCAATTTCTAATTAGAATTTTGATCATTGTAATCAATCTCTTGTACTATTCTCATCAATATTAATATAAGCTCTCTCTTAAAGTGGATGTACACTAACACAACATTAGTGGAACCACTATAAATCACTGTGTGATTTATTTTTCATTATTGCTTTGATTTCTGTATTGCTTGTTTGGGATTGTGATTGTTTTTGGATTGATTTAGATTGGAATTGAGTTATTGATTGGTTGTTTTTACACTTCTTACCATGATCATCTTCCACTGTGCTTGTGGGGTTTTGATTTGAGTGGTCTCTAGTTGGAATCTCGTGCCAACATTTGGTATCGGAGCATTGGTGTTTGTAGGTGGTTGTAGAAATGCCGGAATCATATAATACCTCAAGTAGTTCCTCAGTGGGTAATCCAAGTAGTTTAGCTCCTTATGTACGTGGTTCGTACACAGCTTCAGGATCACAATCGGTAATATACAAGTGGAATGGCGATAATGATTGTGAAAAATGGCAATGGAAGATGAAAGTGGTTCTAAGGAGGAATCGGGTACATAGGGTAGTGTTTGACATACATTTATTGCCAACGGACATCTCAAATGTTAAGAGAGAGAAGAAGGAAGAGTAGGCATTCACTACACTCCAACTTGCTATGGGAGAGAATGTTATCTTTGAAATTAGTGGTGAGACCACCGCTATGGGTATTTGGGACAAGTTGGAGGAGTTATATATGAAGAAGTCACTGACAAATCGTTTGATCTCATTGCGAACGTTCTTCACCTATAAGATGAAGGAAGGTACTTCACTTAAGGCGCACTTGAATACTTTTGATGATTTGCTAATGAAGATAAAGGCCATAGATTTGAAGATTGATGAAGAGCAAAAGGCGATGATATTATTGTGTTCGTTGCCAGACCGCTATACATGTTTCTCAAACAGTTTGATCTATAGCCAAGATACATTAACTCTTGATGATGTCAAGACGAGTCTTCTTAGCGAGAAGTTGCGGGATCAAATGAAGGAGTTAGGTGATAGAAGTAGTGGTGCTAGTAATGGTCATGGTTTACTCGTGGAGAAGGAGAGGTAGGTGAAGAAGGAGAACCGGGGTCGTTCTAAATCAAGGAACCCCGGTTGGAGAGGAAAGTCGAAGGAGAGAAAAGGCAAGTGCTATATTCGTAAGAAGCTCGGTCATTGGAAGAATGAGTGTCTGGACAAGGAGAAGGCAAAGAAGGAAGTAGCATCTTCATCTGTAGCGGTGGAGAGTGGAGTTGGTGAGGGATATGTAGATGGGTTGTCGGCGGTAGCATCGGATGTTTCGGGTAGCGAATGGGTGCTCGATTCGGGGGCGTCTTATCATATGATGCCAAATAGAAATTGTTTTTCTTCTTACATCGACAAAGAAGGAAATTCAATTGTTATGGGAAATGGTGCTATTTGCAAGTCGAAAGGCATTGGTTCCGTGCAAATTCGGATGTTTAATGGAGTGGTTCGTACTCTCACTAATGTATGCTATGTTCCCGGACTTAGGAAGTCTCTTGTCTCTTTGGGGCAGCTGGATTCTTTAGGTTGTAATATCACTATTGAGAGTGATAACTTGCGGGTTTCAAAGGGTGCGCTTGTGGTGATGAAGGGTGCTAGGAGTCATGGTATTTATTTGCTTCAAGGAGTGACTGTGGAAGGCGAAACTTGTATAGGAGTTGATAGTTCTCGTGGCTTGGATGCGACTAGGTTGTGGCATTTGAGGTTAGGTCATGTCTCAGAGAGGAGTTTGGATGTTCTTCGGAAGAGGGAGATGATCGATGGAGAGAGTTTCAACAAGTTAAAGTTTTGTGAAGAATGCGTCATGGGGAAGCAAACTAAAGTTTCATTCGGTGAGGGAAAGCATGATTCGAGAAGGGTTCTTGAGTATGTTCACATGGATGTTTGGGGACCGGCACCTGTAGCTTCTTTAGGCGGAGTTCGCTGTTATATTTCTTTTATAGATGACTTTTCTCGGAAAGTTTGGGTGTATGTAATGAAGGCCAATTCAGAGGCATTTGCAAAGTTCAAAGCATAGAAGGCTCTTGTTGAGAATGAGAGTGGCAAGACTTTGAAGGTTCTAAGGTCTGACAATGGCGGAGAGTATGTTTCCAGAGAATTCTCGGAGTTTTGCAAGCATCATGGTATTCGAAGGCATTTTACTACACCTGGAGATTCGCAGTCGAATGGTGTTGCGGAAAGGATGAATCGTACTCTACTTGAGAAAGCTCGATGCTTGAGATTGACATCGGGTTTGGCGAAGGGATTTTGGGCTGAAGCTTTGTTAACCGCGGTGCATATTATTAATCGAATTCCGTGCTCAGCTATTGGTAACAAAATTCCGGAGGAAGTGTGGAAGGGAAAGAGCATTGACTTGAGTTATCTTCGTATGTTTGGTAGTCTTGTTTATGTGCATGATCCAGGAAATGATAAGCTTGAACCTTGAGCTTTCTAGGGGATTTTGCTTGGTTATACAGATGGGGTAAAAGGCTATCTGATTTGGAATTCGGAAACAAAGAAGGTAGTGAATTCTAGTCATGTTACTTTTGATGAGTCAGCATTGTTCAAGGAGAATAGAAGCTCATCGGATGTTCTGGATTTGGTTCATGGTGAATCAAAGGAGAAGGAAATTATTTCTACATTTTGTCCAAGGAGTATAGAGAGTAGAGTAGTTGGAGATGCTTGCGAGGAGGTAGCGGTTGATGTTACATCACATAGTCCACAGGGTGCCTCTAGTAGTGTTAGTGATGTACATGATTCTAGAGAAGACTCGGTTCAAGGTGGAGCCGAAGGGAGTTTGGGTGATGGTATTGCTACCCGGGTTGGTCGTCGTACTATAAGACCACCCAAAAGATATGGCGATTGGAACTATCTTAGATTTTGTTATAATTTGGACTATGCTCTTCATGTAGTCCAAGATGAGCCGATGGACCTTGATGACGTCATGGAGTCGAGTGATATCTCGAAATGGATTTGTGCCATGGAGGAAGAGATGCAATCATTGTTGAAGAATCAAACTTGGGATTTGGTTCCACTTCCTAAAGGAAACCGTGCTATTAGGTGCAAATGGATATACAAGGTGAAGGACGATGGGAGATGCAAAGCTAGGCTAGTGGCTAAGGGGTTTGCACAAAGGAAGGGGAAGGAGTATGATGAGATATTCGCACCGGTTGTGCGCCATACTTCTATTCGGATATTACTTGCTATTGGTGCTATTCACGACTTGGAGTTGGAGCAACTTGATGTGAAGACCGCCTTCTTGCATGGTGACTTAGATGAAAACATCTACATGGATCAAGCGGAAGGTTTTGTTGTGGATGGTAAGTCAAATTTGGTTTGCAAGTTGAAGAAAACACTATATGGATTAAAGCAATCACCTAGACAATGGTACAAGAGATTTGATCATTTTATGCTTGAAAATGGTTTTGATAGAAGCATCGAAGATGCTTGTGTTTATTTTAAGAAGTTGAGAAATGATTGTTGGGTGTATTTACTCTTGTATGTGGACGACATGCTCATTGCTTCTAAGGATAAGAATGAAATCAACAAGCTAAAACTGAGTTTGAAATCGGAGTCCGAAATGAAGGATCTTGGAGAAGAAAGAAGGATATTATGCATGGAAATTGTAAGGGATCGAAAGCATTTTGAGTTGAAACTAACTCTAAAGGAGTACATTGATAAAGTGCTTTACCGGTTTAGCAGGGAGAATGCAAAGGCGTCAAATACACCTTTACCTTTGCATATGAAGCTTTCGAGTAAAGGATCACCTATCTTGGAGGAAGACAAGGCTTATATGGCAAAGGTGCCATATGCTAATGCGGTTGGAAGTCTAATGTATGCTATGGTGTGTACAAGGCCCAATATTGAAAATGCCGTCGGGATGGTTAGTCGATATGGCTAATATGGGGAAATCGCATTGGGAAGCTGTGAAGCTTATATTGAGATACCTTAGAGGCACATCATCTCATGGTCTTGTTTTTGGCGGTAGTAAGGCGATGGATTGCAAGTTGGTTGGTTATTGTGATTCGGACTACGCCGGTGATAGGGATCGAAGAAAATCAACTTCCGGATATGTCTTCACACTTTGGGGTACAACCATAAGTTGGAGATATAGATTGCAGACCGTAGTTGCTTTATCCACTACGGAGGCGGAGTTGATAGCCACGGTGGAGGCAGCAAAGGTGGCACTCTATTTGAAGCGATTGTTGTTTGACTTGGGATTCGGTCATGATAGTATCGATGTTCGATATGATAGCCAGAGTGTTATTCACTTGGCAGAAAATTTGGCGTTTAGCTCACCGACTAAGCATGTTGAGGTGGGAGAGTCATTTCTAGTGGCCATGGATGAGGATAAGCAAGTATATCTTCGGAAAGTGCACACAAAGGATAACGCGGCGGACATATTCACTAAGGCATTGCCGGTTGTGAAGTTCGAGCATTGCTCGAACTTGATTCGCTTGGAGAAGTGCTAGGTGCCACGGTGTGGCACGGTTAAGGGAGGAGCTTGGTGGTAGATGAGGAAGAGTATCGGTGAGAGATTGAGGTTCTAACTTCTTGGTAAGTGCTAGTCTTTGGTGAGATAGCTTAGGATTTGGATGTTTTCAACATTTCATTAGTGCGCAGGGGCTTTGCCTGAGCTCGTTGGTGGAGTGCAATAGGCGGTGGCTTTGCCGGAGCTCATTTGGAAAGCATTCATGTTTGGTTGAAGGTAGAAGAAGTGATAGTTGGTGTTATCGGTTATCGGTTATCGTTGATGGTATGGTACCATTGGAGTTGGAAATGGATAGAGTGTCGAGGTGGAGTGTAAAATTTTGACGACCCTATATGGAGAATTGTAGAGGTCGGAAGTAGCTTCATAACGGAGAAAACGGTTCGCAAATTGGAGTTCGGAGGTGGAAGTTATAAGAGAAAAGGTGAAGTGGGCTGAATTGACAGCGACAGACGTCTAAGGAAAAATTCAGACGTCTGACGCTTCAGCAAATTTGCACCATACCTGTTCCAAAGAGTTAGGTCAGACGTCTGACCAAATGGTCAGACGTTTGAGTCTATGCAGAATTTCTTCCAGAGGCTTAAGTCAGACGTCTGACCAAATGGTCAGACGTCTGAGCCTGTAGAGAACTTTTTCTAGAGGATATGGACAGACGTCTGTCCCTTTATGACAGACGTCTGAGGCAACTTCCTCCTGCTTTCAGGCGTGGGCTTGGCGTGAAGATTTGTGATATCTGAAGAGGCAATTTCGGAACATTGCCTAGGGTTTCTATTCTCCTATATAAGCTAGCTTCAGGTTCTAGATCTACAAGTGATGAAAAGCGGCTGCAAGAGATTAGACTCCACTAATTAGGGTTTATCAAAACCTAATTTTCTTCCATTCTCTTCTCCACAAATCAATTTCTAATTAGAATTTTGATCATTGTATTCAATTTCTTATACTCTTCTCATCAATATTAATAAAATCTCTCTCTTAAAGTGGATGTACACTAACACAACGTTAGTGGAACCACTATAAATCACCGTGTGATTTATTTTTCATTATTGCTTTGATTTCTGTATTGCTTGTTTGAGATTGTGATTGTTTTTGGATTGATTGAGATTGGAATTGAGTTATTGATTGGTTTTTTTTACACTTCTTACCAAGATCTCGTTTTCCGCTGTGCTTGTGGGGTTTTGATTTGAGTGGTCTCTAGTTGGAATCCCGTCCCAACATTTATCTCTAGTAGAATGGTTACAGAAAATTCTCTGTTTGTGTATGAAATGGTTAGATCTTTTAATAGAAATAATTCAAGCAATTTATATCTAAAAATTGTTCTTCATAAAGCCCATGACAATATTAATGGAAGTATCATTCATTATATGCTGATTAAAATAGGTTTCTCTCATAAATTTGCAAATCTGATTTATGAATGCAACTTTACTCCATCCTTCTTGATGTTAGTTAATGAATCACCCATTGATGTTTTTATAGTAATAGAGGATTGAGGCAAGGGGACCCTCTATCACCTTATTTATTTTCTGTCGCTATGGAATAATTTTCTATTTTGCTTGAGCTAGAGCACATACTGGGTAATTTATTGCCTATTCATCGGACATAGCCAATCGTCAATCACCTTCTATATGCTTATGATATATTGATCATGTATAAGGCTACTATTGTTAATGCTCATAGAATTAATAAAGTTATGCCATTATTAGAATTAAATTCAGGTCATTCAATGAATGAACATAAGTCCATTTTGTTTTTTAGCATGGGAAATAAAGACAAAGATCTGATCATAGCCATCATAAATGTGAAACTTGGAACATTGCCAATCATACATCTTGGGATTCCATTGTCACACAATAAACTAAAGTGCAGAGATTTTGAGCCACTTATTGATAAAATTAATAAGAAATTTAATCATTGGACTAGCAGATATTTGAATATCGGTGGTAGAATTGAATTAGTTAAAGCTGTTATTTATCCAGTATTAAAATTTTTGGTTGCAATTCTATCAATTCCCTGTTTCCATTATAAATAGAGTGAATCTTTATGCTCTAATTTCATATGGAAATCAAAATCTCATTTAATGTCATGGAATTTAGCCTGTAGAACTAAATCTAAAGGTGGTATAGGCATTAGATGATTGGAGGATATACCTAAGGCAACTTTAATAAAACTAGTTTGGAATTTTTGGCAAGGGGAGAGCCTATGGGCAAAATGGATGCATAACAAACGCCGTGCTAACAAGAATTTTTGGGTCATTCAATGTGACAACAATGCCTCTAATACTTGGAAAATTTTATTGAAGGTAAGACAATGGTCTAAAGGCATGATTGATAAGAAAATTGTTAATGGGGGGAAGACTAGTTTGTGGTATTATCCTTAGCTGAATGGTACTTCTTTAATTGAAAAACTGGGTTGGAAATACTTAGCTATGGTTGGTGACCCCAACAACCAAGTATCTCACCTCCTTGTAGACAGTAATTGGAGAGGAAAATTGAATTGTTTGCCTAACCACATCACTCAAGATATTAGCATATTATAATTCCAATAAGGATTCCTAGTTCTGGCTGCCTAAAGAAAATGGATGCTTTGATTTTAAGTCTGCTTGGAATCAAAGTAGAATATAATCTACTAAATTGGATTGGTTTAAAGTGATTCGGAATAACAAATGTGCTCCTAAAATGTCTCTGTGTGCACATGTGGATAGATTAAACAAACTTAACACCAAGGACAAAATTAGCAAGTGGAATAACATTATAGATACAAAGTGTAATCTATGCGTAATGCAGGACGAAGACATTAATCATATTTTCTTTAATTGCTCCTATTCCAGACAGATATGGAATGAGTTCAAAACGAATTAGGCATTCAACAAATAAACACTGATGATATTAATGTTATCTTTGGTCTATTGCCAAACATCCAGGGTTCTAAGGGTTTCTAGCATCTTATAAGCATAGCAATCACTACTATTATATGGAATATCTGGTGTGAGCGTAATTTTTGAATTTTTAAAGGTGTTCAAATGCCTTTTAACCTCATATCCAAGCTAATTACTCAAGAATGCACAGATCTATTTCGATAAATAAACTTAAATCAAGATGATATCAAAGGAAAGAAATTATCTTTGCAGATATTGTTGTCAGATTTACACCAAAACTGTAACAATAGTGGTTGAAGTCATAGTCATTTTGCTCTTTGGTTTGGCTACTGCTCGATTGATCTTAGTGCCTTCTACTTACTTGTGGAGTTGCGTTAGCCAGAGAGATGGTCTGTCTCCATGGATCTTCACAAATTTGCTTACGATTTGGTAAAGTGGAATAAATGATAGTTTTGACAATTTGGTTGGATTTTTTGAAACATGTGTTTTGTTTTATTTATGACAACTGTCTTGTTTTTTTTGTCTTGTTATGTTAAGGGATTGCGATTCGTAGAGCGGTTTTGAAAGTTATTTCTTTTGATCTCTCCACTCATTTGAAATTTCTGTCCTTTCAGTATGTTCCCTCTTTGGCATTATTTGTTAGTCAATATACGAAAATAATATTTACTTTTTTTCCTAGCAAGGTATCCATTTAGATTAGGGGAGTGTAAGGTTTTGATAAGGCATATTATGGAATTATATGTTTTCGTAGATAATAAAAGTATCTTTTCCACACAAAAATGTTACTAAAACATTGTTACTACAACCCAAAACCATTTTTATACTTATTATTAATTTTAAAACATGCATCTTAATGCTCAAAGCTTATTTGTACTTATTGATTAAGGTAATACACTTTTATTTAACTTCTCAAAATAACTTATTTTAACTTAAGTGTTAAAAATCCAAACTTCCTTTACTACATTTATAAAATACTTAACTTACTTTCTAAAACTTATATGTATATATAAAAATACTTTTAACATACTTATAACTATATTAAAACACTTTTAAACTACTTAAAAATATATCATAATTATCTATATAGAATATTGTGCAAAAATGACAAATTTTGAAATAAACGGAAAAAAAACCAAAAATACACGTTTTAAATTAAAATCCTCTTACTTCGAAAATTCATAATTAATTATTAATAATATATTTAAACTTGAAACCATCTTTCAAGCACTCTAATATAAGTTAGAAAACCATCCTAAAAGGATTAGAGAAAAATACTTAATTTAATATCATTTCTACACAATTTAAAGTTTCAAATAAAAAAGATAGCGTTTTTGGAAATGTTCTCTAAAGTATTTGCAACAGGCGAAGAGTGTTTCATAAGCAAAGACAACATTTTTCAAATGCTAAAGTTCTATGCATGTTTTTAACATGATTTTGGATGAACTTTGAGACTAGTTTTCAACATTTAAACAATTGACTTTTGATCGAGATTTTTTTAAGTAGTTAGTAAACTTATGGTAATTAGAAACCATGAAGAGAAATACCTAAGAATATCTTTCAGTTAATTTATAAAAATTCCCGAAATGCAAGGTATTTTTCCAATGTGCTCATATATCGACTATTTCGCTGTAACTTTTGCCACTTTGTTCAACTAGTTTAAAACCTTTTTAAAACCTGTATTGTAGAAGTAAGTAAAGATATTTTACTTATTAAAACCATAAAGAAAGCCTTAAGGATGTCTTCCAAAGTTGATTTAAAAATCGTCGAACACAAAGCGATTTAAAAGTGCATCCATGGCGACCTTTTCGCTTCTAACTTTCATAACTTTGTTCAATTATTTCTACAACTTTCCAAACTAATTCCCTTAGGTCAAACCAAAACATGTGCAGAGAACATTCAAATATATATTTTCACAAGTGGAATTTAACTAGAAGGACAAACTTTGCAGTCCAATTAGTTTCTAGGACACACATCCAAAGAAATTACAAGACCAAAGTCAGCAGAATAATTACTTTTAAGGACAAAGTCAGCAGTCCAATTACTTTCAAGGACATAATTTCATAGGTTTTTAGGCCTTAGAAACTAATTATTTTGCATTTTGTCCTTAAAAGTAATTATTTCAGTTGTGCGTCCTAGAAACTAATTGCATTAGCTAAAGAGACCCTTGCGGCTAATTTCCACTTTTCATAATATATTCACGTTTTAACCAATTTAACATATGTTAAATACAAGGAATTTCAAAGTGCGTTTATAGTGACTATTTTGCTTCAAACATTCACAACACACTTCCACGTTGCACAGAGCATTATCAAATATGTAAACAACAAGTTGTGGCAATGTTACATGTTTTAGGGAGTTATAAGAGAGATTATACTACATATAATGTTGTCACTTGCTTTCCAAAGCAAGGAGGGGTCCAAAAGTAATAACTTGCTTTGTTCTTCATTTAAACTTTATATTTCAACAACAAACAATATATGCACAACATTATACTTGCAAGATGGTGTGTTAACTCGCTTTTAAATCAAGCTAACAAGCATCACAATGTCCAAGAACATAAGAACAACTTCCTACCGTCACCTAAATCCCAAAGCTGTCTCCTTTGTCTTAAAATCACATAACCAAGCCTCCCTCTTCCTAAGATTGCTCACGGCATAGATTGGATGGCCCATCATTTTCACTTTCCTTCACGGCCTAGATTAGATTTGGTTTAAGTTTGGTAGTGATCGGAGTAGATTTGTTATTGAAAAGTAAAGAAAGAAGGGAGGTAGAATTGTTTGAATAAAATTTCTTTTGTCTCAAACTTGGAAAATAATATTATGAAGTGAATAAGAGATGAAGTGTGGATGTAAACAAGTGTTAATAACTCAAATACCCTTTCTTATGGCAGGCTAATCCCCCTTCCCTCCTTTCCAATGCAAGCGCATGCTTTCCTTTATTCCCTCTCATTCTCATGCTTAAATCAAGAGTCTTTGTCCCCTTAATTATTCTTATGTTAAATTAAACTTTTGTTTAGAAAGAGAGGTGTTTAAAAACTTGTTAATGTGTTCATATGCTTATATACAAGTTCTAAAGATTTTAAACAACTTTTATTGAACAAAATTCGTTTATCGATAAAACAATTTTCGGCCACATTATCGATATTTCTTCGAACTATTTATTTTTGTAAACAAATTACAAAAACGAGTTTTCCTTCATTAGTTATTAATTAAAATGGGGTTAACAAGGTTATAAAATCACATTTATTCACATTAAATCCAAGAGTCAAATATTTAAATAATTCAGATATTTAAATATGAAGTGTTCGAAATTCCATGTGGTTACATCCTTGTATCAAGGGTGTAGACGAGGTGAAAGAGTTTGAGATTGATACTAGTGCTTGTATTCGGAGATGATGTAGACTTATTGTCCCTGATATCGATAATCTCAAAGAGATTATTTGGATGAGTGTCTGTTTAACGGCTAAATCTCTATCAGACTAGAAAATAGCCAAAATTTTAAATTAAAAATAACCACAAGCGCATGCGTATAATGTTTGTACGTAGCGAGTACGGGTCGATCCGTAGGGAATTATATTGATTTTAAAATTTCCACTCAATCAAATTAAACCAAGAATTGAAGTTGTGATTAGCTAAAAATTTCTAGAAACTAACAAAAAATAAAAGTGGATAAAATTATGAGAGTATAAGAAAATTTAGAGGCAATGTCCTTCTCAAGATCACATAAATCAACATATATGAAATTATGATCTCTCTTTTGGTCATTAGTGAATTTAGTTGATATGTTTATCATAAGTATGGCCTATATGTGCTATTAATTAGCCCAATATAAACCATCAAACTATAACATAACCACTAAACCACTTCTTAACTCTCATGAAAATTGACAATGAACTTGAAAATAAAATCTATTCTAAGCATGATCTATTCACTATTGATTAGTAATATACACCATCAAATTTTGATTTTAAAATCACTTCATTACCATAATCATATGTAGATGAAGAGATAATTTGTGTTTTTGTTTGTTTAAGCATAGCCTATTTGGTGTCAACAACATAGGCTATCAAATTCAAAGCTAAAACAACAAAGTTAAACCACATCAAATATTGCCATTAAGCACAAAAAGGAGATCATAGATTATCAAAATGTTGAATCTATATGATTAAGAGAGCTTCATTACCCCTAAATTGAAGGGGTTTAACCTTTTATATTTGTTATCATTTCAACAAATGTAGCATTCAACATGAAACAAAAATAAGAGGAAAATGCAAGCTAAGTAAAACAGAGCTAAATAACATAAAAGAAAAGCTAATCTACTTGCATAAATAAAAAGATCTACACTACTAACATGAAAGGAAAAGGCATGTAAATAAAAAAGAGAATGAATTAAAATTGCATAAAAAGAAAATTACATAAAAGAAAATGGCTACGTAGCCATGAAATAGAAGAAGAGAGCTTATAATTTATTTTTGAGCCTAAAACTAAACTAACTAAGGAGGAGGCTAAGAGCTTAATTACATGAACAAATGAGGTATTTATACATGTTTTGAAACCCTAATCATATTTTTGGAGACTACCCAAAATACCCCTCTAGGAAGTGTGGACACCAAGTTATCATTAGTCTCTAATTAATCCATCATCAAGTATGCATGTAACTTTAACCTCCATTAACTTATGCATTAGCTCCTAATTGTAGATTAAGGTGAGTGTGTAGGTGGGGTCCTTTATGATGCATGAAATGAATTATTTCCATCTTCATTTGTTTCCTTCTCTTGTGCATGCACATTTCTTCATGAAGATTCTTGAAATTTTCATCTATTTTCCCTACAAATAAAAATAACACGTGCAAATAAATATTCTCAAATTAATATATGAACAAAAATGACCATTT
Source organism: Allium fistulosum (assembly GCA_030737815.1). NCBI lineage: Eukaryota > Viridiplantae > Streptophyta > Magnoliopsida > Asparagales > Amaryllidaceae > Allium > Allium fistulosum. The sequence goes on from CM060902.1 coordinate 307,298,811, forward strand.
TGCCCCTATATGAAGATGAATAAATGATGATTTGAAAATAATTAAAATATTGGTTTAAACATGCTCATTTATTTAATTTAATTAGATTAAATATGGAATTAAAAATATGCACATTTACGTGCACATCAAATACCTCCACACATATCTTTTTATTCGTCCTCGAATAAACTAAAAACTAAGATAAATCCGTTTTTGTAGGAAACACGATTGCATTGAGCATATGCAACAAGCCGTTAAACCTCTAGGTGTCCCTGGTAGGACGAGTGTTGTCTCGTGAGGGTTTTTAGGGGATACCCACAAAATCCAAATGCAAAATAAGAGATTTCGAAATGCAATATTTATTTACAAAGAGACGAATGCTAGTTTTTGAAAATATTTACAAATGAAGAATTTACTTTTAAATTGACACAAATAAGTTAAATATTAGTTCTAGTCAATATCAAGAAATTTATGTCCTTTTACTTGTCAAAATTTCCAACAAAAATTAAGTTATCATAACAAATAGACTCTAGTTTAGCTAGTTGTTTCGGTTGATAACATAGTGTAACTATGAAATGGATCCTTAGTTGATTTTCAAAGTTTATCAAAGTGGTATTTTCATTTCATTTGAATAACAAGTCAAATCAAATAAGTAAAAATAGTGCTTGGATTTCAATTGCTTACTCCCTCTTATTTGAAAATTTTATTGATATTAACAATATTACATATGCCTAACTCAGAAAACTGGGGCCATATATATTACCCATGCACTGTCTTTCAGGCTTATGTGAGGGGAATACAGAGCATGGCGAGTGAACACACAAGTGTGTACACCTATCGACTGTAGGCATTCTTAATAAAAGAATTTATATATATATATATATACATCTAACTCAGATAAACTGAGGCCAGATATACCGATCATGCACTGCCTTTCGAGCTTACGTGAAAAGGGTACAGAGCATGGCGAGTGTACACACTTGCATGTGAACACATGACTCTAGGTGTTAATAAAATATATACAATTTTTTTTTTGTTTTTTCTATATTTTTTTGTTTTTTGAAGAGAGAGTTTTGCAAAATCATCTTAGCACCATTTAAATTAGAAGATAAAAAAATGTAATATCCTTTTCTTTGAATCCACCACTTTTTTTAAACAAAGATTTTCAATTAGGATACACTTCATAATTATCACCATGAACCTTCCTATATACTAGTTAAACCATAGTTACTTGTAATCATACTTTATTTTTATTTTTGTTAAGACAAATAAATTTTCAAAAATTTCAATTTAATTACCAAAACCATATATTTATCCTATAGTGTTCTTTTCAAAAGTAAATCAAAATGCTAAAAGAAAATATGTTTTGGGATTTTTTATTTTTTTGTTTTTAAATTTTTTTGAGTTTTGGAAGGAAAATGCAAAATAAATAAACCATGAAAAATCAAAAAGAAGACGAGACTCCCTCCATACTTGATTTTGACCGTGTCCCTACAGTCAACCCAAGTGAAAGGATAAAAATAAAACAGAAATAAAAATATGATCTATATTTATATGAAAATCAATGGCTATTATTTACACGACATCAGAAAGTTTATCGTCAAAGAGTAAATGATCGATCTTCCAAAGACCAATTCATTCGTCTCGTCAAGTAAGAGAGACACTGCTTAAGCACAGAAAACCAAACCATAAAAGATTCCAAAGTTAAATGTTAATTTGGAAAAACGAATGTCGTCTTATCAAAAATCGTGTGAGTTGTTTTATTTTTGATGATTTTTGGGGTTGATAGAACAATTGGTTGAAATTCAAGTTTATTTTCACCAAATTGAAATTCAAACTTATCATCGAAAACTTCTTCAGAATTATCGATTTCAAAATCAAAATGGTGATTTAAATCTTCCCCTTCAGAATTCTACAACTCATCTTCAAAAAGTCCAAAGAAAACGTGTTCATTGAATTCATCTTCCTTGTTGGATTATCAACAACTTCATTGCATGTATCAGGTTCAAAATCCAAAGTTGTTGTATTCAAATTTTCAAAATCGGAAAAAGGAATATTGAATTTTAAATCGAGTTTCTCACCCTCAAAAGAATTGAAATCCAACTCAATTATCGCATTTTCAACAACTTCATTTAGATTGTCATTTTCAATTTCAAAAGTTGTTATTTGAAACTCGTCAATTTTGGTAAAAGGTGGATTATTATTTGACTCGTCAAACGTTTGGATTTGATTTTGTTGCTCACGTTGTTTCATATATATTTCAAACAATAAATCCATGTGATCTTTGTTAATTTCTTCCATTTTCTCAACAAAATCAAATTTATAATTATTAACTTGAGAATTTTCAATTTGAAATTGTTGAGTACAAAAATTGTCCATTGCACCATAATTGAAATTATTCTCAATGCCAAAATTATTTTAAAAGTGATTCACATTTTCGTTTTGGTTTTGAAATTTGTTTTGGAGTTCGAAATTGAATTGGCATGAGTTATAATCGAGATCGTTTGAATTTGAAGTGAATTCAAATTTTGATCATTTTGAAAATTTTGACTTGAGTTATTGCACAAATATGAATTACACAAATAATTTATCATTTTATTTTGTTGTGTAGAGAGTTTAAGTAAAGACGAAATCGTTTGAATATTATTTTCAAGATTTGAGGGTTGGTCGTCATTTTGAAAACTTTGTGGTTCAAAATTCGAATTGTTTGTACAATAGTAGTTATTGAAATATCCTTAAAAATTTGGTGTGAAATTATATGGATTATATTGATTTTCACAACTATTGTAAAATTCTTGTGAACAGGGAAATTCAGACATTTTCAAGAATGTTTTTATTTTAGAATTTTTTTTAAAGGAAAAGTATTTACCAATGAGAATTTATTTTTAAAAGGGAAAATTTGATTTTTGTTTTGTTTTTGAAAAGATTATTAAAAAAATTTGGATTTTTTGTTTTTCTAAAAATATTAACTCAATTTTTTTTATTTGGATTTTTGATTTAAATTGAAAATTTTCAAAGGAAAGGATTTAAAAACTAAGTTAAGGAATATTTACAATTTTTTGAATTTTTGAATTTTTTTTAAATATGCAGGAACTAATGCAGCTAAATGAATGCAAGGCCTTAATTTCAAATTTTCTATCGTAAGTAGCTCCTAACCCAAAATTGTATAATCACACTTTGTCTTAGTTCAACAAGATAGTTCTCAGCCAGGTAACAGGCAGGAGTAATTGGTGCACCACGAATCACCGTAGCAATGCAACCAAAGATTTAAGTACCTTTAGAGAGAAAAACCACTTATAATATTTACGAATCACCATAATATTTATAACTGATTATTGCTCTACCGTAGCCTAGACACCAAACAATAAATTTGTTCAAAGAAGACAAATATCAAGATACAATTAAGCCCTAAGTGAGCTCGTGACTTCCTTAAGTCAAATTTTTAACCGTTATTATTAGTCAAATTCTATGATGAAATGCAATTTGTGGGCCAAGGAAGAGGTGATGAAATCCCCCACCTTATGTGAATTTGGTATTGCCCTTAGAAAATCAAACAAGATGAGATGAATGCAAAACAAGAATTAAACGTGTATTAACAATACAACTACAATGAAATTGGTTTTTGTTTTTGAGTTTTGAAATTTTTTATATATAAAAATGAAAATGCAAGCAACCAACAATGCCAGATAAATAAAAACTGGAGAGAGAGCACGATACCAGAGTGTGCAGATTATTAGCAATTTATGTTTTTTAGCGGCGTTTTTTTAAGCAAGTAAAGCAGTTTTTCTTTTGGCAAGCTAAGCGAAGCAAGCAACTCTTCCTATCTGCTTTGGCAATCTAAAAATAAAAACAATATATATATATATATATATATATATATATATGTCCAAAACAAAACACAATTTTTTTTTTCTTTTAATAAGGATGAACTTTAAAAAAATTAAAACAAAATATATTAATACCAAAACAAATTCACAATTTAAAAAAAACAAGGCCAACTTCACCAAACAATACAAATCCAGCCCACAAAAAAAGAAAGAAGAAACAACTACGACCCACTACTATCTGACAACAAAAGGAAAAAATCGGTCTTTCCTCAGATTCACAAAAAAAACGCGTTCGAATTTCTTTCAAATTCCCCCAAAGTTCAAAACTTCCCAAAATCAATCTGATCTCGTTCAAATCTTGTTCAAGCAAGTCCAAATTCTTTCAGTGATGTCAGGCCACGTGGTCGATGATGGTTGAGAGGGTTGATTACGAGAAGTGGTTCGAGCAGTGAGTGTTTATGAGAAGTAAGTGTGTTCGCGATTTGTTTAAGATGAAGGCGCGGTTGGCGATTTTTAGAGGAGATTGCGGTTGTTTGTTCTCGATTTTCGTGGCCTTCATGGTGATGCTCGGTTAGGTGGAAGTCTGATCGAGGGTTGCAATGGATTGATCTGGGATTGATTTGGGTGCTCGGATTTTTTTGCGACTTCAGGTTTGTGGTTTCGAAATTGATTGCAGGTGATTGTTTGGCCAGAGTTGAGGTTGTGGAGGTAGGAAGCAGTGAACTGAATATGGTGGTTTGATGAGATGGTAAGGTTGTTGTAGTTTGAATTTTGAGGTGTCGATGATGGAGGAGTAGGCAAATGTGTCAGGGTGGAGTTGTTTGAGACAGTGGCAGTGTATGCAGGCAACGGTGCAACACTGTTTGTTGTGTGGGGATGTTGTGATCAAAGATGAAGTGGGAAGAGATGTATGTGGTGGAGGAGATTGCAGTGGCCTGGTAGCAGAGTTACAAAGAATGGTAGGCAGTGTTTGGTAAGAAGTGTTGAAGTTTGGTTTTGTGGTGGGCAGTGAGATATGATGGCAGAAATGCAATATTGTTTCTGGTGAAGTGCACAGTGGTCACTACGCCATAGATGGCCTACTGCAACGAAATTACATGGTGTTGCTAGCTATAATGTAACGATAGGTATGTTGATTTTTGTCTATTACAACACTCGCTTCAAGGTGTTAGCATAGGTTTCAACAATATGTTGCGGTAGCTATAGATGTATTCAAATTAAAAAATTAATAAAATTAGCAATCCGCGTGAATACGATCCAACGGTCTACATTTAATCTGGTTGATAAAATGGATCACCACTGCAATTTGCCCCAAAATTTCATTTTCCCGCCTAGTTCAGAGTAGATCCCCTTTTGGTTTTCATTCCAATTCGCCTCCTCCCATTCGCCTCCTCCCATTCGCCTCCTCCCATTCGCCTCCGCCACCAAATTGTCACCCTCCTCTTCTTCTGCTTCCTCATTCTCCTCCGCCACCAAATTGTCACCCTCACCTCCAGCTACCCCCTAACCCATCGCGACCATCTAGCTCCAACCAGAGCCCCGTCATGACACCAAAACCCGAAGCCAAACAAAGTTTTCCGTTCAAACCCCTTTTGCCACCGCTGTCATCACCATCAGCTCTCACCTCCAACAGAAGACTTGCTCGCCACCAACCCCTCTACCTTTCTCCTTTAGACTACTTCACCTGAAAACCCTTCTAGCGCCTTAATTTCTCCCAAAACCCAAACTGCTGCCCTCGAGATTTTGGTTCACTTCGTACTTTCCATCGCAAGTTCAGAGCAGATCCCAGGCTGATCTCTTCGTACTTTCCCCTATGATTGCGGTTGCTTCACTTGGTACTGGTAATTTCAATAAGATAGTACGCCCCCATATGTTTGTGCAAATGCTCCTTTGGAACTTGTTAATGTTTCAGAATCTGGCTGGGTATGTACTGCTTCTGGATGCCCTGTGCCTCCATCGCAAGTTCATAACTCGGACTGAGTGCAGAGTGATCTTATCCAAGCATTAAGGTTGGTTGGTTCACCGTTGAATCTGGATGTAGTTGTATTGGTTGAAGGTTGGTTGGTTGGTTTGGTAAGTTATGGAAGTGATGGTGGAAGTTGGTGATGCAGAGGAGTTTCAGTTGGCAGTGTGATGCCTGAATGTTGGCAGAGAGATGTAGATGGAGTTTGGAGTTTGACAATGGTAGAGTGCTGCTGTGTATTAGTTACGGAGAGAAGCTAATGTGGTGATTGGAAATTGAAAAGAGTTTGCAGTAGAGTTTTGGTGTTTGGCCGTAGGGGATTCAAGCAGATTTAGGCAAGGAGATGGAGGATATGAATTAAGCTCAGTCTTCATTTGTGCATCATTTGATGTGCCGGCGCTGCGCCCGGACCCGCTTCTCGGCTCGCCTTCGGCTCGGCACTCGGCTCGTCATATATTTGTCAGTGTCGGTGTCTGTATAAATTGAAACTGCATATGTAATGAGTGAACTGAGTAATGTAGTAAGGAATATCTGTATATGTGAATATCAGTGTTATTTATCATTGAATTGTAAAATAGTGGAGTCAGGAATTTGTACTATTTTAAATGTTGAAATAAAATATTTATTTAAATAAATTACTGTTTGAATATCAAATTCTGTGCAATAGTATTTTATTAAATAAATATTTATTTCTATTAAAAAATCAAATATGCTCTACATTGTGGGCCCCACAAATTCAGAAAGTTAATATCTATAGCAACATTTTGGAATGTTGGTACAGACACCTATGGATGTTGCCATAGACCCAAATAGGGTTCTATTGCAACAATATTTCTTATGTTGCCTTAGATAGTCAAAATGTTGCCTTTGAGGTCTGCGGCAACGCGGCAAAATGCATCACCGAGAAAGTGTTGCCTTTGCCCTTTTTTAGCCTACAACAACATTTTTTGGCACTTCCTGCATCACTTCTTTGGTGTTGCAGTATGCAATCTATGGCGTAGTGGGTGCATAGAGGTCTGGGATAGAAATGATGTTGCACAGTGGTAAGAAGTGTTGAAGAGGTGTGTCTAACTAGTGGCAAGGATGGACAGCAAGAATGTGGAGGAGAGTTGCAGTGAGATGGGGGTTAGTTGGTTATGGCAGTGTGGTGTGGTGATTGATGTGGTTGATCAGGTATGCAAGGTAGTGGATGTATGATGTATGGAGTGGTGAATGGATGCACAGAAGTTTGGAACAGTGCCAATGGTATGTTTATGGAAGGTAGCAAATTAGGCTACGGCGGTGGATTAAAGCTGTTGATAGGCAGGACAGTGGAAGATGTGGTGTTTGAGTGATAGTTTTTAGGTGGTTGAAGCAATTATGACAGTTGCGAAGGGAAGTGAGGCAGTGTAGCACAGTGGAGGGAATTAGGCAATGGAGGAAATGTAGGGAAGTGGGATAAGCATTGTGAAGATGTATGTAGTAAATTGTAGAAAAGTTTCGATTGAGCATGTATGAAGGGGCAGTGACAGGGATGATGACTGGATAATGTGCACTGTTTTAATGGTGAATGTGGTTGGCTGGTGTTACTGTTGTGAGGAGTATGTGTTTGAGGAAGAGCAAGTTAGTGGTTTAGGTCTGGTGAGTGAAGGCAAGTTGTATGCAATGTTAATGGTAGGTGATGGAATAATATATGTTGATGGAGGAGTATGTATTGCTGGTAGAGGAATAGAAGTGGTTTAGAGGTAGATGGTTGTGCAGTTGAACTTGATGGAGTGATTTCAGGAAAATGAGTGACTGGGTGGAAAAATGCAGTAGTTTGAAGGCAGAAGTCATCACACTGAAATTTTTTTTGTAAATGTAAACAAAAAAGAAAGAAGAAAATGTAAATGCAATAAACTATTTTTGTTTGAAATTGTTTATGCTCTTTTTTTTAAATATGTAAATGCAACTAGAAAACAAGCACACAAACAATTGCAAATAAAAATCAAACAACAAACACACAACACGATATTTTTTTAATGCAAATTAACACACAAAACAAACACACAATAAAAATCAAACAAAAATAATTCGAAGAATAGAAGTTCAATAAAATAAAACTCCCCAGCAATGGAGCCAAAAACTTGTCTAACGGCTAAATCTCTATCGAATTAGAAAAATAGCCGAAAAATTTTAAATTAAAAATATCCGCAAGCGCACCGTGTACAATGTTAGTACGTGGCGAGTACGGATCAATCCGCAGGGAATTGTATTGATTTTAAAATGTCTACTCAATCAAATTAAATCAAGAATTGAAGTTGTGATTAGCTAAAATTTCTATAAACTAACAAAAAATAAAAGTGGATCAAAATATGAGAGTAGAAGACAATTTAGAGGCAATATCCTTCTCAAGATCACATAAATCAACATATATGAAATTATGATCTCTCTTTTGGTCATTAGTGAATTTAGTTGATATGTTTATCATAAGTATGGCCTATTTGTGCTATTAATTAGCCCAATATAAACCATCAAACTATAACATACCCACTAAACCACTTCATAACTCTCATGAAAATTGACAATGAACTTGAAAATAAAATATATTCTAAGCATGATCTATTCACTATTGTTTAGTAATATAGACCATCAACTTTTGATTTTAAAATCACTTCATTACCATAATCATATGTAGATGAAGAGGTAGTTTGTGTTTTTGTTTGTTTAAGCATAGCTTATTTGGTGTCAACAACATATGCTATCAAATTCAAAGCTAAAACAACAAAGTTAAACCACATTAAATATTGTCGTTAAGCACAAAAAGAGATCATAGATTATCAAAATGTTGAATCCACATGATTAAGAGAACTTCATTACCCCTAAATTGAAGGGGTTTAACCTCTTATATTTGTTATCATTTCAACAAATGTAGCATTCAAAATGAAACAAAAACAAGAGGAAAATGCAAGCTAAGTAAAAGAGAGCTAATTAACATAAAATAAAAGCTAATCTACTTGCATAAATAAAAAGATCTACACTTCTAACATGAAAGGAAAAGGCATGTAAATAAATAAAAAATGAATTAAAATTGCATAAAAATAAAATTGCATAAAAATAAAATTAATAAAAGAAAATGGCTAAGTAGTTATGAAATAGAAGAAGAGAGCTTATAATTTATTTTTGAGCCTAAAACTAAACCAACTAAAGAGGAGGCTAAGAGCTTAATTTCATGAACATATGGGGTATTTATACATGTTTTGAAACCCTAATCATATTTTTGGGCACTAACCAAAATACCCCTTTAGGAAGTGTGGCCATCAAGTTATCATTAGTCTCTAATTAATCCATCATCAAGTATGCATGTAACTTTAACCTCCACTAACTTGTGCATTAGCTCCTAATTGTAGATTAAGGCGAGTGGGTATGTAGGGTTCTCCATGATGCATGGAATGAATTATTTCCATCTTCATTTGTTTCCTTCTCATGTGCATGCACATTTCTTCATGAAGCCTCTTGTAATTTTCATCCGTTTTTCCTACAAATAAAAATAACATGTGCAAATAAATATTCTCAAATTAATATATGAACAAAAATGATCATTTTGCCCCTTTATGAAAATGAATAAATGATGACTTGAAAATAATTGAAATATTGGTTTAAACATGTTAAAATACCCTATATGCTCATTTATTTCAGTGTCACTGCACTAGATATACCATTCATCCCGGTAGTGGCAAGATATACGCAAATATAAAGCAACTATATTATTATGAAGGTATGAAATGGGATATTACTAAATATATAAGGAGTTGCATGACTTGCCAGCTTGTTGGTAGAACACCAAAGACCCAGTGGTCTCCTTCATCCTTTGGATGTTTCGTTGTGGAAGTGGGATCAAATAAAAGTGGACTAAAAGATTTAATAAGTTCATATTTATATCTCTTGTATTAAATTGATCTAATAGTGATCGAGTAAATATCTCTTTTGCAGGTGTCCATGGATTTAATATATGGGTTTTCCTTGTTCTAAGTATATGCATAACAGTCTAAGGGTGATTATGGACCGGTTGACTAAATCAGCTCACTTTATTCTTCTAAAGCCAAACCGAACTGCTTCTCAGTTGGTGAAGCGGTACATTAAGGAGATTTCTAGATTCCATGGGATTTTCAATGCCATCATTTTTTATCAGGATCTTCTTTCATTAGTGGATTCTGGAAGATCCTTCAAGAAGCATTGGGTACGAAGCTTAATCTCAACACTTCTTATCATCCGCAATCTGATGGGTAGATAGAGCGAGTGAACAAATTTGCAATGCCCCACCTTTATGCCCATATTACTGATGCAGCCCAGACTGATGAAGACTTAGGTCGCCAACGACCTAACTCCCCTGATTTACGTCCTAGCACAATAATCCCTAAGTCGCGCCATTTTAGGTCACAAAAGAGCTAAGAAGACCGACCAAGCAAGTCATGCGAGCTAAGACTTTCCTTAGGTCGCTCACGACCTAACGAGTCACGAGATAAAGAGTTGCGAATTAACGAGTTAAAGGTCTTTTCCTTAGGTCGCTCACGACCTAACGAGTCACGTGAAAAGGAGTTGCGACCTAACTCTATCTGCCAGCTATGACCTAAAGTGCTACGACCTAAAGTGCTACGACCTAAAGAGTTACGACCTAAAGAGTTACGACCTAACAAGATAGGTCGCTCCAATATGCAGATAGGTCGCTACAATATGCCGCTTGACTTAGGTCGCGAACGACCTTCCGTCCTTAGGTCGTGAGAAGCTTTAAGTTGCTCAGGACATACGAACGAGCTACGACCAATGTTAGGTCGCTCGCATATACCACTTCATGTTAGGTCGCTGAAGATGTTATTCCTTAGGTCGCAAGAAGTTATGTCGCTCGTGCTCATGTTGCTGTCTTTTTTTTGTTGCTGCTGTGTTGCTTATGTCGCTCCTATCTTGAGTCGCTCGACCATAGGCCGCATCAATCTTAGGTTGCTCAAGCCAAGGTCACTCAACTTCTTAAGTCGCTCATCCTATAGGTCGCATAAGACCTTCCTGAAGCTGATTCTCCTCATGTCGCTGAAGCTTATGCCGCGTGGTGTTGCACTGTTATGTCGTTATGTTGTAATTCCTTATGTCGTTTGTATGTTGTATTTGTTATGTCATTATGTTGTAATATGTCTTGTGTTGTACATATGTTAAGTCGCTTGATGTTGTAATGTTTAGGTCGCGTCTGTCTTAGGTCGTGAGTCGCTTTTTTCTTAGGTCGTTGCCGACCTATGTGTTGTACTGTGTTGTGTCATGGAAGTGTGTGAGTTGTAACCCTATAAATAGGGAGTGTTGGTCATTTGTAAAAGTAAGTTGATTTTGAATAAAACTTTGTTTGTGTGCTTTGTGCCACTTCTCAAATTGGTAGTTGAGTGTGATCTCCTATCTCCACCTTCGGCATTCGAGTGCGCTCGAATCAACGATTGTTGAAGCCGATTCACGGTATCTAGTGCGCTAGATTAACGTACGAAGAATCGAAGATCTTCCTTCACGGCATCGTGCGCGATCAACGTGACGAAGATAGCTAGAATCCGACATCTTTGGATCAACGGATTTGGGCCTTTGGTACCTTTCAATCCACCAATTGCAACTTTCACCATTACATCCATTTTCAGTTATCTGCTGCTGCATCATTTGGTATCAGAGCTAGACTTAGCCAATCATAGCTAAGCCGAGTCTTTGGAGCCAATTCTTTTTGAAGAGTTAAAGCCGAGGGCTAGAAGTTGAAGTTGTGCATCACATTGTGTTGAAGAGTCAAGGCCGCGCATTGTTTGTTCATTTGTTGTTCAAGGCCGAGAGTTAAAGCCGAACTAGTTAAAGTTGAGCCGAGCATAAAGTTTGATCTAGGCCGAGTGTTGAAGGTTGCATTAGTTTGGTTTGTTCAGAGCTAGACCGAAGCCAAGTTTTTGAAGTTTGTGTTAGAATTTTTTTGAGAAGATTTGTTGAAAATCAATCATGCATCCGAGAAGAGGTAATCGTCATCAGAATATTGCCGATGTGTATAGAAGAGAAGATGCTAAGGCAATAGAGCAACGAATTAGTGATAACCTCGAAGAGAAGTTCAACAAAGGTTTTGGAAAGTTGGAGAAGTTGATGATGGAATTGAATCAAAGTCAAAGAGGAAGGTCACCAGTCTTGAACCATGGAGGAAACATAGTTTCGCCATCGGTTACGGAAGCAAGGAGGGTGTCGCCACAAACTTATCACGATAAAAGGAAATCATCAATTTCATTAAGACGAGATCACCATGGATTAGAAAGAAGAAGTCAACATGGGTTTGACAATGAACCATGTCGTGATGTCAAAAGACCGAGTAGAAGAGATTTGCATGATCATAGAGACATACGTGGTCATAGAGACGAAGGGTGTCATTTGCCAAAGCATGAGAATGATTCTATTTGGCTAAGGAACAATATTTTTCAGTCTACCTGTACTATCTTGGGAAAGGTTTGTAAATTCATTATTGATGCGGGAAGTTGCGATAACCTTATTTCTGAAGAAGCCGTTATGAAGTTGGGGCTGAAGACTGAAAAACACCCTAGACCGTATAAACTGGCATGGATAAAGGAAGGGGAAGAAGTGACAGTGGGAAGACGAACATTGGTTACATTTTCTATGGGGAAAAAGTACAAAGATGATATATGGTGTGATGTGGTTGATATGGATGTATGTCATTTACTGTTGGGAAGTCCTTGGCAATATGATCGAGCTGTCCAACATAATAGTCACGCCAACAGCTACAGTTTCATGTTCGAAGGAACCAAAATTACTTTAGTTCTTAAGAAGCGTGAACAAAGTGACTGCAAACCAGAGAAGAAGGTGGAAGCAACTAATCTAATATCTTCGAAAGAATTTGTTGAAGAAGTGAAAGGAGGTGTTGAAGTGGAAGATGAAGTCGGTTGTTCTCAACCACCGAAGTTTGATAAAGATAAAGTAGATCCTTCTCAACCCGCGAAGCTTGATGACCATAAGGTTGATTACTCACAATCCGCGAAGTTAGATAAAGATGAAGTTGATGTTTTTCAACCGACGAAGCTTGATGAACATGAAGTTGAAAAGTCACAACCAGTAAGGATTGATGTGGATGAAGAAAGTGTGTCAAGAGATGAAGGAGATAATTTATCAGTGAAGAAGGTGGATTCGAATAGTCTATTATCTACAGAAGAGTTTGTTAAAGAAGTGGAGGATAGAGCGGAAGTGTTTATGTTGAATGGGAATGAAACCACTAGAGATCTCAAGACTCCTGAGGAGGATGAGCCAGTGGTAAATGAATTCGAAGATGTACTCCCTACAGAGTTGTCGAAGGAGCTACCGCCACTGAGGGACATACAAGATCATGTTGATCAAATTCCAGATGTTATTGTACCATATAGGCCACGTTATCATATGTGTCCGACAGAGCAGGAAGAGTTGAGAAAACTGGTTGATGGGTTGCTAGTCGAAGGAAGTCAGTTGTCTACTACATATTGCAGTTGGCAAAGAATTTTATCAGAGACTTACATGTAGGCAGACACTTGAGCTGTGATCGTACTATGCAGTTAATCTCAAAATCTTATTTCGAATCGTCACTGAGGCAGGAAGTTAAAAGGTCTGTTCAGAGAAGCCATAATCGACAAGTTTCAAAGAAGACCACGACAAATGCAAGTTTATGTATGCTGTTGCATATACATGCTAAATTACGGGAGGAGGTTAGTGTGGACTTTGTTTTGGGATTGCCGCGAACGCAACATGGCAACAATTCTACTTATGTGGTGGTTGACCGGTTTTCAGGATTGGATCATTTCATTATCTATAAGAAGACTGCAAAGGCCATTAATGTCATTCAGTTATACTCCAGAAAGAGCTATCGATTACATGGATCTATTGTTTCGAATAGAGATACTCGTTTTCTGAACTATATCTGGATGAGTCTGTTGAGTCAAGATTTTTATAGAGTTTTGATTTCTGACAAAGGGATAAGCCGTGATCGACAAAAAGAAGTTATTCATTGTTTTAAAGAAACACAAAGAGCTCCATACATTAGAGGTTGATTATTTGGTATGTTAGTAGTGTTATTTATGTTAAAATCTATCCTCAAATAATCTCATACCTTCAATCTTTGAATATAAATGTATATATGTATGAGTGCACATTAACTGTGCAGTCTAGGCTAAACCGGTCGACCGGTTTAAAACAAGGCAGTCGACCGTTTCTGCCCAGAATGCACAGATAACGTGCACAAGTGTACATAACGTATATATATTCAAATTTCTGTCTACTGGTCCATTTTGACCTGTCGACCGTTTTCAAACAGAAAGCAACCTTTCGTACAGACACTTCCTTTTCTTCAACGGTTGCTTCTCTTTCTCTTCACCATTGATCATGACCTTTGTTTGTACCTTTTCACAAAAGGTTACAACTGTTTATTTCTTATATAAACATCATGAAATCATTATTTCAATTAACCAATTCTATTATTCTAATCTCTATTCTATTGATCTCTGTCTTGAACTCTCAAACATTTCAATTGCTTATTGAATCATTGAAATTATTTCATATCTTTTGATTCAAAAAGTAATATACTTCCTTTAATCTTCACAAACATCATTCACATATTTTGAGGATAAGATTATAGGAAGGGTGTACTACAAGTGACAAATCAGTGTTATCAAGAGCACAAGTTGTCAACGGCAATTGTATTTGTTTTTTTTTTGAAGTCCTCGGTGTTGTAAGAGGCACGAAATCCCGTTCGGCTGTTCGGGTGTTGTAAACCTGTTCCTCCGGGTGAAGCGAGGTAGTTGGTTGTGAAAATCCAGATAGGAGTCTGGGACTGGACGTAGGACGGGAGGTCCGAACCAGTATAAAAATCCCTGGTGTGATTTTTACAGTTTACTGCATTTACTATTCTATATCTGTGAATTGCTATATAGTTAGTTTATTGAATATTTACTTGTATAGCAATTGTAAATAACATTCCGCATATATTAGTCCATATTACACGATCCGTAATTAGTGTGCACAAGCGTTCACACTTTCATTTGGTATCAGAGCAAGGTCATCATATAACCGTAACACCGTTATTTGATATATTCTTGTAATATGGCAAATAACGCAAGCACTAGCACTAACACTTACACGGAAGGTCAATCAACACAAAGACCTCCATTCTTTAATGGTCTCAACTATAGCTATTGGGCTACACGTATGTCATTTTTTATGCAATCAAATAGCTATGATGCTTGGAATGCTACTCAAAAAGAAATAGTGAATCCAACAACTGAATATTCAGAATGGACAACGGCTGAGAAAACGGCAGCAGCTGTAAATGCAAAGGCAATAAATATGTTGTTTTGTGCATTAGACCAAAATGAATATAACCGTGTTAGTATCTGCACTACTGCATATCAAATTTGGCAAACGCTGAAAACCACTCATGAAGGTACTAACAAGGTTAAACAAGCCAAAATAGCCATGCTGAAAAGTCAGTTTCAAAATTTCAAAATGAAATCGAATGAGACAATCAATGATATGTATTCAAGGTTTCAAACTATTCATCATGCACTTATCGGACTAGGACAAAAATATTCAGATTTTGATGTTGTGTCAACAGTCCTACATTCTCTGACTAGTGAATGGGAAGGAAAAGTATTAGCAATTGAAGAAGCTAATGACCTTTCCATCATGAAGCCGGATGAATTGATAGGAAATTTAATGTCCTATGAAGCAAATTTGCAGGCTAGAAAAGAACAGAAAGAAGAAAAGAAAAATGTAGCATTTCATGCTGAGAAAGATGAAAATGAATCAGATTCTGAAGATGAAGATTTGGCATTCATTGCAAAAGGATTCAAAAAATTCCTAAAATATCGAAAAGCCAGTCGTTACAACAAAAGGAAATCTGGATCAAACAAACCATCTTCATCAACTATAGAATGTTTCAACTGTCACAAAAAGGGGCACATGCAGAAGGATTGTCCAGAACAAAAGAAGAAGTCAGAAAATGATAAATTCAAACATAAGAAGGACAAGTCAAAGAAACGAGCCTTCTCAGTAACATGGGATGATTCAGACTCATCCTCATCTGAAAGTGAAAGTGATCCAAAAAATGAACAAGCTAATGTTTGTTTTATGGCAACAGAAGATGAGGTACAAATTCCTACATTTGATGAATTACTTGATATAAATTCTGAATTGATAGTCAAATATAAAGACATAAAACGTCAATTAAAAGTAGCCAAAGCAGATTTGAGTAGAGCAGAGTTTGAACGAGATATGTTAAAAGACGAGAAGAAAATATTAGAAGAAGAACTTGAAAAACTTCAAGAATCATCATCTAATGTTGACTCTCAATTATCTCTTTTGAGTCAAGAAATTGAAACTCAAAAAGAGAAAAATGATGCTCTCACTATTGAAAATCATGAGCTTAAGGCAAAAGTCAAAAATCTGGACCTAGAAAAGGCGAGCTTACAAACTAAGTTAGATGACATAACTCAAAATGTTTCTAACTTTAACAAAGGTCGAGAAAATTTGACAAAAATCATTGAAAGTTCACAATCTGTTTCAAATAAACAAGGTTTGGGATATAGGAAACAAGAAACCAAGAAACATCTTGGTAATGAAAGGAAAAAGAAAAGACAAAAGACTGAAGTTAAGAAAAATCTTAGTTTATTATATTCCAAACCAAAACCAGTTGTGAAATTTCAGAAGAAAAATGTCAAGACTATCAAAATATGGGTTCCTAAAACAAATAACAATTTGATTAGGAACAAATATATTCATAATTTCATGAATACTGTGCATTATAATTCTAATTATATATATAAAGGGGATACCGGACCCATATGGGTTTGGATTCCTAAGATCTAACTCTTAGGACCCCATAAAAAGTGGGTACCATGGACTTAATTTTATTTTTTGCAGGTACCACTTAAGAAAAAAAGGAAAGTGGATATTCTGGTTGATACATTCCTATATTATTCCATTATCTATTACTCCTTTTTGTCGATGACAAAGGGGGAGAAAGTGTTAACAATTATCTGCAGGAATATATATATTATATAAAGAATACAGACAAAATCTCAGGGGGAGATCACATATTCAAGGGGAGACTCAGAGTTTCAGATATATGTTGTCATCAATCAAAAAGGGGGAGAATGTTGAGTCAAGATTTTTATAGAGTTTTGATTTCTGACAAAGGGATAAGCCGTGATCGACAAAAAGAAGTTATTCATTGTTTTAAAGAAACACAAAGAGCTCCATACATTAGAGGTTGATTATTTGGTATGTTAGTAGTGTTATTTATGTTAAAATCTATCCTCAAATAATCTCATACCTTCAATCTTTGAATATAAATGTATATATGTATGAGTGCACATTAACTGTGCAGTCTAGGCTAAACCGGTCGACCGGTTTAAAACAAGGCGGTCGACCGTTTCTGCCCAGAATGCACAGATAACGTGCACAAGTGTACATAACGTATATATATTCAAATTTCTGTCTACTGGTCCATTTTGACCTGTCGACCGTTTTCAAACAGAAAGCAACCTTTCGTACAGACACTTCCTTTTCTTCAACGGTTGCTTCTCTTTCTCTTCACCATTGATCATGACCTTTGTTTGTACCTTTTCACAAAAGGTTACAACTGTTTATTTCTTATATAAACATCATGAAATCATTATTTCAATTAACCAATTCTATTATTCTAATCTCTATTCTATTGATCTCTGTCTTGAACTCTCAAACATTTCAATTGCTTATTGAATCATTGAAATTATTTCATATCTTTTGATTCAAAAAGTAATATACTTCCTTTAATCTTCACAAACATCATTCACATATTTTGAGGATAAGATTATAGGAAGGGTGTACTACAAGTGACAAATCAGTGTTATCAAGAGCACAAGTTGTCAACGGCAATTGTATTTGTTTTTTTTTTAAGTCCTCGGTGTTGTAAGAGGCACGAAATCCCGTTCGGCTGTTCGGGTGTTGTAAACCTGTTCCTCCGGGTGAAGCGAGGTAGTTGGTTGTGAAAATCCAGATAGGAGTCTGGGACTGGACGTAGGACGGGAGGTCCGAACCAGTATAAAAATCCCTGGTGTGATTTTTACAGTTTACTGCATTTACTATTCTATATCTATGAATTGCTATATAGTTAGTTTATTGAATATTTACTTGTATAGCAATTGTAAATAACATTCCGCATATATTAGTCCATATTACACGATCCGTAATTAGTGTGCACAAGCGTTCACACTTTCAGAGTCTATGGAAAATGGCTGGGACTGAGTTGAAATCTAGTAACGCTGAGCATACACAGACAGATAGACAAGCTGAAGTTGTGAACAGATCCCTAGGTAATCTTTTGCGATGCCTCGTGGATAATAATTTGAAAAGTTTGGATTCAATGTTATGTCAAGCGAAGTTTGCACACAATCATACGGTTATTCGTAAATCCGGGTGCAATCCATTCCAGGTTGTTTATTCAACAATCCCAAAAGGACCGTTAGATTTATCAACAGTGCCACCGCATAGAGGGGTGATTAAACGGGCTAATGTTTTTGTGAATCAGTTGCAAGGATGCTACAAAGTTGTACAGGAACGATGTCTTAAGGCAACTGAGAAATATAAGCAATTAGCAGAGATTAAGCGACGAAGCATTGGATGCAAGGAAGGAGATTTTATGTATGCAGTGTTTACCAATGATCGATTTCTTTTTGGAACTTACAGCAAGCTAGAAGCTAGAAGGAATGGTCATTTAGAAGTCGTAAAGGGAATTAACGAGAATGTTTATAAATTGAGTTTGCCGGATCGTCTTCTTATTGCTAGCATTGACAATGTCAAACACTTGGTTCCATTTCACGAGGATAAGAGTATCGAAGACGAAGAGCTTTTAAATTCGAGGACGAATTTTTCCCAACCAGGGGAGGATGATGAAGCCCAGACTGATGAAGACTTAGGTCGCCAACGACCTAACTCCCCTGATTTACGTCCTAGCACAGTAATCCCTAAGTCGCGCATTTTAGATCACAAAAGAGCTATGAAGACCGACCAAGCAAGTCATGCGAGCTAAGACTTTTCTTAGGTCGCTCACGACCTAACGAGTCACGAGATAAAGAGTTGCGAATTAACGAGTTAAAGGTCTTTTCCTTAGGTCGCTCACGACCGAACGAGTCATGTGAAAAGGAGTTGCAACCTAACTCTATCCGCCAGCTACGACCTAAAGTGCTACGACCTAAAGTGCTACGACCTAAAGAGTTACGACCTAAAGAACTACGACCTAAAGAGTTATGACATAACAAGATAGGTCGCTCCAATATGCAGATAGGTCGCTACAATATACCGCTTGACTTAGGTCGCGAACGACCTTCCGTCCTTAGGTCGCGAGAAGCTTTAAGTCGCTCAGGACATACGAACGAGCTACGACCTATGTTAGGTTGCTCACATATACCACTTCATGTTAGGTCGCTGAAGATGTTATTCCTTAGGTCGTAAGAAGTTATGTCGCTCGTGTTTATGTTGCTGTCTTTTTTTTGTTGCTGCCGTGTTGCTTATGTCGCTCCTGTCTTGAGTCGCTCGACCATAGGCCGCATCAATCTTAGGTCGCTCAAGCCAAGGTCGCTCAACTTCTTAAGTCGCTCGTCCTATAGGTCGCATAAGACCTTCCTGAAGCTGATTCTCCTTATGTCGTTGAAGCTTATGCAGCATGGTGTTGCACTGTTATGTCATTATGTTGTAATTCCTTATGTCGTTTGTATGTTGTATTTGCTATGTCATTATGTTGTAATATGTCTTGTGTTGTACATATGTTAAGTCGCTTGATGTTGTAATGTTTAGGTCGCGTCTGTCTTAGGTCGTGAGTCGCTTTTTGTCTTGGGTCGTTGCCGACCTATGTGTTGTACTGTGTTGTGTCGTGGAAGGGTGTGAGTTGTAACCCTATAAATAGGGAGTGTTGGTCATTTGTAAAAGTAAGTTGATTTTGAATAAAACTTTGTTTGTGTGCTTTGTGCCACTTCTCAAATTGGTAGTTGAGTGTGATCTCCGATCTCCACCTTCAGCATTCGAGTGCGCTCGAATCAACGATTGTTGAAGATGATTCACGGTATCTAGTGCGCTAGATCAACGTACGAAGAATCGTAGATCTTCCTTCACGGCATCATGCACGATCAACGTGACGAAGATAGCTAGAATCCGGTACCTTTGGATCAACGGATTTGGGCCTTTGGTATCTTTCAATCCACCGATTGCTACTTTCACCGTTACATCCATTTTCAGTTATCCGCTGCTGCATCAATTACCCAAGAATATTTCAAGTAATATTGTTCAGTAATGCGGTGAATAAGGCTGGTTAGGAGCGACCATTCGTAATATTTCTTTGGGCGAGTATCGATACAATGAATTATGTGACTAAATTTTTCTTTCTTTTTCTTACAAGTGGTAATTCGACATATCCGATCTGTTGAATATGCTAGTATATGATTTTTGTATGATGATAATAAACATATATATATACTCATTTAAATGTATTTGTTAATGTACTATTTTATCTTTCATATAATTAAATAAATATTTGCTGAATAAAATAAATAACACAGAATTTAAATTCAAACAAATATTTTATTACAATTTTGAATAGTACAAATTTGAGCTCTCACTATATAAACAATTTGCAATTACAATACAATTTCGATTACATCACAAATTTCAGTTTACATTGTTCACCTCACTACAAATCACTCATTCACTCGTATTTTATCTTCGGCTTTGCTCCAGTCTGAATCTAGCATCTAAGTTATCTGAAAAATAAACACTGACGCAGTAAAATTGAAAAATAAATATTTTTGCAGTGTAAAAAAAATGTGTTTTTGAAAACATTACTTGCCTCGGTTATTTGGGTTGTTCGTCATCATATTCATTTTGAATTCATCATACACGAACAACCTATGACATGCACAGTGTATCACTGTACATGCCACAAGGCCGTGCACACCGATATACACTTGACAAACCTACAGGGACAGGTGAGCACAAGGTCAAACCCGAGCCGAGGTTGGATTCAACTCAGGTGCAATACAAATACATCACTAAATTTTCGAGTACAACAAGATCAGTTTCCAAAATCAGTACAGGAAAGACCAGACCCAAATCAACAATGAATTGATCAGGAGCAACCAAGGTCAGTCCAGAAACAAGAACAGGCATAAGCACATGCACTAGTGAAACAAATAACAGACCCAACATTTCAGAAATACTACAAGAAAATGCAACACTGACATATATATATGCTTGCATAAAAAATTTCATATGGAACCAAATCTGGTAAAAATAAAAAGCAATTTGAGTTCACATGCAAAAATATTAAACAATGGAATGCAACTGAAGTGAACACACACATATATACATACATTTATGTATGTATGTATACAAGTGGATTTGAAAATCAACACTGCAGTTTGAAAATGCACAAGTGACTCGAAGCAGATGAATTCACCATAAGTGCACAAGAAACAAAGAAGCAGAAACCAGACTTCAAGTACAAAGCACATAAACAAGTTTGGCCACAACACACTTACATATATGGGCTTCATATACAACCGGACTAGACACTAAAAATTAAAATGTACACTTGAACCCAGAATGGTCAGAGAAACCACAATGTCAACATGTATACTATAGGGTGCATAAGCTGGCTCAATGAACCAACTCTAAGTAACAACCAGACCAGTTCAATATGCCATGCACAAGAGTAAAAACTGTAGTGTAACTCGAAGACCAACTCGAGCTAGTCCATACACATAAAGACTTTAATACCAAAGTATAAGCACACATATATATATGCTATGGAAAACGATGCAAGTTACTGAACTCCAAGCAAGACAGTGATCAAGAGACAATCAGACAGGTGCATTCAATCTTGAACAAAAATGAAGCAGTTTACAGACTTACAGGAATCAAGGTAGCAGTTTCATACCAAAGTCAAAGCCAAGAGATATTTAACAAGTCAAAGTCAAAACCAAGAAATAACGAATATCGAAAGTGTCCAAATTATCATTTCAAGTGACCAAAGTTAAACCAGAAATTCACGGAGCAAGTTCAAAATTAAAGCCGTGGTGACCAAGCAAACGAAAATATATGAATTGAAAAAGTCAGAAAACATCACAAGCATCCAAACGAAAATCAATGGTCGAGCAAGAATTCAAATAAAATATATACAAACGAGATTATAGGAATTCGAATCCTATTTAACCCTTTAACATCATCGACATTCAATTCATTCGAGTTCAGGCAACAACAGAGAGGAATAAATCATTCAACTCGAATCAAAGTCGAGAATAATCAATAATCAGTAAAAGGCATTCACGTACAATTCACGCATCAATCGAACTCGACGAATTGAAGCAGCCGAAAGCAACAACAGATAGGAGACGATTGACAGAGCAAAGCGAAGTAAATTACCTCAATCGCTCGAAAAACAAACGGCCGCCTCAAATTTATCACGAAGCCCTAATTTCAGATCGAAGAAGAACGCAGCCATTATTTTTCACGCAAAGGATACGGGCCGATAATAAAAAAGCGAAAATAAGGATACGGGCCTATAGTATAATAGAAAAGGGGGAAATTATTTTTACTTCACTTATTTTTGTTTTGGGTCGGCTTCCTTTATTATTAAGTTTGGACTTAAATTCTAGGGTTTTGTAATTGTTTTAAGTTATTTTTATTTTGTATTTTCCTTTTTAAACTTTTGTAAATTCTAGTCGTGTGACTAGGGGACGAACTACGGTGGTGTAGTTCGAGAATTCGCGACTCAGTGGTTGAGTTGTGGCAGGGATTTGAGCGTAGAGTTAGGTTAGTCGATAGCAGGTGTCGCGAGTTTACATGTGTAAGCGTCTGACTACTTAATTTCTAGTAGAAACCTTGGGGGCAGCACGTAAGCAGAGTTTTGCCGAAGTTGGGTAAATCTGTGTTGTTCTATTTCTGTTTTTAATATTCTGCTATTATCTGTGCTGCTATTATTCTGCTATTAGCAGTGCTGCAATTATTTTGTATATTTTCGCATTAAATTTTTATAATTAATAGTATCACCCTATTCACCCCCCCTCTAGGGTGAAATCGATCCTACAAGTGGTATCAGAGCTGGAAACAAAAGACAATTTTTATTTTAAAATTTTGATTTTTTAAATGGCTTCTTTTAATAATGTTTTTACTGAGGGTCGGTCCAGTATTATTCCTTCTATTTTTGATGGAATAGATTTTTTTAATTGGAAATTGAAAATGGAATTTTATTTAAAATCTGTTAATTTTAAATGTTGGGATATTATTGAAAATGGGTGTGATATAATAGACGAGAAAAATTCTTCGATTAATGCTCTTGCTATGCATAAACTATATTCTCGTATTAATCAAGATAATTTTAACTTTATTTCTCATTGTGAAAATGCATAGGAAATCTGGAATACTTTTGATGTAATATATGGTGCAAAAGTCAACAACGATGAGAAATTCTCCACAATCGACTCAGTTAAAGAAACATGCTTAATAGGATTGGCAAAAGGCAGCAATGATGAAGGTTCAATAGCTGATGAGATAAGTGATTTTCCATTCAATGATTTAGTTCTCTTTTGCCAAAAATTAATTGAAAGTAATAAACCTCTTGAGTTGAAAAATAATAAGTTGGAAAGGGAGCAAGCTAAACTTCATCAGAAAAATAATGATTTGGAAAATGAACTTAGAAATATCAAGACAAATGAAAATTCTAATTGTAGAAGGTGTTTGAACTATGAAAAGGAATTTGCCTGTTTTCATGAAAAAATTCAAAAGTTAGAAAACGAAATCTTAATACGGGAGAAAAACAAAACTGAGTTAATTTGTAAAAATAATATTTTGCAAAAAGAGTTGGATAGCTTTAAGAAGTCAGAAATTTCTAAATGTGCGATTTTTGAAAAGAAATTAAATGAGGTCAACAAAAATTTCAAAACTCTTGAAAAAGAAAACGTGATTATGAGCAATTCTGAAATTATTAGATTAAATCACGAGTTTGAAAAGGAGATTGAAAAATTCAAGGATTTTGAAAAAATTAAATATAAGAAACTCCACCTCTTTGAAACCGAGATGCTTGAAATTGAGATTAAAATTAGAGAGCTTAAAAATGAAAATATGGACTTGAAAATGAAGAATTTTGAAATGAGAGATAGTACCATTAGTTGTTGTTCGAAGCTAATAAATGAAAATAAACTTTTAAAATCCAAAGTTAATAAACTTGAGTTGATTACTTGAAACTTTTTCCCTGGAGAAAAATCATTTAATATGCTCCTAGAAAATCAACACTTTGTGAATAAAAGGAAAGGACTTGGATTTGAAAGGGTGTCAAAATATGAACAAACAACTAATAACATTGTCAAGGGGAAATATGTGATACCCAAATGTGTAGAGTGTGGATATATTGGACATAGCAAGAATAATTGTCGAAATATATACAAACACAAAACTATTTAACAAATATGGATTCCAAAAGGTACGAATATAAATGGTTTGAAATTTAAACAGATTTGGATTCCCAAGGGTACAATTGTAGATGCTAACGGTTTGTTATATAGACAAAGTTGGGTACCAAAGAGTTCAATAGATAATAATAGTGGACTTATATCCTTAGTTAGACCACTTGCCTTCTGCAAAATTTAGACACACAAGTGGGCTAAGGAACAACTTTGATGGAGATAGATTTCGAGTTGTTCTAAGTGATTTGTAACAACCCGCATATTTTTCGATTGCAAATTTAAATATTTTTATTTAAATATAGAATCGTTAATCGGATTGAGGTCCAAAAAGCTACTTTTTGAAAACTGTCAAATTAGGACTCGAGACCACTTCCATTGAGTTCAAAATGCCGTTTGCGACCTTTTTTAGTATAAACTTCGATATGTTTGGAGTTAGTAGAATTTTGCTACTTTTTTACTTTGGACTTTGGGTTTGGTTCAACCCATTTGCCCAATTCTGGTTTCATTAACTCAAGCTCCACTCCCTCTCCTCTTCATTACTTCACTTTCATTTCCTAACACTTAAGCTTCACCAAAAATGGAGAGTGGAATGGGAAATTAAAACTCCAAGCCCTAGTTTCCATTTGCAAATCAAGTTCTAGCTCCAAATCAATAGAAGAAGCTTTGGTAAGCCTCCTCTTCTTCTTCTCCAACTCATTCTCTTATCAATTTCAGAAATTCCTAAACCTACCTTAGGAAATGTTTCTCTTTTAAGCTTAGATTCAAGCTTGTTGGGTTGGAATTGAAGAGTGATTGTCCTTGCCATTGCTCTATAGCTTCTTCTTCGTTTGTTTTGGATTTAAAGGTGAGATTTTTTATCTCACATCTTAGTCTATAATTATCTTGATTGTTAGGTATGAATTCCTAATACTTATTCATGTGCATTTGATTTTGGTTTGGATTGATTTGGTGTATATTCCAATTTTTGGTGTTTTGAAATCAAAATCTATGAAAATCCTATTATGGATATTTGGGCATTGATATTCGAGGCGTATCGAAGGGCAAATTAGGATTGGGTTGTCGCTTGGCGTAAATCCTAGTCGTCGTTGCTCGTCCAATCGCTTTCGACAATCGTTTGGCCATTTTTGGCCTAGGTTCAGGGAATGCCCAGAACAACAGTTTCAGACGTCTGAAACGTATGGTTCAGACGTCTGAATATTATACTGGGAATTTTCTTCCCCCATTATTCAAACGTCTGAATAAAAGCCTCCAGACGTCTGAATTGGCTCGAGTGCAACCAGAAAGAAAATAGGCTAATTTTAGCTATTTTCAGACGTTTGGAATATAGGGTTCAAACATCTGAATTATGTTCTGGAAAACTTTTAATTTTCCAGACGTCTAAACCACTTCTTTCAGACGTCTGAATCTGCTATCTTTTGCCAATTTACCTGTTTTGCTTGATCTTCCAAATTTAATCGATTCGTGTTGATTCCCTTTTGTTGTTGTCATATTTATCGACTTTGATGACCTTTTCTTTGGGATTTTTGGAATATCTATTTTCGATGGATTCAGTATCGATTTCTTTGGATTTTATTCACGTCTTCGAATGTGAATTTTGATGATTGATTGTTCCTTCAATTGATTTTGTGATTTGTCACTTCTAAATACAAAGGTTTTTATACTAGTAGTAAATATTCAAACTCTTTTACAAAGATGATTTCAATTCTATTTTTAATACAAAAATCGTTTATAAAACCGTTTTCTAATCTATTAGTATATACAAACCTTTACCTCATTCGTATGAGAAAATATAATTAAACGGCTTAGCAAAACAAGTGGTATGAAACGCTTGCGTTTACTTCGTCGGTTAATTTTTGGACTTGTTCGATTGAAACTCTTGTGACAATTTTCTAGTGGAGATCTACAGTTTGTTAACAAATATTTAAGTTAAGCAAGTGGTTATGGAACATGAAGCTAAACTCTTATATTTACTAGCTCAGTGTAATCGACACTTATTGATGAGCGATGATGATCATTTTATGGTTTAGACTAGCAATGTGCGATGTCTCTTTGTCCACGTGGAGGACTGTTCCTCGTTTTAATGAGCTTCGTCTCACTTCTCGCATGGGTCGTACCTATCTAGGTGCGTCGATGCTTACATTACGCATGGGACGTACCTATATAGGTGCGTCGATGTTCGTCTATGCATGGGGCGTATCTTTCTAGGTGCGTCGGTGCTCGGCTTTGCATGGGGTGTATCTTTCTAGGTGCATCGACGTTAGGCATTACATGGGGCGTATCTTTCTAGGTACGTCGATGTTCGTCTATGCGTTGGGCGTATCTTTCTAGGTGCGTCGATGCTAGACTTTGCATACGGTGTATCTTTCTAGGTGCATCGATGCTAGACTAATCATGGGGTGTATCTTTCTTGGTGCGTCGATGTTTAGTTATACATGGGGCGTATCTTTCTAGGTGCGTCGATGTTCGACTGTGCATGGGGTGTATCTTTCTAGGTGCATCGATGCTAGACTAATCATGGGGCGTATCTTTCTAGGTGCGTCGATGTTTAGTTATACATGGGGCATATCTTTCTAGGTGCGTCGATGTTCGACTGTGCATGGGGCGTATCTTTCTAGGTGCGTCGATGTTCGGTTTATAGAATCGTGTTCCGGTTGGGATTGGCCATCCTCTTATTTTTGTGATTTCTTAATTTCTAATTATTGATTTCTGGAATTTATGTTTCACCCCCTTTTTCAGTTGGCATCAATATGTATGTCATTTATTGTGGCTTGGTGAATTAAATTAAGAATATGACATTCTTTTTAATCTTTGAGAAGATTCTTGTGATATCGATTAATCTCTGGATTGATTTTCGATTAGATACTCATCACAGTATGGCTCTATGGTTGTCATACATTTTTGTCATATCTCATGTTCTATATCACTTTATCTGATATTTATAGCTAGACTGATCCGTTTATTATTTTCTTCTTAAATAATACTCGGGTCAGACTGAGATTTTATAGGTGCTTCCTTATGACTTCTTATCAGAGACTATCATCTGAATCTTTTGGCTAACTACTTTAGATTACTAGTTTTTGTTATTTTACATTTGAGATATGGAATCATTGATGTATAATTATTCGTTTGTCTAGCAGTTGTATCTATTCTTTTTGATATTGTGGATCTTGTTTGACCACTACTCTGATGTACACCTTTTTGTGTTATATATTCATATCTGTTTCCGCCTTTGTGATATGAATGTCTGTGACTGATTTATGTTACGTTTATTTCTATATTTGTTTCCGAAGGCCTCATAGCCACTGTATGGTAGCTTTGAGTTTGTATTTGATATGTCGGATTTCCTCTTAAAATGAAATGCATGTTATACTATCTGACATATCGATACTTGCACAAAGCAATTACACGGATGGTCGCTCCTCAACAGCCTTATTCTCTGTGCTAGTTGACGGAATTACCTAGTAGTGTCCTTGGCTGGCATGGGCATAGAGGTGGGGCGTCACTGCTTGGTATCAAAGCCAAACTTCGGAACAATGTAGAATAATCTAGCAAAGATCATTGTCCTATGTCTTTCTTAGGAATCGTGCCATAGGATTTAATTCGGGTCTTTGTACCGTTCTATCCTATTTCTTTTTATGATTCCTTGTTTTATCAATCATAATTGTTTGATAATCATTTTGAGAATAACTTTTTCTTCTTCTTTCTTTCTTAAAGAAGAGAAATGGTTAGGTCTGGCCGTACCAACGTCGGTCAATCAAGTGCTACTCCTCAGGAGGGAGTATTTATGTCTGCCCAGCAGCTTCTAGATCTTGTTAAGAATGCTCAAGCTATCGGACCCATTCCAGAGCCTACTCATCTTAGATCCGGTTTTGCACGCTTGTGTAGAGATTATACCGATTTGGGTGGAAGGCCATTCCGGGGATCCGAGAGTGTCATTGAAATCCAAGCTTGGCTTAGATCATGCGACCGCATCTTTTCTCGCATGAATCTTGTTGATCTCCACCGAGTCCAAGTGGCTTCTAGCATGCTCCAAGAAAGAGCATTGGATTAGTATGAGCTTCTTATTTCTGAAATCGTTGAAGTGGATCTCACTTGGGAGCAATTCCGGGAAAGATTCGAATTGAAATTTGTGCTGGAGGCTGAAAAAGTAACTTTGGCCTGGCGTTTTATCGACCTTGTTCAAGGTGAATCTTCTGTGACGGACTACGTCGCATCTTTCGAATCTCTTTCTAAATACGAGGTTGAATACATTAATACCCCATTAAAGAAAAATCAGAGATTTGTTTATGGCTTGAACAAGAATCTCAAGAAGCCATTACTTCTAAAATTGGAAGTTTCTTTCGATCAGCTTATTGATATCGCTCTTCATCTTGAAGAGGCCGATAATGAAAGTAATGTTGAAGTTGTGGGTGCCAAACAGAACTTCAATAATAACATGAAGAGGCCTATTAAGTTTAAAGGCCCCAATCCCAACAAGAAAGGGAAACAAGAAACTTCTGTAGCAAAGACTCCTACCACTAGTCGTGGACGATGCTACAATTGTGGTTCTATGGACCACTATGCAAAGGAGTGTCCGCAACCCCTCTATTGTCGCTATTGCAAAAGTATGAGTCATCATATATCTACGTGTCCCATACTTCAAGCGAGAAGGAGGGAAAGCTAAAGGTTGTGCAAGCCTCTTCTAGCACTTCTCTTGGTCAAGGTATCTATTCTATCCTTGATGACATTTATTTTGTGAATATCTTATTCGAGTTCTTTTTGATATGGGTTTCATCTCATTATTTTTATATCAAAAGAACTTGTGATTTTTTTTCTTTAAACATTTCTGGGCTTGATGATTTCTTTAAGGATTGCGAATCCGGATTGGTGGATCCGCAACACTCAATTTGCTTTTTATTGATGTCGAAATTATTTTATGTGATTTTTCTTTCCGAGCCGATTGTTACTTATGCTTCGGAATTGACTTTTGTAAGGATTGGCTTAATTATTATGAAGTCATATCCTTTGTCCCGTGTGGACTATTCATCTTCGACATTTTCAATATGTTAAGCAGATTTCTGTTTTTCCTTTGTGATTTTGATTCCAATTTAATGGCATCATTTTATTCTTTAAACTCACATGATGAGGAAAGTGTTATTTCTCTCATTCATGTAGTTTGAGAATTTTCCGGAATTTTTGAGTTTGCTTTAGGATTATCACCTAAGCGATCTTTTGAGTGGTGATAAGGTCTTTTTAGCTCGACCTTGCCACCGATTTTTCATTTGCTACGAGTTGCGGGAGTTAGCATTCCATTTACCGCATTTTGCACTCGTTATGAAACTTATGAATGACTTATTATGTCATCCAGTTTGTCCAGCATATTTCATCCATTTTATGAATCGAGTATTCTACGAATATCTTGATGACTCCATTTTAGTATTTATTGATTTTGGATGAAAACAGCAATTTAAAATTTTTTCAAAAATCTTTTTCATAAGATTTATTTATAAGTACAGTTTGATTTTTGCTCTTAAATGAGCAAAGAATATTCTTAAAGGTTTTTAAGAAACATGTTTATCATATAGAAGATGATTTTGTGATTGTATTGCCCATTGAGTGCTTTAAGAATTCTGGTCGATGCGCTTGATCAACGTTATCGATAGGAATTTCCTAAACGATTTGATGAGACAATCAGATACAGTAAATTGACTTGTAAAAAATGTAAATTTCTCTAGAAAGATTATTGCATAAAGATAAATGTAATTTTGAAAATTTTAGCTTTTCGGGAAAGAAGATTATTTAAAAGAAATTCTTTCTTTTCGATACTCTTATTCTTGTGATTCCCGAAGGGAACCAAGACTTTATCTCTTGTACCAATGCTAATCGTATTGGCTTGGATGCCGTCCTCTTGCAAAAGAGAACGTGTTATCATTTGTGCTTCTAAATCATTAAAGCCTATCGAGACTAGGTATGCCACTCATGATCTAGTGCTCGCGGCTATTGTTTTCACTTTTAGAGTTTGGCATCATTATTTTGGGGGAGAAATTCATTCTCCACTCCGATCATAGATCTTTGAAATGTTTATTTTCTCATAAGGAACTTAAAGTTGGTTCGAGTCCCTTACATCTTATGATCTTTATATTCTTTATACTCTCGAAAGGGGAAATCGTGTTGCCAATATCCTTAGTTGCAAGCAACAAGTGGTTGTTTCTTTGATGATGTCCGAAAGGAATAATCTTTTTACCAAGTTCATCGGACGTTTTGATGTACTTCGTTTTAGTGTGCTTCGTCTCATTTCTTTTATGGGCTAGCGTCCGATGTTATTTTATGGCCTTCGGTTCATTGGACGTATCGTTTGTACTGCGTCGGTGTTCCGAATTATTTGAGCTTCGGTTCATTGGACGTATCGTTTGTACTGCGTCGGCGTTTCAAATTATTTGAGCTTCGGTTCATTGGACGTATCGTTTGTATTGCGTCAGTGTTCCGAATTATTTGAGCTTTGGTTCATCTGGCGTACCGTTATTGTACTACGCCGTTGTTCCAAATTATTCAAGTTTCTCGTTTCTCGGGCGTACCGTTTTTGTACTACGCCGTTGCACCGGCTCAATTTTCTGCTATTCTTGACGTTTTCCACGTCTTTTAACTATAGAAATGATTTTAGGTTTCCAATTTTTATTCTTGAGACTGGTGTTATAGTAGGAATTGAAGTTTCACCGGATTTGACTTTTAAGCAACATTCTATTCGCATCATTTCTTCGGGGGTTGAGTACCTTCGAAATAAAGATGTTAGTTTTGGGAAAGTCCGATGGTTCTCAAATCTTAAGGATTTCTCTTGGGAATCCAGAGAACTTATCGAGCGAACACGTTCGGGCTAACTCTTTCGTGCTCTTTATGGTGAACTTCTTATTTCAATTTTTCTTTTGTGTTGATATGCTTTTATGGTTGTTACTCTTTATTTTCTTCTTAGGTATTGCGAGGACGCAATTTCTTTAAGGAGGGGAGTCTGTAACAACCCGCATATTTTTCGATTGCAAATTTAAATATTTTTATTTAAATATAGAATCGTTAATCGGATTGAGGTCTGAAAAAGCTACTTTTTGCAAACTGTCAAATTAGGACTCGAGACCACTTCCATTGAGTTCAAAATGCCGTTTATGACCTTTTTGAGTATAAACTTCAATATGTTTGGAGTTAGTAGAATTTTGCTACTTTTTCACTTTGGACTTTGGGTTTGGTTCAGACCATTTGCCCAATTCTGGTTTCATTAACTCAAGCTCCACTCCCTCTCCTCTTTATTACTTTACTTTCATTTCCTAACACTTAAGCTTCATAAAAAATGGAGAGTGGAATGGGAAATTAAAACTCCAAGCCCTAGTTTCCATTTGCAAATCAAGTTCTAGCTCCAAATCAATAGAAGAAGCTTTGGTAAGCCTCCTCCTCTTCTTCTCCAACTCATTCTCTTATCAATTTCAGAAATTCCTAAACCTAACTTAGGAAATGTTTCTCTTTTAAGCTTAGATTCAAGCTTATTGGGTTGGAATTAAAGAGTGTTTGTCCTTGCCATTGCTCTATAGCTTCTTCTT
Source organism: Allium fistulosum (assembly GCA_030737815.1). Classification (NCBI taxonomy): domain Eukaryota; kingdom Viridiplantae; phylum Streptophyta; class Magnoliopsida; order Asparagales; family Amaryllidaceae; genus Allium; species Allium fistulosum. The sequence continues at coordinate 307,330,621 of CM060902.1, forward strand.
CGTTTGTTTTGGGTTTAAAGGTGAGATTTTTTATCTCACATCTTAGTCTATAATTATCTTTGATTGTTAGGTATGAATTCCTAACACTTATTCATGTGCATTTGATTTTGGTTTGGATTGATTTAGTGTATATTCCAATTTTTGGTGTTTTGAAATCAAAATCTATGAAAATCCTATTATGGATATTTGGGCATTGATATTCGAGGCGTATCGAAGGGCAAATTAGGACTGGGTTGTCGCTTGGCGTAAATCCTAGTCGTCGTTGCTCGTCCAATCTCTTCCGACAATCGTTTGGCCATTTTTGGCCTAGGTTCAGGAGATGCCCAGAACAACAGTTTCAGACGTCTGAAACGTATGGTTCAGACGTCTGAATATTATACTGGGTATTTTCTTCCCCCAGTATTTAGACGTCTGAATAAAAGCCTCCAGACGTCTGAATTGGCTCGAGTGCAACCAGAAAGAAAATAGGCTAATTTTAGCTATTTTCAGACGTTTGGAATATAGGGTTCAGACGTCTGAATTATGTTCTGGAAAACTTTTAATTTTCCAGATTCAGACGTCTGAACCACTTCTTTCAGACATCTGAATCTGCTATCTTTTGCCAATTTACCTGTTTTGCTTGATCTTCCAAATTTAATCGATTCGTGTTGATTCCCTTTTGTTGTTATCATATTTATCGACTTTGATGACCTTTTCTTTGGGATTTTTGGAATATCCATTTTTGATGGATTCAGTATCGATTTCTTTGGATTTTATTCACGTCTTCGAATGTGAATTTTGATGATTGATTGTTTCTTCAATCGATTTTGTGATTTGTCACTTATAAATACAAAGGTTTTTATACTAGTAGTAAATATTCAAACTCTTTTACAAAGATGATTTCAATTCTATTTTTAATACAAAAATCGTTTATAAAACCGTTTTCTAATCTATTAGTATATACAAACCTTTACCTCATTCGTATGAGAAAATATAATTAAACGGCTTAGCAAAACAAGTGGTATGAAACGCTTGCGTTTACTTCGTCGGTTAATTTTTGGACTTGTTCGATTGAAACTCTTGTGACAATTTTCTAGTGGAGATCTACAGTTTGTTCGCAAATATTTAAGTTAAGCAAGTGGTTATGGGACATGAAGCTAAACTTTTATATTTACTAGCTTAGTGTAATCGACACTTCTTGATGAGCGATGATGATCATTTTATGGTTTAGACTAGCAATGTGCGATGTCTCTTTGTCCACATGGAGGACTGTTCCTCGTTTTAATGAGCTTCGTCTCACTTCTCGCATGGGTCGTACCTATCTAGGTGCGTTGATGCTTACATTACGCATGGGACGTACCTATATAGGTGCGTCGATGTTCGTCTATGCATGGGGCGTATCTTTCTAGGTGCGTCGGTGCTCGGCTTTGCATGGGGTGTATCTTTCTAGGTGCATCGATGTTAGGCATTACATGGGGCGTATCTTTCTAGGTACGTCGATGTTCGTCTATGCGTGGGGCGTATCTTTCTAGGTGCGTTGATGCTAGACTTTGCATGGGGTGTATCTTTCTAGGTGCACGATGCTAGACTAATCATGGGGCGTATCTTTATAGGTGCGTCGATGTTTAGTTATACATGGGGCGTATCTTTCTAGGTGCGTCGATATTCGATTGTGCATGGGGTGTATCTTTCTAGGTGCATCGATGCTAGACTAATCATGGGGTGTATCTTTCTAGGTGCGTCGATGTATAGTTATACATGGGGCGTATCTTTCTAGGTGCGTCGATGTTCGACTGTGCATGGGGCGTATCTTTCTAGGTGCATCGATGTTCGGTTTATAGAATCGTGTTCCGGTTGGGATTGGCCATCCTCTTATTTTTGTGATTTCTTGATTTCTAATTATTGATTTCTGGAATTTATGTTTCACCCCCTTTTTCAGTTGGCATCGATATGTATGTCATTTATTGTGGCTTGGTGAATTAAATTAAGAATATGACATTCTTTTTAATCTTTGAGAAGATTCTTGTGATATCGATTAATCTCTGGATTGATTTTCGATTAGATACTCATCACAGTATGGCTCTATGGTTGTCATACGTTTTTGTCATATCTCATGTTCTATATCACTTTATCTGATATTTATAGCTAGACTGATCCGTTTATTATTTTCTTCTTAAATAATACTCGGGTCAGACTGAGATTTTATAGGTGCTTCCTCATGACTTCTTATCAGAGACTATCATCTGAATCTTTTGGCTAACTACTTTAGATTAGTAGTTTTTGTTATTTTACATTTGAGATATGGAATCGTTGATGTATAATAATTCTATTGTCTAGCACTTGTATCTATTCTTTTTGATATTGTGGATCTTGTTTGACCACTACTCTGATGTACACCTTTTTGTGTTATATATTCATATCTGTTTCCGCCTTTGTGATATGAATGTATGTGACTGATTTATGTTACGTTTATTTCTATATTTGTTTCCGAAGGCCTCATAGCCACTGTGTGGTAGCTTTGAGTTTGTATTTGATATGTCGGATTTCCTCTTAAAATGAAATGCATGTTATACTATCTGACATATCGATACTCGCACAAAGCAATTACACGGATGGTCGCTCCTCAACGACCTTATTCTCCGTGCTAGTTGACGGCATTACCTAGTAGTGTCCTTGGCTGGCGTGCGCATAGAGGTGGGGCGTCACATGATTGATAAACTAAAATTTAAATGTTCCTTAGCCTATAAAGTTTAGATAGAGATCATCGCATATTTTGGATATCACGACATCAAAGGAAAGTGAGGTATGATCTCTCAACTCAATTTTGTTCACATATTGTTAATTTTGTTCTTATCAACATTGCTGAAATATTTCTTCCATCTCAACTTTGAAATTCTTGAAGCTCTGGAAAGAAAATCGACAATGCTACAATTTATCTATTTTTTTGGTTTTATTGATTCACTTTGGAATGTCATGAAAAACGGCTTTGACGAATTCTTAGAATGTGTGTATTCTTACTTGTGCTTGATATAAATGGATGTGCTGAAAATTTCAAACAAATTCAAGTGTTGAGGAATACACGTTTTTCTTAGATACCACTATATAACACCATGAATATCTCAAATACAAGTGGTATCTAATATCATCTCATGTTAAAATCATTTTTGCAATAAATTAATTATTTATATTGATTTTCAACTTGAAGTCATTTTCACAAAACCCCCTTACAGAAAATTGATTTTCACTTATTTTAATTTTTGAATGATATCTATCTAATGATAACCTTGAGTTAAAGGGGAATTCAGATGCAGGTTACACTGGTAGCCTAGTTGATAGAAAAAGTATTAGTGGAACGAGTTTTATGTTGAGACATTCAGTAGTTGCATCATTTTCAAAGAAAATATCTGCATTTTTCAATTAGCAGACATTTTTCTTTTATAAAACCCCTTCCAGAAAATAGTTTTTGTTGACCTTGTTTTAGATTAGTCATTTTAGAAAACTTAATTATTTTTGGATTTGATCTTAAATGAGTACATTAACTAATCTGACTCCCTACTGATTATCGAAAAGATAAATAGTGATTGAAAAAGTGATGAGTGTTGACATTAATCATATATTATAACTTGAGACAGTATATATAGCAAATTTCTTTAAAGATTTAAATAATATTTATAAAAACTTTTGATTGGTAAAAAATTCCATGACCATCTCTAATTCTATCATATTTCTATCGACCATCACTCATCAAAATCCAATATAGTATGTCAGTATGTGGTATTTTAAATGAGAAATATTCACTTTCATTTTATTTTTTAGTAATAAAAACATCCCAAGTATTCACTCTCATTTAAAAGTCCTCACGGTTATGCATGGGTGAATTACTTGGAATTTTTTATTATGTGCTTTCATGCTCATTTAAAAGTCCTCACGGTTATGCATGTATGGAACACATATCAAAATTGGTTATTAAATAGACAAGTTGATTCTAATCCCATTTAAAAGTCCTCACGGTTATGCGTTGTTAGAAGATACTTGAATTCATTTTTTATAAAAATTGGAATACTACTAATCTCATTTAAAAGTCCTAACGGTTATGCATGGTTAGTAGATATTTAAATTCCTGATATAAATATACCACAAATAGACACATCTATATGGTTTTACATCATCCCTATCATTCTAAAGTGGAATATGCGCCTAACAGAGTATTTATGATTTTTGTTTGATTTTTTATTGAAATTTAATATTTATACTCGATTGGGTATTAATGTTGTATTAATGTCTATCACTTTATCTCTATTTTTCTAACACTATTACTCTTTTGCTGATAACAAAAGGGGAAGAGAAAAGTTAAGATTTTGGCAAATAAAGGTCAAATGTTTTATTTTGTATTTTCTATTTGCATCTAGGTTCATTTGCATATTTTCATTTATTTTCATGCATATATGAAGGGGGAGCTTTGTTGTAGAGAGGGAGCATTCAAATAGGGGGAGAAAATAGTGTTCATCAATGATCAAATACATTTAATAAATTCAAAATCTTAAATATATGTTTGTTATCATCAAAAGGGGGAGATTGTTGAATATGCTAGTATATGATTTTTGTTTGATGATAATAAACATATATATATATATATATATATACTCATTTAAATGTATTTGTTAATGTACTATTTTATTTTTCACATAATTAAATAAATATTTGCTGAATAAAATAAATAACACAGAATTAAATTCAAACAAATATTTTATTCAAAAAAATATTTTATTACAATTTTAAATAGTACAAATTTGAGCTCTCACTATATATACAATTTGCAATTACAATACAATTTCGATTACATCACAAATTTCGCTTTACATTGTTCACCTCACTACATATCAATCATTCACTCGTATTTTATCTTCGGCTTTGCTCCAATCTGAATCCAGCATCTAAGTTATCTGAAAAATAAACACTAACGCGGTAAAATTGAAAAAAAATATTTTTCCAGTGTAAAATAAAATGTGTTTTTGAAAACATTATTTGCCTCAGTTATTTGGGTTGTTCGTCATCATATTCATTTTGAATTCATCATACACGAACAACCTGTGACATGTACAGTGTATCACTATACATGCCACAAGGCCGTGCACACCGATATACACTTGACAAAACTGCAGGGACAGGTGAGCACAAGGTCAAACTCGAGCCGAGGCTGGATTCAACTCAGGTGCAATACAAATACATCACTAAATTGTCGAGTACAACAAGATCAGTTTCCAAAATCAGTACAGTAAAGACCAGACCCAAATCAATAATGAATTGGTCAAGAGCAACCAAGGTCAGCCCAAAAACAAGAACATGCATAAGCACATGCACCAGTGAAACAAAGAACGGATTCAACAATTCAGAAATACCACAAGAAAATGCAACACTAACATATATATATATATATGCTATGCTTAAAAAATTTCATGTGGAACCAGATCTGGTAAAAATAAAAAGCAAATTGAGTTCACATGCAAAAACAGTAAACAATGGAATGCAACTGAAGTGAACACACACACATATATACATACATTTATGTATGTATGTATACAAGTGGAGATGAACATCAACACTGCAGTTTGAAAATGCACAAGTGACTCGAAGCAGATGAATGCACCATAAGTGCACAAGAAACAATAAAGCAGAAACCAGACTTCAAGTACAAAGCACATAAACAAGTTTGGCCACAACACACTTACATATATAGGCTTCATATACAACCAGACTAGACACCAAAAATTAAAATGTACACTTGAACCTAGAATGGTCAGAGAAACCGCAATGTCAACATGTATACAGCAGGGTGCATAAGCTAGCTCAATGAACCAACTCTAAGTAACAACCAGACCAGTTCAATATGCCATGCACAATAGTAAAAACTGTAGTGTAACTCGAAGACCAACTCGAGCTAGTCCATACACATAAAGACTTTAATACCAAAGTATAAGCGCGCACACACACACACACACACATATATATATATATCTATGTATGTATGTATGTATGTATATGTTGTGGAAAATAATGCAAGTTACTGAACTCCAAGCAAGACAGTGATCAAGAGACAATCAAACAGGTGCATTCAATCTTGAACAAAAATGAAGCAGTTTACAGACTTACAGGAATTAAGGTAGCAGTTTCATACCAAAGTCAAAGCCAGGAGACATTGAACAAGTCACAGTCAAAACTAGGAAATTACGAAAATCGAAAGTGTCCAGATTATCATTTCAAGTGGTCGAAGTTAAACTAGAAATTCACGGAGCAAGTTCAAAATTAAAGCCGTGGTGACCAAGCAAACGAAAATATACGAATTGAAAAAGTCCGAAAACATCACAAGCATCCAAACGAAAATCAGTGGCCGAGCAAGAATTCAAATAAAATATATACGAACGAGATTATAGGAATTCGAATCCTATTTAACCCTTTAACATCATCGGCATTCAATTCATTCGAGTTCAAGCAACAACAGAGAGGAATAAATCATTAAACTCGAATCAAAGTCAAGAATAATCAATAATCAGTAAAAGTCATTCACGTACCAATTCATGCATCAATCGAACTCGGTGAATTGAAGCAGCCGAAAGCAACAACAGATAGGAGACGATTGACAGAGCAAAGTGAAGCAAATCACCTCAATCGCTCGAAAAACAAACGGTCGCCTCAAATTTATCACGAAGCCCTAATTTCAGATTGATGAAGAACAAGGCCATTATTTTTCTCGCAAAGGATACGGGCCGATAATAAAAAAGGGAAAAGAAGGATACGGGCCTATAGTATAATAGAAAAGGGGGAAATTATTATTACTTCACTTATTTTTGTTTTGGGCCGGCTTCCTTTATTATTAAGTTTGGACTTAAATTCTAGGGTTTTGTAATTGTTTTAAGTTATTTTTATTTTGTATTTTCCTTTTTAAACTTTTGTAAATTCTAGTCGTATGACTAGGGGACGAACTACGATGGTGTAGTTCGAGAATTCGCAACTCAGTGGCTAAGTTGTGGTAGGGTTTTGAGCGTAGAGTTAGGTTAGTCGATAGCGGGTGTCGCGAGTTTATGTGTGTAAGCGTCTGACTACTTAATTTCTAGTAGAAACCTTGGGGGCAGCACTTAAGCAGACTTTTGCCGAAGCTGGGTAAATCTGTGTTGTTCTATTTCTGTTTTTAATATTCTGCTATTATCTGTGCTGCTATTATTTTGCTATTATCAGTGATGCAATTATATTATATATTTCCGCATTAAATTTTTATAATTAATAGTACCACCCTATTCACCCCCTTCTCTAGGGTGAAATCGATCCCACATGATCTAGGCGCAAAACAATAATATAGTGGTTTAATATAATTAAGAACAATATATAAGGTAATATACAACACAGAAACAGGTGTCGCAATGAAATAAAACACATCAATTACTTCTTTAAAGTGTAAGTCTACAAAATGAAATACTAGACTTACATATACAAATATATGCTTGCATAAACTATGACAAGCCTAAAAGAATATACAAGTCATCTCAAGTCAACACAATAGCCAAGCATAACACAAGTCTACAAATAAGGCTAATATCTAAAAAGGGAACTCTATCAAAAGGTACTGCTCCATATAGCTACTCCAGCTAGCCTAAATACAAAGTCACTAAGTCCTTGTACCTGTCAAGTCTCAGTCTGACCCGAGTATTATAAAATAAACGGTTCAGGCTATCTATAAATATCAAAATGGTGAGAACATATAATAATAAGCATGCATAATATAAAAGATATATAAGTCCAAACTTGAATAATTTGAATAATCAAAATGGTGAGAACATATGACAACTTGAAATCAGCATCAAAAAAAATTGCTAAAGAAGCAACTGAGTTCTTTTTAGACCTGTTCAATTTAGCTAATTTGAATAATCAATTTTCATACATCATTTGCAAAAAAAATCTTACCGATAGTGCCAAAGAAGGCTTGAAAGTCCATTTCAATTAAAGGAAGTGAAAATGCCCTATTTTATACTGAGGATAATAGCACCCCTGGTCCAAATGGGTTAAATGCCAAAAAATTTAAGCATCATTGAGAACAGATTATGGATGATATATGGAATGCAATGCTTGATGTTCAATCTTCAAGTAAAATTATAAAAGAAATTAGCCATACTTTCAATTGTCTAATTCCAAAGAAGCCAAACCCAGAATCTATTAGTGACTACAGACCCATATCATTATGCAATGTACATATAAGATTTTGGCAAAATTGTTATGTAATAGAATGAAAGGCTTCCTAAATGACTTAATTTCCATGAATCAGAATGCATTTATTGTTAAATTTTAGCAACACTATATGAAAAATTGTAGAGGTCGGAAGTAGCTTTGTAACAGAGAAAACGGTTCGCAAATCGGAGTTCGAAGGTGGAAGTTACAAGGGAAAAGGTGAAGTGGGCTAAATTGACAGCGACAGACGTCTGAGGAAAAATTCAAACGTCTGATGCTTCAACAAATTTGCACCAGACCCGTTCGAGAGAGTTAGGTCAGAGATCTGAGTCAGTGCAGAATTTATTCCAGAGGCTTAAGTCAGACGTCTGACCAAATGGTCAGACGTCTAAGCCTGTAGAGAACTTTTTCCAAATGATATGGACAGACGTCTGAGGCGATTTCCGCCTGCTTTCAGGCGTGGGCTTGGCGTGAAGATTTGTGATATTTGTAGAGGCAATTTCGAAGCATTGCCTAGGGTTTCTGTTCTCCTATATAAGCTAGCTTCAGGTTCTAGATCTATAAGCGACGAAAAGCGGCTGCAAGAGATTAGCCTCCACTAATTAGGGTTTATCAAAACCTAATTTTCCTCAATTCTCTTCTCCACAAATCAATTTCTAATTAGAATTTTGACCATTGTAATCAATCTCTTGTACTCTTCTCATAAATATTAATATAAGCTCTCTCTTAAAGTGGATGTACACTAACACAATGTTAGTGGAACCACTATAAATCACCGTGTGATTTATTTTTCATTATTGCTTTGATTTATGTATTGCTTGTTTGGGATTTTGATTGTTTTTGGATTGATTGAGATTGGAATTGAGTTATTGATTGGTTGTTTTTACACTTCTTACCATGATCTCGTCTTCCGCTGGGCTTGTGGGGTTTTGATTTGAGTGGTCTCTAGTTGGAATCCCGTCCCAACATTTGGTAGCAGAGCATTGGTGTTGGTAGGTGGTTGTAGAAATGCCGAAATCAGATAATACCTCAAGTAGTTCCTCAGTGGGTAATCCAAGTAGTGTAGCTCCTTATGTACGTGGTTCGTACGCAGCTTCAGGATCACAATCGGTAATAGACAAGTGGAATGGCGATAATGATTGTGAAAAATGGCAATGGAAGATGAAAGCGGTTCTAAGGAGGAATCGGGTACATAGGGTAGTGTTTGACACACATTTATTGCCAACGGACATCTCAGATGTTGAAAGAGAGGAGATGGAAGAGTAGGCATTCACTACACTCCAACTTTCTATGGGAGAGAATGTTATCTCTGAAATTAGTGGTGAGACCACCGCTATGGGTATTTGGGACAAGTTGGAGGAGTTATATATGAAGAAGTCACTGACAAATCGTTTGATCTCATTGCGAACGTTCTTCACCTATAAGATAAAGGAAGGTACTTCACTTAAGGCGCACTTGAATACTTTTGATGATTTGCTAATGAAGATGAAGGCCATAGATTTGAAGATTAATGAAAAGCAAAAGGCTATGATATTATTGTGTTCATTGCTAGACCGCTATATAGGTTTCTCAAACAGTTTGATCTATAGCCAGGATACATTAACTCTTGATGATGTCAAGACGGGTCTTCTTAGCGAGAAGTTGCGGGATCAAATGAAGGAGTTAGGTGATGGAAGTAGTGGTGCTAGTAATGGTCATGGTTTACTCGTGGAGAAGGAGAGGTAGGTGAAGAAGGAGAACCGGGGGCATTCTAAATCAAGGAACCCCGGTTGGAGAGGAAAGTCGAAGGAGAGAAAAGGAAAGTGCTATATTCGTAAGAAGCTCAGTCATTGGAAGAATGAGTGTCAAGACAAGGAGAAGGCAAAGAAGGAAGTAGCATCTTCATCTGTAGAGGTGGATAGCGAAGTTGGTGATGGAGACGTAGATGTGTTGTGGTGGTAGCACCACATGTTTTGGGTAGCGAATGGGTGCTCGATTCAGGGGCGTCTTATCATATGACGCCAAATAGAAATTGTTTTTCTTCTTACATCGACAAAGAAGGAAATTCAATTGTTATGGGAAATGGTGCTATTTGCAAGTCGAAAGGCATTGGTTCCGTGCAAATTCGAATGTTTGATGGAGTGGTTCGTACTCTCACTAATGTACGATATGTTCCCGGACTTAGGAAGTCTCTTATCTCTTTGGGGCAGCTGGATTCTTTAGGTTGTAAGATCACTATTGAGAGTGATAGCTTGCGGGTTTCAAAGGGTGCGCTTGTGGTGATGAAGGGTGTTAGGAGTCATGGTATTTATTTGCTTCAAGGAGTGACTGTGGAAGGCAAAACTTGTATAGGAGTTGATAGTTCTCGTGGCTTGGATGCGACTAGGTTGTGGCATTTGAGGTTAGGTCATGTCTCGGAGAGGAGTTTGGATGTTCTTCGGAAGAGGGAGATGATCGATGGAGAGAGTTTCAACAAGTTAAAGTTTTGTGAAGAATGCGTCATGGGGAAGCAAACTAAAGTTTCATTCGGTGAGGGAAAGCATGATTCGAGAAGGGTTCTTGAGTATGTTCACATGGATGTTTGGGGACCGGCACCTGTAGCTTCTTTAGGTGGAGCTCGTTGTTATATTTCTTTTATATATGACTTTTCTCGGAAAGTTTGGGTGTATGTAATGAAGGCCAATTCGGAGGCATTTGCAAATTTCAAAGCATGGAAGGCTCTTGTTGAGAATGAGAGTGGCAAGACTTTGAAGGTTCTAAGGTCTGACAATGGCGGAGAGTATGTTTTTGGAGAATTATTGAAGATTTGCAAGCATTATGGTATTCAGAGGCATTTTACTACACCTAGAGATCCGCAGTCGAATGGTGTTGCGGAAAGGATGAATCGTACTCTACTTGAGAAAGCTCGATGCTTGAGATTGACATCGGGTTTGGCGAAGGGATTTTGGGCTGAAGCTTTGTTAACCGCGGTGCATATTATTAATCGAATTCCATGCTCAGCTATTGGTAACAAAATTCTAGAGGAAGTGTGGAAGCGAAAGAGCATTGACTTGAGTTATCTTTGTATGTTTGGTATTCTTGTTTATGTGCATGATCCAGGAAATGATAAGCTTGAACGTTGAGCTTTCTAAGGGCTTTTGCTTGGTTATACAGATGGGGTAAAAGGCTATCGGATTTGGAATCCGGAAACAAAGAAGGTAGTGAATTCTCGTCATGTTACTTTTGATGAGTCAGCATTGTTCAAGGAGAATAGAAGCTCATCGGATGTTTTGGATTTGGTTCATGGTGAATCAAAGGAGAAGGAAATTATTTCTACATTTTTTCCAAGGAGTATAGAGAGTAGAGTAGTTGGAGATGCTTGCGAGAAGGTAGCGGTTGATGTTACATCACATAGTCCACAGGGTGCCTCTAGTAGTGTTAGTGATGTACATCATTCTAGAGAAGACTCGGTTCAAGGTGGAGCCGAAGGGAGTTTGGGTGATGGTATTGCTACTCGGGTTGGTCGTCGTACTATAAGACCACCCAAAAGATATGGCGATTGGAACTATCTTAGTTTTTGTGATAATTTGGACTATGCTCTTCATGTAGTCCAAGATGAGCCGATGGACCTTGATGACGTCATGGAGTCGAGTGATATCTCGAAATGGATTTGTGCCATGGAGGAAGAGATGCAATCATTGTTGAAGAATCAAACTTGGGATTTGGTTCTACTTCCTAAAGGAAACTGTGCTATTAGGTGCAAATGGATATACAAGGTGAAGGACGATGGGAGATGCAAAGCTAGGCTAGTGGCTAAGGGGTTTGCACAATGGAAGGGGAAGGAGTATGATGAGATATTCGCACCGGTTGTGCGCCATACTTCTATTCGGATATTACTTGCTATAGGTGCTATTCACGACTTGGAGTTGGAACAACTTGATGTGAAGACCGCCTTCTTGCATGGTGACTTAGATGAAAACATCTACATGGATCAAGCGGAAGGTTTTGTTGTGGATGGTAAGTCAAATTTGGTTTGCAAGTTGGAGAAATCACTATATGGATTAAAGCAATCACCTAGACAATGGTACAAGAGATTTGATCATTTTATGCTTGAAAATGGTTTTGATAGAAGCATCGAAGATGCTTGTGTTTATTTCAAGAAGTTGAGAAATGATTTTTGGGTGTATTTACTCTTGTATGTGGACGACATGCTCATTGCTTCTAAGGATAAGAATGAAATCAACACGCAAAAACTGAGTTTGAAATCAGAGTCCGAAATGAAGGATCTTGGAGAAGAAAGAAGGATACTATGCATGGAAATTGTAAGGGATCGATAGCATTTTGAGTTGAAACTAACTCAAAAGGAGTACATTGAGAAAGTGCTTTGTCGGTTTAGCATGGAGAATGCAAAGGCATCAAATACACCTTTACCTTTGCATATGAAGCTTTCGAGTAAAGGATCGCCTATCTTGGAGGAAGACAAGGCTTATATGGCAAAGGTGCCATATGCTAGTGCGGTTGGAAGTCTACTGTATGCTATGGTGTGTACAAGGGCCAATATTGCAAATGCCGTCGGGATGGTTAGTCGATATGGCTAATATGGGGAAATCACATTGGGAAGCTGTGAAGCTTACATTGAGATACCTTAGAGGCACATCATCTCATGGTCTTGTTTTTGGCGGTAGTAAGGCGATGGATTGCAAGTTGGTTGGTTATTGTGATTCGGACTACGCCGGTGATAGGGATCAAAGAAAATCAACTTTCGGATATGTCTTCACACTTGGGGGTACAACCATAAGTTGGAGATCTAGATTGCAGACCATAGTTTCTTTATCCACTACGGAGGCGGAGTTGATAGCCGTGGTGGAGGTGGCAAAGGTGGCACTCTATTTGAAGCGATTGTTGTTTGACTTAGGATTCGGTCATGATAGTATTGATGTTCGATATGATAGCCAGAGTGTTATTCACTTGGCAGAAAATTTGGCATTTAGCTCACGGACTAAGCATTTTGAGGTGAGAGAGTCATTTCTAGTAGCCATGGATGAGGATAAGCAAGTATATCTTCGGAAAGTGCACACAAAGGATAACGCGGTGGACATGTTCATTTAGGCATTGCCGGTTGGGAAGTTCGAGCATTGCTTGAACTTGATTCTTTTGGAGAAGTTCTAGGTACCACGGTGTGGCACGGTTAAGGGAGGAGCTTGGTGGTAGATGAGGAACAGTATTGGTGAGAGATTGAGGTTCTATCTTCTTGGTAAGTTCTAGTCTTTGGTGAGATAGCTTAGGATTTGGATGTTTTCAACATTTCATTAGCGGACGGGGGCTTTGCCGGAGCTCGTTGGTGGAGTGCAATAGGCGGTGGCTTTTTCGAAGCTCATTTGGAAAGCATTCATGTTTGGTTGAAGGTAGAAGAAGTGATAGTTGGTGCTATTGGTTGTCGTTTATGGTATGGTACCATTGGAGTTGGAGATGGATAGAGTGTCGAGGTGGAGTGTTAAATTTTGACGACACTATATGGATAATTGTAGAGGTCGGAAGTATCTTCATAACGGATAAAACGGTTCGTAAATTGGAGTTCGGAGGTGGAAGTTATAAGGGAAAAGTGAAGTGGGCTGAATTGACAGCGACAGACGTCTGAGGAAAAATTCAGACGTCTGACGCTTCAGCAAATTTGCACCAGACCTGTTCCAAAGAGTTAGGTTAGACGTCTGACCAAATGGTCAGACGTCTGAGTCTATGCAGAATTTCTTCCAGAGGCTTAAGTCAGACGTTTAAGCCTGTAGAGAACTTTTTCCAAAGGATATGGACAGACGTTTGTCCCTTTATGACAGACGTCTGAGGCAACTTCCGCCTGCTTTCAGGCGTGGGCTTGGCGTGAAGATTTGTGATATATGCAGAGGCAATTTCAGAACATTGCCTAGGGTTTCTATTCTCCTATATAAGCTAGCTTCAGGTTCTAGATCTACAAGCGACGAAAAGCGGCTGCAAGAGATTAGCCTTCACTAATTAGGGTTTATCAAAACCTAATTTTCTTCCATTCTCTTCTCCACAAATCAATTTCTAATTAGAATTTTGATTATTGTATTCAATCTCTTGTACTCTTCTCATCAATATTAATAAAAGCTCTCTCTTAAAGTGGATGTACACTAACACAACGTTAGTGGAACCACTATAAATCGCTGTGTGATTTATTTTTCGTTATTGCTTTGATTTCTGTATTGCTTGTTTGAGATTGTGATTGTTTTTGGATTGATTGAGATTGGAATTGAGTTATTGATTGGTTTTTTTTTACTTCTTACCACGATCTCGTTTTCCGCTGTGCTTGTGGGGTTTTGATTTGAGTGGTCTCTAGTTGGAATCCCGTCCCAACATTTATCTCTAGTAGAATAGTTACAGAAAATTCTCTATTTGTGTATGAAATGGTTAGATCTTTTAATAGAAATAATTCAAGCAATTTATATCTAAATATTGTTCTTCATAAAGCCCATGACAATATTAATGGAAGTATCATTCATTATATGCTGATTAAAATAGGTTTCTCTCATAAATTTGCAAATCTGATTTATGAATGCATCTTTACTCCATCCTTCTCGATGTTAGTTAATGAGTCACCCATTGGTTTTTTTATAGTAATAGAGGATTGAGGCAAGGGGACCCTCTATCACCTTATTTATTTTCTGTCGCTATGGAATATTTTTCTATTTTGCTTGAGCTAGAGCACATACTGGGTAATTTATTGCCTATTCATCGGACAGAGCCAATCGTAAATCACCTTCTATATGCTTATGATATATTAATCATGTATAAGGCTACTGTTGTTAATGCTCATAGCATTAATAAAGTTATACCATTATTAGAATTAAATTCAGGTCATTCAATGAATGAACATAAGTCCATTTTGTTTTTTAGCATGGGAAATAAAGACAAAGATCTGATCATAGCCATCATAAATGTAAAACTTGGAACATTGCTAATCATACATCTTGGGATTCCATTGTTACACAATAAACTAAAGTGCAGAGATTTTGAGCCACTTATTGATAAAATTAATAAGAAATTTAATCATTGGACTAGCGGACATTTGAATATCGGTGGTAGAATTGAATTAAGTTGTTATTTATCCAGTATTAAAATTTTTGGTTGCAATTCTATCAATTCCTTGTTTCCATTATAAATAGAGTGAATCTTTATGCTCTAATTTCATATGGAAATCAAAATCTCATATAATGTCATGGAATTTAGCTTGTAGAACTAAATCTAAAGGTGGTATATGCATTAGATGATTAGAGGATATACCTAAGGCAACTTCAATAAAACTAGTTTGGAATTTTTGGCAAGGGGGGAGCCTATGGGCAAAATGGATGCATAACAAACACCGTGCTAACAAGAATTTTTGGGTCATTCAATGTGACAACAATGCCTCTAATACTTGGAAAATTTTATTGAAGGTAAGACAATGGTCTAAAGGCATGATTGATAAGAAAATTGTTAATGGGGGGAAGACTAGTTTGTGGTATTATCCTTAGCTGAATGGTACTTCTTTAATTGACAAACTGGGTTGGAAATACTTAGCTACGGTTGGTGACCCCAACAACCAAGTATCTCACCTCCTTGTTGGCAGTAATTGGAGAGGAAACTTGAATTGTTTGCCTAACCACATCACTCGAGATATTCAGCATATTATAATTCTAATAATGATTTCTAGTTCTGGCTGCCTAAAGAAAATGGATGCTTTGATTTTAAGTCTGCTTGGAATCAAAGTAGAATATAATCTACTGAATTGGATTGGTGTAAAGTGATTCGGAATAACAAATGTGCTCCTAAAATGTCTCTGTGTGCACATATGGATAGATTAAACAAACTTAACACCAAGGACAAAATTAGCAAGTGGAATAACATTATAGATACAAAGTGTAATCTGTGCGTAATGCAGGACGAAGACATTAATCATATTTTCTTTAATTGCTCCTATTCCAGACAGATATGGAATGAGTTCAAAACGAAATAGGCATTCAATAAATAAACACTGATGATATTAATGTTATCTTTGGTCTATTTCCTAACATCCATGGTTCTAAGGATTTCCAGCATCTTATAAGCATAGCAATCGCTACTATTATATGGAATATCTGGTGTGAGCGTAATTTTTGAATTTTTAAAGGTGTTCAAATGCGCTTTAACCTCAGATCCAAGCTAATTACTCAAGAATGCACAGATCTATTTCGATAAATAAACTTAAATCAAGATGATATCAAAGGAAATAAATTATCTTTGCAGATATTGTTGACGGATTTACACCAAATCTGTAACAATAGTGGTTGAAGTCATAGTCATTTTGCTCTTTGGTTTGGCTACTGCTCGATTGATCTTAGTGCCTTCTACTTGCTTGTGGAGTTGCGTTAGCCTGAGAGATGGTGTGACTCCATGGATCTTCACAAATTTGCTTACGATTTGGTAAAGTGGAATAAATGATAGTTTTGACAATTTGGTTGGATTTTTTGAAACATGTGTTTTTTTTATTTATGACAACTGTCTTGTTTTTTTTTGTCTTGTTATGTTAAGGGATTGTGATTTCGTAGAGTGGTTTTGAAAGTTATTTCTTTTGATCTCCTCCACTTATTTGAAATTTCAGCCCTTTTAGTCTGTTCCCTCTTTGTCATTATTTGTTAGTCAATATACGAAAATAATATTTACTTTTTTCCTAGCAAGGTACCCATTTAGATTAGGGAGTGTAAGGTTTTGATAAGGCATATTATGGAATTATATGTTTTCGTATATAATAAAAGTACCTTTTCCACAAAAAAAATGTTACTAAAACATTGTTACTACAACCCGAAACCATTTTTATACTTATTATTAATTTTAAAACATTCATTTTAATGATCAAAGCTTATCTGTACTTATTGATTAAGGTAATACACTTTTATTTAACTTCCCAAAATAACTTATTTTAACTTAAGTGTTAAAAATCCAAACTTCCTTTACTACATTTATAAAATACTTAACTTACTTTCTAAAACTTATATGTATACATAAAAATACTTTTAACATACTTATAATTATATTAAAACACTTTTAAACTACTTAAAAATATATCATAATTATATCATAATTATCTATATAGAATATTGTGCAAAAATGACAAATTTTGAAATAAATGGAAAAAAACCAAAATTAGACGTTTTAAATTAAAATCCTCTTACTTCGAAAATTCATAATCAATAATTAATAATATATTTAAACTTGATACCAACTTTTAAGCTCTCTAATATAAGTTAGAAAACCATCCTAAAAGGATTAGGGAAAAATACTTAATTTAATATCATTTCTACACAATTTAAAGTTTCAAATAAAAAAGATAGCGTTCTTGGAAATGCTCTCTAAAGTATTTGCAACAGGCGAAGAGTGTTTCAGAAGCAAAGACAACATTTTTCAAATGCTATCTAAAGTTCCGTGCCTGTTTTTAACATGATTTTGGATGAACTTTGAGACTAGTTTTCAACACTTAAACAATTGACTTTTGATCGAGATTTTTTTAAGTAGTTAGTACACTTATGGTAATTAGAAACCATGAAGAGAAATACCTAAGAATATCTTTCAGTTAATTTATAAAAATTCCTGAAATGCAAGGTATTTTTCCAATGTGCTCATACATCGACTATTTCGCTATAACTTTTGCGACTTCGTTCAACTAATTTTAAAACCTTTTTAAAACTTGATGTATTGTAGAAGTAAGTAAAGATATTTTACTTATTAAAACCATAAAGAAAACCTTAAGGATGTCTTCCAAAGTTGATTTAAAAATCGTCGAACACAAAGCGATTTCAAAGTGCATCCATGGCGACCTTTTCGCTTCTAACTTTCATAACTTTGTTCAATTATTTCTACCACTTTCCAAACTAATTCCCTTAGGTCAAACCAAAACATGTGCAGAGAACATTTAAATATATATTTTCACAATATATTCACATTTTAACCAATTTAACATATGTGAAATACAAGGAATTTCAAAGTAATAAGTTGCTTTGTTCTTCATTTAAACTTTATATTTCAACAACAAACAATATATGCACTACATTATACTTGCAAGATGGTGTGTTAACTCACTTTTAAACCAAGCTAACAATCATCACAATGTCCAAGAACATAAGAACAACTTCCTACCATCACCTAAAGCCCAAAGCAGTCTCCTTTGTCTCAAAATCACATAGCCAAGCCTCCCTCTTCCTAAGATTGCTCACGGCATAGATTGGATGGCCTATCTTTTTCACTTTCCTTCATGGCCTAGATTAGATTTGGTTTAAGTTTGGTAGTGATTGGAGTTGATTTTTTATTGAAAAGTAAAGAAAGAAGGGAGGTAGAATTGTTTGAATAAAATTTCTTTTTGTCTCAAACTTGGAAAATAATATTATGAAGTGAATAAGAGAAGTGTGGATGTAAACAAGTGTTAATAACTCAAATACCCTTGCTTGTGGCCGGCTAATCCCCCTTCCCTCCTTTCCAATGCAAGCGCATGCTTTCCTTTATTCCCTCTCATTCTTATGCTTAAATCAAGAGTCTTTGTCCCCTAAATAATTCTTATGTTAAATTAAACTTTTGTTCAGAAAGAGAGGTGTTTAAAAACTTGTTAATGTGTTCATATGCTACTATACAAGTTCTAAAGATTTTGAACAACTTTTATTGAACAAAATTCGTTTATCGATAAAACAATTTTCGGCCACATTATCGATATTTCTTCGAACTATTTATTTTTGTAAACAAATTGCAAAAACGAGTTTTCCTTTATTAGTTATTAATTAAAATGGGGTTAACAAGGTTATAAAATCACATTTATTCGCATTAAATCCAAGAGTCAAATATTTAAATAATTCAGATATTAAAATATGAAGTGTTCGAAATTCCATGTGGTTACATTCTTGTATCAAGGGTGTAGACGAGGTGAAAGAGTTTGAGATTGATACTAGTGGTTGTATTCGGAGATGTTGTAGACTTATTGTCCCTGATATCGATAATCTCAAAGAGGTTATTTGGATGAGTGTCTGTTTAACGGCTAAATCTCTATCAGATTAGAAAAATAGCCAAAAATTTAAATTAAAAATAACCACAAGCGCATGGCGTATAATGTTAATACGTAGCGAGTACGGGTCGATCCGTAGGGAATTGTATTGATTTTAAAATTTCTACTCAATCAAATTAAACTAAGAATTGAAGTTGTGATTAGCTAAAAATTTCTAGAAACTAACAAAAAATAAAAGTGGATAAAATTATGAGAGTATAAGACAATTTAGAGGCAATGTCCTTCTCAAGATCACATAAATCAACATATATGAAATTATGATCTCTCTTTTGGTCATTAGTGAATTTAGTTGATATGTTTATCATAAGTATGGCCTATTTGTGCTATTAATTAGTCCAATATAAACCATCAAACTATAACATAACCACTAAACCACTTCTTAACTCTCATGAAAATTGACAATGAACTTGAAAATAAAATCTATTCTAAGCATGATCTATTCACTATTGATTAGTAATATACACTATCAAATTTTGATTTTAAAATCACTTCATTACCATAATCATATGTAGATGAAGAGATAATTTGTGTTTTTGTTTGTTTAAGCATAGCCTATTTGGTGTCAACAACATAGGCTATCAAATTCAAAGCTAAAACAATAAAGTTAAACCACATCAAATATTGCCATTAAGCACAAAAAGGAGATCATAGATTATCAAAATGTTGAATTTATATGATTAAGAGAGCTTCATTACCCCTAAATTGAAGGGGTTTAACCTTTTATATTTGTTATCATTTCAACAAATGTAGCATTCAACATGAAACAAAAATAAGAGGAAAATGCAAGCTATGTAAAAGAGAGCTAATTAACATAAAAGAAAAGCTAATCTACTTGCATAAATAAAAAGATCTACACTACTAACATGAAAGGAAAAGGCATGTAAATAAAAAAGAGAATGAATTAAAATTGCATAAAAAGAAAATTACATAGAAGAAAATGGCTACGTAGCCATGAAATAGAAGAAAATGGCTACGTATCCATGAAATAGAAGAAGAGAGCTTATAATTTATTTTTGAGCCTAAAACTAAACTAACTAAGGAGGAGGTTAAGAGCTTAATTACATGAACAAATGGGGTATTTATACATGTTTTGAAACCCTAATCATATTTTTGGAGACTACCCAAAATACCCCTCTAGGAAGTGTGGACACAAGTTATCATTAGTCACTAATTAATCCATCATCAAGTATGCATGTAACTTTAACCTCCACTAACTTGTGCATTAGCTCATAATTGTATATTAAGGTGAGTGTGTAGGTGGGGTCCTCCATGATGCATGAAATGAATTATTTCCATCTACATTTGTTTCCTTCTCTTGTGCATGCACATTTCTTCATGAAGATTCTTGAAATTTTCATCTATTTTCCCTACAAATAAAAATAACACGTGCAAATAAATATTCTCAAATTAATATATGAACAAAATGACCATTTTGCCCCTATATGAAGATGAATAAATGATGATTTGAAAAAAAAATGAAATATTGGTTTAAACATGCTCATTTATTTAATTTAATTAGATTAAAAATGGAATTAAAAATATGCACGTTTACGTGCACATCAAATACCCCCACACTTATCTTTTTATTCGTCCTCGAATAAACTTAAAACTAAGATAAATTCGTTTTTGTAGGAAACACGATTGCATTGAGCGTATGCAACAAGCCGTTAAACCTCTAGGTGTCCCAAGTAGGACGAGTGTTGTCTCGTGTGGGTTTTTAGGGGATACCCACAAAATCCAAATGCAAAATGAGAGATTTCGAAATGCAATATTTATTTACAAAGAGATGAATGCAAGTTTTTGAAAATATTTACAAATGAAGAATTTACTTTTAAATTGACACAAATAAGTTAAATATAAGTTTTGGTCATTATCAAGAAATTTAAGTCCTTTTACTTGTCAAAATTTCCAACAAAAATTAAGTTATCATAACAAATAGACTCTAGTTTGGCTAGTTGTTTTGGTTGATAACATAGTGTAACTATGAAATAGATCCTTGGTTGATTTTCAAAGTTTATCAAAATGGTATTTTCATTTCATTTGAATAACAAGTCAAATCAAATAAGTAAAAATAGTGCTTGGATTTCAATTGCTTACTCTCTCTTATTTGAAAATTTTATTGATATTAACAATAATACATATGCCTAACTCAGAAAACTGGGGCCAGATATATTACCTATGCACTGTCTTTCGGGCTTATGTGAGGGGAATACAGAGCATGGCGAGTGAACACACAAGTGTGTACACCTATCGACTGTAGGCATTATTAATAAAAGAATTTATATATATATACATCTAACTCAGATAAACTGAGACCAAATATACCGATCATGCACTGCCTTTCGAGCTTACGTAAAAAGGGTACAGAGCATGGCGAGTGTACACACTTGCATGTGAACACATGACTCTAGGTGTTAATAAAATATATACAAATATAATTTTTTTTGTTTTTTTATATATTTTTTTGTTTTTTGAAGAGAGAGTTTTGCAAAATCATCTTAGCACCATTTAACTTAGAAGATAAAAAAATGTAATATCCTTTTCTTTAAATCCACCACTTTTTTTAAACAATGATTTTCAATTAGGATACACTTCATAATTATCACCATGAACCTTCCTATATACTAGTTAAACCATAGTTACTTGTAATCAAACTTTATTTTTATTTTTGTTAAGAAAAATAAATTTTCAAAAATTTCAATTTAATTACCAAAACCATATATTTATCCTATAGCGTTCTTTTCAAAAGTAAATCAAAATGCTAGCTAAGAGAAAATGTTTCAGGATTTTTTATTTTTTTGTTTTTAAATTTTTTTTAGTTTTGGAAGGAAAATGCAAAATAAATAAACCATGGAAAATCAAAAGAAGACGAGACTCCCCCCACACTTGATTTTGACTGTGCCCCTACAGTCAAACCCAAGTGAAAGGATAAAAATAAAACAGAAATAAAAATATGACCTATTTTTATATGAAAATGAATGGCTATTATTTACACGACATCAGAAAGTTTATCATCAAAGAGTAAATGAACGATCTTCCAAAGACCAATTCATTTGTCTCGTCAAGTATGAGAGACGCAGCTTAAGCACAGAAAACCAAACCATAAAAGATTTCAAAGTTAAATGTTGATTTGGAAAAACGAATGTCGTTTTATCAAAAATCGTGTGAGTTGTTTTATTTTTGATGATTTTCGGGGTTGATAGAACAATTGGTTGAAATTCAAGTTTATTTTCACCAAATTGAAATTCAAAATTATCATTGAAAACTTCTTCAGAATTATCGATTTCAAAATCAAAATGGTGATTTAAATCTTCCCCTTCAGAATTCTACAACTCATCTTCAAAAAGTCCAAAGAAAACGTGTTCATTGAATTGATCTTCCTTTGTTGGATTACCAACAACTTCATTGCATGTATCAGGTTCAAAATCCAAAGTTGTTGTATTCAAATTTTCAAAATCGGAAAAAGGAATATTGAATTTTAAATCGAGTTTCTCACCCTCAAAAGAATTGAAATCCAACTCAATTATTGCATTTTCAACAACTTCATTTAGATTGTCATTTTCAATTTCAAAAGTTGTTATTTGAAACTCGTTAATTTTGGTAAAAGGTGGATTATTATTTGACTCGTCAAACGTTTGGATTTGATTTTGTTGCTCACGTTGTTTCATATATTTTTCAAACAATAAATCCATGTGATCTTTGTTAATTTCTTCCATTTTCTCAACAAAATCAAATTTATAATTATTAACTTGAGAATTTTCAATTTGAAATTGTTGAGTGCAAAAATTGTCCATTGCACCATAATTGAAATTATTCTCAATGCCAAAATTATTTGAAAAGTGATTCACATTTTCGTTTTGGTTTAGAAATTTGTTTTGGAGTTCGAAATTGAAAAGGCATGAGTTATAATCGAAATCGTTTGAATTTTGAAGTGAATTCAAATTTTGATCATTTTGAAAATTTTGACTTGAGTTATTGCACAAATATGAATTACACAAATCATTTATCATTTGATTTTGTTGTGTAGAGAGTTCAAGTAAAGACGAAATCGTTGAATATTATTTTCAAGATTTGAGGGTTGGTCATCATTTTGAAAACTTTGTGGTTCAAAATTCGAATTGTTTGTACAATAGTAGTTATTGAAATATCCATAAAAATTTGGTGTGAAATTATATGGATTATATTGATTTTCACAACTATTGTAAAATTCTTGTGAATAGGGAAATTCAGACATTTTCAAGAATGTTTTTATTTTAGAATTTTTTTAAAGGAAAAGTATTTACCAATGAGAATTTATTTTTAAAAGGGAAAATTTGATTTTTGTTTTGTTTCTGAAAAGATTATTATTTTTTTTTTTTTTGGATTTTTTGTTTTTCTAAAAATATAAACTCAAATTTTTTTATTTTATTTGGATTTTTGATTTAAATTGAAAATTTTCAAAGGAAAGGATTTAAAAACTAAGTTAAGGAATATTTACAATTTTTTTTAATTTTGGATTTGGAATTTTTTTTTAAATAAGCATGAACTAATGCAGCTAAATGAATGCAAGGCCTTAATTTCAAATTTTCTATCGTAACTAGCTCTTAACCCAAAATTGTATAATCACACTTTGTCTTAGTTCGACAAGATAGTTCTCAGCCAGGTAACGGGCAGGAGTAATCAGCGCACCACGAATCACCGTAGCAATACAACTGTAACGACCCGTAAATTTAACTGGTTTTAATAACGTTATTAATTGAAATTTTGCGAAATTTTAAACGATGAAATTTTGAAATGTAAATTTGATATTTGGAATGCGTCTAGTTAAACATAGCAACTGGTAAATTTTCGTCCGAAAATATGAAAGTTTATTTCGCGCGTAAATTTACTTCAATTTAATCAGTTAAAAAGCGATGAAAATAAAACGTTTTCGAAACCTAAATATTTTTGCAAAGAAAAATTCTAAATCGTCTTTTGAGCAAGACGTCATTTTTCGTTTTTCCAAATTCGGACATCTTTAGCTCCGTCGATCTTATTTTTCTGCGTTTCTGCTGCATTTTCCACTAGTAGAAAATTCGAATTTTTATAATTCAATCGTACCGCTAATATCTGTATGCCGTTTTGATCGTCCCGTCGTGCTGATCTCCGCAGTGTATTCTTTTGTGTATTTCGACGTCCAGTGGACGGCGAAATCTGAAAAACATTGAACCATATCGGCACCCGTTTTAAAACCTTTCGGGTTCCATCTGTCCCTTTATCTACCTACCTGTCCCGTACCTGTTTGCATTTATATTTCTTAAATTCTCATGCTTGACTATTGGGTATTCACCGGGTTCCAATATTTTAAAATCTATTTTCGAGAAGAAAAATAATGAACGTGAATTGTTCATTCCTTTCTAGCCTGCATGCCTACCTTTTCAAGGCATAGCCTCACTTCCCCACGTTTGCTTCATCTTTACAAATATTTGTATCCATTCCACCTTCCTTCTTCATTACATCAGCAACAAATCCCCTCTATGTTCGGCAACCACCCAGGCTCACGCAACCCCTCACCGTGCAGCACCTCCGCCCTCTTCCACACTGACCCGTGAGCAACACCAAAGCTCCAAGTCCCTCCGCAACCCAAATCCTCCACGCCCCGCCTTCTTTCCATTCACCATCACCACATGGCACAGCAGCAGCCGCATTTTTCATTTTGCCGAGCTCACCTCCGACACTTCGTCCCCTCCTGGCCTTCTACCACCACGCCAGTAACCCGCGTGCTGCATCTCTGAACCGCGAGCACCAAGTCACCAGATCCAAACCCGCTTGCCCCTTCATCTCCCATGCAAGTAGCAGTCACCACCCGAGATCCAAACTCCTCCCCTCCACGTCTTTTCCTCCGCCCAGTCTTCCTTCAAGTGCCGCGCGGAAGCTCCGGCCTCCATCTCGAGATCGGCATCCCCTCCTTCCTCCTCCAACCGAACCACCCATGTGCTGCGCAAAAGCCACCCGACTCCCCAGCTAGAACCACCACCACCTTGCTTGCAGCTCCTAACCCAGCTGAGCAGTTCACTCACGCCGTCCACCATTTCTCACCTCAGCCTTCTGTGTCCACTTGCAAAACAATGGTATATAATCCATATATATTTATTCATATTATATTATGGAAACTTGTAGGTATATTTTTGAAGTTGGTTTTAGTTATTTATAGGCTGTTGCATCCATATGTAGTTATATAAGATTTATATGCATGCATACTTTATATTTTGTTTTCAAAGATGATGCCACTTAGATATAAATTTTGGCTGCTGTTATATATGTATAAAATTGATAGTATTTCTAAGTTATATTTTAGATGCAGTTGTATAATAATTTATATAATAGTATATCTATATATATCACTGTTAGTTTATATGTTTTAACATGTACGTGTTAGTTTATATGTTTATGGTAGTACTATGTAGACATTACAAAAGCTATAAGTATATTTGTTTAATTAGTATTATCTTATTAATATAAATGTGTAGACATATTTCAGCAATCCAAATTCATATTATATTAATGTAACTTACATGCAGAGTGTTCAAGCTGTTGTCTTTATATATATGTATGTACTTTTATATGGTAGCTTTAATAAAATAACTATCATATGCTTGAATATCAATTTCAAATTACGTGATGTGAGTTTGTATATGCTTGTATAAAAATTTATATTAGTAAGTAGAGATGGGTATGGGGTTTAAGGATAATAATATATTGTTTATATAGTGGTATATATATTTTAGTTGCAACCAAACTGATTTTACACTTGTTTGCATGTTTGTTTATTTTTTATTTTTTTTTGAACAGCAGTTAGACTTCATGTTCACGATATCATATCTCACTCATGTTTTATCGGAATGGGTTGATTTTATTTTTAAAAAAGAGTCGAAGTTACCTAGTTTATGCCTGTCAAATTTCAGTAAAATCCGACATCGTTTGATTAGTGGTCGAGGATCTGAAAGTTAGACCCAGGCAGCTGTTCTTTTGTACTTGAAATTATTTTACACTGCTGCAAACACGACCTGAGTTCATGTTTGACGCATCGTATCTCTTATGTCTTACGTCGGAATACAGTGATTCCCTTTTTGTTTAAAAGATAAAGTTTTCTACTTTCTGTATAAAATTTTAGCTTCATACGAGGTGGATCAGTCCTCTGTTTCTTACCTGAAAGTCAGACCCAGAGGGGTTTTCAGACCTGAACATTTGACAGTCGCAACATGGCCTGAGTCTATGTTCGTGACATCGTAACTTTCTCGTCTCTTGTCCAAATCAAGTGATTCTTTTGCAGTTTGAAATACAAGTTTTGATCTTTATTCATACCAAATTTCAGACCATTTCGATCTCGGTAGCACATAGAATTATATTGTTAAACTTTGATGCAGGACATGTTTTGTAATTGTTGCTATGTTGAATGTTTTGATTTGATTTCGGCAATTCCTATTTAACAGCTTTGCTCGACGATTCGTGCCAATCTAGTTTATTCCGGAAGTCGTGCTTGCGATCCGTGACTCGACTTCGTTGTCTATTCATCTCTCTAGCCTCAAAAGGTGAGCAATCACTAACGATTAATGTTCTTTTATTTATTAAATTTGATTTCAATTGAAACGACAATTGAAATATGCTGCTGTTAGTTATTTACATTTTATATATGTTATTACCTGTATCAGTTCACCTGTGACATCTGACACCCTTATTTGTTATTTATACAATGATAATCCAGTTTGGTTGATAAATGATTGATTGTTGATGTTTGACATTGGATGTTAAATTGTTAATGTTGAAGTGATAGATAATATGTAATTGAATTTGACGTAGGATAGTTAGATTTGATATATGAGTTAAATTTGATTAAATGACATTTGTATAATATGACCCCTTTAACTGTTAAATTTATTGACACGTAGGATTTGATTAATTACACCTTGAACCACTGAATGTATGTTGTTAAATTGATGATGTATGAAATTGTAAATAGATGACAAGTGAAGAACCGTAATGTAATAATCTTTAATCTACATGAAATAATAGTGTAGATTCTAGAATTAATTATATTAATTCGCACAAACAACAATGTGAATTAATACGATTATTTCGGGATTATTGTATTTATTATTGGATCGTTATTGATGTTTGTTATTGTTTATTTACTTTGACACCATCCCAGTTATCACACTGCAAGTTCCCTTTGCTATGCTTTGATTTTTGAATTAAATTGGTGTGACGACCGCCCATGACCCCTGCACCGAATCTAGAGATAGTGCTCTGTAAAGTGTGCCAGGCGACCATGGACGATTGTCAAGGTAAATTAAAACAGCAGAATCTATCGTATTACTCACAGCGCATGGACAAAATACAATAGAACATATGTATAGTGAAGCTTTTCAGAACAAAATGACATCTTATAAAACTCCATAATAGTTGAATATAAGCATCCAAATAGTTAATACAACAAGCCTCACTACAGATCACTCAGAGAATACAAACAGCGGAACATCCAGTACATATAATAAGAAGATAATATGCAACCCTCCAGCTCGTCTTCGATATCAGCATCGTGAGAAGAGAACAGCACCTGTCACCTGCTACCTAGTCTGCCCGTCCCAAAAATGGACGAACAGTGTAACGACCTGATATTTTGGACCATTCGCGTCCATTATAAGTGTATAGGTAGACACTCATGCCGGAGTTGAATTGCTCAAAATACCGCGTTGTTAATTTAAATTTGGCAAAACTGAACATATACAGTAAATAAAATAATCACAAAACACAAACACAGAGTAATAATTTGCAGCGGAAATAAAAGAGATAGTAGTTCATGAAGCTACTATATGAATATAAAATACATCAGAGTTTACAACAGAAGAGTAATACGATACATCAGAGTTAAACCAGATACAAATCAGTATACATCACTGGAATCATCGAATACTGAAAGCAGAATAGATGGCTGGATCTTCAAGCAAAGCTCCAACTTCAAAGCTGAGTCTTGAGTACTGGTACACTCAGTCTGACCCGAGCGTAAAGCAAAAACACAAGACACTCGAGTCAGGATTAACATTCTTATATCAATAAATCCAACTCAAGTGAAATAGCAATTGAAATACAAGTAACTCAAAGGATGTTTGGAATAACCATCCTTTAAGGATCCGTTAAACTATCTACTATGTAGTAGTGTACGATAAGTAGATAATGTCTATCAGTAATATAAAAAGATATCAAAATAGCGTTAAGTCATGGCCCATTCCACCCTTAACACATTTTTATTCCCAAAAGCATATACAAGACCGTAGTTTCCCCAAAACCGGAAGTCACAGAGGGCAATCCATATACTCAAGGTACAAATCAAAATCGTAGTGGTCGCGTATAAATGGAATACAAGTATGACAAGGCACATGAGGCAATACCCAAGGTAGTGATACTACCGTTCGCCTGATCCGGACTGGTGAGAACGCAACGCCGCAGCGCCCGCAACACCGTGAAACAACACTCCCAAAATCAAGGGTGCACCAATCGACAACAAGTATAAGTAGTTCGAAGAAGTGTGTCCACTTGAGGTAGCTAATCCTCCATTGGCCCGGCACAGCTCCTGTTTTAGTCATTTCCAATTTGACACAAGTGTCAAGGCTATCCATTATCGTTCTCTTTCTTCAGTCAACACGATCACCATTCCAACCACTTCATTCTGGATCATCACTCCGCGTATAGTTATTAAAGTGGTCTCGGTTCAGATAGAGAGTATATCCATTACCGATCCCGGTCTCTTTAATAACTTTCGTAATTATTACACCGATTGGTCGTTTATATTTCAAAAACCAAATCAATTACAATTTCAATTAGAATTTGTAAATCAACATTTCATTTGTCTTTCGAAATCAATTTCCAAAATTTTCGTTTCAAAACTTCCAAATTACCATTTCAAAATCTTATAATTCAATTTTAAATTTCTTTTTGAACCAATTCAAATATTGATTCAAGTTCGTAAATAAGTTTCATTCCAAAACATTTAAATTAATTTAATTAACATTCAAATCAAACTTAAATTCATTTATCGATTTCATTTAATATTCGAAAAGTAAATTTATCATTCAAAACAACTTCTATTAAACCTTTCATTCATTAAATCAATTTCTTAAGTTCAACTTCATTAAATCAAAACTTCAAATCGAATTAACTTAAATTCGTCAAATCAATTCTTACAATTACAAGTCTTACATTAATTCCAAAAATATCACATTTTCATTTCTTGTTAAAGAAATTCAATTTCACTTATTTACTTTCTTAATAATTTTCCAAACTTACTTAAACCAGAAAACTCAATTTCAATTATTTACGAAGTAAAATTCACTTATTCAAAAGTTCAATTTTCTCTTATTAAAGAATTCAATTCAATTTAATCATTAAATAATTCAATCTTATTAATTATTAAATAATTCAAAACTTAATTTTTAAATAATTTCAAAGTTTAATAATTTCAAACTAAATTACAATTTCAAACTTAATTCAATAATTTCTCAAATTAAACAACATTCTTACATCAAGTACATTGTTAATATTTTATTTCATATTTTTAAATATTAACATTTTCCTTTCGTTAAATTCAAATTTCAACTTCATTTCAAAACCATATTATTTATTCAAATAACATCTTCGTTTTATTTTAAATCAAATTATTGACCAATCGGGTTTTATTTAATTTCCTATCCTAGGTCAAAGTTCAATTTGGGTATTCATCATTTCAACCCGATTCCAATTCAATTCAAAATCAAAGCATAGTAAAGGGAACTTGCAGTGTGATAACTGGGATGGTGTCAAAGTAAATAAACAAGCAATAACAACAATCAATAACAATCCAATAATCAATTCAAATAATCCCGAAATAACTGTATTAATTCGCATTGTTATTTGTACGAATTAATATAATCATTTCTAGAATCTACACTATCATTTCATGTAGATTAAAGATTATTACATTACGGTTTTCACTTGTCATTCAATTTACAAATTTCATACATCATAAATTTAACAACATACATTCAGTGATTCAAAGTGTAATTAAACAAATCCTACGTGTCAATACATTTAACAGTTAAAGGGGTCATATTATACAATTGTCAGTTAATCAAATTTAACATTTAATTATCCCATATCAAATTCAATTTCATACTGTTTATCATTTTAACTTTAACAATTTAACGTCCAATATAAATATCAACAATCAATCAGTTATCAGCCAAACTGTATTATCATCGCATAAATAATTAACAGAAAATGGTGTCAGATGTCATAGGTGAACTGATACAGGTAATAGCATATATAACAGTGTAATTAACTAACAGCAGCCTATTTCAATTGTCGTTTCAATTGAAATCAAATCTAATAAATAAAAGAACGTTAATCGTGAGTGAGTGCTCACCTTTAGAGGCTAGAGAGAACAAGAGAGGACATGGATACAAACACAGATACGTACACTGAAATTGAGTCACGAATCCAAGCACGCTAGATGGACATGATTCGATGAATAAACTGGCACGACGGACAAAACTGATAGATGGGAAAACGATGAGAACAAGATATATTACATCAATTTATATTTTCTAGAACCAATATTTAACTTACACACATCAAAATAAATAAAATAAAAATCTATATTTATACCTATATTTTAAACCAACATACAGCAAATCTTTATTTTTAAAATTCTAAACCAATGTCCCTATTAATATTAATATAACTTACGTACATATAAAATAAGACAGTACAAAACAACATTTTAAACCGTGATTGTATATGTACATGTTAAACACCTAATACTTCATATAAAGCATATATATGAAGTCAAACAGCTAATGAATTCAAATACTAATATATATAATAAAATTTATACAACAGATACATTGAAACTATAATATGTATAAATCACATTGTAAACTTGAAAGTCTGAAGGTAATCATATGCAAACAAGTGTACCTATATAATTGGAAAATAAAGGTTGATATAAACTTTAGAATAAAATATATAATGTATGTAATAACATAACCGAGCAGTTATAAAATAGCCTATACAAGAGCAAATGAAACTGTTAACGACTTATACTAAAAAAACGAAAGAAATGCAAAATAGAGAAACCAATATATATAATAATATATACGGTTTTATAACTGGCATACTTATCACTTCTTTATAATATATCACTTTATATATAAAATATACCAAAATATAAAAGGAACCGTTCTACAATAGGTATGCAAACATGTACATATTCTACTGTATCATTTCACAAAAGATCTGGACATGCATATGCGTACGAATGCTACACTAAAATGTAAGATAAAATCAACGAGCTTAGTTAATATATGCCTAAATGTGCAGACTCCCAGATCCCATATATACAAATCAGATTTGCAAATAGTTATGTGCATATACTTATTGTAACAATATATATGTATTAACATAAAATATAATTATCACAACTAAACTACATAAACTATATACCTCAAATCAAGATGCTGTAAAACGAGGTGGATGTGATGTATACAGCACGACTAGAAAAGAAGGCGCGCGGGCCGAGCAGCTTAGCCGAGCTAGGTGGCGGCTGTGATGCAAGCAAGGGCGAGAGGCGGAGAGGAAGGACGGAGGACGTGTTTTGCTGACGTGGGTGCAGGTGAGAGTGATGCTTGCTGTTGTACGGTTGGTGGCGGTTGCTGGAGATGCGGAGCCCAGTGCGACAGGGAGAGATGGTGGGTGAGGCAAAGGCGGAGGATGATCGGTGGAAGGCCTGATGTGAGCATGGCCGTTCGTGGTGGGAAAGGTGAAGGCTGAGACGTGGCCGAAGGGTGAAAGGGTCGAAGTGGAAATGAAGATGAGAGAAACAACAGCAAAAAGGAACTCATCGTTCAATCCCCTCAACTACTGTTAATCATCAACGGAAGGAAAAACAGTGGTAGGGGCAGATCTGAATTGCTGTTGAATTATGGGTTCTGTGATGATCCTTCCTACTAGGCTTCGGCATTCAACTCTTGCGGCAGCAAGCGAATAGTTGCAGAGGCATCTCAAACCATCAATTGCGGAGGCCATAAATTAATGACCGCGAAAGCACCCTATCTTGCGTTTTCAAATCAACAAGTATCTTCCGCAACTAATCAACCTCGATGGAAGGTGTTAGATGAGCAAGTAACCCTTCTGCAACTGTTGACTACAAGCTCACTGTAGCTTAGGTTCTAGGAACCGAAAATAAAGATCTGCTTTGAGACCATTTGAATTGATTTTGGAATTCCTGGACATATTCTAATTTTTGTTTTGAAAGAGTGGGAACTGAGGTTGAATTTACATCTCGGAAGTGAGACTCTTTGATATTAAATTTTGCGAGGAAGAATGTGGAAAAGAGCAGGCGAATGATAATGTAGAGACGTAACAAATAATGTTAACAACTAAGCAAATTAAAAGTCATTAATAATTTAGAGTTATTCAAAGTATATTAAATGTCTGCTAAGTTTAAACGGTGGGGAATGAAAAGCCAAAAATAAATTCTGGGAAATGGAGAAAGGCATACACGAAAAGCTGTTAATTTTGGACAGGTAGGTAGATGGGGCCAAAGATTTAAAAAGTTACCGATGCGAAATCGTTTATCGATTCCATAACGAACATGAATTCAAAACATAGAAACGAATATACTGCGGAGATCAGCACGACGAGACGGTCAAAACGGTATAAAAATATCAGTGGTATGATTGAATTATAAAAATTCGAATTTTCTAATAGCGGAAAATGCGAGAAAAACGCTGAAAAATAAGATCGACGGAGCCAAAGATGTCCGAATTTGGAAAAACGACAAACTAAAATCTTGCTCAGAAGATGGTTTAGAATTTTTCTATGTAAAAATATTTAGGTTTCGGAAACATTTTATTTTCATCGCTTTTTAACTGATTAAATTGAAGTGAATTTACGCGCGAAATAAACTTTCGTATTTTCGAACGAAAATTTACCGGTTGCTAGGTTTCATTAGACGCATTCCAAATATATAATTTTTATTTCAAAATTTTATCGTTTAAAATTTCACAAAATTTCAACTAATTACGTTATTAAAACAGTTGAAATTTACGGGTCGTTACACTCTCCCCCACTCAAAACTTTTCGTCCCCGAAAAGGAACGACGTAGGAGAATAGAAACAACCAAAAAGAAAAATAGATTTGAAATACAAAATACAATTAATTCAAACCATATAAATTCAAATTTAAATTAATTGATATTCAATAATTGATTTAATCCATTTGATTTCACTAAAATCAATCTCAACTATTTCTAAATTCATTATCTTATTATCCAATTATCTTCAATTTACAATTTCTAAAACCATAAATTTGAATAGTCTTTTATTGTAATCATATTTTTCAGCAATTTAAATTCTTCTTTATTTCAAATTATTGTTAAATTCATTTCACTTAATATTTCTAATCAGATATATTTAATCCATATAAATTAATTTAAACCATAAAAGTTTCGATTTAAATTAATTTACATCTATTAATTTCTTTTAAATTCAAGGTATTTTCATAAGTTGATCAAATTCCAATTTATTAATTCTTTCAAAACAAATTTATTAATTCTTTCAAAATAATTTATTTCATTATTAACTGAGTTTACTTATTATCCTATCTAACTCTATTAACATCTTTATAATCAAAATTCAGTGTATAACATTTATTATAAACACTCAAATTTTATTTATAAATTCAATTTATCTTATATATTGTCCAATTACATATTCAACTTCTGAATGATTTAGGTAAGTTGTATTAGAATGCAGTTGAACAATATACAAATAAAATTTTCCCAATTCAATTATTCAAGTTTAAATATTTATTCCAAATTTTGGTTTATTTATAATTAAAATCATTCTTTAACAAAATTTAAGAATTAGATTTCCGATTAACTTTAAACAATTTAGAGATATACATAATATATTTATATCAAATCAAATTAAATTTTAAAATAAGATACCTATACATATGTAAATCAAAATATACTGAAGAAATTCAAATCAAAATATTTTTCAAAACAGAACCGTAGCAAAGCTACAGAATAGTATCTCCACTTCGAAACTCGAAAATGAACATCGATGATGCGGCCGCCATCACCGAAATTATTTTCCAGTGACAAAGAGAAGAGCACTGATTTCAACATTTTAAAATTCTTTGAAAACGATTTATATTCGAAAATATTTTCAATCACATATACTTTAAAATTTTAAAACCAAAGTTCGAAATCACCGGAAACTAAATTCTCAAATTTCTGAATTAAATTCATTTCAAATTTCAAATCAATTTATAACCAAGTTTATGAATTCATTTATTAATATTATGCAATAGTCAATGGTTTACAAAACAATAAATGAAAATCAAATATTATTATTTCAGACAACAATTTCATTAACAATTTAATTTCAGAAAACTTATATTTATATATAATATAATCATTCAAAACTATTTTGTTTATCAAATTTAAAAACAACATTTTAATATAAATTTAGAAATACATTTCTTTGCTCGACGATACAGGAATGGATTTTCAAAATAAGGATAGGGTTTCAAATTTGATGGACTCAAGTTAAAGAGAATTCTGATTTGAATACAAGTTCGAAAGAAAGATATGATGATTCAATTAACAGAATCGGGTTGGATAAACTTATTTAATTCACGGGCAATCTTAACCGGATCGTCCGTAACTTCAAGAATAAGATCGATGTGGAATTCCGAGGTAAATCAACACTCGATCTCAAGAGATGGAATTCAGGTATAGCAGGAGAAAGATAGCATCGTAAACCGAGGATACAGAAATCTCCGGTAGATCAATGCCAATTGTAAAGGAGTTTCGCTCCTCCACGAATCATTCGAAGATTGGCGAGACCGCCGATCTATAATAGATATCATTCAAAATGGAGTTATGGGGTGCTCCAGAATTGAAAGAAGACGAATAGCGAAGGACACGAATGAATTTCGGAACCGAGGGGAACGTTCCAAAATTCAAAGGAATTGAATCAAGGGAAGAGATTGAAACTCGAATGAGAGTGATTTTGTAAATACATTTACCCTATATGTTGAGTTTTGCCTAGAGCTACCAAAGCTCTGATACCAACTGTAACGACCCGATATTTTGGACCATTCGCGTCCATTATAAGTGTATAGGTAGACACTCATGCCGGAGTTGAATTGCTCAAAATACCGCGTTGTTAATTTAAATTTGGCAAAACTGAACATATACAGTAAATAAAATAATCACAAAACACAGACACAGAGTAATAATTTGCAGCGGAAATAAAAGAGATAGTAGTTCATGAAGCTACTATATGAATATAAAATACATCAGAGTTTACAACAGAAGAGTAATACGATACATCAGAGTTAAACCAGATACAAATCAGAATACATCACTGGAATCATCGAATACTGAAAGCAGAATAGATGGCTGGATCTTCAAGCAAAGCTCCAACTTCAAAGGTGAGTCTTGAATACTGGTACACTCAGTCTGACCCGAGCGTAAAGCAAAAACACAAGACACTCGAGTCAGGATTAACATTCTTATATCAATAAATCCAACTCAAGTGAAATAGCAATTGAAATACAAGTAACTCAAAGGATGTTTGGAATAACCATCCTTTAAGGATCCGTTAAACTATCTACTATGTAGTAGTGTACGATAAGTAGATAATGTCTATCAGTAATATAAAAAGATATCAAAATAGCGTTAAGTCATGGCCCATTCCACCCTTAACACATTTTTATTCCCAAAAGCATATACAAGACCGTAGTTTCCCCAAAACCGGAAGTCACCAGAGGGAAATCCATATACTCAAGGTACAAATCAAAATCGTAGTGGTTGCGTATAAATGGAATACAAGTATGACAAGGCACATGAGGCAATACCCAAGGTAGTGATACTACCGTTCGCCTGATCCGGACTGGTGAGAACGCAACGCCGCAGCGCCCGCAACACCGTGAAACAACACTCCCAAAATCAAGGGTGCACCAATCGACAACAAGTATAAGTAGTTCGAAGAAGTGTGTCCACTTGAGGTAGCTAATCCTCCATTGGCCCGGCACAGCTCCTGTTTTAGTCATTTCCAATTTGACACAAGTGTCAAGGCTATCCATTATCGTTCTCTTTCTTCAGTCAACACGATCACCATTCCAACCACTTCATTCTGGATCATCACTCCGCGTATAGTTATTAAAGTGGTCTCGGTTCAGATAGAGAGTATATCCATTACCGATCCCGGTCTCTTTAATAACTTTCGTAATTATTACACCGATTGGTCGTTTATATTTCAAAAACCAAATCAATTACAATTTCAATTAGAATTTGTAAATCAACATTTCATTTGTCTTTCGAAATCAATTTCCAAAATTTTCGTTTCAAAACTTCCAAATTACCATTTCAAAATCTTATAATTCAATTTTAAATTTCTTTTTGAACCAATTCAAATATTGATTCAAGTTCGTAAATAAGTTTCATTCCAAAACATTTAAATTAATTTAATTAACATTCAAATCAAACTTAAATTCAT
Organism: Allium fistulosum; assembly: GCA_030737815.1. Taxonomy (NCBI): domain Eukaryota; kingdom Viridiplantae; phylum Streptophyta; class Magnoliopsida; order Asparagales; family Amaryllidaceae; genus Allium; species Allium fistulosum. The sequence continues at coordinate 307,367,416 of CM060902.1, forward strand.
TTATCGATTTCATTTAATATTCGAAAAGTAAATTTATCATTCAAAACAACTTCTATTAAACCTTTCATTCATTAAATCAATTTCTTAAGTTCAACTTCATTAAATCAAAACTTCAAATCGAATTAACTTAAATTCGTCAAATCAATTCTTACAATTACAAGTCTTACATTAATTCCAAAAATATCACATTTTCACTTCTTGTTAAAGAAATTCAATTTCACTTATTTACTTTCTTAATAATTTTCCAAACTTACTTAAACCAGAAAACTCAATTTCAATTATTTACGAAGTAAAATTCACTTATTCAAAAGTTTAATTTTCTCTTATTAAAGAATTCAATTCAATTTAATCATTAAATAATTCAATCTTATTAATTATTAAATAATTCAAAACTTAATTTTTAAATAATTTCAAAGTTTAATAATTTCAAACTAAATTACAATTTCAAACTTAATTCAATAATTTCTCAAATTAAACAAAATTCTTACATCAATTACATTGTTAATATTTTATTTCATATTTTTAAATATTAACATTTTCCTTTCGTTAAATTCAAATTTCAACTTCATTTCAAAACCATATTATTTATTCAAATAACATCTTCGTTTTATTTTAAATCAAATTATTGACCAATCGGGTTTTATTTAATTTCCTATCCTAGGTCAAAGTTCAATTTGGGTATTCATCATTTCAACCCGATTCTAATTCAATTCAAAATCAAAGCATAGTAAAGGGAACTTGCAGTGTGATAACTGGGATGGTGTCAAAGTAAATAAACAAGCAATAACAACAATCAATAACAATCCAATAATCAATTCAAATAATCCCGAAATAACCGTATTAATTCGCATTATTATTTGTACGAATTAATATAATCATTTCTAGAATCTACACTATCATTTCATGTAGATTAAAGATTATTACATTACGGTTTTCACTTGTCATTCAATTTACAAATTTCATACATCATAAATTTAACAACATGCATTCAGTGATTCAAAGTGTAATTAAACAAATCCTACGTGTCAATACATTTAACAGTTAAAGGGGTCATATTATACAATTGTCAGTTAATCAAATTTAACATTTAATTATCCCATATCAAATTCAATTTCATACTGTTTATCATTTTAACTTTAACAATTTAACGTCCAATATAAATATCAACAATCAATCAGTTATCAGCCAAACTGTATTATCATCGCATAAATAATTAACAGAAAATGGTGTCAGATGTCATAGGTGAACTGATACAGGTAATAGCATATATAACAGTGTAATTAACTAACAGCAGCCTATTTCAATTGTCGTTTCAATTGAAATCAAATCTAATAAATAAAAGAACGTTAATCGTGAGTGAGTGCTCACCTTTAGAGGCTAGAGAGAACAAGAGAGGACATGGATACAAACACAGATACGTACACTGAAATTGAGTCACGAATCCAAGCACGCTAGATGGACATGATTCGATGAATAAACTGGCACGACGGACAAAACTGATAGATGGGAAAACGATGAGAACAAGATATATTACATCAATTTATATTTTCTAGAACCAATATTTAACTTACACACATCAAAATAAAAAATAAAAAAATCTATATTTATACCTATATTTTAAACCAACATACAGCAAATCTTTATTTTTAAAATTCTAAACCAATGTCCCTATTAATATTAATATAACTTACGTACATATAAAATAAGACAGTACAAAACAACATTTTAAACCGTGATTGTATATGTACATGTTAAACACCTAATACTTCATATAAAGCATATATATGAAGTCAAACAGCTAATGAATTCAAATACTAATATATATAATAAAATTTATACAACAGATACATTGAAACTATAATATGTATAAATCACATTGTAAACTTGAAAGTCTGAAGGTAATCATATGCAAACAAGTGTACCTATATAATTGGAAAATAAAGGTTGATATAAACTTTAGAATAAAATATATAATGTATGTAATAACATAACCGAGCAGTTATAAAATAGCCTATACAAGAGCAAATGAAACTGTTAACGACTTATACTAAAAAAAACGAAAGAAATGCAAAATAGAGAAACCAATATATATAATAATATATACGGTTTTATAACTGGCATACTTATCACTTCTTTATAATATATCACTTTATATATAAAATATACCAAAATATAAAAGGAACCGTTCTACAATAGGTATGCAAACATGTACATATTCTACTGTATCATTTCACAAAAGATCTGGACATGCATATGCGTACGAATGCTACACTAAAATGTAAGATAAAATCAACGAGCTTAGTTAATATATGCCTAAATGTGCAGACTCCCAGATCCCATATATACAAATCAGATTTGCAAATAGTTATGTGCATATACTTATTGTAACAATATATATGTATTAACATAAAATATAATTATCACAACTAAACTACATAAACTATATACCTCAAATCAAGATGCTGTAAAACGAGGTGGATGTGATGTATACAGCACGACTAGAAAAGAAGGCGTGCGGGCCGAGCAGCTTAGCCGAGCTAGGTGGCGGCTGTGATGCAAGCAAGGGCGAGAGGCGGAGAGGAAGGACGGAGGACGTGTTTTGCTGACGTGGGTGCAGGTGAGAGTGATGCTTGCTGTTGTACGGTTGGTGGCGGTTGCTGGAGATGCGGAGCCCAATGCGACAGGGAGAGATGGTGGGTGAGGCAAAGGCGGAGGATGATCGGTGGAAGGCCTGATGTGAGCATGGCCGTTCGTGGTGGGAAAGGTGAAGGCTGAGACGTGGCCGAAGGGTGAAAGGGTCGAAGTGGAAATGAAGATGAGAGAAACAACAGCAAAAAGGAACTCATCGTTCAATCCCCTCAACTACTGTTAATCATCAACGGAAGGAAAAACAGTGGTAGGGGCAGATCTGAATTGCTGTTGAATTATGGGTTCTATGATGATCCTTCCTACTAGGCTTCGGCATTCAACTCTTGCGGCAGCAAGCGAACAGTTGCAGAGGCATCTCAAACCATCAATTGCGGAGGCCATAAATTAATGACCGCGAAAGCACCCTATCTTGCGTTTTCAAATCAACAAGTATCTTCCGCAACTAATCAACCTCGATGGAAGGTGTTAGATGAGCAAGTAACCCTTCTGCAACTGTTGACTACAAGCTCACTGTAGCTTAGGTTCTAGGAACCGAAAATAAAGATCTGCTTTGAGACCATTTGAATTGATTTTGGAATTCCTGGACATATTCTAATTTTTGTTTTGAAAGAGTGGGAACTGAGGTTGAATTTACATCTCGGAAGTGAGACTCTTTGATATTAAATTTTGCGAGGAAGAATGTGGAAAAGAGCAGGCGAATGATAATGTAGAGACGTAACAAATAATGTTAACAACTAAGCAAATTAAAAGTCATTAATAATTTAGAGTTATTCAAAGTATATTAAATGTCTGCTGAGTTTAAACGGTGGGGAATGAAAAGCCAAAAATAAATTCTGGGAAATGGAGAAAGGCATACACGAAAAGCTGTTAATTTTGGACAGGTAGGTAGATGGGGCCAAAGATTTAAAAACGTTACCGATGCGAAATCGTTTATCGATTCCATAACGAACATGAATTCAAAACATAGAAACGAATATACTGCGGAGATCAGCACGACGAGACGGTCAAAACGGTATAAAAATATCAGTGGTATGATTGAATTATAAAAATTCGAATTTTCTAATAGCGGAAAATGCGAGAAAAACGCTGAAAAATAAGATCGACGGAGCCAAAGATGTCCGAATTTGGAAAAACGACAAACTGAAATCTTGCTCAGAAGATGGTTTAGAATTTTTCTATGTAAAAATATTTAGGTTTCGGAAACATTTTATTTTCATCGCTTTTTAACTGATTAAATTGAAGTGAATTTACGCGCGAAATAAACTTTCGTATTTTCGGACGAAAATTTACCGGTTGCTAGGTTTCATTAGACGCATTCCAAATATATAATTTTTATTTCAAAATTTTATCGTTTAAAATTTCACAAAATTTCAACTAATTACGTTATTAAAACAGTTGAAATTTACGGGTCGTTACAAACAGCCCAAGGCAATAAGAATTAAAAACATAAAGCCTTGAGTCAGACAACAGTCTTAGTGAGCAGTAAATTAACTAACAACATACCAAAAGAGCATAAAGGAAAAGGAATAGGAATACAACCCTCCCACTCCACCTCTTTCTACAGTGATAGCCCCAGACACACACTAAGCAGAAGCAACACAGCAGAGCATACAATTTAAAGTAAAGCAATTGTCACTCGGGTCAAGAGCGATGTTTTCCCAAGTACAAATCCCAAGGTCTAAAACCAAGGTCAGATAAGCACCCAGGAAATACCGCTCTTGAGACCGAATGACGATACAACCAAACATCCATGACTCGGCTATCACTGTTATCCTTGCTTCGATGCCACCGTTAATTGAATGACCGGCACCTACTTTCAGCCGTCCGTCAAGGGCTAATGGAAACCCCGGTTCTAGACATAACTCCCGCACTTCATCGTGACCCGTGCCTAGGACTATCCAATCTGCCCAGAGTACTTGACCACCAACTTGGTATTTTGGGCGTCCCCATGTACTCTTGCTTAGAGCATGCTAGAACCTTCAACAACGATGAGATCTCAGCCTTCTAGCCATCCTCCTCGACGACTATTTCCATACTAGCTCAAGCGCCTCTCGAGCATCCATTATCCTCAACTCGAATCATATCACCGAGTTATCAACATGCTTGGAATGATCCCGTCTGGATTAGACCAAGTCTTCATCACATGATTGCCTCGCTTCATCACATCCTCGCAAAGCCTCATCTCAACATCACATCATCAAATCTATGCATAAGAGCTTCATCATCCCGCTACATATGCCACGAGCAGATTTCCCAATTCAAGAGCCTTTCCCTTAGCGTTTGAATCGTCTTCGGTCTAAATCAAATCATCAATCATCTAATTCATAGCAATCAACCAAATCAAACATTAATCCAAGCAATCAAGCATTCAAATATGATCTAAGTAGACAATTATCACAATAATGGCATTTTCGTAATTAAAGAGTTGAAAGTCCAACAAGTATGAAAACATGAACACTATCTCTACAAACTTGATGAATGAACTTGCATAGGTTAACATGTGATAAAATGGTTGTCAAATCATCATAAACAATGGATCTACATGGATCTACACTTAGGTTTACAAAAATGCATAGAAATCACTATTTTAACACCAAATCAAGCCAACAATCTGATCTACTCCTTTGGATCCGTGTGAGAGATAATCACCACTCACCAAATCACCAAAACAAACCCAAATCAACACGCTTCAGATCTGGACAGCGAAGGATCAAGCTCGATCTATCACCAATCCGCTTCAAACGAAGAAATCTCACTTCAAAGAATGAAGATCTTCAATCTAAGCTCTTGAATCTTCAATCTTGATCTTCGATTTGGATGGATGGAAGCACTAGATTAGAGTGGAGAAAAGAAGTGAAGAAGTGTAGAAGTCGAGCTCTCAAAATGGCAGCACTTCGTCGCTTCAAAATCCGGATCCCAAAAATGAAGCCAACCCCCTCTATTTATAGGCAGAAAATCTCTTAAGTCGTAACTCGGTATTAGGTCGTTTCCGACCTACGACCTAAGACTCCCCTCCGACCTAAGTCTAACGACTTAACACATGGCCAAACCCAGCGACCTAACAATGCGCACGACCTAACAGCCAACTGAAGCTTAGCGCACATACGACTCAACTTCTAGGTCGCTTTCAACCTAACACCCAGCGACTTATCGCACGCGCGACCTAACAACTTACGCGCTTAGCGACCTAACAGAGCTCTCCATCCTACGACCTAACGAGGTTACGACCTAACACTTAACAAAACCCAGGGACTTACCAGTGTTACGACCTAACACTTAGACCCACGCGACCTAACACTTAAACTATCCTAGCGACCTAACAACTCACACGACCTACCAACCCATGCGACCTAACAACTTATGCGACCTAACTCCTTAGGTCGCCTAACGACCTAACTATGCTAACAAGCTATCCACTAGGTCGCAACGTACTGGGTTGTTAACTTGCTAACCCTTAGGTCGCGTACTACTATAGGTCGCTCCCTGCTTATCCCCTAGCTTCCTTAGGTCGCTGCCCCTATAAGTCGTCTACGACTTATCACTTAACTTCCCTAAGTCATATACTCCTTAAGTCGCTAACCTATAGGTCATACCAAGATACTAGGTCGCAACACAGCTATCTCCAAACTTCTTAGGTCGTTGCCGACCTAACAATGCTAACTCGGAACCACTAGGTCGCTCCAAACTGCCCACGACCTAAACCACCTCGCGACTTACCACCTGAACGACTTAACACTTAGGTGCGACTCAAGACAGTGCGACCTACCACTTAATCTGGCTACGACCTAACTCTTAACTCGCCTATCCCCTTAGGTCGCAGACCTTCTCTAAGTCGCCCACGACTTATCTCCTAAGTCGCCAACAACATTTAACAACCTCTAGGTCGCGTACGACCTAGGACTTAGGAAATTTTCAACCAAAATCTGAAACAACTAGAAAATGCTGAAAATCCCAGATTTTGACAAACTTTTTGATCCGTAAAATACGGGTCGTTACATTCTCTCCCCCTTAGGAATTTCGCCCCCGAAATTCCACACAATCAAAGCACTCAAAGACTATTCTGTACGCCTATCATCCATAACAATCCACAAACCATGCATCCAAATCTAACTTAGCGTACAGAATTCTAAGACTTAGAACAAGTTACAATTTCGCGAGATGATACGACACCTTAGGGCCATACCTTAAAGAGTTCAGGATGAGCTGCCTTCATCCTCTCTTCCACCTCCCACGTGCAGTCGTTATCATCATCACTCCATTGTATCTTGAGCAACTTAACTACCTTCCTCCTAAGCTGTTTCGTGTCGGTTTCAACAACACGAAGCGGCTTACGAGGTCTTCTATCAACTGGATCAACTTCGAAGTCTTCACAGCTATCAGCAGAAACCACTGTATTCGAGTCGTGCACATACTTCCGTAGATATGATACATGAAAAACATTTTGCACGCTCGACATCTTCTCTGGTAACTCCAATCTGTAGGCGAGCTTTCCAATTTGCTCGATGATCGGGAATGGTCCAACAAATCTCGGAGTTAATTTTCCTTTCTTCCCGAATCGAATAACATTCTTCAGTCGAGAAATCTTCACAAAAACCATATTACCAACGTCGAATTCCAAATCCTTACGACGTTTATCGGCATAACTTTTCTGACGGTCTTGGGCTGCCTTCATTCGTTGCCGAATGATCTCTATACAATCTGAAGTCTGCCGAATCATCTCTGGCCCAAGTATCAGCTTTTCTCCAGTTTCTAACCAACATGTCGGAGAGTTACACGGCCTTCCATACAATGCCTCATACGGTGCCATACCAATGCTTGACTGGTAACTGTTGTTGTATGCAAACTCCACCAAATGAAGGTGATCTTCCCATGATCCTCCGAAATCCAAAACACAAGCTCTGAGGAGATCTTCCAAAACTCGGTTGACCCTCACGGTCTGACCATCCGTCTGAGGGTGATAAGCTGTACTCAAACGTAACTCGGTTCCCAAAACTTCCTGGAAGCTCTTCCAAAATCCACTAGTGAACAATGGATCTCGATCGCTCACTATACTCTTCGGAATACCATGGAATCGAACTATCTACTTCACATACAACTCAGCCAGCTTTGATGCAGTCCTAGTCGATCGAACAGGAATGAACCTCGCACTCTTGGTCAGACGATCTACAATGACCCAAATCCCTTCATTTCTCGTTCTTGTTCTAGGTAGTCCATCAATAAAATCCATCGATATCTGTTCCCACTTCCATGTAGGAACTTCTAATGGCTGAAGCAATCCACTTGGCTTCTTCTGTACGGCTTTTACCAACTGGCAGTTCATACACTTGGAAATAAAATTTCCAACATCCTTCTTCATGCCTTCCCAGTAGTAGGTTCTCTTCATATCCCGATACATCTTATTTCCACCTGGATGAATTGTCAGCTTCGAGTGATGACTTTCCTTCAGAACTTCACTCCTCAATTCATCTATATCGGGAACAACTAGTCGTCCTTGCTTCCGAAGCCAACCCTCTCGATCGACCTCGAATCCTTTATCCTTTTCTGGTTCTAATCCAGATTCCAAATCATAATCTTGACAAGCTTATCGTCTTGCTTTTGGATCTCGCCAATCCTTTCTACAAGAGAAGGTCTTATCGATAAGTTTGCCAACATCTCAGGTTCCAATTCACATCTAGGCCTGAAGTCAAATCCAGCTAAATACTCGAGACTCTTCCATTCCGAAAACATGGCTCCCAATCCTGCATGTCTTCGACTTAACGCATCTGCCACTGCGTTACCTTTTCCCGGAGTATAAGCTATACCAAAATCATATGATGCCAAAAACTCTAGCCAACGCTGCTGCCGAAGATTCAAATCCTTTTGGGAGAAAAGATACTTCAACGACTTATGATCCGTAAACAACTCGAATCGAACTCCCAACAGATAATGTCTCCACATCTTCAGAGCAAATACGATCGCCGCTAACTCCAAATCATGAGTCGGGTAATTCCTTTCATGCGGCTTCAGTTGTCGACTTGCATACGCAACAACTTTATCCCTCTACATCAGCACCGCTCCAAGTCCAGTACCACATGCATCGGGGTAAACCACCATCTCATCATTCCCACTTGGAATAGTCAAAACAGGAGCACTCGTCAATCTCTCTTTCAGGATTCCGAAAGCTTGCTCACACTTAGCATCCCGACTGAACACTTGGTTCTTTTTCGTCAATCCTGTTAACGGTGCAGCTATCTTGGAGAAGTCTTTGATAAACCGTCGATAATATCCTGCTAATCCAAGAAAACTCCTCACATCTGATGCATTCTTAGGTCTGACCCAATCCTGGATTGCTGCCACCTTAGCGGGATCAACCGCTATTCCATTTCCAGAAATCACATGGCCTAAGAACCTCACTTCACTCTTCCAGAAGTGACACTTCGAAAACTTAGCCTTCAGCTGATGTTTCCGCAAGATTCCCAAAACAATACGCAAGTGCGTCTTGTGTTCTTCCTCAGTTCTGGAATAAATCAGAATATCATCCACGAACACCAGTATGAACTTGTTCAACTGATCTCTGAACACTCTATTCATAAGATCCACAAAAGATGCTGGTGCGTTAGTCAATCCAAACGGCATTACCAGCCACTCAAAGAAACCGGATGGTGTCCTAAAAGCAGTCTTCGGCACACTATCCTTAGCTACTCTCAACTGGTGAAATCTCGTTGCCAAATCCATCTGAGAAAACACCTTAGCCTCGTGAAGCTGATCAAACAAGTCATCTATTCTCGGCAATGGATACTTGTACTTCTTAGTCACCCTATTCAGCTCACGATAATCCACACACAATCTCAACGATCCATCTGCCTTGGTTGCAAACACAACTGGTGCACCCCACTCGGACACACTACGCCGAATGAATCCTTTCTGCAAAAGATCATCAACTTGCACCCTCAACTCCTGCTGTTCCCTAGGCGCCATCCGCCTAAGAGGCATCACAACAGGTCTAGCTCCTTCAACTAGATCTATACGAAACTCGATCTCTCTATGCGGCGGCAACCCTTTGACTTCGTCAAAGACATCCTCGAATCCATTAGCGATTGGCACCGATGACAGTCCATCCCGTGGAACAACCAGCGAATACATGAAGCTCATGAAGACGCCTTCCTCATGCTTACATCGTATTACAACCTTTCGCCCCTCCACATTCTCGACTGTCACTTCCAACCTCTCGCAATCAACCTTTGCCGCATACTTCCTAAGCCAGTCCATACCCAAAATAATTCCGAACCCCGCAAAGTTCAGAACAAAGCAATCACAAACAAAAGAGCAACCATGACTCGATACAACTAGACCACGGCATAACATACACAAACAAGACGAACCCCTAACTGGATTAGTCACAACCAATGGCCTATCGACAATATCCGGCTTCAAATCTAACCGGCCTACGAGTTCATTACAAACAAACAAATGCGACGCTCCAGTATCAAACAAAACTCTAACTGGAACACCATATAGGAAAAGAGTACCTTGAACCACCTCACTCTTTCCCTTCTCTTCAGCGGTAGGAGTTTTCGAAGACGACGGAACAGCTCCCAATGCATAAGCTTGCACAATCTGCTTGTCCTTCATCGGTTCTGGACAGTTCTTCCTGAAATGCCCCGGCTTGTCACAGTTGTGGCACTTCGCCGGCGTTTTCGGATTCTTGCAATCCCTGGAGAGATGGCCTTTCTGCTGACAGTTGTAGCAGGTCACTTCGCCCTTCGGCTTCTTCTTCTGGCCATCCTTACCCTTCTGCTGCTCCTGCTTCCTCTTCTTGTTTCCACCATGCTGGGGTTTAGACTATTCCCTGGTCACAGCAACAACAGATCCTTCCTTAGGAAACAGATTCTCTGGTCTGAGAGCTTCCTCCACAAGCTTACTAAATGAATCGTCCAAATGATCCATCAGTCTTGGAGCTTGAACTTGATCTCCAACATCTACTGATGGCCCCGGGGCTGACATCCTTCTCATGATCGAAGTCATCATGGTTTCGAACATAACAACATAATCAGCAGCCCCTTCAGTAGCACGGCCTTCCCTAGCAGCTGGTCTCCCTCTTTGACTCATTCCCAATATCTACAAAAAGGAATGATTAGAACTTCTAGAGGAACAACTGCATAAAGGACTCAAACTCTATTAAGCTACTATATTATATATAGTAATCATCCATCAAAATACAATTACGTCTCTCATACGTAGTTACGTCAGCGAGCGTTGGGTAAAATCGATTAACCAATGCTCTGATACCAAATGTGACGACCGCCCATGACCCCTGCACCGAATCTAGAGATAGTGCTCTGTAAAGTGTGTCAGGCGACCATGGACGATTGTCAAGGTAAATTAAAACAGCAGAATCTATCGTATTACTCACAGCGCATGGACAAAATACAATAGAACATATGTATAGTGAAGCTTTTCAGAACAAAATGACATCTTATAAAACTACATAATAGTTGAATACAAGCATCCAAATAGTTAATACAACAAGCCTCACTACAGATCACTCAGAGAATACAAACAGCAGAACATCCAGTACATATAATAAGAAGATAATATGCAACCCTCCAGCTCGTCTTCGATATCAGCATCGTGAGAAGAGAACAGCACCTGTCACCTGCTACCTAGTCTGCCCGTCCCAAAAATGGACGAACAGCCCAAGGCAATAAGAATTAAAAACATAAAGCCTTGAGTCAGACAACAGTCTTAGTGAGCAGTAAATTAACTAACAACATACCAAAAGAGCATAAAGGAAAAGGAATAGGAATACAACCCTCCCACTCCACCTCTTTCTACAGTGATAGCCCCCAGACACACACTAAGCAGAAGCAACACAGCAGAGCATACAATTTAAAGTAAAGCAATTGTCACTCGGGTCAAGAGCGATGTTTTCCCAAGTACAAATCCCAAGGTCTAAAACCAAGGTCAGATAAGCACCCAGGAAATACCGCTCTTGAGACCGAATGACGATACAACCAAACATCCATGACTCGGCTATCACTGTTATCCTTGCTTCGATGCCACCGTTAATTGAATGACCGGCACCTACTTTCAGCCGTCCGTCAAGGGCTAATGGAAACCCCGGTTCTAGACATAACTCCCGCACTTCATCGTGACCCATGCCTAGGACTATCCAATCTGCCCAGAGTACTTGACCACCAACTTGGTCTTTTGGGCGTCCCCATGTACTCTTGCTTAGAGCATGCTAGAACCTTCAACAACGATGAGATCTCAGCCTTCTAGCCATCCTCCTCGACGACTATTTCCATACTAGCTCAAGCGCCTCTCGAGCATCCATTATCCTCAACTCGAATCATATCACCGAGTTATCAACATGCTTGGAATGATCCCGTCTGGATTAGACCAAGTCTTCATCACATGATTGCCTCGCTTCATCACATCCTCGCAAAGCCTCATCTCAACATCACATCATCAAATCTATGCATAAGAGCTTCATCATCCCGCTACATATGCCACGAGCAGCTTTCCCAATTCAAGAGCCTTTCCCTTAGCGTTTGAATCGTCTTCGGTCTAAATCAAATCATCAATCATCTAATTCATAGCAATCAACCAAATCAAACATTAATCCAAGCAATCAAGCATTCAAATATGATCTAAGTAGACAATTATCACAATAATGGCATTTTCGTAATTAAAGAGTTGAAAGTCCAACAAGTATGAAAACATGAACACTATCTCTACAAACTTGATGAATGAACTTGCATAGGTTAACATGTGATAAAATGGTTGTCAAATCATCATAAACAATGGATCTACATGGATCTACACTTAGGTTTACAAAAATGCATAGAAATCACTATTTTAACACCAAATCAAGCCAACAATCCGATCTACTCCTTTGGATCCGTGTGAGAGATAATCACCACTCAGCAAATCACCAAAACAAACCCAAATCAACACGCTTCAGATCTGGACAGCGAAGGATCAAGCTCGATCTATCACCAATCCACTTCAAACGAAGAAATCTCACTTCAAAGAATGAAGATCTTCAATCTAAGCTCTTGAATCTTCAATCTTGATCTTCGATTTGGATGGATGGAAGCACTAGATTAGAGTGGAGAAAAGAAGTGAAGAAGTGTAGAAGTCGAGCTCTCAAAATGGCAGCACTTCGTCGCTTCAAAATCCGGATCCCAAAAATGAAGCCAACCCCCTCTATTTATAGGCAGAAAATCTCTTAAGTCATAACTCGGTATTAGGTCGTTTTCGACCTACGACCTAAGACTCCCCTCCGACCTAAGTCTAACGACTTAACACATGGCCAAACCCAGCAACCTAACAATGCGCACGACCTAACAGCCAACTGAAGCTTAGCGCACATACGACTCAACTTCTAGGTCGCTTTCAACCTAACACCCAGCGACTTATCGCACGCGCGACCTAACAACTTACGCGCTTAGCGACCTAACAGAGCTCTCCATCCTACGACCTAACGAGGTTACGACCTAACACTTAACAAAACCCAGGGACTTACCAGTGTTACGACCTAACACTTAGACCCACGCGACCTAACACTTAAACTATCCTAGCGACCTAACAACTCACGCGACCTACCAACCCATGCGACCTAACAACTTATGCGACCTAACTCCTTAGGTCGCCTAACGACCTAACTATGCTAACAAGCTATCCACTAGGTCGCAACGTACTGGGTTGTTAACTCGCTAACCCTTAGGTCACGTACTACTATAGGTCGCTCCCTGCTTATCCCCTAGCTTCCTTAGGTCGCTGCCCCTATAAGTCGTCTACGACTTATCACTTAACTTCCCTAAGTCATATACTCCTTAAGTTGCTAACCTATAGGTCATACCAAGATACTAGGTCGCAACACAGCTATCTCCAAACTTCTTAGGTCGTTGCCGACCTAACAATGCTAACTCGGAACCACTAGGTCGCTCCAAACTGCCCACGACCTAAACCACCTCGCGACTTACCACCTGAACGACTTAACACTTAGGTGCGACTCAAGACAGTGCGACCTACCACTTAATCTGGCTACGACCTAACTCTTAACTCGCATATCCCCTTAGGTCGCAGACCTTCTCTAAGTCGCCCACGACTTATCTCCTAAGTCGCCAACAACATTTAACAACCTCTAGGTCGCGTACGACCTAGGACTTAGGAAATTTTCAACCAAAATCTGAAACAACTAGAAAATGCTGAAAATCCCAGATTTTGACAAACTTTTCGATCCGTAAAATACGGGTCGTTACAATTGGAATCGGGTTGAAATGATAAATACCCAAATTGAACTTGACCTAGGATAGAGAATTAAATAAAAACTGATTGGTCAATACTTTGATTTAAAAATAAAATGAAGATTTTATTTTAATAAATAATATGGTTTTGAAACGAAGTTGGAATTTGAATTTTAACGAAAGGAAATGTTAATATTTAATAATCTGAATCAAAATATTAATATAGTAGTTGATGAAAGAACGTTGTTTTAAAGTTTGAAATTATTTAATAATTAAGTTTTGAAATTATTTAATAATTAAATAAGATTGAATTATTTAATAATTAAATAAAATTGAATTCTTTGTTAAGTGAAATTGAACTTCTTGAATAAGTGAAATTAAGTTTCTTTATAAATTGAGTTTTGAAATTGTAACTAAGTAAATAAATAAGTGAAATTGAATTTTCTTTAACAAGAAATAAAATGTGTTTATTGAAATTAATGTAAGACTTGTAATTTAAAGAATTGATTTGATGAATTTAATTTAATTCAAATTTGTAAGTTTTGATACAATGGAGTTGAACTTAAATAATTGATTTAATAAATTGGAAATTAAATAGAAATTGTTTTGAATGATAAATTATCTTAATGAATATTGAATGAAATCGATTAATGAATTTAAATTGATTTGAATATAGATTAAATTAATTTAAATGATTTTAGAATGAAACTTATATACGAACTTGAATCAATATTTGAATTGTTTTACATAAAAATTGAAATTGTATGACAAGATTTTGAAATGGTAATTTGGAAGTATTGAAACGTAAATTTTGGAAATTGATTTAGAAAGGGAAATGAAATGTTGGTTTACAAATTCTAATTGAAATTGTAATTGATTTGGTTTTTGAAATATATAAACGACCAATCGGTGTAATAATTACGAAAGTTATTAAAGAGACCGGAATCGGTTAGAGACATACTCACTGTCTAAACCGAAAACCACTTTAATAACTACACGCGGAGTGTGATCCAGAATGAAGTGGTTGGAATGATGTACGTGATGACTGAAGAAAGAGAACGATAATGGATAGCCTTGGCACTTGTGTTAAATTGGAAATGACTAAAACAAGAGCCGTGCCAGGCCAAATGGGGTTAGCCACCTCGAGCGAACACACTTCTTCGAAAACTACTCATTACTTGTTGTCGATTGGTGCACCCTTGATTTTGGGAGTGTTGTTTCACGGTGTTGCGATCGTTGCGGCGATGCATTCTCACCAGTCCGGATCAGGCAACCGGTAGTTTCACTACCTTGGGTATTGCCTCATGTGCCTTGTCATGCTTGTATCCCTATATACGCGACCACTACGATTTGTTTTGTGTTATACCTATGGAGTACTCCCTGATATCCCACTAGTTTACGGTGGAGTTTACAGTGCTGTATAGTCTATAACGCTTTAAAAAAATGTGTTAAGGGGAATAATGGTAACACCTTAACACTATTTTGATATTTTATATTACTGATAGGCATTATCTACTTATCGTACACTACTACATAGTAGATAGTTTAACGGATCCTTAAAGGATGGTTATTCCAAACATCCTTTGAGTTACTTGTATTTCAATTGCTATTTCACTTGAGTTGGATTTATTGATATAAGAATGTTAATCCTGACTCGAGTGTTTGTGTTTTGCTTTATGCTCGGGTCAGACTGAGTGTACCAGTATTCGAGACTCACCTTTGGAGTTGGAGCTTCGCTTAGAGATCCAGCTATCTATCCAGTTTCAGATATATCCAGTTGATTCTAGTGATGTATTCTGATATTGTATTTGATTATTGTATTCGAGACATCTGTTGTACCTTATTTAACTCTAATATGTATATAGTAGCTCATGAACTACTATCTTTTGTTTCCGCTACATTATTACTCTGTGTTTGTGATCTGTGATTATTTATTTACTATATATGTTCAGTTTTGCCAAATATAAATTAACAATTCGGTATTTTGAATCATTCAAGTTCGATGTGCGGATGCGAATGGTCCAAAATAGCGGGTCGTTACAGTTGGTATCAGAACTTTGGTAGCTCTAGGCAAAACTTAACATATAGGGTAAATATATTTACAGAATCACTCTCATTCGAGTTTCTATCTCTTCCTTTTGACTCGATTCCTTTGAATTTTGGAACGTTCCCTACGGTTCCAAAATCCATTTGTGTCCCTCACTATTCGTCTCTAATTCCGGAGTATCCCATAACTCCACCTTGAATGATCTTTATAATGAATCTGCGGTCTCGCAAAACTTCGAATGATTTGTAAAGGGGTGAAACTCCTTTACAATTGGCATTGATTTACCGGTGATTTTTGTATTCTCGGTTTATGATGCTATCTATCTCCTACTATACCTGAATTCTATTTCTTGAGATCGAATGTCGATTTACCTCGGAATTCCACATCGATCTTATTCTTGAAGTCACGGTCGACCCGGTTATGGTTGCCCGCGATTTATATAAGATTATCTATTTCCTTATTCTCTTAAATAATCATCTTATCTTTCGTTCCAACTTATTCTCAAATTAAAATTTTCTTTGATTGAATTAATCAAATTTGAATCCCTATCCTTGCTTTGAAATCCGTTACTGTATCGTTGAGCGAGGAAGTGTATTTGTAAATTAATATTTTAAAATGTTTTAATATACATTGAGTTGTTTGAGTTGTTGATGTTGATTTGGGTTTTCGATCGATTCGTTTGATCAACGCTATCGATAGAATTTCCAAAACGCTTGAACAGAGCAAACTGACACAATATTATTTTAAATTCGGTAAAAGAAATAAATTTTGAATAATTATATTATATATATAAGTATGATTTTCTGAATTTTGATAGTTAATTGAATTGCTTGTTAATAAATAATATTGGATTTTAAATATGTCACCTAAACCATTGGCTTTTGTCTCATATATAAATAATTGAAATAAAAACATGGTTTATAATTTATTTGAAAATTTCAATGAATTTAAATCAAGAAACTGAGAATTTAAATTTCCGGTGATTTCAAACTTTGATTTGAAAGTTTTAAAGTGTATAGTATTTAAAATATTTTCAAATAGAAATTATTCCAAAGAAATTTTAGATGTTTAATCAGTGCTCTTCTCTTTGTCGCTGGAAAATAATTTCGGTGATGGCGGCCGCATCATCGACATTCATTTTCGAGTTTCGAAGCAGAGATACTATTCTGTAGCTTTGCTACGGTTTTGTTTTGAAAAATATTTTGATTTGAATTTCTTCAGTATAATTTGATTTATATATATATATATATATGGGTATCTTATTTTAAAATTTTGATTTGATATAAATATATTATATATATCTCTAAATTGTTTAAAGTTAATCGGAAATCTAATGCTTAAATTTTGTTAAAGGATGATTTTAATTATAAATAAAACCAAAATTTGGAATAAATATTTAAACTTGAATAATTGAATTGGGAAAATTTTATTTGTATATTGTTCAACTGCATTCTAATACAACTTACCTAAATCATTCAGAAGTTGAATATGTAATTGGATAATATATAATATAAATTGAATTTATAAATAAAATTTGAGTGTTTATAATAAATGTTATACACTAAATTTTGATTATAAAGATGTTAATAGAGTTAGATAGGATAATAAGTAATTGAATAATAGATGAGACAAATAAATTTGTTTTGAAAGAATTAATAAATTGAAATTTGATCAACTTATGAAAATACCTTGAAATTAAAAGCAATTAGTAAATATAAATTAATTTAAATCGAAACTTTTATGGTTTAAATTAATTTATATGGGTTAAATATATGTGATTAGATATATTAAGTAGAATAAATTTAACAATAATTTGGAATAAAGAAGAATTTAAATTGCTGAAAAAATATATATGATTATAATAAAAGACTATTCAAATTTATGGTTTTAGAAATTATAAATTGAAGATAATTGGATAATAAGATAATGAATTTAGAAATAGTTGAGATTGATTTTAGTGAAATCTAATGGATTAAATCAATTATTGAATATCCATTAATTTAAATTTGAATTTATATGGTTTAAATTAATTGTTATTTTGTATTTCAAATCTGTTTTTCTTTCTGGTTGTTTCTATTCTCCTACCTCGTTCCTTTTCGGGGACGAAAAGTTTTAAGTGGGGGAGAGTGTAACGACCCGTAAATTTAACTGGTTTTAATAACGTTATTGTAACGACCCTGAATTTTTGATATTTAAAAAGTGAATATTTAAATGAGTTTAAATATTCGAATGATAGTTTAATTTGAAAATTCGAATACCAAAGTGAATTTGGCGATTTAATTATTGAAACTGGATAAAAATTTGAATCTTCAGCTTTAAGCTGATTAAAAATAATCTGAAGGCTTGGAAAATTCATATTGATTATACTGAAGATAATAGAAGCTTCAGAATTGAATTTGGAACTGTTTTGTTCAGTTTTGAAATTTTATTGTTTAAATCGATATTTGAAAATAGCGTTCCGGAGCACAGTCTCGGAATTCAACGAAACCAGTTCCATTAGATCCGTAATATTGTATTATTATCGGATTTCAATTTTTGTAGTGATCAGAGTTATCGTGTGATCGTACGATAAGCAAACGCGCTGATATAATATAACGGGATATTTTTGAATATAAAAATATAAATTTTTAATCAACTTTTCAATACCGACTTACTTTTTCTCTGCAAAATCACATAATTCTATTCCCTCTATTCTTTCTTTTTAAAAGTATACCCATCTCGTTCAAAAGAAATCAAAACAGAAATTATTCAGAGAAAAACAAATTAATGGCCACTGCCTTCAAAATTTTAAACAGCAAATTCCTTATCTCCCCCACTGCTTCCTTTCAATTAAAACGAAAACGAGACTCAATTCATTTCGTATAAATAAATAAATGGTCGAAGCCTTTTTTCAGAAAATATATAGCTCGTTCAAATCAAAACAAAAGGGGCGAGCTTCTTCTATTATAAATCACGTACTCTTCCATTCGAAATCAAATCGAATTCACAGTCGAAAAAAAAAGAGAAAGCTCAGAAAGAAAGGGGGAAGCAAGTCGAATCACGACTCAGTGTCATCGAGATGGAGGCGTGCTCGCGTTCGCGCAAAGGCAGGAGAATTTGGATTCGCGCGAAACCAGGCGAGGTGACGATCGAACTAGGGTTTGGCTCACGTGGGTTTCGATCGCGATGTGGTCTGGGTTGTTGGCTGCGAGGGGAGGGCTTCTCTGGTGAAGTCAAGCTCGCGTACGCGAGGCATGGCAGCGTTAGCAATGGTCAATCGATGGTGGCTCTTCGGCGAACTTCGAGCATGCGATCGATAGTGAGGTAAATTATTTTATTTTATTCGATTTCTAAATTAATTCATATATACGAGTAAATATAAATATATATACAGTTAGTTAATATACAGGTAAAACTGTTAATTAAACCAAGTTGATTTAAGTTTAAAATCTGTTTTAATTTAAGATGATAACTATATGTATATGCAGTTTTTAAATTTATAAGAAAAAAAATATATAACAGTAAGGATATTTTCATTTTATTTTATTGAATCACATGTATGTAAATTTTATATACAGTAGAACAGTAAAGAAAATCCTATGTTTTATTTGCAGAAATGAAATATAAAATATATATAAAAAGGTGAAGTATAAGCAGTTTTAAAAATTTTAATATACTGTTTTTGGATGATTATAAGTAAAATGTTTGAAATATTTATGTAAATGAGATTTTAGTTTAGATTAAAAGGAAAGTTAATTTGAAATTAAAAGGTTTAGTTAAATAAATTTATTTAAAAGAAATTGGGTCAAAATAAAATCACTAATGAATCGAAATTATCAAATAAAAATTTATTATTCGATTTGTTCGAATATTAATGAATTTGTATAATATTTATACAAGGGCTATAAATCGAGAAAACAAGTCAAGATGGAAAATGGATTTCTAATAAAAGCTAAGGTGAGATCTTCTCACTCAAAATGAAAAGTTGGATTTTTGCAGTTATTGATTGATTGATTGTTGTTTGGATGTGATATTAGATATAGTAGGATATATCTATATATATAGCAATATATACATATTGGCATATGTATATATTGGATTGATTGATTTCCCGCACTATATAGCGGATGAGACCCTATTGCGCCGTTAGTAAGCGGATGATATTTTTATAAATCCCATATACCGCGATATTCCACCTCGAAGTGGAATTGGTATTGTGCTAACATCTGTGGATGCAGGGAAACAGGTTGGAGGGATCCAACTGGATTCCTCAAATTGTTTGAATATTGTTTCATATGTGAATGATGTGATTTATTGATAATCTGTGAATGATTTATTGATAATTGAAATTGTGAAGGCTAAAATTTAGCCGAATGTATTTTTGGTATCGTTGGATACCAGAAATGAATATAAGTGGATTTTGAAATTAAAATGGAAAATTTTAAGTGAATTTATTTTTAGAATTTATTGAAAGAAGGAATTTTAAAGTATAAAAATTTGATTTTTCGAAATCTTACCGAATAAATTCCAAAATATGGAAAAAATTGAGTTTTGAATAATATTGTTTCAAAAGTTGAAGAATTCATTTAAAATTGGAATTTTGAATAATTTGGAAAAAAACAAAGGAATTTATTTAAAAGTGATAAACTTTTAGAAATCAATTTGATATTGATTCGGTATTGGAAAATGAACCTTTGAGAAATCGATTTGGAAATTTATTTAGAGTTGAAAATAAATTTAGAAATCAAATTTGTAATTAATTTGGTAATGGAAAATAAATCATTGGAAAATTTATTTGAAATTGATTTAGTGTTTGAAAAATGAATTTGGAAGTCGAATTTGAAATGGTTTGTTATTTGGAGATAAACTTAGAAATAAATTGCAATGTTTTGTTCTATTGAAATAAAACTTAGAAATCAATTTGTAATTGGTTCGATATTGAAATAAAATTAGAAATCAATTTGGAATTTGATTTTGGGGTTAAAAGTGAATATTTGGGAATCCAAATTCAAAATGGAAATTATGAAATGAAAGGGAATTTGTTTTAAAAATAAACGCTGATTTATTTTTGAGTGTGAAAGTAAATTTACGTATTTTGAACGTAAATTTGAAATAAATCGATAAGGATTTATTTAATTAGTTTAAATGGACCGTTTTGAAGTGAAAGTGTATTTTCACTATAAAGCCGAGTATATTTTCCAAAGTGGCTTTTAAAATATAAATTAAAAGTTCTAAGTGGATTTTTAAAAAGAAATATTTGGAAATATATTCCGTGTAACGAAATTGATTTGAAATTTATTTTCAAAAGTTGAAAGGTGAAAAGTAAATTGAAATTGATTTTCAAATATGAAGTGTGGGAAAGAAAAATATATATATCTCGTGAAGATATTTTGAAATTAAATAATTTGGGAAAATTATTTGAATCTGATGATTGTTGTGAATATCGTTGATAGTTAAATCACCGACTATCAATATTTGCCTTTGAAATGGCACTTGAATTTGTTTTAAAAAAACGCTTATTATTCGGTTTAGCCGGGAAAGGACCTTTGTGTCAGATAACCCATTCCGAATAATGATACGACGATATGGATCGTATTGAAGACAGGTGATGTAGACCGGGTATTTGTGAAAACGATAGGATGGCCTATCGATTGTCTCTGCACCGTTAGCTACGGTATTGAGATTTCCTTTGTGATGGGAAGTTTTATCGGGATTGTGAATATCCGGATTGCAAGGGCTTCTTTGGAAGTGCCTTCGGTTCTGTTCGAACCCAGAACAGACTTGTATGGTTACATGTCTGACATTACGTTTTGAGGTATAAAGCCGATTCTTTCAAATACATTTCTGTTGGTGGCGGAGAATTTATTCTCTTAGCTTAACACCCTTCTCTGAGACGTACGAGCTCAGAGGTTATGTAGTTGAAATTTATCAGCGATATATTCCCAATTTGGTAATGTGGCATGCTGAGTGTTGCTGTGATGATGATCATTTATTGATCATTTGTGATCAAAGCGTGGCTTTGTGAAAAAGCGTAGCTTTGTGGATGAGACTTCGTCAGGGCCTCAACAACACGGAAATGGTCGAAACAGGAATGTTGCGGCAAGGTTATGAGGGTCGCGCCCTTTAGGGTATGTCATTTCCTTCTAGAAAGGGGTGGTATCATGGTATGGAGCCCAGATACTTGCTCATGTGGACACACTTTATTTATTATGTGTGATTTTGGTTACCGAGCGCTCGGATAAAGGTCCCAAAGGACCGGGGGATGACATATTCGTGAGTTACCTAGTTACAGGGGTAACCCGGCTTTGTTTGGCAGAGAGCAGTATGTCTCTCGGGACGTCCAGCCAGAGGCGATCCCATTCGGCAGTAGGAAAGGAAGTTCCTTAGCCTGACCATTTGTTGGAAATCCATTTCCCAATACGAAATTGTACGGTTTTAGTTGTAGAACCTGCCATTTACTTATGGTGGTCACCACTGTTTAGATGGTAGCTATAGTAGGCATACGATACTGGTCGTATGCTGGCTAAGATTAATATTATACTTTCGAAATGTTTTCTACACTAGACATTAATAATAATAATCCAATGATTGGCGTAGTAAGCATCTTTGACTATCATAAGAAGAAATCTCCTCCAATTCTGCGTTTGCATTGTGTGTGTGGCGGGAGGTCTTATGGTAGTTTCATTTTCCAAAAGCATTGCGAAATAATTTATTTTCTTTGTGAAAATAACTATTTTACGATCTCACACCAGTCACCATGACTGACTCGGATTTTATTGTTCCCTTCTAAACTCTGGGTGCCTATAAATTTCCACACGGGCAGCCTAGAGTTATGTTATCAGGATATTATGGATATTCTGGAGCATTGGAAGCAAGCTGGATGGCGAAGCGTACTCTCGTACTTGTTTAATTATTCCACTATGTATTCTGTATGAGGACAGGTTTATATAATTGTCCATTGTTGTATTGAGTTGTATATTGACTCTGATGATGTATTGTATAAAAACTGATATAGTTCTTTGTTTAAAAGACTATTGATTTATCTATTATATATTGTTCCGCTGCGAAATGTAAGATTCTGATATTGTTTCTGTTTCTGTTTTTCTGTTCTCTTTTTCTCCTGTCTTCTTCTACCTCTTCTTTTTAACCCTAATGGTTCGGTTTTCCGGCATTCGATTGCGCGGCATTTGATACAGTGGACGTATTAATGTCGACTTTCGAGCAATGAAAAATCGTGATCGTTACAGTTATTAATTGAAATTTTGCAAAATTTTAAACGATGAAATTTTGAAATGTAAATTTGATATTTGGAATGCGTCTAGTTAAACATAGCAACTGGTAAATTTTCGTTCGAAAATATGAAAGTTTATTTCACGCGTAAATTTACTTCAATTTAATCAGTTAAAAAGCGATGAAAATAAAACGTTTTCGAAACCTAAATATTTTTGCAAAGAAAAATTCTAAATCGTCTTCTGAGCAAGACGTCATTTTTCGTTTTTCCAAATTCGGACATCTTTAGCTCCGTCGATCTTATTTTTCTGCGTTTTTGCTGCATTTTCCACTAGTAGAAAATTCGAATTTTTATAATTCAATCGTACCGCTAATATCTGTATGCCGTTTTGATCGTCCCGTCGTGCTGATCTCCGCAGTGTATTCTTTTATGTATTTCGACGTCCAGTGGACGGCGAAATCTGAAAAACGTTGAACCATATCGGCACCCGTTTTAAAACCTTTCGGGTTCCATCTGTCCCTTTATCTACCTACCTGTCCAGTACTTGTTTGCATTTATATTTCTTAAATTCTCATGCTTGACTATTGGGTATTCACCGGGTTCCAATATTTTAAAATCTATTTTCGAGAAGAAAAATAATGAACGTGAATTGTTCATTCCTTTCTAGCCTGCATGCCTACCTTTTCAAGGCATAGCCTCACTTCCCCACGTTTGCTTCATCTTCACAAATATTTGTATCCATTCCACCTTTCTTCTTCATTACATCAGCAACAAATCCCCTCTATGTTCGGCAACCACCCAGGCTCACGCAACTCCTCACCGTGCAGCACCTCCGCCCTCTTCCACACTGACCCGTGAGCAACACCAAAGCTCCAAGTCCCTCCGCAACCCAAATCCTCCACGCCCCGCCTTCTTTCCATTCACCATCACTGCATGGCACAGCAGCAGCCGCATTTTTCATTTTGCCGAGCTCACCTCCGATACTTCGTCCCCTCCTGGCCTTCTACCACCACGCCAGTAACCCGCGTGCTGCATCTCTGAACCGCGAGCACCAAGTCACCAGATCCAAACCCTCTTGCCCCTTCATCTCCCATGCAAGTAGCAGTCACCACCCGAGATCCAAACTCCTCCCCTCCACGTCTTTTCCTCCGCCCAGTCTTCCTTCAAGTGCCGCGCGGAAGCTCCGGCCTCCATCTCGAGATCGGCATCCCCTCCTTCCTCCTCCAACCGAACCACCCATGTGCTGCGCAAAAGCCACCCGACTCCCCAGCTAGAACCACCACCACCTTGCTTGCAGCACCTAACCCAGCCGAGCAGTTCACTCACGCCGTCCACCATTTCTCACCTCAGCCTTCTGTGTCCACTTGCAAAACAATGGTATATAATCAATATATATTTATTCATATTATATTATATTTTGTAAACTTGTAGGTATATTTTTGAAGTTGGTTTTAGTTATTTACAGGCTGTTGCATCCATATGTAGTTATATAAGATTTATATGCATGCATACTTTATATTTTGTTTTCAAAGATGATGCCACTTAGATATAAATTTCGACTGCTGTTATATATGTATAAAATTGATAGTATTTCTAAGTTATATTTTAGATGCAGTTGTATAATAATTTATATAATAGTATATCTATATATATCACTGTTAATTTATATGTTTTAACATGTACGTGTTAGTTTATATGTTTATGGTAGTAGTATGTAGACATTACAAAAGCTATAAGTATATTTGTTTTATTAGTATTATCTTATTAATATAAATGTGTAGACATATTTCAGCAATCCAAATTCATATTATATTAATGTAACTTACATGCAGAGTGTTCAAGCTGCTGTCTTTATATATATGTATGTACTTTTATATAGTAGCTTTAATAAAATAACTATCATATGCTTGAATATCAATTTCAAATTACGTGATGTGAGTTTGTATATACTTGTATAAAAATTTATATTAGTAAGTAGAGATGGGTATGGGGTTTAAGGATAATTATATATTGTTTATATAGTGGTATATATATTTTAATTGCAACCAAACTGATTTTACACTTGTTTGCATGTTTGTTTATTTTTTATTTTTTTTTGAACAGCAGTTAGACTTCATGTTCACGATATCATATCTCACTCATGTTTTATCGGAATGGGTTGATTTTATTTTTTAAAAAAGAGTCGAAGTTACCTAGTTTATGCCTGTCAAATTTCAGTAAAATCCGACATCGTTTGATTAGTGGTCGAGGATCTGAAAGTTAGACCCAGGCAGCTGTACTTTTGTACTTGAAATTATTTTACACTGCTGCAAACACGACCTGAGTTCATGTTTGACGCATCGTATCTCTTATGTCTTACGTCGGAATACAGTGATTCCCTTTTTTTTAAAAGATAAAGTTTTCTACTTTCTGTATATAAAATTTTAGCTTCATACGAGGTGGATCAGTCCTCTGTTTCTTACCTGAAAGTCAGACCCAGAGGGATTTTCAGACCTGAACATTTGACAGTCGCAACATGGCCTGAGTCTATGTTCGTGACATCGTAACTTTCTCGTCTCTTGTCCAAATCAAGTGATTCTTTTGCAGTTTGAAATACAAGTTTTGATCTTTATTCATACCAAATTTCAGACCATTTCGATCTCGGTAGCACATAGAATTATATTGTTAAACTTTGACGCAGGACATGTTTTGTAATTGTTGCTATGTTGAATGTTTTGATTTGATTTCGGCAATTCCTATTTAACAGCTTTGCTCGACGATTCGTGCCAATCTAGTTTATTCCGGAAGTCGTGCTTGCGATCCGTGACTCGACTTCGTTGTCTATTCATCTCTCTAGCCTCAAAAGGTGAGCAATCACTAACGATTAATGTTCTTTTATTTATTAAATTTGATTTCAATTGAAACGACAATTGAAATATGCTGTTGTTAGTTATTTACACTTTATATATGTTATTACCTGTATCAGTTCACATGTGACATCTGACACCCTTATTTGTTATTTATACAATGATAATCCAGTTTGGTTGATAAATGATTGATTGTTGATGTTTGACATTGGATGTTAAATTGTTAATGTTGAAGTGATAGATAATATGTAATTGAATTTGACGTAGGATAGTTAGATTTGATATATGAGTTAAATTTGATTAAATGACATTTGTATAATATGACCCCTTTAACTGTTAAATTTATTGACACGTAGGATTTGATTAATTACACCTTGAACCACTGAATGTATGTTGTTAAATTGATGATGTATGAAATTGTAAATAGATGACAAGTGAAGAACCGTAATGTAATAATCTTTAATCTACATGAAATAATAGTGTAGATTCTAGAATTAATTATATTAATTCGCACAAACAACAATGTGAATTAATACGATTATTTCGGGATTATTGTATTTATTATTGGATCGTTATTGATGTTTGTTATTGTTTATTTACTTTGACACCATCCCAGTTATCACACTGCAAGTTCCCTTTGCTATGCTTTGATTTTTGAATTAAATTGGAATCGGGTTGAAATGATAAATACCCAAATTGAACTTGACCTAGGACAGAGAATTAAATAAAAACCGATTGGTCAATACTTTGATTTAAAAATAAAATGAAGATTTTATTTTAATAAATAATATGGTTTTGAAATGAAGTTGGAATTTGAATTTTAATGAAAGGAAATGTTAATATTTAATAATCTGAATCAAAATATTAACATAGTAGTTGATGAAAGAACGTTGTTTTAAAGTTTGAAATTATTTAATAATTAAGTTTTGAAATTATTTAATAATTAAATAAGATTGAATTATTTAATAATTAAATAAAATTGAATTCTTTGTTGAGTGAAATTGAACTTCTTGAATAAGTGAAATTAAGTTTCTTTATAAATTGAGTTTTGAAATTGTAACTAAGTAAATAAATAAGTGAAATTGAATTTTCTTTAACAAGAAATAAAATGTGTTTATTGAAATTAATGTAAGACTTGTAATTTAAAGAATTGATTTGATGAATTTAATTTAATTCAAATTTGTAAGTTTTGATACAATGGAGTTGAACTTAAATAATTGATTTAATAAATTGGAAATTAAATAGAAATTGTTTTGAATGATAAATTATCTTAATGAATATTGAATGAAATCGATTAATGAATTTAAATTGATTTGAATATAGATTAAATTAATTTAAATGATTTCAAATGAAACTTATATACGAACTTGAATCAATATTTGAATTGTAAATAAAAATTGAAATTGTATGATAAGATTTTGAAATGGTAATTTGGAAGTTTTGAAACGTAAATTTTGGAAATTGATTTAGAAAGGGAAATGAAATGTTGGTTTACAAATTCTAATTGAAATTGTAATTGATTTGGTTTTTGAAATATATAAACGACCAATCGGTGTAATAATTACGAAAGTTATTAAAGAGACCGGAATCGGTTAGAGACATACTCACTGTCTAAACCGAAAACCACTTTAATAATTACACGCGGAGTGTGATCCAGAATGAAGTGGTTGGAATGATGTACGTGATGACTGAAGAAAGAGAACGATAATGGATAGCCTTGACACTTGTGTCAAATTGGAAATGACTAAAACAAGAGCCGTGCCGAGCCAAATGGGGTTAGCCACCTCGAGCGAACACACTTCTTTGAAAACTACTCATTACTTGTTGTCGATTGGTGCACCCTTGATTTTGGGAGTGTTGTTTCGCGGTGTTGCGATCGCTGCGGCGATGCATTCTCACCAGTCCAGATCAGGCAACCGGTAGTTTCACTACCTTGGGTATTGCCTCATGTGCCTTGTCATACTTGTATCCCTATATACGCGACCACTACGATTTGTTTTGTGTTATACCTATGGAGTACTCCCTGATATCCCACTAGTTTACGGTGGAGTTTACGGTGCTGTATAGTCTATAACGCTTAAAAAAATGTGTTAAGGGGAATAATGGTAACACCTTAACACTATTTTGATATTTTATATTACTGATAGGCATTATCTACTTATCGTACACTACTACATAGTATATAGTTTAACGGATCCTTAAAGGATGGTTATTCCAAACATCCTTTGAGTTACTTGTATTTCAATTGCTATTTCACTTGAGTTGGATTTATTGATATAAGAATGTTAATCCTGACTTGAGTGTTTGTGTTTTGCTTTACGCTCGGGTCAGACTGAGTGTACCAGTATTTGAGACTCACCTTTGGAGTTGGAGCTTCGCTTGGAGATCCAGCTATCTATCCAGTTTCAGATATCCAGTTGATTCTAGTGATGTATTCTGATATTGTATTTGATTATTGTATTCGAGACATCTGTTGTACCTTATTTAACTCTGATATGTATATAGTAGCTTCTTGAACTACTATCTTTTGTTTCCGCTGCATTATTACTCTGTGTCTGTGATCTGTGATTATTTATTTACTGTATATGTTTAGTATTGCCAAATATAAATTAACAATTCGGTATTTTGAATCATTCAAGTTCGACATGTGCGGATGCGAATGGTCCAAAATAGCGGGTCGTTACAACAACCAAAGGTTTAAGTACCTTTAGAGAAAAAAACCACTTATAATATTTACGAATCACCATAATATTTATAACTGATTATTGCTCTGTCGTAGCCTAGACACCAAAAAATAAATTTGTTCAAAGAAGACAACTATCAAGATACAATTAAGCCCTAAGTGAGCTCGTGACTCCCTTAAGTCAAATTTTTAACCGTTATTATTAGTCAAATTCTAGGATGAAATGCAATTTGTGGGCTAAGGAAGAGGTGATGAAATCCCCCACCTTATGTGAATTTGGGTATTGCCCTTAGAAAATCAAACAAGATGAGATGAATGCAAAACAAGAATTAAACGTGTATTAACAATACAACTACAATGAAATTGGTTTTTGTTTTTGAGTTTTTGAAATTTTTTATATATATAAATGAAAATGCAAGCAACCAACAATGCAAGATAAATAAAAACTGGAGATGAGAGCACGATACCAGAGTGTGCAGATTATTAGCAATTTATGTTTTTTTAGCGGCGTTTTTTTAAGCAAGTAAAGCAGTTTTTCTTTTGGCAAGCTAAGCGAAGCAAGCAACTCTTCCTATCTGCTTTGGCAATCTGAAAATAAAAACAAGATATATATATATATATATATATCTGTCCAAAACAAAACACAATTTTTTTTTCTTTTAATAAGGATGGACTTTATAAAAATTAAAACAAAATATATTAAAACCAAAACAAATTCACAATTTAAAAAAAACAAGGCCAACTTCACCAAATAATACAAGTCCGGCCCATAAAAAAGAAAGAAGATACAACCACGACCCACTACTATCTGATAACAAAAGGAAAAAAATCGGTCTTTCCTCAGATTCGCAAATAAAAATGCATTCGAATTTCTTTCAAATTCCCCCAAAGTTCAAAACTTCCCAAAATCAATCTGATCCCGTTCAAATCTTGTTCAAGCAAGTCCAAATTCGTTCGGTGATGTCAGGCCCAAGGTCGGTGATGGTTGAGAGGGTTGATTACGAGAAGTGGTTCGAGTAGTGAGTGTTTACGAGAAGTAAGTGTGTTCGCGGTTTGTTTAAGATGAAGGCGCGGTTGGAAATTTTCATAGGAGATTGCGGTTGTTTGTTATCGATTTTCGTGGCCTTCATGGTGATGCTCGGTTAGGTGGAAGTCTGGTCGAGGGTTGCAATGGATTGATCTGGGATTGATTTGGGTGCTCGTATTTTTTTGCGACTTCAGGTTTGTGGTTTCGAAATTGATTGCAGGTGATTGTTTGGCCAGAGTTAAGGTTGTGGAGGTAGGAAGCAGTGAACTAAATATGGTGGTTTGATGAGATGGTAAGGTTGTTGTAGTTTGAATTTTGAGGTGCCGATGATGGAGGAGTAGGCAATTGTGTCTGGGTGGAGTTGTTTGAGATAGTGGCAGTGTATGTAGGCAATGGTGCAACACTGTTTGTTGTGTGGGGATGTTGTGATCAAAGATGAAGTGGGAAGAGATGTATGTGGTGGAGGAGATTGCAGTGGCCAGGTAGCAGAGTTACAGAGAATGGTAGGCAGTGTTTGGTAAGAAGTGTTGAAGTTTGGTTTTGTGGTGGGCAGTGAGATATGATGGCAGAAATGCAATATTGTTTCTGGTGAAGTGCACAGTGGTGCATAGAGGTCTGGGATAGAAATGATGTTGCACAGTGGTAAGAAGTGTTGAAGAGGTGTGTCTGACTAGCGGCAAGGATGGACAGCAAGAATGTGGAGGAGAGTTGCAGTAAGATGGGGGTTAGTTGGTTATGGCAGTGTGGTGTGGTGATTGATGTGGTTGATCAGGTATGCAAGGTAGTGGATGTATGATGTATGGAGTGGTGAATGGATGCACAGAAGTTTGGAATAGTGCCAATGGTATGTTTATGGAAGGCAGCAAATTAGGCTACGGCGGTGGATTAAAGCTGTTGATAGGCAGGACAGTGGAAGATGTGGTGTTTGAGTGATAGTTTTTAGGTGGTTGAAGCAATTATGACAGTTGCGAAGGGAGGTGAGGCAGTGTAGCACAGTTGAGGGAATTAGGCAATGGAGGAA
This sequence comes from Allium fistulosum, assembly GCA_030737815.1. Lineage (NCBI taxonomy): Eukaryota > Viridiplantae > Streptophyta > Magnoliopsida > Asparagales > Amaryllidaceae > Allium > Allium fistulosum. Next base: position 307,398,133 of record CM060902.1, read on the forward strand.
AGTAGGGAAGTGGGATAAGCATTGTGCAGATGTATGTAGTAAATTGTAGAAAAGTTTCGGTTGAGCATGTATGAAAGGGCAGTGACAGGGATGATGACTGGGTAATGTGCACTGTTTTAATGGTGAATGTGGTTGGCTGGTGTTACTGTTGTGAGGAGTATGTGTTTGAGGAAGAGCAAGTTAGTGGTTTAGGTTTGGTGAATGAAGGCAAGTTGTATGCAATGTTAATGGCAGGTGATGGAATAATATATGTTGATGGAGGAGTATGTATTGCTAGCAGAGGAATAGAAGTGGTTTAGAGGTAGATGGTTGTGCAGTTGAACTTGATGGAGGGATTTCAGGAAAATGAGTGACTGGGTGGAAGAATGCAGTAGTTTGAAGGCAGAAGTCATTAGAGTGAATTTTTTTTTGTAAATGTAAACAAAAAAGAAAGAAGAAAAAGAAAATGTAAATGCAATAAACTATTTTTGTTTGAAATTGTTTATGCTCTTTTTTTTAAATATGTAAATGCAACTAGAAAACAAGCACACAAACAATTGCGAATAAAAATCAAACAACAAACACACAACACAATATTTTTTTAATGCAAATTAATACACAAAACAAACACACAATAAAAATCAAACAAAAATAATTCAAAGAATAGAAGTTCAATAAAATAAAACTCCCCGGCAATGGCGCCAAAAACTTGTCTAGTGGCTAAATCTCTATCGAATTAGAAAAATAGCCGAAAAAATTTAAATTAAAAATAACCGCAAGCGCACTGCGTACAATGTTAGTATGTGGCGAGTACGGATCAATCCATAGGGAATTGTATTGATTTTAAAATGTATACTCAATCAAATTAAATCAAGAATTGAAGTTGTGATTAGCTAAATTTTCTATAAACTAACAAAAAATAAAAGTGGATCAAAATATGAGAGTAGAAGACAATTTAGAGGCAATATCCTTCTCAAGATCACATAAATCAACATATATGAAATTATGATCTCTCTTTTAGTCATTAGTGAATTTAGTTGATATGTTTATCATAAGTATGGCCTATTTGTGCTATTAATTAACCCAATATAAACCATCAAACTATAACATACCCACTAAACCACTTCATAACTCTCATGAAAATTGACAATGAACTTGAAAATAAAATCTATTCTAAGCATGATCTATTCACTATTGGTTAGTAATATAGACCATCAACTTTTGATTTTAAAATCACTTCATTACCATAATCATATGTAGATGAAGAGGTAGTTTGTGTTTTTGTTTGTTTAAGTATAGCTTATTTGGTGTCAACAACATATGCTATCAAATTCAAAACTAAAACAACAAAGTTAAACCACATCAAATATTGCCGTTAAGCACAAAAAAGAGATCATAGATTATCAAAATGTTGAATCCACATGATTAAGAGAGCTTCATTACCCCTAAATTGAAGGGGTTTAACCTCTCATATTTGTTATCATTTTAACAAATGTAGCATTCAAAATGAAACAAAAACAAGAGGAAAATGCAAGCTAAGTAAAAGATATCTAATTAACATAAAATAAAAGCTAATCTACTTGCATAAATAAAAAGATCTACACTACTAACATGAAAGGAAAAGGCATGTAAATAAATAAAAAATGAATTAAAATTGCATAAAAAGAAAATTACATAAAAGAAAATGGCTAAGTAGTTATGAAATAGAAGAAGAGAGCTTATAATTTATTTTTGAGCCTAAAACTAAACTAACTAAAGAGGAGGCTAAGAGCTTAATTTCATGAACATATGGGGTATTTATACATGTTTTGAAACCCTAATCATATTTTTGGGCACTACCCAAAATACCCCTTTAGGAAGTGTGGCCATCAAGTTATCATTAGTCTCTAATTAATCCATCATCAAGTATGCATGTAACTTTAACCTCCACTAACTTGTGCATTAGCTCCTAATTGTAGATTAAGGCGAGTGGGTATGTGGGGTCCTCCATGATGCATGGAATGAATTATTTCCATCTTCATTTGTTTCCTTCTCTTGTGCATGCACATTTCTTCATGAAGCCTCTTGTAATTTTCATCCGTTTTTCCTATAAATAAAAATAACATGTGCAAATAAATATTCTCAAATAAATATATGAACAAAAATGATCATTTTGCCCCTATATGAAAATGAATAAATGATGACTTGAAAATAATTGAAATATTGGTTTAAACATGTTAAAATACCATATATGCTCATTTATTTCAGTGTCACTGCACTAGATATACCATTCATCCCGGCAGTGGAAAGATATACGCAAATATAAAGCAACTATATTATTATGAAGGTATGAAATGGGATATTACTAAATATATAAGGAGTTGTATGACTTGTCAGCTTGTTGGTAGAACACCAAAGACCCAACGGTCTCCTTCATCCTTTGGATGTTTCGTTGTGGAAGTGGGATCGGTAAAAGTGGACTAAAAGATTTAATAAGTTCATATTTATATCTCTTGTATTAAATTGATCTAATAGTGATCGAGTAAATATCTCTTCTGCATGTGTCCATGGATTTAATATATGGGTTTTCCTTGTTCTAAGTATATGCATAACAATCTAAGGGTGATTATGGACCGGTTGACTAAATCAGCTCACTTTATTCTTTTAAAGTCCAACCGAACTGCTTCTCAGTTGGTGAAGCGGTATATTAAGGAGATTTCCAGATTCCATGGGATTCTCAGTGCCATCATTTTTTATCAGGATCTTCTTTCATTAGTGGATTCTGGAAGAGCCTTCAAACAGCATTGGGTACGAAGCTTAATCTCAACACTTCTTATCACCCGCAATCTGATGGGTAGATAGAGCGAGTGAACAAAATTGCAATGCCCCACCTTTATGCCCATATTACCCAAGAATAATACAAGTAATATTGTTCAGTAATGCGGTGAATAAGGCTGGTTAGGAGCGACCATTCGTAATATTGCTTTGGGCGAGTATCGATACATCGAATTATGTGACTAAATTTTTCTTTCTTTTTCTTACAAGTGGTAATTCGACATATCCGATCTGTTGAATATGCTAGTATATGATTTTTGTTTGACGATAATAAACATATATATATATACTCATTTAAATGTATTCGTTAATGTACTATTTTATCTTTCACATAATTAAATAAATATTTGCTAAATAAAATAAATAACACAGAATTTAAATTCAAACAAATATTTTATTACAATTTTGAATAGTACAAATTTGAGCTCTCACTATATAAACAATTTGCAATTACAATACAATTTCGATTACATCACAAATTTCATTTTACATTGTTCACCTCACTACAAATCACTCATTCACTTGTATTTTATCTTCGGCTTTGCTCCAGTCTGAATCCAGCATCTAAGTTATCTGAAAAATAAACACTGATGCAGTAAAATTGAAAAAGAAATATTTTTGTAGTGTAAAATAAAATGTGTTTTTGAAAACATTATTTGCCTCAGTTGTTTGGGTTGTTCGTCATCATATTCATTTTGAATTCATCATACACGGACAACCTATGACATGCACAGTGTATCACTGTACATCCCACAAGGTCGTGCACACCGATATACACTTGACAAAACTACAGGGACAGGTGAGCATAAGGTCAAACCCGAGCCTAGGCTGGATTCAACTCAGGTGCAATACAAATACATCACTAAATTTTCGATACAACAAGATCAGTTTCCAAAATCAGTACAATAAAGACCAGACCCAAATCAACAATGAATTGATCAGGAGCAACCAAAGTCAGTCCAGAAACAAGAATAGGCATAAGCACATGCACCAGTGAAACAAAGAACAGACCCAACATTTCAGAAATACTACAAGAAAATGCAACACTGACATATATATATGCTATGCATAAAATATTTCATGTGGAACCAAATCTGGTAAAAATAAAAAGCAATTTGAGTTCACATGCAAAAACAGTCAACAATAGAATGCAATAGAAGTGAACACACACATATATGCATACATTTATGTATGTATGTATACAAGTGGATATGAAAATCAACACTGCAGTTTGAAAATGCACAAGTGACTCGAAGCAGATGAATTCACCATAAGTGCACAAGAAACAAAGAAGCAGAAACCAGACTTCAAGTATAAGCACATAAACAAGTTTGGCCACAACACACTTACATATATGGGCTTCATATACAACCAGACTAGACACCAAAAATTAAAATATACAATTGAACCCAGAATGGTCAGAGAAACCGCAATGTCAACATGTATACAGCAGGGTGCATAAGCTGGCTCAATGAACCAACTCTAAGTAACAACCAGACCAGTTTAATATGTCATGCACAAGAGTAAAAACCGTATTGTAACTCGAAGACCAACTCGAGCTAGTCCATACACATAAAGACTTTAATACCAAAGTATAAGCGCACACACATATATATATGCTGTGGAAAACAATGCAAATTACTGAACTCCAAGCAAGACAGTGATCAAGAGACAATCAAACAGGTGCATTCAATCTTGAACAAAAATGAAGCAGTTTACAGACTTACAGGAATCAAGGTAGCAGTTTCATACCAAAGTCAAAGCCAGGAGATATTGAACAAGTCAGAGTCAAAACCAGGAAAAATCGAAAATCGAAAGTGTCCAAATTATCATTTCAAGTGGCCGAAGTTAAACCGGAAATTCACGGAGCAAGTTCAAAATTAAATCCGTGGTGACCAAGAAAACGAAAATATACGAATTGAAAAAGTCAGAAAACATCACAAGCATCCAAATGAAAATCAGTGGCCGAGCAAGAATTCAACTAAAATATATACGAATGAGATTATAGGAATTCGAATCCTATTTAACCCTTTAACATCATCGGCATTCAATTCATTTGATTTCAAGCAACAACAGAGAGGAATAAATCATTCAACTCGAATCAAAGTCGAGAATAATCAACAATCAGTAAAAGGCATTCACGTACAATTCATGCATCAATCGAACTCGACGAATTGAAGCAGCCGAAAGCAACAACAGATAGGAGACGATTGACAGAGCAAAGCGAAGCAAATTAGCTCAATCGCTCGAAAAACAAACGGCCACCTCAAATTTATCACGAAGCCCTAATTTCAGATCGAAGAAGAACGCAGCCTTTATTTTTCACGCAAAGGATACGGGCCGATAATACAAAAGGGAAAATAAGGATACAGGCCTATAGTATAATAGAAAAGGGGGAAATTATTTTTACTTCACTTATTTTTGTTTTGGGTCGGCTTCCTTTATTATTAAGTTTGGACTTAAATTCTAGGGTTTTGTAATTGTTTTAAGTTATTTTTATTTTGTATTTTCCTTTTTAAACTTTTGTAAATTCTAGTCGTGTGACTAGGGGACGAACTACGATGGTGTAGTTCGAGAATTCGCAACTCAGTGGCTGAGTTGTGGCAGGGATTTGAGCGTAGAGTTAGGTTAGTCGATAGCAGGTGTCGCGACTTTACATGTGTAAGCGTCTGACTACTTAATTTCTAGTAGAAACCTTGGGGGCAGCACATAGGCAGAGTTTTGCCGAAGTTGGGTAAATCTGTGTTGTTCTATTTCTGTTTTTAATATTATGCTATTATCTATGCTGCTATTATTCTGCTATTATCAGTGCTGCAACTATTTTATATATTTCCGCATTAAATTTATATAATTAATAGTATCACCCTATTCACCCCCCCTCTAGGGTGAAATCGATCCTACAAGTGGTATCAGAGCTAGGAACGAAAGCCAATTTTTATTTTAAAATTTTGATTTTTTAAATGGCTTCTTTTATTAATGTTTTTACTGAGGGTCGGTCCAGTATTATTCATTCTATTTTTGATGGAATAGATTTTTTAAATTGGAAATTAAAAATGGAATTTTATTTAAAATCTGCTAATTTTAAATGTTGGGATATTATTGAAAATGGTGTGATATAATAGACGAGAAAAATTCTTCGATTAATGCTCTTGCTATGCATAAACTATATTCTCATATTAATCAAGATAATTTTAACTTTATTTCTCATTATGAAAATGCACAGGAAATCTGGAATACTTTTGATGTAATATATGGTGCAAAAGTCAACAACGATGAGAAATTCTCCACAATCGACTCAGTTAAAGAAACGTGCTTAATAGGATTGGCAAAAGGCAGCAATGATGAAGATTCAATAGCCGATGAGATAAGTGATTTTCCATTTAATGATTTAGTTCTCTTGTGCCAAAAATTAATTGAAAGTAATAAAGCTCTTGAGTTGAAAAATAATAAGTTGGAAAGGGAGCAAGCTAAACTTCATCAGAAAAATAATGATTTGGAAAATGAACTTAAAAATATCAAGACAAATGAAAATTCTAATTGCAAAAGGTGTTTGAACTATGAAAAGGAATTTGCCTGTTTTTATGAAAAAATTCAAAAGTTAGAAAATGAAATCATAATACGAGAGAAAAACAAAACTGAGTTAATTTGTAGAAATAATATTTTGCAAAAAGAGTTGGATAGCTTTAAGAAGTCAGAAATTTCTAAATGTGCGATTTTTGAAAAGAAACTAAATGAGGTCAATAAAAATTTCAAAACTCTTGAAAAAGAAAACGTGATTATAAGCAATTCTGAAATTATTAGATTAAATCACGAGTTTGAAAAGGAGATTGAAAAATTCAAGGATTTTGAAAAAATTAAATATAAAAAACTCCAACTCTTTGAAACCGAGATGCTTGAAATTGAGATTAAAATTAGAGAGCTTAAAAATGAAAATATGGACTTGAAAATGAAGAATTTTGAAATGAGAGATAGTACCATTAGTTGTTGTTCGAAGCTAATAAATGAAAATAAACTTTTAAAATCCAAAGTTAATAAACTTGAGTTGATTACTCGAAACTTTTTCCCTGGAGAAAATTCATTTAATATGCTCCTAGAAAATCAACTCTTTGTGAATAAAAGGAAAGGACTTGGATTTGAAAAAGTGTCAAAATATGAACAAACAACTAATAACATTGTCAAGGGGAAATATGTGATACCCAAATGTGTAGAGTGTGGATATATTGGACATGGCAAGAATAATTGTCGAAATATATACAAACACAAAACCGTTTAACAAATATGGATTCCAAAAGGTACGAATATAAATGGTTTGAAATTTAAACAGATTTGGATTCCCAAGGGTACAATTGTAGATGCTAACGGTTTGTTATATAGGCAAATTTGGGTACCAAAGAGTTCAATAGATAATAATAGTGGACTTATATCCTTAGTTAGACCACTTGCCTTCTCCAAAATTTAGACACACAAGTGGGATAAGAAACAACTTTGATGGAGATAAATTTCGAGTTGTTCTAAGTGATTGATAAACTAAAATTTAAATGTTCCTTAGCCTATAAAGTTTAGATGGAGATCATCGCATATTTTGGATATCACGACATCAAAGGAAAGTGAGGTATGATCTCTTAACTCAATTTTGTTCACATATTGTTAATTTTGTTCTTATCAACATTGCTGAAATATTTCTGCCATCTCAACTTTGAAATTCTTGAAGCTTTGGAAAGAAAATCGACAATGCTACAATTTATCTATTTTTTTGGTTTTATTGATTCACTTTGGAATGTCATGAAAAACGGCTTTGACGAATTCTTAGAATGTGTGTTTTCTTACTTGTGCTTGATATAAATGGATGTGCTGAAAATTTCAAACAAATTCAAGTGTTGAGGAATACACATTTTTCTTATATAACACCATGAATATCTCAAATACAAGTGGTATCTAATATCATCTCATGTTAAAATCATTTTTGCAATAATTAAATTATTTAAATTGATTTTCAACTTGAAGTCATTTTCACAAAACCCCCTTACAGAAAATTGATTTTCACTTATTTTAATTTTTGAATGATATCTATCTAATGATAACCTTGAGTTAAAGGGGAATTCAGATGCAGGTTACACTGGTAGCCTAGTTGATAGAAAAAGTATTAGTGGAACGAGTTTTATGTTGAGACATTCATAGTTCCATCGTTTTCAAAGAAAATATCTGCATATTTTTCATTTCAAATAATTTTCAATTAGCAGACATTTTTCTTTTATAAAACCCCTTCCAGAAAATAGTTTTTATTGACCTTGTTTTAGATTAGTCATTTTAGAAAATTTAATTATTTTTGGATTTGATCTTAAATGAGTACATTAACTAATCTGACTCCCTACTGATTATCGAAAAGATAAATAGTGATTGAAAAAGTGATGAGTGTTGACATTAATCATATATTATAACTTGAGACAGTATATATAGCAAATTTCTTTAAAGATTTAAATAATATTTATAAAAACTTTTGATTGGTAAAAAATTCCATGACCATCTCTAATTCTATCATATTTCTATCGACCATCACTCATCAAAATCCAATATAGTATGTCAGTATGTGGTATTTTAAACGAGAAATATTCGCTTTCATTTTATTTTATTTTTTAGCAATAAAAACATCTGAAGTATTCACTCTCATTTAAAAGTCTTCACGGTTATGCATGGGTGAATTACTTGGAATTTTTATTATGTGCTTTCATGCTCATTTAAAGGTCCTCACGGTTATGCATGTATGGAACACATATCAAAATTGGTTATTAAATAGACAAGTTGATTCTAATCCCATTTAAAAGTCCTCACAGTTATGCGTTGTTAGAAGATACTTGAATTCATTTTTTTTATAAAAATTTGGAATACTACTAATCTCGTTTAAAAGTCCTAACGGTTATGCATGGTTAGTAGATATTTAAATTCCTGATATAAATATACCACAAATAGACACATCTATATGGTTTTACATCATCCCTATCATTCTAAAGTGGAATATGCGCCTAACAAAGTATTTATTATTTTTGTTTGATTTTTTGAAATTTAATATTTATACTCGATTGGGTATTAATGTTGTATTAATGTCTATCACTTTATCTCTATTTTTATAACACTATTACTCTTTTGCTGATAACAAAAGGGGAAGAGAAAAGTTAAGATTTTGGCAAATAAAGGTCAAATATTTTATTTTGTGTTTTCTATTTGCATCTAGGTTCATTTGCATATTTTCATTTATTTTCATGCATATATGAAGGGGGAGCTTTGTTGTAGAGAGGGAGCATTCAAATAGGGGGAGCAAATAGAGTTCATTAATGATCAAATACATTTAATAAATTCGAAATCTTAAATATATGTTTGTTATCATCAAAAGGGGGAGATTGTTGAATATGCTAGTATATGATTTTTGTTTGATGATAATAAACATATATATATATACTCATTTAAATGTATTTGTTAATGTACTATTTTATTTTTCACATAATTAAATAAATATTTGTTGAATAAAATAAATAACACAGAATTTAAATTCAAACAAATATTTTATTCAAACAAATATTTTATTACAATTTTAAATAGTACAAATTTGAGCTCTCACTATATATACAATTTGCAATTACAATACAATTTCGATTACATCACAAATTTTGCTTTACATTGTTCACCTCACTACATATCACTCATTCACTCGTATTTTATCTTCGGCTTAGCTCCAATCTGAATCCAGCATCTAAGTTATCTGAAAAATAAACACTGACGCGGTAAAATTGAAAAAGAAATATTTTTGCAGTGTAAAATAAAATGTGTTTTTGAAAACATTATTTGCCTCAGTTATTTGGGTTTTTCATCATCATATTCATTTTGAATTCATCATACACGAACAACCTGTGACATGTACAGTGCATCACTGTACATGCCACAAGGCCGTGCACACCGATATACACTTGACAAAACTGCAGGGACAGGTGAGCACAAGGTCAAACTCGAGCTGAGGCTGGATTCAACTTAGGTGCAATACAAATACATCACTAAATTGTCGAGTACAACAAGATTAGTTTCCAAAATCAGTACAGTAAAGACCAGACCCAAATCAACAATGAATTGGTCAGGAACAACCAAGGTCAGCCCAAAAACAAGAACAAGCATAAGCACTTGCACCAATGAAACAAAGAACAGATTCAACAATTCAGAAATACTACAAGAAAATGCAACACTGACATATATATATGCTATGCATAAAAATTTTTATGTGGAACCAGATCTGGTAAAAATAAAAAGCAATTTGAGTTCACATGTAAAAACAGTAAACAATGGAATGCAACTGAAGTGAACACACACACATATATACATACATTTATGTATGTATGTATACAAGTGGAGATGAACATCAACACTGCGGTTTGAAAATACACAAGTGACTCAAAGCAGATGAATGCACCATAAGTGCACAAGAAACAATGAAGCAGAAACCAGACTTCAAGTACAAAGCACATAAACAAGTTTGGCCACAACACACTTACATGTATGGGCTTCATATACAACCAGACTAGACACCAAAAATTAAAATGTACACTTGAACCCAGAATGGTCAGAGAAACTGCAATGTCAACATGTATACAGCAGGGTGCATAAGCTGGCTCAATGAACCAACTCTAAGTAACAACCGGACCAGTTCAATATGCCATGCACAAGAGTAAAAACTGTAGTGTAACTCGAAGACCAACTCGAGCTAGTCCATACACATAAAGACTTTAATACCAAAGTATAAGCGCACGCGCACACATACACACACACACACACACACACACACATATATATATATATATATATATGCTGTGGAAAACAATGCAAATTACTGAACTCCAAGCAAGACAGTGATTAAGAGACAATCAAACAGGTGCATTCAATCTTGAACAAAAATGAAGCAGTTTACAGACTTACAGGAATCAAGGTAGCAGTTTCATACCAAAGTCAAAGCCAGGAGATATTGAACAAGTCAGAGTCAAAACCAGGAAAAATCGAAAATCGAAAGTGTCCAAATTATCATTTCAAGTGGCCGAAGTTAAACCAGAAATTCACGGAGCAAGTTCAAAATTAAATCCATGGTGACCAAGAAAACGAAAATATACGAATTGAAAAAGTCAGAAAACATCACAAGCATCCAAACGAAAATCAGTGGCCGAGCAAGAATTCAACTAAAATATATACGAACGAGATTATAGGAATTCGAATCCTATTTAACCCTTTAACATCATCGGCATTCAATTCATTTGAGTTCAAGCAACAACAGAGAGGAATAAATCATTCAACTTGAATCAAAGTCGAGAATAATCAATAATCAGTAAAAGGCATTCACGTACCAATTCATGCATCAATCGAACTCGACGAATTGAAGCAGCCGAAAGCAACAACAGATAGGAGACGGTTGACAGAGCTAAGTGAAGCAAATCACCTCAATCGCTCGAAAAACAAACAGCTTCCTCAAATTTATCACGAAGCCCTAATTTCAGATCGAAGAAGAACACAGCCATTATTTTTCACGCAAAGGATACGGGCCGATAATAAAAAAGGGAAAAGAAGGATACGGGCCTATAGTATAATAGAAAAGGGGGAAATTATTATTACTTCACTTATTTTTGTTTTGGGCCGGCTTCCTTTATTATTAAGTTTGTACTTAAATTCTAGGGTTTTGTAATTATTTTAAGTTATTTTTATTTTGTATTTTCCTTTTTAAACTTTTGTAAATTCTAGTCGTGTGACTAGGGGACGAACTACGATGGTGTAGTTCGAGAATTCGCAACTCAGTGGCTGAATTGTGGCAGGGTTTTGAGCATAGAGTTAGGTTAGTCGATAGCGTGTGTCGCGAGTTTACGTGTGTAAGCGTCTAACTACTTAATTTCTAGTAGAAACCTTGGGGGCATCACGTAGGCAGAGTTTTGCCGAAGCTGGGTAAATCTGTGTTGTTCTATTTCTGTTTTTAATATTCTGCTATTATCTATGCTGCTATTATTCTGCTATTATCAGTGATGCAATTATTTTATATATTTCCGCATTAAATTTTTATAATTAATAGTATCACCCTATTCACCCCCCTCTCTAGGGTGAAATTGATCCTACACGATCTAGGCGCAAAACAATAATATAGTGGTTTAATATAATTCAGAACAATATATAAGATAATATACAACACAGAAACAGATGTCGCAATGAAATAAAACACATCAATTACTTCTTTAAAGTGCAAGTCTACAAAATGAAATACTAGACTTACATATACAAATATATGCTTGAATAAACTATGACAAGCCTAAAAGAATATACAAGTCATCTCAAGTCAACACAATAGCCAAGCGTAACACAAGTCTACAAATAAGGCTAATATCTAAAAAGGGAACTCTATCGAAAGGTACTGCTCCATATAGCTACTCCAGCTAGCCCAAATACAAACTCACTAAGTCCTTGTACCTGTCAAGTCTCAGTCTGACCCGAGTATTATAAAATAAATGGTTCAGGCTATCTATAAATATCAAAATGGTGAGAACATATAATAATAAGCATGCATAATATAAAAGATATATAAGTCCAAACAGTTTATTACACTAAGCATCAAAAGTCTCACCATAAAATCATTCACTAATAAATTTGCATAAAACACAAGGCATAATAATAACTATCTAATATATGCCATATGCAAATAAAATATCACAATACCAAATCACCATGTCATCAAATATTCTCATGCCCATCAACGGCAAACATCTCAAATATGATGATAAGGAACTCACTTCGAAAACTCAAGAACACAAAAGACTGCATATAGCAAATCAACTCTAGAAAATATAAGACCACTTGAAAGCGAGCCAAAACCCAAAATACTTAGCATAAAAGCAAGGCACAAATCATAAATCATAACGATAAGCCAACCGCAAGTCCAACAAAAGCAAGCACTTCGCAAGCTATAATAATAAACATGCACTTCGTGTGCTAAGATTGACACGCACTTTACACGTCGAATAAGACAAGCACATCGCAAGTCAAATTCATAAGCTAGAAATATAGATAAGCACTTCGTAAATCATCACAAGTGACATACACTTCATGCGTTGACCCAAGATACGAGCGCTTCGCCCATCATAACTTGCTTATAAATGAGTATCCCAAGATGGGTCTGAAAACCCATAAATCCGCAAAAACAAATCACCCAAGGATGAGTATGAAAACTCGACAAAGTAAGTGTTATATACTTTCAAATAGTAATCATTCAAATAACAACCGCATGTCCCATAACCACTCGGGTTTACTCGAACATTTACTATAAGTTAGTAAACTCCACTTGATAAGTGTAATCTACTTTCGATTAGTAATTAAACGAGTTTCGCCCAATGTCCCATAACCACTTTGCGATACTTAAATATTTTTTAAGCGATTGTAAATAACACTCGACTAAACTATTCAATCGAACAAGTCCAATAATTAACCAATAAAGTAATACAAATGTACCATACCACTTGTATTGCTAAATCGTTTAATCAAATTTCTCATTCAAATGAAAGCAGAAATTGCAAGAAAGCAATAAACCCAAAAATCACACAAGAATGCCCAAAATAGCATATAAATAACCAAAGGCTAATCAACATAGAATTCAATAAGAGTTTAAGGACTTGAAAGTAAATAATAAACTTTTAACCATACAAAAAAATGATTTCTAACATTTTATTTATCTAATTATTTTCAACTTCACATTCAAAAATCCATAAACTCTTTTATTAATCAAATATAAATATAAATTTGTTTACCACTTGATAAAATACATATTATAAGTCCAAAATGGATGTCGAAACATATTTATATGTATCTATATTTGATCCAATATCTCATAAAAGCAATATAGTTCTACTTACTATATTTTCCAAAAGCTATATATAGATATACACTTTGAATTTAGAAATAAAATAGGTTTGTATTCCAAAACCATACTTTTAACCCATAAAACAATTTCTACTAACAATACTCAATATTTATATATATATATATATTACTCATTTAAAATCATTTATAAAAGGAATTAAATTTAAATGAAAATTAGTTTTGAAACCGGTGATTATAAATAAACTAACTTTTTTAAATTACTCTACTCAAGATATATATACACACACACATTACCTAGATTTATAAATAACTAACTTCATAAATCATTGAATCAAAGATCATCAAATTGGAGAAAACAAAGCCTAGAAAATCATCAACAAATCACCTGGAAAGTCATCTGAACAAAGAAGAAGCAAGGCAGACTCAAGTATATAAGACGGGTAGGTGCAAGGTACCTAGAACTTGCATTTCAAGTTGCTGACCGCCATGACCAGTCGATCGATGGGTACCTAGAATGCACGTTTCAGGAACTTTGTGACGCCCCACCTCTATGCCCACGCTAGTCAAGAACACTACTGTGTAGTGCTGTCAACTAGCACGGAGAATAAGGCTGTTGAGGAGCGACCATCCATGTAACTTCTTTGGGCGAGCACCGATATGTCAGATAGAATAGAATGCATACCTCTTAAGGAGGAAATCCTACATACCAATACAAACTCAAAGCTACTACACAGTGGCTATATGGACTTCGGAAACAAATATAGAAATAAACATAACATAAATCAGTCATGGACAGTTCATATCACAAAGGCGGAAATAGATATGAATATTACACATGAAAGTGTACATCAGAGTAGTGGTCAAATAAGATCCACAATAACCCAAAAGAATAGATACAAGTACAAGACAATAGAATATGTATACATCAAGGAGTCTAATCTCAAATGTATACAACAAAAACTACTAAGCACGAGTAGTTAGCCAAAAGTCAAATGATGGTTCCAGATAGGAAGTCATGAGGAAGCACCTGTAAGATCTCAGTCTGACCCGAGTATTATTTAAGAAGAAAAAAATTAACGGATCAGTCTAGCTATAATTGTCAGATAAAATGAGATAGAATATGAGATACGACATAAACATATAATAACCATAATGACATACTACTATAAGTATGTAAATGAAAATCAACAAGAGATTAATCAATATCGCCAGAATCTTCTCAAAGATAAAATAGGGTATCATACCCTAAACTTGTACTCATAACAAGTCAATAACACATGAATTCACCAATGCACAAAAATTGATAAAACTTATCAGTGGAAATCACGAAAATTGGTGAAGCACAAAATTCCAGAAATCATAACAAGAAATCCAGAAAACACATAAAAACAGGGGAAGGCCTATGAGCCGAATGCTCCACGAACGGTCCGAAGACCAATGAGCCGAATGCTCCACGAACGGTCCGAAGACCAATGAGCCGAATGCTCCACGAACGGTCCGAAGACCAATGAGCTGAATGCTCCACGAACGGTCCGAAGACCAATGAGCCGAATGCTCCACGAACGGTCTGAAGACCAATGAGCCGAATGCTCCACGAACGGTCCGAAGACCAATGAGCCGAATGCTCCACGAACGGTCTGAAGACCAATGAGCCGAATGCTCCACGAACGGTCCGAAGACCAATGAGCCGAATGCTCCACGAACGGTCCGAAGACCAATGAGCCGAATGCTCCACGAATGTGAGTAGAAACATCACACAAACGAGGTCTAGTCTCCCTCGCATACAAAGAGACATCGCACAATTGCTAGTCTAAATCATAAAATGATCATCATCGATCATCAAGAAGTGTCGATTACACTAAGCTAGTAAATATAAGAGTTTAGCTTCATGTCCCATAACCACTTGCTTAACTCAAATATTTACGAACAGATTGTAGATATCCACTAGAAAATTGTCACAAGAGTTTCACTCGAACAAGTCCATAAATTAACCGACGAAGTAAACGCAAGCATTTCATACCACTTGTTTTGCTAAGCCGTTTAATTAGATTTTCTCATACGAATGAGGTAAAGGTTTGTATATACTAATAGATTGGAAAACGGTTTTAAGGAACAAGCTTTGATATTGAAAATAGAGTTGAAATTGTTTTGATGAAGAGTTTTGATATTTAATACTAGTATAGAAAACCTTTATATTTTGAAGTGACAAATCATAGAAGTGATTGTAGAAACAATCAATCATAAAAATTCACATTCGAAGACGTGAATAAAATCCAAAGAGATCAATAATGAATCCATCAAAAATGGATATTCTCAAAAGTCCAAAGAAAGAAGTCATCAAACTCGATAATAATTGATAACAATAAGTCGGATCGACAAAAATCGATAAACCTTGGAAATTTACTCGAAAATAGGCAAATTAGGAAAAATCAACAGTTCAGACGTCTAAATTTTTGTGACAGACGTCTAAATTTTATCTCAGACGTCTGAATTTTTGTGACAGACGGCTCAGAGGTCAAAAATTGAAACAGAGAGTAAAAAACATTTTGAACTATATTCAGATGTCTAAATTTTTTGTTACAGACGTCTATATTTTATCACAGACGTCTGTATTTTTGCCACAGACGTCTAAATTTGGTGATAGACGTCTGAAATTTATTTCAGACGTCTGAATTTTTCTGCTAGGCAAAAAAACAGCCTAGCTCAAAATCGACGAATCCGAACCGAAATGCGATCGAACGAGCGACGAACACTAAGGGTTTAAGCCAATCGGCAACCCAGCCCTATAGGCACTTTGATGCATCACCAAAAACATGTTCAAACATCCATAAAAGGATTTTCACATAAATTAAACCAAAACACCAAAAATTGGAATACACACCAAATCAATCCAATCCAAATATCAAATACGCATGGATAAGTGTTAGGAATTCATACCTAACAACAAAGATAGATATAGACATAGATGTGAGATAAAAATCTCACCTTTGAACCCAAAACAATGAAGAAGAAGCTATAGAGCAAATGGCGAGAGCAATCGCACTTCAATTCCAACTCAACAACCTTGAATCAAGGCTAAAAAGAGAAACACTTCCTAAATTAGGTTTAGGAATTTTCTGAAATTGATAAGAGAATGAGTTGGAGAAGAAGAAGGAGATGCTTACCAATGGGTTCTCTTTGATTTTGGACCAAGAATTTGAGATTGAAAGAGGAACTAGGGTTTGGAGTTTTAATTTCCCATCTCTCCCACCATTTTTGCTTTAGAACTGAAGAGAGAGGAGGAAGTGAGAGTGAATGGGAAGGGATGGTTCAGTTTGGGGTTAAGTTGGCAAAGGGGCTGAACCCAAACCCAAACCCAAAGTGCAAATGGTCAAATTTTTGACTAGCTCCAAACATATCAAAGTTTATACTCAAAAAGGTCGCAAACGACATTTTGAACTCAATGGGGGTGGTCTCGAGTCCCAATTCGACCGTATGCAAAAAGTAGCTTTTTGGACTATAATCCGACGAACGATTGTATATTTAAATAAAATATTTAAATATAAAATCGATAAATTTGCGGGTTGTTACAGACTCCCCTCCTTAAAGAAATTGCGTCCTCGCAATACTTAAGAAGGAAATAAAGAGTAACAACCATAAAAGCATATCAACACAAAAGAAAATTTGAATCAAGAAGTCCACCATAAAGAGCACGAAAGAGTAAATCCGAAAGTTTTCGTTCGATGAATTCTCTAGATTTCCCAAGAGAAATCCTTGGGATTTGAGAACCATAGAACTCACACAAAAAGAACATCTTTATTTCGAAGGCGCTCAACCCTCGAAGAAATGATGCGAATAGGGTGTTGCTCAAAAGTCAAATCTGGTGAAACTTCAATCCCTACTATAACACCAAGCTCAAGAATAAGAAAAATCGGAAACCTTAAGGCATTTCCGTAGTAGAAAGACGTAAGAAAACGTCGTGAATAACAGAAAATTGAGCCGGTGCAACGGCGTAGCACAAAAAGCGATACGCCAAAGAAACTGGAAACTCGAATAACTCCGAACACCGACGTAGTACAATAACGATACGTCCAATGAACGGAAACTCAAATAATTCGAAACACCATAGAAGAAATGAGATGAAACTCAATAAAACGAAGTATATCGAAATGTCCGATGTTGGTAAAATGATCATTCCATTTGGACATCATCAAAGAAACAACCACTTGTTGTTTACAACAAAGTGCATTGGCAACACGGTTCCTCTTTCCGGGAACATACAAAGAATATCAAGATCATAAGATGCAAGGAACTCGATCCAATATTAAGTTCCTTATGAGAAAATAAATATTCCAAAGATTTATGATCAGGGTAGAGAACAAATTTCTCAACCAAAAATAATGATGCCAAATTTTTTTAAAAGCGAAATCGATAGCCACGAGCACTAGATCATGAGTGCCATATCTAGACTCAATAGGCATTAATGATTTAAAAGCAAAAGAAAGAGAACGACATCCAAACCAATACGATTAGCATTGGTACAAAAGATAAAGTCTTGGTTCCCATCGGGAATCACAAGAATAGAAGTATCGGAAAAGAAAGAATTTCTTTTAAATGATCTTCTTTCCCGAAAAGCTAAAATTTTCAAAATTACATTTATCTTTATGTAATAATCTTTCTAGAGAAATTTACATTTTTACAAGTCAATTTACTGTGTCTGATTGTCTCATCAAAGCGCTTAGGAAATTCCTATCGATAACGTTGATCACGCGCATTGACCAGAATTCTTAAAGCACTCAATGGGCAGTACAATCACAAAATCATATTCTATATGATAAACATGTTTTCTTAAAAACCTTTAAGAATAATCTTTGCTCGTTTAAGAGCAAAAATCAAATTGTACTTATAAATAAATCTTATGAAAAAGATTTGCAAAATTTTAAATTGTTGTTTTCATCCAAAATCAATGAATACAAGAATGGTCTCATCGAAATATTCATGGAATACCCGATTTACAAAATGGATGAAATAAGCTGGACAAACTGAATGACATAATAAGTCATTTATAAGAATCATAATGAGTTTGGAATGCGGTAAGTGGAATGCTAACTTCCGCAACTCGTAGCAAATGAAAATCGGTGGCAAGGTCGAGCTAAAAAGACCTTATCACCCCTCAAAAGATTGCTTAGGAAATTAATCCTAAGACAACTCAAAAATACCGGAAAATCCTCAACTACATGAATGAAAGAAATAACACTTTCCTAATCATGTGAACTTAAAGAATAAAATGATGCCATCAAATTGGAATCAAAATCACAAAGGAAAAACAGAAATCTGTTTAACAGATTGAAAATGTCGAAGATGAATAGTCCTCACGGGACAAAGGATATGGCTTCATAATAATTAAGCTAATCCTTACAAAAGTCAATTCCGAAGCATAAGTAGAAATCGGCTCGGAGAGAAAATTCACATAAAATAATTTCGACACTAATAAAAAAACAAATTGAGTGTTGCGGATCCACCAATCCGGATTCGCAATCCTCAAAGAAGTCATCAAGCCTAGAAATGTTTAAAGAAAAAGAATCATAAGTTCTTTTGATATAATAATAATGAGATGAAACCCATATCAAAAAGAACTCGAATAAGATAACCACAAAATAAATGTCATCAAGGATAGAATGAGGAGTACCTTGACCACGAGAAGTGTCACTAGGCACCTTTAGCTTTCCCTCTCTCCTACTTTGAAGTTTGAGACAAGAAGATATATGGTGACCCGAATTTTTGCAATAGTGACAATGAAGGTGTTTCGGACACTCCCTCGCATAGTGGTCCATGGAACCACAATTGTAGCATTGCCCACTGCTAGAGGTAGGGGTCTTTGCTACCGAAGTCTCTTGATTCCCTTTCTTATTGGGGTTGGGTCCTTTGAACATAATAGGCCTTTTCATGTTGTTGTTTAAGTTTTGTTTAGCATCCACAACTTCAACATCACACTCTTTATCGGTCTCTTCAAGACGAAGAGCGATATCAATAAGCTGATCGAAAGAAACTTCCAATTTCAGAAGTAATGGCTTCTTGAGATTCTTGTTCAAGCCATAGACGAACCTCTGATTTTTCTTCATCGGGGTATTAATCTACTCAACCTCGTATTTAGAAAGAGATTCGAAAGATGCGACATAGTCTGTCACAGAAGATTCACCTTGAACAAGGTCTATGAATCGCCGGGCTAAAGTTACTTTTTCAGCTTCCGGCACAAATTTCATTTCGAATCTTTCTCGGAATTGCTCCCAAGTGAGATCCGCTTCAACGATTTCAGAAATAAGAAGCTCATACCAATCCAATGCTCTTTCTTGGAGCATGCTAGAAGCCACTTGGACTCGGTGGAGATTAATAAGGTTCATGCGAGAAAAGATGCGATCGCATGATATGAGCCAAGCTTGAATTTCAATAACACTCTCGGATCCCTTGAATGGCCTTCCACCCAAATCGGTATAGTCTCTGCATAAGCGTGCAAAACCGGATCTAGGATGGGTAGGCTCTGGAACGGGTCCGGCTGCTTGAGCATTCTTTACAAGATCAAGGAGCTGTTGGGCAAGCATTAATACTCCCTCCTGAGGAGTAGCACTGGATTGACCGACGTTGGTACGGCCAGATCTAACCATTTCTCTTCTTTAAGAAAGAAAGAAGAAGAAAAAGTTATTCTCAGAATGAATATCGAACAATCATGATTGATAAAACAAGGTATCATAAAAAAGAAATAGGATAGAACGGTACGAAGACTCGAATCAAATCCTATGGCACGATTCCTAAGAAAGACTTAGGACAACGATTCTTGCTAGATTATTCTACATTGTTCCGAAGTTTGGCTCTGATACCAAGCTGTGACGCCCCACCTCTATGCCCACGCTAGTCAAGAACACTACTGTGTAGTGCTGTCAACTAGAACGGAGAATAAGGCTGTTGAGGAGCGACCATCCATGTAACTTCTTTGGGCGAGCACCGATATGTCAGATAGAATAGAATGCATACCTATTAAGGAGGAAATCCGACATACCAATACAAACTCAAAGCTACTACACAGTGGATATATGGACTTCGGAAACAAATATAGAAATAAACATAACATAAATCAGTTACAGACAGTTCATATCACAAAGGCTAAAATAGATATGAATATTACACATGAAAGTGTACATCAAAGTAGTGGTCAAATAAGATCCACAATAACACAAAAGAATAGATACAAGTACAAGACAATAGAATATGTATAAATCAAGGAGTCTAATCTCAAATGTATACAACAAAAACTACTAAGCACGAGTAGTTAGCCAAAAGTCAGATGATGGTTCCAGATAGGAAGTCATGAGGAAGCACCTGTAAGATCTCAGTCTGACCCGAGTATTATTTAAGAAGAAAATAATAAACGGATCAGTCTAGCTATAATTATCAGATAAAATGAGATAGAATATGAGATACGACATAAACATATAATAACCATAATGACATACTACTATAAGTATGTAAATGAAAATCAACAAGAGATTAATCAATATCGCCAGAATCTTCTCAAAGATAAAATAGGGTATCATACCCTAAACTTGTATTCATAACAAGTCAATAACACATGAATTCACCAATGCACAAAAATTGATAAAACTTATCAGTGGAAATCACGAAAATTGGTGAAGCACAAAATTCCAGAAATCATCACAAGAAATCCAGAAAACACATTAAAAGGGGGGAAGGCCTATGAGCCGAATGCTCCACGAACGGTCCGAAGACCAATGAGCCGAATGCTCCACGAATGGTCCGAAGACCAATGAGCCGAATGCTCCACGAACGGTCCAAAGACCAATGAGCCGAATGCTCCATGAACGGTCCGAAGACCAATGAGCCGAATGCTCCACGAACGGTCCGAAAACCAATGAGCCGAATGCTCCACGAACGGTCCGAAGTCCAATGAGCCGAATGCTCCACGAACGGTCCGAAGACCAATGAGCCGAATGCTCCACGAATGTGAGTAGAAACATCACACAAACGAGGTCTAGTCTCCCTCGCATACAAAGAGACATCGCACAATTGCTAGTCTAAATCATAAAATGATCATCATCGATCATCAAGAAGTGTCGATTACACTAAGCTAGTAAATATAAGAGTTTAGCTTCATGTCCCATAACCACTTGCTTAACTCAAATATTTACGAACAGATTGTAGATCTCCACTAGAAAATTGTCACAAGAGTTTCACTCGAACAAGTCCATAAATTAACCGACGAAGTAAACGCAAGCGTTTCATACCACTTGTTTTGCTAAGCCGTTTAATTAGATTTTCTCATACGAATGAGGTAAAGGTTTGTATATACTAATAGATTGGAAAACGGTTTTAAGGAACGAGCTTTGATATTGAAAATAGAGTTGAAATCGTTTTGATGAAGATTTTGATATTTAATACTAGTATAGAAAACCTTTATATTTTGAAGTGGCAAATCATAGAAGTGATTGTAGAAACAATCAATCATAAAAATTCACATTCGAAGACGTGAATAAAATCCAAAGAGATCAATAACGAATCCATCAAAAATGGATTTTCTCAAAAGTCCAAAGAAAGAAGTCATCAAACTCGATAATAATTGATAACAATAAGTTGGATCGACAAAAATCGATAAACCTTGGAAATTTACTCGAAAATAGGCAAATTAGGCAAAATCAGCAGTTCAGACGTCTAAATTTTTGTGACAAACGCCTAAATTTTATCTCAGACGTCTGAATTTTTGTGACAGACGGCTCAGAGGTCAAAAATTGAAACAGAGAGTAAAAAACATTTTGAACTATATTCAGACGTCTAAATTTTTTGTTACAAACGTCTATATTTTATCACAGACGTCTGTATTTTTGTCACAGACGTCTAAATTTGGTGATAGACGTCTGAAATTTTTTTCAGACGTTTGAATTTTTCTGCTAGGCAAAAAAAATAGCCTAGCTCAAAATCGACGAATCCGAACCGAAATGCGATCGAACGAGCGACGAACACTAAGGGTTTAAGCCAATCGGCAACCCAGCCCTATAGGCACTTCGATGCATCACCAAAAACATGTTCAAACATCCATAAAAGGATTTTCACATAAATTAAACCAAAACACCAAAAATTGGAATACACACCAAATCAATCCAATCCAAATATCAAATATGCATGGATAAGTGTTAGGAATTCATACCTAACAACAAAGATAGATATAGACATAGATGTGAGATAAAAATCTCACCTTTGAACCCAAAACAATGAAGAAGATGCTATAGAGCAAATGGCGAGAGCAATCGCACTTCAATTCCAACTCAACAACCTTGAATCAAGGCTAAAAAGAGAAACACTTCCTAAATTAGGTTTAGGAATTTTCTGAAATTGATAAGAGAATGAGTTGGAGAAGAAGAAGGAGATGCTTACCAATGGGTTCTCTTTGATTTTGGACCAAGAATTTGAGATTGAAAAAGGAACTAGGGTTTGGAGTTTTAATTTCCCATCTCTCCCACCATTTTTGCTTTAGAACTGAAGAGAGAGGAGGAAGTGAGAGTGAATGGGGAGGGATGGTTCAGTTTGGGGTTAAGTTGGCAAAGGGGCTGAACCCAAACCCAAACCCAAAGTGCAAATGGTCAAATTTTTGACTAGCTCCAAACATATCAAAGTTTATACTCAAAAAGGTCGCAAACGACATTTTGAACTCAATGGGGGTGGTCTCGAGTCCCAATTCGACCGTATGCAAAAAGTAGCTTTTTGGACTATAATCTGACGAACGATGTTATATTTAAATAAAATATTTAAATATAAAATTGATAAATATACGGGTTGTTACAGACTCCCCTCCTTAAAGAAATTGCGTCCTCGCAATACTTAAGAAGGAAATAAAGAGTAACAACCATAAAAGCATATCAACACAAAAGAAAATTTGAATCAAGAAATCCACCATAAAGAGCACGAAAGAGTAAATCCGAAAGTTTTCGTTCGATGAATTCTCTAGATTTCCCAAGAGAAATCCTTGGGATTTGAGAACCATAGAACTCACACAAAAAGAACATCTTTATTTCGAAGGCGCTCAACCCTCGAAGAAATGATGCGAATAGGGTGTTGCTCAAAAGTCAAATCTGGTGAAACTTCAATCCCTACTATAACACCAAGCTCAAGAATAAAAAAAATCGGAAACCTTAAGGCATTTCCGTAGTAGAAAGACGTAAGAAAACGTCATGAATAACAGAAAATTGAGCCGGTGCAACGGCGTAGCACAAAAAGCGATACTCCAAAGAAACTGGAAACTCGAATAACTCCGAACACCGACGTAGTACAATAACGATACGTCCAATGAACGGAAACTCAAATAATTCGAAACACCATAAAAGAAATGAGATGAAACTCAATAAAACGAAGTATATCGAAACGTCCGATGTTGGTAAAATGATCATTCCATTTGGACATCATCAAAGAAACAACCACTTGTTGTTTACAACAAAGTGCATTGGCAACACGGTTCCTCTTTCCGGGAACATACAAAGAATATCAAGATCATAAGATGCAAGGAACTCGATCCAATATTAAGTTCCTTATGAGAAAATAAATATTCCAAAGATTTATGATCAGGGTAGAGAACAAATTTCTCAACCAAAAATAATGATGCCAAATTTTTTTAAAAGCGAAATCGATAGCCACGAGCACTAGATCATGAGTGCCATATCTAGACTCAATAGGCATTAATGATTTAAAAGCAAAAGAAAGAGAACGACATCCAAACCAATACGATTAGCATTGGTACAAAAGATAAAGTCTTGGTTCCCATCGGG
This sequence comes from Allium fistulosum, assembly GCA_030737815.1. Lineage (NCBI taxonomy): Eukaryota > Viridiplantae > Streptophyta > Magnoliopsida > Asparagales > Amaryllidaceae > Allium > Allium fistulosum. The sequence continues at coordinate 307,422,615 of CM060902.1, forward strand.
AATCACAAGAATAGAAGTATCGGAAAAGAAAGAATTTCTTTTAAATAATCTTCTTTCCCGAAAAGGTAAAATTTTCAAAATTACATTTATCTTTATGTAATAATCTTTCTAGAGAAATTTACATTTTTACAAGTCAATTTACTGTGTCTGATTGTCTCATCAAAGCGTTTAGGAAATTCCTATCGATAACGTTGATCACGCGCATTGACCAGAATTCTTAAAGCACTCAATGGGCAGTACAATCACAAAATCATATTCTATATGATAAACATGTTTTCTTAAAAACCTTTAAGAATATTCTTTGCTCGTTTAAGAGCAAAAATCAAATTGTACTTATAAATAAATCTTATGAAAAAGATTTGCAAAATTTTAAATTGTTGTTTTCATCCAAAATCAATGAATACAAGAATGGTCTCATCGAAATATTCATGGAATACCCGATTTACAAAATGGATGAAATAAGCTGGACAAACTGAATGACATAATAAGTCATTTATAAGAATCATAATGAGTTTGGAATGCGGTAAGTGGAATGCTAACTTCCGCAACTCGTAGCAAATGAAAATCGGTGGCAAGGTCGAGCTAAAAAGACCTTATCACCGCTCAAAAGATTGCTTAGGAAATTAATCCTAAGACAACTCAAAAATACCGGAAAATCCTCAACTACATGAATGAAAGAAATAACACTTTCCTAATCATGTGAACTTAAAGAATAAAATGATGCCATCAAATTGGAATCAAAATCACAAAGGAAAAACAGAAATCTGTTTAACAGATTGAAAATGTCGAAGATGAATAGTCCTCACGGGACAAAGGATATGGCTTCATAATAATTAAGCTAATCCTTACAAAAGTCAATTCTGAAGCATAAGTAGAAATCGGCTCAGAAAGAAAATTCACATAAAATAATTTCGACACTAATAAAAAAAACAAATTGAGTGTTGCAGATCCACCAATCCGGATTCGCAATCCTCAAAGAAGTCATCAAGCCCAGAAATGTTTAAAGAAAAAGAATCATAAGTTCTTTTGATATAATAATAATGAGATGAAACCCATATCAAAAAGAATTCGAATAAGATAACCACAAAATTAATGTCATCAAGGATAGAATGAGGAGTACCTTGACCACGAGAAGTGTCACTAGGCGCCTTTAGCTTTCCCTCTCTCCTACTTTGAAGTTTGGGACAAGAAGATATATGGTGACCTGAATTTTTGCAATAGTGACAATGAAGGGGTTTCGTACACTCCCTCGCATAGTGGTCCATGGAACCACAATTGTAGCATTGCCCACTGCTAGAGGTAGGGGTCTTTGCTACCGAAGTCTCTTGATTCCCTTTCTTATTGGGGTTGGGTCCTTTGAACATAATAGGCCTTTTCATGTTGTTGTTTAAGTTTTGTTTAGCATCCACAACTTCAACATCACACTCTTTATCGGCCTCTTCAAGACGAAGAGCGATATCAATAAGCTGATCGAAAGAAACTTCCAATTTCAGAAGTAATGGCTTCTTGAGATTCTTGTTCAAGCCATAGACGAACCTCTGATTTTTCTTCATCGGGGTATTAATCTACTCAACCTCGTATTTAGAAAGAGATTCGAAAGATGCGACATAGTCTGTCACAGAAGATTCACCTTGAACAAGGTCTATGAATCGCCGGGCTAAAGTTACTTTTTCAGCTTCCGGCACAAATTTCAATTCGAATCTTTCTCGGAATTGCTCCCAAGTGAGATCCGCTTCAACGATTTCAGAAATAAGAAGCTCATACCAATCCAGTGCTCTTTCTTGGAGCATGCTAGAAGCCACTTGGACTCGGTGGAGATTAATAAGGTTCATGCGAGAAAAGATGCGATCGCATGACTTGAGCCAAGCTTGAATTTCAATAACACTCTCGGATCCCTTGAATGGCCTTCCACCCAAATTGGTATAGTCTTTGCATAAGCGTGCAAAACCGGATCTAGGATGGGTAGGCTCTGGAACGGGTCCGGCTGCTTGAGCATTCTTTACAAGATCAAGGAGCTGCTGGGCAAGCATAAATACTCCCTCCTGAGGAGTAGCACTGGATTGACCGACGTTGGTACGGCCAGATCTAACCATTTCTCTTCTTTAAGAAAGAAAGAAGAAAACGTTATTCTCAGAATGAATATCGAACAATCATGATTGATAAAACAAGGTATCATAAAAAAGAAATAGGATAGAACGGTACGAAGACTCGAATCAAATCCTATGGCACGATTCCTAAGAAAGACTTAGGACAACGATTCTTGCTAGATTATTCTACATTGTTCCGAAGTTTGGCTCTGATACCAAGCTGTGACGCCCCACCTCTATGCCCACGCTAGTCAAGAACACTACTATGTAGTGCTGTCAACTAGCACGGAGAATAAGGTTGTTGAAGAGCGACTATCCATGTAACTTCTTTGGGCGAGCACCGATATGTCAGATAGAATAGAATGCATACCTCTTAAGGAGGAAATCCGACATACCAATACAAACTCAAAGCTACTACACAGTGGCTATATGGACTTCGGAAACAAATATAGAAATAAACATAACATAAATCAGTTACAGACGGTTCATATCACAAAGGCGGAAATAGATATGAATATTACACATGAAAGTGTACATCAGAGTAGTGGTCAAATAAGATCCACAATAACACAAAAGAATAGATACAAGTACAAGACAATAGAATATGTATAAATCAAGGAGTCTAATCTCAAATGTATACAACAAAAACTACTAAGCACGAGTAGTTAGCCAAAAGTCAGATGATGGTTTCAGATAGGAAGTCATGAGGAAGCACCTGTAAGATCTCAGTCTGACCCGAGTATTATTTAAGAAGAAAATAATAAACGGATCAGTCTAGCTATAATTATCAGATAAAATGAGATACGACATAAACATATAATAACCATAATGACATACTATTATAAGTATGTAAATGAAAATCAACAAGAGATTAATCAATATCGCCAGAATCTTCTCAAAGATAAAATAGGGTATCATACCCTAAACTTGTATTCATAACAAGTCAATAACACATGAATTCACCAATGCACAAAAATTGATAAAACTTATCAGTGGAAATCACGAAAATTGGTGAAGCACAAAATTCCAGAAATCATCACAAGAAATCCAGAAAACACATAAAAAGGGGGGAAGGCCTATGAGCCGAATGCTCCACGAACGGTCCGAAGACCAATGAGCCGAATGCTCCACGAACGGTCCGAAGACCAATGAGCCGAATGCTCCACGAATGTGAGTAGAAACATCACACAAACGAGGTCTAGTCTCCCTCGCATACAAAGAGACATCGCACAATTGCTAGTCTAAATCATAAAATGATCATCATCGATCATCAAGAAGTGTCGATTACACTAAGCTAGTAAATATAAGAGTTTAGCTTCATGTCCCATAATCACTTTCTTAACTCAAATATTTACGAACAGATTGTAGATCTCCACTAGAAAATTGTCACAAGAGTTTCACTCGAACAAGTCCATAAATTAACCGACGAAGTAAACGCAAGCATTTCATACCACTTGTTTTGCTAAGCCGTTTAATTAGATTTTCTCATACGAATGAGGTAAAGGTTTGTATATACTAATAGATTGGAAAACGGTTTTAAGGAACGAGCTTTGATATTGAAAATAGAGTTGAAATCGTTTTGATGAAGAGTTTTGATATTTAATACTAGTATAGAAAACCTTTATATTTTGAAGTGGCAAATCATAGAAGTGATTGTAGAAACAATCAATCATAAAAATTCACATTCGAAGACGTGAATAAAATCCAAAGAGATCAATAACGAATCCATCAAAAATGGATATTCTCAAAAGTCCAAAGAAAGAAGTCATCAAACTCGATAATAATTGATAACAATAAGTCGGATCGACAAAAATCGATAAACCTTGGAAATTTACTCGAAAATAGGAAAATTAGGCAAAATCAGCAGTTCAGACGTCTAAATTTTTGTGACAGACGTCTAAATTTTATCTCAGACGTCTAAATTTTTGTGACAGACGGCTCAGAGGTCAAAAATTGAAACAGAGAGTAAAAAACATTTTGAACTATATTCAGACGTCTAAATTTTTTGTTACAGACGTCTATATTTTATCACAGACGTCTGTATTTTTGTCACAGACGTCTAAATTTGGTGATAGACGTCTCAAATTTATTTCAAACGTCTGAATTTTTCTACTAGGCAAAAAAACAGCCTAGCTCAAAATCGACGAATCCGAACCGAAATGCGATCGAACGAGCGACGAACACTAAGGGTTTACGCCAATCGACAACCCAGCCCTATAGGTACTTCGATGCATCACCAAAAACATGTTCAAACATCCATAAAAGGATTTTCACATAAATTAAACCAAAACACCAAAAATTGGAATACACACCAAATCAATCCAATCCAAATATCAAATACGCATGGATAAGTGTTAGGAATTCATACCTAACAACAAAGATAGATATAGACATAGATGTGAGATAAAAATCTCACCTTTGAACCCAAAACAATGAAGAAGAAGCTATGGAGCAAATGGCGAGAGCAATCGCACTTCAATTCCAACTCAACAACCTTGAATCAAGGCTAAAAAGAGAAACACTTCCTAAATTAGATTTAGGAATTTTCTGAAATTGATAAGAGAATGAGTTGGAGAAGAAGAAGGAGATACTTACCAATGGGTTCTCTTTGATTTTGGACCAAGAATTTGAGATTGAAAGAGGAACTAGGGTTTGGAGTTTTAATTTCCCATCTCTCCCACCATTTTTGCTTTAGAACTGAAGAGAGAGGAGGAAGTGAGAGTGAATGGGGAGGGATGGTTCAGTTTGGGGTTAAGTTGGCAAAGGGGCTGAACCCAAACCCAAACCCAAAGTGCAAATGGTCAAATTTTTGACTAGCTCCAAACATATCAAAGTTTATACTCAAAAAGGTCGCAAACGACATTTTGAACTCAATGGGGGTGGTCTCGAGTCCCAATTCGACCGTATGCAAAAAGTAGCTTTTTGGACTATAATCCGACGAACGATGTTATATTTAAATAAAATATTTAAATATAAAATCGATAAATATGTGGGTTGTTACAGACTTCATCCCCTCCACCGTTGACTACCACCACTCCAGCGAGACTACTTCGTATTCCAGCATCGTATAATACCAGTTTGGGTTCAGAAATAAGCATGCACTGAATAAATTAATTAGAATAGAAATCAATATGCTTAAAGGAGTTAGAAAACCATTTTACTGTAAACTGACAACAATCAACAAATTAACAAGCCATTTACAGTAAACTATAGAAATCAATTCAATTCTCAACCATTCAAGCTAAAAATTTAATACAAAAGAGATTTAAAGATAGGCTGTGTGAGTAATTAACTCACCGTATTTACCCAATAGCTTTGCAAAACACTTCCATTTGCAATAAACCATAGAATTTTGCCTCAACCAAAAGAAGAACAACAACAACTAAAACATATTATCGATTGAAATTAATTGGACTAAAGGGTGAAATAGAGTTAGGAGAACTTACTTTGATTTAGTTAGAATTTCTAGCAATTTATTCCTATTTTTATTTGCTGATTTGCATCTAGGGTAGAAGAAGAAACTTGTTTTTTCTTTGTTTTCCATTTACTATAATTGAAAGAGTGAACACATAGATTTGTGAAGGAAAGAGCTCTTCAAACACTTAAGCTTCTAAATAGGCTTTAGATTTAATTTAAACCCAATAAGGAACAAAATAATTAATTTTTACTTCTTTTACTTCAAAAAGGCTTCTTATCCTTTCATTAAACCTTTTAATGAACTTGAGAAATAATCCCAATACAACAAAATTCTAATTTACATACTACTATTTAGAATTCATCTTAAATATCCACTACAATTCTATTTACCATAATATAAAATCTCCATAATTATAATAAAGTGGATTCAACATTTTAAAAAAATACAATTATTCCTCAATTCCACAATGATTTAGAATTTTCAGTTCTAAAAAAAATTATCTTTTATAAAATATTACAAACACCAAATTAGTAATTTAAATTCTCCAATTTAAATCATTACTTATTTTATTTAATTAACTTAAAAATCCGGGTTGTTACAAAAAGTTTAGAAGATTTTCTCCGAGCTTGTGTTTTAGATTTTGAAGGCAGCTGGAAAGACCATATTTATCTTGTAGAATTTTCCTACAATAAAAATTTCCAGTCTAGTATCGGTATGGCTTCTTTCGAAGCTTATACAGAAGGCCATGCCGATCACCTTCTTTTTGGTTAAAGACTGGTAAGAAGTTCATTTTGGGTCTTGATTTCTTTCCTGGAGATTCAGAGGATATAAATCTTACCAGGCAAAGGATGAAAGAAGCTTAGGATCGGTAAAAGTCCCATGCAGATTAGAGGAGAAAGGAATTGGAATTATTATTGGAGATTTGGTTTTCAACAGAGTGTCTCCTCTAAAAGGAGTGATGTGTTTCTGCAATTTGGGAAGTTGGTTCCTCATTATATCGAACCATACCCAATTAGTAAACGTATTAGTAGGGTAACATATCATGTTGCATTACTATCTCATCTTTTTGAAATACATGACGTGTTCCATGTCTCTCAGCACCAAAAATGTTTGAGAGATCCCGAGTCAGTGCTAGAGCCTAAGCATATTGAAGAACTTGATATTTCTCCTAATTTGACCTTTGTGCATAAGCTGATCCAAATTGTTGCCTCTGAGATTAAAAGGTTTAAAAGTAAGGACGTTCCGCTTTTTAAAGTGTAGTGGCCAGAGAATCCTAAGGACTGCTCTTGGGAGACTGAAGAGTCTATCAAGCGGACATATTCAGAATTATTTTCTTAAGCACATGGGTCTTGTGAGTTTATTTATATTTTTGAATCTTGTATGCTTTGTTTTATGGCTATTTGAACTTTAGATGGATGTATTACTTGAAGTTAAAAGCACGTTATAGGCTTCCTCTAAAGAAGGATTATGTGGATGCAATTTTCTTAAGGGGGAGTCTATAACATCTTTGGTTTAAGAACTACTTGGAATAAAATATAACATAATTTAAATTGGAATTAAATTTAGGATTTTTCATGTATTGGATTTTGGAGAAATTAGAAATTTGTGATTTTTCAAAAACAAAGGGATTAACAAGGAAATTTGATATGGAAAATGTATTTATTATGGAAATAATAACTTTTGTGATTATTTGGGAATTTAAGATATTTGGAATTTAAGCTTTGTCAAAGAAAAGGAATTCAAATTTCTAAAAGGATGAAATTGTAAATTCAAATAATATTGAAATTTTAAGATATGAAATTAATTTTGTTGAAGTTATAAATGAATCTATTTTATATGGAAAAGTGAGAATTTTATTTTTGTTGAAATCATTTAAATTATTTATAAAAATTTAAGAATTTTTTTTGTAAATAATCATTTTAAAGGTGTATTGGGATTTTAGTTTAAAACATTATATCAAAATTTTATCTTTGTGTATTATAAAAAAAGTATAAAATAATGAATTAAAGATTTATTAGTAATAATTATAGAAATTTCATTTTTGAAAATTGTTTAAAGCTTAATTTAAAAAAGGAAAACGAACAAAGAGATGGGGATAAAGGAAAACAAATTAGAAAAGAAATAACATTTTATTAGGTTGGTAACATAACCCTAAGGCCCATTAGTTAACTTAAGGAGAAAATTTTCCTTCTTGTTTTCAGTACGTTCAAGTTTATAGAAAGGGAAAAAGGTTAGAAATGCTCCTTCTTACTTTTCAAACCCCAAGCAAATTCTTCTCTTTAAAAATCAAATAAATTCTCGTAAAATCAAGGTAAATTCAGATAGTTTTCTCAAACCCAAATAATTCTTATAGAGGTCAATTTTGGCTGCAGTATTGAGTTGTCTTGTTCTTCCTTTTATTGAGAATAGTTAGAATGGGGCTAAAGTTTAAAAGCAAGGTCAAAATTCAGACTTTTGGGAAGTTATTTCAAAGAATTAAGGTGAGTAACCCTCACAACTATGTCTTTATCGACTACATGTTGATGTATTAGATTATGTTGGTGATTTTAGTTGTGATTTGCATATAAATTGGATGCAGTTATGAAATAGTGTTTGTTGAAAATCTATATTTGTTGAATATGAAAACAACACACCACTGTTTGATCATTTGTTATGTTGTTTGCATGACCTAGATGACTGTATGCCTGTGTATGATATATCAGCCCCCTAGAATGAAATGTAAGCATCGAAAGTCGAGAAATCGATGATCAGGGTCAATTTACTAGAGCCGAAAAGCTCCAAGAATCATTGACACCGGTGTCATGCCCACCGATGGATCGGTGTACATATCTTGGAGCCATTTAGCTCTAGGACAGAGGCTTTATGATGTTTTTTTCCTTTTTTCTTCCTATTGATTTCATGTGTTTTCTAGATTTTGAATATTGATCTACCATATTTGATTTCAACATTGAAAAATGATTTAAAAGGTATATGGGTTGTGTACCTAGTTCTACCCAAAATGGTCACGTACATCGTTTCTAACTTGTAAAACTTTAGTCTCCCAAACTGTAACTCTAAATTTAACAAACTTATATACTAAATTGATCGACTTGGAAAGACTTATGCAACAATTATAAATACATTACCCAATTCACCATTTAATTAAAAATCTATTTTTTTAGTTTAATATTAATAGTGCCAAATTTGCGAGTCATTATAGAATCGATTTACATTTGCCCACTGCATCAATTGCATTAGTAAATCAGATTCAGTACATAGCATATGTGATGGAACCTATTTCTAATGCATAGAGTAACTATCTAATATACCCTATTCCATAAGAATATTTCTTATTCAAAAATTTATGTTAATCAATTTTAATAAAAGTATTATGTACTATAATTTCCGATATATCACATATATGGAACATTAAAATTAAATCTTTGATAGAGAACGGCATTGTTGTTTGCGGTCCTAGAAATGTTATAATACATTTTCCTCATTATCTATTATAGGGATACACTTCCTTTATATTAAATACATAAGCTCTTTATCGCTCCCACTGATCCTGAGACATCTTGCATGTGATGCGCTAATAGTCTTCCTTGAATTTTCAGTGGGATACACAATCGTAATGTACGATCAACAAATGTTCTTATCCATAGCGTGCGATAATTTGCGAGATCCTAATGAAATCAATATGTTGATCAGTGAAATTGATTTTTCCACTTCAACATTTGAATGGAGTAAATCATTTCCCAACAACCTTGCTTAATAAGTTTATAACTTTCCAATTCCAACTTATTTGCAACCAATGTTTCATATCCATTCGAGCACTAATTCCAAAATCATATTTTGTCATATATTTGGACTTTATTTTAGACCTTACCAACATCATGCTTAGTGGAAAGGTTTACACTCTCAATCGCTTGCGGACAACTAAAGGGATTGACTTACAATCCACTTTCTTGTATTAAGAAAATCAATTTTTTTCTTAGCATGCTAAATTTTCTACTAGACATTCTAATTAGTTGTGTCCTTATTGGGCTAGATTAATTTTGTATTATCTAAACATTTATTTTCACCTCATTGTCTTGGATCTTATCCAAGTCAACCACATTGCCACTAATTTCCTAGATTGAAATTTCTCGTTTAAGAGGTGTCATTTATTGAAATAATGTTTTATTTATCAATGTGATTGAATAAGCTTCAAAAAGTTAATATAATTCTTATGAGAATAAATTTAACCTTTATCTTATGCAACTTATGTTCTAAACATATGTCGAATGGCTTGTATCATAACCTTTAAGATGCAGCTTCTCTTATATCATATCATATATGAAATTGCAAACTTGGCTCTAGATAATAATAAACTAACATGTGTATATACTAGTAGATACATATCCCTTAAAAAAGATTTAAGTCAACTTTACTCACGTAAATCACATAATTATTGATTACTCCTTATTAACCACAATGTAACTTAAGGATGAGTACCACTTGAGATAAAATCATATTTCATTTCAGGTATTAGTGGAACTCACATCCAATGTATTCACTATATTCAATCATGTCGAATTGTTTTAACTCTTTAGCATGTCTTTAATTTAACTTCCATATACACTATAGAAATTTGACTTTATATACCAATACATAATTCTGTATGTCATACATTTCAACAGTGAATTAAAATGAAGTGGGTGGATTTGATTTTGGCATCTTAGACTACTATTTCTTTATTGGTTGATTCCAAACATTATTTTGCTCAAGCCTAAACTCATTTTTGGTGACACATCAAGATACTTCATGATACCAACCATTGTAATATATCATCTCTAGTCAAACTCCCATTAAATATGAGCATTACTGTCAATAATTTGAGATATATTTCGTTATGATTAACATCACAAAAATATAGAGACGTTCTTTATATATATACATATACATACAAATATAGACACACATACACGCATATGCCCTTTAATGATCTATATCATAGTCTAAAATTCAATAATTAATTATACTAAATATTTAGATCTTATATGATAATTTAGCCATCACACTATATAGCCTAGAAAATGAATACGATTACGGCATACAATCACAAGTTTATTTTATATAATATAAAAATGAATCATGTTTATTTTCGATCAAAATAAAAAATAGTTATTATTTCACAAATAATATTAGTACTCTTGAAAATATCTATTCTAACTTACATGTGTCCATCGGTAAAACTCATATGATGAGCTCTAACTATTTCTAGCACTACTATAGCAACATCGACAATGTTAAGCTCTATCATTTTTACCATGGGCTTTCTATACCATTTATTGTAAAAAAATTACAATTGAGGTTTCAGATCCAATATCTAAAAACTCTATGAAATAAAACTTATAAAAGACAATCTTTTATAAGAACTTGAAATCATATTTCATATTTATTTCAAGCATCTTCTAATATTAGTATAATTCCATTTTCGATATATCTTCATGAATCTAAGGTGACATTCACAATCTATTCATCCTAATACTAATGTTATCATTATCACTTTAACTTTCTATTTTCTCTCCTCAAAGGTCGCACCTTTAGGAGAAAATCTAACCATGAGATCGTGACCTAATTTCAATGTTCAATTGCTATGTTCATCCTTAACAAATTAAGGACATTGACCTTACAATTAATTAATTGAACCAAACTGACATCTTAGTTAATCTAGCCTATCTCTAGTTCGTGGTCTGTAACCGTTTCCAAATCACGATATACTTAATCATATCAAGTATGCAACCTTGTATTCTCTATTCAAATAACAATTATTTGAAACTCATACATTATGAAATAACATTGTCCACCATAAAACTATTGTATGTTATCAAATACGGATCAAATATCCACACTATCATATTACCAATAGAGTCCATACTCATATATATAATAAACAACATTTAGTAAGTTAAAACCAAAATGTACCTAGATTTGGAAGTTCAAATGAAAATTCACTTAGCCTATTATTGTGTGCTTTGAAGTGACAATATGAAAAAAGAATTAATTTAAGCGATTATGCATTTCTTTTACAATCTTTAATTTAGTCTACTAATTTTACTTTAATAAAAAATATTTTATCAATTATATTAATGCAAATTTATCTTAATAGTGGACATTATAATATTACATGCATTCTTATACCTATTAGATTGGTTTAATGCAAAGATCCACAATTTTTAACATTTTGAATGAGAATATTTAATTTATTTAAATATTCAAATTTTATTCAAATGTGATAAAATAATAAGGAAATAAATTGTTAATAAAAACGACTCGATTTTCATTTATGTATTATTAAATAAGTTTATAGGATTTTTCTACAATTTTTAATTTGGAAAATATTTAAAGTATGGTTTTTCGTATTTTTCGAAAAATGATGATATTTTTGAAATTTCACAGAATAAGATAAGCAACGTATTTTATTGTTATTTTGAGATTGTGTCACATTGTTGTGCACAATCGTATTTTGTTTTGTCATTCATGGTTCGTACGGAAAAGAAATTCTGTGTAGTAAAGTGCCAGAAATCATTTTATAAACAAACCCTCACTCACATACTTTTCCTCGGTCTCTCCCCATCTTTCAATTTCTAGTAAAATTCTTGTAAACCTAGCCTCCATTTTCATAAATTAAAATCAAAATCTACACTCAACGGTAAACCATGAATTTGATCCGTTGGGTTCGTATGTGCAGGAGCTTCAATTCCATGCCCATTTCGTAGCATGTGACGGTGATTGGTTGGGTTCAATGTGATCGACGTGAGTTATGGTTAGGGATTTATGGTGATTTAGGCAACATTTGGTCTTGGCATTGGGTGCATCGTGCTGCTCATGTCGAGGGGCATCGATGGAGGCAAAATGGTGGAGTGCGGTCAAGCTTTGGAACATGCGACACATTTGGACCGTGAGAGCTAGTTTCAGGTCGTAATTTTGCGGAGGAGGCCAAGCTTGACATTATTGGATCGAAAGAGTATATGTGCGAAGTGAAGGAGATTGGAATCAACGGCTTGTCGTTTAGTGGAGTGTGAAGGGAGATTGGGAGGAGGAAGTGTCGGCCTAGGGGGTGTGTGTACATGTGCACTGTGTATGTTGTTTTGGGATGGGGAAAAGAGATTAGAGAGTGGGTGATTAGTTTAAGTAAAGCAATTAAGTGAATTAATTATATTTTTAATGTAAAATCTTATAAAATGAATAATTTCTTCATACGAGGTTCAATCGAGATGCGGTCTTTTGAGTTGCGCTCGTACAAGCGATATCTACATGCTGGAATTGGTTTCATCGAGTTTGAAACAAGTGGAATTTTAAGTTGAAATCGAATTTCATTCGATTATAGATCGAGCTAGAATGCTTAAGCGACTGTTAGAATTTTAGTGAGTTATCTCACCTCTGGATGAACTCCATATGATATGTAGTAGATATAAATAATTTTTCTATGTTTGAATGATTATTTGGTTTGGTTGGTTGAATTTCCACATTGAAAAGAGAATGACATATAAAATAAAATACAGGGAATTTTGTAGAGGAATCTGGATACCTCGTTAATATTGATTTTAAATTTCAGTTATATACCTGTCGTATAAATTGTTGAATGTCAAAATTTGATAGTTTGGCCATATTGTATGTGACATTGATATGTGTTAAAAGTTGAACTTTTTTAGTGATAAAGGTAATAGTACATTGGTTTATGGTAGCTATTGGCCTCATTATTGTATTTTGAAATACTATGGATCGTTGTTTGATTTGAAAATGGTTTTGATTTGAAAAAACGATATCTAATATGATTTTGGAATCTTCTATGGCATCTTATTTAGAAATGGTTTTTGAACTTCTCTATTTTACCCCAACTTTTTTGGAAATATTTTAAAAGAATTTTGGGAAGTGTCTATTTTATAGAAAATTAATATAATAATGAATATTTATTTTAAAGGAAAATAAAGGGGAATTTATCTTTTGTAATAAAGTAATTCTATTTTAAAAGAAGATAGCAATATTTTGGAATAAATATTGGTGAAACGTTTATATAAAATGTTGCATAAAAGAATAGATTTATAAATATTATTTTATAAATAAAAAGATAGTTTATAAATGGAAAAATAGTTTTATAAATGGTATTTAATAGATACAAGAATATATTTATAAATGATATTTTATAAAAGGGAAATGATACTATTTTGAGGAATTGGAATAATAAATCGCATTTGTGAATTTATAGTGATATATGGAATGATTGTTTTATGGAAAGTATTTAGTCCTATCTTGAAGCCAAAGATTTGTAATAAGTATATGAGATTTTAAAATTAAGAGATTTATAAAAGGAGTTTTATAAGTGAATTTGGAGTTTTATCAAATGAGTTCTATAAATATAAAGGAGATTTATAGAAAGAATTTTATAAAAGGAATGAGATTTGATTTCTATAATTGATCGCATTAAATTATGGTGGTATGAAAAGTATTATTTTCATACTTAACACTAAATTCCAAGGTAGGTAAACTCGTCCCTATCCCGAGAACTAAGATGTATGTCGAGGCAAGGATGGTACGCTAACTTGTCTGACTACATTATTAATCGAGGGATGGTACAAGTTTGAAATCGGGAAGTAGTGGTAAGTATATTTGGTCTAATTTCTATACGATCCATTTACTTACACCAAAAGTGTTACGGGTATATTGTTACCCAGATCCATTCACTATAACAAAATACCCTCTTTACAATGGGCAATACCCGTTGTAATAGGGGTTTCGCAATGGGCCTGTGCCCATCGGTTTATACGATGTTGTAATAGACCTAAAAGATTTTACAATGTTTTAAAACCATTGTACAAGTTCGTTGTAGTAAATGTTTTTTACAACGTTCCAAAGCCGTTGCAATGGGGTCTTTTACAATGGTAAAAACTAGTTGTAAATCTGAAAAAAAAATTCTGAAAATCATGATATTGCAATGTGTACTGACCTTTTAATAGATGTCTTTTACAATTGTTTTTGGCCTTTGTTAAAAAGATTTAAAATTAAAAAAAAATTATAACATTAGTGCAGCATGCATACAGATCGTACCCACAATTACTAAAAGGCCAAAATGAATTATGCATTCACATCATGCTCCAAACAAAAGTAGTAACCACTTATATGGAAACAAACTTATGCTCCAAATCGCTAAGGAGTTAAACAATACATTATAGTAAAACATTACAACTTCGGATTTTTCTTAAATAATGTGAAATAAATAAAAATCAGGAACCATAAGCATTATTATATGAAAACAAAATCATATCTTTACTTGATGCTGGACAACTCCTTCTTGAGTTGCTTGTAGCATGTTTGTGAGAGCCGGTGTAACAACCCATACCGTAATGGGTCTAAATTTCAACAAAAATCGAAACCCAAGTCCATTAAAGCACAGATCATTAGATTTGGTACCTATAAATAAGAATGAGCATTATTAGAGATTGATAGAAATCTAAATACTCACAGCGGAAACAATAATAGGATAAGAAAACTGATTATGACTACTGCCTTGGAATTAATGGTATTCCTTAGATAGTAGGTTATCACATCAGCATCGAGCATGAGAGAAAGGAAGGCTTCTCCAACAACTAAACACGTCCAGCTCTAGTGACTTGTTCCTCTAAATCTATCCTAGGGGTTGTAATGAGGAGGGGGCCAAACTGGAAAATCTATAAACTATCCATAACATAAATTTATACCGATTGGTTTCTATTTAATTGTTATATCTATTAAGGTTAACCATTGTAATCTAACCCTGCATTACACACTCGATTACTTACCTCCCCATTCCCAAGGTACAAATATCGACGAAGCCTTATCAATCACCCAATACTTCCATACCCATTTGCCACTTAATACTTCTAAATATGAAGCGGACTTCTATTATCACCGTATAATACTTTTAAAAAGGAAATAGGCAGACTCTACCATTTAAGACCTCAATCGAGGTGGACTCCATCATTTAATACCTATTCCCAAGGTGGACTTCTAGCATCTTCATTATTGGTCTATTGGTCCTAGCTACAGAGACCTTTGATCACAATCTGTGGCCTTATAATTTATATTAGCCTTACTACTAGCGCATCTATCCTTATTAAAGTCTTATCAATGTGAGAGACTGTACCCAAGCCACTTAATACCTCATTAACAAGCATTAGACAAGCCTTTGACCATTTAACACCTATTTATAGGTAGACCTTTGACATTTAATACCTAATCCTAAGGAGGACTCCTCACTAGTACTATCTAGCTGACATTGCTTGGAAATCTCATTGGACTACTTAGTACTTCTTTTATAGGAGAGATGTGAATCCTAGTTCAGTCACTTAGTACCTCAAACCCAAAGTGAACCTTTTTCGAAATATCCATCACCACTCTTAATTATAAATATGGAATCTCATTAGGTTACTTCTTTCAGTAAGGAGGCGGGCCCTGCAATAGCCACTTAATACCTCAACACTGAAGCGAACCTTTTTGGAGATATCCTTATTTATGTGGAATCTCACTAGGTTGCTTAATACTTCCTTTTAGGAGAGAGGCAGACCCTACAGCCATGTAATACCTCAAACCAGAAGCAAACCCCTATGGAGATATCCCTTACCACTCCTAATTCCAACTTTGGACCATTTAATACTTTTCAATTAAGAAAGCAGGTCCAATCTTTCACGCTGTCATGGGTCCTAGGACTAAAGATATCTCGCATCATTAATAAGTGCACCCAACTGCTGGTAGCCTAAAAATGAAAGGCAGTCTTCCGTCGAGTGACTCTATTGACCTCGCATCACTAACCTACTAAGTCCAATTAACCATTCTAAGTCTTTACTTATATTATCTTAGGTTGACATTGGACTTAGCTTACTAATTCCCTTTTTATTTAAGGCAATAAGATTTACCTTAAATACTTATCTACCCATAAATCCTCTTTTAATGCTCATAAATGTCAATTTGTCCATAAAATCCTAATGGACATTTTCTAAGACATTTATGTATGATTACTAATTTCAAATTAGTAACCTTTTTATATCTATTCCATTTTTATCAGTCACTTTTTATCCATTCGTCCCTACTAAATGTAACTCCAAAATTCATTTTCATTAATTGGAGTTATAGTCTTCAATTCCCATACTAACCAATTGTAAACCCTAATCTAATCATATCCATTATTTCTCATTAATTGCCCATTAATTGTGTTACAATATTTTATTTCCTATTAATTATTGGAAATTCCTAATTCATTGCCCATTAATAGGAACTACTACATTTCGTATATTCACTTCCCTAAATATAATAATAACTAACGAACGTTACGCATAAATAACGCACGAATAAACGATGTTCTTCTTTATTAACGCAATAAATACGTATAAACTGCCTAACGAAACTACCTATTCATAATTAGTATATCATAGTCATAAATATGTAACTCGAATATACTTTCCATATTTAATTTGCTGGAATTAAATTCCTTAGGAAGATTTTTCGCTATGATTTTCATAAATTGGTTTTAACATGAAAAGGAAAGATTGACTCCGTTTGAAATTTCAAGGAATGGATAATTTCTTTTTAATTGGAATAGACAGTATAAACCATGGAGAATAAATCCTACTTTACACATCTCTTCCCTTTTTTTATAGGTATTCCTTGTTAAATCAACGTCGCTCTTTTGAATGAAAAGTGAAAAAGCAAATAAATTTACAAAAATCAAACTGATCTTCTTCCCACAAATTAAACTATGGAAAAATACAACCTAGCACAAATTGGGCAATAATCCAAAAATCCTATTTTACACCCAAGTACAGATCTGAAATAAAAATATAGATCATTAAAATCCTAAAATCTTTAGGACTAGTTTTCAGATCTAGGTGTAAACATATTTTAAATTAGATCTAAAACAAGAATATGTAGGAAACAGTTTTTTACACTAATTTAAACCTACAATTCACAAATAAAATTGGTATAGGCATAAAAATCAAACGTATGCCAACAAAATAGATTTAAAATCATAAACAATATATAAAATTTCTCACTCACCTTTTAAAAGCGAACCACATCATTAGATCTGAAGTAGAATCTTAAATTCATCTCCAAATCTTTTTAATCCAAGAAATATGCATAAAAAGGGTATATACATACATTAGAATTAGAAAAATGAGAAAAAATTTGGGATTGAAAGAGAAAATATATACAAATATATAAACATATTAATTACCTCAAATACGCCTATAGTTGATTCTCTTCTCCTTTTTATTAGATTTCTGTTTTTCTCCAATTTGTATGAATATAGATATAAATATCTTATTTTTATAATTTAGAAAGAAAGTGGAGAAGAAGAAATGGTAGAGCTTCGCTACAGCCTCCAGAGTAATATGAGAAGAGAAAGGAGGGTTAGACCTGAATTTATAAGTGCTAGTATCAACCTCAACCGTCATATCGAAATATGTTAAATCCAGGTCGTTGGGCCTAAGCTAACCCTAGCCACCACACAGGGAACGGTCACCCACCTTCTACTTAGGGGTTGACCGCCCCTGGTCGATCGCTCATAGCGGCAGATCGACCTGTGGGCCTGGGTTAATTAATATAAACGTTAATTAATTCTAATCTAATTCTTTCCGTTCTGAATCCGATTTTCGTCCATAACATCTTCGTTTGGACTTTGATCGCAAAACTCCAAATTTAAAAGTTGCTTAGAATTTCACCATGAATGCAATGGTGCAATTTTCATAGTCTAATTCTATCATTTGCAAAAATTCCATTTTTGGAGCCTAATTAATTAACTAACTAACTAATTAAATAACTAACGCCAAATTACAGGATGTTACAGCTGGGTTGACTTCACTATACTTTCTGGTCTTCAACCCACAGTCTGGATTCACCTACAAAATGTTGGACTCAAGAATAGCAAGTATTTTGTTGATGTGATCTGTAATTTCCTCAGTAGATGGGATTCTTGGAGAGTGGATGTCGTACACGCCTGAGCCAATACCAACTCCATACTTTACTCCTTTATGGAATAAAGAAAAGAGCTTCTCATCTGATCTGGAGTTCTCTATTATCATCACATCAGCATCCATGTCGATGATGGAGTGGATGATGTCATTTAAGTTGGGGTAGCACATGTGGGTATGAATCTGCAAAACATACACATTACTCATTTGCCTTTGCAACATTTGTGTCGCCTTATACTAAACTATAATAACGAAAACATAATTGGAATCTAATTCACAAGAGTATATAAGTGAACTAGAAAATGATGGTATAATGCAAACTTGAGTAGTGTCCTTAATGCGACATTAGTGATATGAAAAGAGTGTACAGCCCGGTCCAGATAGAATGCATGCTCGACTTGCAAAGAGGTAATCCCTCTCTGAGAGCAGCCTCGTCAATTTGAATAGCCTACAATTATTGCGTTATCAAACTATTAATGTGAACTAAAGTAAGATTTGAACTATGATCAACCATAAAAGAAAATGAATGTAAGCTTATAGTAATTCCAGCTGCTTCCAAGTCTTCTACTCCATTATTGATGGCTAGAGAAATCTGGTAGCATGTGTCGGATCAGCATAAGGCATAACATAGATTGAGATAGACAAAAAGACTCAACTGCACATGTATATCCACACAATTCGATGTTTTCTAACAAGGTTGTCTCAGATCAAAATGGAGGCACTAGACAAACTTAATTATAAAACAATACACAAGACTATTGTTTTCATTGCAACTCACTTTGCGAAATAACTTTTTCAAAAATGAATTTATTTCAAACTTAAACTGTTAACAATAAACCATCATTCCGCTGCTATTCACTTGTGTTTCTTCCGATGTTTGATAATTTTCTAGTATTTTTCTCCATTGCAATATAATTGACGTCTAAAAAAACTACCATACTTTGTCTTACTGTTGGACAGGCAAAAGGAATGTGCATGGTTAATATATTTTAATGGTGATGTTCTCATACTTGATGATATAGTAGATTAATTTTCCTATTTTATATATCTTTAAAAAGTATTAAAATAACACCTTTAAGAAAATTCCGAAAGGGATTAAAAAAATTGTGGAGCTTCTTCAATGATGGTGAAATTTTTTTCTTTTATTTATTCATTTGGAAAAGGTAGTACACTTCTTCTGCCCATATCATGCAAAACTTATTAACAAAAAATTCGCCCTTAAATAGAGCATATGTTTCGTTAGTAATAAAGTTGGCTTGACTTGGTATGTTATCACATATTTGGCCTTACATAGATGCTAAAGAATTTAGCATCAGTCTTTTATTGTCCTATTGTTATAGGGACATATATGAACCAAGCATAAATACTAATTATGACAACCCGCATCCCTTGAAATGCCAAACAACGCCATATCAAGAAACATAGATCATCGGTTTAAGGAAAAAGTAGTACCACAGAGACTAAGATATCAATGAAGAAATAATCTATCTAACCCAAATGTCATCCCAGTGGAAGCATAATATCAGTTATATGGATAATCTCATAAAAACAGTAATAAAAATCTCAAAAGCATCAAAATATCCAGGTCTCAAAATATCATAATATCGTGGTCTCAAAAAACCATCAGTACATATCAAATATTAGAGTAAAATAACAATAATCCCTCATAAGTAAAATACTAAAAGAGCAAATGCACTGATAGGAAATACATGATAAAGGATAAAATAGAACTAGACTTTAGGCACGATAATCCGAAGGCAGCAATGGACCTGTCAACAGCTGCTCTGTCCACCTATGGTGGGGGAATAATAAAATGGGTCAAACATAAAGTCTAGTGAATGAGAATAAGACTAAAAAGGAAACTAAATACAACTGGCTTCAAGTCTACTCTAAGTGATATAGGATGTGTGTTCGGTGTTAGTGCACCTAAGGTCGCAAGCCTAAGGTCACCAGCCTAACAGTCATCGGCCTAACAGTCATCGGTCTAACATCAGGGAGATAACAACAGACCGTATGTCGTCGAACAATCGTCTAGTTTTGGATAAACTACTGCCCCACTTTAACTCACACTGGGCCTAGAGAGGAAGAATACGCATGTAAACTCGCATAGTGACTCATCGTATGCACCCTTGCCCAACCCATAGATCTTAGCGGCAACATACCTCTTATGCACCCCAAGGACTTACTATGCTTAACTCCGCCTGGTGCTGAGCACCACCTAGCTTTCAGCGTCTACACCCATACGGGCATACGGGAATGTCCATGATCTAGTCTCCGATCCCAACACCCCGACTAATGATCACAAACCCAATCCCAACAGCCTCAACTAACGACCAGTAATTCGGTCCCAATACTTGTGCGCACCTTTTGCAGCATAAGTTGCACGTCTTAACGACACTCCGCATCCTACTCTACGATACGAAAACACGAACTAAGTATGCCATATCAAATAAGAACACCTAAATGTGTCTGCACCAATCAAGAAATTTAGAGAGCAATAGGGTTCATACCCCTACCGGCTCAAGGCCCCAAATAGTCTACTAAGTCTAAAGTGACTTACGACAGTTGACCTACGATAGTCAGGTCGATTGCCTACAATCCATACATCTTTCAAATTACTTGTTTTAAGGAAGTTAATCGTTTCATTTTATTATTAGACTTAATCCAAACATCTTTCAGTT
The DNA here is from genome assembly GCA_030737815.1 of Allium fistulosum. Classification (NCBI taxonomy): domain Eukaryota; kingdom Viridiplantae; phylum Streptophyta; class Magnoliopsida; order Asparagales; family Amaryllidaceae; genus Allium; species Allium fistulosum. The sequence continues at coordinate 307,443,769 of CM060902.1, forward strand.
TACTTATTTTAACTAAATTGATCCATTTCATTCAATTATCAGATGTAATCCATTTCAATCATCAGACGTAATCCATTTAATTCTTATTTCAGTTGGGCTAATTTGTTTGTTCTATTTTTATTATAGTCATTGCAACATTTACATCATTCCAAATAGAAATTTATAGGTGTCAAATCCAATTTTAGCATATGATTTATGGTTTTACAACTTACATATGTCATTGCAATTAGATAAAAAGATCCATTATTCCAGATTCTGAATTTAATAAACTAACGAATTAATACCAAAATTAACAACCAAATCAGCATAGGGTAGAAATTAAAATCAATTAATTTAATTAACTTGTTAAATCTATGCCTACCCACCTCTGTCCTAAGCTTTTAGGTTTGCCTCAGACGCCGCAAGCTTTCTCCCCTAAATCCACTTAGGTCTCTTCTCCAATTGCTAGATCTCCTTTCTATTTTAATTTAGATTGAGATTTAGAATAGAATTAAGGTTTAGAAATTGATTTGGGAAATTAGGGTTTTATATTGACAGAGCATTGCTGTAATAGAGAGAATTAGATTTTAGGTTAACCCCAGCTATCAATTTATAGGGGAACACCTCAACTTACTACCATCAGATCTAGCTTAAAATCATCCCGTTCATCCCTTAAACTATGGCCAGAGCGTAATGATCTCGCACAACAAAATGAATCGTCTTCAGTTCACCGTGGCCCAACGATCGACCATGGGTCGGGTTGACCGCCCTTGGGCTAGGTCGACCTAGGTTGACCTGGTCTAAGTTAATTTTTTTTTCTATTTTCTATTTTTCTTTTCAGTTTCCTATTTATTAAATCCTTTATAAATTTATCGTTTTAGCTTGGATTCAACAAGTTATATATGAAAGTTGTCCAGAAAATTACTACGGACACAATGGTGCAAGTCCCGTAGTCAAATTTGGACTGTAAAATTTCTCCTTTTAGGTTAAGTCTTATCTTTTAATTATATTTTCTTATTTATTTTCGGAAAATCCCAAGGTGTTACATTATCCTTCCTTAAAGGATTTCATTTTCGGAATCTCTAGAGACAGAAGAATGCAAATAACAACTAGCAATCAAAGTTTACATCCATCTACTCATCCATCGTCCTAGTAACCATAGTCCTTAATAATTCTAATGCAATTATGTAATTATGCAATGTGGAATGCATATGAACCTAAACTAATGCAAAAGAGTAGTTGGTCTACGAATTCAATCGACCTCCTGTTTATGCAAATATGCACATGCCATGCATCCAAATGTATGCAAGATCCTAAAATAACTGATATTTCTACATGTATGCTCAACCATACATCCAAATGCAACATCCATATGTAAATATCATCCATGGATAACAACCAAAATCAGCAAACAATATGCATAAGGTATGAATGTGTGTGCCTAAGGGACTCAATATCCTAGTGCATGCAATGCGACCACTTGCATCCATAAACACCCATGTACATCCAATAACATCCATCAACAATAACATGTCTCATTGACATGTTTACAAACATACATATCATCCAAAGGTCTATACCTAATATAGTCTACCCTCCCCTAGAGTTCTACCTAAGGGTTATAACTAAAGAAAGATAACAATGTGAGACGTACCAGAAAAGAGCCGTGGGTGAGAAGCTCAAATCCTCTCCTTGGGCTCCCAAGTACTCTCAGCTGGATCGTCTCCCATTGAACCTTAACTAATATGATTTCCTTATTGTAGAGTTGCTTAGTGTCATGCTCTAAAATGCGAGTAGATATATAGCAAATAAGTGACTCACGCTCCACCTCAACCTCCTCCATGCTGCTAGGCTCTACTACAACAGCCGAATCATGCAAGCACTTTCGCAAGTGCGAAACATGGAAAACATCATGAACTCCAGTCAACTTCTCCAAAAGTATAACTCTATAAGCTAATCTCCCAATCCTAGCCACAATCGGAAAGGGTCCAACAAACCTCAGAGCTAGCTTCCTCGAACTTCTAAATCTCATCACATATCTTAGGGATAAGACCTTCACAAATACGATATCCTCAACCGCAAACTCCAACTCAGAGCACCTCCTATCTGCATAAGACTTCTGTCGGTTCTGAGCTGTTTTCATCCTCTTCTGAATCAAGTCCACCCTCTTTAAAGTATCCCTAACCATATTAGGCCCAAAGATAATCCTATATGTAATGTCCCACTAACATGATGGCGATCTACAAGGTCTGCCATATAAAGCCTCGAATGGTGTCATCCCTATGCTTGCCTGGTAGCTATTATTACAGGAAAACTTTACTAGTGGCAAATGATCCTCCTAAGAGCCTCCAAAATCAATGATACACATCCTAAGTAGATCCTCCAGAACCCGATTCACTCTCTTTGTCTAACCGTCAGTCTGTGGATGGTATGATGTACTCAAGCTCATCTCAGTCCCTAAAGCCTCCTATAGACTCCTCCAAAACTCACTGGTGAAGAGTGGGTCTCTATCACTAACTATACCGATAGATACTCCATGAAGTCTAACCACCTCTCTAACATATAAAGTCACCAATGAAGCTGCTGTCCTAATGCTCCTCACAGGTATGAAATGTGCGCACTTGGTCAATCTGTCCACGATGACCTAAATGCCATCATTCCCTCTCCTAGATCTAGGTAACCCATCTATGAAGTTCATAGAAATGCTCTTTCACTTCCATTGTGGGATGTCCAATGGCTGCAACAATCCTCCAGGTTTTTTCTGAACTGTCTTCACCCTTTGGCAAATCATACACTTAGCTACATACTCCGCCACTTGCCTCTTCATCCCAAACCAAAATAAAACTCTCCTCATATCTCGGTACATCTTATCTCCATTGGGATGAATGGTCATCCTAGATCAGTGATACTCTACCAATACCACATCTACCAAATCCACACTACGAGAAGCATATAGCCTACCATCTCACCTCAACCATCCTCTCGAGTTTATGGCATAACGCCTAAGATAACTCAATAACTCCCCTCTGCCTATTCTATCTAAAAGGTCTGCCAGTTCATCGTCTTCTCTCTGCTAAGCCCCAATCTGCTCCATCAAGGTCGGCTGAACATCTAGGACCGTTAATAATTCAGGGGTAATATTGGACGATAGCCTAAAGTAAAAGGTGGAAATATACTCCAAATGTCTCCACTCTAAAAATAAAGGACTCAATGTAGCTCTCTGTCCATTCAATGCATCTGCTACAACATTACCTTTGCCTAGTGTATAAGAAATCTCAAAGTCATATGAGGCTAAGAACTCCATCCATCTCTACTGCCTCAAATTCAAGTCCTTTTGGGAGAACACGTACCTCAAGGACTTGTGGTCTGTGTAAAGCTAAAATCTCTTACCCAGAAGATAATGTCTCCAATACTTAAGAGCAAAGACTATAGCTGCCAACTCAAGATCATGCGTCAGGTAGTTCCTCTCATGAGTCTTCAACTACCTACTAGCATGGCATACCACTCTACCCTCCTACATCAACATTGCTCCTAGTCTCATACCACAAACATCGGTATAAACCGTAAATGGTTTACTCCTATCAGGTAACACTAATACAGGTGCACTGGTAAAGGCCTCCTTCAACCTAATGAAAGCATCCTTACACTTAGCATCCCATGCAAAAGCTAGATTCTTCTTGGGGAGGCGAGTTAATGAGGCAGATATCCCAGCAAAGTCCTTAGTGAACTTCCTATAATAACCTGCAAGACCAAGAAAGCTCCTCAGTTCTGTGGCATTCTTCCGGACATGCCAATCCTGCACTGTCTTCACCTTACTAGGATCCACAGCCAAACCACCCTTTGAAACATTATGCTCCAAAAATTGAACCTCGTCTCTCTAAAAGTGGAACTTATAAAATTTAGCTTTAAGCTTATGTGCTCGGAGGGTCCTAAGCACCTCCTCCAAATGCAAAGCGTTCTCCTCCCTACTCCTCAAGTATACCAAGATATCATCCACAAATACCACCGCAAACTTATTTAGCAACTACCTAAACACTAGGCTCATCAAATCAACAAAATAAGCGGGAGCATTGGTTAGTCCAAGAGGCATGACTAACCACTCATATAACCCATTAGGAGTCCTAAATGCATTATTCTGAATACTATCCTCAACTACTCTCAACTGATGGAAACCAGTGGCTAAATCGAGCTGGGAAAATACTCTCGCTCCAACCAACTCGTCGAAGAGATCATCTATGCGGGGCAAAGGATAGCAATTCTTCTTTGTCAGCTTATTTAGCTCGCGGTAATCGACGCAGAGTCTAAGGTAACCATCCGCCTTGGTGGCAAAGACGACTAGCGCCCCCCAGTTGGAAATACTCCTCCTGATGAAAACCTTCTCCAGCAGCTCATTCACTTGCTTACTCAACTCGCGTCCTTCCCTTAGAGCCATGTGCCTCAAAGGTAAAGCAATTGGTCTAGCATTCTCTACGACATAGATCCTAAACTCGATCTCTCTTTCTGGGATGGGAGATCGGTAACCTCAGAAAATACATTTGGAAATCCCTAACTATTGGAACAGAAACAAGCTCATCCTGTGGTAGGTCTAAGGAATAAAGGTAGTTCAACATAACTGATCCTCGTGGATCATGGAAAACCTCTAAGCAACGCTTACTACAAGTGCATAGTCTAACAGTCTTTCTATCACAGTCTAGTATAGCACCATATATGGACATCCAATCCATGCCCAGTATCAACCCAAACCCAGAGAATCCCCAGTACATAGGCATCACACTCAAACTCGAACCCTAGAATCATCAACCTCAAATCCTGACATATCATACACAAATAAGTTGATCCCCCTATGGGATTTGACACATCTATTGGGTCCGTCACAATACTAGTGTATAAGTGCAAGTCATCAACAAGTCTACTGGAGATAAAAGAAAGAGATGCCCCAGTATAAAATAAAGTACGAAAAGAAAGACCTGACAATGATAACACACCTTCAATTACCACCTTCTTCCCCTTATCCAGTGCTGTTTGGACATTGGAAGTGGGAACAACCTCCACAGCATATGCATGGACTACCTAAGTAGAAGCCAGAGAAGCAGCTCTGGGTGGTGCTGGACAATTCCTCTTAATATGCCCAACCTAGTCACAATTGAAGTCTTCGGCTTTACTAGCAAACACTCCTTAACAAGATGCACTGTCTTCCTACAGCTATGACACTTCAACTCCTTCTTTTGAATCTTCCCTTTAGGTGGAGGTCCACCTTTTTCTTCCCTTTCTGAAAATTCTTCACTTCATCCTTTGGAGCCTCTTCCACCTTCTAAGCAATAGAAGTAAGTAATGTCATCTCAACCAGACCTTCATAAGTAGGTTCTATAGGAATATGACTCACTGTTAAACCATGAATTGGCTGATTCAAACCCTTAGAAAACTTGATCACCTTCTTATGCGGGGTATTGATCAACTCCATTCAAAACCTCGCAAGCTCATTAAATTGATAAACATATTCTTTAACGAACAAATCACCCTACTTTAGATTTATAAACTTCTCTAACATAACTCCCTCCTAAGCCTGTGATAAGAACTTCATCTCAAATCTCCGCCTAAACTCTCCCCAAGTCACAATTCCACCACTAGTCTCGGCCTTAACAACCTTCCACTAACTGAGAGCCTCTCCCTACAGCTACCAGGTAGCAAGCTGCCTCCTAACCTCATCTGCCAAACCCATAAGTCTAAATATCCACTCACAATTGCGGATCAAAGCTCTAGCATCAATGAAAGTCTCAGTATCTAAGAATGTCTTGCCACCCAAGTTGGAAAAGTCCTTGCATAGCTTAGCAAAGTCATGAGCGACGGGTGGGTGGACAAAGACCCTACTAGCCGCCTCCTCCACAGGCTCTCTAGTTGATGAAAGTCTACGGGGTGGATCGTGTAGTGTATATGCAAGTATATGTGACAAAATATATGATGCAACTAAAATAATATTAATCTACGTAAATATAGAATAAGCACACCAGTATTTTATACTGGTTCGAACCTCCCGTCCTACGTCTAGTCCCGAAGCTCCCCTTCGGAATTCGACTATCAAAAACTATCGCTTCGCCCGGAGGAATAGGCTTGGTTACAATGAGTTGTTCTTGCCAAATGTGTGTTCTAGTATAACACAGATGTTGACTAATTAGTACAATTGCTTCCAATATATATCTAAAGAGTACTGTCTATGAAGAACCGAATATATGGAAGAGTGAATACAAGTATAAATTGCTAGAGTGCAGAAATCAAGAATATGATAGAGTTAGAGAGCGTGAATTAGTAAGGTAGTCATGTAAGATCTTTCTCTTGATTTCTGATGCTATATATAGTTGTATATAGGTATGTTAAGTAGTTGCATCCATTAATGAGTGCTCTATAGTTGCTTTTGTTGATGATGAAGAGTTGCAGCGAAGAGAAGTAGAGATGTCCATTCGAATGTGATAGTTGAAGTCTTTATTTGATGAAAATTTCCTTAACAATCATACTAATGATGATGAAGAAATTATTTCTATAACAAATACAACAAACTCGTCTAATAATGAGACAAATGTACAAAATAATACTCTAGTATCATCTCCTAGAATTCTTAAAGATCATCTAAAAGAAAATATCATTAGGGATCTTAATTCCAAAGTAACTAGAAATCAACTTAACCAAATAAGTCATATTGCATTTGTGTCAAATCTTAAACCAAAGAATTATAAAGAAGCTTCAAACGATGATTTTTGGATAATAGCCATGCAAGAAGAATTAAATCAATTTGAACAAAGTAATGTTTGGGAACTTGTACCAAGACCTGAAAACCAATCGGTTATTGGAACAAAATGGGTATTTAAAAACAAATGCTTCATGGCTAAACTCAGATCACAATCGGTATGCTTAGATCCTTTATATAAAGATCTTCTGTTAGCACATGATGAATTATTAAAAGATTGTAAAACCTTGAATAAAATTAATAGAATTGCTTTAGATAAGTTAAAAGATTGTGAGCAAGAAATTTCCAGTTTAAAAGAGGAAAATAAATTTCTGATAAAACAAACTAAATGTTTTGAAAATACCATAGAAGAACTTGTTTCACAAAAAGATTTCCTACAAAAAGAAAATGAGCAGTTAGAAGATAAAAACAATGACCTTTTGAAGGAAATCAATGTTGTGCAAAATAAAAATACTATGTTTGAAAAAGAAAACGAAATTTTTTCAAAAGAAATGACGGATTTGAAAAGAAAAAATGATTTATTACAATCATCTTTAGATAATTCAGAATCTCGAATTTTTCTTCTCGAAAATGAGAACTGTACGATAAAAAGGGGGAATTCTAAATTAAATAAGCAAATTGATATTTTGAAAAACAATAATATTTCTTTTGAAAATAATAATTCTGACTTCAAAGCTAAATTTGATAAACTTAACACTGAAGTCACAAAATTTAATAAAGGTTAAAACGATTTAAACATGATTTTATCTAGTTCTAGACCTTTACATGACAAAAGTGGTTTAGGATATAATAAAACCAAAAGAATCTCACCAAAGAGCTGTTAAACGTATCTTACGATATCTATCCAGTACTAGAGATTACAGTTTATTTTATCCTAAGGGATCAACGTTTGAACTAGTTTCATATAGTGACGCGGATTTCAGTGGATGTAAAACAGATCGTAAGAGTACTAGCGGAACGTGTCACTTTATCGGACAATCATTAGTTTCATGGTTTAGAAAAAAGCAGAATTGTGTCTCCTTATCTACTTGTGAAGCCGAATATATTTCAGCGGCTCTAGCATGTACACAAGTGATATACATGCAACAAACACTTAAGGACTTCGGCAAAGTTATCGATAAATCACCAATATATTCCGATAATACAAGTGCAATAAATCTATCAAAAAATCCTGTAAATCACTCACGTACTAAACACATAGATATACGACATCATTTTTTACGTGACAATGTAGAAAAAGGAATTATTACATTAGAATACGTACATACCGAAAGTCAAATAGCCGATATTTTCACAAAACCACTAAATGAACAAACATTTGTTAAATTGCGACGCGATTTAGGAATATGTTCTCTTAATGATCTTCTAAACTAATACTACACTTTCATCCATTCCATTTTTGGCTAAAATTTTTAATCCACAAATTAACATTGTTAACATTAACCAACAATTTTTTAACAATTTGTTTTCTAAAATTACCTATAAATAACTTTTAAAATCATGTATAAATAGCCTTTTTTACAAGAATATATAAATCTCATATTTTTACACAAGAAAAAGGCATGTCTTCCGACAACTCTCATCTCTCCTTCTCGACACCAACAACTGATAGCTCAGCGGATACACCTCATCGCCTTCCTACTCCTACACCAGATCAGGAACCAACATATAAGTGGTCCTCCTATCACACGAGATTCACTCCCGATAACAAGAAGTCCAAACGATCTCTATTTGTCTCTCCTAACACCAAGGAGAAAATTGATGAGATACATCACTACCCAAAGCAGCAAATAGATTTACAACGAGAATTATACTTTGAACAAAAGGTCACGGCGCGACGACTAAGTTTTTTGGAGCAAGTACGATCAAATTTTGTAATTCACGTAAGAAGGATGTACATGAACCACTTCCAATTACTTGCAATCCTTTGGATCCCTCTACTTCTTATCGTACACCTTTGAATCCTTCACCTAGGCAATTCTCTGGTTCCTCAAGAACAAATGAACATGGAAATATATGGTCTCCACTCAAGCCATGGAGGGATGACAAGTCTGAAGATCGCAATACTCCATCATCTTCTAAATAAATTTACTTATTCTCATTGTATTTTAATCTACGTATATTCGTATTCTGTTCCATAAATAATAATATTATGCTTTACTAAAAATCAATCTCTTGAAAAATAAGCAACACCCTTAAAAAATAGGCTATTTTAAGAAAAACTGCCTATTTCAGACGTCTGAACATTGCCATCAGACGTCTGATACGCTTGTATCACACAAATTTTTAAACATTGTGCATATATCAGACGTCTGATATAACCTACCAGACGTCTGAAAAATATCTCTTTATATTTATCCACTTTTGAAGAAAATTTTCAATCAACACTTTAAAATACCATACTAACGTCTATTTTTTCGCTACGAGCTCACAACATCCCTTCATATTTATCCACTTTTGAAGAAATTTCTCTGAAATATGCATCCACAAAGTTCTTCTCTCTAATGCACCTACCAGAAAATCCTCTGGATTTTATCTCATTTCATGAATGGACGCAACGTCGTTAAGAGAGACAAGCTAGGCCTCCACCCCAACATCAACCTAAACCATCACAAGAGGTAGAAAAACAACGTGAGACTACTCCTCCTCCTCCTGCACCTTTTGATTATATGTGTCAAGATGATATTTTGGAGACTCGTACTGAGACGAATCCAAATGAGAGTATTCACGACTTAACTCTCCAAAATCAACTTATCCTATCCTAAAATCAAAAATTATTGGCTAAACGTATTGATAGTTTTGAAACATCATTTGCTTCTCTCTTGGCCACAGTTGAAGAGTCACTTTCAACTACATATTCGTTCTAAAAGAGGTTCTTCAAAGAGTTCGTGGTCCTACACCACCTTCAGAAGATTGGCCAACTCCGGTGTCTTCTCCTCCTCCTTCAAAACATTCCAAACTTTTTGAAGAGGATAAAGAACCTCTCGAGCACACTCCGACATCTTCTAAAAAACAAGCTAGCTCATTCAAGAGAGGATGAAGGAGGTGATCAAGATAAAGCTTCCCCAAAAGATACTTAGACTTTTTAGGATTCCATCTTTTGTGTAAAAATGATAAAAAATCTATGCATGTAATCTATTAATATGATTAATGAAACGTGCTTTTTGGTGTGTTATTTCTGTGTATATTATAACCTTACGTCGATTGGCAAATATTAGATGGTACGAACATTATTTCTACAATTAAAAATTATTAACGCTTTTTGATAATGCCAAAGGGGGAGAAATAATAGAAAGCACAATAAATAATGGAAAGCACATATTCAGGGGAGATTTATAAAAATTATATATAAGTACATTGTATAGTTGTCATCATCAAAAAGGGGGAGATTGTTAGGAAATCAAATCCATGGTTTTAATGGCAACAACTATACAATGGAAATCAAATGTACATATATATTTATATATACAGGAACTTGCTAGAACAACATCACTAGAAAGACAAGAACGAGGCTCAAAAGACACTACAAGAGACTATAAGTCGATAGGTACAAAAAAGCAAAAGAAAAGATGCAAAAAAAGACATGCACAAGTATCAAACGTCTGGTTGCACAAGCCAGACGTCTGGAAAAGTCCTCTGGAATAACAAACAGGCTAAACCAGACGTTTGGTAATAGCACTCGGACGTCTGAAAACCTACCATGTTCAAAAAAATATAGTATTAGATGTCTGATACAAATACCAGACGTTTGATTTAGCCTGTTTGTTATTCCAGAGGACTTTTCCAGATGTCTGGCTTGTGCACCCAGACGTTTGATACTTGTGCATGTCTATTTTGTGCATCTTTTCTTTTGCTTCTTTGTACCTTTCGACTTGTAGTCTCTTGTAGTGTCTTTTGAGCCTCGTTCTTGTCTTTCTAGTGATGTTGTTCTAGCAAGTTCCTGTATATATAAATATATATGTACATTTGATTTCCATTGTATAGTTGTTGTCATTAAAACCATGGATTTGATTTCCTAACAGTTGAATGCTCAACCGATCCCCTAGCCTGTAAGTAACAATGGAACCAGATGGGCATGTTCACGCCTGGAATATCAAGGATGTCGGTAGAACCAGATCCCGCGGGATCGACCATTTCTATTTGTGAATAGTAAATATTAAATCAGATACTTCCACAGAAAGCATAAATAAGATTTAAGACAAGGGACAACATAGGTAGGAATTGAAATAAGCAAAGACACGAACTTGAGGGATTCTTGACAACATTTTTCAAAAATACTTATATATATAGTTATACTTTGGAAACCCATTTTGATAACAATTTCAAAAATCATTTCTCTTTTTAAAATAATACACACAACAGATATATATATATATATATATATATATATATATATATATACGGGCCAAATACACTCCTATCCCTAGGAATATTGAACCTAGGCTCTGATACACATGTGACAACCCACATCCCTTGACATGCCTAACACTGCCATATCAAGAAACACAGATCATCGATTTAAGGAAAAAAGTAATATCACAAAGACTAAGATATCAATGAAGAAATAATTTATCTAAGCCAAATGTCATCACAGCGGAAACTTAATATCAGATATATGGATAATCTCATAATAACAGTAATAAAAATCTCAAAAGTATCAAAATATCCAGGTCTTAAAATATCATAGTCTTAGAAACCATCTTTACATATCAAATATCAAAGTATCATAAAAATAATCCCTTATAAGCAAAATACTGAAAGAACAAAGGTACTGATAGGAAATACACGATAAAGTATAAAATAGAACTAAACTTCAAGCACGATAATCTGAAGGTATCAATGGACCTGTCAATGAAAAGTCTGTCCACTTGTAGTGAGGAAGGATAGAATGGGTCAGGCATAAAGTCTGGTGAATGAGAACAAGACTCAACCGACTTCAAGTCTACACTAGGTGATATATGGTGTGTGTACAGTACGTGCACCTAAGATCGCAAGCCTAAGGTCACAAGCCTAACACTCATCAGTTTAACATTAGGGGTAACAACAGATCGTATCTCACCGAATGACCGTCTAGTTTTGGGGAAAGTACCGCCCTACTTTATCTCATACTAGGCCTAAAGAGGAAGAACACACATGTAAACTCGCATAGTGACTCATCGTATGCACCCATGCCCAACCTCTCAATCTTAGTAGCAAAATACCTATTACGCATCCCAAGGAGTTACTGGGCTTAACTCTACCTGGTACAGGGCACCACCTAGCTTTCAGCGTCTACACCCATACGAGCCCATGGGAATGTCCATGATCCAGTCTCTAATGCCAACACCCCGACTAACGACTGGAAATCCTATCCTAATAGCCTCAACTGACGACCGGTAATTCGATCCCCACACTTGTGCGCACCTTTCGCAACATAAGTTGCACGTCTTAATGACACTCTGTATCCTACTCTACGATATGGAAACACGAACTAAGTCCGCCATCTCAAATAAGGACACCTAAATGTGTCTACACCGGTTAAGCAATTTAGAGAGCAAAAGAGTTCATATCCCTATCGGCTCAAGGCCCCCAAACAGTCTACTAGGTCTAAAGTGACCTACGACAGTCAGCCTATGCTAGTCTTAAGTCTAAAGGCCCCCAAACAGCAATTTAGCGTAGGCTGACTGTCGTAAGTTATTTTAGACTTAGGTCGATTGCCTACAATCCAAACATCTTTTGATTTACTTGTTTTAAGTAAGTTAATCATTTCATTTTATTTTCAGACTTAATCTAAATATCTTTCAAATTACTTGTTCTAAGTAAATTAATCAATTTCATTCAATTATCAAATGTAATCCATTTCAATTATCAGACATAATCCATTTAATTCTTATTTCAATTTGGCTAATATGTTTGTCCTATTTTTATTAAAGTCATTGCAACATTTACATTATTCCAACTAGCAATTTATAAGTATCAAATCCAATTTTAGCATATGATTTATGGTTTTACAACTTACATATATCAATTGCAATTAGATATCCAGATTCCCAATTTAATAAGTTAACAGATTAATACCAAAATTAACAATCAAATCGGTATAGGGTAGAAATTAAAATCAATTAATTTAATTAACTTGTTAAATTTGCGCCCACTCACCTCTGTCCTAAGCTTTTAGATTTGCCTCAAACGCCACAAGCTTTTTCCCCTAAATCTGCTTAGGCCTCTTCTCCAATTGTTAGATCTCTGTTTTATTTTATTTTAGATTGAGATTTAGAATAGAATTGGAGTTTAGAAATTGATTTGAAAAATTAGGGTTTACGATTTTATTTTGGTAGAGCTTCGATGTAATGGAGAGAACTAGGTTTTAGATTAACCCCAGCTATCAATTTATATGGGAACACCTCAACTCACTGTCATCGAATTCAGTCTAAAATCATCTCGTTCGTCCCTGAAACTGTGGCCAGCACGCAACGATCTCACACGACGAAACGAATCGTCTCCAGGTCGCCACGATCTTACAATCGACCATGGTCGGGTCGATCGCCCTTGGGCTAGGCCAACTGTCCACGGTTGACCTGGGTCTATCTAGGTCAACCTGGCTTAATTGATTTCTTTGTTCCTACTTTCTATTTTCCTTTTTAATTTCTTATTTATTCAATCCTTTATTACTTTTTCATTTTAGCTCGGATTTCAACAAGTTATATATGAATGTTGTCCAGAAAATTACTACGAAGACAATGGTGCAAGTCCCGTAATCAAGTTCGAATGTTTGTGAAAATTCTCCTTTAGGTTAATTCTTATCTTTTAATTATATTTTCTTATTTATTTCCCAAAAATCTCGTGGTGTTATACTGATGTAGCTCTAATGATTTTGTGTTCCTAGAAAATTACCTATTGGCCTTACTAACGAATAACATAACATGAACATCCTTGTTATACACTTATTTCGAGGAAGTAAATACATGAAATAGTATGCACGTAGACATTCAAATGATAGAGGTAATTGACATTTTTAACACCAAAAAATACTGAAGAAATAGAAATAAAGATATCAAATGCTACCTCATTATCCAGTTCATCATGCTTCATGGCTTCTGCTCAACAAGTTGCATGTCAAATTCTCTGTCTACAACGCGTGTATGCAAATTCCAATTTTAAACAAGTTTTGAATCTTCATAGACATCAATTACCAATTATTTTAAACAAAAAAATCAATATGTTTGCATAGTAATTACGTCGCATGCTTGGACTGCAAGTGTACCAATCATAACCTATTTAATTAAAGTTAACATTAAAATAAACTTTTTATATTATATATACATTTATTAATGTTAAAATGTTGTATAAAAATTAACAATTTCTCAACATTAAAATGACATCTTAATAAAAAAAAATACTGAAATTCAAATTTTATCACTGTTATAATTTCATCAAATTCAACTTCTGTTTTTTGTTTTTGTTTTTTTAAAGATACAAATTCAACTATTGCTAAAATTCAAAGGCATAAATCTAGATATACCATCTACAATGGCAAATCACAGGATAGAGGTAGGTTGGAAAAAAACCAATGGCGGGATCAATACGCTTAAGACACAGTATGAACGGCTTAGACAGATGTTTATACAATGCTTCAAAGAAGACTCGGACCCGTGTAAAGATTACTAGAGTTATTTACACTTATGTACTATGTAGTATTGAGATGAAATTTAATGTACTGTTTATGTATTATTTATTGTTGATATTATTGTTTGACGGACATGTAATATTGATATTGAGTTGGATATGGATTGGTTGCTGTTAACATTGTGTTTGATGATAATATTCTTTGGGGTTATTGTTGTTTGTTTGCATTGCCGGAATGATCATATATGATATTTTGTGCATTTGTGATTAAAAGAAAGAAATGCTGCAGCTATACAATAAAAATGCTTATGGAATAACGTTGGTATAGCGTCGTAAAATCCAAAATATGTACTTCAGCGTCGGCATAGGATAGACGTCGCAAACTCTGTAATATGCAATGCATTAAGATGTTAATATGCATTAGAAAATGGTATCGTCGGTATGGTGCTAGATAATTTACGACGTCGGGAAGTACCCCAAAGCTGGTGTCGTTAGTCATCTGAATTTTTTTCATTTTCGATGCCAGACTCGAAGCACCCCGAGACACCTATGCGTGTTGGAATTAAAGGCCACATCGAATGCTCAAATAGAGGTAGAGGTTGATCAAAGTTGACATGCAAGGAAGTAGTAAAAATAAACTCGAGGGATTTGAATATATCTGAAGAGCTGGTGTCGGATAGGAGCGTGTTGAAGTTAGCGATCCACGTACCAGAACCATGAGCTGAGAGATTTTTTTTGGGCTTAGGGTTGGTTTATGAATAATGTTATAAGTTTTAGATTATAAGACTAGTGAATATGAGTCTAAGACGTAGTGTTTGATCTTCGGTTCTCATTACTATTAGTACCATTATTTTTATTATTATTATCATGGGTTTTTTTTGTTTTTTTATTTTTTTATCTTTGTTTTTCTTTTATTTATGATTATTATTATTTGTTTAATTATTTTACTTTATTATATTACTATTATTATGCTTTTTAAATTGACTTTGTCATTTCGTTTTGGATTCCATGTCTAGCCGATCCCAACTTGTTTGGAAATAATAACTCAATTGTTGTCGTTGTTGTTATCCGATGTCAGACTCTGCTTTAGTAAGAGTGTGTTTGTTTCATACACGAAAATGACACGGAAAAAGAGCACGAAAGTAGAGTGACCCACGAAAGTGGAATGCGTTCTTATGTTACGAAAGAGGTATTTGAAAAATGTATTAATCGTTGATGAGTGTTAATTATTTTAAATGATACGTGGTTGAAAATGAATAAGGTATTGATATGTGGTTGGAAAGGAAGTAATTGTATTAATTAACGTCTGACACGTTCGAAGCATTCAAAGCTAACATGATATTTTGATCCGTTCATTTTAACGAGTCAAATGGTACTCCATGCTTAACGCGTCGGACACGACAGCAACTTTAACCGTACCTAAGTCATTTAACATGGGAAAAGAATGTAAGAATATGCATTTGTTTGTAGTTTTGGGGCGGAGTTGCGGTATTGCGTAGAGCTGCTTAAAGCATAATGCTTTTTAATTGGCTTTTCGAGTCAGAACAAGGTCAATTCCGCATACCTCCATTCAATACGGTCCAATATTTCCACTTATTTTAATTCGCCCGTCCAGGTTCAATGAATCGACGAGCCCGTTATACCGCAAATTCCTTACGTAAATTTATCACCACTCCTATTTCCATTAATACCGCACCTAACTACCGAAATTGAACTTCTAAGTTCACTTCGCCAAGCGTGGAAATAGCATTTCCATTGCTCGTGTGGCCACCCCACACGAACATAATTTATTCCATTTATGTGTTTTTCCTCTCACTCTCGACCGCACAAATCTACTCACTCGAAAAAAAAACAAAAAAGAGTAAAAAATAGTCGTCTCGCACTTACTAGCTTTGCTAACAACAACTACGGCGGAAGCGATGGCGGCGACTGCGATGGCAAAGGATCCGACGGTGCAGATGAAGCTGAGTGGATTTCAAGGGCTCAGATCGGTTGGGTCGGTTCCAGTTGGAAGGTCCGTTAAGGCGTTGCCGATTCCGTCTTCTTTTTCTTCTTCCGTTATTACGGCTGTAGCTGTTGTGAGTTCCTGTTGCTCTTTAGTTTTCCTTTTTAGAGAAATTAAATGAAGTAATGCAAAAGTTTAATAAATAAATACAGCAAATTTTTTAAATATATTGCTATTTGGTGAAACGCGCCTTACTTTCAAATACTAGTATTACCCCCTCAATAGTGGGATGACCAAGTGATCTTCAGTTCAACATATTCCAAAAAATATACAAAAGCATGTACAAGAATGGTACTAAAGATTACAGCAATTACCAATAGTTTTTGGCGGAAAAGATTTATTGCTACTATAAACACCAATAATACACGATGAATACGGCTTACTATATTCCGACCTTTGTTTTTAAGCAACTCGATTAGCTTGTTCTTGCTTTGGTGCATTCGGCTAATGTGTTTCTTATTTTGCTTTGTACTGCAATATTCTTTTGTATAGCCCGTTTCACTACTGCCCCTTTTTGATGCATAACTTGATCTTCTGTTGCTAATGCATTACTGGTCTTGAGTTGTTCCTGTCATATTATAGATTCTCCAACCTACATGTAATTACAACGTAATGTTAACGAGCTTTATTTTAATTTGCATCTCCAATGACTATGAGAATTAAATGTAGTGTAGGATCTGTCAAGTTCAATATTAAACATTGTGAAGTGCAATGTTTTGTTGTAAACATTATACTTCACAATGTCATTTAATAACCACTGCTATCATAGTGACATATAGGCTAAGTTACACAATTTTGACCCTTTTTAATAATATTTGCATTAGAGTTTAAAAAAAACACTTACTTTCTCATCATTTGGGATAAGTTTTTGCCATCTGCATATAATAATATTAAATAACTATGCCATATTGTTATTTTATGACATTGCAATATGAATGCTTTTATGCAAAACCTATATTGAAAGAAGACAATACTTGTGCTTCATTTGCACGGAATTAGTTCATCTATGCTAACTTGCTAGTTGAGAAGGAAGAGCATTAACAAAAAGAAATTACATTAGAAAGTGAATGAATAGTTAATTGTGAGAACTCTTTGTTACTATATGGAAATTAATTTAAGCCTCTACATGTCGGATTTGTCTACACATCTATATTTTAACTGGTACTGATAATATACACTTCACTAAAACTAATAGACAGATCCGTGCAAGGTTTCAAACCTTATATTTTAGATAAAATATCAGATTGATATCTCGATCCATAATTTGGGTTCAACTCGGGTGAGTTGAGTGTCCAACATGATAAAAATTACGTTTGAAAGCTCGCATTATCCAAGTGAAAAAAATGAAATCTTGCGGAACTCGTCCAAGTACAAAAATGAAATCTTGAGGGAGATGAATATAATTTAAATTTTTGGACCCATGTTTTCCATTAAGAAAATGGAATTTTTGATTGAAAACAATTAATTGAATACAAGTTGACCTTGCGATGTGCCTTTGTGATATGATTTGAAGTAGGATAACAAGAGAATATGAGGTCGGACATTTCTAATTAGGTTGAGTGTAACATTAATTATTTGCAAAATTAAATCACTATATATTAGTTGATTATTTATTTTCTAACTACCGACGGATGCATATGTAAAACCAGATAAAATTGTATTTCACCCAACATTTACTAGTCAAGCTTCCAATTTTATTTTATTTTATTTCTTATGCATCCAAAATCATTAAACCATGCCACCATTGGTTCCATCATTTCTCCAAAAAATTGATGTTGGAGTATGTTTTAAACATGACAATGTACAAAAGTACCTTAGTGATTTTTTTAGGGGTTTTTAGGCCCAAGGAAAAAGTTGAAGAAAATTTTAGTTTTAAGGACAAGAAGTTTCCTTTTTAGGCTGAATAACACTTTTTAGTGTAAATCACAGAATGATAGTTGTAACTATCATTTTCTGTTTACACTAAAATGTGTCCTTCGGACTAAAAAGCAAACTTGTTGTCCCTAAGACTAAATTTTTTTGCAACTTCTTCCTTGTGCCTATTTTTATGTTTTTTTATTTCCTAAATTTGGCATGTTTTATTAATCTTGTCGAATTTTGCCGACCTTTTGTAGATGCAAAGAGAACGTATGTAGATGAATATAACTAGAGTAAACATTTATAACGAATAAGAAGATAGAAATGATTAGGCCAGTTTCCTGGAGACCTGACCAGGCAACTAGGAACTCGGCGTTCAGGAGTACTCAGCGTCCAGGAGTACTCGGCATTCAGTAGCACTCGGCGTTCAGAAGTACTCGGCATCCAGGAGCACTCGGCGTCTGTAAGCGCTCGGCATCGGAAGACGTTCGGCATATACAATTGCTCGACATGGCTGTATTATTCGTCACAAGCTATCGTTCGGCCAGAACCATCGTTCGGCCAAAGACACTACTCGGCTAAAGGCAACGTCCGGCCAAAGCTCTCGTTCAGCCAAGAAACATCGTTCGGTCAGAAGCATTGTTCGGCTAAAGCTCTCGTTCGGTCAGGGACACTGTTCGGCCAGAAGCATTGTTCGGCTAAAGCTCTCGTTCGGCCAGAGACACTGTTCGGTCAGAAGCATTGTTCGGCTAAAGCTATCGTTCGGCCAGTGCCATCGTTCGGCCAGAGACAACGTTCGGTTAAGAGCTTCATTCGGCCAAAGGTATCGTTCGGCCAGACGCTTCGTACAGCCAAAGGCACGTTCGGCTTCGACTGATACTCGTTCTACTCTTCCCACGCAGCAAGTGTATCGTTCGGCATAGAGAGTGTGGTTCGGCATCCAATTGCTCGGCCTATTTGGTTCGGCATACGGCGACCACTCTATTTGGGCCAAGATGTTCGGCTGCCGAGCCCACCTGGGAAGTCCAATCCATCTTTGTCTATAAATAGAGGGGCAGGGGCACAGTAAAAAGAGACTTTTTTTCGGGAACACTGGGGAGACTCTGCCATTTTCAAGACTCATCTTCTTTACTTAGCAATTCCATTCAAGCATTTGATCTACGAATTGTATTTGTAATCAACCATTAAGAAGATCAATAAAGTTTAACCTCAAAGTGGACGTAGGCAATTACGCTGAACCACTATAAATCTGGTGTTCTTACTTTCTGCATTTAATTTAGCATATTCTTCCTTGTTTAATTTATCTTCATCACTTATATCTCTACACAATCTTTCTCAACGAGGTTAGTGACCAATTTTGGTGCTAACACTTTGGTGCTTTCACTGAGAATTGAATTCTCAGACCTCAAGGATCTGCTTTGAAGCTACTGGATTGAACAAATCTCCCAAAGAAGATCCGACTCATTGATAGGATGCCCGTTGATTCTACTCAGAGTTCATACCAATAACTCTACAATGGCAAGACCGCGTACCAGGTCAGCTTCTCATAATGCGGACGCCCACGAGACTGCTAGCGTGCAACAAGCAGGACCTAGCAATCAGCCAGCGATTCCGGGTGTAGGAATTGCCGCCCAGGACCAGACTCCAGTTGTCACCAGAATAGAGTTCAACGACTTGATGAGAGAACTCAGGGAAAACATGACACAACTAGGAGAGCAGATGCAAGCTAATGCCAACCTGATGGCACAACTCACTCAACAACAGCAACAGAATGCTGGGGACAATCCCGCCCCTTACTCCTCATCCGACAGCTCAACTTCATCCGATGAACCTCCTAGGCGTAGGCGCCGTAAGACTGAAACTGCGCGGGCAGGTGCTGCTGTCCGAACAACTGGAGACCGTGACCGAGTCGGAGCTGGAAACTTAGGAGCTGGAGTGCAGGTGGAGGATGGAGACCCAGAACGTCAAAACGCTAATGATGTCGAACCTCAAGATGCGCATTTGGCAGATCACCAACAGAGGAGGCATCAGCATGATCAGTCACGTAGAACTGATTCCAGCCTTCCACCTTCTATACAAACACCAGACCTGACAGCCATGATCAGGCAATTAATGAAAGAGAATCAAGGCTTAACGAACGACGATTGGGGAGTGTCAAGAAGTCACACTCCATTCATAGACGTTGTTCTACAGGCAGCGTACCTCAGAAAGTTTAGTATGCCAACTATCCCTGCTTATGAGAGGAAGACTGATCCCAGACAGCATGTCATGAGGTACGAGTGGATGATGGATTCAGCTAGAGCAAATTATGCGACCAAGTGTAGATGCTTTCCAATTACTATCTGGGATCGCTACTATGTGGTTTACCCGACTTCCTCCGCGGTTCGTATCCAGTTTCGAGGAGTTGGCAAAGAAGTTTATTGAGCAGTTCAGAATACACACTACTCGTCCAAAGAACGTGATGTCTCTGTCAAGTGTAATCCAAAATCCTGGGGAGTCATTGAAGGAATATCTACAAAGATTCCATGTTGCGGCGACTGAAGTCAGTAATCCCAATGATCATGCAATCCTAATGGCCGTGATGCGAGGTGTGGATTCAGATTCTGAATTTGGAGACTGGTTGGTAGGAAAACCTCCGACTACGCTAGAGCGTTTTTACTCAAAGGCACATCAGTTCATATGAAGAGAGGAAGCTAGGTGGGTAAGGCGAGATAAGGCACCAGGACCTGTCCAGGAGTCCGTGAAAAACAACATTGCTGTGAAGCAGTCCGGAGACAACTCGGGAAAAGTCCAAGTCAATGTCCAGAACAAGCCTGGGCAGCCTAAGGAGTCCGGAGGAAGAAATCAAGGGAAGAAGAGAGAAGCGGGGAAGTGGAAACCGAGAATTCTGAGCTACAACGAGTATATCCCGCTGAATGCGTCTCTTGAGAACATTTGCCTCTCAACCTGCAATACCTTTCAGTACAGAAAGCCACGTCCAAAAGAGTCAACCGAGAAACAGAAACGGACGGGAAAATACTGCCGCTTCCATGAGACTTACGGGCATAATACGGAAGAGTGCAGACACCTACACGATGCTATAGAGAAGTTGATCAAGCAGAAGAAGTTGCAGGAATTTGTGAAGGATCCACATGAGGGAGGACAGGGAACATCCAATCCAGGACGTGCACCAGCTCCGCGCCATCCCGAGGAACCTGCCCGGACTGTGGGTAGACTGGTCATAAACACGATCATCGGCGGGCCTCACCCCGCGGATAAGAATTGGCAGGAGATGGAGCGGTATGCTAGTTCCCTGAAGCATGCAGATTTCGAGTGTTGTTCCAACGTGGAGGATGGAACCCCTGCTAAGCAGCTGCGCGTGATGACAGACGATATAGTGTTCAGAAACAGAGATGCTGACCGAGTGGAGGCTCCAACCATCGACCCGATGGTCATATCTGCGACGATCGGACCGGCTTATGTGAAAAGAATTCTGATTGATTGTGGAAGTTCTGTCAACATCATCTTCAAGAAGGCTTATGACCAGATGAAAATGGAAACAAAGGACTTGAAACCGTCCAAAGCTCGTATACACGACTTTAATGGCGCAGCGACCGATGCAGTGGGGTATGCTGAGTTACCAGTTGAACTGGGACAAGGTGAACGTCGGAGGGTGCGAATCCTACCCTTCGTAGTTTTGGATGTAGATTCTCCGTATAATGTTTTCTTGGGCCGATCGGCCCTGGCTGAGTTTAGGGCAGCATTAGCCCCGTGGTGCTTAACTTTGAAGTTCCCAACTGACAAAGGAGTAGGTGTTGTTCATGGCGACCAAGCAGCTGGTCGTTCCTGTTATGTGGCTGAGCTCCGAGAGGCCCATCGGAGGGAGAAAGGAAAGGTTGCGGACAATCCCGTCCGCATCCTTAATACGGATAATTGACAAGTAGTGGTCGAGCCCTGGCTCGGGCATAATTCTCGGATCTTCAGAGACATAGATCCGAGAGACGACGATGAGAAACCCAGGGAAGAAAAGGCAGCGCCGGCTGAATTAACAGTTGACATTTCAGTCAGCCGAGACGACCCATCGCGAGTATTGAAGATCGGATCACAACTCGGCCCCGCAATGACTGAAGACCTTAGTGATTTCCTCCGGGCAAATCTCGATGTTTTCGCCTGGGTGCATTCTGATATGTGCGGGATTTCTTCCGCCATTACGAGTCATATGTTGAACATAGATCCGAAATACGTCCCAGTTAAACAAAAGAGGAGAGGAATGAACCCAGAAAGGTCCGCTGCTCTTAGAGAGGAAGTGGACAAACTCAGAGCCAATGGGTTCGTCCACGACGCCCTCTATCCTGAATGGGTATCGAATCCCGTGCTGGTAAAAAAGACGAATGTGAAATGGAGAACTTGCGTAGATTATTCCGACTTGAACAAAGCGTGCCCCAAGGACAGTTTCCCATTGCCTAGGATTGATTAGTTGGTCGACTCCACTGCAGGACTATAAAACATCGTCAATGCTAGGGGAATTGAAGCTAACCCAGAAAAGATTCAAGCTATTCGAGATGTGCAAGTGCTCAGGACTATAAAACAAGTACAGAGCTTGAATGGAAAAGTAGCTGCGCTGAGTCGATTCATATCCAGGGCCACGGACAAGTGCATCCCTTTCTTTGATATAATAAAGAAAGGGAAGAGGAATTTCGAGTGGACATCCGATTGTGAGGAAGCATTGAGGCATCTGGAGAGTCCTTCAGTGCTGTCAAAACCGGTAGACCATGAGATGCTGTACGTGTACTTGGCTGTATCCCCACATGCTATAAGTGCGGCTTTGGTCCGCGAGGAGGACCGAATCCAAAAGCCGGTGTATTACGTTAGCAAGCGTTTAACGGGGGCGGATTTTGGTGCTAACAAGGCCTTATATCTCTACACAATCTTTCTCAACGAGGTTAGTGGCTAATTTTGGTGCTACCAAGGCCTTTATTGTTCCTTGTATTATGTTGTGAGCCGTATTAGTTCCATATTTTGTTGCATTTTATTCCTTTAGAAAGAGGAGAGAGAAATTTAGTTTGTTTTATTAATCTGGTCAAGTCGTGTTGATCTTTTGTAGATGCAAAGAGAACAGATGGAATTTAACTGGAGAGTAAATATCTATAATGAACTAAAAGATAAAATTGATTAGGTCTTTATTCTTCCATGTATTGTTTTCTGAGTATTTAGCTGCATATTGTTCCTTTAGAAAGAGGGGAGAGAACCAAGGAGAATTACTAAAATAGAAAGATGATGTACACAATATCCTTTTTACAATGAATTTTCTGTATGGTTCTAGCGAATGTATTTTTTATTTTGTTTTTGGTTCAAGAAGTTTCATTTTTCCACCATGGTAAAGAACCTCTCTGTTGGTTTGTTTAATTTGTACCATTAATTGTTTTACAGTTGATAATATATCATGTTCATCGGTTTGATGACATTAAAATATTACACTTTATAGTATCAATTCATTCGACGGTATTATACTGTGTGAATTATTGATTGTTGCAAAACCTTATTGAATGAATCACTCGTGAATGAACATAAGTTCCTTTGGCAGGAAAATAAACACAATGACAAACTTAGAATTTTTTTTAGGCTGAAGGACATCAAGTTTATTTTTTTGGTTGAAGGACAATGCTAGTTATAACTAGCATTTTGTATAGTGTAAAACTGAATATAATGCTAGTTATAACTAGTATTTTGTATAGTCAATAGTGTAAAAGTTGAATATAATGCTAAATATAACTAGCATTTGTCCTTCAGCCTGAAAATAAAACTTCATGTCCTTTTCCCTAATTCTCTCTTCCTTTGGTGTGATAGGTTGTCAAACAAGTTTTTCACGATTTAAATCAAATTTTTGGTATTCTTTTATTACAAAGAGCAATTACTGTGATACTTTGTATTTTTGTAGAATTGATGTTAGGAAGAGTATACATCGGTGCTCATAGTCGAGCTTAATTTTTAAAGGTAAAGATTACTTTTTAGACAAGCACCTTATGCAATATTAGAAATCGAACACGATCTTTATTTATATTAAATATGACAATAGATAAATATTAAAATGCAAATAGTAAAAGCTACTAAAAGATAAATAATTGAATGGTAATTTAAAAGAAGAAATCATTGTAATTGAAAAATAAATATAGCAACATGTCTCATAATTTTTGAACTTTACAATTATAGCGGTTGAATTATATTCACTACTAATGGTAGAAAAAGTATACCCTGAAATAAACAGGTACTTTCCATATTCTAGAAGCAGTATATGTCCATTGCAGTTAATTTTGAAATAATTTTTAGACATCATCCATCTATTTGGTACAATCAGTAATACCCTGTTAACAAATAAGAATCAGAACAAATTATGGACTTCATATACATGCAATAAACTAAATACTTTGTTGCAAAACCGATTAAAATCATATTTGGAACAATTTAAAACATTGTAAAATTGAAATGCTGCAAAAAATTCTTATGAACTTCAATAAAAAAAGGTGGAATCCAGTGCGAGGCTCCCGCATGATAGCGAGCTGTGAGGAGGTCAATAATGTACGCAGTCTTTCCTTTGCATTGCGAAGATGCTGTTTCCGGATTTGAACCTGGACGTCCAGATCACTATGCGGGTGATCTAACCATTGCGCAAAGGCTCCATATCTTTTATGAACTTCAATATGCAATATAAAGTATAGTTAATATAATTGTTGCAAATTCAATTTCATGAGAAATTTGTTAAATAAAATTTTCTATATTCTAAACAATGAATCTTTAAACAAATGATACGTTATTCTTAATCATTTATGTGCTTGTTTACAGTCCAATGATCACCAATGTATTTGCCAATACGATGGTTGCATCTTTTTTGATCCAGCAGGTATGAACCTAAGCTAATTGAACTTTGATGCTGGTATAAGTTCCAGTAGGATTAATTATTTAAAAGAAAATTTTAGTTTAACATAAATATTTTTCAATCTCATTGATTGTAAAAGTATTCTAAATTAACAAATATGATGATAATAAATAGTTTCGAGCAGCTAATAAGCATTAAATACATATAATATAAAGGGGCATTTCACCAGAAGGACAAACTTTGCAGTCCAATTAGTTTCTAGGACACACATTCAAAGAAATTACTTTCAAGGCTAAAGTCAGCAGAATAATTACTTTCAAGGACAAAGTCAGTAGTCCATTTACTTTCAAGGACATAATTTCATAGGTTTTTAGGATCTAGAAACTAATTATTTTACGTTTTGTCCTTGAAAGTAATTATTTTAGTTGTGTGTCCTAGAAACTAATTCCACTTGTTACAGAGGCCCTTGTGGTTAATTTCCACTAATATAAACTACTAACTTAATAATATAATAAACGAATATCATTTACTGCATTAAAATACACATATTTTGAACTATAATCTAGATATAAACCGGACGGATAATTTTCGGATGCGGATGTCTTCGCATCCGCATCTGCATCCGTTTTTTCGGATATCAGATATTTATCCGCTTTTCGGATGCGGATGCGAACAGATTTCGGATTTTTCGTGTATCCATTGACGGTCCTAAGTCCGTCCATATGAATCGTTTTATTTTCAGTTTGTTCAGCCATATGTACTACATATTTCACCATTTTAGTTAATACGTAGTTTCTTATATTATTTTTTACCATGATACTATTATAAAATTTTGTTTATGATATAAGCTCATTTGAAAGTAAACATTCCTAGGGCAACAAACAAATTGAAGAAGAACATTCATCATACGACATTACGGATTTGATCCATCATCGTTAAATTAAACTTAAGATAATTGTATAATAGTTTTGGATCTCAGGTGTTGAACATCTATAGTAACGCTCATGCGAGACAAAAGTAAATGATTATTTTATTTCTGAAACAATTGTCGCAAAGTTACATGCATTCTTAGCTTTCAAAATAGGAAATTAATGCTCACTTTTCCTCATATCACGCTAAAAATAAAGACATACAAGTATGAAATTTTTGGATAGTCTAATACAATCTCGAAGCCCGCTTTTCGTCGAATTCGACGATTCAGGAGTTCCACAATCCACATGTACAGTAGTTGCGCCTTAGACAAATAAAAGATTACTTCTGAAACATACTTGAGTAAATTTTAGCTTAACAATTAATTTAACGAGTAGCACTGAACAATACAAACACTGTAGACAAAAAGTATGAAATGAACAATCTATAATGTATACTTTAGCTGTATTATTCTTTCATGTATCTCCATGTTATGTCACTGTCATCTTGTATAAACACCCAAACAAAAATCATAGTTCATATCACAACAAACGGAGAACCCAATACATAGAAATCATTTTTTTTAAAGAATCGAACATCGAACTTCAAAAGAGATTCAAGTTCCAAAGTTCTAACTATAGAAGCAGAATTCAAACATAAGTTATGCACTGGTAATTTGATGATTAAACATATTTAAATGAGGCAAAACGTCCAAAATGTGTTGAGAATGGTCTCACATTAATAACAAATGGATCTAAATACACATACAGAAACACATTTTTATAATGACAATTGGTTTTCATATAATCAGGGGATGCAGTTCACTTAAAAAAAAGGTGTATACAAATTGACATATCAAATAAGTATATAAACTACCTAAGACATGTTTGAAGTCATGAGTTCGACATAAGTTATGATGTCACGAGTTTGAATCTTACGTAACACGATTTGAACCTTGGACACATTTAGACTTGTAGTATGTATATACTTCTAAGACATGTGGTACCAGTAGGTTATCCGCCTCTATTAAGCACCAAGATTAAAAAAAGCATGTAAATTATCTCTAAAACCGTAAATTTTTGAACACATAAGTTTCAATAATTGGTAATCTATCAAAACCTAAGTTTCTTATTATTTTTTTGTACGTTAGAAACTGAAAACAGACCGAAAATTAAAATTTAATGTAAAAAATAAAAATACCAAGTCCCGAGGACGAAAAGCATGCGTTCCTTTAATGAGCATTACCATATAGCAAAAAATGAATGCTATTAATCAATATCTTTTTTATGTTCCAAATTAAATCCAAATTTAAGAATTATTGATTATCAAAGGAAAGATAAAATTGATATATGTACTATAAGCATGCTTGTAGTATTTGACAAGAGCAATTTCTTGAACCGGAATCATCTTAAAACTAATCGTGTAAATCCCATTGCTAAATGCTTCTTTCTTTTCTTTGTCAGCAACTTAATTTAAATTATTAAATCGAGTTAATTAAACATAAAATCCATAAATAAAGTTTTGTAAAATATAAATGATATGTGTAATCAATTGGTTTGAGAAAAAGGATACATAAGTCTTTATTTGAGGGTCAAGGACTATCATAGAGGAAGAGGATGCTATGAAAGCAAGAAAAGAAAAAGGTGATTTGAAGTTTCATTTTGTTTTTAATCGTCGTATAAAGAAAAATTGTCGATGATTAGAATGAGTGATTAGTGAAAAAGAAAAAAAATGAATGGAAAAGATAATAATTTTTGCAACCTTTTCTTATTTTTTGAGTTTTAGCGAACGTTTGTTTTTAACATTGGTTAAATGATGCAATGAAATTTGATCTCTAAGAACTCTAGATAGGCAATCTAGTTGGATAACTCAAACCCAAACAACTAGCAGCAATATTACTTTTTGCATCTCTGCAATATAAAAGCTCTACTTCATCAATTTGATAAATATTTACAATATCGGATCTCATTCGCAAATATGGAAACTTCATTAGTATTAGGATCCTTCGACTTAAACCTTAGAATCCGTTCTGCATACCATCAAAACAAAATGTAGATTTTTTTTCTATTTGATTAGCGGTTTTCGAATTCTGTTTAAATTTTGATTTGGATATATCAAATTTAGATTCAAATCCATAAATGTTTAAATTTCATTTTACTGGCTAGCTCGTTAAGTAGCAGTGCTGACTGAACAATTTTTTTTTGGGGTTGTTTTTAATGTCAAATCATTGCCAAATGGGGTGGGTATTGTGTTATAAGTGTTGAAAAAACTATTCTTTTTGTTTTTCTTTCCCCCAAGTATTATGATCGATTTCAGGGGCAAATGACACTGCCTCTAATTAATAAATAATATATTAGGTAAGAGCATCCCACATATATGTAAGCAGCAAGAATATTTTGGTGCATGTTGTGTCATCTAACATCCAACACACATCCTAACGCAAGAATCTTTTGTCGAAAACGTATATGCAAGAGTAAGAATATTTTTTGTCGATGTTTAGGGGGGAAACAAAATCTTTTGAAACATTAGTTAAAATATAGGTAGATTTGATGTGACTATTACATATTTTTCAACTTGCATTCGATGCAGATCAAGCTCTAAGGAGCAGGCTGCGTGATCATTCATTATATTTGTTGTCGGTTAATATTTAGATAATGTCATATCGTATATAAGCTATACTTTATGTCATTGTTTTTAAAAGATTTTACTTGTATCTCCACCCTTTTGACAAAAGCAATGTTCGGATGCTATTTTTTCTGGCAAAAATGGCTTGCATCATTATGATTCCATTTTTTGTTGATAGTTTGACAAAAATGGGCAATATGTTTAATCATTAAGCTGTATTTTTCATATATTTTATTTTAAGTTTCTTTGTGTTGGAATGAGAGTAGTGATTTTTTGTATAGAGGTGTAAGTTGAGGTGTATGTTGGATTTGGGATGATGGAGCATACATAAAAATACATTCACTCGCCTTGAGTGTGTATTCTCTAAGACCTTTCCGAGTAGTCTAATTATTTTTGCACCTTTATTTGAAGTTTGATTTTGTTTTAGTTGTCGTATACAAAATAATAATAATAATAATAATAATAATAATAATAATGTTGAAGATAAAAAGGAATGAACAAGAAAAATGTTCTGAACATTTTTGTGTGTGTGTGTGTGTTCTTCTCATATTTTTGGGCTTTAGACGGATAAAGCACATAATTATCAATTTTGAATGAATAAATATGTTTCTCTTTGTCCTGTGGAACAATGTAAAGTTTTATGATTCAGTTCTACTCAAAATTTCACATATTTTAGCAGCTTCAACAATTCTTGTAATATACTACAGCCTTAAATTGTATAATTTGAAGTTAAAACTTATTTAACACTTGTGCAGCATAGGATATCATCAAATTTATGTTGAATTTGGTATTTCTTTGAAAAGCCTATTATTGGAAGATCTTATGTTCTTTTTATTTACATCTTTGATCTGATGGAGATCCACCAATTAAAATCCTTTGTGTCACTAATTATCACAATTTATGTCCTAATGGTGCGTCTGTATCGCTTGGTAGGTTGTAGAAACTTTTGATATTTTGTAATGAGGGTGTATGCAGAGCATTTAGAAAAACAATAGTTTAGACTCCTAACTTATTTGGCACTGAATGCTCATAAAGAACTGTTATTACCTATATCTTTTTTCGTTACAGTCCCAAAATGTTTACTATTTTAAATAAGTTGTCTTAGCTTTTGTAGTTCAAACCAAGGTTCTTGATGTGACCAACTATTTTGGCTATAAATTTATCCAATTAAACCTTTTCAACCTCAAGCATCTGGACTGAAAATAGTTATGCCCACATGGTAGGATTTTTAAATTTTATCTAATGAAAAATGATGAGAAGGGCATATTTATACAAAAGATAACATAGGCTTACTTCATAACAGTACAGATTTAAATTGTGAAATATATGAAGAACTTAACACAATTTTTTTTGTTTGAACCTCAAATTATGGATCTTACAAACATATTGAACTTTGGTATGCGTAATTTTTAGGTTAACGAGGTTACATTAAATACCTGTTTAGGTTATAAAAAGTTACAACAGTTTAAATAGTGCATTTAGGGAATACCCATTTAACCAAAAAAATTACATGAAATCAGAAGCCAAATAAGCCTCCTCACATATTTGCTCTGATGTCATAACCATAGCTGCTGAAGATTTTCTTTATTGCTTCGGTTTTATTTTTGTTGCTGGCATAAGATTGCACAAAAATTTATTAGTTTGTGGCTCATCCTGTTTTTTTAACCCATTTCTTCCAGCCTGAGGTCAAAAGAAGCAAGGTTGAAATCTTTAAAGAACAGAGCAACTTTCTCCGATATCCACTAAACGAGGAGTTGTTAACTGATACACCAAATATAAACGAAGCTTCCACCCAGCTAATAAAATTCCATGGTAGTTATCAGCAATACGACAGAGATGAACGTGGTAAAAGATCTTATTCGTTTATGCTTCGAACAAAGAATCCATGCGGAAAAGTCCCAAATGAGTTGTACATAGCTATGGATACTCTTGCTGATGAATTTGGAATCGGAACCCTTCGGTTAACCACGAGACAGACATTTCAATTGCATGGCATTTTAAAGAAGAACCTCAAAACTGTGATGAGTACTATTATTCATAATATGGGGTCGACTCTTGGAGCTTGTGGGGATTTGAACCGAAATGTTCTTGCACCTGCTGCACCATACACTAAAAAGGAGTATGTTTTTGCTCAAGAGACCGCAGATAATATTGCTGCTCTTCTTACACCTCAATCAGGTTTTTACTATGATATGTGGGTAGATGGTGAGAAAATCATGACTTCAGAGCCACCTGAAGTTACAAAAGCAAGAAATGACAATTCTCATGGCACTAATTTTCCCGATTCACCCGAGCCAATTTATGGTACTCAATTTTTGCCACGAAAGTTCAAAATTGCAGTCACTGTGCCAACTGACAACTCAGTTGATATCTTAACCAATGATATTGGTGTTGTCGTAATATCTGATAGTAATGGGGAGCCTCAGGGTTTTAATCTCTATGTAAGGTGTTTGTACTTTTATTTTTATTTCTAATAGCTAGGTAAATCGGACACTGTCCGTAGACTACTGAGGAAATATATATTACTCTTTCAACACATACTCTGGGTAATTATTAGCAAAGGGATTTACCGTCGTCCTTGGGATTCGACCCTTCACCCTTGCACGTCTTCATTGGTATCTTTGTGGCAATATATTTTTGATCTCTTGTTTAAAAGCTTTTTTTTATTTTTTTTATGAAATTGTAGGTTGGTGGAGGAATGGGAAGAGCGCATAGAACTGACACCACTTTTCCTCGTTTGGCTGAGCCGTTGGGTTATGTACCAAAAGAAGATATATTATATGCTGTCAAAGCAATTGTCGTTACCCAAAGAGAAAATGGAAGAAGAGATGACCGTAAATATAGCCGAATGAAGTATTTGATTAGTGCATGGGGAATTGAGAAATTCCGTGATGTTGTTGAGCAATATTATGGAAAGAAATTTGAGGCATTCCGTGAGTTACCTGAATGGGAGTTTAGGAGTTATCTTGGTTGGCATGAACAGGTAAATTTTACGACCTCACTCTATTGACATTTAGTGATCAAGGTTATATCGAATGAACGTCTTCAACTGTCATATTGCATACAATATCATACTCTTATTCATCAGTTAAAACCGCGTATGAATCCTGAATTACTGCTCCTTGGTAATTGTAACATGAAACCGGAAGAAGAATAAAATTGCAAAAAAAGATGAAACATGCTGCCTACACATTTAACTAAATTTTCACTGTGTTTTGAAAATTTTCACTATCACATGCAAGAATAGAATAAGACTTGAAAAATAAAATCGTACCATTTCCTAATTTTTCAGAGTGTTTTGAAAATTTTCATAATTCTCTTATAGGGCAGCGAGAAATTGTTCTGTGGCCTACACATTGATAATGGTCGTCTTAAGGGCCAAGTGAAGAAGACTTTAAGAGAAATTATTGAAAAGCACAACCTGAGTGTGAGAATCACCCCAAATCAAAACATGATTTTGTGTGACATTGATCCTTCCTGGAAAGAGTCTATCAATGCAGCTCTTTCTCAAGTTGGTATGCTGGTAAGAACTAAGAATTGATTGCTCCTCTGAGACAACATGAACATCAATCTAGCTATTCACTTGCTACTGATTCTTTTTTTGAGTTTAATCATTTACATGTACATAAGCTACTACACTAGATGAAAGTTAGTTAGTCGAACAAGGTTCTTTATTGCAAAATATATCGTATTACCTCAGAATTTCTCTTATAGGACTAAAATATATGGTAAATGAATATTATGTCTGATTTTCTGACAATAAATTTTGCATAACAAAACTTGAAGCAAAATTTCATTGATCTCAACAGCCTCTGGCATGCATAGAGGATGTATTTATATATCTGAGTCTCAAAAGATTTATTGTTTTATTACCGTACTATTATGTCTATTATAATTGTTTCCTCAATATAAACAGGAACCTGAATACGTAGATCCTCTGAATATTACATCTATGGCATGTCCTGCTCTGCCTCTATGTCCACTGGCAATTGCAGAAGCTGAGAGAGGGATACCTGATATTCTCAAAAGGGTGCGAGCAGTTATTGATAAGGTATTGCACATATTAATGCTACTCTGGGGAGAGAAATAGTTCTCTCTTTCTAAATAGAAATAGTTAATTTCAGGTAGGTATGGGGAAAGAAGAATCAGTGGTGATTAGGATAACTGGTTGCCCTAATGGCTGTGCCAGACCTTACATGGCTGAGCTAGGGTTTGTTGGTGATGGCCCAAATAGCTACCAGGTATCATTCCTAAGCATATGATATTTACCATACATGTTAAAATGACCAAAGGGGCAGTTGAGGTTGGGACAAACCATACATTTTTAGTAAATTGTGTTTTTTAACAGATATGGCTTGGAGGAACACCTAACCAGAGTACACTAGCTAAGTGTTTTATGAATAAGGTGAAGATCCAAAAATTTGAGAGCGTTTTAGAACCGCTGTTCAATGACTGGAAACTAAATCGCAAGACAGAGGAATCATTTGGTGGATTTACAAACCGAATTGTAAGTATCTATACTGTGTTTTGTCCAGTTTTCATGATTGGAAGTATTTTCACAGTATTTACACTGAAACAAATAATAAAATACTATAGAATCTGCTTTGTTTTATAACGTGGCCCCTCTTTTTCTATCTTTCCCATAATACCCTAGATGATTTGTGAGGTTACACAATTCCAAAAAATATTTAGAATCGTTGGCTTGATTAACATAAACAATGTGTACATGGTAGAAGTAATGAAATGATATCATTTTTTATTGAAATAATGTTCATCCTGTTGACTGAACATCACCAATTTTTCATTCAGCATTGAATTGTGTCTCCACAAACCATAGAAAAGACGGGTGTTGATCAAACAGACATGTTTTTATTCTTAGGCTTAATTACTTGGAATATTCTACAAGGAGAAATAATACTGGGACCCTTGAATTTGACGTATAAATCAAGCTTAAGGTGTGAAATTTTGAAGCTAAAGATATATTGGTTTTTGTTGAGTGAAAGGAATATTAACGTACATGGATGCCTAATGTTAAATTTGGCAACGTGGGAGTAGCATAGCACCAGATGACAACTTTTATTTCAGCTGATACAACAATCTCTCATATAAAGTAGCACACGCAGTATATGCAACTCTTACTTCTCTTCGTGTCTCTCTGATATTATTTATTTAATTAAAGGAAGTTAATTTGTTGTGCTGCAGGGCTTTGAAAAGCTGCTTGAGGTTGTAGAGCAGTGGGATAGTTCTAAAAATTAATCTGTTCTTCCTTTACCACGAGGGTTTTGAATAAGTGCGTGAAGAATAATATAAAAAGTTGGATGGTTCAGGTAATCGATTAATCCATTCTTGGACCACTGAGACAGCGAGGACCCATTTGTTATGTCCTAAATATGCAATGAGTGCAGCGTGTAATGTATTGTATTTTGATAGTTCCGTTTTCAGTTTGTATCTTTCGTGTGTATGTTCTTGTTTTCTTCGGTGAAAACTAAGAATATGAATGATTTATGCTTATATTTTATTCAAGTTCGGAATAAAAAATATGGATTCATCCATTACCAATAAGAAAGCATTATCTTAGCAGTGTTTCCGTTCTTGTGTATGGTAGTAAGCCCTGGCTTTATTTACGTCGACTTTAGTTGCTGGTGAGTGAGTTTTCGTTACTGGAGTTTGGTTAAATCCATGAATAAAGGTGACATTCAAACAATGATCAATCATAGATAAGTTTGTTTACTTGGGTGGGGGGGGGGGGGGGGGGCAAAAAAAAAAAAGTACATGTCTTGTCAATTTTTTTAAATGCTATTTAATTGTTCTTTTCAGAAAGGTCAATTAAATCCTTGAATTTAAGTTTATATCAACATGTTATAATTTGATGTTTAACCCGTAAAGTATATAATCAAGCGGTCGTCATAGTGATATATGGTTGTACTAATAGCTTGGACATCAAGGCTTGAATTTTTGTACCTACATCTTGATTCATCTAATTCTCCAAATGGTGATTTCTGAAGACTTTGGACTGATATTTTTATTCTAAGAATCGAATAAAATCATTTTCGCATGTTATTCAATTCTAAAGTCAACTTTGTTTCTAGATGGCTAAGCAATATCAATGTAGTATGAACCAAACAACGTTTTATGTTATCCACGAAAGTCAATTCAGCTACTTATCCAACTGTTTGTTTTTGGATTATTCAAGTAATCTAGATTAGCTGACACGGCAACTTACTGAAAACTTAGTCGCTAAGTCAGTCAAAGAAATAGTGAACAGCAGAGTAATGGACATCAGAAACACATTTTTATGCTATCCTAAGAGAAGTCCTTTTAATGATAAATATCTGAATCATCTAGATTAGCTGACATGGCAACTTGACTGAAAACTTAGTCGCCAAGTCAATCAAAGAAATAGTGAACAGCAGAGCAATGGACATCATAAACACATTTTTATGCTATCATAAGAGAAGTCCTTTTAATGATAAATATCTGAATCAGATTTGAAAAACAGAGCATAAGCTAATTTGCATTTTTTTAACAAAAATCAGATATTAATTTGAGTTTTTTGGAAAAAAATTCAAAATTTCTATAGAATTTGATAATAAATAAAAGTAATCTTATTTGATAAAAACATACTTAAAGCCTTTTTAGGTCACAAGTACAACCTCTCTTTTTTTCCCTCCATGAATGAAGTATTTAGATTTTTTTTTTCCTCCATGAATGAAGTTTTCATCAAAACACGGCAAGTGTTCGATAATTTTGGTTAAGGGACATAACAAAACAAGCGCATGCAATAAAAATGGATGAGGGCGTGGCGCCGGCGCCAAGTAGAATTAGGATGTCAAATCATACCGTCGGTTGATATAGAAGAGGACATCAATGCAAAATTGGAGATGGATGGTTCCTTCTTTGGCGGTGGCAGTGTATTAGAAGAGGTTGGAAGGGATTTTGGAGTTGGAGGACGACAACGATTTCAAGGTTGGAGTGTACTGGTGATACCGTTGACAATGAACATGTAAGTTGGGTTTTGAAGATGATGGGGCTATGGTGGTCATGGTGGTCATGGAAGAGCTGCTTCAATTAGAAAAAGAAGAAAATAACAGCACTAATGAAACTATCTAGGATCATTTTACCTCTTTAAAATAATAACTAGTTATGTATATTTCTTCTCGTTATGTTATTTTATAATAGTATGAACTATAGATGAAGTATGCATATTTTAACTCGCACCTCTAATTTATAGTTGGATTTTATAGATCATTGTAGTTGTTTACGAATTGTAGAAGCATTTTTTGGATTGTAGTAGTATTTATAAAACTGCATTATCATTTCTAAGACGAAGTGTGTATTTTTAATTCAAAATGCATTTTTACAACAGCACTTATAAATTGTAGTAGCTTTTTAAAAGTGTGTATATTATTATAGCTTATAATGCTATGTCATAAAACATTCTATGAATTATAGTATCATTTTTAGACGAAGTATCAACTTATAAACCTATTTTGCAGTACCATTTTGTAAGAAGTGATTTCTTTCTTTAACAATTTTACTTTCTAATAACATTTAATTTATGATTTTTATAAATGTTATTTATAGTTGATTTGCATTATCCTTTCATGTTTTAATATTGGTGAAAATAATATTGTGAATAAAAAAATTGAATATAATATTTAACGTCAAAATGCTACCTTGTAGAAACTTTTTATATTGTAGTGCTATTTATATTTTGTTACGTGCTATGCAACCGTACAGAGCAATTTGTGGCATAATGCTATAATGTAGTATCATCTCATTCTTTTAGTATATGTTCATTTACCTTTCTGCGATTTAATGCCACATTTTTAACTAATTGGTTTCATTTCTATTTTTACATTTTTGTGCATTGTTTTTATGTTGCATTTCATTTTACTAAGCATTTAGTATCATTTTCTAATTTTATTGAAATATTTTATTACAACGTCGATGTATAGTATCATTGTGTACCTGGTACATTTTTTTTTGAAAATAAAAGAATATTAGTTTTCGGTTGAAAACAGAGATATTGCATAGTATCATTTATACCCGGTACTTATTATTAAAAGCATCATATAATTAATGATATTGCATAGTATCATCTTTGTAGCTGATGCTACATTTTTTGTTGCCGATGGTTATCGGCGATGTAGTGCTGTAACAGAAGATGAGAAACATTGTCATAGTGATGTGGTGAACCTAGGAGGCATGACGAGTTTCAGGTGAGGCAACGTTGTGGATTAGGACGAATTTAGTTGGTGGTTGTGGATGGCGGCTAAAGGGCGATGGCGGCGGTTGATGTGGCTGCGGCAGAAGGAATAAGAGGCATTGGAGAATGGTAGGCAAAGATGAAGTGATAAGTTGCGGTTGATGAGAATACGACCTTGAAATTGTTTTGTCTTTGTGGAAAAAACATGAAGTTGGTATCCTGGAGACTAAAAAAGGACACATGTTTGTCTTTTGAACAAAATTACCCATTATCTTAAATTTCATTTTTTGTATTTTTTTTGAAATTGCAATTTAACATGCTCTTTCTGTTAGAAAAGCGTAAACTACCTTGCATTTTCTATCTTAAAACAATATGGATTTAATTTACATATTAATTGGTTAAAGAACTTTTCTTACATCTACTTCAGAATTAGGGATTACTCGTAGTCCCAACATAAAATACTTACTTATTACAAAAAAAATTATTTAATAAACGATGATCCAGATCCATAATTTTCCTTTTATTTTCTCATATGCAATAGTTTTGTTCATTGTGATCAACTCCGTAAAAAAAATCTCTATAAAGGCAACTGTTCTCCAACAATATCTCGAATTATTTCAAAAGAAGTCTCTTACTCATTTTTGAACCAGCATGTCTAATGAGTTAGATATCACAAATAAATATATTTTTTATAACGATGATCAAATTTATAATTATTGTTTTTTCTAAAACTTTTTAGTATGGTTAGGAGTTTCGGAAAGAATTTTTCTTGAGGACCCTCTTAAATAAACTCTTAATAAAATTGGGAAGAACATGCTTGCTTCCAAACTTATTACAAAAGCATATTCATTTGGAGTTCAGTATTCTATTTTTTAAAATTGTGCAAATGCGAATATGGCACTTTAAAATTGCATAATACTAATTTAAGAATATATTTTTTCAGTTTTAAAATGTAAAAATACTGAATATCGATCAATTTCTATTTTTAAAATAGGTTTTCTAAACAAACAGATTCTTTTAAAAAATTTCAAATGAGGCCTATAACTCACCTTTCTGCCTTTTGTAAACTTACAAGATTTACAAATCCTTTTCTAACTATGTCGACATAACGAATCAACAACCATCTCAGTTGGCCTTTTACCTGGTTAAAGCGATTCCCGAAAGAAGAATTAATTAATATAAAATATTAGTTGTGCTAAGTGCACCGTATTCTTTCTTTCATTTTACCAAGATTTCATTTTACCGACCTCTTTTCTAATAGCCATCTCATATTATCCAGCATAATTAAACTATGCTATCTAAATGATTTAGCAATACCTTGTTGTTCGATGTAACATTGCTAATCGAATGTGTTGTCTTTTGGCAACATATTACCTTATTTACGTATTTTTTTTAATTTGCAGTACACTACTGGTTGGTTATACATTAAATGTACAATATGTCGTCGATCGATTAAATA
Source organism: Allium fistulosum (assembly GCA_030737815.1). Taxonomy (NCBI): domain Eukaryota; kingdom Viridiplantae; phylum Streptophyta; class Magnoliopsida; order Asparagales; family Amaryllidaceae; genus Allium; species Allium fistulosum. The sequence goes on from CM060902.1 coordinate 307,482,009, forward strand.
TGAAGTGTTACATTTCTTCATTATTTCTTCTTTTGAAATTTGATAAATTGAATCGTAGTTTGGGGTACATTTAGCATAAATTAAAAATATTGAACCACTTATAATCCCTTTGATGTTACACCACCACATAGATGTGACACTTCAATAGTTTACTATTTTAAACCAAAGGAAAAGCAAAATGTATAATGAGGAATTCTATTCTAGAATTTTGTATGTAACCATTTAAAAAATAAATATAACTTTTGTTTAAGATAAAGTCTTAATCTTTGAAATTATATGAGAATATGGAAATTAATTTTTAATTATCGATTCAAGATTGAAATAATGGGAATTAATGTGATATGAACTCGATCTTGTTTCTTTTTTAGTTCTTAGTTTTGGATAGATTGGGAAGTAGGAATTGAAGAAGAAGATAAGTGGGATCGAGTTACGTGCATAATGGAAAAAGTAGATAATGGTACTTTGATTCATCTAGTATATAAATTATCTAGTACAACAATGAACGAAACTAGAAGCCCTCAACACAATTCTATTTTTTTCCTCCTTGAACTATACATTCCACATTCCACGACCTTTTTGTTCTCATATTTAATATTGACCTTATTTTACAGCAAATGTTATTTAATGGAAGTCAAAATATACAAGGGTGATAGCAAATTTTAAATTAAAATATATGAGGTGTTTCTTGAGTTTAAAGAACATATTTTGGTAAAAATCATTTGTAGGTAAAAACCTATATAAATAATGTTAATTCTTGTTTTTAGATCAATAAACTTATTGTTTAAAGAGCCTTTGTAAATTTAGCGGTGAGTAATGAAAGATATTATTAACTCTTAGGACCAGTACATGCCAATGTATGTGGTCATTTCTCTACAACTACCAAAGGTGGAACCTCATACTTCATAACGTTCACTATTGATTTATCTAAATGTGGATATGTGTTTCTTATGAAAACCAAATCAAAGATCTATGATAAATTCGCATAATATAAGAATGAAGTAGAAAACCAGACTAAATAGAATAAAAATACTTCGATCTGATCAAGGCAATGAGTATGTCGAATCTTGACTCCAAGAGTACTAAAAAAAGAACGAGATTCTCTCACAAGTCAATCCTCCATATACTCCATAACATAGTGGTGTTTTAGAGAGAAGAAATCGAACTTCAATAGACATGGTTCAATCGATGATGAGTGACACTGAGTTGCCTCTTTTTAGGGATATGCACTAGAAACCACAACATGTATATTGAATAGAGCACCGTCTAAATATGTGCCTAAGGCTCCATACGAGTTAGGGACTGGGAAGAAACCCCACCTTAATCGACTTATAGTTTAGGGTTGTCTGACTGACGTTAAGAACGTAAACTCCAGTGAGCTTGAGGCAAGATCGATTTTGTGTAAGTTTATAGGATATCCAAGAAATTTTTATGGATATATATATATATTCTATTATATCGAGAAACAAAAGATGTTTGTTTTGAGATATGCCACCTTTTCAAAAAAGGAATTTCTTTCTCAAGAAATTAATGGCAGTAAGATGGACTTGGATGAGATCTAAGAAATTTTCATAGTGAGCAAATATATAGACAGTAATTCAATATACATAGAAAATACACAACCTATTAGAAGATCTAGTAGGGAATCTCGTGTACCAGAGAGATACCAAGAGTTTCTCATTGACGACGAGAATGCGGATTGTGTCATTCATGACGACGACCCCCTCACATATGAAGTAGCATTGGGGAATAAGGACTCTACATTGTGAGTTGATGAGATGGAATCCAAAATGGGTCCCATGTACAAAAATAAAGTATGGACTTTGGAGAACGTAGACGAATGAGTGAAACCCAGCAACACAAGTGGATCTTTAAGAAAATGATTGGTGTAGATGGAAATGTCAAAATCTATAAAGCAAGGTTGAAAGGTTTCAATCAAATTCAAAATGTTGATTATGACGAAACGTTTTTGCCAGTCGTCATGCTTAAATCCACTCAGATACTACATGTTGTTACTGCTTATTATGGCTATGAAATATGGCATATAGACATTAAAATAGCATTTTTAAATGTTGATTTAGAAGAGATTGTTTTTATGTCACAGACTAAGGGTTTCGAAGTCAGTGAGTGCGATGATAAAGCATGTTGACTCTTAAGATCAATTTATTGTATTAATCAAGCATCAAGGAGTCGAAATAAATGTTTTGATAATGCAATCAAATAGTTTGGTTTTTTGCAAAACATAGAGGAAGCATGTGTATACTACAAGGAGCGAAATGGTGATGTAATGTTGTTTGTATATATGTTGATGACTTGACACTGATTGGTAATGATGCATGATGTTACAATCAGTGAAATTTTGGTATTGTTCAATAGTTTCACAATGAAGGATTTAGGAGGGGCATCTTATATACTAGGTATAAAGATCTATAGACATAGATCTAAGAGGATATTAGGATTTTCTCAATCTATGTACATAGATACCATACTAAGATGATTTAGTATGGAAAATTCCTACCATGGAAATGTTTCAATGTAGCATGGAATTGTTCATTCTAAAAAGGATTCCCTATCTATGGATGAGGAAAGGAAGCACATTAGTGGGATTCCTTATGCTTCGACAATACAATCGATCATGTACGCCATGCTATGTACAAGACCGATTATCGCTTTTGTACTGGTGTAGTAAATCGATATCAAGGCAAATCTGAGGGAATATCATTGGACGATGGTTAAGGCCATCCTTAATTATTTAAGAAATGATAAGGATTTGTTTATAATATATGGAAACAATTAACTCTTTATGAGTGGGTATTCAGAATCAAGCTTTCAAAGTGATATTGATGATAGTAAGTCGGCCTTGGGATTTGTGTTTACCATTAATGGAAAGCTCGTTAGTTGGAAAAGTTTCAAACAATAGGCATGCCTTAACCCGAAGCCTGCCACAAAGATTTCCTACCAAAATCTCGAAGCAACCTCCCACCGACTTGAATTGGAGTCTCTGTAACACTCTAAATTTTTTGATAAGAAATTAAATAATTAAAACAAGGCTAAAATTGGGATTTCTATAAATGTCAGAATTGGATCGCAGAAGTTGAACCATTGCGTTCGTGGCAATTCTCTAATGATTATTCATATATACTATGTTGAAATCGGAGTCCAGTTGAAGAAGTTATGGACGTTTGAAGTTTTTGAGTTTAGAATTATTTAAATCGAATTAAAAAATTAAAATTAGAAGGATTTCAAAAGTTTGAAATTTAAAAAGTGCCTTGGGCTGGAAGTAACGTTAAGTGTAATGTTAACGTTAACAATGATTGATCAGAAATAATTAGGGTCATAAATTAAAATAAGCGAAAGAAAATGAAACGACCTAAAATGAATGGGTCAGTCGACCACTTAACTTGGGCCAATCGACCGGTTAAGATGTATCAGCAATGAAACATCTCGACCAAACGACCTAGATTCGTTTAATTTTAATTGAACGACCCTCATTCCGTTTTACCTCTATAAATAGACCCTCCACTTTTCCTAATAAAATTCTATAGCAACGGCTAAGCTCTGTCAAAATCTTTTCCCTTAGATTTTCAAAAAACAGTAGACTTTCAGGTAAGTAATTCTAATTTCTAATCTTTGATTTAAATTAAATTCCTAATCCTTCTTCTCTCTATCTTTTAATTTCTAAAATCTAATTTATATATACAATCTATTTGTTGTATATTCAAAAAGGGAAGATCTAACAGAGGTTTAGGAGCAGTATAAATCAGATCCAATCTTAAATCAAGGAATCTTTTGTGAGTGAAATTTCAAATTTTCCATTCTAATTTATGTGTTGTATTTATTTGGATTTGATATATGTCTTGGGAAATTCTGTAAACGCAAACCAAAAAACAATAAAACCACATAATTTCCCTAAGTAAATATCAATCTTTAAATATACTGGAATTGTAAGTTTTTATATTAATATATTATAATTGAATCAAATTGTTTGTAATTGAATAATTTATGGTTGATTTAACCTATTTTCTTTTGTCCCCAATTGCAGTATTAAAGAGTTCTATTAGAAATGGTGTACAAAGTACACATTTGATTAATTGTAATTTACACCGTCTATTTCTACCACTTGAATAAATAGAGAATTCCTTTCTCACTCCAAATTAAAATGTGTAATGGTAAAATCGAACATAAATGATCTTTTAGGGAGATCTATTGCTCTAAAATGGAAAAGTGATTCTAGTCTATTAATAAGGGAAAGTTAGATGATATTCCATTGTAATACAAGTTTGTTTATGTTTGGCTATGGGTAGTAGTTGTTTTGTTTGGAATCTGAGATTTGTATTAGACTAATATTTCAAATTACCTTGTAAGCGATATAATATCGAATTATTGAAACGTAATGATTAGACCTTAAATTCCGCATGTATACATTTGTAATATTAACATATTGATTATAAAAATTAGCAACATATTGATTATAGTGTATTGAGCGTAGTGATTAGTATTATTAGAATAATTAGACAATATTAAATTGTATGAAAGTAGTTAATATAAATTAAGGAATTAATCCTTAATTAGAGGCATAAAAAGGGGTTACGTTATATAAGATGGTATATGTATATAATGGTTATACATATGAAGTATGACTAAGTTATAGTGATGAGAGGTCAGTTCAAAGTTACATAGAAGTCTGCCTAGTTAAATCTGGCTGCCAAGGTTGTGACTTTATGGACTGATGTGGGACATCGTCTATAATAAATAACCCTAGTGGACGCAAGGTTAGTATCAATTTTGTAGGGTAAATCTACCCAGCTAATCTGGCTACTAGTACCTACAAATAGTCGGATTAATTTGAGCCGTCGCGGTTGGGTTATGGATTATAAGTTACGATATTAATACGATATGAGAAATCTTTATGAGGGGTCCGCTTCGGGTTAGAGGTATTAAGTTGCTATGGTAGGGTCCGTTTCTTTCTTTTAGGAGAAGTATTAAGTGAACTAATGGGATTTCTTATGACGTCAGTTAAGGAGAAACACATAGGGGCCCGCCTTGGGATAGGTCGTAAATGATGGGGGCCTATTTTATAGGTCTTAAATGGTTAGGTCTACCTAATTCCCATTTAAAATGGTATTAAGTGGTTCGAATGCTTCCTCTTACATTGTAAACGCTGGTTGCTTTAGAGTTGTATAGTTGGACTAGAAGGGCCTTCGGGCTTACAATTGTAGTTATACGTATGTTATGATTTTAATATGTAAGACATATTACTTTTTCAGATATAGGTTAGGGGAGACGAGGATTGCTAAAGAAGCAAGGGTGAGGAGGTTGATTGTGGCAATTTTTTATCCGTTATCATTTTCTATATTGCTTTTCATGTACCCAGATTTTTAAACAATGTTGTTATTTCTATTGTCAGTTTAAGACTTATGTACTGTAGTGATTATATTGGGATATTATCAGACTTTGTAATAATGTTTCTGCATTTTGAAATGACTTCTATTTATGGGTACATGTTTTATTATTATATTTTTTTACATTCCGCTGTGAGATTATAAATGTTAGATAGATAGCTCTGTGTATTGTGTAATGTTTTAATTTTCTCCAACCAACAGCCAGCCTTGGAATGGATCCAAGTTCTGATAGGCCTTTTCCGGGTCAGGATTAGGTCTGTTTCGGGGCGGGTTGTTACATTTGGTATCAGAGCCTAGGTTGCCCGATCAAAGAGAAGTAAGTATATGTATAAGAGCGTACTTATTATATTTGAAAATGTTTTCAAAACCCCTTGTGTGTGTGTGTGTATATATATATATATATATGTGTGTGTGTGTGTGTATAGAGCTAAGGTTCGTAGCCCCATTATTTAGCTTCATCACTAGCCCCCTGATTCCAGCCACACGTTTAAATTTAATATTTAACACATATGAGAGGAGAGAGAAAAGCCAAATATTCAAATGTAAACGTGTGGCTGAAATTGAGGGGCTCGGCGATGGTGCTAAATAAAGGGGGCTGCGGATCCTAGCTCATATATATGTATGTGTATGTGTGTGTCCTTTAAAGAATGTATGCAACCGCACTAGGCAGATTTTCTTTTCAGCAATAATACTATCTTAGGAAACTGTAGCTAAACAAGTTAATAACCTATAGATGGTTGATTGGCTAAGAATTCTGAAGCTAGGAACTCATCTCCTCAAGGAATTCCCAACATTTAAGGCATGCCTGAGTGGTTTAAATAGTATTTGAGGCATGTAGGAGATATTACAATTCCATAACAAGCCACCCCCACAACACCGCCTGTAGAGGCAGCACCTCGACCTTTAGACTTTCCAAAATTATGCAAGGACTTCCAAAATATGGGCGGGTGTGCATATACTGGAACTAAGGATTTTCTGGAGACAAAGGCATGGATAAGTGATTGTGACCGCATATTTCGAGAGCTTAGGAGGGAAGATCAGACCAAAAGAAGGGTTGTTGCTTGGCATCTGAAGAAGGAAGCACTTAATTGGTGGACTATTGTTGTGGAAGAAAATGATGAAGAGGAGATTACTTGGGATGGGTTTAGGACTCGCTTTGGGTCAAGGTTTATGTCAAGTGCGGAGGTTAGGATGCAATAGGACAGATTCATTCAGTTGAAGAAAGGAGACTTCCACTCTAAAGGAGTACATCAAAAAATTCACAGAGTTGGAAAAGTTTGGGATGAGCTTGATCGACACCCCAATGAAGAAAGCAATGAAATTTGTCAAAGGTTCCAATTCACCACTGAGAGAATTTCTTTTAGTCCATATTCCAATGGGCACTGCGTATGAAGTCATTGTTGAGATGGCCTTGCTACAAACCGCTAGTGGCGAGAGGAAAGAAAAGGAGAAGGAGAAGGTTAAGCTAGCACCAAAGTAATGAGGAGCTAAGAAGGGAGGATTTTGGGCAAACAAGAAAGCTAGAGCAAAGATGAAGAAGGAAGGGATAGTTTGTCGAAGGTGCCAGAGAAAGGGGCACATTCCTAAAGGCTGTAGAGTTAGCTTAATTAAGGAGGAATTCAAGGGAAAGTGCTTTCATTGCTTTGAGTATGGTCACTATAAGAATAAGTGTCCAAAACTTGCTAAAAGAGGTCGGAGTAGGCATGCATAGGCTATAGAGGCGGTTCCTACGAGCATGCCACTTCCAAAGGACCAAGGGCAGGCTGCTTTGGAAGGTAAAATTATTATTCTGAGAATGTTATTCATACCTTGTTTGATTTTGGAGCATCTCATTCATTTATAGCTGAAAGAATAGTTAGATCCCTGAATTTGAAAACCCAAGTCGTCACCAACTTAATAGTGGTATCAAATCCTATTAGGGGGTCAATATATCTTTTTTTGTTTTATAAAGACCTAATTATGGACATATGTAACGTTGATTTTATATGTGATCTGTACGCTCTTGGCTTTGAGGGGTATGGACTCATCTTAGGATGGACCGATTATCTTACTACAGAGCTGTCTTAGATTGTGAGAGAAGGATTGTGTGGCTAAGGAGTCGTTTAGGGCGAGCTATTGATGTTCGTTGTTCACCTCAAAACTAGGTTGAGTTGAGCTATCTATATTCTCTTAACTTGTCACAAAATAAACTCTCATCTGTACCCGTAGTCCGAGACTTTGCTGATGCTTTTATAGAAACCTTTGGTCTCTACCCCATAGGGAGATTGAGTTCAGAATTGATTTGAAGAAAAACACTAGGCCTATCGTACTGCCACTGAGGCATATGGCTCCCAAGAAGAGGCGGGAATTAGATAAGGGGATTTCAGAGCTATTGCAGAAAGGATTCATATGTCGTAGTATTTTAGAATAGGTAGCATCGGTTGTTTCTTCCACCAAGGCAGACGGCTCATTAAGGCTATGCATCGATTATCGAGCAATGAATAAGTTCACTAAAAAGAATAGGTATGTTGTACCTAGGATATATGACTTGTTCGATCAACTCATCGGTGCCAAAGTGTTTTTCCAATTGGACATGGCTACCGGATTCCATCAGTTGAGAGTAGTCGAAGATAGCAAAGTAAAGACCGCTTTTCGCACACCAGATGGACTGTTTGAATGGGGAGTGATGCCTTTTTGGTTTGACTAATGCCCCCGCATACTTTATAGATTTAATGATTAGAGATTTTAGGGGACAACTAAACAAGTTAGTTGTGATATTTATGGATGACATTTTTATATTCTCCAAGATGGAAAGTGAGCATGAGAAGCACCTAAGGGAAGTATTAGAGACCTTGAAAAGTCACCAACTAAAAGCCAAATTTTCTAAGTATCATTTCTGACAAAGGGAGGTGAAGTTTCTAGGTCACATTGTTTTCGAAAAGGGATTATTTATTGATCATGCTAAGGTGGAAGCTGTTAAAGATTGGAAGGTGCTGAAGAAAGCTACGGAAGTTAGAAGTTCCCTTGGTTTAGCTAGTTATTATCGAAAGCTCATCATGGACTTTGCAAATATAGCAGTACCCTTAACTCGCCTAACCAAGAAGAACCTAGTCTTAGTATGGGACGAAAAGTGTATAAATTCTTTTGAGACATTTAAGAGGTTACTGACTAGTGCACCGGTGTTGACGATTCCCGATGGATCGAAACCTTTCACTGTATACACCGATGCATGTGGTAAGGGATTGGGAGTTGTCTTTATGCAAGAAGGGAAGGTAGTAGCGTATGCTAGTAGGCAATTGAAAGATCATGAGAAAAGGTATCATACTCATGATTTAGAATTAGCAGCTGTTGTTTTTGTTTTGAAGATGTGGAGGCACTATCTTTTGGGAGAGAAGTTGAGTTATTCACCGATCACAATTCCCTTAAGTATCTGTTTTCCTAAAAGGACTTGAATCTTAGGCAGCATAGATGGATGAAGTTTATAGCATCATATAACTTTGACATTAAGTATACCCCCGGCAAAGGGGATGTAGTTAGTGACGCGCTCAATCGGAGGCATGCTACTCTTAATGCTATATATGAGCGGAGGTAGTTGAAGTTCCTCTCAAATTTTAATTTCCAATCGCCAGCAATACTCGCTCAAGGATATCTAGCAATTATGTAGGTAAGGCTGGCGTTAATGGATTATATAGGGCTAGGGCGGAAGGAGGATGCGATGTTGGTGGAGATTTTTGACAAACTTAGTAGAGTTAACGTTTTTCCCATGACAGTAGATATGCTTTAAACCAAAGGGGATGTCTGAGGAGAGAGGGAGCCCTATATGTCCCAATGTTGGAAGACGTGTTAGAGGAAGTTCTAATAGAATGTCATCATTCTAAGATGGATATTCACCCTAATCATTCTAAGATGGATATTCACCCTAGAGGGGATAAAATATATAGAAATATGAAAAGGATTTTATATTGGCCCGGAATGAAGAGAAAGGTAGCGGAGTATGTTTCTAAGTATTTAACATGTCAAAAGATTAAAACAGAGTAAGGGAAGCTTGAAGGGTCATTATTTCCATTAATAGAGCTGACTTGGAAGTGGGAGCATATATATATGGACTTTATTGATGGGTTACCTAGAATTCAAAGTAGTAATGAAGCTATTTGGGTTATAGTGGATATACTCACTAAGAGTGCCCACTTTATTCCTATTAGAAGTAATAGGACTAGAGCATCTCTTGCAACAATCTATGTTAAAGAAGTGGTGCAACTTTATGGAGTCCCAGTCAGTATTGTTAGTGATATTGACCCCTTACTCACTAGTGAATTTTGGGGAAGTTTGCAATTTTCTTTGGGGACGACTTTGAATCTTAGCACCGCTTATCACCCTCAAATCGACGGCCAGACGGAAAGGGTTAATAGAATTTTAAAAGACTTGTTAAGAGCTTGCATCATGAATTTTGGAGGACCTTGGGAGCAACACTTGCCTTTGGTAGAGTTCACATACAATAATAGTTATCAAGCAACGATTGGCATGGCACCCTTTGAAGCCTAATATGGGAGTCCGTGTAAGTCGGCAAATTGTTGGTTGGAAATTATGGACAAAATTATATTTGGACCAAATTTGATCCATGAGATATCGAAGAAGGTAGAATTGATTAGACTGCGAATGAAGGCCATGTAGGACCGTCAGAAGTCCTACGCTGATAGGCGTAGGAAATAATTGGAGTTTGCAGTTGGAGATATGGTATTCGTCAAGGTTTCTCCTCTTAGGAAGGTTATGAGGTGTAGTACTTCTAGGAAATTGGTGCCTAGGTTCGTTGGGCCTTTCCCGATTTGAGAGAGGGCGGGGAACTTGCTTATCGAGTTAGCCTCCAACAAAGCTAGCGAGAGTCCATGACATCTTTCATGTTCCACATTTGAGGAAATGTCTACATGACGCTGCCACTGTGGTAGAGCCTGATAAGTTAACAGATGTTGAGATGGAGCCGATCGCCCTCCGTGTCACCGCTTGCATAGAGGAACATAGTAAAAAAAAGCTTCACAATAAGAAAATTAGGTTGGTCCGAGTTCAATGGTGAAATAACCCGGCAGAAAGCATGTGGGAAACTGAAGAAAAGATGAAGGTTTCTCCACTCGAGGTTTTCTTTTGTAAATTTTGTCTCCAAATTTAATAATTGGTTGCATCGCGATTGCAAGATTGAATGGTAGGAGATGGTTGCCACACTTATTATTTTATTTTATTTTTCACACTCATAAAGAACTTATTGTATATTTAGGATGTTTGCATACATGCCTATATGTCATGACCTTGCATTCACGCAAGGATTGAGCTCATCTATATTATGATGCATACTTAATCACATTGCATTTTTTGTTTAGTGTATGGTTGTGTAGATTATTATAAATAACTTGGGTGCATAACATGGTTATTGAGTGCGCGATGCATTATTTTCCCTTGGGGATTTTAGGGCGAAATCCATTTTAATGGGGGGAGAATGTAACATCCCAAAAAATTTAATAAGAAATTAAATAATTAAAATAAATCTAAAAAGGGGATTTCTGTAAATGTCAAAATTGGGTCAAGGAAGTTGAATCATTCATTCATGGAAATTTTTTAATGAATTTTCCTATATAATATGTTAAAATCGTAGTCCGAACGAAGAAGTTATGGATGTTTGAAGTTTTTGAGTTTAAAATAATTTAAATCGAATTTGAAATTTAAAACTGAAATTTGGAAGAATTTCAAAGTTTGAAATTTGAATTTAAACAGTGCCTTGGACTGGAAGTAACATTAGTGTTATGTTAACGTTAACAGTGATTGACTAGAAATAATTATGGTATTAAATCATAATAAGCGGAAGAAAATGAAACAGCCAAAAATGAACAGGCCGATTGGCTCCTAACTTCGGTCGGTCGATCGCTAGCGGTTGACCGGTTGAGACATTTCTATAATGAAACGTCTTAGCCAAACGGTCAGATTCGTTTAGTTTTATCTGACGGCCCTCGTTCCTTTCTACTCTATAAATAGACCCCTAGACCCCTCTCCTCCACCTTTTCTCATAAAATTCTGTAGCAATGGAGAAGCTCTATCAAAATCTTTTCACTTAGGGTTTCATAAAATAGTAAAATTTTGGGTAAGTAATTCTAATTTCTAATCTTTAATTTAAATTAAACTCCCAATCCTTCTTCTCTCTATCCTTTGATTTCTGAAATCTAATCTATATATACAATCTATTTATTGTATATTCAAAAAGGCGGAGATCTAATAAGGGATTAGGAGTAGTATAATTCGGTTCCAATCTTAGATCAGAGATCTTCTGTGAGTGGAATTTCAGATTTTCTCATTCTAGTTTCTGTGTTGTATTTATTTGGTTTGATATATGCCTTGGAAAATTCTGTAAACGCAAACCCTATAATAATAAAATCCCAGAATTTCCCTAAGTAAATATCAATCTTTGAATATGTTGGAATTGTGATTTTTTATATATTAATATATTAGAATTGAATCAAATTTTTTGTAATTAGATAATCTTTGGTCGATTCAACCTCTTTTCTTTTTTCCCAATTGTAGTGTTAAAGGATTCTAAAAGTAAACAACTAAAAATGGAGTGTAAATTGCACATTTGATTGATTGTAATTTACACCACCTATTTCTACCACTTGAATAAATAAAGAATTCATTTCTCACTCCAAATTAAAGTATATAATGGTTGAATCAAACATAATTGATCTAATTTGGGAGATTTGTTTTGTCCAAAATAGAAAAGTGATTCTAGTATATTAATATGGGACAAGTTTGATGATATTCCATTGTTAAACAAGGCTATTCATGTTTGGCTATGGAAAGTAGCTATTTTGTTTGGAATATGAGATTTGTATGAGATTGATATTTCAAATTAACTTGTAATCGAATTATTATTTAATTATTGAAACATAATGATTTGACCTTAAATTCTACGCGTATACATATGTAATATTAACGTATTGATTATAAATATTAGTAATGCATTGATTATAGCGTATTGAGCGTAATGATCAGTAGTATTAGAATACTTAGATAATATTAAATTTTAGGAAAGTAGTTAATGTAAATTAGAGAATTAATCCTTAATTAGAGACATAATAAGAGGTTACCTTATATGGTCTTAACTATTAATTATGTAGGATGGTATATGTATACAATGGTTATACATATGAAGTATGACTAAGTTATAGGGGTGAGAGGTCAATCTAAAGTTACATAGAAGTATGCCCAGTTAAATTTGGCTACCAGCATTATGGCTTTGCGGATTGATGTGGGACATTGCCTATAATAAATAACCCCAGTGGACGTGAGGTTAGTCCCAATTGCGTAGGTGAAATCTGCCCTGCTAATCTAGCTCCTAGTACCTGCGAATGTCAGATTAATGTGAGATGTCACGGTCGGGTTATAGGTCATATGTTACGTTATTGATACGATAGGAGAAATCTTTAAGAGGAGTTCGCTTCAGGTTAGAGGTATTAAGTGGCTATGATAGGGTCCACCTCTTTCTTTTAGGAGAAGTATTAAGTGACCTGATGGGATTTCTTACGATGTCAGTTAGGGAGAACCACGTAGGGGCCCACCTTGGGATAGGTCATAAATGATGTGGATCTGTCGATTTTATAGGTCTTAAATGGCCAGAGTAGATCTACTTCCCATTTAAAAAGGTATTAAGTGGATTAGGTGCTTCCTCTTATATCGTAAACGCTTGTTGCGTTAGAGTTGTATTGTTGGACCGGAAGGGCCTTCGGACTTACGATTGTTGTTATACGTATGTTATGATTTTAATATGTAAGACATATTACTTTTTCAGATAATATTGCCCAGATTACTATTATGGTAAAACCTGAAATTTCTTTCACCAGACTTTGTTGTTCAGACTCCCTCCTTATTTCAACAAAACGGGTTAGGGGAGACGGGGATTCTTGAAGAAGCCAGGGTGGGGAGACTGATTGTGGCAGTTGTTTATCCACTGTCATTTTCTATGTTGCTTTTCATGTACCTAGATTTGTAAACTATGTTGTTATTTCTATTGCCAGTTTGAGACTTATGTACTGTGGTGATTATGTTGGGATATTTTGAGACTTATTGACAATGTTTCTGTGTTTTGAAATGACTTCTATTTATGGGTACATGTTTTATTATCATATTTTGTCCATTCCGCTGTGAGATTCTGAAAGTTAGATAAATAGAGCTGTGTGATGTTTTAGCTTTTCACCAACCAACGGTCAGTCTTGGAATGGCTTTAAGTTCAGATGGGCCATTTTTGGATCGAGATTTAGGTCTGTTTCGGGGTGGATAAAATCTCCACCGATCAAAATCCAGATTTCAACCGACTACTTTTTAACCATCCAAATCACCTTCAAAAAACCTACAAACTAAAGTGTTGGGTTTCCCCCCCTCCATGTTGCATTCACTTATGAGAATTTTTGTTCTCATTTTTCCTAAATCGACAACTGCATCCTAACTACACTCAAATTACTAAACTAAACATATCAAAGCAACAAATGAAATAACAACCATCATTCACAAGCATTCATTCATCACATATCATTCATCCAAACAAGATTAACAATAAAAATTCATCCTATATACAAAGACGGTAATATGATCTAGAAGAGGTGTAAAATCATTTAAAATCCATTTCTATCTTTTTAAATTCGGCCATAAATATATGTGAAGGTTTAATTAAAGTTTAAAAACATTTTAACATAGAAATCGTATCAAAATCAACATTTTTAACTACATGGACATGCATATGATAGCGAGAGATCGTAAATCACTTATATAATATCGTAGTTACCAATCTAATCTCCAAATCTAAAATGGATAGCAAGAAATCCGAATTCATAGCAACCAAAAATGATAGATCTTCAATCCCCTTTGCTAACTATCTTTCTAATGATGGTTTAAGCTAAGATTGGTATGAAAAAGGTGAGCTTTTTGATGAGATTTAGACTAATGGAGGTTTAGAACTGTTTTTGGGAAGTGGAAAATGATATGGATCTGTCCCTTCAGTCCCAATTAGGGACAAATCCTATAATGGATTAGTGGGATTAAGTTTTTGGGTTTAACTAATCACCCACTAATCTTCCTAGCATAAGTTCTAACTTAAAATGACCATATCTCATAAACGGTAAGTCCATTTTCCTATTATGATCACTCTACGAAAAGAGAAATCATCATCTCAATATAGTGGAAGTGGTTTCAGACCCTAATTCAACCCCTATCTAAAGTTATAGGCCATACAAGAATTTCTAACTTCAAACTGTTCGACAAAAATCATAAAGGCGAAAAATGCCTTTAGTAGTCGTTTCCAAAAATTCTTTAGTTATACGACGTAATATGAATTAAATAATAATATTTTGTATGATCATTCGATAAGTAAAATATGGGTCATTACTCTCTCTCCGGTTTTAAGAAATTCGCCCCCCCCCAATTCTCAAATAATTCAATAAAATAGTCAACCATAGTTACCCCGCATGCCAAACAATCATATAAACCATTAAACATATCAAACAAGCAGTCATGCAATCAATAGTGTAGATAAACATACTCTAGCATGTGAGATACTAAACTATCGTACATGATATCGAAAGTAAATGTAAATATGATAAACAGTAGGCCTTACCATGCAGAGAGCTCCAGATATGAAGCTTTCATACTCTCCTCGGTTTCCCACTTGCAATTGCCTTCACTCTCACCCCATTGAAACTTCACTAACTCCATCATCTTCCTCCTAAGTTGTTTCATATCATGCTTAATGATACGAACCGGCCTGTGAGGTCTTGAAGCTTCTAGTTCAACCCCGATATCATTAAGTTGATCCGATGCATTCGTCACACCTGAGTCATGCACAAATTTCTACAAGTGAGATACGTGGAATACGTCGTGCATGCCCGCCATCTTCAGAGGTAAGTTGACCCTATAAGTTAGGTTCTCAATCTCTCTTCTATCGAAAAAGGACCTACAAATCTTAAAGCCAACTTCCCCTTACTGCTGAATCGAACATTCTTCAAAT
Organism: Allium fistulosum; assembly: GCA_030737815.1. Lineage (NCBI taxonomy): Eukaryota > Viridiplantae > Streptophyta > Magnoliopsida > Asparagales > Amaryllidaceae > Allium > Allium fistulosum. Next base: position 307,497,420 of record CM060902.1, read on the forward strand.
GGAGAAATCTTCATAAACACCATATCACCGATAGAGAACTCCAAATCTCTATGTCTCATATCAGTGTAACCCTTTTTTGAGAAATCTTCATAAACACCATATCACTAATAGAGAACTCCAAATCTCTATGTCTCATATCAGTGTAACCCTTTTTTCTATCCTGAGCATCTTTCATTCATTGCTGAATGATCTTAATCTTCTTCGAGGTCTCCCTAACCATATCTGGTCCAGTATTAGTTTCCCATCCGCTTTCCACCAGTATGAAAGAGTGTTACATGGTTGGTCATACAATGCTTCGAATGGTGCCATACCAATACTAGATTGATAACTATCATTGTATGCAAACTCCACCAAACGCAAATGATCATCCCATGAGCCTTCGAAATCGAGTATGTAAGCTTGTAGAGTTCCTTTAATATACGATTCACCCCCTTGGTCTGCTTATCAGTTTGTAGATGGTAAGCTACACTGAGATACAGCTCGGTCCCCAATGTTTCTTGTAAACTCTTCCAAAACCCACTAACGAATAAAGGGTCTTGGTCACTCGGCAATCCATTGATGAAGTCCATCAAAGATTGCTCCCATTTCCACTTGGGAAATTTAAGTGGTTGCATCAACCTACTTGGCTGCTTCTGCTTTGCTTTTACCAACTAACAGTTCATACATTTCAAGATGAATGTCCCAACATGCCTCATCATCCCCTCCCAATAATATGTCTGCTTCATATTACGGTACAACTTATTACCGTCGGGATGTATAGTCAACCTAGAATGATGGCACTCTCATAGTACCTCATCTCGTAATCCATCAACATTAGGAACGAACAATCTTCCATTCGTACGAAGCTAACCATCTCGGTAGAGCCTATACTACTTCATCTCCTTAGACTCTACTCCTTCCTCTATGTTCACCATGATCTCCACTAGTCTTGTATCTCGCCTTTGATTAGTACCAATCAGCTTAATCAAAGTAGGTCTGATCATCAAGCTCACAACACCTTTGGCTCTAACTCACAACAAGATCTGAAGTCATAGCCAGCGATATACTCCAACCTCTTCCACTCTAGGAACATTGCTCCCAAGCTGGCATATCTTCTTCTTAATGCATCGACGACAGCATTTCTCTAAATAGGCGTATAAGAAATGCTTAAGTCATAAGAGGCTAAGAACTCCAACCATCACTACTGACGATGGTTGAGATCCTTTTAAGAGAAAAGATACTTCAATGATTTGTGGTCATGAACAGCTCGAACCTTTCTCCAAGTAGACAATGCTTTTATATATTCAAAGCGAACGCTATCATCGCTAACTCCAAATCATGGGTTGGATACTTCCTCTTATGCGACTTCAGCTTTTGACTAGCGTAGGTGATCACCTTCTCCCCTTGCATCGGTACCGCACCCAATCTGGTACCACAAGCATCAGTGCATATCTTCATCTCCTCATTCCCACTCGGAATGGTTAACTCCGGTGCACTCATCAACCCCTCCTTCAGACTCACAAATGCATACTCAAACTTCATGTTCCATATAAAAGTTTAATTCTTCTTCATCAAATTGGTCAACGGCTCTACTACCTTTAAGAAGTCCTTGATAAAACGTCTATAGTATCGCATCAATCCTAAGAAGTTCTTATACCAATAACATTCTTGAGTTGGTTCCTATCCTAAACCGCTGCCACCTTCACAGGGTCAACTACAGTGCCTTGCTCAGAAACAACATAGCCCAAGAATTTCACTTCCCTCCTCAAGAAGTGACACTTCAAAAACTTTGCATTCGACTTGTGCTTCTGCAACTCTGCTTCTGTAACTCTTCAAGCACAATCTTTAAGTGCGTCTTGTGTTCCTTCTCCATCATAGAATAGATCATAATATCATCCACAAACAAAAGCATGAACTTATTTACCCAATCCTTGAAGACATGGTTCATGAGATATCAAATTATGTCGGAGCATTGGTTAGCCCGAGCGGCATAACCAACCACCCGTAGAAACCAAACGACATATGAAACACAATGATCATCCCACTCTCCTTCATTGTTCTCAGTTGGTGAAACCCCATCGTAAGATCAACCTGAGAGAACACTTTTGCACCATAGAGCTGACGAGTAAGTCATCAATACGTGGGAGTGGATACTTGTTCTTCCTTGCCACCTTATTCAGCTCACAATAGTCAACACATAATCTCAAAGAGCCATCTGCCTTAGTGGCGAATACTATAGGTGCGCCTCACTCAGATATACTCCTGCAAATGAACCCTTGCCTCAACAGGTCATTCACTTGCACCTCCAACTCCTTCTGCTCCTGGGTGTCATACGCTTCAAAGACATAACTATCGATCTGGCGTCCTTCACTAAGCCTATTTGAAACTCAATCTCTCGCCGTGGTAGTAATTTGGCCACCTCCTCGAATATGTCCGGATACTCCCTAGCGATAGAAACAGATGACAACTCATTATGTGGGACCTCTAACAAATATAGAATGCTAACCATAACCTTTCCTCTGGTAGGCAGCCAATCTCTACCTTCTGTCAATTCTCGGTCCCAATGGTCACCAACAACTTCTCCTAGTCCATCGCTACCACATAGTTTCATAGCCAGTCCATCGCTACCGCATACTTTCTTTGCTAGTCCATCACCAAGACAATCCCGAACCCAATGAAACTCAAAACAAAGCAATCACAAACAAAAAAGCATCCATGAACCGGTAAGACCAAACCACAACAAACCATACAAAGACTAGTGGGGCCTCCAACAAGGTTCGTCGATACTAAAGGTCAGTCGATTATTTTGGGTCTCAATCCCAATCTATCTACCAGGTCACTAGATATAAAGGAATGTAAAACCCCAGTATCGATTAAAACATGTATGGAAACATCATAAATAGAAAGAATACATTAAATAGTGATATCTTTCCACTTCTCCTTCACCAAGGGAGCACTCGACGAAGTCGGGATGACATCCAAAGCATATGCCTTCACCATTTGCTTCATTAGTTCTGGGAAATTCTTCTGCATTTGTCCAAACTTGCCATAATTATATCACTTCTTTTCATCAGCCTTGCAATCCTTAATAAAGTGGCCCTTATCTCTACAACCATAGCAGACGGATCCCACTTCGCCTTCTTTTGAGCGTTTTCCCTTGAAGTCGCTTCCTCTTCCCATTCCATTTCTTCTTGGCTCCACCGCCTTGATGTGGTTTTGGCTCTTCTTTAACTATAGAAAAACTTGGGTTTAGGGTATAAACTCTCAAGTCAAAGAGCTTTTCTTAACTATCGTCTCAAACAGCTCATTAATTTTCCCCACAAGCTTCTCCCCCAAGTAGTCATCCAACCCCATAGTAAGTTTCTTATTATTCTTCATTGAAGTGTCAACAAAAGACATCCCACACTTCGACAAAGCTTCAAACTCAGCCACATACTTGGAGACAAACATATCCTCCTATTCAAGTGTTCAAATTTCCTAAATAGAATCAACTTCTGGGCAGCCGATATAAACTTCTCCTTAAATCTGGTTTTGAATTGTTCCCAAGTGAAGTGGTCCTTAAGCAAGGCAACCTTAATAGCATTCTACCACTAAATGGCTCTCCCTTGAAGCTATCGAGAAGCGAACCTCCTTCTCATTGCATCATCCAACACCGATTCATTGAAAATCCTCTTGTAGATATCCAACCAATCCTACAATTCCATAACCAATTCCGCTCCTTGGAATGCTTTGCCACTGTAAATGGAAAATTCCTTATTCAACTCCACAAAATCGACTCTAGACACCTACACTTGAGAAGCATCACCAAAAACAATTAAAAGTAGCTGCTTGGGCATTTTGCAGCATATTTTCCATTAAGCATAACTTGCAAGTCAGGGTTAGCAGCCTCCGGGCCTGCTTCTTCCCCGACTCCAGAGATTAAGTTTCTTGCAATGTTTCTTATATGCCGGCTCATTCTTAACCTGTAACAAGAATGATCCATTTTTCACAAAGAAAAGTGCATCAATGGTATTCATGTGTGTATGCGACTTGTATACTATATACACACTACTATATATAGTTTTGAAAACCAAAATATATGACAAGTACGCTCTTTCTCGTATATATATACTCTCAATGCAGTCTAGGGTGATAACTCCTTCCCTATCTTTAATAGACCACGGTATCAACTCGGGTTGATCATGTAATTTAAGCTCTGATACCAAATGTGACATACGCCCTGCACCTTCGGCACCCAATGTACCTAAAGAGTGCACTACTGCGGTGGCCGGCTGATGTAGGACAGTTGTAATGGGTGAAAAGAAGAGAAACAATCAAAGAACCTGTCATTTATCTCACAGTGCAGATAATAAATCATCGTAGATATAAATTAGGAGAGACAGTAATAACTAAGTGATTCAAATATCTGAGCACAAATCCACGAAGTTATACAATATAGTAATATAGTTTATACAAATGGAAACAAACTCAGATAAAATTATCTCATAATATAGTAGACACTGTCTAGGTCTACAGTGTCGTACAGTGGAATAAACATAAGTAAGCACATATAGATATGAGAAAGCACCATCCTGCTCGTCTTTTGCACAATCACAATGTACCACCTAAACCTACTATCCAGGATACTCATTTAAGAGTCCCAAAGATAATAAGAAGCAAAGCATAAAACCTCAAATTAGACAATAGTCTGGTATGAGCAACAAGAAATCTCAAAATACTATACAAGTCGAAATAGTAAGAAACAAAGGTATAAGAATCATACCTGACATGTCCTTACAACTAAGAGTTAGCACATAACATCTATAACATGCTACTTTAGTATCATTATAAAGATGTACTACATCCTATGTACAATGTAGGGTGTCTAGAAATCCAAATCCACAATGCCTACCTCATGTGATATCCCTAGAGTAACAGACAACAAATACGCAACCATAGCAAACATAACATCCATCAAACAATCCCCATTGTCACTCAATGTGCCCTGAATATATGATAACTCATATGACCATTCATCTACAAGGGACTAATGGAAAAATCCGGGTTTTTAGTGTATCCGCTCACCAGTCCATAGGTGACACTAGATCCATTCCACTAATCCAGGGTATATAGATCCATTCCACCAATCCGAGGTAGGTATTCCAAGTACCCAATGAGCGTCCTCACAATACCCATGCTTACAAGTACATCAGAAAATAATTCGAGTATCAATGATCCCTTAGCACACATATCTGAGCCCTTTCTTTGTTCCATCCAGTTTCCATTCACCCTTAAGGAACAATTCCACATTCCTTTCTTTTCACGATAGAATCTTTAAACATTATATCCATCGGTCACCATTCTTTGAACCTGCCCTTATGGATAATCAACCTCACAACTCCATGCCACATTGAGCCATTATCATCATAACATAACTTCATCACCGTCGAGTTACCATCATCGAAGTTTCGAAGCCATCATCCTTCATTATGCTACCACATCATAACCAAACATCAAACGAATACCTTTCGCATGACTTGTAGGATGGCCTGAGCATCCCCTGGAAATTTGGCCTAGATCAGCCTCTTCAATTCATATTGATGCCGAGATTATAACAATTCACATTTTTCAATTGGATGTTTAAATAATTAATTTAAATATTGAATCATTTATTAATTGAAGGTCCAAAATATGTCTTTTCGCATATGGGCAAATAAGGATTCCAAACCACTTTCGTTGAGTCTGGATTGATGTTGCAAATCAAAATGAGTATAAATATCGCTATATTTGGAATCACAGTATTTTTACGATTTACATATTATTGTACGTATTTTATAAAAATACGTACGTAGTTTGGTCTAGAGGGATCTCGACTGACGATTTGTATTTCTAGGATAAGGACTGCATTATGAGATGTATGGTTGAGGAATTTTTAGAACTAGACGATCCGATGGAAACGACCTCGAAATGCGCTAAATTATCATACCGGAGAGCTATCTTGAATATCAATGAAATTTATACCATTGGGACTGGAAAAACATGGTGATGCATGCCGATGAGTTTTGTGACAATCTGGTGTACCTTATGATCATTTGAGCTTAAAACGCATTAGCAATTTATTTGAGAAATATAGTAAATACATATATACATAGCTGCTCCCTTTTCTTGAATTAAATCAAGAGCTTCAAACCATGATAAAGGTTAGCGTTGGATCCTTTGGACTCGGGAAGACGAGAGCATCACGTTGGTATTGACGATGGTGGGTGCGGTAGAGTTTAGTGTTGGTTGACATCCATAGCTAGCGACTAATCTTGAGATTGTCAGCGATGGAGAGGGAGTTAGGTAAAAAACAGAGAGTACAAACGTTCTTCTAATAGCGACACACATCTTTTGGCGATAATCGACGGAGCTCCGACCTTGATTTGGGTGTCGCAATTTGTAGGAGATGTGGGAAGAGGCCCCAGGTCGGATTTTGTATGGGGGGCTGAAGATGAGGTCAAGGGCATGGTCATGAAGTGCACACGAAGAGGAGCATGGCTAAGTCGACGGTTCATCTTTTCATGGCATGGACGTGGAGAAATTGGAGCATGAGTGTGCATGTGAATGGGTTAATGTGCATGCTTTGTGCATAGGCAGTAATGAGGAAGAAAAGTTAGTGGTTAATGAAAGCAATTAAAGGTATTAATTGTTTAAATTAATCTCGTTTTGTATTTATTTCATATCTCTTACATACGAGGTCTAATCGAGAAGCGGTCTTCGTCGTTGCACTCATAGTAAGATTATCTATGACATAGTATGATCTTGGACTGGACTAGAACACTTGAGAAATTACAGCTCAGGTGTGGAATTATAACTCTGAATTTATATTTTAGTATAAATTCACGTCGTTGTAAATATTGAAAAATATTACCTAGGAGATGTAGAATAATATGTATATACACATATACATATAAGTAATTATTTCCTAATTTTATTTATTTGGTCTAAGTAGATATTCAGGATAATTGATTAAGATTCCGTATATATGGTTATTGTGTCATATTCCTATTGAATAGAGTTAGATGAGGTTGATATTAATTTATAACATGGTTATAAATTAATTAAACTTTAATTTGTAGTTATGTTAATGATAGAAATATTATTATAGATATTCAGCATAATTGATTAAGATCTCGTATATATAAATATTGTGCTATATGCGTATTGGATAGAGTCAAATGAAGTCGAAGTTAATTCATTACTTGATTATAAATTAATTAAACTCAAATTTGTTGTTATATTAGTGATAGAAATACTGTTATATATTTTACTATTAATCAAGAGCTAAAAATGCTACCTTTAAAATAAGTGGTAATGGTAAAATAATTGTTTAGGCGGATTAAACTTATATTAAAATAGCCTTGAAGTTTATCTAGCCTTGGTATTTTTTTATTAAGTGTAATTCAGTGATTAACTAACTAGAGAATTTTTATAAAGGTGATTTGAAAAGTTAAAGATTAAAAAAGAATTATTGTATTATTTAATAGGGTTTGATTAAGGTTATAAAATGATTTTGGACCCTACGAAATGGTTGGTGATGTATGGATGTATGTATGTATGTATATATACATGAGTTATATAATATTTTGCGACCTTATTAATATCTGAACTTAATTTTAATAGAAGAATGAAGTGATATTAAGCTATAATAGGATTGATAGGCAAGAGCATTATTTTATAAGATAAGTTGGAGACTTCTATAAAATAATACGAAGAAGATATAATCATTGGATTGGTTACTTAAGTCAGATACATTTTTGTTAAAAATTTTATACGATTGTAAGTGTAAATTGTTATTGATATTGAGATGATAGATTTGTTACTTTGGTTATGTATTGCCTTTGTGTATGTAATGTGCACGATATATGTTTATTATTTCCATATAGTTGGACTGGTTATATATAAGATTATAAGTATATATGCGTACATATATAATTTATATATGTCTATATGTATAAATATAGTTCTGGTATGTGCGACTTGGGGCTATTGTGAGATGCACAAAATATTATATATATGTTTATTTATTGTTATGAGATTTAAAGCGTTTATATATAGATTCGGTATATCCAACTTGGGGCTACTGATTGGTGCATTGAATCCATTATACCATTAAGGCGCACGACCTACAGAAGTGGTCCTAGAGTAGGGATGGAGAGAGACTAAGACGCCAGTCTAAAGTAGGTCATATACTGTTCCGTAGTACTCTTGGATGCTGCGACAGGACTTACATGCTAACTTCTTTTGAGGTATTATTTTTTAGAGGAGTCCACGATATAGTTATGGCTCTCGATAGGACTCTTTGGTGGATAATGACAATTCGACGTGATTTATGGTATATAATTTAAGTGTTTGTATAGTTTGGTATGCCCAACTTGTGGTTATCAAATTATGGATGAAATATATTATACAAATACATTAATACGTGTTTCAAGTGATATATATATATATATATCTATATATATATATATATTGATGCAAGGTTTGGGCGATTTATATATATTGGTTTGGTATGCCTGCCTTATGGCAATCGGGTAGTGCGAGGCACTTCAAGTACGAATCACGAACCACATGGGAACGATAATACTTGGTGTTGTGTACCTTTGTTGGAAGAGTGTACATGAGGTTTAGCGTTTACATACGCATTCGGTATGTTGGTATAGACAACCGAAAGGAAATGATGCTATTGAGGGAATCCATTGTTCCATTGAGGAACACAACTAGTAAATGTGATCTCGGAGCAGGGACAGAGAGAGATTAAGATGCCAATCTAGAGTAGGTCATATACTATTTTGTAGTACTCTTGGGTGTTGCGATATGACCTACAAGGAAACTTCTTTTAAGGTGTTGGTTTTTATGGGAGTCCATAATATAGTTGTGGCTCTCGATAGGTCTCTTTGGTAGCTAATGGAAATTCGAGATGGGTATCAGTTATAAATATATGTATTTCGATTTTGGATATGGAGGTGCAATGTTAGTAACATTATTATATCACCGTGCTTGTTTTGCATTTCAGATGTTTCGATAGGGATCAATGAATCGATTAGTGCCCATAGCAAAATCCACCCATCAGTAATAGTGGGTATCAATTTATTCTCTATTTTTCATTTACCAATATGTTAGGTGTAGCATATTAGTTGGTTGTTAGTATTATTATAATATCTAAATTACCTCTGCATTTGTATATTGGGTTACCTTTATCATGGTATACTATTACATAGCAATCACACTATATTAGTTGTACTGACTCATTGATGACAAGAGAAGAGCAAGTTATGGTATGATTCCCTACCCTTTGAGTTGAGTTTACTTTACTTATTTATAGGCAGTTCAGATTATCACCGCGTTTGTGGAAAGGGGTGGCTATACTTCAATAGTTTCCTATTTATTTGTATATGGTTTTATATACAGTATTTTGAGATGGTTCCCCTCACACCAGGCTTTTTTTCCGACCCGCATTTTGTATTTGTTTGTTTGTGTCACGACGGATACTTGATTGAGTAGTTTGGGAACCAGGCGCTTTTAGGGATACCCATCCAGAAAAACTGGAGCACTTTGGAGGCAAAGTCAATGCCTTGGGTATATACTTGATATTGTGGTAGTACATGACATATATGTTAGTTATATATGAGGCTTATTGTATCAAATATTATATTCCGATTTTTTGTATTGATATTTATTTATCAGTTATTTCCATCGGTATAGTCTTTTATATATTATTTATCCTGTTATGTTCATATATACATAGTATATTATATATTATCACTCCACTGCGAGATTCTATCGTTGTGCCTTGGTTTAGTGTTTTCTTCTTCTTATTTTACCTCGATAAGCTGTCTATTATGGTATTCAAGAGTAAGACGTTGTTATTTGACGTTAATTCAGGGTATTACGAAGGGTTGATCATTATAGAGATGAATTGCTTCATCTCGGCGTGGAGATGAGTTAGCCAAATTTTGGCTAAGTACTTCACGCCGATCTCTTACCTTCTTTTGTTTGCCTAGAACTTCCCTTCCTCATGCCTTAACCTCCCAAGTACCCATGCCCTTTCCTTTGCCTTGAAAAGTGATCGGTACCGACCAAAAGAGGTTGGTTTCGAGTTGCAAACTTAACCAATTTTGAAGCTTTAAACTCCTCAAGCTACCCTCCCACATTGACCCAAAGCCTGCCTCGAAGATTTCCTACCTAATTCCCGAAGCAATTTCCCACTGACTTGAATTGGAGTCTCCACCGACCAGAATCCAAATTTCCACCAACCACTTTTTAACCATCCAAATCGCCTCCGAACAACCTATGACCTAAAATGTATGCTTCTCCCATCCTCCACAACCTCCCATCCAAGTTGCATTCACTTTTGAGCATTTTTGTCCTCATTTTGTCCAAATCGACAACTGCATCCTAACTACACTCAATGCACTAAACAAAACAGATCAAAGCAACACATGAAATAGCAAATATCATTCACAAGCATTTGTTTATCACATATAACTCATCCACACATGATTAACATACAAGATTTATCCTAGATCTATTTTTATTTAAATATGGAAATAAGATCCAAAAGAGGTGCAAAATCATTTAAAATTTCATTCCTATTTTTTTAAATTCAACCACAAACATATGTGAAGGAATCATACCAAAATCATTTTAACATAAAAACCATATCAAAAACATTCTTTATAACTATATAGACATGTATAGGATAGTAAGAGATCATAAATCACTTACTTAATACCGAAATTACAAATCTAATCTCCAAATCTGGAATGGACGACAAGAAATCCGAATTCAAAGCAATCAAAATGATAAATCTTCAATTCTCTTTGCTAATTATCCTTCTAATGATGGTTTAAGCTAAGATTAGTATGAAAAAGTGAGCTTTTTTATGAGATTTAGACTAATGGAGGTTTAGAACTGTTTTTGGAAAGTGAGAAATGATGTGGATTTGTCACACTCAGTCCCAATTAGGCACAAATCTCGAAATGGGCTAGTGGGTTTAAGTTTTGTGCTTAATTAATCACCCACTAATCTGGCCAGCAGTAGTTCTAAATTAAAATGATCATATCTTATAAACGATAAGTCCGTTTTCCTATTATCGCTACTCTACAAAAAGAGAAACCATCATCCCACTCCAATGGAAATGGTTTCAAACTCTAATTCAACCCCTATCAAAAGTTATAGGCCTTACATGAATTTCTAGGTTTATACGATAAAAATTCTACAAGTGGAAAATGTCCATAATAGCCATTTCCAAAAAAATTAGAGTCATACAACCTAATATGAATTGAATAATAATATTTTACGATCCTCCAATACATAAAATATAAGTCGTTACATCGAGAGAGTAGATACCAAAGATAAGATAGCCGGATCCATTCACTAAGGTGCCTTCTCAGTATGTTGTAGGAAGATGGATCAAAGACATGGGGATGAGGCTTTATAACCAACCCTAAGAGCAAGTGGGAGATTGATAGAGTTAAAGATGTGTCTTAGGGGTAATTATGTAATTTGTTATGTACACTTAACTCTGTAAACAATCTTATTCGTACTAAAGTATACTTTTGGGTTATTTTCTATTATATGTATTATTGTGTAGTTATATAAATAATGAATCAATTACATTAAACATAATAAATACAAAATCCATATAAGAAGTGATTTATCAATTGCAGTTACAAACATGTTCATAACCATGAGTATTGAATCAACATATACAAAACACTAACTCCTTAAATGTTTGTAGTCAAGATGTATCTAAAAAGGATATTGATACATTTGTTAAGACCGGTCTACGTTACACTCTCCATACGATGGACGGTGATTTACTCATGACCGTTGGAAACATCAAGGGGTTACATAGTTGTAGTTATTTGGAACAATCATAGAACGACTCAAGAATCTTCTGTAGGTTAATACAACTAAATCCAAATCAAATATCTAATGGTAACGTCGTACAATATTCTTTTGACTTGAGGGTACTGTCAATCTTAAGTGGTTAAGATATACTCAGATTACAGTTAAATATTTGGCATGGCGAGCTTGTTACGATCATAATAGGGTATACGTTGACCTACTTGAAGCGAGAGACTTTCCAAGAGAGGATTCGTCTCCTTTATTGTAGAAGGTTAATATCATCGTAGATTCGACTTAAAGTCAAAATCTCTAGCCAGAGTAAATTGATTAATCGATAAATGTTATCGGGTTGAACCATGAACTACAAAGTTTTTACGCAATTATATATGTATATTAATAGGGCTTTGGACCCAACGCCAAACTCTCGATATCTAAGTGATACGATGATGAAAATATAAACATATACAAAGTGTGGTTATTAGGGAGGTTATTATAGATTAGAAATTAGATTTTGCCTAAATGATCTGTAAGCATTGAACTTATGCCTAATGATGTACTTCAGCAAAGTCCTTACAGGCTTTAGGATTTAAAATGCTTAAATATTGACTAAGGATCGGGTTCACACTAGAGAATCAACACAACCAAGTTGTTAGTTATTTTCGAATTTGATGGATATTAGAATTAATTTATAAATGTTATAAATTAATAATAAATTAGTGCAAATGTTGTATTCATATTTTATGGCAAAATTATTTATTTAAAGCCCAAAATTGATCAGAAGATGTATAAAAGTTGTATGCCAGTTCAATCAGATAAGAAGGTGGAATTAAATAATTAAATCATTGATTCAAACAGGAATCAAAGGCAAATTTGATCAAACCTAGTCAAATATGAGGTCATCCCTACTGTTGGTGAGATTTTTCATCTCACAACACCCAAGAGATTACAAAGTGATATAACACTAATCTCCTTCGCAATTAAGAATCAACAAATTTAAGCAATGCTAAATTTTCCTTAAACATGGTAATTATATTGTTGAGTGCTTATACAATTATGTAGTTGTGTTCTAACTAATTATTAAAATGTTAAGTTTAATCATCATCTAATTCAGGCAAAAAAAAAGAATCTAGCACTGAAAACAATATAAGAAAAAACTACGGAAAAAAGAAAAAGATACAGATTTACGTGGTTTGGATGTTAAAGAATCCTACGTCCACAGGAAAAGTATCGCTTTCTTCTTTTATATTTCTTAGTACAGACATTAATGGCAGAGAGTACAGAACTTTTGGTTTAATAATCTCAAAATATATTATATCGGGAAAAAGATCCCCTTCCTACTACAGTGCTTTTTCTATTTATAGTATAGTAACGTACGTGGATCGCCAAAATCCTCCTTTCACTCTTTATGCTTCCACCTTTGGATTCTGTCAGTGACATCCATCCATCTCCTCTATTTGACGTATGTGGATTCTAACATGTCTTTGGCAGGAAACCATGATTTGAGCGGTTGAATTGGCGGGAAATTTGGAATTAAAGTGGTAATACCACAATTTGAGGTGGGAAACTCAAATTTGAATGGGTTATGCACTTTTGAGTCTAAGGAGTTGATGGTCTATGTACTGCTCCAGTATGTGAGTGAGAGTGTAATAAGATGTTGTTCTTTTCTTTAGGGTGAATTGCGTTGTCTTCAATATATTTTCCATAAAAATGTTGAGAGTTATGTCTTTGCTCCTCCTTGGGCGGTGTTGATACATTTGGGGATGAATTAGGTTATCTAGTGTGGAACGTTTGCATAGTAATGCCTGGACTGCACAAGTTACTGGTAAGAGATGCTTACAGCTTTGAGTCGCCATTTGTGGAGATGGTTGTCTTATGTAATTCCGCGCTGAACTGCTCTTAATATTGGACTGCACAAGTTACTGGTAAGAGATGCTTACATCTTTGTTGTTTACCTATAAGCGTTGACTTGAGCTAGAGTGCTGTTTGAGGGGACCTGTATGTAGCCCCTTGGGATGCTTTTGATTATGGATGATACTGCTTTGGGTGTCCTCAATGAGTACAGTGTTGGTCCGTACTTGAAAGTGTTTGCAATACATAAACTTTTGGAATAATGTTAGAATTTATCGGGTCATTTGGTTGTATTGCAGTCCTTTTCTATTGTCTATCTCTTTGTGCTCTTGTGTTTTTTATGTCCCAATGGCGATGCTTTTCCTTACCAGCCTGTTTTGATGGTGGCGCAGCTTTATTTACCGAGTTATGCAGTTTGACTTTTGATTATCCTTGACATCGTGCTTTGGTATTACTTCAGATTGAAAAGTGTAGTATGAATTCCGATTGTGTTGATATAATTCTTCAATATTAGTTAGTACTGGTTTTAAATTACGGCGCATTCTATCATCTCAATGTCAAATCAAGATGAAGGAGCGTTCTTTTGGTTTTTTTATGTTGGTGCAAGATTGTGTTGTAGACCTGGAAGCTATATCATAGTCCTGCATTTTGTAGTGAGTATTAAGGTTGTAGATTGTGTCCTACACTTTGTAGCCATCTTAAGTATTTGCAGCATCATAACGCAACGCCGAATTCGAGGATTGGCGTAGTCCCTGAGTCTTGTCATTGTTTTAAGATTTTAGCACAGTACCGTCTAGACCTTGCCTTGTTCCTTGCTTCCTTTTTCTATAACCCAAAATTTATTGTGGGGATAGTCCTTTTGGTTCAGTGCTTTCATTAACCCGCCTCTAACAGAATTCGAGAAACTTGGGCGTAACACTTGCCCCGCAAGTCCGCAACAATCGTAAATGGGTGTGGACTTGTCTTCATTCTCTTTTGCTCTTCGCATCCCCTTACTTCTTCCTATTCCTTTCTTTATTTTCAAGAAAGAGAAAAAGTCTTATTAGTCGTTTTGCATTTAATGCTCCTACACACGTGTCACTCTCCAGTTGGCTGACCTTTTGTGAAGCTGTAACATCAATCTCTTCGTTTTCCAGGTAAATCCATTTTGATCTTTGTGCTTGTCATCCTTGCTGTTAATTGATTGACGTTTCAAAAAATTTCCATCATTTTTATTGTGTAGCAAAATTTTAAGTAAGGTATGTATATATTTTTTATCTTCTTCTTCTTACTCTTTTACGCCTCTTTGTTTAAGCAAAAGAAAAGAGAAAGAAAGAAACATTGTTCTTTATCTGCTTAATCGATCCTTTTCAAGTCTAATTTCTTTCTCTTAAATCGAAGTAAGGATCATTTTCTTTTGTAGCCCCATGTATATTTCAGTAATTTTCGTCAATTAACCTTATGATTTCGATATGGCTTCTTCTTCTTCTCATTTATCTTTACCTTACCTTCCAAAATTACTCAACTGAAAGACATCGAGGGTATTTTGAACAATTTTGGGTTCGAAGGTTATAAGGCTAGGGTTTATGAACCCGATGAATGTATTCACACTCTCCTTAATGGATTTACTTCACTCACTCCCTAGCATATTCGATGTAGGCTTTATCTTCCTCAGAATCTGATCCTCCATGAGTGGCTAACCGCGATTGATCTTGTTCCCATTTAACTTGCTTCCCTTTCTTATTCTCTTGTAATTACCACTTTCATCCTTTACGCGGAGAATGATTCTCCTCCTACCCGTGTAGAGCTCCAATTTTGGTTTGATATCAATAAATGTCCTACCGAGGATGATGTCAGTTTTTATTATGCTCAAGCCAAAAAATCGATTCTAATGTCCATCCCTTGCAAGACTCGGAGATGGATCGATCAGTATTTCTTTGTTTCAAATTCTAACAGCTTCCCTTCTTTCTTTCGTCCGCACCCTAATCGGCCCATCTTTTCTGATGATGTCACCAAGTCGTATGAGTCCTATAGAAATCGCATTTTAGGACTAGAAGTAAAGTAGAGAAACATTCAAATGTTTTTTTTACTAAACCTATGCTAGTAAAGCACAAGTTTCTACGCTCGAATCACAATTTCTCTCATTCTATTTTTAAGTTTTTCCTGATTTCGGATGAACCTAGGGGTATAATTTACTAAAAATAGGCTAAATATCTATTATTTTGTATTTCTAACTTTTAGGAAATTTTTACTGACCTCGAAATTCTTTTTATATACAGGTGAAATGGATGATGACCTTGTGGATGCATTCTTTAAGGCTAAAAACTGACAAAGAAGAACCCCCAAATGAGGGGACATGGTGATAATGAGGCATTTGGCAAACTTTCCTGGAAGCTTACTATATCCGTTCCCCTTCTTTCTCCAGGAGCTCTCCATATTCCACCATTGCAGTCCCTTCCTGACCCCGACATTCGCTATTTTCCCTTGTCCGAGTGAGATATATGCGGTTTGGCCAGAGACTAGGGAGAGTTACTCTGGATAATCTTTCCAACATCGCTTCTATTTCTCCTTCCCCTCTTGCTCTTTCGCCTCTCTACATTTTCCTTTTTTGCCTTGGCAGTTGAACTAGAGCGAGCTTCTACTTATGTAAGCATTGCCTCGCTTCTCTTGCTTTTTTTCCCTCCTTATTTTGATGATTCTCGTTTTCTATTTAGGCTGGGGCCTTAGCGATGGAGGTGCGGAAAAAGGGGAAAGATGACTAGGTCACGGCCATCGCACGTAATGCTAAGCTTGAGGCAGACCTCGCCATGGCAACTTTCGATAAGGCCAAGGTTAAGGAAGAGTTTAAGGCATATCGCGCCGAAGCTGAGAGGGCAGCAAAGACTGCGGAAGATGCTTTGGAATTGAAAGATCACAAGAAGAAGAAGAAGGAGGTTGCACTGGCAACATCCTAAAAGAAGCTTACTGACATTACATACAACATGGTCTACCTAATGTATGCCTCAACTCAGCACCAGTTCTCCACTGAGGTCGACCTTAGCTTTTTAAAGGACCCTATCAGGATTGATAAACCTCTCACTCACTACCGGACCAAGTAGGCTGAGGAGCTTACTACAGAAAATGCTTCTCCTTCCGTTTCTGGGAAACCAAGTAAAGATGCAGCATTCAAGGAAAGTGGGGCGCCTGATGATACTGAGTGTCCATAGAAACCGGGGTCTCTTCATGTAACTACTTAACTTTTGTATGTGAAACTTAAGACCTTTTCAATATGCAAAATAAAAATTAGCTTGTTGCTTTTTCTTTGTTATAGTAAATTTCCTTTGTTGTTATTCTATTTTGTTACTATCTTATGAATGATCGTGTTGTCTTCATTGCTTATTTAGCTTGTTTTAGTCTTCTAAAGAAGTTTTGTTTGCTAAACTTTGAAAGGAGAGCATGGACAAGCTTCAATCTCAAACCATTGACCATCTTGGTCTTAGTGCTGCGGTGATTCACACACATAAGATGGAGTTAGCTAGTTATTTAAAGCAACTTAGAGAACAAACCCAAGGGTTTCTCTTCAAGATTGGTCAAATAGTTAAAGAAAAGGAGGCGCTCAGTGATTTTGTGTTGCATCAATGGAAGTATACTTTAGAAAGTGGGTCTTTGCCACCTGATAGCCCTCACTTGAAGTGGTTTGGGCTTAGACTGAGTAGTTCATGCAAAGATTGATTGTTGCTTATTATCGTTTCTTGTATAGGGATTTGTTAGATTTACCATATAATAACATTCCATACTAGATTAAATTCTTTGTGTTTAATTTTATCTATATGCACTTTGATTCCCTTTGTTTTATGTTTTAACCGCTACCAAATAGATCGGTCCCCGTAAGCTTCCATCCAAGTTTGTTCAGGCTTTTGAATCCAACATGTTCTTAGTCCCTACTGTTTATGGCCTAGATGACACAAGCCTGCCCGAGTTTGAGGTTACGGCCTTGGCTCCCTCTATGGTTATGGAAGAGGATATGTTGGCTCGGTTTTCCAACAAGTAGAGAGAGAAGAAAGAAGGGAAGCAGAAGTGGGCTAGGACATAGAAGGCGGAACTGCCGAACCAAATATTTGGTCCGGCACACTAAAATGCCGGACCAGATATTTGGTTTGGCATGCCGGACCAGATATTTGGTTCGGCGTTCTCTGATACTCCGGGCCAAATATTTGGTCCGGCATGACATATCCAACATTGGACCAAATATTTGGTCTGTAATGACATATCCAACACCAGACCAAACATTTGGTCCAGTACACAGGCATGCTGGACCAAATGTTTGGTCCGACAAATAAGAGGCTCCAAAGACAGAAGCACCGAACCAAATGTGGAAGAGTGACCAAGCCAAACAAGCTCCTACCCAGATGCCGAACCAGATTCAGAAAGCTATAATTTCAACCTCCACACTTCACAACTCCACTCTATAAATACCAGAGCTCCTCAACAACAATGGAGATCAAATTTCTGAGGAAGGAGGGAAAACTCCGTTGAGACTTAGTCACTCCAGCTACTCTAAGTTTTTGCTCTTTCTAATCAAACTTGTACTTGTAACCAAATCAAAGCAAGAATAATAAAATGGACAGTGGATGTAGGCAAGTTCTGACCGAACCACTATAAAACTTTGTGTGATTTACTTCCTTAACTATTTTCCAACTCTGAGCCTATGAACTGTTCTACGACTGCAAAAATTGTCTGTTAACGTATTGGAACATTAAAAAACATCATTTCAACCAAGTTAAACATGACTTAATTAAATTCGAACTTAGGGGTGTTTGCCCAATTTTTGTGCAAACATTTTTGGTGCTTTCACTTAGAGCAGCATAGAGAGTCAAACTCTTCTATCCACTCTCCTTCCAAGCCTTAACTCGGCATTAGAACATGGTCCTCTAGGCGCAACACCAATAAGGGTAAGAGTGCGGCCACTGCCAGTACACTCAATCCCATTCAAGAAGATCAAGAAAACCCAACTACCCACTCTCAACCCCCAGGCTCAGCTTTCACCCAAGAAGACTTAGATAGGGTTGTGAATGAGATGACTGACCGCTTTGTTGCGCAACAAAAAGCTTTAGTGGACCAACTCATGACACGCTTGAGAGGCACGGAGGAATCCACTCACAACACTGAATCTCGAGGTGAGTCTCAATCTGGAGAGTCGTGTAGACATAAAAGATCCCCTGAAAATGAAGAATTCAATCAAGAAGATATAAGAACTCGAAGCTGAGCCAGGACTCAGCCCGAAGCCATTCTTGAAAAAGCATCAAGAGCTGGGCCCAGTCAAGGGGGCACCAGGCAAGGACCGACTGTGGCTGACCCTGTCATGCTTCGAGCCAACCATCGCCAATCTAGCCTCAACCAAGGTTCCAGATGCCATCAGTATCAAAGGGAAGCCCCCACTTCTCCCAGGGCTGCCTCAGAATACAAGGAGAGGATGACACGCCTCTTCAGGGAATATCTCAGGCACGAACAACTCGAAAGAGGGATAGGGGCAAGGGTGTCCACCCTTTTACCAGGGATATAGAAGCGACAGCCACTCCTCAAGAATGGACGAAGATGCCCACCATAGATCCCTACAAAGGCACATCTGACCTAATCTCCACTTGCAGCGCTACACCCAGCACATACTCATGAATGGAGTAACAGAGGGTGTGCTGTGTAAATGTTTTCTGCTGTTCCTATCAGACTTAGCAACCACATGGTTTTGTCGCCTGCCTCATGGCTTTTTTAGCTCTTGGGAAATGTTGAAGGAAAAATTCATAAGTCAATTCCGAATCCACGTGGAATAGCCCAAGGATGCCTATTCCCTATTAGACGTAAAACAAAAGGCAGGAGAACCGCTACAACAATATCTTACCTATTTTAACACTGCCGCGGCAGCAGTACAAAACGCTGATGAAAGGCTTACACCGATGGCACTGTGTAGAGGCGTCCACCCGGATTCAAAGCTCGCGAGATGATTGACGAAGGAAAAGCCTCTAACTCTTCAAGATTTCTTTCATGAAGCTGGAAAGTACATGAGATTGGAGGATGCGATGGCCCATCGACATAGCGAGCAACCCGTGAAGGCTTCTAGCGTCTAAGGAAACATAGGTGCCCCACTTCGAGGGGAGGGGAGTCAATAGAACAACGAAGGAAAAAATGGCCACCAAGGCAACTCTAGAACTGAAAAATGCAATAAGCGATGATACAGACCTGGACTAAGATTCGATTGATACACTCCTCTGAACGACACCGTGGAGAACATTTACATGGCTACTCAACACGAGTTGAAATACAAACACCCTACATACAAAAGAGAGTCAGAAGCCGCAATTAGAACGGATAAATATTGTCGCTTCCACGAGTCTCATGGGCATAACACCGAAGAATGCCAGCATTTGTGGGATCTCATTGAGGAATACATCCAAAAAAGAAACTAGAGCGGTACGTGCAAAAAGGGAGAAACTCTCCCGCTCCGATCCACGAAGGATCTAGGCAACCCCCGTAAGGGAACAACAAGGAAGGAGCAGGTACGAGCCACTCCAACCAAGAAAAGATAATTGTCCACACCATATCTAGAGGCCCGCATATAGCCGACGGAAGTTAGATCGAAATGGAGAGGTATAGGAAATCCTTGAAAGACAGGGAAGGATGTGTTCATTCCATAACTGAAGGATGCATCACAAAACGGAGAGAAAGAGTCGACATAACCTTTAATGATGAAGATTTGGTTGGAAATCAGTATCTGCACACCGATCCCATGGTTATCTCCGCCTGGATCAGCCCGGCGGAGGTGTTTCGCATTTTGGTTGATACAGGAAGCTCGGTGAATATTTTATTCAAACATGCATTCAATAAAATGAAGTTATCAATGAAATATGTATCTCCATGCCATAAGCCTTTGCACGGGTTCACTAGGGAAGCCACGATGCCACTTGGACTACTAGACTTATTCGTTGAGCTAGGAAGTCACCCCCGATTAGTTGTCCGAAAGCAAACAGTCATGCTGGTAGACGGACACTCCGCCTACAACACCCTTGGAAAGGCCTGCGTTGTCAGACTTCCAGATAGTCTTGGCACCATGGTGCTTGATGATGAAATTCTCAACTGATAACGGAATAGGAGAAGTAGAAGGTGACCAAGACGTAGCTCGCGATTGATACGTGACTGAACTTCGCCAAAAAAAGAAGAAGGAAAAGGGGAAAGGCGTGGGGGTCGCCCTCTACGCCAAAAATGTGGAAGCATAGCAATCAAAGAAGGCCCTTTTCTCTCGAATATACTACCAACCCATTCAACGAGTTAAACCCCAGAGATAGAGAGGAGGAGGTCAACGTCCAGCCAGTGGAGGCTATGGAACATGTGGTGGTAGACGAATGCGACAAAACGAGGCTTTTAAAGATAGGTTCTCAGTTGAACCAAAACCTCAAAGTCCAGCTGATAGGATTCCTGTAAAAGAACTTGGATGTATTCGCATGGACCCATGGAGACATGGTGGGGATATCCCCAAAAATAGCTTGCCATTCCCTCAATATTGACCCAACCAAGGTCCCGATCAAACAGAAGAAAAGAAGCATGTGGATAGAACGATCAACTGCTCTCAACGAAGATGTGAAGAACCTGCTCGCCAATGGCTTTATCTGCGAAGCCATTTACCCAGAATGGATCTCCAACCCGGTCATGGTGAAGAAGACCAATGGAAAGTGGCGGACCTGATTGACTTCTTCAACCTCAATGATGCTTGCCCCAAAGACTATTTTTCTTTACCCCGAATCGACCGACTGGTGGACAGAACCACAGGGCATGAGTTGTTATCATTCATGGATGCATATTCAAGATACAACCAGATTCCCATGCATGTGCCTGATCAAGAACATACTAGCTTCATTACGAATCTAGGCATGTATTGTTACAAGGTTATGCCCTTTAGGCTTAAGAATGACGGAGCTACCTATCAACGTCTAGTTAATAAGATGTTCGAGCAACAAATTGGTCACTCCATGGAAGTATATGTTGATGACATGCTTGTCAAATCAAAAAGAGCACCAGATCACCTAAGCTACCTAGACGAAATGTTCCAAGTATTACGCAAATACCAAATGAAGTTAAACCCACTAAAATGCTCTTTTGGGGTGTCTTCGGGTAAATTCTTAGGTTTCATTGTACATGCCAGAGGGATAGAGGCGAATCCTTAAAAGGTACAAGCTTTGAAAGATGTCAAAATCCCGGCAACATGAAGGGAAATGCAGAGCCTGAACGGGAAGGTAGCCGCTCTGAGCAGCTTATATCCAAAGCAACGGACAAGTGCGCCCCATTCTTCGAAGCCCTCAAAAAGGACATAGAGGAATTTGAATAGACTGACGAGTGCTACTCAGCTTTCCAGAACCTACTAGAACATCTACAAAAGCCGCCAGTACTCTCCACTCCAATGGATAGAGAGAGCCTCTACTTATACCTAGTTGTATCCTCCTACGTGGTAAGTGCTGCATTAGTGCGAGAAGATGATCGCGTCCAAAGACCGGTATACTTCATTAGCAAGCGATTCACGGGCATAGAAGCTAGATACCCTAAGATCGAAAAATTGGCTTACTGTCTACTCATAGCATCCAGGAAATTACGACATTACTTTCAATTGCACAACATTAGAGTTCGAACGGATCAATCCTTGAGACAAATCCTACATAAACCAGACACGTCAGGGCGCCTATTAAAATGGTGCATTGAGCCGAGCCAGTACGACATTACTTACCACCCATGCACCGCAATTAAAGGACAAGCCTTGGTAGATTTCATAGCTAAGTTTACGATGCGAGATGAGGAGGCAACGGTAAGAATTGAGGAAACCATCAAATGGAATATGTTCGTTGATGGAGCATCGAACGAGCTCGGCTCGGGGGCAGGAATCATTATAGTCACACACCGGGGAAGGAAATTAAGCTATGCACTGAGACTAGAGTTTGTTGCAACTAACAACAAAGCAAAATACGAGGCAGTGATGGCTGGCTTAGAAATCATTAAAGAAATCGAAGTTAGGTCGATATGTATACACAGTGATTCATAACTAATTGTGAACCAGATCCTTGGAGAATTACAGACTCGCGGACAAAAGCTTGCATCTTACCTCAAAAGGGCCAAAACCCTCCTTGATGAGCTAGACTACTATGTAATAAAACACACCCCGCGAGGGGAAAATCAAGAGGAGGACGCCCTCGCCAAAGAAGCTAGGGTAAGAACCGAGCCAATGCCGGGGCAACCCCTGTCATGAGTCAACCCACACCAAGTTTTGAGTGTCTGTAAATCACGGTGACCGTCGATAGTAAAGAGGTATGGATGACCCCCATCATTAGATACTTGCAAGAGGGAACCTTACCAACGGATCAGAATGAAGTCAGGAAGATCCTAAGGAGGGCATCCCGCTACACCATCCAGAACGGCATACTGTACCGTCGTGATTTTTCCAACCCTCTACTAAGATGTGTTGTAGGGAACGAAGCAAAAGATATCCATAATAACATTCATCAAGAGAGTTGCGGCGATCACACCGGAGGGTAGACTCTAGCCAGGAAGATCCTATGCTATGGATACTTTTGGCCCACGCTGAACAAGGACGCAGCCGAGTTCACTAAGAAATGTGACAAATGCCAAAGATTTGCCAAAATCCCGAGGCTGCCAACTACTGGTTTAATCCAGATGCTCAGCCCCTGGCTCTTTGCCGTTTGGGGAATTGATCTGATCAGGGAACTCCCCATGGGCCCAGGGGGGCAAAATAGCCATAGTGGCAGTGGATTATTTCACCAAATGGGTGGAAGCGGAACCTTTGAATAAAATTTCGTCTACCAAGGTGATAAACTTCCTAATACATAACATCATATGCAGGTATAGGGTGCCACAGAAGATCATATTGGATAACGGACTCCAATTCGATAGTGAAGAGTTCTCCAGTTGGTGCCATGAGCATGGGACTGCTCGAAGCTTTTTGGCTGTAGCATATCCCCAGGAAAATGGGCAGGTCGAGGTAGTAAACAAGGTTTTGAAAACACTGATCAAGAAGAAGCTAGAGACGTCCAAAGGGGCATGGGTCGACGAACTACCTACTGCACTATGGGCCTACCGAACTTCCTACAAGACCGTGACAGGGCATATGCTGTTCGCATTGGCATATGAGGCTGAAGCCATGCTCCCTGCCGAAACAGTCGTCCCCTCGCACCGAAGGATGCATTACAACCCAGAAAAAAACGAGGAGCTCTTGGGCATGTCACTCGACCTGATCGAGGAGAAAAAGAACGCCGCCGCCCTCAAAGCTGCCGCTCATAGACAGAAGGTAGCAAGGCAATACAACTCTAAGGTGAAGTCTTGAGCATTGCAAGAGGGAGACATGGTGTAACGACCCGTAAATTTTAACTGTTTAATAACGTAATTAGTTGAAATTTTGTGAAATTTTAAAACGATAAAATTTTGAAATAAAAATTTCAATATTTGAAATGCGTCTAATTAAACATAGCAACTGGTAAATTTTCGTCCGAAAATACGGAAGTTTATTTCGCGCGTAAATTCACTTCAATTTAATCAGTTAAAAAGCGTTGAAAATAAAATGTTTTCAAAACCTAAATATTTTTACATAGAAAAATTCTAAACCATCTTCTGAGCAAGATGTCAGTTTGTCGTTTTTCCAAATTCGGACATCTTTGGCTCCGTCGTTCTTATTTTCTGCAAAATAGCAGTAGTCTGGTACCGATATCGATTTTTATCGGATGATCGTACCACTGATTTCTATATACCGTTTTGATCGTCATGTCGTGCTGATCTTCGTGATATATTCATATGTGTGTTTCGGTGTCCGATACGTGTCGAAACCGCGAAACAGCAAATCGTATCCGTACTGTATTTTTGTGTCTTTTGATTTCTCGTGTCTCTTCTATTGCTAGCCGTTTCCTTTGTAATAATTTCTGCAATCCAAATGGCCTTTCAATATTCCCACCGTCCTTTCAATTCGAGCTTTTGGAATTTTACATCGGTTAAGTTTTCTTTTGAGAAATTTTGGAACGTATAACTGCTTTCATATTATTAGCCTGAAAACCCATCTTCTTCTTCAAATTTTTCCTTTTTGCTACCTTTACTATCAACCCAAGCTTTCAAACTCATGTAGCCTGCTACCCGCGTTTCTTCTCTTCCACGCCTTGCTACTCCAGCACGCAGCCCCACCCAACGCCCTCCGTTGAAGCCATGATCCTCGTGGACCGTTCCTCTCCCCTTGCCGCATCCCCACGTCGAACACTTCCAACATCACCACCATGCAAGTCCTCGACCCTCCCCTTTCTCTTCCTCCAGCCCATGCTTAGAGCCACCAACCGAGAACAGAGGCGCCAGCGCACACACCCCTCCTTTCGTGACTCTCGGCCGAACAACAGGGCGTCACCACCAGCGAACCCGCCTTCATCATCTCCCACCAAAGTCAACCCTGTGTCATCACCCTTTCGCCTACAGCCAAGCTGAACCTTCATGCCACCATCACCATTCCTTCACGTGCCGGAACATTGCTTCGTCTCCTCCCTTGACTGGCGCACGGAAGATCACACCCCGCCTTTTCTTGTAATAGTGACTCTACCTATCACCCGAGATCCGAGCCACCTCAAACTTGACAAAATGCTACCACAAAGCCTCCAGCCTTGCATACCTCTGTTCGACCTTGGCTTCTTCTCTCTCCTCCTTAGTTGAAATTGTATTCATCTTTTAAAGTAAGTCTTTATATATACGTATATATATAGTTTTATTTGTTACTGTTAGTGTCGTTTATATTTTCTTTTAGCTGAAATTGTAGATTTGGTTATAGTATGAGATTTGCATAAAATAGTTATATAAACTGTTTATATATTTGTCTACGTATTTGTTTATAAGAATATATATTTTAGGCTACAGCTCGTTTCACGAGTAAGTTTTATTTTTAAAATAGTATGTTATTGTACGAAGTAAAAATTTATAGCATAGATTTATATATGCTCTGTTATTTGGGTTCGAGCTTCCTATATGAGGCTTATTTGCTTAAATACTTGACATCTCGTCTACGTTTAATATGGTACAAAACCATAGGATAAATATGTGTAAAGTTATTTACGTGCATATGTGTAAGGTTAAGTAAATGTTGTGGGTGTATATATATATATATATATGTATATATTTGGGGTTTAAACAAAATATGATAGTGTATAGGTTTGAGGATGTATATCTGCATATATATGGGTGCGCACACACTTGCTACTGCCTCATTTTTTATTTTTATATAAAGTTGTAAACAAAGTTGTATGTATATTATGTGTGGCTTCAGTATATGCTGCTTACTGTATTTATAATAGTTCATAAAGATATGTATATTTGATACTATACTATGAAGTGATACTATATATATGATAGAGGTATATATATGTTGATATACATATATGCGCATTTAGTGGATATGATTTGGGTAACTAGTACTAGTTTAAGTGGTGTTTAAAGAGAATGTACACAGATTTTAAATAAGTGTTTTAAATTTAATAATGATTTTTTTTATAATAGTAATAACAATAATAACAATACATATATTTTCTTTCTTGATCAAACTGATTGATCGTTCTTATCAATTCCTGTATCAGCTTGTCCGACGAATTCGC
Source organism: Allium fistulosum (assembly GCA_030737815.1). Taxonomy (NCBI): domain Eukaryota; kingdom Viridiplantae; phylum Streptophyta; class Magnoliopsida; order Asparagales; family Amaryllidaceae; genus Allium; species Allium fistulosum. The sequence goes on from CM060902.1 coordinate 307,523,741, forward strand.
ATTCAATCGTGCTTTGGTTTGAAATCCGTGCTTGGATTCGTAACTCATTTCATTGTCCAATCTATCTAGCCTCGAAAGGTGAGCACTCACTCACGATTAACATTCTTTTATTTATTAAATTTGATTTCAATTGAAACGACAATTGAAATATGTTGCTGTTAGTTAATTACACTGTTATATATGTTATTGCCTATATCAGTTCACCTGTGACATTTGACACCATTATCTGTTAATTATTTATGCGATAATAATACAGTTTGGCTGATAATTGATTGATTGTTGATGTTTATATTGGACGTTAAGTTGTTAATGTTAAAATAATAAATAGTATGCAATTGAACTTGATATAGAATAGTTAAATGTTAAATTTGATTAACTGACATTTGTATAATATGACCCCTTAACTGTTGAATTTATCGACACTTAGGATTTGTTTAATTACACTTTGAACCACTGAATGTATGTTGTTAAATTGATGATGTATGAAATTGTAAATAGATGACAAGTGAAAACTGTAATGTAATAATCTTTAATCTACATGAAATGATAGTGTAGATTCTAGAAATAATTATATTAATTCGTACAAATAACAATACGAATTAATACGGTTATTTCGGGATTATTTGAATTGATTATTGGATTGTTATTGTTTGTTGTTATTGCTTGTTTATTTACTTTGACACCATCCCAGTTATCACACTGCAAGTTCCCTTTGTTATACTTTGATTTTTGAATTGAATTGGAATCGGGTTGAAATGATAAATACCCAAATTGAAATTTGACCTAGGATAGGAAATTAAATAAAAACCCGATTGGTCAATAATTTGATTTAAAAATAAAACGAAGATTTTATTTGAATAAATAATATGGTTTTGAAATGAAGTTGAAATTTGAATTTTTAATGAAAGGAAAATGTTAATAATCTGAAACGAAATATTAACGATGTAATTGATGAAAGTATATTGTTTAATTTGAGAAATGATTTGATAATTAAGTTTGAAATTATAATCAAGTTTGAAATTATAATTAAGTTTGAAATTATTAAAGTTTGAAATGATTTAATAATTAAGTTTGAAATTATTAAACTTTGAAATTATTTAATAATTAAGTTTTGAATTACTTAATACTTAAATAAGATTGAATTATTTAATGATTAAATTGAATTGAAATTCTTTAATAAGAAAATTGAATTTTTGAATAAGTGAATTTTACTTCGTAAATAATTGAAATTGAGTTTTCTTGATTAAGTAAGGTTTTGGAAAATTATTTAAGAAAGTAAATAAGTGAAATGGAATTTCTTTAACAAGAAATGAAAATGTGATATTTTTGGAATTAATGCAAGACTTGAAATTTAAAGAATTGATTTGACGAATTGAATTTAATGCAAAATTGTAAGTTTTGTTTTAATGAGGTTGAACTTAAGAAATTGATTTAATGAATTGGAAATTTAATAGAAATTACTTTGAATGATAAAGTAACTTAACGAATATTGAATGAAATCGATAAATGAATTCAAATTGATTTGAATGTTGAAATTAAGTTAATTTAAATGATTTCGAATTGAAACTTATATACGAACTTGGATCAATATTTGAATTGTTTAAATAGAAGTTGAAATTGTATTATAAGATTTTGAAAAGGATAATTTGGAAGTTTTGAAACGTAAATTATTGGAAATTGGTTTTGAAAGACAAATGAAATGTTGATTTACGAATTCTATTTGAAATTAAAATTGAAATTGATTTGGTTTTGAAATAAATAAACGACCAATCGGTGTAATAATTACGAAAGTTATTAAAGAGACCGGAATTCGGTTATGGATATACTCTCTATCTAAACCGAAAACCACTTTAATAACTATACGCGGAGTGATGATCCAGAATGAAGTGGTTGAAATGATGTACGTGATGACTGAAGAAAGAGAACGATAATGGATAGCCTTGACACTTGTGTCAAATTGGAAATGACTAAAACAGGAGCTGTGCCGGGCCAATGGAGGATTGATACCTCAAGTGGACACACTTCTTCGAACTACTTATACTTGTTGTCGATTGGTGCACCCTTGATTTTGGGAGTGTTGTCTCACGGTGTTGCGGGCGCTGCGGCGTTGCGTTCTCACCAGTCCGGATCAGGCGAACGGTAGTATCACTACCTTGGGTATAGCCTCATGTGCCTTGTCATACTTGTATTCCATTTATGCGCAACCGCTACGAATTTGTTTTGTACCTTGAGTATATGGATTGCCCTCTGGTGACTTCCGGTTTTGGGGAAACTACGGTCTTGTATATGCTTGTGGGAATAAAAATAAGTTAAGGGTGGAATGGGCCATGACTTAACGCTATTTTGATATCTTTATATTACTGATAGACATTATCTACTTATCGTACATTACTACCTAGTAGATAGTTTGACGGATCCTTAAAGGATGGTTATTCCAAACATCCTTTGAGTTACTTGTATTTCAATTGCTATTTCACTTGAGTTGGATTTATTAATATAAGAATGTTAATCCTGACTCGAGTGTCTTGTGTTTTGCTTTACGCTCGGGTCAGACTGAGTGGTTCAGCTTTCGAGACTCACCTTTGGAGTTGGAGCTTTGCTTGAAGATCCAGCCATCTATTCTGCTTTCAGTATTCGATGATTCCAGTGATGTACTCTGATTTGTATCTGATGTATCGTATTACTCTTCTGTTGTAAACTCTGATGTATCTTATATATTCATATAGTAGCTTCATGAACTACTATCTCTTTTATTTCCGCTGCACTTATTACTCTGTGTCTGTGATCTGTGATTATTTATTTATTGTATATGTTCAGTTTTGCCAAATTTAAATTAACAACGCGGTATTTTGAACAAATTCAACTCCGGCATGAGTGTCTACCTATACACTTATAATGGATGCGAATGGTCCAAAAATGGCGGGTCGTTACAGTTGGTATCAGAGCTTTGGTAGCTCTAGGCAAAACTTAACATATAGGGTAAAATGTATTTACAGAATCACTCTCATTCGAGTTTCAATCTTTTCCTTTGACTCAATTCCTTTGAATTTTGGAACGTTCCCCTACGGTTCCAAATTTCATTCGTGTCCCTCACTATTCGTCTTCTTTCAATCCTGGAGCACCCCATAACTCCATTTTGAATGATATCTATAATAGATCGGCGGTCTCGCCAATCTTCGAATGATTCGTAAAGGAGCAAAACTCCTTTATAATAGGCATCGATTTACCGGAGATTTCTGTATCCTTGGTTTACGATGCTATCTATTCCCTACTATACCTGAATTCCATCTCTTGAGATCGAGTGTTGATTTACCTCGGAATTCAGCATCGATCTTATTCTTGAAGTTACGGACGACTCGGTTAAGGTTGCCCGTGTATTAAATAAATCATCCATCTCCCGATTGTGGTAATCGAATTATCTTGTCTTCTGTTTCAAACTTATTTTCGAATCAAAATTCTCTTTGATTTAAGTCAACAAAAATTTGAATCCCTATCCTTATTTTGAAAATTCATCCCTGTATTGTCGAGCAAAGAAGTGTATTTGTAAATTTATATAAAAATGTTTTATATATTGTGTTGTTTGAGTTGTTGATGTTGATTTGGGTTTCCGATCGATTCGTCTGATCAACGCTATCGATAGGATTTCCAAAACACTTGAACAGAGCAAACTGACACAATATTATTTTCAAATTTGGTAAATGAAATAAATTTGTTGATTATATTGTAAAAATATAAGTTAAAATTTTCTGGAATTTAATAAGTTAATTAAATTGTTGTTGAAATGATAATATTTGATTATCATTTATTGTTCTAAATAAATTTATAAATACGGTTTATAAATTGATTTGGAATTTGAAATGAATTTAATTCAGAAATTTGAGAATTTACTAGTTTCCGGTGATTTTGAACTTTGGTTTTTAAATTTTTAAGTATATATTATTGAAAGTATTTTCGAATAGAAATCGTTTCCAAAGAATTTTAAAATGTTGAAATCAGTGCTCTTCTCTTTGTCGCTGGAAAATAATTTCGGTGATGGCGGCCGCATCATCGACGTTCATTTTCGAGTTTCGAAGTGGAGATACTAGTCTGTAGTTTTGCTACGGCTTTGTTTTGAAAAATATTTTAATTTGAATTTCTTCAGTATAATTTGATATATATATATATATAAGTATCTTATTTTAACATTTTAATTTGATTTGATATAAATATATTATACATATCTCTAAATTGTTTAAAGTTAATCGGAAATCTCACTCTTAAATTTGGTTAAAGGATGATTTTAATTATAAATAAAACCAAATTTGGGATAAATATTTAAACTTGAATAACTGAATTGGAAAATTTTATTTGTATATTGTTCAACTGCATTCTAATACAACTTACCTAAATCGTTCAGAAGTTGAATATGTAATTGGATAATATATAAGATAAATTGAATTTATAAATAAAATTTGAGTGTTTATAATAAATGTTATACACTAAATTTTGATTATAAAGATGTTAATAGAGTAGATAGGATAATAAGTAAACTCAGTTAATAATGAAATAAATTTGTTTTGAAAGAATAAATAGATTTGTTTTGAAAGAATTAATAAACTGAAATTTGATCAACATATGAAAATACCTTGAATTTAAAAGAAATTAATAGATATAAATTAATTTAAATCGAAACTTTTATGGTTTAAATTTATTTATATGGGTTAAATATATGTGATTAGATATATTATGTAGATTAAATTTAACAATAATTTGGAATTAAAAGAATTTAAATTGCTGAAAAAATATGATTATAATAAAAGACTATTCAAATTTATGGTTTTAGAAATTGTAAATTGAAGATAATCAGATAATAAGATAATTAATTTAGAAATAGTTGAGATTGATTTTAGTGAAATCAAATGGATTAAACAAATTATTGAATACCAACTAATTTAAATTTAAATTTATATGGTTTAAAGTAATTGTTATTTTGTATTTCAAATCTGTTTTCATTCTGGTTGTTTCTATTCTCCTACCTCGTTCCTTTTCGGGGACGAAAAGTTTTGAGTGGGGGAGAGTGTAACGACCCGTAAATTTTAACTGTTTAATAACGTAATTAGTTGAAATTTTGTGAAATTTTAAAACGATAAAATTTTGAAATAAAAATTTCAATATTTGAAATGCGTCTAATTAAACATAGCAACTGGTAAATTTTCGTCCGAAAATACGGAAGTTTATTTCGCGCGTAAATTCACTTCAATTTAATCAGTTAAAAAGCGTTGAAAATAAAATGTTTTCAAAACCTAAATATTTTTACATAGAAAAATTCTAAACCATCTTCTGAGCAAGATGTCAGTTTGTCGTTTTTCCAAATTCGGACATCTTTGGCTCCGTCGTTCTTATTTTCTGCAAAATAGCAGTAGTCTGGTACCGATATCGATTTTTATCGGATGATCGTACCACTGATTTCTATATACCGTTTTGATCGTCATGTCGTGCTGATCTTCGTGATATATTCATATGTGTGTTTCGGTGTCCGATACGTGTCGAAACCGCGAAACAGCAAATCGTATCCGTACTGTATTTTTGTGTCTTTTGATTTCTCGTGTCTCTTCTATTGCTAGCCGTTTCCTTTGTAATAATTTCTGCAATCCAAATGGCCTTTCAATATTCCCACCGTCCTTTCAATTCGAGCTTTTGGAATTTTACATCGGTTAAGTTTTCTTTTGAGAAATTTTGGAACGTATAACTACTATCATATTATTAGCCTGAAAACCCATCTTCTTCTTCAAATTTTTCCTTTTTGCTACCTTTACTATCAACCCAAGCTTTCAAACTCATGTAGCCTGCTACCCGCGTTTCTTCTCTTCCACGCCTTGCTACTCCAGCACGCAGCCCCACCCAACGCCCTCCGTTGAAGCCATGATCCTCGTGGACCGTTCCTCTCCCCTTGCCGCATCCCCACGTCGAACACTTCCAACATCACCACCATGCAAGTCCTCGACCCTCCCCTTTCTCTTCCTCCAGCCCATGCTTAGAGCCACCAACCGAGAACAGAGGCGCCAGCGCACACACCCCTCCTTTCGTGACTCTCGGCCGAACAACAGGGCGTCACCTCCAGCGAACCCGCCTTCATCATCTCCCACCAAAGTCAACCCTGTGTCATCACCCTTTCGCCTACAGCCAAGCTGAACCTTCATGCCACCATCACCATTCCTTCACGTGCCGGAACATTGCTTCGTATCCTCCCTTGACTGGCGCACGGAAGATCACACCCCGCCTTTTCTTGTAACAGTGACTCTACCTATCACCCGAGATCCGAGCCACCTCAAACTTGACAAAATGCTACCACAAAGCCTCCAGCCTTGCATACCTTTGTTCGACCTTGGCTTCTTCTCTCTCCTCCTTAGTTGAAATTGTATTCATCTTTTAAAGTAAGTCTTTATATATACGTATATATATAGTTTTATTTGTTACTGTTAGTGTCGTTTATATTTTCTTTTAGCTGAAATTGTAGATTTGGTTATAGTATGAGATTTGCATAAAATAGTTATATAAACTGTTTATATATTTGTCTACGTATTTGTTTATAAGAATATATATTTTAGGCTACAGCTCGTTTCACGAGTAAGTTTTATTTTTAAAATAGTATGTTATTGTACGAAGTAAAAATTTATAGCATAGATTTATATATGCTCTGTTATTTGGGTTCGAGCTTCCTATATGAGGCTTATTTGCTTAAATACTTGACATCTCGTCTACGTTTAATATGGTACAAAACCATAGGATAAATATGTGTAAAGTTATTTACGTGCATATGTGTAAGGTTAAGTAAATGTTGTGGGTGTATATATATATATATATGTATATATTTGGGGTTTAAACAAAATATGATAGTGTATAGGTTTGAGGATGTATATCTGCATATATATGGGTGCGCACACACTTGCTACTGCCTCATTTTTTATTTTTATATAAAGTTGTAAACAAAGTTGTATGTATATTATGTGTGGCTTCAGTATATGCTGCTTACTGTATTTATAATAGTTCATAAAGATATGTATATTTGATACTATACTATGAAGTGATACTATATATATGATAGAGGTATATATATGTTGATATACATATATGCGCATTTAGTGGATATGATTTGGGTAACTAGTACTAGTTTAAGTGGTGTTTAAAGAGAATGTACACAGATTTTAAATAAGTGTTTTAAATTTAATAATGATTTTTTTTATAATAGTAATAACAATAATAACAATACATATATTTTCTTTCTTGATCAAACTGATTGATCGTTCTTATCAATTCCTGTATCAGCTTGTCCGACGAATTCGCATTCAATCGTGCTTTGGTTTGAAATCCGTGCTTGGATTCGTAACTCATTTCATTGTCCAATCTATCTAGCCTCGAAAGGTGAGCACTCACTCACGATTAACGTTCTTTTATTTATTAAATTTGATTTCAATTGAAACGACAATTGAAATATGTTGCTGTTAGTTAATTACACTGTTATATATGTTATTGCCTATATCAGTTCACCTGTGACATTTGACACCATTATCTGTTAATTATTTTTGCGATAATAATACAGTTTGGCTGATAATTGATTGATTGTTGATGTTTATATTGGACGTTAAGTTGTTAATGTTAAAATAATAAATAGTATGCAATTGAACTTGATATAGAATAGTTAAATGTTAAATTTGATTAACTGACATTTGTATAATATGACCCCTTAACTGTTGAATTTATCGACACTTAGGATTTGTTTAATTACACTTTGAACCACTGAATGTATGTTGTTAAATTGATGATGTATGAAATTGTAAATAGATGACAAGTGAAAACCGTAATGTAATAATCTTTAATCTACATGAAATGATAGTGTAGATTCTAGAAATAATTATATTAATTCGTACAAATAACAATACGAATTAATACGGTTATTTCGGGATTATTTGAATTGATTATTGGATTGTTATTGTTTGTTGTTATTGCTTGTTTATTTACTTTGACACCATCCCAGTTATCACACTGCAAGTTCCCTTTGTTATACTTTGATTTTTGAATTGAATTGGAATCGGGTTGAAATGATAAATACCCAAATTGAAATTTGACCTAGGATAGGAAATTAAATAAAAACCCGATTGGTCAATAATTTGATTTAAAAATAAAACGAAGATTTTATTTGAATAAATAATATGGTTTTGAAATGAAGTTGAAATTTGAATTTTTAATGAAAGGAAATGTTAATAATCTGAAACGAAATATTAACGATGTAATTGATGAAAGTATATTGTTTAATTTGAGAAATGATTTGATAATTAAGTTTGAAATTATAATCAAGTTTGAAATTATAATTAAGTTTGAAATTATTAAAGTTTGAAATGATTTAATAATTAAGTTTGAAATTATTAAACTTTGAAATTATTTAATAATTAAGTTTTGAATTACTTAATACTTAAATAAGATTGAATTATTTAATGATTAAATTGAATTGAAATTCTTTAATAAGAAAATTGAATTTTTGAATAAGTGAATTTTACTTCGTAAATAATTGAAATTGAGTTTTCTTGATTAAGTAAGGTTTTGGAAAATTATTTAAGAAAGTAAATAAGTGAAATGGAATTTCTTTAACAAGAAATGAAAATGTGATATTTTTGGAATTAATGTAAGACTTGAAATTTAAAGAATTGATTTGACGAATTGAATTTAATGCAAAATTGTAAGTTTTGTTTTAATGAGGTTGAACTTAAGAAATTGATTTAATGAATTGGAAATTTAATAGAAATTACTTTGAATGATAAAGTAACTTAACGAATATTGAATGAAATCGATAAATGAATTCAAATTGATTTGAATGTTGAAATTAAGTTAATTTAAATGATTTCTAATTGAAACTTATATACGAACTTGGATCAATATTTGAATTGTTTAAATAGAAGTTGAAATTGTATTATAAGATTTTGAAAAGGATAATTTGGAAGTTTTGAAACGTAAATTATTGGAAATTGGTTTTGAAAGACAAATGAAATGTTGATTTACGAATTCTATTTGAAATTAAAATTGAAATTGATTTGGTTTTGAAATAAATAAACGACCAATCGGTGTAATAATTACGAAAGTTATTAAAGAGACCGGAATTCGGTTATGGATATACTCTCTATCTAAACCGAAAACCACTTTAATAACTATACGCGGAGTGATGATCCAGAATGAAGTGGTTGGAATGATGTACGTGATGACTGAAGAAAGAGAACGATAATGGATAGCCTTGACACTTGTGTCAAATTGGAAATGACTAAAACAGGAGCTGTGCCGGGCCAATGGAGGATTGATACCTCAAGTGGACACACTTCTTCGAACTACTTATACTTGTTGTCGATTGGTGCACCCTTGATTTTGGGAGTGTTGTCTCACGGTGTTGCGGGCGCTGCGGCGTTGCGTTCTCACCAGTCCGGATCAGGCGAACGGTAGTATCACTACCTTGGGTATAGCCTCATGTGCCTTGTCATACTTGTATTCCATTTATGCGCAACCGCTACGAATTTGTTTTGTACCTTGAGTATATGGATTGCCCTCTGGTGACTTCCGGTTTTGGGGAAACTACGGTCTTGTATATGCTTGTGGGAATAAAAATGTGTTAAGGGTGGAATGGGCCATGACTTAACGCTATTTTGATATCTTTATATTACTGATAGACATTATCTACTTATCGTACATTACTACCTAGTAGATAGTTTGACGGATCCTTAAAGGATGGTTATTCCAAACATCCTTTGAGTTACTTGTATTTCAATTGCTATTTCACTTGAGTTGGATTTATTAATATAAGAATGTTAATCCTGACTCGAGTGTCTTGTGTTTTGCTTTACGCTCGGGTCAGACTGAGTGGTTCAGCTTTCGAGACTCACCTTTGGAGTTGGAGCTTTGCTTGAAGATCCAGCCATCTATTCTGCTTTCAGTATTCGATGATTCCAGTGATGTACTCTGATTTGTATCTGATGTATCGTATTACTCTTCTGTTGTAAACTCTGATGTATCTTATATATTCATATAGTAGCTTCATGAACTACTATCTCTTTTATTTCCGCTGCACTTATTACTCTGTGTCTGTGATCTGTGATTATTTATTTATTGTATATGTTCAGTTTTGCCAAATTTAAATTAACAACGCGGTATTTTGAACAAATTCAACTCCGGCATGAGTGTCTACCTATACACTTATAATGGATGCGAATGGTCCAAAAATGGCGGGTCGTTACACATGGTACTCAAGCGGGTTTTCTCGTGACCAAGAGCACTAGATCCGATTTGGGAGGGCTAGTTTGTTGTTCATAAGGATCTTCATAATGGAGCTTACATCTTATCAACAGTAGACGGAGAAGTGTTTGGCAAAGCATCGAATCTCCAACGTCTCCGCCGTTATTTCTCTTGAACTGTAAAGAAGCATGTATTAACTGAAACAATAAAAGAAAGACAGTGGACGTAGGTGTATTTCGGCCGAACCACTATAAAAATTTGGTGTCTCGCATTACTTGTCCTATTTAAACATTCTTTCATTTAATTGTTTATCCGATGACTATTCCTACTGCGAGCAATCGCAGGCGCTCGCCGGTAGTGGTGAAAATAAGATAGCCATCATAAGAGGCACGAAACAGGCCTTGGCAATTCACTACTGATGATCGGCACCCCAAAGCCGGCAATGATGAACTAACTATAAGCCACGGATTAGGCACGATTTAAAGCCTAGGCAGTTCATCATTGGCGTTCGGCTCGCCGGCAACTGCGAACCAATTATAAACCCCATGATTAAGGCGTGGCTGCAGCCAGGGGTAGTTCGCAGTTGACGATCGACATTGTGCACGCCGACAATGATAAATCGAATAATACTCATGACATAGGCAATAGCCTGAGTAATTATCATTTGCAATCGGCCATGAACATAACGACGCGTTTATGGTTTTCTACATCTCAGAACACAATAATGATTAACTAAGTCGTAAGAAGTTCACAAGTAGAGAAGGAAGATTATAAAAATCACGCGTCACAAAAGTCGTTCTAGATTAAACATGCAAAAGATAAAAGTTGAACATTACCACGATAAAATATGTAAATAAAAAAAAAATCGTTTATATATACATATGCAGGACAACCATACATCCTCCAAAAAGACATACAAAAAGAGAAAGGAAAATTTCCTAGAATAAGAAGGAGGGACACCCTTGTCACTCGGCCCGCTCCCTCTGGCCATGTCCTTCGAAGGCTCGGATCACTCGAGAGACTCGCCCTCCTATTGCAACACCTCATCAGCACCCTTTGAGAGACCGGCCTGTCTTGAAGACATCCCTGCTGATGCAAGTAGGAAAAATCATAAGTTTTACAGTCTGGAATAAGTAATCACGAAGCAGAAGTAAAAATGACGAGATACCTGCGGTAAGGTTGCGTGGGTCACCAAGCCTCTTGGGATCCAAACCATCTTCATCGTCCTCATCCTCCACTAGAAGCTCGTATCCCTTGGCGATGGCTTTGGTCTCTTCCACCGTGAACTGACGGTTCACCATACCGACATCATACACGGCACCTTCCTCCTGTGCAACCGCAGCCTTTGTCTCCTTAATCAGTCGAGCATGGATTCCTACCATCACTTGGGGATAGTCGTTCATCCACTGAAGGTTCCCCTTTTTCCAGAACATGTAATAAGTGTCCTTCAGCATCTGGTTAACCGTTTCACAAAAGTCGCTGGACTTGTTGACTTCGGTTTGGAGGGACACCGCCTTATTCATGCACTGTTCCTTGTCCTTCCTCAACCGGGCTTGCTCCGCCTTCAACATATCGATCTCAGCCTTGTACAAGTCCTTTCCTTCCACTACTTGCCCTGAAACTTCTTTAGCTCAACCAAGATTTCCTGCGATTTCTTCACCTTACCCTTGAGAGAGCATATCCGCTCCAGATCCTTCTACCAAGCTTCATCCACTGGACTAATAGCCTCGTCGATCTGTGCCTTGCATAAGTCAGCAGCCTCTCTGGTCGCTTCTTCCTTGGCCCTCTTTATCTCGGCTACACGAGATGCTTCAACCGCCTCCAACTTCACTTCCTTCTCCTTGAGCGCTTTACGAATATCTTCCACCTCCAAGTGTAACCATACATTAGCACTCCCCACTTTCTCACTGGCCTTAGCTAGGGGGACTGATAATCGACAATTTTTCTAGTCTCGTCGGTAATATGGACCATTCTCGTTGTCAGGTTGGCAAAGTCAAGAGTTTTTGCCTCATCCAAGATTTGTACCAAAGGGTTTTGAGGCAGAAGGAACTCGGTATCAAAGTTTATTGGATGACGACCCGCGTAGCCCGGGTTAATATCAGGGTGACCCTCGAATGAATTCCTCACCGGCGGTTGAAAATATGAGAAGTAGGTATCGACATTTTCTTCTCCTAATTCGTTAGGCACTTCGTGCACTTTAGGACTAATTGGATTTTGGCGATGGCGACGAGAAGAAGTTTAAGAACCAGGGGAGGCAGCATCCTTATCTTGAGACCTTGCACGTTTCTAGGATGTTTCATGGCTCTCTCCTTTGCCCAAGCCTGATGGGTTTCCTCGACATTCCCTTGCGCAGTTTTTTACTTTTGAGAGACCATCTTAGAAGAAGTGGAAGCCCCTTTCATCCATTTGAACGGTTCAAGTCGCCGAGACATTTCATTCCTCTTCGGATTTCTTCTTTTCCTTGCAAAGCGAATAACAACTTTAGAGCAGAGAAAACATAAACACAAAACATGCAAGACACTGGGACACTACAAGCTACTACAAACCCTTAGAGGAGACTGGATCAAGTGGCTGGGACGGGGTCTCAATCAAGTAGGTATACACTGGGACGGGACTCCACTTGAAGGAAGAAGAACACACGGCAACCGGGCTTCATTGGATTAAGGAGCAAGTGGAAACTGGGACTCGTCAAAAAACAAAAAGTTTTCAAGAAGTACCCCAAAATCCATACAGAAATCAAAAGTACCCGGGGAAAGCCCGAATGCCTCGCTAATTCCCATTCCGCTTTGCACTGGAGGAAACGGCATTCCACCCAAATCATCCATAGCTACATTCTCTTGAGGGGGGTCAGTGACAAGAGTTGGCCCTTGGGCCGGCTCAGATTGATCTAACTGCTCGGGCCACTCCCACACAGCCTCGGCATTCTTCAGGGGTGTCACGCCCAAGCCTTCGCTACCAATAATCTCCGCATCTTGAGAAGCATGAGCCTCCGATTCTATTGCCTCAGAATCTCCCACCGACTCTTCCTCCTCCTCATTGTCTCCCTCCAAGCGAGAACCTTCCTCGTTGTCAGAAGAAGGAGCATCCCGTATGCACAAAGATTTCCCCGAATGGGGAGGAAAAACTGCGCTCTTCTTACACCTCAACTTCTTCAGGGCTCCGGCCCCGTCACCCTCTTCCTCCGGATCCTTGCCTTTGTCCGCATCTCCCCCTTCTCCTTCGGCTCCCGCTGCTTTCTCAGCTGAGCTTGGCCTGATCTTGAACACGGATTGACCAGGGCCGATTAAGTTGTAAAAGCGAAGGGCTGTGTCGCAGAGTAAGAACGAGGCTTCCCTCTCAGCCTCGGGGATAGCTGATATTACCTTGGCCATCTATTTTAACCCCTCGTCCTCTGTCGTCTTCACGCAACCTGAAAATACGGAGCATTAAGGAACCAAGTCGATAAAAAACTTCGAAAAAATATAACGGAGACTTACACCCAGAAGTGAAAGCATGTTGAGGAACAATATCATCACTCACAAAGAAGTACTCCTTCTTGAACATGCTAAACTTCGAGTATAAACCGAGAAATGGCTTGAATTTGTGGGCCGACTCTAAGCCGATGAAGGATATCCCCTTTCGATAACTCCTCACATTATACAAGTATCTGATCTCCCTATGGGTAGGCGGTCTCCGATAGCACTTCACGAATATCAGATATAAGCATGTCAGGATGGCATAGGAGTTCGGTTGAAGCTGAGGGGAGCAACTTTTAGGTAAACCACAAAATTGGCGATCCAATTAGTGAACGGAGGAATTGCACCACACATACAGTGATACTTACTGTATGCCATGTATCCACCTAGGGGGAGCAGGCTCTGTCATTCAGTCCAGGTAGCATCATGTCCCCACGGACAATCCCGAACGTCGTCGCTATGGAGTTAAGTTTTTCTATTGTCAACACGCTAGGGTAACACTCAAAAGGCCTTACTAGCGTGTGGTTGAGAGCATAACCCTCCACTAAAGAATATGCAGAACTGGGTTGTCTTGGAAGATTGGCATGGACATCAAAAGAAGAAGCGCCAGCCCCGGCAAGCTGTGACGACGCTTGTTTAGATCAGAGCTCGTGACTGGACAACATTTTCCTACATAAGGAAGTACAAAAGCAGGGATAAGTCCATCATCCTAATAAATATGCAATCGTAAATGGAAATTTAAACACTCGTCTAAAGCCTCCTATCGCCTGGTCTGGTTAAAATCATACTCCTAACCTAACCCTACGAAACTCAAGCTACCATTTCAAGAATATCCACCTCTGGCTCGTCATACTTATGGTCACCATGCCCGAACCAAACTGGTCTGGCATTACCCTCTCCCGAGAACCGAACGGCATCACAATGTTGAACCAAACCCACTGGATGATAATTATATTGGCCTGAAGCTCACCCTCCTGCAGCCCAACCACTCACACAACCACACCAAATAGAAGCACGAATCATACTCTAGCCGACCTAGGTAATGACAGCCTATAACCCAAATGGGGGCTATGAAGTGTTGTAAGGCTGACAGTTGGACAGGAGTTGAGGAGAATTCTAGCCAAGGGTTGAGCACTATAAGGCAGAGATCTACCTATCAGCCGAACCTTAGCATGTGCAGATAGAAGATGCATGTATCACACATCTATCACACTCTAACTATACCCTCCACTCTACCAAACACTTCATGATACTTGCTTGCATCCTAGTGCAGTTGCTACTCAAAAACTTCTCTTTGCAACCTGGGTTGTACGGAGTACTCGAATCCAATGCCCAAACCCAACACTCCATCAGGAATCACCACCCCACCTTTACCAAGCACAAGTTTCTTCTTCGCCAAATCGCTCTAAAAAACCCACCACCCACTTCCTTTCCCCAATTCAAAGCCAAAACCATTTGTGCTCGTGCAAAAGACCCTTGAAAGCCCAAATCCTAAAACCCTAGACCAGAGATCGAATTTAGAAGGCCTTACCTCAAGCAATGAAGACGTTGAGAATCTGAAGTCAAGCAATAAAAACAGCTCAAGTCGGACCTAAATCGATTGAAAATAGGCTGAAGATATTTAGTTAAGAGAATAGAAGGGAATAAGGAAAAGGAGCAGTATTTAAAGGGAAAAAGGAAGGGAAGACGAACGGTCTCGAATTTTCAACCGGTCGAAGAAGCTCGGTGCCAAACCAAACAAAGCATGTGGTGTAAACTACATAACATACTTTGGGGGGCAAGTGTTGGCTCGGTTTTCCAGCAAGCAGAGAGAGAAGAAAGAAGGGAAGCAAAAGTGGGCTAGGACATGGATGGTGGAACTGCCGGACCAAATATTTGGTCCGGCATTCACTAAAATGCCGAACCAAATATTTGGTCCGGCGTTCTCTGATATGTCGGACCAAATATTTGGTCCGGCACGACATATCCAACACCGGATCAAATATTTGGTCCGGCATGACATATCCAACACCGGACCAAACATTTGGTCCGGTACACAGGCATGTCGGACCAATTGTTTGGTCCGACAAATAAGAGGCTCCAAAGACAGAAGCACCGAACCAAACATGGAAGAGTGACCAAGCCAAACAAGCTCCTACCAGATGCCGAACCAGATTCAAAAAGCTATAATTTCAACCTTCATACTTCACAACTCTACTCTATAAATACCAGAGTTCCTCAACAATAATTGAGACTGAATTTCTGAGGAAGGAGGGAAAACTCCACTCAGACTTAGTCACTCCAGCTACTCTAAGCTTTTGCTCTTTCTAATCCAACTTGTACTTGTAACCAAATCAAAGCAAGAATAATAAAATGGACAGTGGATGTAGGCAAGTTCTGGCCAAACCACTATAAAACTTTGTGTGATTTACTTCCCGTTCTGTGACTGCAAAATTGTCTGTTAACGTATTGGAACATTAAAAAACATCATTTCAACCAAGTTAAACGTGACTTAGTTAAATTCCAACTTAGGAGTGTTTGCCCAATTTTTGTGCAAACAGAAGAATCTCCACCTGACGGTTACCAATGAAATGAAAGTGTATATGGATCGTATAATATGAATAATTAACTATGTTATAAACTAGTGCGAAATATAAATATAAAATTAAATAGCAGTAAGTAAATAACATCAGAGACTTTTATACTGGTTCGAACTTCCCGTTCTACGTCCAGTCCTAGACTTCTTCTGGATTGAACTATCAACACCCTCACTTAACTTGGAGGAATAGGTAATACAACTGCCTGAGTAACTGAACAAGACTTCAATCACCTAGACAACCGAATGGGACTTCGTCTACAAAGTAGAACAGTTTGTGACTTTGTTATGTTATTGAATAGCACGAATTAGTCGATATAGTACACCCTTCCTATAATCTTCTTCTTTTTGGTATAACGTGTGCTCGTGAAGAAAAGAAGTAATTTGATCATAAGCAAATTATTCTTGAATGAATGTGTGATCAAAGTCTTAAGGAAATATATTGAATTGAAAGCTTGAGAGTAAATCAAGGTTGAGATAGAAAGAATTGTAAATCAGTTAGTTGAATCATTGAAATGGATTACTTTATATAGATGATAAGTAGTTGCAACTTTTAGAGGAATGATTGCAACCATTAACGAAGAGGAATAACTCTTCATGGAGAAGAGCATCTCTTTAGAAATTTTGAAAAATATGGTTTTTATGATCGTTCAGTCAACTGAAGAAAATAAACCAGTCGACTGTATTTGAGTATAGATAGACTATTCAAAAAACAAATAATAAGTAGTTCAAAAACAAGTAGTTTGAGTCGATTGAAATCATTGATTCAGTCGATTAAAAATATGTTTAATCGACTATTTCAGATTTTCGGTCGTTTAAAATTGTTAACAAATTGTATGTTTATTTCCTTTAGGTTAGTCGATTGACATGGGAGTTTCAGTCGACTGATTAATGCATAATTTGACTTATTTGATTAATTTTTTATCGTGTGTGTTTGTATATACCACTAGAAGAGATTTTAACAATTTATAAAACTCTAGACTAAGACACTATGACTGATACTACATAATTATGCCATCATGGTCTTCTTTTTGTCGATCATTTCCGGTACAAGTGGTTTGTATACACGATATAATGATGTATGGTTGTTAATACCAAAATACCCAAGATATGAGGTTCTAACATGAAAGGCTCGAGAAAGAGTTGAAAGAAGCTCTTTCGGAGTTTAAAGAGACAAAAGATGCACTAAATCGTCAATGCTGACATAACATTACGTTATGCGAGGGGTGGAGGCTGGTAAATCAAGGTTAAATGAACTACAACAATCTTTGAAGGACAATGAAGCACTTTATGGGGTTATCTATGTGGCAGAGATAACAAAGTTGAATAAAACTACAGAGGATATGTCTACTCAAATTTCCCGCTAAGTTGGAGAGAAGGAAGGTGCCGAAGTAGAAAAAGTGAGAAAGGGAACTAGTTTTGATGCGGTTCCTGCTCCTCGACGGATATGGACCTTTCCTTGGTAGATGAATGGAAGAAGGAATTGGCACTTTACTTCCAAGGCAAACTTAAAGAAATGGAAGCTTACTATAAGCAGCAACTTGAGCACCAGGATCGAAAGCTATTTCATATTCATGAAGGAAAGGATGTAGGAGGATGCCCTTAAGTATTTTGGTCCTTTTGTTAGGAATACAAAGAAGACCAAAGCTGAACTGATCGATACTTTTGAAAAAACTTGGAAGGAAGGCATTATCAAGATTAATGAGCTAGAAGATTTGCTATGAAAGGCTCCATCAGCTCCTTCTGTCTTAGTAGCCATTGCCAATGTATTCGAACAAGATTGTGTTGTTGCCCTTACGAAGAAACTAAACAAGGAAAAGGTCAAAAGTATAATGAGAGAAATCGTCATACAGTGCGCGATGGACATTTTTTACTTTTATCCTACTCTTAACGTAATCTTTCTTTGCAATCAGGAAGGTTTTTGATAACTCTGGAGGCCTCACTAGATCATTGGGCTGGTGCTACTTTGATCCTATGAAGTATTCTCACCCTAGGATGGAACCACCTTTAGCAAGCATACCTTAAATGTTTTTGTGGTTAATGCAATATTGTGGTTTCATAGCTTAGGACACTTTTGTAAATTTATGTTATTGCATAATTTTTGGTTGCATATGTACTATGTAGATTAATTTTCTTTATGAGGTCTGTAAATTCCTTATGAGTGTTTTACTTGGTTAAACTTCTTTTTAATTTTGTTTTATGTGGGCTCATTTGATCTTCAACTTACTTTTTCGGATCAAGATCCGAAGAATGTTGGTCTGGAAGGAAAGCTTACCTCTGTTCTAGCTAGGATTATCGAGTTGGAAGGTTTGCTAAAGGATGTTGAAGGCGTATATGGGGTCGTATATACGAACGAAATTAAAGCTCTTAAATGCAAAGTTGAGGAATTAAATGAGCAACTCGTAAGACAAATTAACGTTGAAGATGCCCCTGCACCATCACCTAGGTAGACCCTGATGTTGTTCTTGCATGGAAGAATGAATTGAAAGGCTATTACAAGGCTAAGATTACCGAGCTAACAAATTTTTACAAAAAAGGCCAAAAACTGCTAGAAGTAGCAACTCTGTTTATATTTCTACCGTGCAGGAACTTTTTGGACCCTACTCTAGGACTACCAAGAAAACAAAGGACCATCTTTTGGATGAGATTGAGAGGGTCAGGAGAGTGGCTATGGAACTTATAAACAGTCTTGAGAACAAAGTTTTTTCCTTAGAGTCTAAACTCCACCTTGATGTTGCTGCCACTTCTCTAAGTGGGTTGGATATGGCTACCTTGATAGAGCAGCTCCATGACTGGAAGGTAAGAAGGGTTATGGAAGACATTGTTGCAAAGAGTGTGATTGATGTTTTTACCCGCTTCAGGCCTGGAATTGATCTGACCTTTTCATACAATCACGCGGATTATGAGTATGATCTGCAGGACTATTGTCACTACAAGAAATTTTATTTTTGGTGGTGCACAAAAAACGCTACCAAAACTTATGGTAGCATTTTGATAAATGCCGTGATAAAGCCCACAACTAAAAATCCATGATTTTTAGTTGCATTTATGTCAACGCCACTATAAATCTTTTCATTGCAGCGTTTCTCAAACGCCACCATAAATCTTTTTGTAGCTTTTTAAAAATGCCACCAAAAGGTTTTTTGGCGCTACCAATAGAGTTTCCAACTTTACCCCTACTTTACGGTTGCGTTTACTCAACGCTCTATATGTATTTCTATAGCGTTTTGGAAATGCCACTAAAAGTTGTCGATTATTCTGCACCATTTTTTCATGCTATTATTTCCTGTTGATGGTCTATTTCTTTTCTACTATATCAATCAACAATCATTCACATAATCATGATATTCAAACAATTAAAAAATATATTAATCATATAATCAAATAAGATATTCATAACCATTCTAACACAATAGTTTTTTGATAAAATGACCAAACTCACACACAATAACCATTCGTATACAGATTTACACACCTAGTACTAATAAAATGTTATACCAAACTGGTGCTAACAAAACGCTTGATTACCCATAATTCTTTGTTGCATGCACAAGCGAAAGCTAGCACCATAAAAGTCCAACCTTGCTCTCTTCGGAAATCCAATGCCTGCACAAGTGAAAGCACAACATATAGTCAAACAATTATGTTAATTCGTAGGACTTCAAATCTAATATAAAACATCTACAACATTGTACGAGTATATCATATTATAAATAATGTCATATAAATAGTCAAAGTTATAAACGAAATGAAATAAATAAAGTCCAATCTTACAGTTATATATAAAATGTTGTTAAATTAGTTATATTATTATTTATAAATTTTAGCTAACTTAAACTTAGCTAATTTTATAAAACTTGTTTAATTTTAACAAAGCCTGGTTAATTTTTATTAACTTGGTTAACCTAATTTATTATTATTATTATTATTCAAACTCAGTTAACTTAATTATATTATTATTATAATAAACTTAGTTAAATTTTATAAACTAAGTTAATTTATAATCAACATCGTTATCTATAAATCTTTGTTAAATTAGTTATATTATTATTATTTATAAAATTTAGTTAACATAAACTTAGTTAATTTTAACCAAACTTAGTTAATTTTTATTAACTTGGTTAACTTAGTTAATTTATTATTATTATTATTACTGCTAATATTATTATTAAAACTCGATTAACTTAATTATATTATTATTATAAACATAGTTAATTTTTATAAACTTGTTAATTCATTGTCGCCATCATCATTATTATTTATAAAAAATTAAATTAGTAATATTATTTTTATTTATAAAATTTAGTTAACTTATACTTAGTTAAAACTTTTTAATTTAAACAAAACTTAGTTAATTTTTATTAACTTGGTTAACTTAGGTATATTATTATTATTATTATTATAAATTTAGTTAATTTTTATAAACTTAGTTAATTCATCATCACCATCATTATTTATATAACTTTGTTAAACTAGTTTATTATTATTATTTTTAAAATTTAGTTAACTTAAACTTTGTTAAGTTTTATTAACTTGGTTATTTAGTTAATTTATTATTATTATTATTAAAACTTGGTTAACTTAACTATATTATTATTATTATAAACTTAGTTAATTCATCATCATCATCATCGTTATTATTATTTATAACACTTTGTTAACTTAGTTATATTATTATTATTTATAAATTTTGTTAGCTTAACCTTAGTTAATTTTAAAAAACTTGTTTAATTTTAACAAAACTTAGTTAATTTTATAAAACTTGATTAATTTTAACAAAACTTAGTTAATTTTTATTAACTTGGTTAACTTAGTTAATTTATTGTTATTATTATTATTATTATTATTATTATTATAAACTTAGTTAACTTTTATAAACTTAGTTAATTCATCATCATTTATAAAACTTTGTTAAATTAGTTATATTATTATCATTTTTAAAATTCAATTAACTTCAACTTAGTTAAGTTTATTAACTTGGTTAACTTAGTTAATTTATTATTATTAAAACTCCATTAAATTAATTATATTATTATTATAAACTTAGTTAATTTTATAAACTTAGTTAATTTTTATAAACTTAGTTAATTCATCATCATCATCATCATTATTTATAAAAGTTTGTTAAATTAGTCATATTATTATTATTTACAAAATTAGTTAGCTTAAACATAGTTAATTTTATAAAACCACCTTAATTTTAACAAAACTTAGTTAATTTTTATTATTACTAAAACTCGGTTAACTTGATTATATTATTATGATTATTATTATGATTATGATTATTATTATAAACTTAGTTAATTCATCATCATCATTATTATTATATATAAAGCTTTGTTAAATTAGTTACTTTATCATTATTTATAAAATTTAGTTAGCTTAAACTTAGTTAATTTTATAAAACTTGTTTAATTTTAACAAAACTTAGTTAATTTTGATCAGAACATTTCTTGCTCAGTAAATATTTTGCGCATTATCCCTTCAATTACTGTAGTAATGTAACATACATTATCATGAAAGTTCAGTATACTTTGTACATATTTGTACAGCAACAGCATGGTTTACGCAACATGAACAACATGATGAAAGCAAAATATAAACGAACCTACTCTACTCACCTACAACAAAATTTTTAAACGAATATAAACAAAACAAAAACAAACCTGAGTTTTGCCCAATAAGCTCAGCAGCTTTAACTAGTTCTCCCATAGTTGCCAATGAACCCATTATGTCTCTGAGATTGATTTGGTAACCAGCAATAGAGCTAGGATTGAAATAATATAAGCATCAATTGGTCTTTGATTTTTTTTCCACAGCTATAATACTACAATTGTCTTCTTGGTTCTGTAATGTAATTGAGAAGAAAATAAGATGATATAATAAAAGTAATAGAAGTTAAATAAAAAGATGGATACTGATGCATACACAATTTGCATACTACTGTGTGCACTATGGTGTAAACAAAGCATATATATTAAGTGATCACAAATTTCAATTTCCAATATCACACTTTCATATTGCCACATCTAATAGAAAAGGATAAAGAAAAGTGTGTAGTCTATCATACACAATTAATGCAAAACATAATAATAAACAACTGATTTAAATTAAATAGGGAATATAATTTGAGAATAATAAACTAACATATGGTATGTTTAACAAAGCTTATGAACTTTTATAATTTCATCAACTTTGTCTTATATCTGTACTAACCTAACTCAATTAGCTCCTCCATTACTCATTTAAGTAACACAAACTCAAAATCACACATAACTCTGTACTAAGCCAATCAACCTAATATGCCTAAAAATGGAAGCATATGCAGTAGATAACAACATCTAAGCAATGGAAATAATGAAGTGAATTAGTGGTTAAACAACATAACCTCAAGGACCACACTCATAATTATCGTTAGTTTGATCACCATGATTTCATTCCAGCACTTGCTTGTAAGTAACGTCCTGCTTGCTCAGCTTCCTTCTTTTAAGTAAAAATGACACCTAGCTAATTTGAAATATGAGTTTCGCACACATAAGGCATAAGGAAACACACCTGTAACATGAGATTTGCTGATACTGAAGCTATTGCATAAGTAGCTCAGCTTGCTCCCCTTGGAGTTGAAATATACATCTTCTTTCAATGTTACTACCAAATGCTATATGAGAAATTACATCTTCGATAAAATTTTGAAGCTCCGGCCAAACATCTATTTCACACTTTCCCTTCATACCAACCAGTTTTTCCCATCTGCTTATAAGTACACAACAACAAGTCGGAAAAGCTGGAAACATTAATCAAATGGATCTAACTATATAATTATAGAGCATAAATATGCCCCTGAAATTTTCAACAAGTAAACACTTACAATGTTTTCAAACTAATTCAAACATTTGTTCTAGTTTTCTGTACTTTAAGAAATAAAAATATATGCTATCATTGTTTCTAGGTGCAAAAAGGTGAAAAAGGGTTAGGGGTAGAAGTGAGAACAGGTTAAGTCCACTAAATCATGACTGGGAAAGGAATGAATATAGATCAAAACTATGCATCAATTGTTTCTAAAATATCTCTATTACAAATAATTCTAGCAATAAAAAAAAGGAATTTGACCAGAAAATGCCTAACACTTTATGGAGTCATCTTTGAAATATTAACCAAGGCATTGACTACATAAATAACTACGTAAACGTAAATCTAACCAAAATATGAAGTGAAAGCAAAAGTAACCTCGGTGATCTTCATCTTGTTAAACAAGGAATACAATATACATGCACATATGCATGGTAATACACATGATTACTAAAGCTATTCAACCTACACTCACACTCACCTGACCCAGTCTAAATACACACTCATATAAAAACACTAAACCCACAAAAAATCTTAACCGTTTTAAAGTATAAAACAAGTCATAGCAGAGTATGAAACAGCAGTGACACAAACTAGTGATATAACAAGCATACATATAGCAACAATGAAAAATATTCTCCAAGATTGATTGCAAACTCGTGTATATTAAAGAAAAGCAAGAATGACATATAACCAAGACTTTTGCAATTGTACCATGAACTTATATCTTTACAGGTTCTAACTGGAAGGCACAAACAAGCTCAACTTTACTACTATAATCATGCATATTAAATCAAAAGATTATCTTTACTTTAGAGGTGGTAGAGAAGGGCTACATGATTAACTACATTACAATATAAGGCTTAGCGGCGATTTCACAATTCAACAATGTTTGGATATTCGATGGTGATAGCTTTTGAAATTTCTTTTTTACTTATCAATCAAAGTTAAGTGTCAAGTGAAAAGATAATCTAATAACATGGACTTAAAACTTGAGTGTTATAAACATCTCCTCTCCCAATGCTGTTACAAACATCCACAACCACAGTTACCACCTAACTATCCTTAACCTCAACTAGCCTCATCTCAACATCACTCACTGTCTTACAATATAGCACTCAAAATGGTGGTACCGAACTATCTTTGATAGGGAAAACAACATAATCAATAACCATGTATAGGTATGAAAGAATAACAAAAAAGTCTACAAAGAACGTGTATAAATACCACAATTATGATACGGTCTAACCAAATAAATATCCAAATTTAAAAAGATCCCTACAATGAAAAGAAGCATGTGACATATATTTTTGAAACCGTAAAGAAAAATTATAATCATCAGAGAGTTGTGTGTGTGTGTATAGAGTTTTAAAACAGAGAATAAATACCACAATTTGACTTTTGATATACGGCAAAGAACTCTTAGTTATATGGAAAAGAACCAGGTAAAATATATATGAGTAGCAAATTTCAAATTATCAAAGAACACAAAGTACTCTCAGTTATGCTTCTAGCTTATTGTATTTTATCATATGCTTTGTTATGATATGAGTACAATAAATCTTGATGACTATGCTTCCGGAAAACTTGTAGCTTACATTATTATGTGTTTTGTTTTACTGTGCATATATGAGTTTCTGTGCCCTTAATTTATATCTGTATAAACCTTACATCTGAACTTATGGCTATTCTTTAACTATTCATGGTGCATTTTGGTTTATTGAAATGGAAATTTTTGTAGAGATTCCTTAGTTATTGAATACTATATTGTATTTTATACTGAGAATAGTTTCTTAAAATGGTTTGGTCAGAAAATCAAATCCTTATGCATTCAAGACTTTAATGAAAATGCTACGATAATGGGTAGTAGAAATCTTGTGTTAGAATGATGATTTTATCATCTGGTGTGGTAATGGACTGTTCCTAAAGAAAATAATAAGGAAATTCATATATTATGTTAGGATATTGTTAAAGGAAAAAAGTAAATGGAAATCAGGTTAGTTAGCAGAAATCACATTGCATTTTAACCTTAGAGTATAAGATACTCAACTAATTGATTAGTTTTAGTCCTGCCTAATTATACTTCTAGTTCTAATTAACATCAACTGTCAACTGTTATAGTCTTGTTGCTTATCCTTTACTTTTTCTCATTCTTTCTCTATTGCCACTTTCTCCTTCTCCCTACTAGTTTCTTTATCTCTCACTTTCATGTCTTTCTCCTTGTCGTGTCCATCTCCGTGCTCTAGTATTAGTTTATTTTTCTTGTCTTTTATGATATTTTACAACTCGGACACATTTTTTGTAATAATATCCAAAGGTTGTAAATGTGAATATTCATCACTTCCGAGAGGATTATACCAACCTATAATTCTAAATAAATATACTTTAACCACAAATTTTTGGTGCATCTTCTATGCATGTGCCAAATTATTTGGATGGGCGACATAAAACAAGGCATGCATCAATCAAAAGAGTAAGCAAAGTAGCATTGATTCTCCTCACAGAATTTCGATTGCATAAAGGAATAAAAAAAGAAGCACTTACATCGTCCAAGTTCGCTTCTAATTCGATGTATTAAAGGCCTTTTTGTACAATGGTAACAGAGCACTCAAAGGAATTAAATTTCCATCAATATGACTTTTGTTTATTCCTTCCTCACATCCTAAAGCAAATGATACATGGGTAAAACCTGATACAATGCATGAACATGTTACCACATTAATGAGGATAATAACATTGTAAATAAAATGTCAGAAGTACAGATGAAAAATTTCACATAATGGTCACATCTCTCATGTTTGCATGCTTCCTTTGGATACCAAAGAACTTTGTACCTCTAGACAGACTAAACTCCAATGACATATAGCAGCAAGGTCGTGCGGTTACACAAAATATACATGCATTCATCCTTATGTTTCCATATAATAATGCCTAGCCCTACTTCATGATTTTAAGCAAATTTTTCTAACAAGTGATTGGTAACAACTGAATTTTTTTAATTGAGCTTCATAGGATAGAGAAATTTTCTATACTTTTGCCTTTTATAGAACTCTTTAAAATAATGTTCAAAAGAAAAAAACATTTTTTTAGGATATCAATTGCTTTAGCAATAAGTTTATCAAACCATAAACAAACTAAGTTTTCCTGTAATCATTTATCCATCCAAAAATAGAGGATATATATTGGATGTGAACTCAGTAAACCAATTCTTCGTAAATCAAAACTGAAAGCAGCTGTAATAAAAAATTCTGAGGAAACCAATTATGATACATCAGAAAATAAATACCTAGGCTTCTAAGCAACTGATACATAAGAGCTTCTATAAACCAAATCTAAATCTAGTAGTGAAACTCTAAATAGTTTTTTCTACTATAAATTATTAGTTTCCTTATTAACAACAGTAACCCATCATTACGAACAAAAGTTAAAATCAATACCTAGGTTGAGTCGGTCAATCGACAAGCTCGCCAACGCTGGTGAGATGATGATTTAACTTTCCGAATGTAATTTTCCAGTAGATCTTAGCCAAATAGATCGTCGAAAATCAATTTAGGTTTTCGTGTTCGTCAGTAGATCGATGGCAAAGAGGGAAGATTTGGAAGATGAAGTCGAGGGATTTAATGATGACGAAGATGGGTGATTTAGAAAACGAAAATGAGAGAGATAGGAGATAAGGAGCGACCATGGAATTTTAGCGATGAGGAAAAAAATTCAAGTGTTTAAAAGAGAAAAGGAGCGGCCACGTAAAATTTTAGGAAAATTTTCATGGATATTTGGTGGGAACCAATTGACCGCATTTATTTGTTCATTTTCATGAGTTAACTTACAAACGGTTGCATAAGCCTTGAAACGCTACCAATAAATGCAACTAAAAGAAAATTTTCTTGTAGTGGGTGATGTTAGGGCCAGCACTAACTACGACCCTTTTGTCGCTTTTGGCAACATTAGTCATGGTCGCTCATCAGTCGTAATTACTGAGTTGAGTGACCCGTTTCTTGCTCTTTAACTTATGGATAGTTCTTTCAAGCTCCTGGCATTGGATGCCCATAGAGCTTATCATCGAAGATGGATCATAGCTGATTCTTCCTCTGAATTTGATTCAAAATCGCGATGTTATCTTGTTTTATTATAGATTGTAGTTTGTCATTTTTCTTTTAAGCTTTTAAAGCATTTAGGGGAGGGGGTATAGGTCATGTAAATATGGATAGACTTCGACGAGAGTTTGCAAAACTAAATAAATATGAGGAAATTGTTGCTTTTTGATGTTTACCTGACAAGCTTTTATGTGGATTTTGGGACAGTGCTTGATATGTTGATTATTATGCATCCTATGTGTTCTTTTTCTTGCCATCTTTGGTTTTATTATCTGTCCAGCTCATGCTTTCTGAACTTGATTGTCTTAGCATTTGAGCTTTATACTTTAGAAAGTGGATCTTTCACCTGATAGCCCTCACTTGAAGTGATTTGGGCTTAGGCTTAGTACTTCACGCAAAAATTGACTGTTGATTATTATCATTTCTTATATGGAGATTTGTTAGATTTACCGTATAATAGCATTCCATATTAGATATAAATTCTTTGTGTTTAATTTTAACTACGTGCACTTTGAATTCCTTTGTATTAAGTTTTAATCACTACTAACTACATCGGTCCCCGTGAGCTTCCATCCAAATTTGTTGAGGCATTTGAATCCAACATGCTCTTAGTCCCCATTGTTTATGGGCCAAATGACATAAGTCTGCCCGAGTTTGAGGTTGCGACCATGGCTCCTTCTATGGTTTTGGAAGAGGAGAATCTCCACCTAACGAGTACCAATGAAAGAAAGTATATATAGATCATATAATATGAATAATTAACTATGTTATAAACTTGTGCGAAATATAAATATAAATATAAATATAAAAGTAAATAGCAATAAATAAATAACATCAGAGATTTTTATAATGGTTCGAACTTTCCATTCCACGTTCAGTCCCAGACTCCTTCTAGATTTAACTATCAACACCCTGACTTAACCTGGAGGAATAGGTGATACAACTACATGAGTAACCGATAAAGACTTCAACCGCTTAGACAACCGAATGGGATTTCGTCTACAAAGTAGAATAGTTTGTGACTATGTTATGCTCAGTAGTCATGACTTCCGCTAATTTCTCCATGCTCAACTGTGTCTTCTCCTTCTTCCTTTTTGGATGTTGTCCAAGTAAAGTGCTCAGGATTTTGAAGAATTTGTTTGGATAGTGTATATGCAGAGGAGGATTAAGCGCAAGACATTTTATCCCAAATTTTGTTCAAGAATCATTTAATTTGATCAAGCTTGTTATCCATCTTACTGACAGTGTGGTCAACACGAGAAAGTCGTCGATCAAGCTTACTCTGATTACGGGAGAGAATGACATTTGTCCGACGTGCTTGATGTTCCAAAGATATTTTTCTATGTCATCCTCATCACGTTGAGGTTGAACAGGTGGAGGAACTTGAGAAGAGGAAGCTGTAGTAGGATTGGCAGGTTGGGGATGGTCGGCTTCTCTATTCACATTCCGTTGCTCGAAGGATATAATATTATGGTGTTCAACTCTTTGTAGAAGTTTCATGAGACTAAGAGTTTTTGAGTCTAAACAACCAGCTGTAGTAAACTCCGAATTTGGAAGAGGTACTTGAAGGCTCATTAAGATACGCAGTATACATTCTCCATAATGGATTGTTTTGGCTTTACGATTATGAAATGTTGAAAAATCATCCATGATTACTTTTCGCCCAATTAACATTTCGATGACCATATAGTGCATAAAGAGCCTGGAAGTTATGTTATAAACCACTTCATAGCTACCGGTTCGTGGTTGTATAGAATGAGTACATACTCTATGTAAAATTCTAGCTTTGGGACGCAAAAATTTTGCTTTCAACATTTCTAAATTATCAGCTAAAAACATATGACTAATTTCATCATTATTGTTCAAATCTACTTCAATGTCATCTAAGACTTCTCCTTCCGAAGGGGAATTTAAAATAGATCCTAATCTTGCAATAGGTTGATAAATTTTGATACCATAAACAAGTGTCCATATACAATTTTCTCTATTGTCTGGATTCATGAAATCTAAGTTCAAGTTTGCTTAAAACAATTTTACCAATAATGGGTAAATTTTGAGATTGTTGGCTTCAAAGTTGATGAGATGATCAATGTGGTTTGCTTCAGCAAATTCTCGAATAGCATAGCCTTCAATATCTTAAACCGAATGAATGAACCTATGAAACCCCTCATGTTCCTCATGTTATCGAACCTTTATATAGCAGCATTATTGTATATCCATCCTCTGATTTGAGATTTAGACAGTTTAGTGGATGTAGATGTTTCTATTGAACATTTTGGAGGCATTGTAAATGATTAATAAGGAAGAAATTTTATTTTGTTTATCTGTTAGGAGAAGGAGCTGAAAGAGTAAAGTAAGAAAATATAAGGGATTGAGGAGGAGATTGTTAGTTCCTGAGATGATGGTTTTGATGACAACAACCTTACGACTTGTTATAAAATATAAACACTAATATCTTTGTCTAGATATATATGTTTATGCAGATATATATATATATATATGCATGTACTGAGAATAAGAACTGTACAGTATAGAGATTCAAGACCGACGAATTCAAGATTGAAGAAATCAAGACTGAAGACTCATGAGTATCAAGAATTCAAGATATCAAGATAAGTAATAGAGTCTAGATTTATGTTAAAACTTCATAATAGCACTAAAATCTTTATTCGGATTTTAATTGTGGAATGGAATCCACCTTCTTGCTTTAATAGTGGGATGGAGCCCACGACCTCTTTAGTGGGATGGAACCCACGACCTTCTCTAGTGGAATGGAATCCACGAAATATTCAAAATAATTTATTTTAACTATTTTTCCAAAAACTATCTTTTTAAAAGTCATCTCTATCAATTTAAATATTTTAGCCTTAATTCAAAAACTATTCTTATCATCTTTTAATCTTCTGATCTCAAAATCATCTCTTTTTTCTTGTTTTTTGTATATCTTGATTTTAATATTTTAGGTTTAAATCTAATTTTTTTAAAGAAGTCTATACTTAGTTTCAATATTACTTTTATATTATAGATTATATATTTTAAGATTACTTTCTAAAACTCTTTTATAAGTTTAAACTATATTCAAAATGGTTTACAAAGTTTAGAAATTGTTTTGACAAGTTTTAGAATAGAAATCATTTTAAAGCAAAATCAATTTTCAAAAATAACATAGAAATGTCGACATCCATATACCCCCCATGTCGACATGGTAGCTGTAGATTTCAAATTTCAAATTTTCAAAAGAAGTGTCTATTCGTTATAACCTTTCGCGAATGGACATGACTGTTGTTCTCCTATATATACCAGTTGTTTTCAACGAATTTTAAGTTAGTTTTTCTTCATTTCTTCACTCCTTCTTCACCACTCAAATATTCTCTTATATTTCAAATGCTTTAGCAAAATTCTGCCGAAATCCTAAGTGAATCAAACTCGATCGTCTCTAGTTTGATTCTCTGCCACTCTCTCTTTCAAAGATCTCGGTGTTATTCAAAGTTATAGGATCATTTGTAATCAAAGATCGAAAGATTGAAGTGTATTGAGTCTCTCTTTATCAAAGTGTGATTGGAAACGGTGTGATTATGGTATGTAAATCAATTGGGTGCGATTGTAGCCCGTAAATCAATTAGGTGACCTTATACCCTGGTTAAATCAAAAGAGTTTGCCCTGGACTTGAAGACAGGAGGGTGTATCTTGTGGCCTTCAAATCGAGGTTGTAATATCGACATTATATTTGAAAAGAAATTTGCACAAGAAATTGTGTGCGACTGGATGTAGGGTAACTCTGAACCACTATAAAATTCCGGTGTGTTCTTTCCTTTACTGCTTTTATTTGCTATTTGCATCTGTGTCCGGTTCTGTGATTGTATCTGTGTTTGTGAATTGCATCTGTTTGTGTTTAATTTGAGAAGATTTCAAAAGTTCCATAAAATCCATTAAACACTATTCAACCCCCCTCTAGTGTTAATCCAGCCTTAAGATCCGTAATCCGCATTTCCAACATTTGGGAGCATTGGTTTTCAAAGTTTTTATAATCTAATTTTTGAAAAGTTTTCAAATGGCTTCCAACACTGGTAATGTCAACAATATCACTAGTTCATTTGTAGAGGGTCAGTCTACTGCCAGACCACCATTTTTAATGGCAGTAACTATGCATATTGGGCATGTAGGATGAAAATCTATTTACAATCAATAGGATTAGACACTTGAATATCACACAAACTTAGTACATTGAACCCAAAACTGATTTTGCACGGTGGACTGTTGAGCAAAAGACTGTTGCACAAAACAATTCCAAAGCCATGAATATTCTATTCTGTTCACTTAATAGGAATGAGTTTAATAGAGTGTCTGTCTGTAAGTCTACATATGAGATCTGGAAAACTTTGCAAGTTACTCATGAAGGAACAAGCAAAGGTTAAACAAACCAAAATATCTATCTTGTCCAATCAGTTTCAATTATTCAAGATGAATCCAAATGAGTCCATTTCAGATATGTACAATAGGTTTCAAGACATTGTGCACTCACTAATTGCATTAGGAAAGAACTTTTCCAAAGAAGACCAAGTTAGAAAAATTCTGAATTCACTCACTTCGGAATTGGATCAGAAGACTCTAGCAATTGAAGAAGCTAATGATATTAGTACTCTAAAAATTGAAGAATTGATTGGGAATTTGATGTCGTTTGAAGTACAAATGCAAGGGAGAAAAGAAAGCAAGGCCTCAGAAAGAAGTCAATAGCGTTCAATGCAATAACAGATGGTTCAGACTCAAACAGTGACGACGATGAAGAAATAGCCTTAATGACAAGGAATTTTAGAAAGTTTCTGAAATACAGAAAGATGAACAATTACAAGAGAAATGATCACAATAATTCTGGAAATAGTAATGAGACTCAAAACAACGTCAGATGCTACAATTGTGATGAGCCAGGCCACTTAAAAAGAGATTGTCCACATCCGTATAAACAAAAAATTTCTCCAAGTAATGATTCATCAAAAAAAAGAAAGAGAGCATATACTGCTACACTAGACGATTCATACTCATCCTCTAGTGATGAAGATCAAAAGACGGAAAATTCAAACATGTGTTTTACAGCTATTCACGAGTCCGATGATCTCGAAAATATGTATCTAAATTTAGGTGCGCATTTAAATTATATTGATTGAAATTGCTTGTTTGAATGTTTGGTTGTTTGCAAGTTTTGAAATTGCTTGTTGTTTGAATTTGAAAGTTTGATTTCAAAATAATATTATTTAATATTAAAATATTAATATTAAAGTGTTATTATATTTAATATTATTTTAGATAAAATATAAATTAGATTATAGGATATATGGATATGGATATTAAATAAAGTAGTAAAATAAGTCACATGATTTAGGGGACCTATGTCGACATGACCCTACCCCCCATGTCGACATCTCTGCCAGAAATTTAAAGTTCAAAACTTTAAATTTCCCTCCACCTTTTCACCAATTCCAAAACTCTGAAAAGGTATCTCTTGACCAGAGAACATGGCTCTTAGATATCTATTTACCTCCTTAACTTTATCCTATCTTTTCACTTTCATTTCAAAATTCAAACTCTCTTTCAAACTCTCAAGCTCTCTACTTTCTTCAAAAATGGCTTCCTCAAGCACTCCATCCACCATGAGACTGTCCAAGGCCACCAAAGAGTTCCTCTATAATGATCCAGAAGCTATTAAAGCTTACATTAGTTATGTAAACTTTGGAAAGGTCCATACGGGAAAATTTTCTATCTTTAGTGATTTTCCTTCCTATGAGATCAATGTTCTTTTCGAAGAGAATCAAATTCTTAGCTTAATTGATGATTCTCAAAATGATTTTGTTTGTTTTCTGAATCTTGTTAAAATGCTTTATGCAAATTTGAATCATGGTTTTTATAAAGGAAATGAAGGGGAAGTGTGGAGTAGCATTAAAGGAATGCGTATTGTTTTAAATAGTGAGATTTTGGGTAACATTCTTAGTTGTAAGAGTATGAGAATGGATCTTTCGGATTATAAAATTGATGAACATGATCGTGAGACATTTCATCACATTTTTGAAGGGGATAATAACTTTGAGTTTATAAACCGAAATTTTAGTCCTAAAGCTAGAATTGTAAACCTTCTTTTGCAACATACCATAACTCCAAGATCGGGAAATTTCAATCACCCGACCTTAAAAGTTTGTAAGGCTCTTTTTGTTATTTTTGGGCACTATGACATTAATTAGGCGCAAGTGATTTTGGATGAACTTTGTCCCAAAAATTTTACTTTAGGTGAAAACACTTTATACCATGGAATTTACCTCGCTCAGATTTTCAACTACTTTGGTGTTGATTATAAGAGAGAAGAGTGAAAGTGTGTAGGATCGTGTAATATGGATATATGATAATACAGAGTATAGTGATGATAGTAATACTGTAAATAGTGCGGAATATAAAAGCAGTATAGTAAAATGACACCAGATATTTTATACTGGTTCGGAGCACCGTCCTACGTCCAGTCCCAGACTCCCTTCTGGAATTTAACTAACAACAATATCCTCACTTAACCCGGAGGAACAGGTTTATACAACCCCTGAGCAGCCGAACAGGGACCTGAGCAGCAGAACAGGATTTTGCCTCAGCAACAGAAGAGGTCTTTACTTAACCCGAGCGGTAGAACAGATCAATAATAAATACAAATTAGTTTCTGACTTCTTGTGTTCTTAATAACACTAATGAGTCAATGATGTACAAAAACTTCCTATAATCTAATCCTCAAATTTGTGAACGTGAATAAGGATTGAAGGAAGAATATGATAGCCTTATAGAGCAAAAAATATTAGAGAGTAAGATCAGAAAGCAATAATTGAATTGATGATTTTGATGTAGAACTATTATATAGTTGTCTAAGAGATATAACCATTCACGAATAGTTCTCATCAAAAGAAGCATCTGTTTAGAAGAAATATGGATTGAGACTCTTCATCAAAGGAGGTGTCTTTTCATAAAAAAATGACAGTTGGAATACAGGAGTCGACTGGTCAAAATATACCAGCCAACTGGTCGAAGAAGGTGTGTGCACGTTTATGAGCATGTTTGTATATATATGAGCAAACTCCTGAACCGGTCGACTGGTTTAATTGTACCAGTCGACTGCTCTGGCTGTTTGAGCATATATATGCATATTTTCCAACTTATTTAAAATTATGATGAAAGTGGATAATTTCTTGATGTTTGTGAGAGATTTTGAGGATAGATTTTAACAAAAATAACTACTCTACAAACATAATATACATGTACTAACACATTCATACAATGTGACATTAAGATCTCCAAAGTGCTAGCATATCTCCTTCGGTTAGTAGTTGCATCTTCTTTGCTTTTTCTTGTTAATTATTTTACGTTGTCATGAATCAAAATCCATGATTCAACATTCTCCCCCTTTTTGATTGATGACAACCTGTATAAGAAGAATATATATATCGTAGCAAAAGAATATAAACTCCCCCTGAATTTATTATTCCTCCTTAATAAATGGCTATCGGTTTCCTGCAAATAAAATGTTAGTCCACTTATATCTCTCCCCCTTTGTCATCGACAAAAAGGAAAAATAGAAGCATTGCATAACCAGGTAGCATATATAGAACATGAAATATGAACAAAACCAGGTAGCAGTAGTAGCAGTAGTCATAGAGAGACTAGTTATATAAGTCTCTTAAAATAGTAAAGCAGTGAATAATATTCAAAAACCAACACCAGAGATAACCATGAATGATTAGTCGGAATCTGTTTGCTCATCGTCTCCTTCCTCTTCTTCTTCTTGAATGTCCTTCCCTTTGTTTGTGTGTTGTGGTTCTGAAGGAGGTCCGCCAATACTTGGAGAAGAACTAGTAGCTTCATCTGAAGTGCTCCATGTGAATTGAGGTGCAGGACGTTTTCCCGGATCTTGAGTAGCATGAGTACTTGATGAGGAGCATGAGATTGTGTCCCATAATTTGACAAAGAATGATTTTACCTTATCGAATTTCTTATCTATTTTAGCATCCATTCTTTTCAAACGAGCTTCTAGAAGTAATTGATTCCGAGCAACTATATCCATTGATTCTTTTGATGAGAGAGTTGCAGAGGGAATGCGAACATCACTTGGCCTTGAAGATTGAGAAGGAGCAGCTGGTGGTTATTGAGGTTGTCCCGATTGTGCGCGTGCAAGCCAATCTGTATAAGGCATAATGCGAAGAGTGGGAGGAGGCAACTTCATGAGCTTTATAGTCTTTGCATTTAGAATCCTGACGGTAGAAATTTCGGAATCTAGTTCCGGGACGTCACAATGTTTGAGTAAATGCATTATGTACTCAGCATAGAAAATACGTTTCATAGCACCTTGATTGAAGCTGAGTAACTCGTCTACTATGAGTTGAATCCAATTAATGTCTTGACCATTGTATATAGCATACAAAGCACGAAAATTTTCTTGATAAACCTGATCAAAAGTGCCGGTTCGTTGAAGAATAGATCGCATCATTGCCCGATGAAGTAATCTGGCGGTGGGACGAAGACCAATTGACTTTGTACCATCCGAATTATCTTCTATAAAACGGTGACTGACTTCATTTCGGGTAT
This sequence comes from Allium fistulosum, assembly GCA_030737815.1. NCBI lineage: Eukaryota > Viridiplantae > Streptophyta > Magnoliopsida > Asparagales > Amaryllidaceae > Allium > Allium fistulosum. The sequence continues at coordinate 307,559,569 of CM060902.1, forward strand.
GGACTACACAATCAACTTCTTGAAGATTTATCCCATCCGTTGGTGTGTCAAGAATATGACCAATACGATCAATTGGGAGAAATACCTTCTTGCCACATACTAAGCTCCAAATGCAATTATCTCGGTTACCTCTTGGATCTTGATGACCCAAATTCAAGTTAGCCAGAAAAATTTTAACCATGATGTGATTAATTGGAAGCTTGTTCTTTTCATAGTCGAGTAGAGATTCAAATTTGCCCTGCCTAGCAATGTTGAGAAGACCGTAGGCTGAGAAATTCGGGAAAACAACAAAGGAGCTCTCTAGAATTGGAACATTTTTCAATTTCCTCCATCGTTGTATGGCAGTAGCATCGTACAACCACTGAGCAATGTATGAATCAATGGGTTCTTGAGTGGAAGAAGATGAAGTTTTTGATTTTTTTTGTTTTGGGAGGAGCCATTGTAGTGCAATTTGAAAAATAGTTGAAGGGGTGGTAGGGTTTTGAAATTTGAAAAATGAATAGGAATGAATCGGTTATGAGGAGATGTAGTTGAGGTGGCAAAAGTCTATTGGATTGTAGGGTAAAAAAATAGGTCGGGTTTCAGAAAATTATAATTATGAAGTCCAGCAGTCGACTGGTGAGTGATATCCAGTCGGCTATTTAAGCTATCCTGAGAAGTACTTAGGTAAACCAGTCGACTGGATAAGGAAACCAGAGAGCAAACAATGTTAAGGCAGTCGACTGGTGGAAACCGGGTAGTCGACTCCTGGAACAATTTTTGTATAGAGAATCTGTGACTTGTAAAAATATATGTATCTAAATTGTGTACTAATATATATATATATATAATAGGAGATTTTCATACACAATAACAGTATGTCCAACATTCATTTCATCTTTGTTTGAGATTTTTGATCATTAGGAAAAAAATTTATTTGAAATAAAGAATTATAATGAATCAAAATATATAAAACATAACTTAGGAACAAAATACAAATAAAGTAAGAAATCATTTGGGAGATTTCTTTCGAGTCTTCCTTGGAGTTGTCTTCGGTGTGGTTTCCTCTCCTGGTTCTATTTTGGTATTCTCAATATATGGTTGAAGAGGAGACCAAATGTTATTCCAAGACGAATAATTTTGAGAGACTGGAGGAGGTTGAGGACTCGGTTCCCATGGATTATAATTAGAGGAAGACGGTTGAGAAGTATGAGGATGAAAAGATGTTGGTTGATGTACATTAGATGTAGAACAACCACAAATTTTCGATCCGATATCTGCAAGAAACTGAAGACGTCTTGAATTTGTTTTCTTCTCGTAATACATTTCACGGTTAAGTTCAACTAGTTCCCGTTGATAGTGATGCATATCATCTATCTTTTGTTTAGTATTCGGGGAACCGAAGAACAAAAACTGCCTAGACTTCTTCTTTTCCGGAGTATATCCGGTATGATTTCTAGTAGTTGGAGTGGGTAAATGAGAATCAGAGGAATCATATGCAGAAGATGGTGTTGAAAAATCTTCGCATGATGGTTCATCAGAAGAGTTGTGGTTAGAAGCCGTAAGAATGATAATATTTGCCAAGAAAAGTTCTAGAGACATTGTTTTGAAATAAGTGAAAGAAGGCTGTAATTTTGTTTGCAAAAGAGAATGTGAGGATAATATACAAATAGAGAGTATATATATAGGGGAAAAACTTCATAAAGTATAGATGGTTAGAAAAGATTAAACGTTTTCTACCGGAAGAAAAAGAGTGATGGGGAGAAAATAAAGGAAACAGGTAGTTAAAAAATAACTGAAAGAAGTTATAAAACAGAAAACATAAGAAGGCAAGAAATACACATAACTTAGTTGGTAAGTATATCTTTAAGAGAGACGATACCAAGTTCTCATCTAAATTTAATAAAAGAATTTTCATTTAAAGGTTTAGTAAAAATATTAGCCAATTGATTTTCTGTAAGAACAAAATCTAAATCTATTAAATTCTTTTCAATACAATCACGAAGAAAAAGGTGACGAATGTCAATATGTTTTGTTCGTGAATGATTAACTGGATTTTTGGATAAATTTATAGCACTGGAGTTATCACAATATATTGTTGATTTAGATAGGTCGAAACCAAAATCTTTAAGTGTTTGTTGCATATATATGACTTGAGCACATGCTAAAGCTGCAGATATGTATTCTGCTTCACAAGTAGATAATGAAACACAATTTTGTTTTTTACTAAACCAAGATACAAGAGACCATCCAATAAAATGGCAAGTCCCACCTGTACCTTTTCTATCCGTTCGACTTCCTCCGAAATCAGCATCGCTATAGTATACTAATTCGAAAGGACATTCTTTAGGATAAAAGAGTCCAAAGTTCTTGGTTTTACTAAGATACCGTAAAATTCATTTCACTGCTCTCATATGTGATTCTTTAGGATCTGCTTGAAATCGTGCACATAAACAAACACTCATCATTATATTTGGTCTACTAGCAGTTAAATAAAGTAATGATCCAATCATGCTTCGATATAATTTTTGGTCAACACTTTTGCCATTCTCATCTTTTTCTAGATGTATTGTTGTACTCATAGGAGTTGGCTTGGCAGAAGTATTTTCCATACCAAAACGTTTGATTAAATTATTACAATATTTTTCTTGATTTAAAAAGATACCGTTGTCAAGTTGTTTAATTTGTAAACCAAGAAAATAATTTAATTCACCCATATGGGACATTTCAAATTCTTTGGTCACTATGTTTGAAAATTCTTTACATAGTTTTTCATTAGTAGACCCAAAAATAATGTCATCAATATATATTTGAATAACTAAAATATCCTTTTTATTTCTTTTGATAAAAAGAGTTTGATCAACCTTCCCAATTTCAAAACCAGAATTTATAAGATAACTTTTAAGACGATCATACCAGGCACGAGGTGCTTGTTTAAGACCGTATAAGGCTTTCTTTAACTTATAAACATGGTCTGGAAATTGTTCATGTATAAATAGAGGAGGTTGTTCAACATAAACATTTTCTTTTATAAAACCATTTAAAAATGCACTTTTAACATCCATTTGATAAAGTTTAAAATTATGAAAGCATGCATAGGCCAATAAGATACGTATTGCTTCTAATCTAGCGACCGGAGCAAACGTTTCTTCATAGTCAATTCCCTCTTCTTGATTATATCCCTGTGCAACTAATCTAGCTTTATTTCTAGTGATATTTCCAAGTTCATCTGCTTTATTTTTGAAGACCCATTTTGTACCAATGACTGATTGATTACTAGGCCTTGGAACTAAATCCCAAACGTCATTTATTTCGAATTGGTTTAGTTCTTCTTGCATAGCGATAATCCAATAATCATCAGTAGAGGCTTCTTTAATATTTTTAGGTTTAATTGAAGAGAGAAAAGCTACATGACCCATTTGATTTAATTGACTTCTTGTTCTAACATTTGAATTAATTTCTCCAATCACATTTTGAACAGGATGATCCCGTAAAATTCGAGGAGAAGATCTTATTTCTGTTTGAACAGGATTATCAATTTGATTTTCATTATGAACAATGTTTTCAAAATTCTCAAAATTTGTAGTTTCAGTATTTGTGATATTTTCATAAAATTCTTCATCATCTTTTATACTCAGTTTAGTAATAAAATTTTCATCAAAAGTTACATTTAATGTTACTTCAATAATTTTTTATCTTTTATTAAAAATTCGATATGCTTTGCTTCGATCTGAGTATCCAATAAAGATTCCTTCATCAGATTTTGGATCAAATTTGCCAAGCTGATCTTTAGTATTTAAGATAAAACATTTGGAACCAAAAACTTTAAAATACGAAATATTTGGTTTTCTGCCATAGAACAATTCATAAGAAGTATTCTTGGTTAGTGGTCTAATAGAAACACGATTCAATACATAACAGGCTGTTGTAACTGCTTCTGCCCAGAAATTTTTTGGTAGCGTACTTCCATTTAACAAGGTTCTTGCACATTCTTGTAAAGTTCTATTTTTTCGTTCTACCACTCCATTTTGTTGAGGAGTTCAAGGAAAGGAAAAATTATGGATTATTCCTTTCTTTTTACAAAAATGTTCAAAAGCTTCGTTTTCAAACTCACCACCATGATCACTTCTAATATTTTTTATTTTTAAATTCTTGAAATTTTGTATTCTTTTGACAAAAGTTTTGAAATACTCAAAAGTATCACTTTTGTTTTTCATAAAAATAGTCCAAGTATATCTAGAAAAATCATCAACAATTACAAACACATACTTACTATGATTTATGGATTGTACTTGAGTTGGTCCAAATAAATCCATGTGTAGTAATTCTAGTGGTTGTACTGTTGAAATAACCTTTTTAGATTTAAAAGATGACTTAGTTAATTTTCCTAATTGACATGCATCACAAATATGATTTACTTTAAAATTCATTTTAGGTAAACCTTTTACTAAATCATTTTTAGAAAGTTTATTTATAGCTTTGAAATTAATATGACAGAAACGTTTGTGCCATAACCAAGGATCATTTTCTTTGGCTATTAAGCACATATATGAATTATGATTTATTTTCATATTAAGAACATATATATTTCTGTCTCTGTTACCTTCAAAAATAAGATGTTCATTTTGATCAAAAATACTACATTTATTTTCTGAAAATGTGATTTTGAATCCTTTGTCACATAATTGGCTAATGCTTAAAAGATTATGTTTCAAATTTTTAACTAACAAAACATTTGAAATAAGAGGTAAATTAGATGTACCGTTGTTGCTCACATCGCCTTTGCCGATGATAAAACCTTTGGAATTGTCTCCAAAAGTGACAGAGCCTCCTTCTGAGTAAGTAATATTTGATAGCATATTTTTGTCTCCTGTCATGTGTTTTGAGCAACCACTGTCTAATATCCATTTTCCTCTCTTTTTGAGTGGGACCTGCATAAAATAAAAAATAACATTGGTACCCACTTTTCTTATAGGGTCCTAAGAGTTAGGTCTTAGGAAACCAAACCCAAGAGGGTTCAGTATTCCCTTTAATAATATAATTTTCATTTTTGTATATAGATTCAAAAAAGGAATTTATATATTTCTTCCTAATCAAACTGTTGTTTGTTTTAGGAATCCATATTTTTATAGTTTTTGAACTGGTCCTTTTTGAATTATCTTTTGTGATCTTACTTTTAAAATCTTTTCTCCATTTATTTTCTATTTTATGTGGAGCTATTGATTTCTTAACATATCCTAGACCTCTTTTATTTGAAACAGATTGAGAATTTTCAATAATTTTAGACAAATTTTCTCTTTCTTTATTAAAGTTAGAAACATTTTTAGTAATATCTTCTAACTTACTTTTAAGACCAATATTGTCTAATTCAATCATTTTAACTTTAGTTTTTAACTCGTGATTTTCAAGAACTAAAGTATCATTCTTTTCCTTTTGAGATTCAATTTCTTGACTTAATAAGTTAAGTTGAGAATTAACATTAGAGAACGATTTTTGAAGATTTTCAAGTTCTTCCTCTAGTATTTTCTTCTCATCTTTAAGCATATCCTTTTCGAATTCTGCTTTATTTTGATTTTCACGAGTTTCCTTATACTTTCTTTTGATATTTTTAAGAGTGTCTAAGAGTTCTGAATTAATCTCAATTAAATCATCAAAAGTAAAATCACTAACCTCATTATCTGTAGCCATAAAACATACATTAGCTTGTTCAGTGTCACTGTCGCTTTCACTTTCAGATGATGAAGAGGAATCTGAATCATCCCATGTTACTGAGAAAGCTTTCCTTTTGTAATTGTCCTTCTTGCTCTTGTTTTTGTAGGTTTTCTTCTGTTCTGGACAATCTTTTTGAATATGACCTTTCTTATGACAATTATAGCATTCTAGAGCAAAGTTTGATGGTTTGTTGGATCCGTTATTGAAGCTTCTTTTGCCATTATTTTTGTTAATTTTTCGAAATTTCAAAAACTTTTTGAAATTTTTGGCAATGAATGCAAGATCTTCATCATCAGAACCTTCTTCTTCTTCTTGTGCATGAAAAGCTATATTCTTTTTATCTTATGCATGTACTCTCTTTGCCTGCAAATTTACTTCATAAGACATTAGATTTCCTATTAACTCTTCTGGTTTCATGGTAGAGAGATCATTAGCTTCTTCGATAGCTAATACTTTTCTTTCCCACTCATCCGTTAAAGAGTTAAGGATTTTCGAAGCAATATCAAAATCAGTATATTTTTCTCCTAGTCCTAATAGTGAATGATAAATGTCTTGAAATCTAGAATACATGTCACTAATTGATTCATCTTGCTTCATTCTAAAGTTTTGAAATTGATTTTTGAGCATAGAGATTTTACTCTGTTTAACCTTATTAGTTCCTTCATGTGTGATCTTAAGTGTACGCCATATTTCATACGCAGATTCACACATACTAATACGATTAAACTCGTTTTTCTCTAAAGCACAAAATAACATATTCATTGCTTTAGCATTGGCAGTTGCATCTGTTTTTTGTGTATTACTCCATGTAGAGTATTCTCCAGTAGGAGGAGTGTATTCTTTTTGTGAAATATTCCATGATTCAAAACTATTAGATTGCATATAGATTCTCATACGTGTAGCCCAGTAATTGTAGTTCATACCATTGAAGAATGGAGGTCGTGCTGTAGATTGTCCTTCAGTAAAACTAGTGTTAGTTACAGTGCTAGTGTTACTTTCCATATTAGCAAAGTATCAAATAAATGTGTAACGGTTATAGGATGCCTTGCTCTGATACCAAATGAAAGTGTGTAGGATCGTGTAATATGGATATATGATAATACAGAGTATAGTGATGATAGTAATACTGTAAATAGTGCGGAATATAAAAGCAGTATAGTAAAATGACACCAGATTTTTTATACTGGTTCGGAGCACCGTCCTACGTCCAGTCCCAGACTCCCTTCTGGAATTTAACTAACAACAATATCCTCACTTAACCCGGAGGAACAGGTTTATACAACCCCTGAGTAGCCGAACAGGGACCTGAGCAGCAGAACAGGATTTTGCCTCAGCAACAGAAGAGGTCTTTACTTAACCCGAGCAGTAGAACGGATCAATAATAAATACAAATTAGTTTCTGACTTCGTGTGTTCTTAATAACACTAATGAGTCAATGATGTACAAAAACTTCCTATAATCTAATCCTCAAATTTGTGAACGTGAATAAGGATTGAAGGAAGAATATGATAGCCTTATAGAGCAAAATATATTAGAGAGTAAGATCAGAAAGCAATAATTGAATTGATGATTTTGATGTAGAACTAACGTGTTTATATAGTTGTCTAAGAGATATAACCATTCACGAATAGTTCTCATCAAAAGAAGCATCTGTTTAGAAGAAATATGGATTGAGACTCTTCATCAAAGGAGGTGTCTTTTCATAAAAAAATGACAGTTGGAATACAGGAGTCGACTGGTCAAAATATACCAGCCAACTGGTCGAAGAAGGTGTGTGCACGTTTATGAGCATGTTTGTATATATATGAGCAAACTGCTGAACCAGTCGACTGGTTTAATTGTACCAGTCGACTGCTCTGGTTGTTTGAGCATATATATGCATATTTTCCAACTTATTTAAAATTATGATGAAAGTGGATAATTTCTTGATGTTTGTGAGAGATTTTGAGGATATATTTTAACCAAAATAACTACTCTACAAACATAATATACATGTACTAATGCATTCATACAATGTGACCTTGAGATCTCCAAAGTGCTAGCATATCTCCTTCGGTTAGTAGTTGCATCTTCTTTGCTTTTTCTTGTTAATTATTTTACGTTGTCATGAATCAAAATCCATGATTCAACAAGGAGTTCATTTCTACAAAAGTGTTTAACCATACTAACATCTCTCTCATGACAATTCTGCTTGTGTTTCAACCATATGAAACACATGCCGAAAATGATGAGAGATTGGCTCATAAAGAGAGGGAAGAAGAAGAGGAGGAGGAGGAAGAAGGGGAGGAGATGGAAATTGAAGAAGAAGGAAAGGAGGAGGAAGAGACTTCATTAGAAAGCATCGAATACCCTCCTACCAATCCATCCAACAAAACACTTCTCAAGAATCAAAAGATTATCGTAGAAAACCAACGGATTCTCAAAAGATCCGTTAGTAAAAAGTTAGACAAGATTTCCACCAAAATGAACAAGTTCTTTAGGAAAGTGAGTCGCAAGCTTGGATTATCATCATCTTCATCATCCTATAACTCTACTAGTTTCATTTCATGTTGTATTAGTTTGTATCTCTCTTTAGTTAATGTTATGTATCGTTATATATAATGTTAACTAAAATTATCAATGAAAATCATTTATTTCTGTTTATTAGCTCTAAAATATCTCTGGAATGCTTGTTACTATATTATATAAGTTTATATATATAGACTTATACATAATATAAAGAAACAAAGAAAATTGCCAAAATTAACAGGGGCACGTCAACTTCACCCTACCCCCAATGTCGACATGTAACGGCCAGAAACTGTTTTTTGTTTTGAAATTGAAACTGACATAACTACCTTGTGTCTTTTCATTTCAAACGACTTTCTAACTCTTTAAATACCTGTTTCTTCCAGAAAAATGCATACTTTCAATTCTCTTTTTTTCCATTGAATTTCTTCATATTTTATCAAACAATGGCCTCTCCTATTCATAATCTAAGTGAGAATCTTGAAGAAACTCTCAATTCCTTCAAGAACATACTTACTTTTATCTTTCGCAATCAACGACACTTAGAATTAAGCCAAATGCAGATGATAAAGGAATAAGAAAGGCACTTCGATGCCATTCGATGGATGATCTCTGCCCTCAACAAAGAAGAACTTGAAGCGAATCTAGAAGGAACTCTGAATAAAGATAATGAAGAATGTGATGCTATAAAGGCAGATCCTATCTACGATGAAGAAGGATGGGTTCAAGTTCCAAGAAATGTTTAATTTGACATATGTGGTTTGATTTACTTTGATTTGGTTTGAATTGTTTGGTTTGGTTTGATTTGATTTGGTTTAGTTTAGATTAGTATGGTTTGGATTGATTTGAATATGGTGTGTAATATATGATTAAACATGGTGTGGTTTGATAAGAACATGATGTATATATTGATTGATTATGTTTAAAATTTTCATATCTCTCACATTTACCTTACTATATTTTACTCATATTATTATCTTTCTCATTTACATTCTACTATACTGTGTTATTATCATATACAGTGCTATAGTATAAGATTTAGGGGGTGTTATGTAGTTTAGGATTAGTTTTTGTTAATGACAAAAGGGGAGAATTATAAAATAGGTTAGATAGGCTTAGATTAAGGGGGAGTTAGTAGATTAACGGGGAGTTGTTGGAATAAGGGGGATTCAGAGTTGAATCGAAGTTTGTTGGAGTAGATTTTATAAACAAAGGTTGTCATCATCAAAAAGTTGGAGATTGTTAGTTCCTGAGATGATAGTTTTGATGACAACAACCTCACGACTTGTTATAAAATATAAAAAGTAATATATGTGTCTAGATATATATGTATATGTAGGATATATATATATATATGCATGTACTGAGAATGAGAACTGTACAGTATAGAGATTCAAGACAGATGAATTCAAGATTGAAGAAATCAAGACTGAAGACTCATGAGTATCAAGAATTCAAGATATCAAGATAAGTAATAGAGTCTAGATTTACGTTTCAACTTCATAATAGCACTAAATCTTTATTCGGATTTTAATTGTGGAATGGAATCGACCTTCTCGCTTTAATAGTGGGATAGAGCCCACGAACTCTTTAGTGGGATGGAACCCACGACCTTCTCTAGTGGAATGGAATCCACGGAATATTCAAAATAATTTATTTTAACTATTTTTCCAAAAACTATCTTTTTAAAAGTCATCTCTATCAATTTAAATATTTTAGCCTTAATTAAAAATTATTCTTATCATCTTTTAATATTTTGATCTCAAAATCATCTCTTGTTTTTTAAACTATATCTTGATTTTAATATTTTAGCTTTAAATCTAATTTTTTTTAAAGAAGTCTATACTTAGTTTTAATATTACTTTTATATTATAGATTATATATTTTAAGATTACTTTCTAAAACTCTTTTATAAGTTTAAACTATATTCAAAATGGTTTACAAAGTTTAGAAATTGTTTTGACAAGTTTTAGAATAGAAATATTTTTAAAGTAAAATCAATTTTCAAAAATAACATAGGAATGTCGACATCCCTATACCCCTCATGTCGACATGGTAACCGTAGATTTCAAATTTCAAAATTTCAAAAGAAGTGTCTATTCGTCATAACCTTTCGCGAATGTACATGACCGTTGTTCTCCTATATATACCAGTTGTTTTCAACGAATTTTAAGTTAGTTTTTCTTCATTTCTTCCCTCCTTCACCACTCAAATATTCTCTTATATTTCAAATGCTTTAACAATATTCTGCCGAAATCCTAAGTGAATCAAACTCGATCGTCTCTAGTTTGATTCTCTGCCACTCTCTCTTTTAAAGATCTCGGTGTTATCCAAAGTTATAGGATCATTTGTAATCAAAGATCGAAAGATCAAAGTGTATTGAGTCTCTCTCTATCAAAGTGTGATTGGAAACGGTGTGATTGTGGTCCGTAAATCAATTGGGTGTGATTGTAGACCGTAAATCAATTAGATGACCTTGTAGCCTGGTTAAATCAAAAGAGTTTGCCCTGGACTCGAAGACAGGAGGGTGTATCTCGTGGCCTTAAAATCAAGGTTGTAATATCGACATTATATTTGAAAAGAAATCTGCACAAGAAATTGTGTGGGGCTGGATGTAGGGTAACTCCTAACCAGTATAAAATTCTGGTGTGTTCTTTCCTTTACTACTTTTATTTACTATTTGCATCTGTGTCTGGTTTGTGATTGTCTCTGTGTTTGTGAATTGCATCTGTTTGTGTTTAATTTGAAAAAATTTCAAAAATTCCATAAAATCCATTAAACACTATTCATCCCCCCTCCAGTGTTAATCCAGCTTTAAGATCTATAATCCGCATTTCCAACAGAGGTTAGGGTTTTGAATTAGCAGATTTCTCAAATAACATGAAGGTGAATGGGTTTTCGTTTTAAAAAAAAATGAAAAAAACGCTCGATCAGTCGACATGTAGTACAATTCAGTCGATTGAAAATTAAGGCAGGAATATTTTTCAATCCAGTATCAGTCGACTGAATTAGCACTAAGTCAAGCAACTTAGATTAGTAGTTCATGAACCAAACTTTGTTGTTTACAGAGTCAACTGAAATAAATATTCATACGACTGAATCTCAAAGTAGTATGTTTTATTTTTAGTCGACCAGTCGACTAAATCTTGGAGTCAGTCGACTGACATGAATGTTAAGTTCAGGTAAACATATGTTTTGTTTACGGAGTCGACCGAATATTAATTCAGTCGACTAAAGTCCGGTTTGCTATATTTTTCTTTCTTCTTGTTCAGTCGACTAAACTAGGAAGTTCAGTCGACTGGACCTGTTGGTTGCTTAAAAAAATTCTAATTTTTAGTAACATTTTGTTCCCTAAGTATGTTTTTAGACTTTCTAATATATTTTATGATATATTTTATTTATTTCAATAGAAAAAATACAAATTTTATTTAAGTATTAAAACAACAATCAACTTGTCGTATATATACACACACAGACGCCCACTCTTAAAATCTCAATTATTTTCACTTGGCTCGGATTCTTCTTTGGGAAAGTGTTGCCATGAGCTAGGTTCAATCTATGTTGGCTCATTCAAAGGCTTAAGGGGAGACCATATGTTTGTTCGAATTGGAGTGTGATTCCATATGTTGTTTGATGTTCCTTGCTCCCAAGAATTTCTTGGAGTGGAGTCGTATTTATTTGTCGATGTTTCCGTTAGTCAAGGAGAATGTTTTCATATGCTGCTTTTCGTTGGTGAATGTCCATAAGTAGCCAGAACACATCTTTTAGAAAATTTAGATGTGCTCCTTGTCTTGTTTGCTCGTAATACATCTCCTTTCATACTCCCATCATTTCTTATTGATAGTGAAAAATCTCATCACTTTTGGTATTGGAAGATGAAGATTCAAGGTTGATTGACTGTTTGACTTTCTTTCCCTTTGGAGAGTAGCCAGCGTGATATGCAGGTGATAGAATGATATTAACTGAAGGTAATTTATTTGATGATGGAGTTGTTTTGTTTAGAGTTGAATGATTACTTTTAGAAGATGGTGAATTATAATCGATTGTGAAATTAGTTGAATCATAGCCGGAATCCATTTGAAAATTTATTTATGAAAGATTATATGAGTTTGGTTAAAACGAACATGTTGTTTATATACAGTATGAATTTGTTAAATTTGACCTATAAGTTATAGGTTGAGAATATTTTCAATTTTGTAGAAAGACATTTTAGTTTCCTAATTTTATGTTTTCTAATATTTTTAATGGATAGTATATGTTTGAGTTAATGGCCATACAAACTTTTAATGGTTATTGGACTTGTGGAAGTGGTAACTTATTTTTAATATGTAGAAAACTTACTGTAACTCATGTAGTGATACAATGCCAAGTTCTCGTCTTAGCTTAAGAAATGAATTTTCATTTAGCGGTTTGATGAAAATTCCTGCGATTTGATTTTCGAAAGAAGTAAACTCAATAAATATTATGTCTTTTTCTATGTTATTACGTAGGAAGTGATGATGAATATCAATATGTTTGGTACAAGAGTGGTTTATTGGATTTTTTGATAGGGTAATAGCACTTGTATTATCATAGTAGATTGGAGATTTATTAATGTATATCCCATAGTCACAAAGAGTTTGCGGCATGTATATTTGTCAAGCACATGCCAAAGTAGCAGATATGTATTCCACTTTACATGTTGATAGTGAGACACAATTTTGCTTTTTACTAAACCACGATACTAGAGACTGTCTGATGAAATGGAAAGTACCGACCATACTCTTCATGTCCGTTCAACATCCTCCTAATTCAGCGTCACTGTATGACACGAGTTCGAAAGGACATTCTTTCAGATAGAAGAGGCCATGTCTCTAATGTTCCTTAAGTACCGCAGATTTCGTTTCACGGCTCGCAAATGTGATTCTTTAGGATTTGCTTGAAACCGTGCATACAAATAGACACTCATCATGATATCGGGACGACTAGTGGTTAAATATAGTAGAGATCCAATCATACTTCGACATAATTTTATCCATATTTTTACAATTTTCATCTTTATCAAGATGAACTATAGTTCACATAGGTGCTGGTTTATTGGATGTATTTTCCATTCTAAAACATTTTATTAAATTAGTACAATATTTTTCTTGATTAATAAAAATACCATTGCCTAGTTGTTTTATTTGCAAACCGAGAAAATATGAGTGTTTCCCCAAATGAGACATCTCGAATTCATTTATCGTTATTTTTGAAAACTCATTGCACAAATTTTCATTTATAGATCCAAATATAATATCGTCTACATAGATTTGTATAATAATATATCTTCCTTATCTCTTTTAATAAATAGTATTTGATCAACTTTTCCAATTTCAAATTCGCAATCTTTAAGATAGCCTTTTAGTCGTTCATACCGAGCATGGGATGCTTGTTTTAAACCGTAAAGTGCTTTCTTATGTTTATAGACGTGATCTGGAAAAATTTCATGTTTGAAAAGAGGTGGTTGATCTATAAAAACATTTTCCTTAATAAAACTGTTTAAAAATGCATTTTTTACATCCATTTGATAAAGTTTAAAATTATAATGACATGATTAAGCTAATAAGATTCGTATTGCTTAGACGGAACAAAAGTTTCTTTATAATTTATCCCCTCTTCTTGATTATATCTTTATGCAACTAATCTTGCCTTATTTTGAGTTATATTTTCATTTTCATCAGCTTTATTTTTGTAAACCCATTTCGTACCTATGATTGTTTGATAATTTGGCCTTGGAACCAATTCCCAAACATTATTTCGTTTAAATTTATTAAATTCTTCTTGCATAGCTGAAATCCAATAATCATCTGTTGAAGCTTCTTAAGGATTTTTAGGTTCTATATTAGATATAAAAGCAATATGACCCATTTGATTTAATTGAAGTCTAGTTTTGGCATTTGTATTTATTGATTATATTTCAATTGGATGATCTTTTAAAATCCATGGTGGAGTTCTATGTTTATTTTCAATAGGATTTTCTGTGATTTGTTCTTCATTTTATGGTGTAATATTTTGAGGTGAGTTTTATATACCTTTTGGCTGAATAATATCTTCTTCATCATTTCTATAATTTTTGAAATTTTTATCAAATGATACATGTAATGTTTCTTCTATAGTTTTTGTACGTTTATTGTATATTCTATATGTTTTGCTTCATCCTGAATATCCAATAAATATTCCTTCATCGGATTTTGGATCGAATTTTCCTAATTGATCCTTTATATTTAATATAAGACATTTGGATCCAAAAATTCGTAAATATGAATTATGTTTTCTACTATTAAAAAGTTCATATGGTGTATTAATTAAAGGTCGAATAGTGACACGATTTAAAACATAGCATGCATTAAACACGGCTTCTGCCCAGAAATGTTTTGGTAGTTGACTACCAGTGAGAAGAGTTCTAGCACATTCCTATAATGTTCGATTTTTTTCTTTCTACGACTCCATTTTGTTGTGGAGTTCTAGAAAATGAGAAATTGTGACTAATACCCTTATTATTACAAAAACTTTCAAAGTGATCATTTTTAAATTCGCTACCATGATCACTTATAATATTTTTAATTTTTAAACTCTTTTTGTTTTGAATTCTTTTAGTAAATATTTTAAATGATTCTAAAGTATAACTTTTGTTTTTCAGAAACACTGTCCATGTATATCTTGAAAAATCATCTACAATTACAAATATATATTTATTATGATTTATAGATTGAACTTGAGTAGGACCAAATAGATCCAAATGTAGTAGTTCAAGAGGTTGTAATGTAGAAATGATCTTCTTGGATTTAAAAGATGTTTTAATTAGTTTTCCTAATTAACAAGCATCACAGATATTATTTACTTTGTAATTCACTTTTGGAAGACCTTTTACCAAAAAAAATTAGATAATTTACCAATAGCTTTAAAATTAATATGACAAAATCTTTTATGCCATAGCCATGGATCACTATCTTTGGCAATTAAACACAAATCTATATTGTGACTGATTTTCATATTTAAAATATAAATATTTCTTTCTCTAACTCCTTCAAAAATTAGATTTTTATTTTGTTCAAAAATTTCACATTTATCTTTTAAGAAAGATATACTAAAACTTTTATCGCATAATTGACTAATACTTAATAAACTATACTTTAAATTTTTAACTAATAAAACATTAGTAATAGGAGGTGAATTAGATATACCGTTGTTGCTCATGTCTCCATTTTCAATAATGTATCCTTTAGAGTTATCTTCAAAAGCAACGGAACCTCCATCTGAGTAGATAATATTCGTTAGCATGTCTTTGTTTCTGGTCATATGTTTGGAGCAATCACTATCGAGTATCAACTTTCCTCCCTTTTTACTATGTACCTGCAAAAAATATAGTAATGATATTGGTACCCACTTCCTCTGTTAGGGTCCTAAGTGTTAGGTCTTAGGATGCCAAACCCAATAGGATTTAAAGTTTCCTTTGAAAGTGAAATTTGAACATTAGCAATAAATTTATCTATATACTTATTTCTTATCAAGTAATTGCTAGTCTTTGAAACCCAAATTTTTACAGTCTTGGACTCGTTTATTTATTTCCTTTGATTATCATTTTTCTTTTTGAAATTAGTATATAGCAAACTATATTGTTTAGTCCTAGTTTTAACTACTTTTCTAGATTTGTTATATCCTAATCCCTTATTACTAAAAGTAGATTGTGAATTTCCAATGATTCTCTCTTCCTTTATTAAAATTAGAAACAATTTTAGTAATATTTTCTAACTTTGTTTTAAGACAATCTATTTCTATTTCTAATATTTTATTACTAGAATTTAAATTGTGGTTTTCTTCTATTAATACATCATTTTTATTTTTCTGAGTTTCTATTTCACTGCTTAACAAAGTAAGCTATGATGATGTATTAACACAAGAATCCTGAGATTTCACTAATTCTTCTTCTAGTATTTTCTTTTCTTCTTTTAGCAATGTCAACTTCTAGTTCGCTTCTACTCAATTTTCCTAATGTAACTTTATATTTTCTATTTAATTCTTTTAGCTTATCTAATAACTCAGAATTTATTCCAATTAGATCATCAAATGCAGGTTCACTTACATCGTTATTAGTAGCCATGAATCATACATTTGCTTGTTCGGAATAATTGTCACTATCTGATGACGAAGAAGAGTCTGAATCTTTCCAAGTTACTGAAAATGCCTGCTTTTTCTTCTTATAAAATTTATTGTTCTTCTTATCAAGTTGTTCTTCTTATCAAGTTGGTCTTCTTTCGTTCTGCACAATTTCTTTTTATATGATCCATCTTGTCACACTCGTGGCATTTTAGTGAGGAAGTTGATGGATTATTGTTGTTGTTTCTGTTGTTACCAAACTTCTTATTCTT
This sequence comes from Allium fistulosum, assembly GCA_030737815.1. Taxonomy (NCBI): domain Eukaryota; kingdom Viridiplantae; phylum Streptophyta; class Magnoliopsida; order Asparagales; family Amaryllidaceae; genus Allium; species Allium fistulosum. The sequence continues at coordinate 307,576,158 of CM060902.1, forward strand.
TTTGAATTTATGAAATTTTCTAAAAAATTTTGCTAAAAATGCAATGTCTTTATCATCTTTATCGGAGTCTTCATTTTCTTCTTGGAATGGAATTGTTTTTCTATCTTGAACTTGTACTCATTTTGCCTGCAAATTCACTTCATATGACATGAGATTTCCTATTAACTCTTCTGGTTTAATGGTAGAGATATCATTAGTTCTTTAATAGCTGAGACCTTTTGTTCCCATTCATCCGTTAAAGAGTTTAGGATTTTTAAAACAACATCAAAATAACTATATTTTTCTCCTAGTGCCAGAAGTGAGTGATATATGTCTTGAAATCTGGAGTACATATCATTTATAGTTTCATCTTGCTTCATTTTAAAATTCTAAAATTGATTTTTAAGCATTGAAATCTTGCTTTATTTGACTTTGTTTTTACCATCATGTGTTACTTTGAGAGTACGCCAAATTTCATATGTTAATATGCATATATTAACTCTGTTAAACTCGTTTTTATCTAAAGAACAAAACAACATATTCATAGCTTTAGCATTTGCAGTAGCATCTAATTTCTGTGTGTTTGACTATTGTGCATAAGAAGTGGTAGGAACAATGTATTCTTGTTGAGTGATATTCCAAGTGTCATACCCATTTTCCTGCATATAAATCTTCATCCTAGTTGACCAATAATTATAATTTAGTACGTTAAATAGTGGGGGTCGTGTTGTAGACTGACTCAACAAAACTTGATGTAGTATTATTATCCATATTAATTAAATATAAAAAAACTGTGTTATAGTTAAATGATAGCCTCGCCCTGAAACAAACGAAAGTGTATATGGATCGTATAATATGAATAATTAACTTAGTTATAAACTTGTGCGAAATATAAATATAAAAGTAAATAGCAGTAAGTAAATAACGCTAGAGATTTTTATACTGGTTTGAACTTCCCATTCTACGTCCAGTCTCAGACTCCTTCTGAATTTAACTATCAACACCTTCGCTTAATCTGGAGGAATAGGTAATATAACCGCTTGAGTAACCAAACAGGACTTCAACCGCCTAGACAACTGAATAGGACTTCGTCTACAAGGTAGAATAGTTTGTGACTTTGTTATGCTCTTGAATAGCACGAATTAGTCAATATAGTACACGTTTCTCATGAAGAAAGGAAGTAATTTGATCACAATAAAATATTTTTGAATGAATGTGTGATCAAAGTCTTAAGGAAATATATTGAATTGAAAGCTTGAGAGTAAATCAAGATTGAGATAGAAAGAATTGTAAATCAGTTAGTTGAATCTTTGAAATGGTTTACTTTATATAGATGATTAGTGGTTGCAACTTTAAAGGAATGATTGCAACCATTAATGAATAGGAATAACTCTTCATGGAGAAGAGCGTCTCTTTAGATAATTTGAAAAATATGGTTGTTATGATCGTTCAGTCGACTGAAGGAAATAAACCAGACGACTTTATTTGAGTATAGATAGACGTTTCAAAAAAGCGAAAATAAGTAGTTCAAAAACAAGTAGTTTCAGTCAACTGAAATCGTTGATTCAGTTGACTGAACATATATTTAGTTGACTGTTTCGGATTTTCAATCATCTGAAACTGTTAACAAATTGTATGTTTATTTCCTTTGAGTCATTCAACTGAATGGGTGTTTCAGTCGACTAACTAATGCATATTTTGACATATTTGATTAATTTGTGATCGTTTGTGTTTTTATATACCACTAGAAGAGATTTTAACAAGTGGAAATTAGCCACAAGGGCCTCTTTAGCAAGTGGAATTAGTTTCTAGGACACATAATTGAAATAATTACTTTCAAGGACAAAACGTAAAATAATTAGTTTCTAGGGCCTAAAAACCTATGAAATTATGTTCTTGAAAGTAATTGGACTGCTGACTTTGTCCTTGAAAGTAATTATTCTGCTGACTTTGGCCTTGAAAGTAAATTATTTGAATGTGTGTCCTAAAAACTAATTGGACTGTATAGTTTGTCCTTCTAGTGAAATGCCCCTTTTAACAATTTATATAACTCCAGAACAAGTGGTTAGTATACACAATATAATGATGTATAGTTGTTACTACCAAAATACCCAATATATGAGGTTATAACATGAAAGGCTCGAGAAAGAGTTGAAAGAATCTCTTTCGAAACTTCAAGAGGCAAAAGTACATTGAATCGTCAACATTGACATGACATTACGTTATGAGAGGGGGTGGAGGCTGTTGAATCAAGGTTGAATGAACTGCTACAATCTTTGAAGGATAATGAAGCACTTTATGGGGTTGTCTATGAGGCGGAGATAGCAAAGTTGAATAAAACAATAGAGGATATGTCTGCTCAAATTCCCCCCCCCCAAGTTGGAGAGAAGGAAGGTGCCGAAGTAGGAAAGGTGAGAAAGGGACCTAGTTTTGATGTGGTTCTTGCTCCCCAATAGATATGGACCTTTCCTTGGTAGATGAATGGAAGAAGAAATTGGAACTTTACTTCTAGGGCAAACTTAAAGAAATGGAAGCTTACTATAAGCACCAACTTGAGCACCGGGGTCGAAAGCGCTTTCCTATTCATGAAGGAAAGGGTGGAGGTAGGATGCCCTTAAGTATTTTGGTGCTTTTTCTAAGAATACAAAAAAGACCAAGGCAGAACCGATCGATACTTTAGAAAAAACTTGGGAGGATGCCATAATCAAGATTAACGAGCTTGAAGATTTAGGAAGGCTCGGTTGGCTACTTTTGTCTTAGCAGTCATTGCCAATGTACCCAAACAGGATTGTGTTGTTGTCCTTGTGGAGAAACTAAACAAGGAAAAGGTCAAAAAGTATAATGAGAGAAATCATCATACAGTGCGCCATGGACATTTTTTCTGACTTTTATCCTACTCTTAACTTAAGCTTACTTCACAATCAGGAAGGTTTTGTGCTAACTCCAGAGGCCTCACTAGATCATTGGGCTGGTGCTAATTATGATCCTTGGAAGTCTTCTCACCCTAGGATGGAACCGCCTTTGGCAAGCATACCTTAAGTGTTTTTGTAGTTAATGCAATCTTGTGGTTTCATAGCATAGGGCACTTTTGTAAATTTATGTTATTGGATAATTTTTGGTTGCATACGTACCGTGTAGATTAATTTTCTTTATAAGGTCTGTAAATTCCTGGTGACTGTTTTACTTGGTTGAACTTCCTTTTAATTTTGTTTTGTGTGGGCTCATTTGACCTTCAACTTACTTTTTGGATCGAGATCCGAAGAATGTTGGTCTGGAAGGAAAGCTTACCTCTTTTCTAACTAGGATTATCGAGTTGGAAGGTTTGCTAAAGGATGCTGAAGGCATATGGGGTCGTATATACGAACAAAATTAAAGATCTTAAATGCAAAGTTGAGGAACTAAATGAGCAACTCGTAAGACAAATTAACGTTGAAGATGCCCCTGCACCCCCACCTGGGGCAGACCCTGATATTGTTCTTTCATACAAGAATGAATTGAAAGGCTATTACAAGGCTAAGCTTACCGGGCTAACAAATTTTTACAAAAAAGGTCAAAAACTGCTAGAAGTAGCAACTCTGTTTATATTTCTACCGTGCAGGAACTTTTTGGACCCTACTCTAGGACTACCAAGAAAACAAAGGACCGGCTTTTGGATGATATTGAGAGGGTCAGGAGAGTGGCTATGGAACTTATAAACAGTCTTGAGAACAAAGTTTTTTCCTTAGAGTCTGAACTCCACCTTGATGCTGCTGCCACTTCTCTAGGTGGGTTGGATATGGCTACCTTGATAGAGCAGCTCCATGACTGGAAGGTAAGAAGGGTTATGGAAGACATTGTTGCAAAGAGTGTGATTGATGTCTTTACCCGCTTCAGGCCTGGAATTGATCTGACCTTTTTATACAATCGCGCAGATTATGAGTATGATCCGCATGACTATGGTGATGTTTGGGCCGGTGCTAACTACGACCCTTTTGTCGCTTTTGGCAGCAGTGGTCCTGGTCGCTCATCAGTCATAATTACTGAGTTGAGTGACCCGTCTCTTGCTCTTTAACTTAAGGATAGTTCTTTCAAGAGTTTGGCATTGGATGCCCATAGAGCTTATCACCGAAGATGGATTATGGCCGATTCTTCCTCTGAATTTGAGTCAAATTCGCGATGTCATCTTGTTTTATTATAGATTGTAGTTTGTCATTTTCTTTTAAGCTTTTAAAGCATAGGGTATAGGTCATGTAAATATGTATAGACTTCGATGAGTGTTTGCAAAACTAAACAAATATGAGGAAATTGTTGCTTTTTGATGTTTACCTGACACGCTTTTAAGTAGATTTTGGGACCGTGCTTGATATGTTGATTAGTATGCATCTTATGTTTTTTTTTCTTACCATCTTTGGTTTTATTATATGTGCAGCTCATGCTTTCTAAACTTGATTGTCTTAGCATTTAAGCTTTATCATGCGCCTGGCATGACCTTCCCCCGCTATTCGAGGACGGATTGATGTTTGACTATGAAGTCGGGTCGCGTATTTACAAACTTTTCAATTCATGTGCATAGTTTTTTGTACTAGTTCATGCTGTTAAATATTCTTACATCCGGTATGGCTATGTCACATTAATTAACATAGAGATATTTTTATATTGGTTCAGGCCGTTCGATATCCCTACATTCAGTTTAGTTATTTAGCTGAAAAGTCAGGCTGTATTTGCACTGTTTTGTTTTGACAGCTGGTTCGGGCCATCTAATATCCCTACGTCTAGCAAAGTTATTTAGTTATGTCAAAGAGATTAACACAAAGAGATTTTTATACTGGTTCGGGCTGTCCTATATCCTTTCGTTCAGTTCATTGTATTACTATTTTTCATAGTAATTACGATGTTTATTACATGAGTAACATAGATCATACAAAATAAGGCTTGAGATGCTATGTGTTCCATGTTCTTGGAACTAGGTTTCCATCAGGTTTCGATAGCCGGTATTTCCTCTTGGCCAAAACTTCTGCTATAACCAATAGGCCTTCCCACTTTAGGCCCAGAGCTGCATCTGCTGGATCTTTTATGTTGGCCATTGCTGTAACACCTTATATTTTTGGTAATATTATTTAGAATATTTAATTAGTTAAATTAAATAAAATAATATGTTGATTAGGGGATTGAGATTTTATTCTTATTAAGGGGTAGTCGTGTCATTTAACCAATGAATTAAAATAAGAGTTAAAATGAAATAGAGGAGGGATAAAATAGGAAAGAGGCCATTCTTATACCCTAAACCCTTGGCCGTGTATCTCACACACGTTCACTTTCGTTTATCAAAATTTTTAAACTTGAGGTCGACCACCATTAATAAGAGAAAGAGGAAGAAGATTAAGAAAAGCTAAGGAAGAAGCTAAATCAAATCAAATCCATTTAAATCTCAAGCTCCTTAATCTCTAAACCTAAGATGAATAATGACTACATCTCAAATTTCTTACTGTTTTCAGTTTTAAGTTGAATCCAAACTTATTTGCAATGATTTTCCATGTTTTTGAATGATGGAATGATTATATATACTTGTTGATGACTTATGGTTTTTTCATATAGATTTTATGACATGTTTTGATATGAAAACCCTATCAAATGACATCCAAACGCCTTGCAAATTTTTGTATAGACCAAAAATGATATTTTAGAGATTGGTTTCAATTTTCAGAATTTTCTGAATTTATGTGGATATTATATGAATTTTGTAGTGAAGGATATGTTATTTTGGATTAAAAAAAATTTACGGTTAAATAATAAATGGTTTGGGTCTGAAATTAATATATGTTATAAAACATATTAAAAGTGATTTTCTAGAATTTTTGTAGAATTTTCTTAAGTGTTTTAATGGGTATATAAAATTATTTAAGGTATGAGACTTAAATATTTTATATATTTATGAAAGGAGAAGGGGCTTTTTGTAAATAAATTCAAATTGTTAATTCTGGAAAGTCGGCGGTACTTTTAGAAAAGAGAAACTTGCAACCAATCACAATTTGACAAACAAGGCAGGTTAGGTACAAAGAAATAGTTTAAAAGGACAAATAAACATGTTTTTCACCGTTTCGATGCTTTCGGTACCAGGTTCTGCCTCCTTACCTTCGCCTCCGACTCCATCGAAACCAATGCACATGGTATCGGGGAACTGGTACGCAGTGAATTGGATGTAGGCGGAAGGTAAAGGGTCAAAACCAGGGGTTTCGAAAGGGTTGAGGCACTACTTTGCTTTTAAATAAAAATGCGCCTGCTTGCTTTTGACTAAGTAGCTTTCGACTAGGTCAAATGAATTTAGAGAATTGGTTTCGATTGGGTTGCGTTTTGTTTTAAAATGACTACTTTCGACTAAGTCGAAACCTTTTGGCTACCGCTTTCTTCTTTTCGACCCAGATGGTTTCAAAAGGGTTACTTTATTTTATAAAATTTGGCCACTTCTCCAATGCTTTCGAAGGGATGGTTTCGACACCATCACTTCTTTACTTAGGAATGATTTCGAAAGGAATGCTTTCGACTTTAATGGGTTTCTGATCCTTTTGCTCTACTTGAATGCATAATACAAATGGTTTCGACCGAAACGGTTTTCAAAGGTTTCAAAGGGGTAAATTTTTGAATGGTTTCGAAAGGTTTCCACATGTTTTAAATTGAACCCAAAGGCTTTTGAAAGGTTTAGCGTTTTAATGCTTTTGAAAGGTTTAGCATTTAGAATAAAGATAAGAATATATTTTCCTTATATAAGTATGATTTATAAGGTTAAATCATTTTGAAAAGGTTTTCAAGGAAAAAGATGAAGGGTAGTTAACCCTAAGAAAATGATTCGGACAGTTAGTCCAGCTTTCAGACAGTTAGTCCAGTTTGCGGACAGTTAGTCCAGTTTGAGGGCAGTCAGTCTAGTTTTCGGACAGATGGTCCATTTATTACTTGTGGATAGATAGTTCATTAGTTACCTGTTTTTTGCATAACGGATATTGCTTTTACTATTATTGTTATTATAATCAGTTGATTAACCAGTTTGGTTGCAGGAAAAGATTTGCAAAATATATGTTTTTGAAAAGGGTATTAGTGAGGGGAAACCCGTTCGCTAAGTGGAATGGTTTCACTTAATATCAGTAAACCGAGATGTAACAATGTTATTCATACCAGGTTTTATGTCTGACACAAAGTTTTTGTTTCCCCTTAAACTCTCGGGTGCTCAAAATTGATTTGAGTAGGCTGAGGGTTGAGGTCTACAAGTTTTAGTTTTGGCGAATAAAGCTTCCGGAGATGAGTAGGTGGCTGACGGATAGCTATATAAGAGTTGTAGTTTATTCTGTTTATTTACGCTGTGTATATTAAGTCAGTTTTGACTATATAGCTTTGATCAACCAAGGGGGCATCGTCATATGTCGCTCTTGGCGTATTATTGTATAATTATATTAGATCTTTACTAGGGAAACGATTATGGGATTATGTAACATGGATATGAATTATTGTTTTGAAATGTAATCAATAAAATGTTGTTTTGAAATCTGTAATTTTTTTCATATTCATGTGCTTCTGATATTATGGATACCATTAGCATTACCATATTTTGTCACCAGAAGTTAATACTATAGATGACTGTAGCATCTGTAGCGCTTAGCTTTTGGCCTCCAGATACGGGATGTTACAATTGCCCTTCACAATACCAAATTTCCCTTGCAGAAGTTTCTTTTCTTGAGTCTGGTGTTGTAATTTCTAGCCATCCTTTACCGGTATGGGGCAGAAACGAATCCTGCCTCATCTCTTTTTTCTTGGATGAGGTCGAGTGCAGCTTCATGTTCTCCTCTATCGTATATGATATCCTTCTATGTGATGGGACCTCTACTTCAACAAGGACCATTGCTTTGTATCCATAGGTCAATGAAAAAGGATATGATAGGTTGAAGATTTGGTAGAAGTCCTATAAGCCCATAATGCTAAAGATAATTCTTCTGCCCACTTTCATTGTCTTATGCAGTCTTTTTTAAGTAAATTTTTGATAGTCTTGTTTGCTACTTCGATTTTCCCATTTTCTTGCAGGTACACGATAGGGGAGAAACTCTTAATTATGCCACTTTTTTCACAGAGCCCCATAAATTTCCTGCTTTTAAACTATGTCCCATTGTCAGAAATTATGTTGTGAGGGATTCTGAACCTTGTGATTATATTTCTTACGACAAATATGACTATCTTTTACGCAGTGATGGTGGCTAAAGGTTCTGTCTCCACCCATTTGGTGAAGTAGTTTATCGCCACCATAGTGTACTTCGCTCCCTCTTCTGACATAGGAAGTGGACCTATTAAATCAATGCCATATATATCGAAGGGCCATGGGCTAACTAGTGGGATGAGCTCGTGAGATGGATGTTTAGGGATATTTGCAAATCTTTAACATATGTCACATCTCCTTATAAATTCTCTTACATCCTGAAGTGTCATGGGCCAGTAATAACCATGCTTTAGTACTTTCTTTGCTAATTTGGCTCCCTTGGAATGGTCCTCACATTGCCCTTCATGTACTTCTCTCATGACTCGTATTCCACCTTCTTTGGAAACACACCTAAGATAAAGGTTGGAATACCCTCTCTTATAAAATGTGCCATCAAAGAACGAGTAGTACGAAGCCTGATACCTTATTTTTTGGGATTCAATTTGTTTTGGGGTAGGATTCTGTTTAGTAGGAATTTTTTTATGGGGGTCATCCAAGCGCTTTTTGCTGAAGCGGATGTTTAGTTGGGAACTACCCTCGGTTTTCCATGGTTTCCTGGTCATGAGCTCCCCGGATCATTGCCTGTTAGGCTCAGGTTAGGACCATCATTTGGTTAGCTTCTGTGATTCTTGGTTCTGCCTGATGTCCTATTGGAACTGCTTTCATTTCATTTGCTACTTTAGTGCTTATAAGTTTAGCTAATGAATTGGAAGAAGAGTTGTTTTCTCATGGAATTTGCTCTATACCAAATTGTTTGAATTGCTCTAGTAATTTCTTAGAAAGTTCTACATACTTGGCTAAGGTTAGCTCTTTCGCTTTGGTAATTGCCCTGCACTTGGTTCATAACTAATTAGGAATCATCATACTTTAATATGGGTTACCTTCATTACCTAGGCCATTCTCAAGCTTGCAAGGAAAGCCTCATATTCTACCACGTTATTGGTCGCCTACAACCCAAGCTATACTGGTCCATATAGTTTCTGCTTATCTAGAGTGATCAACATATATCATATTCATGCCCCTGTTCATTTGAAGCTCCATCTACAAACAGTTGCTACAACTGTGGGGTAAGCGCTTCTTCCTCTAGTTGGGGTTCAGTTGGTGTTGTGCATTCTGCAATGAATTCAACTAGTACCCGACCTTTGATTGCTTTCCTTTGATAGTAGGTAATGTCATATTAGCTGAGCTCAATTGTCCACTTTAACAAGCGGCCCGATGTCCCCGCCTTTGCAATATTTGCCTTAGTGGTTTGTCTGTGAGAAACTTTAATGAGATGCGCTTGGAAGTAAGGCCGTAGCTTTCTTACCATAAGGAGCAAGTTATAGGCTAGTTTTGTAATGATGGAGTAATTCAGCTCCACTCCTAACAAACGCTTGCTTGTGAAGTAAATTGGCCTCTAGGTCCCTTCGTCCTCCCGAACCTCTGAAATACTAATGGCTTTATAAGTTACAGCTAAATATACACCCAAGTCCTCATCGGTTACCGATTTAGATAGTACGGAAGTGTTGACTAGATGGTCTTACGGGTTTTGGAACGCGGCTTTGCATTCTTTAGTCCATTTGAAGTTTTATCCCTTCTTCACCTGATCAAAGAAAGGTATGCACTTATCTATTGCTTTACAGATGAACTTGCTTAGCGCCGCTACTTTTTCATTTAGGCTCATGAGATCCTTCGGGTTTGTTGGGATTCCCATCTTTCTTATGGCTTCATTCTTTTTTGGGTTTGCTTCAATGCCACAGGCGCTCGCTATATATCCCAGGAACTTAGTTGATTGAATGGAGAAAATGCATTTCAAAGGATTCAGCTTCATATAGTACTACCTCATGACTTCAAATGTTTGTTCTAGGTCTTGAACATGACTTGATGCTGCCTTTGACTTAACTAGCATGTCATCCATATATACTTAAACATTCTTTCTAATCTGGTCTAAGCTCATAATATTAACGAGCCTTTGGTAAGTTGCCTCGGCATTCTTGAGCCCGAACGACATGACTTTGTAGTAGTACAACCCTTTGTCCATCATGAAACTGGATGCTCCTGATCCGGCTCGAACATAGCTATCTGATTGTACCCTCAATATGCGTCCATAAATGAGAGTAATTCATGTCTATTGGTGCATCCACTAGCTGATCGATTCTAGGTAGAGGGAAGCTGTCCTTAGCACAGGCCCTGTTAAGATTGGTATAATCTATACAAGTCCTCTATTTTCCATTGGGTATTCTTACAAGTACTGGATTATCAATCCATTTTGGGTAGCACACTTCCCATATGAATTTGTTCTTCTTTAGCTTCTTGACTTCTTCATGTAGAGCATTATACCTTTCTTGATCTAGGATTCTGCGCTTTTACCTGACTGGATGGGCATAAGGATCGATGTTGAGCACATGATAGATGATGGCTGGATCTATTCCTGTCATGTTTGAATGTGTCCAGGCAAATACATCTATTGATCTTTTTATGAAGTCTATTAGTTCAGTTCGGGCTTCTACACTAAGATTCTTCCCCATCTTGAGAACCTTTGTGGGGTCCTTTGGATCTACTTATACATCTTCAAGGTCATCCACTAGCTTTAACTCTCTCTTTGTTTCCCCTAATCTCGGGTCTATTTCACTTTTTGCTTCCTCTTTTGATTGAGAAATAACCATGAGTGCCAGTTTCTGAGCCTCTTCGGAGAAGTACTGCATGTAGACCATATTATATTCATCGACGTCAGTCATGTGCATATACTTTCGCTTTTCTTTCTTTACTAATGTTGTAGCCGCAGGATGACTTATTTTAGCCTCATCTTTGGTATTTGGTACTAATGCGGTTCTTTGAACCGATTTGGTTTTTTTTCATTACTACTATTATAGGTATTAGAAGAGACACTAGAGTAGTTTCGAACAGTTTTATTTCTAGAAGTAAGGTTTACATTATATAACTCCTTAGCTAAAAACTATTCCCCCCTATTAACCCTATCCCCGTAGAGGTGTTGAACTACATGAGTAGATCTTTCTAGGAGATGATTACTCCTAGGTCTATTAGGGCAGGTCTCTTAAAGAATGCTTTGTATGGTGATGGCTAGTCAATAATCAGGAAGCTCGTATAGAATGATTTGTGTAGAGGTGCAGTTTCGACTATAACGAGCTAGTGTGCTGATCCCACTAGAACGGTTGTGGTGTTGTTGAAACCGTAGATCGACCGAGGGCTAGGCTTAAGAATTTCTATTGGAACTTCATTAGGTCATATGCTAATTTGAAGATGATATTTATCTCCTAGAATCAAAAATACTTTTGTCATGGTGCAGTTTGTAATATGCACCGTGATAACGAGCGGATCCTGGTGCGGGAATATGAATCCCACTGCATCAACCACTGTGAAGACCATTTCTTATGCTGGCTTTTGCTTAACATGGAAGACTGCTCTCTGATGTATCATCATTTCTTGCACATATCTCTCCTGCGTCTTTTTGCTTGCTCCAGCAAGATATGGTCCTCCATGGATTAAGGTTATGAGGTTGGAGTGGTATCCTGCTTGGTTCTCATTCGGATATGGGGTGGGATTCCCAGACCTGTCGTCGTTAGCCTTTAGGAAGCTAACTAGGTATCCTCTTTGAATCAGCCTTTCTATTTCGTTTTTCAAGTTTCTACAGTTTTTTGTGTGATGGCTGTTTGATCGATGGGAACGGCAGTACGCTCTACCTCTATTTTGATCCACCTTCTTTCCTTTGTTGAGTACATTATTATGCAAGCTCTATCCTGGTCATGTCATATATCTATCCAAGAGTATGGATGATGGGAGCTTTTGCCGTGAAGCTGAGCTCCTTTTGTCATTTCGCAGGTGGATGATACCTTACTGCCCCCCTTTCTTGTCATAGTTGGGGGCAAAAGTTCACTATGTTTGTGTCGTGGAACCAGCCTCTTCCATCCTTGTGTAACCGATGGCCCTCTCGTAGAAAGCCTTCATGTTATGGCATGACTTTCTGCTTTTTCCTCCTACATTAATGTACCTCTTCTGATCCAAGCATGGACCGCCATAAGTAGCGTTTCTTCACTGGTTATTCTGATCTGGAGTGCCTCGGATTTGAAATGCTTTACGAAGTTGTGCAGGCTTTTATTTTCGTCATGCTTTATATAGGACAAGGTGTTTACATCTGGGGAGGCCTCTCTCTCCCCGAATTGAATTGCCTCAAATTTTTTACAGATAGCTACCTCCAATAATGGACCTTCCCTGGTCCGTACATCCTGAACCATAGAGAGGCTGCGCCAGCTAAGTATTTCGGGAAGAGTTTACATTGATCCATCCTCCCTACCTTTAGGATGTCCATGTAATACTCAAAAGTGCAGATGTGGTAATCTAGGTTGGTAGTTCCATCGAACTTGTCGATTTATAGGGCTTTAAAGTTGTTCAGAAAATCTGCTTCTATAATGGTATCACTGAATGGGGAAGAACCGTCTTCCTTGAACTTTTCTCTAATGTTTTGTTGGCAAAGCTTTGGCAGTTGTTCCACACAAGTCTTTAACTATCGAATCTCATTTTTCCTTGAATCCATCTTAGATGAATCATTCTCGTAAAATGAAGTGGTTTCATCATCATCGTGAGCATATTGAGTCTTCTTTTTAGCAGGAGTGGATTAATGTTGGCTAGCTTGGATTTGATCTATGGGTTGATTTGGGTCTTGCCTTTTAGTTTGGCATCAGTCTTCTGACCAGCAACACCATTCCCCATTTTGGGAGTGCCATTTTCACTTGCCCGCTGCATAGTGAGCGCAGTTGGTGAGTGATGGTGGTGAGCTGTTGAGTGTTGAGGGGAGACCGGCCTATGAGCAGTATGTTGGGCCATCGTTTTCTCTAACCCCTCCATACGTTGGTTTATTCAGTTGGTGAAAGAATGAAGAGTGGCCAAGATTGGATCTATGAGGGCCTCCGTTAAAACTTCAGCCTTAGCATGAGGTTTCAAGATTATGAGTGGTCTCTTTTATGAGGCCAGGTGTAACTATTCTTATGTAGAGGGAAGTAGTGAAATCTGTAGGATTCATGGTGTGCAAAGGAAAATACATGTAAGATTTGTTAGGAAAGACAAACGGAGGTTCGAGCCCTCATTCCAACACCAAAAATATTGGTGAGATTTTTCGTCTCACTACACCCAAGTGCTTGCGAAGTGATTATAACACTAATCTCCTTCGCAATTAAGAATTAATACATTTAAGCAATGTTAAATTGCCTTAAAGGTAGTAATTATGTTGTTGGGTGCTTACACAATTATGTAGTTACATTCTAACTGGTTGTTAAAATGTCAAGTTGAATCGACATCTAAGGCAAAAAAACAGAAAAGAATCTACCACCGAAAATAATGCAAGAAAAAAGTGCATAAAAAAGTAAAAGACACAGAGATTTACGTGGTTCGAATGTTAAGGAATCCTACACCCATGGGAAAGTATCACTTTCTTGTTTATATTTCTTAGTATAAAAATTAATGGTGGAGAGTATAGAACTTTTGGTTTATTAACCTTAAAAGTATTAAATCGCGAAAAAGATCCCCTTCCTACTATGGTGCTTTTTTTATTTATAGCATAGTGATGCATGCGGATCGCCCAAATCCTCCTTTTGCTCTTTCTATTTCCACCTTTGGATTCTGTCATGTGTCATCCATCCATCTCCTCTATTTGACATACGTGGATTGTTGACATGTCTTTGGCTGAAAACTATAATTTGAGTGGTTGAATTGGTGGGAAGTTTGAGATTGAAGCGGGAATACCCGAAATTGAGGCGGAAAACTCAAATTTGAATGGGTTATGCATTTCCGAGTCTAATGAATGGATGGTCTATGTACTGCTCCCGTATGTGAGTGAGAGTGTAACGAGATGTTGTTCTTTTCTTCAGGGTGAACTGCATTATCTTCAGTATTTTTGCAACAAAAATGTTGAGAATTGTGTCTTTGCTCCACCTTAGGCGGCGTTGATACCTATGGGAATGAATTATGCTTTATGGTATGGAATGTTTACATAGTACTACTAGGAGATAGACATAGTCGGAGTTGAACCATACTACTTAGCAAAAGAGGTCGAGTCACCATTTGTGTAGGTGGTTGCCTTATGTGATTCCATGTTGAATTACTCTTGGTATCGGGTCGCACAAGTTGCTGGTAAGGGATGCTATATATTTTCTATTTACATGTAAGTAGGGACCTGCGTTGGAGCATTGTTCGAGGGACCCTATATGCAGCCCCTTGGGATGCTTTTGATACTGCTTAGGGAGTCCTCAGTGAGTGTAGTGCAGATCCGCACTTGAAAATGTTAGCAATGCATAAACTTTTAGAATAATGTTAGAATTTATCGGGCCTTTTGGTTGTAGTGCATTCCTCTTTTATTGTTCCTCTCTTTATGCTCTTGTGTTTGTTATGTCCCGATGGCAGCACTTTTCCTTACTAGCCTATTCTAACGACGATGTAGCTTTATTTACTAAGTTATGTAGTTTGGCTTTTGATTATCCTTGACATCATGCTTTGGTGTTATTTCAGATTGAACAGTGCAGTACGACTTCTGGTTGTGTTGATGCAGTTCTTCGATGTTGGGTAGTACTTCTTTAAAATTACAGCACGGTTCTATCACCTCAGCGTCTAATCAAGATGGAGGCGCATCCTTATGATTTCTTTTATGTTGGTGCAAGATTGTAGCGCAAGACTGGAAACTACATCGTAGTCCTGCATATTGAAGTGAGTATTAAGGTTGTATATTGTTTCTTACAGTTTGCAGCCATCTTAAGTTTTCAGCTCAGCATCATAACGTAATGCCGAATTCGAGGGATTGGCCCAGTCCCTGAGTATTATCATTATCTTAAGATTTTAGCGCATTACTACTTGGACCTTCCCTTATTCCTTGATTACTTTTTTGTAGTCCAACCATTATTGTGGGGGTAGACCTTTTGGTTCAGTGCTTGCATTAACTCGTCTCTACTAGAATTCAGGAAATACGGGTGTAACACCTACTTTAAAGGGGATTGAAACATTAAGTTTTCTAGGGTTAGAGAGAACAGTGGAGATATATTAGTATCTCCTTGTCCATAAATAGATAGCCTCTGCTTCTTTTCCCTCTAAAACTCTAGCCCCCATTTTCTGCTGGTGAAGCCAAGAGGTTAGCTTCGTAAATTGAAACTAAGAAAAAGAACGAAAGGTTTGACAAGGAAATAACAAGTAAACAACTTGTTCGACCGTCGGCTGATTGCATCGATGAAAGGTATTACTTTTGAAATCTATATTCAAGTTTTATATATATATGTATGTATGTATGTATGTATGTATGTATGTATGTATGTATGTATGTATATGTGTGTGTATATATAAAAATCACTTGTCTACTTCAACATATATTTTTGGCCATGATAATTTAAAAAATAAAAATATATATATTAATATTTAATTAAACAAAATTGTTTTCAAACGCAAGCACGCGCACGCGTGCACACACAGTATATATATATATAATAAATAATTTATTTATCAGGAACCATTTGCTCAAGTGGTAAGATATTTGGATTGTGGTTCTAAAGGTTTTGGGTTCGCTCTCCGGAGACACGTGCTTGCTTAAATTAAGTATTTCTCTTACTATCAGGAAAAAACATTTATTCGCTTACTAAATAAAATGTTTTTTGGCTTCAAATTAAAAAAAAGAGAAATTTGTTAACTATTTCAGTTTTGAATACTAAAAAATTAATTTTAAAATTATATATATATATATATATATATATATATATTAAATTTCCCATACAGAAATTTATAAAATCAAAATTTACTAAAGACTTCAGAATTTCAGAAAATAAAAAAAACATTTTATTTATTTAGTCAAAAGTCAAACAAGATTTGAAGTTTAATATGTTGGAATTTTATGGTTATATTAAAATATGGTTGGATTAAAAAATATTATCTCCATTCGTTAACACGCACGCATATTTGAAAAGTCTATTACTTTAAAATTCGAATTTTAAACCATTTAAACATTTAATTCAAATTCGAAAACTAATTGTATGTTTTATACATGTATGTATTTGTTTACATTAATAATATTTAAAATACAATGGTTGAAAACAAATTAATTTATCTTAGTGCAAGTATAAATTAAATTTCTAATATATGTACTTACCCATTTTTACATTACCTTAACATTTATTCGTTACATTTTTACATGTATTGACCATAGTACAAAATAGTTAGTTTTTCCATTATATCCCTTGGCTAGTTTATACTTTAATATTGCTATGGTGTTCGTATTTTGAATACGTCTCAAAATATCAAAATATTAAATTAAAGTAAAACTAAAATAAATAAATTAAATTAATAATAAGTATTATTATCAAACATTAAGAAAAAAATATTTTAAATAAATTAATTAAGTAAAACATTTCTCAAACTCGTTTTATTAATTGGATACTAAATTTGATTTTGTATATGTAAGCGAGCATTACTGCATGCGCTTTGCGCGTGATCTTCACACTGAATTGGTTTTCTACAAACTGTATATGTAACGACCCGTATTTTTGGGTCATCAAATTCGAATATTTAAAATGTAACGACCCATAATTTAATCACTTTGAACATGAATAGTTAATATGTTTTTAAATGATTAAATAATGGATTTTATATCTAGAATTATTAACCTTGCCTAATAAAACAGAATAGTATAATTACTTGCCTAATAAAACAAAATAGCATAATGATGATTATATTCCATGCGGATGGTTGCCATTGGACCAAAATCTGGTCGAATCAGGTTCTGCCATGCGGATGGTTGTTATTGGACCAAAATCTGGTCGAATCAGGTTCTGCCATGCGGATGGCTGCCATTGGACCAAAATCTGGTCGAATCATGTTATGCCATAGTTGATAAGGAGGATTTCTATTGGACCAAAATGTGGTCGAATCAAATTAGGCCATAAGGCTGGTTTCTATTGGACCAAAATCTGGTCGAATCTGGTTAGGCTATAGGAAATGACTACAGTACCCTTCTCTTCACCTATAAATAGCCAAGTCCATATCTCATTTTAATTCATTCACAAACTAAAGAAAAGAACTAAAATTCATTATCAAAGGTGAAGTATTCCAAGTCTCCATCAAAGCAAATAGGATGTAAGTATATTCCTTGTTTTCATAGTTTAGTGGGTATAACTTATTCTGTGAGTATAATTCAATTATTTTACAGTGAGTGTAATCTTAATCTCTTTCCTTTGACTCATTCACATTTTAATAAATGTTGTGTTAACTATTGATTGTAAATTGTTAATAATAATAAGTCTGTTCTTATTCTTGTTATTATTCTTGTTTGGTTGTTTGGTTTGTGCTCGGCCGGTTTATGAGCACTGACTATTTATTGATTATTGACATTGCTCGATCAGTTTATGAGCAATTTATTCATCCATATGCATGGGTTGAGTAGAAAACAATCGTAGGCTAACACCTTGTGATTTGTTTCACGATTTGACTAAAAGGTGTTTATTGATAATATTGGTTCATTTAATTGTTATAATTAGTTATAATAATTTGACGTCAAAGGAATTGTTTTCAAAGTTGGTTTTCATAAATAAAAGTTTATGAAATGTTTAAAGAAATAGAAATATTTGGAAATGAATATTTTGAAGTTATTTTATATAAAAGTGAGTTATATAAAGAATGATTTTATAAAAGTATTTTATAAAACGGAAAGAATTTCGAGGACTAAACCCGATGGTTTTAAGATGATATTTGAGAAGGTTTGAAAATGGAAATTATTATAGATTTGAAGTACTTTTCATTATTAGTGTAAATGATTTTGCCACTTCGGGATATAAAGTGATTTGTTATGTTAATAATGATTCGGGTAACCCGTAACTAAAAAGTGGGCATATGTTTTTGGTATAGTCCGCTCTTGGAATAGAGGGATGTACTTATTTATCGATTGTATGAAGGCTGGGACCCAGTTGCCTTGTTATTGGGAGAAACCTCCAGATCTAGTTGCATATGGTTTGATATGTTTTTATTACAGTATTTGGGATTTCCAAATAAACTTTTCAAAAGAGATTTGATTTAAGATCCCGAAGTAAAGTATAATTTGAATATAAAAGATATTTATATTTCAAAAGTTTTGAAATAAGGATTCGAGAATAAAGTCCAAAGAGATAATTTCCGTAAAGGTAATTAGATTTGAAAATCTAAAATTGAAGATTAAGCCTAAGTGGGTAGTTTTCGGAATTGCATATTATTTGTTGTATCGTAGGCTCCATGAGTCCTATTTGCAGTAGGAGAACTACGTTGGCTTGATCCTGTATCTAATTGGGTACCCAATTATATAAGGGTACGTAGGCAGTCATAAGTGGTAGTGATGAAGCCCCAATAATAACATAACATTTTATGTTTGTTGTTTGTCATATATCATGTATTGTTGTAGCTTTCATGCTTACTATTTTATTCCGCATTTACATTGTTTATTGAGTTTGAAGGTAATGATATTGTTGTTTCTCATCAGAGTTGCACAGCGGTAGATTTACAATTTGTTTGTAGTATTTGATTTTGGGTTTGTATTAAAGCACACTAGTAGATTAAATTGATTACTTTGATAACTTGTAAAATTGAAAGTTGTATCCTATACATTTAGTAGTGTTGGATATTTATCAAATATTGTGTATTAAGTTGGTAGTTTTCATTCGTAGTTTTAGAACGGACGGGTCTTTCGGCGATTTTGACTAGTCCGAAAACCCGGGTCGTCACAGTTGGTATCAGAGCTTAGGTTAGGTGCCTAAGTAAAATTTGTCTAGGTTAGTAAATTATCCTAGAAATTTTAAAATGAAACTACCTTAAATTGATAAATAAAAATGGATAGGATAAGGCACCGTACCTCCGACCGGGGTTATGGGCGATAATATTTTTAGTGTGCTTAGCTTTTGTTAATTGTTTGGTTTTCGTTATATCTTTTCGTCCTTCAAATTTCGGGGACGAAATTCTTTTAAGAGGGGAAGAATGTAACGACCCGTATTTTTGGATCATCAAATTCGAATATTTAAAATGTAACGGCCCATAATTTAATCACTTTGAACATGAATAGTTAATATGTTTTTAAATGATTAAATAATGGATTTTATATGTGATGACCGCCCATGACCCATGCACTGAACATAGGAATAGTGCGCTGTAAAGTGTGCCAGGCAGCCATGGACGGTTTCCAAGGTTAAATTAAAACAACAGAATCTATCGT
This sequence comes from Allium fistulosum, assembly GCA_030737815.1. Lineage (NCBI taxonomy): Eukaryota > Viridiplantae > Streptophyta > Magnoliopsida > Asparagales > Amaryllidaceae > Allium > Allium fistulosum. The sequence goes on from CM060902.1 coordinate 307,595,549, forward strand.
ATAACTCACAGCGCATGGATAAAATACAATAGAAAGTATATATAGTGAAGCTTTACAGAACAGAATCTCAATTAAACTTCATAATAGTTTGGTACAAACATCTAAATAGTCAATACATCTAGCCTCACTACATATCACTCAGAGAATATATAAGCAGCGGAACATCCAGTACATATAGTAAGAAAATAATGTGCAAGCCTCCAGCTCGTCTTCGTCATCAGCATCGTCGGAAACTAAGAACAACACCTGTCACCTGCTACCTAGTCTGCCCATCCCAAAGCGGATGAACAGCCCAAGGCAATAAGAGTTAAACATAAAGCCTTGAGTCAGACAACAGTCTTAGTGAGCGGTAAATTAACTAACAACATACCAAAAGAGCATAAAGGAAAAAGGAATAGGAATCCAACCCTCCCACTCCACCTCTTTCTACAGTGATAGCCCCCAGACACACTAAGCAGAAATAAACATAGCAAAGCAAACATTTAAAGTAAAGCAATTATCACTCGAGTCAAGGTCGGTGTTTTACAAGTACAAACCCCCAAGGCCTAAACCAAGATCAGATAAGCACCCAGAAAACATCGCTCTTGAGACCGAATGACGATACAACCAAACATCCATGACTCTGACTATCACTGTTATCATTGCTTCGATACCACCGTTAATTGAATGACCGACACATTCTTTCAGCCGTCCGTCAAGGGTTAATGGCAACCTCGGTTCTAGACATAACTCCGCACGTCGTCGCAGCCCGTGCCTAGGACTATCGAATCTGCCCAGAGTACTCGACTACAATCATAGTCTTTAGGGACTATCGAATCTGCCCAACGTACTCTTGCTTTGAGTCTGCTAGAACCTTCAATAACGATGAAATCTCAGCCTTCTAGTCATCCTCCTCGACGACTATTTCCATACTAGCCCAAGCGCCTCTCGAGCAAACCATTATCCTCAACTCGAACCATTTCACCGAGTTATCAACATGCTTGGAATGATCCCATCTGGATTAAACCAAGGCTATCTCATACCATGCTTCGCTTCATCTCATCATAGCAAAGCCTCATCTCAACATCAACATCATCAAATCTATCCATATGAGCTTCATCATCTGCCACATATGCCACGAGCAGCTTTTCCAATTCAAGAGCCTTTCCCTTAGCTTTTGAATCATTTTCGACTAACTTGTCCAAATCAAATCATCAATCAACTAATTTACAACAATCAATCAAGTCAAACATTAATCCAAGTAATCAAGCATTCAAACATGATCAAATAAACAATTATAACAATAATGGCAATTTAGTAAATAAAGAGTCCAAATCTAACAAGCATGAATCATGAGAAATATCTCTACAACTTGATGAATGAACTTGCATAGGTTAACATGTAGTAAAATGGATGTCAAATCATCATGAACAATAGATCTACACTTAAGTTTATGAAAATGCATGGAAATCACTATTTTAACACCAAATCAAGCCATCAATCCGATATACTCCTTTGGATCCGTGTGAGAGATAATCACCACTCACCGAATCTCCTAAACAACTCAAAAGCAACACACTTCAGATCTGGACAGCGAAGGATCTAACTCGATCTATCACAATCCCGCTTCAAACGATGAAATCTCTCTTCGATGGTTGAAGATCTTCAATCTAAGCTCTTGGATCTTCGATCTTGGATGGAAGGAATCACAAGATTAGAGTGGAGAAAAGAAGTGAAGAAGTGTAGAACTCGAGCTCCTAAAATAGCAGCACTTCGTCGCTTCAAAATCCGGATCCCAAAAAATGAAGAAGAACCCGCCTATTTATAGGCTGATTTCCTTAGGTCGTCCGCCCCCCTTAGGTCGTCCACGACCTAACAAACCCTCCGACCTAACACTCAGCGACCTAACACAATGCACGACCTAACAGATATACGACCTAACATATGTGCGCCTTAACGACCCATCGACCTACCGCATATGCGCTTCCACGACCTAAAATGTCACGACCTAATAATGTCACGACCTATGACTTAACACACATATGCGGCTTAGCGACTTAACGCTACACGACCTAACCGAGATGCTAACAGAAGTCGCGACCTAACATACACGCGACCTAACAACTCATGCGACTTAACAACTCACGACCTAATATTCTTGGGTCGTCTAGCGACCTAACTAACACGGCATAGACTCAACGACCTAATCACTTAACTTGTCCACGACCTAACTACCTTAGGTCGTTAACTCACTCAACCCTTAGGTCGCTAAACCCCTTAAGTCGCCAACTCGCCCAGTTTCTTATACCGCTAACTCTTAGGTCGCCATCTTCCTTAAGTCGCCTATTCCTTAGGTCGGTCAAATCCTATAGGTCGTCCCAAACTAGCATACGACCTAAACCAGTACGACCTAAACCAATACGCTAACTACTAGGTCGTTAACTCTTAAGTCATTCACTCGACCTAAGCCACCACATGACCTAACTTCTACACGACTTAAGCTCTAGTCGACCTAAACTCTAGACAACTTAACCATACTACGATCAAATAACAACTGTTTTACAATGTTCTGATCTGTAAAAATATGGGTCGTTACATTATATCTAGAATTATTAACCCTTCCTAATAAAACAGAATAATATAATTACTTGCCTAATAAAAAAATAGCATAATGATGATTATATTCCATGCGGATGGTTGCCATTGGACCAAAATCTGGTCGAATCAGGTTCTGCCATGCGGATGGTTGTTATTGGACTAAAATCTGGTCGAATCAAGTTCTGCCATGCGGATGGCTGCCATTGGACCAAAATCTGGTCGAATCATGTTATGCCATAGTTGATAAGGAGGATTTCTATTGGACCAAAATGTGGTCGAATCAAATTAGGCCATAAGGCTGGTTTCTATTGGACCAAAATCTGGTCGAATCTGGTTAGGCTATAGGAAATGACTACAGTACCCTTCTCTTCACCTATAAATAGCCAAGTCCATATCTCATTTTAATTCATTCACAAACTAAAGAAAAGAACTAAAATTCATTATCAAAGGTGAAGTATTCCAAGTCTCCATCAAAGCAAATAGGATGTAAGTATATTCCTTGTTTTCATAGTTTAGTGGATATAACTTATTCTGTGAGTATAATTCAATTATTTTACAGTGAGTGTAATCTTAATCTCTTTCCTTTGACTCATTCACATTTTAATAAATGTTGTGTTAACTATTGATTGTAAATTGTTAATAATAATAAGTCTGTTCTTATTATTGTTATTATTCTTGTTTGGTTGTTTGGTTGTTTGATTTGTGCTCGGCCGGTTTATGAGCACTGACTATTTATTGATTATTGACATTGCTCGATCAGTTTATGAGCAATTTATTCATCCATATGCATGGGTTGAGTAGAAAACAATCGTAGGCTAACACCTTGTGATTTGTTTCACGATTTGACTAAAAGGTGTTTATTGATAATATTGGTTCATTTAATTGTTATAATTAGTTATAATAATTTGACGTCAAAGGAATTGTTTTCAAAGTTGGTTTTCATAAATAAAAGTTTATGAAATGTTTAAAGAAATAGAAATATTTGGAAATGAATATTTTGAAGTTATTTTATATAAAAGTGAGTTATATAAAGAATGATTTTATAAAAGTGTTTTATAAAACGGAAAGGATTTCGAGGACTAAACCCGATGGTTTTAAGATGATATTTGAGAGGGTTTGAAAATGGAAATTATTATAGATTTGAAGTACTTTTCATTATTAGTGTAAATGATTTTGCCACTTCGGGATATAAAGTGATTTGTTATGTTACTAATGATTCGGGTAACCCGTAACTAAAAAGTGGGCATATGTTTTTGGTATAGTCCACTCTTGGAATAGAGGGATGTACTTATCGATTGTATGAAGGCTGGGACCCAGTTGCCTTGTTATTGGGAGAAACCTCCCGATCTGGTTGCATATGGTTTGATATAATTTATTACAGTATTTGGGATTTCCAAATAAACTTTTCAAAAGAGATTTGATTTAAGATCCCGAAGTAAAGTATAATTTGAATATAAAAGATATTTATATTTCAAAAGTTTTGAAATAAGGATTCGAGAATAAAGTCCAAAGAGATAATTTCCGTAAAGGTAATTAGATTTGAAAATCTAAAATGAAGATTAAGCCTAAGTGGGTAGTTTTCGGAATTGCATATTGTTTGTTAAATCGTAGGCTCCATGAGTCCTATTTGCGGTAGGAGAACTACGTTGGTTTGATCATGTATTTAATTGGGTACCCAATTATATAAGGGTACGTAGGCAGTCACAAGTTATAGTGATGCAGCCCCAATAATAACATAACATTTTCTGTTTGTTGTTTGTCATATATCATGTATTGTTGTATCTTTCATTCTTACTATTTTATTTCACATTTACATTGTTTATTGAGTTTGAAGGTAATGATATTGTTATTTATCATCAGAGTTGCACAGCGGTAGATTTACAGTTTGTTTGTAGTATTTGATTTTGGGTTTGTATTAAAGCACACTAGTAGATTAAATTGATTACTTTGATAACTTGTAAAATTGAAAGTTGTATCCTATACATTTAGTAGTGTTGGATATTTATCAAATATTGTGTATTAAGTTGGTAGTTTTCATTTGTAGTTTTAGAATGGACGGGTCTTTCGGCGATTTTGACTGGTCCGAAAACCCGGGTCGTCATAGTATATGTTTAACACATTCAGAAGAAAATGATTTGCATGAATATTTAGTTATATTTTTGTGTTGAAATCATGTGTAGTTAGTTTGAATTTTTATTTCTATGTTTCAATATCTAATTTCTTTTTATTAGTTTTTATTTTTATTTTTATTATTAGTTAATAGAAAATGATTTTGTAATTGAAGTTTATTTATTAGATCCTATTTTTAAGTGATATTAAATTTGTAAAGAAAGTGCAATTGTCAAACCCTATTTTTTAGTGATATTATAGGGACATTTTTGGTAGTTCACGCTGATATCAAAAAATTTGACACCAAAGGTATTAAGCCATTATTAAAAAGTGGTACGGCACGCGCTTATCGCGTGACGATGGCATGCACTTCGCGTGTGAATTATTTTTTACAAACTTTATATGTTTAACTCGTTCGAAAAAATATGATTTGTACAGATATTAACTGTATTTTTGCACTGAAATGATATATAGTTAGTTCAAATTTTACTTTCTAAATTGCAACACCTAATTTTTTGTAGTTTAAATTTTTTTTTTTGAAAATGGTACTTTATATACAACATGTCACTGGAACAACATATCACATGTCAATAAACGTTCGAATCACGCTATGCAAGTTTCGAACTTGTGACCTCTCGCACCAAAGCCGAATTACTTAACCACTTGGACAATGGTGCTTGTCCTAGTTTAAATTTTTATTTCTATTATTAATTAATAAAGAATCAATTTAATTTTTTTAGTTTGAATTTTTGTTTCTGTTACTACTTAATAAAAAACGACTTTGAAATTTTTTTTGTTAAATCCTATTTTTAAGTGATATTAAGATTTCGATAATATTCATAGAGAGGCGTTTTGAATTGGTAAAGATAACTCATATGTTAGATCCTATTTTTAAATGATATTAATATTTAATAATATTTGTAGAATGACATTTTTGATAGTTCACGTTGATACCAAAAAAGTATAACACCAAAGGTATTACAACTATTATTAAAGATTTTATTTACATAAACGCAAAATAAAATTTTGTGCAATCTAATGAAATGATTTTTTATATTTTTAAATTCACTCTTTTAACACTGCTGTAAATGCACTTGATCCAACAACAACTTGTTATGATACCAAATGAGTAGGATGTGGTAGTCACTAATGGGTCAGATATATATAAACTGTACTGCTAATAAAGATGGCTAAGGATTGAATATGACTAATTAATCTACTTCTACAACATTATTGATAATTCTCTACAAATCAAAATATATATGCATCGTATGAGTAAAGATATACAAACTAGGTAATGCAGCAAGTAAATAAGTAAGATTATGTGAGCGATAGTAAATTTTGATGACTTTGTAATCAAAATCACTTTGTCTAACTATATTTATAGTAGTCAAAGGTTACTATGAAGAGTTATGACCGTCAAAAAAGAGATTTGACAAATAGGCACAAAATAACAATCATAAATTTCAAAATCAAAAAGCATATTTTCAAAAATTCAAAAACATTGTCAAGGACCACTAACTAAAGTTGTAGGCGGCAAGACGTTCTAGGTTGATGTTCAAGAGGTTTTGAGTTTGAACACTAAGGCATCAAAATAATTCTGCTTGAATAAAATAGCACTTTATAATCAAAAATATTGGTTAGTTATAGCATGATTAGTAGACTGAAATTTTCAATTAATCGCTTGGTTCACGCACAAAACTCTAGAAAAGAAAACAGTGTGAAAGATGCATGGTTCAATAGACCGAATTATTCAATCAATCGACCAAACTTAGGAGCATTCTACTTGTTTGATCAAACCGATCAACGGACCTCAATGAAAATTGCCCTGTAAATTTCTGGTTTAAAACATGAAATTAAAAGCATTTCTCAATCCTCTTAAATTTTCAAAATGAAAGTTTGTGGGTGTGACTATTGCTTTGAGCGGTTTTTTATGTTAAAACTCAAGACTTACAAGACAAAAACTCAAACTTGATTGATTTTTTATGTTATCGTTATTTAGCTAATCTATTAAATAATAGTAAAGCGGAAGAATTTAAAGCTCTCATATTAATTCTAGGAATTTCCTCCTCTCTCCTTGATTCTCTCCAGATATTTTATTTTCACATCCTCACAATTTATTATTACTATAATTATTACAATATTTTATTGGTTCTCTCTTATACCATTAAAATATAATACTAATTTTTACAATTATTTACATATTTTTCTTTCAAGTTTTTTTTTTGTTATTTTTACATTTAAGTCCATATATATTAAATTTAAGTTAGATGATCTTAAATTTAAGCTTTTTAAATAAATACAATCAACGAATTTTCATTAATCGATTTAATAAATTTTGAAAAATAACAATTCAACATGCGTACTGCATTAATATTGATAAAAATGGTAAAACTAATTTTTTATTCAAGTCCACATAGTTTTAATTTTTCACAGCTATATACAAATTATACAATGTTCTACTAATATTCTCTCCTATCATTTTGCATTTAAATGCCAACATTCGATAATTTTTACAATTATTTACGAATTTCTCCTAAATTTTTATGTATTATTTTACATTCAAGTCAATATATTGGGATTTATTAACTGACCTTGAATTTAAACTTTTTAACTAAATTCAATTAACAAATATTTATTAATTGATCAAATAAATCATAAAAAATGATAATTCAATGTGTATACCACATTTGTACTGATATAAATGGTAAAACTATTTTTTCATTCAAGTCCGTATAATCTAATATTTTCATAATTATATACAAAATTATCTTTGATACTTTTACATTTTTCTACATTTAAGTTCATAAAATTTCTTTCTTTCTAAAATTAGTTATTTAATACAAAGAGAAATATGCATAATTTTTTCTTTCTAAAATTAGTTATTTAATACAAAGAAATATATACATAATTTTTTCCTTCTAAAGTTGTTATTTCATTACAGACAAATATATACAAAAAAATTCTTTCCAAATTGGTACATCATTACAAACATATATAACGTTTTTCCTTCCTAAAATTGGTACATCAAATGGACTCTATATCATTATTAAATTATATTGTGAAGAATAACATTACAATTAATGGTAATTGATGATTGTTTGTATTTTGTATTATTATAAAAAGAATAAATAATTTAAATTAGTATGTTTTGTACAAAAAGTAACAATTTGATTATTTATATCGTAATATGAGTTAACCAATGGACAATAATTATACCATATTTTGATTAGAAATATTTTTCTTTCATATTTTATTATCTTTTTTACATAAATGTTAAATATTTTTTGAAAATTTTTACTATATAATAAAAATAGTAAGGCATGAAACAATGTGATTTGTAACGTTTCAGGTCTTATTTTCACTTAATATTTCTTTTAGTAGTTAAATAAATATTTTTATAAATATGTACAGCAGGAACTTTAAATGCATACAAATATATTAAGTCTTTGGTATTACACTTCTATTTTTAGGTAATTGTCGTCATTCTGTCAAGTAATATTTGATATTTAATAATTACATCATTTATCTTTTAGTCAAATGTATCAAAAGCTAAATGTCAATTTCAAAATATATGTACATGGATATTTATTTATGAAATTTTATAAAAAATTAATTTTAAAATTTATTAAGAATCCTATTTTCATTTACTTAATTATCAAAAAATAAATCCTAAAAAAAATCGATATATAACTCATTTTTATCAACAAAAATGGTAATTTAATTTTTATTCAAGTATAAAAATGTATGAATCTCATAACAAAAATACACAGTTATAAATATAGTAATTTCAATTTATAAATCATTTATCCTAACAAAATTCATCGGATACTACATAATAAATTACATTATTCAAAAATAGTTATAATATTATTTTTCTACAACATACCGTGTGCAACGCACGGGTTATTATTATCCAAAATTTAAACTAATTGATAAAGTTGGTCAACTATAAATCCTAAAAGATGATATTTTCAATATATATACTACAAGCGCATCAACAAATCGGTAAAAAAAATCATTTAGATGCAATATATATAAATCACATAACATAAATTATATTTTTTTTTTACAAATACATAATATATATATACAAATTTGTTTATAATTTATTTACTAAATGAATTTATCATAGATTGCATTATGAAATTTTATTAACTTCAAATACATAAATTTTAATTTTTTTACATATACTTAGAACTCTTCTTAATTATATTCTAATATTTTACATTAAAGCCCATATATTTAATTATTTGTGTAATTTTAAATTTAAACTATTTAAACTAGAGTAAATCGGTGCATCTAATAGCTAGATGTTGGTGAGATTCCGTTGATTGGTGGTGGGGTATTTTCAAAATTTCAAAAGTACACCATGAAATCATATTCACTGAATTATCTTTATTAATAGTAGAGATAAATATGATTAACTAATATTTATTAATCTATCTAATAAACCATAAAAATATAAGGATTTCAATATATGCAATATTCATATATATGAGAAAATTAATAATATTAGTTTTTCTTTATTCAGATATATGAATATTTAACTCACAAAACATAAAATGTATACATACATAATAATAACTCTTTTAATTTCTATATATATATTCATATATAAAACATAGACGGTATCCATGGCCGCCGCCGCACCTAATTCTCCAATAGCTGCTACCGATGATGAAGATCGGGAGGGTTGGCAGGAAGTTCGCCGTCGTGGGAAGCAAAAACAATCGGCTTCTAATCCTTGGTCTAACCCTAAAACCACTGCATCTCTTTTTAAACTGAATAAGGCTCAGGGTATTAGATCTTGGTCAGATCTATTTGACAAACAGGTTACGATCAAAGAAGATATTACTTTTCATCAGCCGGCTATTGATAACTCAGGTAACTTTGCTAATATAGATGATCTGGATTACCAGTTATCAAATGAGATGTGGAATAACTCAATATTTATCTATCTAACGGGTAAACGACCTTACTATGTTCATTTCAATGCTTACATTAAAAGAGTCTGGAAGCCTGAAGGATCTTGGGAAATTTATTCTAGGGATAATGGTTTCTTCTTGGTAAAATTTGAGAATCAAACTGACTTTGACAGAATTCTAAATGGGGGTCCCTGGTTTATGGACAGCAGACTTATTTTTATGAAAAAATGGGATGCTAATTTTCAATTTGAAAGAGACATGTTAGACACTTATCCTATCTGGGTGAGATTAAATAATTTACACCTATCTTTGTGGAATGCTAGGGGCATTAGTAAACTTGCTAGCATAATTGGTAAACTGTTGGACATTGATGAGTTTACTAGAAAAGTTAAACGCCTAAAATTTGCAAGAGTATTAATAGAGGTAACAGCAGATGCCACTTTTCCCAAAATAATTAGAGCAAAAGATAACAAAGGTCGTGTTTACGAGCAAGAGGTGGAATATGAGTTTATCCCACCTCTATGTAAGACTTGCAGTTGTTTTGGTCACAGTGATACACAATGTCCAAACCCAACTACACAAAAGTGGATCCCCAAAGCTTCAACATCAGGACATACTAATACTACCACTACACTACCTGAGCAGACTGATGACCAGGGTACAGACTTTAACCCTAGCAGCTCAGTACCAAAAAATAACCTAGACCATATTCACATAGATGTACAACAAAACAATTCAGAAGCATGTGTTAGTACTGGAAGTCCCACTCCTGTGAGAAGTCACCCCCTTCTGGAGGAACAGAATGATTCAACAAAGCAGATAAATCGCTCCCCATGTCATAATCTTGAGCAACAGAATGAGTCTCCATTGGATAAGCTTGCCCATCTGAATGAAACAGTGCTGAGTAATGCTGGTGCGGCTGAGGATTCCCCTGAGTGCTCAGCAGCTGTTGCTGCACATTCACCTCAACATGATCAATCCAAGTTTGATTCCCCTCCAAAGGCTGGTATTGAGCATCCTGCGGTTCAACAAGAAAAGTCCCCTGCAAATAGTGTGGTACAGCATGAAGCCCCACATGCTGTCCAAACCCCATCTCTTTTGGAGAATGATGATACACCTAATAACATTCAGGAAATAAATCAGTTGGGAATTGAATTAGAAGTTGAATCCATAAACTCAGAAGAGGAAAATTATTTATCTGAGCAGTATACCAAAGAAAACCCAAAATATATGGAACAATTTAATACCAATACAGATAAAAAAGGGAAAGGAAGAAACACATTGGCTCATGTTACGAGGAGCCAATCTCGACACTCTTAATGTCTATTATTTGCTGGAATGTTAGGGGTCTAAATGGGGACGTTAGAAGATTAGACCTCTTCAAACTTAGAAATAAATTTAACCCTACTATAATTGCTTTTCTTGAAAATAAGATGGGGGATCATAATATTAATCTGTTTGCTACACTCTTTGGTGATGATTGGGGATGGATAGACAATAATTCGGCCTCTTCTAAAGGTCGTATCCTCATCACTTGGCATAAATCCATATGGGACCTTTCTATTAAAGATAAAGATGAACAATTCATTACTGTTAACTGTACAAATGTGGGTGGTTTGAGTTTCATATGCACTTTTGTTTATGCACATAATTGGGCTTCTCATCGTAGACAATTATGGTCCTATTTAATAAACACTTCCAAGCATATTAGTCATAACTGGATGGTCATGGGAGATTTCAATGCTGTTCTAAAAACGAATGAAAAAAGAGGAGGAAGTACCCTTAGACTCTCCCAAACGGAGGAATTCAATAAATGTATTATAGCAGCTGGCCTTGCTGAAGCAATCCACTCGGGCCTGAAATTTACTTGGTTTAGTGGTGAAGTAAAAAGAATTGCTTGTAGACTTGATAGAGTGCTTATTAATGACAAAATTTTATCCAATATCCCTAACTTGAAAATCTCTGTTCTCCCGAGTTCAACAAGTGACCACTCTCCTTTATATATTCAATTTAATCAACATATGAATTTTACTAAAGGAAAGCCTTTCAGATATGGTAATCACTGGCACTTAATTGAAGGTTATGCTGATGTTGTTGATTTCAAGTTAATCCCTAAAACTGATGGTAATAGTTGGTTCTCCATGGTTATGATGTTAAAGGAGCTAAAGACTAAACTAAAAAGTTGGCATAGAGATAGAACAAAAACTCAGGACACTATAAGTCATCTTCAACAGAGGTGTGAAAAGATGCAGACTCTCCTTGATGCAGACCCTATAAATGATAATCTACTCTCTAATTATTACTCTACTCAGGAGCAACTCAAAGAGGCCTTTCATTTACAGGCTATACAAGCAAGACAAATGGCTAAGGAAAAATGGCTCACTCAAGGGGATGACTGTACTAAATTTTTTTATGCTAAGATGTCTTTCAGGAGGAACTGTAATGCTCTTATTAATTCAATGAATGATCAAGGGGAATTAGCTACTGATATTGCTCAATTTGAACAGGGAGCCATTTCTTATTTCACAAATTTATATAATGGTGAAAATAAGATAACATTACCTCAAATTAATTGCAGGGCAATTGTAACTGATGTGGGTAGGCAGATGCTGCAAGAGACAGTCACTGAAGAGGAAGTAAGAGCTGCTGTATTCTCGATTCATACTGATTCCTCCCCAGGGCCAGATGGGTGGAACTCTAAATTCTATCAACTCCATTGGCATCACCTGAAAAACCACTTGTTAGAAGCTATTCAGGAATCTTTTAATACTGGTAAAATTCTTCATGAACTAAACCACACATTGAAGACTTTAGGCCAATTGCTTGTTGTAATGTGCTGTATAAGATTCTCAGTAAAGTGATATGTAATAGACTTACAAAGGTTCTCCCTGACCTAATATCTGAATGTCAATCTGCTTTCAATAAAGGAAGACACATTTCTGAGAATTCATTACTAGCTCATGAACTGATTAGGAAATTCAATAAACCTGGAGCTGATAAGATGTGTCTAAAAATTGATCTTCATAAGGCCTATGACAAAATTAACAGACATTTTATCATTCATGTTTTACAATGTATGGAATTCCCTACTTCACTGATTAATCTTATTGAGGAATGCATCTCTACCCCCACATATTCCATTATCATTAATGGTACACCTAAAGGTTACATAACTAGTAATAGGGGTTTAAGACAAGGTGACCCCCTATCCCCCTACCTATTTACAGTTGCCATGGAATATTTCTCATTACAAATGGAATTAGCTTGTAATAACTCATTGGTTCAACCTCTTTTTAAACTTGAGCCTATTGTCAATCATTTGATATATGCTGATGATTTGATTATTGCTGTAAGAGCCACCCCAACTGCTGCTCAGTGTTTAATTCAGATTTTCAAGCAAATGCATTTATATGTGGGTCTAGAGTTAAATACTACAAAGTCCAAATGCTATTTTAGCAAATATTGTACTTCCAAAACAGTAATTTTGGAGATTTTGCAAATCAAGGAGGGTTTACTTCCTGTCAAGTACCTTGGGGTTCCTCTCTCAACTAATGTCATTACTGACAGAGAATGTGGTGAACTAGTTGGAAAGATCAGAGACAAACTTAATGGCTGGAGTTCTAAATTACTCTCATTTGCTGGTCGAATTGAATTGGTTCATACAGTTATTACTGCTAAAGTTAGATTCTGGCTTCAAACTTTTCATATCCCTGACAGCTCTATTGAGAAAATTAATTCAGCTTGTGCTAACTTCATTTGGAGGGGGGGATTACATAAAGTTATTTATGATATACTTTCCAGACCAAAAGCTGAAGGAGGTGTTGGACTTATCAACCTGAAAGATCTACGGAAGACATATCAAGTGAAACATGGATGGAAAATTATTACCTCTAACACTCTCTGGGCTAGGTGGATGAGGAGTAGATATTTAAAAGGGAGTTTTTGGACCATGCATGAGGATATTAACTCATCTGGGGTTTGGAAATGCATTTTAAGGAGCAGAGACAGTTTGAAAACATGCATCTCAAGGAAAATAGCAAATGGTAGGGATACTTATCTCTGGAGGGATCCTTGGATAAATGGTAATTCCCTTGCTGTCAAATATGGCTGGGGTATGGTTTCATGTATTGGTGAGTATGATGATCTTGTAGCATCCATTATTCAGCATAATAAATGGATACCGGATCAGAAAGGCCTCCATGTTATTGCCGAGGATGTTAAGTTTGTTCCTATCTACTCTTCTGAATCTAATGATACTTGGACCTGGAACTACACTAAAGATGGTATTTTTACTACTAACAGTGCTTGGGAAGCTCTCTGTACTAAGCATACTATCAGATTTTCGGCGGATCCTATATGGTCTCGATCTAACAACCCAAAGATGGCGTTCACGACTTTTAAAGCCATTAATCTAAGACTCCCCACGGCTGACAGACTTGCCAGATGGGGTATGGAAGTCAACCTCAACTGTCAACTTTGTAATTCACACCCTGAATCTCACAAACACCTTTTTTTGAATGCGAATACTCTACTCGTGTTTTAAGTCAAATTAAGAATAAAAATCAAGTCTTGCATGCTACTTCTTCCCTAGAAGATGAATTAATATACCTGAGTTCCCGCAAGAAAGAAGATTTGTTGACCCAACTGCAGCTTATTTGCCTCACAACTACTGTTTATCATCTCTGGAAAGAAAGGAATCGACGAGTCTTTCAGAAAACTGCTAAGAACCATCACCAGATTCAGATTGCAATTGAACAAGATGTTAGGATTCTTGTAAAAAGAATTAAAGGAAAGCTTTTTACCTGTGCGACAGAGCTGGAGAGAAGCATCCTTCAAAACTGGAAAGTGGATCCGCCATGATTTTTGTCTCTGAGCTTTCGTGGATGAGTTTGTAGTAGAGCCTACCTTTTAGCTTTATTTGTTTTACTTTTGCCGGTTAGGCTTCTTGTCTTTGTCTTGTATCAAGACTTTGTAAGTTTGTTTCGGCCTTTGAGGCATCAATAAAATTCACCTTTTTTCAAAAAAAAAAAAACTCTTTTAATTTCTATTTCATTTATCTCAAAAATTTGTCGTGCTTACATAACATAATTTCGTTTTTAACCAACTTTATAAGATAAATTTATATTTTACAATATTATAATGTGAACGCACATATTACACCGATAAAAATTTATTATATAAACATTCTCACTTTTAATGTATTATCAAACCATACCTAACTCATAACTCAACTAAACGTCACATAATATTATTTTGCAATTATCAAAGTTGTAAACATGACTCTCCTACAATAAAATAAAATATATGGTTCACTACGAGGATAAAATTATTTAAAAATGAAAACTTAATAATGAATAAAAGTTCACATGTTTAATTCAAAAAAAAAAAGTTCACATGCAAATTATCTAACCATAAGATCTATGCTCTTCTCAATTACAAATTTGTACCAAACTCTTCTCAATTTTAACTTTTTTATCTTTAACTCCTTATATTTAATTAGTTATGTTGATCATTAATTCAAATTATTCAAATGAATTCAATTTTTAATGTTCATTAATCCATTTATAAATCATTTATAAAAGATGACAATTCAAAATACATACAATAATCATGTTAACAAAATGGTGAAGTTACTTATTTATTCATACATTTAATTAAAAAAAATCACATAATATAAATTATTTACATTTACAATATTAACCATTTTAATTTATATTTTTTTTGAGTTAGATATTAAATTTTACAGAGATATGTGTTACTGGGTATTAAACTCCCAACCTTATACCTGAGCGTCTAAAGTCATTTTAGTTTATGGTTAATATATCATAATAAATTTAACATATATTGCATAATAAAATATATTTTTAGATATACTTAAAATACAAAAAATATTTTTTAACAACATTACCGTGTACAATGCACGGATTACACACTAGTATTTGTAAAAGCTCTTCTCTCTGTGTTATCTTGCTCAACCATGTTTTAGTAGCACTATTACATATTTGACATCGTTATAACATAAGAATCTAGATTCTAACGACTTTCATTTTGGTAAAACGCAACTTGCTAGCATGGTCAATGGATTTATCATGGATACATGATACATGTATACAAGTAGTTAGGAATAAATCATCATTGTTTGATACAAGTAGCTATCAATCATCAACAATTAAAAAATAAAATAGAAAATGTAAATTGTTAATTATCCTTTCATTCTGTGCATAAAATCCCATTTCTCCCACATAAATCAACAAATTTCCCGTTGCGCAGAAAGAAAAAGTGGGGGAAAAATATTCATCCCTAAATTAGCACTTGACAAAAGAATGGGAAATTGCTGTACATCACCAGTCGATCCGTCCGATCGCCCGCCCAAAAAAACCAAACCCACCAAAAACAAAAACAAAACTAAACCCTTCTCTGACAACTCCGGATATGCCGGAAAACACGTTGCTGTCCTGAATTCTCCGACCGGAATAGACATATCCGCCAAATACACCTTGAAAAACGAACTGGGACGCGGCGAGTTCGGCATAACCTACTTATGCACAGATAAAGATACAGGAGAGAACTACGCGTGCAAATCAATATCCAAGCAGAAGTTGAGGACAGCTGTGGATGTGGAGGATGTGAGGAGGGAGGTTGAGATAATGAAGATTTTGCCTGAGCATGAGAATATAGTGAGGTTGAAGGAGACTTATGAGGATGCACATGATGTGCATTTGGTCATGGAGTTGTGTGAGGGCGGTGAGTTGTTTGACCGGATTGTGGCTAAGGGAACTTATACGGAACGGGCAGCTGCAAGTGTTTTGAAAACTATTGTCGAGGTTGTTAAGGTAAATTTTTGATTTTGATGGGATTTATACAATATTTTTAGTTCAAAAAATTGTTTAATAGTGATAAAGATAACAGCCATATTTTTAGCTAGTAGAGTTGAAGTTGGGGATTGTAGGCAAGTATAGTAGAAGAGTTTAAATTAAAAGGATGAATAATAAAATATTTAAATGAAGCTGTGTAAATGGAGAAGAATTAGCAACATTTGTTTCTGGAATTCGGATATGAGTTAAATAGAAGGTTATAAGGATCACCTATCAGGAGCATAGATAATTGTACTTGGTAACTTGAACATGAATGTAGATGGTTCACAATAATATGTAGGCGCCAAATTTGTCAAGGAGATAATGGAAGAAAATGATTTTGAAACACGTTGTTAATGCTTAATATCGTTGTTCTGCGAATCTGAATTATTTCAAACTATCTAAAAACATAGATTTGCCACAAGCATGGAGTGATTCATCGCGATCTCAAGCCTGAAAATTTCTTGTTCGCTAACAAGAAAGAGACATCACCACTCAAGGCAATAGATTTTGGGTTATCAGTTTTTTTCAAGCCAGGTATAAATGGACCGGTTGGACATATAAATATGGTATAAAACTATCTATATGCTTTTTGTTAAATCATTTTAATTTTTTAGGGGAGCTGTTTTCTGAGATTGTAGGCAGTCCCTATTACATGGCTCCGGAAGTGTTGAAGCGAAATTATGGACCTGAAATTGATGTATGGAGTGCAGGAGTCATACTCTACATACTACTTTGTGGCGTTCCACCATTCTGGGCTGGTAAAATTCTTTGAAACGAAAACCTATAGGCGATGTATGATATTTCAATAATTTTAAGATGTTTGGATGAAAATGTTTGAGTTTGGTTGTTCTTATGCAGAAACTGAACAAGGGGTTGCCCAGGCAATCATACGTTCCAGATTAAATTTTCAGAGAGATCCATGGCCTAGAGTTTCAGACAATGCTAAAGATCTTGTGAAGAAGATGCTCAATCCTGATCCTAAAAGACGACTGACTGCTGAAGAAGTACTTGGTAATACACATCGCTCCTTTTTTTATTTTTTTAGTGTCTGCGCGTGCATCCATGTGCTTGCACATATACACATGTGCATGCATGCATTAAAAAACCGATGTTAATATCAGGATTTTCATGGAATAAACATGAACAAAAAATACTGAATGGGCTCACCTTTACTGTGGCTGAGCATGTGCATAGTACTTACACTCAGTTTTCCTCTTCTGCTATAGCTTAATGTAATAAATTTTGAAACAAAGTGCCCTGCTATTTGTTATTGACTAATTCAGTGAAAATGTTCAAGCGACAAGACCTGTGTGTTAGCATATGTGATGGTGAAACAATCTGTTATCCAATAAAAATTAGTTGTGCAAGGAACTTTATATTTTATAGCTAAAATAACATTCTGCCGCTTTTATTTTGCAGATCATCCATGGTTGCAGAGTGCTAAAAAGGCCCCAAATGTTAATCTTGGTGAGACCGTGAAAGCTAGACTCCTACAATTTACAGTAATGAATAAACTCAAGAAAAAAGCTTTAAGGGTAAGCTACTTCTTCCATGTCTTTTGACAACATTCTGGATGTGAATTGAATGTTATTATTGGTTTGTTTGCAGGTAATTGCTGAGCATTTATCCGTAGAAGAAGTAGCTGACATAAAGGACATGTTTTTGAAAATGGACATTAATAACAATGGAAAAATAACATTTGACGAGTTAAAATCTGGTCTGCATAATCTTGGCCATCAGTTCTCTGACACAGATGTTAAGATTCTAATGGATGCTGTAAGTACAGAAAATTAGATTAAACATATTCTAATATATTTCAATCTTAAGAATAAATATTATGAGAATAATTTCATAACGTCTGGCTAGAATGGTCTGAAAGAAACCATAAATTACACTATGATGATCAGATGTATCTCATATATAGCAGGAACACAAGATAAACTTTGATATGCTGCTTATTGATAAAACATCCCACATCCATATATAGGATTTAGAATATGATTGGATGTATCTCCCCTTTGCACTATCAAAAGTCAATCTCCTTTGAGTTTCAGAATAAGAGCTAAAACTGCTTTTCAACCTTCCGACTTCTGTATCTTCAAGGGGAGAAATATAGTGCACAAGGTTGAGCTCTTTGGTATTCGATTTTCTAGAGAGGTCACCTTAAATAGCAGCCTCATGTTATGCATTCTAAGCAGCCGTACACAAAATTTGAGTCTTTGATTCACATCAGTAATGAAGTTCTTTAAACTGGCTGGTGCTCTAGTTATGTAAATCTTTGGAAATAAAAGTAGCTTTTTGAGCATGATTTTTATCTTCTAAAACCCGGGTGTGTGTGCACACACATACATATCCGTATATATACATACTACATACATACAAATCCTAAAGGGTCACCCATTTGATAAGGTGTGAGATTGGGTGACAACATTCAGGATTCCGAGCACCAATAATGGTGGCAGACATAACACCGTGTGAATTATCTGAAGTATATGTAATGGGTTCAACGCATATTTTCTTCGAGTTTACAAGCGTATGCTTGATTCTCTGGATCATCAATTTATACATACGCACACAAGGTTTCCTAATAGATTTATTTTTAGTGATCCTTGCTGGTCTACATAAAAATGTTTTCCAACTAGAAGCTCATCACAGTTATCTTGTCCAGGCTGATGTAGATGGAAATGGTACATTAGACTATTGTGAATTTGTTGCTGTATCAGTTCATGTAAGAAAGATTGGAAACGATGAGCATCTGCACAAAGCGTTCGCCTACTTTGATCAAAACAGAAGTGGATATATTGAGATTGATGAGCTCAGAGAATCTTTGATCGATGACTTAGGTACTGACCATGAAGAAGTCATCACTGCCATAATTCGGGACGTTGATACAGACAAGGTATTATGATTTAGCAATGTTCATTTCATACCCTACTTACAGAATGAATCCCATCCCAAATGTTTTCTTCTTGTGCCAAATTGCATTCTGGAAGACTGCTTTGGCACACAATATCAAAATTGCTTTGGATTTAAAAAAAAAAGATTTCTGCTTAAAAATGTTGAAAAGTCAATTCTGCAAGATACTCGTTTATTAATTGGAAAAATAGAAACAACATTAACCAATATCTACTTTTAAAAGTCAAAAAGTTGAAAACAATTAATTTCAATTATATCGAAAAGTAACTTCTAAAAAGCTATTAATTTTCACCCATCCAAATCTACTTACTGGCTACCTAAAGGCTCCCTTATTTTCTTCAAAATGCACAAACAATGTTAAAATATGACAGTTGCATCTCTTAATATCCAAACAATCTCTAAATGCCATATCAGCAAATGAACATCAGTATTACACATAAGTAAGGAGATATCAGTTTCTGCCTAGGATCTCTACACTTAACTTAAAAGGGAATACGTAGTGAACAAACAATTTCATAAATCTCAGTATCCTTTATTAATTTGGATGACCTATTTGTAGAATACTTAAAATAAAGTTGCTATCAGGAATACAGCGCACATGGATTTTTGTCCCAATGAATAGGCTATCACTACTTTGTACATCTCCCCAACGGAAAGTTTAGGACCACATACATAGTTTTCCCCATTTACATAATTTACATCAACAATTTTAGAACCACGTCTAGTAGCAAGGTTTTGGAATTTGGAACTAGAGGCCAATACTAAAAGTCAGTACATTATTTTTTTACTAATTTCCCAAAAAAAAGAAAAGAAAATTAAAGCAGGTACAACAATACTTTTTCCACCAAAATAATGTATTATAGAGTCACAGAGACACAATCCCATTCAGTTTTCACATTATTATATAAATAAAGATTGGATATGACATATTTAGACACCAATATACTTAAAAGTGCGATGGAAACACAACAAAAGTGATCTTAGAATTTAAATGGGCTCATGAGATCTTTGTGTCGGATCTCTACTACAACCAGATCTTTAGCCTCATGGATGTTTTTTTATCATCCAATGAGTCCACCTAAATTCTATTATCACTTCCCTTTTTTTTTTTTTTGTTGCTGTCATCATTACTCAAAGGATTATGTTTGTATGTTAATTACTAAAATATGTCAACTTCTATTTTTGCTATAATAATGTGAAAACTGAATGGGATTGGGACTATAACTCTATAATACATTATTTTGGTGGAAAAAGTATGTGAGTGTTCCATTTCATGTTTTTTTTTGGGACATTGGTAAATGATATGCTAATTTATGGAAGCTTAGAATTACCTCTAGTTTTAAATTCTAAATCTTGCTACTAGAAGTGGTTCTAAAACTGTTGATGTGTATTATGTGAGGAAAAATATATGTTAGTCCTAAACTTTTTCGTACGGGAGAAGTACCAAATACTAAACGTCTATTCTCTTCGGTGGGTTGAAAATCCATGTTGATTGTATTCATGGGTAACAACTTCATTTTGAGTATTCTATAAACAAGTGAATTAAACTAATAACGATGTAGGGATTGATTAAATAGTTTGTTTACTATGTATTCTTTAACTTAAGTGTAGTGCTCATAGGCAGAAACTGCATGAAGTCGATCCTTATGTGTTGTTGTACTAACGTTCATTTGCTAATGTGGCATTTAGAGATTGAAATACAAAAATGATGTAAAATGGGTTGATATGTTCATACTAAGGGGATGCCCATAGTAATAAGCAATAAAGAGCTGTATGAAGTGAATAATGCATCATTTTACCAACATATTTTGATCTTAAATATACTTACGGATTAATTTATGTCAGGATGGAAAAATTAGTTATGAAGAGTTTGCAGCAATGATGAAGGCAGGAACAGATTGGAGGAAGGCTTCGAGACAATATTCACGAGAGAGGTTCAATAGCTTGAGCTTGAAACTGATGAAGGATAGATCTCTGCAAACAGAAAATAGCGAAGAGAGATAGATGCACGATTTTGTTTATATTTTTTCTGCATAGGATTATGATACCCGCAATTTACAAGTTTAGTGGTCATTTTCTTTTATGTGTAGTATTTATTTTTACTGGTTCAGTTTAAATGTATTGAGGAACTTTGTATACTAGAAGATGAAGAAATAGGAAAAATATATGGTTTAAGGGTACGGCTTGGGAATACATGTATAGTGGATATAAAGAGGATATATATGGAAAGATTTGTTTATGTTTCGTTCTTGTGTTTTAAATTTTAAGTGAATTGAACAAACAGTTTAGATGAAGCATGTCAGACTTAGATCTGTCAACGGATGCTTTCGGATGCGGATAGTGTCATATCGGCATCTAGACTTGTCAAAACTGACCCTAATCCATTTCTTTTAGTTTTTACCCAATCCGTTTGCAAGCAAGAAAAAACATAAGCAGTCAAATCCAACCCGCCTAACCCTCTAACCCTAATTCTTATTTTCCAGTAGCAGCTCTGACTTCAGACCATCTAGGCCTCCCAGTAACTACTTGATTGTTGTCGTTGTCATCTATTAGGTTATCTAATTTCCAGTAACTCAGCTAAGCACACAACACATATACACTCGCCAACACCCTTACTCAAATATAGACCTGATTTTCTTCTATTCATAGTATGAAATGCCACTTACTTTGATTTTTCTTTTTATCTTATCTGTTCATCTTTTCATGGTAAACCATAAATACTGAGGAATTACAAGCCTGAACCCAAAAACTAGAATTCAAATCTCATTTTTTTGGCTACGGATATGCTTTAATAGCTTCAACTACTTAATACCTTGTGGATAAAAACTGTAGTAGAACAAAACTACTGCAATTGGACAGCTAAGTTTCAAAGGTTCAAAGAGTAAAGAGTGAGGTGAAAAAAGACTTGTGGTAAAATAAATTGCAAAACTACATAACGAGCAAGTTAACTGCCTGTTGTTTTTAACCTATTTCACATTAAAGTAATACTCAGAAAATGTCACAATTTTCAAAATGTAACATCCAGAAATTGTGACATTGTCAATTGTTACACCTGACCTGTTATTTAATATAAAGTCATACTTTAATATTAAACTGTTTTTATGATATGTATTTTATTTTTGAGTGAATATCCATCCAACTGTGACATAATTCATTTGATTACAAGATTAACTAACTATTATGTTGAGGTTAGGCTTATAATGTATGGTGGCATAGTTCATACATAACATGAAAAGCATGTGATTATATCTTACAAAACGATTTTTTTTCTTTCTTTTTTACAAGTAGGATTGTGTTCCTAATTTATTTGTTACTAACAAGTTTGTGATCATTTGAATGAACAGCTTAAATTAGACAAGAAATTTGAGACTGTCAAGAAATCAATTGTGAAGATGCTTTCAATTTGTTCCTTGGATTAGAGGTGAATCTCTTTAAGTTACAATTCATCGTATTTAAATCTTTTATACATGGCTGCAATTTCATTTAAAACGCAGAGATATTTTGTCATTGACAATAATTTCCTGTATTCTATAACCCTGCATATTTTCCAAAATTACTTCAGTTGGCCTACCAGTTTAGCAAATTCCAAAATAAGAATGCACAGGCAGTTCATCTCTTTGGCATCAAATACAAGTTATTATAGACATAATAGTATGTTAGAATTACTCACTGAAAATGAAGTATCAGTTAAAATTGATAATATATATTTTGTAGCTTATGAAAAGAGATAATATATCAAATCTTATGTATGTTTGCTTTTAGAATATGACTTGTAAAAATTGATTGTGACTGTGGCCTATCTCTTATATATTCAGCAGTTTCACGTTTCTCACCTGTGTACTGTTTGCGGCATACAACATTCATTCATGAGTTGATTGTTTATGTCGTTTCAGTATTACAAGGCTGCGCTTAAGGACTTCAAGACTATGAGACTGCTCAAATGTCGTAGAACTTTCAAATATAACTTATAAATCATTTGTAGTTTTATTACAGTGCTGCTATTTTTGCTGTTTTTTAGTTTATTTCAGTTATTTTGCTGCTTTTCAGTTTATTACAATGAACTCTTTGTATCCAATCTTGTGTATCATGGTGAATCGTTTAGTTTTCGATATTGTTTTATGATGCAGTTTTTGTAATGTGGAAATTAGCCACAAGAGCCTCTTTAACAAGTGGAATTAGTTTTTAGGACACCCAACTGAAATAATTACTTTGAAGGACAAAACGTAAAATAATTAGTTTCTAGAGCCTAAAAACCTATGAATTATGTCTTTGAAAGTAATTGGACTGCTGACTTTGGCCTTGAAAGTAATTATTCTGCTGACTTTGGCCTTGAAAGTAATTTCTTTAAATGTATGTCCTAGAAACTAATTGGACTGCAAAGTTTGTCCTTCTGGTGAAATGCCCCTTTTGTAATTTTATGATGTAGTTTTTATACAACGCAGTTTGTGTTTTGATTGTGCAGATTTTATTGGCAATTTTTTTAAATGGGTCAGGTCGGGTCGACCCTTTTATTAAATGGATCGGGTTGGGTCAACCTGTTTATTAAATGGGTAAAACGGGTCGAGTTTGTTTTTGTCTTGAATGAATTGGGTTAAATTCTATCCGACCCATTTATGATCCAATCCGACCCATTTACAGGTCTATCTGCATCCGCATCCGAAATCATTTTCGGATATATGATATCCTCATCCGTGGATACGGATGAATATTGGATAATTATTCTACCCGTTAACGATCAATAAATCAGGAATTGTAAAAGGAAAATTTTAGTTTAACATAAATATTTTTCAATTCCATTGATTATAAAATTGTTAAAAATTAACAAATATGACGATGATAAATAGTTTCGAGCAGTTAACAAACATTAAGCTCATATAATATAAATAAGGAATTAGGGAAAATGTCAAACTTTGAAAAAAAATTAGGCTGAAGGACACCAAGTTTCATTTTTAGGCTGAAAGACAAATGCTAGTTATAATTAGCATTATATTCAACTTTTACACTATACAAAATGCTAGTTATATCTAGCATTATATTCAGTTTTACACTATACAAAATGCTAGTTATAACTAGCATTGTCCTTCAGCCTAAATTTTTTTTAAGTTTGTCATTGTGCCTATTTTTCTGTAATATAACCTACTAACTTAATAAAATAATAAATGAATATCTTTTACTGCACTAAAATACACATAATTTGAACTATAACAAAAACCGGACGGATATTCAGATGCAATGTCCTCGTATCCGCATCCGCATTCGTTTTTTCGGATATCGGATATTTATCCGCTTTTCGGATGCGGGTGGATTTCAGATTTTTCGGGTATCCATTGACAACCCTACTTAGACTTGTACAAACTTGTTGGTCAAATTGGACATGTAATCTGGATGTTTGTTTCACGGTGATTGAATTTTTCTATTATTTTCTACGCTAATGGGCATGGGTATCGATCTATAGGTTTTCATTTTTCTTTTTAATCATTTTATTGCATTGATTATATAAACAAATATAAATTTTTTAAAATAATTGAAAATTTCAGTTTTTTCCCCTTTTCTGGTAAGTTGGATATTGCAAAAATTTTAACTTTTTTTAAGAACATAATAATTTTCATTGCTAACAAAAAACGGAAAGAAAGACAAAAAAAGAGTGCCTTTAATAGAATTCCAGCCCATATGAAAGAAGCCCAAGTCAAGAATATAGTCGTTTTTATTTCTCAAACGTCTGAGGTGAAAGGTCAGCCTCTGTCTATTTATATAAAAAATTGTTTGAAATAGGGTTAGACGTCTGAATTTCAAGTTCTGACGTCTAAGTGTATTCCAAACATGAATACGTTGATTTCGGTGTTCAGACGGCTGACTAAGAAAATAAGACGTCTAAATTCTGTTTTTAAAAAAACAAGATTATAAAGGGTAAGACGTCTTAGAGGTTCAACCAGACTTTTGATACCTTCATTAGACGTCTGGTTGAACTTGTCAGACGTTTGACTTAGTTCGGGAAGTAAAAAATATATAACATCTCAGACGTCTGAATAAATGGTCCAAACGTCTGACTTTATACATAGTATCATCACGAAACTTCCAATGCTATAATCAATTTTCTCAGACATCTGGAATTACACGATCAGACATCTTGTATTGTAAAAAAAATTATATATTCACATATTCAAAAGTCTGTTATGTTATGTCAGAAGACTGATTTTTGACAATTTGAAAATAGGATTTTGCTTTTTAGAAAATAATTTTCGATCGTGGTTGATGTATGTAATCATCAAAGGATATTTTACATATGTTCTAGACTTACAATGACGATATTACTTGATGATTTGATCTTCAATCCTTTGATTGTAGAAGCTTGTCTTCTATATTTTGGAAATATCCTAAAGAAAATAAAGTCGTGATATATATACGTGCGTGTGTGTGTGTTTGTGTAGCTGTATCATCAAAAAACTCTAAAGACAGGATTCAAGATTCCCTGCCTTTTTAATGATGACAACTATAGGTATACATAAAGAGATATATATATATATATATATATATATATATATATATATATATTATTTTACTCCCCTTATTGATATGTCCGTTTTTCCTCCTCCTTTGTTATTAACAAAAGGTACTATAGGAGAGAAAAAGCAGAGTACGAAAGAGAGTAATATAAAACTAATTCCACAAAAAACGTTGAGAAATACTTTTTGAGAAAATGCTATTGATTATATTCCAAAAGTAAAAATCTCTTTGTAAATATATAGTATTTAATCCATAGTTTTTATAATAAACAATTTAAATAAACTTTATGTTGACTTTTATAGCACTTATACCCATAAATATTCGTCTTATAAGAAATTTTGAAGTGTAAACATATTGTCAATTAAATGCAAACATTTATTTAGAAAAAACATTCATTGGGTATATTTTTAAGACAATCCTTTCATGGCATCTATACCCATAAATATAATTTATTTTTGACAAGTGCTATAGAATAATCTAAAATATCTTGATTTTTGTAAAAAAATCCAAATTATTTGTCAAAAATAAGTAATAGCTTAAAAATAATATTTTTCTAGTAAACCATATTATATATTCAAAGATAAGAAATTTTCTGATTTTCCTCCATTTGTAGCTCCATTTCCACATGCATTAGAAAATTCGGAATATGTCTCCCCTTCAATATGTAGTGTACCTACAAAAAAAGGAAAAATTTCTGGTACTCACTTCCTACATTAGGGTCTGAGGGTTAGATTTTCAGTAACCATACCCAAGTGGGTTTGGTTGAACCTTTAAAGTCATAATTTGAACTTAAATGTACTTGAGAAATAAAATTATTTATATATTTATTTCTAATAAGTGTATTATTGGTTTTGGGAACCCAAATACTAATAGTCTAACAATTTTCTGATTTTGTTTGACTTTTAATAACTTTGGATTTTCTAAATTAGTATACAAAGATGCGTATTTCCTTTTAGGACCAAAATTAATAATTCTAAAAGTTTTAAATCCCAAGTCATTTTTTATCAAAAGCAGGTTTTGAAATATTTATCAAATTTTTTAAACTCTCTTTGCCTTTATTAAATTTTAAAATATTTTGAGATAAATCAGTAATCTTAGATTCTAAAGTAATAACTTGATTTTTAGATAAATCAAGCGACGATCGTAAATCACAATTTTCTTTCGAGAGTTTAACATTCTCATCTCGATAGAATTTTAGTTAATCTTGCAAGGCTTGAATTTGAGATGTCAAAATTTCATTAGATTCTTATACTTTACGTAATTCTTCTTAAAGAATTACTTTTTCATCTTTTAACATATTTATTTCTAATTGTGCTCTATCTAGTTTTGCATAAGTTTCTTTTTTCAGTTTCTTTTCAATTTTCTTTTCTTCTAAAATGCTTATATTAATTTTAAGTAAATCATTATAAGTGTAAGTTCGACGAACTTCATCATGAAGGCCATAAAACAGACATTTGCTAGCTCGATGTCACTTTCCTCGTCTGATGAAGAAGAATCGAAGTTGTCCCAAGTGACTTGAAATGCCTTTTTCTTTGGTTTTTCCTTTTGTTGTTTTTTGGACCGGTTTTCATTATTTAGCTTCGGACAATCCCTTTTTTGTGACCCGCCTTATCACATTCAAAGCACTTCATAGTTGATGAGTTGCTATTAAAGTTATTTGTCCCCTCATCTTTGATTTCAAGTACTTTTTGAAACCCTTAGCAAGGTAGGCCAGATCATATTTTTCAACATCTGTGTCATCTTTGGCTTGAAATACAATTGTTCTCTTTTCTTTTTTCCTATTGCCTCCTGACCAGCAAATTTACTTCATAGGACATCAGATTACCGATTAACTCTTCAACCTTGAGTTTAGAAATTTCGTTTGCTTCTTCAATAGCTAGCACTTTTCTTTTCCACTAATTTGTTAAAGGGTTTAAAATTTTGAAACTATATCGAATTTGGATATATTTTATCCTATTTGCATGAGTGCAATACCTTGTAAACGTGAATACATATCCGAAATTGGCTCATTGTCCTTCATTTTAAAAAGCTGTAATTGATTTTTCAACATGGAAATCTTGCTGTGTTCAACTTTGTTCGTGCCTTCATGTGTAATTTGAAAAGTTTTTCATATTTCATATTCAGACTTACAAATACTAACTCTATTAAATTCATTCCCATTCAATGCACAGAATAAAATATTCATGGCTTTAGAGTTGTTTTCGGCTAACTTAACTTGTTGAGTTGTCCATGTACTAAAATTAGTAGTTGGTGCTTTATAATTGGTCTGAGTCATGTTTCAAAGAGCATAGCTATTAGATTGCATATATATTCTCATTCTAGTGGACCAATATGCATAATTTGTGTTAGTAAAAAGTGAGGGTCGTGCGGTCGATTGACGTTCTTGGAAAATAGTGAAATTTGATGCCATATTATTTTAAAAATGACTTTACTATTTTTGAAATGGTGGGCTCTGATACCAAATGAAAGTCGCTACGCGATGTGACTTATATGCAAAATGCGGAATGATCTATAATATGAAAAAATATAACTTAAGCTAATAATATAAGCAAGCTAAAAGAAGCAGTAAATAAAAGATTGCACCAACGATTTTTATACTGTTTCGGACTTCTTGCCCTACGTCTAGTCCCACTAAACAATCCTCACTTCACCCAGAAGAATAGATTTCTACAAGATCGTCTGAACAATCGAGCATGACTTCAACACCTTGCCTGAAGATCACCAATAAGGCTTCACTAAAACAGAATAAGTTCTAACTTTGACTTTGATGCGTTCTTGACAACATAGATAAGTCTATTTTTAGTACACCCTTCCTATAATACCCTTTGATGATTGTGAATTGAATGTGCGGTGTTATAGAAAGCAAATATTGAAATTTGATTGCTTTTGAATTCATAGAGCAATAAAATAGAATAAAGATTCGAGAGCAGAAAAACATTAATTGCAAACAAAAAAGTATGTCTATATTTATAGTAATGAAGAGATATGTTGAAAGGTGATGATCGTTCAAGAGATCATAACGTTATAAAGATAGAAGCTTCTTTTCAGAAATAAATATCTGTTCAAAAATATAGTTGTTTTTATTTCTCATACGTCTGAGATGAAAGGTCAGACGTATGTCTATTTATATAATAATATTTTGAAACAGGGTCAGTCATCTGAATGTATTCCAGAAAGGAATACATTGATTTTAGCATTGTTTCTGACGTTAGGCTAAGAAATTAAGACGTCTTGCTTTTGCTTTTGAAAAACAAGATTATAAAGGGTAAGACGTCTGAGAGGTTCAACTGGACTTCTCATACCCTCATCAGAAATCTGGTGAACTTGTAAGATGTTCGACTTAGTTCCGGAAGTAAAAAATATATAACATCTCAAATGTCTGAATAAATGGTCCAGACATCTGAATTTATACAGGGTATCATCTTGAAATTTTCAAGGCTAAAATCAATTTTCTCAAATGTCTAGATTTACACGGTCAAAGTTCTGATATTGTAAAAAAATTATTTGTTTACATACTCAGACGTCTGTTATGTTATGCCAGATGTCTGAGTACAGACAATTTTGATAACAGAGTTTTGCATTTTAGAAAATATTTTTCAATCGTGCTAGAGTGTGTAATCGTCAAAAGATATTATGCATATGTCCTAGATTTACAAGGAGACACTAGTTGATGATTTGATCTTCAATCCTTTGATTGTAGAAGCTTATCCTCTATATTTTGGAAATATCCTGCAGAAAATAAAGTTGTGTATGTGTGTGTATAGGGCTGGGATCGGCTACATCTCGCTTTCGCTATACCTTAAATTCCCTTTGATTTCAACCACATTTTCCAAATTAAATAATATAATTTCTCACTCCTGAAGTGGCAAGAGAGGATATATTATTTAATTTGGAAAGTGAGATCAAAAGGAATTTGAGGTGTAGCAAAAGCGAGATGTAGCCGATCCTTTATTTTCAGAGGACACACACACACACATATATATATAAGAGCATTCAACTGCACCCTAAACAGTGCAGAAACCCTACAGCCCCCTGATATCTCCATTTCTCTCTCTTCCTGCCAACTCTCTTTCCACTTAAATCATTATTTAAATAGAAACTTGTGGGTGAAAATAGAAGGCAATTGAGGTGCTGCCAAATAGGGGTGTCATGGAGAGCTATATATATGTATGTATGTATGTATGTATGTATGTTTGTATCATTAAAAAACTCAACTTTAAAAGGGTCGGATTCAACACTCATCTTGAGAGTATTCATTGATCTGGGCTCCCATCGGAGCAAGTTATTGATCCTTAAACGACAAACATTAGATGTCTAATCAACTCCATCAATAAATAATTAAGCAAAACTTCAACTAAAACACAAGTATCCGACGATAACTTTCTTGTGATTAAAATATACCTTTTTCAAGCAACAATCTAAAGCAATTTTTAACCATAGTTTGTTTCTTTACGTAGACCATTTCCTTTCAAACGGAAATCAACACTAGATCATTTCTTTTTAGAGGAAAATCAACACTAGATGTAACATAGATCATCCAACTGGATGCTTTGATAACCGTTGACGGCAAAAATGGCCACCAACACCCAAGTACTGTAAAAGCACCACTAATCCAATAACAATACCAATTAGAGAATAATATAAGTTCAAAGATCACAGATTCAGTGCAGAAAAGGAAATGAACACATGGATTTTATAGTAGTTCGACAAACTCTGGGCTACATCCGCTTCAATAATCTTATTATTTATACTGTAAGATTACAAGTACAGTTGTTCTTGCCTTAGAAAATTAATGAAGGAAGAGAAAAGAGTGATGAAGAATAGCTAGCCAAAAAGATCTCTAAATGAATGTCAAGCCTGCTGTATTTATAGAAGAAGACGTGCAAATATCTCGCTCAAAATTAAGATCTGGAATTTGCAAACCAAGGCGACCCGACCCACAAAAATCCAAACCGATCACGCCCCTATAGAGGGGTCGGCCCCGACCCCTTCTCCATGCCACATGGCGGCGTGCGACTCCTCCTATGGGTCCCCCATGTTGCCTACTTCTTGTTTCCAAAGTTGATTCCCGAGTTGATGCGTTGTTCGTTGAGTTATTGAGCGATTATCGTTGAGTTGTGCTACCAATCATCCATAGCCATATTAATCTAATCCTATCCCTTGCCTAGGGGAAGTATCTCGATCTGATCCCTCGCCTAAGTGAAAGTGTCAATTCCATATTTAGCCAATTCCAGAGTTTCATTCATCTGAATCCACTCGACCGTCGTCCATAGCCTTGTTTATAACCGATCTTCGAGCCTGATAATCATCTCTCTGGGCTTCCTCCCTTGTTGATCACGAAATTCGTTTGGCCAAATCCATGTATTCAGCCTGGCCAAAAGGCGGTATAACATTTTCCCCCCAAAACATGTCTTGTGGTAGGAAGACGTGTTTTGAATTGCCACAAGTCCGAAGTCCAAAATCCATCGATAGCCCAAGTATCCAATCCAGAATCCGATCCATTGCCAAGCCAAATCATTGTGAGCTGTCCCGTGTCCGCCCGGGAATCCGTTAATCAAAACTGCGTTGTTCCAAGTCGATACCCAATTTCGAATCCATTCCAAATCCTTAGCCGAATCCACAACCATCCAAAGTCGTAAACCAAATCCACAACCTCATTGGATTGTTCAGCAAGTCCAAAGCCTTGATCTCTCAAGATCATCATCCCAAGTCCTCGAGCTATATGGATCGTTAGTCAAATTCGTGGCCTCTCCGGACTGATATCCAAGTCTGTGACCTCTTCAGGTTAATGTTTAAGTTCGCGACCTCTACGGGTCATTATCCAAATCCATAACCATTTGAAATCCTGGAAGTCGGTAGGCCAGTCCGCGATCTCTGAGGATCATTATCCGAGTTCATGGTTTCTCCAGACCGATCGATGGTCTCTCCGGACCCTTGCTAAGCTCAATCCAAACTTAATGACAAGTAAGCCGATCATGTCGTTCTCCGGCGAAGCAACTCACCCCCTGCACTCCAGCCCTTTTGGGGCATATAGCGATGTCATGATCCTCCTGGAACGATCATAGCCTCTCCAGGCTCTTGTTGGACCCCATCTTGTCACTCTCCGGTGAAGAGGGAACAACGACAAGTAAGCCAATCCAGTCGCTCTCCAGCGAAGCGACATTACTTCCTGCACTCCGGTTCAATGTCCCTGAACATTAAGCGATGTCCTGGCCTTCCTAGGCCGATCATAGCCTCCATGGGCTCTTGCCGGACCCCATCCAGTCGCTCTCCGACGAAAGGGGAAACAGCGATAAGTGAGTTGATCATGTCGCTCTCCGGTGAAGCGACTCGCTTCTTGCACTCCGGTTCCTGACTCTCCGGCCAGGGACATAAAGCGATCAATTCTGTACTGACTTCCTTTCTCCGGCCTTGACTCCCCGGTCGAGGGCTTAATTGATGTATGAATCCAGCATGTCGCTTTCCAACGAAGGGACTCGCATCTTGCGATTATTGCCCTGTAACGATACGACCTTTCAACGCTCGAAAGTCGACATTAATACGTCCACTGTATCAAATGCCGCGCAATCGAATGCCGGAAAACCGAACCATTAGGGTTAAAAGAAGAGGTAGAAGAAGACAGAAGAAAAAGAGAACAGAAAAACACAGAAACAGAAACAATATCAGAATCTCACATTCGCAGCGGAACAATATATAATAGATGAATCAATAATCTTTAAAATAAAAAACTATATCAGTTTATACATACATCAATCAGAGTCAATATACAACTCAATACAAAAATGGACAGTTACATAAACTTGTCCTCATACAGAATACACAGCGGAAATAAATAAACAAGTACGGGAGTACGTCTCGCCATCCAGCTTGCCTCCCAAACTCCAGAATATCCAGAATATCCTGATAACATAACTCTAGGCTGCCCGTGTGGAAAATTATGGGCACCCAGAGTTTAGAAAGGAAACAATAAACTCCGAGTCAGTCATGGTGACTGGTGTGAGATCGTAAAACAGTTATTTTCACAAAGAAAATAAAATTAATTCGCAATGCTTTTAGAAAATGAAACTACCATAAGACCTCCCACCACACACACAATGCAAACGCAGAATTGTAGGAGATTTCTTCTTATGATAGTCAAAGATGCTTACTACGAAAAATCAGTGGATTATTATTATTAATGTCTAGTGTGGAAAACATTTCGAAAGTATAATATTAATCTTAGCCAGCATACAACCATTATTGTATGCCTACTATAGCTACTATGTTCAATAGCAGGTTACCGCCACATTCCATAGCAGGTTATACAACTAAAACCGTACAAGGCTCGTATTGTTTCTTTGGATTTCCAACAAATGGTCAGGCTAAGGAACTTCCTACCGCCACATGGGATCGCCTCTGGCTGGACGTCCCGAGAACTAACTAGCTCTCTGCCAACACAAGGCCGGGTTACCCCTGTAACTAGGTAACTCACGAATATGCCATTCCCCGGTCCTTTGGGACCTTTATCCGAGGCGCCTCGATCACAAAGCAACAATCACAAAGAAATGAGATTGGAGCAACCACATAGGTTAAATACCAGGGCTCCATACCTGATACCACCCTTTTCCAGAAGGAAATGACATACTCTAAAGGGCGCGACCCTCATAACCTTGCCGCATCATTCCTGTTTCAACCATTTTCGGGGTGTGAGGTCTGACGAAGTCTCATCCACAAAGCTACGCTTTTTTACAAAGCCATGTTTTGATCACAAATGATCAATAAATGATCAACACACAGCAACACTCAGCATGCCACATTACCAAATTGGGAATATATCGCTGATAACATTCAACTACATAACCTCTGAGCTCGTACGTCTCAGAGAAGGGTGTTAAGCTAAGAGAATAAATTCTCCGCCACCAACAGAAATGTATTTGAAAGAAATCGGCTTTACATCTCAAAACGTAATGTCAGACATGTAACCATACAAGTCTGTTTCGGGTTCGAACAGAACCGAAGGCACTTCCAAAGAAGCCCTTGCAATCCGGGTATTCACAATCCCGATCGGACTTCCCATCACAAAAAGAGTGATATAAATCTCTATACCAGAGCAACTCGGTGCAGAGACATTCGATAGGTTGTCCTTTCATTTTCGAAAATACCCGGTCTTCAATTGCAATTCATACACGTCGTATCATTATTCGGAATGGGTTATCTGACACAACGGTCTTTTCCCGGCTAACCCGAATAATAAGCGTTTGTTTTTTAAAACAAATTCAAGTGCCATTTCAAAGGCAATATTGATAGTCGGTGATTTAACTATCAACAATATTCACAACAATCATCAGATTTAAATAATTTTCCCAAATTATTTATTTTCAAAATATCTTCACAAGATTTTTTTTCCCACACTTCTACACTTTGAAAACAGATTTCAAATCAATTTTCATCTTTCAACTTTTGAAAATAAATTTCAAATAAATTTTCTCACGCGGAATATATTTCCAAATATTTCTTTTAAAAATCGACTTTAGAACTTTTAATTTATATTTTTAAAAGGTACTTTGGAAATATACTCGACTTTATAGTGAGAATACACTTCCACTTCAAAATGGTCCATTTAAACCAATTAAATAAATCCTTATCGATTTATTTTAAATTTACATTCCAAATCCGTAAATTTATTTCCACACTTTAAAATAAATCAGTGTTTATTTTTAAAACAAATTTCCTTTCCTTTATAAATTCCATTTGCGAATTTAAATTCCCAAATATTCACTTTTAACCCCAAAATCAAATTCCAAATTGATTTCTAATTTTATTTCAATACCAAATCAATTACAAATTGATTTCTAAGCTTAATTTCAATAGAACAAAACATTGCAAATTTATTTCTAAGTTTATTTCCAAATAACAAACCATTTGCAAATCGATTTCCAAATTTATTTTCCAAACACTAAATCAATTTCAAATAAATTTTCCAATGATTTATTTTCCATCACCAAATTAATTACAAATTTGATTTCTAAATTTATTTCAACTCCAAATAAATTTCCATATCGATTTCTCAAAGATTCATTTTCAAATACCAAATCAATTACAAATTGATTCTAAAAATTTATCACTTTTAAATAAATTCCTTTATCCTTTCTAAATCATTTAAAAATTCCATTTTTAAATGAATTCTTCAACTTTTAAACAATATTATTCAAAACTCATTTATTAATATCTTTTCCCATATTTTAGAATGTATTCGGTAAGATTTCGAAAATCAATTTTAATACTTTAAAATTCCTTCTTTCAAATTAATTCAATTCTTAAAAATAAATTCACTTAAAGTTTTCCACTCTAATTTCAAAATACAATTTATATTTATTTCTGGTATCCAACGATACCAAAAATACATTCGGTTAAATTTTAGCCTTCAACAATTTCAATTATCAATAAATCATCCACAGATTATCAATAATCACACCATTCACATATGAAATAATATTCAAACAATTTTGAGGAATCCAGTTGGATCCCTCCAACCTGTTTCCCTTCATCCACAGATGTTAGCACAATACCAATTCCACTTCGAGGTGGAATATCGCGGTATATGGGATTTTATAAAAATATCCGTTATTATGCGGTGTAGAGGGTCTCATCCGCTATATAATGCGGGAAATCAACAACTCCAATATATATATATTCCAATATATATATATATATATATATATATATTGCTATATACTACTATATATATATATACACAATCAGACAATCAATCAATCAATAACTGAAATTCCAATTTTCAATTTGAGTGAGAAGATCCCACCTTTGCTTTTTATTTTGCAATCCAGTCCAAACCAGTTTGTTTTTCTCGATGACTTTAGACCTTGTATAAACAATTATATGAATTTTATTAATATTTAACTAATTGAACAATTTATTATCCATTTTATAATTTTAATTAACCAATAAATTATCTTAAACTAATAATTTGGGTTTACACCAAAAATTAATTTTTAAACAAACTGTAAATGCTAAATATACATACATATTAAATTAAATCAAATTAGAGTAGAACTGTACCTTACTGTAAATGTTTTCTTTACCGATCTGTTCACCAAGACGAACGACAGACCACCCAAAATCGAAAACCATCGACCCAGCCCTTCGCTATCCCACTACGCCGAGCACGAATTCCCACGGCTGCGTGACTTCGGCCAAAAATCGCGAGATCCAGCTCGCGCTCACATCATCGCGATAAGCCCCTTACTCCTACTCACGAACCCGTTCGACAACGCGGCTCTCACTGACGAAGCGCCTCGACTACTGCCCAGAATAACGCACCGCCATTTCCGTCGACGCAGCCGCCGCTACCCCACATCCTAGGCGACACCAGCCTCAGCCCTTTGCCTCGATCGATCGCACTCCTCTGGATCTTCAAGCTCGATTTTCAAATCTCCCCGTTCCGCCATTTCGACTCGAATTGGAGAATGAAGAAGTGAGGTCGATGCACGGTGAAGGTTTGAACGCGATTCCTTTATTATTTTCTCTGTTCGATCGCTGATTTTATTTCTCGTTAGGCTCCTATTTTATTTTATTTTTAGTTTGAACGAGAGATATTTGGGTTCGATTTGCTTCTGAGGGGAGAGAAAGGGTACGCGTGAGTATATACAAAGAGACCGAAGGACACGAGATGGGATGTTAGCACGTGGAGCTGGCGGCTGCAGTATTCTGAAATGAAGGGAAACACAGTGAAGTGAAATGATAAAGTTCTGATGTGAAATTATTCCAGCTGAAATTGACCACTATAAAAACATATATTTCAATGCGTTTATATACCGTATGCTCACACAACCACTCCAAATGCTACGAAATTTGAAATCCGATAATAATACAATATTACGGATCCAATGGAACTGGTTTCGTCGAATTCCGAGACTGTGCCCCGGAACGCTATTTTTAAATATCGATTTAAACGATAAAATTCAAAACTGAACAAAACAGTTTCAAATCCAATTCTGAAAGTTCCAATATCTTCAGAATTATCAATATAGATTTTTCAAGCCTTGAAAATATTTTTAATCAGCTTAAAACTGAAGATTCAAATTTTTATCTTAACGATTAAATTCAATAATTAAATCGCCAAATTCATTCTGATATTTCAAATTTCAAATTAAACTATCATTCGAATATTTAAAATCAATTAAATATTCAAATTTCAAATGTCAAAAATTCAGGGTCGTTACATGCCCCATCTCTCCGATCGGGGCAATAAACACGACATGTTTTATCCATCACATTTATGCGATCAAAAATAAATTAAGAAATAAGAGTTCGTACAACCAAAAGTCCAAAAAGCAAGAAAACCAAAAGGTGCCTCTCCGGGCAGGATGGTTCATCATCATCTTAGAGCATGCCTAGGGACCGATCTCGATCCTGTACATGTGTAAATGACTTAGCCATTTTATTATGGAGTTTTATTGTTTACTTCATGCCATCCCGATTAAGAGATGATGATCTGACGCCTTGATCCAAAGCCATTTTCATTTAATGCGAACGGTGGCCACTCCTGTTCCATCACCGCAGCCCGAGTCCTTACATATTGTGGCATCCTGCCATCCCTGATGTGCTCCTCAATCATATCCCGGAGATCCCTGCTCATCTGTAGTATGTCCGTCCAATTCGTGGAACAGGCAGTACTTTCCAGCCCTACGTTCCCACTCCGTAGGATCCCTTCTAGCAAGTTTTCGATAAGGGATTTGCCCCCTTGTAT
The DNA here is from genome assembly GCA_030737815.1 of Allium fistulosum. Lineage (NCBI taxonomy): Eukaryota > Viridiplantae > Streptophyta > Magnoliopsida > Asparagales > Amaryllidaceae > Allium > Allium fistulosum. Next base: position 307,633,186 of record CM060902.1, read on the forward strand.
CCAGATAAATCCGCTCCAAACCTTCCGTCAATTCCGAAAAAGAGGAGAACTTCGGCTCCCGCTCTTTCCTTTGCCTCTTTGATCCGTCACATCCATTTTCCGTTTACCCTTATCCTTACTCGGACCTTCTCCAGAAGGTCCTTCACCTCTCATAGCATTCACTTCCAGCTTATCGGTTAGCGCGTCCTCATGCGCAAGAACCTCTCAGCCTCGTGGTAAAATTCCCATAGATCCATTGGTGGATCCCATTCTAATGCAACCTTGAAATCCGTGTCGTCGGCGATTCGAGATACCGTCGCCATCAAAACCATCGATGGATCCAACCGATCCACTGAAGCAACTGCCACATAAAACCGTGTTAGAAAATTCCTCAGAGACTCATGTTCTTTGTTTCAGTGCTATTAATGCCATAACATTCTTGGGTCTCGTGATGTGGTCGAAACTGCCTTATGAACCGATCTACCAACTCGCTCCATGTCCTAACTGAACCATTCTCCAGCTGCCTAAACCAAAGCGTAGTTAACCTGTCAAATAAAGTGGAAAACACCTGGCTATAACCTCCTCTGATGCCCCCCAACACTTCCATATGTCGGATATACCTCATCAAGTGCACTACAGGATCCGACTTTCCGTCATACACCTATAGTGCATGTAGTTTGAGTTCCGACGGGTTTCTAGCCTCCTTGATATTCGGAGCGAACAGGCTCCGACTTACATCCTCTAGACTCCGGTTGGGCAATCCGCCTCTCATTGTTTGCCGTAGCAGCACTGTCATCCTTTCATTCTCATCCATAGGTGGCTTCCAATCCAAATTAACAGCCTGCCCCCTCCCCCCAACCGACTTCACAGAGGTACTCCAAAACATACTCCTCCGAACGAGCATCCAAATTCCAATTTGCACCAAACTCCATTTGATTAACCGCAGGCCCACTAGCATCCTGATTGACCAGACCCGAGGGAATGCCCTTGACCCCTTGGGGATCGATGCCGGCCCCTCTGGAGGGATCGGCGTCGATCCCTCCCTATTGGTCAGGGTTGACTACCCTCGGCTGCTCCACTCCATTCAGCTGCCTATTTGCTCCATTTCCATGATCCCGGTTCTGATTTCTCACATCTTCTGCTGCTCCAACTCCTTGATCCAAATTGTCATTAGCTCCAAATCCTTGGTTTTGCACTCCAGCTGGTCCTATTACTCCAGCCTGTCCAACCCGCCTGAGGTGCATCATCTCCTCTTGTCTCTTCATCATCTGTTCCTGTGTAGCGTTCACCATTGTTTTCATCTCCTCCTTAGTGATGTAAGCATCGGTCTGATTAGTTCTAGCTCCTGAGGATGCCTCCTGACTTCCTCCATGGTAACTCCTTTCTACTAGCGGTCTCTTTGAAGATTGCCTAACCATTGTTCCAAATCCAAGCTCCAAATCTTTTCCAAATCAACGGGTGCAAGTATTTTCGGTGAAAACACCAAAACGTTGACGGTTAAAATGGCCAGTAACACCCAAGTAATGTGAAAGCACCGCCAATCCAATAACAATACCAATCATCAGAGAATAATACAAGTTCACAGATCACAGATTCAGTGCAGAAAAGTAAATAAACATGCGGATTTTATAGTGGTTCGACAAACTCTGACCTACATCCACTTCAATATTCTCATTATTTATATTGTAAGATTAGAAGTACAGTTGTTCTTGCTTTAGAAAATTAATGAAGGAAAAGAAAAGAGTGATAAAGAATAGCCAGCCAAAAGAATCCCTAAATGAATGCCAAGCCTGCTGTATTTATAGAAGAAGACGTGCAAATATCTCGCTCAAAATTCGAATCTGAAATCTCCAAGCCAAGACGATTAGACGCACAAAAATCCAGACTGATCGCACCCCTATAGAGGGATCGACCTCGATCCCTTCTCCATGTCACGTCGCACTATGGATCCCCCATGTTGCCTACTACTTGTTTCCAAAGTTGATTCCCAAGTTGATATTTGGAGCGATCAGTGTTTTAAATCTCGGATTTTGGCCAATATCTCGGGAAAATATCTCGGCTATCTCGGGCGATATTTAAAACACTTATAACTAAATAGACTGCCAAATCTCGGATTTTGGCTGATATCTCGGATTTTTCATCTCGGCCATCTCGGGGAGATTTAAAAGCCTGGGAGCGATCCATAGTTGCCGACCCCTTTTTCATGTTGTCGGCCCCTTTTTCATGTTTATTGAGTTATTGAATGATCATCGTTGAATTGTGCTGCCAATCCGATTGATCCATAGCCATATTAATCCAATCTAATCCCTTGTCTAGGGAAAGTATTCCGATCTGATCCCTTGTCTAGAGGAAGTGTCAATTTCATACTTAGCCAATTTCAAAATATCATACGTCCAAATCCGCTCGATCATCATCTATAGACTTGTTTATAACCAATATTCAAGCCCGATAATCATCTCTTCGGGTTTCTCCCTTGATGACCACGAAATTCGTTTGGTTAAATCCATGATATATTGCCTCGCCAAATGGCATTATAACAATACCTTATTCCAATTAGCACTTACATAGTTTTTTTCATGTTTGATCATTAATAATTTATTTGCCAAATTAATTATAAACAAATTCATATCACCCACACTTTTCAGTAAAGTAGAGAGCTGAGAATCATAGTGTTGTCACTGGCAAAGGAAAATGACCAAACAAAAGCATATTGATATCAGAACTGCATCCATGGGAAAAAATGTAGGACTAGGAACATCAACGTTGTGAAAATCCATTTTAAAATCCTCAACTACAAAACAAATACAAATACAGATAATGCAAACAAAAAATTTCATCTCTCCCACTTTGAAGCTAAAACATGCAGCTATGTATATATTTCACCTCAACTTTTGAACCGTATACTGCGGCTGACGTTAACATTGACACCAGTGGCCTCACCACCATAAGGCCCGGTAGGCTTTCTGATGTCACGTACTTGTCCTTTGCGTCTTATAACAGCTTTTCTATGCTTAATCTACACATCAACGGCAGACCATAAATTTATATGTGACAAAGTACTAATAGCCCATTTGGTAAATATCTTAAGACAACAACACTTAATTACCTTGTATTTCTTTCGAGGATTTTTCAACAGCTTCTTCCTAGAGCGTGTCAGCCCTCTATTTTTCTCCATCTGCAAGCAAATATTTTACAGAACTCTATTAAGCATTACAGAAGCACAAATGGACAAAGTACATATTTAGATTAATTTGCACAGGTAGATATATGAACTCGCCTGGTACGAAATGTGACGCTTCTCTTCATCTTCTATTTCTAACTCAGGCTCTGGAATTGCTGGAGCTCTGAGGAAGAAAAATACAATAATTCATCATTATTAAAATGCTAAGAAAGTCAAGGCCAAATTTATGAGCACGTCCTATAGGCCAATTTGCAAGCGCTGATCTTACAATATTCAAGACATCATATACAGTTTAGTTACACATACAATCAAATTAAATCCATTAATGTGGTCTTCTTCAGTATCTTAAAATTACAAAGGTACTGAGCTACCACGTCTCTCAGTTGTGTTTGTGCAGTGCAGATGAAAGATTAGTCGTTTTATACGCTAACATTCAACCCAGATTTCTGTCCTTTTTTTTCCAACTTTCTATAAAAAAACAAAATAAAAATCATACTGTTTAAATAAATACACACCTTGAGTACACTTGAGCTTTTGCCTTGAGTTTTTCAGTTCGTCGTTTCTTTACTTGTTCATAGAATTCATCTTCAGGTGCTGATGGATCTTCAACTTCATTTTCAACAGTAGGCCTGGCAAGCACAGTATCTTCACCACCATTTTCTACTCCGTTATCTTCATCATCTGAGCCAGCTCTAGCTCTAGTGAGTACACGCATTTCAAATTTTCTTCGCCTTTCTCCAATATCATCTCTTTTAGGTAAATCATCATCACCTGAAACAAACTAAAATTGCAATAATTTCAAGTAGCATCAATAAAAACAAGTGTATTAAAAATAACTAGTGTAAATTGCACGTACGTGCATTTAGGCCCGTCAATGAGTACCCGAGATATCCAAAATACGTTCGCATCCGCATTTGAAATTTTGAAAAATATCCGATATCCGATATCTGAAATATATTTCAGATACGGATGCGGATACGGCGGTATCCATATCCGATAAATACACATCCGGTGTGAAATGAAATGCATGTTTTATTATTATTTAATATGTTATATTATGTCCATTATTTTGTAATATACAAATACACTAATAATTAAAACAAGAATATCCTATAATACTTGGCCCATTAATAATACTATTCATGCCCGATCCATTTATTCTATACACAATTCACTAATCCATTCCAGGTCCAAACACTATTTCACTTCACATTGTCAGCTGCAAAAAAAAACCCTAGATCTCAACTTCGCGACTGAAGAAAAAAATCGATGCGAGTTCAAGCAATACCAGTAATCGTTCGAGGCGAGCCTAGATGAGGCGACTCAGGCGAGACAAACGAGGGAAGACGATTCAACTCAGGCGAGGTCGAGTTTCAACAGAGGCCAGGTAGTGTTTCAGGTAAAAATAACCTCTCTTTGCTTTGGTGATATAATCTAAAGTTCGATATAAATTTGTCGATAAAATCTGTTAATGAAATAATATCATGAACTTTATTTACTGATGATAAATGTTAATGAAATAATATAATAAAATCTCTTAATGAAATAATATAATAAATTTTGTTGATCAAAATTTGTTGATAAAAACGGAAGTTGTGATAGACATCCCAAAGAATAGTCGATGACATTTGTTAATAAAATCAGCTTTATATTGAAATATATTTGTTTTATAAAAAAGTCAATGAAATTTACTTTACAAAAATAGTTAATGAACTTTATTTATTTTGCTATGGTAGAGTTTTGAAAATGACGAACACTTCATCAAGTTGTAGTAGTAAGACAATTGGTATATCAAATACTTATGCCAGCAACAACGTAAAGAACCCCAAAACACGGACTCTAGTTTGCCAAACATGGAAAATCTTTCTATGGATGTAGACAAATCCGCACCTTCAAATACTAGAATTTTGAAATCTGATGTATGGAAAGATTTCAACAGAGAAGTAATAGGAGCTATTAAAGCCACTTGTAAGCATTATTCTAGATTATTTAATGGAGCTACTTCAATGGGAACAGCTTACTTGAAAACCATCTAAAATCTTGTCGAAAAAATCCCGCTCGCGTAAGAATATCCGGACAACTATTGACTACCAAAAGTTCTTCCAACAAACCAATCAAATTATCGAGTTGGAAGCTTGATCAAAATAGAAGTCGAATGTGTTTTGCACGCATGATTGCTAAACATGATTTTCCATTTAATATGACTAAACATGTATATTTTCAAGAACATGTTAGGAGTATTGATCCCCAGTTAAATTCTTTTCAAGAAATACAGTTCAATGTGATGTTCTAAAACTTTTTGCTAATACGAGATGTGAATTACTAGAGATGTTTGATCGTTTGTCGGTCTGTGTTAGTCTTACCATAGATTTATGGACATTTGAACATCAAAATTAAGCTATTGTTGCATAACTAGTCATTTTATCGATGATGACTGGAAATTACAAAAAAAAAGTCATTGCTTATTATGATTTCCCTTCTCCACACTGGATCAGCACTTAGAGCTTCTATTAAATCAAAAATATTGCATTGAAATATTGATAAGTTATTTGAACGTACGGTTGATAATGCTTCAAATAATGATGTGATGATAAGAGATCTAAAGGAATGGTTAGTTGGTAAAATGTGTTGCCTGATGAATTAACACACATTAAATCTAATTGTACAAGATGGGTTAAAAGTTGTGCAAGGTCTTATTGAAAAAATTAGAGACAGCGTTAATCAAAATCATCACAAGATAGAAAATAAAATTGGAAAATTGCATTAGCTCAAACTAGATTAACGAGAAAAGGAGTTTCTTACGATGTTCCAACGCGTTGGAATTCAACATATCTAATGCTTGAAAGTGCTCTTGAAGTGCTTTCGGCATTTCAGGGATTGGTTGTTTTAACCCATAACTACAAATGATAGCCATCAGATGAAGAATGGGAGAGAGAGAAAGAAATATGTGAATGCTTGAAAATATCTTACGACGTTACACTTAAATTTTCGGGTGTTCAAATATCCAACGGCTAATTTATATTTTAAAAGTGTGCGTTATGCTTAGGAAAGTATTTTAAGTTGGAAGCAAAATGAACATGAGTATATTCAATATATGAGCCAAAAGATGAGAATTAAATTTGATAAGTATTTAAATACTTACAATCTAATGATGAGTATTGGTATGTTTTTTATACCCGTTGTAGAATGACTAATATCGAATTTTTCTTCGACTTGATTTACGGTGAATATTCACAAGTTCATGTTACAAAAATTCGCGAGTCTTTGAAAACTCTATTTTCTTTGTATAAAATGGAATGCACTTCTTCTATGATACAATCTACCAGTTCTTCGTGTGATACTTTTGATTCTTCAAATATTGGTTCTAAAAAGAGAACAAAAATGGATTTAAAATGGAGCAACCACGCTGAGTAAAAAGTTGAAAGCTCACAAGTTTTGAAGACGGAACTTAATAAGTATTTAGAAGATGAATAATTACCGATAAGTGAAGATGAGGACAATTTTGATATTTTTATGTGGTGGAAAACCAATGGTTCTACCTTTTCCAATTCTTGCAAAGATGGCTCGTGATATTTTAGCCGTTGCGGTATCAACCGTAGCACCCGAATCATCGTTTAGTAGTGAAGGTTGATTGATAACCGAGAGTAAATCTTCATTGTGATATTATAGAAGCTTTGAGTTGTATACAGGATTGGTTGTCATCCGATATTGGTTAGACTTTTATATTATTATTTTTACCTTTGTTTAACTTGATAATTGTTTAATATAATATCTTTATTTTCCTTCTTTTAATAGGTCATGGTGTTGAGTTTGTTGATGATGCTTTGATTTCACTATAGACATGCTTCACATTAGAGGGCTGAGGGGGGTAAGCTTGCTGCTGCAGCATAGGTATTGTTTTATCAACATATTGATATTCTTTTGTTGATAAATTATATAACATGAGTAGGGGATGAGCTTCTGTGTATTCTAATAATATCCATCTCACAGAAAGATGATATATATTCTTTTGCTGCATAGGTATTGCTGCTGCTTCACATTAGAAAGGTGAATTACATTTTTTTGATTTTTATCACACACAAGGACCACAGTATATTTTGAATAACTAAAATCATAGTGTCTGATATATTTAGTTTTCTATCTTGTTTCTAACCACTAACCTACTTTTTCCTGCTTTTGTCTTGTATTCTATTGCTCAACCATTAGTAGCAATATATGCTTTATTGTATAACCATGCATAGTCCTAATATTTTTATTTTTATCACTAATGCTTAACTGTGTTTTTTTGCAGCGGTATATTTTTGGAGAAGTTGCTTACTCAATGGAAAATGAATGCAAAAAGTTATGCTCTATTTGTAATTTTTGGTGTTGGTTATAATTTAAGAATTGTATTGGCTTACATGTTTTATGTTGTATGTTTTTTTATGTTAGAAATACTCTTAGAACATTTATTATGGAGTTTAATATGGCCTACATGTATTGCTTTTATGTTATGTGATTTCCACATTTTGGATTTGGACACTCTTAAAATATTTATTGGATATGTATGGAGTTTGTGTGGTTTATGTACTATTGTTGATTTCATACATTGAGCTATTTTTGAAATATTTTATGAATCAATCTTGTGTTTTATTTTGGTCAATTTTTGCAATTAAAAGTGGTCAATTTTTGCAATTAAAAGTGGTCAATTAATGTTTAATTATTGGATATTTTCAGATATATCCTTATTCGATATACGATTTTAAATTTTGAATACGAACGATACGGATACATATATGCTTCAGTAAATATCCACGGATATCGGATACGACACTATCCGTATCCGCCAGCATCCGTTTACAGATCTACGTGCATCTAATAGCTATAAATATTTACTTATTATTTAATATAAAAAATTATAGACAGATGTGTGTACGTGCAAAAGCTTAGGTAGTCGCAGCACTTTTATTTCAAGCAAATTGACAATGAAATTCCGTTTGATGGGTGGTTAGTAAGGGAATGGTGATGGAGGTTGCAAACCAATAGTGAAACTCCGTTGAGAAATGTAGGGCATTTTCGGAATTTCAAAAAGACACGGTGGAAATTCTATTCATTGAATTCTCTTTAATAATAGTAAAGATGAAACTAGTAAACCATATATATGAACTATACAGTTGAAGGTGAATGATGAATACCAGATATTCTAAAAAGTTGTTCAATAGATGCAACTTAGAGCCATCTTCAGCTACATTTCTTAATGTAGCTCATGGTGAGACCACTGCTGTAGGGCTGAGTAAATCCCACCAAACTTGGGAGCTAACTTAAATACTACACAAACATGTTCTTATGGCGAAATTCATAAAAATAACTATCTGAGACCTCCATTTCTTATGTCAAAGCCTTTTGCCCATACAAGATTTTTCCTCTTTTAGTTGTAGATTCATTTTTGTGTACACTAACAGTTCAAAACCTACTACTGAGTTGATAAAGGTGAAACCCAGTGCACGAGGCTACCGCACGATAGCGGGCTCTGGGAAGGTCGATAATGTACGCGGCATTTTTCTTGCATTGCGAAGAGGCAGTTTCCGAACTCGAACCTGAACGCCCAGATCACCATGCGGGTGACCTAACCATTGTGTCAAGGCTCCACCTCCTACTACTGAGTTGATACCAGTTGAAAATTAAAAAACAACAGTAGAAACAAGATCAGATAGAAACACAAGTTTCAGACACCAAGCAAAAAAAATGTGTTTCCTATATGCATAGTAGATCTCATGGTTAAGGAATGTATTGGCATTAATTTTGATCAAAATTATATAGTTGTGTACTTACTTTTGGTTTCTTTGCTTTGGTTGCCACCAATTTAGAAGATCTAATCCGATTGTCTTGATCTCCTTTTCCATTCATTTGGAAATCATCGTCAAAATCATCAAGAGTTTCAAGACGTCTGTGAAAAATCCAAGCGACCAATAATAAAAAGTGAGCAAGCAGAGAATAATAGTATTTATTAACAGGAGAGTACTCAAAGATTAGAGATGCATACTTATTGGCAGGCTTGATTGCATGACTTTTTGTTTCCTTCGTATTTGGTTCTGAACCATTATACATACCTTTCTTCTTCAATTTTTCTTCAAGTTTAGCTCTTATTTTCAGCATTTCAATGCTTTGTGACCCCATCTGAGATACCCATGCATTTAGTCGTTTTCTCAGATAATTAATTAGAGGAAGATTCAAAAATAGCTATGCATAAACATATCACCTTTTGATTTGAGGTAGAAATTTTAGAGACAAGTTCCTTTGAGAAACTTTTATCTTTGTCCAATTCAGGTGCATCATTCACCTGTAAAAATAATTAATTGTTACAGCATGAGCTAATGAATTAGTTACGCTACAAAAAATTATGGATATGTACATCCATTGACTCAGATGATTCTGGTGGTGCATCCCTATTTGTTTCTAATTCCATTGGCACACCACTATCAGTTGCATTCTCATCTTCAGCATGATTGTTCGCAAGTTCGTCAATTAGGGAAGACAGACTGAGATTTGTATCGATTTGTTCCATCTGAGTAGGGTAAAAAATAGTATGGAAATTCAGGTTGAGAGATTTAGTAAAAAAACAAAGACAGCATTATCAAATTTTAAAAGCATGATACCTTTTCTAATAAGCTTTTTATTTCTACAAGCCGAGATATCACTGGGTGATCTCTAATACTGTGGCCCTCAGACTTGAGTAATAAATAAAAACTAATTGCTTGGCAATATGACAAAAGCAGAGTTTGTTTGACTTCTAGATAGTTTGTCACTCCATTAGTAGCATTCTCCTTCACTTTCGCAGCCTGAGAAACATTAGGTCAGAGTATTAGGCATGTAAAGGCAAGCCTCGAACAGTATGAAATAAATAAGTATCAAAACAAGAGGCATAAAGCATAGCAATGCAGGAGTGGGTCCAGCTTTGGATGATATAACCAATATAAACATAATGTTCGTTGTGAATGGCAATTGACGTGTGTAAGTATTTTAAAAAGATCAAATAGCACAAATTGCAGTTGAAGAGAAGAAATATAATATAGATAATTGAAATCCTAGGAAATAACAGAAAATAAATAAGATATAAACATTTACAAATTACACATCTACATTAAAATGGAGTTGTAATCATTTTTCAGTGACTTGAATAACTTCAGGATTGTAAAACTTATTGGTAATATACATATGTGGACTGCAATTAAATAGATATCTGCGAAACATGAATGTTTTATAGGAAAAAGTTACAAGACTGCCGATTTTCAGAGAATATAAAATGAAACTAGTAACTCACATAAGAAAGGTTAAATTAAAAATGGGTAACGTTAACATGTGCACACCGGGCACGTGTTAACAAGAATTTAGGTGGTCAAAGGATACCCGAAAAATCCGAAATCCGTCCGCATCCGTATTAGAAAAACGGATAAATATCCGATATCCGAAAAAAACAGATGCGGATGCAAAGACATCAACATCCGAAAATTGTCCGTTCGATTTTTTTCAAAATTATAGTTTAAATTATGTGTATTTTAATTCAATGAAAAATGTTTATTTATTGTTTTATTAAGTCATAAGTTCTTATTATACGCACTAAATGCATATTAACTGCTCAAAACTATTTATTATCATCATGTTTGTTTATTTTTAACACTTTAATAATCAATGGGATTGGAAAAAGTTTATGTTAAACTAGAATTTTCCATTTATGTTTCATAATTTATCGATCGTTAGCGGATAGAATAATCATCTGATATTCGTCTGTATCCGCGGATGCGGATATCCGATATCCGAAAATGATTTCGGATACGAATACGGATATGTCACTATCTGCATCCGAAAGTATCCGCTGACAGGTCTAACAACAATTGTTTTTTAATAATACCTGGGAAATATAAAGAGTAAGCTAATGTATTATAACGATGAAGATTTGGTATCTGAAAAAATAAGCTAATTAATACTCTCTTCCTTGTTTACATTTCAATGCTTTATTATGAAACAACCTTTATTAAAGAGTTACCTGCCGGGCACAAGTTACACGTTAACATTACCCCTAAAAAAGCTAAAGAAATCAACTTACTGCCATTTAAGGAAAAAAATTGGGAATGGTTGCCGGTTCTACATATTATCAATTGATTGGTATCTGCTTTTTGAGTTTAAGCTAAGTAATACCAAATGTACCCATACAAATACATGGATTACATGTACCAACTGCAAAAATAAAACCATTCTTTATAAAATGTGTTTAAACCTAGCAACAAGTTGGACAGATTTACCGGTGTAGCATAATCTGACAGCGCAAAATTTTAAGCATAAATTGTCCTAAATTTTTCACATATAATGGCATACATTGAACTAACTGAAATAAAGTACATCATGTATGTGTGTAAGGGTGTAAACAGGTCGGACCGGACCGAACGGAGGTGTGTCCTAGTCCTGTCCAATAAGAGATTCGGATGAACACGGACCGGACAAGCTTTAAGTTCGGACATTGTTCGTTCGAGCCGGACAACGGATGGACAATGTTCGAACAATAGAAAAACATCAAACATTTTCGGACAGACATTTTTTCGTACATTATTTCTTGTCATAATTCGTGTCCTAAATGAAAATTGTACGGACACGGACCGAACGCCTTACAGCCTCGGATCGAGCCGGATGTCGGACAATCGTACAAAATTTACAGCCCTATGAGTGTGAATATGCATGTACATGTGCATGTAGTTTACCCAAGATAAATGATGCTTCAATTCTTCAAGTTCATTAACTGATTTATCCAATTCTGAAAGCAAGCCTACAAGTTCGGGAGCAGAACTGTAACATAAAGTCACCATTTAAATAAAACTAACAATTATAAAAAAATCAGTGATAAGCATTAAAAGAAATAGTTAAAAATTGAAGATATGTAAACAGAGTTTCAGTTAGAGCAATCTTATAAAATAAAAGCAAATTTTAAATTAAAAAAAATCAATTTGGTAATGTATTGATCCCAAAAATATTTTGAAATAATGCATCAATGAATCTAACATTATAGAGATTTTACTAACACGGCACATTTAAGAACGGTAAAATTTTGGGTTTCAAATATACGAATATATCATGAAAAAACAGTTAGTCTAACAAAGTCAAAAATATGTACATGAAATTTAAAAAATTAAATGTAATCGCTTTATTGTGCATAATACATCAAAATCAAATCAGGTTTGCTCAATATTGTTAATTCCCTAAGTAATAGTGTTGGCTACCAGCTCAAATTATCTAAAATTCCTTTGCTTATCATGTCAAATTCTTCCAACAATAATACAGATGTGAAATTGGCATCAATATTACAGTTGATTTCACAAGGAAACGTACCTGTTCACCACTTCCATTTGCTCCTCTTTTGATAAGTTACTGATGTCTATTTTCACCTCTTCGTCCGCATCTAAAGTATCAACTTTATCTTTTTCCGAAGTTCTCTTTCCAGAAAAAGCATCCTGTAAGATGGTGCAACTTTTAATTTATTTTTTTGAAATTTAACTTTTAATTTTGAGAAAGATTACGTATGTATGTACATACATACATAGAGAGTGAAAGATAAATATAGATTAATGAACGTATGTTTGTATGAAAATATTATAGTGATGAAATGAAATTGATGGTAAGAAGATAGCATCTACCAGTATGCAATACGCACTATTTTACAGCGAAGAAATGAAATGTCTGCTAGTAAGATGGTGAAATTGATGAAATGAAATAAGCTGATGCGGTATTTTATATATGGATACAAACATGCAGGATTCATAGTTGATTTATAGGTGGTCTAATATGTGAGCACGACAGAGGTCAGCAAATTGATGGCCAGTGTAATGTTTCAAAAGGCGGTAATGTTGCATCATTTTACAATCATTGAACCAAGGCTTGCAGATGTATATCATACGTGCACTACTTTATTGGGGGCATTGTGATGCATTTGGATTATTTAAAAAAAATCCATAGACGTTCAAGCGATAGGTAAAAACAGTGCAACAGCGTATAGACGCATTTGTTGCTAAGTAAATACAGTCATAAAAGCATAGGATTCAAATGCTTAGTTATTACCTGAAATGCATGTTCTGGTCCATCTGAATCGCTAATAACGTCATCCGCAAGACCAAAATCTCCCAATGTAAAAGATTCTGCTTTCTTTTTCTGTATCTTCAGAACTTCATCCTCTTCCTCCTTGAGTAGTTCTTCATCACTTGAACCAGGCTTTGATTTGAGAGAGAAAACAACCAAAAAATTGTGCATGTTAGAAATTATGGCACCATTTACAATGTACAGAAATAGCATGATGTCATGCTCACCTCGTGAATATTGTCAGCATTGTAATATATGTTCTTGCTTCTACCCCATATGGCCTTTTTACCTTCTTCCTCACTCTCATCATCTTTGTCTTCTGGAATTTCAGAACTTACAGGAAACTTCTGCCTGAGAAATTTTTCCTGTCTAGCCACTACAAAATACTCACCATTAATAATGAATATTCTAATTTCAAACCAATCCAAGTGTTCTTCACTTAAACAGAACATTTGTTTCTCATTTGAAAGTTGAAACAAATATTCATAAAAGTACTTTGCCCGATATAAATTATGTAACTTACAACACAATAGAGGCTTTCTGTGTCTTTGAAAAAACTAGTCTGTATTTTCCAAATATACCATTTTGCACCATTGAGTAATGGAGAAATAAATGGGTAAAATAGTATGTGTATAAACACCATTTCAACAATAAATCGGTGTAAACCATTGAAAAATGTTTAGTAAATAGTTGATCGGAAATGAATTTTGAGGATGCAAGAAATGTTGGCATGCCGTATTTTTTTATCTTTGTGGACATGTTATTATAAGACTCCAGAAATATATATATATATATATATATATATATAATATAAACATAATCATTACTTGCAAGATAATTCTTGTCTTTGATTTGAACTTCCTCCTCTTCTTCTTCCTCCTCTTCTTCGTTGCTATCATCACCAGCCTACAATTTCATTACATCATAGGAAGATAGAACGATATTAAATAAAGTACACAACATTGGATTCTGTGTATAAAAGATATCAAAACATATGTAGATTAAACAAAAGAAACAATGTTTTAATCATAAAATCCTGATTAATTGTGATCCACTATAGCAAACAAATTGAGAATAAATATATACACGATGCAACTAGAATGTCAAAGAAAAACAACTGAGGTTATCAACAAAAATTAATATAGCACATGGAAATGTTACCTCAACATCAAAGACTGAATGATCCATTTCATCATCCGAACTAGCAACTGCATCAATGCCATCAAAATAAAAGGGATTTACTTAATAGCTGTCGGGCACAGCACTATACCTTTCAATAGAATATTGTTTACTGCTTCTTAGAAACAAACAAGAAGTTAATATTTTAACTTAAATCGCTAAAAATTGCATTGTAGCTAAATTTTCTAATTGAGATATCAAACACACAATTAAATTTACTTACAATCTCTAGTATCATGTATGAGAGTTCTGCTAAATAGAATTGTCAAAAGCTACCTAATAGCTTGACTTCACAGTATAAACAAGCCCGGGTCAAAATCTTGCAATGATTAACAGCAAGCAGCTAGCGAAAAAGAACAGTAAAATCTGATAGTCTATATGCAACAAATTTGCGTGCAAATGTTAAAGAATTCAGTCACCTTCATCTTCATCAGCGTCAAGGGGAACCACATCGCGTTGTTTATGAACTGCAAAATTGCATACCGACAAATAGTATCAAAGATTTTAAACATTTAGAAAAGATAATCATACATGAACAAAGCTTACAGGCATCGATCTCATCATCCAAATCATCTTCTCCAAAAACAACTTTTTCCACTTTATTCACTTTACTCGAATTCTTTCCCAAAAACTTTTCTCTTCCTTTAGAGCCTTTATTGGATCCTTTCCCCATAGCTGACCCGCGGAGTAGGTGAGGCGACAGTGGAAGAAGAGAGAGAGTTTAGGTAAACCGTATGGGAAGGGAATTAGGGTTTTAGTGCGAATTAGGGTTTTTCAAGCGTGTTGGGCCTGGTATATACCAGAATGATGCGGATGGATGTAAGAACGGATCGAGCAAGCGGGTTGGCAGCATACATTAGAATTCCAACTCTTTCTGACAATGTACCGTCGGCTTGTATCCTCATCAAATTTTTGTCACGTTAATTTCATCGCAACTTCTCTAGCTAGGATGGGTCTTCAAATTATTTTTTGTCATGTTCAGTTCCCATCGAACGCATTAAAGATGTGGCTCATCATATCAGTATGTTGGAAAGACCATTGCATACGATTCGTTCAGGTCTTTGCACAAGTACTAAATTTAATAAAGATCTAATACAAATTTGAGAGTGTTTTCCTTTTATAGCAAAAAGGACGTTCTGAAATTGCTGACGTCGTTTTCTCATACCATTACATTGTCGTTGGATCTTGCCACATGCCCTCGATTTGCATGATCTGGTTGATGTGCACGAATTGCTGACATGATTTAGTCGGGAGAATCTGCTTTATGCAGAATAAATTTGATTTCAAGCGATATTTAAGATGGAAATATTTTGATTTTTGAGTAAGGTTTTGTTGGTTGGATTAGAGGGATAGTCAATACTTTCCAAGGATGTTTCACATTCTTCTTCTTCTTCTATTTCCATGCCATCCCCTTCTTCTTCTTCTTCCTCATCTTTCATCTCCAGATTTCATATGCAGACTTACAAACTGACACTCTATTAAATTCATTCCTATCAAGTGAACAAAACAGAATATTCATAGCTTTAGAGTTATTTTGTGCGACGGTCTTTTGCTCAGCAGTCCACTGTGTAAAACCAGTTGTGGGTTCAAAATTTTCAGTCTGTGCGATATTCCAAGTGTCTAGTCCTACAGATTGTAAATATATTTTCATCCTACATGCCCAATATGCATAGTTACTGCCATTAAAAAGTGGTGGTCTGACAGTAGACTAACCTTCTACAAATGAACTAGTGACAGGGGTAATAGAACCAGTGTTGGTAGTAGTAACAGTACCAGTGTTGGTAGCCATTTTGAAAATTTTCAAAATTCAGATTATGAAACTTTGAAAACCTTGCTCTGATACCAAATGTGAGAAATGCGGATTACGGATCTTAAGGGTTAGAATTAACACTAGAGGGGGGGTGAATAGTGTTTTAAGGAATTACTAATTCTTTTTGAGTTTATATTAATTTGAACATAAATGTATGCAATATTCAGACACAGATATGATCACAAAATCAAACACAGATGTAGATATAAAGTAAAAGCAATAAAGGAAAGAACACACCAGATTTTATACTGGTTCGGAGTTACCCTACATCCAGTCCCGCAACACAAGTACGGATTTCCTTTCAAAATCAATTCTTACAATTACACCCTCGATTTCAAGGCCACGAGGTACACCGCTCCAGATTCACAATCCTCTGGGTAGAGATACTTGATTTTACGGGCAACAAGTTCACCCGATTGATTTTCTAGGCTACAATCACACCTTTACTCGCTCGATTGAATACAAAGAAGTCTATAACTCTGAATAGCACTGGGATCTTGTTGAGATAGTGATAGAGAATCAAACCAGAGATGATCTAGTTAGATTCAATGGTGATTTCGGCAGAGTAATGGTAAAAATGTATATAAAGAAATGTGGAAGAAGAAGAGGAGTGAAATCAGAGAAAATATGAATGTAAATTCGTTTAAAACAGCCCCTATATATAGTAGAACAACAGCCATGCCCATTCGTGAAAGGATATGATGAATAGACACTTCCTTTGAAATTCAAACTTTTGAAATAAACTGTCACCTTGTCGACAAGGGGTCCTTGTGGTTGTCGACAAGCCTAAGTTATTTTTGGTAATTTGTTTTTCTTTGAAAATAACTTCTATCTTGTATTAAAACTATTTTAAACTTTATAAATATACTTAACTATAGTTAAAATACATAAATAAGTATAGAGAATAATATTTTGGTATATATAAAATTTTACTATAATTTTATATTTAAATCTAAGTATAAATATTAAAAGTTATATATATTATAATTAAAAGATAGTTTAAAACCAAGGATAATTTGATATTGAAAATAAAGATTATTTTGAGGCTAGAAGTATTTTAAAACCAGGATAGATGTTTTTGATTTAAAAAGAAAGATTTTGAAATCATTTTGAAAACAAGATATAATTTTGTAAAACATTTGAATAAAAGTTAGTGGATACAAAACAATGTTCCACTAGATTTTTCGTAGGTTCCATCCTACTTAGGGTTCCATCCCTTTAACGGGCTCGAAGTGGATTCCATTCCACGAATAAAATGGATTTTAAGATGTTAGTGCTTTTCTAGGAGTTTTAACAAAATTCCTAACTAAATTACTTATCTTGAAATATTGAACTCTTGATAATCTTGATACTCATGAGTCTTGAATCTTGATATCTTCGATCTTGAGTTCATCAGTTCTTGAATCTCTATACTGTATAGTCTTCATTCTTTGGTACCTGTATATATATCCTGCATATACATATATATCTAAACAATAATGTTAGTATTTGTATTTTATAATCTTATGCTAAGGTTGTTGTCATCAAAACCAACTTCTCAGGGACTAACAGCTCGCGGATAAATTTTCATAAGTCTTCTATCATTGCTGTTGGCATGCCTTAGCATGTTTCAGATTCTCTCCTCTCCTTGTCTTCCCTACAGCCTATGTCTAATACCATGACTTACCTTGGAATTCCTTTATCCACCTTCAGAATCACCCATGCTCAACCTCTCGTTCTTTATGCCTAAATCGCTGCTTCCATGAACTGCTAGGCCAACAGACTCCTTAGTCGGGTAGGTGGACTTGCCTTAATCAAAGCAATTGTGTTCTCTATGACAATATGTTGGTCTAGGACCTTTATATTGCCTAAAAAGCTGATCAACATGATTAAAAATGCAATGAATCATTTTCTCTGGACTAGTAACATGCACTCTAGAAAACTAATCCCTTGTGCCTTTATGATAATTGAAATTCCTCTTGAGAAAGGTGGTCTGGGTATCTTAAATTTAACCCACTAGCATATGGTCGCTTTTCGTAAAGACTTTCATATCATCTCATTCTGCAAACTGGCATCAGTAGGGAAGTAAAAGCAATTGATTTCATTTCTGATGATGTGGTGAATCTGCCATAATCTAGCAACCATCAAATCAGAACTATGTGGAGCATCCTGAACTCTACCTCCTATGTTACAGCTCACAAAGAACAAGTAGTTTGGACTGATAAGAGGAAGTGGTATTCCACTAAGCTTGCTTTCTAGGCTATCTCTGGATGTTTTCTTTTGCCTAACTTTGCATGGACTAAAAGAATTTGGTTGAGACATAATGCTGAGAGTGAAAATTTCTTGCTATGGAAATTTTTGCGCAATGCTCTTCATACTAAGGCAAACTTGGTTTTGAGAGGTGTTGAGACTAATCTTAATTGTATTTTCTGCAATGAGGAGGATGAAGACAGCCTTCATCTTTTTTTCAACTGTCTTTTCATCTTTGATATTTGGTGCAAGATAATGTCTGTCTTTGGAAGACCAAATCCTAGCAGATCGAGTTTAAACAAAGCCATTAGATGGAGATGTTAGTCCATGAGATGATGGTTTTGATGACAACAACCTTAGAATAGATTATAAAATATAAATACTAACATTACAAGTTTAGATATATATGTATATGCAGGATCTAATCATGCAGGTATTAAGAATGAAGACTGTACAGTATAGAGATTTAAGATATAGAGATAGAAGACTCATGAGTATCAAGATTATCAAGAGTTCAAGAGTTCAAGGTTAAGTTTGGTTTATTAGGAATATTTGTTAAAACTCGTAAAAAAGCACCGGCATCTTAATATCCAATTTATTCGTGGAATGAAATCCACTTCGAGCCCGTTAAAGGGATGGAACCCTAAGTAGGATGGAACCTACGAAAATCTAGTGGGACATTGTTTTGTATCCACTAACTTTAATTCAAATGATTTTACAAAATTATCTTGTTTTCAAAATGTTTTCAAAACTTTCCTTTTAAAAGATTCAAAACTCTCTATCCTGATTTTAAATAATTTTAGCCTCAAAACATCTTTAATTTCAAAGTCAAATTACTCCTGATTTTAAATGTCTTTTCAAATAATATATTTTTAATATTTATACTTAGATTTAATTATAAAATTATAGTTAAATTATGTATATATTGTTCTTTATATTTACTTATGAATTTCAACTATATTCAAGTATATTTATAAAGTTTTAAATAGTTTTTATATAAGATAAATATTATTTTTATAGAAATTCAAAATATCAATTTTGGTTGAGGGATGTCGACATGCCCCTAGGCACTATGTCGACATAGTGACAGTTGAAGTTCAAAATTCAAATTTCAAAAGAAGTGTCTATTCGCCATAATTCTTCATGAATGGTCATGGCTGTTGATCTTCTATAAATAGGGGTCAGTTTCAACGAATTTTTAATCGCTTTTTTCTGGTTTTCACTCCTCTTCTTCTTCCACATTTCTTAATACAAAATAATACCATTACTCTGCCGAAATCAACATCAAATCATACTCGATTACTTCTAGTTTGATTCTCCATCACTATCTCTACAAGGTTCTCAGTGCTATTCAGAGTTATAGACTTCTTTGTAAAATACTAGCGAGAAAAGGTGTGATTGTAGCCTTGGAAATCAATTAAGCGAGAAAAGGTGTGATTGTAGCCTTGGAAATCAATTAAGCGAGAAAAGGTGTGATTGTAGCCCTGGAAATCAATTGGGTGAACTTGTTGCCCCGAAAATCAAGTATCTCTACCCAGAGGATTGTCATTCTGGAGGGTGTACCTCGT
This sequence comes from Allium fistulosum, assembly GCA_030737815.1. Classification (NCBI taxonomy): domain Eukaryota; kingdom Viridiplantae; phylum Streptophyta; class Magnoliopsida; order Asparagales; family Amaryllidaceae; genus Allium; species Allium fistulosum. The sequence continues at coordinate 307,653,233 of CM060902.1, forward strand.
AGCCTTGAAACCGAGGGTTGTAATTGTTGAATTGTTGTTGAAAGGAAATCCGTACTTGTGTTGCAGGACTGGATGTAGGGTAACTCCGAACCAGTATAAAATCTGGTGTGTTCTTTCCTTTATTGCTTTTACTTTATATTTGCATCTGTGTTTGATTTTGTGTTCATATCTGTGTCTGATTAGTGTATACATTATTAACAAAGTAAGATAAACTCAAATGGATTAACAAATTTCTTAAAACACTATTCACCCCCCCTCTAGTGTTAATTCTAGCCTTAAGATCTTTAATCTGCATTCTAACAATTGGTATCAGAGCAAGGTTTTCAAAAGTTTCATAATCTGATTTTTGAAAAAGGCTTTTTTTTAAATGGCTATGTTTTAGAAATCTGTTAATGCATGTTTAGAAATATTCAGATCATCATTGTCTTTTGAGTCTGCATATAATCAATATTCAAATACAAGTTGTCTACTAAGATTGTTTGATGTGCAGGAATCATGCTTTATGGGAATTGAGGAATCAATCCAGAACAAACAAACTGTTGGGTAAAAGATACCAGATAATCATTCATCGATCAAGAAGAACAAATGGATATATAATGGAAATCGACAAAGAAATGGGTACCAGATCAATTCAAAACTTTGGGTTCTCATCTACAACTTGATTTGATACTGTACTTCTCTCCATCTGCTTCGTAATGTCGCTGGTTTCGTGTGAATCCGTCAAGAAATGACCAAGTTATGGTCAAATGAAGTTTTGGTGAACAAAGAGAAAAAGAAGGCAAAACGGTCAAAGGTATTCTTCAAAATGCATCCAGTGATTTGAGTATTTTGTTCCCACTCCTTTTCAAATTGTAGTTCTTGTTCTCGCGGTCGTTTTGATGGGTGCATCATCAAATTCCGATCAAAATTGAGTGAGATATGACGGTTTGAAGTTGGCTATCCAAAACTGAAAAACTGTGTACGGGATCTTCTACATTTCTTCTACTGTTCGGCCTGTTACATCACAATACCATCCAAATTCGACACCAAACTATTACTAGATTGTAGCCCTTGCCTTCTTCTTCGACTTGCCGCTGGTTTCATCCAATTCCGTTAAGAAACGAAGGAGATACGTCTTCTAGAAGTTTGATAGTATATAGAAAAACAGGAAGAAGATGAAGAGGAGGAATTTTTATGAAAAGTGGTGACCGTTGGACCTATTTATAGTGGTTGAAGTGTCCATTCATTCAAAATTCGAATTCAAAGTTTTGACGCCAAGTTGGTCAATTTACTAAATCATCTGTATCTTTCTCATACGGTCTTCAAATTCAGCAAATGAATATACTACGCTGATCAGAAAAACGAGCCTGTCGCAATAGAACATATCTCGTCGTCAAATTCAGAAAGATATAAATGTGTGGTTCACAACAATGAAGGAACGGCAAAGTTAGAAAGATGGAATGCGAAAATTGGTACGCTTTACTATTATTTCATCTTTATTGTTGCATTTAGAAATATATATTTATGCATTTAGTTAGGTGTAGAATTTATCTCTTTTATAAGTTTTGATATTTTGGTCCATATATCGACACACCATAGTATAATTACCGTTATACAAGTCTAAATTTTTAAAAGTCTTTTAAAATGTGTTTTCTTTCAAATAAAATCTACAACTAATTTATTACAACTATACTAAGTAGAAAAGCATACATTCATTCATGATTTCAACTTTTCTAATTTTATTTTTACTTCTCATACTCTATTTCTTTTAAGATACTAATTTTACATCTTCAAGAAATTAGTAAAATGAATTTAGAATGTTAGAATAAGGCTCTATTTATATATTTCTTCAATTAATAAGATTGCACCACATCACATGACCGGAATTTTAGATAGCATTTCTAAAATGCTTCTTTTCTTCTGTAATGTTTTGTAAGTACTACAAATTCGTTTTTATAGCATTTTTGTGCTTTGAAACGCTGTAGAGTTTCAGAAACTTTACACAGCATTTGGTAAAAGCTACAGTTTCTATAATGTTTTGAATATATTTTATTGCAAAAACTTTTTATAGCATTCTGTAAATGCTGTCTTTTCTGTTTGAAATTTTAAATTATAAAAAATGATATTTAAACTAAGTATTTTTCTCTATTCTTTTTAAAGTTATTTTTTAACTTATATTAGAATATTTAAAAAGTAATTTCATGTTTAAATATATTTTTTAATTAATTAAATTTTTTAATGTAAGAAGCCTTAATGTAACACATGTTTATTTTAGTTTTTCAATCTTTAATATTTTTGAAACATAAAAGTGATACTTTTGAATGTTTTAAGAACTTTACAAAAAGGATTCAAAATCAATTATCTTTAAAAATTATAACTATTCGTAGTGATCACGGTGGTGAATTTGAAAATGAAAAGTTTGAGGAATTCTGCAATAAGAAGGGAATAACTCACAATTTCTCATTTCCAAGAACTCCACAACAAAACGGAGTAGTTGAACGTAAAAATAGAACAATACAAGAGTGTGCGAGAATTATGCTTTCAGATAGTAATTTACCAAAACACTTTTGGGCAGAAGCTGTTGCTACCGCCTGTTATATTTTGAATAGAATTTTAATTAGACCTTTAACTGATAAGACACCTTATGAACTTCTTCATGGAAAGAAACCTAAGGTATCATACTTCAGAATTTTTGGAAGTAAATGCTTTATTTTAAATACAAAAGATAATTTGGATAAATTTGATCCTAAATCCGACAAAGGAATATTTATCGGATATTCTAATAGAAGTAAAGCTTATAGAGTTTTTAATTTAAGATCTAACACTATCGAAGAAACAATGCATGTTTCGTTTGATGAAAATTTAAAAGATTTTGAAATTACAAATGATGAAGAAGATTTAATTACTCAAAATCAGGAATCAACCGAAATTAATAATGAAATTAATCATCCTAATAAAAGGATTAAACTTTTAAAAGATCATCCTATTGAAAATATAATAGGAGATATGCAATCTATTGTTACAACTAGAAATCAACTAAGTAAAATGAGTAATATAGCATTTATATCATCTATTGAACCCAAAAATCCTAAAGAAGCATCAACTGATGATTCATGGATTTTGGCTATGCAAGAAGAATTAAATCAATTCACTAGAAATGAAGTTTGGGAACTTGTTCCTAGACCTGAAGATAAAACTATAATTGGAACTAAATGGGTCTATAAAAATAAAATGAATGAACAAGGTGAGGTCGTTAGAAATAAAGCACAATTAGTCGCCCAAGGTTATTGTCAAGAAGAAGGTATAGATTGTGACGAAACCTTTGCTCCTGTAGCAAGGTTAGAAGCTATTAGGATTCTACTTGCTTTCGCAAATCATAATAATTTCAAATTATTTCAAATGTCAAATAGATACTACTTATCACTCATGTTTATCTTATAATCTGAATGTCACTTACCGTAGTATATATATCATCATATCATTTTGCATATTATTATTATTTTTACTTCATTATCATTTTGTCTCATATTACATATCATTATGCACCCTATTTCATATCACATTTCATTGCATATTACATCATAAATTACAATGCATGAAATATCATAATCATTTGCATCACAAGTTGCACTTCATTCTGCATATCATCTCATGCTACATTGCATATGTCATACATTTCATACTGCATTACAAACTACATATTGCATACTTGTATACATAACAAATGTATTTTATTTAGGAGGAGTTTGTAATATTGTCTTATAATATAGGATTATTAGTTTTTGATGTTTTGATTGACTTGTTTGATTTGTTTGACTTGTCTGACATGATTGGTTTTGATGAGTGTGTTGAAATATACTTAATAAATAATTTATGTTCTTATATTTGATTTCTAACTATTATAAGCATTATCATAGATTCTTAGTTAGGATAGTTAGTAATTTAGGATTAAGTTCTAGTTTTTAGAGTTAAGTATTGATTATGTATGATAACACTATCATTATAATCACAAGTAATGTAGTCTTAGTTCAAGGGGGAGTTATATAGAGTTATATAGAGTTATATAGAATTATATAGTATTATAATTATGGAGTTATATGGTTTTTGTTGATGAAAAAGGGGGAGAAATATAAAATAGGAGAGTTAGGTATAGATTAAGGGGGAGTTATTAGATTTAGGGGGAGTCAATAGGATAGAAGTAATATTTTATAAACAAAGGTTGTCATCATCAAAAAGGGGGAGATTGTTAGTCCATGAGATGATGGTTTTGATGATAACAACCTTAGAATAGATTATAAAATATAAATACTAACATTACAAGTTTAGATATATATGTATATGCAGGATCTAATCATGCAGGTATTAAGAATGAAGACTGTACAGTATAGAGATTTAAGATATAGAGATAGAAGACTCATGAGTATCAAGATTATCAAGAGTTCAAGAGTTCAAGGTTAAGTTTGGTTTATTAGGAATATTTGTTAAAACTCGTAGAAAAGCACTGGCATCTTAATATCTAATTTATTCGTGGAATGGAATCCACTTCGAGCCCGTTAAAGGGATGGAACCCTAAGTAGGATGGAACCTACGAAAATCTAGTGGGACATTGTTTTGTATCCACTAACTTTAATTCAAATGATTTTACAAAATTATCTTGTTTTCAAAATGATTTCAAAACTTTCCTTTTAAAAGATTCAAAACTCTCTATCATGATTTTAAATAATTTTAGCCTCAAAACATCTTTAATTTCAAAGTCAAATTACTCCTGATTTTAAATGTCTTTTCAAATAATATATTTTTAATATTTATACTTAGATTTAAATATAAAATTATAGTTAAATTATGTATATATTGTTCTTTATATTTACTTATGAATTTCAACTATATTCAAGTATATTTATAAAGTTTTAAATAGTTTTTATATAAGATAAATATTATTTTTATAGAAATTCAAAATATCAATTTTGGCTGAGGGATGTCGACATGCCCCTAGGCACTATGTCGACATAGTGACAGTTGAAGTTCAAAATTCAAATTTCAAAAGAAGTGTCTATTCGCCATAACTCTCCATGAATGGTCATGGCTGTTGATCTTCTATAAATATGGGTCAGTTTCAACGAATTTTTAATCACTTTTTTCTGGTTTTCACTCCTCTTCTTCTTCCACATTTCTTAATACAAAATCATACCATTACTCTGCCGAAATCAACATCGAATCATACTCGATTACTTCTAGTTTGATTCTCCATCACTATCTCTACAAGGTTCTCAGTGCTATTCAGAGTTATAGACTTCTTTGTAAAATATTAGCGAGAAAAGGTGTGATTGTAGCCTTGGAAATCAATTAAGCGAGAAAAGGTGTGATTGTAGCCCTGGAAATCAATTGGGTGAACTTGTTGCCCCGGAAATCAAGTATCTCTACCCAGAGGATTGTCATTCTGGAGGGTGTACAACGTAGCCTTGAAACCGAGGGTTGTAATTGTTGAATTGTTGTTGAAAGGAAATCCGTACTTGTGTTGTGGGACTGGATGTAGGGTAACTTCGAACCAGTATAAAATCCGGTGTGTTCTTTCCTTTACTGCTTTTACTTTATATTTGCATCTGTGTTTGATTCTGTGTTCATATCTGTGTCTGATTAGTGTATACATTGTTAACAAAGTAAGATAAACTCAAAAAGATTAACAAATTTCTTAAAACACTATTCACCCCCCTCTAGTGTTAATTCTAGCCTTAAGATCTTTAATTCGCATTCTAACAGGAGAAATGATCGAGCCTTTACTTTGTTGCTCATCCTTAAGAAATTTATAAAAATTGTACGAAGAGAGAGAAACTGCCGCATTTTCAATAGCAAACTTGAAGGGAGCATCATTCCATGAAATTAAAACCCTAATTGCTTTAGGCTTGCAGGAATCTGACTATGTGTTTGATTCCTTAATGATAGCTCCTTGGCTTTGAATGGCTATCATGTTGTTGTTTTCCTTTTTTTCCCTTTTTTCTTTTAATAGTTTTCCTTTATTGTTTGCCTTTCTGGTTTTTTTCTTCTTTGTTTGGGTTCATTTCTATTATGGCTCGTTGTAATTATTTGAGGGCTTTCAATAAACTGGCAGGGGACCAGTCAATCCTGCTCTTTTTGCTGAAAAAAATGAATATGTATTATAAATAATATTTTGATCAAAAATATTAATTTTTTTAACTTGCCAAAATGTACTTAAATAAATAAATATATGTGCTATTTTAAAACATGGTACTGATCCAAAACATGACATCGGTCTATCTCATGATATTAGATGGTTAAAAATTGTAACGACCCGCAAATTTATCGCTTTGATAAATTATATTTATTTTTAAAATATTCAAATATAAGCTTTTCAACATAGAGTATGTTGTCTTGAACAATAAATAATGATGGAACTCTTATTTTAAATAGGTATTTACGAAAATATATACTTTGGAAAAATACCGATAAAATGTCCGAAAATCGTTTTATCAATAAACAACTCTGTAATTATCAGAAGTCGCGCATGGAGCTGGATACATACACTTATTCATCTATTTAAATAAGAATACGAAATAAAATTATTTATTTTACTTTTGGGAATAAAATGTATTTATGACATCATCAATAATGGTATCATATTCAATAATGGATTTATGAATTTAAATTGAGATTTAATGATTTAATAAATATTATAATTATTCAAATAATTATTTTTAAAATGATAATAATTCATTTAGTTATATAGTGATAATAAATCATTAATAATAGTTTTATAAAGATATATACTTGATTTGAAAACATAAGAAAATTCGTATCGCTTTATCGATATAACAACACTTTTTGTAAACAATTGTTTAATATTAATATATATGATTTTATAATTCAAATGTGATCATTTTAATTCATTTATAATGATGAGAAATTAGTTTTCAAATTTTGTTTACATTTATATGTAAATTAATTTATAAGTGAAAATGTGACCGGGAAATCGGGACGCCGATTTTCAACGATTTAATGAAAGGGAGTTGTTGCAACCTTATTTATATGTCATGTGCACATATATAACATACACATGTACACCCTAACATATACATGAACACATATATACATACAAATATACTTACCATTTACATTAAAATTTACATATAGTAAAAAATATAAATTTCAAGATATTTTCTACCTTAAAAAGCAAACATCAACTCGCTTACACATCATCATCATCACACACATGAAGGCACAAAGGGGTGACATTGCCGTGCGCCTTGAGGTGATGAAGGGGGTGTGGGCAAGGGCATTTTGGTCCTTATACATTTAGGTATTTATTTCCAAAGTTTTTCTTATAAATACCACCATTCTCTTCATAATTTTACACACTATTCTACTTCATCTTCTTCCTCATTTTCAAGCTTTTCAATGGCTTCCTACCTTAAGGAAATTATGAAGGAAAATATTGCAAAAAGAAATTAAAATTATATAAGTATATATACATAAGCAATCCACTTTAAAACCAAGGCAAATCACTCCTTTCCTCCTTCACAACACACGACCACCACCTTCTACCACCAAGGCTGAGCCCACTTCCATTTGCAAGCATAGGCCGAGCCCATTCAAAGGTCTAAGGCTCGATTCCGTAGGCTTTGATTCGATCGTAGCGAAGCTATAGCGAATTTCATGAAGTTAGAAACAAATGAAGGTGAGAAACTCTATTATATATATATATAATGATGTGATATGATTGTTATGGATGTTTACTATGCTTTGATCATTAAGTATTGGTTATTTTAATATAGTGTTTAATCGTGTAAACAAGTCACATTAAATACATGTTGATATTTCACAAGGAAATCACTTTCCGAATCAAGTTATAAAAGAAATATGGAATCATTAAACCCCTTTAAAATGGCTTATAAATGTTTTATAAACATTAAAACCCAATTTGGTGAAGTTTGGATAAATTATGAAAGTTGAGTCAAATATAGGCGCGTCGCGTAACGGTAGTTCGCGATTTCGCGTCGTAGAAAGTTAAATCCATTTATACGATGGATTCGGAGTGGGAATTCTTTGTAATAAGAATTTTCCAAACTCTTATAATCATAATTTTCAAACAGAAAGAAATCAAGATTTCGTTTAGTAGATTTTGAAATATGAGTAAATCAAGTTTTTAAAATAATCACGGTTTGGCACTTTGAAAACCAAAGCGATAAATTCTTTAAAATTGATATTTTTGATTCTTTAAAAATATGGAATAAATTCTATATATCTTTCAAAATGTTCTAAAAGAGATTTGAGTTATAAAAATGAATTTCTAAAAGGTAGAAAGTTGTTTTGATCAAAAAAGCCTTAAAAGCACTATTCGCAACACCATTCGTAGCACTTTTTGTAGCACTTTTAATAACTTTTGAAATATGGCTTTAAACTTAAGCATTCTTTCCCAAATATTTATATATATTTTAAAATAAATAATTAAGTATTTTAAAGGTGATTTGAAGGTATTATAATTTATTTTAAAAAGTTTAAATAAATGATTTTAAAAAAAGCTATTATAATTAAGTGATTTAATTTTGTCTCTAAAAGCCAATGAGTAGACTAGATTTTTCTATTCGTGAGATCCAAATGAGAAGTACTTAAACAAGGAGATGTTCAAGAGTAACCAGTGCCCTGGCTCACCTGGCCTCTTTCCTAGGCGAGGAATAGATAAGGTCGAAATGTCGAAAATGAGGCAAGTATAAAAGATTTAATTTTTCTAAATTTAATACAACTTGGATTGTATATAAATAATCTTCTTAGACGTATTAAATTCTGAGAAGGGAACCCATACTATCCATGTGAATTTAAAAGGTGATCTCACCGCTATTCGACGGATAGTAAAGGTTGAATACAGAAATTGATGTTGAGTAGAATTAGTATAATTTCTATGAATCTATTTTACTTGAATACTAATGAATTTGGATTTACCATCTATGATAACATGGTTTCAACCTAAAAAGATATATATTGGAAATAAGAAATCTTTTATCGAAATTTAAATCAATGATTTGGAATTATTTTAATTCCTATGGATCCTTTTACTTAAAATTAATTGTTTTGGGTTTGTAGTTTTTAACTAGGTTTTTAACCCATTAAAATTCAATAAGAATTAGAACATTCAGACTACGTTAGAATAACTCAAGAATCAACCAAAAGGACCGGAAAAAGAAGAGAAAGACCTAAGAGGAAAGATGCCAAAATGAGTTAAGGTGATGGATCGCTAGCGATCCATAAGGCTTGCTCATGGACCCTCCAAACCTCTTTCATCATGATTCATTACAATTTCTAAGCATGCTTGCCAAGTTTCATAGCATACCAAACAATCTAGCTCGAGAAGTGAAGACTCATCTAATTCAAGCTGTTTGGCCAAAATTAGCTAACTTAAAATGGACTTATAGAACTCATACGAAGTCGGATTGACTTGAAATTTTGGGAGAATATTTAAAAAACATAGGAGAAGGCTCACAAAAAATGAAGTCATTTAGAGTTGATTTGATGGATTGCTAATGATCCATCTAGACAAATCGCTAGCGACCCATCTAGAGTGGGCCCCACTGCCTCAAATTTTTATGGTGGGTCCCTAACACTCTTTAGAGTGTTCCTGTAAAGTTTCGTTCGATTCCGTTAAGACTTGAGCAAGATATGGATAATTCATCTGGACCAGACGACCCATGAAGACGGATGATCAAACTAACTCCAAATGACTAGATATTTGGACAAAGCACTTAAATAGAAGATAGGAAGACAGCCAAAAAAGATCACTCAGATATATGTTAAGTGGATGGATAGCTAGCGATTTCAACTGTATAGTTTCAGTTTGAAAATTTCAAAAAAATCTTGCATTGAATCGTTCACGTGAGAATTATTATTCCATTCCCTCTTTGCATTCCATAAGTTTCGTTCCAGCTTTTAATAAAATTAAATTGCCTTGAATTCCCTGCCGTTCAGAGCAATTTATAATTTCCAGATCCAACTTTTTCTTTCAGTTCCATTTGCTTTTGCGTAAACATTTCTTCTTCCAGGTAATGGCCGTACCTTCTTTAATTTTTGTTTTCATTTTTGCTCTGCTTTGTTACAGCTCATCCCCTGTTTGCTGTGCCAACTCCATGCCTTCTTCCCATTTCATTTTGTTTTCATTTATGTTCCTCTGTACTGCCTCCACCGAGATCTACACCACAGCCCAAGCCTACCACCACGTCAGCCTACCCAACCCACCACCGCCTCGATGCCAGCCCACCACCCAACCCCTTCGTCAGACACCACCGAGATCTACCCCATGCTTGCCACCGTGACCTACCCATGCTTTCCACCGTGAGAATCCCTACGCTTAGCCCACTGCCACGCTCGGCCTATGCCAGACCAACCCCTACGCTTAACCCACTGCCACGCTCGGCCTATGCCAGACCAACCCCTTCGCCTGACCCACCCATTCGCCACCAGCCGAGATCCCCACGTCCAACCCCTAATCCCTGCCACCACCACGACCGTGCCAGCCACCACCCACGTCCCCAGGGCAGACCGAACCCTTACCCAGCCACAACCCCACCGAGAACCCCCTGAACCCATGCAAGACCACCACCAGGCACATCCCTACCCCGTGCCGGACTCACGAACCCAGGCCAGACTGCCGCCACGTTAGCACCAAACCCCTGCCGAGACCAGGCAACTCCAGGCCGAGACCAGACCAGCCTAGACCACCTCCAACCCATGCCGAGACCAACCAACCCGACCCAGCCTTGTTTTATTTTCTATAATTTTCTCTGCCTTGTATTTGAAAACAGAAATAAAGGGAAATGAGAACATTGTTTGGCCACCCTTTGCATTCTTTCATTTTGTTGAATTTGCCAGATGGAGCCTTTGTACTTAAACCTGAAAATGAATAGAATTGTGTTCCATCACTCTGTATTTTTGTAGTAAAGAGTTCTGTCACCTTGTACTTTTAATTTTATGTTGAATTGCTTCCACTAACCTTGTTTTGAAAAAAGAAAAAAAAATTGCTTTTGTCACTTTTGTTTTTGAATTCATGATTTGTACCCAGCCTCTGTTTTGAAGTCACGGCCAAAATGTCCTTCGAGCCTTACTTTTGTTCAATTTGATTTCCAGTTGATTTACTCAAAAAAAATTGTTGAGGAAATTGACGTGCGTTAACTTATTCAAATTTTTGCTTTATTCTTTGATTTTAGATTTGAATCCAGTTGGCGAATCCGCCAACAACTGATCATGCTTTCCGCGTGCTTTCGTTAGACATCGTATTTCTTTTTCCGAATCTCCAGCTCCGTAGAGGTGAGTAAATCTCACACGAATATTCATACTTATATGATTGTGAAACGACCGCAACTGAATGTGTAGGAAATAAATAAATAAATAAATGATGTTATAATTACCTGTGATTTATTTATAGTTGATGTTAGAATTGTTAAAACTGCATAACATATCATCTGTTATATTTTATTCTTATTTTACTGTTATTCTATTCTGTTAAATCACACTGCAAGTTCCCTGTAGAATAGAATCACTATGGGTTGAAATGATACATACCCGAACGGACTTTAGAATAAGGGAAGATCGTTATGGGCTGAAATGATAGGCCTGAACGATTTTCAAATTTAATTTTTATTTACTTGGGATTGCGGGTTTGAAATGATAAAACCCGGATTTTTCTTTGTAAACTACGGATTGAAATGATATAGTATCCGTATCACCTGACTTAGGCTAGAAAATATTATACAGACCCGTGGTTATTTTTCTGTATTTTTCTGGATACCTTTAAATAAATTTAAATATTGTAGTAATATTAAATTGGTTTAAACCGAATTTTTAAATGATTTATTTAGAATAGAAATGATTTTTCTATGTGATAAATAAATAAATGGAAATATTGATTTTTAAATGGAACTTAAATTTGAAATTTTTGATTAAAAGAAAGATGGAAACTTAAGTTAATTAAATTGAAATGAAGATTTAGTTTTAAAATGGTGGAAAATGGAGTTTAAGTTTAAATGTTGAAATGAATGTAATAAGCGAATTTGTAAATTTTGGGTTTTACTTGTAAAATTTCTCTTTAGAATAAATTAGTTAAAGGATTTAAATGAATATTTTAATGTATGATTTTATATGTTCTGAACTAGGTAGAATCTGCAGCACTTGTTAAGTGTTGTGGTTATATAAGTGAACCAAAAGACTAAAATGAACTAAGGCTATGATAGTACTTGGTAAGTGCTGTTGTAGCAGAAACTAAAATTGAACCTGAATTAATAAAAGGGCTACTGTAGCACTTGTTAAGGACTGCAGTAGGCTGAAATATGATTTTTGTTTAAAACTGAACTGTTATAACAGTTTATAAATGTTGTGTTGTTGAATAAAATTTGTTTTCAAATATAACTTACCGCCGCACTTTTTAAATGCCGTGAAAGCTGAAACTTTAACGTTATTGTTTTAAGTGAATAAATGTACTCCGGAAAGATTAAATTTTGGAAATTAAATATTTAATTATTAAATATAATGAATTGACTTTAAATGATTTAAATGAAATAGTTGATTTGGGAAATACAACTATTTTGAAATGTGATTAAATGGTATTTAAATTTAAATTTAATAAATGATGTTTTGAAATGGTATTTTGATATTTTGAAATGAATTTGAAATGAAATTAAATCTTGGAATAAATAATTGAAGTTTATATTAGTATGAAAAATATTTGGTTTACTTGTAATTTGAATCTAATTAAAGATATTAGACTTATGAAATATAGAGAATAAAGCTTTGGAATTATTTTATAATTTGAATAGTTATTGTGTGGATTAAATCTATATTTGAAATTTATAAAATTTGAAATGGTCTATGGAAATTTAATTGAAATAAATGATTGAATTGAATTGAAACTTTGGAAATTTTAATACTTGATTTGAAAGTATAATAATTACACTTTTAAATGGTTTAAATGAATTATTTTGATTGAAATATAAACTATTTAAAAGGTGACTTGAAATGATAATAAATGAATTATATCTTTAAATTTAAAAGGTATTTAAATTTGAATACTTAGATTTGAACTCAAATGATATTTTGGTATATTTAAAATGATTTGAAATGAAGTTTGAAAAGATATGATATTTTGATATATTGAAATGATTTGAAATGAAGTTTTGAAATGATATTTTAAAATATATTGAAATGGTTTGGAATTATTTAATCTTTATTTTGATAAAGATTTGGATTTGAAATGATATTCTATTTTGAAGTATAAACTGTTTTAAATTATAACCACGGGTTATAATAACGATTGGTTGTTAAAGAGACCGGGATCGGATATGGACATACTCTCTGTCGATACCGAAAACTACTTTGACAACTGTGTACGCGGTGGAGTTTCTAGAATGAAGTAGGATGGTGGCTACGATCCTAAGGTATATACGTGGACCCAACTCCCGTGAGTTGGCATAAGGTGGCTAAAACAGGTTCGATCTCGGACCAGTGAGGTAGCACCTCTTCTCGGACACATTTCTTCGATATTATACTCTTACTTGTGATTTGACTAGATGGCCATCCTCCGATTTGGGAATGTTGTTCGAGGTGGACGATAGTGGCTGCTATGCGCTCCATCAGTCTGTGTGCGTAATTGGTATATCTACCCTGGCATTGCCTAGTTGTGCCGTGTCACCTACCATATCGAGCTTTACTACGATTATGATTTTAAGATCCGACCGCGTTAAGGTTCTCCATCCCCTTAACGCTATTTTCCGATATGATTATACTTTACTTATTTAGACACTATTATAATATCGAATATTACTACATAGTAGATATTTTAACGGATCCTTAGAGGATGGGCGGTCCCAAGCATCTTCTAAGTTACTTGTACCTTTACTACAGTTCACTTGAGTTGGTTTACATTGTATAAGTATGTATATCCTGACTCGAGTGTTTTGTGTTTTGCTTTACGCTCGGGTTAGCCTGAGTTATTCACAGATTTGGATTCCACTTTCTGGAGATTTGAATCGCTGGAGATTATCTGCTTGTCTTGTCCTATCTATTTCAGTTCTGTTGTTCTACTCAGCTTGTACTTGGTCATTGTATTTAGACTTCTATTGTACTCTATTTTTTTCTATTGTATCTTATGTAACTTTGTTATATTTATATATTAGCTTCATGAACTACTATTTCTTTTACTTCCGCTGCATTATTTCACTCTGTGTCTGTGATTATATTTATTTACTGTATACTTTGAGATTTGCCAAATTTTATTTACAACGCGGTATTTTGGGCAATTCAACCCCGGATGAGTGTCTACCTATACACTTATAATGGATGCGAATGGTTGAAAATATCGGGTCGTTACAGTTGGTATCAGAGCCAGGTTTTGAGGCAAAACTTAGAATGTATGGTAAGTTTAGTTACAGAATCACTTCCATTCGAGTTTGAATCTCTTTTTTTTGACTCGGTTTCCTTGAATTTTGGAACGTTCCGCACGTTTCCAAAATCCATTCTTGTCCCTCACTATTCATCTTCTTTTGATTCTAGAGTATCACATAACTCCACTTCGAATGATCTTTATAGTGAATTGGCAGTCTCGCCAATATTCTAATTTTCTTGTAAAAGGGTGAAAATCCTTTACAATCAGCATCGATTCACCAGAAATTTATATTTATCCTTGGTTTAGATGTTAATATCTTTTATTATTCCAAACTTTATCTCTTGAGATCGAACGTAGATTTATCCCAGAAAAATGCACATCGATCTTATTCTTTAAGTCACGGTTGACCCGGTTAAGGTTGTCCGCGATTTATTTAAGCTTGTCCATCTCCCTACTCTGTTATTTAATCATCTTGTCTTTTGTGTCCAACCTATCTTCATAACATTTTTTTTAAATTTGTACTAGTAAAGCTATGTTTTGTTTTATATATTGTGTAGTTTGAGTTGTTGATGATGATTTGGGTTTCCGATCGATTCGTCTGATCAACGCTATCGATAGGATTTCTAAAACACTTTGACAGAACAGACTGACACAATATTATTTTAAAATTGTTAATGAAATAAATTTTGATATATAGGTAAATTTATGGAACTTAATAAATTGATTTAAATTGATAATTTGAAGTGATAATACTTGATTTATCATTTGTTGTTCTACAAATGAATTTATAAATAGTTGTTTATAAATTTATTTGGGAACTGAAATGAATTTAAAACAAGAAATTTAAAGAATTTAATTTCCGATGGTTTCAAACCTTGTGTTTAAATTTTTTAAAAGGATATTATTTAAAGTATTTTGAATAAAAAAATTTGTCTCTAAAGGATTTTAAAGTTTGAGAATTTAGTGCTCTTCTCTTTGTCGCTAGAAAATAATTTCGGTGATGACTGCAGCATCATCGACATTCATTTTCGAGTTTCGAAGTGAAGAGACCGTTCTGTAGTCTTACTACAGCTTTGTTTTGGAAAATCTAATTGATTTGAATCTCTAAATATGACTGGATTATAATATATATAGATATATGAATTAAATTTGATTTGACATATTATGTATATATAATTACTTATCTCTAAAATGTTTTGAAAGGAATCGGAAGTTTAATTCTTAAATTTTATTTTAAAGAATAATTTCAATTATAAAAAGAATTTTTTTTGGATAAATGATTCAAACTTGAGATAATTGAATCGGAAAGTTTTATTTGTATAACACACAATTTCATTCCAATATAACTTACCTAAATTTCACAGAAGTTGAATATGAAATTGGATAATATACAATATAGAAAGGATTTTATAAATAAAATTTGAGTGGTTATAATAAATGTTATACACTTAAATTTTAGTTATAAAAGATTAACAGAGGTAAATAGTAAAAAGGGAATTTAAAGAGATTTTATTTAAGTAACTTAATAATCAAATTTGATTTAATATGGAACCTTAAGTCTAACCTAGGAATTTTAATAATGGTTATTTCCTGAAATGAATATGTTGTATAATAAATAATGTATCTTTGAATAGATAAAATAAAATACATTGGAATTGGACATTTTGTAATAAAGTTTATTTAATTTGAATTCATAGTTTAAGTGATGTCTAAATGAATAAATGTGTAAAGAAATTTGATTGTTATATTTGCTATGATAAATATTTTATTTATGAAATTGATATGTCTTGAAAAATGAATAATTATGATAGTTAAAATGTATTTTAACATCACTAAATTGGATAATTGGGAATTTGGTTTTTCAAATGGAAAATTTAAGTGTAACTTATTGAAGAAATATCTATTTATGAAATGGGCATTTTAAATAAAGTGTTAGGTTATTTGTTAAATGAAGAGCTAAGTAAAATAATGAACTTTTGACTTAATAAATGAATATTTCTGGAATAAAACTGATTTGAAATACTAATATATCTACTGTAGCATTTTATAAGTGCTGCCGTTTGAAAATACAATGTTTTGGAAATTTTATAATTGAATGAACTTAGAAATGCTACAACTTTAAAATGAATATTATTTGACCTTGAATTAAAATGGTTTAAAGGAAGATTATTTTAAAAAGGTGTTATGATTTTCTAAGTATTATGTACTTTTTAAGAATAACATTTCCAAAGTGTTATGATTTTTAGTAGTATGATTTCCAAATGATAAACATCCCTAAATTGTTATGATTTCAAAACATTATTGTTTCAAATTTATTATCTTATTTTGTTTTTCAAACTATCTTTTGGTTGTCCTTATTTCTCTTATCTTATTACAGAATGGGAAGGTTATTGCTTATACCAGTCTGTTTAGAAATCTTTTTATAATCTTTGTTACTCATTTTGGAATCTGAAAACTGTTTTCCATCCATGGACCGTCGCTCAAGTGAAAAGGATGATTCAGACTCTAGAAAATCTTTTTCGTGTTTGTGTTCTTGATTTGATCACCTCCATCTTGTTAAACTTGCCTATAACAATAGTTATCAGGCCAGTATTGAGACATCTCCATTTTCTGCTCTTTACGGACGACCTTGTAGATCTCCTTCTTGCTGGATTGAATCCGGTAATCGTTTGGTTCTTGGTCCTGGGATGGTTTTGGAAGCTTCGGAGAGAGTTGAAGAGATTAAGAGGAAGATGAGGATTGCTCAAGATAGACAGAAGAAGTACGTTGATCGTCGAAGATGGAATTTAGAGTTTGCTGTTGGTGATTTGGTTTTCCTTAAGGTCTCTCCCTTAAGGAATGTTATTCATTTTGGTCGTAGAGGAAAGCTTTCTCCTAGATTTGTAGGTCCTTTCCGCATTTTGGAAAGAATTGGCTCTCTTGCTTATCGTCTGGATTTACCCGAGCAATTTTCTGGAATACACAATGTCTTTCATGTATCTCATCTTCGTCGCTATCTGCATGATCCATCTCTTATTATCCAGCCTTCTGCTCTTGATAGTTTGGATATTAAGCCAAATCTGACTGTTGAGAGGAAGCCACTTCGTATCGTCGATCGAGGTACGAAGCAGCTAAGAAGAAAATCTGTCAACCTGGTCAAAGTGCAGTGGAGCACTGATGAACGGGATTGCACCTGGGAGACGGAGGAGAGCATTCATGCTTCGAATCCGGAATTGTTTATTTCAGGTACTTTTGCTATTCTGTCTTATCTTCTTTGTTTTTCCTTTTTCGTTCCTTTTCGAGGACGAAAAGTTTTAAGTGGGGGAGAGTGTAACAGCCCAAAATTTTTAACGAAATTTTATTTAAAAATAAACATTTTGAAATATTGATTTGAATTAAAAGTGTAATAACTAGTGTAAAACGGGAAATTTAAACTTTACATTTTTACGTATAATTTCATCCGTTCTTAACTTTATATTAGAATCAAATTTTATTATTTGATGATAATAGCTATTTTATTTTTTAGTTTGAAATGATACGTTATTTTATTTAAAGAAACATTATCATTTTTTTTAATTTATTTGATAAAAGAAACAAGTAACGGTTGTAAGTTACTTTGGGCGTTACACTTTACGTTCGTTGACCATTTGATTTTATATGCGTAGGCTTTACAAATTTCAGCTGTATAGTTTCAGTTTGAAAATTTCAAAAAAATCTTGCATTGAATCGTTCACGTGAGAATTATTATTCCATTCCCTCTTTGCATTCCATAAGTTTCGTTCCAGCTTTTAATAAAATTAAATTGCCTTGAATTCCCTGCCGTTCAGAGCAATTTATAATTTCCAGATCCAACTTTTTCTTTCAGTTCCATTTGCTTTTGCGTAAACATTTCTTCTTCCAGGTAATGGCCGTACCTTCTTTAATTTTTGTTTTCATTTTTGCTCTGCTTTGTTATAGCTCATCCCCTGTTTGTTGTGCCAACTCCATGCCTTCTTCCCATTTCATTTTGTTTTCATTTATGTTCCTCTGTACTGCCTCCACCGAGATCTACACCACAGCCCAAGCCTACCACCACGTCAGCCTACCCAACCTGCCACCGCCTCGATGCCAGCCCACCATCCAACCCCTTCGTCAGACACCACCGAGATCTACCCCATGCTTGCCACCGTGACCTACCCATGCTTTCCACCGTGAGAATCCCTACGCTTAGCCCACTGCCACGCTCGGCCTATGCCAGACCAACCCCTACGCTTAGCCCACTGCCACGCTCGGCCTATGCCAGACCAACCCCTACGCTTAGCCCACTGCCACGCTCGGCCTATGCCAGACCAACCCCTTCGCCTGACCCACCCATTCGCCACCAGCCGAGATCCCCACGTCCAACCCATAAGCCCTGCCACCACCACGACCGTGCCAGCCACCACCCACATCCCCAGGGCAGACCGAACCCCTACCCAGCCACAACCCCACCGAGAACCCCTTGAACCCATGCGAGACCACCACCAGGCACATCCATACCCCGTATCGGACTCACGAACCCAGGCCAGACTGCCGCCACGTTAGCACCAAACCCCTACCGAGACCAGGCAACTCCAGGCCGAGACCAGACCAGCCTAGACCACCTCCAACCCATGCCGAGACCAACCAACCCGACCCAGCCTTGTTTTATTTTCTATAATTTTCTCTGCCTTGTATTTGAAAACAGAAATAAAGGGAAATGAGAACATTGTTTGGCCACCCTTTGCATTCTTTCATTTTGTTGAATTTGCCAGATGGAGCCTTTGTACTTAAACCTGAAAATGAATAGAATTGTGTTCCATCACTCTGTATTTTTGTAGTAAAGAGTTCTGTCACCTTGTACTTTTAATTTTATGTTGAATTGCTTCCACTGACCTTGTTTTGAAAAAAGAAAAAAAATTGCTTTTGTCACTTTTGTTTTTGAATTCATGATTTGTACCCAGCCTTTGTTTTGGAGTCACGGCCAAAATGTCCTTCGAGCCTTACTTTTGTTCAATTTGATTTCCAGTTGATTTACTCAAAAAAAAATGTTGAGGAAATTGACGTGCGTTAACTTATTCAAATTTTTGCTTTATTCTTTGATTTTAGATTTGAATCCAGTTGGCGAATCCGCCAACAACTGATCGTGCTTTCCGCGTGCTTTCGTTAGACATCGTATTTCTTTTTCCGAATCTCCAGCTCCGTAGAGGTGAGTAAATCTCACACGAATATTCATACTTATATGATTGTGAAACGACCGCAACTGAATGTGTAGGAAATAAATAAATAAATAAATGATGTTATAATTACCTGTGATTTATTTATAGTTGATGTTAGAATTGTTAAAACTGCATAACATATCATCTATTATATTTTATTCTTATTTTACTGTTATTCTATTCTGTTAAATCACACTGCAAGTTCCCTGTAGAATAGAATCACTATGGGTTGAAATGATACATACCCGAACGGACTTTAGAATAAGGGAAGATCGTTATGGGCTGAAATGATAGGCCTGAACGATTTTCAAATTTAATTTTTATTTACTTGGGATTGCGGGTTTGAAATGATAAAACCCGGATTTTTCTTTGTAAACTACGGATTGAAATGATATAGTATCCGTATCACTTGACTTAGGCTAGAAAATATTATACAGACCCATGGTTATTTTTCTGTATTTTTCTGGATACCTTTAAATAAATTTAAATATTGTAGTAATATTAAATTGATTTAAACCGAATTTTTAAATGATTTATTTAGAATAGAAATGATTTTTCTATGTGATAAATAAATAAATGGAAATATTGATTTTAAAATGGAACTTAAATTTGAAATTTTTGATTAAAAGAAAGATGGAAACTTAAGTTAATTAAATTGAAATGAAGATTTAGTTTTAAAATGGTGGAAAATGGAGTTTAAGTTTAAATGTTGAAATGAATGTAATAAGCGAATTTGTAAATTTTGGGTTTTACTTGTAAAATTTCTCTTTAGAATAAATTAGTTAAAGGATTTAAATGAACATTTTAATGTATGATTTTATAAGTTCTGAACTAGGTAGAATCTGCAGCACTTGTTAAGTGTTGTGGTTATATAAGTGAACCAAAAGACTAAAATGAACTAAGGCTATGATAGTACTTGGTAAGTGCTGTTGTAGCAGAAACTAAAATTGAACCTGAATTAATAAAAGGGCTACTGTAGCACTTGTTAAGGACTGCAGTAGGCTGAAATATGATTTTTGTTTAAAACTGAACTGTTATAGAAGTTTATAAATGTTGTGTTGTTGAATAAAATTTGTTTTCAAATATAACTTACCGCCGCACTTTTTAAATGCCGTGAAAGCTGAAAACTTTAACGTTATTGTTTTAAGTGAACAAATGAACTCCGAAAAGATTAAATTTTGGAAATTAAATATTTAATTATTAAATATAATGAATTGACTTTAAATGATTTAAATGAAATAGTTGATTTGGGAAATACAACTATTTTGAAATGTGATTAAATGGCATTTAAATTTAAATTTAATAAATGATGTTTTGAAATGGTATTTTGATATTTTGAAATGAATTTGAAATGACATTAAATCTTGGAATAAATAATTGAAGTTTATATTAGTATGAAAAATATTTGGTTTACTTGTAATTTGAATCTAATTAAAGATACTAGACTTATGAAATATAGAGAATAAAGCTTTGGAATTATTTTATAATTTGAATAGTTATTTTGTGGATTAAATCTATATTTGAAATTTATAAAATTTGAAATGGTCTATGGAAATTTAATTGAAATAAATGATTGAATTGAATTGAAACTTTGGAAATTTTAATACTTGATTTGAAAGTATAATAATTACACTTTTAAATGGTTTAAATGAATTATTTTGATTGAAATATAAACTATTTAAAAGGTGGCTTGAAATGATAATAAATGAATTATATCTTTAAATTTAAAAGGTATTTAAATTTGAATACTTAGATTTAAACTCAAATGATATTTTGGTATATTTAAAATGATTTGAAATGAAGTTTGAAAAGATATGATATTTTGATATATTGAAATGATTTGAAATGAAGTTTTGAAATGATATGATATTTTAAAATATATTGAAATGGTTTGGAATTATTTAATCTTTATTTTGATAAAGATTTGGATTTGAAATGATATTCTATTTTGAAGTATAAACTGTTTTAAATTATAACCACGGGTTATAATAACGATTGGTTGTTAAAGAGACCAGGATCGGATATGGACATACTCTCTGTCGATACCGAAAACCACTTTGACAACTGTGTACGCGGTGGAGTTTCCAGAATGAAGTAGGATGGTGGCGATGATCCTAAGGTATATACGTGGACCCAACTCCCGTGAGTTGGCATAAGGTGGCTAAAACAGGAGCGATCTCGGACCAGTGAGGTAGCACCTCTTCTCGGACACATTTCTTCGATATTATACTCTTACTTGTGATTTGACTAGATGTCCATCCTCCGATTTGGGAATGTTGTTCGAGGTGGACGATAGTGGCTGCTATGCGCTCCATCAGTCCGTGTGCGTAATTGGTATATCTACCCTGGCATTGCCTAGTTGTGCCGTGTCACCTACCATATCGAGCTTTACTACGATTATGATTTTAAGATCCGACCGCGTTAAGGTTCTCCATCCCCTTAACGCTATTTTCCGATATGATTATACTTTACTTATTTAGACACTATTATAATATCGAATATTACTACATAGTAGATATTTTAACGGATCCTTAGAGGATGGGCGGTCCCAAGCATCTTCTAAGTTACTTGTACCTTTACTACAGTTCACTTGAGTTGGTTTACATTGTATAAGTATGTATATCCTGACTCGAGTGTTTTGTGTTTTGCTTTACGCTCGGGTCAGCCTGAGTTATTCACAGATTTGGATTCCACTTTCTGGAGATTTGAATCGCTGGAGATTATCTGCTTGTCTTGTCCTATCTATTTCAGTTCTGTTGTTCTACTCAGCTTGTACTTGGTCATTGTATTTAGACTTCTGTTGTACTCTATTTTTTCTATTGTATCTTATGTAACTTTGTTATATTTATATAGTAGCTTCATGAACTACTATTTCTTTTACTTCCGCTGCATTATTTCACTCTGTGTCTGTGATTATATTTATTTACTGTATACTCTGAGATTTGCCAAATTTTATTTACAACGCGGTATTTTGAGCAATTCAACTCCGGCATGAGTGTCTATCTATACACTTATTATGGATGCGAATGGTTGAAAATATCGGGTCGTTAACAACTAGAGATGGATCTTTTCCGGAGAGAGAGCTTCCATTACTCTACTGGAATTCTTTCACTTTTTCAACTTTCTTCTCCTTTACAATAGTCATCAAGGGGGTTACTGTGATTCTCCAGTCAACCCTTGAACTTGTGACTTATTCTAACTCATTGTAACTTAGATCTAGGAATTAACTAGTTAATATCTAGAGAGATTCAACTAGGATAATCATAATAAAGACTGATTAAAGTGGACGTAGGCCAGAGTCAGCCGAACCACTATAAAAATCATGTGTCTTGTTTCTTACTTCTGCTGTTTATTTGTTGTTTATCTGAGATTTGTGCTACTGATTATCTGCACTGGTGCTTTCACACTTGATTTAGGGTGTTGATCCATTTTTTGGGTTAACATTTTGGTGCTTTCACTGTGAACCTTGAACAAGATCTGAAGGATTGAAGGTTGAATCTAAGATTTAGAGAAGATGTGCAGGCCTAATACTAGATCTAGAGTTATGGAAAGTTAGCCGGAGCTTGGGGGCAGCCAAGAGGTGTCCTCAATTTCTCATCAACCCATTTATGTGATTATAGAATAAATGAAAAGGATGGTGAAGGAGATGCAAGATGGGATCTTGTCTAGGCAACAAGAGATTATGGATAACTTCTTCCAGAGGATGGAGTAGCAAGGGATGGATAGATCTGCAGGGAATTGGAATCAAACTCCAAAGAACGACACAGGAGCTGCCGGAGTTGGATTGGAACAAGATGGAGTCTTGCCCCCATGCATAGAGCAACCGATACTTGGCATGCAAAGCTGGAATCAACAATAGGAACTAATGCAGGAGCATTTGGAGTTAGAGCAAAACAAACTAAAATAATGCCCACACAACTTAGGAGCATGATAGATTTGGATATGGGATGAGCTTTAACGCCTGGAACATGTGATGTTGGAGCTAGAATAACAAATCAGAGTATGAATACATTACCGCATGAGCCGAAACCATAAGCGCACAGTTGGAACAGGGGGCAGGTTCGTCCCTTAGTCTCTATCTTCTGCTTTTTCTTCCCTCAGTAATCTCAGGCCGCTTACACGTGTACGAGATCCCAAACGGTCTCCAGGAACGCTCTGAGTCGGATGCCTGAAATGACTATTTAGGACAATAATAATCTCAGGCCGCTTACACGTGTACAGGATCCCGAACGATCCCTAGGACGCTTTGAGTCGGATGCCTAAGATGACTATTTAGGACAATAATGACCTTAGACCGCTTACATGTGTACGAGACCCGGATTGGTCTCTAGGCACGCTCTAAGTCGGATCTCCGAGATGAACATTTAGGATTTCTGCTTGTTTTGATTCCTGCTTGTTTGATTTCTGCTTATTTGCTTTGATTTGAATATTTTAATTTTGAAAAATCCATATTGATTGTGATGACTGATATTGATCGCTTAGAGTCCCGCCACGGGACCGGAGTGCAAGGTGCAAGTCCCATTGCCAGAGAGCGATTGGATGGACTTGTACGATATTGATCGCCATAGAGTCCCGACCGGAGAGACCGGATCGGAGTGCAAGAAGTAAGTCCCCTCACTGGAGAGTGAGCGGATGGTCTTACTTAATCCCCCTTAACTTAACAAACAAACGATCCGGAGAGATCGTCCCCTTAACTGAAAACATTAAACGATCCGGAGATATCGCGCACTAAACCTAAATGGTCATGAGAGATTGAGCCTTAAAACAAATTTGATTTAATAAAAGGATTTGAATACCTTATAAATAGAATAAAACTGATAAATCCTGGATGAACACAAGATGATCTCGATATATGACGCGATTCTGATATATGATGTGATTTTTGATATATAATGTGATTTTGATATATGATATGACAACTCTGAATGAGAAGCAAAATGATAATGATGTAAATCCCAAATGGACATGGGACAATTAGATATATGTTATGTAAATGGAGGTATGTGATGTAATTGGAAATATGCGATGTAATTGGAAGCATGTGATTTAATTAGAGATATGTGATGTAATAACTCCGAATGAAATTGGAATGATTGTGATGTATAGATTACATTTGGGTAGAGTCTTAGAATGTAACTGGTTTGGAACGACTTGTGATTGGCAAGAGAATCCGAAGGAACTAGACGATTCACTGAGGTTAAAGCAACTAAAAAGCTCAATTATCGAAGACTGGGGACAAGAACTTGTTCTTAAACAAAGCACACCTTTCATACAAAAGGCATACTTTAGGGGGCAAGTGTTAACTGGGTTTTTAACCCATCAAAATTCAATAAGAATTAGAACATTCATACTACGCCAGAATAACTCAAGAATCAACCAAAAGGACCAGAAAAAGAAGAGAAAGACCTAAAAGGAAAGATGCCAAAATGAGCGAAGGTGATGGATCGCTAGCGATCCATGATGGATCGCTAGCGATCCATAAGGCTTGCTCATAGACCCTCCAAACCTCTTGCATCATGATTCATTACCATTTCTAAGCACACTTGCCAAATTTCATAGCATGCCAAACGATCTAGCTCGAGAAGTGAAGACTCATCTAATTCAAGGTGTTTGGCCAGAATTAGCTAACTTAAAATGGACCTATATAACTCATAGGATGTGGTTGGTGCCACCAACTCTTAGGCTCCTTCTACGCTAGGATGTTCTAACACAGAGAGCGGGGGAACCTAGGGAGTGAGAATGACGAAGTGGGATTGACTTGAAATTATGGGAGAACATTTAAAAAACATAGGATAAGGGTCACAAAAAAATGAAGTCATTTAGAGTTGATTTGATGGATCGCTGGCGACCCATCTAAATTGGGCCCCACCACCTTAAATTTTCATGGTGGGTTCTTAACACCCTGTAGAGTGTTCCTGCAAAGTTTCGTTCGATTCCGTTAAGGTTTGAGCGAGATATGCATGATTCTTCTGGACCAGATGACCCATGAAGACAGATGATCAAACTGACTCCAAACGACTTGATATTTGGGCAAGACACTTAAATAGAAGATAGGAAGACAACCAACAAAGATCACTCAAAATATGCTAAGTGGATGGATAACTAGCGATCCATCCCCTATGGATAGCTAGCGATCCATCAAGATAGGTCGGATCGCCCTCAAACTTTCCGAGCTCCTTCATAGCACCAAGTAAAGGCTTCTGGTAGAAAAATATGCTAAGTTGATGGATAGCTAGCGATCCATTGGAATGACTCAGATTGATTTGAGATTTTTGGTGATAACTTGGCATAACAACTGGACTCGTCTGCACCTGGACTTTTGGCCCAATACTCACTGAACTTCCCTATAGATACTCACCTACCTGCAACTAGAGATGGATATTTTCCGGAGAGAGAGCTGTCATTACTCTATTGGAATTTCTTCACTTCTTCAACTTTCTTCTCCTTCACAATAGTCATCAAGGGGGTTACTGTGATTCTCTAGTTAATCCTTGAACTTGTGACTTATTCTAACTCATTGTAACTTAGATCTAGGAATTAACTAGTTGATATCTAGAGAGATTCAACTAGGATAATCATAATAAAGACTGATTAAAGTGAACGTGGGCCAGAGTCAGCCGAACCACTATAAAAATCATGTGTCTCGTTTCTTGCTTCTGCTATTTATTTGTTGTTTATCTGAGATTTGTATTACTGATTATCTGCATTGGTTCACTTGATCTAGGGTGTTGATCCATTTTCTGGGTTAACAACAGTAAATGATGTCTTAAATAACATTGTTTTTGACCCGTTTAAAAGTTATGATTTGGAAATCTTTGTTAAGATTTAAATAAATGATTTGGAGATATTTTCCTAAGTAAAGGAGGAAATGATTTGGAATTATTTCAAGATTTAAAAAGGTTTTAATTAAACAAAGATTTGATAAATGAGGTTTAATGATTATGTATATACCAGAAAGAAATGTTTTAAAGATATATATCTCTAGAAGATATTTTTGATAAAGAGAAAATCAATCAATCAAATGATAAGCACATATTCACTTAACATTTTTTTATCGATGATTGGTATGAAAGAACTGGGGTCGGATTTGGGTAGTTCTTATCCGAAAACCACTTCAAACCAATTTATGTGTTCGAAAGTGAAGATATGTTGAAGACAATGAAGTTGAAGGCGGGGATCTTCATAACAGAAGGACTGCCTATTGATAATTTCGGAGTATCCCAAAATAAATAAATAGTAATGGTACCATCGTTCTGGGATCTTCGTATGCAATGGCTACTCGCTACTAATCCTAAGAGTAATTCCCGACAGGATGTGGTAGGAGAGTGCCTTCGGTTTGTCGTGTTCCTGGACAACTTGTATGGATAGATGTCCAACATTGCATTTCTAAGTCCATAGTGCATTGATCTCTACAAACGTACATCTGTTGGTGGTGTAGGAGGTAACCCCTCTTATACTTAACACCCTTCTCTAAGACGTACAAGCTCAGAGGTTGTACTTTTGTTAAAAATCAATAGTGTGTTGTTGGAAATGGCTATGTGGCATTTTAAGTGAAATTGTTCCAAGAATGGTAAACGTTATCTCAAGCCTCACACACTACAACAAACAAGACCTTTAACAGCGTTTAAAAAATGCTATAAAAGCTATTAACAACGTTTTTATGTACGTTGTATATCAACATGCAGTTATATGTCAGAGATATACAATGACAAGGAATAAACGCTGTTAAATGTCCTTTTTACAGCATTTCCCTGGTGTCATGAAATCATTTAACAACGTTTGGTCTAATTTAACGGCATTTTTAAAAAACGCTGTTAAAACAATTCAATGGCGTTTTTAAAATGCTGTTAAAACATTCCACGGCGTTTGCGTTTTTAAATTGTATTTTGTTATGTTTTTAGATGCAATTTAACGGCATTTTTAAAACGCTGTTAAAACATTCAACGGCGTTTAAAAAACGCCGTGGAATGTTTTAACAGCGTTTTAAAAACGCCGTTAAATTGTATACAAAGCTAAGTCAATTAAGTTTTTTCTACTTTTCTGTAAATTCCATTTCAGTAAACATTAGTCACAATGTGTATATATACCACATTTCAAAATTAGCATATTATATCAATACCACATTTCAAAATCAACATATTGTATCAATACCACATTTTGGACACATATTTGATAACCAACATATGAAATTTCATAATCAAAATACACAATATTCTTACACCAAACATAAATAGTTCGTCATCAATAGTTCACAAACAAAATACAGAACAAGTAATAGCAAAACAAAAGCAAGTAGTACATACGTTAAAACCAAAAAGTAGTTCTAGCAGCAAAAATAACTTCGATCCATAACTCGTTGCAACCTTTTTTTGCATCACAGTCATCTATCTACCTGTAAAGCAAAAGTAATGCTTGAGAATCAATTCATCAAAAAAGTGTACACAAAGTTAAATCAGATTCATAATGCAAACACTAAATATTCATCACACTATTTCATTAGGCGGTTGACTAATACAAAGTATACAGCATGCCATAAAATCTATTATATGCATTGATAACTAGCCAAGGCATTGGTTTCATCAATAAATCTGTTATATGCATCTTCATACCTGTAATTCTGATCCCATAAAATCTCAACTCATGTAGACAAACTGGCCAGTGCTAATACTTAGTTAATTTTTAGAAAATTATTTAATTTTTATAATACTTGGTTTATTATATGTTGTGTAAATCTATGTTTTATTATATGTCTCAACAATCAATATTCGCTCTCTATAGATAGGTTAGACTTAAAACCTTAGAAGTGAATACCTTTTAATTAAAAAATGGTACTAGTAAACTCGATGAAATACCCGTGTCACGGGCAAAAATAAGCCGCCCAGTTTGAGTATTGTCCATAGCTGTTACCTCATTTTCGAACAATAATTTGCGAACAACCCGACCAGTGCTAGAGTTAATCACCTACAATGAAGGTTTTATAGGGAGGGTAAATTCATGACTTCGTATTCCAAATTGAACTGCGGAGTTTATGGTTTTAGTATGAAGAAAAGATGCATACAATGCATATATGTACAAACATAGCAAAGGCAAACTAAGGGAATAAAACATTATACACTGATTTCTCTTTTTGCATTGCCTACTGACAGCAAATTGTTATTCACCTGTAGACATTTAAAGGCAGGTAAGTATGCATAGATGAAGATTCACGAATATATATAAAGTCAAGTTGATAAGAAAATTAACCTCTATATCTTAATTTAGGAACTTAAGTGTGTGTGTGTGTAAGGGGTGCCTGTTAGATGATATTATCATCTTGATATTGATTTCTAACCTAAGAATCAGCGCTTATGGTAATGAAGAGAAAATAAACAAACAGACTGAATACATACCTAGTGGAAACGAATACAAAGCTGAGAAGTCCCATAAATTACGCTTATGCAACTTCCCTTGTATATCTCCTAAACCCAGACAGTTTTATCCATTGATGATGAAGCAATATACTAATTATTAGATGAAAAATCAAAATCTGTAATTTAGTTGGAATACCAAAAGGAAATAGAAAATAAAAATGTTGTATGCATATTGTCATCGTCAAAATTTGACATATCTAGAATTTGCAAAAACCATTTATTTCATTAAACGCAAGGATTCTAATTTCATGAATATTAAAAGTAAACTATTTTCGTATTAAGCAAATCAGGAAGACACCCACTCTGAACAACGAATAAAGTCACGACATTGCAATATAGGTGGACAATGGATACTAATTACTGAACTCTATAAAACAAACACATTTTCTCATCCTAATAAGCTAATATCTACAAAACACCCACTTCATATATGCTTTATATATGAATATTAAATTTATATGCATCAGTTGTCTTGTCATGAGTGAGCTCCCCACCCTTACCTTCTTATAATGTAAAAATGATAGTGTCAAATTTTAGAACAGGAAAGGATGGTATTGAATAATTTTACAATATAAACAATAATCAAACATTTATACCTCTTTGCCATGGATGGAAATCAGAGCTTTTAGCTATGCACGTCTAAAAAGTGCAGTCATTATGACCAAGTAAATAAATTAAAAGCCGGATCAAAACAAATGAATCTAGGTATTCTGAGTAAGCTTCTTTAACCGAGTAAAACAAACCTGCAATATTGTATGGAAGAAAGGCAAGTAATAATTGAAGATGGAAGCGCAGAAACAATGATAAAACAGCTTTTGCCTCCTCCCATTCAGCGACCAGCAAGCTCGAAGGAACTGTTGTGACACTTCGACTTTGTTCCAGATTCACCTGCTTGTATGCAAATAACATTAAGAAGATGATTTCATGAAAACAGACAAAAGGAATTGTTGAAGCAATTAATTATGACTAAAAGGAGAACATACTCACATGTATTTGCTCTACAGACTACCAACTGTCCAGAAAGTTTAAGTTGAACCCTGTGCAGTGAAAAATAAAAAAATTGAAAAAAGAAAAAAAAGCAATCGAGAAGCAGGCAAAAGCTTTTCGCTGTTCATTTCCTGAGTGAAGTAAGATTGACAAGTGCCATGAGCATAGTACCATAATGATGGTATACCCACCTGTAAAATCACATATATAATTTTGCTCTTTGCTAGCAAATGATACCCTACCGAGGATAAAAGGCCAATTATATTATGTTTTGTGGTAACTTACTGGATGTGATCTCAGAAACATCCCACTACATTCTCGAGAGCTAAAACAGGACTCACTATATGCCTGCAGACATATCCAATATTAGCTCTGTTAACATCCAATATCCTAGTAAACTTAATCCTTAAGTGACATTCTACCATAAAAAATGATATAGTTGTTAGCATAAAAAGTGGCACATGAATGATACAAATATAAATTGATATACCTATATTACCTTATAGTTATAATTGAAAATAGATCATCAAGTTCCACAAGCCATTGAGCTTCATCCTAGTAGTATAATATACATGGTCAAATAAGGATATTTAAAGTAATTTTGATTGACAAGGTAATTTTATCATAGCACATCATATTTATGGAACAAATAAAGGTACATCAACTTGTAACCTTTAATCACTCAACACTCACAACTTGTAGCCTTTGATCACTCTCAGTTTGATAATTGAGATCCGCTATACATATTTCTTTTAGAAAAATAACAACCAAATAATAATTTTCTAATTAAGCAAAATTGGTTTTCAACTTATTTGCACAACCTTCTTCAAATCAGTTTTCAACTAGTACAGATGGTAAAATATAAAGATTTTATATATTAAAATTGATTTCATAGTTCTTAGTTAAATTACAGAACTAAAGGTTTCGACCAAGTTCACTCGACTAGACTTTCATGGATAAGACATACATCTCTACCAATTAGTTTGATAAGCAAAAAGGTCAGCAAAATTAGGTATCTTCAGTTAAAGACATTTATGATAACGCATTTGCCAAATGATCATAATATAAGGTAGAAAGGTGTATTTTTGACTAATAGTTTGAGGTAGTGTGCTTTATTTAGCTACAACTTCAGTTGCCTGTGAATATGCATTGAGAATAAATAGCTGGGTTGTAAAGACCCAACATTCTTTTGCATTAGTATAGTTTAAATTACAATAAGCATGTTGCATACTTACTGGTTATTACTTATTAAACTGGTAATCAAAATTGCAACATAGACTAATCATACTTCATTTTTTCCCCCTCATATTGGTGAAACATAGTTAATATAAGAGCAAAGTTCATCAAACTGTCAAGAAAATATCAAAGAATGTTTATGTTTTCCTGAACTAAAATATTATGCAACTTTTGGAAGTGAGAGATGAAAGACAATTGAGTCAAAAATAATGACAGAGGATAAGGACAGAGATGGGAGTGATGCATAAAAACTTAGAGTCGTTTATTTAGTCATGGTCACAAATAAATTTCCTTTTGATTTTTCCATCTTTGCTGCCTGCTTTTAATGCTGTATGTAATATTTTTTGGTATGATATCTTGATAATAAAAGTTTGTGATATAAAACTAGTAATCTCCTTTGTTACAATTAATGCTATAATTAAGCTCATTTCAATTTATTCACAAAGGATGTGTTACAAACTTACTTCTTCTTTTTTTAGTACGCAGAATGATACCATACAAATTTGGAATCTAGTTGAGGATTTATGAACTATATATGGACAATAATACTCCATTATTTAACAAACAAAACACATCCAATTTAAAATCATAAAGACAAATAGTATTGTCCAGAAAAGTAAATTGGAAGAATTCCAACAATATAGTTAATTTTTTCAGTACACTAAAATAGAAAACTAGTATAGAGAAACTCCTAGATTAAAAAATCTTTTTATTTTATTTTGTTTAAAAAACGAAGAAGAAGAAGAAGACGAAGAAATAGATATATTGCATCTATTTCAGTTGACCATAGTTATCCATATGGACATAAAGAAGTGGTAAAAAGGATGTATAATATCGATTGATATATTGATAGTGATATAAAGTATTCAAATATTCAGAGTATTAAGAATACCACAACTGAATTCAATTAAGGATAAAATGGAATAAATAGAAAGTCATCCATGCAAAAATAATTGTAGGAAAATAAATTCCTGATTTCTTAAGAGTTAATACCTCTTACTTTCAGCTTTTTGATGCTATAAAGGCAAATCATGTTTTCCCGTGTAAGATCTCTCTTTAGTATTAGGCAAGTTAGCATATAATTTTTCAATCTCCCATGCCATGTAAATCATGTTTTCCCTATTGCCTGTCTCTGTTCCAGCAGCACGACATTTCCTTTCTTCTCGTACTCATAAGTGGCTCTATGAAGATGCGTGCGTGTATGCATACATGCCTGCATATCAAAAAAGAAATTATTTAAATTTCAAGTTTACATGATGTTCAGTCGATGGAATCAAGTTAGTGATACAAACTTGCACGTGATAGTTCCTGCTTGATATTATCGATCTCGGCTCGCATAATAGGGATTTGATTATTATTAGTTCGCGCTTTCGTCAGCTCTTGCATCAGATTCTGAATTTAACCAGCAAGTTCTTGTCTTGTAGCATTCAGCTTCTTAACTTCAGCACGGAACTGCATCACATCATCTCTTAATGTTTCTAGAGCTTTTAAATCAGCCTCCAGCTTTGTACCTTTTCCAATTAATTCACGAATATGAGCTTCTTTTTCAGCACGAAGATTCATCATGGCTATATTTTTCAATCATTTTAATTACAAACATCCTTAAGTAATATGAAATGAAGAAATTGACAAGTTTGTTGCATGAAGAAGAGTGTTGCTCTATTTTAGCATTGAAAAGCACTTAAAATACAACAATTGCACTGTAACCAATTGCAATAAGTCCTATTTCATAATAAAAGGAATGTCGAGAATTAATTAAGAGCCATAATATATACCTGATGAATTTACCTGTTTCAATATACAGTATGGATGTTGCAAGCCACCAACATCACACACCTACGACTCAGAGACACCTGTAATGACACGGTAAATACTGCTATAGATGGAACAATGATGCAACCATCCTCTGTTATAGGCGTGATCCCTGTAGAGCGGGAGTGTAAGAGTAAGTGAGAAAAGACCAGCACAAGCATTTTATTCTTAGTGTAGTGGTTCTCGTATTTCTTATCGGGATTTACTCAACTAGATGTTGTACCTTCAGAAACGCACGTAGGTACGAGTCCAATTATCCCTAGGGCCACAACCATATGTGCAAGGTTAATCTAAGATTGGACTGCTAGTGTTAATCATTTTTCATTTTCAAAAAGAGAAATATAACCTCATTTCACTTTTACTGTAAATAAAGCACACATCATAGATTCATAATTCCACATATATAAACCCAAGTTAAAATCTTTATAAAGATTATAACTAAAGGAGTAGCTTGAAGAAAATGTCACATATAACAATGCATTTTGATTTACGCATCTCATTTTACTGCTTGATAGTTCCCATAAAAACAGTTTTTGTATTCATATTAACATTTATATGGCTGCTTAAAATGACTAAAACATGAATTGATTGAGAAAAAACAATGCTAATTTATGTTTGTATACTGCATGTAACCTTGTATATAGAATTTGATTATTCAAATTGTATTCCTGTAACACATACTTATGTTATTTATGTCCATATAGCCAAACTGGTATTTTTATTTCTAATAATTCAAATATATTTTCTTCTGTATTATCATTTTGCATTTTATAGAAATTAATCAGAAAATTGAAAAATATTTTAGTTTTAAAATTATACGATCGAACGGTCATTTTCCACCATTGTACGGTTGTACTAGGATATGCTAAAAGAGTTTACGTTATATAGATAAAAATTGTTCGTAAACAAAGGAAATCCTCCAATAGATAATTCTTAATCAGAAAGAAGAGAACAATAAAATATTCGCTGAGCTATGTATACTAGTATTTCTAAAAAAATATGGAGTAGTGATTCTACCTCTACACAATAATCCATATAATCTGATCCTAACATAAATGGGTAACTAAATTTAGACTATTATTAAGGTGCATTGATATGTAGGATCCTTGTAGTCTTAAGAATAAAAATTCATATCTATGTATTTCTTCATGAAAAATAATATGAACGTAAACCGAATTCAAGTAGTAAAAGTTTTACTCGGTAAATCTAGAAGATCTATGCCTCTAAGCTATGTCTAAATTTTTTGTCAAAAGGGTGTAAAACTAACATTGGGATAAGCATTCAGATTGATCTTGTATTACTAACAACTAAAGGGAACTATATTTGTGATCAAATTTCAAAAAATGATAGAAAAAAATAAAATATAAAATGAAAAGCTCACCTTGCCCTTGGTAACAAAATCGTTAATATTAATTGCAGGGAATAGAAGGGCACCACTAACCTGCATCTTATACAATCTCTTGACACTAGTTATAGTCTCCTCACTAACACCAACCGATCTCTCCTTCATCTTCATGTACTTTGTGGGATCTACCTCCAATCCATCCTTATAATACTCAACACAATCTAAAACTCTGCATTATCAGTGCTGCTTGGACTCGACAAAGTTCCATTCTTCTCATACTCCTCCTCCCGCCTACACTCCCTCATGAATCAAAAGCGTAGCATGCCTCCATTATCAACAATCAGATATGGCCCACCTCCAAGGCCCCAATCCAAGGCTTTCTCCATGCACCACCAATACTCTTGTAAGGTCTCTCCTTTCTAGGCGAAAACCATGGTAGAATCACGGGCAATCGTGGTAACAGCGTGATCTTGAGTGGAGAAGATGTTGTAGGAGCACCAGCATAACTAGTGGCATAGGGTTCTATGGATTAAGTTTGTGAATTTCTAGAATGCAGTAACCCAGAATGGCACGCTGCAGATTCAATAATTACTTTATTAAATAAGATAACGAACCTAAGGAACTATCAATTGATTTAGAAAAAAGTAGCTAAGCAAGCATAAAAATCCTATAACTGCTCAATGAATTAAGTTTTTATTTTAATTTAAAAAACTTCATCAATCGATGAAATAAGAAAGACAGATTCACCCATTCCTCAAAATTATCGTGAAAATATCAATATACGTTCTTTCAATTATTAAATTGCAATAAGGAAAAAGAATTTACCTACAATCTGACGGAGATGCAAAGATTTTGAGAAGAAGCGAGTCCAGATGCCATGATTGGTGGTTAGATCAGCAGGAAAAACATGAAAACTAGGGTTTTGGGGTAAAGGCGATGAGGAGGGTTGCTTCAAATGTTAATTTGGAGTAATAGAAATGCGCGGGTAGCCAAAAAATTTACCGCTCTATGTGTTGTTTTATCAGAGAAGGTAAACTATAGCGTGCCACATCAATCATTTTGAACCCTACGAGATTTCTAAAGCAAGTCCACTCCAAACGCTATTCTACTTTGCAATCATAAGTGGATTTTCTTGTAGTGACACCCGAGGAATTGTGAAACATGAGTAGCTTTAAGGCTAAATGAATCTTAACCATTAGGGTATGATATCACCTTTCTAGATTTATTTTGCGCCTGCTATGATGTCGGGTAAAAAATATGTGGTGTATGGTATAAGAGCTCTTGGATAGGTCGGGAACGATCATGGTGATATCATATTCGGTGCTATCCGTATCATCTGTTGGTTTCAGATAGGCTGGTCATAATTCGTAGAGGTTTCAAAGATGCCAATCCTTGGTACATTCCTTTAGAAATGTACTGTAGGGGAGGTAGTCCCTTATGTCACTATTCATTGAAAATCCAACTTCGGACTTAGTTGTAAACCTATTATGCCTTCAAATTTAACCAATGTAACAATTCAGCTATTTGAATATGTTTATTTGAAAGATTTTTGTAACGACCCAATATTTTAGGGATACTGAATTGGAAATCGATTAATAAAATAAAATTGATAATTAATTTGGTAATAATAATAATAATGAATATTTAAATACTTTGGAATGAGAATAAAAAGACAAATAAATGAAAATAAAATATTAATGTGGTTTAGAGGAAAACAAATAGTAACGAATTCATTTACTTTTATTGGCATTATAGATTATATCTCTTTTAGTGGTAATGTAATTTATTTTAATAAATGAACAATTTTTATTAAAAAAAATATATTTGAAAAGTTCAAAATTAAGAATGATGTTAAATAATATGAGATAAAATGTGTTTTATGAAAAAGTTTAAATGGGAAAAATGTTCTTTTTATCGATTTACATATTAACCATAAAGGATTTTTTTTTAAAAGTGATACTTAAAAAAAGAAAAAGAAGGGTTTTATATAAATTTTCATCAAAAGG
The DNA here is from genome assembly GCA_030737815.1 of Allium fistulosum. NCBI lineage: Eukaryota > Viridiplantae > Streptophyta > Magnoliopsida > Asparagales > Amaryllidaceae > Allium > Allium fistulosum. The sequence goes on from CM060902.1 coordinate 307,689,580, forward strand.
AAAGAAGAAGAAGAAAAAAAAAATCATTTTTTTAATTTCATGTAGGAAAAGTCTAGAAGCAAATTTAATAAGATAGGAAAATGAAAATATCTTAACAAAGTGTAGTCATTATGTTTGATTAAAAAAAAGAAAACAAAAGAAAGGAAGAAAAAAAAAGGAAATAAAGATATTTCCTAAGAAAATTCTAGAGAGAGCCTCAAATACAAAGCTCAGCCCACTTACTTCCTTCCTTCTTATTGTGTTACGGTAGATACAAAAACCTTCTAAAAAGTAAAAGCAGAAAGCTGAAAACATACTCCTCTCATCCAAACAAAATCAAACTCTGCAATCAATGACTAAAAGAGAAGATTCCTAATTCCCGAACAACTGAAAGAAGGAAAAAGGGGAAACAATCGAAGGGCTGGCTATTATAGAACTTAAACATTGCTAATTTGGAGTTAAAGGTGAGTAGTATGGAATTTATGTTCTTAATTTAAAAATTAGTCTCTAATTTTGAGTGAATGGTATTTATCTCCTTTTTGCTTCTTGTAAAATTCTCATTTATCTTACTGTAAATCTGAGTTTTGATCACTAATTAGACCAATTTGAGTTTGTAGAAACTTGAAAGTGAGGATTTGTTTGTTGTATTGCTGAAACAACAACTAATCTGAAAATCATAAGAAATTATGGAAAAATCCTAAACTGCTAAATTTTGGATATGTTGTTCTTCACATAAAGGCGCATATTCTACAAAAATTTCACTGAAAAATATTGTGATTAGGTGGATGAAATCGGTTGTTTATTAAGATATATTTGCCCAGATTTTACAACAGCAGTGACTTTTGGTACAAAATTCATATCAATTCGAAAATAATTGATAAAATTATGAAATTTTAATATGTTGTTTTTAACTCATACGCACATATTCTATAAAAATTTCGTTGAAAAATAATTTATTTTGTTAGGTGAAAATGATCGTCTACAAAAGTGTTTAACAACAGATTTTTACTTTAAAGTCAATCCAGAAACACCTTCTGTACTATTTTTGTTTACCCTATCAATACATAATATTTTTGTATGAAATTCTCAAAATAGATATGTATATTAGTTAGGAACAACATACTAAAATTTTAGAATTTTATGAAATATTTACAATTTACTATGAATTATAGACGGGCGGTGAGTTTGACACATACGTGTATATCTACTATTCTTTGCACGTTACATTATCCTATTTATTGATTGAATTGCTGAGATGAATTAATGATTTTTGGTGTTGGATTGATTTTGCTTTGGATAATGGAATTTGTTTATATTGAATGGTCAAAATTCAAAGGAGATGTTGTCCGAATGCATATTGATTTGTGATTGTTAGATAATTCCATACAATTTTGAGGCTTTTATTTTTATTTATTCTTATTTTGGGATGTTCCATTTATTTTTTTGTTTTTTTAAATGATTTTGGAAAGCTTGTAAAAAAAGAATATACAAGTTAGTGAAATTTTTCATTGTATTATTGTATTATTGTATTGTTTAAAGAAAAGTTCGATTTATTTGTATCTTGGTATTTTGAAAAGGAAACATCCTTCGTGTCATAAAATTTAAGGATGCTTTGTTTATTTATCTTATTTTTTTTATAGGAAAAAAAGGAAAGAGAAAAATACATTTTTAGCCTAAATTTTAGGATACATTGGAATGTATTATTTTGGAAAATATGTAAATTTTGGAATTACTTCCATTTGAGGTTTTGAAATAAGAATTGAATTATGAAAGTAATTTTTTAAAAGGGAAAAAAGTAAAGTTATTGTTGTACTTTAAGAATGGGAAATTTTTTGAGTGAAAAGATATAATATGTTTTAATTATTGATTTTGGAAAGTCAAAATAGCTTTGAAAATAAATTAAACATTTGAAAATAAGTCCCAGACGTTGGAAGATTTTGTAATAAGCTTCGGGGATATTTTAAAAGCTTATGTAATTAATGTTTCCATTATAGATCTTTTATAATGGGTATGAAAAAAAAGAATTGTAAGGCATTATTAAAGTAAATTATTTTTCTTTTGATTATTTAAATCTTTTATAAATAGTGGAACAAATTTTCTCAATTATATACATAGTTTGAATTGAATTCGATTTTTATAAAGATTTATGAAAAATTCTATATGATGGGAATTTTGAGATAGTTTAGTAATACCAAGCGGTATGGGACGTTTGGTAATACTTTTCCGATTACTCTATTGAATCCTCATATGAAATATTTGTTTGTTTGCATTTTCAGTAAGTGGAATTTACTACCTTGTTGTAAATATTCAAGTAACGTCATGTGGTGTGAGACGCATGAGCGTTACTCGAGCAATTACTATTTGGAAGTATATGACAGTTTTGAATTGATGTACTTTCAAGTCATCTTTGAGTTGACATGCTTTTATGTCATTCTTAAGATGGTACCTTTTTTTCTATATCGCAACCGTTGTGCTTGATTTAAGGTGTTAAATCACCATATTTTCTAAATGGGCATGTGATAAGCTTGATCTTGTTTATGACTTGTGATTAGATTGGTGGTTATGCATCGGTTTTGTTTTGTTTTTGGCAGTTTTCTAGTTGCGGTTGCCATTTTGCTTTATTAAACGTTGGCATATTTATTCAAGCTATGACTGTATTCTCGTCAAAGTAATACTGAATTTCAAACTGATGGGGGAGCTGAGTTCAAGCCACTAAAGAGTTTCTTCAATGAAAGAGGGATAATTCATAGATACACTTGCCCACACACTTCTCAACAAAACGGAATTGTGGAGAGAAAGCATAGGCATATAGTGGAGATGGGATTAACACTTCTAGCACATGGCTCCTTACCATTGAAGTTCTGGCCAGAAGCTTTTTCAACTGCAGTATACTTAATTAATTATCTTCCCACCAAAATACTGAAAGATGGCAGTCCATATGAAGTACTATACGGTGCAAAACCTGATTATCAAAGATTAAAGGTGTTTGGATGTTTATGCTTCCCACTACTAAGACCATACAACACTCATAACTCGATTTTAGATCCAGTGCATGCACATTTCTTGGTTATGGAGCAAGACAGAAAGGCTATAAGTGTCTAACACAAGAGGGCAAAATTATAATGTCAAGACATGTCATGTTTAATGAGAAAACCTTTCCATTTGCTGATAACAAAATAAAATGCATAAGAAAAGTCACAAATGCATAGAGATCAATGCTGCCTATACCATTACATACAATCAGAGAAGACCAGAGTTATATACCAGAAACAAGAGAAAAGGAAAGTCAATCAGAATCACATACACCACCTATTGATAACAATGAGAGGCACAACAATTAGAATCAAATAGAAGAAGACAGCAGAGATATGACCAACATACAATAGTCACCTTCACAAGGCAGTACTTCAGACCACAGTACTAGTCAACCACAAAGAGATATAGCAATCAGGCAAGAGACACAACGGCAAGGACACCACATGATAACAAGGGGGAAGAGTGGCATCTTCAAACCTAAAGTATATGTAATTCAAGGACTGTTACAAGAGCCAACTGATTATGATCAGGCAGTGAAATATGCTAAGTAGAGAACGACCATGGAAGATGAATATGCGGCATTAATGAATAATAACACATGGAGATTGGTAACTCTACCAAGAAACAAGACTGCAATAGGATGTAGGTGGACGTACAAGTTGAAGTACAATGCAGATGGCACTATAGCTAAGTATAAAGCTAGACTTGTAGCTAAGGGGTACACACAACAACCGGGCTTTGATTTTCAAGAGACATTCTCGCCTGTAATTAAACCCACTACAATCAGAGTGATGCTTACTATTGCACTACATAATAAGTGGCCAATCAAGCAATTGGATGTACACAATGCTTTCCTGAATGGGGAGCTTGAAGAATAGGTGTATATGGATCAACCCAAAGGGTTTGAAGATAATAGCAGAATTCAGATGGTATGTAGATTGAACAAAGCAATATATGGATTGAAACAAGCGCCTAGAGTTTGGTTCGAAAAGCTCAAAAGCACATTGATGAAGCTTGGTTTCTACTCAATAAAGTCTGACAGTTCATTGTTTATCAGAAAGAACAGTACTAGCATCATGTATGTTCTTGTTTATGTAGATGATTTCATCTTAACTGGAAGCAATGCAGCTGAGATTAATCAACTTACGAGTTATCTAAATGAACAATTCAAGCTAAAAGAACTTGGTGATCTCAATTTCTTTCTAGGCATTGAGGTAAGAAAAACCGAGGATGGAGGACTTCATCTCAATCAAATGAATTACATTCATAATGTACCAAAAAGAGCTGGAATGGATAAAGCAAAGGAATCAGTTACACCCATGCTTACAAACCTGCAATTAACCAAGAACTTTGGAGATCCTATAGATGATCCATACCACTATAGGAGTATAGTAGGTGCCTTGCAATATATCACTATCACAAGGCCTGAAATATCATTCTGCGTGAACAAAATCTGTCAATTCATGCAAGATCCAAGGAGTGAGCACTGGAAAACAGTGAAGAGGGTGCTTAGATATTTAGCAGGAACAATAAACTATGGACTGAAGCTTTATTCACCAGGAACACTAAAGATCAGTGCATTTGCTGATGCTGATTGGGGAGCAGACAAAGATGATAAGAAATCTGTCAGTGGTTATTGTGTATATTTGGGAAAGAACATAGTGTCTTGGTGTTCAAAGAAGCAAAATATAGTGTCAAGATCTTCTACTGAAGCCGAGTATCGCAGTGTTGCGGCTGTTGTTTCAGAGATAATGTGGCTCAAATCTTTACTTTCTAAAGTGCTTGACAGTGCGTCAGAGTCATCTACTGTGTCGTGTGATAACTCAGGTGCAGTTCTATTAGCAGCTAATCCTTTCCTTCATTCAAGAACGAAGCACATTGAATTGGATCTTTACTTTGTGAGAGAACAAGTAGCTAAAGGGGATATCTGTATCAATCACATTCCAGCACTATATCAGAAGGCAGATATATTAACTAAATCTCTTTCATCCACTCGCTTTCTGAAGTTAAGAGAGGAGTTGAATGTTGAAGAAGGTTCAGCAATAACAGAAGAAGAGGGAAAGAAGAAGCTGGAGAGAGAGAGAGCTTGAATTGAGGGAGAGTGTTAGTGATTTAGCTTTAGGGATAACAGTCAGTGTACAATTTGTCACTTAGCTTTACACGTGGACAAATGGTTCGATGTGTATATATATCCATGATTGTATCAGAGTTAATCATGATCGAATTATTTTCATTCTTTTATGACCTAATTTCTCACTTTATCATTTTTAAACCCTTTTTTTATTCATGGGTTGGGATAAATTGGACTCTGTTTTACCAATGTGCCAAACCTCCACCTTGGCTGACTTGATTGAGGCTCGCCACCTGAATCGGTGGTACATTGTTTGCCCACCTACCACCATTGGTCAACGGTCTGCTACATTGGGCTAATTTTCTTTTCGGTTGGAATTCCCAACTGGCAGGTCACACACTATGAAGGATGGAGGCGTGGGGATCCCACGTGTAGTGTTGTGAACGGGTAGCTTATGGCCTTCGCCTTAGATTGTCTTGATTATCCTGGGTTGATCGCCAGGTGTGTTATGGCGTTATGAGTAGATTACGGTGCTGATGTCTCGATGCGCGCTCAAGCTCTACCACTATAATTTTACAATACTAGCGTCTGATTATTTGGTATTTTTTGAGTCGTGTTATATTTATCCCATAATCCCCTATTGCTTTATTATTACCCTATTGCATTTTTATAATATTGATTTATTTTTATCATATTGTTTTATATATGATAATTGTTATGGGTGTCGTATTGGTTTGTATATGATACTCTGGCTTGATTTATTTTTATCATATTGTTTTATATATGATAATTGTTATGGGTATCATGTTGGTTTATATATGACACTCTGGCTTGATTTATTTTTATCATATTGTTTTACATATGATAATTGTTATGCGTATCGTATTGGTTTATATATGTGATACTCTGGCTTGACTTTTTTTTATATTGTTTTGTATATGATAATTGTTATGAGTATCGTATTGGTTTATATATGATACTCTAACTTGATTTATTTTTATCATATTGTTTTATATATGATAATTGTATGGGTATCGTATTGGTTTATATATGATACTCTGGCTTGATTTTTTTATCATATTGTTTTATATACGATAATTATTGTTAGTATTGTATTAATTTAAATACATTGATTTGAATTATTTTTATCATATTGTTTATATATGACAATTGTTGATGGTATCATACTGATTATATTCGATACTTTGGCTAGATTCATTTGTTGTCATGTTATTTTATATACAATTACTTTAGTTAGTGTCATACTGCTTTATATATGACACTTTGACTTATTCTTTACTAACATAATATTTTAATGTGACAATTGTTATTGTTCGTTATCCATAGATCTTACTTCATCCACACTAGAAATAGTTTGACCCGTGTGATTTTTTTTAATCCTCGAGTCAGTCTAAGGATTTTATTAACAGGGTATGTTTGCACTGTAGCAGCACTTTTATCCTTTTCCACGTTTTGGGGTTTTGGACTTTACACCTTGGACATAGGAGTAGTTAGTATATATATTATGGTATGTATGTTATTATGTATTTTGGGAGTGATATTATGTACCATGGACTATGTATTGTGGACATTACTATTATGATATGTATTATGTATTATGCTGTTATTGTGCTGAGTTGTATGTTCTATTATATTCTGTACCATGTAACCTGGGAAAATTAATCTTGTACCATTGCTTTGAACCGAGACTGAGCACGAATGGTAAGTTAAAAAAAATCATAAAATTTCTCGTGCCAGTGTTAGTTCCGGGGAATGAGTACATCATTTAGCCCTATCGAGTCCCATTCTTCGTGCTTTCTGACAGCAATACTTAGTATTGCTCTTGGTTGGCATGGGTATAGGGGCCGGGCATTACATTGTTGGTATCAGAACCTTGGTTATAGTAGTACAGAATAATTTTAGAATATAAGTTAGCACAAGATAGTAGAAACAACGTGCACATTAATATACTTCATGTGTCACTCCCATAATAGCAGATATATACACCTTAGGTTTAAACCTTGGATCGTTGTATAAGATTAAAGTTTATTTGGTTCTTTTTATCAACTTGTTCTAAGGCGGGAAGAGTTTGTAAGAGGAAAACTAACTATAAGTGTTATTTATTAAATTAGAGTGCGCAATGGAAGTAATCTAAGTTACTGATATCGCCCTTAGGTTGAAATTGCGAGGACGCAATTTTTATAAGGGGAAAGTCTGTAACAACCCAATATTTTAGGGATGCTGAATTGGAAATCGATTAATAAAATAAAATTGATAATTAATTTGGTAATAATAATAATAATGAATATTTAAATACTTTGGAATGAGAATAAAAAGACAAATAAATGAAAATAAAATATTAATGTGGTTTAGAGGAAAACAAATAGTAAGGAATTCATTTACTTTTACTGGCATTATAGATTACAGGAAAATGGGCTGAAGGAAGTTTTTATTTCTGTTTTTGGGCCTACGGACGCGCATGTTTTTTTTTCGTCTAAAGGACGCGGCCTTACTTTTTTCTTCCTAAGGACAAACTTCTATAAAATTTAAATTTTCCTCTGTGTTTCTTCTCCACCTTCTTTTTGATATTACTGATCTGTGTTCGTCGATTTTCTCGATTCAAGGACGCGTTTTGTATTCGATCTTCTCGATTGTCATTCATCTTCGTCGTGTTTTTCATTGTCGATCTTCATCGTGCTCTGGATCTTTACAATTTCGTTGCATTTAGGTATGTTACTTTTATTTGTTTCGATATTCTTTTTATCTTTCTCTGATAAAATATCGTTCGATTAGTAATTGCTTTTTTTTTGTACGTTGTATAGATTGTCTTCTTCTAGATTTCAGTTCCTATTTTGGATTTGTTTCAATGGCAAGGTAAGATTTTATTGTGTATTATTCTGTTTCTTCAGTATAGTTTAAGGTTTTACAATTTTACTGTTCATCTATCTTACGAGTGAATTTCAAATGTAGTTTTTTTTGTTATGCTATATTTATATAGCATTTTTTGCTGTTGTATTCATATTTTGTTGTAATTTGCTTGTGCTCTGTTCATTTATCATCTGCTTTTTAATTGATTTATATTTTTCTTATTTATGTTTTAATTATCATTTTGATTTGTTATGCTATGTTAATTTAACATTTTCTGTTGTTGCTCTGTCAATATTAAGTAAGTTTGTTAACTGTTTTTTTAATTTCTTTTGCAGTACTGATATCTATGATGATGAATCAAAAAGTTTGCTAGTTATTTTTGAACATAATGGGAATTGCTATTCTTGTCATCTCACGACGGGCTCCTCTTTGTTTGGTGTTAAGACTGAAATCTGTGAAGTTTGGCCACATCTAAGTCCATTTTCTATTGAGATATCTTATGTTCTTGAGAATAAGAATATAATCATTGATACTGATTCAGATTTGATCAGTATTGTGTGTTTTTTAATTTTCAAGAAGAGTCAATATTTTAAGTTTACTGTTAAGGAAAATGTTTGTGTTAAGGAAGCTGATATTGCTGGCTGTGGTTTAGGCAATGCAAGTGTTCAAAGCTCTTCAATTGGTAGTACTTCTGGTTCAAATAGTGATTCACATGCTGATTCTTCTTATTATTTGAAAGATATGTTGAAGAAAGGTTGTCAAAAAACTATTGTGGATTTTCTTGGTTTTTGTTTTAATGGAGCTGAGGATTTTCGGGAGTTTTTAATGGCATATCAAATAAAAAATGGTTATGATTTGATTTTTATAAGAAATTCTCCAGATAGAATATCGGTTAATTGCTCTTGGTTGAAGGATGGTTGTAAGTTTTATCTTAATGCTTCTTCGGATCCCGGTCTACTCTCTCGGTTTTTTATTAGAACTTACAATTTTGCTCATTCGTGTGGAGGCGGTCTTAGAGATGTTAATAAAGTTAATATTTCAAGTAGATTTGTTAAATCTTTGATTGTTGATCAAATTCGAGATGCTCCTATGAAGAAGCCAACAGATATAATGAAGGAATTTAGAAGAGATTACAATTTTAATCTTTCATATTATTATGCTTATAGCGGAAAACAATTGGCTTTGAAAGAAATATATGGCGATGATGCTATGTCATATAATGATTTACATTGGTATTTAGAAGCGTTGCAAAAGTATAATCCTGGTAGTTATGTGGCCCTGGAAGTTAATGGTTCAACTGATCAGTTTGAGAGAGTTTGTATTGGTTTTGGTGCTTGTCTTCTTGGATTTAAACATTGTCGGCCATTAATATTTTTAGACGCAGCTGCTTTGAAGGGAAGACCGGGTGTTTTGTTAGCTGCTACTGCTAAAAATGGTAATCAAGGTATGAGTTCCATTTTAGTTTTTTTTTATTTACTCATTTGTTTTATTAGTGATGATATATTAAACTATCATTGTTCAAAGTTGTTCATAATTATAATGCAGCCATGTTTACACAAGAATTGTTGGCTTTATTTTATTAAATGATTGACCTGGTTATAGTACAAATGTTTATGGTAGAAATGTTTACAAAAACATGAAATAAAATTTTATGCAGCAGTACCTAAAAGACTTTTAAATAACGTATGCTATATTCATATATCATTTTGAATTTACTTTAACTGTGTATAACAGAAATTATTAACCTTTAATAATGGTTTTGATGTTTAATATAATCCATGTTTCTCATTACTGAGCTGTCCTTAATTATTTATTTTGTAGGTTTCTTTCCTCTTGCTATGGGTATTGTTTCGCACGAAAATGAATCTAATTGGTCTTGGTTTTTATCCCATCTGAAAGGAATGCTTAATGAAGATCGGCCTTTAGTTTTTATGTCTGATCGTCAATGGGGTCTTGTTTTAGGTGTTCCCAAAATATTTCCTTCTTCATATCATAGCTACTGTTTACTTCACATGGAACAGAATATTGGTACTGTTGTCAAGGCGGGTAAAGGTGATTCATCTATTGTGGAGTTGTTTAAACTTTGTGCTAGAGCTTCTAATGTGTATGATTTTGAGCGATATCTTTCCAAATTTAAAGATATTGGGGGTATATCTGCAGAAAATTTTTTAAGAGATAAACCGTTTGACCATTGGGCAGATTTGTTTTTTCAAGGAAAGCGTTATGGTGAGTATTCTTCTAATGTTGCAGAAAGTTTCAATTCCTGGATTTTGGAAAATAGAGTTATGCCTATAACTTCTTGTTTGGATGGTATTCGTGTGAAAGTTATGGAGCAAATGGCGAGACGAAGAGAGGAATGTTGTCTATGGACAACATATCTTTGTCCTGTTATGGAGGAACGTTTGTCAAAGTTAGTAGAAGATGGCTTTGGTTGGGAAGTTTTTAAGTCTTCGGAATTTGTGTTTGAAGTTAAATCTCCTAAGTCACAGGTTGTTGATCTTAAAAATCGTTTATGCTCTTGTAATCAATGGAGAGTTACTAGTTTTCCATGTGCTCATGCAATTAAGTGCATTAACAAGTGTAGATTATCAGTTTATGATTTTGTGGAGGACTATTTCACTGTTACTGCTTTCAGATCTTCATATGCTAATGCTATCAATCCAATTCCAGATTTTGATAAGCCAATTGTTGCTGAAAATAATGTTTTGATTAGGCCTCCTAAAGAAATTCGTGGTGCTGGAAGACCATCTACAAAGAGGCGTGGTGGATTTGGATATTCTCAAAGTAAAAGAAACAGATGCAGTCAGTGTAATAAAGTTGGCCACAACAAAAGGAATTGTCTTGGTTCTTCAAAAATTTAATAAAATCTATGTGTTTTGTTACTGCAATTGAGAAGTTTTTTAAGTTTACAGCTGCTAAAGCTTATAGAAAAATGCAGTTAGACATTGTGAAATCATTAGAAAATAAAATGTGATATGTTTTGGTTATTTTTTTTTAAATTTGTGATATCTGCTGTTCCTCTGCATTTTGGTATTGATATTTGTATTCAATGTTATATGTACTTATCATTTCAATTGAATGCTAGTTGTAACTAGCATTTAATTATAATTAGTATTCAGTGTTCTGTCATTGAAATCAATCATCTTTCATTGTATACAAATGAGTAAGCTTTTGAGCAAGAATGAAGGATTTGATGATGATGATATACTGTTTATATGATTACTTGGTTAGATTATTTTAGTGGTTTTGTAATGATTTTTCAGTATGATGATGTATTGTTTATATGAAATTGTGGAACATCTGTTCCCATATTTCTTCTACACTGCATCTGAATATCTTCTGTTATTGTTAAAAAAAGGAGTTGGAAAAAATAATTAATAGTAATTTGTAAATGAGATATCTTCATTATATATTCTGCATCTCTCTGTTTCAGAAAATAACATATCCATAATTGCCTATATCTGTTTATCATTTCAGTTTGTAAATGAGATATCTTCTGTTATTTGTAAATGAGATATCTTCATTACAATAAAACCACTATCTCCATGTTTCTACCCCAGCACTTACCATATCCATAATTGCCTATATCTGTTTATCATTTCAGTTTAATGCTAGTTATAAGTAGCATTACAGTGTAAACAATAGCCAACATATTTGAAATGGAGTTGAAACATTGGAAATGATATAAAAATTAGATCTGGATAAATTCACACATTATTTATCACTGTTCAATCACTGAGAAATGTATTTTCGCATAATGCTAGTTCTATCTAGCATTTCAGTATAAAACATCATTTGGTACATCAGAAATACAATAAAAGCATTATAAAACAAATAAAAATGACACTTGAGTATATTGATAGTTTATACATTGTAGTTCATGCATTGAAATTAGACAACTATTATCAAATCAAATTCAAATCAAGAAGTTCAAATTCATCTCCACAGTTTATACATTGAGAACAAAATTCAATTACTGGAAAACATATAAAACTTCATCTCAGACTCCATCTCAGATTCCATCTTAGACTCCATATCAGACTCTTTGTAGAGTTTCTCGAAGAGTTCAAATATATCCAAAGTTTTTCGAAGTTACAATGCAACAGCTTTTTTTATGTAGAATCTTTGCAGAGTTTCTCCAGTGACCAACTGTATTGTGGATCATTGAGTATGCTATACACCACTACAGCTCTTAGGTTTCTAAGCATTTCTTTTGGATATTTTTCTGGTACCTCATCCTTGTCCAGTTTTTTCATGTTTACCATGACAAAGAACGCACAATCAAGTCTGTTTCAAATATACAAATGTTAGTTCATATTACAGTAAAACCTAATTCTAAAATAATATTGCTATTTTTACTCCAGAATTCTAAAACATAGCTTTATATTTCGATCACAATATTAATCAATGCATTCATAGAGACAACATTGCTGTGTGTGGAATGTGCATGCTTATACATTATCTTTTTGTTCAATAAGTGCAGATCAATGAACTGTTAATTAGCAATGCTAGTTTTAATTATCATTTTGCATATTTCATGCATTCTTCTGCAATTTAAAAATAGAAATGATAGTTTAAACAAGAGAAGAAATGAAATTATTTACTTACGAATCTGAATCCTGTGGTGGGCTTTTTGGCTGCAGCATTTTAGGTTTGTGAAATTCTTTGTTCAGTATTCCTAATTCTGCCCATTTTGTCTTGAATATCAATTCAATTTTGTCTTTCTGCAAGAAGTAAAATTAGTGCTGTATATTAATGTTAGAGTGATTTCAAAAATATACTTTTCTTACAAGAACGAAGGCTTGGTTGTAGCTGGGGTTTGAAGTCCTTGTTGATCTATTTTTTGGTTTTGTTGAATCATAATGACTCCACTGCATTGTTTCATAATTTAGCATCAACAAGCTCCAATGGTTTGCGTAATGTAGAGGGAAGAAAATTTTCTCTGTAAATTCATCTTTGACAATGACATCTACTGTTGGTATAACTATGTCTTTGATCACAGTTTGCTGGTCATGTGTTAAAGCATTCTGCACATTTATATGTATTAGAATACTTTATATTAATTTTTAACATTTATGTTAAAAAGATTATACATACCATCATCATTGTGGTGAAGTAGTAACTGTGTTCATACATTTCTTGATTGTAATAAAACCAATCAATAATCTGTTAAACCAAACAACAAAGGTTGTAAGTTTCATGGGATAATTAATTTATTTTGGATCAGGAATATTAATGCTAGTATTCATTTTCATTTATATGTTTACTACATTGTATGCGTTGAAAAATGAAAATGATCATTTAATCAGTCATCTTGGACATTCTATATATTTATATGTGGTTTACAAATATCAATGTTATTTTTAACTCCCATTCTTTCATTCAATACATTTATATGCAGTTTGAAATTTGAATGCTAGTTTTAACTATCATTCTCTCATTCTATACACTTATATGCACTTAAAAAACTATGAATGCTAGTTTTATTACTCATTCTCCCATCCTAGACAGTTATCATAATTTTAATTTGATGCATACCTGTCCATCTGTAACCCCCTCGAACAGAACAGCTTCCAGCATAGATTTAACTATTGTGATTCCTCCTTTGTGTCCTTCATCTTTTTCATATGCTACAGTGCTGTAATTGAAAATTAATAATTGAACTATATTTTCCTTCAATTTTATTTAGTAACAAATATAATGAAATAAAAAATATTATAATTCTTACTTCTCATTTTTGTTAAAGTTGAAGAAAGTAAGAATTTTGTTTTGCTTTTCTTCATTCAATAATTGAAGAATACTGCTTTTTGTGATATCCTTACTCTTGTAGGTTTTACTTGATTGCGAGTATCCATCAACATCAATAATTTCTTCATTATCCGTTGTTCTGACTTGTTCATCTGTTTCAGTTTCAGATTCATGTTCATAATCTGATTCTTCATTTTGTTCCTCTTGTTTCTGTTCATTTGTATTTTCTTTCTGACCTTCCTTGGTTTCAAATTGTTGCTTTTGGTTTTCATTGTCAACATTTTTCTTTGTTTTTCTGCACACAATTTCATATTGGCAATCAGAATCAATTTTACTCCTTCGTTGGCGCTTTTTAACCCTTAAAACTAAAGAGCTTGGTTTCTTCTGCATTTTTTCATGCACTGCTGGTGATTTTTCTGTTGCCTCTGAAGGTTTGTTTTGATCCTGTTGTTTTTTCTCTTTCCGCATCTTTTCAATTTCCTGAGTTATTTTGAGATCAAATGATGGTGGTTCTATTTCTACTTTTTCTTTTGATCTTAAAATCTTGATTTCCTTTTTCAATTGTATGACAGTGCCTTCTGCTTGTATTCTTTTATGTTTTTCCTTTTCTAATTCTTTTTCACTTTTCTTCAATTTATTCTCCAACTGTATGATGTACTGCTGCATTGTCTCAACTTGGTCTTTTGATGTCTCTTCCACATTTTCTATTTTGTGCATCCCAATATTCTCATTATTATCCAGCTGGACAAATTTTTGTTGGCTTTTTTGTTGAAGAAGTGCTTTTTCATCTTCAGTCAGATTTCTTATTTCAACAAAAATCTATGTAATAACATAAATAGTAATGAATCAGGTAACATACAAGGATGGACTAATTTTATATATAGTTGTCATTTTTCATGTGATGCTATATCTGACTATCATTCTTTAGTTATACTAGTGTTATGATATAATAACAAAATGACAACTGTTGATATACACTATGTTATGATATATTTATCTATCATTATATATTTGTTATAATAGTGTGATAAATAATACCTTTCTACTGTCCATGTTTATCAATGCTTCTCTTGAAATCACCTTTTTCAAGCTTGCAACATTCCACCTCCCAAATCTAGGTAAGTTTGAACAGTATGTTGCTAATGGAGGTACCAAATTCACATGCTCACATAGGAAAAACTACAAATAAAATATTACTTGTTAAAACATATAATGTGTATAATTTAATTTATACAGATAGATGCATGAACATAAAGTTAGATTGCTGTACTTACAATAGGGAGCATGGAACAACCTGGCATGTTTCTTGGCTTTGTTTTGAAAGTTGTCAAAGCTCTAATCAGTGAATGATGAATTGTAACTGGCCAAGATACTGAATTCATTTTGTTTTGGTCTAGGATATAGGGAATATATCCCCATGGTAAGTATCTTTGGTTATCAGGAAAGAAGAAGGTTATCATTGCAAGAATTATAAGCAATTTTGGAAAATCATTTTCATGTTTAAATTGTTGTGTTTCTAGCACATTATTTATCTTAGAAATTGTAAGATCCTTTGTTATGTGCTCTATTGTTCCAAAGTTTCTCAGTACAAAATCTTTGCAATTGTCTGGGAGTATTGGTAAACTCATTTTCGGTACTGGAAAAATATTTACTCCAGACAAAGGTAAGCTAAAGATAATTGCAATATCTTCAGGTTTGATTTTTAAAAAAATATTACCTACTTTAAAAGCTTCATCGTTGATAGAAAATGTTTCTATTATATCATCTAAGGTTGTAGATGATTTTGTAAAAGCAGGTATGGATAAAATTTCTTTAAAAAATACTAGCATGAATTTTTCAAACGGTGTTTGTTTTAAATAATTTAATTGGTCTATAAGATAACCTCCTTTTTCCTTGATTTTCTTGAAAATTTTTATCATTGGCAGTAAGCTACATCTATACTGAATTTGTTTTTGAGAAACTTTCTTTGGTTTTTTTCCTTCAGTTTTTTTTGCTTTCTCCAATGTTTTACCTTTTGATCCCTGTACAAAAAACTGTGAATGAATAATTCGGTATTTAACAAACTATAATATTGTTTTTATGTCTCATTTTTTCAATGCTTTCTTATTTTTATCTATCAATTTTTTCAACTATGAAAGCATAATTTACTAGTGATATATACATCTATCATTCTTTTTTCAAATGCTATATTTGTCTATCATTTCTTTTTTTCACTGTATGCTTCTAAAGTCCAAATATTGAATGCTATGTTTGTCTATCATATGTTCATCTATCATATTATATTTTAATATGATGCATACAAATCAAATGATATATTGAACTATCATTCTATAACCATCAAAAACAGTAAATCAAATGATATATTGAACTATCATTCTATAACCATCAAAAACATTAAATCAAATGATATATTGAACTATCATTCTATAACCATCAAAAACATTAAATCAAATGATATATTGAACTATCATTCTATAACATTCAAAAACAGTAAATCAAATGATATATTGAACTATCATTCTATAACCATCAAAAACATTAAATCAAATGATATATTGAACTATCATTTATCATACTATACTAGCAAATACTGTAAATAAAATGATATATTCAACTATCATTCTATCATGATGTTTCTCCAACATTTTTTTCAATGCTATATATTTCTATCATTCTATAAATATTCATCTTATCATTGTCTATCATCTGTCAAAGACTGAATGCTATGTTCATCCATCATTTCATATTTCAATATTACACATGCAAATCAAATGATATACTGAACTATCATTAAAAAATTATCCATCTAATTATTTTTTACCATCAATATTATACATGCAACAAATCAAATGATACATTGATCTATCATTCAATAACAAATCAAATAATCAGTTGTTTTACCTTTGTTTTTCTTTTTCTATTGACGTTTTCATCAGTAAGCTGTTGTTTCTTCCTTTCGTCTTCATTCATAGTTTTACATGCCCTAGGTTTTTTCGTCCTCTTTGTATCTTCGTCAATCTCATCCGAATCAACAGCCGTTGATGAAGTAGTTTTTCGCCTTCTCTTTACTGCTGTACGCATAGCATTGGAAACCCTACTTTTTGAAATCGTAGGTTCATCGTTTATTTGTTCAGGATTTATTGAAATATTTTGATTTACGTCAATCGACTTAGATTCTGAAGTCGATTGCGCTTTTAAATCAGTTTGAGGAAGAAAATTGATTTCGGTTTGGGTTGCCATTGTTTGATGAAGAAGAAATTTTGTTTGCAGAAGAAATTTTGTTACAGAAGTATTGTTTGCAGAAGAAATGAAACTACAGAAGTACGAACGAAATACAATTTTTGGCGCTTGTCCTTCAGACCAAAGTTTAATTTTAACGTCCGTTAAAATTAAATTTTATTAAACTTTTTCCTTTAAACTAATTTCCTCTATAGATTATATCTCTTTTAGTGGTAATGTAATTTATTTTAATAAATGAACTATTTTTATTATAAAAAAAATATAATTGAAAAGTTTAAAATTAAGAATGATTTTTTATTAAAGAATGATGTTAAATAATATGAGATAAAATGTGTTTTATGAAAGTTTAAATGGGAAAAATGTTCTTTTTGTTGATTTACATATTAAGCATAAAGGAATTATTTTTAAAAGTGATACTTAAAAAAAGAAGAAGAAGGGTTTTATATAAATTTTCATCAAAAGGAAAGAAGAAGAAGAAAAAAAAGTCATTTTTTTAATATCATGTAGGAAAAGTCTAGAAGCAAATTTAATAAGATAGGAAAATGAAAATATCTTAACAAAGTGTAGTTATTATGTTTGATTAAAAAAAAGGAAACAAAAAAAGGAAGAAAAAAAAGGAAATAAAGATATTTCCTAAGAAAATTCTAGAGAGAGCCTCAAATACGAAGCTCAGCCCACTTACTCCATTCCTCCTTATTCTGTTACGGTAGATACAAAAACCTTCTAAAAAGTAAAAGCAGAAAGCTGAAAACATACTCCTCTCATCCAGACAAAATCAAACTCTGCAATCAATGACTAAAAGAGAAGATTCATAATTCCCGAACAACTAAAGAAGGAAAAAGGGGAAGCAATCAAAGGGCTAACTATTATAGAACTTAAACATTGCTAATTTGGAGTTAAAGGTGAGTAATATGGAATTTATGTTCTTAATTTAAAAATTAGTCTCTAATTTTGAGTGAATGGTATTTATCTCCTTTTTGCTTCGTGTAAAAGTCTCATTTATCTTGCTGTAAATCTGAGTTTTGATCACTAATTAGACCAATTTGAGTTTGTTGAAACTTGAAAGTGAGGATTTGTTTGTTGTATTGCTGAAACAACAACTAATCTGAAAATCATAAAAAATTGTGGAGAAATCCTAAATTGCTACATTTTGGATATGTTGTTCTTCACATAAAGGCGCATACTCTACAAAAAATTCACTGAAAAATATTGTGATTTGGTGGATGAAATCGGTTGTTTATTAAAATATATTTGCCCAGATTTTACAACAGCAGTGACTTTTGGCACAAAATTCATATCAATTCGAAAATAATTTATAAAATTCTGAAATTTTAATATGTTGTTTTTAACTCATACGCACATATTCTATAAAAATTTGGTTGAAAAATATTTTATTTTGATGGGTAAAAATGATCGTCTACAGAAGTGTTTAACAGCTGATTTTTACTTTAAAGTCAATCCAGAAACACCTGTTGTACTATTTTTGTTTACCCTATCAAAACATAATATTTTTGTATGAAATTCTCAAAATAGATGTGTATATTAGTTAGGAAGAACATACTAAAATTTTAGAATTTTATGAAATATTTACAATTTACTATGAATTATAGACGGGCGGTGAGTTTGACACATACGTGTATATCTACTATTTATTGATTGAATTGCTGAGATGAATTAATGATTTTTGGTGTTGGATTGATTTTGCTTTGGATAATGGAATTTGTTTATATTGAATGGTCAAAATTCAAAGGAGATGTTGTCCAAATGCATTTTGATTTGTGATTGTTAGATAATTTCATACAATTTTGAGGCTTTTATTTTTATTTATTCTTATTTTGGGATGTTCCATTTATTTGTTTGTTTTTTTAAATGATTTTGGAAAGCTTGTAAAAAAAGAATGTACAGGTTAGTGAAATTTTTCATTGTATTATTGTACTGTTTAAAGAAAAGTTCGATTTATTTGTATTTTGGTATTTTGAAAAGGAAACATCCTCTGTGTCATAAAATTTAAGGATGCTTTGTTTATTTATCTTATTTTTTTTATAGGAAAAAAAAAGGAAAGAGGAAAATACATTTTTAGTCTAAATTTTAGGATACATTGGAATGTATGATTTTGGAAAATATGTAAATTTTGGAATTACTTCCATTTGAGGTTTTGAAATAAGAATTGAATTATGAAAGTATTTTTTTAAAAGGGAAAAAAGTAAAGTTATTGTTGTACTTTAAGAAATGGAAAATTTTTTGAGTGAAAAGATATAATATGTTTTAATTATTGATTTTGGAAAGTCAAAATAGCTTTGAAAATAAATTAAACGTTTGAAAATAAGTCCCAGACGTTGGAAGATTTTGTAATAAGCTTCGGGGATATTTTAAAAGCTTATGTAATTCATGTTTCTATTATAGATATTTTATAGAGGTAATTAGGCAAAAGGACAAACTTTGAAAAAAATTTAGGTTGAAGGACACAAAGTTTCATTTTTGGGCTGAAGGACAAACTTTGAAAGAAAATTAGGCTGAAGGAAAATGCTAAATATAGTTAGCATTTTGTACAGTGAAAACATTGTACAAAATGCTAATTATAACTAGCATTATATCCAGTTTTACATTGTACAAAATGCTAGTTGTATTAGCATTGTCCTTCAGTCTAATTATCTTCCAAAGTTTGTCCTTTAGCCTAAAAATAAAACTTGTTGTCCTTCAGCCAAAAATTTTATGAAAATTTGTCCTTGTGCCTATTTTCCACTCTTTTATAATGGGTATGAAAAAAAAGAATTGTAAGGCATTATTAAAGTAAATTATTTTTCTTTTGATTATTTAAATCTTTTATAAATATTGGAACAAATTTTCTCAATTATATACATAGTTTGAATTGAATTCGATTTTTATAAAGATTTATGAGAAATTCTATATGATGGGAATTTTGATATAGTTTAGTAATACCAAGCGGTATGGGACGTTTGGCAATATTTTTCCGATTACTCTATTGAATCCTCATATGAAATATTTGTTTGTTTGTATTTTCAGTAAGTGGAATTTACTACCTTGTTGTAAATATTCAAGTAACGCCATGTGGTGTGAGACGCATGAGCGTTACTCGAGCAATTACTATTTGGAAGTATATGACTGTTTGCGCCAAAAATGGTCACAAACCCCGAATGTAGTGAAAGCACCAGCGTATGAATACGAATCAACAGTATTCACACACAAGTCATAGATCTAAGCAAGTAACAAGCAGCAATTAAGAAATATTGAACAGTGACACACAATTTATAGTGGTTCGGCTATCTCCGGCCTACGTCCACTTCAAGGTTTTTATGATTTTATTGCTCGTTGCTTGAAGATTACAATTTCGTATGTTGTATTACAACTGATTTGCTGAATCAAGTATGAATCTAAGGCAGCAACGGTGATCTGGAGTAAATCTGGCAGAATCTGGGCGATCTTTTCTCTCAAAGTTCTCCGACCCCTTTTCTGAATGACCAGGGGCTCTATTTATAGGTGTAGAAGGCTGATATTTCGCCTAAAATGAGGGAAGACCAGTTCTGGCACGTGGGGAGGCCCACATGGCCGAAATCTGGAGTCCCGGGCCCACTTTGGGATCGATTCGACCCTTGGTTCGAATCGATCAAGAAATCATCCAATCGAGCTGAAATTTGGTGTGAACATTCTTCATCATGTGTTGAAGCTTCTGTGAAAATTTCGTGGCATTTGGACTTGTAGAACTCGAGTTATGATCGATTCAAGTTGAAGACTTTCGCTTTCTGGAGTCGTTCGAATCGATTCGTTCGAATCGATTCGTTCGAATCGATTCGTTCGAATCGATTTTCCTGCATGCGAACTCTATGGCGCGGTGCGCATGCCTCGGGTCAACCCTCCTTTTTCTCCGAGTTTTACTGAGTCGTGGCCGGGATTTTAGCTATGTAGACGTGGTGGATTCGAGGTGATCGATTCGAAGACGTGCTTCCTTCGAATCGATCTGGGTAACCTTCAGTCGATCGATACGAAGACTTCACTGTTTGAAGGGATTCGAAGGTGGGAACGTTCCAATGGATTCGAGCTATTGGATTCAAACTAAGGCTTGCTCAATGGATTCGAAGCCAGGCAAAAGGATGGTTTCGAAGTGCTGCCACGATGGACACGAAGATGATGGAGTCAACCTTGATGGAGTCGAAGCTAAAATTACTCCTCCTGGATTCGAAGAGCGGTTGTCTGATGGACTCGAAGCAAGAAAGGCTCCGATGGATTCGAACCCAAGGCTAGACTAATCGATTCGAACCTAGGGCTATTTCCTCCAACTTGCGTTGATGATATCTTGGGCATGCGAACTCGGATTGACTCGAAACTTCGAACGTTGCTTCATCTGACCTTGCTTGACATGTCTTATCAATTCCAGCCCGATCCGGACTCGGACAAAATTCATCGATATCCATGGTGAACCTGCGATGCACAATCGATGTTCATGACTAATAATCATTGATTTTCAGTTAATCTTTGGGTATCTCGGCTTTGCCAAAAGTTGGGATAACATTTTGCCCCCCAAAACATGCCTTTTTGGTAAAAGGCGTGTTTTGATCAGTCTTAAATTGGATGCAGCGAGTTCATGTTTTACTCATAGCTTATAGCATTTTCAATCAAGTCCATGGCTGTTCGAAGCTGAATTGTTATCAATTTTTTCCAGTGGAAGTTAAGAATGAAATTCTACGGTCTCTCCGTACTATTGATGGTCACTCCGGACCCCTGTCAAACCCATTCTAGATT
The DNA here is from genome assembly GCA_030737815.1 of Allium fistulosum. Lineage (NCBI taxonomy): Eukaryota > Viridiplantae > Streptophyta > Magnoliopsida > Asparagales > Amaryllidaceae > Allium > Allium fistulosum. The sequence goes on from CM060902.1 coordinate 307,711,280, forward strand.
TAGCGATTGAATAGAAAGATCCTATTGCACTACGGCGTTGCTTTCTATCCCTTGCACTCTGGCCCCAGCTAGGGCGTATAGCGATGTCTTGGTCGTTCTCGACCGATCATAGCCTCTCCGGGCTTATGCTGGATCCCATCCTGTCACTCTCCGGTGAAGGGGAAACAACGTTAAGTGAGTCAATCCTGTCGATCTCCGGCGAAGCGACTCACCTCCTGCACTCCGGTTCAGTGTATCTGAACGTTAAGCGATGTCATAACCTGAATCGTCGGTCGATCACAGCCTCTCCGGGCTCATGCTGGATCCCATCCTGTCACTCTCTGGTGAAGGGGAAACAACGTTAGGTGAGTCAATCCTATCACTCTCCGGCGAAGCGACTCACCTCCTGCACTCCGGTTCAGTGTATCTGAACATTAAGCGATGTCATGACCTGAATCGTCGGTCGATCATAGCCTCTCCGGGCTCATGCTGGATCCCATCCTGTCACTCTCTGGTGAAGGGGAAACAACGTTAGGTGAGTCAATCCTATCACTCTCCGGCGAAGCGACTCACCTCCTGCACTCCGGTTCAGTGTATCTGAACATTAAGCGATGTCATGACCTGAATCGTCGGTCGATCATAGCCTCTCCGGGCTCTTATCGAATCCTGATCCAATCACTCTCCGGTGAATAGGAAACGATGCTTAAGTGAGTTGATCCTGTCACTCTCCGGTGAAGCAACTCACTTCTTGCACTCCGGACCCTGCCTCTCCGGGTAGGATCATAAAGCGATCATGTTTATATTGATATTTCAATGTTTATCCTTTAACTCTCCGGTCAAAGGTTTATTTTAATAAGTGTTTCTTTATTAAATTCAAATCCTAGATGTTCAATCTCAAACACCAGGAAAAACAAGATAATGCCTCTCCGGGCGGAGCGGTCTATTTCCATCTCAGAGCATGCCTAGGGATCTCTCCGGTTCCCGTACATGAGTAAGTGGGATAGCCGTTTTATTTTGGAAATCAAATCTAAGAAAACTAATCGACCAGAGTCCAAATCTTGAACTTGGCCCTTGCCATCACAATCAGTTGATGACGAGTCGTGATCCCGATCCAGGATCATTCCTGTTTGGTTGATGCGGTTGTTGTTCGGGTCTAACCGCCGTCGTACGTTCTCTGACATACTGTGGCAATCTACCACTCCTTGCATGTTCTTCCACCTCATCCTTCAGGTGGCGGCATTCATCGGTAGTATGCCCATCCAGCTCATGGAATAGGCAGTACTTTCCAGTCCTGCGTTCCCGCTCCGTGGGATCTCTCCTGGGTGGTTTTCGATAGGGGAGTTGCCCCCGAGTTTCGGTGTAAATCCGTTCCAGTCCTGCCACCAAATCTGTGTATTGCCTGAATCTGGGTTCTCGGAATTTCTTCCGTTTATCAGGACCATCATGTGTGTCATCCTGCTTTCTCTTTCCTTTGTCTGCCCTGGACTGTTCCCTGGCGGTTCCTTCGCCTTGTGCGACATTTATTTCCTGCCTCTCGGCTCGTGATTCCTCCAATCGAATGAATTTCTCAGCTTCATGGAAAAACTCTCCAAGATCTTGCGGTGGATCTTTAGTCAAAGAGTCTTTGAATTCGGTGCCTTCTCCAACTCCTGCTACTGCCGCCATCAAAATCATCGATGGGTCCGGGCGATCTACAGAAGTCACCGTCGCATTGAATCGTAACAAAAAATCTTTTATGGACTCTCCGGTCCTTTGTTTTATCGATGCCAAAGTCATCACGCTCTTAGGTCGCGTCACGTGGACCCTAAACTGCTTCATGAAGCAATCCACAAGCTCGCCCCATGTCCTGATTGATCCGGTTTCTAGCTGCCTAAACCAAAGCGCAGCCAAATCTGATAGGAATAAGGGGAAACATCGTGCCATCACTTCCTCGGATGCTCCCAGCACTTCCATGTGTCTGATATATCTGGTAATATGCATGGTCGGGTCTGACTTTCCGTCATAAGGATTCAGCGTTGGTAGTTTGAACTTCGGAGGGTTCCTTGCATTCCTGATATTTGGAGCGAACGGACTCCGACTAACTTCTTCCAATCCTCCTCCTGAAAACCCTCCTCTCATGAGTCGTCTCACTAGGCCGATCATTCTTTCATCTCCATCTAGGGGTTGCCCCCTTGTCATGTCTCTGTCTTGCCCTCCGAGCCTTGTAGGGAATTCTGGTACGTACTCTTCGGGTGGCTCGTTAGCATTTGTGTTGGCCCTAGCCGGTTGAGCTCCTTCCAAAGGTCCTTCTGCGTTGGAACCTGTGGGCCTGCATCCAAACCCTTGTTGATTGCCTTCTGGTTCTGCATTCTGTCCTCCGTTGGGTTCCATAGCCCTAACTCCTTGTTCCACATTCACAGCCGTTGTAGCTGGTCCAAGGTTCTGTGTCCCTGTAGCTCTCATCTGCTCGAAGAAATTCTGCAGCATCTCTTGTTGGCTTTTCATCATTCTTTCTTGCATTAGGTTATTCATAGCCTCCATCTCATCTCTAGTAATGTAGATCGAAGCTTGTCCTTCTCCAGCGCCAGAGGATGCCTCTTGACTTCCTGCCTGTTGGCTCCTCTCAGTTCTTTGTCTAGTTTGTCGGGTCATTGTAGAGTCAGATCTGAATCTTTAAAATTCCAAATCTAAATTTTGAATTTGGTGTAGCGGGTGCTAGTCCTTCTCAGTGAAAGCACCAAAATGTTTGCGCCAAAAATGGTCACAAACCCCGAATGTAGTGAAAGCACCAGCGTATGAATACGAATCAACAGTATTCACACACAAGTCATAGATCTAAGCAAGTAACAAGCAGCAATTAAGAAATATTGAACAGTGACACACAATTTATAGTGGTTCGGCTATCTCCGGCCTACGTCCACTTCAAGGTTTTTATGATTTTATTGCTCGTTGCTTGAAGATTACAATTTCGTATGTTGTATTACAACTGATTTGCTGAATCAAGTATGAATCTAAGGCAGCAACGGTGATCTGGAGTAAATCTGGCAGAATCTGGGCGATCTTTTCTCTCAAAGTTCTCCGACCCCTTTTCTGAATGACCAGGGGCTCTATTTATAGGTGTAGAAGGCTGATATTTCGCCTAAAATGAGGGAAGACCAGTTCTGGCACGTGGGGAGGCCCACATGGCCGAAATCTGGAGTCCCGGGCCCACTTTGGGATCGATTCGACCCTTGGTTCGAATCGATCAAGAAATCATCCAATCGAGCTGAAATTTGGTGTGAACATTCTTCATCATGTGTTGAAGCTTCTGTGAAAATTTCGTGGCATTTGGACTTGTAGAACTCGAGTTATGATCGATTCAAGTTGAAGACTTTCGCTTTCTGGAGTCGTTCGAATCGATTCGTTCGAATCGATTCGTTCGAATCGATTCGTTCGAATCGATTTTCCTGCATGCGAACTCTATGGCGCGGTGCGCATGCCTCGGGTCAACCCTCCTTTTTCTCCGAGTTTTACTGAGTCGTGGCCGGGATTTTAGCTATGTAGACGTGGTGGATTCGAGGTGATCGATTCGAAGACGTGCTTCCTTCGAATCGATCTGGGTAACCTTCAGTCGATCGATACGAAGACTTCACTGTTTGAAGGGATTCGAAGGTGGGAACGTTCCAATGGATTCGAGCTATTGGATTCAAACTAAGGCTTGCTCAATGGATTCGAAGCCAGGCAAAAGGATGGTTTCGAAGTGCTGCCACGATGGACACGAAGATGATGGAGTCAACCTTGATGGAGTCGAAGCTAAAATTACTCCTCCTGGATTCGAAGAGCGGTTGTCTGATGGACTCGAAGCAAGAAAGGCTCCGATGGATTCGAACCCAAGGCTAGACTAATCGATTCGAACCTAGGGCTATTTCCTCCAACTTGCGTTGATGATATCTTGGGCATGCGAACTCGGATTGACTCGAAACTTCGAACGTTGCTTCATCTGACCTTGCTTGACATGTCTTATCAATTCCAGCCCGATCCGGACTCGGACAAAATTCATCGATATCCATGGTGAACCTGCGATGCACAATCGATGTTCATGACTAATAATCATTGATTTTCAGTTAATCTTTGGGTATCTCGGCTTTGCCAAAAGTTGGGATAACAATGACAGTTTTGAATTGATGTACTTTCAGGTCATCTTTGAGTCACTTGACATGCTTTTATGTCATTCTTAAGATGGTACCTTTTTTTTCTATATAGCAACCGTTGTGCTTGATTTAAGGTGTTAAATCACCATATTTTCTAAATGGGCCTGTGATAAGCTTGATCTTGTTTATGACTTGTGATTAGATTGGTGGTTATGCATCGGTTTTGTTTTTGGCAGTTTTCTAGTTGCGGTTGCCATTTTGCTTTATTAAACGTTGGCATATTTATTCAAGCCATGACTGTATTCTCGTCAAAGCAATACTGAATTTCATGACATTATTTATATAAATTAATATTTTTAAAAACCCTTTTTTTATTCATGGGTTGGGATAAATTGGACTCCGTTTTACCAATGTGCCAAACCTCCACCTTGGCTGACCTGATTGAGGCTCACCGCCTGAATCGGTGGTACACTGTTTGCCCACCTACCACCATTGGTCAACGGTCTGCTACATTGGGCTAATTTTCTTTTCGATTGGAATTCCCGACCGGTGGGTCACACACTATGAAGGATGGAGGCGTGGGGGATCCCACATGTAGTGTTGTGAACGGGTAGCTTATGGCCTTCGCCTTAGACTATCTTGATTATCCTGGGTTGATCGTCAGGTGTGTTATGGCGTTATGAGTAGATTACGGTGCTGATGTCTCGATGCACGCTCGAGCTCTACCACTGTAATTTTACAATGCTAGCTTTATGATTATTTGTTATTTTTTGAGTCGTGTTATATTTATCCCATAATCCCCTATTGCTTTATTATTACCCTATTGCATTTTTATAATATTGAATTATTTTTATCATATTGTTTTATATATGATAATTGTTATGGGTGTCGTATTGGTTTGTATATGATACTCTGGCTTGATTTATTTTTATCATATTGTTTTATATATGATAATTGTTATGGGTATCGTATTGGTTTATATATGACACTCTGGCTTGATTTATTTTTATCATATTGTTTTACATATGATAATTTTTATGCGTATCGTATTGGTTTATTTGTGATACTCTGGCTTGACTTATTTTTATATTGTTTTATATATGATAATTGTTATGAGTATCGTATTGGTTTATATACGATACTCTAACTTGATTTATTTTTATCATATTGTTTTATATATGATAATTGTATGGGTATCGTATTGGTTTATATATGATACTCTGGCTTGATTTTTTTATCATATTGTTTTATATATGATAATTGTTGTTAGTATTGTATTAATTTAAATACATTGATTTGAATTATTTTTATCATATTGTTTATATATGACAATTGTTAATGGTATCGTACTGATTATATTCGATACTTTGGCTAGATTCATTTGTTGTCATGTTATTTTATATACAATTACTTTAGTTAGTGTCATACTGCTTTATATATGACACTTTGACTTATTCTTTACTATCATACTATTTTAATGTGATAATTGTTATTGTTCGTTATCCATAGATCTTACTTCATCCACACTAGAAATAGTTTGACCCGTGTGATTTTTTTAATCTTCGAGTCAGTCTAAGGATTTTATTAGCAGGATATTTTTGCACTGTAGCAGCACTTTTATCCTTTTCCACGTTTTGGGGTTTTGGACTTTACAGCTTGGACATAGGAGTAGTTAGTATATATATTATGGTATGTATGTTATTATGTATTTTGGGAGTGATATTATGTACCATGGACTATGTATTGTGGACATTACTATTATGATATGCATTATGTATTCTGCTGTTATTGTGCTGAGCTGTATGTTCTATTATATTATGTACCATGTAACCTGGGAAAAATTAACCTTGTACCATTGCTTTGAACCGAGACTGAGCACGAATGGAAAGTTAAAAAAAAATCATAAAATTTCTCGTGCCAGTGTTAGTTCCGGGGAATGAGTACAACATTTAGCCCTATCGAGTCCCATTCTCCGTGCTTTCTGACAGTAATACTTAGTATTGCTCTTGGTTGGCATGGGTATAGGGGCCGGGCGTTACAGTTTTCAAAGAATGTCATTAAAAATAATATCACTGGATTTTACGTAGAATGATTTGGTTATCATAAGGTAAAAACATGTTCTGTGTTTATGTGTGACATGGTCTTATGAGATACCCTTTATTTTTAAATACTCATATTTTGAGTTTCTCACACCAGCCCCATGACTGACTCGGAGTTTATTTTCTTTCCCTTAAACTCTGGGTGCCCTATTTTTTCGAGCAGCCTAGTAGTTAGGTTTTGTTTAGAGCATTTTGGAAGAGCTCGGAGCATGGAGTTAGAAGATTCTTCTGAAGATTGTTATCCATTTTCACCACACTCATGTACTATTGTATTCCGCATTTGTAAGGACAAATATTTATAACTGTCCATATTAATGTTAAGTTAAAACTATGATAAATGTGTTTAAAATTTTCCGCTGTAAAGATTATATGTTGAAATAATATATGTTATTCCATTCGTGTAAGATTATGTTCTGTCTTTATTTTCTTCTTTTCCTTAAAGGTCGGGTTTTCTAACACTTGAATTTACGGCACATAAATACCGAGGATGTCTTAGTGTCGATTTTCGAGGGTCAAAAATCTCGTTCGTCACAAAAATTAATAAATGATTATTAATAATCACTAAAAATAAATTTTATGCATATTAGATTGTTATACATATATTTAAACATATGTGGTCAAAATCAAAAACAAATAAACATATATTTTAATTAAAGCTATCATATTGATTTAAAATAGAGCATCTGACCAACGAATTATGTTGTTATAGTTAATTATAATTACAGCAGTGGCAATAATATATAAAAAATGGTGATAAACATGAACCAAAATATATAAATGTAAAAGAAGATTGTAACTCATGTATCTGGCTTATTAGCGGCACGTTGATTTAAAAAAAATTCTTAGATTCCAAAAATCAACATCTAAACTTTTACTACGAGTATATACGCACGCCCAGATGGGCCTGCATCTAACCATAATGAAGTTGCAACCCCTTAAATAGTTTAATGCTGGCATATGCCATTATATGATGTCGTAATTAATAATAAAAACCATTCCGGCTTCAAAAAGAAAAACTTAAAAACTTTTATCTGAAGACATTTGGATAAATGCATTTGACTTGCGATACCCATATAATACCGTATGGTATATAGAGAGAATGATGTCAAAACGTAGGATTAAAGTTTAATATATATAATATAAATATTTTCTCAGGTTATGTAAATAGATGTACTTTAATAAAATATAAAAGTAAGTATTTTAATAGGTTAGTATTGATTCTCTAACATATTTTTGGAAATTGTAGAGCATCCATTTCACTCCTGATTCTAAAGTAGCATTGACTCATAGTTATTACTGTATCAAAAATTTTCAAAGATGTTGCAAGTAGATATTATTCAACATGTACAGAGTAGAACAAAATCCACAAAAACCTCAAAAACAAACTGCCGACAGCATCACTGTATTTCATGAGCATATGCAAATTAAGATCAGTTCTACCTAAACGTGATTAAGGCTTGACAATTGGCCAGCAATACTTCAAGAAATTTTTTGATTAAAATAAATGATATACGGCTTTAGTGATTCAAATGGACTAAATTAAGCACATACAAACTAAAAATATGTTCATTTAGAGAATTCAAGGACCCGTGACAGTAAATGTTAACAAAATTATGGATTGTGAGATTGATTTGTTTTTTCAAAGGTAATGATGAAATAAATGACATTTAAATGAAGTAAGATACGATTTTGAGTAAGAAAAAGATATTGTAATTACATAGATGTTGGAAATACATCCTTTCTTTAAACAGTTGACATGAAGCAAAAAAAATTCAAAATTTTCTTCATTAAATGTCAGTTACCTTGACAATAGCCTTATCATTTTTTGTCAATTAATTGCATGGTTACTAATGCTGTTAATCTTTTCAAGCTTCAAACGTGACAATTTTAAACTATATAATGAAGTATAAGTATTGTCAATTGAAAAAAGAATACAAAGCTATGGTCAAAATTAGGAAGAAAAAACTAACAAAAGAATGATAAACAGAACAATATGTTATCAATGGAAACTTTAAATGTTCCTTTTACATGTCATAATAATATTTACCTTGGGCAACACAGTTCTGTTAGTTTTTCTTCTTCAATATGTGTAAACTCTTCAAAAGGATACATTAGGTCTACAACACAAACTCAGGGTAATAAGCAGAAAATAACCTTACAAAAACTTGCAATTTGAATTTAGGTGATAAAAGTGTACAAAAGTTTGAGGAAGTATTTTCTTACTGGATATTTTAGAGCCTGTAGAAATTCAGATTTGTTAACTGCTACTTTGTTACCCGCTATTTTGGAGCCTGTAAAAACAAAAAATAAGTACAACAGGTTGAGAAAGCAAAGAGGTTCTAGTAGAAAGGTATGAACAACATCAATATGCAATTTCACCCGTTCAATTCGTTAGTTTATTAACATTCTTGACCATAGGACGATGGTTTTCAATTTGCATGGATCACTTAGCAAAAATTACTTATGGTGCTTATCATAAGAGCAAGCCAAATTCCTACATACTTTATGAAAAAATTGATTGTTTTTTCCTTTGTTAAAACAAATTTCCTACGTGTTTTCGATTTTTGTGATACCAATAAATGATATAATAAGGAAATCTCTTTGAAATTCTTATTTTCTATTAAAGGAGTAATTATGACTTAATTTTCTAAAGGAATTTTCCTTCTTTCCTTGTTTCTCCCAAAGTCAAAAGGAAATTTGCACTAATGCTTTTCCAATTACATACAGTACGTTTGTCTACTTCTTAAAGGATTTTTCCAATTACATACATACTGTTAATATAATAATAGTATATTCTAAATACAATGCACTAATTTCAAATTCTAATATTCATAAGTTATGTGAATATGTATCTGTTTAAGGACAACGTTTCATGTATGGATAAATGTCGTATTGTTCATAGATTCAAATATTACGGACAAATTTTCGCTGAATTTAATATTAACAATCTCGGTTATCATGATGTGTGTCAATTTGATCTATTGTAGAAAGCTTCCAACAATATTAAAATTGATCTACTGAAACAACAAATCTATCCTGAACCAAATAGCAACTACAAATTGAAGAACTGATTTGATATAACAACCATTCAATTTCTTTAATTTGAAATAACTCTGTCGATGGAAACTTAATGAAATGTTGTTCATAAACTACCTATCGTACCATAAAGTCTCCCTAATAAATAATGATAAAGCAAAGGGAATAAAAAAGGTAATAATGTTGGTTATAAAAATATCATACCTTAATTATGACAAATATAAATAAAGTGAATACTGGTTAAGTGTAAAATCATAAATCTGACTGCTAAGCATCTTTTCATATCACTGGTTAAATCTTTATCATTTGTGTGTATCAATTGATCTTTGCATGTCATTAAATTATTACACCTTAATTATGACAAATACAAATAGAGTGAATACAGGATAAATGCAATATACCTAACCGACAAATTATGACAAATGTTCATTTGATATTCGTGAATAGATTTGGTTTGAAACTTATTGCAAATACAGGCTTGTCTTGGAATTCAGTAAGTGCACGTATGAAAGTATAAAGTTAACATCTCCTTGTAAATTATTGTCAGTTTTAATTAAAATTAACCTTCAACAATTTCTTCAATTGTAATAATTTCCCATGGTTTGATAATGAAAATATGTAATTAATTTCACATTAACATTCAAAAATGAAGTAAATAATATAAATCTGGCTAAATTGTTCTAATATTTGGAAGCCTTATGTCTTCCCTTTCTATTTGCAAGAAGCCTAACTCATAAATTTCTAAATCAGACATTGTAGATGAGATAGTAGTGTATCAGTTCAGTGATAGATCAATAACATTAAAAAAACAGTGTAATTAATGCTTAAGTTAGAAACTTTGCTCAAGTTAGGAAAAATATATTTGTAACAACAATTAGTGGAGAATTTAAAAAATGATTTTGGAAGGAAATATTATTTAAAAACAGAACCTATAAAGTCATTAGTTAGTAAAAATGTGCCAATTTAATCAAATCTAGTAATAAAATCAAAATTGGCTAGGAGCATAAATGCACAATAGTGGTGAATCAATATGCTCAAGATAAAACATTAAGAATACTACTAAATTATACATGCTTAATCCAGTCTAATTAAAAGACAAATTATATTCCAAGTTCAATGATCGAATATAATCACGATTCATCAAATCTAAATGATAAACTTATCTTATCTAAATACAATCTGTGTCCTAAAAAGCACATGCTTCCATCAGAGTTTTTTCCACCTATTATATAGTATAAGCTAGTTTAAGTATAGTAAACTAACAAAACAATAAAAGTGAAGCGTACTTGTTTAGTGGACAGTAATTTCAGTGTTTCACCAAAATCTCAGTATAGCGCACTTTCAACTCTCCCATGTCTTGCATACCAAGATGGTGTAAGAAAGAGGTATATAGGTACCCATAGCTAGAGAAAGTTAATTTAGCATCTTTACATATCTAAGGGAAAAGAATCGAGTGGTGGGAACCAAAATTAACACTCTAGATATTATCTGAGTAAATTGATATGCTAAGAAAAATCTGATTTTGAATTGTAGGTGCAAACTACATTTGTCCATATCTCAAGATAATATAGAACTGACAGTCGTAGACCATCAATTTTTTTTAGAGTTATTTCTAACATAGCTCTAAAAAAATGTAGCAATTCAACTTATATATTCAATTAATTGATAGGTGCTAGTTCAGTACCAAAATCTTTTCTGCCTATCGGTGTAAATGAGTACATAAAATCATATTTTATGTATCAACCTTTCGAATTGACGTACAAATTGCCCCGGTCTTTCAAATTAACCTACAAACTGACATCATTTGGAAATTTTAAATATAAACAGCACTAATGAAACAACAAAACCTCTTTGATTTCACTGTTATACATCCAAGTTACCCGGTTTTATTGCGATTGCAAATAAACCAAGATTTTCAAAACCAAACACTGGCTTCAACAATTGATTAACAAAAGAAACCATTTGTCAGAAGAAAACCGCATATTCTGAACTTCTGCTTACGATGTAATAAGTTAATAAGAATGAACTATCATAAAGCATTAAATCAAAGATCAAATTCTTGAGGAAATGGCATTCACGTATGTTGAATTTTAAAGTAATGTATGATATTCAAATGCATTAATAATTAACAATGAAATGGAATTGAAGTATTGAAGCAGAACACTTTACATTCCTATAAATTCAGTAAAACCCCTATCACATACCGAAATTTTCGACTTTCAAAAATTCGACATCGATACTCACTTTATCGACTGCCGAGGAATCGAGTGCCGGAAACTCCAATAGTGAGGGTTTTAAGAAAAAGAAAAAGGCAGAAGAAGAAGAAGATAGAAGAAAAAGAGAAGAAAGAAAGAAGAAGAACAACAGAACAGAAACAATATCAGAATCTTACACATCGCAGCGGAACAATATATAATAGATAAATGAATAATCTTTAAACAAAGAACTATATCATTTTATACATACATCAATCAGAGTCAATATACAACAATGGACAGTTATATAAACTTGTCCTCATACAGAATACACAGCGGAATAAATACTATCAGATACAAATACTACGTCTCGTCCTCCAGCTTATCTCCAAAGCTCCAGAATATCCAGAATATCCTGATAACATAACTCTAGGCTGCCCGTGTGGAAATTGGTGGGCACCCAGAGTTTAGAAGGGAACAATAAACTCCGAGTCAGTCATGGTGACTGGTGTGAGATCGTAAAACAGTTATTCTTTAAAATAAACAACAGGAAAATTTTAAAGTCAATTCGCAATGCTTTTAGAAAATGAAACTACCATAAGACCTCCCACCACACACACAATGCAAACGCAGACTTGGAGGAGATTTCTTCTTATGATAGTCAAAGATGCTTACTACGCAAAATCAAATTCTTTTGGATATTATTATTAGTGCATAGTGGAAAACATTTCGAAAGTAGAATATAAATCTTAGCCAGCATAGGTACCATTATATTATGCCTGCTATAGCTGCCTCCTGAGGAGACAGGTTCTACAACTAAAACCGTACAAGTCACGTATTGTTTCTTTGGATTTCCAACAAATGGTCAGGCTAAGGAACTTCCTATCCACGATGGGTACGTCCCTGGAATAGACGACCCGAGAACCTAACCGGATCTCTGCCAACACAAGGCCGGGTTACCTCTGCAAAAATAGGTAACTACTGACACGCGTATGCCATCCCCCGATCGTCACCGATCTTCCCGAGGATCCCCGATTTCCAACAAACCACAAAGTAATAATAACTGTGCAGCAACCACAGAGGTTAAGTATCTGGGCTCCATACCATGATACCACCTTTATCCAGAAGGAATGACATACACTAAGGGGCGCTACTCCCTAGAACCTTGCCGCATCCTTCCTGTTTCGACCATTTCCGGGGTGTGAGGCTCGATGAAGTCTCGTCCACAAAGCTACGCTTTCTCAAAAAGCCCTGCTTCGGGTCAAACAAAATGATCAACCTATGATCACAAAGATATAAGATCAAACAAATGATCATATCACAAATGATCAAACACTGATCATTTCACAGCAACACTCAGTATGCCACGTTACCAAATTGGGATATATCGCTGATAAATTTCAACTACATAACCTCTGAGCTCGTACGTCTCAGAGAAGGGTGTTAAGCTAAGAGAATAAGTTCTCCGCCACCAACAGAAATGTATTTGAAAGAAATCAGCTCAATATCTCAAATTGTAACGTCAGACACACAATCCATAAAAGTCTGTTCCGGGATCGAACAGAACCGAAGGCACTTCTCACGAAGCCCTTGCAATTCCGGATAATTTTCAATCACGTCAGGATTTCCCGTCACTAAGGGTGATAAAAACCTCTAAACCGGAGATCAGCCGATGTAGAGTAACTCGACGGTAATCCTTCCGTTTTCAAAAATATCCGGTCTTCAACACCGGTCTTCGAATGCAATTCATAACGACGTATCACATATTCGGAATGGGTTATACGACCCCATGGTCCTTTCCCGGCTAACCCGAATAGTGAGCGATTATTCAAAAATAAGTGTGGCATTCAAATTCATCCAATTCACAACAAATCCCTATATAAAGGTAATTATTGATAGTCGGTTATTTAACTATCAATAAAGATGCGCAACATCATCAGATTCCAAATAATTTTCCAAATTATTTCATCTTCCAAAAATATCTTTACTAGATATATAATTTCCACACTTTAAAAATAAATCAACGTATATTTTTCTAAACAGTTTCCATTTCTTTTATAAACTCCATAGTGAATTTATATTTTCAAAATATCTACTGATATACGATTTTCAAATCGATTTCAAATATTCAATTTCATTTTATCTTTAAGAAGATAAATTCTCAAACGTTCACTTCATATTGGAAAAGCAATTCCATACTTATTTAAAAATAAGTGTTTCACAAATCTATTTATTTTCAACATTTGAAAATATTCGATATACTTAAATCAAATTAAGTATATATTCATTCTTTAAGGAAAACATTCTTTTAACACCTTTATTTGAGTCAAAACGAATGTTACGTAAAACATCGTTACGACGACTCAAAATCACTAGTATAAGGATTCAGAATTAAGATAGATGTATAAATCCCAATACTATATAAAACATTTCCTTCCGGAAATCATTTACTATAACAACAATGTTATAGTCCACCATTTCCTTAAATTTTTCGAAAACGTCTATTTCAACAAGTACTGTTGAAATCTATGCTTTCGATTCATAATACATTTTAAACATCTTTAAAATGTTTAACTTCATTTTTTTAATATCACTTTTTCAACAATAAATCCATTTTACTTAACAATATATTCACTGTCCCAAAATCGTGAATATAATTCACTTAACCCAATTTCAATCTATTTCTACACATTTTTATTTCAATAGAGATTCGCTATCCAAAATCGCGGATATATCTTCTTTAAAAATCTTCTATATTTAATTTCTCAAATTCAATCTATTTCGAATTTATAAACACGTTTATAAATTCAAATTTTCTTTTAATAACAACTTCGATTTATAAATTCCTTTTATTAACAAATTCCATTTATAACTCGATATAAATATCACAAGTTCATATTTTTAGTTAATAACTTATCATTCGTTTATTTTAAAAGAAATTGTTCTTTTAAACTTTTCAAAATTAAAACTTTCCAATTTCATTAACTTATGAAATTCCATTTTTACTTCATTTTACACTTATAGAAGCTTGTCTTACCATCCCAATATTTTAAATTTATAAATATCAATTTTTGTACATCTTTTATATACATTGTTTTTAATACCTTAAAAATTCCAATTAAACCATTTTATAAATTTCTTAACTCTTCATTTCAAAAGAAATCACTTTTTGGTTAAAATTCACAAAATCTTAACTTTTTATAACTTTAAAGTTTTAAGGTTTATTTATTTAAAATAAACCAATTCAACAATTTAAATAAATGTATATTTTCAAAGATCACTTTAAAAAAAATTCTCTTTTAAAATCAACATCGTTATTTTTAAATTTCAAAATTTAAATCTGATGATGCAACAGCACCAATTCGTCAATCACAACAGTAAACATCATATATCAATATGATAACAGAATATACATCAATATCTGTAAATAAATAAATACGGGTGAGGAATCCAGTTGGATCCCTCCAACCTGTTTCCCTGCATCCAAAGATGTTAGCACAATACCAATTCCGCTCCAGTACGGAATTATCGCGGTATATAGGTTTTATAAAAATCCGCTTACTAACGGCGCAATAGGGTCTCATCCGCTATACGAGGCGGGAAATCATCAATCCAATATATACATATGCCAATATGTATATATTGCTATATATATAGATATATCCTACTATATCTAATATCAACAATCCAATAGCAATCAAAACAATCAATCAATAACTGCAATAATTCCACTTTAAATTTTGAGTGAGAAGATCTCACCTTAGCTTTTTATTTTGAAATCCAATCCAAATCCAGATTTATTTTTCTTCGTTGTATTCGACCTTGTATAAACAAGTTATACAGTTTATTAATATTCTAAATAAATCAGACAATGAACTTCTATTTATTTATCTAATTAAACAAATAATTTAATTTAATTAATTTCCTTTATAAACATTTTCAGTTTATTACACTTTTGAAACAGTCGAATAGTACATTTCTTTTTCCAAAAGTTTAAACTTAACAAATTTCTCCAATAATAATCTCCTAGTGGCTAAAATAACTAACTATGTTAATTTAACAGATAAATCTCTATTATTTTAAAAGTTAGACCGAACAAGCTATATACATTTTTTTTCCTACTGTAATTTTCTTCATATACAAACTTATATCTGTCTCTATATAATTTTAAGATGATCATAGTAGATTTACTATCATATATAGATATTCGAATTTATTCCCAAATTTTAATTGAATAAAATAAATCGTAAATACCTTACTGCCGGAGGCAACCCAGGCTACCCAAACATGCGAGTCACCGCCTCGCATCTAGACGCCGCCGAGCCTCATCCTTCCCCCAAGACCACTGCTTCGACGACGAGCCCATAGCCGTACTTGAAACCCCACTTGCCTCCATCTGCTGACGAACGCGCGCCCCATCATCGATGACCATCCACGCGACATCGTATTCGAGCTCGACGCAGTGCCCCCTGTCAACTGCTCGACATCCCAGCCACGAAACCCTCCTTCGCAGTCGCCTGCCCACGAGCATCGCCATCTGACGCCGCGCCCACACTCGCGATATGCCACGCTACTCCTCCAATCGCGAGTCGCCGCCGCCTCCATCCCAAAGCTGCTGCCCCTAAATCGCGACATTTCCCCCCAATCTTAACTCGAAGCTCGACTGCGACGAGCTGTCGCTCCTCCTAGATCCATCGTGCACGAAGACGAGCAATCGAATTATAATTTGATTAGGGAACGTTTTTTTTTTCTCTCGTTGGATTTTAGAACTGAGGAGGGAGGGAGAGAGGAGTATTGAAACGAAAGAAGATGATTTCGTGATGGGGTGCATGATTTTTGTATCGTGATTGCAGGCGAGAATCTAGGCGCGAGATAAGGGGATACGTGTGTGTGTGTTGACTAAATTTCTTTTATTTAAATTTCAAATTGAATTTTATTTCATTTCAACGCGGTTTTGTGTCGTGTGCTCACGTAATAACTCTGATCAATACAAAATTTGAAATCTGGCCATAATTCAATATTCCGGACCCAATGGAACTAGTTTCGTCGAATTCCGAGACTGTGCCTCGGACGGCTATTTTTAAATATCGATACGAACGATAATTTTCAAAACTGATCAAATCAATTCGAAATTGGATTTTGAAGCTTCTGTCATCTTCAGAATTATCAATACGAATTTTAAAAGCTTTTGAAATATTTTTCTTCAACTTAAAATTGAAGATTTGAATTTTTATTCAGTTCAATAGATTAAATTTTATAATTTAATCGCCATATTCAAAATTATATTCGGGGATTCAAATTAAATCATCGTTTCAAACATTTAAAATTAATTAAAAATTCTCAATTTAATTTGTTCAAAATTCTGGGTCGTTACAAACTTCCCTCCTTAAAAGAATTTCGTCCTCGAAATTACAAGTTAGGAAAAATGGTCCTTAACTCGTCTACTATCTTTCACAATCTAATAGTTTTATCAAATTATCAAAACAAATCTTTCTACTAAAGATTCGTTATCATTTCAACTCACATTTCAACTTCAATTATAAGTTTCAAAACAACATTGTTTACTTCAAAATTCAAATTTAAACTTAAATTCAAATTTTAACTTTCAAAATTTTCTCAAAATTTTCTAACACTCGAAATTTTCGAAAAATTTCGCCAGCGTCTCCTTTGCGCGGCTGATACGGTACGACTACAAAACGTCCCTACGGACTCTCAGATTTCAAAAAGAAAAAGAAAAAGCCAAGCGGCTAGAGAGAAATCATCAAAAACTCATATTATAATTCAAATACATACCTTTTTAGAGCAATTCGAATTGTCTGTGAAATAAATTTTCCAATCCCTTTATACACCTGTATATCCTACTAGCCATTATATCTAGTTACAGCATTCAATCATTTTGCAAATTCGATTACAAATTTTCAATATATACTTCTTATATCCTTTTTAAATTCGCTATTGAAGTTACATATTCAATTTCATTCAATTCTTCATTTCACATTCATTTGAACTTGTAATTCACATTTTCAATTCTATTGGAATTCAATTTATCTTCATTTATAATCATTGAATTTTAATTCGTTCAAACCTTATCCATTTGGTCAATAATCAATTATCTTCACTTACTAATTTGAGTTTAATACTTCACTTCATTTTTTTCACAAATCAAGTTCAATTCCCATTTTATTTACTTTCAAATTCAAAATGAATTTTAACTTTCAATTTCATTTTCTTGCACTTGAAATTTCAAATTTATTTATTCACACATTTATTCATTTCGATTTGAATCTCATTTTCAATCATATTTCAAATATTTATAAGTCTTCAACTTACTTACATTCCGATTTATACAATCATTTATACTTTCACTTTACAATTTCGTTCCATTAGAATTCTATTTTCAATTATAAATTCATATTCACAATTTCATTCCATTATCGAATTTTAAATTTTCAATTACCTTCTTGAATTCTATTCCAGAGTCTTACTAACATTTTCAAAACTATTTTTGAAAATAATTCAAATTATCCTTTGAATTTCTAAAACAAAACCCAAATTTTCAAACAACTTCCATTTAAAACAATTTTGGCAGCAATTTCTCTTTTGGAAACCCGAAAATGAACATCGATAATGCTGCAGTCATTACCGAAGTTATTTTCCAGCGACCGAAAAGAGTTTAGAGCTTTTCATTTTTTTCAAAACATTTTTCAAACCTTTGAAATTCATTTTCAACCCAAAAAGAAATTAAACTTTCCAACTCTCCAAAATTTTCAAATCCTTTTCAAAACATTTCCAAAACTTCTCTGGAATTCCGTTTAAAATTATAAGTCACATTTATAATTTATATTCTCAAATCTCATTTATATATGGATTTATTTCTTAACTTTGGAGTTACGATTTCAATTTCTTACTTAATTCCAATGGGAATAATTTAATATTATTACTTCTAGCAACCATGCAACCATATACTATAGTACTTTATAGAAAAAAACATTTCTTTTCTATACAAAAATAGTTTTGGGTAAAATTATTTCATTTACCCTATTCAAAACAATACTGTGCCGAATTGTTCTATTCTAGTGTTTAGAAACCCCTTCGATACAGTTTTGCAAGACTGTGCCGAGGAAGGTTCATATACCACTCAATAAACCAATCATCACAATACAAAACAATTTTATATTCACTAACAAATACGCGCTCATATCTATTATTACACTCAACTCATTCTAGAGTACTGCTGACTCTATCTCTAATGAGTAACACCCAACAGAGCAGGGTTGTCGCTTAACCATATGCTCTGATACCACTTTGTCACATACCAAAATTTTCGACTTTCGAAAATTCGACATCGATACTCACTTTATCGACTGCCGAGGAATCGAGTGCCGGAAACTCCAATAGTGAGGGTTTTAAGAAAAAGAAAAAGGCAGAAGATAGAAGAAAAAGAGAAGAAAGAAAGAAGAAGAACAACAGAACAGAAACAATATCAGAATCTTACACATCGCAGCGGAACAATATATAATAGATAAATGAATAATCTTTAAACAAAGAACTATATCGTTTTATACATACATCAATCAGAGTCAATATACAACAATGGACAGTTATATAAACTTGTCCTCATACAGAATACACAGCGGAATAAATACTATCAGATACAAATACTACGTCTCGTCCTCCAGCTTATCTCCAAAGCTCCAGAATATCCAGAATATCCTGATAACATAACTCTAGGCTGCCCGTGTGGAAATTGGTGGGCACCCAGAGTTTAGAAGGGAACAATAAACTCCGAGTCAGTCATGGTGACTGGTGTGAGATCGTAAAACAGTTATTCTTTAAAATAAACAACAGGAAAATTTTAAAGTCAATTCGCAATGCTTTTAGAAAATGAAACTACCATAAGACCTCCCACCACACACACAATGCAAACGCAGACTTGGAGGAGATTTCTTCTTATGATAGTCAAAGATGCTTACTACGCAAAATCAAATTCTTTTGGATATTATTATTAGTGCATAGTGGAAAACATTTCGAAAGTAGAATATAAATCTTAGCCAGCATAGGTACCATTATATTATGCCTGCTATAGCTGCCTCCTGAGGAGACAGGTTCTACAACTAAAACCGTACAAGTCACGTATTGTTTTTTTGGATTTCCAACAAATGGTCAGGCTAAGGAACTTCCTATCCACGATGGGTACGTCCCTGGAATAGACGACCCGAGAACCTAACCGGATCTCTGCCAACACAAGGCCGGGTTACCTCTGCAAAAATAGGTAACTACTGACACGCGTATGCCATCCCCCGATCGTCACCGATCTTCCCGAGGATCCCCGATTTCCAACAAACCACAAAGTAATAATAACTGTGCAGCAACCACAGAGGTTAAGTATCTGGGCTCCATACCATGATACCACCTTTATCCAGAAGGAATGACATACACTAAGGGGCGCTACTCCCTAGAACCTTGCCGCATCCTTCCTGTTTCGACCATTTCCGGGGTGTGAGGCTCGATGAAGTCTCGTCCACAAAGCTACGCTTTCTCAAAAAGCCCTGCTTCGGGTCAAACAAAATGATCAACCTATGATCACAAAGATATAAGATCAAACAAATGATCATATCACAAATGATCAAACACTGATCATTTCACAGCAACACTCAGTATGCCACGTTACCAAATTGGGATATATCGCTGATAAATTTCAACTACATAACCTCTGAGCTCGTACGTCTCAGAGAAGGGTGTTAAGCTAAGAGAATAAGTTCTCCGCCACCAATAGAAATGTATTTGAAAGAAATCAGCTCAATATCTCAAATTGTAACGTCAGACACACAATCCATAAAAGTCTGTTCCGGGATCGAACAGAACCGAAGGCACTTCTCACGAAGCCCTTGCAATTCCGGATAATTTTCAATCACGTCAGGATTTCCCGTCACTAAGGGTGATAAAAACCTCTAAACCGGAGATCAGCCGATGTAGAGTAACTCTACGGTAATCCTTCCGTTTTCAAAAATATCCGGTCTTCAACACCGGTCTTCGAATGCAATTCATAACGACGTATCACATATTCGGAATGGGTTATACGACCCCATGGTCCTTTCCCGGTTAACCCGAATAGTGAGCGATTATTCAAAAATAAGTGTGGCATTCAAATTCATCCAATTCACAACAAATCCCTATATAAAGGTAATTATTGATAGTCGGTTATTTAACTATCAATAAAGATGCGCAACATCATCAGATTCCAAATAATTTTCCAAATTATTTCATCTTCCAAAAATATCTTTACTAGATATATAATTTCCACACTTTAAAAATAAATCAACGTATATTTTTCTAAACAGTTTCCATTTCTTTTATAAACTCCATAGTGAATTTATATTTTCAAAATATCTACTGATATACGATTTTCAAATCGATTTCAAATATTCAATTTCATTTTATCTTTAAGAAGATAAATTCTCAAACGTTCACTTCATATTGGAAAAGCAATTCCATACTTATTTAAAAATAAGTGTTTCACAAATCTATTTATTTTCAACATTTGAAAATATTCGATATACTTAAATCAAATTAAGTATATATTCATTCTTTAAGGAAAACATTCTTTTAACACCTTTATTTGAGTCAAAACGAATGTTACGTAAAACATCGTTACGACGACTCAAAATCACTAGTATAAGGATTCAGAATTAAGATAGATGTATAAATCCCAATACTATATAAAACATTTCCTTCCGGAAATCATTTACTATAACAACAATGTTATAGTCCACCATTTCCTTAAATTTCTCGAAAACGTCTATTTCAACAAGTACTGTTGAAATCTATGCTTTCGATTCATAATACATTTTAAACATCTTTAAAATGTTTAACTTCATTTTTTTAATATCACCTTTTCAACAATAAATCCATTTTACTTAACAATATATTCACTGTCCCAAAATCGTGAATATAATTCACTTAACCCAATTTCAATCTATTTCTACACATTTTTATTTCAATAGAGATTCGCTATCCAAAATCGCGGATATATCTTCTTTAAAAATCTTCTATATTTAATTTCTCAAATTCAATCTATTTCGAATTTATAAACACGTTTATAAATTCAAATTTTCTTTTAATAACAACTTCGATTTATAAATTCCTTTTATTAACAAATTCCATTTATAACTCGATATAAATATCACAAGTTCATATTTTTAGTTAATAACTTATCATTCGTTTATTTTAAAAGAAATTGTTCTTTTAAACTTTTCAAAATTAAAACTTTCCAATTTCATTAACTTATGAAATTCCATTTTTACTTCATTTTACACTTATAGAAGCTTGTCTTACCATCCCAATATTTTAAATTTATAAATATCAATTTTTGTACATCTTTTATATACATTGTTTTTAATACCTTAAAAATTCCAATTAAACCATTTTATAAATTTCTTAACTCTTCATTTCAAAAGAAATCACTTTTTGGTTAAAATTCACAAAATCTTAACTTTTTATAACTTTAAAGTTTTAAGGTTTATTTATTTAAAATAAACCAATTCAACAATTTAAATAAACGTATATTTTCAAAGATCACTTTAAAAAAAATTCTCTTTTAAAATCAACATCGTTATTTTTAAATTTCAAAATTTAAATCTGATGATGCAACAGCACCAATTCGTCAATCACAACAGTAAACATCATATATCAATATGATAACAGAATATACATCAATATCTGTAAATAAATAAATACGGGTGAGGAATCCAGTTGGATCCCTCCAACCTGTTTCCCTGCATCCAAAGATGTTAGCACAATACCAATTCCGCTCCAGTACGGAATTATCGCGGTATATGGGTTTTATAAAAATCCGCTTACTAACGGCGCAATAGGGTCTCATCCGCTATACGAGGCGGGAAATCATCAATCCAATATATACATATGCCAATATGTATATATTGCTATATATATAGATATATCCTACTATATCTAATATCAACAATCCAATAGCAATCAAAACAATCAATCAATAACTGCAATAATTCCACTTTAAATTTTGAGTGAGAAGATCTCACCTTAGCTTTTTATTTTGAAATCCAATCCAAATCCAGATTTATTTTTCTTCGTTGTATTCGACCTTGTATAAACAAGTTATACAGTTTATTAATATTCTAAATAAATCAGACAATGAACTTCTATTTATTTATCTAATTAAACAAATAATTTAATTTAATTAATTTCCTTTATAAACATTTTCAGTTTATTACACTTTTGAAACAGTCGAATAGTACATTTCTTTTTCCAAAAGTTTAAACTTAACAAATTTCTCCAATAATAATCTCCTAGTGGCTAAAATAACTAACTATGTTAATTTAACAGATAAATCTCTATTATTTTAAAAGTTAGACCGAACAAGCTATATACATTTTTTTTCCTACTGTAATTTTCTTCATATACAAACTTATATCTGTCTCTATATAATTTTAAGATGATCATAGTAGATTTACTATCATATATAGATATTCGAATTTATTCCCAAATTTTAATTGAATAAAATAAATCGTAAATACCTTACTGCCGGAGGCAACCCAGGCTACCCAAACACGCGAGTCACCGCCTCGCATCTAGACGCCGCCGAGCCTCATCCTTCCCCCAAGACCACTGCTTCGACGACGAGCCCATAGCCGTACTTGAAACCCCACTTGCCTCCATCTGCTGACGAATGCGCGCCCCATCATCGATGACCATCCACGCGACATCGTATTCGAGCTCGACGCAGTGCCCCCTGTCAACTGCTCGACATCCCAGCCACGAAACCCTCCTTCGCAGTCGCTTGCCCACGAGCATCGCCATCTGATGCCGCGCCCACACTCGCGATATGCCGCCCTACTCCTCCAATCGCGAGTCGCCGCCGCCTCCATCCCAAAGCTGCTGCCCCTAAATCGCGACATTTCCCCCCAATCTTAACTCGAAGCTCGACTGCGATGAGCTGTCGCTCCTCCTAGATCCATCGTGCACGAAGACGAGCAATCGAATTATAATTTGATTAGGGAACGTTTTTTTTTTCTCTCGTTGGATTTTAGAACTGAGGAGGGAGGGAGAGAGGAGTATTGAAACGAAAGAAGATGATTTCGTGATGGGGTGCACGATTTTTGTATCGTGATTGCAGGCGAGAATCTAGGCGCGAGATAAGGGATACGTGTGTGTGTGTGTTGACTAAATTTCTTTTATTTAAATTTCAAATTGAATTTTATTTCATTTCAACGCGGTTTTGTGTCGTGTGCTCACGTAATAACTCTGATCAATACAAAATTTGAAATCTGGCCATAATTCAATATTCCGGACCCAACGGAACTAGTTTCGTCGAATTCCGAGACTGTGCCTCGGACGGCTATTTTTAAATATCGATACGAACGATAATTTTCAAAACTGATCAAATCAATTCGAAATTGGATTTTGAAGCTTCTGTCATCTTCAGAATTATCAATACGAATTTTAAAAGCTTTTGAAATATTTTTCTTCAACTTAAAATTGAAGATTTGAATTTTTATTCAGTTCAATAGATTAAATTTTATAATTTAATCGCCATATTCAAAGTTATATTCGGGGATTCAAATTAAATCATCGTTTCAAACATTTAAAATTAATTAAAAATTCTCAATTTAATTTGTTCAAAATTCTGGGTCGTTACAACCCCTGGCAAAGCAGATGAGTGTGGAGTGAAGTTTACTTGTTATAGTCCAACATCGCTGCAAACGCAATCAATCTAGTGAAAGTTGTGCTATAAATTTTCACAGGCTAGGGTAGTGTAAGAAAAAGCAGTGGCATGGTGAGCACAGAGCGAATTATTCTTTCGCCTTTTACTAAAGAATATCGTGTGCTCTCCACCTATAGCAGCATACGCTGTTTTTTGGGGGTGTTCCTTTTACATAATAGACCCCGGCAAATGTTAAATTAAATCCTATGTTTTTTACCAGAGTTTTCTGGTGTAATTATATCTTTTTGTTATATAACTATTAGACTACCTCTTGCCTTATAAGAGTTAGAATATAAATGTCAGTTCTTAACATTCATTTCTCATTTCTATCTACATCAGGGTAGCTCTTCTATTTTCTAAAACACTCAGTAAATAATTAAAAGTTCTGAACTGTATATCAAAGAGTCAGAAGAAGTTTAATGAAAATGGACATCCACCATTGTGCATAGAATTTTAAAGGGAAGCTTTTAAATCGTAGGCTTTGTAGCTCACCTGACCTATGGCTGATATGCTCTATAATGCACAATGATTAAATCGGTTTTTGAATATTCGACTAAAAAGATAAATTTGTTGATGTGCACAGAATATTGAAGACGTAGAGCAATATATTAAATTTTTTTGTCCATCCATAATACCAAGCTAAAAGATAAATATATGAAATTTGTAGAGTAACATGGAAATATAAATTAATGTTGTTATAATTTAGGAGTTTCTATATAAGAAAACAATGTATGTGGGGTCAAAACATAGTGAATGTAAGATATGCTCTGATTGAAATACGGGATTATTTGAGTTGAAAATAACCAAATTTGTAATTGTCTGCAAATGGAAACTAAGGCATCAAAACAATCTTTGTGTGTTGGGAATAAGAACATTAAGTCATAATAAATATTCAAAATTAAAATATAATATCACAGTTTTAAGGATGAGAATGTTACAATTCATTTCTATTGAGTTTGTTCGTCACTACTGTTAAATGCAGACTTCATAATAATCTTGGTAATGCAACCTCCTTACTCTACCACCTTATATTTTAATGCTAAAAGGTGTATTCTATAAAAGAAATTGCAGAATCGGTGTATGAAATGTAAGTGCTAACTGAAGGCTAATAATTAAATCCAAAGATTATATATAAACATAATTACTTCGATTTCTTTCTCGACAACGTCATATTACCATGCAATATCAAGAAATCAACATCAAAACCCCATTACACAGAATTAGGTTGCAATTTTTTTTTGTCAAAATAAAGATAACACAGTTTCAAATCTCAATTCAAGTTTAAGCAGTCATCGAATCATCTTGCAATAGCTAAATTTAATATTCAACTGATCAAAAAACTATATCAAATGTCGAACAAACATCTTATGATCAAAACCGTAGATCAGAATTCAACATCGATCTTGAAAATGTGAGAACCAGGTGTTGATAATGATATCACAAAAAAAACCAAAT
The DNA here is from genome assembly GCA_030737815.1 of Allium fistulosum. Lineage (NCBI taxonomy): Eukaryota > Viridiplantae > Streptophyta > Magnoliopsida > Asparagales > Amaryllidaceae > Allium > Allium fistulosum. The sequence continues at coordinate 307,736,892 of CM060902.1, forward strand.
AATTAATCGCCATCACAATCAAATAAGAATTCACCAAATGTGAAGCCTGGTTGTGTGAGTTTGTCGTAGTTAGAGATGCTATGCTGAAATCCCGTCGAGTCGAAATTTCTCTGCTGAGGAAAGGAATAATTGTCACAAAAAATGTCGACTTCCTTAAAATCGGAGCCGCTATGCTCCGAAGCTGGATTTGGTTTGCTCGATGCTTGCTTGTTTAAGATCTGGAGTTTATAACGCATCTGAAAGGATGTGGTTAGTCTGTATCGCCGTTGAACTTCGATCTTGAAGTAACGACTGCCTAATCAATTAGCAGTTAGCGAAGCGTTGGCGATTGATTGGCGGAGATATTGGATGGACGACGATGATGACAGTGATGTTTAAATTGGGGGTGATTACGGATATTTACTGGCGTGAAATGAGGAAAGCGAAATGCGAAAGGATGGAAGGGTATTTTAGGAATTTCCAAAAGACACGGTTGAAAATAGTTCGGCGAATTCTTATTATTAGTACAGATAATCGGATTAGCCACCTTGTTTTATTTTATTTGATTTTTTTGGGTAAATGGAAAGGAGCAAAAAATTTTGACTGTGAAATGAAAGGGAGACGGCAATGAGGAGGAAGAAGAAGAAGAAGATGGAGAAAGCCAAATATATAATAAGAGAAAATCAGGAGATTTTTTTTTGATGCCGAGAATGAAATATATCTTATTCTCTTTATTAAAAATTCTCTTTTAGTTTCTCTTTAATTTTGGATGTTACTATATACACCTATTTTTCTCCTTATCTCACCCACCACTTTTTCCACCTACAAATATTTTGTAAAATACTTCTCTCTTTCTTATATGCCTACCTCTCATCGTTTTAATTTTTTAAGAAACAAGAATTCATTCTTTTATTTTCTTTGAAATATGATAAACATAAATAATGATCGTGAACTCAAATCTTATTAATTCCAATTCATTTTTACAAATTTCTATAAAACTGAAATATGATTATGAAATTCTAATTAATTCGATAATTTTTGAACCTTAATATACTAGGATGTTAGACTATCTTATTTGAAATATCTTCCCAAGCGATAAAATTTGAAGATGTGGCAAGAACGACTTGTAAAGAAGTAATTGCTCTAAGTTGATAAACAACTTCGAAGTGAAATTCTTCGAAAAGTTTGAAAATTTTAAAGCCTTTACATTAAAAAAACAAGGGGTGTTTGAAGTATTTTAAATATTCCTTTAGTATCACTTTTAGTGGCACAAAGACAATATTGGTGGGTGTATATAATAACACCCTTAATTTTCTATCAAGCAAAACTTTCATCTCATGCTGGCAATGACTAGCCATATCTTTTCCTATATAGAACAAAATTTCATAAGCATGTTTAAGTAATTAGCTCTATTTAAAACCTATTTAAATATATACAGACATCGTATATCGATACACGTGTATGTAACTTTTATACGCACATCCAAATAATTACTAACAACACCCAAAATATCAAATAAATTAATAATTATTATTTCTTAAGTATTATTCGGTTTAATTAGTTTATAATATTTTTTAATCTAATTAAACCGTGTGGTTTTTTGAAGAATTCATAAATGCGATTGTGAGACCCTTTGACTGCATGCACCTACAAGTATTAATCCAAATGGTTCATTAACAAGTTGTCACTCCCAATGGATCGGTGTTTTACCTTCAATCTTTTGAAATACAATTAATGAGTACTGTATGAATCATAATCATATTATTAAAGATTATTTCTCAAAAATATATCTTAGTCCATAATTCCAAAATAATTGTAGAAAATTTTGAATACTTCATTATTTTCTATGGCTACTGCATCACCATAGTTGTGAACACAAATACCGTGATTATAACGAATGTATTTTATAATGAATATTCATTATATGCATATTAGAAGAAAATTATATATTTTTTCAGTTAATATTGAAAACTAAAGTAATATTTGATACACGCACACGAAGCAATCTTTCGTAAATTAATGCCTCCAATGATTGGTGTCATATAATACGCTCCCACTATTTTCATCATTACTAAATGGTGCATGAAATAGGAACCTTTAGTTAACCACTTATTATGGGCAATTTATTTCATCCACTGTAACGAGTTTTCAATACAGAGTTTTAGATCAAATATCTTAAACTCAAAGAAGTAACTTATATAAAGAAACCTTATAATAAATTACATTTGGAACATAAATCACATTTATCATTCTATATTAAGTATCTACTTAGTATTTTATACAATTCTTATTTTCAGTATCTCTTCATGAAGCAAAAGTAATCATTCACTCTCTTCATCTTAACCGTGCCTATGTTACATCTATTCTTGGACGTTCGCTTTCCTTTCCAAAAGGCTGAATCATTCTAAAGATAACTCTTACTACAAGATTGCACAAAATTCTTTATAAAAGTGTGTTTGGACATCCATAATATTTTAAGGGTATCATATGGGTTACGTTAAATAAATTGTTCGAGACTGCTATTTCAGTGATTGAATTTGTAGGTTGAACTTTTAGTAATTGGTCTAGTGTTGTTTTTAACACAACAAGATGTTCATTGTATTCAATCGTATTGAACACATGATCTTGCTCTATAGCTTACTTGCTCATTTTCAAATGAACCAACTATGTCTAGATTTTGTATATTACGAACGCGACCATTCACCATACAACTTTTGTATGTCGTTTAATATGGATCAAATACCCGTATTGTTATATTGTTTTAGAATTTAAAATTTATAAGACAATATACGATCTTGGGAAAATAATCACTTATGTGACTAAGGTAAGATGTTTTGGTAGTTGTATAATTCGGTTCTTGCATGGGCCTTAAAGCGGAATATTGCAAAAGATTTATTGGTAAGTATGTTTTGTATTTTTTATCAATCTTAATTCGTTTTATTCGCATATTTTAATTGATTAATTTTTTTTATCAATTTGGTTGCTTTCATAAACTTATCGAAGTAGATTATTTAACTTCGTATAACATGTATTTTTACATTAATAGAAAAGTTAAATGTAACCATTTTATTTTTTTAATAAAGTTCCCATTGGATTTTTATATTCTTTAAAAATCTAAGAGAAATATGGAAATCTTATGATTTCTCCATTGAATGTTAGAACCCGCTTGTCTTGAGATTCTAACCTTGAGTTCGATCAACAAATCATAGGCAGCAAGCGATGGACAACTCTTTATCGGTTGTATCACGTATAATCCCTAATTTTTGTCTTTTCCATAATCTTCACTTTGACCTTGAGTTTGCTCAATAAATTAAGAGAGATTATTCACTCTTACTTATTATTTCACAATGGCTTAAGTATAATACATATACCTTGAGTTTGCTTAATAAAAACGTGTTTATCTTACCTCGTCAAGGCAATACATTAGCAGTACTACACAAAACAACTCTAGGTTGAGTCTACTCAATGACTAATATGTATGCAAGTAATCTATTAACACACTATGATAGAGGACAACTTATATTAAAGAATCATAACCTTTAATATACCTTGAGTGATATCGATTTAAAGAATAACGTATTTCTTATGAAACATTCTTATGATTCAAATGTTGGACACATTTGAAATCACGATATATGTATTATACGAATGTGTTTATTCTAAAATTCTGTTTGGCTTTATTTCAGTTTCACTTATATTTACTTTTATACATATATAATTATATAAACTTAATTTATTTATAACTGTTTATAATTAACTTATATAATATAATGTATATTATTAATTAAATCAAATTTAATTAATTTTATTCTTATTTATTAAATCATATTTAATTAACTTTAATTATTATCAGTTAAATTACATTTAATTAATTTTAATACCTACTTTAACTAATAAATTTAATTAAAAAATTTATCATAGAAAATTTTGCATTATTCATCTTAAATTATTTAAGACATATAACCACTTATAAAATTTATAATTTTATTTATATATACATATCAATATATGTATGCATTATTATTTAAATTTTAACTAATTATTCATTTAATAAATCTTTTATTTAATTAAACAATTGAATCAAATGAATAACTAATTCTATAATTTTAATTTAATTTTATCTCAAATAATTTTTGAAAAAATTACAACTATAATAATTATAGCAAAATGTACAATATATATCGGTTGATATGTATGTTTTTAATCAGTTAAATTTTAACTAATTATTTAATTTAATTTAATTTAATTAATTCTTTAATTTAATTTAATCAATCATTTTAAACAAATATATCTTAAATTTGTTGAAATTGACTATTTAATTTTTCAAAACTTATTTTGAAGATTTGTAATTTAATTTTTATGACATTTATAAAAATTTCTTTATATTTTAAACATAATATTTAAATCTAAAATCTATTTTAAGTTTTCAAATCATAATATGAATACTAGCCCAAGGCCCAAAATCAATTTAGGCCCTACATCTAGGCCAATCATTTGGACTTACTCCATCTATTAGGACAGGCCAGTAGCCAAAGAGGAGAGGATTCTTGATTAATCCACTCCAAGCCTAAATACTACTTTTCTAGACACCCATCGGAAAGATAGGTAATTATTTGGCTTGAAATATTGACTAATTAGATTGCATAGACCGTTTGGGCTATGTTACCATGATAGAAACCTAGCCCATTTCGTAGCGAGTGAAATAGGTTAATTTTAAAAAGAAATTCCCTAATTGGATCTTAGTAAGCCTATGAAGTCTTATATCTAATATTAGATCCAATCTAGTTGTTTAATAAAATTGTATTTTATTTGAATGTTTTGCTTTATTTAATTGATCTAATTAACTAAATATATATAATGTGAGTATATTATAACGAGAAGGGGTGCATCCAAGGATGAAGTAAGAAAAGAAACTGAGAAAATTAATTAGAAATGAATGAGAAAATAATGTTTTATGGAGAACATTTCTCATTCTCTCTCTAAAACCTCTCTTTTTAATTTCCAATTAATTCTCCATTAAACCGAGTTGTTCTCTCATATGTTTATGTCTTAATTATTAAACTACATTAATTAGATATGATATGTGAGTGAGAATGAACATATCCAATATGTCCATATATGAATGATATAACGTACGTGTGAAATTTATGGCTATGGCATAGATGATGTAAACATGGTCAAATATATACATATGTAAATATTGTGATTTATATGTACCATGTGTATACTTAGCATTTACACACACACACACATATATGTATATGTATATTCTTTTCAAAAAAAAAAGTATATGTATATGTTTAAGTATATGTATATGCTAGTTTCCATATCAATATTATTTGATATTATATATACAAACAAATATTCTAAATTTATGTTTCATGAATAGTAAGCATAATCTTATAAAATTACCATATACAATTTGACTACATCACAATATTCAAATTCAAATCCAAAATTAAATTATATGACTTTTAAATTGATAAACATATATTCAAATGCTATATCAAGATCTTAATTTGACTCCTATTATTATTATAGAATACATATAATAATATTTTAAGTTTACATAGCTAAAATGATTTTATAATTCCAACCACGTATATATTTTATATCTTGAATTCAAAAGTTAAAAATTTAATTATATTATTATAAAATATGGATATGCATTATAAATAATATTTTGGCTAGAAATATTAACTTTTTTAAATTGCCAAAAAGGATTTGATCTAATAAACATACATGCTAATTTGAAATATATCATTGATAAAAAACATATCATTAATTTATCTCATGATTACAATAATTAAAAATTTGTAAATGATTATTTAAAATTAGTAAAAATAAATTTTATTTTTAGAAAATATTTATACATATATTTGGACATATGTGGCCAAAATAAAAAATAAACAAACATTTACTTTAATTTAAAACTACTATATTGAATTAAAATAGAACATTAGTTAATCGATTGAATTATTATATTTAATTATATTTATAGTAAAAAAACAACATATATAAAATTGGCTATAAGCATAAGATAAAATATAAACGCAAAAGAAGATTGCACCTTATGGATCTGACCTATTAGTGAACTCCTGATTTGAAAATTCTCCTTAAATTCTTAGAATCAAAATCCAAACCTTGCTAGAATCAAATGTGCTACCTTATTTTTTATTTATTTCGGTTAAATGGGAAGAAAAAATTTCAACCATGAAATAAAAGGGGCACAACCCATTGAAGGAAGAAGAAGACAAGGAGGGAGAAAGCCTAAAGGTAAAATGACAGAAAATCAGGAGATTTTATTTTGGCAGGGAGAATGAAACGTTTTCTACTCTCTTTATTAAAACTTCAATTTAATTTCTCTTTATTTTTCGATCAAGCAAAACTTTCCTCTCACAGTTGCATAGCCGGCTATATCATTCTTATATAGAACAAAATTTCCATAAGCCCATTTAAGTAATTATCTCTATTTAAAAGCTATATATATATATATATATATATATATTAATATCATATATCAATAGGCGTGTATGTGACTTTTATATATACAATTTTTTTATACTAACAACGCCCAAAACATCAAACGAATTCATAATTAATATTTTCTAAATATTAATTAATTTAATTAATTTATACTATTTCACAAACTAATTAAATTTTGTGATTTTATTAGAGAATGCACAAATGCGGTTGTGAGATTCAGAGGCGTGAATTCGGTCAGTGATTTAACATTGAATAATTCAAATATTAACGTTCATATGTCACCTTAGCTAGTGATGTGACAATTTGGTTAAATTCATCGCTTATAAATCTTTTTAGTAAAATCCAATTTCATATTTTTATAAGAGGTGCATTTTGGCAACGACAATTTATACACGTTCTCTTCATCAAAACTATATCACTTTAGGATACTTGAAACTTAGTATTGGTCAAAATTTCAGTATCATCCACATTCAATGCAATCTATCCAAAAACAAAGTTCTTGGTCGATAATAACATTTATTATTAACCGTTCTACTTAGGCTGGAGAATTTGACATTGAGTTGACTACAATTGACCGTGATACTAATCTCATACAACTGAAGAGATGAATTCTCTATTGAATAGTGCTTTTGTAATAACCCGTTGTTAAGAAGCAATTAATTAACATTAATAATAGTTTTTTAATTATCATAAGGAATAAAATATAATAAAATTTACAAAATAAATTCCTAATGGCCTCTCCCTCCCATACCCATCACCATTCCCTGTCCTTTCAAACTGACCTTCCCGTTCTTTCAACTGTTCCTCCACCAGCTCTGCTTTCGGCCACCCTTCCGAACTCTCCCCAAAACTTGCCTCCTCCTGTTCCTCCACCAAACATACCCTATCCCACCCATACCCTTCACCATTCCCTGACTTTTCAATCTGACCTTCCCATTCTTTCATCTGTTCCTCCTCCAGCTCTGCTTTCGGCCAACCTTCCAAACTCTCCCCAGAAATTGCCTCCTCCGGTTCCACCACCAGGCTTACCCTCTCTCATCAATCCCGTCTCATCTTCCTCGGCTTGGTCCTCCCTTTTCAAGTCCAAACCTCGAAATGCTGGCGCTTACTCGCCAGCTGTCATTCCTCTTTCTTTTGATGGTCAAGTTATGGTGCCTCCGTCTGAAGTGCTGAAAGCTGGTAATGATGTGTGGGGTTGATGGTTGGTTGGTTTCTTCCTTGACCAGCTCCTATCCTACATGACAGTCATCAACCATTTAAAAAAATTGTGGAAGCTCAAAGGCGAAGTCTCTATAAAATCTGATGGAACCTTGTTCCTTTTCCATCTCTCCTGTGCTGAGGATAAAAGGAGAATTGTAGAAGCCGACCCAATTTTTCTACGAAACAAGATCTTCATTATTAAGGCATGGGATCCTTACATAGGGAACAATTGCAGTACCATAAAATCTATGCCTGTTTGGCTAAAGCTTTCGAACATTCCACTTTATGCGTGGTCTCATTTAGGGATTAACTGGCTAGCATCAAGAATTGGTAGGTTGCTCTGTTTGGATACTTCCACTGACAAATTGGAGCGAATTGGATATGCTAAATGTTTAGTTGATGTCTCTCCAGATCAGGAATTGGTTGATGAGTTTCCTGTGAAATTAATTGATGGATCAACTCAGATGATATAGGTTAGCTACCTCTGGAAACCTGAAATATGTACTGGCTGTAAAGTATTTGGTCACATGAATAATGTATGCGTGAGAGAAGGGGAAGTAAATGTGAGGAATGAGGAAGAGGTAGAATTTAAGGAGAAAATGAATGAAGGTTATGTCGCTGTGCTGAAGGAAGGAAAGCAGGCTAGTAAAAATAAACAGATTTGGAAGAGAGTAGTGAATAAGAAAACTAAAGATAAGGTTGGAATTTTTTTGAAGTTGCCAGTGATAGATGATAAATTAGTATATGCAGAGGTAGTTGAGAATAACATTGCAGTACGCGGTATTGATGATAAAGAAGATTATAATGTTGGTAGTGGATCTGAGGTGCATGAAGAGGCTTGTGAAACTGGAAAAGAACATAGAATTATATCGACAAGCAACAAATTTGATGTGTTAAAAGACATGGAGACTGAGGGTGATAATGTTATTGTGGCATCCACTGGAGAACAATATGAAGGGATAGAAAATAATTCAGTTATTTTGCTTGATGTAAGCACTGCAGGAATGGTATGCAAGCATTTACCCCATGATCATCCAATTGCAACATTTGAAGAGCAGCAAATCTTACAGTCCTCTCAGGAGGAAAATGACAATCAAACCGTGCACGTTTCTGAATCACTTGTGCATGCAAATAGTTGCATGTACACTCAATGCTCTGACTCTTTTCCCAAAAATGAAATTTCTCAACCCACATGTCAACTAACAACCATTTCAAACTCAGACAAACATGAAGTGTCTTTCTGTAACACATTGCAAAAATAAATTTTTGAATTAGTCTACAGCATGCATTCCCAGTCACATTCCATTACATCAGTTTCCCCTCCCAAACCTATTCCTCCTCCACCCATCATCCCAAACCCATGTCAGCCTTATGTGTTTCTAGGATCTATACCAGGCTGGAAATCGCCACCTAATGAATTAAATAAGGAGAGCTGTCAAGCTACTGAAAATGATAAAAGTAAGAAGTCAAAAAAAGCAAAAAACCAAAATCAAAGCTACACAAGAATGAATTCTCCTGTTACGAGGAGCATGAGAGAAGGAGCACACACGAATATGGTTTAACTAATGATACACAACATTGGTGCATGGAATATTAGAGGATCCCACAATTTCCTCAAGCTGGATCAGGTTAAACAGTTGATCTCCAACCATCAACTATCTGTTTTTGCAATTCTTGAAACCAAATTGAACTTGCCTCTTACTTTAACTGCTGCTAAGTACATTAACCCAACTTGGAGCTTGAATCACAATCTTCTTGAAGCAAGCTATGGGAGAATAATGGCCCTTCATAATCCAGAGCAACTATCTCTTGATCTCATCCTAGCAACTCCTCAATTAATGCACTTTCATGCTAAACATTTCAATTCATCTATTTCTTTCTATATTACCTTCATCTATGCTTTCAACTCCCCCTCTTCTAGACAATCTCTTCTCAATCTTATTCCAGCGCTAAGACAAGACACACATCCTTGGGTTATGCTTGGTGATTTTAACTGTTGCTTTTCTTTGACTGATAAACATGGGGGTCTCCCGCTCTTGCCTAGGGATATTCACCCTCTAAACACTACTGTCGATGACTCTTCCCTAATCCCTATTATCAAATATGGTGCCCCTTTCTCTTGGAATAATCGTTCAATAACTGGTGCCCATGTTTACTCTAACATTGACCACTCCTTCTCTAACTTCAAAGCCCTTACAACATGGCCCAACATCTCCACTTTTCCGCCCCATCCAATTCTCTCTGATCACTCTCCCCTCATCTTGACCACTGGGAAAAAGCCAGTTGAAGCCAAAAGAGGATTCAAATTTTTCAATGCTTGGGTCCTTAATCCTGAATATAATGATATAATAAGAAAGGCTTGGTCCTTTAAGTATTTTGGAAACCCTTCTTTTATTTTTTGTAGGAAACTCAGAGCAACCAAGGAAGCTTTGAGGGTTTGGGCAAGGGCAAAGTATGGAAATGGCAATCTTCAATCAACAAAACTCATGGAACAATTAAAGGTTGCTCAGGAGCAAATGATGGCTTTCCCTGACAATATTCTCATGGCTGAGAAGGAAGCTACTCTATTCAATGACCTAAATCTAGCCCTTGCTAATGAGTCTGAGATGAAGAGACAACAATTAAGAATCAAATGGGCAGCTGAAGGCGATAGGAATACTAAATTTTTTCATGCCTCTCTCAAGATTAAGCACTCAAATAATAACATCTTTTCTATAGTTGATGAAGCATGTAATCTTTTTTCTACCCCTGAAACTGTGGAAAAAGCCTTTCTTATGTACTATTCTGGCCTATTTGGTAATGCTAGCAATTTTGAACCGGAGTTAGACATTCTATCCACTATCTCTCTTCCAAGACTTAATCATGATGAAGTAAATCTTTTGGTAGCTAAAGTGAATAATGAAGAAATCAAGAAAACCCTATATGCAATGAATAGAAGCTCGTCTGGAGGTCCTGATGGATTCAACGTTGTCTTTTTTACGTCTAGCTGGGAAATTGTTGGTGATCAGTTTTGCAGAGCTGTCCACAACTTCTTTGACAAATTCAAGATGCTAAGATCAGTGAATTCAACAAACTTGGTGCTAATCCCTAAGTCCAAACCTGCTTTGACTGTCTCCTCCTTCAGACCCATTTCCTGCTGTAATGTGGTTTATAAATGTATTTCCAAGATTATTGCTACTAGGCTGGTTTCTGTTCTTCAAAGAATTATTTCTAACAACCAAGTAGCTTTCCTCCCTGATAGAAATATTCTTGATAACATAATGTTAGCCCATGAGCTATTAAAAGGATATCACTGCGTTAATGTTTCTCCTCGTGCCATGCTAAAGCTTGATCTGCAGAAGGCTTATAATTCACTTCATTGGGAGTCTATAGTTAGGATAATTTCACTCATGGGTTTTCCCAAAGTTTTTGTTGCTTGGATTTATGAGTGTATATCATCTCCCTCCTATTCTCTGATTATCAATGGCACAAGCACAAGCAATTTTGTTCCAAAGCAGGGAATCAGGCAGGGGGATCCCCTGTCATCCTATATCTTTATTCTAGTTATGGAAGTCTTTACAAGTTTGTTAAGACCCATGTTTCAAAACAAGCAAATTCAATACCACCCCAAGTGCAAGGACCTTCAAATAACATCCCTCCTTTTTGCTGATGATATTATGATTTTCACTAAACCTAATTTGCAATCTATTGAAGGAATTAAAAGTGCACTCCATATATTTTACATGATGACTGGCCTTAAACTTAATCTCCTTAAATCCAGCATTTTGTTCTCTGGGGTTTCTAGTATTTAGGAGTTGAATCTGACTTCTTATGCTGGTATGAAATCCATGTCATCTGATATGAATTATCTTGGGCTTCCATTATGTTCATCTAGAGTTACTTATGCTGATTGTCTTCCACTTTATGGAAAAATTACTGCTGTCATGGAATGTTGGGCCAATAGATTCCTGTCTCAAGCTGGAAGATTGGTGCTTGTTCAATCTGTTAGCCACTCCTTAATGGTATATTGGGCAAGGAATTTCATTCTACCAATTAAACTTCTGAAATTGGTTAGAAGAGCAATGATGAGATTTCTTTGGTTTGGAACCATACACTCAAGAAAAGTCCTTCCTTGTTCTTACAATACCATTGAGATGCCAAGAAGTAAAGGGGGTCTGGGTTTGCAAAGTATTGGGGTATGGAACAAGGCAGCTTACAGTTCAATGCGTTGCCGCACAAGCATGACACACTTTGGGTGAATTGGACACTCAGATATAACATTGGTACAAAAAACTTTCGGCTTATGGAAATACCTCAGCCATGTAGCTGGATTTGGAGGAGTACATTAAAATTAAGACCCATTTTCAAGCCTCTTGTTCAACTGAAGCTTTCTGAGGCTAGTTTGTGCAAGTTCTGGCACGACCCATGGCTAAGCAAAGGTATAATTCTTGACCAAGTTTTCTCACCTCAGCAGAAGTTTCAATCTGGTGTTGGAAATAATGCTTTAGCTATTGATCATATAGTAAATGGAAAAATTGTGTTGCCCTACTCTAGTAACCAGATAGTCAGGAATTTTTGGAGCAATTATGACACTAGCATTTATCAATCATATGACCATGACACTGTCTTGTGGAATGGTCAGGGACACTCCATTAACAATGTATATGTGGCCTTGAAAGGATTGGACACTATGCCTGAGTGTAAGTGGAGAAAGGTAACATGGACAGTGGCTTCTTGTAGCAGTGACAATCTTATGTTCTGGAAGGTTACTTCTAATGATCTTTTGACAAGAGATAAGATGTTGAGATATGGTATGTCTGTTCTTCCCGAATGTGAGCTGTGTCATCAACAGGTTGAGAGTGTTTTGCATATCTATTTTGACTGTCCATATGCTCTTTTCATCTGGACTAAGATGTTAAGTTGTATTCTGACGGTATTTAATCTTCCTATCAATATTAATCAATGGATCCTGATTGAAAGTGCCATTTCATGGAGGGATGACAAAAGGCAGTACTTCTTCTTCATCTTGAAAAAACTTATGTTGGTTATATGGAAGGAAAGAAATAAGAGATGCTTTGATGGTATTAGCAGAAGCAAGGAAATTGTTTGGTCCGCCTTAAAGCATGACATTTTGATGGGGTTGAGGGTCAGTCCTTACAAGTTTCTTGCCATACAGTTTGAACCTTGGGTTCCTTAGCTTCTCTGGCTGTTCCTTTTCTTTTCTGTTTAGATGTGCGTGTGTCTCTTGTGTTCTGCTTTGTGTTGTGAACTTTCTGTTTTTCCTTTTTCAATGTTTAATAAAGCTGGTAGGGGTCTAGTTTAACCCCGCTTAATCTGCAAAAAATAAATAAATAGTTTTTTAATTAATTAAAATGGATTTTAAAGGTTAATTGATAGTGATTTTGAATTTGTAAGAAAATATTGAAATTTAATAATAAAGTGTTTTATGGGAAAATGGGAATTTGATGGAAAAATCATTTTTGTGACAAATATCTTAAAGTGGAGAATTGTTACTAAATGGAAATTTTAATTTTTTTTTGAGAAATGTTGATATTTTAAAATTAAAATGATTTTAAATATACTAAAAATTATTGTAATGTTTTTATAAATTTAATAATGAAAATAAATAAGATTTGAAGGTTATTTTTGAAAGAAAATGAATTTTTGTTTTATTTAATGAGGAGTTTTGGAATTTATTTAATAAAGGCATTCAAAATGTAATTAAGAAATGATTTAAAGTAAAATGAGTTAAATCATGAAAGATAATTTTTATGAAATGGTAAATAATTTTATTTTATTGGGTAAGTAAATAAATTAGAGTTTGTTTGCAAAAGTTGTTTCATGAAGGAAAAATAAAGGGCTGAGTTAGTAACCAAATCATGCCCAATTTAACAAAAGCCCAAACCCACCATTCTCTTATCTAAACTTTTTTTGTCTAGATACTTCTCCACTTCACTCAAATATTGATTCATATGTACTCTTCCTTCACCACTTTAATTTTCTTCTTCATGAAAACTATGAAAACCTTCTTCTTTATAAATTAAAATAAATTTAATTAAATTCTTGTAAATTTCCAAATTAAAATATGTTCATCTCAACACTAAGCTACATGGATTGCCATAAAGAAGTTAGGATTTTACTCAAGTTTTGGAATCAAGAAATTTTATAGTAAAAGGGAAAAGTGGAGCAAGGAGAAATTAGCATAACAATTATGTTCTTCATGGTCAAGGTAAGCAATCTCACTCATTGCTATGTTTATTTTAATATTGTTGTAAGATCCCCTATCTAGAGCCCAAAGCTAAGCGCTATAGATGTTGCAGTCATCCATAGTATTAACTTCCGGCGACTAAATACGGCTATGTTAATGGTATCCATAATATCAGAAAGCACTTGAATATGAAACAAAAGCACGGATTTCCAAAAACAACATTTTTCTAATTACATTTCAAAACATATGTTTCACATTCAAATTACATAATCCCACAATCATTTTCCAGGTTCAGATAAAATATAATTATTACATAAATATGCCAAGAGCGACATATGATGATGCCCCCTTGGTTGACCAGAGCACTATATAAACGTAACTGTCTTAGATACAACACAGTGGAATAAAACAAAACAAACAGCAACTCCTAAATAGCTATCCGTCAGCCACCTGCTCGTCTCCGGAAGCTTTATTTGTCAACCTACTAAAACCTGTAAAACCTCCACCCTCAGCCTACTCAAATAAATTTTGAGTACCCGAGAGTTTAAGGGGAAAAATATAAAATTCGAGTCAGACATAAAGCCTGATGTGAATAATACTATACATCTCGGATATACGATATTAAGTGAGACCACGTCGCTTAACAGAACGGGTTTCCCCTCACTAATATCCTTTTAAAACATATATTTTGCAAATCATAATCCTGCAACCAAAACTGGTTAAAAATGTAAAGCATTTTATGTAAACTTACATATTATGTAACAAATGGACTATCTGCCCAAACACTATAGTTTTGTTTGTCTAACTACTAACATTTGGCTGACTTGGGCCTACCAGAAAATATAAAAAAATAATCTAACATCTGTTAGACACCTCTTCTGGACAGTCTGCCCTTAACTATCTGTTAAATACTTCTCTTCTAGACGGTCTGTCCCTAACTTAACATCTCCTAGGGTCACCCGATCCTAATTGTTTTGCGGGCTCACCAATAACCTATATGTATACAAACATATATTCCCTTCTGTGTGTAATCATAATTTTAGTCTTACCTGTGACAAAGCCCTACACACTGGAATTTTGGACTAAATTAGCTGGGGCTAATAGCTAATGTACATGGCACGACCCTATACCAGTCCCATCTGGTATTCTAACATCCGAGTCATTTTACTTAGGGATACCTTCCCAAAATTTTCCTTGAAAACCTTTTCATATGAAATTGATTTAAAACCTTTTAAACCAAACTTAAACAAGGTAAGTATATAGTCTCTATACTTTATTCAAAATCACCTTGCCATGTTATATATATATACACACACACTTTACTCAAACCTTTGTTGATGAAACCATTTAACTTTTGAAAGTACCCCTTTTGAATCCATTGAAAGCACCTCTTTCGAAACCAAGTAAAACCCTTCTTCTAACCTAGACCGAAAGGCCAAAACCTTCCTTTCAAAACCATTCTTAGAAACCTTTCGAAACCATTGAAAAACCTTCCTTTCGAAAGCTTTAAAACCTTAGACATCTTTCTTTTAAAACCTTTAAACATTGCCTTTCAAAACCTTTGGAAAACCTTTCCTTTCAACCTTTCGAAACCATTGGGGAACCACCCCTTTGAAACCTTTCGAAAGCATTGGGGAAGCACCCCTTCAGAACCATCATTTAAAACCTTTCGAAAGCATCAAACCTTTGTAAATAGCAAACCTTCCAAAAGTATTTGGGTTCAATTTAAAACATGTGGAAAACACCTTTCGAAACCATTCAAAATTTACCCCTTCGAAACGTTTGGAAACCGTTTCGGTCGGAACCATTTGGATTATGCCTTCAAGTAGAGCAAATGGATCTGAAATCCATTAAAGTCGAAAGCATTTCTTTCAAAATCTATTCTTAAGTAAATAAGTGATGGTTTCGAAACCATACTTCCGAAAGCATTGGAGAAGTGGCCAAGTTTAAAACAAAGTATACCTTCCGAAACCATTGACTTTGAAAGGTAAGAAAAGCGGCAGCTAAAGAGCTTCGACCTGGTCAAAAGCCTTTATTTAAAAACAAAGATGCAACCTCCTTAAAACCATTTCTTTAAACCATTTGACCCGGTCGGAAGCCAACCAAGTCGAAAGCAATATAGTTGAAACCAAAGCAAGCACATTTTCAATTTAAAACAAAGGCATGCTTCAACCCTATCAGAACCATATGTTTCGACCCCACACCTTCCGCCTTCATCCAATTCGCTACGTACCAAGTATATTGATACCATGTGCATTGGTTTTGAAAGCAATGATGGCGAAATGTCTTGGTCGGAACCTCTGGTGCCAAGAGTGGCGAAACAGGCTAAAAACAAATAAATTTTCTCTTTAACTTAAAAGAGAAATACTTTTTGACTAACCTGCTATGTTTGTCAAAATCTTATTGGTTGCTAATTTTTCTTTTCCAAAAGCACTGCCCTAATTTCAGAATTAACAATTAAATTTATTTTATAAAATACCCTTTCTCCTTTTATAAATATATAAAACATTTAAGTCACGTACCTCAAATAATTTTATATATTCATTAATACACTTAGGAAAATTCTACAAAAATTCCAGAAAATCATTTTGAATATGTTTTCTAACATATAAAAATTTCAGACCCAAATAAATAATTATTTGGTCGTAAATAATTTATAACCCAAATAATCATTTTCTACACTAGAAAATTTATATAAAATCCACAATAATTCAAAAAATTGTGAAAATTGAAACCCATCTCTAAATTGCCAATTCTGATCTAAATCTAAAATCGTAAGGCATTTGGATGTCATTTAATATGATTTTCTTATCAAAACATATCATAAAGTCTATATGAACAAGCATAAATCATCAACAAGCATATATACACATTTAAACATTAAAAAATATGGCACAAACTTGCAAAACACTTCAGATTTGACTTAAAATCGAAAACATTTAAGAGAATGAGATGTAGCCATTATTCACCTTAGCTTGAGATTAAGGATTTGAGATTTGAATAGCTTTTGATTTGATTAATCTTCTTCCTTAGCTTTTTCTTCCTCTAGTTCTCTAAAATGGTGGTCGACCTCTAAGTTTTTAATTTGCAAATGAAAATAAGAGAATACACGGCTAAGGGGTTTAAGGTTTAGGGTATAAGGATTTTCCTTGTTCCCATTTTGCCCCTGCCTACATCCTAACCCTTTATTTATTCCATTTCATGTTATCTCATTATGATTTACTCATTAACATGGCACGGCTACCCCTATTAATCACAAATCTCAATCCATTAATCACCTTACATTATTTTATTTTATTTAGCAAATTAACTATCCTAAATAATGTTACTAAATATATGGGGTGTTACAATTGTGATGTCTGGAATGGCGATTGTGTATCTGTGCATTTAAATAACCCAATTACAGTAACATTGCTTTCATCTCTTCCGATCTTGAATTGATTGATATTAGGTAATTGATGATTGTTTAGCCATGTATGAATCATAGTTTGATAGTGTAAAGTTGTAATCACTCAATGGTAGAAGAAAATTATCGAGTAGGGAAAGAAGATGTCTGATTCGACAAGAAACAAGCATAAGAATTCACGTCATAGGTTGCTCGATCGATCGACCGCCTATGTGTTAACCCATCGACCACTAGGGGTAAATCGGTGGCAATGACCGGTCTGCACCTGTGAGCTTATATATATATATCAATGATATAGATTTGATAATAAATTTATTCAGTTAATATAAATCATGTATTGTATGATTGTGATATTATTTTGAAAAAATATTTATTTAAACCTGGTTTTAATTATGTTAATAGGGTATTCATTTATCAAAGGAAAATATGATATTTGAATTTATTAATTATTTAAAAAATTTATAAAAATACGAAATGATTTCTATCAACAATTTATGGCTTTTTCAAAGTATATTTCATGAACTTAAATAGAATCTTAAGTTTTGAAAATTATATTTTATGGATTTGGAATGAAAGAAACCGTTTGAATATTACAAAAAGTCATTTAAAAATAGTATTTAACTATAGAAAATTATGAAATGATTGTTATGGGTATTAGTTGATTTTACAAACTATTTTTAAGGTTTTAAAATACAGGTATAGGTTTTCGATAGTTGTTTTTTATTACTAAACTTATTTAGATCTATAAGAGGTTGAAAAATAATTAACTTAACAATTTAAAATATATACATATGCTATTATTAAATATTTTATATTTCTTTTTAAATAAACATGTGTGTTATAGTTGCTCAAATTCCATGTAACGAGAAATTCGAATAAAAGGGTTAGTAATACCATCTAGTATTGGACTTTCGGTAATACTTTTTTAGATAACCTTTGGATTTGTAATATAGAATAAGATATGCAGGTTTAGGGGTGTTACGGTTGCGGTAACCGTCGCTATTATCACCAACCGTAACCGTAACCATTGTTGACGGTTATAAATTCTTATAACCGTTACCGCAACCGCCTATGACGGTTAACTGTCGTATTTTCAATTTTGAAGCATGTCGTACATATATTTTCAATTATATGCATTGTGATGATAAATTGATATAGCTCTAACTGTTTTTTGCAAATTTATTTATTCGTTTATAAATGTATGCACATGTTATTAGTTCATTAAGACACATATTATTAATGTACATGCTATTTCTTTAACTTAAATTACTAATTTTTATACTTTAATGTTAAATATTACACAAAACAATCATGTACGGTTGGTATGGTTAACCGCGGTTTTCAAAATTTTCAACCGTTACCATAACCGTTACCGTTATAGATGGTAACCGCATGAACGGTTGGTACGGTTGAACGGTTGAGCAATTCAACCGTAACGGCCCTATGCAGGTTTAGTTTATCAATATTAAGAAAACGGGAGAACATCGATGGGTGGTATAGGACACCCTTATCGATGGTTGTCTGATTTCTTTCTGTAGGTAAATTTCACTCGTCAGGGTCAAGTCTACAGGGTATTATATTTATGGTGATGCAAACTGAGAGTGAGCATGCTGAGAGCCATAAGCGTGTCTATCTCGTGTGTGTACTTCTATTATTCGATGTGGAGTAAATCATATTGGTCAGTATCCATCCTAGAGACCTGATTGCAGGGTCACTCTCGAAATCCATGATACCTTTTGATGTATATGGCTGAGAGTCACTGCCCTTGTGTCACAGAAGCCATCAGTCAGTTACCATTGAGGAACTTGCAGGGTCATGACCGTAATATAACATCGTCATGCGTTTGATGGATATTAGATCACGATGGCCGTCAAGGTAATCAGTGACTATATGAGTAGCGCTGAAAGAGTGTGAGGAAGGCTCCTGGAGCAAGCTAAGAGTTATCAGTCTCCCATCTTATTATTATTGATATGGACACTACTTATTCACATATATGAGATTATTATAGGTACGGTTGTGAGCCGATTAGATCATTTGTTGAGACCGATACCGATATATTTATCTATGATGATGAGAGCATGTAGGACTGAGAGTCCAGATGACTATCTACTATACTAAGAGTTGAGTAGGTTGGTTGAGGTCCGAGATATCGTATGATCATTTCATTAGCGAAGAGCCATGTCAATTACTATGAGGTGGATAATCTAGATGAAAATTATATGATTATAGATCTCTTTGATTATGCAAAGGATTGTGTGTCCATATAGTTTTGTAACCCTATACACATTGATTATATCATTATCGAGGATAGCTAGAAATGCCGAGAGCATGAAGTTGAACCCTGTATATATCATTTATGGTTATTTGAGAGATGGCATTGGCTACTAAGGGCAAACCATATTTGTATTCTCTTGTATGCTTGCTTTGGATGTTTATTTATTCATTATCATATATTTTGAGTATGATGGACCCTGGGTATGTCTACTTTATAATTATCTAGGAGTTAATCTTGGACATTGCTAAGAGCATGCCTTATGTTATTGATGATTACTTTTGCTTGGTGATAGTTAGAGATATTTATGCTTCACCCCCTTGACATTATACATATGATTTGTAGTTTAATTTGACTTTTTATATGGATGATGTCACTTGTGCACAATTTTGTAAGATATTATCATATACTTATGTTATTTCATGTTATTTTGTCATCTAAATTATAGACATAGTCTGACGCATGTGTTATTTATATAATACTCGGGTCAGTTCGAAACATTTTAGGTTCAGGAAAAAGATGACCAGTTTGGTGGATGTTGGGCATAGATGGGGGCTAGGTTATCATTACGTAATGTCATTTGTTATATGTATACCCGTGAGATGTGTATTGTATTCAAGTCTTGGGTGTTTTGGAGATAGTGGATAGTTTATGTATACATTGAATCTATGTATATTTTTCTACTATATATATTATCGTTGCATTTATTGACTCCGTGTTCTCTTTGATATTTATTATATGTTGCGTGTTGTTCTGTTCTAGAGGCACATGTGTTTATTGCTTTGTATTGAGGCCGTGTACATTTATGATGAGTTTTATATGATATGGGATATGTACCGGTGTTAGCCCAAAGAAATATTCATGTGTGTACCTCACATCGCCCAATTCTCTGTATTATTTAATAGTATTACTTAGTAATACTCTTGGATAGTATGGGTATAGAGGTGAGGATGTTACAGTTAATATCAGGGAGGGGTTTAGAATAATACATTGTATATATGAGACACGAGTCACGGTCTTAGACTAGACTTAGAGTCCATGTTCTCTAGGATGTGTTGGGTAGTTGGCCTATAGTAAGGGATAATAGGAGTATTTACATATTACTTATTATACAGTGATTACTGGGGTTATCATCGAGGATCGTATTTGTATTTTACTTATTACAAAATATTTCTCTCTCCTATCTTCTAGGAGTCAGACTTTGTATGAGATACAGAGCAACCGATAAGGGTAGCGAAGATGGAAGTAATTGTCCAACCAGTAGGTTGGCCTTTGTTAATGAATATTAGACTTATGGTGGCTTGGTACTGAATTATTGTATTATAATATGTTAGTGATTAGACTGCACAGCAGAAGCTGATGGATTGCTTTCCACTGAGCACATTGATAGTTTGTTTCTATGATATTTGTATGGTTGTAATGAATTTGAAATAATTATTTAAGAAAATATTGAATAAGACCTTGCGGTGTCTTCAGTAATGAAATACAGCTTGGAATTCTAGACGTTGTATTTATGTAAAATAATATACTATTTTATGTATATAAAACTAACTAAAATTAGAATATGGATTTAAATTTTGATGCTTCTTAATGATGTGTGTTGGATTGAATTGTTGGAAGTGAAGTATTATTATAATATCTATATAGAAGGCATTTGTTAATGTTTCCATATAAGCAAGCATATATTTTAGATGTAAATTCTTTGATTCATACATACATAGTATTAGAAATGTTTTTATGAAAGCAAGTAGATGTTTTAATTAGAAATTTTTTAATAAAATTTATGTTTATAAAAGTGGTATTTGATTAAGTTTTATTATAAGTGAATGATTAATTTATAAAGTATGATTTTTATAGAAGGTATGTGAATAAAATATTCAAAGAGATTTTGAAATACAATGTTGTTAATCTGTCTGTTGAGTGTTTAAGGATTCCGGTCGATGCGTCTGGCCAACGTTATCGATAGAGATTCCTAAAACTAAGACCAGTACGTTGTTTTGTATTCAATAGTTTGGAAAGTTTAAAATGTTTTGTAAAGACTTTAAAGCTTTAAAAAGGTTTGATTGTTTTGAAAAAATCAAATATTTTGAATAATATTAAAAATAATAATTTGAGGAAAGTTAGTTATTTTGAAAAGTGGATATTTTGTGGAAAATATTTGTAATGATTTTTGAATAGTATATTTGAAAAAAAGTGGAAATTTTTGAAGGAGTAATTATATATTATTTGGATGATAAGGTGGTTTGATAAGAAAGTATGTCTATTATATGCAAAGATAAGTTATTATTTGGAAAGATGTTTTGATAAATATCTTAATATGAGACAAAATTTACTGTTTTGATATAATGGTGAATTATTTTGAAAGTGGTAAAGATATTTTATAATTACAGATATTTTAAATGACGGTTGCAGCCATAAGATATTAATGGACAGTTATGGTCGTTGGTGAGACAGTGTTGATCACACGGTCAACATTGCAGCCAATCGGCAAACATAGTCACTAAGGAATAATTAGCAAGGCAACACCGTTATATTTTAAGTAATTGTGAATTTAAAATTCATGTGCAGTGAATGATGTTTTCGAAGGATTGTGTGTGATTGGAGTAGCCTGTATGGATGTTTAATTAAGATTGTATTAACGTATAGTGGGAAATAGAACCTATATACTATGTGTTTCGAATTTAAAAGAAAGTTAGAATAAAATTTTAGTTCATTTATATTGGAATAAATTATTGATTTTGAATACTTTGATTTTCGTAAACAAGAAGTATTATAGTAAAATATAATTTTGTGAATTGAATGTTTAGGATTAAAATAATTTTTTAAAGGAATTGTGTATTACCGATAAATGTTACAAATCATTTTAATTCAGGTGAGTTATAAAAGTGATTTATGAGTAATGGGTTTTAGAGAAAGTTTATTTTAGTAAAATAGATGTTTAAATATTAAAAAAATGAAGTTTGAAATGATGGAATATTTTATTTGAAGAAAAGAAAAATCTCATTTTGTATTGTGTACATCATCAATTACTAGTAGATAAGCTTTACTAATTTTAGACTTTGGAATGGAAATTTTGAAATGAGAATTAAAAAGTTGATTGGTAATTGGAATTTTGTGATTCTCCGTTTAAACAAAAATGAAATATTTTATGAAATAAACTTTTGTAATAAAATTATTTTGAAGATTATAAAGTTTATAATATTTAATGAATCTATTTATTAGAAGTCTTGTTTTGGTAAGAAATATAGTTTTAATTTTGAAGTGTAATTTGTCTAAATGTGTTTAGGGCCCTCTATAGTAATTTTGACAAGAAGTTAAAAAAATTAAAAAATTAAACACACCGAAGTTTTGGATTTAATTTAGAAAAGGTGTTTGTATTTGAAGGGAATGCGCGCGTATGTAAAATTAATTTTTAAAATATAAAAAAATGATATTAGAAGGTAGAGAAAATTTTGTAAAGTTGTATTTTGAAGTTGAAGAATATTTTATAACATTGATGTATATTAACAAAGTTAATTTGGAAAATGAAAAATAAATAAGATTTTGTAAAGGGATTCTTGGTAATAAATATTTTAATAAATGTTTATATCATTTGTATAGTGAAAAATTTTAAGAAGAATTTTTGGAAAGAGGCTTTAATTATGATAAATGTTTAGGAAATTAAGGAAAGCATTTCGAAATTGTGATTGAATTAAATAAAAACATGTAGCCCCTATAATAAGATTTTCATTAAAAAGGTTGAATTGTGTGGATTGAAAGTTTTGCAAAGGAATTTGTAATTGAATATTTTGAAATGAGTTGATATTTATTCAATTTTGAAATTTTGAAATGAGATGTTAATTTTGAAGAGTAAATTATAAGTTGACGTTTTAATATTTTGAAGATAAATAAATATTTGGTATTTACACATATAAAGAATTTATTCAAGAATCAATGTAATGGTTTTATATTGCTTTACATGTTGAGGATTTTTGGGATGTTCATCATGCCATAGGGATTACCCCGAAGTTTCCAGAAAGTTCGAATATATAAATATTTTTTATTGGTTATGCAAGTGTGTGGGTCTTCCAAATAAGTTCACTCGAACCCATAGTCTCTGATTATGAGCAATGGGCAAGGAAGATAAAAATATGATTATGAAGTATGCCACCGATGAAAGATCTAATCATTAATTTCATATTGCTCTATTTATATACTTATCGGGTTGATGCAAATCACTATATGTGCTTACTCGTAATAGTGAATGTAGAGCAATATGAATATGTTTTGATAATTGATTGTTTTGCATTGGGGTGTGCATTATAATAGTGTAGTAAGCTAAAAGTTATTAGCCGAGTTATAGATTTTTCCCTAATGAGAAATGGCGAGGACTCAATTTTCTTAAATGGGGAGCCTATAACAATCCGGTGGTGAAAAGCAATTAATTAACATTAATAATAGTGTTTTAATTAATTAAAATGGATTTTAAAGTTTATTTGAGAATGATTTTGAATTGTAAGAAAATATTGAAATTTAATAATGAAGTGTTTTATGGGAAAAATGAGAATTTGATGAAAAAATCAATTTTGTGACAAATATCTTAAAGTGCAGAATTATACAGAATAGAGAATTTAATTATTTGTGAGAAATGGTAATATTATAAGATTAAAATGATTTTAAATATAATTAAAATGATTATAATGTTTTTATAAATTTAGTAATGAAAATAAATACGATTTGAAGTTTATTTTTGAAAGAAAAGGATTTTTGTTTTATTTAATGAGGAGTTTTGCAATTTATTTTATAAAGACATTCAAAATGTAATTAAGAAATGATTTAAAGTAAAATGAGCTAAATTATGGAAAATAAATTTTTATGAAATAGTAAATAATGTAATTTTATTGGATAAGTAAATGGACTAGAGTTTGTTTGCAACAGTTGTTTCCTGAAAGAAAAATAAAAAGACGAGTTAGTAACCAAATCAAGCCTAATTTAACAAAATCCCAAATCCACAATTCTCTTATTTAGACTTTTCTTTGTCTGGATACTTCTCCACTTCACTTAAATATTGATTCCCATATACTTTTCCTTCATAACTTTAATTTTCTTCTTCTTTATAAAATATAAATAAATCCAAATAAATTCTTGTAAATTCCCAAATTAAAACTTGTTCATCTAAACACCAAGCTACGCTTATTACCATGAAGAAGTAAGGATTTTGCTCAAGTTTTGGAGTTAATAAATTTTACAGTAAAAAGGAGAAGTGGTGTAAGGAGAAATTAGCATAACAATTGTGTTCTTCATGGTCAAGGTGAGTAATCTCACTCACTACTATGTTTATTTTGATATTGTGATGTTTGGAATGGTGATTGTGTATCCATGCATTTAAATAACCCAATTACAGTAACATTGCTATCATCTCCTCCGATCTTGAATTGATTGATATTGGGTAATTAATGATTGTTTAGCCATGTACGAATCATAGATAGTGCAAAGTTGTAAAAACTCAATGGTAAAAGAAAATGGTGGAGTAGGGGAAGAAGATGCCCGAATCAAGAAGATAAGGTCATAGGAATTCACGTCATAGGTTGCTCGACTAGTAAAGCACCTATGTGCTAACCGATCGACAACTGTGAGCTTTTAGTAAATATATATGTGTGTGTGCGCGCACACACACACGTATTAATGATATAGAATTGATAATAAATATATTTAGTTAATATAAATCATGTATTATATGATCGTGATATATTTTAAATAAATTATTTATTTAAATTTGATTTTAATTATATTAATAAAATATTCATTTATTAAAGGAAAATATGATATTTGAATTTAATAATTATTTAAAAATCTTATAAAATTTTATGAAAAATATGAAATGATTTTTATTAACAATTTATGGCCTTTTCAAAGTATATTTCATGAATTTTTAATAGAACAGTTTTGAAAAATGTATTTCATGGATTTGGAAAGAAAGAAACCGATTTTTAATATCACAAAAGGTTATTTAAATATAGTATTTAATTATAGAAAATTATGAAATGATTGTTATGAGTAGATTGGTTAAGGTCTAAGAGACTGTGTGATTATTTCATTGGCCAAGAGCTATGATGATTACCATGAGGCTAAAAGTCTAGATGATCATTATATGATTATAGATCTCTTTGATTATGCAGAGGAATATGTGTCAATATGGTTATGTAACCCCGTACATATTGATTATATAGCTATCGAGGATAGCTGGAAATACTGAGAGCATGAAGTTGAACCTTGTACATATCGTTTATGGTTATCCGAGAGATGACCTTGGCTATCGAGGGCAAGCCATTTTTGTATTCTCTTGTATGCTTGCTTTGGATGTTTTTTATTCATTATCATATATATTGAGTATAACGAACCCCGGGTATGTCTACTTTATGTTTATCAAAGAGATAATCTTGGCCATTGCTGAGAGCATTTCCTATGTTATTGATGATTATTTTTGCTTGGTGATAGTTATATATATTGATGCTTCACCCTCTTAGCATTATATATATGATTAGTAGTCTAATTTGACTTTTATATGGATGATGTCACTTATGCATAGTTTTGTGATATATTGTCATGTACATGCTATTTAATGATATTTTGACATATATACTATAGACGTAGTCTGACCTATGTGTTGTTTATATAATACTCGGGTTAGTCTGAGACATTTCAAGTTCAGGGACAAGATGACCAATTTGGTAGGTATTGGGAATAGATGGGGGCTAGGTTATCATTATATAATGTCATTTTATATATGTATACCATTGAGATGTACATTGTATTCAGGTCTTGGATGTTTTGGAGATAGTAGATATTTGACGTATACACTGAATCTATGTATATTTTTCTATTATACATATACATATACATATACATACATACATACATACATATATATATATATTATCACTACGTTTACTAACCATGTGTTCTCTTTGATATTCATTATATATCGTGTATTGTTCTATCCTGGAGGCATACATGTTTATTGCTTTGTATCGAGACCGTGTGTATTTATAATGATTTTATATGATATGGGTTATGTACTGGTGTTAGCTAAAGGGAATATTCACATGTGTACCCCATATCGCCTCATTCTCCGTATTATTTGACAGTATTACTTAGTAATACTCTTGGATAGTATGGGTATAGAGGTTGGGGTATTACAACTTCACTTCCAATACTTCAACTTAGACCGAACTATAGTCGATTGATGGATCGTCTGATAGAGTTAGTGGTATGCACTAGGGGCAGTTTTGTAATTTTTTACATATGTCTAACTCTATGACCAATATTATTCAAAATAAAAGGTATTTTTATTTCTATTATTTACTTATTATATAATGATACAAATAATTAAGTGATTAATTTAAAGTAAATAGAAGGAAAATCCCTAAATGATATGTCATGTGATAGTAATTACAAAGTGTTGTAATCATGAGAAAATTTTCACATTGAAAATAACATATTGTTTTAAATATTCCCAACCAATATGTTTTGAGAAAGGATGTCATTTCATCGATTAAGACTAGAGCATGTAACACTCTCCAAATGTTGGGTAGTGTATTTCTAGTGGCTGTTGGCAGTACTAAGGGGTTACATACTGATGTTTACTAGATAACTATGGAATGACTCACTTATAAGTCCTCTGTTGCTTAATATAACAATGTCAAACATACAATCTCAAAGTGATGATATTACACATTCCCTAGACTTGAGAATACTATGAAACTTCAATATGGACTCTCCACTTTGATTATAGTTAAATCGTGGCATAACGTTCGTCGAACGACTATAGTTGGGTCTGAGTTGAAGCATTAGAAGTGAAACACCATTCGATAGAAAATTCATCTCCTTAATTATACGGGGTTAGTACACTGTCAATTGCAGTCAACTCAAAATCAAAGTCTAGGTTGAGCAGTATGGTTAATAATAACTTTTATTATTGAACCAAGAATTTTGTATTTGGAATTACAAAGTTGAGTATGGACAATGTTGGAGTGTTAACCAGAACCAAATTCTATAAGTTCTAATGTGATATAGTTTTGACATAGAGAATTGGTGTAAATAATCGTTACTGCCAGGTACCGCTTATAATAAGTAAAATTGGATTTTATCAAAAGATGTGTAAGGGATAAATTCAGTCAAAATGTTACACCACTAGTTAAGGTGGCCTGTGAACGTTAATATTCGAATTGTTCGATATTAATCGTTAACTGAATTCACACATTTGAGTCGTACAACCTTAGCGAAGAATTCTTCGAAAAACCACATGATTTAATTAGTTTATAAAATATTATAAGTAATTAAATTAATTAGTATTTAAGAAACATTAATTATTATTTGATTTAGTTGATGTTTAGGAGTTGTTTACAAATATTAGAATGTGTTTATAATAGTTATATTTGCGCACATCGATATATGATATCAGTGTAATCTTTAACGGGTTTAAATAAAAGATAGTTGCATGAAGGGCTTTATGAAAATTTTATGTCATTTGATGGCATGTAATTTTAGCCATGCCCAGTAAAGAGAAAGGAGTGGATGGAAAGAGATAGCTAAGGAAATTTATTAGGGAAGTTTTAATTAAAGAATGGAAAATGTTTCATTCTTTCAATTAAAACAAATTCACTAATTCATTTCCTATAGACATTCATTTCTTTCATTCACTTTTCTCTCCTCTCCATCTAACCTTCCATGGCTGAAAATCAAAATAAAGATTTTCAAAATTTTATCAACTCCAAATCAAATGCAAACATAAAAACAATGAAACACCAATGGTTCATCCATCTCTTGCAAGGATTGAGTGTGGATTTTGTAGATCCGAGGAGATATCTTCATTCAAGATGTGATTTATAGGCAATATCCAAGGAAATTCTTCAAATCTATTTATATATTAACCATTTTAATATATGTTGAATCCCTTACATGTTGTACATCAAATGTTTTTATATTCGTATTGTAGCATAATTTCATATCCCTTTTTACATCTTAATTAACTATTGTTGATATAATTTGGATTCACCCTTTTGCTATTCCTCGGTTAATTATATGACAAATATGTTAGTATAATTAGATCCTTCACCTCATGTGATTATTTATTCATATATTTTATATAGTTTGGTACCGAATCATTTATAACGCATTTAAACGTGTCTCGGTTGTCAGATCTATTTACTTGATTGCTTTGAAATTATTTGATTGAATTCCCTTTAATTAAATAAACATATATGCATGTTACATGGTAATATTGATTTTTGCTTAATTTTGATTAGCCTTCTTTTAATTCGATTGAAAACAATTTTTGATTGAATCGGCTTTAACTTCTTGAAATTATTTTATAATGAGAACATGTATTTCATAATTGTTGTCTGAATAATTTTATTAGTTGTTTGTTTACATAAGTGTAACAGTTATTTTAATTTAGAAGACATAAGCGGATTTTTATGTAAAATCTTAATTTAATTAATTAGGAGTTGGATTTAAATTTATCAACTTTTAACTTATATATGCATGTATTAAATTCCAATCTTCAAATACAGATGTTGTTTTATGTATCAAAACATTATTTATAATAAACATATGTTTGTGTATCCCATTTTAACTTCAATTTTAAATATATTTTTTATGTAAAACTGTAAAATTTATTTTAACCCTACCTTGATTAAATTGTAACAAGTTATATATGAAATAAACGTGTGTTTGCACCAAAAATGGTCACAAACCCCAAGTGTAATGAAAGCACCAGCGTATGAATACGAATCAACAGTATTCACACACAAATTACAGATCTTAAGTAAGTAGCAAGCAACAATCAAGAAATAATGAACAGTGACACACAATTTATAGCGGTTCGGCTATCTCCGGCCTACGTCCACTTCAAGGTTTTAATGATTTTATTGCTCGATGCTTGAAGATTACAATTTCGTATGTTGTATTACAACTGATTTGCTGAACTAAGTCTGAATCTAAAGCAGCAATGGTGATCTGGAGTGAATCTGGCAGAATCTGGGCGCTCTTTAGCTCTAAGAATTGTCCGACCCCTTTTCTGAATGACCAGGGGCTCTATTTATAGGTGTAGGAGGCTGATATTTCGCCTAAAATGAAGGGAGACCAGTTCTGGTATGTCAGGGGGCCCACATGCCCGCTTTATGGAAATTCGGGCCCACTTTGGGATCGATTCGACCCTTGGTTCGAATCGATCAAGAAAGTGTCCAATCGAGCTGAAATTTGGTGTGAACATTCTTCAACATGTGCTCAAGCTTCTATGAAAATTTCATAGCATTTGGATGTGTAGATCTCAAGTTATGATCGATTCAAGTTGAAGGTTTTCGCTTCCTGGAGTCGTTCGAATCGATACCTTCGAATCCATAGGGTCGACTCCATTTTCTTGCACGTGAAGGCAATGACGTGGTGCGCGTGCTTCGGGTCAACCCTCCTTTTTCTCCGAGTTTTACTGAGTCGAACCCGTGGTTTCAGCTAGGTGGACTTGGTAGGTTCAAGGCAATCGATTCGAAGACACGTTTCTTCGAATCGATGGAATTGGTGCTTGGTCGAATCGATCCAGATATGCCATTGCGGATCGATTCGAAGTTACCTCAATGTGGGGGTTCGAAGTCGCTGGAGTCGAAGTTTCAATCCCTGCATGGATTCGGAGGTAATGGAGTCGAAGTAAAGATGCCTTCAATCGATTCGAAGCAACGTAGGCCTGATGGATTCGAACTTGACGGAGGCAAAGCTTTGCTCCTTCTGATCGATGTGGAGGTAATGGATTCGAACACGAGCTTCACCAATGGATTCGAAGTGGGGTCGTGCTCTGTCGATTCGAAGGCCTTCATGGTGATGGATTCGAATCTTGGTCGATTCGAATGCCATGAACAACATATTTCCTTAACCTTGTAACCTTCGTATTTTGAGCATACGAACTCGGATTGACTCGAAATTTGGAACGTTGTTTCATCTGGCCTTGCTTGACATGTCTTATCAATTGTAGCCCGATCCGGACTCGGACGAAATTCATCGATATCCATGGTGAACCTGCGATGCACAATCGAAGTTCATGACTAATAATCATTGATTTTCAGTTAATCTTTGGGTATCTCGACTTTGCCAAAAGTTGGGATAACATTTTGCCCCCCAAAACATGCCTTTCTGGTAAAAGGCGTGTTTTGATCAGTCTTAAGTTGGATGCAGTGAGTTCATGTTTTACTCATAGGTTATAGCATTTTCAATCAAGTCCATGGCTGTTCGAAGCCGAATTGTTATCAATTTCTTTTAGTGGAAGTTAAGAATGAGATTCTACCGTCTTTCCGTATTATCGATGGTCACTCCGGACCCTTGCCGAGCCCATTCCAGACTTAGCGATCGAATAGAAAGATCCTATTGCACTCCGATGTTGCTTTCTACCCCTTACACTCCGGCCCCAGTTAGGGCGTAAAAGCGATGTCTTGGTCATTCTGGACCGATCGTAGCCTCTCTGGGCTCTTACTGGATCCCATCCTGTCACTCTCCGGTGAAGGGGAAACAACGATGAGTGAGCCGATCCTGTCGCTCTCCGGCGAAGCGACTACACCCCCTGCACTCCGGTTCAGTGTTTTTGAACATTAAGCGATGTCATGGCCTAAATCGTGGGCCGATCATAGCCTCTCCGGGCTCTTATCGAATCCTGGTCCAATCACTCTCCGGTGAATAGGAAACGATGCTTAAGTGAGTTGATCCTGTCGCTCTCCGGCGAAGCAACTCACTTCTTGCACTTCGGACCCTGCCTCTCCGGGTAGGATCATAAAGCGATCATGTTTATATTGATATTCAATGTTTATCCTTTAACTCTCCGGTCAAAGGTTTATTTTAATAAGTGTTTCTTTATTAAATTCAAATCCTAGATGTTCAATCTCAAACACCAGGAAAAACAAGATAATGCCTCTCCGGGCGGAGCGGTCTATTTCCATCTCAGAGCATGCCTAGGGATCTCTCCGGTTCCCGTACATGAGTAAGTGGGATAGCCGTTTTATTTTGGAAATCAAATATAAGAAAACTAATCGACCAGAGTCCAAATCTTGAACTTGGCCCTTGCCATCACAATCAGTTGATGACGAGTCGTGATCCCGATCCAGGATCATTCCTGTTTGGTTGAGGCGATTGTTGTTCGGGTCTAACCGCCGTCGTACGTTCTCTGACATACTGCGACAATCTACCACTCCTGGCATGTTCTTCCACCTCATCCTTCAGGTGGCGGCATTCATCGGTAGTGTGCCCATCCAGCTCATGGAATAGGCAGTACTTTCCAGTCCTACGTTCCCGCTCCGTGGGATCTCTCCTGGGTGGTTTTCGATAGGGGAGTTGCCCCCGAGTTTCGGTGTAAATTCGTTCCAGTCCTGCCACCAAGTCTGTGTATTGCCTGAATCTAGGCTCTCGGAATTTCTTCCGTTTATCAGGACCATCATGTGCGTCATCCTGCTTTCTCTTTCCTTTGTCCGCCCTGGACTGTTCCCTGGCGTTTCCTTTGCTTTGTGCAACATTTATTTCCTGCCTCTCGGCTCGTGATTCCTCTAATCGAATGAATTTTTCAGCCTCATGGAAAAACTCTCCAAGATCTTGCGGTGGATCTTTAGTCAAAGAGTCTTTGAATTCGGTGCCTTCTCCAACTCCTGCCACTGCCGCCATCAAAATCATCGATGGGTCCGGGCGATCTACAGAAGTCACCGTCGCATTAAATCGTAACAAAAAATCTTTTATGGACTCTCCGGTCCTTTGTTTTATTGATGCCAAAGTCATCACGCTCTTAGGTCGCGTCACGTGAACCCTAAACTGCTTCATGAAGCAATCCACAAGCTCGCCCCATGTCCTGATTGATCCGGTTTCTAGCTGCCTAAACCAAAGCGCAGCCAAATCTGATAAGAATAAGGGGAAACATCGTGCCATCACTTCCTCGGATGCTCCCAGCACTTCCATGTGTCTGATATATCTGGTGATATGCATGGTCGGGTCTGACTTTCCGTCATAAGGATTCAGCGTTGGTAGTTTGAACTTCGGAGGGTTCGTTGCATTCCTGATATTCGGAGCGAACGGACTCCGACTAACTTCTTCCAATCCTCCTCCTGACAACCCTCCTCTCATGAGTCGTCTCACTAGGCCAATCATTCTTTCATCTCCATCTAGGGGTTGCCCCCTTGTCATGTCTCTGTCTTGCCCTCCGAGTCTTGTAGGGAATTCTGGTACGTACTCTTCGGGTGGCTCGTTAGCATTTGTGTTGGCCCTAGCCGGTTGAGCTCCTTCCAAAGGTCCTTCTGCGTTGGATCTTGCGGGCCTGCCCCCAAGCCCTTGTTGATTGCCTTCTGGTTCTGTATTCTGTCCTACGTTGGGTTCCATAGCCCTAGCTCCTTGTTCCACATTCACAGCCGCTGTAGCTGGTCCTGGGTTTTGTGTTCCTGCAGCTCTCATCTGCTCGAAGACATTATGCAGCATCTCTTGTTGGCTTTTCATCATTCTTTCCTGCATTAGGTTATTCATAGCCTCCATCTCATCTCTAGTAATGTAGATCGAAGCTTGTCCTTCTACAGCGCCTGAGGATGCCTCTTGACTTCCTGCCTGTTGGCTCCTCTCAGTTCTTTGTCTAGTTTGTCGAGTCATGGTAGAGTCAGATCTGAATCCTTAAAATTCCAAATCTAAACTTTGAATCTGGTGTAGCGGGTGCTAGTTCTTCTCAGTGAAAGCACCAAAGTGTTTGCACCAAAAATGGTCACAAACCCCAAGTGTAATGAAAGCACCAGCGTATGAATACGAATCAACAGTATTCACACACAAATTACAGATCTTAAGTAAGTAGCAAGCAACAATCAAGAAATAATGAACAGTGACACACAATTTATAGTGGTTCGGCTATCTCCGGCCTACGTCCACTTCAAGGTTTTAATGATTTTATTGCTCGATGCTTGAAGATTACAATTTCGTATGTTGTATTACAACTGATTTGCTGAACTAAGTCTGAATCTAAAGCAGCAATGGTGATCTGGAGTGAATCTGGCAGAATCTGGGCGCTCTTTAGCTCTAAGAATTGTCCGACCCCTTTTCTGAATGACCAGGGGCTCTATTTATAGGTGTAGGAGGCTGATATTTCGCCTAAAATGAAGGGAGACCAGTTCTGGTATGTCAGGGGGCCCACATGCCCGCTTTATGGAAATCCGGGCCCACTTTGGGATCGATTCGACCCTTGGTTCGAATCGATCAAGAAAGTGTCCAATCGAGCTAAAATTTGGTGTGAACATTCTTCAACATGTGCTCAAGCTTTTGTGAAAATTTCATAGCATTTGGATGTGTAGATCTCAAGTTATGATCGATTCAAGTTGAAGGTTTTCGCTTCCTGGAGTCGTTCGAATCGATACCTTCGAATCCATAGGGTCGACTCCATTTTCTTGCACGTGAAGGCAATGACGTGGTGCGCGTGCTTCGGGTCAACCCTCCTTTTTCTCCGAGTTTTACTGAGTTGAACTCGTGGTTTCAGCTAGGTGGACTTGGTAGGTTCAAGGCAATCGATTCGAAGACACGTTTCTTCGAATCGATGGAATTGGTGCTTGGTCGAATCGATCCAGATATGCCATTGCGGATCGATTCGAAGTTACCTCAATGTGGGGGTTCGAAGTCGCTGGAGTCGAAGTTTCAATCCCTGAATGGATTCGGAGGTAATGGAGTCGAAGTAAAGATGCCTTCAATCGATTCGAAGCAACGTAGGCCTGATGGATTCGAACTTGACGGAGGCGAAGCTTTGCTCCTTCTGATCGATGTGGAGGTAATGGATTCGAACACGAGCTTCACCAATGGATTCGAAGTGGGGTCGTGCTCTGTCGATTCGAAGGCCTTCATGGTGATGGATTCGAATCTTGGTCGATTCGAATGCCATGAACAACATATTTCCTTAACCTTGTAACCTTCGTATTTTGAGCATACGAACTCGGATTGACTCGAAATTTGGAACGTTGTTTCATCTGGCCTTGCTTGACATGTCTTATCAATTGTAGCCCGATCCGGACTCGGACGAAATTCATCGATATCCATGGTGAACCTGCGATGCACAATCGATGTTCATGACTAATAATCATTGATTTTCAGTTAATCTTTGGGTATCTCGACTTTGCCAAAAGTTGGGATAACAACGTGTATAATATATGAACGTATAAAATCAAGTGGAACGGGAAAGAAACCCAAATGAGATTTATGGAATAAGTACATACGTATAGTACATATACTGTGATTTCAGAAGTGTTTGACACTTGAAGCACGTGGGTATTTCAAAAGATATATATTATTTCTAAATCAATATCACTTAAATAAATATGTTATAGATTATGGATCTTGTTAACTAGTTTTTAACCAAGCAAAAGTGAACAGAAGTTAGAACATCAAAACGAAGACGAAATGACTCGAAAAACTTGGGAGTACACTTAGACGAGCTAAAGAAGCAACTTGGAAAAGTTTCAATAGAATCGAGGCAAAGGGAATAACTTGGTACTGAGTTACATAAGTCAGTACCAACCTATCATTCCTCCTTGTTTCACTTCTCAAACTCCATACTTCTCACATACCACTCCAACAGGTCATTTTCCCAGAGTTTGGATGACCATGCCAAGGTTGATGAGAAGAAAACCCAGAAAGTACGATAATTCAAGTGATATCAAG
Organism: Allium fistulosum; assembly: GCA_030737815.1. Taxonomy (NCBI): domain Eukaryota; kingdom Viridiplantae; phylum Streptophyta; class Magnoliopsida; order Asparagales; family Amaryllidaceae; genus Allium; species Allium fistulosum. The sequence goes on from CM060902.1 coordinate 307,772,106, forward strand.
AAGATCATTGGAGTCAACTCAAAGTCGATAGAAAAGAGTTTGAAACATAATAGATAGAAGATAGAAGAGCAAAGCAAGGGAAAAAGTTCAACTTACATCAGAATCCACTGGTCGGCACCGAATTAACAACTTAGGTCAATACCGAGTTATGGTTTTGACTCATGTGCCTCCAATTTCTCTTGTACTATTTCGTTCTATCTCCTGGGCTGTAGTGCAAGCAGGCTTCTGACCCAGTACCTCTATTTCCTTATAAATACAAAGCATAGTGCAGCCAAAATAGGATCTGCTCCCTGATCTTTCTTCTTCACTCTGGATCTGGGATTCCATTGCTCTTCACCATCTTCCTCCCTCACAGTAGTCACCAAGGCAGCTACTCTTGGCAGTTCTAGACCTTAGAACTTGTCAACCTCTTGTACTTATGGCTCTAATACTTTGTAATCTCGTACAAACTCTCCCAGGTCTACAATCAATAAAGCTATAAAGTGGACGTAGGCCAGAGATTGTCGAACCACTATAAAAATCTTGTGTCTCCCTATTATTTTTCTTTGATTTCTATCGTTATATGCTAGATCTAAGTCTTGTAGGTTCCTTACAACTCATTCTTGGGTGTTGATCCATTTTTGGCGTCAACATTTTTGTGCTTTCACTGAGAAACTAAATCTAGGCTTAGATCTAGCTTGCTATTATTGATTTGGAGAGATCCTGTAGTTAGATCCAGAAAACCTACTTTAAGAAGTTTGGGAACTTGCTATTGGAAATCAATGGCATCCAGAAAAGGAAAATCTACTTTCGAAATATTCATAGGAGCGATGGCTAATAATGATGAAGGAAACACTCACCAAACGGAAGTTCAATGATAGAAATGCAATACTAGAATCCTCTACTGAACAGGAAGTTGTTACTAGAGGATAGCTTAATAAAATGATTCACGAGTTTAACCAGAAGATGGCGGATAGCCAGAAATCCCTCATGGGTAAAATGAACGCACTGCTAACCTTGCAACCACCAACGACAAAAAGAGTTAGGAGAGAAACTTCTCTTATAATAGAACAAGAGAACTCTTCAGTTTCTGGCCTAAATAGGAGAGATGGGAAGCAAAAGCAGAAGGAAGTAACTGCAGGAGTCTTTGTAGGAGGATGTAGAAGTGCTCCCCCCACAAGAAGACCAACTGGCACCGATAGGAATACCCGTGTGTAGGATGTCCGGGAAGGAGATGCAATGGATATATCCGATGAGGAAGTTGACTTGCAGATTGATGGTGATGATTTGGAGTTGGACACTGGTCTTAACAGACAATACACTGGAGATGGAGCCCAAACTGCTGCGGCAAGACCAACCGGGCGCCGGCAGAACTCTACAAGAGTGGTTCTCCTAGAGAATGGAGGACCTAGACATCAGTTGGCAAGCCGAGATCAAACACTCGATATAGCCCCTGACCGTTAATTTTCAAATTATTGTGCCAACGAGGAGTACATCACTGACATGGTCAAACAGTTGGTGGAGGAGAGCAAGGACATGAAAGATGAATACCGGGGTTCCGCACCAAGCCGAAACCCATTCATTGAAAATACCTTGAGAGAAGAATACCCCAAATTCACTATGCCAACAATGCCATCTTACAACGAAACTATTAATCCTAGACAACACTTACTAAAATACGAATGACATATGGATGGAGCTAGAGCTATGAACGCTGTTTGTTGTAGGTGTTTTCCTATCTTCTTAGAAGGAGTTACTTCTATGTGGTTCACTAGGCTCGTGCCTAAATCCATATCGACGTTTGGTGAATTTGCTAAGAAGTTTCTGGAGCTGTATGGACGCCACACGGCATAACCAAAGGACATTTGTTATTTTCTGTCTTGTCATAAGGACCTAAGGAGTAACTAAAAGCTTTCCTAAACTGATCTAAAATCACTATTACGGAAGTTAGCAATCCGAAGGAAGATCTCGTATTCATGGCACTTTTCAGGGGCATTCACACGGACATAGATTTTAGTAAGTGGGTAAAAATGAAGCAACCCACTACCATGGAGGAGTCCCATTGAAAGGCAAATCCATTTTTGAGATTAGAAAAAGCAAACATGATTGAAGGCAATCCCGATGATAAGCAATCGTAAGAAGTGATTCAGAGTAATGTTACGGTTAAACAAGAAGGAAATAGTTCCAGAATTGTTGTAGGAAGTGCGAGAAAAGCTGCAAATCAGAAAAGAAAAGGAATTAGAATGCCAGTAGGAATGATGGGGACATGAAGCGTCTAAGGAATCCGAGACCCAAGGATTATACACCCTTAAATGACAGTTTCACCCAAGAGGGAAGCGACCGAGCAACAGAAAAGGTCAAGGAAGTATTGTCACTTCCACGAAACTCATGGGCATAACAAAAATGAATGTCAGCATCTGAAGGACTCAATTGAGGGAGTGATAACGAACAACACGCTTCAGCAGTATGTGAAGAAACCGAAAAACACTGATCAACCCACCGGACCTCAAGGGATGGATGCTTAAGGGAAACCATCTGGATCCAGCGGAGAAGAGCCTAAGCGAATAGATGGAAGACTGGTCATGAACACCATTATAGGAGGACCTTACCCGGTGTAGAAGAGTTAGGGTGAAATGGAGAGATATGCTGGTTCTTTGAAGCATGTACCACAGGAGAGTTGCTACATTGTCAAAGTTAGAGCTCCGGCTAAGAAATAAAGGATGATTACGGATGACATTGTGTTCAGGAATCGGGACACTAAAGGCGTATAAGCATCGACTCTCAACCCAATGGCAATAACGGTCATGATCAGACCAGTAATAGTTCATTAATTATTGGTTGATAATGGAAGATCGTTCAACTTCCTATTCTGGAGGACATTTGACCAAATGAAGATTAGTATAAAGGATGTGACCATCTACAAAATGAAGATTCAGGGATTTACAGGTGGACCTAAACAGTTGATTGGAACGATCGATGTACCTGTAGAACTTGGAGAAGGAGAACATAGGGTAGTTCTCATTCAGACCTTCGTTATTGTTGATGAGTATTCTGCTTATAATGCTTTTTCGGACCAACCGACCCTTGTTGACTTCAGGATCATTTTGGCTCCATTGTGTCTGGCGATGAAATTCCCAATAGAGAATGGGATAGGAGTAGTAGAAGGAGACCAAAGCGCTACAAGGGAATGATAAGTTGCTGAATTATGTAAAGCTAAACGCCGTGAAAAAGGGAAGAATATAGGGAAGACTCTCCGCATTCAGGAACTGCAAGCATAGCAATTACAGAACAACCCCTAGCTTGGGGACCATACTCGCTTCGACAAGGCTATGGACCACAGGAATACGGGCAACATCGAAAGAGATTACAGTGGTTGTCCCTGTTGACATGGACGACCCGACTCAGGTCTTGAAGATTGATTAACTTTTGTCGGGCGAATCTAGATGTGTTCGCTTGGACGCATTCTGATATATGCAGGATATCGTTGGAGATAGCATGTTGCACACTTAATATTGATCCCAAATTCATGCCAGTGAGACTGAAGAGATGCAACCTGGGTCCGGAGCGATCCGCTGCACTAAAGGAAGAAGTGGACAAGCTATTGGCCAATGGCTTTATCTGCAACGCTACATATCCTAAGTGGGTGTCAAACCCTGTGTTGGTCCAAAAATCGAATGGGAAGTGGCAAACTTGCATTGACTATTCAGATTTGAATAAAGCCCACCCGAAGGATAGCTTTCCGTTGCCCAGGATCGACCAACTTGTTGATGGAACCACAGGGCATGAACTGCTCTCATTTATGGATGTCTACTGTGGTATAATCAGATTATGATGCATGAACCATATCAAGAGAGCACCAGCTTCATTACAGACTTGGGATTATATTACTAACATGTGATGCTGTTCGGTCTAAAGAATGACATGCCACTTACCAGAGATTGGTAAATACAATGTTCAAGAACCAGATCAGACGAATGATTGAAGTTTACGTAGATGACATGATAGTGAAGTCGTGAGTGTCTAGAAACCATTTGGATGATCTCTCAAAGATATTTGAGATCTTTTAGAAGTACATAATGAAATTAAACCTGATCAAATGTTCATTTGGGTTGCTTTTGGGAAATTCCTTGGTTTTATTATGGACGCAAGGGGTATTGAGGCCAATCTAGAGTAGATTTACGCCTTATGAAATGTTAGAGCCCCTACAATGAAGCAGGACTTACAAAGTTTGAATAAAAAGATTGCTGCATTGAGCCGAATCATCTGTAGAGCGATGGGTAAGTGCATACTATTCTTTGATGCATTAAAGAAGGATAAGAAGAACTTTGAGTGGAATCAGGACCGCCAGACTGCTTTCGAAGAATTACTGCGATATACGGAAACACCGCCAGTTCTGTCTAAACCAGTAGACGGCGAGGACTTACTCATTTACTTGGCGGTGTCTGCCCAAGCATTAAGTGCAGTGCTTGTGTGTAGGGAAGCTAAGGTTCAATCGCCTGTCCACTACATTAGCAAGCGATTCATTAGAGCTGAACGATACTACCCGAAGTTGGTAAAGCTGGCATATTGCTTGCCAATAGCATTTAGGAAACTGCGACCGTATTTCCAAGCTCATCCGATCAAGGTGCTAACTGATCAACCCTAGACTTTGGGACGGCTTCTAAAGTAGAACATTGAGCCAGGCCAATACGATGTGACTTACCATCCTCGAAGAACGATTAACGGACATGCACTGGTTGACTTCATCGTCGGGTTCACTATTTGAGACAATGATGAGGAGGATAGAATGATTACAATGTCCTAGCGAAAATTGTTCGTTGATAGTGCATCAAATGAATTTTTCTCGGGAGTGGGAGTTGTGCTTGAAACTCCCAAAGGACGATCAATCTGCTACGCACTGAAGTTGGAATTTCCTACCACCAATAACGAGGCAAAATACAAGGCATTGATAGCAGGACTAAAGATTGCGAAGGAGTTGGGAATAATTTTTTTGCATATATACAGTGACTCCCAACTGGTCATCTACCAGGTTAGAAGGGAATATCAAGCTATAGGCAAGAAACTTGCCCCTTACTTGTCGAAAGCTTTGGAGTTACTTAACGAAATTGAACATTGCATTATACCTCACATTCCCAGAGAGGAGAATATGAGGCCGATTCCTTAGCTAAGTTAGCCAATTCTGGAGAAGTGCAACTAATGGGATTGGTTCTTATAGAAGTATTGACTGCTCTTAGCATAGATCAAATGTATGTTGATTGGGTTCAGGAGACTACAGAAGAGTTAGAATCATGGATAACGCTAACAAAGGACTACTTACTCAAGGGAATACACCCCAGAGATCATAATGAATGATAGAAGCTCCTTCGCAAGGCACCACGATTCATAATACAGGAGGGAGTGCTATACAAGAGAGGATTATTCTCCCCCTTGCTCAGGTGTGTAACCAAAGATGAAGCTATGAAGATCCTCATGGAAATTTACAAAGGTAGATGTAGTGACCGCACTAGGGGGCAGGTATTGGCAAAGATACTTCGCTATGGATATTTCTGGCCAACAATAAATGGAGAGGTAGTAGACTACACCATATGGTGTGATCGATGTTAGGGATCCGCAAAGATTTCGAGAGCCCCATTTTCAAAACTTACATGGATAGTCAGTCCCAAGTCATTTGCAGTCCGAAGAATCGATATAATCGGTGTACTACCAATAGCAAACGGAGGAGCAAATTACATTATTGTTGTAGTTAATTACTTTACGAAAAAGGTTGAAGCGGAATCGCTAGCCACGATCACTACTAAAAAAGTAACTAATTTTGTAACAAAAAATATTATTTGCAAGTCTGGAGTACAGTAGAAAATTATCATGGACAACGGGACTCAGTTTAAGAGCGTGAAGTTCAAAGACTTTTGCAAGCGTTATCGAATTGAGAAGAGCTTTTCCACCATAGCGCACCCATAAGAAAATGGGCAAGTGGAAGTAGTGAACAAAATCATCAAATCTACCATAAAAAATGGTTGACTACAGATAAAGGGAATTGGTTTGATGAGCTTCCAGTCACACTATGACCTTACAGGACAACGCACAAATATAGGACTGGGCACTCACCGTTCGCCATGGCATATGGTTCGGAAGCTATGATTCAGTGGAACTGGAAGTCCCCTCTCATTGCAGAAGACACTTCAATCAGAGAGAGAACGAATAACTACTGCTTGAGTCCCTTGACCAAATTGATGAGAAGTAAGAAGAAGCTGAACCGAGGGTCGCTGCTCACCAGAAAAGAGTGGCACGCCACTTCAACGCCAAGGTTCTCAACCACACTTTTAAAATGGGAGATCTCATCTTGAAACAAATCTTCATGGGTATAGGAGCACTTGGCCCGAATTGGGAAGGACCTTATATGATTGAGTAGAAGCTTGGAGATAGATCATTCAAGCTGGCTACAGTAGCTGGAGTTCCTATCCTGCCCGCTTGGAACATCGACTCGCTGCAGCAATACTATATCTAGTATTTCTTATCTTCGCAAATAAGCCAATCAGGGATGCTAAGGCACTGTAAATAGGCAGGACTTGCCCTTTCTTCTATTTATCAATAAAATTAGCTTCTTAAACCAATGAAACGGAGTTCTCATAAGCAAAACTGCCGTTTCGAAAGGGAAAATCGACTCAAACCGCCAGGTTGATGGTAAAAATCGACCCCTGCCTTTTGAGAACCGCCGTTGCTCCAGCAACGTCAGAAAGGCCCAAAACCGCCAAGTTGATGGGAAAATTGACTCAAACCTCTGGGTCAATGGTGAAAATCGACCCCTACCTTCTGAAAACCAACGTTGCTCCGGCAACGCCGGAAAGGCAAAAAACCACCGAGTCGATGGGGAAATCGACTCAAACCACCGAGTCGATGGGGAAAATCGAATCAAACCACCGGATCGACGAGAAAAATCGATCCCTGCCTTCTGAGAACCGGCATTGCTCCAGCAATGTTGGTAAGGTCAAAAACCGCCTGATCGACAGTCAAATCGACTCCTACATCTGAGAATGGGCATTGCCCCGGTAACGCCAGGAAGTTCCGAACTCCAAGTCAATAGGAAAATCGACTCAAGCCTTTGGGAACTTGACGTCACCCAGAGATAGGAGATAACAAAAGGAATTAAACGGATCCCGAAGATGGGCAACGTTAAGGAAAAATCCATGGAGTTGAGCCGTTTATGTACAAGTTTTCGGAGATAAAAACTGGTGCACGACCTGGATCTTAACACCGAACTTGGAAGAATTTGTTATGATAAAAGATGATGATGACACAACTTTCTAATACATACATCCAGAATGGCATTGGCCAATGACATCAACTTGAAAGAATTCAAATACAACCAAGGAATTATCGACATTAAAATATAATGCTTGGAATCAAGTAGCAAAAGTCGCTAGTTCCCAGAGGTAGGAACTACCATGCTACTAGACTAGGGGCAATCGACCGAATTGCTCAGGGTATCCAATCTTTCATTGATGCCTGAATTCTAACATTCAGTCCTGTGGACAGGGGCACACCCGCCAACACTTGGTCAAAAGGAACTAGACCAACCTAAAATAAGAATAACTGCAGAGTTGGCTAAAATCATAGTCTTGTCGCACCAAATAGAGTATTTTGGTAGATAAAAACAAAGCTAAATACTAGAATATACTAAAGAAATTATAGGAATAATATTTACATGCACAAAGTTGCGGTAAATAAGAACATTGCATGGGAATGGAAGTATATAATATATGCAATTGCAGTACGAGCAATCGTATTATATAAATAAACGGTCAAACATAAATAGGCACAGTACATAAAATGCAGAAAAGTACGCAGAAGAGAGATTACAAAGGAAAAGCCAATCTTTCATTACCGATACTCCTTTTATGTATAGACAAACAGCGGGGGACACACCCGTACAATCTTGGCCTATTTAAAGCGAAAAGATAAAAAATACAAACTCGACCAACACACCCGCAAAAAACAAAACGCTCAGCTAGCACGCCCATTACCGAGTCTTCCCTTTCCTGCCGCTTCAGTTCCCTTTACCGGTGTTACCTGGATGGGTCTTGAGCTTCTCCCTCCTTTTCTTCTCCTTACCAAGAGGAGTCTCTCCTTCTGAGTGAGTTGATTCCCCATCGGTAGTAGTGTGTAGCTCTGCGGACCAGCCTACTGAAGTCTCAGTGGGCTTTGTCTTAGGCGGTCGGATCTTCAACGTGGGAACTTTTTACTAGGGACTTTTTAGTTTTGAAGATGCAAGCTTGGTGGTTCTAAGCTCTTTCTTCACATGGATTTTCTCCATGTCCTTCCTTAACCTCTTGGGTATAGTTTCATGCTCAGTCACGTCAGAAGCACCGGTAATGAATACATCCTCCGCTTGAGAAATAAAAATGTCCTTCAAGCTCTCTTGAGCAGCAATCTTCTCGGAATCGGGACCCGGGTCAGAATTGTAGATAGGAACAATCGTAGTAAGCCCCATGAAGATGGTGGTTGAAACAATAAAGATGACTTCAGTTCTTGAACCCTGTGCAGTCGAAGGTGGAGGAGGAAAATTTGGTTGACCTACAAGTTGAGAAACAGATTGGTATAGTTTAGTAAAGACTCAGGAGTGAGCCGGAGCTTCTGAAGAACATGTGAAGCAAGAGAAATACCTGAGCCCGTGCTTCTTTCTCGGATGTCAACTTCAAAGTCCCCTTCTTCCATTATGTGCTCCTTACCAACTCTTTGCACTTCAAATTGACCCTCGATGGGAGGAATGTATGGCTCATGAGGTACAGTCACTGCTGGAGTTGGAATCACCTGGGTTGTTTCAGAGCTAACTCCCAGAAACGATGGAATGATCACTGTCGGCTCTTGAGATTTTAAAGCGGATGTTTCATCCTGACATGAAGAGCTCAAGCCAGTGAGAGCTTTGGCCCTCTCTTCTCGAAGCTTTTTGAGCTCGTGCTTAGAGATTGCAAGTTCAAGGTCAATGGCATCTTTGTCAGTGGACAACTACTCCTTTTCTTTAGCAATTTTTTAAACCTCCTCATGAAGCTTGGCAAGTTTAGCTGCTTGCTCTGATATAGTCTGGTCCTTGGCTTTAATGATCTCATCCTTTTGAATAAGTGCCGGTGCCTTCTCCTCGGCCTATTTCTTAAACTCTGAAGTTTCGGAATGAGAAGCTTTCAATTCATTCCTCATCCGACTTCGACGGATGCTTAAGCGCGCTTTTACTCTTTAATCAAGCTGTCGGTGTTGGCTTTCTTCTTTAGAGCGAGGTCCCTCTCTATGGTAACTTTGACCAAATCATCTCCCTCTCTTTCATCGTTCGTTCGAGGTCAGCTTTCTCGGACTCAAAGGATTGAATGTCGGAGTAACTAATTCAATTCACATCGAGGAGGGCCTTGCATAAACGTTTCCATCCATATCCAACCTCTACATCTTCTCAAATAGCTAGAGGTGTTTCAGGACGACTACCTTTGGAACTCCTTAATATCCTAGTCAAACTTCACCCTGTGCAGAAAGAGATGTGGAAATGCAGCCTACAGATGAGCTGGGCCGGTTAGGAAAGCAAACTTTGTGGTGGAAACTCCCTTGGAAGTAGGTGGGGCAGCCGTAGTCATAGCTTGGGAGGTCGGAATTTGTTGAGTTGAAGAGATATAAGCCTGTGTATAAGGTGGAACATCAACAAAAATAAGCCCATGGCGCTCCGAGGAATATCTTGGACGTTTAGTAGGGTCACGAGATCAGCTTCCCTCTTTCTTCTTTCCTTCTCCATCTCCCTATCCTACTCCCCATCAGCTTTTCGAGCTTCGTCGTACTTGTGGTCTTTTCTCCTTCGCCTCTCTTCCTTGGACTCATAGCGACGAGGTAGATTGGGATTAGGATCTTGAGTTTGGCCTCTGTGTGCACTGGCATGGCGGGAGACCTTCTCATAATAACAGCAACCCATGGAACCTAAAACAAGGAAGAAAATGGTATTAATGTTGGAACTGTGAAGTAAGATTCCATGCAAGAATGAGTGTTCGTAATCCTAGTGAAGTGTGTGGTGCTGATGACCTCTTAAGTACTCTACCAACCGTATTGGCAAGTAATTAAATTGGGGGACTCTCCACATTCGCTTAAAAAGCCCCGGGTGAAAGAGTGAAGTCTGAACCAACATCCTCTAGAATGTCGCTAATGGTGAGTTGATCTCACCGATGTCACTTAAATCGACGAAGATGTCGCCAAAGGGGCAGGATCGAGGCGAAATCTCTACTGAAGGCCATGCAGATTAATCTCTGGCTATTTCGGAAGTTTCTATGGCATTGTGTTCCTGATCAGGCAAGCAAGGGATATCAGGACTTATCCCGGGCGATTCATCACCTCCTTCACTAGTGTGATAGTCACTATCGCTATCACCCATGCCTTCTCCCTCCTCTTCGAACATCAGCGCTTTTTCCTCTCCTTTTGACTTCTCCAATTTCTTCTGGAATTGAGGGCATTCTAACTGCTTCATCCCCACCTCTCGGAGCGTCGCCTCTTATGAGCTCTTAGGTTTCTTTCTTGGAGGTCTCCCTAGTGTGCACTCTCTAGATGGACCCTCAACTTTCCCTTGAAGATCTCGCTAGAGCTGTGAGTGGGGGCAGAAGAATGAATATGAGCTATGGAACCACTCTGCGTTGGAGACTCAGAAATAGAAAATCTATTAGGACAAAGCAGACTGCACCGCCGTAGATTTTAATTTGTCAAAAGGAATGTGACGACGTGTCAACAGGATCTAACTGCCTTCAAGACTTTAACTGTTGAAATATGTTCAGCGCTTTCATCTCGAGCTGGGATGCCTACGTGGAAACACATATCAAGTTAAAAACTAAGAAATTCTATTATAGGAGAAGCAAGGGAAAAGAGGCGTACATCCAGATAGCCAAAACTGGTTGAAACCGTATGGGTACCGCATGAAGAAATATTCATTCTTGAAGTTAGAACATTTGTTGTGGAGCTTTTCAATAACTTTGCATCCCCTCCGGGCTTCGATTATTAGGTAGAATGGTGAATCCTGGCTTCTCTTGAATTGAAGAAAATATGTGGGCTCATTAAACCTTGGGGGTCGGTTGAACCAATTCATGAAGAGGATGTAAAGCGAACTCAGAAGAAAATACCTGTTTGGATGGACTTGGGACGGGGCAAGTCCAAGTTCTTTTAGCACCATCACGAGGAAATGATTAAATGGTAGGACGACACCGTCTAAGCATATGTACCCATTACATGTTGTAAACTCCAATGGAGGATTATGTGCGAACTCAGCCTTAGTTGGTAGACGAAGGTCCTCCTCAAGAATACTATGTTGAAGACATATATTCTGGAGCGACCTGGTAATGAGAATTGAAGGCATTTGTTCCAGCGGATTGTCCAGAATCCTTAAGCCTAGAGGTAGTAGACCCATTATCAGCACGATTGGAACTATTTGACCTTGGGATTCAAGAGTTTCAGGATGGATTGGCCCAATAGGGATGGATGGCGAAGCCTGAGCTGTAGAAGACCCAGCTTCATGAGGAGTGGACATGCCCTCACCAGACTTAACACACGTTGATCGGTGAGTCATTCTAAATAATAAAACTTGGCGTTCAACATAGTCAGGTATGTTTTTTTTGAATAATAAACCCGTGTGACCAACGCCCGAAATCCAAATGACATCGACGTGTGTTGACCAATCGGATTCTGAGCATTGACCAGGGTAAGTGCAGTGTGTTAATCTATACAGTGTGAGTCCAGTGTCCCGTACACCACAAACGAACCATCCTGTGTAGATAGCTCGCTCATGCTGGAAAAACGAGTTACGTCGTACTTTGAAATTATATTTGGAACTTACCCATTATCGATGAGTAATCAATAACGGAGCCACTGTCCGTAGCTACGCGGAAAGCTTTTCCTTTCAAGAACACCAGATGTGTAGAAATGGGAAAAAGTAATGCAAATGGGATCATCCAGTACGATTAATCCTGGAATAAATCATTGTACTAGAACTCGAACGACGACCGAGACTTAGCTGAATTTTGGAAAAAAATAGTTGAATCCGAAGAACCGACTTTTCTCCGAAATGGTGTCCATGCAACCGAGGCAAAACTCACATTCACCACTAATCAAGCATACCCCAAGTTTCAACCATCTCCCTTCAGTTGCAATCGACCAAACCCCCATCACCATGACATCAACAATCGCCAACCTCAAATCTCGAGTAGATCGATGTTAGGGTTTCAAGTCAATCGGGGACGAGTTATCTAAGCAGCGGCTTGTTGGCGGCGAGCAGAGGTGAAGCGACGCCGGCCACAGGCGATGACGATGGTAGGTCAGCGGCGGCGGCATTAGATTGGATCGGCAGAAGGATTTTAGGTCGGTGTTTAAAAGGCTTCGGTGAAGGCAAAGTAGATCGGGTGCAAAGCAAAGGAAAATGATAAGTAATTTAAAAAAATTCTAAGGGTTGAAACTTATAGGTTCAGAGGAAACCTAAATAACTCGGTACTAAGTTATATAACTCAATACCGAGTTGTTTTTCTCCCCCCGTATCATCCAAAAAGCATGACAATAAGAAGCTATGCTAACCTAAGGCATGAAATGATCTCTAGAGTGCATATGACTTCCTTAGAAGAGGAATGGAATTCTAACTATAACTAAGCAGAATAATTAAAGGAAAGTCTACCAAATGAAAGCAACGTCTCAAGACGGCACTTAAACGATCAATTGGATTTTACAAAATAGCGGTTTAAGACTTGTCTTGATCCAAAGCATGCTTTGTTTTCAATGAAAGCATACTCTGGGGGCCAAGTGTTAACCGGATTTTTAACTAAGCAAAAGTCAATGGATGTTAGAATGTCAAGACAAGGACGAAACAGCTTGAAAACTTGGGAGTATACTTAGACGAGCTAGAGAAACAACTTGGAAAAGTTTCATTAGAATTAGGGCAAAGGGCATAACTCGGCACCGAGTTACATAGGTCGATACCGACCTATCATTCCTCCCTGTTTCACTTCCCAAACTCCACACCTCTCACATACTACTCCAGCTACTCATGATCAAGTCGTTTTTCCAGAGTTTGGATGTCCAATTCCAAGGTTGATGAGAAGAAAACCCAAAAAGTGGGCTAATTCGAGTACTATCAAGAAGATCACTGGAATCAACCTAAAGTCGATAGAAAAGAGCTTGAAACACATCAGATAAAAGATAGAAGAGAAAAGTAAGGGAAAAATTTCAACTTGCATCAGAATCATAGGTCGGCATCGAGTTAACAACTTAGGTTGGTATCGAGTTATGGTCTTGACTCGTGTGCCTCTAATTTCTCTTGTACGATTTTAGGCTATCTCTTAGGCCTCGGTGTAAGCAGGCTTCTGACCTAGTACCTCTGTTTCCCCATAGATACAAACCATAGTGCAACCAAAACCGGATCTGCTCCCTTACCTTTCTTCTTCATTCTGGATCTGGGATTCCATTGCTCTTTACCATCTTCCTCCTTCACAACAGTCACCAAGGCAGCTATTCTTGGCAATTTTAGGCCTTAGAACTTGCCAATCTCTTGTACTTGTGACTTTAAATCTTTGTAATCTCATACAAACTCTCTCAGATCCATAATCAATAAAGCTATAAGTGGATATAGGCCCGAGATTGCTGAACCACTATAAAAATCTTATGTTTCCCTATTTTCTTTGATTTCTACTGTTATCTACTAGATCTAGGGCTCATAGGTTCCCTATAACTCATTCTTGGGTGTTGATTCATTTTGGCATCAACAAATCTATAATATAAATGTTGTCCTCTACCATTTATATATTAATGGATACCTTGCATACTCCTTAGTTTTTTAGCTTTCCTCAAGTTAGTGATGTTATGTGTAGTAATATTAATATATAGAATAGAAAAGATAAGATATCTGCAGATATTTATTAAGCTTTCCTCAAGGTATGTGCATTATACTTAGGCCGTCTGTAAATGGTGGATACGAGTGAATAACGTCTCTTGATTTATTGATCTTTCTTTAAGGTCAATATGAGATTAAGACAAAGACCATAAGTTAGGAGTTGTATACGATACAACTGACAAGGTGTTATCCATCGCTTGAGGGTCTATAATTTGTTAAGCTTTCCTCAAGGTCAAAATCCCAAGATAAGCAAATCCCAACACCCACTAAAGAAATCTTTGATTTCTATGTTTTTCTTTTGGTTTTGAGAAATGTAAAAGTATAGTGGGAGCCTTATTAGAAAAATGAAATGGCAACTTTTAACTTTTTTAATATCGTAAGAACATTGTAATATAAAGTTGATATAATCTACATCGATAAATTTGTGCGACTAATATAATTGATAAAATGTTTATCAATTGAAAATTACAACTAAACAAAATTAAAGATTGATAAAGAAATATAAAATATACTTACCTTAAATCTTTTGGCATGTTGTCGCTTCAAGACCCATGCAAGAACTAACTATGCTTTAATAACACATTCGTAACTTAGTCGCTTAAGTGTCTATTTGCCTAAGACTTTGTATTTTTTGTATGAGTTTTGAATCCTTAAGCAATATAAGAATATAGATATTTGATCCTTATTCAATCAAATATAAATGTTATATGGTGAATGGTAGTAATTTGTAATGTACGAAACTTCAATGAAATTATTTCATTGGAAATATGCAAATAAACCATTATGCGAAATTGTGTATTCAATACGATTGACTACAGTAAATATTTCCTTTGAATGGTTTGACCATTTTAGAAAAGAAAAGCGGATATACAAGAGAGGATGTAACTGGGCACAATTGGGATGAAGATAGCGAATAGGCAACTCTACTTCATGAAGGAACATTGGAAACAAGAATTGTATAAAATACTAAAAGATACTTAATATGAAATGGGAAATGTGATTTCTATTCCAAATCATGTTATGTTATAGAAAAATATTTTCTATAAAGTCGTTTTTACGAGTTTAAGATATTTGATTGAAAATCCTAAACTATAAATCAGTTAAATAAATAGCTTATAATAAGAAGTTGAATGGAGCTTCGTATTTCATACGCTATTATAGTAATAATGGAAATAGTAGAAGCACGCCATATAATACTTATCAATGGATACATTAAGATATGAAAAATTATTTTTGTAAATATACCAAATACTATTTATGAAATAATAATTAATTTCAGTATTGACTGAAAGTGAATATATTTTTATTTTATTATGAATGTTTTGAATATTTGTTACGAAATAATTTATTAGAATAACGGTATTTATTGCATCGGCTACATAACACATAAGTGTCTTTAATTTTTTATAATTATTTTGGAGGTAAGGACAATGCACCTGCTTAGTGGAAGCGACATAAGAGTTGGTAAACTCTTCAAATTGGTACATAAATATGTATGCGGTCGAAAGTCCAATGATACCAAAAACGGTTCCACATACTTCGTTTAATTCATAGATGAATTAACATAAATGAACATGTATATTCCATATGCAAGTAATGTATTCATAATAATTTCATTAAATATAAAGTAGAAGTATAAAATGTATCATGCAAAGGAAACAAGAAAATTTGATTTGGTTGAATAGGCGAGTATATAGGAAAACAGTTCCAAAAGTACTTAAAATGAATGAAGACTCAATCTCAAAACTTATGTCTCCCCATAATACATAATGATGTATCGATAAGGAGTAATCGGACTTTGTTGAACAAAGACGACTAATGCTAAGTAAAGTTGAGTTAACTTCTTTCTGTAAGGTCGAGTACTTAAAATTAAGTACATAAGGTTAAGTACCATTTCATCTAAAACAAAGTTTACAAAATCATATAAGATAAGAGTTGATGAAACAACCCCTACGTATCCTAGGCTAAAGAGTTGACAGGTTGTGTGAGTCGAGAGGTTGCACATAATATTTATCCACAAAGGATCTTTTGTGACCCACCCTAAAGCAGTTTGAAACCGATCAATATTGATTGATCAATATATGTTATAAGCATAAGTTTGTTAACCTAAAACTTAATCAGTTTATACATATATATAGGCAACTCGTAAAATTTATAAATACTTAGGCAACTCATAAAATTTAGAAATACTTATTTCATTACAATGAGAAACAATTTTTATTTTAAGAAACACTAGCTTCATAATAAAGGTATTTCCTTTAGAAATTACTGGTAATGAATTGGTCTTGGATATGACCCAAAGATAAAACTGATAATAAATGATGGATAAAATTAATTGAACTAAATAGATATAAATATTAGAATATCTAATGATAAATCTCGGACATCAAAGAGAAATTATGAATTTTATTAATGTCGAGAAAAGAACTCCTTCGATCTTAAATTGACCATTAAGAATATTGACTCTACCATGTGGCACAATGTGTAAATCTAGAATAGGTTCCAAGTATGTTATCAAAATAAGATTTTGATATTATTACTCGAAAGGATATGATTCATTGACTTCAAAAGTGTTCAAGAAAAAGATAAATGTAGTTGGAATATAAGTCACGTTGATAAGAATAACATGGTAAATTTCAATTGTTGAAACTAACCTAATAGATTCGTCATTCAACGTGCTTTAGTTTATTCAAATTTTACTCACAAAATTTATCGCTTGGTAAGACTATGAGTTTTGATACATATATGTTGCAACAAAAATTTAAATGATGATTTAGAATAGGTAGTTTGTACATAACAACCAAAATGTCTCGAAGTCGGTGGGAGCGATGATTGAGTTGTGAGTATTGGATATGACCCAAGAAATGATACGAAAATGTATTCGATAAGCATAAGATGCTAAGTAAATATTTTGATAGAGAAATCATATAAAAAATTTCAGTCAAAATGCAGAGGAAGCATATGTCTATAAGAAAAAAATATTATAGGTACTAAAATATATTTCTAGAACTACAAGTAAATAAAAAACTTATGATTGTTAATGATGTATTCATGTTAAAATCATTTTAGTTTGGTTGTTTGATACTCGACATTGGTTTTAAATATGACATCTTTTATAATCAGTATAAAAGGATGATGGGATTATCCCAAATGGTATACATGGACATGATATTAAAATTGTTTAATATGGAGTCTGTAAGATGATTTTCTTATGCATTAGCAATAAGTATTATCATACATGTTATATCATCTACAATATCACATTTCGCTCAAGTGTTTAATACATAAAGCAAGTAACAAATCTGAATCAAATCACTTAATGACCGTTTAGAGTGTTTTCAAGTATTTATGAAATACTGGAGAATTGTTTATATAAATAACGAACTCCTTATGAAGGAGTGTGCGGACTCAAACTTCATTAATGATATCGAGTATAGTTAGTTAATCCTAAATTCATGTTCAAACTTAAGTTAAGAACTTTAAGTTGGAATTGTTCCAAACAATAAGTAGCAACTGATGCAACTAAAGCCTACTAAAATGTAAGAAGTATAAATAAATGCACAAATTTATAACCGCGTCGATGGTCATTTCAAATGTTGAGAATCCCACGACATTGTTATATGATAACATTGCCATGATATAGTTCATAAAAGAACCGAGAACTCATTAGGATGCGAGAGACGTACTACAAATAGTTTTACATGATAAAGACAGTTTAACATCATCGGAGATAGTTAATTGACAATGTAGATAATTAAAAAAATAACGTACCCGTTCGCTATTGACTGAACTGATCAGTTTTTAGGAAAACCAATCGATGAAGTTGGAATAAGATTCCATAGTTGATCTATAATAACCTATATTTTATGTACCGAAGGATCGTAAAATATTATTATTTAAATCATATGAGGTCATTTGACTGTATTAATTTAGGAAATAACTACTAGAGATATTTTCCATCCTTAGAATTTTTATCGGACGGTTTAAGCCTAAAAGTTCTTGTAAGCCCTATAATTTTTTATAAGAGCTGAAGGGATCTGAAACCACTTCCATTAGATCATGATGATTCTTTCTCTTTCCGTGGAGTGGTCATAATAGGAAAATAGACTTAGCATTAGGAGATATGGCCGTTTTAAGTTTATTCTAATGTTGGCTAGATTAATGGCTAATTAGTTAAGCCCAAGCTTGAACCCACTAACCTATTTAGGATTTGTGCCTAACTAGGACATATGAGGGGGATCTAAATCGTTTCCATTTCCAAAAAACGAGTCTAAATCTCCGTTAGCCTAAATTCCATCAGAAACTCCTCTTTTTCATACTAAATTTAGTTTAAACCATCATTAGAAGGGTAATTAGCAAGGGGTAGATCTTGGATTCACTTTTCGGTTGCTTTGAAGTTCGAATTCTTGTTGTCCATTTCGGATTTGGGGATTAAGTTGGTAATTCTAGGTACCATGTGAGTGATTTGATATCCCACACTATTCTATGCATGTTTATATAGTTAAAAATTATGTTTTGAGATGATTTCCATGTTAAAACGTTTCTAAACTTTAATATAACCTTGATGGTATGTTTATGACGAAATTTAAAAAGATAAGAATGGATTTTTAATAATTTTGCGACCACTTTGAATCATATTGTCATTTTGGCATAAAAATAGATCTAGACAATTATATATGTTTGTCTTGTTTAATAAGTTGAATATGTTGTTTTAGTGTTTATGAATGTTGTATGAATGTGGTGTATTGGTTGCCTATATTGCTTGTATGTTTAGACATGTTTGTATAGTTAGAACTAGGTCGTTGTTTTGGTGATTCGATGAGCAAAATTGCTTAAAATTATTTGCAACTTAGACATATTGTTGAAGGGAGTCCGGGGACCCTACAAATCTGGTTACATGGAGATTGGAGTTGGTTTGGATGCTCAAATCTAGGTCGGTGGTCCATTGCATTTCAATTGGGGTTGCATTTAGGTCAGTAAAGGAAGTTACTTCGGGTTTGGCTAAGGAACTTTGAGCCAGGCATGAGGCAAGTCATAGGAAGAAGTCTGGAGACTTAGCTTCAAAATTTTGGAGCAAAATCAACTCGGTGAGACATTATTGGGTTGGTACTAACATCTTTTTGGGCAGGTTTGTAGGGCGCGGACTTCAAGAAATTGAAAGGAGGGGCTCTGGAAAAGCAAAGGAGTAAAGATATCTGAGCATGAAGTACTTAGGTAAATTATTGGCTAAATAATTCATGTTGGCACCAACATAAACCCATTCATGTTGGTACCAACATAAGTGGGAGTAGTCAACCTAGGCCAAACTCCCAGGGTGTGCTAACTAGGTCCTAGAGGTTGTGCTAGAGGCATTCGTTCTATCATTTGACATTCGATTGCGATATGGCAGCATGATGAAGGATGATGATTGATGGATGAAGCAATGTTGAGGTGCCTTAATGGGATGGCTTCAGGATTTTGATATGCTAGTTCTATGACCATTGTGGGCATCTAAAAGTGTTCCTGAGAGAACGACTCAATGTTAATGGGGTCGTAATGACGATTACCCACTAGGGCGGGTTCGATGAACTGAACCCATGGATAGAACATTGAAGGGTTCTATCGTGGAAAAGAAGAAAAGTTGAAGGGTTTCATGACGATGAATGGAAACAAGATAGAGCGAGGAGGGGCTCGGATATGCATGCTAAGGGATCGTTAATACTTGGAGAGTTTTCTGATGTACTTGTGAGTAGGGGTATTGTGAAGATGCTCATTGGGTACTTGGAATAGCTACCCCAGATCATTGAAGGGATATGTATACCTTGGACCGAGGAAGGGATCTAGTGTCAGCAATGGGCTGGTGTTTGGGTACACAAAAAACCATGATTTTCCCATTAATCATCGGTTGAGGAATGGTCATATGAGTTATCATATATCCAGGGCACATTGTGTGACAGTGAGGATTATTTGATGGACGCTCTGTTTTCCATGGTTTCTTTAGTTGTTGATTGTCACTCTTAGAATGTCACATGACGTAGGTATCCAGGAGATCGATATCTATACACTAGATAATATACCAAGGTGTTTGTATACTCTATGGTGATGATGGTAAACTAGCATACCATAGTTGTTATGTGCCAACGCTTTGGATGTAGGGATAGGTCAGGTATGACTCTTTATACCTTTGTTCCTCACTATATCGACTTGTATAGTATTTTGATTGCTTATCACTAACACCAGACTATTGCCTGACTCGAGGTTTTAAGTTTTGCTTCTTATTATCTCAATCATTCTTAAATGAGTGGAATATATAGCAGGTTTGGGTGATACGCGGTGTTGTGTAGGGAATGAGCAAGAAGTGGCTCTTTTTTATATTATATTTGGGTTTACTATTGCTTTCTCTGCTATGCGACACTGTGGAGCCTAAATAGTGTTCATTTATTTAATTAGAGATAGTTTATCTTTTGAGTTTATTATCAATTGTATAAACTCTACTACTATCTTGTATAACTTTGTGAATCTATGTACTTTGATATTTTCGTTCATTTAATTATTACCATCTCGCCTGTTTTGTATCTATGATGTTTATTATTATATTTTATTCGATTCATTGTGAGATATAAGATAGGTTCCATGATTGTTTCGTTACCTTTCACCATTGGCTGTCATCCTACATCGGTCGGACACCGTAGTAGTGCACTGTACATATATATTAGGTGTCGGAGGTGTAGGGAAGTCATCATATTTGGTATCAGAGCGAGGTTTCATAGTTAACATGAGTTGATACCGTAATCCAGTAAAGATAGGGAATGAGTTATCACCCTACACTGGATTGAGAGAGAGCGTGTGTGTATATGAGAGAGTACTTGTTATATATTTTGATTTTCAAGACTATGTGGTAGTATTATAGTTATAAGTTGCATTGCACACACGAGTACTATTGATGTAGTTTTCTTTGTGGGAGACTAATCATTCTTATTACGGATCAAGTATGAGCTGACATACAAGAAATGCTGCAAGAAACTCCATCATTGGAGTCGAGGAAGGAGCAGGCTTAGGGGCTACTAACCCTGACTTGCAGGCGATGTTCAATGCAATAATGGCGAACATGTTGTAAAATGCCTAAGCGGCTGCTCCAAATGTTGCTGTAGGTGGTAGTGCCCAGGTGCAGGCGCCTAGAGTCGATTTTACAAATCTGAATAAGGATTTTTCCAGCCTTTGTGGCAAGCCATTCCAAGTAACAGAATTGGCTATGGAAGTGCAGGATTGGTTGGATACCCGCGAAAGGATTTTCAATGACTTAGAATTGGATGATTTGGTGAGGAGGAGGTTGACTCTCGACAGCTCTTAGACGAGCTATGAACTGGTGTAATGCTATTAAAGTTGCTATTCCTAAGGATCGGTTCACTTAGGACCAGTTCAAAACTAGGCTTGGGGATAAGCTCATACTGCCTACCTAGAAGTCGGTGTTGTTTAGAAAGTTTGCTGAGATGAAGTAAGAGTACATGTCCATCTTTGAGTATATTGTTGGGTTTGATGCTTTATCGAAGTACAAGATGTCTTTCATCGACACTCTGCTAATGAAGAACGAAAATCTTATTATGGGATTGGATGATTACTTAGGAGAGAAGCTTGTAGGGTTCATTGATGAGCCATTTGAGAAGGTAGTTGAATAACCTTTCGACTTGAGAGTTTGTACCCTAAACCCAAGTCCGCTGTTGTTGTTAAGAAGAGCCAAAGCCGCATCAAGGCGGTGGAGGCAAGAAGAAAAGGCATGGTAAGAGGAAGAAGTCCCAATGGAAGGATGCTCAGAATAAGGCTAAGTGGAACCCCGTTTGCTATAGTTGTGGTGATAAGGGCCGCTTGAGTAGGGATTGCAAGGCTGAAGGAAATAAGTGTTATAACGGTAGTAAGATCAGACATATGCAGAAGAGTTTCCTTGAACTGGTGAGGTAGAGGCAGGTGGTGAAAGCATATGCTTTGGATATTATCCCAACTTCGTAGAGTGCTCCCTTGATGAAGGAGAAGGGGAAGAGCATCACCATACAAGGTATGCTTTTTATTTATAGTGTTTCCATACATGTTTTATTTGATAAAGGGGCTTCACATTCCTTTTTATATCTAGTAACCTAGTAGACAGATTAGGATAGAGACTTGAAATAGGTGACAACCTTTGGTAGTGACAAACCCTGTTGGAGGCCCACTGGTCTTTGTATGGTTTGGTCTTATTAAGTCACAGATACTTTTTTGTTTGTGACTGCTTTGTTTTGAGTTTTTTTGGGTTTGAAATTACCTTGGGGATGGACTGGATGATAAAGTATGCGGTAGTGGTTGCCTACCAAAGGATGGGGTTATGGTTAGCATTCTATATTCATTAGAGGTCCCACAAGGTAAGTTGTCGTATGTGCCTATCGTTAGAGTGTATCCTGACATATTCAAGGAGGTGACCGGATTACTGCCACATCGACAGATTGTGTTTCGCATAGACTTAGTAAAGGAGACCGAGCTGATAGTTATGCCTTTAAGGTGTATGGCATCCAGAGGTAGAAGGAGTTAGAGGTGCAAGTGAATGACCTGTTGAGGAGAGGGTTCATTCGCAGGAGTATATCTGAATGGGGCGCGCCCGTAGTATTCGCCGCCAAGGCGGATGGCTCTATACGGTTGCGTGTAGATTATCGTGAGATGAATATGGTAATGAGGAAGAACTAGTATCCACTCTCACGTATTGATGACTTGTTCGATCAGCTCCCCAGTGCAAAGGCATTCTCTCAGTTGGATCTTGTAATGGGTTTTCACCAGTTGGGAGTAGCAAAAGAGAGTGCACCAACCACTGCATTTCGTACGCCATATTGTTTCTATGAGTGGTTGGTTATGCCAGTTGGGCTAACCAATGCTCCAACATACTTTGTTGATCTCATGAACCGTGTCTTAAGAGATTAGTAAGTAACTTCGTGCTTGTGTTTTTGGATGATATTCTAGCCTATTCTAGGACGGAGGAGGAACACAGACACACTTAAGGAATGTGCTTGAAGTGTTGAGGAAGCACAGGTTGAAAGCAAAGTTTTTGAAGTATCACTTTTGGAGGCGGGAAGCGGGATCCATAGATTACATTGTCTCTTAGCAGGGTATCGCAGTAAATCCTACCACGGTGGCAACAATCCGAGATTGGAACCAACCCACGAATGCTACTGATCCAAGGAAATCCTTGGATTAGTTGGATATTATAGACGTTTTATCAAGGATTTTTCGAAGTTAGCAACACAATTAACCAATTTGACGAAGAAGAATCAGACCTTTATTTAGGACACGAAGTGTGAGCATCGTTCGTAAGTCTGAAGGAGAGGTTGACAAGTGCACCAATGTTGACCATTATGAGCGGGAATGAGGAGATGATGGTATATACCGATGCTTGTAGTATTAGGTTGGGTGCAATTTGATGAAATGAGGTAAAGTTATCACCTACGCTAGTCGACAAATGAATTTGCATGGTAGGAAGTATCCGACCCATGACTTAGAGTTGGCTGCAACAGTGTTTTCTACTTGGTGAAAGATTTAAGGTGTTCATGGACCACAAATCTTTGAAATACCTTTTCTACTAGAAGGACCTCAACCTTTATCAGTAGCAATGGTTAGAATTCTTAGCCTCTTATGACTTTAGCATTTCTTATATGTACGGTAAGGGAAATGCAGTAGTTGATGCTTTGAGTAGAAGACATACCAGTTTAGAAGCGATGTTTCTAAAGTGGAAGTGGTTAGAGTATATTGCTGGTTATGACTTCAACCTTCATTGCGAGTTAGAGCCAAAGATGTTAGCGAGTTTGATTATCAGACCAACTTTAATCGAGTGGATTGATATTAGCCATAAGCGAGACGCTAGACCTATAGAGGTCGTAGAAAAGACAGAATAAGGAGTGGAGTCTAATGAGATGAGACAGTACAGACTTGACCTAGATGGTTGGCTCCATAAGGATAGAAGATTGTTTGCTCCCGATATTCATGGATTATGAGATAAAGTGCTACAAGAGTGCCATCATTCTAGATTGACTATGCATCCCAGCGATAAGATGTACCTTGACATGAAGCATACATATTATTGGGAGGGGATGAAGAAGGATGTCGGACATTTATCTCGAAGTGTATGAATCACTAGTTAATAAAGACAGAGTAGAAGAAACTAAGTGGGTTGATGCAACTAATCGAGGTTCCCAAGTGGAAATAGGAACAAGTATTGATGGACTTCATCGACGGATTGCCGAGGACCAAAGGAGGGTACAATAGTATTTAGGTAATAGTCGATAGATTGATGAAGAATGCTCGATTCATGCCCGTCAAGTCTAGTGGAACGTCGTCCAAATTGGCCGATTTGCATATGAATTGGGTAGTGCGATTCCATGGTGTTGCAGAGAGCATTGTGAGTGATTAAGAGCCTTTATTCACCAATGGATTTTGGAAGAGCTTACAAGAGGCATTGGGGATAGAGCTGAATCTCAGTATAACTTATCACCTACAAACGGTAGGCAGACCGAGAGGGTGAATTGTATGCTGGAAGATTTCTGGCGAGCTTGTATACTCGATTTTGAAGACTCGTGGGATGATCATTTGCATTTGGTGGATGTTAACCCAAAAATGGGTCAACACCTTGGATTGAGTGTGAAAGCACTAGCCCTTTTTATCAAGGCAAATAAAATAGAAATAAAGAATAATAACTTGCAGATAAAGCAAAGAGACAAGAGATCTTTATAGTGGTTCAGCTGTTAATGAAACTTACGCCCACTTTATGACTTTTGTTATTGACTAACTGCAATTATAAGTTGAATTTGATTACAATTTGATTGAATCTAGTAAGTTAGATCAAGTCACCGGTGTTAGAGTTCACTGGAGAATTACAGTGAACCCTTTAGATGACTGTTGTGTGGGAGGAGAAGAGTGAAGAATAGTTTCTACAGAGTTTCAGCAGCCCATCCAGAAGATCCTTCTTATGTTGTATATGGGTGAGTATTTATAGGGATTGGATAGCTATCAAATCAAATTTCTTTGCCAGAAGACCACACTTGATGGTATGAAGACGCTCAAGAAATTTCACGGAGACCCGACCCTGTATGATGGATCGCTAGCGATCCATAGGGCATGGATCACTACCGATCCATGGAGTTAGAGTGTTTTTAGCTCGTTTCAATTGGGTCATGTTCCCTGTCTTATGTAGATGCTCTCCATGTAATTTCATGACTAGATGCCTTGTTTGGATGATGATTCATGTACTAGCTGCATTGAACTGTTGCTGGAATTAGATGAATGCTCACTTCTTGATCTAGCTAACTTGGAACATCGTGAAACTTAGCAGGCGTGCCTAAAAAAGGTAATGCTTCATGATGTAGGAAGAATGGATGATCCATGGGTGATGGATCGCTAGCGATCCATCTCCTTAGGCAAATTTTGCCTTTTTCTTCTTATGTCCTTATGGGTTCCTTCTTTCGATCCTTTTGGTTGGTTCTTGAGTTATTTTGACTTGACGTAGATGTTCTGACTTCCTTTGAATTCTATTGGGTTAAAATCATGGATAACATTTTCCCCCCAGAGTATGCTTTCGTTGGAAAAAAGGCGTGCTCTGGAAGTAACTGCCTATGAGTTCCTACTTTGCAAAGTTTAATTGATCACGTTGAGGCTATCATACGAATTTGGCTTTGGTTATCCAACCGTTTGTTGAGTTTTTACATGAATCATCGTTACTCATCATAATAAATCAATTTCAATCCCACAACTTTCAAGATGCTTGCAAAAGATACTTAGATCATGCTTGGTGAGTTTGGAAAAGTTTGGTTGCGATTCCATGGATCGCTATCGATCCAAGGACTTAGCATATTTTTCTTGTGCAATGTCCTATTTAGTTCATTCGAGCCAACCTTCTTCCATTCATATTTTCATTCGCAAATCGATCCTTTTTCCTTGCGACCCGACCTAGAACATTCAAACCCTAAATCCTCCTTTTCCATCGTCGCCGCTGTTCTTCACCGCCGGAGTTTCTCGCCTTCGACCATACTTGACTTTGTCATCGCCTTGACCTAGCCCCTTGGATCGCCGCCGAGCCTATCCCCTTGGATCACCGCCGATCTTACCTGCTTTTGGTCGCCAACATCCTAAGTTCAATCGTATTCTCCTTTTGATTCTTGACTAGAGGTGGGTATGCAGATTTTGGCGTTTGTTTAGCAATTCGACGATGAGGTTGTATTGGTGGTGATCATTATGGAGAATTCGAGTTGATTGTGAATTTGTGGAAGAAGATAGTAAATCGAGTCTTGAGTTCTTCATGGAATAAAATTTGGGCTTTGCCCCGGTGCTTGACATGTTTTTCTATCTTTGTCACAGAATCAGAATTAACTTGCACCGAGGTACATTGTTAATCCGACATGACGTCTCGCGGATTGATTTTGGTTTTTCTGGAGGGTGATAATAGCTTAGGATAGTGTCTCGTGTGCAGCTTATGCTGTTATCACCTTTCGGAGAGCTAAAATCGACTTATGTTAGGAATTCTCTACTTGATTAGGACCCATCAATCTGGTTGCTCACTTCGGATTGGTCCCGTTATTGCACAATCGATGTACCTGAAATGGGAAGAGCCTCCCGCGTCACTTCGGACAGCGGATCCGTTACCGATCGTTGATCGACAATGGGTAAGTGTAGGAGAAATTACTTCAATAAATGATACGAGAAGCTCTTTTCCTTCACTGCGAGTGAACTATCTACACATGATAGAGCATTTGTACTCATCCCATATAGATAACACATTGCGCTTACCCTAGTCAACACTTAGAGCCCGATATGTCGGCATAGATCGATATTTTTTCGGAGTTAAAGTGTCGTGGGGGAACTTTTAGTTAAAGATATAATTACCTGACCGCGTTAGGTATAAGTTCTGTTGTATAGAATGAAGCACACGTCATCTCTTCGTAAGTCCAGTGGAGGAAGTTCGGCACTTTCAGAAGTTGAATCGTCATCAGTTGCGCCGTCGCAAACAGTTTCATTAGCGCCTACTTCTTCAGTATCGCGAGATGAATACGATCAATTGGTTTCGGTTGGTCCGATTGTAGACCGGACTCCTCCAAATTTTAGAGTTATACTTAATCCTCTGGAGAGAGCTTCCTCTATAATCTCTGCTAAAGTTTTGCATAACATTTGCTTACAACATGGCATTCCAGACGATGACGTGCACCTTCCATCGAAGAATGAGTTTACACATATACCGCCTTCAGGGCACACCGCTTGCCACTGGTATATGTGCTTAATTAGAGTAGTGCCCCCTTTCAATCACTTCTTGAAAGAAACTCTTTTGAACTTGAGAATTGCTCCATTTCAAATTCATCCTAAAGGGTACGCGATCTTGACTTGCCTTTACGTCTTGTTTATATGGACATTTAATCGTGCCCCGAGTTTCGATGAGTTAAGATATTTACTCTCATTCAAGAAGAGAGATGAATGTCTGTCCCTCGTTGTCATCGAGGCCCAAAGAAACCGCAAGATCGTGCTGCAGCTTCAAAGCAACCTATCTCAATTCAAGACCCAGTATTTCTTCATTAGATGTCCTAAGGGATTTAATTGTCTTTGGACGACATGGGGTAAGTTCTCTCTTTTACTTATTGAGATTTAATACGTCTCTATGGGATTTTTGATAGATTGAACACTTCTTGCAGTTATTCCAAGGCCGAACAAAGATCCATCACTCGATCTGATTTTCCATACTCTGAAGGCCGTAGATGCCAAGGAGAGAACGGTCAAGTTTTTGCTAACGAACGAGAATTTTCTTTGGTATGGGCTGTTGCATCCCGGGAGGTTTGCCGTGGCTATTGAAGTTTCATCTCCTTCCCGTTCCAGAGTTCGAACACGTTCCACTTCTTTATCACGCAGCTCCGAAGAGGGCGATTTCCCCGAAGTAGAAGGTTTGTCTGGCGGGTCAACCAAAGAAATTCATGAAGGAAGGGATGTTATGACTAAAGCCAACTGCCCGCCCAAGATGCCCCCAATTTCGAAGGAGGAGAAAGAAGAATTCAAGCAGCGTGAGGGCAAGGCTGCGGTGATAACAAAAAATGAGGAGAGTGAAATTAAGGACAGCAGCAGTTATGATTCCTCCTCTAGTGATGATGAATTCGATGCAAGTTCTGGTGTTGGAAACTTTGAATCATGTGATGAAACTCCGGGAATGAGTTCCGTTCTACCAGATTCGCCTCCCCAAGAGATTCGTGATAAAGATGTTCCCCCAACAGCCAAGCGGCTTCAGGATTCCCCACTTAAGGAAACCGGCATTGACTTTGGCGATTTGAGTAACGTTTACATAGATATCGACGAACTCTTTGGGGAAGATTTCGAATTTAAGTGATCGTCTCCTCGTCCCGGTCATATTGTGTCTAGAGTCAGCCCGATTTCTACCACGGTTCTGATCCGATTTGTGACGTCCTTTTAAGCTGCCTATGACATGTTACACATATCACTAGGGCCACGTTCACTTACACATGCATTATTTAGGTCCATTTTTGTTGCTGAAGCTCTTTATTTATTTTTTATAGTAGGTACCACGAGAGGCCGTGGACTTTACGAGGATCTTGAACAATTCACAGATTCACAATGCTGGTCAAGACGATCTTCAAGCTGCCATCAGCCCCCTGAAACCAAGGAAGAGTAGAGAAGGCGGAAAGACTTGGAAGCCGAAGTACGTCGTCGGGATGATATAGAACAGGGTAGGGTTTACAAGAGTGGTTATGAGAAGAGAAAAACTCCCGACGACCGAGAAGAGCTTCCCAAGAAATTGAAAGTAGATCGTGATTCACATCCCTCTGAGCACCAAGCTTTTGCCCTATCCCCAATCTCTGTCGGAATTGAAGTTTTGGCTTCCACTGTTCAAGTTTCACCTTCATCCCAAACTCCGCCGACTCATGTGGTGCCCGCTTTTGGTTCTTCACGTCCTCGCAAAAGGTCGGCTTATATTCTTCCATCCGGTCTCCCTAGACTCAAAGTTGTGCTCCCCTTGTGGTTTCTAAAGGGAGTTAAGTTTGACTGTGACCTGCGCCCAATCCGTAAAGGACCTTTATGCCCCATATCCAGGCGATTCAAAGTGATTTGGATCAATATGAAAGATGGGAAAAGTTATGCAAGCAACTGGTAGACACGAACCGCAATAATTATCAAGAGATCCTTTCCTTTGAATCAGAAAAGGACGATTATGAGAGGGCATTAGCAGAATATGACGCTAGAATCGAGCGATTAACAAAGGAGAGAGACGCTGCACTCTGAGAGAGTAAGAGCAATGCCAGCTTGCTGAAGGAACTGAAAGAGGCCCACACAAAAATATAGATCGTATTCCAAGACGAAATCAAGAAGGCCCATGCGGATGAGGTTGAAAGAGGAGCTTGAAGCCCGTGAAGTGATCATTGAAGCTTAAAAGAAAACTATCGCTGATCATAATGAAGTTGTTGAAGCCTATAAAAAGACAATTGCTGATTGCGCGGGAATGGTGGAATCCCATGACAAGACCTTTTCAAATCAGACTCCAATGATTGCTTCGCTCCAGGAGAGAATTGCATAGCTTAACGCTAAGAGATCCCAGTTGAAGTTGAGAAGGCCACTGTAAAAACGGACTACTTGGAGTTGCAGGATACTTTTTAAAAGAAGATCGAGAAGATGGATGACACCATCTACGTTAACTACTTGCTGCATCAGGAGAGCCTCAGCTATTTGGGCCCCAAATTCCCACATACTCTTGCTGTGATTTAGGAAGAAGTTTTGGCCCGTTTCCAAGAGAACGGAGATGTATACACCGAGCAAGAGTTGGAGGATGCCTATCTCAATGAAGAATCAAAGAAAGCTTTGATCAATGGTCGGGAGATTATTCGAATTGAGAGGGAATAGGAGGCCGCCAATGCTGCTGTGACTGCAAGTGCTAAAACGCTGCCAGAGCCTTTCATTTTCGAGCCCAGCGAATCATCAAAACAGCCTCGTGATTAGTTGGTGAGTTTGGCTGCTGCTGCCTTGTTGTTTGCCCCTCCGGCGGCTATCTGTGAAGATACGGGTGGTCGTGGAACTTCTTCGAAGATCGTGCAGCCATCCAAAGAAGGAGAAGGTGGGGAGTATGAGATTGAAATTCTCAGCCATTCTTCTGATGTAGGTAACCTTCTTGTTTCCCCTCGAGTTTGAGAATTTTCAGCTCACGTCGCAAGAACAAGACGAACTGAATTCTTTCATTTTTGATCTTATAGGTCCATCTTCTTTACCTACCAACCTGTTGATTTCATCGATCCCTGGGCTTGCTGCTATTTCAACTGCCTCAGCACTTGTTTCTTAGCCGCTTCGATTGCTACACCTGTGTCTGGCTCACAACCAGGGCCGGAATCCGAGAAGATTGCTGCATTGTATGGTCTGGACAACCCTTCCATATCTTTAGAAGGCGATTTCATGGTAGCTAAAGCTCGAGAGCAGAAAGAACAAACTGGCCAGCTAAATAAATCTAAACAGTAGACAGTGGCCGTTAAGAAGGAGAAGATCAAGGTGAGAAAATTTTCGAGGTGCTCCTGCTAGTCCTGAAAGCGCAGGACCAAGGGGGAGTCCTCCTAGAAAGTCGAAGAATAGGGAGGAGATGCTGGCACAGAGAAGATAGTTGATATTTCAGGCAGCGACACTACTCATGGCAGTGATTCTGAGAGGAAGAAGAAACTTCCGACTAAAAGTGGGAAGGGAAGTGGTGGAAAGAAGCATTGACAGGCTCGAGTAACAATGGAGCCAGATTTTAGGACATTCTGTTTTGTTTCATACGTGTTTTGTACAAGTGCAGAGGCTACACTTATTGCTTCGATTGTTGTAGTATTTGTATTTTCCTTTTTTGTTGGTCGATATTGTGTGGGTACGACCCCCACATTTTGACTTTGTATAGAAAATGCTTGAAGTAATACAATGTTGACATTTTGATTTTAACTTTATCTATCTACTTATCTATGTTTCATGCACTTATGCCAATTTTATTTACTGCTATATTATCCATTCCTGTAATTACCGCCAAAATTCTTTGTTTGGAGTAATAGAACTGTAAAGTACTTGGTTTTTTAGTTTTAAGTATCGGTGTGTGCTCCCCCTAATTCACGGGGCTGTTTACTTCAAACACTTGACGAATGACCGGTTGATCTGTGTGATTCTTCGGAAGTTTGTACCTGAGTCTATTTTGTGGTTCCTATCTTCGGGAACTTGCAATTTGACGTCTCGATTCCAGAGATTTTGTCGTCAACAATCGAGATTCTTTGTTGATTTGTAGCCGTGCGACATTGCTAGATTCATGCCCATTACTCTTGATACTGGGAGTGGATTGATTCTTGTTAGTCCTATAATAGACGAGTTTCCTGGCACTGCCGGGACAATGTTGGTACTTAAGAGTATACGCGGCTTATGAAATGCGTGGCTTATGAGATGCACGGCTTTTTCGGGTATGCGCGGCTTTTGGTATCGATATGACCCGTCGATCCAAAACGGTTTGGAATTTCTCGATGTTACCAATCTTCGGGCAACATGAGGAGTTCATGTTTCTAGAGCATGGTTCCACGACTGAAGAAGCAATGCGCGGCTTATGTAGGTGCGCGGCTTCTAAGGTTGTGCTTTCTTGGATGTGATTCCACAATCCATGAAGCGGTATGCGGCTTATAAAATGCGCGGCTTTGATTTGGTCCTTCTTGGTGTCGTCGGAGCAACACCGGTTCTTAGAAGGTAGGTATCAGGTTCTGCCGATCCAACGGTTTGAGTCGATTTGCTTCTGTCGACTCGACGGGTAGGCGGGGCATACTTGAGCATAGTTCCACTATCTCAAACAGGGATTGGATGGTTTTGAGTCGATTTGACCCCGTCGACTCGGCAGGTTACTTTTGTGAATACGGTTTTTTTGGTTCAGAAAGCAAAGCAATTTTATTAATGAAAGTTGGCAAGTTCTGCCTATTTACAATGCCTCTGGTATTCCGGGATGGCTTATTTGCTGGAAATAGGAAGTACAAAAGGTAGTCTTAGATAAAATAAGGACGTAGCAATTCACTGTTCCATGCTCGGAAAAATTGGGCTCCATCAACAGTTGTTAGCTTGAATGTGCCATCCCTTAGTTTCTGACCAATCACATAAGGTCCATCACAGTTTGGTGCGAATTCTCCCGGTACAGGGTAGACCCTCTTGAGGACAAGGTTTCCCACCTTGAAGGTGTGGTTATGAACTTTGGAGTTGATGTACCTGTTAGAACCTCGAATTTTGGTGTTTTGATTGTGACAACTATATAAGTAAATGTATCGTTTAGATCTAACTAAACTTGCAGGATAAGATATTGTTTTTTTACTCGAGAAATAGTCTAACAATTTGAAGACCAGATTTTGGATTGAAGCTTCAGCAAAGTATTAAATTTAAGGTCTAAGTTTAGTAGTAAATATATGTTAAAATCTCTCTGAAGTGGTATATGCGTAATATAAAGTTCATCCAAACAAGTAGAAAACCCAGAAAACACTAACTCAGCAAGCTGAATGGCATGAGTCAGCCAGCTGGCTGCTGTGCATGTGCACAAATATGATTGAATATTAAGACGGCTGAATATGATAATTCAGCCGGCTAAATTTGATGCTTTTTACACTATTTACTTGTGGGTTTTATTTTTAATCAATTCAGCCGGCTGAGTTGCTCCATTCAGACGGCTCAATCTTCATATCGACTAGTTTTTCAAGAAATGCTTCATTTTAATGAACAGAAACAACTCTTGGTTCAAGAGCTGCTTTTATATCTTTTCATAGCTACCTTTCATGAACGAATACAGCTCTTAATCTCTATAAATAGCCATGAATTCCATTGTTTTAATAATCGATTCTTATTCTTATTTCTAATCTAATTTTCTATTTGAACTCTAAGCATTCAATACTTAAAAACTTTATTCTGATCACTTGTTCATTCAAGAATACTTCATTGGTGATCTAATAAACTTCATGTCTTCACGAATTACACGATATACCACAAATGAGAAGATTATAGGAATGGTGTACTCTAAAGACTTATCCGTGCTATTAAAAGAGCACAATCAGTCAGATAATTTTCTGTATTATTGAAGTCCTGTTCGGTTGCTCAGGCGGTTGAAATCCTATTCTGTTGCTCAGGCGGTTGAAGTACTGTTCGGTTGCTCAGGCGGTGTAATACCTGTTCCTCGGGATAAGTGAGGGTTGATAGTTAAATTTCAGAAGGAGTCTGGGACTGGACGTAGAACAGGAAGTTCGAACCAGTATAAAAATCTCTGGTATCATTTACTTTATTACTTTACTTTTACATTTACATTCTACATATGTAGATAGTTTATTTAATATTCCATATTGCACAATCCTTAGTCATTTTCATTTGGTATCAGAGCAAGGTCATCATATAATCATAACACGGTTATTTGATATTCAAATAATATGGAAAATAACACTAGCACAAGTTTTACTGAAGGTCAATCCACTGCACGACTACCACTATTTAATGGATTAAACTATAATTATTGGTCAACTAGAATGAGAATTTATATGCAAGCAAATGGATATGATACTTGGAATATCACTCAGAATGAATACACTATACCTACTACACCATATGCATAATGGTCTAACACACAAAAATTAGATGCTACTACTAATGCTAAAGCCATGAATATGTTGTTTTATTCATTTAACAAAAATGAGTTTAACAGAGTTAGTATGTGTAATTTGGAATATGAAATTTGGCGTACTCTTAAAGTTACACATGAAGGTACTAACAAAGTTAAACAAAGCAAGATTTTTATGCTTAAGAACCAGTTCCAAATTATAGAATGAAGCAAGATGAAACTATAAATGAAATGTATTCTAGGTTTCAAGATATATATCATTCACTTTTGGCTTTAGGAGAAAAATACACAGATTTTGATATCATTACAATAATCCTCAACTCTTTAACGGATGAATGGGAACGGAAAGTCTTGGCAATTTAAGAAGCTAATGACATTTCAACCACAAAACCAGAAGAGTTGATAGAAATCTACTGTCATATGAAGTAAATTTACAGGCAAAAAGAGATCAGGCACAAGACAAAAGGACAATAGCGTTCCAGGCAGAAAAGAAAGAATCAGATTCGGATGAAGATGACATGGCGTTTATAGCTAAAAATTTCAATTTTTTTGAAATTCAAAAAGAACAATAAATTTGGAAATAACAAGAACATCAAAAAACCATCGGCTTCAAATCTCGAATGCTATGAATGTCACAAAAAGGGTCACATAAAGGACTTTCATGATCGAAAGAAAGACAAGTACAAGAATAAAAGGGACAAATATAAGAAGAGGCAAGCATTTTCTGTTACATGCGATGATTCAGAATCATCTTCCTCATCAGACAGAGACACTGACTCCAAACAAGCTAATGTGTGCTTTATGGCTTCAACTGATGAAGTAAGTGACCTAACCTTTGATGATTTAGTTGATATAAACTCGGAGTTATTGGATAAACTAAAAGATGTTAAAAGAAAATATAAAGATGCTTTAGAAAAACTAAACAGGAGTGAAATAGAAATTGATATGCTCAGAGATGAAAAGAAAATCTTAGAAGAAGAACTTGTCAAAACACAAGAATCTTTGTCTAATGTATCTTCTCAACTCATTATGCTATCAAATGAGATTGAAGTTCAAAAAGAAAAGAATATGACATTAGCTGCAGAAAATCACGATTTAAAATCTAATGTCAAAATTCCTGAATTAGACAGTACTGGTCTCAAAACCAAGTTAGAAAATATTACTAAAAAATGTTTCTAACTTTAATAAAGGTAGAGAAAATCTTTATAGAATTATTAATAACTCTCAAACCTCTTTCAATAAGAAAGGTTTAGGATATACAAATTCCTCAAAATCTAGTTCAAAGAGGAACATTTCACTATATAAAAATGTCAAAATACATAAGAGTTTTGTAAAAGGAAAACCAAAACCAAAGGTTTTCATGCAAAAGAAGGACATTTGCAACACAAAAAATATAAAGATTTGGGTGCCAAAAACTAATAACAATTCGATTAAAAATAATTTTATACAATCATTTATAAAAACTATTCATAAAAATGATAACTTTGTATATAAAGGGAATTCTAAACCCTCATGGGTTTGGCTTCATAAGATCTAACTCTTAGGACCCTAACAAGAAAAATGGGTGCCAATGATATTTTCATATTTGTTGTTTTTGCTTCAAATAATCTTTAACAAACTAAGTATGATTTTCAAACCATATTATTACTATTTCTGAACATGTTTTGGGACTTACTAAATTATTACTATTTTTTAACCATATTATTCTATACACATGAACATTATTTTAAACTATTTTAAGTTGTAAATTTCTACTTTTTAAACATGTTTCAAAGATTGTTATTTCTCAACAATTTTACACATGAACAGTATTTCAAAGTTGTCCATTTTCATTTTTTTTAAACAAATTCTCTTCATAGTTGTCTAATTTGTCCTTTTTAATCATATCAACATTGTGTATATTTTTAATTTTTCTCCTATCTATTAAGTTTTTCTTTTTTTCGATGACAAAGGGGGAGAAAAATGTACGTCATAACGATAGGGGGAGTATTAAGACAAGGGGAGTATAAATCTATTTTTATTTATATAACTTACATAGTTGTCATCATCAAAAGGGGGAGAATGTTAGAACCTCGAATTTTGATGTTTTGATTGTGACAACTATATAAGTAAATGTATAGTTTAGATCTAACTAAACTTGCAGGAGAAGATATTGTTTTTTACTCGAGAAATATTCTAGCAATTTGAAGACCAGATTCCAGATTGAAGCTTCGGCAAAGTATTAAGTTTAAGGTCTGAGTTTAGTAGTAAATATATGTTAAAATCTCTCCGAAGTGGTATATGCACACACATAATATAAAGTTCATCAAAACAAGTAGAAAACCCAGAAAACAATAACTCAACCGGCTGAATG
Source organism: Allium fistulosum (assembly GCA_030737815.1). Classification (NCBI taxonomy): domain Eukaryota; kingdom Viridiplantae; phylum Streptophyta; class Magnoliopsida; order Asparagales; family Amaryllidaceae; genus Allium; species Allium fistulosum. The sequence goes on from CM060902.1 coordinate 307,807,926, forward strand.
GCATGAGTCAGCCGGCTGGCTGCTGTGCATGTGCACAAATATGATTGCATATTCAAACGGCTGAATTATCATATTCAAACGGCTGAATATGATAATTCAGCCGGTTGAATTTGATGCTTTTTGCACTATTTACTTGCGGGTTTTATTTTTAATCAATTCAGCCGGCTGAGTTGCTCCATTCAGACGGTAGAATCTTCATAACGGCTAGTTTTTCAAGAGACACTTCATTTTAATGAACAGAAACAACTCTTGATTCAAGAGCTGCTTCGATATCTTTTCATGGCTACCTTTCATGAACGAATACAACTCTTAACCTCTATAAATAGCCATGAATTCCATTGTTTTAATAACCAATTCTTATTCTTATTTCTAATATATCTTGCTATTTGAACTCTAAGCATTCAATACATAAAAACTTCATTCTGATAACTTGTTCATTCAAGAATACTTCATTGGTGATCTAATAAACTTCCTATCTTCACGAATTACACGATATACCACAAAGGAGAAGATTATAGGAAGGGTGTACTCTAAAGATGTAACGACCCTAATTTTTAGTAACATTATTTAGGATTTTTAATTGGTTAAATTAAATAAAATAAAGTAATGATTAGGGGATTGAGATTTGTGCAAACTAAGGGGTAGCCATGCCATGTTAACAAATGAACTAACATGAGTTAAAATAAAATAAGTTAGGAAAGTTAGATAAGGGGAAAGATAGGAATAAGTAGATCATTATACCCTAAACCCTCACATACATTCATTTTACACGTTCATTCTCACAAACAAAAACATAAGAGGCCGGCCCCCATTAGGAAAGCAAGAAGAAGACAAAGCAAAAATCAAGGGGAAGAAGTTAATCAACTTAATCCAAGATCAAATCTTAACTCCTTAATCTCAAGCTAAAGGTGAATAATGACTACATCTCATGTTTTCTAATTGTTTTCTGTTTTAGGTTAAATTCGAATTATATTGCAACCTTTTGCCATGTTTTGATTGCTAGAAACAAATACACATGCTTGTTGATGATTATGATATTTCATATGGATATTATGATATGTTTTAATGTGAAAGCCCTATTAAATGACATCCAAATGCCTTTCGATTTTAGATTTAGATCAGAAATGATATTTTAGAGATAGATTTCAATTTTCATAATTTTCTGAATTAATGTGGATTTTATATTAATTTTCTAGTGAGGAAAATGGATACTTTGGGTTTAAAATATTTTACGACTAAATTATATATGTTTTGGGTCTGAAATTTATATATGTTAGAAAACATATAAAAAATGATTTATAGGAATTTTTATAGAATTTTCCTAAGTGTTTTAATGAATATATAAAATTATTTAAGGTATGGGACTTAAATGTTTTATATATTTATAAAAGGAGAAGGGGTATTTTGTAAATAAATTAAATTGTTTATTTTTGAAATTTCGGCAGAACATTTAGAAAAGAAAATTAGCAACCAATAATACTTTGACAAATAAGGCATGCTAGTTGAAAAGATTACTTTAAAAAGCTAAAAATCATATTTTACATGCTTTATACATGTTTCGCCACTTTCGGCACCTAGGTTTTGATTGAGTACTTCCACCCCATCGCCATCGAAATCAGTGCACATAGTATCAAAGACTTGGTACATAGTGAATTAGATATAGGCGAAAGGTACCGGGTCGAGACAATGGGTTTCAATGGGGTCGAAACCTTACTCTGCTTTCAAATGAAAATGCGCCTGCTTTGCTTTCGTAAGGAATGCTTTCGACTTGGTTGGATTTCGACTGGGTCAAGATGTTTTAAAGGAATGGTTTCGAAAGAGGTTGCGCCTTTTGTTTAAAGTAATGCTTTCGAATGGGCCGAAACCCCTTGCTGCGGCTTTCTACCTTTCGAAGCAAATGGTTTCGAAAGGACACTTTGCTTTTAAAACCTAACCACTTCTCCAATGCTTTCGAAGGGTTGGTTTTGACACCATCACTTATTTACTTAGGAATTGCTTTCAGAAGAGTGCTTTTGACTTAGTTGTTTTATACCCTTTTGTTCCGTTGAAGGTAGAACCCAAAGGTTTCGTAAGGAAATGTTTTTAAATGGTTTTGAAAGCTTTAAAATGAAGGTTTCTAATGTTTTTGAAAGGCAATGTTAAGTGTTTTAAAGATAGGATGTCTAAGGTTTTAAAGCTTTCGAAGGTGATGTTTTTCAATGGTTTCGAAAGGTTTGTTATGAAGGGTTTCAAAAGGGTATGTTTTGTCCTTCGGCCTAAGGTTTTACTTGTATCGAAAGTGGTACTTTCAATGGATTCGAAAGGGGTACTTTCAAAGGTTTAAATGTTTTCATCAAGAAGGTTTTGTGTAAAGTATATATAACATGGCAAGGTGATTTGAGTAAAGCATAGAGTATATTTTTCTTGTTTAAAGGTTTAAATCAATTTGAGAGAAAAGGTTTTCAAGGAAAATTTTATGGGTAGTTAACCCTAAGTAAAATGACTCAGATGTTAGAATACTAGATGAGACTGGTATAGGGTCGCGCCCTATACATTAGTTATTAGCCCCTAGCTAATTTAGTCTAAAATTCCAATATGTTAGGCTTTGTCACAGGTAAGACTAAAATGATGTTACACACAGAAATGAATATACAGAAAGAAAATAGATTATTGGTAAGCCCACAAAACCATTAGGATTAGTTGACCCTAGAGAAGTAAGATAGGGACAGACCGTCCAGAAGAGGAGTATCTAACAGAAGTTAGATTATTTGTTTATTTTATCTGGTAGGCCCGAGTCAGCCAAAGGTTAGTAGTTACCCAAACAAATATATAATGTTCGGACAGATAGTCCATTTGTTACCTAATTTATATGCTTTCATGATATTAATGTTACTGTTTAACCAGTTTTGTTTGCAGGATTAAGATTTGCAAAAGACACTACACCACAAAAGGCCTTTTGTAGCGTTGAAAAAACCCTACCAAAGCTTTTAGCAGCGTTTCGATAAAGGCTGCGATACGACATGCAACTGAAAGTCTGAAACTTTTTGTAGTGTTGTAGAAAATTCTAGCAAAACTTGACCTATTGTAGGGTTTTAGAAACGCTACAAAAAGTTTCAGACTTTTAGTAGCATGTCGTATCGTAGTGTTTACTAAAATGCTACTAAAAGTTTTGGTAGCGTTTTTTCAACGCTTCAACAGTTGTTTTGCATCTATTTACATTTATTTTAGTAGCGTTTTTAAAACACTACTAAAATTTATTAACCGTTTTGTAGCATACTGTACACGCTGCTATTTCATGTTAATGGCTTGTACCATTTCCAGCCATCATACACATAATAGTTTTATTACAACCAGCAATCAATCACATAATCGTCGTATTCAAACAATCAATCAATCAATCACATAATCATCTATTCAAACAATTAAAAAAACACGTTAATCACATAATCAAATATAATATCCATAACCATTTTGATAATAGTTTTTCGACAAATCGAGCAAATTCACATAAAATCCATAACCATTCATAAACAAGTTTACACAATAAGTACCAACAAAATGTTATAGTATATATAACAATTAAAGACATGCTCATTACTTGGTTACTCACAATTCTTTGCTGCAGCTGGTCTTTACTCCTAAAAAGCTAATTACCTATAGACAAGTTTAACAAATGATTATGAAACCGTTTCATATTTAAAGTATATAAAACATCCTTAGTTGAACTTTTCTTAAATTTAAATAATTTTTATAAAACTTAGTTAAATTTTTATAAAACTTGGTTAATTTTTATAATAAACTTATTTAATTTTTAAAAACTTATTTATGTAGTTAAATTCTAATAAAACTTAACTAATTTGTATAGTTTATTTAATTTTTATAAAACATAGTTAAATTATATAAAACTTAGTTAATTTTTAAAATTTTGGTTAATTATTATAAAAATTAGTTAAATTTTTATAAAGCTCGGTTAACTTATTTATAAATTTATTTATATTAACTCAATCTTATAAATTATCTCAATTAGTAAAACTTAAATGTCATGACTTATATTCTAATTAACTTAAACTTATAAATTATCTCAAACTTAAATTTTATTAACTTGGTTAATTTTTATAAATTACCCCAAACTTATAAATTTTTCATAAACTTAGTTAATTTATTATTATTATTGTAAACTTAGTTAATTTATTACTATTATTATTATTATTATAAACTTAGTTAATTTTTATCAAACTATAGTTGTTTATTATTAGTATTATTATTATTATAAACTTAGGTAATTTTTTATCAAGCTTAGTTTATTATTATAAAAGGTTGTTAAATTATATAAACTTAGTTAATTTTAAAAATTTGGTTAATTTTTATAAAAATTAGTTTAATTTCTAAAAAAATCGGTTAACTTATTATCAAACTTAATTAATTTTATCAAACTTAGTTGTTTATTATTATTATAAACTTGTTAATTTTTATAATACTTAGTTAATTATTACAAACGTATTTATCATTTTGGATTGATTCCATGCCAACAACTTTGATTGTTTCGTTCATTACATCTTGTCCATTAGATATAATTGTCGTGGCAGCACTCATAGGATCCAACGTAACTGTTGGTTCTTCTATAATTGGTTCAGGAGCTTTGAATAAATCTCCTTCAGCACCAAGATCATATACTAATCTATTGGATCCTTATTATAAAAATTAATACGTCACCTTATTACTTTGTATATATTGTTACTAACATTAGTTTCAAAGGTTCAATTTCAATTAGAACATAACAAGCTAACAGTTAATAATCCTTGTTGAAAATATACAATCAGGAATGGAAAAAATATCAGCTTGTGGTTGAAAAAGATTGCATAGCTGAAGCATAAGCAAATTTCAGGTGATTGAAACAAAATTGTACAATATATGGTTTCAGTAATAATAATGGAAGGAAGAAATAAACCCGGAACAATCCCATTGGTATAAGGAGAATCTGATGGTGCTTGAATGGTCAAGTTGCGTATCTCTACTTTACTGCATCACAGGCAAAAAAAGAAAAGAATGTAGGATCGATTTCACCTTAGAGGGGGAGGGGGGGTGAATAGGGTGATACTAATAATTATAAAAATTAAATGCGGAAATATATAAAATAATTGTAGCACTGACAATAGCAGAATAACGGCAGCACATATAATAGTAGAATATTAAAAGCAGAAATAGAACAACACAGATTTACCCAGCTTCGGCAAAACCCTACCTACGTGCTGCCCCCAAGGTTTCTACTAGAAATTAAGTAGTCAGACGCTTACACACGTAAACTCGCGACACCCGCTATCGACTAACCTAACTCTACGCTCAAAACCCTACCACAACTCAGCCACTAAGTTGCGAATTCTCGAACTACACCACTGTAGTTCGTCCCCTAGTCACACGACTAGAATTTACAAACGTTTAAAAAAGAAATACAAAGTAAAAACAATTTTAAAAACAAAACCCTAATTTTAAAAAATTAAAGCCCAAAAAAGAATTTAAAGAAGCCGGCCCAAAAAGATTAAAGTAAAAAAGACTGATCCCCTTTATCCTTTATTTCTTCGGCCTTGTATTTGCGTTGAAAAATGGTTGCGTTCTTCTTGAGAAAATTAGGGCTTTTGGAAATTTGAAGACGCCGACTTCGTTGATTTGATTGAGTATATGTTTCGCGTTCCTTGCTTCGTCGATCAATCGTCTATTTGCACACGGCTACTTCAATTCGCCGAGTTCAATATAGATAATTCTGGTATGTGATTTTCTTTGTTACTCTCGTTGATATGCTTTGAACTCGATTCGATTTGAGTTATTGATTTGAAACTATGCTTTGTGATATTGTTTGAACTCGAATCATTTCATGTCGATGATGTTAATAGGTTTTTATAGGGTTTTGATTCCCTTTATTTTTGTTCGTATGAATTCGTCTAATAATTTTTTCTGCCATTCGATTTTTCTCGAGTGCATACGATTGATCCTGACCGGTTCAATTTCGTATATTTTCTGTTATGGTTGCTTGGTTATCATGACTTTGATTTTGACTTGTTTGATTCTTTGCCTTGGTCACCACGGCTTTGATTTTGGCTTGACATTGGCTTTGTTTGAGACACGGCTACCTTGATTTTTGTAACTGCAAATTGACTTCGGCCTCTTTGAATTTGTGATAATATTTTGAGCTTCGACTAGTTCAATTTTGTGTCACCTGCTAGTTACCTTCTGACAGCATTCGAATTTGTTTCACTTGAGTCTCCATGCACCTGCTATGTCCTTGTTGCATTGCATTCATATTTGTGTGATCTTTGATCTGGTGCATTGTAGTCTGGTTGCTTCAAGTCATGTGTATTTCTGTTCCTCTTGAATGCTTTGATAAGTTTATACTTGTGTTATCACCATATGTATATTGCTGTTTGCTTCATCCTTATTTGGTTGCCATTGAACTTCAGGTGCTCCGGTTGCATTCACTATATACATATGTGAACTGCATTGTTGAGATTTTCTTTTGTGTACACTTGTGTCTTGTCTGGTGATTCTCTGGTTGTGTTCATGGAGTCTGGTTGTATGTGAAGACCATATATGTAAGTGTGTTGTGGCCAAACTTGTTTATGTGCTTTGGTTGAGGACTTGTTTCTACTGTTAGTAACAGTGCACATTTAAACATGTATATACATACATACATACATATACATATATATATATGTATATATGTGTATAATCACTTGGTCGAGACTTGTTGCAATGTGGTTCCTCCTGGATCACTTTTGATGTGTGCTTGCTACTGTGTTCATGTGGTCTGCACTTGTATTTAGTTGAATTCATTAGTTCACTTTGATTTTTGCAGTCTGGTTTTGTAATCAGTTGTCTAAGCACAACTGTGTTCATACTTGACTTCTCTGCATTTTGGTCTTCATATGGCTTTAAGTCTGTTGCCTTTGGTCATTGTTAGACTTCATGTAGTCTGGTGACTTTACTTGCATATTGAACTGCTTCCATTTGTGTGTTGTTCATCACCTTTGCACTGTGTCTGGTTCAAATGTGTTTGTTAGTCTGGAGCAGTTTCGAACTATATACATATATATGTATGTATGTGCACCACTGTTATCTTGATATTGCTTTGTTTGCATTGAGTTGATGTGCACTGACTTGAGTTTTTATAGGGGTCGATTCCTTGTTTACTGGTCTTGTTTCAGTGCTTTACTTGTGCATGTCACTTTTCATTTTGTTTTCACTTGAACTTCATCTTGATTTTTGGAATTGCACCCGAATTGAATCCAGCTTATAGCTCGGGTTTGACCTTGTTCTCATGTCGTGACTTTATTTGTATTGCACTTGAGTTGAACCTAGCTTTTGATTTGATTTGACCTTGTGCTCACCTGTCCCTGCAGTTTTATCAAGTATATATTGGTGTGCACGGCCTTGTGGCATGTACAGTGATACACTGTGCATGTCACAAGTTGTTCGTGTATGATGTATTCAAAATAAATATGACGACGAACAACCCAAATAACTGAGGCATATAATACTTTCAAAAACACATTTTATTTTACACTGCAATAATATTTCATTTTCAATTTTACCGCGTCAGTGTTTATTTTACATATAGCTCAGATCCTGGATTCAATCTGGAATAGAGTTGAAGATAAATACGAGTGAATGAGTGATATGTAGTGAGGTGCAAATGCATGTAACAATTGTATAGTGGAAAATTGTGTTGTAATTGAAAAATATGTATATATAGTGAGAGCTCAAATTTATACTATTCGAAATTGTAATAAAATATTTGTTTGAATAAAATAGCTGTTTGAATTTAAATTCCATGCTATTTATTTTATTCAGCAAATATTTATTTAATTATGTGAAAAATAAAATAGTACAATAACAAATACATTTAAATGAATATATATATATATATATGTTTATTATCATCAAACAAAAATCATATACTTGCATATTCAACAAAGAAAACACAATTAAATGCTCCACAAGCATCCAAAACATAATTGCATTAGTACAGAAGTGAATATGACACTGAAAACCAATACATACCTACAATACACTGGATGAATGCTCCATGAAGGTGCGTTTTCTTTCATTCCCTCCGTCGTCACTCCATTCTTCTCATATTAGACACACATATTGAAAATCGAAAACACAAAATTCGTTTCTAAACCAAACACTACCTTAATTTTTCATTTGTGGTTAGATTATTCACAATGTGTTAATGCTTAATACCATAATAATTATACTTTTAATCTTTGTAACTTTAATTCATAATTCGATCATTTCACTCAAGCTTATTTAAAAAAATACAACCTAACTTCATGTGTTTAATTTTTCTACCAACGAACACTCGTATTAATTATATTACTCTCGCTTATAAAAAAAGTAGAAAATGGGTGCAGTAGTTAAATTGGTTGTTTGATTGATGTGGAGATGCTTCATACAATCACTTCATGATGCCCAATCTGTTTGTTAATAGCTTGTAAAACTTGAAGAGCTGATTACTGCGTTATGCATAATCATCACGTTTTCAATCTTTGCCTTCATTTGAGAACAGTTCAACTCATCTGTCTGAAAGAAAAAAAATACAGAAATAGAAGTTTGGTTTAGTATATTATTTATGCTAGTACAATGTCATACGGGACTTCAATATTATTTTTATAATTTGATTGTTTAATCAATTCTTTAAAATAACTAATTTTTGGAAGAGGTGATCGATAAGGAAATAAAACTACTACCAAAAAACAGCAAGTGAGCAATTCAAACAATTGTTATTTATTAAACTTAGTTAAGTTAATTAATTTTTTATTATCATAAACTTAGTTAGTTTTTGCTAGACTATAGTTTATTACTACTACTACTACTATTATAAACTTAGTTAATTGTTATCAAACTTGGTTTATTGTTGTTGTTGTTAACTTTTTATTTAAAAAAACATAGTTAACTTAGTTAAAATTTTATAATACTTCGTTTATTTTATAATATTATTTCATTTATAATACTTAGTTAATTTTTGTCAAACTATAGATTATTATTATTATTATTATTATTATTATTATATAAACATAGTTAATTTTTATAAACTTAGTTAATTCTTATAAAATTTAGTTAATTTTTTTTACCATAACTAATAATATTGACATATCGTCTACATTTCATACTTGTTTGTTTTATACATCTATTTTAAAATAAAAACATAATATTGGCAAAACAATGAATCTTATATCTTTATTGTTTAATCTTTTATTTTATTTTTCATGTCTATCTTTAATCATTCTATATATAAAATGATTTCAAACAAAGAACCAAATTGTGAATCATAATTTTATTCTTTTATGGTTCTAAACAAATGATAATTATTTTATCATCTCATGATAAAGTAAATCATTTTTTGTTTCAACTGTCAACTTACATGAGTTATAAATCAGAGCTTAGTTTTTACTGTGTGTTACTTCAACTCTGCATCCATAGGCATATGACTATCATATTTGTAAGTTAAGATGATGATTAAGATACACTTACTATGCTCAAACATTATTTGAAACTAAAATAGTACATTGGATATATTAGAAGGAAATAAAACCTGGCATTGCAAAGCTGAAATCGCTTGAGGGTGAGCTTCTAACTGTTCGCAAAATAAGCAAACAGCCATCATCACTGCATCATTTCCACTAAACAAGGCCCACATCCCTTACAACTTTAGTTACTTTCTGTAAATACCTGTAGCTACATAGACAGAATGTGACTTTCTTTTTATTTAACGAAGTCTTGAAATTGTTAAAGAACTTGCTCATTTTTGTGATGAAATCTAAACTTGTTCTAGGAACGAAATAGAACTCAAAAAGTGTATCCTTCATTCAATGGAAAATGGGTCTCCTACATTCAAGGGGAAGCTCAACATACTCATAGGTATCCATTATTATTTAAACAAAATGGGAAACAGGCTTATAAGTTTATGACACGGGAAATCTGATTCTCTTCTATTAACTTAGTGCTAACAAGGGTAATAGTTCAGAAAGAATTTCTGCAATGAATTGCACAGAAAACAATACAAATATTATGTACAACTTAACCACCTCCAACCCATAAGTCAAGTGAAGGTGTGAGCATTTGTCTCTTAAGGATATCATTATTGTATAAAGTGTGCATTATCCTTTTAAGATTAACTTAAACTTAAACAAAAATGGTTCTCAGCACCTTATTACTGTTAAGAATAAATCTATAAACTCAAAATAACAACAATGACTTTCTCATAACAGCTGATGTTGCTAGAAAAATAAGCACTGAAGGAAATGTCAATAATTTTCTCACAACAGCTGATGTTGCTAGAGAAATTGATCCCATATGATATTTGAGCAGCAAGCATGACCAAGGCAGCATGAAAAAACAACAATGGCATTGAAAGACAAAGAAACAAGACTTGTCTATCGCAACAAAGTACCATTACAAATAGCTATTCAAAGTTTGAAATTAAAACTCTAAAAACTACTAGAGAAACATGTTTATACTAGTCAGAAATGATGCATTTTTTAAATAAAGCAGCTCAAAATTCATGGTTGTGTTCATAAAATATATTTCTGCATCTTAATTAAAAAACTTATTACAACACAACTGTTTCCTGGGGATTTGATCAGGCAACTAGTACTCGGCAATAAGTGCTCGGCATCAGAGAGCGATTGGCATCAAGGAGTGTTCGGCGAAGCACTGGCCATCCGGGAGTGTTCGGCGAAGCAACTGACATCCATGAGCGCTCGGCGACAAGTGTGCTCGGCATCCATTAGTGTCCGGCATCGAGACCGCTCGGCATAACAGGGTACTCGGCATCAAGGCTGCTCGGCATAACAGGGTACTCGGCATCAAGACTGCTCGGCATAACAAGGTACTCGGCGTCAAGGCTGCTCGGCATAACAGGGTACTCGGCATCAAGACTGCTCGGCATAACAAGGTACTCGGCGTCAAGACTGCTCGGCATAACAAGGTACTCGGCGTAAGGGCATTCGGCGTCAAGGAGAGCACTCGGCAACAACCTATGCTCAGCGTCAACTAGTGTTCGGCATCCCACGGTACTCGGCATTCAGAGGCACTCGGCGTCAGTGGAGCTCGGCGATAGGATAACTCGGCAACGAGAGCGTTCGAACTACATACATTGGTTGGTCAAGAGCGTCAAATGGAGATACGCTCGGCTTCACTGCAATCACCCTACACTTCCCATACATCAGGAGCACCGTTCGGCATGGGAAGGACCGTTCGGCATGGGAAGGACCGTTCGGCACAGAAGCGTTCGGCGTACCTGGTTCGGCACGCAGCGCCTGGGCTCGAACGTTCGGCTAACAAGCCCGCTTGGGAGGTCCAGCCCATCTTTGCCTATAAATAGAGGGGCAGGGTCACAGTGAAATGGATCCTTTTTTGGAGAGAAAACACCGGGGAGACTCTGCCATTTTCTAAACTCATCTTCTCTACTTAACAACTTCATTCAAACATTTGATTCACGAATTGTATTTGTAATCAACTATAAAGAAGATCAATAAAGCTTAACCTCAAAGTGGACGTAGGCAATTACGCCGAACCACTATAAATTTGGTGTTCTTACTTTCTGTATTTAGATTAGCGCTGTCTTCTCTGTTTAATTTAATTTCATCACTTATATCTCTTCACAATCTTCTTCTACGAGGTTAGTGACCAATTTTGGTGCTAACACTTTGGTGCTTTCACTGAGAATCGAATTCTCAGACCTCAAGGATCTGCTTTGAAGCTATTGGATTGAGCAAATCCCCCAAAGAAGATCCGACTTACTGATAGAACATCCGCTGATTCTACTCAGAGTTCATACCAATAACTCTACAATGGCAAGACCACGTACCAGGTCAGCTTCTCTTAATGCGGATGCCCGAGAGACTGCTAGCGTGCAACAAGCAGGACCTAGCAATCAACCAGCGATCCCGAGTGCAGGGATTGCCGCTCAAGAACAGACTCCAGTTGTCACCAGAGTGGAGTTCAACGACTTGATGAGAGAACTTAGGGAAAGCAGGAGACAACTGGGAGAACAGATGCAAGCTAATGCCAACCTGATGGCACAACTCACTCAACAGCAGCAACAGAATGCTGGGGGCAATCCAGCTGCTTATTCCTCTTCTGACAGCTCAACTTCTTCTGATGAGCCACCCAGGCGCAGACGCCTTAAGACTGAAGCTGCAAGGGCAGATGCTGCTGTTCGAACAGCAGGAGACCGCGACCAAGCCAGAACTGGAAACTTCCGAACCGGAGTACAGATGGAGGAGGGAGCTCCAGATCATCAAGATGTTAACAATGTTAAACCTCACGACGCACGATTGGCAGATCGCCAGGAAAGGAGGCATCAGCATGGACATGCGCGTAGAACTGACTCCAACCTCCCAGCTTCCATACAGACACCCGATCTGATAGCCATGATCAGGCAACTGATGAAAGAAAATCAGGGCTTATCAAATGACGATTGGGGAGTGTCAAGAAGTCATACTCCGTTCACGGATGTTGTGCTGCAAGCGGCCTACCCCAAGAAGTTTAGCATGCCAACCATTCCTGCATACGAAGGAAAGACTGACCCCAGACAACATGTAATGAGGTATGAATGGATGATGGATTCAGCCAGAGCAAATGATGCCACCAAGTGTAGGTGCTTTCCGATTACTCTATCTGGGATCGCTACTATGTGGTTCACCCGACTTCCTCCGCGATCCGTATCAAATTTCGAGGAGTTGGCAAAGAAGTTTATTGAGCAATTCAGGATACACACTACACGCCCGAAGGACGTGATGTCTCTGTCAAGTGTAATCCAAAATCCCGGAGAGTCGCTGAAGGAGTACTTACAAAGGTTCCACGTTGCGGCAACTGAAGTCAGTAATCCCAACGACCATGCAATTCTAATGGCTGTAATGAGAGGTGTAGATCCGGATTCTGAATTCGGAGATTGGCTGGCAGGAAAACCTCCGGCTACGCTAGAGCGTTTCTACTCCAAGGCACACCAGTTCATAAGAAGAGAGGAAGCTAGGTGGGTACGACGAGACAAGGCACCGGGACCTGCCCAAGAGTCAATTAAGAGCAACATTGCTGTGAAGCAATCTGGAGACAACTCAGGAAAGGTCCAAGTCAACGTCCAGAATAAGCCTGTGCAGCCCAAAGAGTCCGGAGGAAGAAGTCAAGGAAAGAGGAAAGAAGTGGGAAAGTGGAAGTCGAGAATTCCGAGCTACAGCGAGTACACTCCGCTAAACGCCCCACTTGAGAACATTTACCTATCCACATGCAATACTTTTCAATACAGAAAACCACGTCCGAAAGAATCAACTGAAGAACAGAAATGGACTGGGAAATATTGCCGCTTCCATGAAACTTATGGACACAACACGGAAGAATGCAGACACCTGCATGACGCTATCGAGAAATTGATCAGACAAAAGAAGTTGCAAGAATTTGTAAAGGATCCACAGGAAGGAGGACAGGGAACGTCCAACCCAGGTCGTGCACCGGCTCCACGTCATCCTGAGGAACCTGCCCGGACTGTTGGAAGACTGGTTATAAATACAATTATCGGCGGACCTCATCCCGCAGATAAGAACTGGCAAGAGATGGAACGATATGCGAGCTCCTTGAAGCATGCAGATTTTGAGTGCTGTTCGAACGTAGAGGACGGGGCCCCTGCTAAGCAGCAGCACGTGATGACAGACGATATTGTGTTCAGAAACAGAGACGCTGATCAGGTAGAGGCTCCGACCATCGATCCCATGGTCATATCTGCAACAATCGGACCAGCATATGTAAAAAGAATTTTGATTGATTGTGGAAGTTCAGTCAACATCATCTTCAAGAAGGCCTATGATCAGATGAAGCTAGAGACAAAAGACTTGAAACCATCCAAAGCTCGTATCCACGGCTTTAACGGCGCTGCAACTGATGCGGTAGGATATGTCGAGTTACCAGTTGAACTGGGACAAGGCGAGCATCGGAGGGTACGAATTCTACCCTTTGTAGTTTTGGATGTGGACTCTCCATATAATGTTTTCTTGGGTCGGCCGGCCCTGGCTGAATTTAGGGCGACACTAGCCCCGTGGTGCTTGACTTTGAAGTTTCCGACTGACAAAGGAGTAGGCATTGTTCACGGTGACCAAGCAGCTGGTCGTTCTTGTTATGTGGCCGAGCTCCGAGAGGCCCACCGGAGGGAGAAAGGAAAGGTTGCGGACAATCCCGTCCGCATCCTCAATATGAATAATTGACAAGTAGTGCCCGAGCCCTGGCTCGGGCATAGTTCTCGGATCTACGGAGATATAGATCCGAGAGACGACGATGAGAAACCCAGGGAAGAGAAGGCGGCACCGGCTGAATTAACAATTGACATTTCAGTTAGCCGTGACGACCCTTCGGGAATACTGAAGATCGGATCACAGTTAGGCCCCGCAATGACAGAAGACCTTAGCGACTTCCTCCGGGCAAACCTTGATGTTTTTGCCTGGACGCATTCTGATATGTGTGAGATTTCTCCCGCCATCACAAGTCATATGTTGAACGTAGACCCGAAATACGTCCCAGTCAAGCAAAAAAGGAGAGGAATGGATCCAGAGAGATCCGCCGCTCTTGGAGAGGAGGTGGACAAACTCAAAGCAAATGGGTTCGTCCGCGACGCCCTCTACCCGGAGTGGGTCTCCAACCCCGTGCTAGTAAAGAAGGCGAATGGGAAATGGAGGACTTGCATAGACTATTCCGACTTGAACAAAGCATGCCCTAAGGACAGTTTCCCGTTGCCTAGGATCGATCAGTTGGTCGATTCCACAGCAGGACACGAATTATTGTCATTCATGGATGCGTACTCGGGATACAACCAAATCCCAATGCATATTCCGGACCAAGAACACACCAGCTTCGTTACAAATGTCGGGTTGTATTGCTATGTAGTGATGCCCTTTGGATTAAAGAATGCTGGAGCAACTTACCAACGTCTGGTGAATCGAATGTTCAAGGACCAGCTGGGCAAAACCATGGAAGTCTATGTGGATGACATGCTCGTGAAGTCACGGCGGTCAAACGACCACATTCAAGACTTAGCTGAAATGTTTAACATACTCAGGTTCTATGGAATGAAGATCAACCCGCTGAAGTGTTCTTTCGGCGTTGCATCAGGGAAGTTTTTAGGATTCATCGTCAACGCTAGGGGAATCGAAGCCAACCCGGAAAAGATCCAAGCCATTCGAGATGTACAAGCGCCCAGGACTATAAAGCAGGTACAGAGCTTGAACGGAAAAGTGGCTGCGCTGAGTCGATTTATATCCAAGGCAACTGACAAGTGCATCCCGTTCTTTGACATAATAAAGAAAGGAAAGAGGAATTTTGAATGGACGTCCAGCTGCGAGGAAGCTTTCCAGAACCTGGTAAGGCATCTGGAGAGCCCACCAATGCTATCTAAACCAGTTGACCATGAGATGCTGTACGTTTACTTGGCTATATCCCCTCATGCGATAAGCGCAGCTTTGGTCCGTGAGGAGGATCGAGTCCAGAAGCCGGTATATTATGTTAGCAAGCGTTTAACGGGGGCAGAGAAGAATTACCCTAAAATTGAGAAATTGGCTTATTGCTTGGTGATTGCATCACGCAAGCTGCGCCCATACTTTCAAGCGCATTCAATCGGCGTTTATACCGATCAACCCCTGAGGTAGGTACTTCAACGACCGGAAACTTCTGGAAGATTGCTAAAATGGAACATCGAGTTGAGCCAATTCGATATCGCGTACTTATCAAGGAGAGCCATCCGAGGGCAAGCGTTAGCAGACTTCATCGCTGAATTTACCATACCCATCAAACCGGACGATCACGACATCATTCCCCCCATTCGATGGAAATTATACAGTGACGGTGCATCAAACGACCGTTGCTCCGGCGCGGGCGTAGTTCTTATAACTCCGGAAAACCGATCAATCTGTTATGCCCTGAAGCTCGATTTTCCGGCTACAAACAACGAAGCTGAATATGAAGCACTGATCGCTGGCTTGAAGCTTATCAAAGAACTCGGGATCGAATCAGTCGAAATCTTTTGTGACTCGCAGTTAGTGGTTTACCAAGTACGAGGAGACTACCAAGCAAAAGGACGAAAGCTTGCTCCGTACCTCGTTCAGGTCCAGGAACTACTATCAAATCTTGAGCGTTATGACATTTCACATATCCCGCGAGAACAAAACAAAGAAGCCGACTTGTTGGCTAAGTTCGCAAGTACCGACGATGTTCAACAAATGGGATTGTATCCCGTTGAAGTCTTGCATGCCCCGAGTGTGGACGAGATGAAAATCGATCTCGTGTTGGAAACAGAGATCGAGAAGGACTCGTGGATAACCCCATTCAAACTGTACCTGACAACCGGGGCTTTACCAGAAAAAAGAAGCGAAAGACGACAGGTCCTTCGAAAGGCTGCGCGGTACGTAATGCAGGATGGATCCATGTACCGGAAAGGATTCTCAGTCCCATTGTTACGGTGCATCGCTCATGATGAAACAAAGCGAGTCTTGAGGGAAGTCCACGAAGGGGAATGCGGCGACCATACTGGGGGGCAAACGCTAGCAAAGAAGATCCTCCGCTATGGGTATTACTGGCCCACCGTAAACCGGGATGCCGCGGACTACGCAAGAAAATGCGACAAGTGTCAAAGATATGCAAAAATCCCGAGGGCTCCGTCAACGGAACTCACACAAATGATCAGTCCTTGGCCATTCGCGATCTGGGGAATCGACATAATCGGCTCTTTGCCTCTATCCAAAGGTGGTGCGAAATACGCGATAGTTGCAGTCGACTATTTCACGAAATGGGCTGAGGCAGAACCTTTGGCCACTATCACCTCTAAGAAAGTCATCAACTTCGTTGTACGAAACATTATATGCCGCTTTGGCCTCCCACGCACCATCATTACAGACAACGGAACGCAATTCGAAAGTAGAGAGTTCAAAGAGTTCTGTTTAAAGTACGGCATCGAGAAAAAGTTCGCCGCCGTTGCACACCCAAAAGCTAACGGGCAAGTCGAGGCCGTTAACAAGATAATCAAGTCCATACTAAAGAAGCGTCTGGAGAAGGTTGGAGGCAAATGGGTAGATGAACTCCCGACAGCATTATGGGCGTATAGAACTACCCACAAGTCCGCGACCGGCCACACCCCGTTCGCCTTGGCATACGGCTCTGAAGCCGTTATACCTGTGGAACTTGAAGTTCCATCGCACCGAGTGACGTACTACGATCCCAAGGCGAACCAAAACCTCTTGCTGGAGTCACTGGACTGCATCGATGAAAAACGGGAAGAAGCGGAGTTAAGGGCGGCGGCGCACAGACATCGAGTCAAGCGTTACTATGACGGCAGAGTCCGTCCAAGAATCTTTGATGTGGGAGATCTCGTTCTGAAACGAGTCTTCCCGGTACCATCACGCATGAATCCCAGCTGGGAAGGTCTGTAACGACCCGTAAATTTCAACTGTTTTAATAACGTAATTAGTTGAAATTTTGTGAAATTTTAAACGATAAAATTTTGAAATATAAATTTGATATTTGGAATACGTCTAGTTAAACATAGCAACTGGTAAATTTTCGTCCGAAAATATGAAAATTTATTTCGCGCGTAATTTCACTTCAATTTAATCAGTTAAAAAGCGTTGAAAATAAAATGTTTCTGAAACCTAAATATTTTTACATAGAAAAATTCTAAACCATCTTCTGAGCAAGATTTCAGTTTGTCGTTTTTCCAAATTCGGACATCTTTGGCTCCGTCGTTCTTATTTTCTGCAAAATAGCAGTATTCTGGTACCGATGTCGATTTTTATCGGATGATCGTACCACTGATTTCTATATACCGTTTTGATCGTCTCGTCTTGCCGATCGCTGTGGTATATAAGTTGTTTATTTCGGCATCCGGTTCACGACGATATCTGTGAGACGACTAATCGTATCGGTACCCAATTCTAACTTTTGGTTTCCTATTTCTTTTCATATTCCACCGTCTAAATTCCAATAGCCTGATGATTTATTATTCACTGACTTTTACATACTTTGGGTTCAAAAAAAATTTTGTTGTTTCATTTTCCCAATTCGTACGTTCATTATTTTGTTCTCAAGAAATTTTCCCAAATGCTATATTTTTCTCTGCCTGTTCATTTCTTTCTTCATCAGCCAAACACTTTTCTCCTCTAACTATCCAAACCCACCTCTGCCATTCCACCCAGCTTCCACCAACAACCGATCGCACCCCTCCCTTACTCCATTTTGAACGCCTGAACCTGTGAATCCTGCTCCACATCAAACCCTACTCAAACAGCCTGACAACCGCATCCCACTGTAAACCGAGCACCTTCCTTTCCCAGCCGAAGGCGAAGGCTATGGCCACACCACCCTCCTCCCTAGCACGGCACCGCACGGCCACCCCACGGACCCGCATTCTCCTCCGAACCCAAACCCGATCGTGCGTCCCATCCAAATCCCCTCCTCTACCACTGACTTCTAATTTCAGCAGTGCTCGTGAATAATTATATGTATGTATGAGGTATATTTTTTATATATATATATATGTTTGCCTATATTATTTCGTATGCAATATGTATATTATTAATTTGGGTCATATATAAAGTTATCTGTTAGTATATTATAAGTTATGCAAAAAAAAATTTACACTGTTAAGTTACATGCATGCAGTGATATCTATATATAATATAAGACTTATATGCTAGTTTTGATAAAAATGTCAGCAAGGTATTATATGAATATGTTTATTAAGTTTGTTCCCTGCCATATATATATTCGTACATATATATGCTTATAGGTAAGTTTGCTTAAGTTGGAATCTGTTAGTGGTTTATATATATAATCATATCCAAGTAAGTTTTGTATTAAGTTTACATTTTATAAGTTATATATGTGAGTAGTCAGTTATATGTTGAGTCTGCATATAAGTTTATATTCTATATACTTTGTAAGTTTATATAATACGATTTTATATTAGTTTGCCAAGTATAATAGGCTGTGCTGCTTTATACATATGGATGGATTCTGAAACAATAGTAGGCAGTGGTGTAGATGTTGTATATATTGGTTTGTTGTTTATATATTTACAAAAGAGGAAAAATATATATAATATAATATGTGTGTTTATAACCAGTGCTGTTACAAAGTATTTGTATGTTGCCGAGTCCACATATATGAGCTATAAGCTTAAAATATTTTAGTGTATTATATAATATTTTAATTAAGGTATGTTATATTTTATACTATACTTGATTTCAAAAGGGTTATGTTATGGCTTTAGTTATATATATGTGCGTGTGTAGTGTATATGTGTGTGTTGCATGTACAGTGTATAGTGTATATATTTGTAGTGGCAGAGTATATAAATTATATATGAAGTTATAGTTTCATGGCAGTTTATATAGATTATAACAAAATCTGTTAGTATGTTAGATTTATAAAGGTTGCCTATTATTATATATGTTTTGTTTTGGGTTAACAAAAATTATACTGTATAATTTGGATAAAGTTGTATTTAACATATTATAAAGTTTATACTGTATATTGATTTTAAATGTGTTATTAACGCGTGCGTGAGTTTGATATTTAACTGAAGTTGGTGTGTACAAAGTTTAAGGTAGTATTTTGTACAAAAAAATTTTTTTTTTTATTTATTTCTATCAAACTGATCATTTGTTCTCATCGATTCCAGCCTAGTTTTGATCGTCAAATTCGTGCCCTCTTCACTTTGCTTTGGTTCGTAGCTCATTTCTTTGTCAAATCTAGCTAGCCTCGAAAGGTGAGCACTCACTCACGATTAACGTTCTTTTATTTATTAAATTTGATTTCAATTGAAACGACAATTGAAATATGCTGCTGTTAGTTAATTACACTGTTATATATGTTATTGCCTATATCAGTTCACCTGTGACATCTGACACCATTATCTGTTAATTATTTATGCGATGATAATACAGTTTGACTGATAATTGATTGATTGTTGATGTTTATATTGGACGTTAAATTGTTAATGTTAAAATGATAAATAGTATGAAATTGAACTTGATATAGGATAATTAAATGTAAAATTTGATTAATCGACATTTGTATAATATGACCCCTTTAACTGTTGAATTTATTGACACGTAGGATTTGTTTAATTACATTTTGAACCACTGAATGTATGTTGTTAAATTGATGATGTATGAAATTGTAAATAGATGACAAGTGAAAAACCGTAATGTAATAATCTTTAATCTACATGAAATGATAGTGTAGATTCTAGAAATAATTATATTAATTCGTACAAATAACAATGCGAATTAATACGGTTATTTCGGGATTATTTGAATTGATTATTAGATTGATATTGATTGTTGTTATTGTTTGTTTATTTACTTTGACACCATCCCAGTTATCACACTGCAAGTTCCCTTTACTGTGCTTTGGATTTTGAATTGAATTGGAATCGGGTTGAAATGATAAATACCCAAATTGAACTTTGACCTAGGAAAGAAAATTAAATAAAACCCGATTGGTCAATAATTTGATTTGAAAATAAACGAAGATTTTATTTGAATAAAGAATATGGTTTTAAAATGAAGTTGAAATTTGAATTTTAATGAAAGGAAAATGTTAATATTTAATAATCTAAAACAAACTATTAACAATGTAATTGATGAAAGAATGTTGTTTAATTTGAGAAAGGATTGGATTAAGATTGACATTATAATTAAGTTTGAAATTATTAAACTTGGAAATGATTTTATAATTAAGTTTGAAATTATAAGTAAGTTGGAAATTATTAAACTGTGAAATTATTTAAAATTAAGTTTGAATTATTTAATAATTAAATAAGGTTGAATTATTTAATGATTAAATTAAATTGAACTTTTGAATAAGTGAATTTTTCTTCGTAATAACAGAAATTGAGTTTTCTTGATTAATTAAGTTTTGGAAAATTATTTAAGGAAGTAAATAAGTGAAATTGGATTTCTTTAACAAAAATGAAATGTGATGTTTTTGGAATTAATGTAAGACTTGTAATTGGAGAATTGATCTGACGAATTTAGTTTAATTCAAAATTGTAAGTTTTGTTTTAACGAAGTTGAACTTAAGAATTGATTAAATGAATTGGAAATTTAATAGAAATTGTTTTGAATGATAAAGTAACTTAACGAATATTGAATGAAATCGATAAATGAGTTTAAATTGATTTGAATGTTAAATAGAATTTATTTAAATGATTTCGGAATGAAACTTATATACGAACTTGAATCAATATTTGAATTGTTTTTAAATAGAAATTGAAATTGAATTATAAGATTTCGAAACGGAAAATTGGAAGTTTTGAAATGAAAATTTGGAAATTGTTTTAGAAAGACAAATGAAATGTTGATTTACGAATTCTATTTGAAATTGAAATTGATTTGGTTTTTGAAATATATAAAACGACCAATCGGTGTAATAATTACGGAAGTTATTAAAGAGACCGGGATCGGTAATGGATATACTCTCTATCTGAACCGAAACCACTTTAATAACTATACGCGGAGTGTTGATCCAGAACGAAGTGGATGGTTTTGATGAACGCGTTGACTGAAGAAAGAGAACGATTTTGGATGACCCTTGACATGACTAAAACAGGAGCCGCGCCGGGCCATTGAGGATCGCCATCTCTAGCGGACACACTTCTTCGATACCATATCTATTACTTTGTGATTCGATTTGGGTGCACCCCTCGATTATGGGAGTGTTGTTTCGCGGTGTTGGGATAGTAGCTGCTATGCCCAACATCAGTCCGGATCACGCAACTACTAGTATCCTAGTTGGTATCGCCTCATGTACCTTGTCATACTGATTATCCTATTCGCGACCTCTACGATTTTGATTTGTACCTTTAGTATATGGATTGCCCTCTGGTGACTTCCGGTTTTGGGGAAACTACGGTCTTGTATATGCTTTTGGGAATAAACAGGTTAAGAGGTGTATGGGCCCTGCTTAACCCTACTTTGATATCTTTATATTACTGATAGACATTATCTACTTAGCGTACATTACTACCTAGTAGATAGTTTAACGGATCCTTAAAGGATGGTTATTCCAAACATCCTTTGAGTTACTTGTATTTCAATTGCTATTTCACTTGAGTTGGATTTATTAATATAAGAATGTTAATCCTGACTCGAGTGTTTTGTATTTTGCTTTACGCTCGGGTCAGACTGAGTGGTTCAGCTTTCGAGACTCACCTTTGGAGTTGGAGCTTTGCTTGAAGATCCAGCCATCTATTCTGCTTTCAGCATCCGATGATTCCAGTGATGTATTCTGATTGTATCTGATGTATCGTATTACTCTTCTGTTGTAAACTCTGATGTATCTTATATATTCATATAGTAGCTTCATGAACTACTATCTCTTTTATTTCCGCTGCATTTATTACTCTGTGTCTGTGATCTGTGATTATATCTATTTACTGTATATGTTCAGTTTTGCCAAATTTAAATTAACAACGCGGTATTTTGAGCAATTCAACTCCGGCATGAGTGTCTACCTATACACTTATAATGGACGCGAATGGTCCAAAATGGCGGGTCGTTACAGTTGGTATCAGAGCTTTGGTAGCTCTAGGCAAAACTTAACATATAGGGTAAATGTATTTACAGAATCACTCTCATTCGAGTTTCAATCTCTTCCTTTGACTCAATTCCTTTGAATTTTGGAACGTTCCCCTCGGTTACGAAATTCATTCGTGTCCCTCACTATTCGTCTTCTTTCAATCATGGAGCACCCCATAACTCCATTCTGAATGTTATCTATAATAGATCGGCGGTCTCGCCAATCTTAGAATGATTCGTAAAGGAGTAAACTCCTTTATAATAGGCATCAATTTACGGGAGATTTCTGTATCCGCGGTTTACGATGCTATCTATTACTTGCTATACCTGAATTCCATCTCTGGAGATCGATTGTTGATTTACCTCGGAATTCAGCATCGATCTTATTCTTGAAGTTACGGACGATCCGGTTAAGATTGCCCGTGAATTAAATAAGCTTATCCAACCCGATTCTGTTAATTGAATCATCTTATCTTTTCTTTCGAACTTGTACTTAAATCAGAATTCTCTTTAACTTGAGTCCATAAAATTTGAAACCCTATCCTTATTTTGAAAATTCATCCCTGTATCGTCGAGCAAAGAAGTGTATTTGTAAATTTATATAAAAATGTTTTATATATTGTGTTGTTTGAGTTGTTGATGTTGATTTGGGTTTCCGATCGATTCGTCTGATCAACGCTATCGATAGGATTTCCAAAACACTTGAACAGAGCAAACTGACACAATATTATTTTCAAATTTGGTAAATGAAATAAATTTGTTGATTATATTGTAAAAATATAAGTTAAAATTTTCTGGAATTTAGAGGATAATTAAATTGGTTGTTTGAAATGATAATATTTGATTATCATTTATTATTCTAAATGAATTTATAATATGGTTTATAAATTGATTTGGAATTTGAAATGAATTTAATTCAGAAATTTGAGAATTTAGATTCCGGTGATTTCGAACTTTGGTTTTAAAATTTAAAGTATATATTGTTGGAAGTATCTTCGAATAGAAATCGTTTTCAAAGAATTTTAAAATGTTGAAATCAGTGCTCTTCTCTTTATCGCTGGAAAATAATTTCGGTGATGGCGGCCGCATCATCGACATTCATTTTCGAGTTTCGAAGTGGAGAAACCATTCTGTAGCTTTGCTACGGTTTTGTTTTGAGAAAAAAATATTTTGATTTGAATTTTTCAATATATTTTGATTTACATATATATAGGTATCTTATTTTAAAAAAAAATTAATTTGATTTGATATAAATATATTATATATATCTAAATTGTTTAAAGTAAATCGGAAATCTAATTCTTAAATTTTGTTAAAGGATGATTTTAATTATAAATAAAACCAAAAATTTGGAATAAATATTTAAACTTGAATAATTGAAGTGGGAGATTTTTATTTGTATATTGTTCAACTGCATTCTAATACAACTTACCTAAATCATTCAGAAGTTGAATATGTAATTGGATAATATATAATATAAATTGAATTTATAAATAAAATTTGAGTGCTTATAATAAATGTTATACACTGAATTTTGATTATAAAGATGTTAATAGAGTTAGATAAGATAATAAATAAATTCAGTTAATAATGAAATAAATTTGTTTTGAAAGAATTAATAAATTCGTTTGAAAGAATTAATAAATTGAAATTTGATCAACTTATGAAAATACCTTGAATTTAAAAGCAATTAGTAAATGTAAATTAATTTAAATCAGAACTTTTATGGTTTAAATTTATTTATATGGGTTAATATATGTGATTAGATATATTAAGTAGAATAAATTTAACAATAGTTTTGAATAAAGAAGAATTTAAAATTGTTAAAGAAAATATGATTATAATAAAAGACTATTCAAATTTATGATTTTAGAAATTTTAAATTGAAGAAAATTGGATAAAAAGAAATGAATTTAGAAATAGTTGAGATTGACTTTAGTGAAATCAAATAGATTAAATCAATTATTGAACATAAATTAATTTAAATTTGAATTTATATGGTTTAAATTAATTGTTAGTTTGTATTTCAAATCTGTTTTCTTTCTAGTTGTTTCTATTCTTCTACCTCGTTCCTTTTCGGGGACGAAAAGTTTTGAGTGGGGGAGAATGTAACGACCCGTAAATTTCAACTGTTTTAATAACGTAATTAGTTGAAATTTTGTGAAATTTTAAACGATAAAATTTTGAAATATAAATTTGATATTTGGAATACGTCTAGTTAAACATAGCAACTGGTAAATTTTCGTCCGAAAATATGAAAATTTATTTCGCGCGTAATTTCACTTCAATTTAATCAGTTAAAAAGCGTTGAAAATAAAATGTTTCTGAAACCTAAATATTTTTACATAGAAAAATTCTAAACCATCTTCCGAGCAAGATTTCAGTTTGTCGTTTTTCCAAATTCGGACATCTTTGGCTCCGTCGTTCTTATTTTCTGCAAAATAGCAGTATTCTGGTACCGATGTCGATTTTTATCGGATGATCGTACCACTGATTTCTATATACCGTTTTGATTGTCTCGTCTTGCCGATCGCTGTGGTATATAAGTTGTTTATTTCGGCATCCGGTTCACGACGATATCTGTGAGACGACTAATCGTATCGGTACCCAATTCTAACTTTTGGTTTCCTATTTCTTTTCATATTCCACCGTCTAAATTCCAATAGCCTGATGATTTATTATTTACTGACTTTTACATACTTTGGGTTCAAAAAAAATTTTGTTGTTTCATTTTCCCAATTCGTACGTTCATTATTTTGTTCTCAAGAAATTTTCCCAAATGCTATATTTTTCTCTGCCTGTTCATTTCTTTCTTCATCAGCCAAACACTTTTCTCCTCTAACTATCCAAACCCACCTCTGCCATTCCACCCAGCTTCCACCAACAACCGATCGCACCCCTCCCTTACTCCATTTTGAACGCCTGAACCTGTGAATCCTGCTCCACATCAAACCCTACTCAAACAGCCTGACAACCGCATCCCACTGTAAACCGAGCACCTTCCTTTCCCAGCCGAAGGCGAAGGCTATGGCCACACCACCCTCCTCCCTAGCACGGCACCGCACGGCCACCCCACGGACCCGCATTCTCCTCCGAACCCAAACCCGATCGTGCGTCCCATCCAAATCCCCTCCTCTACCACTGACTTCTAATTTCAGCAGTGCTCGTGAATAATTATATGTATGTATGAGGTATATTTTTTTTATATATATATGTTTGCCTATATTATTTCGTATGCAATATGTATATTATTAATTTGGGTCATATATAAAGTTATCTGTTAGTATATTATAAGTTATGCAAAAAAAAATTTACACTGTTAAGTTACATGCATGCAGTGATATCTATATATAATATAAGACTTATATGCTAGTTTTGATAAAAATGTCAGCAAGGTATTATATGAATATGTTTATTAAGTTTGTTCCCTGCCATATATATATTCGTACATATATATGCTTATAGGTAAGTTTGCTTAAGTTGGAATCTGTTAGTGGTTTATATATATAATCATATCCAAGTAAGTTTTGTATTAAGTTTACATTTTATAAGTTATATATGTGAGTAGTCAGTTATATGTTGAGTCTGCATATAAGTTTATATTCTATATACTTTGTAAGTTTATATAATACGATTTTATATTAGTTTGCCAAGTATAATAGGCTGTGCTGCTTTATACATATGGATGGATTCTGAAACAATAGTAGGCAGTGGTGTAGATGTTGTATATATTGGTTTGTTGTTTATATATTTACAAAAGAGGAAAAATATATATAATATAATATGTGTGTTTATAACCAGTGCTGTTATAAAGTATTTGTATGTTGCCGAGTCCACATATATGAGCTATAAGCTTAAAATATTTTAGTGTATTATATAATATTTTAATTAAGGTATGTTATATTTTATACTATACTTGATTTCAAAAGGGTTATGTTATGGCTTTAGTTATATATATGTGCGTGTGTAGTGTATATGTGTGTGTTGCATGTACAGTGTATAGTGTATATATTTGTAGTGGCAGAGTATATAAATTATATATGAAGTTATAGTTTCATGGCAGTTTATATAGATTATAACAAAATCTGTTAGTATGTTAGATTTATAAAGGTTGCCTATTATTATATATGTTTTGTTTTGGGTTAACAAAAATTATACTGTATAATTTGGATAAAGTTGTATTTAACATATTATAAAGTTTATACTGTATATTGATTTTAAATGTGTTATTAACGCGTGCGTGAGTTTGATATTTAACTGAAGTTGGTGTGTTCAAAGTTTAAGGTAGTATTTTGTACAAAAATTTTTTTTTTATTTATTTCTATCGAACTGATCATTTGTTCTCATCGATTCCAGCCTAGTTTTGATCGTCAAATTCGTGCCCTCTTCACTTTGCTTTGGTTCGTAGCTCATTTCTTTGTCAAATCTAGCTAGCCTCGAAAGGTGAGCACTCACTCACGATTAACGTTCTTTTATTTATTAAATTTGATTTCAATTGAAACGACAATTGAAATATGCTGCTGTTAGTTAATTACACTGTTATATATGTTATTGCCTATATCAGTTCACCTGTGACATCTGACACCATTATCTGTTAATTATTTATGCGATGATAATACAGTTTGACTGATAATTGATTGATTGTTGATGTTTATATTGGACGTTAAATTGTTAATGTTAAAATGATAAATAGTATGAAATTGAACTTGATATAGGATAATTAAATGTAAAATTTGATTAATCGACATTTGTATAATATGACCCCTTTAACTGTTGAATTTATTGACACGTAGGATTTGTTTAATTACATTTTGAACCACTGAATGTATGTTGTTAAATTGATGATGTATGAAATTGTAAATAGATGACAAGTGAAAAACCGTAATGTAATAATCTTTAATCTACATGAAATGATAGTGTAGATTCTAGAAATAATTATATTAATTCGTACAAATAACAATGCGAATTAATACGGTTATTTCGGGATTATTTGAATTGATTATTAGATTGATATTGATTGTTGTTATTGTTTGTTTATTTACTTTGACACCATCCCAGTTATCACACTGCAAGTTCCCTTTACTGTGCTTTGGATTTTGAATTGAATTGGAATCGGGTTGAAATGATAAATACCCAAATTGAACTTTGACCTAGGAAAGAAAATTAAATAAAACCCGATTGGTCAATAATTTGATTTGAAAATAAACGAAGATTTTATTTGAATAAAGAATATGGTTTTAAAATGAAGTTGAAATTTGAATTTTAATGAAAGGAAAATGTTAATATTTAATAATCTAAAACAAACTATTAACAATGTAATTGATGAAAGAATGTTGTTTAATTTGAGAAAGGATTGGATTAAGATTGACATTATAATTAAGTTTGAAATTATTAAACTTGGAAATGATTTTATAATTAAGTTTGAAATTATAAGTAAGTTGGAAATTATTAAACTGTGAAATTATTTAAAATTAAGTTTGAATTATTTAATAATTAAATAAGGTTGAATTATTTAATGATTAAATTAAATTGAACTTTTGAATAAGTGAATTTTTCTTCGTAATAACAGAAATTGAGTTTTCTTGATTAATTAAGTTTTGGAAAATTATTTAAGGAAGTAAATAAGTGAAATTGGATTTCTTTAACAAAAATGAAATGTGATGTTTTTGGAATTAATGTAAGACTTGTAATTGGAGAATTGATCTGACGAATTTAGTTTAATTCAAAATTGTAAGTTTTGTTTTAACGAAGTTGAACTTAAGAATTGATTAAATGAATTGGAAATTTAATAGAAATTGTTTTGAATGATAAAGTAACTTAACGAATATTGAATGAAATCGATAAATGAGTTTAAATTGATTTGAATGTTAAATAGAATTTATTTAAATGATTTCGGAATGAAACTTATATACGAACTTGAATCAATATTTGAATTGTTTTTAAATAGAAATTGAAATTGAATTATAAGATTTTGAAACGGAAAATTGGAAGTTTTGAAACGAAAATTTGGAAATTGTTTTAGAAAGACAAATGAAATGTTGATTTACGAATTCTATTTGAAATTGAAATTGATTTGGTTTTTGAAATATATAAAACGACCAATCGGTGTAATAATTACGGAAGTTATTAAAGAGACCGGGATCGGTAATGGATATACTCTCTATCTGAACCGAAACCACTTTAATAACTATACGCGGAGTGTTGATCCAGAACGAAGTGGATGGTTTTTGATGAACGCGTTGACTGAAGAAAGAGAACGATTTTGGATGACCCTTGACATGACTAAAACAGGAGCCGCGCCGGGCCATTGAGGATCGCCATCTCTAGCGGACACACTTCTTCGATACCATATCTATTACTTTGTGATTCGATTTGGGTGCACCCCTCGATTATGGGAGTGTTGTTTCGCGGTGTTGGGATAGTAGCTGCTATGCCCAACATCAGTCCGGATCACGCAACTACTAGTATCCTAGTTGGTATCGCCTCATGTACCTTGTCATACTGATTATCCTATTCGCGACCTCTATGATTTTGATTTGTACCTTTAGTATATGGATTGCCCTCTGGTGACTTCCGGTTTTGGGGAAACTACGGTCTTGTATATGCTTTTGGGAATAAACAGGTTAAGAGGTGTATGGGCCCTGCTTAACCCTACTTTGATATCTTTATATTACTGATAGACATTATCTACTTAGCGTACATTACTACCTAGTAGATAGTTTAACGGATCCTTAAAGGATGGTTATTCCAAACATCCTTTGAGTTACTTGTATTTCAATTGCTATTTCACTTGAGTTGGATTTATTAATATAAGAATGTTAATCCTGACTCGAGTGTTTTGTATTTTGCTTTACGCTCGGGTCAGACTGAGTGGTTCAGCTTTCGAGACTCACCTTTGGAGTTGGAGCTTTGCTTGAAGATCCAGCCATCTATTCTGCTTTCAGCATCCGATGATTCCAGTGATGTATTCTGATTGTATCTGATGTATCGTATTACTCTTCTGTTGTAAACTCTGATGTATCTTATATATTCATATAGTAGCTTCATGAACTACTATCTCTTTTATTTCCGCTGCATTTATTACTCTGTGTCTGTGATCTGTGATTATATCTATTTACTGTATATGTTCAGTTTTGCCAAATTTAAATTAACAACGCGGTATTTTGAGCAATTCAACTCCGGCATGAGTGTCTACCTATACACTTATAATGGACGCGAATGGTCCAAAATGGCGGGTCGTTACAAGGTCCATACGCCATTGAACGGAAGCTTGGAGAAGGAACATTCAAGCTAGCGACCGTTGATGGCGCGACACTCCCCCGAGCATGGAACAGTGAACATTTGCGGCACTATTACATTTAGCATGTTTCCCTTTCTTGCTATAGGCACTATTGTTTCCTGCATGTTTCCATTCAATAATGATTTAGTTTCCTTTTAAAGTTGTAATCGAGCAATTTAGTTGATTTTCATTAATAAAGGCTTGAAGCCACATTTTCTATGAAGTTTCTATATCTCTTAATTGGATGATAAATTACACTATTCTGCGCGACATACAGGCTCGTATGAACGATTTCCAATCTCCGAATCCCCAGAGCGCGGAACGGAGTACTCTAAGTCCCCAGAGCGCGGACTAGAGTATAAGCGATTCCAATCTCCGAATCCCCAGAGCGTGGAACGGAGTACTCTAAGTCCCCAGAGTGCGGACTAGAGTATAAACGATTCCAATCTCCGAATCCCCAGAGCGCGGAACGGAGTACTCTAAGTCCCCAGAGCGCGGACTAGAGTATAAACGATTCCAATCTCCGAATCCCCAGAGCGCGGAACGGAGTACTCTAAGTCCCCAGAGCGCGGACTAGAGTATAAACGATTCCAATCTCCGAATCCCCAGAGCGCGGAACGGAGTACTCTAAGTCCCCAGAGCGCGGACTAGAGTATAAACGATTCCAATCTCCGAATCCCCAGAGCGCGGAACGGAGTACTCTAGGTCCCCAGGGCGCGGGCTAGAGTATAAACGATTCCAATCTCCGAATCCCCAAAGCGCGGAACGGAGTACTCTAAGTCCCCAGAGCGCGGACTAGAGTATAAACGATTCCAATCTCCGAATCCCCAAAACGCGGAACGGAGTACTCTAAGTCCCTAGAGCGCGGACTAGAGTATAAACGATTCCAATCTCCGAATCCCCAGAGCGCGGAACGGAGTACTCTAAGTCCTCAGAGCGCGGACTAGAGTATAAACGATTCCAATCTCCGAATCCCCAGAGTGCGGAACAGAGTACTCTAAGTCCCCAGAGCGCGGACTAGAGTATAAACGATTCCAATCTCCGAATCCCCAGAGCACGGAACGGAGTACTCTAAGTCCCCAG
The DNA here is from genome assembly GCA_030737815.1 of Allium fistulosum. Classification (NCBI taxonomy): domain Eukaryota; kingdom Viridiplantae; phylum Streptophyta; class Magnoliopsida; order Asparagales; family Amaryllidaceae; genus Allium; species Allium fistulosum. The sequence goes on from CM060902.1 coordinate 307,838,880, forward strand.
AGCGCGGACTAGAGTATAAACGATTCCAATCTCCGAATCCCCAGAGCGCGGAACGGAGTACTCTAGGTCCCCAGGGCGCGGGCTAGAGTATAAACGATTCCAATCTCCGAATCCCCAGAGCGCGGAACGGAGTACTCTAAGTCCCCAGAGCGCGGACTAGAATACGAACGATTTCAAGTCTCCAAGTCCCCAGAGCGCGGACTAGAGTATGAACAGTCTCAAGTCTCCGAGTCCTCGGAGCACAGTGTCAGCAAACCAAATAAAGACAAGAGAATCATTCAAACAAGAAGAAACTAAAATTTTATTCGACAAGTCCAAAATAGGGATACAAGATCACTCCTACAAAATTCGGGCCTATACAAACTACAAGTTATGGAAGATGGAAACAGTTACAAACTTAAGCAAAAACTTGTTGAACAAGTGCATCGATCATTTCTTCGACTTCTTCTTCTTGTCTGCCTTCGGTGTTTCCGACGACTCCTCTCCCTCACGTTTTTTCTTGGACTTTTTGCTTGCTAGAGAGACAGAGTCAGGAGTAGGAGAAGGAACATCTAGTGGTTTGGACCTGCCCGGGAGAATGATTTTCAGAGGTCTGTTCCGCGGGTCAGTAAGTTCCAGGACTTCAGATTCAACTTTGACTTTGACTTTTCTCTTCTCCTCGTCGGCAAGACGATCCTTCATGCTCATCTCTGAAGTATGTTCAGAGGCGCCAGTGATTTTAACTTCGTCGCTTCCTTCGGCAGGAGACGAAGTATCAAGTTTGTCATCATCAAGCGCCCCGATCACTTGAGCGTTTGGGCCGGGAGTTACCCCTGCGTGAGCAACGTCACTTGTTTTCCCCGCTTCCTCCTTGGCGTCATCGCTCCTCGGAGTTAGCTCGGTGTCAGAACAACCTGTGCGAAAATATAAGAAGTGGGCATTAGAACGAATAACCACTGCTGAAAAATGACGGGATCTCTTCGACTTCTAGAGAAAGAAGAATCTCCTAGCAGGATCAGGTTGACTATCAGTGGCGCGCGGGGTTTCACCCTCCAGGATAGGTGACAGCACATGAACGCCGAGCCGGGGATCATCGGGATCGTAACTGGCATGCTGCTCGAATGGATCAAGCGCCGACCGACCAGCCGATTGAGCAGCATAAGGAGCGGCGATGTGAGGAGTAGTAGCGTCGGCCTCTGACGGGCCAGCCTCGTCATTCTTCTCTTTCGAAGGGGAAGAGCCTTTGCCATAGAGAGCCAATGCTGCGGATAAATCCGATGGCTCATTCCCCCTCAGGAACTCCTTCACCAGTGCATCCTCGTCGATTTCTTCGGAGCCTGACTCGACTTTCTTGATCTTTATCAGAGTTTCCCATGCCTCAGCCAGGGATTCATGGTAGCCGTCGCCCAAGAATGTTAGGTCGCGGTGCATAAGGACGCGGGCTCCGTACTCGGCGATCAACGGGTCAAACATACTTTTGACCTCTTCCCTGCCGGCCTCTGCGGCCGCCTCAAGGCGAGAATCAAGCTCCTCCACAGCCATTCTTTTGCCCTCCTCACGGGCCTCATCCTTCATTTTCTCGACCCCGGCAAGTTCACCGTCGAGCTTTGCCTTCAGGAGCCGGGTAGCAACAATCTCATCACAATACCGCTGTGATTCTTCCTGAGCGGCTATTTTGTCTTCTTTCTCCTTGGAGAGTTGTTCTTTCAGCTCTTTGACTTGAGTAGCGAGCGCGTCCTTTTCTTTTTGGACAGAGTCTTTTTCTAGGGCAAGGGCGCCGCTGCGCTGAACTGCTTCGTCAAGCTCCTTTTTGTGAGCCACCTCTAAGCGAGTAACTGCCTCGGCAGTATCTTTTGCACCTTGTTCAGCGGCTTCTAGCTTTAACTTATAAGAGGCGAGTTCTTCGTCTTGGAGTTTGATGATTTTCTTATCGCTGTCAGCCTCCAGATTCAGACGGTCAATCTCGTGTTGACGCTCGACAGATACTTCTGAGATCTTCTCCACCAAGTGCACGAATGCGTCATGTTGAACATAGACGTCATTGTTGCAGGCAATGGCACTTTGCTTCACGTGCCCAGGAATGTGATGGATGGCCGGGAGGAATTTCAAACCATCGAAACAAATTTTCGGAAACTTGGCCTTAAGGTCGACCATCTTTTCCGCAACAGTTGGGTCCACGGCAGGAGCAGGAGGAGGAGGCTTAGAGAATTCCGTTCTTTTACGCGGCTCTCGAACTTGCCTCGTACTCGATGAACTGGAATGTTGTTCTCGAGCAGCATCAGACTGATAACCCTTCTGCAAAGACTTCTCTTTATCCGGCTCAGTTGTAGGAGGAAGATCACGGGACTGGGAAGATTGATAGTGTGCTTTCTTGCGGTGAGACGACTCGCGTGGACGATTGTCCCTATCTTCATAATCACCTCGGTCCCGGTGTCTGCCTGAACCGGAATCCCGTCCGGAGTGATGGAATATAGACGACCCCTGAAGGCGATCAAGTCCGTGGGAGCGGCCCATATCACCTGCAAAGAAGGAAGGTAACAACGAATTAAGGAGAATTCACAAATTAAAAAGACTTGAAGTATGCTATGGAATGCGCATGTGCGTGTGTGTCCTAAGTGTTCCCCCCGACGGACCCGTTCGTTTATCTTTGCTAATCGGAGTATTGTCTCTTTGAGCCGGGAGTTGAACTCCTGCATTGCCTCTAGTGGGCGAGGAGAATTTGAGAGCTTCAGGATCATCGAACCCGTAATTAAGTATGTCTTCGGGAATAGAGAGGTTCGAGAGACCCCTCAGAGAACTTTCCAGATGCTGCGAAGAAGCCTCTTTCTCAGGAGGGATAGGCGTAGATTTTGAGGTGCCACCAACTTTCTCTTTCTGAACCGTATATTTCAGATTTTTCTTTCCCTTCGAAGGGGAGGATGACGTCTCAATATCCTGAACCTCGATTGCCGGATTCCAAGCAGGACCCACGTTCTCGCCCTGAGTTTCGGGTGCATCATCCTCTTTGCGCTCGCCTTCTTCGTGCGTGTCGGGAGCGCGACGCGACGACTGTCCGGCAAGTTTTTTCCCTTTACCAGATGGAGGTTTGGGAATTGTAACACCTTCTGGAAGGCTGATCCGACGATCAGGAGCTAGCAAGTCGAACCCCGACAGCGATTCATTTGAAATGATAGCTCGAATATCTCGATCCTCGGCCGGAAGAGCTCTAATCGCGTCGACAGCATCAGAATATCCTCGGCCTTCCGGACGCGGGTTAATACCTGAAAAGATGAAATGAAGAGTTAGGAAAAACATGACTCCCGTTGAGTACGAATAACGGTTCAGCAGAGAGACTTACTGCCTTCAACCCATCTCCTAGCAAAACCAGACGGGCATCGCACATAGAACCACTCCTGTTTGTACAGGGCGAATTTGCTACAGGCCCCTGTCAAGATCTGGCACTTGTGATATGGCTCGAGGAATATGAAGGAAGGGCTATCTTTCCGTCTCTTGAACATATAAATGTATCGGATATCACCGGGGGTTGGGGGTCTGGAGAAGACAGCCATGAAGAGTAAATAAGTCCCATATAGGAACGCATGGCCATTCGGGTGCAGCTGCGACGGAGCAATGTCTATATACTGCAGCACATCCCGGAGAAATAAGTTAAATGGAGGCACGCTGCCCATCCAACACATGAACTTGTTGCAGGCCGTGTACCCGACTGGGGACAGATGAGGACGGTCGTGTCTCGAAGGAACTAACACGTCAGCAAAGGGAATCCCGTGAATGGAACATATCTGCCGCAGAGCGGCCTCGTTGATCTTCGAGGCTTGAGAATCGACCGGATTGTCCAGTAAGATGGTTGACTCCAGAGCATCGGGCGCCAAGTTATGAGCGGGAGAGATTGACGGGTTGGAAGCATCTGCGGCTCCTTGCCTTGCTGACGGCCCAGGCCTGTCAGATATGGTGGCAGAACTAGATTTTGCCGACATCCCGAATAAATAATGAACCTGGCTAAATGCTTGAGAGAGCTATACTTAAAAAACGTTGAACGTTAGAATTAGCAACACGATTTTCCCCCCCCCCATGTGGTGTGTGAACTAGTGCAAGCGATTGTGTGCAGGCAATAAGAATCTAAAGGTTCTAAAGATGTAATATTTAGCTTCGAATCATCGCCTTCGAAGACCGTCATCGCTGACCGTCTCAGAAAGCTCGCCTTGAGGGGATTATAGTCCCAGGTTCAGAAGACATGATTTCTAGAGTGACCGGCTTAAAATGTACTTAGACACCTATCCTGTTCGGCATTTTTAATGTTGTTCGGCATTTGTATTGACCGGCTAAAGACATTATCCGGCCCAAGAATTGTCCGGTAGTTGTTTTGTTTGACTAAGGTAATGGTTCGGCCTAAGGGTTGTTCGGCTGAAGTCAGTGTTCGGCATGTCAAATATGCTGTTCGGCTAGAGTCATCGTTCGGCATGTCAAATATGCTGTTCGGCTAGAGTCATCGTTCGGCATGTCAAATATGCTCTTCGGCTAGAGTCATCGTTCGGCATGTCAGTTATGTTGTTCGGCTAAAGTCATTGTTCGGCATGTCAAATATGTTATTCGGCTAAATTCAGTGTTCGGCGTATCAATCGTATTGTTCGGCTAATGTCATCGTTCGGCTAAAAGTGGTGCTCCGCCACGATTTCAATTCTACCCTACACCTTCTCCATCCACACCGAACGACAGAGACGGATCGCCCGGCAAAGACTACGCCGTTCAACACCCCATCTACCCTGCTATCGTTCGGCACGGAGGAGCTATTTAGACAACTCAAAACAAGCAAACCACGATGAACCTAAAATGGGAGTAGTGCAATTGTTAGAGGAAGGATACCTAATTCGACGATCGAAGTTGAAAACGTTATGAAGGCTTTATATCTGGTAGGATGGGAAGAGTTGAAAGTCTCTAAGGAATGGCTGAAGAGAAGGCGTAAAGGGAAGAGAGACGGTGAGGACCTGGTTATATAGAGGAAGGAAGAAGTTGAAGAGGCTATACCCGGTAGAACCAGTCAACACCGAAGTGTCCGGTATCGTAGCAATGTGACGTTCGGCACACGAGTTACGTTCGGCTTCGAGCGTATTGTTCGGCGTCTGCATCTCGTTCGTCTTGCACCTCCTTCGCTAACATTCTCGAGAAGGTACCTCTAAGATAGATTGGATCGGATTCAAAGCGCATCACGTTCGGCCACATAATACACTTTGGGGGGCAAGTGTTTCCTAGGGATTTGATCAGGCAACTAGTACTCGGCAATAAGTGCTCGGCATCAGAGAGCGATTGGCATCAAGGAGTGTTCGGCGAAGCACTGGCCATCCGGGAGTGTTCGGCGAAGCAACTGACATCCATGAGCGCTCGGCGACAAGTGTGCTCGGCATCCATTAGTGTCCGGCATCGAGACCGCTCGGCATAACAGGGTACTCGGCATCAAGGCTGCTCGGCATAACAGGGTACTCGGCATCAAGACTGCTCGGCATAACAAGGTACTCGGCGTCAAGGCTGCTCGGCATAACAGGGTACTCGGCATCAAGACTGCTCGGCATAACAAGGTACTCGGCGTCAAGACTGCTCGGCGTAACAAGGTACTCAGCGTAAGGGCATTCGGCGTCAAGGAGAGCACTCGGCAACAACCTATGCTCAGCGTCAACTAGTGTTCGGCATCCCACGGTACTCGGCATTCAGAGGCACTCGGCGTTAGTGGAGCTCGGCGATAGGATAACTCGGCAACGAGAGCGTTCGAACTACATACATTGGTTGGTCAAGAGCGTCAAATGGAGATACGCTCGGCTTCACTGCAATCACCCTACACTTCCCATACATCAGGAGCACCGTTCGGCATGGGAAGGACCGTTCGGCATGGGAAGGACCGTTCGGCACAGAAGCGTTCGGCGTACCTGGTTCGGCACGCAGCGCCTGGGCTCGAACGTTCGGCTAACAAGCCCGCTTGGGAGGTCCAGCCCATCTTTGCCTATAAATAGAGGGGCAGGGTCACAGTGAAATGGATCCTTTTTTGGAGAGAAAACACCGGGGAGACTCTGCCATTCTCTAAACTCATCTTCTCTACTTAACAACTTCATTCAAACATTTGATTCACGAATTGTATTTGTAATCAACTATAAAGAAGATAAATAAAGCTTAACCTCAAAGTGGACGTAGGCAATTACGCCGAACCACTATAAATTTGGTGTTCTTACTTTCTGTATTTAGATTAGCGCTGTCTTCTCTGTTTAATTTAATTTCATCACTTATATCTCTTCACAATCTTCTTCTACGAGGTTAGTGGCCAATTTTGGTGCTAACAACAACATCTTAGTAAACTAAGTAATACACTAGTTACAATTTCATAGCAACAACAAATGGGATGAAAGTTAAAAAGTAGCTGTCCACCTTACATTGTAATTAAAATATCTGACATGTTTCAGCATACGAAATAATTTCAAGATATCATTATTTAAATGTCACCACAATGTAAGGTGGTGTAATGAAACATTTGTGTCAGTTAAACTTCCAAAACTCCATATAAGGACCTCTTATAATATCACAAATACGTACCTGCATAAAACCCCATAAAAATATCGAATTCCAAAGATTAGCAAAGACCATTTGAAATTAATGGGATACTAGTCACAATGCTAAACTCAGTCAGCATAACTGATTGGAAAAAATGATTAATGGAACTATTGTTGATCTTTCTAGTCATGAAACTGTATAAATCATTGGATTTTTCAGATGCAACGATACTAAACCAGAGATAATCTCACTCAATTAGACCATTTATCTAAAAAAGATTACTCACAAATATTCTAGAATACATATGAACACCCTAAAAAAATTAAGTTTTTCATATAAAATCCCATATTCCAAAGCGTATGACAAAGCATAGATTTAGACATTATATGATTCTTTTTATATCAGAAAATACAGAAACTTAAACAAGTAAAGGGGTAGATAGATATGTTAACAAAACTATATGTGGCTAATAAGAATCACTTGACAAATCTAAAATCTTCCATATACTTACTCCAATTGAGCAAATGATTGTTATTTGATAGCTATTAAACAATGCACTGTTATACTATCTTAGCTATCAAACACACGATTCTAAATGCTTTTTATTATTATTGCAAATGATTGCTACTAAACAATGTACCATTATACTGACTTAGCTATAAGAATAGTTCCAACAAGCAAGCAGGATACACTGTATTTTATTATCGACTATCACTAAAGTTTAAGTAAAGTACATCAAAATTCACCAAAAAAATAACATGAACATTAAAGAAAAGAACAGGTAAAAATCAAAAATCAAGCATTGGATAGCGCAAATTCAATGGTAACAGATAAAAAGGTCACCTAATGGCATCAGCTTCCAACACACGCACAGTTCAAAGACAAGTCACGACTCCAGACAACGTGACCCACTCATAAGGTCTAAGCAACATCGGCATCTCAGAGTTGATATAGATGTAGATAAAGTGATTTCAATCAAAATTTGAAGTCCGTCATAATCTTAAAATTTGAACCATCTTAATTTAATTCTGGCAAGTTCTAAAACAATATGGATATAAAAGTATTGTCACTGTATAGAAATATAAAAGAGAGATGGTAAACCAGAATAGAAGACATGAAGATATACAAAAATCCTACTGAAAATTAGAATATTACCTCAAACTGAAAGTAAACATATTTAATTAAAAGCAAAGTTTCCTACTCATTTTAATATCGATTTGAAAATTTATGAATTCGTTTAAGAGTAGATGATATTAGTTCCAGAAGAAGAAGAAATTTGTTTTGTAGAAAAGTAAGGGCCAACAATGAGAGACAGAGGACCAAAGAAATTAAGCAATAGCAACAATCAAGCAATATCATCACCGAACAAACAAGCAGGCAGCTAGATAAAATTCAAAATTCAAAAAAAGATATGAAAATTCAATCATGATCTCTTAGGAATCTAAAATGTTATCAGCAACCATAACCAAGGAAGTACCTACAGATTCGCTAGCCTCATCCCCCAACTCAAATAAGTAGTTTGCAGCCAATATTTCATCATTTTAATCATCAGTTTCATGCATCGCAAGCTTCCGTCCATCATCAGATCTCGGCTTCATCAACTTTGGAAACTTCATTACCTCCAGCTATTGGTGATAGTTGCACAAATTTGTAGGCGACGTTCAAGCTTCCAGGTGGTAGATCTATTCTAGGCAGTATCGATCATCATACAAAATCAAACCTTAGATTTGATCGTGAAAAGCTTCGTGATAATATCAATTTTCTTTGAGATGATACCAGAGTCCAGACAATCTGGTTTTCTTGGTGGTGGGACGATCTTTGGGCAGTGGATGTTTAAGAGATTTTGAGAAGAGGAGTTGGACTTGCATAAATTTTAGGTTTTTATTTTGTTTTGGCGCTAGCAACAAAAGACAATGAAAACTAGATGGCGGCATGGTAAGTGGGAACCAGAAAACAAAGCCCGCGCCTGAACATACCTACAAGTAGACGCTGCAATTATAAAAGGTCAAAGAAATAGCAGCATTTAGCCTTCAAACGCTGCTATATGATGCAACTAAAAGCACAATTTCTTGTAGTGAGATATTTTTTTAAAGGATATTAGTGAGAGGAAACCATTTTGCTAAGCGGCGTAGTCTCACTTAATATCAAATAACTGAAATGTTTAGTATTATTCACACTAGGTTTATGTCTGACTCAAAGTTTGTGTTTTCCCCTTAAACTCTCGGGTGCTCAAAATTGATTCGAGTAGACCGAGGGTTGAGGATTTTTAGGTTTTAGTAGGTGGACGAATAAAGCTTCTGAAGACGAGCATGGGGCTGAAGTTAGCTATATTTAGGAGTTGTTTTGTTTTTATTCCACTGTGTTATATTAAGTCAATTATGACTATCTAGTACTCTGGTCAACCAAGGGGGCATATTCATATGTCGCTCTTGGCGTATTTATGTAATAGTTACATTTGACCTGAACCTTGGAAACGTCGGGATTATGTAATCTAGATATGAAACATGTTTTATGAAATGTAATCAGAAATGTTGTTTTTGAAATCTGTGACTTTGTTTCATATTCATGTGCTTCTGATATTATGGATACCATTAACATTACTGTATTTGATCACCGGAAGTTAATACTATGGATGACTATAGCATCTGTAGTGCTTAACTTCGGGCCTCCAGATAGGGGATGTTATAACTTGGTATCAGAGCATAGGTTTATGAAAAATTTAAACTAAAATGATTTTTGAAAACATAATCCTAAAGAATTAGAGTAAGATCGGGGTATGGGATAACGCTATAGTAATGTACTTGTATTTGCTATATATAAGTATACGTTGTGTCTCTATTCTCCTATCTCTCTTAAGCTATTCTTCTGTATCTTACGAGGCTTGAATACAGATATGGATGCTAGAAGTGGAAGAGTTAACCTTGGAGGGGGAAGCACCACAATAAACGGAAATGCCAGACCAAATACCAGGAGAAACCCATGTCAGGCACAAGCTGGAAATGTGGGTGCTGGAGTCCCGCAAGTTGACATGAGAGCAATGTATCAGTTCTTTGTCAACATGATGTAGGCAGGTGTTGCCGCTGGAGTGGTTGGAGGAAATGCTGGAGTAGGGAATCAGGAAGCTCCGGTGGTCAACAATTATGCTATTTTGAGTAAAGATTATGCTAGGCTGGGAGGAAAGCCATTCATCGGAATATTGAAGTAGAAAACTGGTTTTTGCACTGTGAGAGTATCTTTGCTGATTTGGGGCTTAATGACGAGCAGAAGAGAAGGCTTGCTTCGAGACAACTTCAAGGAGTAGCTTTATACTGGTGGAATAGTGCGACGGTTAGAGTGAATGAAGAGACGATGACATGGGATGAGTTAAAGAAGAGGTTCGAGGAGAGGTTCATGTCTGTGATGGTGAAGTCTACCTTGCTCAGAAAGTTTGCTGAGTTGGAGCAGGGAGAAATGACTGTGTTGGAGTATGCTACAAGGTTTAAGAAATTGACAAGGTATGGTTATACCACTGTAGACACTGTGATTAAGAGGAACGAGAAGTTCATTAGGGGGTTGAAGCCTGAGTTGGCAAAGGCTATATTACCGCATATTAGAGACCCTTATAATGTTGTGGTTGAAATGGCTTTGAGGAATGAGGAGATGCTTGCTTTTCTGGAGAGAAACAAGGCAAAGGAAGTCCGGGTGGGGCAGAGTCAGAAAAGAAAGCTTTCGATAAGAAAGGAGCTCAGAAGGGCGGAGCTGCCAAGGAAGGAAAGTCGGAGGTTGTCTGCTTTAAGTGTGACAAGAAGGGACACTATGCCCACGAGTGTCGGATATGCAAAGGAAAGAAAGCTGGGGAGAAAAAAGAGGTTAGGTGTTTCAACTGAGATCAAATTAGACATTACAAGAACCAATGCAAGGAGCCTATTGGGGATGGGAAGGGAAAGGTGTATGCATTAGAGCCAGCTACCTCGAGGCCAACGGTAGAGGGAAAAAGGAAGGCAGCGTTGGGAGATACACTTTAGATTCATGGTATGTTGGTTAGCGTTCTGTTTGATACTGGTACATCGCATTCTTTTGTATCTTGTTGTTTGGTAGATAAGCGTAACCTAGAACCCTCATATTTAGTTACTTCCTTAAGGGTTGCAAATCCGATGGGAGGGTATGCGACACTTGGGATGAAGTGTGACCACCTAGAGTTTAATTTATTAGGTCATACCATTTTTTGCAGTTTGCATGTGTTTAATTTTGCAGCGTTCGGTATTATTTTGGGTATGGATTGGCTAAGTAAATACGATGCTAGGATATTTTGCCATGATAGGAAAATATCGCTTAGACACCCTAACTGTAGTGATCAAATTGTATATACCGTAGAAAACCCTAGCTACGAGGTGAATGCTTTATTGGGTGTTGTGGAGGTAGAAGACGAGTTGAATCGAGTTTTTGTGGTTAGAGAATTCACGGATGTTTTTGAACCTATAGTAGGGTTGCCACCGAAACGAGCCATTGAGTTTCGGATAGATTTGGTGCTAGGAGCATAACCAGTGAGTAGACCGCCTAGCAGGATGACACCTACCGAGAAGAGGGAGTTAAAGATGCAGTTGGTGGATTTGGAAGGCAAGAGTTTTATTAGGCCAAGTAGTTCACCTTAGGGAGAAGCCGCAGTGTTTGCTAAGAAGCCGGACGGATCGTTAAGGTTATGTATTGATTATCGTAAGTTGAATGAGAGGACGATAAAGAATCAATATCCGTTGCGTAGAATTGACGATCTGTTCGATCAGTTGAGTGAAGCCAAGGTATTTTCCCAGTTGGATTTGGCGAAAGGTTTCCATCAGCTTAGAGTAGCAGAGGATAGTATTCCTTCGACGACGTTTAGAACTGGATATGGATCATACAAACGGTTAGTGATGTCGTTCAGAGTAACTAACACGCCAGCATTCTTTGTAGATTTAATGAACCAAATTTTCCGAGAGCACTTGGATATGTTCGTGTTGGTTTTCATAGATGATATTTTGATATACTCTGGAGATGAAAGGGAGCATGAAGTTCATCTTAGAGTTGTGCTTGAGACATTGAGGCAGCATCAACTGAAGGTGAAGTTTTTGAAGTGTCATTTCTAGAAGAAGGAAATGAAATTTCTTGGTCATGTAGTCTTAGAGAAAGGGTTGTCTGTAGATTCGACTAAGATTGAAGTGGTGAATAATTGAAAGAGACCCGAGATAGTGACTGAGATAAAGAGTTTTCTTCGATTAGCTGGATATTGTCGAAAATTCATAAAGGATTTTTCATTGATAGCAGCACCGATGACCAAGCTAACGCGAAAGGATGTGAAGTTTGTTTGGACCGATAAGTGTGAGGAAGCATTCCAGAGCTTGAAACATTTATTGTCTCATGCAACTATGTTGGTTGTTCTAGAATGGAATCAGGATTTGGTAGTATATACAGATGCGTGTGGAACATGATTAGGAGCTGTGTTAATGCAGAGAAGTAAAGTGATTGCCTATGCTTCTCGACAACTTAGATCGCATGAGGTTAGATATCCAACGCATGATTTGGAATTAGCTGCTGTGATATTTGCATTGAAGGTGTGGAGACATTACCTTTGGGAGAGAGGTTTGAGCTATATACGAATCATAAGTCGTTGAAGTATTTGTTCTCTCAGAAGGAGCTGGACATGAGACAGTAGAGATGGTTAGAGTTTATAGCTGCTTATGACTTTGGAATTGAGTACACACCGGGGAAAGGAAATAAGGTTGCAAATGCACTTAGCAGGAAACATTAGAATGCGGTATTGGCAATGATAGCTGAGTGGAAAGATTTGGAAGCGTTGACAACTTGCAGAGTGCAGTAGAGATCTGAAGCTGAGTCTAGTGGAGAAACAGTTGTGTTGTCTTGTTTAGAAGTTCGACCAGTGATGATTGAAAAGATTGCTTCTAAACACATGGAGGATCCAATATTAGTTGAACGGATCAGGAAGTTAAGGGATGGAACGGAGAGCGATGACTTAAAGAATTTTAGTCTTGACCAGAATGGGCGGTTAAGGAAGAAAGGAATGTTATGTGTTCCAAATGTGGGAAACATAAGGAAGGAGGTTCTTGAGGAATGTCATCGTTCAAAGTTCACCATTCATCCGGGAGGAACTAAGATGTATCAGGACATGAAGAGGAGTTTCTTCTGGGAAAGTATGAAGAAGGATGTAGGCTATGGGTAAAGTAGTGTTTGAACTACCAATAGGTAAAGGCCAAACACCAGAAGCCAAGTGGGTTGCTTCAGCCATTAGATATTCCGGTATGGAAGTGGAATTCTATTTCTATGGATTTTATAGATTGGTTGCCAAGATCTAATAGAGGAAATGAAAGTATATGGGTCATAATGGACAGGTTAACAAAGAGTGCCTATTTCATTCTAGTTAAGTCAACTAGGACGGCACCTGTTTTGGCTATGTTATTTATAAAAAATGTGGTTAGACTACGTGGAATTCCTAGTAGCATAGTAAGTGATAGAGATTCCTTGTTCACTAGCAAGTTCTGGAAAAGTCTACAGGAAATTTTAGGAACCAAGCTCAAGATGAGTACCGCTTACCATCCACAGACTGATGGGCAAACAGAAAGAGTTAACAAAGTCTTCGAAGATTTGTTGCGAGCTTGTGTGCTAGATTTTGGAGGATCATGGGAAGACCATCTACACTTAGTCGAGTTTTCATATAACAACGGTTATCAGGCTAGTATAGGGATGGCACCATTTGAAGCTTTGTATGGAAGGCCATGCAAATCTCTCGTTTGTTGGTTAAAGACCGAGGATAGATTGGTTCTTGGTCCGGATTAATTAGAGAAGCTGCAGAGAAGATTGAGTAAATCGGGATAGGATGAAGGAAGCTTAGTCTAGGAAGAAGAGTTATGCTGATAGAAGGCAAAAAGACTTAGAGTTCTCGGTTGGAGACCATGTTTTCAATAAGGTATCACCGATGAAAGGTGTTATTAGATTCGAAAAATCGGGGAAATTGGCATCGAGATTTGCAGGACCATTTCCTATTACAGAAAGGATCGGAAAAATCGCATATAGAATAGAGTTACCGAATAGTTTGGTAGGAGTCCATGATGTTTTTCATATTTCTCATCTATGGAAGTGTGTTAGAGACCCAGAGACTACTATAGCACCGACTGTGATAGAGGACTTAGTAGTAGAGCTGAATTTGACTTTAGTTAGAAAACCAGTTCATTTAGTCGCGAGATGAGAAGAGGCTAAGGAACAAGACAACCAAATTAGTTAAAGTCTAGTGGAGCGATGATTAGAGAGACTGTACTTAGGGAGACTGAGAGCAGAATTAGAGATGCTTATCCTGATTTGTTTGATTGTATGTTTTACCTTTTCGATTGATATGTTGAGAGCCTTATCGTAATTTCGAGGACGAAATTATTTAAGGAAGAGAATCTGTAACGATCCTAATTTTTAGTAACATTATTTAGGATATTTAATTGGTTAAATAAAATAAAATAATGAAATGATTAGGGGATTGATATTTGTGTAAACTAAGGGGTAACCGTGCCATGTTAATAAATAAACTAACATGAGATAAAATAAAATAAGTTAGAAAAGTTAGATAAGGGAAAAAATAGGAATAAGTAGATCCTTATACCAGAAACCCTCACATACATTCATTTTACACGTTCATTCTCGCAAACAAAAACATAAGAGGCCGGCCACCATTATGAAAGCTAGAAGAAGACAAAGCAAAAATCAAGGGGAAGAAGTTAATCAGCTTAATCCAAGATCAAATCTCAACTTCCTAATCTCAAGCTAAAAGTGAATAATGACTACATCTCATGTTTTCCAATTATTTTCGGTTTTAGGTTAAATCCGAATTATTTTGCAGGTTTGGCCATGTTTTGATTGTTAGAAATAAATACATATGCTTGTTGATGGGTTATGATATTTCATATGGATTTTATGATATGTTTTAATGTGAAAACCCTATCAAATGACATCCAAATGTCTTATGAATTTAGATTTAGATCAGAAATGATATTTTAGAGATGGGTTTCAATTTTCATAATTTTCTGAATTATTGTGGATTTTATATTAATTTTCTAGTGAGGAAAATGGATATTTGGGTTTAAAATATTTTACGGCTAAATTATATATGTTTTGGGTCTGAAATTTATATATGTTAGAAAACATATAAAAAATGATTTATAGGAATTTTTAGAGAATTTTCCTAAGTGTTTTAATGAATATATAAAATTATTTAAGGTATGAGACTTAAATGTTTTATATATTTATAAAAGGAGAAGGGGTATTTTGTAAATAAATTAAATTATTTATTTTTGAAATTTCGGCAGAACTTTTAGAAAAGAAAATTAGCAACCAATAATACTTTGACAAACAAGGCAGGTTAGTTTAAAAGATTACATTAAAAAGCTAAAAATCAAATTTTACATGCTTTTTACATGTTTCGCCACTTTCGGCACCTAGGTTTCGATTGAGTTCTGATGGGGTCGAGACAATGGGTTCTGATGGGGTCGAAACCTTACTTTGCTTTCAAATGAAAATGCACCTGCTTTGCTTTCGAAAGGAATGCTTTCGACTTGGTTGACTTTCGAATAGGTTAAGATGTTTTAAAGGAATGGTTTTGAAAGAGGTTGTGCCTTTTGTTTTAAGTAATGCTTTCGAAGGGGCCGAAACCCCTTGCTGCTGCTTTCTACCTTTCGAAGCAAATGGTTTCAAATTGACACTTTGTTTTTAAAACCTAGCCACTTCTCCAATGCTTTCGAAGGGTTGGTTTCGACACCATCACTTCTTTACTTAGGAATAACTTTAGAAACAGTGCTTTCAACTTAGTTGTTTTATGACCCTTTTTTTCTGTTGAAGTTAGAACCCAAAGGTTTCGAAAGGAAAGGTTTTTAAATGGTTTCAAAAGGTTTAAAAGGAAGGTTTCTAATGTTTTCGAAAGGCGATGTTAAGTGTTTTAAAGATAGGATGTCTAAGGTTTTAAAGCTTTCGAAGGTGATGTTTTTCAATGGCTTCGAAAGGTTTGTTATGAAGGGTTTCGAATGGGTATGTTTTGGCCTTCGGCTTAAGGTTTAACTTTTATTGAAAGAGGTACTTTCAATGGATTCAGAAGGGGTACTTTTAAAGGTTTAAATGTTTTCATCAACAAGGTTTTGTGTAAAGTATATATAACATGGAAAGGTTATTTGAGTAAAGCATAGAGTATATTTTCCTTATTTAAAGATTGATTTAAAGGTTTAAATCAATTTGAGAGAAAATGTTTTCAAGGAAAATTTTATGGGTAGTTAACCCTAAGTAAAATGACTCGAATGTTAGAATACCAGATGGGACTGGTATAGTGTTGCGCCCTATACATTAACTATTAGCCCCTAGCTAATTTAGTCCAAAATTCTTGTGTGTAGGGCTTTGTCATAGGTAAGACTAAAATGATGTTACACACAGAAAGGAATATATAGGGTGAAAATAGGTTATTGGTGAGCCCACAAAACCATTAGGATCAGTTGACCCTAGAGAAGTAAGTTAGGGACAGACCGTCTAGAAGAGGAGCATCTAACAGAAGTTAGATTATTTGTTTATTTTGTCTGGTAGGCCTGAGTCAGCCAAAGGTTAGTAGTTAGCCAAACAAAACTATAATGTTTGGACAGATAGTCCATTTATTACCCGATTTGTATGCTTTCATGTTATTAATGTTATTGTTTTAACCAGTTTTGGTTGCAGGATTAAGATTTGCAAAAGGTATGGTTTAAAAGGATATTAGTGAGGGGAAACCTGTTCCACTAAGCGGCGTGGTCTCACTTAATATCAAATAACCGAGATGTTTAATATTGTTCACACCAGGCTTTATGTCTGACTCGAAATTTATGTTTTTCCCTTAAACTCTCGGGTGCTTAAAATTGATTTGTGTAGGCTTAATTTTGAGCAAGCTGAGGGTTGAGGATTTTCAAGTTTTAGTAGGTGGACAAATAAAGCTTCCGAAGACGAGCAGGAGGCTGAAGTTAGCTATATTTAGGAGTTGTTTTGTTTTTATTCCGCTGCCTTGTATTAATTCAGTTATGACTATCTAGTACTCTAGTCAACCAAGGGGGCATCTTCATATGTTGCTCTTGGCGTATTTATGTAATAATTATATTTGATCTGAACCTGGGAAACGTTGAGATTATGTAATCTGGATATGAGACATGTTTTATGAAATGTAATCAGAAATGTTGCTTTTGAAATCTGTGATTTTGTTTCATATTCATGTGCTTCTGATATTATGGATACCATTAACATTACCATATTTGGTCATTGGAAGTTAATACTATGGATGACTGCAGCATCTGTAGCGCTTAGCTTCGAGCCTCCAGATAGGGAATGTTACAAAAGACTTATCCGTGCTATTAAAAGAGCACATTCAGTCAGATATTTTTTGTATTATTAAAGTCCTGTTCGGTTGCTCTGGCTGTTGAAGTCCTATTCTGTCACTACACCATAAACGATATTTTGATACGGCTAAAAGCCGTATCAAAATATTCCGAGCTTAATATTTTGATACGGCTTTTAGCCGTATCTAATTGACAAATTGGCAGCGTCTAATGAACCAATTAGATACGGCTAAAAGCCGTATCTAATTAGTCAATTAGATATAGATATATAATCAATATCCAATATATAATATTATAGACATATTCATATCCAATATATAATCAATAATCATTCTGAGACATCAAAACAAATAATATTATAGACAGTGCACATTCAAATGATTCAATAATCCGCATTGCAGTGCGTAATAACTTAACAATATCATTACATAGTATCATTACATAACACTAGCATTTAGCACATTAATATATCGCTGGCATTACAAGTCTTTATATGGTTAAAATTCAAGAATCATAGTTAACGATAATGATAATCATAGGAGATTGTATTGTTATATAATAACAGTAGCAAACACAAAAGGCCTACATTTTAAAAAATACACACACTCCATGCCAAGGAAATGCCCAACACCTTTGAAGTCCTCAAATCTTGGTACAATTGAAAAATCATTTGAGAAGGAATCGTACACCAATAAACTTGTCGTACCTGCAACCAAAAATAAGATACAAATAAGCATTCACATTTTGTACTTCGGTGTAACAGTTAACTGTAAAAGAAATAAGACTCAAAGGAACCCCGGATAGAGTCTCAAGTTGAGAAGTAAGATGTGCGCAGTTGTTATACTGCATGAACTTTCAGTTTATTTAAAATGTAATAGGAATATGAATAATGAAACTCTCCATTAGTATAGATCCATATCCATGTTTATACAGATAGAAACTCTCCATTGGTAGTTAGTAATCTTATCAGCTGTTATAGATTCATTAAATTTAATTGGTATTCAAATTTTACACTACATGCAGATATAATATTTTGTCATTCTTACCAGTTGCACAGCACTGTAAAATCATCATTCCTTTATTGCTACAGGCAGATATGCACATCATTAAGGATTTAAGAAAAGGTTTAGTAATGAAGTTTGATTTTATATCCCCATAGTCGTTATGATCACTAATCACCTACGTGTAAATGCAATGCTTAAAAGAAATTAATATCTGGATTCAAAATAGATTGTCCATTCCTATCCCCATTTGAACACCTTTATTTGGGCCTACATCGTGAATG
This sequence comes from Allium fistulosum, assembly GCA_030737815.1. NCBI lineage: Eukaryota > Viridiplantae > Streptophyta > Magnoliopsida > Asparagales > Amaryllidaceae > Allium > Allium fistulosum. The sequence continues at coordinate 307,857,027 of CM060902.1, forward strand.
GTCCAAGCAGTGATGATCCCGTAAGCCAAGTTAATTCATTTTATGATTATATAATTGATTGATCTGGTTACCTGGATTACTTTGTGATGCAAAAACCTGAGATTATCTTATACAACATCATGAAATAGCTTTAATGTGTTGCTTTTTCATAGTTTAGAAGGCAATTTAGTGTTTATGCTGTTATGCATATTTTGCTGCACTGCATATTCAGTCTTAAGAGAAATTGCCTCCAAAACAGAGTAACTTGCACATTTCAGTACCATGAATCTCACCCATGAGATTTCAACATTTGTGATGAAAAATCATATGTTCTTAGATATGAAACTTACATAATAGTAACTTACAACCTATGTTCTTAGATGTGGAATCAATTTTGCAGGAAGCAGTGGTGAGTCTGGTGACTGTGGTGTGGGATTTGAAGTTCCAAGATCACATGAAATAATATCAAGATAATGGAAACTACAAGGAAAGCGTGGGAGTCTCAACTGATAAAAGATTTGTTAAATGTAAGGCCTATTTACAAATAAAGTATATCTAATTATATGGATCTTAGATTTGTTAAATGTAAGGCCTATTTAAATACAATTTTAAGGGATATAAGAAGGAAAAGATGTGTAAATAAATTGCCTTAACTATATAAAGACAAGATTAATCACTAATTAGCAAATTCGCTAGATAATAAATTAACCGGTGACAATCAAAACTGTTATCTTAGAAAACATCGTTTTCTTCATATATATTTTTCTACAAAGTACATAATTCGACCCAAACTACATAACAATCACAATTATATGTTAAAAAATATTTAGGGCTTAACTGTTTATAATTCAACCATAATTTGATCACTTTATTGAATTATGATACAAAAAGGTCATTACAGTATCGGATCGTGGGATTATTCACCTTTATTTTTTCTCAAATATGTCAAAAATAGATTATACAATCATTCTCTTAATCAATAATAAATTTATCCACTAACAAAAATCAGATAATAACATTTTCTTCGAATTATGTTACTATAATATTAAGGGATATACTTTGTTATATAAATAACAATGATACTAACATAAGTAGAAAATAGTAGCTACTATTATTACCAAGGTTTTAAATCTCAGATTTCAATGGCGTCTCGCCTCGGAAATTCTACACATAATATCTTGTATCGAATGAGATCTCGGGTGAGATGAGTGTATCTAGGGTGTACATCTCGAATTTTAAAATTCATCTCGATACCATCTGAGTAACTTAAGTGTCTAAAATTGACATTTTAAAGATTTTTTGATAATCGTTATCAAAAGATAAACTTAATAATACACATAATTCATATGTAGAAACACCTTATTAAAGTCGTTATTCGACATTGGACAAAGCTTCAAGAGAGAAAGGTGGACCACATAAACAGAAAATATACCTGCTCCATTATCTAGAGATATCTAATAAGACACTTCGGATGGCACACATATCCACCCACTCCAACATCAGCAAAGGTCTCTACAAATTGATGATTCATTTTGCTGGTTCTCTCATCTGGTAGCAGTATACTGTCCAACACCACTTTTCATGTGTGGATGGTACAGATTTCCCATGGATGTTGGACAATGTAGAATCTCGGCATATAGTACCTGTTGCAATAAAAGGGAATATTTATTATTATTTAAGTTTTCTACTTATTATGTCATAAATGTTTAAATGTTAAAAATACCTATTCCTATTACTTCTAAATCAGAGTTGAGGATTTCACATTTTTGATTGTTCGTAACATTGGTCGAATCCTGGAACTGCGAAGCAATGAATTCAGGAGCATTGAATTGTGTGGCGCGTCCTCCATCAGAAGAATTGACCGGTGCACGAATTCCCTGTTCAATATTTCCCACCATGTTGATCAAAACCTCCATTTGCCCAGACAAAAAAGTCCCACTGTACCCTCCAAACTTCCCACCCTCATTTTCAACTCATCCTGCTCGCCATGAACATGTCGGAGTCGTTTCTGTGCAATGACACAAGCCTTAACTTTAGTCTTTGGTATAACGGTCCCAACACCGCGGCTCCTACCCCTTGCATCCTTACCAAGCACTTGTTATAAGATGTCTTCATCCACTGTCAATTTTTCATCACTATCAGTGATCTTTTCCTTCGCTTTTGCAATTTGATCCTGTAATATGATAATACTTACATGAATAAGGAATTTTAAAGAATATGCAAGTTAATATTTGTTTAACTTACAAAGTATGAAGAAGTGGCATCTGATATGCTACCATCTTTTTTCCTGTGTGTCTTCTCCCATACTTGACGACGACTGATATTTGTTGATGGACTAGCAACGATCTGATACAAGTTGATGCAACGACATAAATATCCAATCACAATGTGTAAATCATTTGAATGAAAATGAATATAAATTACCATTTCTTGTTCTATTTTAGCACGACTTTTACGTCCTGCATGATGAGCATAACTAAGCAATGCTCTGTTTTTTTGCCTACCTCCCTTCTTCCGCTCGCTTCAGGCGTTGCTTCATTTTTTACGAACTCTGCCCAATCTTCTTGAGCAACTGTAGGTGGGCAATTTTTCAACCGTTCTTCGTCATTGTTGAAAGGGTCATAATAAACTACTCTCAAGTTTTTCTTGTATCTCCTAAAAGCCTTGGCCATTCTCTTTAAAAACATTTCCTTTGAAAGCGGATCGAGCTCATAAATTTTCTGCAAAAAATATATTAAATTATGTGTTGTGCAAAGAGTTGAAACCATAAGGCTATTGAATGAAATAGTTGTTGTCAAACAGATAAGGATACTTACCACCAATTCGTTCCAAACGTTGTCCTTGTATATTCCAGGTACTTTATTCCAACTTATATATGATATCGACACATGAGCTCTTACTAGTTTACCGAGCATAGTAGCGATTTTTCCAGCGTTATCTGAGACCGGAATACCAAGTAAGTTTTGATCAACTTTCTTCGCCTCTGAACATGACGAATGTGAAGATGGTGGATTTTCTGACATAGTTTCCTGCAAAATATAGTATTACTAATTATTTTAATAAGTCACGATAATAATTATACATGTATCAATGTATCAATGTCAACACTCCATAATATAACACACTTGCACATACAAAATTATTAAGTGACAACACCTGGAATTGCATTGGAATGTATAAAATATTCAAAACCATACATACACACAATCGTGCAATTAAAAATATACAAACACACAATCATGTGATGTACGAATACTAATAAGTTAACATATGGATTTGGTAAGGTCTTCTAATTTTTCATTGTCTTCAAAAGCTGATTGGTAGACGGTAGGGAACTCAATGTCATCCACATTTGTAGTAAACCGTTTTGGTGTATGCAAGACCACAGACCATCCGTTATTTTTTAAATCTTTTGAGTAGAAAACTTGACTCGCTTCCGATGCAAGAATAAATGGATCGTCATTCACGTTATTTTTGTTCTTCAATTTCCCTAAATTTACCATGATGAGGTTTGAAATGGGATCTATTTTGCAACCATTGACCTTATCCTCGACTTTTACCCAATCACAATAAAAAACTGTTTGTTTGAAGTCAGTGTAATCCAACTCAAGTATCTGTTGAATGACTCCGTAATACGTTGTTTCTGCTTCCTTATAATTTTTATCCTTGCCACTCGCTCTAAATTTTGTAATTGCTCTCATGCATACACCGCTATTTTGTGTTACCATACGGTCTTCGTACTTTTTCGTGGAAAATGAAAATCCATTCACTTGGTACTTCATATAACTACGCGTTATGAACTTCGGCCCGTGCACTAACTGCCACAGAGTTGGATCAACATCGATGGTCTTTAACAGCTACATAAATTTTAATAAATAAAAAAGCATGGTCACAAAGGTGTATTGCACACTTATAAACACATGAAATACTTAAGACAAAGTTAAACCTCATTACGTAACCATAGATTAAAACTTTGAACTACTTCCACGGTGGTAGCCTGCCTCTAGGTTGAATCTAGTACTTTTCACATAGGAGTTATACCTCCTACGAAAAACACATATCAAAATGTATATATAAATTGAATTAAAAAAATTAAAATTCCAAACAAGTTCATGAACTTACTTCTTCCATTCATCCAATCCATCGTACTTATTAAGGACCCATCTACGCACTTGTTCAAACTGCACTTGGGTTAACGTTATGTCTTTACCATTATCCAGAGGTATCACACTAGCAAACTCATCGTCCTCGTCTAAAAACGCTTCGCGGGTATGTTTATGATTGCCATCACCTCCGTTTGGCATATATTCCATGCAGTAAAGACAAGCTTCTTGTACGATATATCCTTCTGCAATACACCCTTCAATGTATCTTTTGTTGCACACATATCCTTTATATGTTTTCATCAACCTATAAATGTGATCAATTATATACTATAGACGGTAGCTATTTATATGAAATAATGATGTGCATAACTGAAATTAGAAATTTACCGTTCAAATGGATACATCCATCTATATCTGACAGGGCCACAAATCAACGCTTCATCGGCTAGATGAACCATAAGGTGGACACTGATATCAAAAAATGCAGGTGGAAAATGTTTTTCAAAAACACACATTGCTTCTACTAACTAGCCTTTGCTTTTAAAAGATGTTCCCTATTGATCACCTTTGAACACAAAATGTTAAAGAATAAACTAATACAATGAACAACATTTCGTAGATCCTTATGTTGTGGATAAGAATGTTGAAGCAACCGGAAGCAAATGCTGCATTATGGCATGGTAATCATGTGACTTCATATTTCTTAGTTCAGGAGGATTGATGCTCACATTGTTGTGAAAGTTAGAAGAAAATTTGTTAGGCACTTTCAGATTTTTCAAAACGGTGCAAACCGTATCTTTTCTTCTTTGCTCAAAGCGAAAGTTGTCTTTGGTATGATTGTTTTATTTGTTTCAGGATCTTCCATCACCCACAACTTTTGTTTTATACCCATGATTTTCAAATCCTTGCGTGCATTGATGCCATCTTTAGACTTATCTTTATGGTCCATAATGGTGCTGATGAGATGCTCCGTGACATTCTTCTCCGTATGCATAACATCAATATTATGTCGGACCAAATTTGCTTTCCAATATGGTAAATCAAAAAAGATAGACCTCCTATACCATCCAGAAATATTGTCAACATCTTCATTGGTTGACTTTTTCCGTTTTTGACCAATTTCTTCCTTTTGTTTTCCAACTTTCATTTTGATATTCGCTACTTTCTTTTCAACTTGAAAACCAGTCAATGGCCATTTAGGACGACGAAGTTCTTGTTCGTTGTTGAAATTTGTCTTATCGTATCGAAACTTGTGTTCGTTAGGAAGAAACATTCGATGTCCCATGTAACACATCTTCTTACTTTCAGGAAGATAATAAGAACAAGTTTTTTCCCCACTAACAGGACATGCAAAGTAACCGTGAGTTGTACATCCCGATAAAGTCCCAAAAGCAGGGTGATCATGGATTTCTCACAACACCCTAGCTCTCATTGTGAACTCAGATTTATTTAACGAGTCAAATGTAACTACTCCTTCCCATAACTGCTTTAATTCGTCTATCAACGGCTGTAAATAAACATCAATATCCTTTCCTGGTTGTTTTGGCCCAGAAATCAACAACGTTAACATTGAGAACTCCCTTTTCATGCACATAGACGGAGGAAGATTATATGGTACTACAATTACTGGCCAACAACTGTAAGGGTTAGAGAGAGAAGCATGTGGACAGAAACCATATGTTGCTATTCCAAGTGTGACATTTCGTGGCTCGGCAGCAAAAGTTTGATCAAATGAATCTACGACTTTCCATTGAGAAGTATCACATGGATGACGCATTACGGTTGGATCAAACTTGGCACGACCATGCCAGGTCATCGCATCTGCCATCCATGGTACAGTATACAGTCTCTTCAATCTAGAAATTAAAGGAAAATGTCTTAATGTCTTTCGAGGTACTTTGGTGCATTTTCTCTCTTCGTTTAATGATGTCATATATCTTGGTTCATTGCAATTTGTACAAGAAACTTTGTTCGCATCATCTTTCCAGTACAATATGCAATCATTGATGCATGCATCATAAGTTTTGTAATTCATCCCAACTTGCTTAATGATCTTCTTCACGTCGGAGTACTTTGTCGGCAACGTGTTACCTTCGGGGAGTAACTCCTTTATTAGTTCGAGAAGTGCAGTCATACCATTATCTGAAAAGCTGTATTAGGTCTTCAAGCTATTCAGTTTCACAATGGCATACAGCTTCGTAATCCCTTTTGAACATGAAGGATATAGTGGCTCTTTTACGCTACCAAAAAGCGATTTATACTTCTTACTTTCATTGGTCTGCCAATCTGGATAATCAGTAGACTGCTCTCCAACATTAGCATGATCAGGCAACGAATTTGTAGGTTGAAAATGATGAAATCTATCTGCATCATTGACCAGATCTTCCATCCTAATATGTTCAGACTCAGCAGTAGTTCTGCCATGACTAACTAGTTGCTGTTTTTCCATCTCTGCCCTTTTTCCCCATGAAAATACCACGTTGTATACGATTGGATAATACCCCATCTAAGCAAATGAAAATGAATGTCATCTAATTTGATCGTCTTCATATTTTTGCACCGGGTGCAAGGGCATAAATACAATCCTTTCTTACCACCGTTTTCTTCAACAAAACTAATGAACTTCTGCACCCCGTCTATATAGTATGTAGATCTTAGATCTGATTCATTTATCCATTGTTTGTCTATGCTGAAAGACATACTGCCCTCCTATATCATATTTAACAGAACATGAGACTTGCCCTTCAATGGGTCCTCGTTCCAACTGCTCGAAAAGAATATTTTTGAAATTATATTGAGAAATTTGTTGTAAGATTAATTCTACATATTCAACTTTCAATAAATGGAACTCAAAACATAGATTATAAAGTGACTATAATAAGGATTGGATCCTTGTATCGCTCTATAGTTGCTACTTATGGTTTATTGTCTCAATTAATATAGTCTTAGTTGAAGGTAGAGCGGTAATGAACAAATTATTATGGCATTTTCTAACAATTTAAATAACATTTGATGGTGTATAAAACGTTTAAATATATACACATTTAATAAATCAATTATGCCACATCATTCAAATCAAATGCAAACATAGATAGCTAGAAAACTATTTGTTATAGTCAACACACCTGGTTTTTAGTTGCCTTAAGAAGGACAGTAATGAATGTAATATAATAGTGTTTAATGTGCTAAAATGTACATCGTTCACCATTTCAATCATTTTCAGAGGAACTTGACAGCAAACCACGTGCTAGCTTACCAAATCCATGTTGTAGTCTAAACTCTAAAGCCGTTAAATGATAACTTACTTAATTTCCCGTTTTCTCCTCTCCTGCATATTTATTGCTGGTCGTAATTTATTTTCAAACTGCCATAAATGCAAACCAATTATTCGCTCTTTAGTTCGAAAAGATTCCTTATACATTTCATAATCATTTTTATTATCTTATGCTAATTTAAAATAAAGGCGCTAATTTATGCATTTCTATTTTTAGACTTATTTACTTCCCATGTTTCTTTAATTAGTGTTTATCTTATTAAAATATTGCCCTTTTTCAGTATTGATAGATATGCAATGGAAATTTTCTTATAAAAAGAGACTATATTTTATTCATTCAATTTCTTTTATATTTCATCTCAATCAGGGTTAAATATAGTCAACCAGTTAAATTCACATAGTAAATTATTGTCGAATAACATTGTTTTGTCTATATCTACACTCAATTTATTAGTACTATCTCGACTTAAAATATAAGAGAAGTACATGAATTTTGATATAGGATAGGAAGATAAGTAATATTATTTACTTTCTTTACCATCAATATGGACAGAAATTGTCCTACAAATATCATATATTTCTTTTTTCATTAAATATTCTATAGTTCAATTAATATTATTTAGAATTTTGTAGTATGATTTTAAACATTTAATTAATTTTAAATAGTTAAAATATATGGACTATTTAAATTTCAATAAATGGAACTCAAAATATAGGGTTTATTTTAAACATTAGCACCAAACTGTTTCCAAAAAATTTGCCATTACAACTGCGCCATTTTGTAGCACCGGAGTAATGTCTATGCATTACCCCTCTCCTGATACTTGGCTTGCGCCATTAACAACAATTTTATCCACTTATACAACAATGTCAGAACAATATACAACATTAGCACCAAACTGTTTCCAAAAAATTTGCCATTACAACGGCACTATTTTGTAGCACCGGAGTAATGTCTATGCATTACCCCTCTCCTGATACTTGGCTTGCGCCATTAACAATAATTTTATCCACTTATACAACAATGTCAAAACCATATACAATGTCAGAACCATATACAACATTAGCACCAAGCTGTAAATTATGCAAGGAGATCAAAATAATACAAAATAGCATAAGATTGACTATTGTATTAGACATGGTATACTTGCAACATTAATTAGTCGATGCAGCATATGACCAAAATTATATCACAATTTATCCACAACGCATCATAATTACATAATGATGGTTGCTTATTTTGGACTACTTGAATTCGACTTTTATCATTTTAATTTGGATTCTTGCTGTATTGGCGTCGATTTATAATTGCAGACCTACTCCTGTTCAAAATCAGCCTCTTATTTGAATTATTTTTGGACAGCTCACTTCAGCTATGAATAGGGAGTAATTATGATGTTCTGTCTGTGCATTATTGAAACTCTTGTAGCAAAAGTGTCTAAGACACAACAAATATATCCAGAACTCACATTGTAATATTTAGTATTTTCATAAACTCTATTGAAATTTGTAGAAATTTCAAAACATTAACAATTTAGACCCATAATATGGTGTAGTTTATTAAGAATGATTATACACTGATAAAATCGAGCTATAATTTTTTCCCACTGCATAGAACCAATGCTCAAATCGCCAAAATAAATAAATTAAGTATTAATAAGTGCAGCTCTAACGTCTTTCAATGGGCATTTGCAAGTGTAGAATGTGATTCTTTAACCAGACTATATAGGCTTTTGAAGTATAAAATGTGATTCTTGAACCGGATTATTTATTACACATGTATTAACTATGAATTATAGAAAAACTACACACACACACACACATATACAGACATATTATTTATTATATCATAAGAAAATAGTAAGACAGAATAGGCCACATGAGCTTGGTCTGTTAACCAGTCATGCATGAGGTTTGGTTAACAGTCATCAAAATTTTGGATGAATAATCCAAATGAAACTTTTGAGCATATAATTTATTATGTCTTCGTAACTGTTTAATCTTCGGGATATTCATATAAAATGAAATCGGTATAAACATGTTAAGGTAACTAAACATCCAATTTATCTAACAATTAGGAAGCAAAGGCACAACCCAAGTGGCTTTTCTAAGGTGTTGTTGTTGCTTATGCGAACTAATTTTATCCTCAAATTTTGTTTCGACTTCCAAATGACTTATCAAGTTTGGTCCTGAATCTTAACTAATTTTTGTCGCCTTTATTTACCCACATCCTAATAACAGACAATAGATATGTTATGTTACGCTGCAACTATTATTTCATCAACAAAACCATTGCTTGTTGTAAAGCTGAACATGTTAGATGTGGTTTTCACAACAAAAAATAGAATAGTCCCAAGTCAGAATTCAAATGACGTATTAATATACCATAAAATTCATACTTACTAAACTTTTAATTTCTAAAAAAAAATAACCACTCCCAAATTACTCTGAAAGATAATACCTTACTTCAGCAGCTAGATTGATTTCCGACACCAGATAACTGAAAATAATAACTTATTTCAGCAGCTCAGCTACAGGCGCCTGTAGGAAAGGAAGAAATCAGGGAGAAACTGACAAGTATTAAGCAACGTTCGATCGATCGAGGTTTCTGGCGATTAGTAGGCTCTGATTAGTAGGCTCTCTGGCGATTTAACACGGGAAAAAAATGAAAGCTGTAAATAAAAAAAAGGAGGGAGGGTGTGCGTTTTGGGGAAAATTTTCCCATGAAAAGAGGCACAGATTTGATACGGCTATAAGCCGTATCAAATGTTAATACGGCTTACAGCCGTATTAAACAATATAAATACGGCTATAAGCCGTATTAAAATTTGATACGGCTTATAGCCGTATCAAATGTGCCGCCTAAGGTTGCGCCAAAATCCTATCTGTGGTGTAGTGTGTTGCTTAGGCGGTTGAAGTCCTGTTCGGTTGCTCAGGCGTTGTAATACCTATTCCTCCGGGTTAAGTGAGGGTTGATAGTTAAAGTCCAGAAGGAGTCTGGGACTAGACGTAGAACGAGAAGTTCGAACCAGTATAAAAATCTCTGGTGTCATTTACTTTATTACTTACTTTTACATTTACATTCTGCATAATTAAATAGTTTATTTAATATTCCATATTGCAAAATCTTTAGTCACTTTCAATACCGTGCGACCCTTTTTTTATGAGCGGCAGTCCTTAAGTCGGCTTCTTCCTTCTTCTCATCGACAATATCGAGTGACTCGAGTAGGAGTTGTTCATTCTGCCTTTGATTGAAGTTTCGCCTCTGATGAGAAGGGACTTCTAGCTTAACCGGGATCATTGCTTTTGAACCATATGCTAGGGCGAACGGAGAGTGCCCAGTTGGAGATTTGTGCATTGTCCTGTAGGCCCATAGTGCGAGTGGAAGTTCATTGACCTAATTTTCTTTTGCTTTAGTTAGCCATTTTTTAATGGTGGACTTGATGATCTTATTTACGACTTCCACTTGCCCGTTTACCTACGGATGCTGGACAACGGAAAAGCTTTTCTCGATTCAAAAGCGTTTGCAAAAGTCTTTGAACTTAGCGCTTTCGAATTGAGTCCCGTTATCCGTGATGATTTTCTGTGGCACCCCAAACCTGCAAATAATATTTTTAGTAACAAAGTTAATGACTTTCTTTATGGTAATAGTGGCCAGCGGTTCGGCATGTGATAGCATATTTGGCTCCTCCTTTAGCCATTGGTAATACGCTAATCAAATCGATTCCCTAGCTTGCGAACGACCATTGGCTAACCATATGTATTAGCTCCGTCGAGGGGGTTCTTTTGATCTTACTGAATCTCTGGCATTGGTCGCACCATCTGGCGTAATCTGCTACGTCTTAGTTTACTGTTAGTCAAAAGTACCCATACTGGAGAACTTTCTTTATAAGGGTTTGCCCCCCGGTATGATCTCCGCAGTTGCCTTCATTAAATTCTTTTAGGATCCTTGAAGCTTCGTCATTAGTCACACATCTGAGCAATGGGGTAGAGAATCCCCTTCGGTAGAGTATCCCATCTTGTATTATGAATCGTTGTGCCTTTCAGAGAAGCTTTTTCCACTAGTTCATGTCAGTGGGAAGAGCCCATGTGAGTAGGTAATCTTTGATCGGCGTCGTCCATGTCTCTGGTTCCTTGGTTGTCTCAAAAATCTAGTCGATATCCATTTCGCTTATGCTCGGAGTGGTCAGGGTTTCAGTTAGGACTAGCCCTAATGACTGAGCTTCTCCGGAACTGGCCAGTTTAGCTAGATAATCCGCCTTCGTGTTTTGTTCCCTTGGGACATCAGTTTTGGTGTAATGCTCGATGTCGTTCAGCAGTTCCTGCACTTTAGATAGATATGGGGCGAAGTTCTCCCCCCAGCCTGGTATTCGCCTTTCACCTGACATACGACTAGTTTAGAGTTGCTATAGATGTGTATGGATTTTATCCCAAGTTCCTTCTCAACTTTCAACTCGACTCTCAATGCTTCGTATTCTGCCTCGTTATTTGTTGTAGGGAATTCCAAGTGCAAGGCATAACAAACAGATCGTCCTTCGGGAGTCTCGAGCACTACCCCTGCTCTCGAGCAGAAGTTGTTAGATGCACCATCGACGAACAGCTTCCAACGTCTCTCCACTTCTGGAGTCATTCTTTCCTCATTATCCCGTATTGTAAATTCGACAATGAAATCTACCGGTGCTTGCCCGTTTATCGCCTTTCGAGGATGGTATATGATTTCGTACTGACTTAATTCGATGTTCCATTTGATAAGCCATCCTGAGGTCTCAGGGCATTATAACACTTGCTTCAAGGGTTGATCTGTCATTACTCTGATCGGATGTGCCTGGAAGTATGGTCGTAACTTTCTGGATGCGACCAAGCGCCAATATGCCAGTTTTTACAATTTTGGATTGTTCTTTTCTGCTTTAGTGAACCGTTTACTGATGTAATATACAGATCGTTAGACCTTAGCTTCTTCTCGTATGAGTGCGGCACTCAATGCATGTGGGGATACTGCTAAGTAGATGTACAAATCTTCTCCGTCTACCGGCTTGGACAGGATTGGCGGGGTTTCCATACGTCGTAGCAGTTCTTCGAACGCAGTTTGACAAGCTTGATTCCATTCGAAGTTTTTCTTTCCCTTCTTTAGCGCGTCAAAGAACGATGTACATTTATCGTTTGCTTTTGAGATAAACCGGCTCAACACTGCAACCTTTCCATTCAGGTTTTGTAACTCTTTCTTGTTCCTCGAGGCCTCGACTTCCGGCAAAGCGGTTATTTGCTCGGGATTTGCTTCGATGCCTCTGGCGCTTACGATGAATCCCAAGAACTTTCCAGAGGCAACCCCGAAATGACACTTAAGTGGATTGAGCTTCATTCCATATTTGCGGAGTATTTCGAACATTTCGGCGAGGTTGTCCAAGTGATTTGCAACTATGCGTGATTTAACCAACATATTGTCTACATAAACTTCTATTGTCTTCCAATCTGATGTTTAAACCCGGCGTTCACTAGTCATTGGTAAGTTGCCTCAGCATTTTTTAAGCCAAATGGCATCACTTTGTAGCAATATAGGCCCAGATCAGTAACGAAGCTGGTATTTTCTTGATCAGGCTCGTGCATCATGATCTGGTTGTATCCTGAGTACGCATCCATAAACGATAGCAATTCATGTCCAGCCGTCCCGTCCACAAGCTGATCGGTTCTGAAAATAGGAATGCTGTCTTTCGAGAAAGCTTTGTTTAGATCCGAGTAGTCGATACAAGTTCAAGGCATTTCCCGTTAGACTTCTTGACCAAAACTGGGTTAGATACCCATTCAGCATAGGTTGCATCGTGGATATGACCATTCGCCATCAGCTTGTCCACTTCTTCTCTTAGTGCTTTGGATCACTCGAGCCCTAGGCTACGCCTTTACTGCTTCACTGGCGTATACTTGGGATCAATGTTAAGTGTATGACATGTTACTTCTGGTGACACCTCACACATATCGGAATGCATCCAATCGAATACATCCAGATTGGCGCGAAGAAATTTGATGAGTTCCAGTCGCATCCTGTTTCCAAGATGCGATCCAATTTTAGGGACCCATGTTGGGTTATCCGTATCAACTGGGACAAATACCGTCAATTCAGCCGGTGCTTCCCGTTCCTCCCGTGAACTCTTCTTTCTAGGGTCCAAAGCTTTATCGAATCAACTATGGTCCCCAAGCCAGGGGCAGCTCTGTAGTTGTTATTCGACAGGTTCATGAATGTTGAGAGTTCTCCCCATATTCTTCCCTTTTTTTCTTTTAGACTCACGTAATTCCACGATATAACATTCCCTAGCAGTGCTGTGGTCTCCCTTGATTACCCCGACTCCATTTTTCGCCGGAAATTTTATAGTTAGACACCATTGAGCTAAAGCGATCCTAAAATCTGCCAAGGCGGGTTGCCCTAGGAAGGTATTGTAGCCGGAAATTTCATCTACGATCACAAAGGTTTGGATGAGGGTGACTCTTCGGTCGCCTTCTCTGAGTTCTATGGGTAAGTCAATCATTCCGACGGGTTGTTTGGGTTTACCGATGAATCCCTGAATCTTTGTTTGGCAGGTGGATACATCTTTCATACTGATCTTCATCCGATCAAAGGTGCGTTTGAAAAGGATATTCACAGAACTGCCGCTCCCTACCAATACTCGTCGAACCATGGCGGGTCTGATTCCTACTGTCACGACCATGGGGTCGAGTGTTGGAGCTTCTATTCCTTCAGCTTCTCGATTTCGGAATACTATTACGTCATTCAGGGTTCTCTGCTGCTTAGCAGGGGTTCCATCTTCGATCGCAAATCACGCATCTTTCGAAGCGTACTTTGACAAGGTCGCATACCGCTCCATTTCTCCCCAACTCTCCCGCGCGGAATGGGGCCCTCCAGATACTGTTCCAATGATGAGTCTCCGGTCAGTCCGTATGGGTCCCTCTTTGCTGGTTCCAGCTTGGTTCTCTTGGTCTCTATGAGCTTGGGGCGCTATGGGTTGGTCAAGATTTAGTGGTTTCCTCACATACCACTGAAGCTTGTTTTCCCAAATCAACTCCTCGATCAAGTTCTTTAGTTAATGACACTCATTCATGTTGTGGCCATGTGTCTCATGGAAGCGGCAGTACTTTCCGGAACGCTTTTGTTGTTTAGTTGCTTCCTTTTTAGGTGGCTTCTTATAATCTTCCATCCCCTGTGTCGCGAGACAGATGTTTTCTGGAGTATCGTTGAGCGAGGTGTATTCTTCGGGCCGCAAACCTTTGAGTCGCTTGCTACTTCCGTTTTGCTTGTTGGAGTTTCGGTTCTTCCTTTTCTGATTCCTATTTCTTCCTGCATTCCCTTTAGCGGCCCCGAAAGCGTTTATATCTTGGTTTATCGCCATACCACTCTGCCCAACATTGGTCGGTTGTAAGTTAACAGATTTCTTTTCTCATTCATATGCCTCTTCCAATCTCGATTACGGCTCGCCTTTTGGTTGAAGTCCTTCCTAGTGGTGGGTTGTTTCATTTTGATCCATTTTCCGAATTCAGTTTCGAGGTGAATTGCGTAGACTAAGGCCATGAAAACCATTACCTCATTCGGATTACTTACTTCGATTACTGCAGTGTTGAACCAATTCATGAAAGGCTTCAGAGATTCGTTCCGTCCTTGGAATAGGCCGGACAAGGACATCACATCTTTTGGCTGTGTCGTGTGAAGTCTAAATTAATCACATGGAAGGTGGAGATGGATCTTGGCGGAAGCCTGGCAAACCACATGGAAGCGATTCCCTCCAGAAAAATCGAGAAACATTTACATCGAATGGCATCTTAAGCATTTGCTCCGTCCATGTACCAACTTATAAAAGTAGGGTTTTGGGTCTCTCGTTCCGTCGTAAGACGGAATAGTTGGCATAGTGAACTTCTCAGGTTACCGCTCATTCAGAATGTCATCGATGAAAGGAGTCTGACTTAGAGCGCATCCCCATTCATCATCCCTTCTATCCTTACTTTCATCCACTAGTCGCTTGCCATGTCCACAATATATGCCTCAGATGTCTGGTAATCTGTGGGTCGGCCGTCAATGACCACACCAGGTGTTTGATTTTGCAAATGATCTTGGTGAGTGGGCTGAAGCCTAGCCTCTCCTGTCTTCGAGAGAGCCACTCCCTTAGGGTTCTGTTGGCTTGGAGTTGGTCTGATGGGGGGCAGTTTGGACCTCTCCGGCGACATTGAATGCATTGGTATTTCCTTCCAACTTGTCATCATCAAGTTGGTCACCATCTTCTAAGTCGGAGGGATCCATGGCTATATCTTCTCGTGGGGTTTTCACTCCTAGATTCAAGTTTGTAGCTGGTTGCCTCACAGTTGGTGGAGTGTTTGTGTTTTCTTCCATATTGATTCCTACGGTTCCACCTATCACTCCTTTCTGCGGCTACTTCCCATTTCTCCTGTTCAGGCCAGAGACAGAAGAATTTTCTTGTTCCATGGCAGCCGCGGGCTCTGTCATGGTTCTTGGAGCAGCATGTGACTGAAAGGTCAATATTTTATTCCTTAAGTCTATTTGGGTTTCTTTAATGTTCCACCTTTAGTTTATACACTCATATTATATAAGTTTCATCACTATATAACTTTTATATTTTAATTAACTTATACAATAGTCTTATGTATAAAATTTTATTAATTAAATCTTATTTAATTAATTTTAATTAATTAACTCTTTAATTAATTTTAAATTAGTATTCCAATACAACTTTTATATTGGACATATCTATTATAACCTTTATAGTATAACACATATATCTTATATATATGTATTTTTTATTTAATTAATTAACCTTTAATTAATTCATTTAATTAAACGATTTTAATTAAATTATATCAATTTCAAAATTTATCTTACATACATGTACAATTATGTTATCTTAACACTTTAAAATAACATAACATATATCAACATGTATAATACATGCATATAAGTATTAATAAATTAACTCATTTAATTAATTCGTTTTATTAATCTTATTAACAAATTTTTAATTTTGAAATTAACAGTTTCAAACATTTTGAAAATTTATGTTGTATTATAACCTTTTATAATAAACATGTTTTTATTTTAAATTTAACTTTTAAATTTAAAATCATGTCTTAATCTTCAAAACTATTTTGAAAATTAGCCCAAACCCCAATTCAAATTGGGCCTTTTCTATTATGGGCAACCTTTGGGCTCACATCACCTTTTAGGCCAGGCAGGAAACCAGGTATGACATGGTACTTGATTACCTAATTCCAATCATAGACATCACCTTTCTAGACACCGTACTAAGTGCACAAGCTTAATTAGTTAGCCCTAACATGACTAATTTAGACCGCATAGGCAATTGGGCTCTGATACCATTATTGGAACTGGGCCAGCCCGCAGCGGAAGAAATTGGTGAATTTCAAAAATATTTACCATTTTGGATCTTTAATGGGCCTATGAAGTCTAAATATACTTAGAACTTTTCTAAGTTTCTTTAAATAAAATCAATATTTTATTTAATTTTATAAATAAAGTTTTACTTTAATTTAATGTGTATATAAATTAGAGTATATCAAATATACTCTTATGTACATAATTGTGTGTAATAGTAACTTATTAAATTTATTTAGAGAAGGAAACTTTTTATTTCCTATCTCTTAAATTATTCAATTAATGATGGGGCATAAATTTATTTAGAGAAGGAAAATTTTTATTTCCTTCGCTTAACTTATTCAATTAATGATGGGCATAAATTTTATAGAGAGAGAAACTTTTCATTTCTCTCTCTTCAATTAAGTTGATTGATCATATGAATATCATTAATTAGCAACATATATATGTCATGAACCTAAGTTTAAACAATATGTTATAGTGTAAATTCTGTAAGTGCAACATGATAGGTGTTATCAATTGATGGCAAGCTGTAGAATATAAACAAAATTAAATGGATAGCTAACTATGGGAAATAAATAAAGGGTAACAACGATGATTGAATCAATTTCCCATTTTGTAAACTTAATTAATGCAGCATATAAATGACAAATTATAGGCATCACAATATAGGGATATAACTAGAAGAAAATAAATATATGTATATATTATTGCCTCATTTAAATTGTTTCCTCCCATCGGAAAGAAATCTAATCATACTTTGACAATATGAAATACATGTAATAAATTTTGTATATGCAAACATATATATAAAATTTATCAAGTGTATATAAGATTAAATCAAATCTTTCTACTTGATAAAAATTAGAGATTTATAGCAACCAAGTCAAAAGTAGGTTTATTGTCAAAACATTACTTATATTTATGTAATATACAATAAAATATTTCTAATTAATACAAATTAGAGACTATAGTAATCAAATCAAAATATAGGTTTATTGCCAAAACGTCTTCCTTTTTTTTAATTTCCAAAACAATACAAACATAAAATACATACATGTAAACTTTCAAATCTAGAATTACATTTTATTTTATATGATTTAAAACATAAATGCTGTAATATTCATAAACAAATTTTAGCTTAATTTGTTAAAGTAAAATCCAATCAAAATGATACGAACATACAAAATTTTAGATCTAAAGGATTATACTTTGAATTGAATGTTTACAATATAGTTCTATAATAAAACATTGTATTCGAGCATATATAAATTTTAATTCTAATTTAACAAAATAAGAACCCAATTGATAAATTGAACGTACAAAATTTCTGATCTAAAAATTAGACTTTAAATTGAATGTTTACAACATAGTTCCAAAACAAAACATTATATTTAAACATATACAAATATTAGTTTTGATTTATTAAATAAAACACCAATTGATTCGTCCAACAAACAATACAAGCTACATCAACAATTCTTAACTTAAATGAGGCTACGATATGTACATAGAAATTATGATGATTAAATTTCTCTTTCAACAAACATTAAATCAAATATCATTATCTATTAATGAAAAATACCTTATTACCCAAAGCCTTGAAGCACATCTTGAAAATGGACTCTCCTTAGGATGTTGCCTAGAAGTCAGACCTTGAATGATGATATCTCCTCAGATCCTCAAGATCCCCATCCTATCCTTGCGATGGATGAACCACTTTTGTTTTATTTATTTTTGGTGTCTTTATATGAAGTTTAAAAAAATTGAATATTTTTTTTTTGTTTTCGGCCATGAAAAGTTAGGAGGAGAAAGAAAAAGAATGAATGAGAAAGAATGAATTGTATGTACATAATGAATTAAAGAATATTTTTTATTTGAAAGAAGGAAACCTTTCCCATTCTTTAATTAAAACTTCTCTAATTAATTCTCTTGATTAACTTTCTCTTTTCACTCCTATTTCTTTATAGGTATGGCTGAAAATTACATGCCATCAAATGACATAAGATTTCATAAATTAAGTCATGTAATTATCTTTTATTTAATTACAATGATATCATATATCAATGCGCCCAAATATAACTTTTATAAATGCATTCAAATAATTACAAATAACGTCCAAACATCAAATAAGATAAATAATAATTAATATTTCTCAAAAATTAATTAATTTAATTAATTTACAACTTTTTATAAATTAATTAAGTCATGTGGTTTTTTGGAGAATTCATCATTACGGTTGTGCGACTCAAATGTGTAAATTCAGTCAGCGATTAATATTGAACAATCCAAATATTAACATTCACATGTCACTTAGCAGGTGGTGTGACATTTTAGCTAAATTCACCGCTTACACATCTTTTGGTAAAATCCAATTTTACTTATTATAAGCGGTACCTAATAGTGACAATTATTTACACCAATTCTCTTTGTTAAAACTATATCACTTTGGATTTATGGAATTTGGTAAAGGTCAAAATTCCAATGTCATCCACATTCAACTTTATAGTCCTAACACAAAGTCCTTAGTTCAATAATAACAATTATTATTAACCAAAATGCTTTGGCCAAAGACTTTGAATTTGAGTTGACTTGAGTAGACCATGATACTAACCCCATATAACTGAGGAGATGAATCCTCTCTTGAATAGTGCTTCACTTCCAATACTTCCACTCGACCCAACTATAGTCACTCGATGGAACACCATGCCATGATTTGACTATAATCAAAGTGGAGCTTTCACATTGAAGATCCATAGTATTCTCAAGTCGAGAGAACTGTGTAAATCAGCCACATCGATATTTTCTGTTTGACCTTAGTTATATTAAACAACAGAAAACTATCAAGTGATTCGTTCCATAGTTATCCAATAACTATCAGTACGTAACATCTAGGTCCCCTCAGCAGTCATGAGTAATACACCTGCCCAACATTTGGAGAGCGTTACGTACTCTAGTCTCAACAGATACATCGATATCCAGTTCCGATGCATCTTGACTAGGAACATTTAAAATGGTATATTTTTTTTATTGTGATAAATTACTCACGGTTACTACACTTTGTAACTACTATCACAAAACATACCATTTATGGATTTTCTATTAAATATACTTTCAATTAAATTGATTAATTAATACAACCACATTATTTCAAGTGTATAAAAGAAAGAAAACACCTTTATTTCGAACAAGATTGGTCAATGAGTTAGATATATGTAACAAATTACATAATTGTCCATAGGGCATACCCCTAACTCTATCAAAGAGGAGAACTCGGGACCGACCACTTTGTAACGCACATAGGTCGCCCAAAACTCTAGTACGTGGAGCTCTAGCTCGAGCGATTGTCATGAAGTACATTTCTCAAGGAATAGATGAACAACTCTAAGGATGTTCTTGAACAAATCAAAGAAAGCAGACAAGAATAAGCAGTATCAGAACCTTTTATAAACAACTCAATCTCAAAAGAAAAGTGTCCAAAACACAAACAGATCGGAGGTAGAAAGCTAATGGGAAGAAGAAGAGGAGATTTCTCCTTATAGAAACCGATCGGTAACGATCCATACCACTCGGTACCGAGTGGTTTTCATCGATGTTTGGACCTTGTTACTCTTACATGCATGCTTGAATATAGATTTGGGCTTAGTATTTCGTGGGCCTCTGGTTCTACTAGACGATTTCCCAATAAATACAGACCCTACAGCAAGTCAGCAACTGGAGAAGGAATTTTTTCTCATTATCTTCTTCATCTTCTATCTCTCCACCGTTAAAGTCTCTAAGAAAGCTACTATTTGTTGTTTTACGCCTTATATTAGCTTTGTACTAGTGACTCTCGAATTTACGGTCAATAAAACTATAGTGGATGTAGGCCAGAGATTATCGAACCACTATAAAATTCTGATGCAGTTTTTGTTAGATCTCATTTTATTTTAGTCTTCTTTGGATACTGGATCCATTTTTGGCTTCAACATTTTGGTGCTTTCACTGAGAAAGAGTTTTCAGGCTTAGGTCTAGCTTTCAGTTTTGGATTGGAGCATTAAAAGGTTAGGTCTGAAAGATTCACATTAGGGAACTTATAGGATTTTCATATAGGAATCAATAGCATCTAGGAAACCTGGAAGATCAACATGAACAGTTACTAGAATAGAAGGAGCAGTAGCCGATGGTGATGAAGCAAATGCTCATCAATTGGAGTTCAGTAATCAACAGGAAGTGCCGGGCCTATCCACTCCACAGGAGATGGTTACTAGAGTGGAATTTGATAAGATGATGCAGGAGCCAAATCAGAAGTTAGTCAACAGTCAGAAGTATTTGATGGAAAAGAAGGATGCTAGCATACACCACTGACTCAGCAACCATAGAGGACTAGGAGGAGTAGGATGGAAATTTCTCCTAACGGATCTGAGGAGGAGAATTCATCTATTTCTGGTCAGAATAGGTGAAATGAAAGATAAAAACAGAAGGAAGGAGTTACCGAAGCAGCAGAAGAAGTTGTTAGAGGAAGTTGAAGTGCTCCCTTAGAAAGAATCAACTCATTATTGACCAGAATTAGGTCGGTACCGAAAGGGTTTTGGAGGATTGGGGGACATGGAGCTAAGGCCATTTACTTATCTGAAAATTGGAGGATGATATATGGTATGATGGTGATGATTATAAGCTTGATGTTGGAGTTAATGGTACTGGAATTAAACAGCCATGATGAGACCAACCAGATGTCAATGGAAAACCAAAGGAGTGGTTCTCCCGGGGACTGGAGAACCTAGACGTCAATAGGCAAATCAAGATTGTTTGGAGAGCCAAACACTCGGCACAACCCCTAATAGTCAACTTTTGGAGTACAGTGCCAACGAAGAATATATTGTGGATGTGGTAATATGGTTGGTAGAAGAAAGAAAGGGTAGAAGGAATGAGCATTGGGATTCAGCACCAAGAAGAACTCCATTCACAGAGAACATTCCGAGGGAGAAGAATCCCAAGAAGTTTTCGATGCCGACAATGACATCGTATAATAGAACTACCGATCCCAAACAATACTTATTCAAATATGAATGGCACATGGATGGTGCCAGGGGAGCGGACGCGGGTGTGGTGTAGATGTTTTCCTATCTTCTTGGAAGGTGTAGCATTGATGTGGTTTACTCAGATTGCACCGAAGTCCATATTGACCTTCGATGAATTGGCTTGGAAGTTTATAGAGCAATTAGACTCCATACAACTCGGCCTAAGGATGTGATGTCCCAATCAAGTTTATCTCAAGGACCTATTGAGTTATTGAAGGGGTTCTTGAATAGATTTAATGTATCTGTAACGGAAGTTAACAATCCAAAATGAAAGTGACTAAAGATCGAGTAATATGAATAATTATCTAAGTTATAAACTTGTGCAAAATAAAAATCGAAAGTAAATAACGATAAGTAAATAACACCAGAGATTTTTATACTGGTCCGAACTTCCCGTTCTAAGTCCAGTCCCAGACTCCTTTTGGGTTTAAAATGATACCCTCTCTTAACTTGGAGGAATAGGTATTACAACCGCCTAAGCAACCGAACAAGACTTCAACTGCCTAGACAATCGAATAGGACTTCAACCGCCCGAGGATTCTACAACAAAACTTTTAACTACAAATAGTAGAAAAGTATTTGACTGAGTATGCTCTTGAATAGCACTGATAAGTCGATAATGTACACCCTTGCTATAATCTTCTTCTTTGTGGTATATAGTGTAGTTTGTGAAGAAAGGAAGTAAATTTGATCACAAGAAAATATTCTTGAATAAACAAGTAATCAAAATATAAAGATATTTAGAATTAAAGGCTTGTAAGTTCAATAGCAAAGGTAGAGAGAATTAGGAATAGAATAGCTAATAAAAACATTGGAATTCTTTGCTTTATATAGTGTTTAAAGGTTGCAATCGTTCGTGAAGAGTAACGGTAAAGAGTTGTGACTGCAACTCTTGATTAAGAGTCGTAACTCTTCACGAAGGAGATGCACCTTTTCAAAAAACTAGCCGTTATGAAGATTCAGACGGCTGAATAGAGTGTGGCAGCCTAGTGAATCGATGATTTTAAAATCAGCAAGGCCATAGTGCATTTTGGCCAGTTTTCAGCCGGTTGAATATACTCATTCAGCCTGCTGAATGTTCATGATATTCAAAAATTATGCACGTACATAGAATTCAGTCGGCTGACTTAGTTGATTTAGCTGGCTGAATTCCATGTTTATGTGTTGTTCTTTAAAATTCTTTAACGGAAAAACGTCAGTGTATATCTACCACGTAGAAGAGATTTTAACAACTTTTTACCTCTAGACACAGACTCTATGACAGATAACAACTGTGTAGCGTCATTTTGGTCTTCATTTTGATATGTCTGTCTCTTTGTATAAGTGATATCATTTGCTGCAAAAATGGTTTGTATATACAATATATACTTGCACAGTTGTCACTATCAAAACATCAAAGTACAAGGTTCTAAGATTCTCCCCCGTTTTGATGATGACAACAATATAAGTTCAATTTTAAATTTAATCATTCTTTAGATAATTCTCCCATTAAGTGTATACTCCTCTTATTGATATGATCGTAAGTTAATCTCCCCCTTTGTCATCGACAAAAAGGAAACATATATCTATTGGAGAAATATATAAAAATTATGTAGGCAAAGAGCTTTCTTTGGATCACATCAAAGTACAACAATATTATAGACAAATAATATTAAACCATCACAAAATATAGACAAATTTTTGAATAACATCATAGACATTTCACATAAAAAGGATGAACATTTAAAAATCATGAAATATAATTAACAGACATCACAACATAGTTTAGACATCACAAAACGAACCAGCAGTTTTACAACATCACAATAACAAGGCAAAGACAGAACAAAATAACATCACAAGTAGTTCTTTAAAAGACACAAAAATAAGTACTTATGTGAAAAAGGATAGAAAGATCTAAGTTTCAAGCTTCATTGTTAGAGCTACCCGATTATTCTTCCCCTTCATGGTCTCCTTCTTGGCCTCCTTCTTCCTCGGACGTCCATTGAAATTGGTCCGACTTTTCAATCTCGGGCTGAGATAAGGAGGGTGGACTTACCGTTTTCAATGAGGAGCATGAAAGTTTATTCCAAATTTTGTTTAAGAAGCCTTTTATTGAATTTAGATGTTTAGTGTTCTTAGAGACGTTGTGTTCAATTCGGGACAAATGATCATCAAAATGCTTTTGATTTCTGTAGATGGTACCAAGAGATTCTTTGGTAGATGTTTCCAAAGTGATTTCCTTTATTTCATTCTCATCTCTTGGGGCTTGTGGTGCTTTGGTGGAAGAAGTAATTTTAGGGTCGGTGGGTTGTGGAATTCCTTCGGTACGATTAGCAACCCATTGCTCAAAAAAATATCTCTTGGCTAGTAAATTTTTTAGAAAGACCCATTAGGCTCAATGTTTTAGAGTTGAGCTCACTAATGGTCGTATATAGAATTTGGAATAACTACTTCAAAATTTTGTAACATCCTTATAATATAGGCTCCATAGTGAATTGTTTTATAATACCGTCGACGGTTAACATCGTCAAAGTCTTCTAAAATAATCCTTCCCTAATTAACATTTTGAGATGACCAAATAGCATAAAGAGCTTGGAAGTCTCTCTTATACGCTTTTTCATAACTACCGGTGCGAGGTTGAAGAGATCGAATAAGAGCATGATGAACTAACCGGGATTTTGGACGTAAAGCACTTGATTTTAATTCGGTCATATTATCGGAAAGAAATCTATGTGATACTTCATCTCGATTGAACATATCAACTTCAATGCCATCAATGTCAATTCCTTGATATGGACATCTTACAATGTATCCCAAACATTGTAATGGAAGATATATTTTAACTCCACATACTAATGTCCAAATACAATCCTCCTTATTTTGGGAGTTTTGATGATCCAAATTCATATTGGTAAAGAAATTCTTAATCAAGAGTGGATAAATTTTTACATTATTAGCATCATACCCAATAAGAGAATCCAAGTAATTGGCCTCCGCAAGCTCATTAATTCCATAACTGTTAAAATAAGTGAACTTCATGAATGCTCCTTCAAAGATTTTTGAATTCTTCATGCTATTAAATCGAGTTACAACAGTGTCGTTATAAAGCCAAGCCCTGATTTGATCTTGGGATGGTCCAGCCATGGTAGAAGTAGTCTTTGCTCTCTTAGGTCTTGCAGCCATTGATTGATTTGAAGTTGATTTGGAGAATTTTCTATTTTATTTATGGAGTGAGGCTGTAGATTTGGGGTTTAGGTTTTAAAGAGAGGAAAAGATGGTTGGTAAAAATGAATGGGTGGAGAGGAAATGAACTGAATTCTTATATAAAAAACAGAAGTCCGGCTATTCAGACGGCTGAATGGATAAGGGCAGCCGGCTGAATTTATTTTTATGAGGGGTCAAAAGGAATTAACCTAATTTAGGGTGTAAATAGCCGACTGAATTTTATGGTTCAGCCGTCTGTTTTCTGGGTTTAAATTTGATTTAGTTGAATGTTCAGCCGGCTGTATTGTTTTTTCAGCCGACTGAATTTTTTAAATTCGAAACCAGCAAAGAAATAGGCCAAAATTAGCTTGATTCAGTCGTCTTATTTTTTGGGATCAACCGGATGAATTTTGGGTAAAAAAAAATTGGGCCTTCGAATATTCAGCCATATAAACTAGGGCAGTCAACCGACTAAATTTGCTGTCTTTGCACATATAGCTTTTATCAAAACAGAATCTGATTGTGTAAACTACATTGTATATATATATATATTCAATATATGAATGATGTATATATTATTTAGACAATATATCGTATAAGAATTCATTTATTTTTAGATGGCTTGGATTCTTCTAATGAGCAACCTTCAAAGAAATCTGGTTCAACTTTTGTCTTCTCCTTCAATGGTTTCAGAGGGGACAAAAAGTTTTTACGGACAGGGGTGAGTTTGCTCGATGGACCTTCTTCCTATGAATTACGAGGAGGTGTTTCTGTGTGAGGAGGCGATTGTTTCTGGATGCTATTACTCATAAGAGAATGACCACAAAACTTAAGAGTACATTTCCCAAGGAAACCCAAACAAGCTCCTTGATTTTTCTATTCATAGTACATTTTGCGTTAAACACTGATCATTTCTTGTTGAAATTGATGTATATCATATGTCTGATGTTGTGTAGAAGGTGAACCAAAATATATGGTCCTTCTGACTCG
This sequence comes from Allium fistulosum, assembly GCA_030737815.1. Taxonomy (NCBI): domain Eukaryota; kingdom Viridiplantae; phylum Streptophyta; class Magnoliopsida; order Asparagales; family Amaryllidaceae; genus Allium; species Allium fistulosum. The sequence goes on from CM060902.1 coordinate 307,883,007, forward strand.
TTTTTCCTTCGGAGTATAGCCAGTGTGATGATTTGGACAAGGTGTAATGCGTATAGGAATATATATAGGAGTTGAGTTATTGGATAGTGTGGTAGTAGGTGAGCTGAAATCAATGGATGATTACGCAAAATTCTCTTGAGAAGACATTTTTATTTGAGAAGATGATTTTTATTTTTATACTTATTTTATCTACACTCATTCTGTTCTTATATATAATTGATTTCTATTTTTAGATATACATTTTTAATGGTTAATATAAACACAAGTTTTATGACCTTTACTTAATTTATCTAAAAATTAGTAGGTTCTAATGCAAAAGAAGATGTGCCAATTTGGTTGAACATGTGCTCATTTCCCATGCAACCGGGGTTCGAATCTTATCAGCCACATTTTTATGCACTTATTTCTTTATTGCCTATGGAAATCAAGTTATGTATCAATTTTCCTAAAAAAATTATAATTCTTATAGAGATACAATTCCAAATTCTTGTCTTAGTTTTATAAAAGTATATTCATTTAATGGATTGGTAAATATGTCTACAATTTGATTTTCCGAAGATACGAATTGGAGAGAAATAATATCTTTTTCTATGTTGTCACGTAGAAAATGATGTTGGATATCAACATGTGTAGTTCGCGAATGATTTTTCTGATTTTTTGACAAATTAATTGCACTTGTGTTATCACAATAAATCGTTGAATTAGAAAGATTTATACCCAAATCTTGTAGAGTTTGTTGCATACAGATTACTTGTGCATATGCCAAAGCAGTAATGATATATCCCGCTTCACATATCGAGAGTGAGACACAATTTTTCTTCTTACTAAACCATGATACTAGAGACTATCCAATGAAGTGGCATGTGCCACTCGTACTCTTTCGGTTTGTTCGACATCCACCGAAGTCAATATCAATGTATGGTACTAATTCGAAAGGACATCCTTTCAGATAAAAGAGGTCGTAGTCTATAGTGTTGCTTAAGTAGCGCAAATTCGTTTCACGGCTCGCAAATGTGATTCTTTAGGATTTTCTTGAAATCATGCACATAGACACCCACTCATCATGATATTGGGACGACTAGCAGTCAAATATAGTAAAGAACCGATCATACTCCGATATAGTTTTTGATCCATACTTTTACCATTTCCGTCTCGATCGAGATGGACCGTAGTGCTCATTGGATTTGGTTTTACAGAAGTGTTTTCCATACCAAAACGTTTTATTAAATTATTATAGTACTTCTCTTGATTTATGAAAATACCGTTACTTAATTGTTTAATTTGTAAACCGAGAAAATATGATATTTCTTCCATATGTAACATCTCGAATTCACTTTTCATAATGTTAAAAATTCTTTACATAATTTTTCATTTGTGGAGCCGAAAATAATATCGTCGACGTAAACTTGAATTATTAGAATATCTTTCTTATCCTATTTAATAAAATGTGTTTGAGCTACCTTTCCAATTTCAAAACCTGAGTTTATAAGATAGCTCGTGAGACGATCATACCAAGCATGAGGTGCTTGTTTTAAACCGTATAATGCTTTCTGTAGTTTATAAACATGATCTGGATATTTTTCATGTGTAAACAAAGGTGGTTGTTCTACATAGACATTTTCTTTTATAAAACCATTTAAAAAGGAACTTTTTACATCCATTTGACATAATTTGAAATTATGATAACAAGAGAAGGCTAACAAGATACGTATTGCTTCTAATCGAGTGACAGGAGCAAATGTTTCTTCGTAGTCTATTCCTTCTTCTTGATTGTAGCCTTGAGCGACTAATCTAGCTTTATTACGAGTTATATTACCTTGCTCATCAGCTTTATTTTTAAAAACCCATGTACCAATAACTGTCTGATCACTAGGTCTAGGAACTAAGTCCCAAATGTCATTCCGTTCGGATTGGTTTAGCTCTTCTTGCATAGCTAAAATCCAATAGTCATCGGTTGAAGCTTCTTTTGCATTTTTAGGTTCAATGTTAGAAATAAAAGCAACATGTCACATTTGATTTAATTGACTTCTTGTCCTTACATTTGTATTTATTTCTCCAATATAATTTTCGATAGGATGATCTCTTAATACAATAGGTGGTGAATGTATTTCATTTTCAAATGGTAAAATTTCAATATTATTTTCAACATTATTTCCAATATTTTCATCTTCTGAATTACTTTGTTTGGTATTTATTTCTTCATCTTTATCATTATTTTTAATTTTTTAATTTTCATCAAAAGAAACATGTAGTGTTTCTTTTATTATTTTTGTTCTTTTATTGTATATTCTGTATGCTTTACTTCATTCTGAATATCCAATAAATATTCCTTTATCGGATTTTGGATCGAATTTTCCAAGTTGATCTTTTGTATTTAAAAAAACATTTAGAACCAAATTTTTTAAAATATGAGATATTAGGTTTCTTTCCATTAAACAACTCATATGGTGTGTGTTTAATTAAGGGACGAATAGAGACTCGATTTAAAACATAGCAGGTAGTTGCTACAGCTTCTGCGTAAAAATGTTCTGGCAAATTACTACCACTAAATAAAGTTCTAGCGCATTCTTGTAGTGCTCTATTTTTCCTTTCTACAGCTCCATTTTGTTGTGGAGTTCTAGGAAATAAAAAATTATGAAAAATTCCTTTCTTGTTACAATAATTTCAAATAAATCATTATCAAATTCACCACCGTGGTCACTTCTAATGTTTTTAATTTTCAAAATTTTGAAATTTTGTATTCTTTTGGCAAAGATTTTGAAATTTTCAAAAGTATCGCCTTTATATTTCAAAAATATTATCCATGTATATCTTGAAAAATCATCTACAATTACTAATACATACTTATGATGATTAATTGATTGAACCTGAGTAGGTCCAAAAAAATCAAATGTAATAGTTTAAGTGGTTGTAATATAGAAATAATTTTCTCAGATTGAAAGATGATTTCATTAGTTTTCCTAATTGACAAGCATCACAAATATTGTTTACGTTATAATTCATTTTTGGTAATCCTTTTACTAAATTATTTTTATATAATTTGCTTATAGCTTTGAAATTTATGTGACAAAATCTCTTATGCCATAACCAAGGATCATTTTCTTTGGCTATTAAACATACACTTGTGTTATGATTAATTTTCATATTTAAAACGTGTATATTTCTTTTATGATTTCCTTCAAAAATTAATTTTTGATTTTTATCATAAATATTACATTTAACTTTTTCAAAAGTAATTTTGAAATCTTTATCACAGAGTTGACTAATACTTAAGAGATTATATTTTAAATTCTTAACTAACAGAACATTTGTAATAAGAGGTAAGTTAGATGTATCGTTGTAGCTCACATCGCCTTTGCCGATGATATATCCTTTGGAGTTATCTCCAAATGTGACAGATCCTCCATCTGAGTAGATAATGTTTATCAACATTTATTTATTTTCGTCATATGTTTTGAGCAACCACTATCAAGTATCCATTTTCCTCTTTTCTTATTCGATGCCTGCAAAAAATATAGAAATGATGTTTGTACCCACTTCCTTTATTAGGGTCCTAAGAGTTAGATCTTTGGAAGCCAAACCTATAAAGGTTTAGAATTCCCTTTATAAAAATATTAATTATTCTTATAAACAGAAGTCATAAAAGATTTTATATACTTATTTCTAATCAAATTATTATTAGTCTTTAGAACACAAATCTTAATAGATTTTGAATGATATGTAGTTTTCTTTTGACTAATAGATTTTTAAACTGGTTTTTCAAGACTATTGTTTTTCTTCTTGACATTTGTATATAGAGAGTTATACTATTTGGGACTAGTTTTTACTTCTGTAAATTTGTTATATCCCAATCCTTTTTTATTAGAAGTGGATTGTGAATTTTCTATAATCTTAGAAAGATTTTCTCTGCCTCTATTAAAGTTAGAACATTTTTGGTAATATTATCTAACTTTGTTTTAAGACTGGTAACTAGTATTTTAACAATTGATTTCAATTCATGATTTTCTATTGATAATGTGTCATTCTTTTCTTTTTGAGTCTCGATTTCACTACTTAACATAGTAAGTTGAGAAGCAGTATTAGAACAAGATTCTTGTGAAATAACAAGTTCTTCTTCTAAGATTTTCTTTCCATCTCTTAACATATCAACTTCGATTTCATTTCTATTTAGCCCGTCTAGTGAATCTTTATACTTTCTCTTAAGGTTTCTTAGTTTATCTAATAATTCGAAATTTATATCAACTAATTCATCAAAAGTAAGATCACTTATATCATCGTTTGTAGCCATAAAGTAAACGTTGGCTTGTTCTAAATCACTGTCACTGTCGTTGTCTGATGAGGAAAAGGAATCTGAATCATCCCATGTAATTGAAAAAGCTTGTTTCTTCTTATATCTGTCGCTCTTGCTTTTGTAGTTATTTCTATCTTTCTTGCGATCTGTACAGTCTTTCTTCATATGCCTCTTTTTGTGGCATTTGTAGCATTCAAGAGTTGAGGATGATGGTTTGTTGTTTCTGTTATTCCAAAATTTTCATTCTTTCTAAATTTCAAAGTCCGTTTGAAATTCTTAGCTATAAATGCCATATCATCTTCGTCGGATTCTTCTTTTTCGGCCTGGAATGCTATTGTTTTTCTATCTTGAGCTCGAACTCGTTTTGCCTGCAAATTAACTCCATATGACATAAAATTTCCTATTAACTCTTTCGGTTTTATGGTAGAAATGTCGTTCGCTTCTTTAATTGCTAAGAATTTTCATTCCCATACATCCATTAAAGAGTTTAGGATTTTTGAAACAATATCAAAATCAATATATTTTTCTTCTAATGCCAGAAGTGAGTGATATATATCTTGAAACTTGGAATACATCTCATTTATGGTTTCATCTTACTTTATTCTAAAATTCTGAAATTGATTCTTAAGCATAGATATCTTGCTTTGTTTAACCTTATTAGTACCTTCATGAATAACTTTAAGAGTGCGCCAAATTTCATATGCTAAAGTACACATACTAACCCTATTAAACTCATTTTTATCTAAGGAACAAAATAACATATTCATAGCTTTAGCATTTGCAGTAGCATCTAGTTCCTGTGTATTTGACCATTGTGCATAAGGAGTGGTAGGTACAAAATATTCTTATTGAATGATATTCCAAGTGTTGTATCCATTTGCTTGCATGTAAATTCTCATCCTAGTTGACCAATAATTATAGTTTAATCCATTAAATGGTGGTTGTCATGCAGTGGATTGACCTTCAACAAAACTTGATGCTGTGTTATTTTACTTGAATATCAAATTTTTTGTTACGGTTATATGATGACCTTTCTCTGATACTAAATGAAAGTGGCTAAGGATCGAGCAATATGAATAATTATCTAAGTTATAAACTTGTGCAGAATAAAAATAAAAAGTAAATAACGATAAGTAAATAACACTAGAGATTTTTATACTAGTTCGAACTTCCCGTTGTACGTCCAGTCCCAAACTCCCTCTGGATTTAAACTGATACCCTCTCTTAACCTGGAGGAATAGGAATTACAACCATCTGAGCAACTGAATAGGACTTCAACCACCTGAGGGTTCTACAACAGGACTTTTTAACTACAAATAGTAGAAAAGTATTTGATTGGTTATGCTCTTGAATAAACCTGATAAGTCGATAATGTATACCCTTCCTATAGTCTTCTTCTTTGTGGTATATAGTGTAGTTTGTGAAGAAAGGAAGTAAATTCGATCACAAGCTTGAATAAAAATTGATCAAAATATAAAGATATTTAGAACTGAAGGCTTGTAAGTTCAATAGCAAAGATAAAGAGACTTAAGAATATAATAGCTAATAAAAACATTGGAATTCTTTGCTTTATATAGTCTTTAAAGATTGCAATTGTTCGTGAAGAGTTGTGACTGCAAATCTTGATTAAGAGCTGTAACTCTTCACGAAGGAGACACACCTTTTCAGAAAACTAGCCGTTATGCAGATTCAGATGGTTGAATAGAGCTTGGCAACCAACTGAATCAATGATTTTGAAATCAGCAAGTCCGCAGTGCATTTTGGCCAATTTTCAGCTGGTTGAATATACTCATTCAGCCGGTTGAATATTCAAGATATTCAAAAATTATGCATGTACACAGAATTCAGTCGGCTGACCTAGTTGATTCAGCCGGCTAAATTCCATGTTTTTTGTGTCGTTCTTTAAAATTCTTTAACGGAAAAATGTGTGTGTGTGTATACCACGTAGGAAGAGATTTTAACAACTTTTTACCTCTAGACATAGACTCTATGAAAAATAACAACTTTGTAGCATCATTTTGGTCTTTATTTTGATATGTTTGTCTCTTTGTATAAGTGATAACATTTCCTGCAAAAGTGGTCAGTATATATGATATATACTTGTATAGTTGTCACTATCAAAACAACAAAGTACAGGGTTCTAACACAAAAGAGGATTTGGTGTTTATGGTACTGGTCCGGGGCATACATTTGGACACATACTTTGGAGGATGGCTAAAGATGAAGCAACCGACGACTATGAAAGAATTCCACCGAAAAGATAATTAATTCTTTCATTTGGAAGAAGTGACTTAAGGAGCTGGAAAGACTGATGGTGGGAAGTCAAAGGAAGTAGTTCAAAGCAATGTTGCAATTAAGCAAACAGGCGATAACTCCGGTAATATGGCTGTAAATGTTGGAAAGGCTAAAATCAAAAGAAGAGAAATCAAGACCCTGGTGGTAGGTGAAGTGAAATCAAAAAGCACCCAAGGAATACGAGGCTTGATTAATATACATCCTTGAATGATACACTAGAGAATACATACCTTGATATGCAAGGAATGAATGGTATAAAAAGCCATTTAGGAAGGAGGTGATTGAAGAGGAGAGGCACTCAGGAAAGTATTGTCGTTTCCATGAAACTCATGGACACAACATGAACAAGTACCAACATTTGAGGGATTTTATCGAGGAATTGATAAGGAAGAAGAAGCTTCAGCAGTATGTGAGGGAATCTTAGGATGGTGGCCAGAATGAAAGATCCTAGGGGTCGTCCACCCAAGGAAATCAGCCTGGACCTAATGGAGGGGGCCCATGCGGATAGACGAAAGGTTGGTAATTAATACGATAATAGGAGGACCTCATCCAGTGGAGAAAAGCTGAAGGGAAATGGAATGGTATGCGAACTTGCTGAAGCATGTGCCATAGGAGAGTTGCTTTGCCATATAAGACGGAGCTCCGACTAAGCAACAAAGGATGATTGCAGATGATATAGTATTCAAGTATCAAGATGCCGATAGAGTCAAAGCACCAACTTTCGACCCCATGGTAACAACGACTGGTACTGGCCTGGAAACAGTACATCGGGTCCTGGTGGATACTAAAAGTTTTATGAACATCCTATTTAGGAGAACGTTTGATCAAATGAAAATTAATATGAAGGAGGTTATGGCTTCCAAGACCAAAATTCAAGAATTTATGGGTGAAACAAAATAGCTAATCAGAATGACCGACTTTCCCATAGAGTTGGGCAAAGGAGATCGCCAGATAGTTCAAATTCTGAAATTTGTGATCGTGGATGAATATTCGACATATAACGCCTTTTGGGCCGACTAGCCCTAGCTAATTTTAGAGTAGCACTGGCCCTTTGGTACTTAATGATGAAATTCCACATGGAGAATGGAGTCGGATCAGTAAGGGGGGACCGTGCAGGAAAAGAATATTATGTCGTGGATCTAAGGGAAGCGAATCAATGAGTGAAAGGCAAGAATGTGGAGAAGACTCTCTGCATTCGGAATTCACAAGTATAACAATTAAAGGCAAGCCCTGGCTCGAGAACCATAGAAGGTTTGGTAAGTCTATAGATCCCAGGAAGAAGTCAAAGGAAGTGCGGGCGGCACCGGCCGAGCTAAAGGTCAATGTTCCGATCGATATGGATGATCCTTCCTGGATTCTTAAGATTGGATCTCAGCTCAGAGTTGGACTAAGGAAGGAATTAGTTAAATTTTTTCGAGTGAATTTGGATGTATTCGCTTGGACGCATTTGGATATATATGGGATATCGCAGGAGGTAGCATGCCACGCATTGAGTGTAGATATAGTCTGGGTCTGGAGCAATCTGCTACATTAAAGTAAGAGGTGGATAAGCTAATGGCAAATAGCTCTATCCATGATGCCTTATACCCGAAATGGGTATCAATCCCTATATTGGTCAAGAAGTCGAACAGAAAGTGCGAACATATGTGTATTGATTATTCGAATTTGAATAAAGCATCCCCGAAGGATAGCTTTCCCTTGCTTAGGATCGACCAACTAGTAGATGGGACATAGGACATGATTTACTCTCGTTCATGGATGCTTATTCAGGATATAACTAGATACCAATGCATATACCGGATCAGGAACACACCAGCTTTATAATAGATTTGGGACTATACTATTAATGAGTATTGCCATTCGGTTTGAAGAACGTTGGAGCAATGTATCAAAGATTTGTAAATTCTATGTTCAGGGATCAAATCGGTCGGATGATGGAAGTATATATGGATGATATGCTGGTAAAGTCCTGACTACCGCGGAACCACTTGGATGATCTTTCGAAGATATTTGAAGTTTTGCGAAAGTACGGAATGACGTTGAATCTACCGAAATATTCTTTTGGGGTCACATCGGGAAAGTTTTTGGGATTTATCGTGAATACTAAGGGAATTAAAGCCAAATCGAAGAAAATTAATGCATTGAGGAACGTAAGGGCCCCAACCGTGAAAAAGGAATTACAGAGCTTGAATGAGAAGGTTGCTGCCTTGAGTCGGTTCATCTGAAGGAAAATGGTTAAGAGTATACCATTCTTCAATACCCTCAAGAAAGGTAATAAGAATTTTAAATGGAACTAGGATTGTCCGAACGCCCTCAGGGAGTTATTAGGACACATAAAGACACCACCCATCTTATCCAAACTAATGGATGGGGAGGATTTATTCATTTTTTTGCAGTGTCTGGTTACGTATTAAGCGCAGCACTAGTATGTAAGGAGGTACGGATTCAAAGGCTAGTCTACTACATCTACAAGCGATTTACTAGAACTGAAAGAACTACCCGAAGTTGGAGAAACTTGCATATTGCTTGCTAATTGCATAAAGGAAGCTGCGACCATATTTCCAGGCTCATCTGATAAAAGTGATGATGGATCAACCCTTGAAACAGGTGTTATACTAACTCGAGACTTCAGGGAGGTTGTTGAAGTGGAACATAGAGTTGAGTTAGTATGTTATTACTTACCATCCAAGAAGAGCGATAAATAGGCAATCATTGGCAGATTTCATCTCCGAGTTTGCCACGCGAGATGGTGAGGAAGAAAAGGATGATATGGACTGCCTTTCCCATTGGAAACTGTTTGCGGATGGAGCTTCGAACGAACATATTTTAGGCCCAGGAGTAGTGATTGTAATTGTAGAAGGATGGTCAATCTATTATGCACTAAAATTGGAATTTCCCACGACTAACAACAAGGCTCAGTATGAGGCATTGATAGCGGGACTAAGGATAGTGAATGAGCTAGGGAAAGGGACGCTGCATATATTTAGTGATTCTCAGTTGGTGGTTTGTTAAGTAAGGAAGGAATATCAGGCTAAAGGCGCGAGACTCACTGCTTACTTGATGAAAGCACTATAGCTGTTATTTGATATAGAGCACTGTACGATTATGCACATCCCCAGAGAGGAGAATGCAAAGGTCAATTCATTAGTTAAACTGGTTAGTTCTAGGGAAGCGCGGATGATGGGTTTGGTTCCAATGGAGGTTTTAAATTCTCCATGTATCGACAAAATGGATGTCAAGTGGATTTTAGATACCACGGAAGAAGAGGAGTCGTGGATGACTCTGATTAAGGAATACTTGCTCAAGGGGACTCTCCCAAGAGACATGAATAAGCGGAAGAAATGCCTTCAAAAAGCATGTTAGTTCATGATGCAAAGAGGAGTGCTATACAGCAGAGGATTCTCTACCCCTTTGCTTCGGTGTGTAACTGTAACATCCCCTATTTGGAGGCCCGAAGCAAAGCGCTACAGATGCTGCAGTCATCTATAGTATTAACTTTCGGTGACCAAATACGGTAATGTTAATGGTATCCATAATATCAGAAGCACATGAATATAAAACAAAATCATGGATTTCAAAAACAACTTTTCTGATTACATTTCACAAAGCATGTTTCATATTCCATTAGTAATCCCATTCGTTTCCCAGGTTCAGATCAAATATAATTATTACAAAATACGCGAAGAGCAACATATGAAGACGCCCCCTTGGATGACCAGAGTACTAAATAGTCATAAACGACTTAATACAATACAGCAGAATAAAACAAACAAAACAACTCCTAATTAGCTAACTTCAGCCTCCTGCTCGTCTTCGGAAGCTTTATTCGACCACCTACTAAAAACCTGTAATCCTCAACCCTCATCCTACTCAAATCAATTTTGAGCACCCGGGAGTTTAAAGGGAAAAACATAAACTTCGAGTCAGACATAAGCCTGGTGTGAATAATACTATACATCTTGGTTGTTTGATATTAAGTGAGACCACGCCGCTTAGCGGAACGGGTTTCCCCACACTAATATCCTGTTAAAACATATCTTTTGCAAATCTTAATCCTGGAACCAAAATTGGTTAAAACAATAATATCAATATCATGAAATCATATAAATTAGGTAATAAATGGACTATTTGTCCGAACAATATAGTTTTGTTTGGCTAACTATTAACCTTTGGCTGACTCAGTCTTACCAGACAAAATAAACAAATAATTTAACTTCTGTTAGATACTCCTTTTTTGGACGGTCTATCTCTAATTTAATTCTCCAGGGTCAACTGATCCTAATGGTTTTATGGGATCACCAATAACCTATCCTCACTCTGTATATTCCTTTTTTTGTGTAACATCATTTTAGTCTTACCTGTGACAAAGCCCTACACACTGGAATTTTGGAATAAATTAGCTAGGGGTTCATAGCTAATGTACAGGGCGCAACCCTATACCAGTCCCATCTAGTATTCTAGTGTCCGAGTTATTTTACTTAGGGTCAACTACCCATAAATTTTCCTTGAAAACCTTTTCTTATCAAAAAGATTTAATCCTTTTAAATTATACTTAAACAAGGAAAATATACTATGCTTTACTTAAATCACTTTGCCATGTTATATATGCTTCTCCCAAAAATAATGTTGACGAAACCATTAAACCTATGTTTAAACCTTTAAACAATATCTTTTAAAACCATAGAAAGTACCACTTTCGAACCCTTGAAATACCCCTTTCGATCAAGTAAAACCTTAGGCCGAAGGGCCAAAACATACCTTTCGAAACCATTCACATAGTCCTTTTGAAAACATTAAAACCATCTCTTTTGAAAGCTTTACAAACCTTAAACATCCTTTTTTTCAAACACTTCAAATATGCCTTTCAAAACCTTTGGAAACCTTCCATTTAAAACCTCTCGTAATCATTGGGGAACCACCCCTTCGAAACCTTTCTTTTAAAACCTTTCGAAAGCATTAAATCCATCAAACCTTTCGAATGCATTTGGGTTCAAGTAAAACATGTGGAACAACCTTTCGAAACCATTCAAAACTATGTTATTCAAAACCTTTGGGTTTATCTTTAAAAATCTCAAAAGGGTCATAAAAGAACAGGGTCGAAAGCAACACTTTCGAAAGCTATTTCCTAAGTAAAAGAAGTGATGGTGTCGAAACCATTCCCTTCGAAAGCATTGGAGAAGCGGCTTTAGTTTAAAAACAAATGTACCTTCCGAAAGTACTGCTTCGAAAGGAAAAAGGCGGCAACAAGGGGTTTCGACCCAGGCGAAAGCAATTTCTTAAAACAAAGGCGCAACCATTTCTTTAAAACAACTTAGCCCAGTCGAAAGCTAACCAAGTCGAAAGCTAATTAAGTCAAAAGCAAAGCAGGTGCATCCTCTTTTAAACACAAAACAAAGCTTCGACCCCTTTGAAACACCATGTTTCGACTTCATACCTTCCGCCTTAGTCTAATTCGCTATGTACCAAGTATTGATACCAGGCACATTGGTTTCAACTGAGAAGGAGGCGGAAGTAAGGCGTCAGAAGGAGGGTGCTGAAAGTGGTGAAACATGTAAAATGTAAGTTTAAATTGATTTTTAGCTTTTTAAAGTAATTTTTTCAACTAACTTGCCTTGTTTGTCAAAATATTATTGGTTGCTAATTTCTTTTCTAAAAGTGCTGCCAATATTTCAGAAATAAACAATTTAGTTTATTTACAAAATACCCTTTCTCCTTTTATAAATATATAAAATATTTAAGTCCTGTACCTTAAATAATTTTATATATCTATTAAAACACTTAGGAAAACTCTACAAAAAATTCCTATAAATCATTTTTAATATGTTTTCCAACATATATAAATTTCAGACCCAAAACATATATAATTTAGCCGTAAATTATTTTAAACCCAGATATCCATTTCCCTCACTAGAAAATTAATATAAAATCCAGGTTAATTTAGAAAATTATGAAAATTGAAACTCATCTCTAAGATATCATTTCTAATCTAAATCTAAAATCGCAAGGCATTTAGATGTCATATAATTGGTTTTTCAACCTAAAACATATCAGAAAACCTATATGAATTATCATAAATCATCAACAAGCATATATCTCCATTTCTACAATAAAACATATGGCAAATATCTTTGCAAAATAATTTGGATTTCATCATAAAACCGAAAACAAGAAAAATATGAGATCTAGTAAATATTCACCTTTAGCTTTGAGATTAAGGAGTTGAGATTTGATCTTGATTAAGTTGCTTAAGCTTTTCCTCTTGAAATCTTCTTGTCTTCTTTTGTTTTCCTAATGGTGGCCCACCTCTTACTTTGGTTTTAGTTTTGTGAATATAGAAGTGAACGCATAGAATATGGCTTAAGGGGTTTATGGTATAAGAATAATACTTATTCCTATATTGCCCTTGCCTATTTCCTAACATTTTATTCCATTTCAATTTACTTAGTTCATTTGTTAACATGGCACGGCTACCCTTACTAATCACAAATCTAAACCCCTTAACCATTTTACATTATTTCATTTAATTTACCTAATTAAATGTTACTAAATAATGTTACTAAAAATTAGGGTCATTACAGACTCCCAATTTCTTCCTCGAAATTACAATAAGGTACTCATACAATCAATCAATATGGTAAAGCATATCATGAAACAAATCAGCTTAAGCATCTCTAATCCTGCTCTCAGTTTCCCAAGTACAGTCTCTATCATCATCGCTCCACCAGACTTTCACTAATTTGACTGCCTTGTTCCTTAGTCCCTTCTCATCTCTCGCGACTATACGAACTAGCTTTCTAACTATAGCCAAGTTCGGTTCTACTACTAAGTCCTCTAACATGGTCGGTGCAGTAGTAGCTTTGGATCTCGAATATACTTACTTAGATGAGAAATATGAAAAACATTGTGGACTCCTACCAAACTGTTCGGTAACTCTATCCTATATGTGAGTTTCCCGATCCTCTCTACAATAGGAAATGGTCCTACGAATCTCGGTGCCAACTTCCCTGATTTCCCAAATCGAATTACACCTTCCATCGGTGATACCTTGACGAACACATGGTCTCGAACAGAGAACTCGAAGTCTTTCAATCTTCTATCTGCATAACTCTTCTGCCTAGACTGAGCTTCCTTCATCCTATCTTGAATTAACTCAATCTTCTCTGTAGCTTCTCTAACTAAATCCGGACCAAGAACCAACCTATCCCCGGTCTCTAACCAACAAACTGGCAATTTTACATGGCCTTCCGTACAAAGCTTCAAACGGTGCCATCCCTATACTAGCCTGATAACTGTTTTTATATGAAAACTCGACTAAGTGTAGATGATCTTCCCATGATCCTCCAAATTCTAGCACACAAGCTCGTAACAAATCTTCCAAGACTTTGTTAACCCTTTCCGTTTGCCCATCGGTCTGTGGATGGTAAGTGGTACTCATTTTGAGTTTGGTTCCTAAAATCTCCTGCAGACTCTTCCAGAACTCGCTAGTGAATAAGAAATCTCTATCACCTACTATGCTACTAGGAATTCCGTGAAGTCTAACCACATTCTTCATAAATAACTTAGCCAAAACAGGTGCCGTCCTAGTTGACTTAACTTGAATGAAATGGGCACTCTTGGTTAATCCGTCCACTATAACCCATATGCTTTCATTTCCTCTATTAGATCTTGGCAACCTGTCTATAAAATCCATAGAAATAGAATCCCACTTCAATACTGTAATATCTAATGGCTGAAGCAACCCACTTGGCTTTTGATGTTCGGCCTTTACCTGTTGACAGTTCAAACACAGCTTCATCCATAAGCCTACATCCCTCTTCATACATTCCCAAAAGAAACCCCTCTTCATGTCCAGATACATCTTAGTTGCTCCCGGATGAATGGTGAACTTCGAACAATGGCATTCCTCCAAAACTTCCTTCCTAATGTCTCCCACATTCGGAACACACAATCTTCCTTTCTTTCTCAACCTCCCATTTTGATCAAGACTGAAATCCTTCAAGTCATCGCTCTCCGTTCCATCCCTTACCTTCCTGATCCGTTCAACTAATACTGGATCCTCTCCTTGCTTAGAAGCAACCCTTTTAATTAACACTGGTCGAACTTTTAAACATGACAACATAACAGTCTCAGCACTTGTACTACTCTTAGACCTCCACTGTACTCTACATGTATTCAATGCTTCCAAATCTTTCCACTCAGCTATCATCACCAATACTGCATTCTGATGTTTCCCGCTAAGTACGTATGCAACCTTATTAGCTTTTCCCGATGTATACTCAATTCCAAAGTCATAAGCAGCTGTAAATTCCAACCATCTTTGCTGTGTCATGTTCAACTCCTTCTAGGAGAACAAATACTTCAACGACTTATGATCCGTATAAAGCTCAAACCTCTCTCCCAAAAGGTAATGTCTCCACACCTTCAACGCATATATCACCGCAGCTAATTCCAAATCATGCGTTGGATATCTAACCTCATGCGGTCTAAGCTGTCGAGAAGCATAGGAATTCACCTTACCTCTTTGCATTAACACAGCTCCTAATCCAGTTCCACACGCATCTGTATACACTACCAAATCATGATTCCCTTTCGGAACAACCGACACAAGTGCATGAGTCAATAAGTGTTTCAAGCTCTGGAATGCTTCCTCACACTTATCGGTCCAAACAAACTTCACATCCTTTCGCGTTAGCTTAGTCATCGGTGCTGCTATCCATGAAAAATCCTTAATTAACCTTCGATAATATCCAGCCAATCCATGAAAACTCTTTATCTCGGTCACTGCCTCGGGTCTCTTTCAATTATTCACAGCTTCGATCTTAGTCGGATCTACAGACAACCCTTTCTCTAAGACTACATGACCAAGAAGCTTCACTTTCTTCTTCCAGAAATGACACTTTGGAAACTTCGCCTTTAGCTGATGCTACCTCAATGTCTCAAGCACAACTCTAAGATGAACTTTATGCTCCCTTTCATCTCTAGAGTATATCAAAATATCATCTATGAAAACCAACACGAACCTATCCGAGTGCTCTCGGAAAATTTGGTTCATCAAATCTACAAAGAATGCTGGTGCATTAGTCAGTCCGAATGGCATTACTAACCATTCGTATGATCCATATCTAGTTCTAAACGCCATCAAAGGAATACTATCATCTTCTACTCTAAGCTGATGGAAACCTGTTGCTAAATCCACCTAGGAAAACACCTTGGCTCCAATCAACTGATCGAATAAATCGTCAATTCTAGGCAACGGATATCGATTCTTTATCGTCTTCTCATTCAACTTACGATAATCCATACATAACCTCAACGATCCATCAGGCTTCTTGGCAAACACTACGGCTGCTCCCCAAGGCGAACTACTAGGTCTAATAAAATTCTTGCCTTCCAAATCCACCAACTGCACCTTCAGCTCCCTCATTTCGGTAGGCATCATCCTGCTTTGCGGTCTACTCATTGGTTCTGCTCTATGTACTAAATCTATCTGAAACTCTATGGCTCGTTTCAGTGGGAATCCTACTACAGGTTTAAAAACATCCGCGGATTCTCTAACCACGAAAACTAGATTCTCATCTTCTACCTCCACAACACCCAACAAAGCATTCACCTCACAACTAGGGTTTTCTATGGAATATACAATTTGATCACTATAGTCATGATGTCTAAGCGATAATTTCCTATCATGGAAAAATATCCTAGCATCGTACTTACTTAACCAATCCATACACAAAATAATTCCGAACCCTACGTAGTCAAACACATGCAAACTGCAGCACAAGGGTATGACCTAACAAATCAAACTCTAGGTGGTCACACTTCATCCCAAGTCTCGCATACCATCCTATCGGATTTGCAACCCTTAAGGAAGTGACTAAATATGAGGGTTCTAGGTTAAGCTTATCTACCAAAGAATGAGATATAAGAGAATGCGATGCTCTGGTATCAAACAAAATGCTAACTAACATACCATGAATCTGAAGCAAACC
This sequence comes from Allium fistulosum, assembly GCA_030737815.1. NCBI lineage: Eukaryota > Viridiplantae > Streptophyta > Magnoliopsida > Asparagales > Amaryllidaceae > Allium > Allium fistulosum. Next base: position 307,899,582 of record CM060902.1, read on the forward strand.
TCCCAACACAGCTTTTCCTTTTTCCTATGCTGTTGGCCTCGAGGTAGCTGGCTCCAATGCAAACCCTTTCCTTTCCTATCCTTAGCAGGCTCCTTGCACTGGTTCTTATAATGACCAATTTGATCGCAATTGAAGCATCTGATATTCTTCTTCTCGATCACCTTCTTTCCATCTCCTGAACAACATTCATTAGCAAAATGCTCTTTCTTATCACACTTAAAGCAGACAACTTCTAACTTTCCCTTCTTAGCAGCTCCACCCTGCTGAGCTCCTTTCTTATGGAAGAACTTCCTTTTCTGACTCTGCCCCACCTGGACTTCCTTTGCCTTGTTTTTCTCCAAAAAAGCAAGCATCTGCTCGTTCCTCAAAGCTATCTCTACTACAACATCACATAGATCCCTGATATGCGGTAACATTGCCATAGCAAGCTCAGGCTTCAACCCCCTGATGAACTTCTCATTTCTCTTAATATTATTATCAACCGTAGTATAGCCATATCTTGCTAGCACCTCAAACCTCCTCGGAAACTCAAGTACAGTCATGTCTCCCTGCTCCAATTCAACAAAATTTCTAAGCAGAGCAGACTTAGAATTCTTCGACATAAACCTTTCCTCAAATATCCTTTTGAACTCGGCCCACATCATCGTCTCTCATTAACTCCTACCGTCACACTATTCCACCAGTATAAAGTTGCTCCTTGAAGCTGTCTCGAAGCAAGCCTTCTTTTCTCCTCATCATTGGGCCCCAAATCTGCAAAGATCCTCTCAGAATGTAGCAACCGGTTTTCTACTTCAATATCGTCTTCAATACCAATAAATGGTTTCCTCCTAACCGAGCATAATCCCTACTTAGAATATCATAGTTGTTGACCACTAGAGCTTCCAGAACTCCTTCCCCAACTACTCCAACAACAATACTCGCCCGCATCATGTTGACAAAGAACTGATACATAGCTCCCATGTCAACTTGCGGGACTCCAACACCAACATTTCCAGCTTATGCCTGACCTGGGTTTCTCCTTGTATTTGGTCTGACATTTCCATTTGTAGTGGTGCTACCCCCAAGGTTAACCCTTCCACTTCTAGCATCCATATCTGTATTCAAGCCCCGTGAGATACAGAAGAATAGCCTAAGAGAGATAGGAAAATAGAGATATAGCGTATACTTATATATAGCAAATACAAGTACGTTACTATAGCGTTATCCCATACCCCGATATTATATCTAATTCCTTAGGATTATGTTTTCAAACATCATTTTTGCTTAAAGTTTTTCATAAACCTATGCTCTGATACCAAGTTGTAACATCCCCTATCTGGAGGCCCGAACCTAAACGCTACAGATGCTGCAATCATCCATAGTATTAACTTTCGGTGACCAAATACAGTAATGTTAATGGCATCCATAATCATAAGCACATGAATATGAAACAAAATCACAGATTTCAGAAACAACTTTTCTGATTACATTTCACAAAACATGTTTCATATTCCATTACATAATCCCATTCATTTTCCAGGTTCAGATCAAATATAATTATGACAAAATACGCCAAGAGCGACATATGAAGATGCCCCATTGGATGACCAGAGTACTAAATAGTCATAACTGACTTAATACAATACAACGGAATAAAACAAACAAAACAACTTCTAACTAGCTAACTTTAGCCTCCTGCTCATCTTCGGCTTTATTCGTCCACCTACTAGAAACCTATAAATCCTTAACCCTCAGCCTACTCAAATCAATTTTGAGCACCCGAGAGTTTAAGGAGAAAAATATAAACTTCGAGTCAGACATAAGTCAGGTGTGAATAGTACTATACATCTCGGTTGTTTGATACTAAGTGAGACCATGCCGCTTAGCAGAACGGGTTTCCCCTCACTAATATCCTTTTAAAACATATATTTTGCAAATCTTAATCCTGCAACCAAAACTGGTTAAAACAATAATATCAATACCATGAAAGTATATAAATCAGGTAACGAATGGACTATTTGTTCGAGCAATATAGTTTTATTTGACTAACTATTAACCTTTGGATGACTTAGGCCTACCAGACAAAATAAACAAATAATTTAACTTCTGTTAGATACTCCTCTTCTGGACGGTCTGTCCCTAACTTAATTCTCCAGGGTCAACTGATCCTAATGTTTTTGCAGGCTCACCAATAACCTATCCTCACTATGTATATTCCTTTCTATGTGTAACATCATTTTAGTCTTACCTGTGACAAAGCCCTACACATTGGAACTTTGGACTAAATTAGCTAGGGGCTAATAGCTAATGTATAGTGTGTGACCCTATACCAGTCTCATTTGGTATTCTAATATCCGAGTCATTTTACTTAGGGTTAACTACTCGTAAATTTTCCTTGAAAACCTTTTCTTATCAAAATGATTTAATCCTTTTAATCATACTTTAACAAGGAAAATATATTATGCTTTACTCAAATCACTTTTCTATGTTATATATGCTTCTCCTAAAATAATGTTGATGAAACCATTAAACCTTTAAACAATATCATTTAAAACCTTAGAAAGTACCCCTTTCGAACCCTTGAAAGTACCCATTTCGATCAAGTAAAACCTTAGGCCGAAGGGCCAAAACATACCTTTCGAAACCATTCACATGGTCCTTTAGAAAACATTAAAACCATCTCTTTCGAAAGCTTTACAAACCTTAAACATCCTTTTTTCAAACACTTTAAATATGCCTTTTAAAACTTTTAGAAACCTTCCATTTAAAACCTTTCGAAATCATTGGGGAACCACCCCTTCGAAACCTTTCTTTAAAACCTTTCAAAAGCATTAAATCCATCAAACCTTTCGAAAGCATTTGAGTTCAAGTAAAACATGTGGAACAACCTTTCGAAACTATTCAAAACTACGTTATTCGAAACCTTTGGGTTTATCTTTAAAAATCTCAAAAGGATCATAAAAGAACAGGGTCAAAAGCAACACTTTCGAAAGCTATTTCCTAAGTAAAAGAAGTGACGGTGTCGAAACCATTCCCTTCGAAAGCATTGGAGAAGTGGCTTCAATTTAAAAACAAAGGAACCCTCCGAAAGCACTGCTTCGAAAGGAAAAAGGCGGCAGCAAGGGGTTTCGACCCAGGCGAAAGCAATTTCTTAAAACAAAGGTGCAACCATTTCTATAAAACAACTTAGCCAAATCGAAAGCTAACCAAGTCGGAAGCTAATTAAGTCGAAAGCAAAGCAGGCGCATTCTCTTTTAAACACAAAACAAAGCTTCGACCCCTTCGAAACCCCATGTTTCGACTTCATACCTTCCTCCTTAGTCCAATTCACTATGTACCAAGTATTGATACCAGGCGCATTGACTGAGAAGGAGGCGGAAGTAAGGCATCGGAAGGAGGGTGCCGAAAGTGGTGAAACATGTAAAAAGCATGTTTATACTGATTTTTAGCGTTTTAAAATAATCTTTTCAACTAACCTGACTTGTTTGTCAAAATATTATTGGTTACTAATTTCTTTTCTAAAAGTGCTGCCAATATTTCAGAAATAAACAATTTAGTTTATTTACAAAATACCCTTTCTCCTTTTATAAATATATAAAACCTTTAAGTCCCATACCTTAAATGATTTTATATATCTATTAAAACACCTAGGAAAAATCTATAAAAATTCCTATAAATCATTTTTAATATGTTTTCCAACATATATAAATTTTAGACCAAAAACATATATAATTTAGCCGTAAATTATTTTAAACCCAAATATCTATTTTCCTCACTAGAAAATTAATATAAAATCCACATTAATAGAAAATTATGAAAATTGAAATCCATCACTAAATTATCATTTCTGATCTAAATCTAAAATCACTAGGCATTTGGTGTCATATAATTGGTTTTTCAACCTAAAACATATCATAAAACCTATATGAATTATCATAAATCATCAACAAGCATATATCTCCATTTCTACACTAAAAAAACATGCAAATATCTTTGCAAAATAATTCGGATTTCATAATAAAACCTAAAACAAGAAAAATATGAGATGTAGTCATTATTCACCTTTAGCTTTGAGATTAAGGATTTGAGATTTGATCTTGATTAAGTTGGTTAAGCTTTTCCTCTTGAAATCTTCTTATCTTCTCTTGTTTTCCTAATGGTGGCCGTCCTCTTACTTTGGTTTTAATTTTGTGAATATAGAAGTGAATGTATAGAATATGGCTTAAGGGGTTTAGTGTATAAGAATAATACTTATTCCTATATTTCCTTTGTCTATTTCCTAATATTTTTTCCATTTCAATTTACTTAGTTCATTTGTTAACATGGCATGACTACCCCTGCTAATCACAAATCTCAATCCCTTAACCATTTTACATTATTTCATTTAATTTACCTAATTAAATGTTACTAAATAATATTACTAAAAAATACGATCATTACAGTAACCAAAGATGGGGTTAGGAAAATCCTCATGGAAATCCATGAGGGTAGCTGTGGTGACCACATCGGAGGGCAAACTTTGAAAAAAAAGATACATTGCTATGGATATTTTTGAACAACGATAAATTAGGATGCAGGTGATTACACCAAATGGTGCGACGTTGCCAAAGAGTTGCAAAGATTCCAAGAGCCTCATCAACAGAACTTACACAAATGGTTAGGAAGTGGCATTTGTGGTTTAAGGAATTAATATTATCGATGTGCTACCAATGGAAAAAGGTGAAGCTAAATACATGATAGTTGTAGTGGATTGTTACACGAAGTGAGCCAAAGTAGAACCGCTTGCCACGATTACAACAAAAAAGTTGATCAACTTCGGGACAAAGAACATCATCTGAATGTTCAGAGTGCCTCCGAAGATTATAACGGACAATGGGACTCAGTTTGAAAGTACCAAGTTCAAGGATTTCTACTGCTGGTACAAGATCGAGAAGAGCTTTTTAGTGGTAGGACACACATAGGTGAACAGACAAGTGGAGGTGATGAATAAAATCATCAAGTCCACCTTGAAGAAATGGTTAACCAAGGCTAAAGGCAACTGGGTCAATGAGCATCCACTGGCATTATGGGCTTATGGGACGACTCATAATCTGCAACTTGACATATGCCGTTTGCTTTGGCTTATGGATCGGTGGCGATAATCCCAACAGAATCCCTTCTTATCTAAAAGGCATTATGATCCAAAGGAAAATGAGGAACCTTTACTTGAGTCCCTGAATTTGGTTGATAAGAAAAAGGAGGAAGCAGAATAAAGGGTTGCTGCCCACCAAAAAAGAGTAGCATGACACTTTAACACCAAGGTTTGAAACCGTACTTTTGAGGTAGGGGATCTCGTTTTGAAATGAGTTCTCTCGAGTATGGGGCATTCAGTCCAAATTAGTAAGGTCCTTATACAATCGAACGAAAGCATGGAGATGGAACGTTCAAGCTAGCTATAGATGATGGAATCTCGATTCCACGAGCATGGAACAATGACTTATTATGGCATTATTATGCTTAGTTTTATTTAGTTTATTTTTGCAAATTAGCCATCTAAGAATTTTGGGGCAATGTAATAAGGTAGGACTTGCCATGTTTTTTGTTTATAAATACGATTCACTTTTTGAACCGATGGAACTATGTTCATGTAAGCAGTAAATTTTGTGCTGCACAATTAGGAGTGCGATCAGATATGAGCTCTATTGATCTAGGATAAGGATTGAGGAGGATAATCATCAGGGTTGATCGGATAATTCGACCTTGCCTTCCAAAATTTGAAATAGTTATGACTCATCTGGCCTAGGATCATGGCCAGAGAGTATAGCTCTAAGGGGTCGATCGAATAATTCGATCCCACAGAACTATTTCCTTTGGCCTAGGATTAGGGCCAGGGAGTATAATTCATAGGGGTCAATCAGATAATACCCCATGGAGCTATTTCCTTTGATTTGGGATCGTGACGAGAAGAGTAAACACATGAGCCGATCGGATAATTTAAACTCGTTCTTCAGGTATTTTTCTTGCCTGGAATTTGGCAATGTAAGGAAGGATCGATCATGTAGGGGTCAATTGGATAATTCGGCCCTGGCTTGTAGGTATTGGCCATTGCCCAAAGTTTGGCGACAATAAGAAGGAGTGTTTGGAATTGGATGGTTAAAGCGCCAGCTTTCGGATACAGAGACTAGTGCGTGGTTAGAATTCTAAGGACCATGCTTATGGCCCATCATGATATGCTGGGTTGAGGATAGGTAGGATGGTCGGTGGACACTACCAGCCGATGCCAGGCAATTGGCATAACTAAAGGCCGATGCCCAGAAATCGGCATCTAAACCGATGGTTCTCAGAGAATAGAACTGGTGTGAGAACCAGATTTCCATGACTACACTATCGACTTAGCGGGACACTCTTGGCCGAGGAGAAGCAGGGATAGTCATTAGAAATCCAAGGTAGGAATTATCAGACTCCTCTATTCCAGGATCAGGATTGGAAAAGCACGATCGAATTGGGGGGGATTGGATAATTTACCCCACAATGTTTGTCTCCTATTAATGCATGAATTCTGGCATCTAGAATAGCAAGTCTCATGAACATGATTTAGTTCATGATGGAAATATATGGAAAGGGAATAAACATTCCAATCACTGCTCCCCAGAAGTAGGGAGCAACATGAACTTGGATTGTATACCATTAGTAATCAGTCAAAGGAAACTCGACCTAATGAAAATAGAAATAATCGTGGAGTTGGTTCAATCATAGTTCTGTTTCACCAAACGGAATACTTTGTCAACTATAAACGGGGCTTAAACAATGGAATAGTACCACACAAATTACAAGAATTTTATTTAAATGCACAGAGTTGCAGTAAATAAATGCATTGCACAGAAGCAAACATATATAATGTAGGTAAATTGCAGTACATGTAGTTATATTCTATACGTAGGTAGTTATATATACACATGTACAATATATAAGAGTGCAGGAAAGTAAACGAAACACATGTTACAAGAGAAAAGTAATCTTTCATTACTTAAACTTTTATATACAAATCGCGAGGGCCATTCCCAAACAAACACGACCTGTTTACAACAAAAACAGAAGATAAAAAGTACAACAAAAAGAATCGTCTCGCTCGCAAGGCCTAGTAATTATCGACTTATTCTTCCCTTTCTTGCTACCCTTATGGCTGGAGCTATAGGGTCACCTCATGTGCTTTCGTCCACCCTTGGATTTCCCTTATTCAGGAGTGTCGCCCTCGGACTGGGTAGTGCCTCCCTTAGTTACAACATATGGCTCGACAGTCTTCTCGGTAGAGGTCTTGGAGGACTTGACTTTAGGGGGCTTGAGCTTAATCGGGTGAAGATTGGTAGTAGGGCTTGTAGGTATAGAGCTAATGGATTTTTCGGCACCAAGTCCCCTTTAATTTTGACATTGGAAAGGTCGATCTTCAGCCGTGCCACCGTTGTAATTCGATTGGTCGGGTCTACGGCACTAGTGATAGCAACATCTCCCTTCAAGGACAAGGACACATCTACCAAGTTCTCAAGGGCAGCTATTTTCTCAGAATCAGGCCCTGGGTCAGAACTCAAAGGAGGGTCAGAAGTAACAAGTCCCATGGAGATGGAGGTTAATAGGGTGAAATCGTTGTAGAACTCGTGCATTGAGTGGTTGGGGGCAGAGGAGGAAGATGTGGATGACCTACAAGTTAGCAAATAGAATGGTAAAGGTTAGAAATGGATTCGTACGAGAACCAAAGTTTCTCAAAAACTGGTGAAACAAGAGATATACCTTCGCCTGAAGTTGATTGTAAAGTAGGGGACTTAGAGATTTCGCCTTCTTTGGGTGGGGGCTGGATCAGTTGGTCAACAAAGGGAGGAATATAGGGCTCAAGAAAATTAGCCACTGCAGATGACATAGCAGCATTTCCTTCCAAGCATAGACAAGGGCTACGACATACGTACTCCCTGGCAATTTCATATTTTTGAACCGAATCACATTGGAAAAGAATTGTTGGAGAGTATCATTCAATTCTTCCCTCTCTTTGGCTCTTCCCTCCTTGAGATCTTTTATTTCTTATGTAGTAAGGGAATAGTCAACCTCCAAATCCAACTTCTCAGCCTTCACCAGTAGCAGGCTCTCCGCCAGTTTATCTTTTTCCATACAAAGCTTTTGAATCTTGGCTGCTTGCACCTCGATGGTTTTTCCCCTGGCCTGGACAGTTTCATCTTTATAAGAAAAGGAAGGTTCTTATTAGCAATCTAATCTTCAGTGCGGCATTGTCTTTGCGTGCAATTTTTAGTAGTTTATTTAGCACAAGTTCAGCATTTGTGTGTGTTGACCTCATTTCGACCATTAGGTTGTTAGCTTTGGCCTTGGATTCCATAGTGGCATCTCTCTACCTTCATTTTCTCCAAGTCCTCTTTATACCCTTGATGAGGTTATCGTATGTTTTCTTCTCGGACTCGAAGGATCGGATATTCGTGTGGTTAATGCGGTTAACCTTGGAAAGGGCGTAGTAGAGTCTCTTCCACTCGTACCCTTGGTCAATGTGCATCAGACTCATTAGACATCCATGTCAGCTTTTTTTTTGAAATATCTTTGATGTCACAATCAAACATGACTCCCTGCAAGAAAAGGTTGGAAAATGCAGTTTGCAGGCGGAGTTGTGGGCCGTGAGTAGGAACATGGGGAGTGGAAATTCCTTTGGAACGCAGAGGAAGAGTAGTAGTTAAGGGCCGCGAAGCAGGAACTTATTGATGAGAAGGAAGCCGAGATTCAGTGAAGGGCAGAGGAGTGCTATAAGAGGAGCTACGACGATCGTGAGAGTCCTTATGCCATCTGCCTTGGTCATGGGGCAACCTCTCTTCGGCTTGCCTTCTCCTCCTCTCTCTTTCAGCTTTGCGGTAATCTTCCGCCTCTCGTTCCTTCTCCTTTCTTTGAAATCTCTCTTCGTTAGTATCTTGTCGACCCCGATAATTGGAATGCGATGGATATGGATTGGGGCTTTGTCCTCTAGACTCGCCAACACCGTACCGGAGTGTTTTGTACTTGTCTTTGGCCATGGTATTTGAAACGAGAAGAAAGATTGTATAAGTTTTGCAGTTTTGAAATGCAAATGAATGCAGGGATGCGTGTTCATGATCCTAATGAAGTGTGGAGTGCCAATGACCCCCTAGGTACTATACAGACCATGTTTGCATGGAAGTAAAGAAGGAGTCTCACCACCTTCAGCCAAGATACCCTAGGCGAGAAGCTAAAGTTTAGAGAGCCTTCCTTAAGATATCGCCAATGGAAATATCGAAGTCGCTTAAGGAGCTAAAGACATCCCCAAAAGATTCGACCGAAGGAGTCACCGCAATTATTGGTGTTATGCTGATTTCTGTAGCCTTTTAGGAGAACTGATGATGATGCACTTTGGACAGGGTAGGGCAGGAAGTTCGGTGCCTTCAGGAGACGTTTCGCCAAACGATTTGTCTCCCTTTGGACTAGCATCGTAGTCACTGTCGCCTTCCCTAGCGCTTTCTTCTTCTCCATCTCCTTCCTCCTCTACCATTTCTTCTTTCCCTTCTCTTCTCCCCTCATCTTCGTTTTCTTTTGGAATCATTCCCATTCCAATGACTTCATCCCTTTCTCTAGAAATTTCTACCACGGTGGGCCGATCTACCGCTCTATCAGCAGATTCATCGACATTTGGCACACCGGAAGGGCCTTCCACTTCCCCTTGAAGATTGTCGCTAGAACCGCGCATAGGGGTGGAGAACCTGGTTGGCATCCTAGAGTTGCTTGGAGAAATTTCACCAGGAATGGCGACACGATTGGGGGAAGAAGATGGTTTTCATTCGTCAAAAGGTATGAAGTAGGGCGATTTTGGATGAGAACTCTCTTCGAAGAATCCAAGGAACCACCATGATCCTCATTGGTATCGCGAGCAGGAATATCTATAAAGGAATTAGGTCAGAAGTTAGATGTTGAGATGGTGAAAGTTCAGGAGCGAAAGGGAAAAAAGGAAATAATCCTTCTTCCAGAGAGCCAAGGTCGGTTAAAGCCGAATGGGCATCGAATGAAGATGTATTTGTTCTTGAAGTAAGAACGTTTATGGTGGAGCTCCTTGATGACCTTGCATCTACACCATGCCTCGATATCATGTAAGATGGCGAGTCACGCCTTTTGTTTGAAGTGTAAGAGATGGGTTAGCTCATCGAAAGTCGAAGGCCGATGAGATTGGTTCATAAAGAGCATATATAGGGAGCCCAAAAGAGCGTAACCATTGGGATAAACTTGAGATAGAGTCAACTCGAGTTTTTGAAGAATCATATAGAGAAACAGATTAAAGGGTGGTACAACACCACCCATGCATATGTATATGTTGCATGTTGTATATCTTAACAGTGTATTGTGTGCTCGTTGGGCCTGTGTTGGGAGAAGTACGTCACCCTCAAGGATCCCGTGTTGGCGACATATATTCTGAAGCATCTTTGGAGTAAGCATTATCGACATTTGCTCTGGTAGATCATCCAAAACCCTTAAACCAATATACTCATTTAGAGGAGGAGGCGAATTTTGAATTGGCTCCGCTGGGACAACCATCCCTTGTAACTCGATGGTGATGGAATGCCTAGGCCCAGCATGTACGGTAGGTGAAGCCTGAGCTGTGGAGGACCCAGCTTCGAGAGGAGTAGATGTCCCGACGTAGGTCCGGAAGCGAGGCGATTGACAAGTCATTCTGGATAGGAAACTTAGCGTTCAACCTGGTCAGGTATGTTTTTATTTAAAATATTAAACCTATGTGACCGACTTTTAGAATCCAACTGATGTTGACGTGTGTTGACCAATTGGATTCTGAACATCGACTGATGCAGGTGAAAGTGTTAATCTATGCAGTGTGAGTCTCGTGTCCTATACACGACGAATGGACCATCCTGTGTAGATAGCTTGCTCATGCTAGAAAAATTATAAACACCACATGACAAAATTATGCACTGGATATTACCCGTTATCGCCGGATAATCGAGAATGGAACCATTGTCAGGGGCGACACGGTAGTTTTCCTTTTACAGAAATAGAAAAGGTATAGGATTGAAAATGCCGAGCTATGGAATTGTTCGATATGACTATTCTTTGGAAAAGAACCATCATATTGAAACTGAAATGACGACGAAAGTTCTATTAAGCATCGGATGAAGCAAACGAAAGCATATTGAAAATGCAAGAACTCGAGTAATTATGTTCAACTATTACTCTCAACCATGTCTTAGGTTAGACCTAAATGCACTTCGAGTTGGACCCGAGAGAAACCCTGGAGGAACTAGGGTTTGCCCCAACCAACCCCTTACCAAGAATTGCATGGACAATCATCGCCAACAACGGCGGCCCCACCGTAGCCAATGGTAAGCCGACACAGTGCCACAAGGCGACTTCGCCAATAACAACCCACTATGTTTAAATCAAATCTAAAGGTAGCAAAGCATTCGAGGTCGAGAGCAATGGAAATCAATGGTAATGTCTTGAGATAATTGGTGGTGTTTTAGTGGTGGCGACAATTGCAGGAGGACGACGGCAACTTAAGGTGTTCGGCAGTGAGTAATCCAAGGCGGTAAGAGTGGGTTAGCAAGAAGGCAGCACCAGGTCGAAAACTTGTAGGAATCAGTCATGAATAAACAAGAAAGCAAAGTGAGGAAATTTTTTTTCTAAGTGTTGAATATATAGTACTCGTGGCAAAGTAAAAGCACGCAGTACCGAGAGGTAACCACTCGACACCGAGTTGAATTTTGGGATCAAATATTGAGGAAAAAGTAGTGAAAAGGAAGAGCATACCCGACAAGGGCGTGGAACGATCTTTAGATGTAGATCTCGTCCAAACCGCGAGGAATGGAATTTCAGCTATGTAAAGCAATTAAACCGATATCTACGGAATGAAGACAACGCTTGGAAGAAATCCTTAAATGACCGACCGGAACATGGAGGTAGAAGGTAATGCTTATCTTGTTTCAGAGCATACTTTGTTCTTAAAAAACATACTCTAGTGGGGCAAGTGTTATCCGACTTTTTGACCAAGCAGATTTTCATTGGAATCAGAATATCAAGATGAAGATGAAACAATTTACAAATTTGGAACATGCTTAGAAACACAAAAAGGAACACACTCAACAAATTATAGAAGCATTGGAGCAAAGAGGACCACTCAGCATCGAGCCTTACCACTCGGGACTGACCACTTTGTATCACACGTGGGTCCTCCAAAACTCTTGTACGTGGGGCTCTAGCTTGAGTGATTGCCGTGAAGTACATTTCTCAAGGAATAGACGAACAACTCTAAGGATGTTCTGGAAGAAAGCAAAGAAAGTAGAAAAAGAACTAGCAGTATCAGAACCTATCATAAACAACTCAATCACAAAAGAAAAGTGTCTGGAACATAACGGATCGGAGGCATAAAGCTAATGGGAAGAAGAAGGGGAGATTTCTCCCTATAGAAATCGGTTGGTAGTTATCTATACCACTCAGTACGGAGAGTTTTTCATTGGTGTTTGGGCATTGTTACTCACACATGCATGCCTATGGATTTGGACTTGGTATTTCATGGGCCTTCGGTTCTACTAGACGATTTCCCTATAAATGCTAACCTACAACAATTGGAGAAGGAATTTTTGCTCATTATCTTCTTCATCTTCTATCTATCCTCCATTAAAGTCATTAAGAAAGTTACTATTTTTTGTTCTAGGTCTTAGATCAGTGAATCCCATGTACTAGGGACTTTCAAATCTATAATCAATAAAAAGTACAATGGACGTAGGCCAGAGATTACCAAACCACTATAAAATTCTAGTGTTCCTTTTACTTTTCTTATAGTTTTTTCTAGATCTCATTTTATTTTAGTCTTCTTTAGGTGTTGATCCATTTTTGGCATCAATGTTTACCAACATGAATGTAAGTAGCCAATCTTGGCAAAACTCCTAAGCTATGTTAAGTAGGTCCTAGAGGTCATGCTGGAGGTGTTTGTTCATTCATTTGACGTTCGGTTGCACCGTAGTAGCACGATGAAGGATGATGATTGGTGGATAAAGCAATGTTGAGGTGCTCTGATGGAATGGCTTTGGGACTTTGATATGCTGGTTCTATGGCCGATGTGGATGTCTAGAAGCGTTCCAGAGAGCATCTCAATATAGATGGAGTCATAATGATGAATATCTAAAGGGTGGGTTTGAGGAAGGGAATGTATGGATAGAACGTTTAAGGGTTCTATCATGAAAAAGAAGGAACATTGAAGGGTTCCGCTATGATGAATGGAAACAAGATGGAGCAAGGTAGGGCTCAGATATGCATGATAAGGGATCGTTGATACTCGGAGTGTTTTATGATGTACTCATAAGCAGGTATTGTAAGGATACTCATTGGATGCTCATTGGGTACTTGGAACGGTTACCCCAAATCATTGAAGGGATCTGTGTACCCTGGATGTAGGAAGGCATCTAGTGTCATCTATGGGCTGGTATTCGGTACAAAAAAACTGGTATTTTCCATTAATTCCTGGTATGGAAATTATCATACGAGTTATCATATATCCAGGGCACATTGTATGATAGTGAGGATTTTCTGATGGATGATATGTTTACCATGGTTGCTTTAGTTTTCAATTGTCGCTCTAGGGATATCATATGACGTAGGTATCCAGGAGATTGATATCTAGACATCCGATAGTATACAGAGTTGTTTGTATACTTTATAATGATGACAATAGAGTAACATACTATAGTTGTTATATGCTAACTCTTTGGATATAGGGACAGGTTAGGTATGACTCTTTATACCTTTGTTTCTTACTATATTGACTTGTATAATATTTTGAGATTGTTTATCGGTCACATCAGACTATTGTCTGACTCGAGGTTTTATGTTTCGCTTCTTATTATCTTGAGTACTCTTAAATGAGTAGACTAGATAGTAGGTTTGGATGATACGTGGTGTTGTGAAGAAGACGAGCAAGAGGTGGCGCTTTCTCGTATTACATTTGGGTTTACTATTGCTTTCTCCTCTGTGCGACACTGTGGAGCCTATACAGTGTTCGTTTATTTTACTTAGAGCAGTTTATCTTTTGAGTTTATCATCAGTTGTATAAACTCTACTACTATCTTGTATAACTTTATGAATCTGTGTACTCTGATATTGTGGTCCATTTAATTATTATTGTCACACCTATTTTAATATGTGATGTTTATTATTATATTTTATTTTATGCACTGTGAGATATATGACTGGTTCAATGATTGTTTTCTTTACTTTTCACCATTGGCTATCATCCTACATCATTCGGGCACCGTAGCAGTGCACTCTATAGATATATTAGTGTCGAAAGTATAGGGCGATCAGCACATGCTCTAAGTGCAAGATTGATAGAGTTAGGCGTAGGCCCTAGGGGCAATTAGGTAATTTGCTATATATATATCTAACTCTGTGACCTATCTTGTTCAAAATAAAAGGTGTTTTTCTTTCTATTATATAATTATCATATAGTTATATAAACGATTATGCAATTAATTTAAAGTATATAGATGGAAAATCCTTAAATGATATGTTATGTGGTAGTAATTACAAAGTGCTGTAATCATGAGAATCAAGATGTTCCAAGAAATGATATCGATTCATCTGTTGAGGCTGGAGTATGTAACACTCTCCAAATGTTGGGTGGTGTGTTTTTCATGGCTATTGGGGGCACCAAGTGGTCATGTACTTATAGTTATTAGATAACCATGGAATGACTCACTTGAGAGTTCTCCGTTGCTTAATATAACTAAGGTTAAATAGACAATCTCAAAGTGACGATATTACACAATTCCCTCGACCTGAGAATACTACGGAACTTCAATGTAGATACTTCACTTTGATTATAGTTAAATCATGGCATGTCATCCATCGAACAACTACAGTTAGGTCTGGGTTGAGGCGTTGGAAGTGAAACACCATTCAACTGAGAATTCATCACCTCAATTACATGGGTTTAGTATCACGGCCAACTATAGTCAACTCAAAATCAAAGTCTTTGGCCATAGCGATATGGTTAATAATAATTGTTATTATTGAACTAAGAATTTTGTGTTCATAATTACGAAGTTGAGTGTGGATAATGTTGGAATTTTGACCAAAACCATATTCCCTAAGTCCTATTTTGATATAGTTTTAACAAGGAGAATTAGAGTAAATAATCATTACTATCAGGTACTGCTTATAATAAGTAAAAATAGATTTATCAAAAGATGTGTAAGCAATAAATCCAGCTCAAATATCGCACCACTAGCTAAGGTGACGTGTGAACGTTAATATTGGAATTATTCAATATTGACCGATGATTGAATTTATACCTTCCTTCGAGTCGCACGACCGTAATGATGAATTATCCAAAAAACCACATGATTTAATTAGTTTATAAAATGTTATAAATCAATTAAACTAATTAATATTTAAGAAATATTAATTAATATTTAATTTAGTTGATGTATGGGAGTTGTTTGGAATTATTTGAATGCATTTATAAAAGTTATATTTGCACACATCAATATACGGCATCAGTTTAATTTTAAATGAGTTTAAAAAAAAGATAATTAGATGAAAGGATGTATGGAAATTTTATGCTATTTGATGCCATGTAATTTCAGCTATACCATGTAAAGAGAAAGAAGTGGAGTGAGAAAGGTCATTATGGAAATTGATTAGGGATGTTTTAATCAAAGAATGAGAAATGTTTTATTCTTTCTATTAAAACAAATTCATTAATTCATTTCCTATAGAAATTCATTTTTTTCAATTAAATTTTCTCTTTTCCTAACCTTTCATAGCTGAAAAACAAAGTAAAGGTTTTCAAAATTTTATCAACCCCAAATCAAATGCAAACATAAAAAATAATGAAACATAAGTGGTTCGTCCATCTTTTGCAAGTATTGGGTGTGGATCTTGGAGATCTGAGGAGATATCTTCATTAAAGTTGTGATCTATAGCAACATCCAAGGTAATTCTTCAATTCTATTTAATTATATTATAACCATTTTAGCATGTTATGAATCCCTTACATATTGTACATAAAATGGTTGTATATTCGTATTGTTGCATAATTTCGAATTTCCTTTTTACATCTCAATTAATTATTGTCAATATAATTTGGATCCACCCTTTTGATATTTCTCAATTGATTATATGAAAAATATGTTAATACAGTTGAGATCCTTCGCCTTATTTGATTATTATTCATACGATTCATATATTTTGGTATTGAATCATTTATAACTAATTTATATATGCCTTAGTTGTCAAATCTAATTTAGTTGATTGTTTTGAAATCATTTGATTGAATCCCCTTTAATTAAATATATGCATGCTACATGATTGTTTTAATTTTTCTTGAAAGTAATTTTGATTAACTTTCATTTTATTTTTGATTAAAAACAATTTTTGATTGAATCATCTTTAACTGTTTGAACTTATTTTAAAATGAAAACATGTATTATATAGTTGTGGTTTGAATAATTATTTTTAGTTATTGTTTACACAAGCATAAGAGTTATTTTAATTTAAAACACACAAGTGGATTTTTATATAAAATTTTAATTTAATTGATTCCTTCCTTCAATTGACAGATTCATTTAAATTTATCAACATTTGATTCATATATACATGTACTAAATTACAGTCTTCAAATGCACTTGTTGTTTTATATATCAAAACATTGTTTACTATAATTATGTGTATGTGTGTCCCATTTTAACTTCAATTTTAAAATAGACTTTTATGTAAAACTATAAATTTATTTTAAACCTTCATTATATGTATATATCTGTATGTATATTAATTTTATTAATCAAACATTGGACAACAAAGGCTGTTTAAATTTACCCATAAATGTCATTTAATGAATCAATTAATCTAATTATATATATCGAGAGAAATGAAAGGTTTCTCTTGCTATATATAATGCCATATCTCCCCTCAATTAATTGTATAAGTTAAGAGGGAGAAATGAAAGGTTTCTTTCTTTATATTATTTTTGCAGTTTACTGCTTCACACTTACACATTACTTATATCTTGCACTTACACATTGCACATATAAATGTATTAGATACATCCATTATAATATAAGTAAATTCAAATTAAATTAAATAATATTGTTTAACAATGTAAATGAAATAAGATTTTATTTAAATATTTAGATTGGATATAAAATTCATAGGCTTCATAGATTTAACAAATATCCAAAATAGATTTTTTTTTGAAATTCACCCAGTTAACTCACTTCCGACTGACATGGTTCCTTCAATGGTATTAGAGTGAGGTCGGTTAAGGCATTCACCTAGAACATTAGATATCCCAGGTTAGATCCCTACTACTAGCATGATATGCAGTTCTTACATTATGATCTACGACAAAGCATTGCCTCTTACTCTTACATGTCCTGTGATGGTTGTGCCAATCGAAAGGCTGCATGTAAAACTTGCTCGGGAGGTACCTCGTTGTGTCACCTTAGAGGAGTTTGGGCTGGATGTTCAATTGTCATGCCATTATTTAACTATATAATCAAAATAGAGTATTTACACCGAAGTTCCATAGCATTTTCAAGTTGAGGGAACTATGCAACATCGGTACCTTAAGATTTCCTATTTGACTTAATTGTTATTAACCAACATGAATATCTCAAATGAGTCAATTCATAGATATCCAATAACTATGAGTACGTAACCCCTTAGCACCCCAGCAGCAATAAGTAATACACTAGCCAATATTTGGAGAGCATTGCATACTCTAGTCTAGACGAATGGATCGATATCCTTTATCGAAACATCATGGCTAAGAATACTTAAAACAAAATGTTATTTTATTCTGTGATTAATTAATCACAATTGCAACTATTTGCAACTCCAATCACATAACATTATATTTAAGGATTTTCTTATTAATATACTTTAAATTAATTACTTAATTAATTTATATCACAATATAACAAAGTATATAATAGAAATCAAACACCTTTAGTATGAACAAAATTGACTATAGAGTTAGATACACGTAACAGATTGCATAATTTCCCCTAGGGCATACCGCTAACTCTTTCTCTTTGGATGCATAATATTCTGTCGCACCGTTTATGCAGGTCCTAGGATGACATAATAGGGAAGTGCTAAGTATTGATGGCATTTTAGTTTTGGCCATGCATCCTGGGACTTGAATTGTGTTGACTCTTGTTTGAGATTGGTACTGTGCTAGTCCCTACTTGAAAGTTTTGTTATGCACTTCCTACCTATGTTGGAACCTATGCAGTTCCTATTTGTTGTAGCATTGACCTGTCTTGCTACTTTACTACGATGGCCTACATGTGTACTTTGTATGTCTGAAACCTATGCTTGATATTCATGTTGGATAAAATGGATGTAACTACCATCAACTAGTTGAACCCGACCAATCGACCATTATAAGTAGCCTACTTCTTTCGACCACCAAACCATGCATTTCACACTATGACTAGTCGATTGATGCCCATGGGTAAGTTAACTCATTGCCTATAGAAATGTGGGTTCGGATCTTGATGAGATAAATTTCCTCATGGAAATTTATTCCACCAGTCAAACTTCAGTTGTTAGCTTATCCCGCCCGAATATCATACTCCATGGCATTGTAACCCTTGCGCCTGCCTACTACATCTCACGCTTGAGTTCATACCATCGGTGATCTACATAGGATGAATACCACTGGTAGGCAATTTGATGAACCGTCCTATTACTCAAATTCTCTACAAACATACAAGTGTAAGGTGCTTGACCATCCATACAACACGACCATAAACCAATAGCAACCATTCCCAAACAATATTAATATGCGATGTCATTATTCATTGATTTCGTTCAAGTTAACTCATTTCATTAAATTCAATGGTTTAGTTTCATGATTTTAATCAACATTCATTTAATCTACTCAACATACATTCAATCAAACAACCCAATAGTCATGCCTAAGCCCTGACCCAATATAAGAATTAATTAGCATAAAATCATAAATGAAATCATATTAGGTAGAGAATTGGTCCTACTCACCCAAGATAGTAGAAATCCCCAAATTAGCTTGAAATCAACTCCTAAAATTTGTATTTTAGAAATTTAGAAATTCATTCTTTGCTTCTATCGAATTGCGAATTATGGCTATAGAAGATGATACGATTACTTGAATTTAGGGTATTTATGTGAGAATGTAGACAAGTAATGAAAAAGTAATGAGAAGAGGAAGAGATGTAGAGCTTGAGGAAGATGATTGAAGAGGACTAGAATATAATGAAGAAGTAAGGATCTCATTTCAGAATTCAGATCTACATAGGCACTTCCCAACTTATTTACAAGTTTTCCATACTCCATCTTATTCCGTCTCTTTCTTCTGTTCTTTGATTCTTTCAAGTTTTATATGTTTTTCCAAATATAAAAGACATTCTGAACACAATGAAACTGGTCTTGGGATTTAATTCCATCATCTTTAAAATTTTGACTATTGTGCCTAAAATTCCTCATATCATGGTATATTTCCATTTTAATTCATTACAATGATTTAATTAATTCAATACTTCTCTAAAACTCTAGATCATTACAAATGAGACTTATGTAAAGAAACCTCTTTTGTAAGGATGTGGATGAGACTAGAAGCTACATCCCTTATACGATCAATTCAAAAAGGAGATGGCCTTTAATATTCTTAGGCAATCCTTGAATCCCCGTATGCTAATTATGAGATCTAAATAACTTATCACCATCTTGGTGCAGGCATATCCGCTTGTTGTGAAGTCATTTAACTTAGCTTCATAGAAAGCCTTCAACTTATCAAAATTAGGTTGAAAATATATGGACACTGTAGTTTACTTCGCCAATTCCGATGATAAGTGGTGGGAGTAGCTGGAGCAGCACGAGGTCAAATTTCAAAGCCAGGAAGAGCAAATGGTAGCATAGGCGCATCCTTTTGGAAACCTTGGCTAACTCTAGGTATAAGTTTTTAATGGTACCCTCTAATTCTTGAGCTCGTCCTCATAAGAAGCTACGTAAACCCTCTAAATTCTTTAATGTCTCTTACAACTCAGCTTTGCATCTCTTTGATACTTCTAGCCATGATCTATGCTTTTAAATGTATTCATATTAGGCATGATCAGTGCATATGCAGTCTTTTATCTTGGCGGCCATATCTGTAAAATCCTTTAGCATATGATCCTTCACGACCTTCTCAATAAGTTTTTTTTCCACCAAGTTTCTGAATCTGCTTCTTACACCAATGTAGATTGTAAACGAATAAGGAAAAGGATTAGAAGCACTACCCATCTCAACAGTGGTCATAAAATCATGATGAATGCCATGTGGAGTGCAAGGAGATTCGAGGACATCTTAAGACAAATATGCATAGAAAACATAAATATCACAATATAAACTAATTTAATGAGAAATAGTCTTTTATCAAAAAAATCACTTAATTACTAAGGTAACCATTCAAAACATATCGATAACTAGCCAACTAACAGATGCCTAATGTGAAACTAAAAAATTAGATCACATCTGAGGTAGTACAAGAAGCTACATGTAATGACCCGTAATTTAACCTCTTTAAAATATGGATATTTGATATATTTTTATATAATTAATTAATGGATTTTATAACTAAAATAAAACTCTTTTTAATAATAAGTAGTGACGGTGAAATGGTTTTTAAAATTTGTTTACAAAAATAATTAGTACGAAGAAAAATAAAAAAAGTGACCGAAAATCGTTTTCCGAATTATCAACCTTTTATCGTCTAAATTTATTTGAAATGTTGCGAGCACTTTAGTTTACATATAAAAAAATATTTGTAAACAAATTAGGATTTAAAAATGATAATACATATTTATATATAACTTAAGAATATTAAAAAGTGTAATGTGACAATTTCCTAAGTTTAAAATTTAAATATAAAAAGCATATATCACATTATGAAACATTTAGTACAATAGGTCATTAAATACATGTCGGCATGTTGGAAAAGAATGGGGGACAAGGAAATTTCGAATTTGAATGGGATGGAGACAAGCTTGATGAGGTGGCAACAAAGGAAAGGAGGTTATGTACTTTAAGGGTAAATTGGTAATTTAATTTATCCCTTTGTATATAAGAAAATTTCCAAACACATTTTCTCATTTCTATCTTCACTTTCAAACCTTCATTCAAGTCCCTTCCTAAGTTACCATGGCTTCCAAATACTTTTAAATTAGAAAAAAAATCATTTATTTTCACTTCTTCCTTAAGCAAGTTCATTAAAAACAACTCCTTTCTCCACTACATTTCTTCTCTTGCCAAAACAAGCCCATACGCCTCTTATTCAACATAATATGACCATAAAGCCCCCTAGCCAGACCCATTTGCATACTTAGACCCATAGGTCATCATTTTTGGAAAGGCAAAGTGAAGTTCTAGGGCATATTCAAGTTATAGCGCAAGCTTGGTTTATTTCGTCGACTTTTTGTGAGTAAAATCTCACCTTTTTTCCTCCTTAAACATGGTGGTCGTCCTCTTATGCTTAATGATATTTATCCCTTAAACACTGCTATCTATGATTCTTCTCTCATTCCTATTCATAGGGAAGGCGCCCTTTTTTCTTGGAACAATCGCTCCAGAAGTGGAGTTAGAACATTTTCAAATATTGATCATTCATTCTCTAATTTCAAAGCCTTTTCTACCTGGCCTGATCTAACCACCTTTCTTCCTCCTTCAATTCTATCTGACCTCTCACCTCTAATCATATCCTCTGGTAGGAAGCTCCATGATGTTAAAAGAGGATTTAAATTTTATAATTCTTGGATCCTTGATCCTGAATTTAACTCAATAATACAAACTGTGTGGCCTAATCATTTTTTTGGAAACCCTATGTATATTTTTTGCAGGAAACTAAGAGCAATTAAGGATGCTTTAAGAGTTTGGGCAAAACAAAAGTTTGGTAACGGCAACCTCAGATCAACCATTCTTGAGGAACAGCATAAGGAAGCACAAGTAATGATGATGGCTCATCCTGATATAGCAGTTCTTGCTACCAAGGAAGCTGAACTTTTTCATGAGCTTAGTCAAGCCTTGGACACTGAACGAGATATGAAAAAGCAACAGTCAAGAATCAAGTGGGCTTTGGATGGTGATACGAACACTAATTTTTTCCATGCCACCCTCAAAGCCAAACAATCAAATAACAATATATATTCGATACATGATGATGAAGGGATCCTGCATTCTACTCCTGAGACTGTGATCAGAGCCTTTCATAAGCATTTTTCTGGCCTGCTTGGGAATGATAAAAACTTTAAGCCTTATTTGGATGAACTTTCTACTATTGCCTTGCCCCAAGTTAATAGGATTGAAGCTGCTTGGCTAGTGGAAAAGGTTACTGATCTTGAAATAAAGAATGCTCTCTTTTCAATTAACAAAAAATCGAGTGGTGGACCTGATGGTTTCAACGTACAGTTCTTCATATCTTCTTGGGATATTGTTGGTGTGCAATTCTGCTTGGCTATTCACAACGTTTTTGACAAATTCAAGCTTCTTAAAGCTGTCAATGCCACGAATCTTGTTTTAATCCCCAAAGGCTTGCACCCTTCTACTGTTTCATCCTTTAGACCCATCTCCTGTTGTAACGTTATATACAAGTGTATTTCAAAGATCATTGCCACCCGTCTCGTTGCTGTGCTTGTGAGAATCATCTCTAAGAACCAAGTTGCCTTTCTTCCTAATAGGAACATCCTTGATAATGTCATGCTTGCTCATGAACTATTAAAAGGATATAGCAGTGCTAATGCCACACAAGGAGCTATGCTCAAACTTGATCTCAAAAAAGCGTATGATAGCATACAGTGGACTACTATGGTCAGAACAATGTCCCTAATAGGGTTTCCTAAAGTGTTTGTTGCATGGATATATGAATGCATCTCCACTCCTTCATTCACTCTGATCTTGAATGGAGCTAACTCTGGTTATTTTGTCTCCAAGCAAGGAATTAGACAGGGCGACCCGCTCTCTTCCTATGTGTTCATTTTGGTTATGGAAGTCTTTACATGCTACTTAAATCCTCTGTATCTGACCAGACAAATCCACTTCCATTCAAAGTGCAAAGACTCCCAGATAACATCTCTTCTCTTCGCTGATGACATCATGTTATTCACCAAGCCCAACCATCAGTCTCTTGAATCCATTAGACGAGCTCTTCATAGTTTCTATCTGATGACTGGTCTTGAGTTAAATACTCATAAGTCGAGCATTTTATTTGCTGGAGTTTCTCCTATTCAAAGTCAAGTTCTTTCTTCTATAGCAGGGATGCAAATCATGCATCATGACATGACGTACCTTGGGTTGCCTCTATGTTCCTCTAGGGTAACCCTTGCTGATTGCCAACCTTTATTTCTTAAAATTACTTCAACCATGGAGAGGTGGTCCACCAGATTTCTGTCTCAAGCAGGCAGGCTCACACTCATTAAATCTGTTAGTCTATCTATGATGATCTACTGGGCTAGGGCCTTCATTTTACCAACTAAACTTTTGAATATGGTCAGATCTGCAATGTTTAGATTCTTCTGGTTTGGTTCCATCCATGCTAGGAAGCCGTTTCCATGTTCATTCAAAGCTTTTGAGAAGCCATACAGCAAAGGTGGTCTTGGCATCATCAACCTTCCGGTTTGGAATAGGGCCGCTTATAGTACTCACTTCAATGCCATCTTGAACAGGAAGGACTCTCTTTGGGTTTGTTGGTGTCTTGTGCATAATATTGGTTCCAAGAATATTTGGCAAATGGATGTTCCTCAGTCTTGCAGCTGGATTTGGAGGAACATTTTGAAATTGAGAGATATATTTAAGCCTCTTATCCAGATAAAACTCACTGCCTTGAGTGGATGCAGTTTCTGGAACGACCCATGGATCTGCAAAGGCGTAATACATGATTCCATATTCAACTCTCGGGAAAAGTTCCAATCTGGAGTTAGCATAAATGCCAAAGCTGTTGATCATATAGTGGATGGCAAGTTGTGCCTTCCATATTGCAGCAATCAAACTGTTAGGTCCTACTGGAAGAATCTAGCTTGTAATACGTATGTCTTCCAAGGCCAGGAAATAGTGCTTTGGAATGGCAGTCCTCACTCAATTAGCAGTGTTTACGTATCACTTCATGGTGTTTCCAATATGCCTGAATGCAAATGGTACAGAGCAACTTGCAATGATATTTCTCCTAGCAGAGATAATTTGTTCTTCTAGAAGTGTGTTAATGATGCCCTTCTAACAAGAACGAAACTTGTTGACTATGGAATGTTCGTTCCCACCATTTGTATCTTGTGTGATGCCTATGCTGAAACTGCTCAACACATATACTTTTAATGCCCTTTAGTTCTCGAGCTATGGAGTGATATGATGATCAAGATCGGGATAGTTGCTGTTCCTTTCTCTGAACAGTGGTCCCTGATTTTAACTGCAACCAAGTGGAATAATGTGAGAAGATCATACTTTTTCTTCATTCTTAAAAAATTGATGAAACTTGTGTGGGGTGAGAGGAACAAAAGGGTATTTGAAGGAAAATGCAGGACTGTGCTTGTGCTTTGGGCTGCTCTGAAGCATGAAATATTAGATGGTATGAGAGCAAGTAAGCATGAATTTTTGGACCATCAAATCGAACCGTAGCTTCGTTTCTTTTTTTTGGTCTGTATTTTTTCTTTTCTTTTGTTTTTTCTCTCTTTTATTTTCAATAAATCTGGTAGGGGCCCAGTTTTCAACCCCGCTTACTCTGCAAAAAAAAAATATCACCTTTTAAAACCAAAAGTTTTTAACTTTAATATTGTTCATCTTAGTAGCTTTAAGATGCTTGTTGTATATGTATGTTAACGTGATAGTTGTTGATTTTGTTTATGCTTTGGAAAGATGACATCTTGGTAGTTAGTAAGCAACATGAAAAGTTAGTAGAAAAAGTTAAATATGTTATAAGTAATGCTCTCTACATGTTGTATGATTTGTTATGGACCTTGTATATATATGCTTTACTTATGTTATGTGATGTGATTCTTAGATGCAAATCAATATATTATGAAAGTAGTTCCCGAAGTGTCCGTATAGCGACCATCGCTATATCGGCACTTCTAGAAAATACAATCTCTTCGACATCTTTTGTTTTACTTTCGAGCTTGGGTTTTACTTTACAGAGTTAATTAAGTTCTTGAATAAGAATGGATTTAAAATTAATTTACTAATTTAATAATGCTTTTAAATTTAATTAATTATTTTAATTAATGAGGATTAAGGTTAATTATTATCTTAATAACGATGTGTTTAAAATTAATTAATTACTTTGTTAATGATGTTTAAAATTAATTAATCATTTTATCTAATGATGATTAAGTTTAATTAATCTCTTAAATAATGATAGATTAAAGTTAATTAATTACTTTAATTAATGATGTTTAAAAATTAATTAATCATTTTTAATTAATTACTTTTAAAGTTAATTAATTAGTTTCAATTTAATTAAACTTTTCCATTAATGATATTTTAAATTAGTCAATCCTATTTAATAAATGGTGTTTTAAAATTAATTAATCAACTTAATTAATGTGATTTAAATTTAATTAATTAATGATGTTTTAAAGTGATTAACCCTTTTTAATTATGGGTATTTAAAGTTAATTAATCAAATTAATTAATGAAGTTTAGTGATAATTAATCATTCTGATTAATGTTAATTAAAGATAATTAACCAATTTAATAAGGATGTTTTAAGTGATTTTTGATAATTGTGTTTTAAAGTTAATGAACTATTTTTACAAAGTTGTTTAAAGTTAAAAACTTGTAATGAGAAGCTCAAGCACGAACTTGGTTTTAAAAGTAAATTTTCGATTCGGTTATGGAAAAGAAGTTTTCGTAGACGACATCGCTTATATGGAAAGAATTTAATCATACTTTTGACGCTAAACGTCGAGGTATGGAAACTTGTCAATATCTCAAAAGTTAAAATTGTCGTCAAGGCGATGCCTAGAGGTAACACTACCTTCACTTGTCTGACTTCGTTTTTAACCAAGAAATAGTATAAGTTTGAAATCGACGGGTAGTGGTAGGAATATATGGTTTAATGTCCATATACGATCAGTTTGTTATCTTCGATAGTCGGTTTGTCGACTATCGATTGCCTCGGACTTTTTTGTATTTCATCAATCTAAGACGATGTATTGCTCATTTGAGCTTTGTTGTCCTTTTTCAGAAATGACTAAACCTAAAGAGCGAGTGGGGGCCAAGCTACATGGGGTTGCTCCCATTAGGGTATTTTCATATCCACTATAAATTGGATTTGGTTGTGCACATTGAGATGTGAAATACTCGAATGCTCGGGAACAATTAGCGGGGTCCGACTTGGAGGTTTCCGAGAGCCATCAGAGTTCTCAAGTATAAATTCTAAAGGTATACTTTCGATAAGGGGGTTGCACCCTCCCAGTCATTGTTGGTAAATTTCCTTTTCCTTATTGATTCGAACCTTTAAATTTGTTTTACTTAATTACATCAGGAAGAATATAGCACTCTTCGCGATGTTAATTATTTGTATCCATTCTTTACATTTGGATGTTGTTCTTGTGAGAGGAAACCCGTTCGGCATTTTGCGGTGCGGTCTCACATGTTGTTGTTTAATTACATTTATTATTTAGAGTTTTAATCATACCAAACATATTGTTTGACCTGAATTGTTTGTTTTCCCTAAACTCTCGGGTACTCATTTATATTTAAGTAGTCCAAAAGTAGCAGGTCTTTTATGGGCTCTTTTAAAGAGAAGTCTGAGCATGAGACCTTTATCTACTTAGCTATCCATTCTGCTGTTTGTTTAGTTTTTGTGCGTATTTTGTTTCAACATGTGCAAAGGAAGGTTGTTACAACTACCTAAGTTGATTGTAGTACTTTTGTGTAACTTTGATTACTCCAAGTTAAGGAGTAACCTTATGTACTATATTACTGTTATGTTCTATTTAACAGTTTCGTTGTGAGATTTTATATTCTGTTCTTTATTTTACCGTAAGACAATTCATCATTCGGATGCTTGGGCAACGGCGCACACAAATACCATGGATGTATTAAGTGTCGTTCCTAAGGGTCAGAAAAGTGGATCGTCACAGTTGGTATCAGAGCTTCGATTGAGCGAACACCTTAGCCTGATTGGGGTACAACTCATTAGAGATAGGATGAGAAGAGCCCTAGAATGATTTAGGCTTGAGAGAGCATTTTTTATCACCCATCCTAAAGATTCATTTTAGATTCTTTGGTGTTGTCTCCCTTAAATCATTTTGGTCCTATCTTGTATTCTAATAGTACCTATCATTGTTTAGGTATTTTAAAATGAGTACAGGAAGAAGAGGGATAGGATTTGGAACCAGCACGACTACAAATGGCAGAGCTGCTAGAAATAGGTCAGTTGTAGAGCCGGTGGAAGAAGCAGTAGTACAAGTTCAACCGCCTTAGAACTTTGCTACTCTATGCAAGTATTACATTGCTTTGGGTGGTAAATAATTCTTTGGAACTGAAGATATTCTCGGAGTTCAGACATGGCTCCGCTCTTATGAAAGGATGTTCGGGGATCTTCATTTGGAGGATGCAAGGAAGTGATTGTTGGCATCGCGACAGCTTCAAAAGTCAGCAATGGATTGGTGGGATTCAGTGACAGTTAATACCCCAAAGGAAGATTTCACTTGGACTCAATTTAAGGAAGTCTTCGAAGCTCAGTTTATTCCAAAGGCGAGGAGGACTCAGTTGTTCAGGAGTTTTATGGATTTGAAGTAGGGAGATATGACATCGGCACAGTATGAGCATCGATTTAATGCATTGTCTCGCTTTGGACTAGGATTGATAGACACACCACTTAAAAAGAATGAGATGTTTATGGAAGGACTGAGGCTAGAATTCCATCGTGAGATGACCAATCATGTTAGTGGTACCTTTACCAATCCGATTAGCATGGCCTTGAGGTTTGAAGCTTTAGATATTCAGTAAGGAGTTTAAAAAGGTGTAGTGTTGGTAGTTAGTGGCCAACCTTTATATGCTATTCCAGTTGCAAACAAGCCAAATTTCAATTGCAATCTTAAAGGGAAGAAGCAATGGTCGGGAAAGAAACCCGAAGGTGGAACTCCAACTCAAAAGAAGCAGTCCAACTTGGCCAATGTTCTTTGTTTTAAGTGCAACAAGCTAGGCCACTTTGCAAATCAGTGTCCAAGTGTCTCTTGTTACAAATGCAGCCAGCTGGGACACATGAAGAATGAGTGTTGTTTCCTAAAGAAGAGGTCGCAAGGGCAAGCTTTTGCTATCGAGGAAATACCATCTACTTCTATGGATCAGAAAGGAAAGCAGGTGTTGCAAGGCACCTTATCCATTTCTGATATTCCTATTAGAGCATTATTCGTTGGTGTATCTCATAGTTTTATTTCAGTTGATCTTGTTGATAGACTTAATCATAAACTCGTCCTTCTAAATAATTCTTTTTATGTGTCGAACCTAATTGGGGATCCAACAAATCTTGACTCTATATGTCTAAGTGTTCCTATTTCTCATCGAACCCATTTCTTTTCTTTTCATTATTTTGTTCTTGGGTTCATAGGTTATGGGATGTTGTTAGGAATGGATTGGTTGTCTAAGTTTAAAACGATCGTAGATTGCGATCGAAGGATTATCAGAGTTAGTGATGCTGGAGACATTGGTGTAGATATAAATTGTGGGAGGCCAAATGAGTTAATGAGCAATTTTCTCTATTTGCTTGAAGTGGCTAAAGAGGAGATAAAGAATATATCGATTGTTCGAGACTTCAAGGATATTGTTGATGAAGTGCAAGGCTTACCTCCTCACCGTGAAGTGGAGTTCCGTATTGATTTGATTCTAGGAACTAGAGCGATTATACAACCTCCTTGAAGGTTGGCCCTCAAAGAGAGAAGGGAATTAGAGAAGCAGACGTTTGACTTATTACAGAAGGATTTGATCTAGCATAGGAAATCAAATCGGGGATCGCTAGTAGTTTCCGTTACAAAGGCGGACGGTTCTCTTAGATTATGTGTAGATTACCGAGAGTTAAATAAGAGGACCATCAAGAATAAGTATCCTTTACCCAGGATTGATGATATGTTTGACCAGCTCTATGGCGCTCGGGTATTTTCTCAACGGGATCTTGCCGCTGGTTTTCACTAATTAAAAGTAGCAGAGGAGAGTGTGCCCTTAACGGCTTTTCATAACCTTGATACTTTTTACTAGTCATGCCGTTCGGACTGACTAACACACTCGCTTATTTCATGGACTTAATGAATCCAGTGTTCTGGGATTTTCTTAATAAGTTGGTTCTCGTCTTCATTGATGATATTCTTGTTTATTCCAAGACGGAGGAAGAGCACAAGTATCATCTCCAAGTCGTTCTAAATACTTTAAGAAGTCATGTATTGAAAGCCAAGTTTTCTAAGTGCCATTTCTGGAAATCTGAAGTTAGGTTTCTGGGGCACGTAGTTTTGGGAGAAGGCATATCAGTGGACCCAGCTAAAGTAATTTCAGTTCAAGGTTGGACAAAGCTAGAAAATGCGGCAGATCTCAGAAGTTTCTTGGGATTGGCAGGTTTTTACCGAAGGTTCATAAAAGATTTATCAAAGATTGCTTCTCATCTGACGAAATTGACAAAGAGAGATGCTAAGTTTGTGTGGACACCTAACTGCAATCAAGCATTCAATGAATTGAAGGAGAAATTGACCGGTGCTCTTGTTTTAACTGTTCCAAATGGGAGCAAAGGGTTAACTATATACACGAATGCTTGTAGAACCAGATTGGGAGCAGTGCTGATGCAGAATGGAAAAATCATTGCATATGCGAGTCGAATGTTGAAACCACATGAGAAGAATTATGCTACGCACGATTTGGAGTTCTTGGCAGTTGTCTTCGCATTAAAGATATGGAGGCATTATCTTTTGGCTGAAAATTTTGAGTTATACATGGATCACAAGTCATTAAAGTACCTCTTCACCTAGAAGGATTTGAATTTGAGGCAGCAAAGATGGCTGGAGTTTCTCCCTTCTTATAATCTGGATATTCTATACACCCCTGGGAAGGTAAATGCTGTTGAAGATGCATTGAGTAGGAATGTTGCGATGGTTGCTAACTTATAAGTCAAGCTAGTGATGATGGAGAGGATCGCAGCTAGTCAAGAAGAAGATCCTTTTGGCTTGACTCAAGAAGGATGTCCAAAAAGGTATTGTTTCTAGTTTTGAGATTGATCCCCAAGGAGTATTGAGAAAGAATAGGCATATCTATGTTCCGAATGTTAATGGTCTTAGAATAGAAGTGTTAGTTGAATGTCACCGTTCAAAGTTATCTTTCCATCCAGGAGTGACAAAGATGTTCAAGGATATGAAGACAGTTTTTTGGTGGAAGGGGATGAAGCGGGATGTTTCGATCTTTGTGAGTCAGTGTGCAAATTACTAGCAAGTTAAGAGTGACCAGTAGAAGTCAGCTGGACTGCTTTAACCACTTGAGATCCCTATGTGGAAGTGGGAGCAGATCTCTATGAACTTTATTGATGGACTTCCTAGGTCAAGAAAAGGCAACGAAGGTATCTGGGTTATCGTCGATCGGTTGACCAAGAC
Source organism: Allium fistulosum (assembly GCA_030737815.1). NCBI lineage: Eukaryota > Viridiplantae > Streptophyta > Magnoliopsida > Asparagales > Amaryllidaceae > Allium > Allium fistulosum. The sequence continues at coordinate 307,930,178 of CM060902.1, forward strand.
TGCTCATTTCATTCTGGTTAAGCCGATTAGGACTGCTGAGAATCTGGCTAGTTTGTATGTGAAGTAGATTGTGAGGCTTCATGGTATTCCCTGTAGCATTGTAAGTTACCGAGACCTAATATTCACTAGTAGGTTCTGGGAGTGAAACACCCCACATCTCTTAGTATACCCAAAAAGGACACACTAAAGGGTATGGTGCGTTATAGGTATAGCTAAAACTTTACAGAGACTAAGATTCACAAGACAAATAAATAAAACAGCGGAACATTTAAATAGTAACTCATTGAAAATTAAACTTCATAAATAAGTCATAAAACCGAGTATGTCTCAAAATACCAAATACACATGTCTTATGAAAAATACCATCTCAATCACATCATCAGAGTACATAAAAATAATCATCCCTCTCAAAAAGTACCAGTACATCAAAATCCAAATGAAATGAAAACTGAAAAGAAGAATACATGAAGAACTCCGGAAATATCTCCAAGTAAGTCTGAAATCTACTGCCCTCGATTCTGCTGGCCTATGGGGGAAAAAGGGGAAATAGAGGAGTGGGTCAGACTATAAGTATGGTGAGTGGAAGTAATTACTAGCATTTTTAAGCATGGTAAAGATAATAGACTTAGCAACGGTTCTAGTATAAAGGAAATAAATGAAAGATAGAACTAGAATAAAATACAGTTTAACTTTTTGTTTTGCTAAGATAGTTTTGATTGGATTGTTTGCACTTGTCTTAGATAGCTGCTTTGATTAGGCTGAGATCCTAATCCTATTTTAATTAGGCTGAAGTCCTAATTCTATCCTTTGATCGGCCTTCTACCTCTGTTGTGCCACTGTGAGCTAGTCCCATCATGTGGGTCCCACAACAAAAGACACCTGTAGCGCTTTGGAACTCAATAGCGACTTATCTCCCTGTTTCGAGACCGCACGCTCGATCACCGCCGGTTCGCACTATCTGTTGCTCCCTCTATTGACCTCTTGTCTACCTGCTTCAGCATAAGTGTGTCCAGTCTCACCTGATCTGTTGTGAGACCATCAGTCTTAGTCTGATAAGGTCCTACCCAGTCTCACCTAAGTGTTTTGTGAGACCATCAGTCCTAGTCTGAAAGGGAAATGCTGCCGGATACGGGTCCTAACAAACAAAATCTAGTTGCGCCCCTTGCCCAAATCCCTTGATTTGAGCTTCTATCTATTAGCCCCTTAATTACCCTAGTTAGCATAAGTGTGTCCTGACCTCACCTAATCTTTATGAGACCATCAGTTCCTGACTGAAAGGGAATGCTATTGGTATATGACCTATTTCTGTTCTTGCTTATTAACTTAGTGTAAGTTCATTTTAAAATAAGCCACTTATGTTATTTCTGCAATATTTGCTAATTAACTCTATCTAAGTCTTAAAATAAGCCTCTTCTGTTATCTCTGCTATATTTGCTTATTAACTTGTTCTAAGTTTTAAAATAAGCCTCTTCTGTTATCTTTGCTATATTTTCTTATTAACTTATTCTGAGTTTTAAAATAAGCCTCTTCTACTATCTTTGCTATATTTTCTTATTAACTTATTCTGAGTTTTAAAATAAGCCTCTTCTGTTATCTTTGCTATATTTGCTTATTAACTTATTTTAAGTTTCAAAATAAGCCTCTTCTGTTATCTTTCTGCTTAATTATAACCTACGTTATAATTGTTATTCTTCTTTTCTATCTTTTTAGTTATAACTACTAGTTATAAACTTGCTTGCAAATGTCTCAAATTTGCGTATTTCAGTCTATCTTCTTTTTATTACAGTCTTTCTTATTTTACATCTATTTCTGTAAATTTAGTGTTATTCTATTTTAATCTATATTAATGAATTATCCTCTTTCTTATTATCTTATTCGCGTAAAAAGGAATAAAAAACTAACATTTATAGACTAAATTTTAATGTAAACAGATGTAAATAAATGCAAATAATAGTAAATAATTGTAAATAACTGAATAAAATAGCTGAATAAAAATAACTGAATAAAATAGACTGAAAAGAACTTTAGAACCTAGTTGTAAACAATTTATACAAAAATTGTCTCAAAATTGCAGAAAACTACAACTATCGAGAACCCTATTATTTTAAATTACTTAGAAATCTAAAATAATTACTAAACACTCATTTGTGGTCCTCTGCTCTAGTCCTTGGTCTTCCTTGATCCACCTATAGAGCGTAGAATATTTTTAACAAAAAGATCTTCTCCTAAGAAATTTTTTCTTTTTAGAGCCCAGCCTTAGGCAATGAACCCAGATAGGAGAAAATATAAATGAGAAAAATAGCTAGGCCTAGGGTCTTATTTATAGTGTTACTTGAGGATCTCAGACCGTTGGATTTGAAGATTAAATCTGGTGCAACCACGTCATAGGCTCGTTGGGAACCGTCGGATGGAAGCACGAACGCATATGATCGAATAGAAATAGCAAAATGACGTGTTCGGATCGAACTGGACGAATTTACGTAAAAGAATGCAAGGTGGGTCGACCTACCTGTCGACTAACACATGCCAGGGTCGACCTTGCCTATATATATATTTTCTTTTTGTTCATTTCTTGTTTATTTCGTAACTCCTTCGTTTTAGCTCGGATTTTTACAAACTATATATGGAAATTGACCAGAAAATTACCACGGACACAATGGTGCAACTTCCGTGGCTTAATTTTGATAATTTCACAAAGTTATTTTATTATTTTACTAATTCATTAACTAATTATTATAGCTTAAATTTTGGGTAGTTACATGCTCCCCTCCTTAAAGGATTTCGTCCCCAAAATCTCCAAGGACAGAAGAATGAGATAAATATTTTCATCCAAATTCTACAACCAACTACTCAACCATCATCCATTACATCCATTGTCTTTAAGTTTTTCTAATGGAATTTGTGATATACATGCAAATAGTGTGGTGTCAATGTCCCTAACAAATGCAAAAGATTAGGCGGTCTACCGATTCAGTCGACCACCTATTTATGCAATCATGTCCGTGCTATGTATCCAAATGAATGCAAATTCCTAATGATAACTGATAGTTCTATATGCGTGCTACAATCATCATACAAATGCAACAATCATATGATAATCATCCATTTATAGCAACCATGAAAAAAAATGCAAATGCGCACACATCCATATGCATATACTCTAGTGACCTAGTTAGGCCGATCCCTAAGAGATAATAGTGCCTAGTGTAAGTATATGTGTCCATTAGCATCCAGTAGCAAACACTTGCAACTATAGCATCCCTCATACATAACATGTTTTAGTAACATGTTTACATTCAGTCCTACATCCATAGGTTAAGTCCTAAGATCTATCCTCCCAAAGGATAATAAAGAAAAGAACCTATTCAAAACTAAAGATGGAAACTGGAAATTCAAAATTTATTATCAAAGAGATGTGGATAAGAGGTACGTATTTTCTCCTAATCAAATCAATCTTCTCCGAAGTCTCTCTAACTATGTCGGGACCAAGTAGCAATCTCTCTGTAGACTCCAACCAACATGAAGGTGACTTGCAAGGTCTCCCATAAAGAGTTTCGAAAGGTGCCATTCCAATGCTAGCTTGAAAACTATTCTTATACGCGAATTCCACTAAAGGAAGATGCTCCTTCCAAGTTCCTCCAAAATCAAGAATACACATCCTCAACCACGTGTGTCTTACTATCTTACTAATATCACCTTACTATATAGTCTACACACATGAAGCAACAGTCCTAGGTTCTCACTAGTGTCCTATACACTTTACGAAAACTTCTATTATTACTTCTAAAAGTAATCACTGTTATCTCCTATACATAGCCTTACACTTTTTCCATCACACCTAGGAAATGATTCCTATCTACTCTACATTTAAAAGCTTGGTCTAGTATTTATTATTTATTTCAAAAACTAAAGCTTTTAAATTTTTGAAACATCAAATCCCAAATTTTTTGCCTTTAAAAGCGTTATTTTCAAGTTTCTATTAAATTCAAAGGTACTTGGTTAGTTAACATTTTATCTTTCTAGACTTGCATCCTTACAGATTTTTCATAAAAATTTGGATTTTTAAATTTAACTATTACTAAGCTTTTTTCTTCCAAAAACTTATTTACTTTTTCACCAAACAATTTTTCTTTAAGATATCCTTAAAATGTCCTCACATGTTTTCAAAACATCTTCTTTTCATAGATTTTCAATTTTGCAAAAACTGGAGTAGATAAGAACAATTATTTTATTAAAAACCCTTAACTTTCCAATTACCTAACCTTGGAGGATTTTCTAACTTACTACAAATTAGGACTTTCTACAAAGGCCCTCTATAATATCTCTCCTTACTAACACTGTCTCTAATTATTACACTTCTTATTACACCTAATAGTTTTATACCTTAATATATTGGAACTACTTTCTCTTATGAGAAACTATTAACGCTAAAACCTTCTATGAATCCTTTAAAAGAGGACTTCATGTTTATATGAAATTACAAGGAACTTATTGTATATTTTTTCGAAATAGGCTATACAAAATATGGTGCTTCCCATACCTTGTACATCTCTTTCACGTATTCCTTATAACTTGCACAAAACATCTATATTTGTTATTTGGTTTCATAGAAAATTATATCATTATTCATTTCATTCTAATAGATTAAAGTATGTTTAATCTATATTCTCTTACGATAGACAATTTCTATGAAATTTATTAATTCCCTAATACTGAACTTACACCCCTCCTTTTTGTTCAGAAGAACTCATTTTCAAAACTGTTTTAATATTTTTATAACTAGAAAACATTTCGTTATACTTATTTAAATAATAAGTGTACTTACAAACCACTTTATTTCTATACTTAGAAATTATCTTCAAAACACATTTTTATTTGGGTCAAAACAGATGTTGCGTAAAACACCGTTACAACAACCCAAAAATACTAATGTATGGGTTCAATAAATACTAATAAATCTCATATACTATGTAAAAAAATTCTTTTGGAAGTCACATACTATAACAATAGTGTTATAGTCTATGCTCCCTTTATTTTTCATGAAAACATCTATTACAACAATAAATGTTGTAACCTATATTTTCGATACTTAATACACTCTAGGTTTTTATATTTAAAATCTTTGTTGACCTACAAAGAAACTAGCGAGCTATATATGCTCTATAATTCTAAAAAAAATTCACTTTTTACAAAATTTACATTTTTCAACTTTTCAATTTAACAATTTCATTTCACTGGGCTAGACATAAAGTGGATTTTCTTCTTACTACCCTAGGAGTACCCTTTTTAGACCTTGGAAATCTCATTTCCTTACTAAAGTCTCTTATTCTTATCCCTCTTTTATGCTTATATTTATTCCAAGGCACTACCGTTAAATCCACTTATCTGAAATAATTATAATTTTTTTGCAATTATTTACACATGGGCTTTCCTCTTTTTTTTCAACTAAATCTATTGTACATCTCCAATCTTTTCCTACAACTCTTTGGATTTCCACAATCTGAACCTAAATGTACAAAACCGTTTCTCAAACTCTTTCCATGTGTTGACCTTTTCTATGCCCTAAGAAACGTGCTTCCTTACGCTAAAAAGTGACACTTCAAGAATTTTTCCTTCGACTGAAGATCGCGAAGTGTACAAAGAACCTCCTCTAGATGAATATCATGCTCTTCCATACTCTTGGAAAACACCAAAATGTCTTCCATGAATACTACTACGAACTTATTTAGGACATTTCCAAAAACACGGCTCATCAAATCTACAAAAGAGGCTGGGGCGTTGGTTAGCCCAAACGGCATAACCAACCACTCAAAGAATCCGTTTGATGAAGCCTTTCTCACCAATCTGCTTACATAACTCCTTCCTTTCATGTGTCTCATAGGCAATGCCACTGGCTTAGCATTGTCATTCATATAGATCCTAAAATCGATCTCTCTCTTAGGGGTAGTCCCCTAACCTCCTCAAAATGTATGGGAAATCTCCAACGATTCGAACGGAATCAAGCTCTCCTAGTGATGAATCAAGGGAATAATGGAAGCTCAACATGACGGACCCCTGTGGGTTGCAAGAAAACTCGAGAGTCCTACTACTGCATGTCTCTAGTCTAACGACTCTCCTCTCGCAGTCCAATATCGCTCCATAAGTGGATACCCAATCCATCCCCAAAATCATCCCATACCCCGAAAATCCCAATACATAGGCGTCACAGTTAAACTCTATGCCTAGGATAAAAAGTTTCAAAACCCTACAAATCATGGATAAATGTGTCGATCCTCCTATGGGGTTTGAAACTACTATAGGGTCTACTACAAGAGAAATATCTAAGTGCAAACAATCAACTAAGGAACTAGAAATGAAAGAGTGCGATGCTCCGGAGTCAAAAAGAGTCCGAATGGGAAAATCCGAAATAGAGATCAAACCTTCCATAGAGACTTTCCAACCTCGATCCAGTCCACTACTAGAAGGTGCTGCATCCAAAGCCTGTACTTGCGCTGTAAGTGTGCCTGCTCTCTGCCCCATCCTGTGAGGACAAGCTCTACTAAGGTGACCAGGCCGCCCACGGTTGAAACACCTTCCTTTCATCATTTTATTCTTAAAGTCCTTTGCGTAATGACCAATCAATCCATAGTTATTACATTTCCCGCTTTTCTTGATCCGCTTCTGGGGTCCTCCTTCTTTCCTCTTGTCCTTATCCTTCTTGTTCTTCAACCACGACTTCCTAGAGCTTTCTGACTTAGGAACCTCTTTAAGCTCTCCCTTCAACTGCCAAGATGTAGGCTGAACTCTTTGTCGGTCCTCTAGTCCTAACAGCCTAAACATTCGCTCTGTATCCTTCAACCTAGCTCGTGCCTCCTCGAAATCCTCTATGCCAGAAAACATCTTGCCTCCTAGACTAGCAAAGTTCTTGCATAGCTTAGAAAAATTAGTTGTTGTATGTGGATTAATGGAATCTCCACCTGCTGGTGCTGTATTGGGCACTTGCCCGTGCACTTCTGGTACCGTAGCCCTACGGAACCAGTCAGCCATACTATGCAAAGAAAAGAAAATTTAGGCTCGAAAGAATCAAAAGAAGGTTGAACTGGACTTTGAGTGGATTTTTATAAAAACTCTCTTTTATACTTGAAAAACTATTTCTATAATAAGAGTTTCTTTCTAAAAAATACTTCTAATTTGAATATATGCTACTTTTAAAAATAGGTTACTTTTGGAAAAATACTTTATTTTTAAAACAAGTTTTTAGGAATCTTGTAACCTTAGGCTCTAATACCAAGTGAAACACCCCACACCCCTTAGTATACCCAAAAAGGACACACTAAAGGGTATTGTGCGTTATAGGTGTAGCTAAAACTTTATAGAGACTAAGATTCACAAGCCAAATAAATAAAACAACGGAAACATTTAAATAGTAACTCATTAAAAATTAAACTTCATAAATAAGTCATAAAACCGAGTATGTCTCAAAATACAAATACACCTGTCTTATGAAAAGTACCATCTCAGTCACATCATCAAAGTACATAAAAATAACCATCTCTCTCAAAAAGTACCAGTACATCAAAATCCAAATGAAATGAAAACTGAAAAGAAGAAGAATACATGAAGAACTCCGGAAATATCTCCAAGCAAGTCTGAAATCTACTGCCCTCGATTTTGCGGCGTATGGGGAAAAAAAGGGGAAATAGAGGAGTGGGTCAGACTATAAGTCTAGTGAGTGGATGTAATTACTAGCATTTTTAAGCAAGGTAAAGATAATAGACTTAGCAAAGGAAATAAAGGAAAGATAGAACTAGAATAAAATACAGTTTAACTGTTTGCTTTGCTTAGATAGTTTTGATTGGATTGTTTGCACTTGTCTTAGATAGCTGCTTTGATTAGGCTGAGATCCAAATCCTATTTTAATTAGGCCGAAGTCCTACTTCTACCCTTTGATTGGCCTTCTACCTCTGTTGTGCCACTATGAGCTAGTCCCATCCTGTGGGTCCCACAACAAAAGACACCTGTAGCGCTTTGGAACTCAATAGCGACTTATCTCCCTGCTTAAAGACCGCACGCTCGGTCACCGTCGGTTCACACTATCTATTGCTCCCTCTTTTACCTCTTATCTACCTGCTTCAACATAAGCGTATCCAATCTCACCTGATCTGTTGTGAGGCCATCAGTCCTAGTCTGATAAGGTCCTTCCCAGTCTCACCTAAGTGTTTTGTGAGACCATCAGTCCTAGTCTGAAAGGGAAATGCTGCCGGATACGGGTCCTAACAAACAAAATCTAGTTGCGCCCCTTGCCCAAATCCCCTGATTTGAGCTTCTATCTATTGGCCCCTTAATTACCTTGTTAGCATAAGCGTGTCCCAGCCTCACCTAATATGTTGTGAGACCATCGGTTCCTGATTGAAGGAGAATGATATTGGTATATGACCTATTTCAGTTCTTTCTTATTAACTTAGTGTAAGTTCATTATATAATAAGCCACTTCTGTTATTTCTGCTATATTTGCTTATTAACTTTATCTAAGTCTTAAAATAAGCCTCTTTTGTTATCTCTGCTATATTTGCTAATTAACTTATTCTAAGTTTTTAAATAAGCCTCTTCTGCTATCTTTACTATATTTGCTTATTAACTTATTCTGTGTTTCAAAATAAGCCTCTTCCATTATCTTTCTGCTTAATTATAACCTACGTTATAATTGTTATTCTTCTTTTCTATCTTTTTAGTTATAACTACTAGTTATAAACTTGCTTGCAAATGTCTCAAATTTTCCTATTTCAGTCTATCTTCTTTTTATTACTGTTTTTCTTATTTTACATCTAATTTCTATAAATATAGTGTTATTCTATTTTAATCCATATTAGCAAATTATCCTCTTTCTTATTATCTTATTCGCGTAAAAAGGAATAAATAGAAACTAACATTTACAGATTAAATTTAATGTAAAACAGATATAAATAAATGCAAATAATAGTAAATAACTGAATAAAATAGCTGAATAAAAATAACTGAATAAAATAGACTGAAAAGAACTTTAGAAACTAGCTGTAAACAATTTATACAAAAATTGTCTCAAAATTGTAGAAAAACTACAACTATTGAGAACCCTATTATTTTAAATTGCTTAAAAATCTAAAATAATTACTAAACACTCACCTGTGGTCCTCTGCTCTAGTCCTTGGTCTTCCTTGATCCACTTCTAGAGCGTAGAATATTTTTAATAAAATAATCTTCTCCTAAGAAAAAATTTCTTTTTTGGGCCCAGCCTTAGGCAATGAACCCAGATAGGAAAAAATCTGAATGAGAAAAATAGCTAGGCCTAGGGTCTTATTTATAGTGTCAATTGGGGATCTCAGACCATTGGATTTGAAGATTAAATTTGGTGCAACCACGTCATAGGCTCGCTGGAAACCGTCGGATGGAAGCATGAACGCACATGATCGAATAGAAATAGCAAAATGACGTGTTCGAATCGAACTGGACGAATTTACGTAAAAGAATGCAAGGCGGGTTGACCTACCTGTCGACCAACACATGCTAGGGTCGACCTATAGGTCGACCTAGCCATGGTAAGGGTCGACCCTAGGGTCAACCTTTCCTATATATATATTTTTTCTTTTTGTCATTTCTTGTTTATTTCGTAACTCCTTTGTTTCTGCTCGGATTTTTACAAACTATATATGAAAATTGACCAGAAAATTACCACGGACATAGTAGTACAACTTCCATGGCTTAATTCTGATAATTTCAAAAAGTTATTTTATTATTTAATTTATTTGATAATTAATTATTATAGCTTAAATTTTGGGTTGTTACAGAGAAGGATTGCAAACTGCCTTATGGACCGAGTTGAGTCTAAGTACAGCTTACCATCCCCAAACAGATGGGCAGACGGAGAGAGTGAACTAGATCTTAGAGGATTTATTGCATGCATGCATTCTCGACTTTAGAGGTTCTTAGGAAGATCATTTACCGTTGGTCGAATTCACTTACAACAACAGCTATAAGGCAAATATCGGCATGGCCTCTTTTGAAGCTCTTTATGGTCGTCCGTGCCGTTCTCCCCCATGTTTGATCGAGTCTGGTGATAGAATTGTTCTTGGACCTGACATGATCTTAGAAGAAAGTGAGAAGGTAGGTGATATCCGAAGTAAGATGAAGGAGGTGCAAGACCGGTGGAGGTGTTATGCGGATCGAAGGCGTAGGGGTCTTGAGTTCTCAACGGGAGATTCGGTGTTTGTGAAGGTTTCTCTGTTGAAGAGCGTTGTGAGGTTTGGGAAATCAAGGAAGCCAGCCCCTTGATTTATTGTCCCTTTTCCCATTCTAGAATGGGTTGGCATACTTGCTTATAGAGTGAAGTTACCAGAGAGAGTATCGGATTTGCACAATGTATTTCACATATCTTATTTACATAAGTATGTACATGACCCTTCAACGATAGTGGAACCGGCACAACATGAAGATTTGGAAGTTTAGTCTAACCTGACCATTTTTAGGCGACCTATTCGGATCATCGATCGAGATATAAAGCGATTGAGGATGAAGGTTGTAAATCTTGTTAAGGTTCAGTGGAGTGAGAATGATAGGTATTGCAGTTGCGAGACTGTGGATAGTATGAGGAAAGCTTATCCTGATTTGATGTTAGGACAAGTTGATTGTTTGTATATATTATGTATGCACTGTTATGATATAGTTGCTTAGTTTGTACTTGTTGTATAGGTTTCTTGAAATAATATATGCCATTTTTAAGTTATCTCCTTAAGTGTTAATTTCGAGGATGAAATTATTTTAAGGTGGGAGAGTGTAACGGCCCATAATTTAACCTCTTTAAAATATGGATATTTAATATATTTTAAAATAATTAATTAATGGATTTTATAAATAAAATAAAACTCATTTTAACAATAACTAGTGAAAGTGAATGGTTTTCAAAATTTGTTTACAAAAATAATTAGTTCGAAGAAAAATCGAAAATGTGACCGGAAATGTTTTTCAAATTTTTGACTTTTTGTTCTATAAAAGTTGTTCGAAATGTTATGAACACTTTAGTTTACATAAACAAACATTTTTAAACAAATTAGGATTTAAAAATGATAATACATATTTATATATAACTTAAGAATATTAAAAAGTGTGATGCGACAATTTCCTAAGTCAAAAATTTAAATATAAAAAGCATATATCACATTATAAAACATTTAGTACAATAAGTAATTAAATACATGTCGGCATGTTGGAAAAGAGGGGGGACAAGGAAATTTCGAATTTTAATGGGATGGAGACAAGCTTGATGAGGTGACAACAAAGAAAAGGAGGTTATGTACTTTAAGGGTAAATTGGTAATTTAATTTATCGCTTTGTATATAAGAAAATTTCCTAACACATTTTCTCATTTCTATCTTCACTTTCAAATCTTCATTCAATTCCCTTCCGAAGTTTCCATGGCTTCCACATACTTTTAAATTAGAAAAATATCATTTCTTTTCACTTCTTCCTTAAGCAAGTTCACTAATAACAACTCCTTTCTCCACTACACTTCTTCTCTTTCCAAAACAAGCCCATACACCTCTTATTCAACATTGGCCGAACCCTAAAGCCCTCTAGCCCTCTAGCCGAGCTCATTTGTACCCTTAGACCCATAAAGTTATCATTTTCGAAAAGGAAAAGTGAATTTCTAGGGCATATTCAAGTTATAGCGTAAGTTTGGTTTATTTCGTCGACTTTCTGTGAGTAAAATCTCACCTTTTAAAACCAAAAGTTTTTAACTTTAATATTATTCATCTTGGTAGCATTTAAATGCTTGTTGTGTATGTATATTAATGTGGTAGTTTTTGATTTGGTTTATGCTTTAGAAAGATGACATCTTGGTAGTTAGTAAGCGACATGAAAAGTTAGTAGAAAAAGTTAAATATGTTATAAGTGATGCTCTTTACATGTTGTATGATTTGTTATGGACCTTGTATATATGTTCTTTAATTATGTTATGTGGTGTGATGCTTGGATGAAAATCAATATGTTATGAAAGTAGTTCTCGAAGTGTCCGTATAGCGACTATCGCTATATTGGCACTTCCGGAAAATACCATCTCTTCAACATCTTTCATTTTACTTTCGAGCTTGGGTTTTACTTTACAAAGTTAATTAAGTTCTTGAATAACGATGGATTTAAAATTAATAAACTAATTTAATAATTATTTTAAATTTAATTAATTATTTTAATTAATGAGGATTAAGGTTAATTAATTATCTTCATAACGATGTGTTTAAAATTAATTAATTACTTTGTTAATGATGTTTAAAACTAATTTACCATTTTATCTGATGATGATTAAGTTTAATTAATCTCTTAAATATGATAGATTAAAGTTAATTAATTATTTTAATTAATGATGTTTAAAAATTAGTTAATAATTTTTAATTAATTACTTTTAAAGTTAATTAATTAGTTTCAATTTAATTAATCTTTTCCATTAATGATATTTTAAATTAGTTAATCCTTTTTAATAAATGGTGTTTTAAAATTAACTAATCAACTTAATTAATGAGATTTAAAAATAATTAATTAATTTAATTAATGATATTTTAAAGTGATTAACCCTTTTTAATTATGGGTATTTAAAGTTAATTAATCAAATTAATTAACGAAGTTTAGAGATAATTAATCATTCTTATTTTGGCAAGGCTAGCCGGTTTTATAGTGGGCCGTCCACTTTTTATTACGAAAGTAATAAAAGTTGAAGTACAGGAGTAAGGTAGAGGCACCTTGACTACTAAAAAGAACAAAGAAAATACTGCACAGGAGTGTGACAGCATGTCACAACTACTAAATTAATCATTCTTATTAATGTTAATTAAAGATAATTAACCAATTTAATAAGGATGTTTTAAGTGATTAAATCTTTTTGATAATGGTGTTTTAAAGTTAATGGACCATTTTTACGAAGTTGTTTAAAGTTAAAAACTTATAATGAGAAGCTTGAGCACGAATTTGGTTTTAAAAGTAAAATTTCAATTCGGTTATGGAAAAGAAGTTTCCGCATACGACATCGTTTATGTGGAAAGAATTTAATCACACTCTTGACACTAAACGTCGAGGTATTGAAACTTGTCACTATCTCGAAAGTTAAAATTGTCATGAAGGCAATGCCTAGAGGTAACACTACCTTCACTTGTTCGACTTTAATTTTAACCAAGAAATAGTATAAATTTGAAATTGATGAGTAGTAGTAGGAATATGAAGTTTACTGTCCATATAAGATCATTTTGTTATCTTCAATAGTTGGTTTGTCGACTATCGATTGCCTCAGCCTTCTTTGTTTTTCGTCATTCTAAGACGATGTGTTGCTCATTTGAGCTTTGTTATCTTTTGTCTGAAATGACTAAACCCAAAGAGCGAGTAGGGGCCAAGCTATGTGTGGTTGCTCCCATTAGGGTATTTTCATATCCATCTAGATTGGATCCGGTTGTTCATATTGAGACGCGAAATACTCGGATTCTCATTAAAAGTTGGTGGGGTCCGGCTTGGAGATTTCCGAGAGCCATCAGAGTTCTCAAGTATATATTCTAGAGGTATACTTTCGGTAAAGGGGGTGCACCCTCCTAGTCATTGTTGGTAAATTTTCTTTTCCTTATTGATTTGAACTTCGAATTTGTTTTACTTAATTGCATCAGGAAGAGTATAGCACTCTTCGCGATGTTAATTATTTGTATCCATTCTTTACATTTGGATGCAGTTATTGTGAGAGGAAACCCGTTCCGCATTTAGCAGCATGGTCTCACATGTTGTTGTTTAATTACACTTATTATTTAGAGTTTTACTTATACCAGACATATTGTCTGACCCGAGTTGTTTGTTTCCCCTAAACTCTCAGTCACTCATTTATGTTTGAGTAGTCCAAGAGTAGTAGGTCTTTTATGGGCTCTTTTGAAGACGGAGTCCGAGCATGAGGCTTTTATCTACTTAGCTATCTATTCCACTGTTTGTTTAGTTCATGTGTGTGTATTTTGTTTCAATATGTGTAAAGGTTGGTTGTTATTACTTCCTAAGCTGATTGTAGTACTTTTATGTAACTCTGATAATTCAAAGTTAGGGAGTTGCCTTATGTACTATATTACTGTTATGTTCTATTTAACAGTTTTGTTATGAGGTTTTCTGTTCTATTCTTTATTTTACCTTACGATAGTTCATCTTTCAAATGCTTGGACAACGGCACATGAATACTGTGAATGTATTAAGTATCGTTCTTAAGGGTCAGGAAGGTGGGTCGTCACACTACACCTCCTCACACCTTAATTTCTCCCTAAACTAAGTTAATTGAGGATAATCTAAGAAGGATAAATCCTTATCTTATGAAGAACGGCTTAAGTGTAGCAAAACTCTACTCGAGCCTTTTCTCTCATAAATAACTTGGGTAAGGTAGGTTAAAAGCTCTTGATTCTATTTTTTGAGTTGCCTAACCATGTCCTCAAGTTATTTTTCTCCCTTATATGAGGGGATTGTGTTGGACCCAATCCTATTTATAGTTTATTTTTTAAGTCATTTAATACATCCTTGAAAATAATATACAATATTGTCTGTGGCACTAAAATCCACACACAAAGTTTATTACTTGAATATTTTTTACTAATAATCAAAACATTTTCTAGGTTATAAGTAATTTAGAGAGAGAAAGGCAATCACCTAAAATTACACAGAACTTCATAAACAAAACTCATCTAAAAATAACTGTACTACATAAAAATGAAATATAGAGCTATATTAAAACATAATGAATAAGAAGATAATTGAATCTTGAAAAAAATTAAAAATTACATATATTCATTACATAAAAGGAAAAAAGTTTGATTACACAAGATTGGTTCAAGATAAAAAAACAGCAATAAGACTTCCCTAATCTAGCTCCCTTCAAAGGTAGAAAATGATGCCATGATTAGGAAATTATAGTTGTTACATTTATTGGGGGAACATCGGGCTCAATCAGGGCCTAGTCAGAAGTGGCACCATCCCTTTCTCCATCCTCCTTAGAGGCCTCTATAGTTGCAGTGGATGTGGCTTATGAAGGATCTTGCACTACAGACCTTTCCGCACCTACTGGTTACGGTAATATTAGAGTGCTACCTTAGTAAGGGTAGGAGGGGAAAGAAGTGGCTAACCCCAGCATCCATATATGTCTTCCTACCTATGAAGAATTGCCTCCTAATCTAAGCATATATATAATAAAGCATGAAAAGAGTGTTGTGTTGCTGGTCTTCCTTGTCAAGTTTCCTTTCAACAGTTGCTATCTTTTTATTAGCTAGTTAGGCCTCCTATGCAGCAATATTGGCCCAAGACCCCAGTGCTACTTCCTACCTCCTTGGAGCGAGATTGGCTTTGATTTGAGCTATTTCACTCCCCAAATATGACTAAGGAGAAAGAAGCTTCATTAAGGGATGGTTTGGACTTAATGGAGTCCAACTCGCATCTAGCATAGTTCAAACATCTCTTCATTTCGACCACTTATGCAGCAAAACAAACCAGAAATTGAAGTACAAGTAACAAAAATTATAAGTAAATATTACGTTGTTGTACCTACCTAGAAGCATCCTCTATGAAAATTTTAAGAGCACTTCCTCAGAGTAGGGGGAAGAAGAAAAGATCCATGCAAGACCAGGAGTAGGGAGGAAAAAGTTGGCAATCTAAATGCCCCAACTTTTCAACCGTGTCCGTTTCATCCCTTCTTGTGGAGAAAGATAGAACACAGATATAAGTGGGGTTGTGCTGAGTAAAGGGAGGCAAGACTTTAGGTAGTTTTGAAGGAATGAGAGCTCCAGAGGAGATCTTGAAAAGCATTGCATTTTTTCCTTGGTTAGTAGTATACTTTGTGAGTCTTTTCTATAGCACTTGAGTAGACTTACATCCAGGTTTGTGCTAGACCGGAGCTAAGGTCAAGGGCGAAGCGCTAGCAAACTTCCTTCTAGACTATGAAAGCATGGTGCTTGTGAATTTCAAATGAATAACGCCAATAATAGTAGAAAACACAAGAATAAGAAAATTTCTTATAAGACAACATACATAAAATAAAATAAAAATCTAGTAATTAATTGTATACCCTGCACAGATACTACGGAGGAGCTGCTAGCTTCCATGTTGAAATTATGTTCAAGCATGAAGGTAATTGCGAATCAGGTTAAGCTGTGGGGCTCTTGAAAGAAATGATTCTTGGACAGTAAGGTTTCAGTGAATAAGTTTGAGTATTTATGAACGATGATATCCAAAGCACGTACCAACATCCTTCACTCTCAAAAAAGGTCCCTCTCCTCTTTGCAGAAGGTAGAAAGATAAGCTAACAAAGAATAAAAGAGACAAACTAGTGTAGTTAGTTTGTACTAAAAAATGAAAGAAAGCCAAGAAAGGAGGTTGTGCCAACTACAAGAAAAAAGAAAATAACCTATCATCATTTGAAATCAAGAAGTATTACTCCGACCAAGCCTGGATTTTGCAATGGACAATGTGAAGAACAATTTTTTTTAGTCTGGATATGGTAGAATTATGCATAATCGGGGGTATGATTCTCATGCAATTAATAGAGAAAACGAAGCTCGCAGAAAGTAAGAGAAGAAGTGAAGTGCTTAACATATAGAATATGTGCATATTAAGAGGAATATAAGATAAGAGCCAACTAGATTGGGGCTATCCCAAGTTATCAAGTCATCCCTTAACAACAAGATTTTGGGTAGATATAGGCTACAACAAAGGTGTTTTGATGCCAATGAAGTATAACCGTCAAAAGGAGATGGATATAGTCAGAAATGGAAAGCCCTTGAGAGGGTAACCCCTAATACCGAATGTAATTAGAATGTCCTGAATTTGCTCATTAGAGAAGAGTATGAAACCAACATTTCTATGAGAAGCACTAAGTCTAGTCAAGGTACTTAATGAAATATTGGAAGACATAATCAAATAAAAAATATATGGCAAAATCAAATGGGGCTATCACTCAATTTCATTTAACAAATTTCAATTTATCCATTTATATGCACATATTACCCTAAAAAATTGATTTTCACAATGGGTACATCAATAAGCCCAAAAAAATATTCATGGACATTTGATCAAATACATTATGGGGAATAACAAATTAGGACAAATACACTGGGAAAACCTCGTAAAATGAAGAAGAGGAAGAAAAATAAGCCTACGTACAAAATTACGAATTGGGTTGATGAAGACTATCACCAAGAGCAGTGCAAGAAGCAAGAATTTTCTAAGAAAATATGAATAGCAAAATTATGAGAGTGTGAAACATGAACTGAAGAATGTAGTTTATATAGAGGAGGAAGATAAATCTCAACCACAAAAGCTTAAACGGTTGGCAAACCATAACCATTGAACAATAATGACATCAAAGAAATTCTTGAAATATGAAGCATTACGATCTAACATGAAAAGACGAAAGAACCAATTAACATGTGACATATGACACATGTAAGCATTTAATGCAAAAGCACTACAGTTGATATGACTACATAAAAGATGGATGAAGAATTCCAAATATGCATCAATATACATCTTCACAAATTTAGAGGACAAGTGTTACATCCATTTTCTCACCAAAAAATGTTGCAAGGAAAATAGAGCCTAGAGGGCAAAACAGACAGCTGCGCGGTTTGAGAAGTACAAGTTAGATGTGCAAGTAGTTTTTAGTGCGTAGGATCAGTATAGTACAAGTAAGATGCATCCTTAAGCCATATCAACCAAGAACTGCACAAGTTCTAGTTACAACATATAAGATGTCACAGACTTCATACTATGCAACCATACACCCAAAGGGCTACTACTCAACGACTAATGCAGTACATAACTCAATTGTGTATTATAGGTAAGCCATGAGCAAAGCTCTAGCACATTTCACAACAAATGCGACCAAAGGTAGGATTTGGCTAAAAGCTTTCTCACAAAAAATGGACCAAATCAAAACCCATCAATGTACAACATAGTTCTTGAACAGGTGGAAGTCATTCAATGGCATCACGCTAATTTCAGCAATTCAAAATCAAATTATCTCACCTAAGCTAAATTAACCTGTCTAAACCAAACTAGTAATCTATGACACAGGATCTAAGACAATCTCGATAGAAGACACATGGCAAGATCTGATGATGATGGATGAGTAAAAGAATAATGTCATCGGTCCATGTGACGTTAATCGCCTATAAAAGGAAAAGACCACTATAACAAAAAAGGTCGAATTTTGAATTTTCAAAAGTCAAAGAATTTATATCAAAAAAGCTGCGTAAAATTATATTAGTATCAAAATAATATCTTTACTTCTAAACTATAAAAAGAGTTTATCTATGGATATAGGATTTCTTAACATTCAAACCACGTGATTTTCTTTGTCTTTTACATTTCTATAATTTATTTGTTTCTGTACTTTGATTCTTTAAAAAATTAGACTAAATTCACATAAGCATTTCAACAATAGTTAATGTGAAACCTCTTTGTTGTATAAGCATGCAAGTACAGTAATTACATAACTAAGAATTTTAACACATAGTTAACTTGTTACCCCATAGTCGTATAAGCATTCAGCAATACATCTGCTTCGCGTTGGTGTTGTAAGACAAAAAATCTCATTAATATTTTTAAACTAAGTAATGATAAGGTAGTCGAGTAGATTTTGGAGTATGTGTCACAATTGATGGAAAGTAATAATATTATACTTTTTGAACATTTTAATGAGAATTATTATTATTTTTGGGTAAATAATAATATGGTTGCTTTTACAAGATCCATTAAGAGATGATATTATTACTTAAAGTAAATAGTAATAAAATATCTTTGGAGTATGATAAGACTAAAAAATATTTAATTATTATTATTATTAAGAAAACTAGTAAAGATATATTTCAGAAATATTTTGGGTTAAATTATTAATATTAAGATAAAAAATAATATAATTTAGGCATTATAAAAGTAAAATATTTCTAGTTGATTTGGATTATTAATATTGGTTGAAAAAGGGTTTCTATGGAAGATTGATATTTTGAGAAAAATAATAATGTTATTTTTTAAGAGGATTAAGTGATAATTACTTTGTTTTGAGAAAAATAGTAATATAATGTTTAAACGCATTTAAAGTAAATTAATATCATTATTAATGATAAATAATGATAAAGTGACATTCATATATGTGAACTAAAATATTATTATTATTAGAGCAGGCAAATAATAATAAAATAACTTATATTATCCGAAGTGGATTGATAATCTTGAATAGATAATAACACAATGATTTTTATTACATTGGGTATGAAGTATTGCCATCAATTATTATCTATTTGTTATGTGAATCGGTGTTTACCATTTGTTGGCATGCTTTTTGGGTCTGTGTAGTTATAGCGCTTAGCGCTTTCATTACGGTGGAGGTACAAAGAGTTATAGTGGAGATAAAGAGGGGATACATTGGAAAATAATAAATGTGTAAAAATATTTATTGGAGATAAAATAAATCCTTAAAAATTGATTTATTCTCATTTTCACGTCATTTGTGTAGAAAGAAGAAACATTATTCACTCCTACGTAATAAAACTGACGAACATCATGATCCATATAGTTCAAACTTGGTGAACGGAATAGAGTTCTAATTTATGTTGAATGCTTAGGACTTGAACTTAGACCTATACTATAAATTTGTTGATTTGGTTTATAAAAGAACTGGTTAAATTAACCTTTTCATATTAAATTTGCTAGAGCGGTACTAAAGCCTCCGGATTAGCGAATTATAAGTAGATTTACTATTTAATAGCGCTAAATTGAAAAAAACAGAGTGTTTAGTATTGGAATACGCTAAACACTTTACCTTGCATTACCGAGGTTTTAGCGGAGCTTTAACTAGAAAGATTTGGATGAGTATTTATTATTTGTGGTTGTATAACGTTTTGCGTTTATCATGTTTACCATATGGGGCCAATTACTATTGTTGGTGGGAAATTTTTATTTATTGTTATTTACTAGGTGACTGGTGTGTGTGTGTGTATGGAGTTGTTAGTATTTACTATTTGTTGTTAGTATTTACTATTTGTTAACATACATGGTTGTTGGTCTTCATTAAAAATTTAATGTTATTATTTGATGTATGGCCAGCTAGCTATTACCTATAAATTTTTGCACTCATTTTGATGTTGAATATTATTGTTCTCTAAATTCTTTAGACTAGCATTATCGAAAATAGGGATTAGATTACTTTTATTTGTGTACTTGTGTTGTGATATTATTCCATATTTTATATTATCATATTCTGGTTGATAGATAGAAATTCTATCATGTTGACATTGTAGTTTCTAAAAGCAAACATTATGTTCTGCTAACATTCGTCACTATAAGAAAAGAGTAGATCCAGGTATAAAATAGAATTCCGTGGGCTCAATATTAAGGGTATGTTGGTAGTCTATCTCTACGCATAAGCCATCGACCTTCAGGTTTGGGTGCATATACATGATGGCGTAGTCCAATTAGTTTTCACAATTTTTTTCCTTTTGTATTATTACATATAAGGTGCAGACATCCCTGTAAACAGTCAGATACGGATTCAGAGTGTGCCATATTCGTATCCACATCCGAAGTCATTTCGGATGTTGAATATCTGTATCTACGGATGCCGACGAATATTTGATATTCTTCAAACAGCTCACAACTAACCAATCTAAATAAATAAATAGAAAATATTGGTTCATTATAAATCCATTTCAATACTAAAAAATGTAAAAATAATAAATATGCTAAGAAAAATAATTTTAAGTAGAAAATATTGATTTTTATGCAAATATTAAATTTTTTATTCAGATAAAATAGTAAATAACAATCATTTTATATACTAAAATGCACTAAAAAATAACTAAAATTATTATAAAAACCGCACGGATAATTATCGAATGCGAATATGGCTATGTCCTCATCCGTATATATTTTTTAGAATTCAAATAATTTTTCGCATTTTGGATATGGATACAGATGGATTTCAGATTCTTTTAGGTATACATTGATAGCCCTAGTTGTAGATGCCTACATATTTCTCAACCTTGCAGACAGAGACGAGAAAATGTAAGGGGAGAGTTCGTGACTCATATCTAAAGGTTATACAACTTTGTATACTTTTATTGAGTTATTGTTCTTTATATTACATATTAAATATTTTTTGATGCAATGTAAACATATACGAATACTAAATGCGGTATTTGTAACAATATTCCTCATACGAGACGTTGTTTGTTTAGATGTTGTTTTGTTGTAAGCTTTTCCTTTATGTTTGTATTTCTAGTTTTTAATTATACACCAAACAATCCACTGTTTTTTGACATCTAAAATTAACGTAGAAGCATTAGTTTATGACGTTAAATTTCAAAATTTCCCCTAATTGGGTCTTAATGGGCCTATAAAATTTAATGTTTAATACCAAATCCGATCCAATTGTTTTAATAAAATCATATTTTATTAAACTTGTCTTATTCTTAACTAATTAAATCTATATTAATCAAGTATGGTATTTGAATTTGTATGAATATATCAAATATATTCATACATGTGAAACATATAGTGAATATAGTTAATTGGGGTTTATAGATGAGAATAAACAAAATATTAGATCTAGATATAGTCAACCAAAGATCTAAAAGAAAAAGGATGAAAAGGTGATATTAATAATTGCTACACCTTCCTCTTTTCCAAACATTCAACTAATACTATACCCAACCTTTATAAAAAAATGACACAGATAATTATATGTTTAACATAACATGTTAGCTCAAAACAACAACAACAACATGGTTAATATATACATGTGTAGATATTGAGATTTATATTTGCCATGTATATATTCATATTACACGCACGCGCGCGCGCACACACACAGATATATATATATATATGATTAATGTAAGATGTATTTATAGTTACAAAATATTATGAAACCTAAACATTAGAAACAAAGATTGATTTGATAAAATCTGACATAAATTAAGAATTGAAATTCCAAATCCAAATTTGAAGTAAAAAAACTAAATTTGATTTGGTAGGATTTATTCAAATTCGAATCTGCATTACATTTAATTAATGTAAAATATCCTTAATCAATTAAGTACTAATATTAAATTGCATACGTATATTTGTAATTATAAAGTTAAAAGTCTGGTGGGAGGGGAATAATCTCAAAATGCTGTACATCGAAACTATATACATATAAACATGAAGATAAAAAGGTATAGCCGGTCCTCTACATAAACATGGCTCCAGTCAAGGGTAATTTGAATTGTCCATAAATAAGTAAAGCAAACTCATCCCAATGGATAGGGAATCATACCTCACCCCGCTCTTCTCCTGTAAACATAAAGTCAGCACATCCTAGTGTACTACAAAAACAAGAAAATCTTGTACACCTTTAAGGACCGTGCTATAATACTAGTATATGGGTGTCAAGTGTTGCATTGACTGCCACCAACACCCTCTATCATAGATAATATAACAAACCTTATTGCATAACTATGATACGTCATAGTATATGAGTGAAGAGGTAACTCTACACGCATCGAGACTATTGGTGATATAGGTACCCTATCATAGACATATTAAATTAAACTATTTGAACATAAAAATAAGATTCACATTTTCTTAATACTTTTAACATATGTATATATAACAAATACATACATACATATATATATATATATATAATTTTATAACCTAAATTTAATTTAATTTATAAAAGATAATCAAAAGGAATTTTAAAATCAAAATATATACATTAAGTTTTGAATAAGATGTTAATGTATTTCATGTTTCGAAATTGATTCAATCAAAATCAATTGACTCGTTGAAACTATATATTACCTTAGAAAATCATTACATGTATATTAAAACATGTTTATCGTTGAATTCATAATTTTAGGTATATATACATTTTCATTTTTAAATAATCGAATCGAAGCGAATCAAAACATCCAATTAATTATTTAGATTATGATATTAATTATAAATCATGGTGAGGCAACGATATATATAAAGTCGTTGTATAGTGATATAATTAATATATATAAATATGAAAAAGGAATTTAACATTATAGATTTGACCAATTAGTGACGCCTTGACTTGTTTTTGAGTTAATTTTATTTAGAAGGGGAAGATAAAAATTTTGGTCATGGATGGAAGAAAAGAGGAAAAAGAAAATAAATGAAGGAAATTAAGTCAGGTGGTTTTTTTATTTGGAAAATGAAATCCTTTCAATTCATTTAATTAAAATCGTCCTAATTAATTCCTCCTTAATTTTCAATTCCTTCACCCTTTTCTCCCCCATTGTATGGTCGGCGTATGTTGCCTTCTATATGGTGCAAATTTTCTAAAAACTCTTTAGGTATTTATCTCTTATTTAAACCCCATTAAAAAGCATACCGATATCATATATCGATACACGTAAATGTAACTTTTATATATTCTTTAAAATAAGTACTAACTATACCCAAAGCATTAAAGAGATTTAATAATAATTAATATTTATCAAATATTAGTCATTTTAACCAATTTATAATATTTTATAAACTAATTAAAACTTGTGGTTTTACGTAGAATTCACAAATACAGTTGTGAGACACAGAGGTGAAAATCCAATCAGTGATTAATTTTGAACGATTCAAATATTAGTATTTCATACGCCACCTTAGCTAGCAATGTGAAAATTTGCCTAAATTCATTGCTTATATATCTTTTCTAAAACGCTCCACCTCTATACTCATACTATCCAAGAGTATTACATGGTAATAATTATTAGATAATATGGAGAATGGGACTAAATGGGGTACACACATGATTACTCTCTTGGACTAACGCTGGTGTATTAAAACATCAAATATAAAACTCACCAGTACATACACAGCGTCGATAAAAAATAATAAAAACCTGTACCTCCAGGACAGAACAATACACAATATATAGTAATCGCAATGATAAATATAATTAAAGTAATATATAATACCGTTTAAGTACAAATTTACCAAATGGCATCAATTTCAATACAATCTTAAAGACAATCAATATACAACTTTGTTTCAACTACACACACACACACATATAAGGAAACAATGTCACACAAATATCATACAATGATCCTAAGGGAAATCTCCACTAGGCCCACAAATACAAATGCAGGTCATGTCGTCCCTATACCTGAAATGTCTTGGACTGACCCGAGTATTATGAAATAACACACAGGTTAGACTATGTCTAATCAAGGGTATATAATAATGGAACACAAGGTAAACAAGAATAATTGTATGATTACTTAACATTGATAATCAATTCATCAAACAAATATATGTATAACCAGAATAATCATCAAAGCATCATATCACTCGAATAACTTAGATCCATGTGACGCTGTCAACAATGATATCAAAAGATATCATCACCCATTTAGAAACACATCAAATCAGAATCACATAAACAACATGAATGGGTGAATCATACATATCCAGAAAATATCACCAAATCTAGAAATATCACTAGAGGAGATATCATCAAGTATAATCAGGCTAACACGAAGCATTGCCCAAATATAACTCTCAATCTCTATAAAAATCATCAACAAATATCAAATGGGATGGCTGCCTATCAAAGACTGAGAATCCACCATACACTAGATATGTATCACATGTATAATCTCATCTCCTCATATATATCTATCAGAAAATATCATAACGGGAAAGGACTGTACGACAAACACAAAGTCCCAAGTAGAGTCATACATATATAATAATATGCGGCACTTGGCCCACATCAATGCTATAGTGAGGTGTATCGATCGTATACTCCAATCTACTACTCCGTTAGTACCAAAAGGGAGACTGATAGCACTAAGCAAGCTCCAGAGATGCTAAGTCTCTTCAGTCTTTAGTTACCTCACAGTCATCATGACACGTATCCATCGGTGTCTCATCAACACGAAGACCTTAAATCATGACACTACAAATTCCCCTATAGATAACGGACTGCCGGCCTAAGTGACACAGGGGTGATGGTACAGAGTCAAACATCGAGCTAAAGCACTAAGCTGTATATATATGGAGCTCCATAAATCTAAGGTATCATAGATCTAGGGTGTGACCCCACGATCAGGCCGCTAGGGTGTATACTGGCCATCTGGTCCTTTCCAACAAACATAATAGGAGTACATCATAATAATGGGATATAGAACCAATACATATAGAAACGAAGTCATGGTCATCGTTAGGCACGGAGCCATACTCACTAAATATAGGCACTAAGCCATATATCACTACGTATCATCTAACACTATCCACTTTATTCTTGTCACGTGAGTGTCATCTACGTATAAAGAATAACAAAAGAAATATCATAACAACGTCCCATACCACTGTGTGATATTCAAATGTTTAGTCACAGCTTATAAACTCCACTCAATCACTCATATTTTATATAACGAGTCCAAAGAATAATCGGAGAAATATTACTAAATGCCCTTCCTAGATGGTATTATAACTCCGTTTATTTAAATTTCTCATCACAAAAAATTGAAATATCATAAAATCATATCAAAGGATGTCATCATCATATCATATTAAAAGACTAATCAAATCCATATCAACGGTTCGAAATTAATATGGAAAATGAGAGATCAGAAAAGTGTGAAAAGGCCAATTATTTTTATATATATAGTACAATCAATTGAATATTTATTAATAAATCGTTTATTATAACAAAAATCGATATGGAAGAAGGAAACAATCATAAAAGCAATAAAATATCATTTTATCAAATATGTGAAATAAACATCTTATACTCTTAATTACACTTTTCACTTATAAATTAACCTTTAAAGTACTTAAAATACTAAATAGAAAATATTTATTAATTTCATAATTTTATAACATCTTTAAATAATAATTTAAAACTAATTATAATTTTCACTAATCACATTTGAAACTTAATTCTTTCATTTAAACTCACAAAAATAGATTATAAAGCAAAATGTTTCATATAAGGATTATTTCATGATTTACCATGATTAAATACTATTTTAAACAATTATAAAAACAATTCAAATTAATTGAATTTATTTATAATCAATTAAATACATTTTCCAAAAGCTTGAATTATATTATATATATATTAAACTTCACATTTTTGTAACATGATTATTAAAACTATTTAAATAGTACAATTAAATGCACATTATTAAATTTAATAAACTTTAAACTATAGTTACACACACAAATATATATATAATCAAAGTGTACATAATAGAATTCAAATATATATAAATATTTCTTATAATTCCCATGTTTGGTACATCTAAACACACGCATACATAATAGTGCACAACAACATGTGCCCAGAAACGTACCATATCTCCAGGTTAAAGAAAAGCAAAACACAATGAAATATAAAAAAACAAAACATCACAAGCATGGCTCAGCAAGTACTCAAGAAATTAGGATAACAGTTGTATATAGTAGTATAACGAGGCAACTAAACATATTTTTTTTGTGTTTTAGTTTATATTTGATTTAGTTTGTTTAGTCTAGATGTACAATACACATCTTGATTATAATTTACTGAAACTTGTAAATGGATAATATTGGGCACCATAACACACACCATAATAGATATATGCAAAATAACAAAGTTGAACCATATATAAAGTAACAGCAACTTATACAAAGAAACAGTACATATTTTTTTTAGGAAAAGGAAATATATATATAAGCCAACTCCAAAAGATGTCAACATGCTTGACAGGTAACCAGGGAGAACAAAAGGAAATAAAAAAACCCGCGAAACAAAAACAGACGACAATATAGAAACAAACGCCCTAAAAAAACTACAGAAGCAGGCGCGCATGAGTGGAAGACGACCGCTGGACAGGAAACAGGCACAGATCAATCTGGATGAGCTCCGGAAAAACCACCGCCCATCTAACATCGTCATCGAGCTCCGGCAAGGCCGCCGCCCAATGACGATGTCGAATGAAATCTGTGCAAAACAACTACATGCAAAGGAGATGAGCCCACCAGCGCTAGCAAAGAAAACCACTCTGAATACCAGCAGGAGAGAAGACGACAGTAGACCCACCTCCGAAGCCACAACGGCAATGTCCAATAGAACAGAAAGAAAGAGAAAAGCCCCCGGACTAAACTTGATAAACCAGAACCTGAAAAACCAGCAACCACATAAGAAGAAAAAAAGGGGAGCGAGGGCGGGATGGGTGGAACATCCCAGCCCTCGAAAAGGCCTCAGCCAATTCCAACTCTAGAGGAAGCCTGATCACAGGAAATCGATAAAAGACCCACTAGCCGTCTAGAGCGGGAGCCAACTGAACCCTTAAAAGGTCTGCCACGAAATGCCAGGAAGACATCATTCCTAAGCCGCCGAATAATGGAAGAGGGATCCATCGGAGAATCCTCAAAAATTGCCTTATTCCGCGCGCACCAGAGGTGCCAGCAGATCGGGCAAGGAATCAAACGGGAAAGGATTGAGCATATAGATTTACCAGAGATCCCGTACCACCAGGTTCTTTGTAAATCAGCAGGAGAGCTGTTGTTACCTCGGATACCTACCAGATTTCTGAAGTAATTCCAGCAGGATCTGGCAGTGAAGCCCAGAAAAAGCAAATGACCCAAGGATTCCGTATCCCCGATGCCGCAGCACCTACAGCGGGAGACGGTAGGAATGCCAATCCTCTGGAGATTCTCGTCTAATGGCAACCCATCATGAAGGGTTCGCCACATAAACAGAGAAACTTTAGGTGGGATTCGAGAATCCTAAATGAAAGAGAACAAAGGGAGAACCGGAGCTGGGTTACGAGCCGAGCTCCAGGCCTTGAAGATAGAAAACGAGCCGCTATCCCAACCGGATTGATTGCCATGAGAGTCAGAAAACGATTTCACTGACTGCATGTGTTTCCAAGTCTAGCTTGCGTAAGATGGAGAACTGGTGAAACCAGAGCTTGCCAGCCTACGGTACTTAGCGTGAAGGAACGACGCCCATAAGGAATCGTTTTCCTCAAACCGGTACCACAACTTGCAAGCAAAAGCCGCACAGATGTCCTTAGGATTGCGCAAGCCTAAACCGCCCTCGCTTTTGGGACGGCACACGACGTCCCAAGAGACCCAGTGATGGCGGTGGACATCAACCTTAGACCCCCAAAAGAAAGACGAGGCCGAAGATTGGAAAGACCGGAAGAAGGAAGAGGTAGGGGTCATCGCAGCGAAGACATGAGTGCCCATCGAGCCTAAGACCGACTTGATGAGAACCAGTCTACCTGCTTGGGAAAGAAGAGATGCATTCCAACGGATAATCTTTCCCTTAACTTTGTCTGTCAAAGGATCGAAAATAGCGTTAAGTTTCCTACCTCTGTAGAGGACTATTCCAAGATAAGGTAGCAGAAGGGATGCTTCCTTCAACCCGGTAAAGTTCTCTAGCGAAGAAGCCCTGGAAGGAGACATGTCCTTCGCGTGGACGAAGCAACTCTTGGAGGAGTTAACGAGCTGGCTCGAGCACCTCTCGTAAAGATAAATGAAGCGAAGAAGCCGACGAACAGAGGAACGGTTGCCATTGAAGAAAATGACAATGTCATCTGCAAAAGATAAGGAGGAAACGAGCAGGCACCCCCTCGGTAACCCAAATCTATGGATCTGACCATAAATCGAGAGGGTTTGAAGCCCGCAAATGAAAGCCTCTGCCGCGATCACGAATAGAGAAGGCGATAGTGGGTCTCCTTGACGTAAACCCCTTCCCGCCCTGAAGAATCCATTGGCCGATCCGTTAATGAGAATGGAGAACCAACAGTTGGAAATGAGCCTCCAAACCAAATCAATAAGGGTTTCCGGAAACCCAAAGGCTCGCAAAACCTTGATGATGAAAAACCACGACAGACGATCGTAAGCCTTTGCCATATCTAGTTTGAAAACAACATTAGAGCCTCTAACCTTCCGGTCAAGCTGGGAAATCAATTCCTGGGCTAAAAGGACGTTATCTGTGATTAAACGACCTTTAACAAAACCCGCTTGAGAGGGGGAGATGATACGATCAAGGTACGGGGCCAATCGATTGGGCAACACCTTGGAGATTACTTTGTTTGAGAAATTACACAAGCTGATGGGAAGAAAATCCGCGCAAGACCGAGGATTATCACACTTCGGAATAAGGACCAAGTTGGTGGAAGACCAACCAATGGGCAGAGAACCGCCAGAAAAGAAGTACTGGATAGCCAGACAGAAGTCTGACTGAATGATATGCCAAACACTTCGGTAGAAGACACCGTTGAAGCCATCCGGCCCATTGGCACTATCCTTTCTTAGAGCAAAGACACAGGCTCGAATCTCTTCCGATGAAGGAGGGTCAGCTAAAGCGGCACTAACCGCCGGAGAAACCATTCGGGGGATGAAGGAAAAAAGGGCCGGATCGGAATTCGAAACAGAGGGAGTGCCCAGAAAGGATTGGAAGTGAGACAGAATGTTCTCTTTGACTTCATCAGGGGTAGAAGCCACAGAGAGATCCGACCGATGAATCTCACGAATAGAGAGAAGGTTGTTCTTTTTACGAATAGAAGAATGAAAAAATTTGGAGTTCAAATCTCCTTCGACCACGCATTTGACCCTCTCCTTTTGGCGAAGATAGGTGTTCTCGACATGAAGTTCCGAGGAGAAGGCCATCTAGGCTAATGCCCACTCCTCCTTGTTGGCGGCGGACGGATCCTCGTCGAACAAAGATTCGGCTAAGATAAGAGTCTCCTCTGTCGCCCGCTCATGATCGAAAATGTTTTTGAAAACTTGAACGTTCCATGCCTTAAGGCAAACCTTGAGACGTTTAAGCTTTTGGGAGAAAACCACCATGGGGGAGGCTGCAATAGGGGAACTCCACGATTCCTCCACCACCTGATGAAAAGTATGATGGGATCTCCACATACTCTGGAAACGGAAAGATGACGGACCCGTAAGAGAAAGGGGGGAACAATGCAAAATCATCGAGGCATGGTCAGAAAATGTCCGATGGAGATGCGAGATAGAGAAGGAGAAGGGGAGATTGAGCCAATCTTCCAACCCAAAACTCTGTCTAGCCTACAGAGGATACGGTTCGGGCCCTCTTGGTTGTTAGACCAGGTAAAAGCAGAGCCAACGAAAGGGATTTCAGAAAGGCCCGAGCTAACAATGAAAGGTTGAAGTCCGCCACCGAAGAACGGTTGACGGCCACCCCTCCTTGTTTTTCAGCCTGGCTAGCGACTACATTGAAATCACCGCCCACAACCGAGTACGAGAAGCCCAGCTCAGAGAGCGAAAGAATATCAGACCAAAGGGATAACCTCTCAATCCGATCACACTTGGCGTAGACCACCGAGAAAAGAAAAGGGTGAGAGAAGTGAGTAGCTGAGCAAGCCACAGAAATAAGCTGGACCGAGTCAAAAATAGGACGAACCACAAAGCCTTTGGACCAAAGAATCCAAATCTTACCCGAAACATTGGACAAGGCACCGCCAAACCCTAACGACAACACAGTTTTGGTTACCTCTCCAAGACCCATAAAAGGTTCCAAAAGAGCAACCAAACAGACAGAATGTTTCCGGACAATGCGCTTCAACCTAGCTGAAGACGCTTCATTGCCAATACCACAGATATTCCAGAAAAGGAAGTTCGGCATGATGAGGGGAAAAGCAAAGAGACATATAGCTAGCAGAGAAGAAAAGGGAGAGCTAACTCAACTCAGATAAGATACAACGAATATCGAGTAGACATGTCGGTCTGGTCAGACGCCGCTATAGAGCGTGTGCGGATAGTGTGAGGCGTGGCGGGAGCACCTCTCGGTTTGCGACGAGACGAACGGGAACGGGGAGCCGAATACCGAGGGGAGGACTCCGAAGAGACCCCAAGCGGCTCAGACGATCCCGACTGCGGAACACTATGCCTGGAAGATGCCGAGTTCTTAGTTAGGCGAGCTAGACGATCATTAATGATCGCTATTTCCGCCTTGCTAAGCAGTGGGATGGAGATCGATAAAGAGCAGTAGGAAGAGGGAAGAGAGCAAAGAGAAGAGCAACAAGAGGTGGAGGAGACCGGGTGATCCGGAAAGAAATGGAAGAATGTAGGGGAGCAGACAAGTCGCAGCCCACGTTGCTGTAGGAACCTTACCAAAGCCGGACTGTCACTAATGAGACAGCCCCGTGAGACAGGTAAGGTTCGCGTGTCGGCCCTATCAGAGGGAACAACAGGGCGGACCAGTGAAGGCTGGCAAAAACCCAGGCTGTCCGAATAGTGGTCCGAATCAGAGACCACTATGCGACCAGACCTGGAAGATCACCCGAGCCAAACGCTCCAGGCCCGTTGTAACCTCTGAAGAGACCAACGGTAGCCTGACAATCTAGGGAGACGAAGAAGAGTCACTGATGACACACAAGAGGCCTCGCAATGACTCATCACAAAAATCCAGCAAGGATATATAACACACTGAAGTACAATTGCACATTTATCTATATATATAACACATGCTCTATTATTGCTCAAAAACAATAATACTCACATAAACATGTATACTCTAAAAACATAAAAATAATAAAATTGCAATTTCCACACGTAACTTAATATCTAACATTTGAACAACAGCCATCCAATATATGCCAAAATAGAATAAAATGCTTGAACTATAAAGCTAATAACTTAGACCCGACTTAAAACATAAGTCTCGGTTTCAAAGAGAGGTCAAATAACCCCCTATCCAAGCTTCACAATATAAGATACAATAGTTGCTTGTATAAATTGTATTCTATTTACAAACACGATTCATTTTTTTTCCTTTTAAACATTCGACAACAGCTGTGCAAGGGCATCCTTGCATGCGTGCCTGATATGCCCTTTCCCTGCATGCATACCCGATGCTCATAATTGAAATTAAGGTCATTCGCGACCTAATATTGTAGCGTGAAACCAACATGGTAATACGCATCTTCATTTATCCAAATACATACTGATTTTAACATCCAAACATGACATATATTCTATACAAACTCATATAAACTCACACACATAGTGCACGTAAATTCACTACACTACTCACACAAATGCATCCCCAGAGTTAACCATTTATCAAGCATACTTGAATTTCCAGAGGTGTGCCAACAAATTAAATCATACATCCAACACATGAGAGCAAATTACTTGAATTTAGACAAGGGTTTGGGAGTTGAATTACCTCACCTAAAAGTAGCAATTTCCTCTTCACCGTCATTGAACGTGTCCACACTCGCTACAAGCGAATCAATACTTCGACAAACCCTAATTGCTTCCTTGTGCACACGTTTATCAGCATTGAGAAGCACTAAAAGTCAAATTGGTGATTTATGTTAATTAATATAAATTGATTTGAAATTTTTAAAATGATATAGGTTATATAATTTTTAGCTTCTCCAGAAAGATAATTTGAGTGAAGAAGACTTAGTGCGTTTTTAACGAGAGAAGAAAATAGAGATTTCTCGAAATGAAATTTAGGCCATTTAACTTGGGCTTGGGCTCAAAATATTTTGGAAGATGCTAGCAGGCCCGAATGGGGGAGGTCAGGGAAGTACGGGTTAGAGCGGAATTCGGGGGAGCTATTCATTTTAAGCGAAGGAATGAATATCAATGGGTAGATTAGTTTTGGGCAAAAATTCTGACTTTAATTTCGGGCCTCATAGCTTTGTTGAAATATTTTTATCTTTATCCTTATTTCCCTTTATTAAACCAAACTCTATTTGTTCTTTAATAAGTACAATCTCTAATTAAATTTACTACTACATCAAAACAATTATATATTTCAATTATAATACTATTATAAATTAGTTTCCACATTTTTAACTTGTTTAGATTTAAATACCAAATGTCCTCATTGCAAGTCCAAAATTTTAAATAATTTCCAAACTAATCTATTACTTAAATCTTCAAATTTCAATTTGATTAAATAATTTAGTATTATTAACGTTAATTAATTATTACTTAAAAATCGGGTTGTTACATTTTTGGTAAAATTCAATTTCACATTTTCTTAAGCTGTCCATTTAGTAATGATTATTCACACATGTTGTAACGACCCGTCTTTTCGACCATCGAAAGTCGACACCAAACACATCTACAATATCCCAATTTTGAACATCCAATCATCGGAACGACGAATTGTTAGAGTAAAATAAAAAGAACAAAACAGGGAAAATAGAATCTCAAAGCCGAAACGACAACATATAATATAATAAAGGTAGTATAAACTGTCACTCCAAGATACAAGGTACATACGAGTTAAAAACAAACATCATCAGCAGGACAATTATAAATTTTTTAACTTACAATTGCTGATAGGTATACAATATAATACAATGGAAAATAAAATACTACGGCAGGTGAACATCCAGCTCTACTCCATGAGCTCCATGTCTCACCAATGAAAATCTGGAAAAATACTCGGATTGACCCAAGCATTATAATAAAATAACACTCGGATTAGTCTGAAAAACCAGCGTGGGAAAACTCAAGAAATATGGTGAATATATAAAATTTTGTGAGACCATGCCGTTAAACAGGGAACAGGTTTTAACCTCACAAGAACAACATCCATAGATGAAAGAAGGAAACAAATTAAAACCCAACTTGAAAGAATGAGTATAAACATGATCAAAAATCCAAACTTAAATAATTGACAGAAATAATTAAACATCAAAAAGATCTCCAGACACTTCTCGATGCAATTATGAAAACAATTCAAAGATTTGAACCAAATAAGAAAGGAAATTTTCCAACAATGAATAGGGGGTGCACTCCCCTTACCGAAAGTATACCTCTAGAAAATATACTTGAGAACAACGATGGTTCTCGAACACGCCTAAGCTGGACCCTTCCAACCTTACCGAGAATACGAGTATTTCACATCTTCAAGTGCATACCATCGAATCCAATCTAGAGTAGATGTGAAGATGCCCTAATGGAAGCAACCCCACATAGCTTGGTTTCCACTAGCCCTTTGGTTTTAGTCATCTCCGGTAAGAATATCAACGCTCAAAATAAACAACAAATTGTCTAGGATTGACGAGACATAAAAGAAAAAAGATTAATTCCAAGGTTTGAATTGAAACAAGGAGAATGAATTTATCCAACATGACCAAGAGAGCGCACCCCTACACCAAAAGTATACCTATAGATAAAATATACTTGAGAGTCCATGCCAAACATGCATCACCATCAGCTGAGCAACTATAAAGTTCTGACCTTAAAATTTCTAATAGGTATACAATATAATACAACGAATAATAAAATACTACATCATGTGAACATCTAGCTCTACTCCATGAGATCTATGTCCCACCAACGACAACCTAAAAAATATTCGACCTAACCCGAGCATTATAATAAAATAACACTTGGACCAGTCCAGAAAACTAGCATGAGAAAACTCAAAAAATATGGTGAACATATAACAATTCCGTGAGACCACGACGCTAAACACGAAACAGGTTTTTACCTCATAAGAACAACATCCATAGATGAAAGAATGGAAACAAATTAGAATGAAACCCAACTTGAAAGAATGAGTATAAACAAGATCAGAATCCAAACTTAAATAATGGACACAAATAATTAAAGATCGAGAAGAGCTCCAGACACCTCTCGATGCAATTAAGAAAATAATTCAAAGACTTGAATCAAATAAGAAAAGGGAAATTTTCCAACAATGACTAGGAGGGTGCACCCCCTTACTGAAAGTATATCTCTAGAAAATATATTTGAGAACTACGATGGCTCTCAGACACATTCATGCCGGCCTCGGCCAACCTTACAGAGAATCTGAATATTTCACATCTCCGAGCGCATATTACCGGATCCAATCTAGAGTAGATGTGAAGATACCCTAATGGAAGCAACCTCACATAGCTTGGATTTCACTCACTCTTTGGTTTTAGTAATCTCCGATAAAGAATGTCAATGCTCAAAATGAGCAACAAATCATTTAGGATTGATAAAACACAAAAGAAGAAAAGATTAATTTCAAGGTTCAAATCAAAACAAGGAGAATGAATTTATCCAACATGAATAGGAGGGTGCGCCCCTACACCAAAAGTATACCTCTAGATGAAATGTACTAAAGAGTCCACGCCAAACACGCATCACTCTTGGGAACTTCCAAGCTAGACCCCGCCTCACACGAGCATCCGAATATACTCACATCACCTTATGCACACTATTAACAAATCTCTAGATAAATGTGAATATACCATAATGGGTGCGACCCACATGGCTTAGCTCCCACTTGCTCTTTGGTTTTAGTTATCCGCAGTGTAGGATGCCAATGCTCAAAATGGGCGGCAAAACGTCTTAGATTGATGTAGCACAAGAATGATATCATAATCGATAGTTAAGAAATCAACTATCGAAAGTAAATAAATGATTGTATATGGAAATTAGATCGCATACACTTATCACCAATAAATGAATCAAGCTCTTAAAACATTTTATTCTTACTTTTGCTTGATATTTACAACACAAATATTTGTAAAACACTTAAAAAAAATTATTTTAAAAGGGCAAATTATATTTCTAAGTGTAT
Organism: Allium fistulosum; assembly: GCA_030737815.1. NCBI lineage: Eukaryota > Viridiplantae > Streptophyta > Magnoliopsida > Asparagales > Amaryllidaceae > Allium > Allium fistulosum. Next base: position 307,965,765 of record CM060902.1, read on the forward strand.
TAAAAAGGAGGGTCAAAAATAAATGTCATCGAAAACATTGTTTACTATAAACCCCAAAACAATTTACACTCAGCTTTGTTTTTAAACATTCCTTTTAAAGATTTCCATTTTTATAAACTATCGTTTATAAATTTAAAATAACATTTACTATCTCAGAAGGTAATAAGTCAATTTAAATACTTTTATTAATTCCAAACAATGTTAATCATCCTGAAAGATAATTGATATAATTTTTTTATAAATCTTAAAACCACATTAATTATCCCAAAAGACAATAAATCAAATTATAATCTTTTACATATTTAAACAACATTAATTATCCTAAAAGATAATAAATCAAATTTATAACTTCATTTATAAATTTCAATTAACCTTTATTTTCAGAATTCTCAAAATATTGGAAAATATAGTTTTAAACAATTTTCAAAGTGCAAAAACGCAACCAAACTTTTATTTTGTAAAAATACAAGCACAAGTTCAACACATACAAGAGTTAAAGAAGATGATTTTCATAAGTGACGGTATAGCGAAAAATCGCTATAACGACACTTACACAATTCAAAGAGTATGTCACAAATATTCAACCAAACATCAATATATGCAATATAAGAATCTAAATAAATCAATATTGGCGGGAAACACCTTAGGGAGAGTCCTTTGTAAATCTCATATATATATATGTATGTATGTGTGTGTGTGTGTGCACTTCGGAGTGTCCCGTAGCGACCTATTCACTACATAAACACCATGACTTCTTCTTTTCGTCCACTGCAACACAACGGTTATTTATGTCATCTACTAATGAGCAGGAATTGAATCCAAACAAACAATCAAACAATAATCATTTTACTTTGCAAGCATAGAACGGTGATTATTCTGCTTCATAGATGTCCAAAATAATCTATTCAATTTAATTATTGCATAGCAATGTTTTATTCTGCTAAATAGATATCCCAAATGAAGTATAACTAATTTAACGTAGTTAAAAGTTATTAAATTAAATCACTATAAATTTTATTATTAATTTATACTTCATTCAAACTATCAACTATCATCCAAGCATTCAACAATAATCTATAACAAAACAGAGATTATATAGTTTATTTAGAGGTTAGTAAACCCATCGAAATTCCAGTTGACGCTTTCGCGTTCCGGTTTGGTTTAAAATCGAACGACGTTCGATTTTAAACCCAAAATTTTACTAGCTCCAAATTCAATGAAACCAGTTCCAACGTGTAGATAATGTCGATACGAGTCCAACACAAAAGATCGTGTCCAAATCCGACCTCGTATGAGCAAGATATTTAATTTATATGGTTTTGATTCAATTAAATAATTAAATTAACTTAATCACTTAATTAAAATATTAATTACACTTAACAACATTTTATTACCCAAATGCACACACATACACGTTGTGTCACTCCATGGCCGTGCACTCCTCCTTCCCTAACTGTCACGTTTCTCCATGAAATCACAATCCAACTTCTCCTACGATCTTCTCATCGCCTAAGCCTCGCTATGCAACCCAAGAAGGAACACTCAATCAACCTCTTGCAAAGTGACATGCTGCTCCATGTATGGCCACGTGAAATGACGTATCACCTTATACGAGATCGGATATCCCAAAACTCGATAACAAGATGCTAATTTCCACCACTAACCCAACGTTACCATCCCCATCGCCTATCTCTTTCTTAAATTCCATCGAGATGAAACCCTAGTCCATGCCTTTACAATCGAACAATGCCAATCGCAACTGCTCACAACAAAACCTATATGGATTTGACGAACTTAACCATATGAGCTCAAAGGAACAAGTTTTGTAATTTTTAGATGAGTGATTGCTTTGATTTTGATTTTGAAAGGGAACGAGAGGGAAAGAAGAAATTCAAAATGAAAAAGTCTAAGTATTATTTTACTCAATCTATAAACAAAACAATTGCTTTGCTTCAACCACAAGTAAACCAAAATTTTCAAGCAATACAAGATTCTCAAGCAACATACCACATCACCAAAAAGTTATTTTGAAATTTTGAATTTTGAATTTTGATTTTGATTTAAAAAAGATTTTGAAAGAAGGTTTTCGTGGTATTCCGCTACATAATATTCTGTTCGTGTACGAACCATGACCGGCAGAAATAAAAATACGATTGTGCACCAAAATGTGACACGATCACAAATCAACAATAAAGTATACAGATTATTTTATTCTATGAAATTTCAAAAATACCATCGTTTGCCGTAAAATACGTCAAACAATAATTTAAATATTTTCCAAATTAAAAATGATGGAAACATCCTATAAATTCATTTTAAAAATACGGCAATAAAAATCAAGTCGTTTTAATAACAATTGATTTCCTTGTTATTTGTTCGAACTATTTATTATTGTAAATAAATTTACAAATTAAGTTCGCAATTATTATTTATTAATTAAAAGGAGTTAAATAAGGTTGTTAAACCCATTTATTTAATATTTAATTCACAATTCAAATATTTAAATAATTCCTATATTTGAATTCAAGTTACTAAACTTTAAAACCAATTATTTATATATTTAAATTAATTAAATATACAAAATCAAAACTATACAATTCTAGGATATTACATTCTTCCCCTTTAAAAGAATTTCATCCCCGAAATTCCTAAAGGAAGAAAATGTCTCCAAACCTTTATGGTTTAAAAACTATTAATTAATATAAGTTATTAAACTCTTAATGTTCCTTATGTTACAGAAAATTTCGGCAGCACCTCCTTTGCGCGACTTAACCGGAAAAACTAAACTTGCAACAATTGGCTCAAATCAATAAAGAAAACAAAATCCAAGTGGCCTCCCATATCTGGGGCATAAAATCATCAATCATTCACCAATTTTCTATATCTACTACATACCACTTTTGAAAGCAACTCACTATCTCGATGCAAATGCACGTGTGCAAGGAATCAAATAGTAATTCTTGCATCCGCGTATCTATCTTTTACTTAAATAGTTCAAAAGAGAACCATGTTGAAAAAAGAGAAATACAAAAGCTATTTCTATCATAAGCAATAGCAACATAAATACTATAACAACCATATTCAATCAAAAGTACTAAGAATACTCTCAAATAAAATACTAAACACCCAATCTTTTCAAAAGATAAATTGAGAACTAAACGCTCGGGTTTTCAAAAGAGAAATATGTCGAACCAAAATCAATTATGACAAGGAGAGGGTTCCTCCTACCGAAGCATGGTATAACTTTAGAATCAAACAACACGGGGCATCCAATGGTATTTTGGTTCCTCCAATAACAATGACTAGAGTAAACAAATATACATGGCGAGTCCTCCAAATTGGAAAACTCCCAATCGCCCAAATTTAGTCACAACCAAAATATTTGAAAAAGTACTTCACAAAAACTCTTTTCAAATATCCTAAAATACTAATACTTCCCAAAGTTTCAAAATAATAATAATATAATTTCGTTCACAAATTCTTTCAAAATTACTTTTTCAAAAGCACTGGGATTTAAGTCCTAATAAATAACAACTTTATAAGTCGTAGTCTATAAAATCACACTATCAATCAAATAAAATTTCATCAACTAATAAGCCTACACTTAACATTATTTAAAATGTTAAATGACTAACAAACAAAACTTAACTTAGGTTCACAACTTCTCGGTTGTCCAAAGATATAGATAATTTCCTAAGCATACCATTATGCTCATGAGCCTTCGGTTATTGCTTAGAAGGTTATCTAAGCTTGCTCGAATAAAATCGAAAGTCACTCCTTAACTTCCTTAAGCCACAAAACAAAGCATATAAATATACTTAAGCACGTATGATGTATATCAATCATCTGTACACAATATTTGATCCGACCACTTGCTCAGATACATAAACTTTACTTTCGAACTAGTATCGCTCACTCGACCTCCCTAGTGCATACTCTGGTCAGGTTACTTGATTAGAAACTTTCGTTCTCTTTACGTAGCTTATACTACGATAGAAAACCTTAGTACCATATCAAGAATCCGAATCAAGTGTTCGTTGACAAGAATCAAGTAAGAATTCCTTTTTCGGACTGGTGTGAATCACCTCAAAGTTATGTGTTCGAATCCTAGATCAAGAACCGTGCGAATAAAATGATCCACGTATAACTTACGTACTTAATCGTATTGGTTTTTTAACTATACCAGTCTCTTTCTAAATCACTTTCATTTTCATTTATAGTATTTCATTCAATACTAAAACTATTTATGAATTACTTCATAAATTTTTATTTAAGTTTATAAACATTTTATAAAGGCACATCTTTATAAAACATTAAATTAAAAACTTACTCCACTTTTTATTTACTTGTATAATGCTCTTCTACATCCTAAGAGTATATACAAAATGTCCATTTTATTTTATTTATTTATTACTTATTTTCATTTTTCAAAATTCAAATGGAGGCCCGAACAAGATATGGGTCTTAAAATTGAGTCGACTACTTCGACCTTTTTACCTTATGGTGTTCTAAGGAAAGATATTTACTAGTTGGCCCAATAACATTAAATAGTTTATGAGACTTAGATGTTTAAAACAAAACTATGGTTTTAATAAAACAATGCTTATTAAAATCTTCCTATCCAATTTAACCCACATAAAAACTTGAGTTAAATTATCACTTTTCTATCCATGAGTCTAAAATTTCATTTATCAAATTATTATTGAAAATACGTTTTATTTTAAACCAATTTCCTATAAGGAAACTTAAGAACTAAATACCCAGTTTTTTATTTCAAAATCCTTTTTGAAATCATACTACATATATTTCTGTATATAAAATAACTTTAAAAATATATTCACCTACACTCACTTTGGGTTCGTTCAGATTTGAACTCATTTCGATCACACAACGATTAAGAGAATAATTTACTAAGTTCACTATAACATTCGCCTAAGCAAACATTCGATCGTCACTTAGAAGGTTAATCAGATTACCACAAAACTAATCGAGATGTTTTCCTCGAACTAATCAAAGAAATGTATCTTTCTTAAAAACTCTCTTTGAAATATTTATACTTACAGATATTTCTAAGTAATACTACCATTATCCTTTCTCCAAAATCTTTTTTGAAATCAATTCAAGCAATACTGGGATTTAAATTCTCAAAAATACTTTTTAAAACACATTTTATAAACAAATTTATATAAAACCGCCTTTATATAAAATCATCCCATATTATACTAATTCTCCCTTTACTATAATAAATTTTTCTCAAATACTTATCCTCTAAATGTCTTATTTCCCATTTAGATTATATTAAACAACTTTATTAAAAATGACTTTTAACTTAATATTTCTATCGAACACCTTATAATAAAATTGTGAAACTCAGTTCAGAAGGGATTTATTTTAGTGTACTCATAATTATCAAACAATAAATGCCCATAAATTGATTGAGCATAAATCAACAATCAACAAACAATAGTCAATGCTCCTAAACTATCCGAGCACGACAAATTAAGCAAAATGATAATGATGAAATATTATCACTTTCTAACAAATAAGCCCAGTATACATAACTATATAAATTTGAAAATTATTTCTTTATATATATAAAGTATAAAATCCTAGGTAAAATATTTCATTTACTAATTTTCAAAAATCAAAATCGTGTCTGTTTGCCTTGATCAAGTGTTTAGAAATCCCTATCGACACCGTGGCGTCCTACGTCTCGATCGGAATTCATAAACAGCTCAATAGATCAAATAACACAATACGTTTTTATAGAAATAACAAATATACTCCTATATATCTAATACTCTCAACACATTCTAGGGTGTCACTTACCCTATCTCTAATGACTTTACCCCATCAAAGCCAAGGTTCTCGCTTAACCTTTAACTCTGGCACCAAATGTAACGACCTGCTTTTTCGACCATCGAAAGTCGGCACCAAATACATCCATAGTATCCCAATGTTGAACATCCAATCTTCGAAAAGGTAGATTGTTAGGGTAAACTAAAAAGAACAAATAGAGGAAACAGAATCTTATAGCAAGAACGACAACATATAATATAATAAAGATAGTATAAACTATCACTCCAAGAGACAAGGTACATCAAAGTTAAAAACAAACATCATCAGCTGGACAGTTATAAAGTTCTGACCTTACAATTGCTAATAGGTATACAATATAATACAGCGAAAAATAAAATATACATCATGTGAACATCTAGCTCTACACCATGAGCTCTATGTCCCACCAACGACAACCTAAAAAAATATTCGGTCTGACCCGAGCATTGTAATAAAATAACACCCGGACCAGTTCGGAAAACCGGCGTGAGAAAACTCAAAAAATATGATGAACATATAACAATTCTGTGAGACCACGACGCTAAACACGAAATGGGTTTTTGCCTCATAAGAACAACATCCGTAGATGAGAGAATGGAAAAAAATTAGAATGAAACCCAACTTGAAAGAATGAGTATAAACAAGATCAAAATACAAACTTAAATAATAGACACAAATAATTAAACATCGAGAAGAGCTCCAGACAATTCTCGATGCAATTAAGAAAATAATTCAAATATTTGAATCACATAAGGAAAGAGAAATTTTCCAACAATGACTAGGAGGGTGCACCCCTCTTACTGAAAGTATACCTCTAGAAAATATACTTGAGAACTACGATGACTCTCGGACACATCCATGCTGGCCTCTGCCAACCTTACCGAGAATCTGAGTATTTTATATCTCCGACCGCATATCACCGAATCCAATCTAGAGTAGATGTGAAGATACCTTAATGGGAGCAACCTCACATAGCTTGGCTTTCACTCACTCTTTGGTTTTAGTCATCTCCGATAAAGAATGTCAATGCTTAAAATGAGCAACAAATCATTTAGGATTGACAAAACACAAAAGAAGAAAAGATTAATTTCAAGGTTCAAATCGAAACAAGGAGAAAGAATTTATCCAAATTGACTAAGAGGGTGGCCCCTACACTGAAAGTATACCTCTAGATAAAATATATTAGAGAGTCCACGCCAATCACGCATCACTCTTTGGAACTTTCAAGTTAGACCCCGCCTCACACGAGCATCCGAATATACTCACATCACCGCATGCACGCTATCAACAAATCTCTAGATAAATGTGAATATACCATAATAGGTGCGACCCACATGTCTTGGCTCCCACTTGCTCTTTGGTTTTAGTTATCCGCAGTTGGATGCCAATGCTCAGAATGAGCGAAAAATCATCTTAGATTGACGAAGCACAAAGAATGATATCAAAATCGATAGTTAAGAAAACAACCATCGAAAGTAAACAAATGATTGTATATGGAAATTAGATCGCGTACACTTGTCACTAATAAACGAATCAAGCTCTTACAACATTTCATTCTTACTTTTGCTTGATATTCACAACACAAATATTCACTTTAAAGACATTCTTTGAAAATATTCTTTTAAAAGGGCAAATTATATTTCTAAGTGTATTAAAAAGGAGGGTCAAAAATAAATGTCATCGAAAACATTGATTAATGTAAACCCCAAAACAATTTACACTTAGCTTTATTTTTAAACATTTATTTTTAAAGATTTCCACATTTATAAACTATCATTTATAAATTTAAAACAACATTTACTATCTCAGAAGATAATAAGTCAATTTAAATACTTTTATTAATTCCAAACAATGTTAATCATACTAAAAGATAATTGGTATCAATACTTAACCCTTATTTTCAAAATATTTGAAAATATAATTTTAAGCAACTTTCAAAGTGAAAAAATAGGACCAAGAGTTTATTTTGTAAAAATACAAGAACAAGTTCAATACACGCAATGGTTTAAGAAGATGATATTTTATAAGTGACGGTATAGCAAAAATCGCTATAACGACACAAACACAATTCAAACAGTATGTCATAAATATTCAGCCAAACATCAATATAAGAAATATAAGAATATAAATAAATTAATATTAGCAAGAAACCCCTTAGGGCCTCTCTATAAAAGTCCCATGTAAATCTCCTATATATATTTACTTCGAAGTGTCCTATAGCGACCTATTCGCTATGTAAGCACCCCGACTTCTTCTTTTTGTCCCCTGCAACACAACAGTTATTTATGCCATCTACTAACGAGCGGGAATTTGAATCCAAACAAAGAATCAAACAATAATAATTTTACTTTGCAAAGCATAGAATGGTGATATATTCTGCTCGATGGATGTCCAAAATAATCTATTCAATTTAGTTATAACACAACGATGTTTTATTCTGCTAAATAAATGTCCCAAACGAAGTATAACTAATTTAACTACTTAAACGTAAATGAATTAAATCACTATAAATTTTATTATTAATTTATACTTCATTAAAACTATCATCTAAGCATTCAACGATAATCTATAACAACACCGAGATCATATAGTTTATTTAAAGGTGAGTAAACTCACTGAGTTTCCAGTTCACGCTTTCGAGTTCCGGTTTGGTCTAAAATCGAACGGTGTTCGATTTTTAGCCCAAATTCTACTCGCTTATTTAACAAAATCAGTTTTAGCGCGTAGATAACGTCGATACAAGTTTAACACAAAAGATCGCATCCAAATCCGACCCTGTATGAGCAAGATATTTAATTTATAAGGTTTCGATTCAATTAAATAATTAAATTTACTTAATCACTTAATTAAAATATTAATTTCCCTTAATAAAACTTTCTTCCCCAAATTCACAATTCCCTTGTGCACACACATACACGATGTATGACCCGTGGCCGTGCACTCTCATGTTTCTCTACGAAACAATTCGACTTCTCTTACGATCTTCTCATCGCTTAAGCCTCGCTATGCAACCCGAGATGGAATACTTGATCAACCCCCTGCAAATCAACTTGCTGCTCCACGTATGGCTAAGTGAAATGATGCACCATCCTATATGAGATTAGACATCCCCAAACTTGGTGGTGAAATGCTAATTTTCTCTATAAACCCAACGGTACCATCCCCATCGTCTATCTCCTCCTTAAACTCCATCGAGACGAAACCCCAGTCCACACCTTTATAGTCGAACAATGCCAATCTCAACCACTCACAGCAAAACCTATATGGATTTGAAGAACTCAACCATATGAACTCAAAGGAACAAGTTTTGTAATTTTTAGATGAGTAATTCCTTTGAATTTGATTTTTAAAGGTTTATTTTGTTTACTGGAGATTGAAAAATAAAAGAGAAAAAGAGGGAAAGAAGAAAATCAAAATGAAAAAGTCAAAGTGTTATTTTAGCAATTTATAAACAAAAAAATTACTTTGCTTCAACCACAAGTAAACTGAAATTTTCAAGCAACACAAGATTCTTAAGCAACATACACATCACCTTAAAGTTGTTTTGAAAATTTGAATTTTGATTTTGATTTAAAAAACAAATTGAAAACAAGGTTTTCGCGGTATTCCGCTACATAATATTCCGTTCGTGTACGAACCGCGACTGATAGAAATAAAAATACGATCGTGCACCAAAATGCGATACGGTCACAAATCAACAATAAAATACACAGATTATTTTATTCTATGAAATTTCAAAAATACCATCATTTGCCGTAGAACACATCAAACAATCATTTAAATATTTTCTAAATTAAAATTTATGGAAAAATTCTATAAATTCATTTAAAAATACGTCAATAAAAGTCAAGTCATTTTAATACATTTGATTTCCTTGTTCTTTATTCGAACTATTTATTATTGTACATAAATTTACAAATTGAGTCCACCATTATTTTTTATTAATTAAAAAGTGTTAAATAAGGTTATTAAATCCATTTAATTAATATTTAATTCACAATTCAAATATTTATATAATCCCTATATTTGAATACAAATTACTAAACTTTATAAACCAATTATTTAAATATTCAAAATCAAAACTATAAAATTGTGAGATGTTACACACGTTCTCTTAATCAAAACTATACACTTTAGGATTAAAATTCCATTATTATCTGCATTCAACTTGGTTAGTCCAAAATCAAAGTCAATGGTTCAATAATAACATTTATTGTTACCGTACTACTCTAGGCAGAGATTTTGACTTTGAGTTGACTATAGTTGACAGTGATACTAACCTCATACAACTATAAAAATGAATTCTCTATTGAATAATGCTTTACTCCTAATGTTTCTACTTAGACCCAACTATATCTCTCGATGGATAGCCATGCCTTGATTTATCTATAATCAAAGTGGGGTATTCATGTTGAAGTTCTGTAGTATTCTCAAGTTGAGAGAACCGTGTAACATCATCACACTGAGGTATTCTATTTTTGACCTAGTTGTTATCAACCATCAAGAACTCTCGAACAAGTCGTTCTATAGTTATGCACTAGCTACAAGTTTGTAACTCCTTGGTGTCCCTAATAGCCATGAGTAATACACAACATTTTGTGAGTGTTACGTACTCTAGTCTTAACGGATGAATAGTTATCTTTTTCTCGAAACATCTTGACCAGAAATATTTAACATAAAATATCATTTTATTTTGTGATTAATTACTTAAGATTGCAACCTTTGCAATTACCACATAACCATTTTTTGAGTGGTCCTCTATTTGAAGAGGAGAGCACTTATACATTTTATTCTACACTTAAAAATGGTGTTGCCAACAAGCCTGGCAGGTAGCAGAAACCCCCGGTATAATTCAATAAACAAAAATCCCCCCAACTTAGACTAAAGTCCATAATGCGAATAAGATGACAAAAAATAAAATAAAATAAAAATCTAGACCAAACCCAAGATATGCTTTAATGATGTCCATCCATCCATGATAGTAAAAGCTGCTAAAACCATCCCTGTAGTGATACATCTAATCCTGAAACAAACACTCAACCAAAAGGTTATATCGATACATATATACGTATATAAATAAATTTTATATACATATATAATGATATGTAACATATAGAGTTATGAAATGAATATTATACTTCAAAATAGTAGTATTTTAAAAAACCAACTAATTTTCTATATATAACATAGCATTGGTCTCCTTGGCATACATATCAATTATAAAGGGACTTGGGGAACTATTATTATTTCTACTTTTAATGATTACATTTTCCTTTAGTATATTAATATGTGATTTGATCTTTTTAATGTAATCCTTGAAATTAATATTGTTATCTTTATTGTAACTATGGTTTGAAACCCAGTTAAAATAATATGAAGAAATTGTATAAATTAAAATATCTATTGGAGTATTTACATCGCTAAAAACTCTTTGATTTCTTTCAAACCATATATACCAACTTATAATAGTAAAAATAGTATCAATTATTGATCTATGGAAACCCATTATTTGAACCAAAAATGGCACAAATACCCAAATAATACAGTAGAGAATAAAAAGTAAAGAAAAGTAAATTAAAAAGAACAAGAAACGAACACACAGCGTTTTATAGTGGTTCGGTTAATCTTGGCCTACGTCCACTTAACTTTGTTAATGGTTTATGGTGCCGTTTACACTTTTGTTCTTACAGATCAGTATAAATCTGTTATGGATTAATATAAATCTGTTATGGATTAGTATAAATCCGTGTGTGATTATAAGAAATTAGAGTAAGAGAACAAGAGAGCTCAAAAAGATCTATAAAAATGAGCCATACCCTCCTATTTATAGTTGTAGAAAGCCTAGAATCTCACCCCCCATGATCTACATATCGTTGTCCATGCCAAAGACTAGTTCTTCAGAAAAAGTGGTGGACACCTCATCAATATTCGTAGATCGGTACCGATCCATAGGCTTGGATCAGTACCGATCCATAAGTTTGCCAAATGGACCATCTAAAATGCTTTGTTTAGGCTTGATTCATGGTTAGCTTCGTGATTTCAAACTTGTTTGCATCTTTATTAGCTTATTTCTGAGTCCAAATGATGGATTGTTGGAAGAATGAAGTTGCAGTTTTTTGGAGTTCGAGGAGACCAATCATTGGTGCATGCGAACGATCATAGGAAGCCAAAAATGGGTTATAGGTAGCATGGCTTTGGAGTGGAGAAATATTGGGATGGTTTGGGTGAAGTTTGCTGGATCGGTACCGATCCATGGTGTTGGATCAGTACCAATCCAACACCATGGCAAATTTTTGGAATTTGGATTTTGGTAGGGGTCTTGTATTTGTTTTGCGACCTTGGTTGTACTTGAATTTTGGGCTTCACAATCATCTTTCCGGGTTTCTTGCCTTAATAACTTTAAAGTTTGACTCGTCAAGTTTGTCTGTACCCTTCTTAGTCAAAAGGCAGGATAACACTTACCCCCCAAAGCATGCCTTAGGAATGGAAGATGTGCTTTGCTCAGGAATAAATATTCAAGACGATGGGATATTATTAGTTGAATTTTCTGCTTATCAGTCGATCAAGCTATTGTGAATTATCCTATTCCTTTGGATTCTCTCATCAATCATAGGTCGTTCCAAACCTGTTACAGCCTAAGACTCTAGATTCTACATAAGTGTAGTCTATACATCATCATCATTTCGATTTCATTTGGAATTATTACATCACATATCAAAATTGTCCTATATTCATCGAGATTTATCAGTTCTACTCTAATTACACGGCGTTCAAATCCTTTTATCAGTTAGTATCTGTTCTAAGGTTCAATCTCTCCGGATCGTTTTATATTTAGTCTAATGTGTAACCTCTTCGGATTGTTTAATGTCTAAGTTAAGGCGACGATCTCTCCGAATCATTAATCAAATTCGTGGCCATTCAAGGCTGATATTAAATATGCAATCTCTCCGGATCGTCAATTGAATCAATGGTTGTTCGAGGCCGATAGATCCACGATCTCTTTGGATCGTTAATTGGAGTCGTGGCCATTCGAGACTGATATTTAAATCCATGGTCTCTTCGGGCCGTTAACCAAATTCATGGCGTTCAAGACCGATAATTAAATCGATGGTCTCTCTAGACCCTCGCTGAGCCTAATTCGCTCTCTCTCCGGCGAGGGGACTCAACGACAAGCAAGCCCATCTGCTCACACACTGGCGAGGTGGCTTATTTCTTTTACTCTGGTCCCTACTCTCCAGCCAAGACTTAAAGCGGTCAATATTGTATAAGTCTATCTGCTCGTCTCTGATGAGGCGACTTGCACCTTGTACTCCGGTACAGTCACTCCAGATGGGACTTAAAGAGATCAATATCGGTCACCACGTTCAATGTGGTTTTCAATAATTAGGGATTCATCTTATGGAATCGAATTCAAACATTATAAATCATAAAGTCTAACACCACGATAACTACCTCACCAGGCGCTACTGCTTAGCATCCAGCTCAGAGCATGCCTAGGGACCGATCGAGATCTCGTACACAAGTAAGTGGATTGAGTATAATGTTGCATTGTTTATTGAAAGTAAAGATAGGGTATGAGAACCGAACCTGATTCCCTGCCATCTCGATCAAGAGATGACAATCCTAGACCTTGATCTAAGGTCGTTTCCATTTGCTACGGTTGATGGCTGCTCTTGTTCCACCGTTGTAGTTCGACTTCTCACATACTGCTGTAATTGGTTATTTCTGACTTTTTCCTTGATCAGATCGCGCAAGTATCTTCAATCATTTGTGTTTTACCTTTCCAACTCATGGAATAGGCAATATTTTCTGGGCATCCTTTCACGGTCCGTTGGCTCTCTACTTGTTGGTTTCTAATAGGGGTTCTGTCCCCTGGTATTAAGGTAAATCCGCTCCAGGGATTCATTCAAATTCCTGTAAGAAGAGAATTTCGGTTCTCTCTTCTGTCGCTTTGATCCTTCAAAGCCATCATCCATCTTTCATTTTCCTTTGTCTTTGCTGGATCCTTCTCCGGATGGTCCTTTAGCATCCACAACATTAATTTCTTCTTGATCAGCTTCAGCGTCCTCTCGACGTAGGTATCTCTCGACCTCATGATAAAATTCTACAAGATCCATCGGAGGATCCCGTTCCAAAGCAACCTTGAAATCCGTCTTACTGGCTATTCCTGAAACCGCCGCAATCAAAAATGGTTCTGGCTTATCGACCGCGGTAGTTGCCACATTGAGCCTTATCAAAAAACTCCCGAGAATTTCTCCGACCCTCTTCTTCATACTTGATAGTGCCATTACATTTTTGGGTCATGAAATATGGAGCTTGAAATGTTCCACGAATCTGTTCGCTAACTTGACCCAAGCGCTGATGGAATCATTCTCCAGCTGCCTAAATCATAATGCTGCTAAATCTGTCAGATATAAAGGAAAACACCATCCTATGACCTCTTCAGGTGCAAGCAACACCTCTATGTGTCGGATGTACCTTATCAAATGAACTATTGGATCAGTCTTTCCATCTTACATATCCAACGTAGGCAGCCTGAAAGCTGGCGGATTCCTAGCGTACCAAATATTTGAAGTGAATGGACTTCTGTTTATATCCTCGAGGCTCCAGTTATGCAATCCACCCATCATAGCTCGTCTCACCATCTCAGCAAGTCTATCATCATCATTCAAAGGAATTCTTTAGTTCGCATTCCAAGCCTGCCCCTCATTTCCATGAGGGAATTCCAGCACGTACTCCTCCTGTCGTGCTTCCACATTCTGATTTGCATTCATACGCTCAGCATCATTTCCTAGATGTGCATAGTTCCTGCCTAAATCAACGTCAGCCATGCCCCCATGTTCATGTGGATCGGTACTGATCTGTACCCGTGGATCGGTACCGATCCGTGTGACTGGATCGGTGTTTATTCTGATTTGATCTACTCGGTTCATAAGTGCATTTGCTCCAGCTTTTGGCCTTTGGTTTTAATTTGCTACGACTCGGACTATTCCAGGTTATCCCATTCTCCGGAAGAAACCCTCCATCATCTCTTCCTTTCCTACATTGTATTCATCATGGTTTCCATCTCATCCCTGGTTGTGTAGATGGATAAGGGGTTGACTCTTGAGGACGCTTCTTGGCTGCCCCTTGTTGATTTCCTCCAACAACGTCTTCTTACTTGATTGTCTCGTCATTTTGAATCATTCCAAGTCTCAAATCGATGAATTCAAGTGGTTCTCAGTGAAAGCACCAAAATATTTGAACCAAAAGTGGCATAAACACCCAAATAATAAAGCAGAGAATAAAAGGTAAAGAAAAGTAAATTAAAAAGAGCAAGAAAAGAACCCACAGCATTTTATAGTGGTTCGGCTAATCCTGGCATACGTCCACTTAACTTTGTTGATGGTTTACAGTGTCGTTTACACTTATGTTCTTATGGATCGGTATAAATCCGCAAGTGATTACAAGAAATTAGAGTAAGAGAACAAGAGAGCTCAAAAAGATCCATAAAAATGAACCCTGCCCTCATATTTATAGCTGTAAGAAGCCCTGACTCTGGCCCCCATGATCTCCATATTGTTCTCCATGCTAAAGACTAATTCTCCAGAAAAAGTTGTAGACACCTCATCAGTATTCATGGATCGGTATCGATCCATGGGCTTAGATCGGTACCGATCTGTAAGTTTGCCAAATGGACTATCTTGAATGCTTTTATTTGGCTCGATCCATGGTTAGTTTCGTGATTCCAAACTTGTTTGCATCTTTATTAGCTTGTTTCCGAGTCCAAATGATGGATTGGTGGAAGAATGGAGTTGTAGTTTTCTGGAGTTCAAGGAGATCAATCATTGGTGCCTGCAAATGATCGTAGAAGACCATAAATGAGTTGTAGGTAGCATGGTTTGGCGTAGAGGAAGTTTGGGATGGTTTGGGTAAAGTTTGCTGGATCGGTATCGATCCATAGTGTTGGATCGATACCGATCCAACAGTTTGGCGAATTTTTAGATTTTAGATTCTGGTGGTGGTCTTATATTTGTTTTGCGACCTTGGTTGTACTTGAGTTTTGGGCTTCACAATCATCTTTTCGAGCATCTTTCCTTGATAATTTTAAAGTTTGACTCGTCAAGTTTGTCTGTATACTGCATGGTCAAAAGGCGAGATAACAACCATATAACAAAACCTCAGCCTATTCCAAAAATATCATAATTAATATCAATATTAGTTATATTAAAGTAAAAAATGTTAAGACAATTAATAAGAACGTACGTAGTGATGTGACATTCAAAATATAAATGCGATATATTTTCCATTTCCGAATTATATAAAAAACATTTCTTACCAATTATTATATTTTTCTTTTTTAAAAGATCTATAGTATTTATTTTTCCACGCGTACTTAACCACATATGTACTTTAGCTTTGGGTAGAGAATTACCTTTCCAAGTATAACTTAATATATTCGACTTAGCACTTGAAAAATTGAGAAATTTATAGAAAGAGTGCGCTATATAAACTTTTTTATCATCCCAACACCATATTTTACACTCCTTCTCATTCTATATAACTTTGTGAACCTATGCACTCTGATATTGTGGTTCACTTAGTTATTATTATCTTGCATGTTTTATACTTATGATGATTATTATATTTTATTCGAAGCATTGTATGATATGCAATAGGTTATGTGATTGTTTTGTTTGCTTTTTAACCTTGATAAGTGTCCTGTATCGACTGAGCACCATAGCAGCGCACTTTGTTAGGAACTGAGATGTTGGTTTTGATGACAACAACCTTTTTAACTTATCTTATTATAAAATATATACAAACACTACTGTCTAGATAGATATGTATATACAGGATATATATATATATATATATGCAGGTATTGATTACTGAAGACTGATCAGTATAAAGACTCAAGATTTAAGATTGAAGACTCTAGAGTATCAAGATCAAGATTTCAAGATATGTGTCTAGTTTATTGTTAAAACTTCATAATAGCATGGAAATCTTCATTCCAAATTTCATTTGGGATGGAACCCATTTCTATCTTCTTAGTGGCTTACAAACTTACGACAAGTAGCTTATAAACCTACGACAAGTGGCTTACAAACCCACGAACATCCTGGTTTTGTACAAGTTCTCGAGTCATGATGCGATGAGATATTCTGCAGGAAGAAGCTTGCAAAACTACTTCAAAATGGTTTTTCAAAATGATTTCAAAACTGCTTTTAAAATGTTTTAGCCTTAAAAATTATCTTTTCAAATGATTTTCAAAAAAATGTTTTAGCCTTAAAATATTCTTTGTTTTTTTTTAAAATAAACTTTTGTTTTAAACTTCGTTTGTTTTTAAAACTATCTTCTGATTTTTTAAATATTCTTTTATAATATATATACTTGAGATTTAAAATCAAATTTATATATACATTCTAAAAATATATTTTTATACTCTTCTTTATTTCAAAACATAGGAAAATTAATTTATTTTATTCAAGAATCATTTCATATTGTTTTCCGTTCAATACCATTTTCAAAACAAATTTTACATTATTTTTAACTTAGGGATGTCGACATCATGGGATACCCCATGTCGACATGATGGCCGTTAAATTCAAAAGTTTCAATTTTCAAAAGAAGTGTCTGTTCATTTAAATCTCTTCACGAATGGTTATGACCATTACTGGTCTATAAATAGCCTTCATAAACGAATTTTTTAACTAACTATTTTCATATTTTCTACACTCCTTCTTCTCCACAAATCCATATTCTAAAAATTTCATATTTTAAGATCATGCCGAAATTCTGCCGAATTCTCAAGTGAATCAAATTAGAATCTCATTCTTATTTGTTTCTCTACCCACTCTCGAAGATCAAAGTGCTATTTAGAGTTATAGGATCAATTTGTAATCAAAAGTTTATCGAGTCTCTCTATAAGGTGTGGTTGTGCCTGGAAATCAATTGGGTAATCTTGTGGCCTGTAAATCAAGAGAGTTTGCCTCGGACTCGTGAGACAGGAGGGTACCTCAAGGCCTTTAGAAACTGAGGATTGTAATCTCGACTTTGGTATAATAAAAATCTGTATGAGGTGTTCTGCCTTGGTACATGACTGGATGTAGGGTAACTCTAAACCAGTATAAAATCTGGTGTGTTCTTTCCTTTTACTACTTTTTATTTACTTTCTGCATCTGTGTTTGATTCTGTGATTGTTCTCTGATTAAGTTCTGCATTTGTTTGTGTCATAATTTTAATTTAGTCCATATAAGTCTTAGAATCCATTAAACACTATTCACCCCCCTCTATTGTTAAATTAGCCTTAAGATTCTTAATCCGCACTCCCTTTCAATTGGTATCGTAGCATAGGTTTTCATAGTATTCATAGTTTTCATAATCTGAAACTTGAAAATTGTTTTAATGGCTACCAACACTGGTAATGTCAACTCTAGCACTAGTTCTATTAACACTAACACTAGTTCATTAGTAGAAGGTCAGTCTACTGTCAGACCACCATTTTTCAATGGCAGTAATTATGCATATTGGGCTTGTAGAATGAAAATTTATTTACAATCAGTAGGATTAGACGCTTGGAATATCACACAAAATGAGCATGTTGAATCAACTACCGATTTTGCCCAGTGGACTACTGAGCAAAAGATTGTTGCACAAAATAACTCAAAGGCCATGAATATATTATTTTGTTAACTAGATAGGAATGAGTTTAATAGAGTGTCTGTTTGTAAGTCTGCATTTGAAATTTGGAAAACTTTGCAAGTTACTCATGAAGGAACAAGCAAAGTTAAACAGACTAAAATTTCCATATTAACTAATAAGTTTCAATTGTTTAAAATGCACGCAAATGAGTCCATTTCCGACATGTATTGTCGATTTCAAGATATTGTCCATTCTTTAATTGCACTAGGAAAAAGCTTTTCGGAGGAAGACCAAGTCAGAAAAATTCTAAATTCACTCACTCCAGAATGGGATCAAAAGACACTTGCAATCGAAGAAGCAAATGATATCAGTCTAATGAAAATATGTCTTATGAAGTTCAACTGCAAGGAAGAAGAGAAAACAAGGTTACAGAAAAGAAGTCATTAGCATTCAATGCAACAACTGAAGATTCGAAACCAGACAGTGATGAGGAGATTGCTTTCATGACAAGAAACTTTCCTTAAATATAGAAAAATGAATAAATACAAAAGAAATGATCAAAGGAATTCCAGAAATAATACGGAGAACGTCAACAATGATAGATGCTACAATTGCAATAAAGTCGGGCATAATAGGAAAGATTGTCCGTATCTAGATAAACAGTTGTTCCCTCCAAACAATGATTCGTCAAGGAAAAGAAAGAAAGCATACACATCAAATCTTGATGACTCAGACTCATCATCCAGTGACGATGAAAAGAAGATGGATAATTCAAATCTGCGTTTCACTGCTATTCATGAATCGGACTACGATGGGAGTATGGATCTAAAAATAGGTATGCATTTACATTATTTTTAATTTTCTTTTTTGAATGGATGCTTGTTTGTTTGCTTGATTTTTTAATTTCCTTGAATTTTAAATTCAAATTTATCCCTTGAAAATTGAATTTTAAATTCAAAAATAATATTATTTTAATAATATTTTAAATATTAAATTATTAATATTTAAGTATCATTATATTTAATATTATCACAGGAATTATATAAGTAGAATATAGGAAATAATATATACATTTATTAGAAATTAGGAATAGTCACTTGTCCTTTGATTCAATAGGCACATGTCGACATACCGGGATACCCCATGTCGACATGCCTCTCAGAAATTTGATTTCAAAGTTTGAATTCAAACTTTTGAATTTCCCTCCACCTTTTTACCAACTTCAATGCTCTGGAAAGATGCCTCTTGACTAGAGAACATGTCTATAGAATCTCTATTTAATTTACTCTCTTTATCGTCACTTTTCACTTTTATTTCAAATTTCAAATTTATCTTCATTATCTTCAACTCCTCTCAAACTTCTTCAATGGCCTCTTCAAGCACTCCTAACACCATTAGACTTCCAAAATCTATCAAAAACTTTCTCTTTAATGACTCGGAAGCTATTAAAGCTTACATCAACTATGTAAACTTTGGTAAAATACATACGGGGAAATTTGCTATTTTTGAAGATTTTCCTTCTTATGAAATTGAAAATCTTTGTCAACAATGTTCTATTCTTAGTGTAGTAGATAACAAACAAAATGATTTTGTATGTTATCCAAACCTTGTTAAGATGTTTTATGCGAATTTAAATCGTGGTTTTTATGATGGGCAAGATGGACAAATTTGGAGTAGTGTTAAAGGAACACAAATAGTTTTGGATTGTGAAAGTTTAGGAAATATTTTGGGATGCAAGTATACCAGAATGAATCTCTCGGAATTTCAAATAAATGAAAATGATCGAGAGACATTTCATCACATCTTTGAAGGGGATGACAATTTTGAATTCAAAAATCGTTATTTTCGTCCAAAAGCAAGAATTATTAACCTTCTTATTCAACACACCCTTATACCAAGATCGGGGAACTACAACAACCCAACTTTGAAAGTTTGCAAAGCTCTTTTTGCAATTTTTGGAAATTATGATATCAATTGGGCTCAAGTTATTTTGGATGGGCTAAGACCCAAGAATTTTACTATGGGTGAAAATACATTATATCATGGAATTTATCTCACTCGGATTTTTAATTACTTTGGAGTTGATTTCAAAAGGAAATAATTTATAACTAGAAAAGTGTTCAACCATGGAAATATTTCCCTTATGCAAATTCCTTTAGTGTTTCAACCATATGAAACACTTACGGAAAAGGAAGAAAGGCTTGCTCACGAAGAGATGGAAGAAATGGAGGAAGAAGAAGAAGAGGAAGAGGAAGGAATGGAAATTGGAGAGGAAGAAGAGGAAGATCAAGAAACTTCCTTAGAAAGTTTTGAATATCCTACTAATCCCGCTAATCCATCCAATAAGACCATTCTCAATAATCAAAGAATTATAGTGGAAAATCAAAAGACACTTAAAAGATCAATGAGTAAGAAAATGGATAAGATTTCCACTAAAATCGACAAGTTCTTCGGGAAAGTTAGTAGAAAGCTTGGACTATCATCTTCTTCATCTTCATCTAATTAGTTTTAGTTCATGTTATCTTGTTTGTTTCAAGTTCTATCCATGTATTTTCCTTTATTTTAGTTAATATTATATTAGTTTATGTAATGTTGACTAGAATCATCAATGAAATATTTTATTCAACTTCACTTGTCTCTGTAATTGCTTGTTTTTATATTATACAAATTATAGTTGCATAGATTTGTTCATAATATTCAAAACAAAGCGAATTGTCACTTTAGACAGAGGCATGTCGACATCCCCCATCCCCCCATGTCAACATACAATGGGCAGAAAGTAGTTACACTTTCAAATTTTTATTTCATGTAACTAACTTATGTCTATTCATTTTAAACGACTTTCTACCCCTATTTATACATGTTTCTTCCAGAATAATTTATCAAATCTCATTTCTAATCACTCTCTTTCATATTTCTTCCTACTTCTTGAATTATGGCCTCTCCGATTAAGAATCTAAGTGATAATCTTAAGGAAACTTTCACTTCATTCAAGAATATTCTTACATTCATACTTCGTAATCAGCGTCACTTAGAATTGAGTCAAATACAGATGATCAAGGAGTAAGAGAGACATTTTGACGCCCTTCGTTGGACGATCTTAGCCCTTAATAAGGACGATCTCAAAGGAAATCCACCAGTCACTCTCGACAAAGATAAAGAAGAATGGGATGCCATCAAAGAAGACCCTATCTTTAGAGAAGATGGATGGGTGGAAGTACCAAGGAATTTCTAGTCATTCTGTATGTTATTGGTGTGTTTTAAACTTAATTGACTTGACTTATTTAAAAACATTTGGTGTGGTTTGTATATATGATTGATTGAATAATTACTGTAAATATGATTGGATGATGATTGATTTACTGTTGGATTACACTTATGATCACACTCATGACCACATTTCACATTTATGATCACATTTCATACTTATGATCACACTTAGCATTTATTACACTTATATATGGATTACTCTAGTTTGTATTATGGTTGATCATCTTATATCAAGTTCAGGGAATTTATTAGTAAGAAGTTTTTGTTGATGTCAAAGGGGGAGAAGTTATAAAATAGTAGTTGGCTTGGAGTAAGGGGGAGTTATGATTGGAGTAAGGGGGAGTTATGATAGGAGTTATGGTATGGTAAGTATATTTTATAAATACAGGTTGTCATCATCAAAAAGGGGGAGATTGTTAGGAACTGAGATGTTGGTTTTGATGACAACAACCTTTTTAACTTATCTTATTATAAAATATATACTAACACTATTGTCTAGATAGATATGTATATGCAGGATATATATATATATATATATATATATATATGCAGGTATTGATTACTTAAGACTGATCAGTATAAAGACTCAAGACTCAAGATTCAAGATTGAAGACTATAGAGTATCAAGATCCAGATTTCAAGATATGTGTCTAGTTTATTGTTAAAACTTCATAATAGCACGGAAATCTTCATTCCAAATTTCATTTGGGATGGAACCCATTTCTATCTTCTTAGTGGCTTACAAACCCACGACAAGTAGCTTACAAACCTACAACAAGTGGCTTACAAACCCACGAACATCTTGGTTTTGTACAAGTTCTCGAGTCCTGATGTGATGAGATATTCTGCAGGAAGATGCTTGCAAATCTACTTCAAAATGGTTTTCAAAATGGTTTTCAAAACTGTTTTGCAAAATGTTTTAGCCTTAAAAATTATCTTTTCAAATGATTTTCAAAAAGATGTTTTAGCCTTAAAATATTCTTTGTTTTTGTTTTTAAATAAACTTTTGTTTTAAACTTCGTTTGTTTTTAAAACTATCTTCTGATTTTTTAAATATTCTTTTATAATATATATACTTGAGATTTAAAATCAAATTTATATATACATTCTAAAAATATATTTTTATACTCTTCTTTATTTCAAAACATGGGAAAATTAGTTTATTTTATTCCAGAATCATTTCATCTTGTTTTCCGTTCAATACCATTTTCAAAACAAATTTTACATTATTTTTAACTTAGGGATGTCGACATCATGGGATACCCTATGTCGACATGGTGGCCATTAAATTCAAAAGTTTCAATTTTCAAAAGAAGTGTCTATTCGTTTAAATCTCTTCACGAATGGTTATGACCATTACTGGTCTATAAATAGCCTTCACAAACGAATTTTTTAACTAACTATTTTCATATATTCTTCACTCCTTCTTCTCCACAAATCCATATTCTAAAAATTTCATATTTTAAGATCGTGCCGAAATTCTGCTGAATTCTCAAGTGAATCAAATTAGAATCTCATTCTTGTTTGGTTCTCTACCGTCTCTCGAAGATCAAAGTGTTATTCAGAGTTATAGGATCAATTTGTAATCAAAAGTTTATCGAGTCTCTCTATAAGGTGTGGTTGTGCTTGGAAATCAATTGGATAATCTTGTGGCCCGTAAATCAAGAGAGTTTGCCCCGGACTCGTGAGACAGGAGGGTACCTCAAGGCCTTTAGAAACTGAGGATTGTAATCTCGACTTTGGTATAATAAAAACCTGTATGAGGTGTTCTGCCTTGGTACAGTATTGGATGTAAGGTAACTCCGAACCAGTATAAAATCCGGTGTGTTCTTTCCTTCTACTGCTTTTTATTTACTTTCTATATCTGTGTTTGATTCTGTGATTGTTCTATGATTAAGTTCTGCATTTGTTTGTTTCACAATTTTAATTTAGTCCATATAAGTCTTAGAATCCATTAAACACTACTCACCCCCCTCTAATGTTAAATTAGCCTTAAGATCCTTAATCTGCACTCCCTTTTACACTCTACATATATATTTGATGTTAGAGGTAGAGGGCGTCGTCATATTTGGTATCAAAGCTCAGGTTGCATGGTTAACCTGAGTTGATACCATGATCCAGTAGAGATAATGAGGAATTATCCCTTAGAATGGATCGAGAGTAGATACAAGAGTGCATACTTGTTATATATTTTGATTTTCAAAACTATATGGTAGTGTATATATAGTATATTAGTCGCATTGCACATAAGAGCACCATTAGTGCAGTTTTCTTTAAGAGAGACTGATCACAGATTAAGAACGAGCCAACATACAAGAAACGTTGCAAGGAACTCCATCTTTGGAGTCCAAGAAGAAGGAGCGGGCTCGAGGGCTACTAACCCTGAATTGCAGGTAATGTCCAATAACATGATGGTGAACATGCTTCAAAATGCCCAAATGGCTGCTTCGAATATTGTTTTTCATGGTCCTTCTCAAGTGCAAGCACCCAGGGCCAATTTACAAAGCTAAATAAAGATTTCTCTAGTCTTTGTGGAAAACCATTCGAGGGAATGGAATCGACTATGGAATATGAGATTGGCTAGACACCCACGAGAAGATTTTCGACGATTTGAAATTGGATGATGCTATAAGGAGTAGGTTGGCTTATCAACTGCTCCAGGGGCTATGAACTGGTGGATTGATGTAAAAGTTGCTAATGTCGAGGACCACTTTACTTGGGATTGTTTTAAAACTAGATTCGAGAAAAAGTTCATACTAACTACTCAGAAGTTGATGCTATTCAAGAAGTTTGCATAATTAAAGTAGGGAGACATGCCTATCTCCGAGTATGTGGCCAAATTTGATGTTTTTCAAAGTACATAATGTCCTCTAACAATGCCCTATTTAAGAAGAACGAGAAGTTTATCATGGGCTTGGATGATTACTTAGGAGATAAGCTTGTAGGGCACATTAACAAGTCATTTCAGAAGCTCATTGAGAAAGCTGCCCAACTCGAGAGTTTGTACCCTAAACCCATATCCGCCGTCATTATTTCCACTAAGGGCCAAAACTGCAAGTTGGTTGGAGAGACAAGAGGAAGTGGAGCAACAATAAAGGGAAATAGCTTCAGAAGGGTGGCTAGAAGAAGGGTAAATGGGATCTAACCTGATATAATTGCAGTAAGAAAGGTTGCTTATAGAAGGACTACAAAGCTGAAAGGAAGTGCTTTAATTGCAATAAGCTTGGGAACATACATAGTGATTGCCCTGAGTTAGTGAAGCAAAGGTAGATAATGAAGGAATACGCTTTAGATATTGTTCTGACTTCATCGAGTGCTCCCTCGACGAAGGAGAAAAGGAAAGGTTTCACCATTCAAGGTATGCTTTCTATTTTTAGTGTTTCCGTATATGTTTTGTTCGATGCCAAGGCTTCATGTTTCTTTATATCTAGTGACCTGGTAGATAGATTGGGAATGAAACCCAAAATTGTAGACCGACCTTTAGTGGTGACAAACCCAGTTGGAGGCTCCATCGACCTATGTATGTTTTGCCGTAGTTTGGTCCTATTGAGTCATGGATTGTCTTCTATTTTTGATTGCTTTATTTTGATTTTTTCAGGTTTAATGTTACCTTTGGGATGGGCTGGCTGAGAAAGTATGCCGTGGTGGTGGATTGCGAGAAGCTTTTGGTGAAAATTGAGGCTATGGAGGGCAGAAGTTAGATATGGGCTTCTTACCAAAGGACGAGGTTATGGTTGGTTTTCTATATTTGCTAGAGGTCTCATAGGATGAGTTATCATCTATGCCTATCGTTAGGGAGTATTTGGACTTATTGTAACACTCCGTAATTTTAACGCTAATTAATTTAAAAGAAACTATTAATAAATAATAATGCTAAAAAACATAGTTTTCATAAAGTGGAAATTAGGTTGAAGGGCTTTTATTTCCAAGGTAATTAGTTTTAAGGACAACACATTTGAATAATTAGTTTTAAGGACAATTTACAGGATAATGATAAATTCATTTATCTTTTTAAGTTATACAAGAAAATGATAAATCCTTTTAGCATTATTTCTGTATAACTGAAAATGATAAATTCTTTTATCTTTTTTCTGTAAAATGTCCTTAAAACTAATTTTTCAAAAGTAGTGTCCTTAAAACTTATTACCCACACAAATAAGCCCTTGAAGTGAAAATCCCCTTTCATAAACTTCATAATTTAGCCATGAAACTTGCACCATTGGTTTCGTAGAAATTTTTGGATCAATTTTCATATATAAAGTTTTCCGATTGGGGTTCAAACGAAAATATTATTAACATATGAAGTTTTGGAATCAAAAATAGTTGTATATGTAATTAAGGAAACAAATAATAATAAACTAAAGTTAATTACAAATAGTTAAACTTATCGATAGCTTATACATTAAGTAATGGTTAACAAGAAAGAAATGATAATGATCGGTTAAATATATAATTAAATCAACAAAATCAAGTAATGCACACGATTCACAAATTTAACAACTACATGGTCAACCCAGAAATCATCATGGTCGAATAATAGCGGTCGACCGTGGAGGATAAGCAATCGACCGTTGGTGCTTTGAAATCGATATCAAATAGTGGCCTAAATGGCCTGAATTTAAACAGTTTAATTAAACGGCTTGCATTGGTTCGAACCCGTATAAATATAGACCTAGAGATGCGAAAGCTCTACCGCTTTCCCTCCTTCACAAATATCTAGTCCTAGTATACGTATACAAATAATTAGAGAATTGTGGAAGAGAATAGAGAAGGGGAATACGGTCAAATCAAATCGTCAAAACTGAGGTAAACTGCAAATTCGGAGCTTTAATACGAATTAAATCCAAATCTCCCTCTTCTAATCTAAATTTCTAATAGATCTGTATATGCTTGCGACATATATCAAAATAGGATGATAAAGGGAATCAAATTGAAATAACAGGGATTAGATTCGGAGATTTAGGATGCTAAAAAGAATGCATAGGAAATTATATGTTCCATAATAATATTAGATTTTTATCGTTGTAGATCTATTTCATATATGCCTAGATATAAATCACGATTTCGATATTTAATTTTATATGCGTAATGAATTGATATAAATCACGATTTGGATATTTAATTGTATATGCGTAACGATTATGGTGAATAAGCCTATATGTTATGGAAACTCTAAACTTGACAGATGTTGTATACATATTGGGATTCCAAATGTGATTAGTTCATATGTATTGTTGATTAGGATTGACTACAAATTAAATTGGGATTAGACAATATTTTAATATATTGGAATGAATTGTGTAACAATGTAAATTTCTACAAATTGTCTAAAAATACAATAAAAGTGTATTGGTTGAAATAACCAGGATTGTAAGCAAAAAGAAAGAGATGTACAAAATAAAAGAATCACTTTATTTTGGGCTATCTATTTCAATAGAAAAATAAAAGATAATTCTTTGTTTCACGCATAATACAAGTCCTTTCCTAAGAAATTTATGGAGAATTATAGTGTTAACGATTTTATTTGGGGAAATGAGTAATTCCCATGTATTAAAGTAGGAAAAATCCTTAGGTATACAAAAGTAATGTAAGCAGTAATAAAAACAATAATTGAAAGAGGGAAACCCAAAGCATGTAATTTAAAATGTTGTAGAAAACAAACGGTAAACAAAGAAGATACAATTGAATGGATATGGAAGCTCTAAATTTAAATAGGAAATTAAAGAGAGATATTAGCTAAAAAGGAAAACAAGGGGATATCACCCAATTAAGTTAAATAAAAAGGGAAGGAAATTGGAAAAGATATTTAAAAAGAGGGTGGTAAATGACTTCAAGTTAAAAAAGAAGTAAACGCGTAAAAAATAAAGAAAGGTTGTCAACATGAACAGTAGAGGCATAATAAATAAACCAGAAGGAATGAGAACATGTATAAATAATATATATATGTAACCTCAAGTATGCGCTTATGGCGGATGTGAATTATGGAAGTTAATATATAATTAAGCGAATATAATGATATTGTTATTAGAATGGGTTGGAATGCGAGGTTAGTAGTGTTACACAATAGAAGCCTGTCCACCGCATAGGGCTACTAGCAGTTGTGTAACATCATGTTGATGTGAGATATATCCAACCATAAGACCCGTGGAGAGTATACACTTGTGTATAGATGAAGGAATACCCCAATAATAATAGGAGTCTGCTTCAAAAATAGAAAAGATGGTAGTGTCTTGATTGTGTTAGGCAATCTAAATAGGATGGTGAGCAGCTCGACGCTATGGTAGCAGGTGCAAGCACCAAATCAGGAGTAGGAGCTACATAGGTTGGGTGCGTCATCGGTATAGAGCAGTCAAATGGGAAAGATAAGGTTACCCCTAACAGGCTACGCCTCCTATTTGGGTAGGCCACATTGGGTAATGCATGGCCACATTTGTTTGTTAATTTGTTGTTAGGGCAAGGCTAGTTGACCCATGACAGAGTTCTTTTAAAAATGAATGGGGTAGTCCATGGAGTTGAGTCCACGATCGGAAGCAGACAAGTAGTAAATCCCTAAAGCAAAGCAAGATAGAATACGACTAAATTATATTGTCGCCATTACTAGGCACTAATGGGAGGTTGTACTTTGTATGGGGCAACTTGGCCTAGACATTGATGATGATGTCCGACGGTGCATAATTACGGATACTAGCGGGGATAGTATCTTCGCCAAAAGGGGGACTATGGTACTTACATACATACATATGTATGTATGTATGTATGGGTACATAGCTATAGTCTACTACGAGTAGATGGGACGTATCGTACATTTGTGTGGAGTCGAAAAATAAAAGGATATAACAAGAGATGGAAGACAATCGACATAAACTAGTGTTATGTATAAAGTGTATAATTTACCAGGTACTAGAACATTATTCCGATCCCCACCTTATTAAACCCATATGATAGCTTTGACAAACAAGTACTGATACGAGGCGGGAACTGTGGTAGGTTATGTTCCTCATCCATGCTCGACATTGACAAGGACAGTAGAATTGGAAGTGTCAAACCTTGGTCAGTGACTTTGTGGCTTATTATATTTTATTATTCCACTCTAAGTTATATCGTTAGTGCTCTTATATGCATTCATTTGTTTATTTGTAGGATACCAAACCAACGATCCATACTTTGGTGGACTTTGGTTTTCGATTAAGCAAAACTTTGGGCCTATTAGAGCGCGGGTTATTACATTTGGTATCAGAGCTTAGGTTAGTCGATCTTGAAAAATTAGGAAATATTTAGTGAACGTATTTGTATTTTTCCTATATATATTATACGTAAAATCCTTTAAATTCCGACTATAAAGTAATTGCGACCATACACTGAAATATGAATAAGTTGATTATCAATCGGAATAATGGAAAAAAATGAAGATATACAGCTACCCGATTACCCTACAAGAAATAGGTCATATGGGGAAAGGTGTTGACTTAAAAAAGAGCATGAGTACAATATATGGAAGGTCCTTGAAGCTGGATAGTACATGACTCCCTAGTTAGGCCCCATTAGCCAATGATAGTAGATTCTCATATGATGTCGATTGATGATGTATTAGGTTCGGATAAAGAGGAAAATAAGAATCCATGTGTTGTAAATATCTGGAAGCAATAAAGTTCTCGAAGGAAGGCATGGAGTAATCACTCCAAAAAAAATAGCTGGATTTTTAGTAATTGAAGGAGATATTCAATAAATAAGTTGGAAGAAGGAAAGTCCAAAATGAAGAACAATTAGGAAACCACTTCGAGTCCGACCCAATAGAAAATAGTTTTAAAAGTTGAGAAAAATAAATAAGTAATGTGTTTGGAAAGAAAATGATAATGATAAGTAAATATTTGGTTTTAAAAAATATATTTTAAAAGTTTTATTGAAACTATACACACACACACAATTGGTTAAAATAGAAAATTTTCCATAAATGGTTTTACAAAAGTTATTCATTTGTAACTACAAAGAGCATCTATAGCTTACCAGTTTCTCTGTAAAGAAAGAAAATTTTAAAATCTAATATTATTTTAGGGGTGAACAATATGAAGTGATATTAGATTTATGATGGGGTAAATAACAAGGGGGTAGGAAATTAAAATCTCGATAAAAGAAATTAGGACAAAACGGTAGACAATTGCATCATATAAGTAGACCGGAGTTTCTCAGAGTAGCTAGAGCCAAGATGGAGAAGTTGGAGGTAGAATAGAGTAACGGTAGTTATTAGAAAATTAAAACGGAGTCAGTTTGGCCTGAATTGGGCCTAGGTTCAAAATGGCAAATTTACAATGGGCACGGTTGACCAAGGATTCCCCACGGTCGACTATTGAAACCTAATGGTAAACCCTATGTAAAACTATATATATTATCATTCGAGATGTCATCGTTTCATCCACCCTCACTCATAACTTCCTCATGCAATTTTTTGAAACCCCTCCCTCTTCCTCAACCCCCGACTACCCCAGCTTCGCTTAGCCACCGATCGACGTCGCCGACTTCCACTACAGTAAGAGCAGCACCCCGATCCAAACTATTCCGCCTTGTCCTAGTGATCTATCCGTCCAATATCCAGAGCAGACGCAGCAAGAAATAGCATGGCGTCAGAACGACAAGCACATCTTCAAGATTTATGCGGGATCAGCCCATTTTAAGTTTCTTTAGGGGCGAGCGGTGAATTTCCAAGACCTTGCTACTTTTTGATTGAAAGATTTATTCATGGCTACTAGACTGTTTTAGATTTTGCGCCACGACATGTTTCAGGAAGAGTGCTGTCCCAGATGCGTATATCTATTCGACACTAATTTGGTACATATTTTTGAAGATTTTGAGGGCACCTTCTCGTTCGAAGTAAAGGGGATGGAGATTAGGTTTATGGATGCCCAGTTAGGTGGGATCCTACACATAGAGCTGTAGGAAATGATTAAGATGTCGTTGATATGACCGAGGCTACCATACTTGATCAGGTCTTTCTACCAGGAGCATATGTCTGGGACCCAGAGAGTGTGCGACCCATGGCCTGTCTGATCGTTTCCATTCTCCAGTATAACATTATACCCAAGATGGGAAGATACGATCAGATCTACCCCCTTGTTTAGATGGCCACCTATGCTATTATAGATGGTATTCATGTGAACTGGGCTAGGGTAATTATGGCCTATTTCGCGGGTTTAGAAGGAGCAAGAACTTGGAAGAGCTAGATTCCTTACTATCATCTTTTCACTACCATTTTCAGATAGTTTGAAGTCAACCTCCAAGGTGAGCCACCATAGAGAGATATGCGCCTATCGTTGGATAAGTCCTCGCTCGGGAGGATAAGGATTCAGGTAGAGGAGCATCCTGTAGTTTATGAGGAGCAGCATCAAGGGGTTGAGTAGACATGTATAGATTGTGACCCTTGGCCCGACCAGCAGGCTAAAGGGTAGCAGCATGAGATCCTGGAGTCCTAATGCCAAATAGAGGCTGGATTTCAGGCTATAGAGCAAATGTAATGGAGGATGGAGGAGAGGCCGTGTAACAACCCATACTTGAGAAGCAATTAATTGGCAATTACATAATAATAAACAATGAATTTATTTGGGATTTGAACTACATAATTAGAATTATGGTAGAAATATTGGAATTTAAAAGAATAAATTTATTAATGTAGTTTTGAAATTATATTGGTAAATTATTTAAATAAAAAAATTATGGAAAAATTGATTTTATAATATATAAAGTTGTAATTTATAGAAAAGTTATTTTGTAAAGGAAAATGATTTGGTAAAGTAAATAAATCATATTGGGCTTGAGTGTATATATTTCATAAAGCAAATAAAAGAAAGAAAATTGAAAAGAAAAGAATTAAAGCCCAAACCCCAAATATGCTCTAAACCTATAAATAAGTTACCTGAGATATCCAAACTCAAGAAAAGTCTATTCTCTGGAAACTTCTACTTCAAATATGAATATCCCTTAGGCTTAAATACTTAATCGTTTTAGAAAATCATCTTCTTCCATCCAAATTCTATCACTTAATAATTCAAATGAAAATCCAAATAAAATCCACAAACTATATTGTTCATACTGGAGGCACACGTGCTTATTGCTTTGTACCGAGATCAAATACGAATATAGTAAGTAACATCATTCTTGAGATACAGATCGATGTTGGTCCAAGGGAATATTCACGTGTGTGCCCAATATTGATTCATTCTCTATATTACTCGATAGTATTACTAAGTAATACTCTTGAGTAGTATAAGTATAAAAGTGGGGCGCTATAATTGGTATCAGAGCAGGTTGGAACAATATTGATCATATAGAGACACGAGTCAGTGGCCTAGATGGATTTAGGAGACTTTGTCCCTTGGGTATTGGGTAGATAACCTAACTAAATTATCTAGGTATATATGGTGATTATGTGGATTAGCCATCTAGTGTGTATTTGTTATTTATGTGATTTGATATATATATATTATTAATATTTTGAATGTCCATAATTTATATCTCATTCATTTTAGAGGTGAGGCATGATTGGACCTCGTGCTAGTCGAGCAAATCCTGGTCAATCCAGCGGACCTGGAGGAGTCTATATGACCATCGAGCAACTAATGGAACTAGTGAAGAGCATCTAGCGGTCGAGTGTTTCCACACACCGAATACTCCCACTCCCCGATTTGATTTTGCCAGGCTATGTGGCGACTATGCTAAACTTGGAGGAAGACGGTTCAAGGGCATAGAGGGAGTGATAGGAGTGGATGCTTGGCTGAAGATGTGCGAACGCATCTTCACACATAAGGGTGTTACTAATCAACAAAAGGTCCAAATAGCTTCCAGCAAACTGCAGGAGAGAGCTCTAGACTAATATGAACTTTTGGTAGTTGAAACAAACGAGTCAAAGATGTCCTAGGATGATTTTAAGGATAGATTCGAGATGAAATTCCTTCCAAAAGCTGAGAAAGTAGCATTGGCTCGTAGATTCATGATTTAAAGCAGCATACCAAGTCTGTGGCAGAATATGTAGCAGAATTGAAGCTTTACCTAAGTATGGAATGGAATTCATTAGCACACCCATGAAGAAAAATCAGAAGTTTGTTTATGGTTTAAGGAAGACTCTAAGGAAACCTCTCCTTCTTTAGTTATAAAAAACATTTAAGAAGCTTGTGGATGCAGCATTGAGACTTGAGGAAGAAGAAAACGATAGCAGGGAACATGAAGAGCCAAAGAACAAGGCAATTGTTGGGCAGAAGCATAGATTTACTTTCAAGAAGCAGAAGCTAAGGTTCTTTAAGTCAAAGCAATCTAAGACAGACAAGAAGGATGACAAGGAATGATTTAGTGACTACGTGGCATGTTATAATTGTAGAGAGAAAGGGCATTTCTCTAAGGAACGCACACAACCACGTAAAGAACCTTCTTAGCCAATATGTAAGATCCGTAGAGCTGTGGGACATGTTGCTAATGCTTGCCCAAGGAGAGCTGGAAAGCTTAACACACATTAGATAATGGAGAGTAGCTCTCAAAGTAAAAGGAGGAAACCTGTAGTTCTTGAAGGTACGATTCTATTTAAAGATTTATGTATTAGAGTTTTGT
This sequence comes from Allium fistulosum, assembly GCA_030737815.1. Lineage (NCBI taxonomy): Eukaryota > Viridiplantae > Streptophyta > Magnoliopsida > Asparagales > Amaryllidaceae > Allium > Allium fistulosum. The sequence continues at coordinate 307,999,089 of CM060902.1, forward strand.
TCGATATGGGTGCTTCACACTCATTCCTATCGAAGCAACTAGTAGATAGATTCAAACTTGATGTAGTTTATCTTGTCACCTCCTTGAGGATTGCAAATCCCATTAGGGGATACGCGACTCTCAAGGTGTTTGCAAAGATGTCAAACTATTATTGGGTGGATATTCTTTCTATTGTGACTTACATGTCTTTGAATACTTGGGTTTTGGAATAATACTAGGGATGGATTAGCTTGAGCATTACGATGCACGTCTTCTATGTCCTGAAAGAATCATGACCCTAAGCCATCCTAATTCCGAGGAAATAACTAGTATAATACTTGGAGACGTTTGTGATGATATAGGAGGATCTTTGTTTCCTATGAAAGTTCGAGAAGAAGATGATATCGCTTGGATTCCAATAGTAAAGGAGTACCCTGATACCTTTGAGCCGATAACTGATTTACCTCTTAAACGAGCTATAGAGTTCTGAATTGACCCTGTTCGGAGCTCAACCGATAAGTCGACCTCCGACTAGAATGTCAGCAAAGGAGAATAAGGAACTTAAGAAGTAGCTGAAAAACTTGAATCAAAGCATTTCATAAGGTTGAGCAGTTCACTCTAGGGAGCCGCAATAGTATTTGTAAAGAAGGCAGATGGTTCTCCTAGGTTATGCATCAATTATAGGAAGCTTAATGATTTGACCATTAAGAATAAATATCCCCTCCCTAGAATCGATGATATGTTTGATCAGTTGAGTAGAGCTAAAATCTTTTCATAAATGGATTTATTACTGGATTCCATCAACTCAGGATCGTTGAAGACAACATCCCACCGACAGCTTTCAGAACTCGATATGGTTGATGATGCCATTTGGTCTGACGAACACTCCTGCTTATTTTGTAGATTTAACGAATAGAGTCTTCAGGGATATTTGGATAAGTTTGTTCTAGTATTAATCAATGACATTTTATTATACTCTAGAGGAGGAGCATGAGAAGCATCTCAGAACGGTATTGGTGACATTAAGGCAGAATAAGCTAAAAGCCAAGTTCTTCAAATGCCACTTTTAGTAGAAGCAAGTAAAGTTTCTTGGCCCTGACTTTTCAGCTAAAGGTGTCTCTATAAATCTAGCCAAAGTCGAAGTCATACAGAACTGGAAGAGGCCAGAGACAGTTTCGAAGAATCGAAGTTTCTTGGGATTGGTCGGTTATTATCGGCGATTCATCAAAAACTTCTCGAAAATAGTGCAACCATTAACTAATCTCACCAGAAAAGGTGCTAAATTTGTATGGGCGAACAAGTGTGAGGAAGCTTACCAGAAGTTAAAGGAGTTGCTTAAAAATGCACCTGTATTGATTGTGCCCGAAGGCGATCAAGATTTAGAAGTATATACTAATGCATGTGGCTCAGGCTTTGGTGCCATCCAGATGCAGAAGGTAGAGTTGTAGCGTATGCATCGGGACAGTTAAAACCCAATGAAGTTAGATATGCTACACACGACTTGGAGCTAGCTGTTATAGCATTTTCATTAAAGATATGGTGACACTACCAACTTGGAGAACGATTTGTGTTATGCACAAATCACAAAATCGTTGAAGTATTTATTTACACAGAAAGACCTGAATATGAGACAACAACGATGGCTATAATTTCTAGCGGCTTACAATTTCGAGATCCAGTATACTCCTGGTAAAGGGAATCGTGTTGCTGATGCATTAAACAAGGAGCACCATGCTGTGGTCTCTATGATGATAACATAGTGTAAGGATTTAGAACTTCTCTCCATGTGCGATATTCGGGAAAGAGATTCAGAAGTAGATTCTGAAGCGATGATGGCTCGTCCCATTGCCCGACCATCATTGACAGATCAGATAGTTGATGCTCAAAGGTGAGATCCGTCTACTCTTGCTATGATTCAGAAGATAGTGTCTAGAGATAAAGATGAAGGTCTTATTGACTATTCCTTGGATGCACAAGGATGTTTACAGAGAAGAGATAGACCGGTTGTACTTGACTTGGATAATCTCCTTAAAGAAGTGATGGATGATTGTCACCGATCGCGTTATACCATTCATCCCGGAGGAAGCAAGATGTATATGGACATGAAGCGTCTATATTATTGGAAAGGGATGAAGCTTGATATAAGGAAGTATGTGAAAAGTTGTATAACCTTTCAACTAGAGAAGGAAGAACGTCAGAGACCCAGTGGTCTTCTATACCATTGGAAATTCTCCAATGGAAATGGGATCAGGTATCGATGGACATTGTTGATAGGTTGCTATGATCTAGGAGCGGTCACGACAACTTTTGGGTGATAGTGGATCGGTTAACAAAATCAACACACTTCATTCCTATGAATTCAACCCAAACCACACCGTACTTAGCCAAGTTGTATGTGAAGGAAGTAGTGAGACTACATAGAATTCCTAGCTCCATCATATATGACCGTGATCCTCTATTTACTAGTCGGTTTTGTAAAAGCTTTCAGGAAGCATTGGGGATTAGTATAGCTTATCATCCCTAAACTGACGGGCAGACGGAGCAAGTCAACCAAGTACTCGAAGATTTACTTCGTGCTTGTGTTTTGGATTTTGGTGGAAGTTGGGAAGATCGACTCCAACTTGTCGAGTTTGCTTACAACAACAGTTTCCAATCCAGTATTGGCATGGCACCATTCGAAGCTTATATGGATGGCCGTGTCGATCACCAACATGTTGGTTAGACACATGCGACAAGTTCATTCTGGGTCCTGATTCTATGGGAGAAGCTACAGAGAAGATAGAGCGGATCAAAAAAAGAACGAAATAGGCCCAAGATCGACAGAAATCTTATGCAGACCACAGAAGGAGAAAATTGGAGTTTGTAGTTGGAGATTGGTTATATGTGAGGATATCTCCACTAAAAGGAGTAATGAGGTTCAACAAATCGGGGAAGTTGACATCTCGATATGTAGGACCATACCCAATTATTGAACGCGTTGGGCAGATGGCATATAGAGTTGCTTTGCCTAACAACTTCTCTGGTATTCATTATATCTTCCATGTATCCCAATTAAGGAAGTGTTTGAGGAACACTGAGATAGTTATCGAATCAAGAGACATTCCAGAGATTGAGATATTTCCTAAGTTGACTTATGTGCAACATCCGATTCATATAGTCGATTCGGAAGTCCATCAGCTTAGGTGCAAAAAAGTCCCATTAGTGAAGGTGAAGCGGTCTGACAACCCGTCAGATTATACTTGGAAGACTGAAGAGAAGATGATACAAACTTGTCCCGAGTTATTTAAAGATGCACATGAGTCAAGTACGTAATCTATTCCTTATCTGTTAAGTATTAATTAATGGTGTAGAGAGCTAGAATTATATCTAGCTTGTTATAGATTTCTCCTATATAGGAATTACGAGGACACAATTTTCTTAAAGGAGGAGTCTGTAACAACCCGTAGTTAAGAAGCGATTAATTAGTAATTATATAATAATAAACAATGAATTTATTTAGGATTTGAATTGAGTAATTAGAATTATGGTGGAAATATTGGAATTGAAAAGGATAAATTTATTAATGTAGTTTAGGAATTATATTAGTAAATGATTTAAATAAATAAATTAAATTAATTTATGGAAAAATTGATTTTATAATATATAAAGTTGTAATTAATAGAAAAGTTATTTTTGCAAAGGACGATGATTTGGTAAAGTAAATAAATCATATTGGGCTTGAGTGTATATATTTCATAAAGCAAATAAAAGAAAGAAAATAGAAAAGAAAAGACTTAAAGCCCAAGCCCAAATATTCTCAAAATCTAGAAATAAGTTACCTGAGATATCCAAACTCAAGAAAAGTCTATTCTCTGGAAATTTCTACTTCAAATATAAATATCCCTTAGGCTCAAACACTTAATCAGTTTAGAAAATCATCTTCTTCCACCCAAATTCTATCACTTAATAATTCAAATGAAAATCCAAAATAAAATCCACAAACGAAAATAGCTTTAAATCTTAGCCTCTCAACAACTCTACGTCCATTCGCAATCAAGTAGTAAGTGGTTTACCATCAATTTGAAGGAGGAAGTTGTTACAGTGAAGCGCAAGAGAAGGAGCACTTAGTGGGGCATTAAAAACGAAGGGAAGCTTCATTTCAGGTGAGTTATAATGCCCACGGCTATGTATATTGGGTGTTATTGTGTTATAGAGGCGCAAGTGGAAATGTATACATGACTGTACCTCAATATATATATATTCAACATCAGCTCCTTATCAAATATTCCTCGCTATAAACTCTGAATTTGTTTAGTTACATGGAAACCGGTTGATAATTGGATGTGTTATGTGCTTCCAAAATTGTGAACATGTTGAATATATATATATATATAAGTGTGTTTGGATGAATTCTAACCTGTGTTGTGTTTCTGAATGGTGCATACATGTTTGTATATGCATTTTTATCTCTCCCTGTACAAATTTTTAATGGTGCATACATGTTTGAACATGCAAGTGTGAAAAGTTTATATATGTAAATCCCAACCGATATCCATTTTTTTAAAATATATTAAAGTACATTAAAAATAAGTGTGTAGATATATATGGTTATCTACCATGTTGTATTAAAATGATGTGATAAAGCAAGAATTGTTAAAAGCTGGAACTTGAATATAATTGCCTATGGAATGTTGTTGTTCATGCGTGTAGAGTAGTTGTCTGGTGCATATGTGTACATTTGTGGAGCATTCAAATAAGGTGCGTGCGCTATATACAATAGATGTGAGTGTGTTTTGGTGTTAGAGTGTAAATTTTCAAAAGTTAGGCTATATATATTAATTGAGTAAATTAGTTTAAAGGAAAAAATTTAATAAAATTTAATTTTAACGGACGTTAAAATTTAACTTCCGTCTCAAGGTCAAGCGCCAAAATTACACGATCATTCCTACTTTTTTAGTATCTTTTCCTCTGTAAACAAAATTTCTCCTCCATCAAACAATGGCAACCCAAACCCAAATCAGTATTCTTCCTCAAACTGATTTACAAGTGCAATCGACTTCGGAAGCTAAGTCGATGGATGTAAATTCACATATTTCAACAAATCCTGAACAAATAAACGATAAACCTAGGATTTCAAAAAGTAGGGCTTCCAATGCTATGCGTACAGAAATAAAGAGAAGACGAAAAACTAATTCATCCACGGTTGTTGATTCGACTAGTATTCATGAAGAAACTAAGAGGACGAGAAAACCTAGGGCAGCAAAAACTATGAATGAAGACGACATGAAGAAACAACCGCTTTGTAATGAAATCGTCAGTAGAAAAAGAAAGACAAAGGTATAACATCTGGTTTTTTTTTTCAAAATAAAAGATAATTTTACAATGATGGTTGAATTATCATTTTAATTGTAAATAGTTTTACAATAAAAGTTTATGCTGAATTGGTAATCACGTAGACAGTTTTAGAATGATAATTGAATATATCACTTTATTCGTTACATGCATTACATTGAAATGGTAGATGAAAATAGCATTCCAGTTTTTGATAAATGTTAGATGATAATTAGACTGATAATTAAAGAATGATAGTTGAATATATCACTTTATTTACTGTATGTGTAATGATGCAATGATAGATGAAAATAACATTTCGATATTTAATAGATTGTGGATGATAATTAGATGGATAGTTATTGAATGATAGTTCAATGCATCATTTGATTTGTTGCATGCATCATATTGAAATATGATATGATGGATGAACATAGCATTCAGTTTTTCACAGATGATAGACAATAATAAGATGAATAGTTATAGAATGATAGACAAATATAGCATTGAAAAAAATGATAGGCAAACATAGCATGATAGAATGATAGTTGAATATATCACTTTATTTACTATATGTGTAATGATGCAATGATAGGTGAAAATAGCATTTCAATATTTGATAGACGGTAGACAATAATTAGATAGATAGTTATTAAATGATAGTTCAATATATCATTTGATTTGTATGCACCATATTGAAATATGAGATGATAGATGAACATAGCATTCAGTCTTTGACAGATGATAGACAACAATAAGATGAATAGTTATAGAATGATAGACAAACATAGCATTGAAAAAAATGATAGACAAACATAGCATGATAGAATGATAGTTGAATATATCATTTTATTTACTGTATGTGTTATGATGGAATGATAAATGATAAATGAAAATAGCATTTCAATATTTGATAAACCCTAGAGGATAATCAGATAGATAGTTATTGAACGATAGTTCAATATATCATTTGATTTGTATCCATCATATTGAAATATGAGATGATAGATGAACATAGCATTCAGTTTTGGACGGTTGATAGACAACAATAAGATGAATAGTTATAGAATGATAGACAAGTATAGAATTGAAAAAAATGATAGACAAACATAGCATTCAATCTTTAAACTGTAGAAGTATACATTGAAAAAGAGTAATGATAGACAAATATAGCATTTGAAAAAATAATGATAGATGAATATAGCACTAGAAAATTATGCATTCATAGTTGAAAAAATTGATAGATAAAAATAAGAATGCATTTAAATAACGAATTATTCGTTCATAGTTTTTTGTACAGGAATCAAAAGGTAAAAGATTGAAGAAATCAAAAGCAATAGAAGGAAAAAAAAATCAAAGAAAGTATCTTAGAAAAAAATTCAGTATCGATGTAGCTTGCTTCCAATGATAAAAATTTTCCGGAAAATTAAGGAAAAAGGAGGTTATCTTGTAGATCAATTGAATTATTTAAAACAAACACCCTTCGAAAAATTTATGCTAGTGTTTTTCGAAGAAATTTTATCCATAGCTGCTTTTACAAAATCATCAACAACCTTAGATGATATCATTGAAACATTTTCTATCAATGACGAAGCTTTTAAAATGGGGAATATTTTTCTAAAAATCAAACCTGAAGATGTTTCAATTCTCTTTAGCTTACCTTTATCTGGAATTAATATTTTTCCATTACCTAAAATGAGTTTACAAATCCTTCCAGACAATTGTAAAGATTTTGTACTAAGAAATTTTGGAACAGTAGAGCATCACAAAGGATCTTACAATTTCAAAGATAAATAATGTACTGGAAACACAACAATTTCAACATGAAACTGATTTTCCAAAACTGATTATTATTCTTGCAATGATAACCTTCTTCTTTCCCGACAACCAAAGATACTTACCATGGGGATATATTCCTTATATCCTTGATCAAAACAAAATGAACTCAGTATCTTGGCCGGTTTCAATTCATCATTCATTGACTAGAGCTTTGACGGCTTTCAAAACAAAGCCGAGAAACATGCCGGGTTGTTCCATGCTCCCAATTGTAAGTACAACATTCTAACTTTATGTTAACGCATCTATCTCTATAACTGAAATTATACACCTTATATGTTTTAACAAGTAATATTTTATTTGTAGTTTTTCCTATGTGAGCATGTGAATTCGATATCTCCATTAGCAACATACCGTTCTACCTTACCTAGATTTGGGAGGTGGAATATTGGAAGCTTGAAAAAGGTCATTTCAAGAGAAGCTTTGATGAACATGGACAATAGAAAGGTATTATTTCTTACACAAGTACAGAAAATATATAATGATAGACAAATATATCATAACATAGTGTATATTAACAGTTTTCATTTTGTTATTATACAGTCATAATTTAAATGATAGTTACATATGTCATTTTTGCACAAATACAGTTTTCTGTAGTTGCTACTAAAGAATGATAGTAAGATATAGCATCACATGAAAAATGAAAATTATATATAAAATTAGTTCATTCATTGTATGTTAGCTCATTCATACTATTTATGTTAATACACAGATTTTTGTTGAAATAAGAAACCCGACTGAAGATGAAAAAGCACTTCTTCAACAAACAGGCCAACAAAAATTTGTTCAGTTGGATACCAATGAGAATATTGGGATACAAAAAATAGAAAACTTGGAAGATACATCAAAAAAGCAAGTCGACTCAATGCAGCAGTACATTGAAGATTTGGAAAATAAATTGAAGAAGAGTGAAAAAGAATTAGAAAAGGAGAGACAGAAAAGAATACAAGCAGAAGGCATTATCATACAGTTGAGAAAAGAAATCAAGATGTTGAAACCAAAAGAAAAAGAAGAAATAGAACCACCATCATTTGATCTCAATATAACTCAGGAAATTAAAATGATGCATCAAGGAAAAGAACAACAGAATCAAAAGAAACCTTCAGAGGCAACAGAAAAATCCCCAACAGTGCATCAAAAAACACAGAAGAAACCAAGCTCTTTAGTTTTGAGGGTTAAAAAGTGCCAACGAAGGAATAAAATTGATCCCGATTGCCAGTGTGAAATTGTTCATAGAAAAACAAAGAAAAATGTTGAAAATGAAGACCAAAAGGAGCAACCTAAAACCGAGGAAGGTCAAAAAGAAAATACAAGTGAACGAGAACAAGAAGAACAAAATGAAGAATCTGATTATGAAGAGGAATCTGAAACTGAAACAGATGAGCAAGTCACTACAGTTGAAAATGAAGAAATTATTGATGTTGATGGGTACTCGCCATCAAGTATAGCTTACAAGAGTAAAGATATCACAAAAAGCAGTATTCTACAATTATTGAATGAAGAACAGCAAAACAAAATTCTTACTTTCTTCAAATTTAACGAAAATGAGAAGTAAGATTTCTGATCTTTTTTCTTTCATTATATTTGTAATTAAATAAAATTGAAAAAAAACCAACTTGTCAATTATTGATTTTCAATTACAGCACTGTAGCATATGAAAAAGATGAAGGGAACAAAGGAGGAATCACAATAGTGAAATCTATGCTGGAAGCCGTTCTGTTTGAGGGGGTTACAAATGGACATGTATGCATCAAATTAGAATTATGATAGTAAAAAAGTGTATATAAATGTATAAAATAGAAGAATGATAGGTAAACCTAGCATTCAACTTTTCAAAGTGCATATAAATGAATTGAATGAGAGAGTGACAGCTAAAAGTAGCATTAGTATTTGTAAAATGCAAATAACTGTATAGGATGGGAGAATGATTGTTAAAAGTAGCATTCATAGTTTTTTAATTGCATATAAATGTATAAGATGAGAGAATGATAGTTAAAACTAGCATTCAAAGTTTCAAACTGCATATAAATGTATTGAATAAAGAATGGGAGTGAAAAATAACATTGGTATTTGTAAAGGGCATATAAATATATCGAATGTCCAAGATGATTGTTTAAACTATCATTTGCATTTTTCAGTTCATACAATGTAGTAAACATGTAAATGATAGTGAATACTAGCATTAATAGTACTGGTTCAAAATTATATAAAAAATTAATTAACCCATAAAACTTACAACCTTCTTTGTTTGGTTAAACAGCTTATTGATTGGTTTTATTACAATCAAGAGATGTATGAACACAGTTACTACTTCACTACAATAATGATGGTAAGTATAAGCTTTTCATTATAAATGTTAAAAAATAATATAAAGTATTCTAATACATATGAATGTGCAGAATGCTTTTGTACATGATCAGCAAACTATGATCAAAGACATAGTCATACCAACAATAGATGAAATTGTCAAAGATGAATTTACAGAGAAAATTTTCTTCCCTCTACATTACACAAACCATTGGAGCTTGTTGATGCTAAACTATGAAACAATGCAGTGGAGTCATTATGATTCAACCAAACCAAAAACTAGATCAACAAGGACTTCAAACCCCAGCTATAACCAAGCCCTCATTCTTGTAAGAAAAGTATAATTTTTAAATCACTGTAACATTAATATACATCACTAATTTTTCTTCTTGTAGAAAGACAAAATTGAATTGATGTTCAAGAAGAAATGGGCAGAAGTAGGAATACTGAACAAAGAATTTCACAAACCTAAAGTGCTGCAGCCAAAACACCCACCACAGGATTCTGATTCGTAAGTAACTAATTTTATTTCTTCTCTTATCATTTTAGTTTGTATATTCATCCAACTTTTGTTATTCTTTTTTAAAATATGGCCGAATGCATTTAATGATCAAAATAATAGTTAAACCTACAACTGAAAATTTTAAAGTGCATAAAATTGGGAAAATGAAAAAAATGACAGTTCAAACTATCATTTATATTTTTTCAGTGCTTATAAATTTATCAAATATCCAAAATGATTGTTTACAGTAGCATACATATTTTTAAAGTCTTTTGGACTAGACTAAACATGCAAACTGATAACCAAAATATCATTTGTATTTTTAAATTGCACTAGAATGCATTAAATATGCAAAATGATAGTTAAAGCTAGCATTGCTAATTGACAGTTCATTGAACTGCATCTATTGAACAAAAAAATTATGTATAAGGTGCACATTCCACACGCAGCAATTGTGTTTCCATGAATGCATTGATTAATATTGTGATCAAAATATAAAGCTATATTTTAGAATTCTAGAGTAAAGAATGATATCTTATTTTAGCATTAGGTTATACTGTAATATTAACTAATATTTCTATATCTGAAATAGACTTGATTGTGCATTCCTTGCCATGGCAAACTTGAAAAAACTGGACAAGGATGAGATGCCAGAAAAATATCCAAACGAAATGCTTAGAAACCTAAGAGCTGTAGTGGTGTATGACATACTCAATGATCCACAATACAGTTGGTCAGTGGAGAAATCCTACAAAGATTCTACATAAGAATAGCTGTTGCATTTTAACTTCTTAGAACTTAGGATTTATTTGAACTGAACCACTTCTGCTAGTTAAACTAAGATGCATTCTGAGATGGAGTCTTATATGTTTTCCAATGCTTGTATTTTGTTCTCAGTGTATAAACTGCTCAGATGGATTTGAACTTCTAGATTTGAATTTAATTCAATTATAGTTGTCTGTTTTCATTGCATAAACTACAATGTATAAACTATGGATATATTCAAGTGTCATTTTTATGTGTTTTTTGATGCTTTTACTGTATTTCTAAAGTGGCGAATAATGTTTTATACTGAAATGCTAGATAGAACTAGCATTATGCGAAAATACATTTCTCAGTGATTGGACTGTGATGAATAATGTGTGAATTTATCCATATAGCATTTTTATATGATTTCCAATGTTTGAACTCTGTTTCAAGTGTGATGACTACTGTTTACACTGTAATGCTAGTTACAACTAGCATTCAATTGAAATGCTAAATACAACTATCATTCAACCGTAATACTAGTTATATTGTAACGTAGTCCACGTTGATTGTTATTTTGATGGTAGTTGCCAAAGTAGGTTTAGTGCACAAGTATCTCGTAGATCATCTAACTTTTTCAGGCCTATAGCCCATTCTTTTTTTGGCACACACAATTTATCCCAAGAAGTTTTATGTTTCCTTCCTTCCTACCGAAAGTCTGCATATATCTTATTTGATTTCTTTAAAGTGGCAATAGGAAGTTGATATATCAGTAGCCAGTATAGCACCATAGGATATATTACACCATAAATCAGTAGCCAATATAGCACCATAGGATATATTACACTATTAGTCAGTAGCCAGTATTTGCAATCCCATTTATCTACTTTGTTTGTTATTTTCTGAAACAAAGAGGTGCAGTCTGCATAATGAAGATATTCCATAGGTTGCACTTTACAAATTGGTGTTGATTCTTTTTTCTAACTGCTCTTTCTAACAATAAAGAAAGATATTCCATTGCAATATAGAAGAAATATAGGGGCAGATGTTCCCCTATATCATATAAACAGTACATCATCATACTGGAAATTCATCACAAAACCACTCATGTAATCTTATCGGCTAATCATATAAACAGTACATCATCATACTGGTAATTCATCACAAAACCACTCATGTAATCTCATCAGCTAATCATATAAACTGTATATCATCATCATCAGATCCTACGTTCTTGCACAACAGGTTACTCGGTTCTATACAATGATAGATTATGGGTTTCAATGTTGAAATTGTATTTCAGGTGTGATGCATATTGATTATAATGAAATGCTAATTACAAATAGCATTCGAGTGAAATGATAAGTACATCTAGCATTGAATAGAAATGTTAATACTGAAGTGTAGAGCTCCTGCAGTTCTTTAATTCATATTAAATATTTTGCAATATGAATAAATAATAGATTCATAAAAATAGAAATTCAACAACAAAGGAAAATATACGAACATCAGATATTAGAAATTAAAAAAAATAACCAAAACATTTCACATTTTATTTTCTAATGATTTCACAAAGTCTGACTTCATTCTTCTCTAAGCTTTAGCAGCTTTACACTTAAAAAACTACTCCAGTACACTAACAAAACACATAAATTTTCTTAACTTTTTGAAGAAGCAAGACAATTGCTTTTGTTGTGGCCAACTTCATTACACTGACTGCATCTGTTTCTTTTACTTTGAGAATATCCAAATCCACCACGCCTCTTTGTAAATGGTCTTCCTACAGCACGAACTTCTTTAGGAGGCCTAATAAAAACATCATTTTCAGCAGCAACTAGCTTATCAAAATCTGGAATTGGATTGAAAGCATTAGCATACGAAGATCTGAAAGCATTAACAGTAAAATAGTCCTCCACAAAATCATAAACTGATAATCTCGACTTGTTAATGCACTTAATTGCATGGGCACATGGAAAACTAGCAACTCTCCATTGATTACAACTGCATAAACGATTTTTAAGATCAACAACCTGTGACTTAGGAGATTTAACTTCAAACACAAATTCCGAAGACTTATAAACATCCCAACCAAAGCCATCATCTACTAACTTAGACAAACGTTCCTCCATAACAGGACAAAGATTCGTTGTCCACAAACAACATTCCTCTCTTCGTCTCGCCATTTGCTCCATAACTTTCACTCGAATACCATCCAAACAAGAAGTTATAGGCATAACTCTATCTTCCAAAATCCATGAGTTGAAACTTTCTGCAACATTTGAAGAATATTCACCATAACGCTTTCCTTTTGTTTTCCCAATGGTCAAAAGGTTTATCACTTAGAAAATTTTCTGCGGACGTACCCCCAATATCCTTAAATTTAGAAAGATATCGCTCAAAATCATACATATTAGAAGCTCTAGCACAAAGTTTGAACAACTCCACAATAGATGAATCACCTTTAGCCGCCTTGACAACAGTACCAATATTCTGTTCCATGTGAAGTAAACAATAGCTATGATATGAAGAAGGAAATATTTTCGGGACACCTAAAATGAGACCCCATTGACGATTAGATATAAAAACTAAAGACCGATCTTCATTAAGCATTTCTTTCAAATGGGATAAAAACCAAGACCAATTAGATTCATTTTCATGTGAAACAATACCTATAGTAAGAGGAAAGAAACCTACAAAATAAATAATTAATGACAGCTCAGTAGTAAGAAACATGAATAATATTAAACATCAAAACCTGTATTTAAATGTTAATAATTTCTATTATACACAATTAAATTAGGTTCAAAATGATATATGAATATAGCATATGTTATTTTAAAGTCTTTTAGTTACTGCTACATAAAATTTTAGTTCTTGTTTTTGTAAACATTTCTACTATAAACATTTCTAGTGTAACCAGCTCGATCATTGAATAAAATAAAGCAAACAATTCTCCTGTAAACATGGCTGCATTAAAAATTATGTACAACTTTGAACAATGATAGTTTAATCTATCATTACCAAAAAATAAATAAGTAAATACCTTGGTTACCATTTTATTAAACTTTTTCCTTTAAAATAATTTACTCAATAAAACAAAACTAAAATGAAACTCATACCTTGGTTACCATTTTTAGAAGTAGCAGCTAACAAAACACCCGGTCTTCCCTTCAAAGCAGCTGCATCTAAAAATATTAATGGCCGACAGTGTTTAAATCCAAGTAGACAAGCACTAAAACCAATACAAACTCTCTCAAACTGATTGGTTGAAGCATTAAATTCCATGGCCACGTAACTACCAGGATTATACTTTTGCAATGCCTCCAAATACCAATTTAAATCATTATCTGACATAGCATCATCTCCATATATTTCTTTCAAAGCCAACTGTTTTCCGCTATAAGCATAATAATATGAAAGATTAAAATTGTACTCTCTTCTAAATTCCTTTATAATATATTTTGGCTTCTTCTTAGGAGCATCTCGAATTTGATCAACAATCAAAGATTTAACAAATCTACTTGAAATATTAACTTTATTAACATCTCTAAGACCGGCTCCACACGAATGATCAAATTGTAGATTCTAATAAAAAACCGAGAGAGTAGACCAAGATCCGAAGAAGCATTAAGATAAAACTTATAACCATCCTTCAACCAAGAGCAATTAACCGAAATTCTATCAGGAGAATTTCTTACAAAAATCAAATCATAACCATTTTTTATTTGATATGCCATTAAAAACTCCTGAAAATCCTCAGCTCCATTAAAACAAAAACTAAGAAAATCCACAATAGTTTTTTAAGAACCTTTCTTCAACATATCTTTCAAATAATAAGAAGAATCAGCATGTGAATCACTATTTGTACCAGAATTACTACCAATTGAAGTGCTTTGAACACTTGCATAGCCTAAACCACAGCCAGCAATATCAACTTCAATCGCACAAACATTTTCCTTAACGGTAAACTTAAAATATTCACTCTTCTTGAAAATTAGAAAACACAGAATACTAATCAAATCTGAATTAGTATCAATGATTATATTCTTATTCTCAAGAACATAAGATATCTCAGTAGAAAATGGACTAAGATGTGGCCAAACTTCACAAATCTCAGTTTTAACACCAAACAAAGAAGAGCCTGTGGTAGGTCAAGTAGAATAACAATTCTCATTATGTTCAAAAATAACTAGCAAACTATTTGCTTCATCATTGTAGATATCAGTATTGCAAAAGAAATTAAAAAACCAATTAACAAACTTTCTTAATCTTATGAATACAGCAACAACAGAAAATGCTAAATTAACATAGCATAACAAATGAAAATCAAATTAAGTGTTAAATGAAAGAAAAATAAATTAATTAAAAAGCAGATTATAAATGAACATAGCACAATCAAATTAAAACAAATTATGAATACAACAGCAAAGAATGCTATATAAACATAGCATAACGCAACAAACTACATATAAAATTCAGTAGAATGATAGATGAACAGTAAAATTGTAAAACGATAAACTGTGCTGAAGAAACATAACAGTACACAATAAAATCTTACTTTGTCATTGAAACAAATCTAAAATAGGTACTGAAATCTGGAAGAAGACAAACCGTGCAACCTAGAAAAACAAAAATATACTTAATAATCGAACGATATTATATCAGAGGAAGATAAGAAGAAGATCGAAACAAATAAGAGCAATATACCTAAATGTAAGGAAATTGTTTGATAAAGATCCAAAGCACAATGAAGATCAACGATAAAGAAACACGATGAAGATCGATAGACAATCGAGAAGATCGAATACAAAAATAAAGAAACACGCGTCCTTGAATCGAGAAGATCGATGAACTAAGATCAGTAATATCAAAATAAAGATGAAGAAGAAATTAAGAAGCAAATTTAAATTTTCCATAAGTTTGTCCTTAGAACGAAAAAATAAAGCCCGCGTCCTTCAAACGAAAAAAAATAGTCTGTGTCCGTAAGCCCAAAAAAAGAAGTAAAAACTTCCTCCAGCCCATTTTCCTGATATTAATTCCTATGTTCAAGAATTAAAAGAGTTGAGTTAGTATACAAATGCCTGTAGAAATTTATGTGCGTGTGTGTTAGGTTATACATTTATATATGTGTTTGCTTGAGTATAAGGGTACGTTTATGTGAAGTGGGAGATCTAGGTATAGGTAATATTATATAAATATAATTATATTTGTGTGTATGTATTTGGTTTGATACATGGTTCTGCGTGTAAACCATATATTTATTCAAGCAACAAAATAAGTGCGTGTATGTTTCTATGGGCTCTGCGCTTGTGACAGGTTGTTTATTTGTTCATCTCTAATAACAATGTTGCTCCGACAATTTACACTCATTTGTTCATTTCTTTTCTTCCTAATTTTAATAGTCTATTATTAATCACTTTTAAATATTGAAATCTAGTTTATTTCAATGCTTGAGAAATTTATAAGTTCACTTTTATTATATTTGCCAAGTTATAGTTATTGTACATGAATGTTACTTATTGACAAAGATTAATAAATAGCCAAAGAAAGTTTAATTATATTTTTGATCATTATTTTAATACCAACTAATTTTATATTATATTTTGTTATAGAAAACTTTTATTATATTCTTGTGTAATTATTATATTTTATTTATACTTTGATATTGTTTTCCATTTATGTATGGCGAGGAATTTGAATAAACGGTTTAGTGATACCGTTTGGTATGGGACTGTTGGTAACACTTTTCCAGTTATTCATCGGACTTGTCATATAGAAATATCTAGTATGGATTGAGTATAATATATGAGCGTTGAATAATTATCCAAGTAACATGCGGTGGTATGAGATACCATTATGTTATTTGTTTGACTATTCTTTGTAAGTAAATGTCACTCAAACGGGGATATACTCATATGTATGTGGTGATAGTTTTTGCAGTGAGTTTTCAATAGTCATGTGGTGACTTATAAGAACCGTGTGACGGTCTATGATTGGAGATAAGTATAGTGATAGGATGAGTACTATATGACCATCCATATTGTGTCCAACTCCCTTTATGGTTCGAGAGTGAACTAGATTAGCCAGAATTCACCCCGAAGGCCTGAACGTGAGGTCGTGCCCTAGATCTGCGACACCGTAGTTATTGTTAGGTTAGGTAACCCATAGGGTAGGTGCCCTATAGCCGCTTATGTCACTTAGGCCAGTAGTCAGTTACCTATATGGAGAAAGTAGGGTCGTGACCAAGGCTATGCATTGATGAGCCATTGGTGGATATGAGTCACGATTTCCGTTGAGGAAACTAAGGCTGTAGGAACAGATCCGACACAAGCATACGGCAGTAGACCCTGGGTTTCTGGAGTAGGCATACAACTATCAGTCACCCGTCTGCTTCCGGTGTATATGTGTGTAGTGGATTGGCATATATTTTCTCATTCCTATGATGAGTTGACTATACTAAAGACTGTGTCTATGGTTTACTCTGTCCCCGTATATCCATACTCTTCTGATTTAGAGATAGCCTCTGTTTATTATTTGTGATTTGTATTGTGATTGATTCAAATTGACTCGTTTGATGTTGATTTGGATGATGTGATTTAATAGGTTATCTCACTTTATGTTTTGTTACTTATGATGTTTTATACTATGTTGGTTATCATCATTTCCATTATACTATATGGTATTATAGTCATACATAGTGTGACCTGTGTGTTCTTTATAATATTCAGGTCAGCCCGAGAGATTTCCTTGTGCAGGTACTTAGTGATGAAGGAGCTTAGTATGGACTTTTGTGGAGCCTAATATAGGAGATAGGATGATACATTTACTACTCATTTTGTAGCCTTATTGTACTTAGTAGAATTTAATGTATTAGTGATGCATGATGTATTGGACTAGAGACATCTTATAGCCCTTTCGACTATGTATTGTATTTTATGAATATATATAAGTTATATTATACTTTATTTTTTGCTTCTGACTCTGTGTTCTCTGACTGATATTTAATTATACGTGATTGTGTATTGTTCATCCTGGAGGCACACTTGCTTATTGCTTTGTACCGAGACCGAATATGAATATAGTAGGTAACATCATTCTTGAGATACGTATTGGTGTTGGTCCAAGGGAATATTCACGTATGTGCCCCATATCGTTTCATTCTCTATATTACTCGACAGTATTACCAAGTATACTCTTGAGTAGTATGAGTTAGATGTAGAGCGTTACAGGCAGTTGGCGATGCAGGAGGAGAAGTAGTGCCAGAGGCGTCAGCTAGGATGCATAGCTTTTATGATCTGATCACTGGGACGTAGTTGTGGTTCTAGCTCTCGTGGAGGGCGAGCTCCTAGCTTTATCTAGTAGTACTTAGTAGTATTTGTGTTTACCTTCCAGTATTTGTTTTCTTTTTTGTTCAGGTTATAAGAATTAGTTATTGCTATTATGTAAAAACGCATACGATGTAATGTAAATCTTCTTTTTTGTCTTTTCAGTGTGGACTGCTATATTATGGGAAAAGAATAAAAACAAGGAAATTTTAGTAAAGACACTTCACTAATGTAGAAGAAAAGAAAATAGTAGAAACCGGAAGTTAAAAAATAAATTAAGGAAATTTATTTAACTAACTACTAAGATAAAAGTAAATGATATTTTAAGTCCCGAATATATATACATATACTTATATATATATATATATATATGCATGTAGGAAAAAATTTTGAAAACAAATTTCAGTAAATGGGGGACAGGGGAAGGATGTTGTGTAGCCACGAGTCAATGTCTCTGTACCTCAAAAGTTGAAATTTATAAATGAACTTGTATGTTGGTTGTTATTAAAAAAAAAGTTTTCGGAAAATTTAAAATTCACCGCATAATCGAATACAGTCTATTATGGACGTTACACTGTTAACTAAATCCCAATTTCATGAGATGTGGCATAATTTGTTTTGAAAAATATACATGTATACTTTTGGAATAAAAATACATTTGCAGAAAATTTGAGGAAAGAAATTTTGCGTAAAGAAATTTTTTATTGATATTTTAAAAAGTAACATAAAAATATTTTTGAATTAAAAAATAAAAAAATTTCTAAATTTTAAAAATGCCACAGACTTGATATGAGGGAATAGTCGATAGGTTTGTTAGTATAGATTTTACCGTGCAGCAGAAGTGGTAGTAAAATAAAATACGGTTAGTAACAAGGAAGCTTTTTTAGCTATGGAATATTTTCCAATATACCTTGTCGATAGGCGAATAAAAAGTTGATTTTTGAAATAAACCATGTTTTGAAACTTTAAAATAAAAATAAACTATGCGAACTGGAAAATTTGGAAGCAGATATCTGGGGATAAGTGAAGGTTCCAAAGTACAGTGGAAAGTAGGGTGCACAAGAGAAAAATAGATGAAAATGTGGAATTTTCCATCTAAAACCTTCTCTCGACATGAAGAAACATAGGTTTAGAAAATTGGATTTTTCTAACTTTGGATGTTAGCATTGGTGTGCTAGGATATTAGATGGTAGGTATTGGATATAAAAAATTAATTGAACTATACTTCTATTCATAGAACCGACTAGAATTATTCTGCATACATATCATGTATATTGTGATATACTGTGCACATGTACACGATTGGTTGCAAAATTATTTGCACACTAATTGATTTGATAACTTATAATGGTTGTACTTAAGTTATGTTGTTCGGTCCTTGAGGAATCTCGGGGACGAAATTCTTTAAGGGGGGAGAATGTAACACCCCGTAATTTTAACGCTGATTAATTTAAAAGAAATTGAGTAATAAATAATAACCTTGAAAAATAAATTTTCACAAATGTCAGAATTTGGCTACTAAAACTTGCTCAATTGGGTTCTTGGCAATTTTCTGATCAATTTATATATATAAAGTTTCCAGATCGGAGTACAAATGAAAAAGTTATCAACGTTTGAAGTTTTGGAATCAAAAATAATTTTATTTGTAATTAAGGAAACAAATAAAAATTAACTGATGTTAATTATAAACAGTTAAACTTAAAAATAGCTTAGACGTTAAGTAATGGTTAATAGGAAAGAAATGATAACGATCGGTTAAATATATGATTAAGTTAACAAAACCAAGTAACGCACACAATTCACAAATTTAACAACTACACGGTCGACCTAGAAAGCACCATGGTCGACCGGTAGCGATCGACCGTAGAGAGTAAGCGGTCGACCTTTGGTGCTCTGAAATCGATATTAAACACTAGCCTAAATGGTCCGGATTTAAACAGTTTAATCGAACAACTTGTATTGGTCTGAACCCCTATAAATATAGATCTAGAACCCCACTTTCAAACTAATATCTTCCGATGGTCATGGAAGCACTGCCACTTTCTCTTCTTCACAAATTTCTAAATTCTTAATTAGTCCTAGTATAAGTATACAAACAATTGGAGAATTGTAGAAGAGAATAGAGAAGAGGAATATTGTCAAATCAAATCGTCAAAACCGAGGTAAACTGCAAATCCAGATTTTGAATACGAATTAAATCCATATCTCCCTTCTAATCTAAATTTCTAATAGATCTATATATGCTTGTGAGATATATAAGAATAGGATGATAAAAGGAGTCAAACTGGAATAACATGGATTAGATCCGGACATTTGGAATGCTAAAAAGAGATGAGTGGAAAATTATATATTTTGTAATAATATTGGAATTATAACGTTGTAGATCTATTTCATATATGCCTAGATATAAATCACGATTTGGATATTTAATTTTATACACCTAATGAATAGATATAAATCATGATTTGAATATTTAATTGTATACGCGTAATGATTACAGAGAATACACTTATATGTTATGAAAACTCTAAACTTGATAGATACTGTATACATATTGGGATTTCAGATGTGATTAGTTCATATGTATTATTGATTAGGATTGACTATAAATTAAATTGGGATTAGACGGTATTTTGGAATGAATTTTGTTACAAGGTAAATTTTTATAAATTTTCTAAAAATACAATAAAAGTGTATTGGCTGAAATAACAAGGAATGTAAACAAAAATCAGACTTTTCAACTTTTAACTTTTTTAATGGCCGCTCCCTCTAACATTGACCTTTCCCGCCCATCATCTCCTTTTTTTGATTCTTCCCTCCTTGTCCATTCTTCCTCTGCTTCTCAACCTCCTCCTCTCCATCCCGATCCAATCTTACCCTCTTCATCCCATGTCCCCTTTCCTCCTCCTATCTCTACCTTCGTTAACCCTGATTTGTTGTCACTTCCTCAAGCTCCTCTCTGGTCCAACTTGTTCAAATCGAAACCAAAAAACACTAGTAGGTATAAACCTATTAATTTTGACTTAAACTACAAAGGTATTCCACTAAGCCCCCCGAAGACAGTAATTGAAGAAGGAGTTGGAATATGGTTAGAGTACTTGGTTGGATTTCTCATAGGAGGTACAGTGAACTACATGGCTGTTACCTCTCATTTGTCAAAAATTTGGAAATTGAAGGCAGATTATGATGTTTTATCTGATGGCAACAAGTTTTTTTTTCAAATTTTCTTGTGAAGAAGATAGGACTAAAATCTTAACCTCTGACCCTATTTTCATTAAAGGCCAAATGATGATTATATCTTCATGGAACCCGAGTTTGGAATATGCAGAATCTTAGGTTAAAAGTGTGCTTGTATGGGTCCACTTATTCAACATACCTTTTCTTACTTGGACGTTGATTGGCATTAACTGGTTGGCTTGCCATATTGGAGCCCCTATCCGATGAAAATACAGAAAAAATGAGAAGGTTTGAGTATGCCAAGTGCTTAATAAAGATCACTCCTGACATAGAATTACTAGATTCTATATGTATTGGAGGTGATAAATGTTAAAGTGTTAAAGTGGAGTACCAGTGTAGACCAATATTGTGTGTTGTCTGCAGTTTCTTTGGTCACTTTACTATTGACTATGTTGAAGTTAGTAAAAAGAAAAGGCAAAATGCTTCAAACTGTCAAGAAGAGATTGTCAACAAAAAGAATAATGGATCTAATAAAGTAATGCAACATGGTGTTATTCGTCAAATAGGAGGTATAAAAAGTAAGTCAAAAAATGCTGTGCCAATTGGTTCTGAGAAGAATAATAAACAAGAACGGCATAAAGTTACTAAAAGTGGTAATGAAATTGTAACTTGTTCAATGATTGACTATGTGGCTTCTGTTCCTTTAGTTGATAAGGTACAAAGTTCAGAGGTCAATAATTTGGTCCAATCTGATGTTCATGATGATGAAATGGCACTTTCAAGATCTAACAAATTTCCTATTCTTATGTCTCTGGAAGAGGGTGAACTAGTTGATGGTTTTTTCAATGATGATCCAGATCAAATAGAGCAGCAAAATGTTGAAATAGTGGAAGATATTTTTACTGATATTTCTGCTCAAATAGAACAGCAAAATGATGAAGAAGTTACTGATAAACTTGTTTAAATATATGATGATGCAAGAAATGGCATTACAACTTCCCCAAACAAACTTACTAATTTTTCTATCCCCAATGTTTCACACACTGTTTCGTATTCCATTCATAATAAATTACCTCCTTTACTTCCTACCCATGACCCAAAAAACATGCACACTATTGTGCATGTCACTTCCCATTACCCATGACCCAAAAAACATGCACACTATTGTGCATGTCACTTCCCATTACCCATGACCCAAAAAACATGCACACTATTGTGCATGTCACTTCCCATGCAACCAATCAGATGCCTTCCATTATTCCTCTTATAATAACTCATATTAATCTATCTACCTCTATTCTACCCTCTGATACTTCAACCTCATCTCCTTATCTTAATCTAAAACCTCCTTCCTACCTTATCATTCCTTCATCTGAGGCCATGATCTCTGATCCAATATCCCCTATTTCAGAGTTATCTCCAAAAGCAAACAAAGTTAAAGGAAAACCCAAATCTTTATATAGTTCTAATCCAAGCAAGAAAAGTGATAATGACAGGTATTGAGTATTCTATAAATCAAGTCAGTATCAAGCAACTAGAGAAACAAGTTATTGAGAACGTTGAAGTTGTTACAAGGCAATCTTCCAACAAAAACAAATCATCAAAATTCAAGACGACATTTGTATGTGGAATGTGAGAAGTGCACATAAAATTGCAAAGCAAATTGAAGTTAAAATCTAATTCCTGCATCAAATATTCAACTAATTAGCCTCTATGAAACTAAAATCAATCATGATAAAACAATTCTGGCTGCTAAATTCATAGTTCCTTCATGGAAATTCCTTCACAATCTAGCTCAAGCTCCATATGTTAGAATCTTAACCTTATACAACCCTGATATATTCCATTTTACTCCTTTAAATTTTCATAAGAAATTTGTTCATTCTAAAATAATTCATCTTCCCACTGCCACTAGATTTCTTTTAACCTCTGTGTATGCTGATAATACCTCCTCTTCAAGACAGATTATGCTTGACATTATTCCTTCCTTTCAATCCATTTCTATGCGTTGGATTTTCCTAAGTGACTGGAACTATATGTTACATCAAGATGACAAATTTGGTGGTACTCCTCTTACCATAAGATCTACCTCTCCTCTAAATAACTCCATCAGCAACGGAAACTTATTTCATGCTCCTTTCACTAGATCTAAATTTACTTGGAATAACTCTAGTAGATCTGATAAAAAGGACTCTTTGCAAACTTGACAGGGTTTATTATTTATCTGCCTTATCTTCATGGCCATCTATGTTCACTCACATCCCTCCTCCATCTTTATCCGACCACACTCCATTGATTGTCAAGTGAGGGGAAAATGATATAAAAAAGTTACCACATTTTCATTTTTTAATGATTGGACCAAATTCAAAGGATTCTCTGAAATTCTTAATAATAGTTGGAACATTAATATATATGGTAACCCTCTTTATGTTTGGTAGGGTAAACTTCTTGCTTTTAAGAAAAAATTGAAAGCCTGGTCTTCTGCAAAATTTGGTTATGGCAATAAACTTTTTGCTCAGATCAGAACAAATTTGCTAGCTGTTCAACATGCTGTGCTCAACCAACCTCTCAACTCTCAATTGTCCACTGATGCAACTCTTTTATCCAAATAGTTGTAACACACCCTAACTTCTAAATACATTAACCCAAAAAATGGATAAACACCTTAGATGAGTATCTGAAAGCACCAGCGCTGATAGTAGGGCAAAGATAATAGAAATTAACAATAAAGTCAAAAGAATAAGAGAGACACAGAGATTTTTATAGTGGTTCGGCTGTTAACTAAGCCTACGTCCACTTATAACTTTGCTTATTGATTTGATCTTGTTTGTATGAGAATACAAGGGGGTTTGAGAGAGAAAGAATCACAAGTGCAAGGGTTAGACAAGTTCTAAGTCCTATAATTGCCTAAAGGAGCTGTCTTGGTGACTATTGTAAAGATGAAAGAGTTGAAGAATTGATAGAGATCTCGCATAGTGTTAGCAGAATCCGGATCCTTTGTTAGTTGCTCTATGGATTGTATTAAAGTGGTAGCAGTCGCACTGGGCCAAACAGAGAGTTGTAGCAGAGTCTAGAAGTCGGCCCAGAAGAGTGTACAAAATCGCGGACCCATCTGAGTTAACACCAGAAGTCGGTATCGACCTCTTCATATCGGTGTCGACTTCTGTAGTTTAACCCAGATGGGTTGAATCCACTTGCATTCTTCATGCTACTTTTTTTTGAGATGTTCTATGTAGTTAGTCTAGCAAAATGGTTGTCGTTGATAATCGTTCCCTCATTACTTGGTTTATTCTTCTATTCTGATTGTTAGCTCTTCAATCTTGATATTCAATTGATCAAAATCCCTTGATATTGCATAAGCACACATAAAATTGGTAAAGAAGAACCTCTGTAAAGTTTGAGTGAGAAGTATGGAAGTATGGGATGTCTCCATTGACATGATGAAGTCGGCACCGACTTCTCCCCTTAACTCTAATCATGTTGAAATTTCTCTGAGTTATTTTTATTCCCAATCTAAATGTGTTTGCAAGATTTCAAGTGTTTCGTCTTCGTCTCAACATTCTAGCTCCTATTGATTTCTGCCTAGTTAAAAGCCCAGTTAACAATTTCCCCCCAGAGTATGCTTTCACTGAAAACAAAGTGTGCTCTGGAACGAGACAAATTCTGAATTACTATCCCATGGATTCCAGTTGACGGTTTAAGTGTCGTCTTCTAATGTTGCTTTTGTCTAACTCTAACTGATCGACTTCTGTTCGTTGTTCATTTTATCTTGAACCATAGTTTCAATTTTGGATGTTGTTTATACAATCTCGATATCGAAATTTACAAGCAACTTCGTATAGATGAATAAGGTTAGTGTTGGAAGTTTGAACAACTTTGGATGAGATATGGCATGTCGGTTCTGACTTTTGATGTCGGTACCGACATGCATACTTGGAGAATGTTTTGAATTTTCTTTTATAAGCCTTCGTTGGCCTGCCTTCCAAACCACTTGCTCACATCTTTTACACTGCTTTCTGCTGAATTGCTTAAACCCTAAATGAGATCCTCCAAGTGCTGAATTGATTTTTGTTGCCACTTCGACTTCGCCGCCGACAAGCTGCTGCTAAACCACCACCTGCCGATGCCTCCTCCAGGATCTCGCCACCTCCTCCAGGATCTCGCCACCTCCTGACATAGCCACCGCCATAGAGTTCGCCGCCCGTGGTTTCGGATCCAAATTCTCCAAAACCATAAGACAAAGCGATTTTACTTCATATCAAAGGTGGGTTACATTGGTTCTATGGTGATGATGGTGGAGGAGTTGGTGGAGATCTTGTGCAATTTCAGTTCGACATAGCACAGTCAAGTCGTGGTGTGTACATTCAACGTTGAACTTAGATTCTGCTCGAATGGAACGCATATGCTTTCGAATTAAACTTAGTTGCTCGGCTTCGGTTGTCTTGACATGAAATTGGTTAAGTCTTTACCATAGCAAAAAAATCTCATTGTGACAATTCATTCCGAGTTTAGATATGCTAGACTATTCCTCCTCATCATCTTC
Organism: Allium fistulosum; assembly: GCA_030737815.1. Lineage (NCBI taxonomy): Eukaryota > Viridiplantae > Streptophyta > Magnoliopsida > Asparagales > Amaryllidaceae > Allium > Allium fistulosum. The sequence continues at coordinate 308,024,818 of CM060902.1, forward strand.
CCGTCGTTACACTCCGATGATCCTGACCGTGTTGAACGACAAGTTCTCCTGTCTAGAATGACTAGCCAATCGGCTCACCGCAAATCTGGTGAAGGATCCTCACTCCTTCTGTGGGTGCTTCTACCACTGCTCCGGTTTCTCCATCTGTTCTAGTTGAGACCAACCAACCTTCAATTTCCGGGTTGAGAGTCAAATGGTCAATGTTCTTCCCCAATTGCCACCAGAGCTAATTATAACAAATCCACCGGAGCAGGCATCCACCATTATGACTGAAAAGATGCTTCGTAATGTCTTCTTATAGCATGGAATTCCTGCCGAAGATGTTCGCTTACCTACAAGAAATGAACTTGCACATTGTCCCCCCGGGTTCACAACTTGCAGCCGGTATATGTGTCTCAGAGGTGTCATTCCACCCTTTAACTCTTTCTTGAGAGATTTCCTAGGAGAGATGGACTTGCACTGTTTTAGATTCACCCGAATGGGTTTACCTTATTGAGCTCACTATACGTCTTGTTCATGCAACGATTTGAGCGTCCTCCACACTTCAGAGAGCTCGCATATTTTCTCAAACTCAAGAGGAGATAAGACCGCCCCTCCTTAGTTATTATCGAAGCCTGGACTAGGTGCAAGGTGATTGGGAACCTTCAAAATATGCTTTTGATGTTCAAAACTGAATATTTCTTCGTTCGCTGTCCGGAAGGATTCAACCGCCTCTAGTTAAAAGGAAGTAAGTTTTGTTCTATCAATCCACTTTACAGGAACACTTCTTTACTCCAAACTTAATGCATATCTCTCACAAGTTTCCTGATGAGAGAAAAGAGATTAGAGCACATAAAGATGTTTGGACATCTAAAGGCCCTTAGAGAGAGCGAACACTATATTAGCTTCCTCTTGACGAATGAAAACTTGTTAGAGTATGGTTTGCTTGCCCAGGAAGAGTAGCTTACATCGAAGTTCCTTAACGGGGCAGCTTTATGCCGCGTACCCATTCCACTGCATCCACTCGTGGCACTGACAAGGGTCCTCAAGGGGAAGAGGAAGAAGGTGGATCGGGCGATGGACGTAAGTCTGGTGATGATAATGAGGTAGAGGCTGTTGATATAGAGACTGATGAGCCTCTGGGAGATAACGAAGAAGGAGAGGATGTTAAAATTGGAGCGGATGAGCCTGTGAAAGAGGATGCCCCCAGTCGCGAGAGAGATAGCGGGAGAATGCCTACCATCCTAGAAGAGGATGAGGTGGTTAAAAGAAGAAAAGAAAATGGGCTATGCTTGTCGAGGAAGGAGAGATCTCCGATGATGAGAACAATAGCGATCTTCAGTGCACTAAGGAAGGGGAAAGCGGATCCAGGGATGAATCATAAGGATTGATCCCCGGACTTCCTGACCTTCCTTCTCCGGACCTTTTGGCCTATGAAACAATAAGTCCAGATTTTAGTACTTCTCCTCCTCCCGAACGACCAGCTTTCGAGACCCCACTTTCTACAGGAGACCAAGTTATAGAGACTTCTGTTGAGCCTACATCAACATCCGACTTATGTTGCTATCCATATGAATGAGCAGGAGACATCTCAATTATTGAAATGATAGAAGAAATCGGCTCGCATATAGACATATCTTTCGAGGCATTTATAAGTGATGGCAGTAGCCCTTCGACTCTAAAACCATGTCCAACCAGTTTGTAAACTATAAAGGGGGTTATTGGCGTTCACTACAAGAAAAGCTTGTTTTAACAGCAACGCACAACAACGTTTCAGTGGTAACTGCTGTTTTTTTACTACTTTGTAAATATAAATAGAAAACCAAACGCTGTATCAAGTCGGTTTTATTTTTCATTCAGCAGGCCGCTTTCCCTCTTTTCTTTTCGTTCCTAGTTTACTTACGTGCCTTGTTTCCCTCTTTTATTTTTGCTAATAGCCCAATACACAAAACATTTCCCGCTTCTTCAAAAACAACGATAAACCCTAATTAGTTTTCCACCGTTGTTCTAGATCTTATCTCTCTATTGCAAATCATATTTTCCACCCACGCCTCTCTCTTTTTCTCTTTGATTCGCTCAAAACCTAATTTTTTGATCCCAACCCTGCTAGCAACGGAGCACTACCAACATTAACCTTATAGTCACTGCAAATTTTAGGTCTTCCATAATAAGGTAATTTTGTTATACACTTTGTACATTAGAATTTTTGGGTATTTTATGCAATTTATCTAGTAAGATGTTGCGGCAATCTGTGTGTTAGAAAGCCTGGGTTTTTAATGTTTTTTTGTATTTAGTAAACCATGGTTGTTCATTTCACTTTTTTTAGAAGTCTTAAGATACTTTATTTTTCATAGAAATTAAATATAAAAACCCATAGAGATTATAATATTTCAATTCTTTTATACGAGGGCCATAAAGTATCTTCAGCAGTTTAATGGTTGCTTATCGCTTCAGGCATATAGGGTATATATGGTTTAATGGTTGCAAAAACCTGGTTGTGTGTATCCTAACATTTTCATTCAACATTAGTTATTGAAAGCTAAGTTTGATTATATAACTGACATCAATTCCTATGTCTTCTTTGACAGCTTTTTGCAACTTGACAGAAGAAGAAATCTGTATAATCTTCAAATATTGCAATGTATAAAAGGATAGTTGGGTAAGTACTATTTTCATATCTTAGTTTTTGATGTGACAAATAAATGGTATTGTTTATATAAGCCTGAAAGTTGGATTTGAATGTTCAGTACTACTGTCTCATAGTTCCTAATTTACAAGTTTTGCAACATTAATACTAACCAATTCTATAGAGATAAACCACTACCTGAAGTAATAAACATGCCAACGAGCAGTAGTATAATGCAAAGATTTGCAATAGATAAAAATTCTATAGAGTAGCTGCCTATTAAGGTTGTAAGCGCATAGCCATAATTGAAAATCTACTCAGAACACTATAGACCTACAAAAATATGATCACCAATAAAGATGGATATCAACGACGATCTATTTTGTGGCCAAAGAATTCATAAACAATAAGCAAAAACATTAATCGTAGACCGTTCACAAAATGGATGTAAGAATATAGTCTATAGTATCTAGAAATTTTTGCATGGAATGCCACAAACTGACAACCTATACCACTAGAAGTTTTGAATTATGAAGATGTTTTTGCTAAAATAGCAATAAGAGGGACTATAGGATGTCAAATTAGTCAATTTAATGGGAACTAGTTAACGAAACTTTTGAATCTATAAAACTACTTTAGGAAAATAAGCAAAATGGAACTTAGAGCAAATCCAACAGTTGTTAAGATTTCATATTTTCTGAAATGTACACCGAAACAGCGCTCCAACAGAGTGTGTAAAATGTGATAGTGTGGATTTGGTGCTGCATAGTTCGGGAATATAAGATTGTGATTGGCACTTATTCAACAAGCGCCATATTTTCAGGCGCTTGTTCAACAAGCACCCAGTGCTCAGGCGCTTGTTCAACATGCGCTTGAAATATATATTTTATAATTATTTAATGTCAGGCGCCTGTTCAACAGGCATCTGAACATCAGGCGCCTGTTGAACAAGCGCCTGGTTAAATTCTGTTGAAGAAAATAGCCGATTACAAAATTGAAGTGTATATTTTGTAAAATGTATACTCGTATTTGTTGGAGATGCTCTTAGATATGATATATTGTTGTGCAAGTTTGATATTTATAGTGGGAAGCATGAAAGGGTTACTTTGTTATCTATCTTGTGAAGAAAAATGTTGTTTTTCATTTATAGTATAGGGGAATCAATTTCATTTATTTTATGCTCTGCCCTTTATTTTGATTACAGGAAGCATATTCTAACGATGGAACTTTGGACTGTAACTGAATCAACAAGTTGATTATGTGCTAGTTTTTACAGGTTTATGTGCTGGTTAGTCCAAGTACTCAAATAATGCACTATTGAAATTGAATATTTAGGTGACACTGCAAGAAAACTTGTCGGTAACATCAATCATTATCAGGGTTTCTAAGCCGAGTGCTGTTTGACCTAATTAAGAAGAGCATAATAATTATTTATATGTTATTTTATCATTACCGTTATCAATTTAGAAAGGTATATTAAGTCCATAATCTTGCCTCTTATTTTCCCTTCACGGTTATCTCCTTCCTCCAAAAGTAAAGAACCTTTAAATTTCTTTTCTTCTTCTCAAACCCGAGCTTCTAATCCACTTGAAGCTCTATTGGCAAATCCAAAGACGAAGCTGCTCACTTAACAACCTTAGGAAAACTAGTTATTTTACTTCACCAATCCTCCGATCCAGATCAAAAACTTAGTTTCATACATCATCATAAATGTAAAATTTACATGGTTTTTAACAGTAATTTTTTTAAATTTTTTCTGAACATCATAGTACTTAATTAATGCAAACATGATTCAATCCCTTTGTCTAGACAATATATAGATATATCATTGCCTCATCTGCGACATCCTTGTTTATCAGTTTGTTAAAGATAGGTAAATCAATTTTTCATTTATTTCTTTATAATATTGCATGCATTTATCATATTTTTGGTTTATTGCAATGTCAAATGTGTTTGACACATAAAAATATTATATTAAATACAAATGGCATAAATAGATGAACCGCTGACTTGTATTTGTCATTCTCTTTGCAATATTTTATATGCTGCTATGTGGATTTATCTATGTTTTATTACTAAGGTAAATGGTTTGCCAGTGTTTCAAAGTGATGCCTAACTATAAATGTTAATTTTAGTACAATATTTTATGCGCTTTATCATATGTTCATTTGAATTATTAGTTTATGTTTACATGAAAATGTACTAGATCCTAAAAACTAAATTGGAGTCCTTACATTTTCTTCTTCATAGAAGCGGTTGTTTAAACCTTATATATGGGATGCAATGCATTCATAAACTGCCATATGAAGTCATAAGAATAGCTTAGTTCAGACACACACATGGTGTGTGTGTGTGTGTGTGTGTGTGTGTGTATAAGTGTGTATGTAGATGTAGATGTAGACACATGTCCATATATATAGCAAAACTGGAGGGGATGGGATGGTTAAGGCACGAAGTTGAGAAGTAAGACATTTGAAGTTCAAGTTATGAGGTTAATCTCTTTATTTACCCAAAGTTATGTTAGCGAAGGTGGGGGTGGTGTGTGTAAATGAAACATGGTTCTTGGGGTGTTCAAAAAAGGAACTTATCGCTTTATATTGTTTACCTACCCCATCTGCAACTATTTATTGATTGTAAGAATGATTTCAGTTCATATAACATGGAGAGTGCATTAAATATTTTTTGGTTCCTTTTAGTTTATAAACTATTTTTTTGAAAATTTTGGTTTGTTCCATGAGTTGATTCCTTTTCTCATTAAAAATAATTTAAGGAAGTTTATCGTTTACCCAATCCATTGTTAAGGGAGTGAAAAAGAGAACATGTACAATCAATTATCAAATTAATCAAACATATGGAAAAGGTCAAATAAACAATCCGTCTAACAATTTTCATATACAAAAATATTTTAGAACCCTAAATGATGTGATGGGTGAATGATGGAAATCAAATTAGTACACTGATTGATTGAAATAATGTAGATCATAGGTAAATGTAAACTTCACAAGTATGCACGTACATTTTGAAATCATAATGGCCCAATTACATGTTGTTTTAATTCCTAGTTTTACTTGGATGTGTCAGTTCCATAACAAATGGATTCATGATGAGTTGAACTACTTTTTAGGATATCTGTAATAGGTTCTTATCTTCATACCCTTTGGTTGATTTGCTTGTTTGTTTTTTCCCCTTTCTCTCTCTTTACTTTGTTCCATAAATAGAAACGGTACTTAATTTTTTTTATCAAACTAACATATGGTAAAAGATGATGTTATGTTTGAATTTTGTTTTATAAAACATAAAGTACTCTATGTTTACGTAACCTAGTTTTCGTTTTCTGTAGCAGTTGTGGTCTTTTTCTTGCACTGGCGTAATCCTTTTTAGTTTGTTATTTTTTCTTATCTTTTATGTATTATTAAGAAATATGTGTTTTATTTGTTACTTAAAACAAGTAGGGGACCAACTTGTCACTTTTAAGTTATTTACATCATTCGTTTCTTTTAGTAGGGACTGAAACAATAATTGTTAGATGTTTGTTTTGTTGGAGTCTGAAAGCAAAATTTAAAACAACTGATAATAAAAAAACCAGGTGAAACTAAATCACTATGTTGGAGTCCCCTCAAACTAGATAAATATATTTTATTGGGAAATTCAAAAAAAAATCGTTAAGTAAGTTTCTTATTCATTTCATTCATGGTTTGCTAAAGTGAATTTACAAGCACTCATCATGTGAGTGACATTCTTGACAAGCTAGAGCAACATGTTTTATTGGGAAATTCAAACTGTTGGTTTGATTTAGTTAAACCAAATAAGACCAATAAAAAAAATCAAATTTATCAAGACAATAAGCTTAGGCAGGCTTTGGTTTTAGCATATTGAACAGAAGCTTGTTGCAATGGAGAATGAAAATGGAATCATTTAGTGTCACTAACCACATCAGGTTGGCAATAATGAGTTATCAATTTGGTTTCAAGATGCACATCGACTTGGGTAAGGACAACTAAAGTTGGGTAGGGGTGAATTTCAGCTGATTGATCATGAGCATTAGGAGTTAGAGCCGTGAAAACTTGATAGGCATGAGCTTTGTAGCGATTGAGAGACAACCTGATGAGCTTCAACATTCAGTATACAACAGGGAAGCACAACATATGATTGAGCATGTGCATGCAGCATGGCATTATGTTGGATTGTTTTACAATCCCAAGCGTATTGCAGATGCATTTATGCATCAGGAGAAGTAGTATAAGATTGAGGGGCAGCATGAACTGGAGCAGTTTGAATTTGAGTAGGAGCTGCTTGGGCAAGTCGATGAGCAATAGGTGGCAAACCACATAACATAATTTCTATTGAAGTTAGATCTGCCTGGACTGCACCATGAAGAGTTGCTGGAAAGGATATGAGCAGCAGCTTGATTGCCATATATTGAAGCATGAGGTTGATGTTTATTAAACTGGAGTTGCCAGCTATTGAAGTGAAATTTTATGTAGTGATTATTGCACAATGGTGATGTTGTGGAGTAGTGCGTTGGAGTAGATTTGACTGTGATTGGCAGGTTGTGTTCGATGATGGTAGGTTAGTGGTTAGAGCAGTAGTCTGGTGATGAAGTTGTGATGCCAATGCAGCAAGAAGGATGTGGTTGGAGCAGTAAATGAAGTTCTGGAGTGGTATCTTGTGTGCACTGAACTGAAGCTTAGGGGTAAGTGGAATGTTGTAGGATAAGGAATGATGGATGATAGGGGATATAGTTCTGTTTATGGTTTGTAAGGGGGAGTGGAAGTGAACTGTTGCATATAACAGAGATTGTTGAACGGTTGGAAGTGAATTGTATATAACAGGTGATGTGCTGTGGTTTGTAAGGAAGAGATCGTTCTGGGGAGTTGTGTTGTATGTAACAGAGAGAGTATGGCAAATATATAGGGTGATTTGAATGATGGTGGAAGGTGTTTGTTTGAATGTATGTTTACAGGCAGATGGTGTGATGCAGTTTTGAAGGAAGATGGTGGTTTTGCAGTTTTGGTCAAAGTGAGTTGAGTGGAGAGGATGAGCTATCAGTGGGCATGTAGATAGAGTTGTTGAACGTTGTTGTACATGACATTGTCAAAGGAAGGACAGTAAAGTAGAAGTGTGGTTAAGGTAGAAATTAGAGGTTTTGTGATGAGGCAGAAATTAGAGATTTTGTGTGGTATGTGGCAGTGAAATGAAATGTTGGGATTTTCTTGAAGTGTTGTGACTGTGACTTGGCAAGGGTGTATGCTGGGTGGAAAATGTTGTTGTTGTAAGGAGTCAGTGGGATGGTTTGTGAATAAGGCAGCGAGAAGTTAGGCAAAGTAAGGAGTTGCAGGTAGCAGAAAAGAAATGTATTGACAAATGTAGTGACAAATTAAGAAAAAAAAGAAAAACAAATGTGTGCTCATATCCTTTCCAGCTTGGTTGCATGTATAAATCTGGAGTTGCCAGCTAGGAAAGTCTTTTTTTTGAAGCCCAGAGTTTGCGTCCAGCTATGACTTGCCACCAATCATCATACTTGTGAAACACTTAATTGTGTAATATTGTTGGATACTACAATAAAACTCATCTATGTAAATCATACTTAACAATAATGTTGGATACTACAATAAAACTCATCTATGTAATATCTATTAGTGTAAACCGAGAACTATGATAAAAATATTGATTTGCTTGTAATAATTGTATTGAGATTATCAGATGGGTTTAGATTTTAATTTATGTTTACTCACTGACTTCAAATTTTTTCATCGCAGGTAATTAAAGATGGCGATGGCACATTCTTCTTCCGTAGCAAATAGCAAGCATATGAAACTTTTTAGATGCACGTTTTGTTGTTGGCATTTGGTGCGGACTTACTTTATTGATATTATATTTTTGTTTAACATATACCTTATCTTTGTTTAACAATATTATGATAACTTGGTCTAATGTGTTATTTTTGTTTATGGATATTATTGAAACTTGATTTATAGATGTTTTTTGTATATTAATATTGTTTTAGCTAGTTTATTTAACAGATTATTATTCATTAGAACATGTTATATACACTGGTTGCTTGATTATACTCAAAATGTAGTTCTGGAATATGCAAATATAGCGGAATGTTAATGCTGTAAAAATCATATAAATAGAAGACATCATCTATTTTAATGTTGTCAATGAAGAAACAACAACGTTTAATTCGTGTTGTAATTATCATTAAATAGTGAGTAACAACGTTTATTAAACGCTGTTATAAATTGTAGTAAAACATCATCCCAACTGTAAAAACATAACACAGCACGCATTAAACGCTGTAATAAAAATATTAACAGCCTAAATAAAACGCGGTCAAAAGAATAATTTCCACAGCGTTTAAAATTAAGCTGTTGTAAGTTCTCTTTATACGATAGCTTGTCGTTATACAGCGTTTGTTCTAATGTTGTTGTGTCATATAACAGCGTTTAATAAACGTTGTGGTATCAAATTTTTTACAGCGTTTTCTATTTTGCTGTTAAAACTTTTGCATCTACGACAGCATGTCATTATACAACGTTTATAATAACGCTGTTGTATCATATAACAGCGTTTTTGAAACGCTGTCAAAAGCTGTTTCTGGTGTAGTGGTTATACTCTTCACTCTAGGATCAAGAACATTCATCTTCGCATACACCTCGATTTTTTTAATTCCGGTACTTATACATTTTTTTTCAAGTTCAATGGCATGTGATAGATACAGAGCACTTCACCATAGCTCGAGCAACTATAGAAGGAGCACACCTGACCCTCATCCTCATCGCTGCGAAACAGATGAAGAGAGGTGAAGGAGAAAAGAGTGCGAGCATGATGAAGCTCGCAGAGCTGAGAGAGAACGCCTCAATGTTGAAGAAGAAAGAGTGTAAAGAAAGAGGGATTTCAGGGGTGAATCCTCCCATGAGACTCACAAACACCCCTGGAGAGATTTCTTCGAGTGCCATGGAGCCACTACTTCCATTATTCCTCCACGTTTCAAATCTCAAACTGCTATTATCCAAGACACTCCTTCATCACGGACCATTACAACTGTTGCTGCCTTCACTCCTTCTCAAAGCACCTCAACGCTTTATGCTTCCGCCTGGTTTATCTCGCCTCCAAGATTCTTATCCATACTTAAACATGCATGGATTAAAATTCGATTACGACATCAAAATCGTTACTAGAGAAAGTATAGCGAAAAACTTGGAGGAAGTGCAAAGCGACGTTGACTCGATTTTCGGATGGCAGCAATTATGCAAAGCTCTTTCTGAGATCAACAAAATTAAATTCACACAACTTGATTCGCTCGAGAAAGAGAACATAGAGCGTGAAGAGGCAATTAAAGAACGGGATGCTGACTTGATCAAAGTTACCAGGGAAAGAGACCTCGCACTCAAACAGAGAGCAAGTGCAGACGGTTTGATGGAAGATATGAAGCGTGCCCATACCAACGCAGAGATGGTGATGAGAAATAATCTTAAGGCCGCTTATCTTGAAATTGAGAGCTATAAGAAACAAGCCGAGAGAAGGCTGAAATTATAAAGGCGAAAACCAAGCACTTTCCGGACATGCGTCCTAACTTGAATGCCTCCGCAAAGAAGTGTAGAAACTCCATGAGGAAAACCAAGGGCTGGTTGGAAAGTTGGACGCTCTATCATCTGATAAGCTTTCAAATGACATCGAGCTTGCTATCTACCGAAGCGAGTTGACTAATCTTGAAAAATCCCAGAATGCTGAAAACGAGAAGAGGGCCTAATAGAGGGAAGGCCTCAACCAAGCTCCCTAACATTTCTATGCTAATGTGATTATGCACAGGGATCTAAAGTGGTTAGGAAATGATTATTCTCCTACACTTGCTGATGCATGGGAAGAAGTGTTGCATCGAGCTGGACGCGACCGCTCCGAGACTGAGTTAGATGTGCGGTACTTGAGTGCCGAAGAGATAGATATGCTTGTTGTAGGGAAGGCAATTCTCACCGAGGAGGATGCCAAGGTTGCTGCCCATGCTGGCCCGAGCTCTTCGGGTCAGCGTAAGGTGCCTATCTCGTAGTCTGGGGCGCCAGTGACGATCGTCCCTTCTTTGCCCGCACTACACGAGCCTTATTTTGCCTGTTCCAGTAATTGGACAGTTCCTTGCAACCGAAGAGTACGAGATTTGACGTTATACCAAGGAGTCCTACTTCAGATATTTCTTTTGTTTCTCCCATACTCCAACAGGTTGATCTTACTTCTGAATCTGTTATTGAGCTCTACCATTCTCTTTGTGAACTCGTAGGTCCACTAGACGTCCCACCTTTGCCTCCTGCTTCTCAGAGCGCATGAACTGAAGCGATCTTTACTACTTCCACTGCTACTTCCGCAAGTTCAACTGCTACACTTTAGCCTTCCACCTTCGGGCCTGGATCTGATGCCCAACAGTTTGCAGCATTGGAAGGGTTGGAGGACATTCCCGTATCACGGGAGGAGGATATTCAGATGGTTAGTGCTACTGATATGACTGGGGACAAGATGATGGCAAAGCGGATTCAAGAGGAAGAGAGATAGAAGGCAAAGCTTAAAGTAGAGCCAGATGTTGCGAAGACCAGGACCTCCTATTCACCATTAAGACTAGCAAACTTAATTCTGTAGGTGAGTCGACCGGTGGGTCTAAGGAAACTGACTCAAGCGAGGTGGTGGTGAAGAAGAAGAAGACCCTAACCCGATTAGGCAAGGGTGGCAAAGGTGGAAGTGGGAAGATGTGATGGGCACGAGCATCAGTGGAACAGGGTTTAGTGGTTCTTTTAGTTTGTTTCTTTTGATTTTTCTGAGTCTTTTGTACAAGTAAAGATTTTGTACTTAGCTCTTTTCTTTTGCTGTTGCATCAGTAGAGTCTGTACTTTTGCTTTTTTGGTGTCCAAACAGGCAGACATTGTGCGGTGACGGCCCCGCTTTTTGATATTGTACATAAAGTGATATAGGCAATGAAAATATTAGTATTTCTACTATAATCTCTTCTGTGTACTTCTCTACTTTCTATGTACTGTGCCTGTTTATATACCACTATATGTGTGCATAATACGATTGCTCATCTCACAATTTCCATATTATACACTACTGTACTATGTGATATATGATGTGTTTATTTACCGCAATTCTATGCACGTAAATAGTGTAAATAGTGTAACTTGCAGCTATTTAGTTTTACTATTTTACTTAGCTCAGTTGTAGCTGCCAGAGTTTTTGTTCGGTGTAACAGAACCGTGGAGTGACTTTATTCTGACCAAGTGTTAGTATGTCATGTGCCCCCCAGTCCATGGGGCTGGTTACTTCGAACACTTGATGCGAGACCAGGGCACTTCAAGCTACTCTTTGGTTGCCCCAACTCAAGGATGTATTATAGCTCCTATCTTCAGGAACTTGCAGTCTGAATGCTCGAGTTTGGTATTAAGGTTCTATCTGTACATCGGCCTCTATTTCCTGAGACCTGTAAACAACTCAATTCCTTGGATTTTCCTTAAATGTTTTCGATATCTGGCGATGTTGAGTTTTGTGCGGTGGGGATTGATTTCTAACAATCCTGCAACTGATAAATTTCCCGATACTTTCGGAGCAACATCGGTACTTAGGAGATTTTGACAAACTGATGATATTGCTGGGGTAATAGCAATGATTCAGAGCATGCTTGAATGCGGTCCCATTGGTTCAATCCATAAGGGAGCAGATGCTTGCTTGGATGTGGTTCCATTGGTCCAAGAAGTGAAGGAGTTGGGCACACTTAAATGCAGTTCCATCGGTTCAACTGGTTAAGAAATGAAAGCTTACTTGGACACAGCTCTGTCGGTCCAAGAAGCGAAAGGAATGGAGCGCACTTGAACACAATTCCATCGATTCGAGAAGCTGTGGAATGAAAGCTTACTTGAACACGGTTCCATGGGTCCATGAAGCGAGGCGTGGCTTATAGATGCACGTGGGGGTTTGGGCCTTCCCGATGTTACCGGGGCAACACCGGTTCTCAGAAGGTAGAGATTGATTTTCCCTGTTAATCCAGCGGTTTGAGTCGATTTGCTTCTGTCGACTTGATGGGTTGCTTACAGAAACGCGGTTCCATTGATTCAAGAAGTGAATGAGTGGAGCGTACTTGGACGCGGTCCCACCGGTCCAAGTAGCGAGTGAATGGTTTTCAAGTCGATCTAACCCCGTCGACTCAACAGGTTGCTCACAAAAACATGGTTCCATTGGTTCAAGAAGCAAATGGGCGGAGCGTACTTGGACATGGTTCCACTAGTCCAAGTGGCGAGTAAATGGTTTTCGAGTCAATCTGACCCCGTCGACTCAACGGGTTGCTTACATGAACACGGTTGCATTAGTTCAAGAAGCGAATGGGTGGAGCGTACTTAGATGCGGTTTCACCGGTTCGAGCAGCGAGCAAACGGTTTTCAAGTCGATCTGACCCCATCGACTCAACATGTTGCTTACATAAACGCGGTTTCATTGGTTCAAGAAACAAATGGGTGGAGCGTGCTTGGATGCGGTTCCACTGGTCTAAGCAGCGAGTAAATGGTTTTCGAGTCGATCTGACCCCGTCGAATCAACAGGTTGCTTAAATGAACATGGTTCCATCGATTCAAGAAGCTAAATAAATTTATTGATAAAATAAAGAGAGAGGCAAATCCTGCCTACTTTCAATTCCCCTAGTATCCTTGGGTGGCTTATGTGCGAAAATAAAAAATACATAGAGCCGAGCGAAGTTGCATTGCATTCGGATGCTACTTCATTCCAAGGTGACTAGCTAATGACTAGTCTTCCATTAGTTTGCTGGGGCCTCGATCCATTGGGTCTTGGCAATTTCCCTTGAGTAGTTGGATTCTAGGGCCTCGTTGCTCCCTTGCTATTTTGCGGTTTCTTCATGTACTGCTGGAGTTTATTGTTCCTTATTAACTCTTCGATTAGATTCTTCAGGTATTGACACTCATTAGTGTCATGTCCATGTGATTGATGGAAGCGACAATACTTTCTGTAACAACCAGCCACTCATTCCATAGAATGACGCATCATTAATAAGAAAGAAAGGGATAGAAAAGAGAAAAGAAGAGAAAAGAAAGAAATAAACAATATCAAAATCTCAACAGCGGAACGAATAAATTATATTAATAACATAAACTATTACATAGTATACAACACTTATCAGAGTTACACAGATTACACATCACATACTAGATAGTTATAAACACCTGTCTAGTTATTACAACTCAAATACAATACAAAAACACTATCACAGAGATCTACACAGCGGAACTACAATATATCTACAACGCTGAAGCCTCCTACTCCATTGCTCCTCCCGATAACTCGTCAAAGCTAACCTGAATCCCTTGGCTACTCGTAAAAATTTGAGTACCCAAGAGTTTATAAAACAGAAATAAACACTTGGGTCAGACATGGGTCTGGTGTGAGTAACAGGTTAAAGTTGCTTAACTTCGAAAACCATTTGGAAAGAAAGGTATCTCGTAAGACTTCTCGCACATAAACATGGAAAAGTTTTTACCTTACGATAACCAAAACATTTGATAGGAAATCCAGTTATATTACAATAGGTCTAGGGTTTTAAAATAAATATGAAATAGCTGAAATTGTTACATTATTAAATTCCAGCATACTAGCCACAAAGTGGGTTATACAATCAAATCCGTATATCACTTATTGGAAATTGGATTCCATACAATGGCAGGGCTACCGGGGTACCGCCCGTCACAGTACGTGGCCTAGATCACTGTACCGAGGATTACTCCCAATCCCCTGCAACACAAGGCCGGAACCATCCCTTACTGGATAATTCCCGCACAAGACTCCCCAGCAGTTGTTGCAATCAACTGCCCACACAACCGAATAATAAGAAGGGACCTCTAGACAGGAGAAATCTTGTCCTACTTGGGTGCTACCCACTAACCTTGCTGCACCTCCCCTGTTTTAGCCATTCCCGGTTGATGAGGCTTGAGGCTACGATTACCTTCAATCAGAATACATCACTTAGAATGCTCATCGTCCACCTGACGATGTTCTGAAAGCATTCAATCCATACAAGTTCGTTCCGGGTTCGAACGAAACCGAAGGCATTATCTCGTTACACTCATTTTGGAATCACCCTCAGAGTTAACGACAATAACCCTTGCACTCTGAATCTTCATCTTCACTTGAGATTCACGACCTATCGTTAATTTGGATCGATGTGGTATTCGGATATCCAAATCTGGAAACCCGATCCCGGTCTCATCGAAATCCAAAACGTATCTTTTAAGGCCAAGTTGTTTAAAACAATTCTATTCTATTATCTATATACACACATAGATAATTCACAATATCAAATAGATAATCTACTCATAAACAGATAATTCATATCATCATCACTATGTAACCAAACCATATCACACAGTATCAATTATCTCATATCTGAGATCTTAAACCATTCAAGGTAAACAATATCATACATCCATACATAAGCAATGATCTATTAATCATACTATAATTAATTTAAAATGAATTAAATTAGTTACTTCTATCTCTAATTAATTTAAAGTAAATTAAATTAATTACTACATCTATAAATCCTGCTTAAATCACTATTAATTAATTATCAATCAATTAATCAATCATCATCCAATTATTCATTTTAATTAATCATCCTTGATTAATTAACATTTAATTACATTCAAGTAATTAGCATTAAATTAATTTCACAAATTAATTATTCTTAACCACTTATAGTAACTAACCTTTAATTACTTCATTTATTAATTAACTATAATTAATTACATTAATCTTTAATTAATTACATTAATTAATCACTTCATTTATTAATTATTTCTTATTAATCAATTCTTAATTACATCATTAATTATATTAATTAATGATCCCTAATTACATTTTATTATTAATTACTCTAATTAAATTAATTACATTAAGTAATTAATCTTTAATTAAAACATAATTATTAATCTCTCTTGATTAATCATATTCAGTAATTAACTACCCTTAATTACTTCTTTAAATAAATTAATTATTCCTTAATTAATTTCTTAATTAATCCCTTGATTAATTCCATTAAGTAATTAACTACCCTTAATTACTTCTTCAGTAATTTATCCATTAATTACTTTCTTAAGTAATTATACTTCACAAATCATTAAGTGATTATCTTAAATTAATTAAACTTAATTAATTAACTTAACTAATCAAATTAAACTCAATTGATTACAATGAGTAATTAATTTCTTAATTTCTTCCATTAAGTATTTATACTTAATTAAACAATTCCACAAATGATTAACCTTAATCAATTAATCTATTTAATTATCAAAATTAATCACATTAATTAATTACTTATTAAACCCAAGTTAATGATCTACATTAAACTATTAACTATTCTTTAATTATTTTTCTTAAATAATTAAACTTTAATTAACCATTATTAATTACAAATTAATTAATTCTAATTACCAATAAATTAATCTCTAATTACTTAATTAACTAAGTACCTAACAATAACTTAATTAATCCTTAATTACTTGATTAATTTATTCCTAACCATTAATTAATAATCTTAACTTATCAAATATTATCTAATTAATGGTCCTTGGTTTCTAATTAATTAACCTTTAATTAATTTAATTTAAATCTTAATTAATCAATTTAAACCCTTAATTACTAAATTTATTAACCCAAATCATAATTAAATAAATAAATTAATTATCCATTTTAATTAACTTAATAATTTATTTTATCCCAAATTATTAAATCTTAATTATCTTTAAGATAAAACTTATTCTTATTAATGATTAAATTATCATTAATAAAGCATTTAAAACAATTTACTTTTAAATTCCATTTTAAATTTAAGATTTAAAAGGAATACAAATTTAACTTTAACAAAGTTTTAAAACCATTTAAATTCTTTTAATCACATGTTAAAGAAATATTTACTTAATTAAAGAAATTTAAAACCAAATTCATTTTAAATTCAAATCAATTTAAAATACACTTTAACATTCAAATGGTTTAAAACATTTTAAATTTAAAAACTTCTTTTTATTTCACAATTGAAATACATATTAACTTTGATTACAGATTAATCTTTAGATTTAGAAACCTATTTACAATTTTAAAACTTCATTTAAAATTCAAACTACTTAACCCTTTTAAAAGTAGTTAAACCAATTCAAATTTTAAAAACTTCATCTTATTTGAAAACTGAGATTTAAACTTAAACTCCAGATTGAAACTAGATTTAAAACTTATTTAAAACTTTACTTTTCATTTAAACTCAGTTTTAAATTTTATCTTAAAATTTAAAAACAGGACAATAGGTTCTGTTAAAACCTGTTACCAATAATTTACCCCGAGCACTACCTATATTTACTTCGAGAATTCAACCCAAAATCACGAGTACAGCTTCGAGTTGCCCCCTTCTTCCCCAAAACATAACAGCCCTACCCATATGTGCACGTGCACGTGAACCAACCCACGGCGACGTTCCGATCAACTTTCCGGCCATCAACAAGTTGCCGTCAACCTCACCAATCCCCTCGATCACTCAGTAGAACGATTTTGCTTATGAATCGAAATCGAACCCATCGATCGAACTGGAACCAACTTCGATCGATAAAAACTCCACCGCGACGACGATCACGTCCACCGGAACCCCAGCCCCTTCATCCAGAGCCGCCTTGAACCCAAGCAACGATCCCCCTTCTCGCGATCATCTCCAACTTCTCCATGGCATCGCATTAGTCTCGAGAAAACCAACGACAAAATCTGGCAACTAAACCCAACATCGTCTTCCCATGCCTTCTTCGATGATCAATAACCTTCGCGGTTATTTTTCTCGTGATCACTGAACTATCTTCCACCTCCAGGAACAACCACACCCCTCCAGTCACCATCGATCAACAGGATTCGACAATATACCCAAATCGATCAACTCCGATAATTCTCACTATTCACATATTTTAAAATCATAAAAATTATGTCAAAAATCATTATTTCACCACAAGAATCTGTTTATAGGATCAAATCACAGAATTAAAATTATTGGTTTTTGATTTATATTCGATTCCCACTGTAAAATCTTACTTTCTAGAATAATTTCCTAATATCAACTCTTGAATTTATTTTTAAAAACGATGTTATATCCATGTGATCAAATTTTCTTTATTGATCAAAGCCTAGCAATGTTTATATGATGAGAATGGAGTTTATTTGGAAATATTTGAGACTGTCATTTAACAGAGAACATATTTATATATATATATACACATTCATATGCACATACAACTCAAAGTAATATATACATATATTCAACTTCAATCATACATGCAAACCATAATATAACAATTCCTATATAGATTTAAACTATTTTTAACATAAAAGTTCACTGGAAAACAAGAACAGAGAATATTACAGACATGCATACAAATAAATATTCACATCAGACATTCACTTATATATACATGCAATACACATTTATATTCAACCATACTAGCATGCAACCAAATTATATTTTAAATTTTAAAAGTTACACACCTGTTCAAATGAAACAGAGGACAGTTTTGGCTTTTGAAAACCTGGATTGTTTTAAAATTGGAAATTTGCATTGCCATTGCTTTTGAACTTTAAACTTGAAACTTGAATGCTTCTTTGATTTAAATACTTGAGTTGCTTGCTTTCAAAACAGAATTTAAGTTGCTGGAATATGCTCCAGGTTGCAGAAAGTGTTCAGGCTTTTGTTCTTGCTTTTGAAAATGAGTTTACAGGCTTGAAGCAGAAACAGGCTTTTGATTTTTGGTTTGAGGAGGATGATTACTAATTTTGATTTGTTGAAGTGAAACAAATTTCTGGATTGAGGAGTTTGATCCACTGATTTTTGCTTTGAGAAATGGTTTGAGAAGAGTGAATTTCAGATTTGCTTTGAGTTATTTTGTAAGCTGAAATCTCTTTTTCTTAGTTTTGGAAAAAGAATAGAAAAAGAATGGAAGGGAGAAAGCAATTGTTTATATAAGCTGAAAAATGATTTAATAAAAATAAAAGAAATTAAAATTAAAAACTTGACATTTGTCATATATCTTTGTTTATTGATTTACACATGTTATTAAGGTGTCTTAATATGTTAACACTTGTAAAATGAGACTTTAGGAAAATAACACTTGTCTTTTAAGTATTTCTTATTATTATAAATATTAAATGAAAGCTTTTTACTTAATTTATAAATTTACAAATACTTATTTATATATATATATAACTTTTAAAGAATAAAACCAATCATATAAAAACAATACATATATCTATTATTTGAAAATAACATATTTGACCATTTTAAATAATTTATAAAAGAGATTATAAATTACTTATTACTTAAATGAATTAATGTTTCATATATTAATTATATTTTAAACTTTCATATCTAATTTCAAATCATATTCATTAAGTAATATTTAAAAAGAAATAAAACAAACCTTTTATTTAAATTTAAATTTAAGCTAAAAATCTATTTTTAACAATTAAGCATTTATCTTATGTATTTTAAAACCATATAGTTATTTATTAAATAGCTTTGAAAAGCTTAATATTAAATTAATCATGATTTCCAAAGTACCAAAATATATTAGAATTTGAAAATATAATTTCATTTGTTAAATTCAAACCAAAGCTCATCTATTTACAATATATATATAATAAATAGAAAATATTTTATTAAATTTTAAAAGATAAAATTCACCAATTAAATATTTATTTAATTAGATTATTAAATCAATTCAAATTTTATTATCACAGATTATCAAATCAATTTAATTATTTAAACAGATTATTAAATTAATATTGTCCAAAAATTCTGGGATATCACATTCCTCCCCCCTTAAAATAATTTCGTCCCCGAAATTTAAAACAAAGGTAATTTAATAATCTATTTAAATCACAAGCATATATTATCATCCATATGCTAACAACCATAGCAACCAATTCACCCAATCAAACAATTTTAACTATCCAGACAAAATTCTGAATAGAATTCTCTAGAGTTTCCCAAGTATAAATACCGGAATACTCGCTCTACAGAATCCAAACAATCAATACTACTAAGCTATAGAGTTCCCACTCATCTAGATCTACAGAACTAAACAAGATATCAGACTACAGACGAGTCTGACTCAACTACCAAACTTCCTGAACTGCTGATTCTATAACCAGAGATAGATCAAACACGTACTCCCTCAGAGATACGTAAAATACATTGAATTCCAGTTTTCCATACTAACAATTCAACCTTGTAGATCAAAGCACTTATCCAAATCAGAACACAGAAAAGATCCAATATACCTCGGAGCTGACTTCCTAGACTTACCCAATCTTATAGCTCCCTTTACCAGAGAAAACTTCAACAACAACGAAGTCTCCAACTTCGAATTCCAAATTCCTCCGTCTCTTATCCACAAGACTCTTCTGACGATCATGGCTTCCTACAAATCCTTCTTGATCAGCTCAACCTTCGCCGATGCTTCTAGAAACAAACTAGACAAAAACAACCCAACACAATGATCTCCTCAAGATCAACCAAGACCAAGAACAAACTCTACTCACAAACATCAGAAGACCGAACTAACTTCTCCTATCTGGAAAAGACAAACAGGAGCACTCACCAAACTGCTTCCGCTACACCACTCTGTTCTGGAGTAGAATGAAAATGCTGATGAAGAACACAAGCACACACTGGACAACACATCCCAGAAATATGGTTCAACAGATCCATAAAGAAAACTCAGAAGTTCCATCAAAACTTGAGCTGCTTCACCAACTCTATCTCTAGATGCGGACAAACTTCTGTCTTCCCTGAAGACATCCAGAAAAACTCTGATAACCCAAGAGAACACTCAGCAATCGCAACTCACTTTTGCGATCAACCCATCTAATTCCAAAGAAACTGCTCTCCCTTTACCAATCAGAACAGCTTACACTTATCTATCCAATCCATCGAAGAAATGGATCCACTCTGCTGCTTCTGAAGTTCACCTCTAGAAAACTGCTTAGCCAGAAAACTTCTTGCCAACACACAGAACACTTCGAGCTGCACTGCTGCCACAGATGCCAAGGACTTCCTAACCAAAGCTCTTCGAGAAACTCGAACCTCAAACCAAACAGAAACATCATGCTGAACTCAGCCACAACACCGTAGTAGACACACTTCCATAACTTGTTCCAAAGAAACATCTTCGGGAACATCCATAGTCACTGTATCTCATCACACAGCTACTTCTTCCAGAAGTTACCAAGATACCATCACTCGCTTTTGCCTAACCGACATATCCAACTCTACTCATCCAACTTCAAAGATAAACTCCGAACCTTAACAGTTCCCTTCGGAGATCGATGAAATCCTCATACCACAGAAAAGTTTACTCGAGACGGTATTGGGTCTACAGTCTCGATAGATACACTTCCAACCTCAAACATTCAAACTCCACCCATTGGTAGTTGTGTTATACACACCACTACCATATCTACCTTTATAACTTATATTGGAAAACCCGAACAGGTAGCCCAACAATAGGTAGAATAAATATATATATAGTTATATAAAAATTACAATTACGCTCTCTCAAGATAGACACCACTCCAGAGTCTAGGTATTCACTCAACCTAGCGCTCTGATACCACTGTAATGACCCGCCACTCATTCCACAGAATGACGCATCATTAATAAGAAAGAAAGGGATAGAAAAGAGAAAAGAAGAGAAAAGAAAGAAAGAAACAATATCAGAATCTCAACAGCGGAACAAATAAATTATATTAATAACATAAACTATTACATAGTATACAATACTTATCAGAGTTACACAGATTACACATCACATACTAGACAGTTATAAACACCTGTCTAGTTATTACAACTCAAATACAATACAAAAAAACTATCACAGAGATCTACACAGCGGAACTACAATATATCTACAACGCTGAAGCCTCCTGCTCCATTGCTCCTCCCGATAACTCGTTAAAGCTAACCTGAATCCCTTGGCTACTCGTAAAAATTTGAGTACCCAAGAGTTTATAAAACAGAAATAAACACTTGGGTCAGACATGGGTCTGGTGTGAGTAACAGGTTAAAGTTGCTTAACTTCGAAAACCATTTGGAAAGAAAGGTATCTCGTAAGACTTCCCGCACATAAACACGGAAAAGTTTTTACCTTACGATAACCAAAACATTTGATAGGAAATCCAGTTATATTACAATAGGTCTAGGGTTTTCAAATAAATACGAAATAGCTGAAATTGTTACATTATTAAATTCCAGCATACTAGCCACAAAGTGGGTTATACAATCAAATCCGTATATCACTTATTGGAAATTGGATTCCATACAATGGCAGGGCTACCGGGGTACCGCCCGTCATAGTACGTGGCCTAGATCACCGTACCGAGGATTACTCCAAATCCCCTGCAACACAAGGCCGGAACCATCCCTTACTGGATAATTCCCGCACAAGACTCCCCAGCAGTTGTTGCAATCAACTGCCCACACAACCGAATAATAAGAAGGAACCTCTAGACAGGAGAAATCTTGTCCTACTTGGGTGCTACCCACTAACCTTGCTGCACCTCCCCTGTTTTAGCCATTCCCGGTTGATGAGGCTTGAGGCTACGATTACCTTCAATCAGAATACATCACTTAGAATGCTCATCGTCCACCTGACGATGTTCTAAAAGCATTCAATCCATACAAGTTCGTTCCGGGTTCGAACGAAACCGAAGGCATTATCTCGTTACACTCATTTTGGAATCACCCTCAGAGTTAACGACAATAACCCTTGCACTCTGAATCTTCATCTTCACTTGAGATTCACGACCTATCGTTAATTTGGATCGATGTGGTATTCGGATATCCAAATCTGGAAACCCGATCCCGGTCTCATCGAAATCCAAAACGTATCTTTTAAGGCCAAGTTGTTTAAAACAATTCTATTCTATTATCTATATACACACATAGATAATTCACAATATCAAATAGATAATCTACATTATCATCATAAACAGATAATTCATATCATCATCACTATGTAACCAAACATCCATATCACACAGTATCAATTATCTCATATCTGAGATCTTAAACCATTCAAGGTAAACAATATCATACATCCATACATAAGCAATGATCTATTAATCATACCATAATTAATTTAAAATGAATTAAATTAATTACTTCTATCTCTAATTAATTTAAATTAAATTAAATTAATTACTACATCTATAATCCTGCTTAAATCACTATTAATTAATTATCAATCAATTAATCAATCATCATCCAATTATTCATTTTAATTAATCATCCTTGATTAATTAACATTTAATTACATTCAAGTAATTAGCATTAAATTAATTTCACAAATTAATTATTCTTAACCACTTATAGTAATTAACCTTTAATTACTTCATTTATTAATTAACTATAATTAATTACATTAATCTTTAATTAATTACATTAATTAATCACTTCATTTATTAATTATTTCTTAATTAATCAATTCTTAATTACATCATTAATTATATTAATTAATGATCCCTAATTACATTTTATTATTAATTACTCTAATTAAATTAATTACATTAAGTAATTAATCTTTAATTAAAACATAATTATTAATCTCTCTTGATTAATCATATTCAGTAATTAACTACCCTTAATTACTTCTTTAAATAAATTAATTATTCCTTAATTAATTTCTTAATTAATCCCTTGATTAATTCCATTAAGTAATTAACTACCCTTAATTACTTCTTTAGTAATTTATCCATTAATTACTTTCTTAAGTAATTATACTTCACAAATCATTAAGTGATTATCTTAAATTAATTAAACTTAATTAATTAACTTAACTAATCAAATTAAACTCAATTGATTACAATGAGTAATTAATTTCTTAATTTCTTCCATTAAGTATTTATACTTAATTAAACAATTCCACAAATGATTAACCTTAATCAATTAATCTATTTAATTATCAAAATTAATCACATTAATTAATTACTTATTAAACCCAAGTTAATGATCTACATTAAACTATTAACTATTCTTTAATCATTTTTCTTAAATAATTAAACTTTAATTAACCATTATTAATTACAAATTAATTAATTCTAATTACCAATAAATTAATCTCTAATTACTTAATTAACTAAGTACCTAACAATAACTTAATTAATCCTTAATTACTTGATTAATTTATTCCTAACCATTAATTAATAATCTTAACTTATCAAATCTTATCTAATTAATGGTCCTTGGTTTCTAATTAATTAACCTTTAATTAATTTAATTTAAATCTTAATTAATCAATTTAAACCCTTAATTACTAAATTTATTAACCCAAATCATAATTAATTAAATAAATTAATTATCCATTTTAATTAACTTAATAATTTATTTTATCCCAAATTATTAAATCTTAATTATCTTTAAGATAAAACTTATTCTTATTAATGATTAAATTATCATTAATAAAGCATATAAAACAATTTACTTTTAAATTCCATTTTAAATTTAAGATTTAAAAGGAATACAAATTTAACTTTAACAAAGTTTTAAAACCATTTAAATTCTTTCAAATCACATGTTAAAGAAATATTTACTTAATTAAAGAAATTTAAAACCAAATTCATTTTAAATTCAAATCAATTTAAAATACACTTTAACATTCAAATGGTTTAAAACATTTTAAATTTAAAAACTTCTTTTTATTTCACAATTGAAATACATATTAACTTTGATTACAGATTAATCTTTAGATTTAGAAACCTATTTACAATTTTAAAACTTCATTTAAAATTCAAACTACTTAACCCTTTTAAAAGTAGTTAAACCAATTCAAATTTTAAAAACTTTATCTTATTTGAAAACTGAGATTTAAACTTAAACTCCAGATTAAAACTAGATTTAAAACTTATTTAAAACTTTACTTTTCATTTAAACTCAGTTTTAAATTTTATCTTAAAATTTAAAAACAGGACAACAGGTTCTGTTAAAACCTGTTACCAATAATTTACCCCGAGCACTACCTATATTTACTTCGAGAATTCAACCCAAAATCATGAGTACAGCTTCGAGTTGCCCCCTTCTTCCCCAAAACATAAACAGCCCTACCCAGACGTGCACGTGCACGTGCACCAACCCACGGCGACGTTCCGATCAATTTCCGGCCATCAACAAGTTGCCGTCAACCTCACCAATCCCCTCGATCACTCAGTAGAACGATTTTGCTTATGAATCGAAATCGAACCCATCGATCGAACTGGAACCAACTTCGATCGATAAAAACTCCACCGCGACGACGATCACGTCCACCGGAACCCCAGCCCCTTCATCCAGAGCCGCCTTGAACCCAAGCAACGATCCCCCTTCTCGCGATCATCTCCAACTTCTCCATGGCATCGCATGAGTCTCGAGAAAACCAACGACAAAATCTGGCGACTAAACCCAACATCGTCTTCCCATGCCTTCTCCGATGATCAATAACCTTCGCGGTTATTTTTCTCGTGATCACTGAACTATCTTCCACCTCCAGGAACAACCACACCCCTCCAGTCACCATCGATCAACAGGATTCGACAATATACCCAAATCGATCAACTCCGATAATTCTCACTATTCACATATTTTAAAATCATAAAAATTATGTCAAAAATCATTATTTCACCACAAGAATCTGTTTATAGGATCAAATCACAGAATTAAAATTATTGGTTTTTGATTTATATTCGATTCCCACTGTAAAATCTTACTTTCTAGAATAATTTCCTAATATCAACTCTTGAATTTATTTTTAAAAACGATGTTATAGCCATGTGATCAAATTCACTTTATTGATCAAAGCCTAGCAATGTTTATATGATGAGAATGGAGTTTATTTGGAAATATTTGAGACTGTCATTTAACAGAGAACATATTTATATATATATATACACATTCATATGCACATACAACTCAAAGTAATATATACATATATTCAACTTCAATCATACATGCAAACCATAATATAACAATTCCTATATAGATTTAAACTATTTTTAACATAAAAGTTCACAGGAAAACAAGAACAGAGAATATTACAGACATGCATACAAATAAATATTCACATCAGACATTCACTTATATATACATGCAATACACATTTATATTCAACCATACTAGCATGCAACCAAATTATATTTTAAATTTTAAAAGTTACTCATCTGTTCAAATGAAACAGAGGACAGTTTTGGCTTTTGAAAACCTGGATTGTTTTAAAATTGGAAATTTGCATTGCCATTGCTTTTGAACTTTAAACTTGAAACTTGAATGCTTCTTTGATTTAAATACTTGAGTTGCTTGCTTTCAAACAGAATTTAAGTTGCTGGTATATGATCCAGGTTGAAGAAAGTGTTCAGGCTTTTGTTCTTGCTTTTGAAAATGAGTTTACAGGCTTGAAGCAGAAACAGGCTTTTGATTTTTGGTTTGAGGAGGATGATTACTAATTTTGATTTGTTGAAGTGAAACAAATTTCTGGATTGAGGAGTTTGATCCACTGATTTTTGCTTTGAGAAATGGTTTGAGAAGAGTGAATTTCAGATTTGCTTTGAGTTATTTTGTAAGCTGAAATCTCTTTTTCTTAGTTTTGGAAAAAGAATAGAAAAAGAATGGAAGGGAGAAAGCAATTGTTTATATAAGCTGAAAAATGATTTAATAAAAATAAAAGAAATTAAAATTAAAAACTTGACATTTGTCATATATCTTTGTTTATTGATTTACACATGTTATTAAGGTGTCTTAATATGTTAACACTTGTAAAATGAGACTTTAGGAAAATAACACTTGTCTTTTAAGTATTTCTTATTATTATAAATATTAAATGAAAGCTTTTTACTTAATTTATAAATTTACAAATACTTATTTATATATATATATATATAACTTTTAAAGAATAAAACCAATCATATAAAAACAATACATATATCTATTATTTGAAAATAACATATTTGACCATTTTAAATAATTTATAAAAGAGATTATAAATTACTTATTACTTAAATGAATTAATGTTTCATATATTAATTATATTTTAAACTTTCATATCTAATTTCAAATCATATTCATTAAGTAATATTTAAAAAGAAATAAAACAAACCTTTTATTTAAATTTAAATTTAAGCTAAAAATCTATTTTTAACAATTAAACATTTATCTTATGTATTTTAAAACCATATAGTTGTTTATTAAATAGCTTTGAAAAGCTTAATATTAAATTAATCATGATTTCCAAAGTACCAAAATATATTAGAATTTGAAAATATAATTTCATTTGTTAAATTCAAACCAAAGCTCATCTATTTACAATATATATATTATAAATAGAAAATATTTTATTAAATTTTAAAAGATAAAATTCACCAATTAAATATTTATTTAATTAGATTATTAAATCAATTCAAATTTTATTATCACAGATTATCAAATCAATTTAATTATTTAAACAGATTATTAAATTAATATTGTCCAAAAATTCCGGGATATCACATTCCTCCCCCCTTAAAATAATTTCGTCCCCGAAATTTAAAACAAAGGTAATTTAATAATCTATTTAAATCACAAGCATATATTATCATCCATATGCTAACAACCATAGCAACCAATTCACCCAATCAAACAATTTTAACTATCCAGACAAAATTCTGAATAGAATTCTCTAGAGTTTCCCAAGTATAAATACCGGAATACTCGCTCTACAGAATCCAAACAATCAATACTACTAAGCTATAGAGTTCCCACTCATCTAGATCTACAGAACTAAACAAGATATCAGACTACAGACGAGTCTGACTCAACTACCAAACTTCCTGAACTGCTGATTCTATAACCAGAGATAGATCAAACACGTACTCCCTCAGAGATACGTAAAATACATTGAATTCCAGTTATCCAAACTGACAATTCAACCTTGTAGATCAAAGCACTTATCCAAATCAGAACACAGAAAAGATCCAATATACCTCGGAGCTGACTTCCCAGACTTACCCAATCTTATAGCTCCCTTTACCAGAAAAAACTTCAACAACAACGAAGTCTCCAACTTCGAATTCCAAATTCCTCCGTCTCTTATCCACAAGACTCTTCTGACGATCATGGCTTCCTACAAATCCTTCTTGATCAGCTCAACCTTCGCCGATGCTTCTAGAAACAAACTAGACAAAAACAACCCAACACAATGATCTCCTCAAGATCAACCAAGACCAAGAACAAACTCTACTCACAAACATCAAAAGACCGAACTAACTTCTCCTATCTGGAAAAGACAAACAGGAGCACTCACCAAACTGCTTCCGCTACACCACTCTGTTCTGGAGTAGAATGAAAATGCTGATGAAGAACACAAGCACACACTGGACAACACATCCCAGAAATATGGTTCAACAGATCCATAAAGAAAACTCAGAAGTTCCATCAAAACTTGAGCTGCTTCACCAACTCTATCTCTAGATGCGGACAAACTTCTGTCTTCCCTGAAGACATCCAGAAAAACTCTGATAACCCAAGAGAACACTCAGCAATCGCAACTCACTTTTGCGATCAACCCATCTAATTCCAAAGAAACTGCTCTCCCTTTACCAATCAGAACAGCTTACACTTATCTATCCAATCCATCGAAGAAATGGATCCACTCTGCTGCTTCTGAAGTTCACCTCTAGAAAACTGCTTAGCCAGAAAACTTCTTGCCAACACACAGAACACTTCGAGCTGCACTGCTGCCACAGATGCCAAGGACTTCCTAACCAAAGCTCTTCGAGAAACTCGAACCTCAAACCAAACAGAAACATCATGCTGAACTCAGCCACAACACCGTAGTAGACACACTTCCATAACTTGTTCCAAAGAAACATCTTCGGGAACATCCATAGTCACTGTATCTCATCACACAGCTACTTCTTCCAGAAGTTACCAAGATACCATCACTCGCTTTTGCCTAACCGACATATCCAACTCTACTCATCCAACTTCAAAGATAAACTCCGAACCTTAACAGTTCCCTTCGGAGATCGATGAAATCCTCATACCACAGAAAAGTTTACTCGAGACGGTATTGGGTCTACAGTCTCGATAGATACACTTCCAACCTCAAACATTCAAACTCCACCCATTTGTAGTTGTGTTATACACACCACTACCATATCTACCTTTATAACTTATATTGGAAAACCCGAACAGGTAGCCCAACAATAGGTAGAATAAATATATATATAGTTATATAAAAATTACAATTACGCTCTCTCAAGATAGACACCACTCCAGAGTCTAGGTATTCACTCAACCTAGCGCTCTGATACCACTGTAATGACCCGCCACTCATTCCACAGAATGACGCATCATTAATAAGAAAGAAAGGGATAGAAAAGAGAAAAGAAGAGAAAAGAAAGAAAGAAACAATATCAGAATCTCAACAGCGGAACAAATAAATTATATTAATAACATAAACTATTACATAGTATACAACACTTATCAGAGTTACACAGATTACACATCACATACTAGACAGTTATAAACACCTGTCTAGTTATTACAACTCAAATACAATACAAAAAAACTATCACAGAGATCTACACAGCGGAACTACAATATATCTATAACGCTGAAGCCTCCTGCTCCATTGCTCCTCCCGATAACTCGTCAAAGCTAACCTGAATCCCTTGGCTACTCGTAAAAATTTGAGTACCCAAGAGTTTATAAAACAGAAATAAACACTTGGGTCAGACATGGGTCTGGTGTGAGTAACAGGTTAAAGTTGCTTAACTTCGAAAACCATTTGGAAAGAAAGGTATCTCGTAAGACTTCCCGCACATAAACACAGAAAAGTTTTTACCTTACGATAACCAAAACATTTGATAGGAAATCCAGTTATATTACAATAGGTCTAGGGTTTTCAAATAAATATGAAATAGCTGAAATTGTTACATTATTAAATTCCAGCATACTAGCCACAAAGTGGGTTATACAATCAAATTCGTATATCACTTATTGGAAATTGGATTCCATACAATGGCAGGGCTACCGGGGTACCGCCCGTCATAGTACGTGGCCTAGATCACCGTACCGAGGATTACTCCCAATCCCCTGCAACACAAGGCCGGAACCATCCCTTACTGGATAATTCCCGCACAAGACTCCCCAGCAGTTGTTGCAATCAACTGCCCACACAACCGAATAATAAGAAGGGACCTCTAGACAGGAGAAATCTTGTCCTACTTGGGTGCTACCCACTAACCTTGCTGCACCTCCCCTGTTTTAGCCATTCCCGGTTGATGAGGCTTGAGGCTACGATTACCTTCAATCAGAATACATCACTTAGAATGCTCATCGTCCACCTGACGATGTTCTGAAAGCATTCAATCCATACAAGTTCGTTCCGGGTTCGAACGAAACCGAAGGCATTATCTCGTTACACTCATTTTGGAATCACCCTCAGAGTTAACGACAATAACCCTTGCACTCTGAATCTTCATCTTCACTTGAGATTCACGACCTATCGTTAATTTGGATCGATGTGGTATTCGGATATCCAAATCTGGAAACCCGATCCCGGTCTCATCGAAATCCAAAACGTATCTTTTAAGGCCAAGTTGTTTAAAACAATTCTATTCTATTATCTATATACACACATAGATAATTCACAATATCAAATAGATAATCTACATTATCATCATAAACAGATAATTCATATCATCATCACTATGTAACCAAACATCCATATCACACGGTATCAATTATCTCATATCTGAGATCTTAAACCATTCAAGGTAAACAATATCATACATCCATACATAAGCAATGATCTATTAATCATACTATAATTAATTTAAAATGAATTAAATTAATTACTTCTATCTCTAATTAATTTAAAGTAAATTAAATTAATTACTACATCTATAAATCCTGCTTAAATCACTATTAATTAATTATCAATCAATTAATCAATCATCATCCAATTATTCATTTTAATTAATCATCCTTGATTAATTAACATTTAATTACATTCAAGTAATTAGCATTAAATTAATTTCACAAATTAATTATTCTTAACCACTTATAGTAATTAACCTTTAATTACTTCATTTATTAATTAACTATAATTAATTACATTAATCTTTAATTAATTACATTAATTAATCACTTCATTTATTAATTATTTCTTAATTAATCAATTCTTAATTACATCATTAATTATATTAATTAATGATCCCTAATTACATTTTATTATTAATTACTCTAATTAAATTAATTACATTAAGTAATTAATCTTTAATTAAAACATAATTATTAATCTCTCTTGATTAATCATATTCAGTAATTAACTACCCTTAATTACTTCTTTAAATAAATAAATTATTCCTTAATTAATTTCTTAATTAATCCCTTGATTAATTCCATTAAGTAATTAACTACCCTTAATTACTTCTTCAGTAATTTATCCATTAATTACTTTCTTAAGTAATTATACTTCACAAATCATTAAGTGATTATCTTAAATTAATTAAACTTAATTAATTAACTTAACTAATCAAATTAAACTCAATTGATTACAATGAGTAATTAATTTCTTAATTTCTTCCATTAAGTATTTATACTTAATTAAACAATTCCACAAATGATTAACCTTAATCAATTAATCTATTTAATTATCAAAATTAATCACATTAATTAATTACTTATTAAACCCAAGTTAATGATCTACATTAAACTATTAACTATTCTTTAATCATTTTTCTTAAATAATTAAACTTTAATTAACCATTATTAATTACAAATTAATTAATTCTAATTACCAACAAATTAATCTCTAATTACTTAATTAACTAAGTACCTAACAATAACTTAATTAATCCTTAATTACTTGATTAATTTATTCCTAACCATTAATTAATAATCTTAACTTATCAAATCTTATCTAATTAATGGTCCTTGGTTTCTAATTAATTAACCTTTAATTAATTTAATTTAAATCTTAATTAATCAATTTAAACCCTTAATTACTAAATTTATTAACCCAAATCATAATTAATTAAATAAATTAATTATCCATTTTAATTAACTTAATAATTTATTTTATCCCAAATTATTCAATCTTAATTATCTTTAAGATAAAACTTATTCTTATTAATGATTAAATTATCATTAATAAAGCATTTAAAACAATTTACTTTTAAATTCCATTTTAAATTTAAGATTTAAAAGGAATACAAATTTAACTTTAACAAAGTTTTAAAATCATTTAAATTCTTTTAAATCACATGTTAAAGAAATATATACTTAATTAAAGAAATTTAAAACCAAATTCATTTTAAATTCAAATCAATTTAAAATACACTTTAACATTCAAATGGTTTAAAACATTTTAAATTTAAAAACTTCTTTTTATTTCACAATTGAAATACATATTAACTTTGATTACAGATTAATCTTTAGATTTAGAAACCTATTTACAATTTTAAAACTTCATTTAAAATTCAAACTACTTAACCCTTTTAAAAGTAGTTAAACCAATTCAAATTTTAAAAACTTTATCTTATTTGAAAACTGAGATTTAAACTTAAACTCCAGATTAAAACTAGATTTAAAACTTATTTAAAACTTTACTTTTCATTTAAACTCAGTTTTAAATTTTATCTTAAAATTTAAAAACAGGACAACAGATTCTGTTAAAACCTGTTACCAATAATTTACCCCGAGCACTACCTATATTTACTTCGAGAATTCAACCCAAAATCATGAGTACAGCTTCGAGTTGCCCCCTTCTTCCCCAAAACATAAACAGCCCTACCCAGACGTGCACGTGCACGTGCACCAACCCACGGCGACGTTCCGATCAATTTCCGGCCATCAACAAGTTGCCGTCAACCTCACCAATCCCCTCAATCACTCAGTAGAACGATTTTGCTTATGAATCGAAATCGAACCCATCGATCGAACTGGAACCAACTTCGATCGATAAAAACTCCACCGCGACGACGATCACGTCCACCGGAACCCCAGCCCCTTCATCCAGAGCCGCCTTGAACCCAAGCAACGATCCCCCTTCTCGCGATCATCTCCAACTTCTCCATGGCATCGCATTAGTCTCGAGAAAACCAACGACAAAATCTGGCGACTAAACCCAACATCGTCTTCCCATGCCTTCTCCGATGATCAATAACCTTCGCGGTTATTTTTCTCGTGATCACTGAACTATCTTCCACCTCCAGGAACAACCACACCCCTCCAGTCACCATCGATCAACAGGATTCGACAATATACCCAAATCGATCAACTCCGATAATTCTCACTATTCACATATTTTAAAATCATAAAAATTATGTCAAAAATCATTATTTCACCACAAGAATCTGTTTATAGGATCAAATCACAGAATTAAAATTATTGGTTTTTGATTTATATTCGATTCCCACTGTAAAATCTTACTTTCTAGAATAATTTCCTAATATCAACTCTTGAATTTATTTTTAAAAACGATGTTATAGCCATGTGATCAAATTCACTTTATTGATCAAAGCCTAGCAATGTTTATATGATGAGAATGGAGTTTATTTGGAAATATTTGAGACTGTCATTTAACAGAGAACATGTTTATATATATATATATACACATTCATATGCACATACAACTCAAAGTAATATATACATATATTCAACTTCAATCATACATGCAAACCATAATATAACAATTCCTATATAGATTTAAACTATTTTTAACATAAAAGTTCACAGGAAAACAAGAATAGAGAATATTACAGACATGCATACAAATAAATATTCACATCATACATTCACTTATATATACATGCAATACACATTTATATTCAACCATACTAGCATGCAACCAAATTATATTTTAAATTTTAAAAGTTACTCACCTGTTCAAATGAAACAGAGGACAGTTTTGGCTTTTGAAAACCTGGATTGTTTTAAAATTGGAAATTTGCATTGCCATTGCTTTTGAACTTTAAACTTGAAACTTGAATGCTTCTTTGATTTAAATACTTGAGTTGCTTGCTTTCAAACAGAATTTAAGTTGCTGGAATATGCTCCAGGTTGAAGAAAGTGTTCAGGCTTTTGTTCTTGCTTTTGAAAATGAGTTTACAGGCTTGAAGCAGAAACAGGCTTTTGATTTTTGGTTTGAGGAGGATGATTACTAATTTTGATTTGTTGAAGTGAAACAAATTTCTGGATTGAGGAGTTTGATCCACTGATTTTTGCTTTGAGAAATGGTTTGAGAAGAGTGAATTTCAGATTTGCTTTGAGTTATTTTGTAAGCTGAAATCTCTTTTTCTTAGTTTTGGAAAAAGAATAGAAAAAGAATGGAAGGGAGAAAGCAATTGTTTATATAAGCTGAAAAATGATTTAATAAAAATAAAAGAAATTAAAATTAAAAACTTGACATTTGTCATATATCTTTGTTTATTGATTTACACATGTTATTAAGGTGTCTTAATATGTTAACACTTGTAAAATGAGACTTTAGGAAAATAACACTTGTCTTTTAAGTATTTCTTATTATTATAAATATTAAATGAAAGCTTTTTACTTAATTTATAAATTTACAAATACTTATTTATATATATATATAACTTTTAAAGAATAAAACCAATCATATAAAAACAATACATATATCTATTATTTGAAAATAACATATTTGACCATTTTAAATAATTTATAAAAGAGATTATAAATTACTTATTACTTAAATGAATTAATGTTTCATATATTAATTATATTTTAAACTTTCATATCTAATTTCAAATCATATTCATTAAGTAATATTTAAAAAGAAATAAAACAAACCTTTTATTTAAATTTAAACTTAAGCTAAAAATCTATTTTTAACAATTAAACATTTATCTTATGTATTTTAAAACCATATAGTTATTTATTAAATAGCTTTGAAAAGCTTAATATTAAATTAATCATGATTTCCAAATTACCAAAATATATTAGAATTTGAAAATATAATTTCATTTGTTAAATTCAAACTAAAGCTCATCTATTTACAATATATATATTATAAATAGAAAATATTTTTTTAAATTTTAAAAGATAAAATTCACCAATTAAATATTTATTTAATTAGATTATTAAATCAATTCAAATTTTATTATCACAGATTATCAAATCAATTTAATTATTTAAACAGATTATTAAATTGATATTGTCCAAAAATTCCGGGATATCACACTTTCCTAAGTGTTTTTGTTCATCGGTAGTCTCTTTCTGACGTGGGTTCTTGTATTGCTCTGACCCCTGCATTGCAGGATAGATATTTTTCAGGCTATCGTTCAACGGCGTGAGACCTCAAGTCCAAAGTTTTTTGGGCGTTTCACATTCGCGTTGTGCCCACCGCTAGATTTTTAATTTTTCTTTTCCTGGCTTACATTCTTCCCTACATCTCCTGGGGTGACTCCGGAACTGTTTGATCCCGGTTGCCCGCTGCATTGATTTGAACCATCTCCTTTGGTTGTACATTGGCGGTCTTGCCTTCCAACTGCCTCTTCCAATCTCATATATTGGCTTGCTTTTTGGTTGAATTCCTTCATGGCAGTCAGATGTTTCATCTTGGTCCATTTTCCAAAGTCTGTATCCGGATCGATTGCTCTGACCAAAGCCATAAATACCATGTCTTCGTTAGGATTGATTACTTCAATAACTGTCGTATTAGATGGTTCATAAAGGATTTCAGTGATTCGTTAGGTCGTTGGAAAAAGCCAGACAAATACATCATGCCTTTTGGCTAAGCTACGTGAAGTCTAAACTATTCCATGAATTTTCTTGCCAACTCATCATAGGTGGAGATGGATCTTGGTGGGAGTTTGGTAAACCACATTGAAGCGATTCCTTCTACGAAGATATTCCTCCCTTAGGATATTTTCAGTGAATGGAGTCTAGCTTAGTGCAGAACCCCAGCCGTCATCTGTTCTGCCCTTACTTTCTTCCATCAAGCATTTGATCATGTTTGCTATGTACACCTCACTAGTCTAGTAGTCTGTAGGTCGACTGTCATGGGCTACACCAAGTGTTAGCTCTGCAAATGGCCTTGGTTTGCCAGCTCAAGCCTAGGCTCTCCACTCTCCAGGAGAACCACTCCTACAGAATTCCATTGGCATGCGGTTGCGACAGTTTGGACTTCTTTTATGGCATTCTGCTTGTTTATATCAACATTTAATTTCAATCCATTATCATCAAGTTGTATGTCATCTTCAGAGTCAGAGAGAAGCATTGGGACATTTCCCGGTGGAGCATTTGCTCCAAGGTTCAGGTTCACAGCAGGTTATGCTCCAATGGGTGGGGTACTTCCGTTTCCTTCAATAACAATTCCAGTTGCTCCACCAACTATCTTTTTCTTGTCATCCCCCTTATGGAAGCCTAAGACGGAGGGATTTTCCTGTTCCATAGCGGCAGCAGTTTCTGGCCTAGTTCTTGGAGCAGTTGGTGGTTGCAGCATTAGCAAAGCATTTATCTTGTCTATAAGAGCTTTTTGGCTATCAGCCATCTTTAGATTAAGTTGATCAACCATCTGGTTAAATTCTCCTTTCGTCATAACTTCATGATGAGTAGAAGATTCTGGTGCTTGATTTCCAGTATTAACTCCCATTGGTAAGTTGGTGGTGTTGTTGACTTCAACCTGCTGGCGGTTTGGTCCATCACTACAAACTGTTGCACCAGCAGATATCCCAGAAGTTGTTTTCTTTCTTCCTGCCATTGATCTTCAATGGCAAATCTTCAAATTTTTTTGAAAGTAGGATTTATGGATCTAACTTCTAGACCTATCCGATCCAAAGTGGACAGCTAGACCTAAGCCTGGGTTTACTGGTTCATAGTGAAAACACCAAAATGTTAACTTAAAAAATGGATCAACATCCTAGACGAGTATGTGAAAGCACTAGCCTTGATTAGGCCTGTAAACGGATGCAATCGGATACGGATAGTGCTGTATCC
Source organism: Allium fistulosum (assembly GCA_030737815.1). Taxonomy (NCBI): domain Eukaryota; kingdom Viridiplantae; phylum Streptophyta; class Magnoliopsida; order Asparagales; family Amaryllidaceae; genus Allium; species Allium fistulosum. The sequence goes on from CM060902.1 coordinate 308,061,456, forward strand.
GTATCTGTATCCGAAAATGAAAATCCATATCCGAATCCGTATCCGATATCCGCGAATACCCATTGAATATTATCCGTATCCGTATCCGCTAATATTTTCGGATATCCGAAAATATCTGTATCCGGCTTAACGAATACGGATATTTTTTGATATCCGAAAATATCCGTATCTGAACCTCAAAATGTATCCGAAAATATCCGAAAATTAATCAATATAATGCATATTTCATTTTTTTGACTGAAAAAAGATGAAAAAACCTTGTAATACATAAATTACATCAAATTAACAATAGGTAATCCAATCACACAAAATCCGTACAATAATATTGCATATATAAATATAAGGGGCATTTTACCAGAAGGACAAACTTTGCAGTCCAATTAGTTTCTAAGACACACATTCAAATAAATTACTTTCAAGGCCAAAGTCAGCAGAATAATTACTTTCAAGGACAAAGTCAGTAGTCTAATTACTTTCAAGGACATAATTTTATAGGTTTTTAAGCCCTAGAAACTAATTATTTTACGTTTTGTCCTTGAAAATAATTATTTCAGTTGTGTGTCCTAGAAAATAATTCCACTTACTAAAGAGGCCCTTGTGGCTAATTTCCACTAAATATAATCCATATGCAAAACCCATAGGCTAATTCAATCAGAACAAATCATAAAAGCAAATATGCATCACATAATTTAATTTCAAACCGGACGGATATTTATCGGATACGGATACAGCCATATCCGTATCCGAAATATGTTTCGGATATCGGATATTTTTCATGTTTTCGGATACGGATGCGGACGGATTTCGGATATTTCGGGTATTCATTGACAGGCCTAGCCTTGATTGAATAGTGCATAGCAATAAAGTCAAAGAAATAAGAGAGAGACACGGAGATTTTTATAGTGGTTTGGCTGTTAACTAAGCCTACGTCCACTTTATAACTTTGCTTATTGATTTGATCTTGTTTGTATGAGATTACAAGGGTTTTGAAGAGAGAGAATTACAAGTATATGGGTGAGTTCTAAGTCCTATAATTGCCTAAAGGAGCTACCTGGTGACTATTATGAAGAGGAAAGAGTTAAAGAACTGATAGAGATCCTGCGTAGTGTTAGTAGAATCCAAATCCTTTGTTAGTTCCTCTATGGATTATATTTATAGTGGTAGTAATCACATTGGGCCAAACGAAGAGTTGTGGCAGAGTCTAGAAGTCGGCCCAGAAGAGTGTGCAAAATCACGGACCCATCTGATTTAACACCAGAAGTCGGTATCGACCTCTTCAGATTGGTGCCGATTTCTGTAGTTTAACCCAGATGGGTTGAATCCACTTGCATTCTTCATGCTACTTTATTTTGAGACATTTTATGTAGTTAGTCTAGGAAATTGGTTGTCATTGATGATGGTTTCTTCGTCACTTGGTTTATTCTGCCATTCTGATTGGTTGCTCTTCAATCATGATATTCAATTGCTCAAAATCCCTTGATATTGCTTGAGCACGCATGGAATTGGTAAAGAAGAACCTTTGCAAAGTTTGAGTGAGAAGTATGGAAGTATGGGATGTCTCCACGGACATGATGAAGTCGGCACCGACTTCTCCCTTTAAATCCAATTATGTTGAAATTTCTCTGAGTTATTTCTATTCCCAATCTAAATGTGTTTGCAAGATTTCAAATCGTTTCGTCTTCGTCTCGACGTTCTAGCTCCTATTGGTTTCTGCCTAGTTAAAAACCAAGTTAGCAGAATATAACATGCTCATGCAGAAGAACAAAGATTTATATGCCCCTCAAGGTGATCTAAACACTATTGTTTTGTCATAATTCTTTGAAAATTAAGAATGTTAATAGAAGAATCCATGCTATTCATGATCGAAATGGCACCCCATGTTCCCCTAACTCTAAAGTTAAATTGGCATTTTTGGATTATTTTTCCTTCACTTTAGCTAACCAACCCCTATGCAGCTTGATATTGATCTATTACTATCCACTCCTCTTCCTGAAATCTCCGAGAGTTTGAGGGGTTCTTCTATTCAGGAAATTTCTTCTGAAGAAACCAAAAATGCTATATTTAGCATGAAATCATCTAGTGCTGCTGGACTTGATGGATTCAATGCATTTTTTTAAATATGCATGGGATGTCATTTAACATGATCTGATTAATGCTATCAATTTTTTTTTTCAAAATAAAAAATTGCTCTAGTTTCAATGCCATAAAACTTGCTCTTGTTCCAAAAATTGATAGCCCCGATAATCTCTCTCAATTCAGACCAATTCCTTATTGCAATGTGGTCTTTAAACGCATATCCAAAATTTTAGCAACAAGAATGGAGTCTGTGCTCATTACTTATTTCCAACAACCAGAATGCTTTCTTGCCAAAAATAAGCATCTCTGACAATATTATAACTACCCAAGAATTGATGAAAGGGTATAGTAGAAAGAATATCTCCCCTAGATGTTTTCTAAAGATGGATATCCAGAAAGCTTTTGATTCTATCCAATGGTTTACAATTATTATCATTCTACAGAAAATGAACTTTCCCCTTCCCTTTATTGCTTGGATTCGCTCCTGTATTTCCTCCCCATCATACTCCTTATCACTCAATGGAGATGCATTTGGCTACTTTGCTACTACTCATGGAATTAGACAAGGAGACCCTATCTCCCCTTATATTTTCATATGTGTCATGGAATTCTTGACAAGTTATTGAGCAGAGGTGCATAATTAAAGTGTTTTAATCAGCATCCTATGAGCAAGAGCCCTGAAATTGTTTCACTTATTTTGCAGATGACCTAATTATTTTTACAAAACCTAATCTCAAGTCTATCACATACATAACTTCCACTCTTCATATATTCTACATAATGTCTGAGCTTCAGGTTAACTTCACCAAATCCAACATTATGATAGCTAGCCTATCCTTTGAAGAATCCATTGCAATTGCTAACCTATCTTCCTTACAGCTAGCTACAGGAATAAATACCTACTTCGGAGTTCTCCTCACATCAAGCAAAATATCTACAGATCAGTGCATGCCTATGTATGACAAAATTATTAGAAAGTTAAACTCATGGCCTACTAACAAATTATATGTTGCCGGTAGACTTGTCATTGCAAAGTCTGTTGCTGTTTCCATAAGCTTATATTGCATAGACTTATACATGCTCCCCTCTAAGCTGATTGCTATGGTTAACAGTGCATTAAACCACTACTTTTGGCATGCTAACCATCATTCAAGAAAACTCATTCCTATATATTTCAAGAAAATTATTCAGCCTTATGATAGAGGAGGCCTTGGAGTTATGAACCTTAAGATTAGGAACAAAGCTGCAATTTCAAAGCATATAGATAGATCAATGAATGGGAAATTTGATCTTCTTTCCTCCTAGATTCATGCTAACTTCATCAGAAATTTCAAATTTTGGATGATGGAGCAACCCCTTGATTGTAGCTGGTTCTTGAAAAATGTGCTGAGAGCAAGAAATGTGCTTCTTCCCCTTTTTCAATGCAGAATATCTGAATCTACCTCTTTATGGCATTCTCCATGGGTATGTAAGAGCCAAATACTCTCCACTACTATAAATCATGGTCTCAGATCAATGTCGGGGATCCCTGACAAAGCTAATGTATTGACATACTATAATGATGGCTATATAATTTTCCCTCATTCTAGCTCTCGGTCTATTAGGCATGCCTGGAGTTGTATTTCCTCTAGTCTATATTCCATTAATTATGGTCATTGTCTATGGAATAATAGTGGTCACTCCATAAACTTAATTTACAGGGCTTTAATGCCACATAATCCTATTTTTCCATGGCATTCCAGAATATAGTCCAACAATTCTGGACCTAAGGAAAACTAGATGTTATGGAGAATAATCTCAAATTCTAATCATGCTCAGGACAACCTCGGGTTAAGAGGTTTAAATGTTTTTTCAAAATGTGTTCTATGTAACAAAGAGCCAGAAAATAATTCTCATCTTTTTTTAAATGTTGTTTCTCTTCTAAAATCCAAAGCTCAATCCTAGTGCAGATTCAAATAATGAATGGTTCTTTATTTTTAAGGTGACCGGGTGGAAAAATAATAACTGTGATCTTCTTCTTCGATATCTGATGGAATTTGTAAAGGGAATATGGGAAGAAAGAAATAATCATATTTTTTAAAAAAGGAAGCTTGTGAGGAAAATATAGCGATCAGTAGGATTTTGAAATATGAAGATGTGAGCTTTTTTTGGGTAGTTGTTAGGGTTTTTGTAATGGGTTTCCTCCTTTTTATGTGCATGCTTGTTTTTTATATTTTAAGATGTAATTTAATTTTTTTTCAGCTGCTGCAGTAGCATGTTACTGTAGCAATTTTTATTCTCTTCTTAATCTATTCTGGTAGGGGACAGTTCTTCTCCGTTAGCTTTGCTAAAAAAGAAAGAGATGTACAAAATAAAAGAATCACTATATCTTGCACTGTCTATTCCAATAGAAAAATAAAAGATATTTCCTTATTTAACGCATAATACAAGTCTTTTCCTAAGAAATTTATAGAGAATTATAGTGTTAACAATTTCCTTTAAGGAAAGAAGTAATTCTAATGTATTAAAGTAGGAAAAATCCTTAAGTATACTATCATAATGTAAGCATGTATAATAACAACAATTGAAAGAGGGAACCCAAAGTATGTAATTTAAAATGGTGTAGAAAACAAACGGTAAACAAAGAAGATACAATTAAACGTATATGGAAGTACTAAATTTAAATAGGAAATTAAAGAGAGATATTAGCAAAAAAGAAAAACAAGGAGATTTTACTCAATAATGTTAGATAAAAGGGAAAGGAAATAGGAAAAGATATTTAAAAAGAGAGCGGCAAATGACTTCAAGTTAAACAAGAAGTAAACGCATAAAAAGTAAAGAAATGTTGTCAATATTTTTTTTTTTTTTTTTTTTTGAAACAAAATCTTCTTTTTCCTCAATCTCTCCTCACATCAGAAATCACTATCACACATGAATATAAAAGCAAAGAAATGACACTACAATATCAATGTAAAGGTCTTAATGTAATATAAGGATGATGTGATAATGATTATGGCACTGATTTTGATGCAAAGTGTATATTTGCTCCTCTCTACAGTAATAATACAATTAATCAAACGACATCAGAAAACTTTCTTTTACTTTCAAACTTTTCTTTTGTTTCCTCCTCTTTCTCTTTCATTGGCCCTTGTGTACACCTGAACCTACTCAGTTTTAACTACTTGTATGTTTGCTTTTTGCATAAACAAAATCTAGTTGCTTTCTTTTTTTGCTGTATTATATTGTATAGCTATTGTATATAGATGATTACAATGATGATTGTATTTCCCTTTGGTTGATTTGTTGCTAGCTACTGGTGATGATGATGACCCTGGTTGTCAGGTGGTGGCCAGTATATCCACTCTGGTTCTTGAGGATGAGGATTAATTGTTTGTGCTCTATTGCCGGATGAATTGCAGCCCATTATTAATTCTTCCAAGCCAGCATCAGATCTTTCTGCCATGTTAGTATGCTGTTGTTGTTGTTGCTGAAATGTATTGGTCGACTGGCGAACAATTCTAGGCATATGATAAAGATCATCATGGTTAATCAAAGTGCCGCTTCGATGATGAGGAGATATAACTGCAGAGATTGGATGTGTAGGTTGGTTTATGTGGAAAGAGGAAGTTGCTGCTATGATTTGGTTCTGATCATGTCTCAAATTATGCACATGGACATCCCTTGTGTTTGTTGTTGCCTCTGCAGTAGTCATGCCTATCTGTAATTATATAATGCACCAGGTAGGTAGATATATTTGAGAAAGAAAATTTATTTGATTTTTTTTTTTTTTTTTTTTAATAGAACCTTTTTTTTTTATATAAATAACCGGAGAAAAAATGCCTTTCTCCAATGGCTTACAGGAAATAAGATAAAATGAAAGCAAAAGTACTATACAAAACCAAAACCGCTACACAACAGCGGACAAGCACAGCTAAGACCCCAGAAAAGGAAATAAACGGAGAAAAGAACAACACCACAGGAATAAGCATCAGCAGAAGGGTAAACCAATCCACCACCATCCACTAACCCGCCTTGACCAATAGGACTAGGCCAGACCACCAAACACAAACCCGCCTAGTCCAAGAGGATAAGGCCAGACCACCAAACCAATCCACAAAGCACGCTAACAGTATGGCGCAATAAAAGGGGAACCTAGACAAAGAGCTGGAGAAAGCCACCAAAGAACTATCAAAAAACGAACCCAGTTCGTGAATCTGGACAACAAATTCTTGACCCCGGCCAACAGATTGCCAAAGAACCTGAAACTGTGAAACTAACAAACGCATTAAAAGCCAAAAGGAAAGGGGGGGGACATAACGACATAAGCAGGCTACAGTCGGAGACAAAAATCAGCCTATTCCCAACCTGGCTTGAGACACACCATGCGAGATAGAGAGTAGACGAACAAGACGATCCGCACGGGAACTCAGACGACCCTTGAAAGGTCTACCACGGAAAGCGAGAAAGACGTCGTTCCTCACACGCCGAATAATGGAGGCCGGGTCCATTCGAGTGTTCTCAAACGTTGCCTTATTCCGCGCGCACCAGAGGTGCCAGCAGATGAGGCATGGAATCAAGCGGAAAACGATAGCACGAAGAGTCTTACCAGCGCTCCCAGACCACCATGAGTGAATAGAGAGGCACAATGAATAAACATGACTGGACAAAAATACGTATAAATATATAATATATATATATACATAGCCTCAAGTATGCATTTATGACGAATGTGAACTATGGAAGTTAATATATGATTAAGCGAAGAAATGACATAGTCATTAGAATGTGTTGGAATGCGAGGTCAGTAGTGTTACACAATAGAAGCTTGCCAACCGCAAGGGGATACCAACAGTTGTGTAACATCATGCTGATGTGAGAATACTAATATTAGACATATCCAACCATAGGACCCGTCAGGAGTATGCACTTGTGTATAGATGAAAAAATACCCCAATAGTAAGAGGAGTCTGCTTCAAAAATAGAAAGGGGTGGTATTGCCTTGATTACGATAGGCAATCTAAATAGGATGGTGAGCAGCTTGGCACTATATTAGCAGGTGCAGGCACCAAATCAGGAGTAGGAGTTGCATAGGTTGGGTGCATCATCAGTCCAAAGCGATCAAACGTGTAAGACAAGGTTACACCTATCGGGTTATGCTACCTACAAAGGTAGGCGACGTTGATAATGCACGGTCATTGTTGTTTGCTAGTTTGTTGTTAGGACAAGGCTAGTTAACCCATGACAGAGTTATTTCAAAAATGAATGGGGTAGTCCGTGGAGCCGAGTCCATGATAGGAAGCAGACAAGTAGTAAATCCCCAAAGCAAAGCGAACAGTATACGGCTAAATTATAGTGACGCTGTTATTAGGCACTAAGTAGGTGGTTCTAATTTGTACGTGGACAATTTAGCCTAGGCATTGATGATGATGTCCGACAGTGTAGAATTACAGATACTAGCGGAGATAATATCTTGGTCAAATGAGGGACCATGGTACTTTTATTTATATATATATATATATATATATATATATGGATACATAGCTATAGTCTACTATGAGTAGATGAGACGTATTGTATGCTTATGTGGAGTTGAGATGACTAATTAAAAATTAAAAGACATAACAAGAGATGAAAGACAATCGATGTAAACTAGTGCTATGTAGAAAGTGTATAATTTACCTGTTACCAGAATGTTATTTTGACCCACTCCTCATTACAACCCACAGGATAGCTTAGACGGACAGGTACCGGTACAAGGCGGGAACTGTGGAAAATTATGTTCCTTATCCATGCTCTACACCGGCAAGGATACTAGAATTGGAAGCGTCAAACCTTGGTCGATGACTTTATGGCTTATTATATTTTATAATTATGTTGTAAGTTATATCGTTAGTGCTCTGATATGCATTTGTTTGTTTATTTGCAGGATACCAAACCAACGATCCGTACTTTGGAGGACTTGGGTTTTTGATTTAGCAAAAATCCAGGCCCATTGAGGCATGGGTTGTATCACATATTTGAAGAGGTGATCAGATTACTTCCACATTGAGAGATTGAGTTCCACATATACTTAGTGAAAGACAATAGACCGACTGCTATGCGTTTGAGATGTATGGCATCCAGAGAGCAAAGGAGTTAAAGGTGTAAGTAAATGACCTGTTAGGACAAGGGTTCATTCACAGAAGTATATCTAAGTAGGGTGCACCTATAGCATTCTCCTAAGACAGATGGCTCTTTGAGGTTGTGTGTTGATTACCGTGAGCTGAATAAAGTGACGATGAAGAAAAGTATCCACCCCCGCATATTGATGACTTGTTCGATCAACTCCATGGTGCGAGATGTTTTCTCAATTGAATCTAGCGATGAGGTTTCATCAGCTGAGAGTAGCGAAGGAGAATATGCCAATCATAACGTTTCGTATGTCGTCTGAATTCCGTAAGTGATTGGTTATGTCATTCTGGCTAACCAATGCACGGGTATACTTTGTTGATCTTACTAACCATGTTTTTAGGGATCAACTAAATAAGTTTATGCTTGTATTTATGGATGATATTCTAGCTTATTCTCGGATGAAGGAGGAACATAAGACAATTTGATGATTATGCTTGAAGTGTTGAGGAAACACATTTTGAAAGCAAAGTTTTTAAAGTGTCACTTCTGAAGGAGAAAAGTGAGGTTCTTAGGTGTTGTTGTCTCCGAAATAGGTATCATGGTAAATCTTACAAAGGTGGCGATGGTTCAAGATTGGAACCAACCTAAGAACGCTATAGACGTGAGGAGTTTCCTTGGACTGGCAGAGGATACTATAGATGTTTTATCAAGGACTTCTCCAAAGTAGCAACACCATTGACCAATTTGACGAAGAAGAACCAAACTTTTGTTTGGGATGCAAGGTGCGAGCACACATTTGTGACTCTAAAGTAGAGGTTGATGAGTGCACCAGTGTTGACCACTGTGAGAAGGAATGAGGGGATGATGGTATACACAGACGCTTATGGTATCCGATTCGGTGTAAAGTTGATGCAAAGAGGTAAGTTGTCGCATACGCTAGTTGGTAAATAAAGCCGCATGAGAGGAAATATCCAACCTATGATTTAGAGTTGGCGGTGATAGTATTTGCTTTGAAAATTTATATGTGTTATTTGCTTGGAGAAAAGGTTTGAGTTATTCATGATCACAAATTCATAAAATACCTTTTCTCCTAGAAAGATCTCAACCTTCGTCAACAACGATGGTTGGAATTTTTAGCTTCTTGCGACTTTAGAATTTCTTATACGCTAAGTATGAGAATGCAGTCATCGATGCTTTGTGTAGAAGACATGCCAGTTTATAGGCAGTGTTCGTAGAGTGGACGCAGCTCAAGTTTATCACTGGTTATGACATCAGACCTCATTGCTAGTTGGAGCCTAAGATATTGACAAGTTTGACCTTCAAACCTACTTTAATTGAGAGGATTGGCACAAGTTAGAAGCAAGATGCTAAACTAGCAGAGATCATAAAAAATTTAGAAGGAGTAGAGTCTTATGAGATGAGGCAGTACGGGCTTGATCGGGATGGTTGGCTTCGTAAGGATAGGAGGTTGTTTGTTCCTGATGTTGATGGATTATGAGATGATGTGCTACAAGAGTGCCATCACTCGAGACTGACGATACATCCTAGCAGTAATAAGATGTATTGTGATATGAAGCCGGCGTACTATTGGAAGGGGATGAAGAAGGATGTTAGGACATTTATCTTGAAGTGTATGAACTGCCAGTTGGTAAAGACAGAGTAGAAGAAGCCAAGTGAGTTAATTCAACCTCTTGAAGTACCCAAATGGAAATAGAAACAAGTATTTATGGACTTCATCGATGGATTTCTGAAGACTAGAGGAGGGTACAATAGCATTTGGGTCATAGTCAATAAAATGAAGAAGAGTGCTCGATTCATAGCCATTAAGTCTAATAGAGTGGCATCCAAATTGGCCGAGTTGTATGTGAAAGGGTAGTTCAATTCCATGGCATGACAAAGAGCATTGTAAGCGACCGAGATTCTTGACTCACCAATGGATTTTGGAAGAGCTTACAAGAGGCGTTGGGATGGTGCTGGATCTTAGTACATCTTATCACCCACAAACAGATTGGCAGACCAAGAAGGTGAATCGTATATTGGAGGATCTCCTATGAGCTTACGTACTCAATTTCAGAGGCTTGTAGGACAACCATTTGCATTTGGTAGAGTTCGCATACAACAATAGTTATCAGTCTAGCATAGGTATGACACCATTTGAGGCATTGTATGGCCGACTGTGTAATGCTACTTCATGTTGGTGGGAAATGGGCAGTGGTACTTGAGCTAGATATGATTAAAGAAACTTCAGAGAAGATCGAAGTCATTCAACAATAAATAAAGGCTGCTTGGGATAGACGGAAGAGCTATGTTGATAAGAGACGTAAAGATTTAGAGTTCTCTATTGGAGATATGGTGTTTGTGAAGATCTCTCTGTTGAAGGATGTAGTTTGGTTTGGTAATATGGAAAGTTAGCATCGAGATTCATAGGTCTTTTTCCGATATTAGAGTGAATTGGGAACTTGGCATACAGAGTCGACTTACCTCAAAAGATGGCGGATGTGCACAATATGCACTAAATCTCTCATTTATAGGCTTTTGTGCATGACTCAGACATAACAATTGCATCAGATAAATTGATGACATCGAAATTGAACCAGAAGCTTTGAGACCTCATAGGCTTATTCGTATCTTTGGACGTAATACAAAACAAGTTAGGAGGAAGACAATGGAGTTAGGAAAGGTTCAATGGAGTGAAAGTGAAGGAAATTGCTCGTGGGAACCGAGGAGAGCATGAGCATAATGTCCCACCTATATACCCATTCCCAGAGGGTATTATAGAATAATATTATTTGGTAATATGGAGAACGAGACTTGTTAGGAGTGACCACACGTGAATATTCTCTTGGAATAACACTGATACATATTCTTACCACATAAGCAACTGAAATATATGTATTCAGTATCTGCATATGGCAAGAAACACGTGGGCTAATTAGGATAGAACAATACACCATATAAAGTAGGATCACAGAGTCACCAATTGGAATGGGAAATATAATACATCACATATCATAATAAAGCAAGTCCACAAATGAGTGTTTGACTCACACCCTAAAATGACATACATAGATACATATGAGCAGCAACCAAAAAGATACATCATCGGTATCATATCATAATATATACCAGGAGACGTGCCAAAATGAATACTTATACATAAACTGACAAAGTATATACTAAGCTACCTCCCAAAATACGCCTATCATCCATAAATCAAGTGTTCATATACCTACAAGTCTCGAACTGACCCGAGTATTACATAACATAATAAAAAGGTCGGACTATGTCTAAATTCAAAGGTGAGTATAACATAGTAAAGCATGGTAAATAAAGGCATCACATATATACGAGAAAATATGATATCCAACCTAGCATCAAATAGTATACCATGCAACACATCTCAATTATCACCCATGGAATGCATATAAGCATATAAGAACCTCAATGTACACAAATTAGGCGATAGAAACAAACTAATCAAAGCCACAAAATATTATACTAGCGCATCACACATCCATAGAAGTCACAATAAAAGAATGAATCATAATACATACAAAGCACGATAATCAATAACAAATCTATTTTGACTTACAGTCCTAATGGATGTAAAGACTTTCGACTGTTAAGCCCTAAAAAATAAATCAAGAAACGCGAAATCCAAAAAGTTAATCAAGGCATTAATAATAAGGCTTATGAATCTCGACTTACAGCCCAAATGGAAGTATTACCGTCTGACTGTTAAGCCATATAAGATGTCAAGAAATGTCAAACCCAAATAGAACACATTCATCTCAAATACATAAATCAATATCCAAGGATACTATCTTGACATACAATTCTAATGGAAGTAATCCGACTGTTTGTCCCTGAAGATAGCCAGAGATACAAACCCACATATAGCACAATTCATACAAGACACTGGGAACAATATCCAAATAAATATTTTGACATACAGTCCTAATGGAAGTAAAGACGTCCGACTATTAGAGCCTCAAGATATCAAGAAATACAAACTCAAATTCATACCAAAGTCGATCACGACGCTTACTATACAAAACCATATATCTCGACTAACAGTCCTTAGAGAGGCGAAACTCTTGATTGAATGGTCTTGGGAGATAAATAAACAAATCATACAAAAGGATCTCTTAGCCATAGGCTCTTATAAGAGAACAAATACATAGAAAATGACAAATGAGAACATCGTTAGTTCCTAATGTCAAACAATAGACACACTTTTCAGCTGGTCTTCGGGCTGGGCTAATCAAAATGACAACAAGTACTTCGCACGTCTCTCTTATAGTAAAACTTAATAATAAGAAAAACGATAATAATTGTCTCCTTGATGTGGTTACAAATTAATAAGATAATCAAATGAACCCACCATACATATCAGAAGGGAAACTGACAAACATTTCGTTATGCTCTAGGAAACGCTAATGGTCGTGGACCAATTTCCTACATTCCCTTAGTTACTCCAAGATTCGTGATCCCTAATTATCTATCTACATGTCATAAACATGTCGCAAGCCTAAGGTATGCAATTGTCACACCTCTTACTCACCTTTGGTAATAGACTGTTGGCCTTAAGTGACATCGAGACAATTTCTCTAGTGAGAGTAGTAACTCTCGACGAAAACTCCCAAACTGACATCGTGGATCCAAGATGCGAACCCATAATCAAGGCCACTAAGATGGATGTTAGCTAATTTGGTGGCCCTAATCATGCTCTAAGTGGCATGAACCCAATGATGTAGGTTCTAAAATCAAAATAATTCTCTCGACTCAATGAGTCCTGGGAAAGATCAAAACTAAACGCAAAATAAGTAAATAGATATTCTCGACTTCCAATCTAAGGGAACGATAACTCCCCCGGTAAGTCCTTATGAGGACACTAAAAATCACAAATAGCCAAAAATGCGTAGCCATGGAGAGACGAAACTCTCGATTATTAACTCAAATAAAAATAACCTCTGGACAATTTTCACAAAACGCCTAATCCGTCTCCAAAATATAAGCGACATCTAATCACCACTAGTAATCGAACAAGTATTACTTGCATCCCATACCACTCAGTATTACTCGAACGTTTACTAAAAGCTAGTAAACCAACTCATCAAATATTCTATAACATGAGTCAAGAGAATAACCAGAATAATATTACCGAGCATCCCATATCACCAGGTATTACTAATCCATTTGTTATATAGAAATAAAACGCAATACAAAATAATATTTCTTATGAGGAGTCAAAAAAGTAACTGGAAAAGAATTACCAAACGTCCATACTGCTTGGTATTGCTAATCTGTTTGCTCAAAATTCTCATAATGTAGAATTTCTCATAAATCTCCACAGAAGTGAATTCAACTCAAAGTATGCAGCTATATAGAGGGTATAAATATTTCAAATTTCTTTGAAAAATAGCGTTAAATAACCAAAAATCCCCTTTTAAAAATACCCTTGAATCTGTCTTATTAAATATACTCTTTACAAGAAAAATACCTTCTAAAAAAATACTATTATACTTCATTTATCTTTATACAAACTCCTTACCTTCACATACACATGAAAATTTTCTATTTTTATTTTAAAGGAACTTTTATATCCAAAATATCTTCTAATAATATTGAAATTGTTTTCCAAAATATTTTTACAAAAAAATAATTCCTTTTAAGTAATAATTGGAAAAGTCATTATTTTCGAATGAATTCTTTTCCAAATACCTTTATAAAATATAAACTTGAAATCTGTTTTAATAAAACATTACTTTAGATTTAAAATAAAATTTTAATTAATAACTTATAGAGAATTTAATCAAATAAACAGCTTCGATTGTTTATACACATACACACATACATACACACACATACATACATATACATATACATACTGGGGAAGGATCAACAGTCCCCTCTATTCAGCCCCCAAACATAGCCCCTTAATTTCAGCCACTCATTTAGATTTAAATAATAATAATACTTTCTCTCTCTTATCACACCATACAATTATTTAAATCGGAATGGATAGTTGAAATTACGGGGCTATGTTGAGACCGAATAGAGGGGGCTGCTAATCCTTCCCATATTTATTCATTTAAATATTTACAACGAAAAAAATATTTCAATAGAAAAAGCATTAAATAATTGAAATATACTTGACAAATTAATTTATACAGGGTGAAGAAGTCTCTAAGAACACATAAAACAATTAAAAGCATCGAAACAGATAAAATAAATAAATTCACATACATTCTTAGAGCTAGAATAGCTCCAGGACTAGGCCATCGGTGGACCAGTCGTGCATATCGGTGGACCCGTGGTCGAGAAATCTAGAGCCACTTCAGCTCCAGAATTTGACCATTTTGATGAATCCATTCATGTTCTGGCGACCTGAGCCGCTCTCGAGATATCTCAGACCACTCCAGACCCATGCATGCAGCAATATATAAGAAAATAACATTCAATTATTAGATAGATAGCAATTTATTTGAAATCTTAAATTTAGCATATAGAACAATCAATTCAATACAACAATTCAACACATATAAAAAACAAACAATCACAAATATAATGCATGCGGTGAATTCAGAATAGTTGTAAACAATTAAATTCGCCTTACGCCACCAAAAGGCTAGGCAAACAACCTCCTAAAGCTCTAAGAACCCCTACTGCTCCTAATCCTCGTTGTCCTGAAATAGAGTTACCCCAAAATTGCCCCAAAATTTGAAATTCACTGCTCCTAAGGATGTAGAATAGGTTGATAAACACTCTTTGATTTTATGGGAATTTCTTGGATTTTATTGGATTTTATTTTAATGAATATTTGATTCTAGGATTTTTTGAATAAGAAGAGAAGAAGAGAGTTTTGTTTCAGCCGAGCAAACAACATGTATGTAGAAAATTGAGAGGAAGAAACTTACTTCTCTTTTCTAAGTTTAAGTGGGCTTGTTTGGGTTACCCAAACCCAAACCCAAAAGTTTATTAAATAAA
This sequence comes from Allium fistulosum, assembly GCA_030737815.1. Lineage (NCBI taxonomy): Eukaryota > Viridiplantae > Streptophyta > Magnoliopsida > Asparagales > Amaryllidaceae > Allium > Allium fistulosum. Next base: position 308,076,612 of record CM060902.1, read on the forward strand.
CTTCTCCTTCTTTTATGTTAGACCATGTTTTAAATGTATGTATATAAAACTATCCAATTACATTGAAAAATCCTAAAACTCATTTTCTAATTATAATACTCATTTTTAGCATATTATAGCATTTCTAATATTCCACCCTTTTATTATCTTTAAATTTTAAAATAGATTTTCTTATAAAAAGAAAATAACATTCTTCTCCTCCTAAAACAATCAAAACTTTGTTTATCAATATTTTTATACTCAAAATTTAATTTAAAATTTTATATCATAAAATTCCCACTTTATAATTTTTCTTAACATTATTTTCTATTTATATCCTTTATACAAAATTAATACTTTTATAAAATTATATTCATTTACATCCCCTAAAACAAAAATATCCATTCCAAAATATTCAGTCTCCTTATAAAATCCTTAATTAATAAATGCATCCATTTATATATTCTAAAAATACAAAAAGTTCCCATTTTTCTATCATTTCCCCCCATAAATAAAATATCATTTATTTTTATATTTCCACATATATAGCTATCATCGATAGCCCTTACAATCTCCTCTTCCATGAACGTAATATCCAAATCATCAAGAGCAATCCTTGAGTTATTAGGATATAATTCATTCTATCTTCCATGATTATTTTGTCTAGTTTTTCTTTAAGGTTTAAAAGAATGTTTTGCTCTGAGAAGTGTAAGAGTCTAGTTTCTTCTAATTCGTTTAATTTAAGATTTTCTGAAAGTAGTTTTTTCTTTTTAATCTTAACATTGTCAAAAACGTCTCTGTTCCATTTCTAAGGAATAATATGAGGTCCCTAATCTTACTAGTGAAAACCTTTGCAATATTGCCCGTAATCTAATATTATCGCTACTCAAAGAGAACCATTTGTTAGAAATTAGGTCGGTAAAATTACTTTCCATTAGCTACATATGTTTGAATCTATGAATGGAAGTTGGTTCTTGCAAAGGATAATGATAGAATAGTGATCCAAGAACACAATCGGGAGCCCGATAATATGAAAAACTGGGAATCCATCTTTCATTTCTTCACTAATGAAGAAATGGTCGAGGAGCGCCGTCGATGGGACACCTTCAGAGTTCGACCAAGTGAAGCACCACTTAGTTAGTGGTAATATAATCAAATCACCATGATTAATAAACTATCAAACTCCTCCAAAGCAGAAATATCGTCTTCCTTAGGAGAGCGCCCATAGAAACCTAGTCGCATTGAAGTCTACCTCTAATACCCATAGACCGACGGTAAGAGATCTTAACTGTAGACATCCACTCCAAAGAAACCTCATATCAATCTTAGTGTGTTGCCCATAAACATTGGTAATGTTTAGAATGGAGTTGTTTTTAAACCAGTGAAAATAAGATGCATTGAGTAAACATTAATAACCGATTGAATTAGCCTAACACTGTTATATTTCCGACCCACCATTAAACCTCCCAGCTACCCCTAGCTAAGAGACAAACCCAATTACTAATAAGAAGCCTCTAAAGTTCTACAAAAACGGTAACCGAATGTTCTATTTTAGATTCTTGCAATAAAGCTATGTCGATGTTATATCTTTCAAACAAGACCTAATTTTATTACATTTACATTTTCTACTTTTGTTCAAAACACATTCCAACTAATGTATCTCATGATCTAAAAGTAAGGACCCTCTCAAGTTTTTTTGGCTTTAATGAATTCTATATCTGCATGATCAATATCAAAAATAATCCTAGCAAAATCATGCACCGAACGAGTAGATAGCTCATTTAAAATAGTGGGAGTGTGAGTGCTAAATAAATGAACTGTCGAACCTGAGCTAGAGCCCGATGCTCCAATAGTCGGACAGAAGATGCACCATGAAGTCGTGCACTCCTCCTAACTGAGTAGCAAAATCGTGCAGACTTTCATCTAGAAGCTTTTAGGGTCTGTCATTAGCTCAAGATCCAAAGGAAGAACCAAACTCAAAGTATCCTGCACCGCGACGTTGAGTATAGTTCTGACCTGAAGAGCCCTAACCTGCTCATATCATGCCATCCCAATTTCGTTCTGCAGGAGAGATTCCCCTCCACATAGGCTTCCACATCATCGTCAACTATCAAATCCTGACCCAAACAACCTCCACATCCCTATCTAATACAACCTGACCCTCATTTCCCACCATCACCTGCTTTCCCATAGTAACAACTACACTCATCATATTTATTTCGTTAGCATTTATACAACCAGCACTTCCCTCTATAACCACTTCAGTGCACTCAACATTATTCACATTCGAATTACCATATATTGGACTTGCCTTCTGTTAGGGCTGTCTCTCATGTTGTAAGGAGGGACGATGGTTTGAAATTGGAATAGTCCCACATCGATAAATAACTTGTAGAAGTGGTGTATAAATATGGATTAGTAGGCACGTAACATTAGGGATTACTTTTGTTACAACAAAGTGTGTGACAACTCATATGTGTATGCCATATGTTAGATGGGGAGCTTGGTCCGACCTTCCTTACATAACAGTGGTATCGGAGCAAAGGTTGCGAACTGAGCCATGGAGACAAAACAGTGCTCTCAAAAGTTACTCCAAGGGGATGCAAGTCAAGGGGGAGACTATTAGGATTGTCTCGCATGTTGTAAGGAGGAACAACGGTTTGGAATTGGAATAATCCTGCATCGCTAAATAACTTGAAGAAGTGGTGTATAAATATGGGTTGGTAAGCATGTAACATTGGAGATTCCTTTTGTTACAACAAAGTGCGTGCCAACTCATATGCATACGCCACGTGCTGGAGATGGAGAGCTTAGTCCGACTGTCCTTACATAACAGTGGTATCGGAGCCTACTACACAAATTTTTGAAGAGAGTTTGGTCATGTAGAAAGAAGTGTAGAAAAACTTAATGGGAGAAATTTAGGGTTATGAAAGGCGAAGATGGAGTATTTTCTATATCTTAACTGTTAGGCTTGTCTCATGTTGTAATGAGGAATGACGTTTGAAATTGGAATAGTCCCGCATCGCTAAATTACTTGAAGAAGTGGTGTATAATATGGGTTGGTAGGCACGTAACATTGGTGATTTCTTTTGTTACAACAAAATATGTGCCAACTCATATGCGTACGCCACGTGCTGGAGATGGGGAGCTTAGTCCGACCGTCCTTACTTACATACAATAGTATCAGAGCCGAAGGTTGCGGACTGGGCCATGGAGACAAAACAATGCTCTCAAAGTTACTTCAAGGGGATGTGAGTCAAAGGGGAGGCTGTTAGGGTTGTCTCGTATGTTGTAAGAAAGAATGATAGTTTGAAATTGGAATAGTCCCGCATCGCTAGATAACTTGAAGATGTGGAGTATAAATGTGTTGGTAGGCATCTAACATTGAGAATTCCTTTTGTTACAACAAAATACGTATTAACTCATATGCCTACGCCATGTACTGCAGATGGAGAGCTTGGTCCGACCGATCCTTACATAACACTTTCACCCTGTCATCCATCCTTTCATCTCCTGAAACATTAGCATTCCCCTTGCATGGTACACGAGACAAAGGCATATCCATCACTCCCACTATGTCACCAACCAAACAACCGCATTTCCCAACGTCTTTCAGACCCACTTCAATATCATTCCTTTCTCCATCCCTAACCAGTTTCCCTGCCAAACGACTGCACACCTAAGCCAAACAATCTCCATGGCCAGAATTTAGCATTGTTTCTGTAGAAGGTTTAAACACAACATAATTCTCACCAAGAATATTATTATATAAATTTACCTGCCTCAATTCTTCATCCTCGAGCGGTGCCTTGTCATCCTCCACAAGCTTTTCTAGCACCAAAAATTTATTTGAGGTGTCAAAGCAGCTTAATGCATCGACTACCGAAGCTTCAGCATTATCATTCTTGGATGGGTAAAGGTGTGGATGCAATAAACTGCCAACCGTTGGATCCGAGACAATTGGATCTGTAGGCAGATCATTGTAGCTAGTTTCCGGACTGTCTTTTTGAGACAAAATGTCAAGCATATTATCAGTAGCAGGCACCATTCCCAAGTCTTTAACAGTATTAACAACGCATCCATTAGAATTACCATTTAGCGTCGCAGTTTTATCTTCCGCACTGGCCTCCCTTGACATTAAAAACTTATGAAAAGTGATACGGTAGGGACTCTAGTAAATCCATGCCTGCTTCCCGATTATTCCAAAGCCCATCTAACAATATTCGTTTCAGGTTAATAATATTACTGTGAACAAAATGGAAACTGTGGTCTCCAATAGATGAGGGATTTAGGCGCAAGAAGCTTGGATCTTGCGGTGATTTCTGGGAGCATGAGACATGAGACACGCTTGTGACCGAAACGACCACACTGGAAACATCTTATGGGGTCTTGACAATCTTTGGCAAAGTGAGACGCGTCCCCACAGCAGAAGCAAAAACGTAGATTTTTCTAGCATTGAATCCATGGCGGGTTTCGGTAAAGTAAGGTTGAGCTTTGGGATTTGCGTGGAACAGAGGAGGCGATTTTGCAACTTGAGCATACAAGCGGTAGAATTTTTTTTGAGCATTAGCTGAAGCGGATCTAGGAAGAAGAGAGTAATTTTGATTGTTATATGCCATTAATAGAAGCTTGAAGTTATATTTTGAATATTTGAAGTGTATATTCTATTAGCTTTTATCCATCTATACAAATACCTTGGTTTTGAAGCTTTTGAATTTACAAAATAACCCATGTGAATATCAACAAATAAGAGGGCATATTTGTCAACCCTTGCTTCACGTTTTCATAAAGCTTAAGCGATATTATCCACTCTCAGATGAATTAAATTCAAAGCCATCGTTTCGAATAAAATTTTATCTTTACAGTCTTCACCTTTTTCAAGTATAATATTTAGCAAATCATCCATTTATTTTCATCCTCAAACTTTATATTTCCACTCTAGTTCTCAAATTGATATGTAGAATTGTGAACGACAATAGCGGGTCAGCTTAAGAGGATGGATGCAAGTTTTTAAATCCTTATGCTTGGATGGTTAGTTTCAAATCTAAATTTCATTTAATTGTTCGACTTTTATACGATTAAAACCCTAATTTTTTAATCCTCTTGAGAGCGAAAAACATTCCCTTTTAGAAAAAAATGCAACCAACCCTAAATGTGCCGCTTTGAATAGGCAATGACAAACGCTACAGGCCGATAGAGGCCACGACAGCGGCGATGTTGGACTCCTATGGAAAATACGCATTGGCTGGTGGTGCTCTGGTGACATGCGATGAACAGTTAACAAGATGCAATGTGAGTTATGACACTGGGTCGTGATTTGATTGTAGGGGCCAGAGGTGGTGATGGTGGCATGGTTGAACTCATCATTGGAAGTGATGAACGATGGTGGCGACCGGGGCTGCTCTGATGGTCGGACCTGAGCACAGCGACAGGAAGAAGTCGGCGTGAATGGGTTGTTAGGCTGGATTTTAATAATGGGGAAGAAGATTATATGGTTATTAAGTTAATTATTTAGTTAATTAATTAATTAATATAATTCTCATTCTTATAGAATTTGTATCTTTTGCATATGAAGTCCAATCGAGGATCGGTATTCTCCATTGTGATAGTATCGAGGTTCTCTACAACATGACATAGCTCTTGTTGGGGTTTGGACAACTAAGAAATATGACTATGGTGAGTGGATATAATTCTTTATATTTTACTTATATAAATAAATCCCTATATCACCTATATTGTATTATAAGGCTATGCTGATACGAAATAATATATTTATATATATGTTTAGGTTTGATATGAATCAATTCGACGTACAATAGAGTTCTCATAGAGAGAAAAGGAAATAAAAGAAAATGAATATTATTGTTTTGACCATTCGCATGTATTTAGAAAGTATAGTATAAGATTATAAATAGCATGTTATACATATTAACATGTAATTTGAAGTATAAAAAATACATATTAATCAGAGAGTTAAATAATCAATTGAATTTTGAAATTCCTATTCATTGAATTTAAATAAATATTTCTATTAATGATTATTTAATTTTTTATCATTTTGAAATATTTTCAGTATTCCAAATAATGGGAAAAAATATGATTGTTACTTGGCTTTACTGTGGATAAGTTGTCTGTTGAAATTTGAACTAATAGGTACATGGTGGCATGTACTCCCTCGTATGACTAATTTTAGTTTTTTCTGTCATTATGCAATTAGTGCATTCAAGTGTAAATAACTTATTTAACAAGATTTATAACCATATACATATATGTGTAAATGTATTTATGTATGTGTGTGTACGTATGTATGTATGCACACACATGAAAATTATCTTTCTGATTTTTCCATACATGTTGATCCACATCCATTAAATACTTCTATTGTAATTCTAAAAATAATATTAAAATTCAAACTTAACTTCTCTTTTTCATTTTTGCAGGAGTAGGTGAAGGTTTTGCAAGAGGCATTTTAGGCATTTGCAAGATGAGGCAAGAGATATGGGTCTTGCTATACATAAGCTGCCTAAGTCTATAGCGTGAAGGCATTTTAGTTCTTTACCAAATGGAGGAAAGTTTTACAGCATTGCATTTATTAGGTAAAATATTTATGTATTGCATAATAAGACCTTTGTATGCTTCAATGGTTTACGTTAATTTGATATTGAAGGGAAGTAATAGTTTATCACTTGCAATCATTGCAATGATACTAATATATATTCAACTACATATATTTGTTGTGTGTATGTTCTTTGAATATAATATTGTATCTTTAGTTTTATTTGACTTGGATGTTCATCTGATTTTCCATACATTAAATTAGGATTTAAACAGGAAGTGTGAACTCGATTACATATCGTGGATTTTAAAGTCAAGTAGTTGATCACAAATATCATGTTATGGAATGTATTTGTATATGGTCTTCTAAATAGCTTTTAGATTACTCAATCTTCCTTGCTCTAAGTAAAGTATGGTATTAAAAAATTGAAAATAAAGAATAATGCGATGTTGTTAGCATTGATAAATGGTTGAAGGTGGGTGGAGAGGTTTTTCGCTCCAACATTATTTCGAAGATTTAGCGGTGCATTTTGCTATTAACTATTGTAACACAATCTTTTTATATGTTATTATATAATATTGTGGGTCATTATTGTTAAATATTTTTGAAAATATGTCTGTAATGGTGTTGAATTTGTGTCTACACATGCTTTAAGGACGTGTGAGGTAACAAATATAAACATATTTAAGAACTATAATTGCAAAATATTAATTTGCTCATTGTTTTTTTACGTACATCCAACGGACGTGCATGCGTAAAATGAAACTTTTAGGTTATAAAATTGCTCTTACGTTTTTAACCCTCAATAAATAATAAATCAGGTAATTTTTGTACTTTATGCGATCACACAACATCATTTTCCACCATTCCTTCCTAAATTTATTGTATTTCCTATCTTCTTTGCGATTTCCATAGTTTATTAAAAATAAATCAAAAAATATTGAAGAAATATTTTAGTAATTATTAATGAACAAAAATGAAATCCATTTTACTTTTGATTTCTCTCATCATACTTTTTTTTTAACCATAATAAATTTAAATTTCCTCATCAGGACAATAGATAATGATCTAAGGCACCAAAGTACAACTGCAATGAGACTTTTAATTATGCATATGGCCAATGTTTCACACAAATAAATTTGCTCTCAATTTTTTTTGCAAACGCCCAACGGTTATGTATATATTGAGAATACCTCCATTTGAAGCTTTTAAAATTACAAAAATACCCATATTAAATGTGTGCAATGTATTGGGATTTTAGAGGTCTTAAATTCGAATCCTAGATATATCGAAATTATGTAGCAATCAATTTCACCATTTTTTTATCAAAAGATTTTTTGGTAGGAAAAAAGTGAGATAGTTCTTTTTTTATATACACGTGCATCTCACATGCATGATTACTGGTACTTCTAATTTATATACTGTGAAGGCAAAATTGACCAGTAACACCCAGTTATATGAAAACACCATTATTCAGTCATAGATCTCAGATAGTATCTAATGTAGAGAATATAATATGAAGAATAAATTAAAAATGAAAGCAGGTAAAAAGAGACAAGATTTATAGTGGTTCGGCTAACTTCGGCCTACGTCCACTCCAAAGTAATCCTTTTTATTATACTGTAGTTTGTTTGCAGTTACAATCCAAAATCCGAGAATAAAATTGGTAGAGTGTAGCCTAGGTTGAAGATAAAGAGAAGCAGAAAGTATATCCTTTTTCTGACGCCATGCCTGCTGTGGTTATAGGGAAGACGTGCACAGATCGGGCTGAAATTTTGACAGAAGAACCTGCAGGCCATGATGAGGCCACAAAAGAATTTTCAGGCCCATTGGAACCCAAAATAGGGATCAGTACCGTTTGTGAGATATCGCGTTTTCCATAAAGTGGTGTTGCATGTATTCTGGTTTCAGTCGATCCCTTTGGAGGGATAGGGGACGATCCCTCCAAATTATCTCATTTGATGTGTGATCTTTATGAAGTGTTCCACATGTTGTAGTAAGTTTGTGCTCCTAGTTTCATGCCAATTGGATTAGTTGAACTTGAGTTATTGACCAATCTTTATTGCAACATAAGCTGTTTCCTGATTCTAGCCGATCCTTATTGAGGGAAGAGGGCTGATCCCTCTTACTTCATCTTTGAAGATGCAATCCATAGGGTAGGGTCCCTATATCTTGCTTATAAATTTTCATATGCATTAGACTTATGGATTTTGAGATATTGATGGTTTTCCATTGAGTTGCACTTGTTTGGGAGAAATATGCCAATCCCTTCTGTACGATCCCTTTTATACCAATCCTTTTTACATGATCCCTTTTAGACGATCCCTTTTATACCGATCCCTTATACAGGATCCATTTTATAACGCTCCCTTTTGTATGATCACTTTTATATCGATCCCTTATACATGATCCCTTTTATACGGATATCTTTTACATGATCCCTTTTACACAGATCCCTTTCTTAGGTGAAGTAATTTGCTCATAACTTGAGCATATAAACTCCAAATGACTTGAAATTTAAAATATAGCCTCGTGGGGCCTTTCTTGTCACTGTATATTGATCTTACCCAATTGGGACAAAAATTAAGGATATGTACCGATCCCCTAAGGGAGGGGATGTGCACCGATCCCCTGCCTGGTAGAGGTACTAATCCGTACTTCGAATATTCTGGAGAGTCTATCTCTTGGTCTCGGTTGATCGTTGCTTCATATCATTTCCTGCACTTGATTTCTGGACCTCACAATCATCACTCTCGGCTAGTCCGTTTGTCCAAATCCGACGGTATACTGCCTGGCCAAAAGGCGGTATAACATTTGCTCGCCAAAACACGCCTTGCGATAGGAAGGCGTGTTTTAAATTGCTATACATCCAAAATCTAAAGTCCATCATCCATCAATAGCCATATTATCCAATACAGAATCCAATCCTTTGCTAATCCAATTCCTTGATCCCTCTGAATTGTTGGCGAAATCCATACTGTTCTGAGTCAATATCCAATTCCGAATCCGTTCCAAATTCATTAACCAAATCTGTAATCTCTTCGGATCGTTTATCCAAATCTGTATCCATCCAAACCCAATTCCATTGTTGATCGAAGCCGATATCCAAATCCATGACCTCTTCGGGTCGTTAGCTAAATCCGAGACCGCTCCGGGTCCATATCCAGATCCATGACCGCTCCAGGTCAATATCCAAATCCATAAATGTTTGCAATCTCGGAAGTCAATGTGCCAATCCTAAAATCTCTCCGAATCGTTGATGGTCTCTCTGGACCCTTGCTAAGCTTGATCCAAACTCAATTGAATAGCTCGATCCTTTCGCTCTCCGACGAAGCGACCTATCCCTTGCACTATGGCCCCATTGGGGGCATATAACGATGCCTTGATCCTCCTGGACCGATCATAGCCTCTCCGGGCTCTTGTTGGATCCCATCCTATCACTCCCCAATGAAGGGGAAACAACGATGAGTAAGATGATCCTGTCGCTCTCCAGCTAAGCGGCGTTACTCCCTGCACTCCGGTTCAGTGTCCCTAAACATTAAGTGATGCCTTGGCCTAAGTCCTAAGCCGATCATAGCCTCTCCGGGCTCTTCCCAAACCCCATCCAGTCGCACCTAGCGAAAGAGGGAACATTGATAAGTGAGTTGATCCAGTCGCTCTCTGGCAAAGTGACTTACTTCTTGCACTCTGATCCCATGCCCCGAGAGATAAAGTGATCAAATCCGAACTGACTTACTTTCTATGACCCCGAATTTTCGGTCGAGGACTTAATCCATGAAATCCAACTCCATTCATTAAATCCAAATTGCAAATGTCCAAAAAAACTAAGTGTTGCCTCTCTTGGCATGGCAGTTTATTGCCCTCTCAGAGCATGCCTAGGGAACTCTCTGGTTCCCGTACATGAGTAAGTGGGCATTGTTATCCCACCTTTTGGCAAGGCCGTGACACCAAGAACTTGACTAGAAATCAATGACGGTTCGTCTTAGAGATCGATTATATGCAGGCTCACTATGGATATCGACGAATTTTGTCCGAGTCCGGATCAAGCTACAATCGACAAGACACGACGAGCAAAGCCATGGAAGTCAGCACTCCAAATCTCAAGTAGATTTGAGTTCATATGCTAAAGTTATGATCGATGCAAGATTGAATGAAAAACAGTCTCGAGTTCGAATCCATCAACTAGCCACTGTTCGAATCGATCCAGTTCGAATCCATCGATTGGCCACTGTTTGAATCGATCGAGTTCGAATCCATCAGGGAAAGCTTTGTTCGAATCGATCGGCCCATGTCCACTTCGTATCGATAGACTTCGCATCCATCAGGAAGCCACAGTTCGACTCGATCATCCAATGTCCACTTCGTATCCATCCAAAAACTTCTACTCTGTATCCATCAGCAAGAAGCATGAGCATCTGTTTCACATCGTTCAATATTAAACTCACTTCGTATCGATCGATCACCAATCGATACGAAATGCACACCTCCCATCGATGCGAAGTAAAGCACAAAAATCGATATGAACTAAGGAGCTTTCATCGATACGAACTGTGCAACCTTCATCGATACGAATAGAGCATAGCAATCGATACGAACTAAGGGACTTCCATCGATACGAACTGTGCATCTATTATCGATGAGAACAAGACAAATACCTCGATACGAACAAAGCAAAGATCCTGGAATGACTCGATCAACTCGGCGAAGAAGGTGGATCGATTCGAAGAATGCTCGCCACGTCACCACTTGGTCACGCGCGACCATCAATTCAAACAAGATCGAGTCGAAATGATCGAGTCGAACCAATCAGCTTGCCGAAAGTATCCATTTCAAATCGATCATATCTCGCGATCTACAAGTCCAAATGCTATGAAATTTTCACAGGAGCTTGCGTGCATGCTAAAGAATATCCACACCAAATTTCGACTCCATCGGATGTAATCTTGATTGATACGAAATCCGTTCGTATCGATCACGGATCGGGTCGAAACTTAATGGGCTTGGTCGCGTAGGCCCACCCACGTGCCAGAAGAAGTCTCCCGAGATCTGAGCGAAATATTAGCCTCCTACACCTATAAATAGACCCCCAGAGCCTATAGAAAAGGGATCTTTGAATTCTCTAACGCCCGTACTCTGCCGGATTCAATTCCATACCCCATTGCTGCTGTTGTCAATGAATTTTACTGCTGTAATTCATTGTTATCTGCTGTAACCTGCTGCAATCAATTGTAATCATCAAAGAAACATCAATAAAGCGAACAATTTCATAGTGGACGTAAGTAATACGCCGAACCACTCTAAATCCTTGTGTTTCTGTGCATTTCTATTATTTTACTATCTGTTTTTTGGAGTTTTTTTTAGATAATCCTCCTTTTCCATTTTATTTCTTCATTTTATTTCTTCAAAAACTTCTGAAGAGTGTTGTGCCCATTTTTGGTACAAACACTTTGGTGCATTCATTAAGAGAAAACCCAATTTTTCTCCTGCTCCTTGGATCTCCTATCGATACCGGATTGCATAAATCCAAGAAGAAGATCTAGATCTCAAGCCTTGAAGCCCTTCCATTCTATTCAGATTTGCGTCAGATCTAGGAAAGGGCTTCATCAATTCACCATGGTAAGTACACGAACTGCTTCTATAGCTGCTGACCAAGAAGGACGGGACAGACAGAATCCCGTGCAATTGCCTCAATCCAACCAAGATGCTGCCGGACCTTCGGATCCATCAGGCCCGGTTACCAGACAAGAATTCTGGATGCTGCTTCAAGAGTTGACCCAGAGTCGACAACAACTTACTGAACAACTACGCGCCAACACAAAGTTGACCAACCAGCTAAATCGCCAAAGGCGTAGAAGATCCAGAAGAGATCAAGGTTCTTATTCTTCCACCGAAAGTTCAGCTTCATCTGATGATCATCACCGATCCACGGGCCCACGGCTGGATGTAAGCTACACCCAGGCCACCGGACACTAACCTGCCTTGAATCTTAGGCAACCAAGAACTGGACCATCCACCAATCATCATACCAGACCTTCTCCCGAGGAGGTGCCGCTCCTTACCATGTCACATGCAACCTTGCTACTACCACCACTACCGAACAAGGAGTTGATGCTAGAAACCAAGTTGATCTGCATCGTCACCATCGAGATCATACTCCAGAACCTTATGTCCCTAAAAACGTTGAACCAAGAAGGCGAGGCACGGACCGTCGACCGCGTCCGGTCCAGACTCGCGCTGTGGAACCCGACCACACCTTGGCACAACATCCTCCAAATATCCAGATGCCGGATATACCGACGATGATTCGTTAGATGATCCGTGAAAGTCAGGGTCTCACTAATGACGACTGGGGAATCTCCTGGAGTCATACCCCTTTCACTGATGACATATTATATGCTGAACCACCTCGGCGCTTCAGGATGCCAACTTTGCCGTGAAGGAAGTTCTGATCCCAATCAACACATCCTGAAGTATGAATGGCTAATGAATGCTGCGAGAGCTGATGATGTAGTCAAATGTCGTAGTTTCCCCATTCCCCTGGGGGTTATTGCAACTATGTGGTTTACTCGTTTGCCACCACGATCCATCTCTAATTTCGACCAAATGTCCACCAAGTTTGTTGAACAGTTCTGTATGCACGTAGCGAGACCTAAAGATGTTAATACTCTGTCTAGTGTCACTCAAGCTCCCGGAGAAACACTCAGACGTTACTTGGAGCGATTCCATGCTGCATGTGCAGAAATAAGCAATCCCAATGACAACTCTATCCTGATGGCATTGACTAAGGGGATTGACCCTGATTTCGAGTTCGGAAATTGGTTAGCTGGGAAGCCGCCTGCGTCATTGGACCGTTTCTATTCCAAGGCAGCCTAATTCTTGAGAAGGGAGGATGCGAAACAGTCTAGGAAGCAGGATGACGTAGGGCCCAACATTGAAGGAATTCAAAGTAACATCGCAGTTAAACAATCCGGGGAGAGTTTCAGAAAAGTTCAGTTGAATATACAAAATAAACCGAACCAGCAGAGGGACAGTGGAAATCAAGCTAAAAAACGAGATCAGAATCGTGGTCCACGACGTAGAGCCCCCATGTTCAACAATTATACTCCGTTAAATACGTCGCTGGAAAATGTGTATTTGTAGACCTGTAATACCATGCAATACAATAAACCTGCTACGAACCCGTCAACAGAAAGACAGGTCCAAACAGGAAAGTTTTGTAGATTCCATGAAAGTTATGGCCATAATATGAATGAGTGTCATCATTTACAAGATCTCATTGAAAAACTGATACGTGAACGAAAGTTGGATCAGTATGTTCGGGCGCCGCAGTCAGGAGGTGTAGGCCCATCAAATCAGAATCGTGCACCAAATCAAGAAAGGCAAGAGGAACCAGCTCGAACTGGCGGGAGGTTGGTTATTAATACAATAAGTGGTGGTCCTCATCCAGCAGACCGAATCTGGAAGGAAATGGAGTCGTATGCCAACTCTATTAGGCATGCGGACTTCGAGTGTTATAGTAGTTTTGATGAAGGAGCTCCGGCCAAACAACAGAAGACGATGATTGATGACATCGTATTCAGAGACAGAGATGCTGATAAAGTCGAAGCTCCCACTATCGATCCACTGGTCATCTCAGCTCAAGTAGGTCCTGCTTGGATGAAGAGGATCTTAGTTGACAGTGGAAGCTCTGTGAATATTTTGTTTAAATGAGCTTATGACCAAATGAAAATGGAAGCCAAAGATTTGAAACCTTGTCAATCCCGAATCCACGGTTTCAATGGGAGCGCTACTATACCCACTGGAGTAGTGGAACTACCAGTGGAGTTGGGAGTTGGAGAATGCCGGAGAGTGCGGATATTACAGTTCGTTGTGTTAGACATAGACTCCCCTTATAATGCTTTCCTGGGCCAACCGGCCCTCGCTGAGTTCAGGGCAGCTATTGCCCCGTGGTGTTTAACCTTGAAGTTTACCACTGATCGTGGAGTGGGAGTCATCCAAGGAGATTAGGCTGCAGCGAGAGCCTGTTATGTTGCCGAGCTGCGGGAGGCGCAGCGAAAGGAGAAAGGAAAGGGCGTAGAGGAATCTCTCTGCGTCCGTTTTGCTGATAATTGACAATGAACGTCTGGGCCTAGGCCCGGGCACCCCAACCAGTTCCAAAGGGATCTTGACCCAAGAGAGACTGAAGATGAAGGAGAATCTAAAGAAAGTCAAGCATCCTCGGCCGAACTGACGATCGATGTCCCGATTGATAATGATGATGATTCAAAGATGATAAAGATCGGCTCTCAGCTAAGCCAGCAAACCCAAGAGGAATTGGTTGAATTTCTACGGGCGAATCTTGACATATTCGCATGGACGCATTCTGATATGTGTGGGATCTCACCAGACATCGCGAGCCACACTTTGAATATTGACCCGCGGCATGTCCCGGTCAAACAGAAAAGGCGTGGTATGGATCCAGAGAGATCTGCCTCCCTTAAAGAAGAGGTAGAAAATCTTAAAGCAAACGGGTTCATTCGAGATGCGCTATACCCCGAATGGGTGTCGAATCTCGTGCTCGTCCGAAAGTCGAACGGAAAATGGAGAACATGTGTCGATTACTCCGATCTAAATAAAGCTTGTCCTAAAAACAGTTTCCCGCTTCCCAGAATTGATCAGCTCGTAGACTCAACAGCTGGACATGAACTCTTATCCTTCATGGATGTGTATTCTGGCTACAATCGGATACCAATGTATTTACCTGATCAAGAACATACCAGCTTCATAGCCAATCTGGGACTTTATTGCTACAAAGTTATGCAATTCAAACTCAAGAATGCCGGGGCTACTTATCAACGATTGGTCAATCGAATGTTTGCCAATCAAATCGGGAAAACCATGGAAGTATATGTAGACGACATGCTAGTAAAATCACGAATTTCCACTGACCATATTAAAAACCTGGGAACTATGTTCAACATACTTCGAGAATACAGAATGAAGCTCAACCCACTGAAATGTCATTTTGGGGTTGCATTCGGAAAATTCCTTGGGTTTATCGTCAATGCTAGAGGGATCGAAGCTAATCCTGAAAAGATCTAGGCAATCAGAAATCTTGAAACTCCGAAAACTATAAAGCAAGTCCAGAGTCTCAATGGGAAAGTAGCAGCACTGAGTAGGTTCATCTCAAAGTCCACTGACAAATGCATTCCCTTCTTCGATCTGATCTGAAAAGGAAAACGAAACTTTGAATGGACCACAAAGTGTGAGGGCGCTTTCCAAGCACTAATTCAGCATCTATCCACACCACCTATCCTGTCAAAGCCTATTGACCATGAGAAGTTGTACGTATACTTGGCGATATCAGAAAACGCTATCAGCGCTGCCTTGATTCGAGAAGAAGACAGGATACAGAAGCCAATATACTACATCAGCAAACGATTGACTGGAGCTGAGAGGAATTATCCGAAGCTGGAAAAGTTGGCTTATTGCCTTGTTATTGCATCAAGGAAGCTCCGACCATATTTCCAGGCACATCCTATTATTGTTTATATCGACCAACCGTTACGACGGGTCCATACGCGGCCTGAGATGTCTGGTAGGTTACTCAAGTGGAACATCGAATTGAGTCAGTTTGACATTACTCATACTCCAAGGTGAGCCATTCAAGGACAAGTCCTAGCTGATTTCATAGCTAAGTTTACCATTCCAGAGGACTTGCCCGAAACCAGCGAATCCCTCGAATACGTCTGGAAGCTGTACACTAATGGTGCATCAAACGACCGGTGTTCGGGCGCTGGTGTTGTACTTGAAACCCCCAAAGGCCGATCTATATATTATGCTTTAAAGTTCGATTTCCATGCAACTAATAATGAAGCCGAATATGAAGCCCTCTTAGCTGGACTAAAACTTACCGGAGATTTGAAAATTATCGCTATGGAAATTTATTGTGATTCACAATTAGTTGTGTGTCAAGTTTGGGGAGAATATCAAGCGAGAGATCGGAGGCTGGCTGCCTACTTAGCTCAAGTTCAGAAAATACTGAAACAGTTTGATTATTATGCCATTTATTGTATACCTCGAGAGCGCAATCAAAAAGCCGATTCATTGGCGAAGTTAGCCAGCACAGGTGAAGCTCAGCAAATGGGACTCGTTCCCGTAGAGACTTTAACTTCCCCAAGTATTGACCGGGCAGAATCAAATTGGGTATGTGAAACTGTTCCCGATAAGGAGTCATGGATGACTCCATTCAGAAATTACCTTGAGCACGGAACCCTGCCGGAGCGCAGAAGTGAAAAAAGACAAGTCCTTCGGAAGGCCTCACGATTCACCATCCAGAATGGAATCATGTACAGAAGAGGGTACTCCGTTCCTTTACTCCGGTGTATCGCTCACGATGAAATTAAAAGAGTATTACACGATGTACACGAGGGAGAATGTGGCGATCACACCGGGGGGCAAGCACTAGCCAAGAAAATACTTTGATACGGATATTATTGGCCGACTATGAATCACGATGCATCAGATTATGCAAAGAAGTGTGATAAATGTCAAAAGCATGCTCGAATTCATAGAGCCCCACCTACCGAGATAACACAAATGGTCAGCCCATGGTCGTTCACAATGTGGGGGCATCGACATCATTAGTATTCTACCTCTGGCAAAAGGTGGTGCGAAATACGCCATCGTCATAGTTGATTACTTTACAAAGTGGGCTGAAGCTGAAGCCCTTGCTACCATAACGACGAAAAAACTGATCAACTTTGTAGTCCGCAATATTATTTGTCGATTCGGTCTCCCACACACCATTATTACTGATAACTGAGCCCAATTCGACAGCGTCGAATTTAAAGATTTCTGCAAACGATTTCACATTCAAAAGAAATTCTCTGCAGTTGCGCACCCTCAAGCGAACGGACAGGTCGAAGCGGTCAATAAAGTTATAAAGTCCATTCTGAAAAAACCACTGGAAAAGGTCGGGGGCAAGTGGGTCGATGAACTTCCTATGGCTTTATGGGCTTACCGAACAACCCACAAGTCCGCGACAGGTCACACTCCATTCTCTCTCTCTTATGGTTCAGAAGCCGTTATTCCAGTCGAGCTAGAAGTACCTTCTCATCGTGTGACATACTATGATCCGAAGACAAATGCCATATTACCTGCTGAATCTCTCGATTTACTAGATGAGAAGCGTGAAGAGGCTGATTTGAGGGCAGCCGCATATCGAAGTCGAGTCGCCCGATTGTACAACGCCAAGGTCCGCCCGCGAACCTTTGAACTAGGCAATCTCATCCTGAAAAGAATCTATCCGGTTCCTTCGCATATGAAGCCGACATGGGAAGGACCGTATGTTATTGAACAAAGGCTCAGAGATGGCACATTCAAATTATCGACCGTTGATGGTCTTACTCTGCTAAGAGCCTGGAACAGCGAGAGTCTTTGTCGCTACTACACATAACATGCTATGTTTATTCATTTAGTTTATTTTCCATTTTGCAATTTGTTTCTGCATTTCGAAATTAGAATTTGTAATAAGGCAACTGACTTTGCCATATTTTCTTATTTCAGCAATAAAATGCAATCTCTTCGAGCCAGAGCTGTGATTTACTTGAAATGCTTCATATGATCATCACTATGCACGGAGAGCTAAGTCTCACCATACGGTGGGATTTATTCAAATAGGGAGTGACTGTGATGCAACCGGTCACTTGCTAAGTGAAACCCGAGCTCGGGGACAAGCCATCACACCAAAGTCAAAAAAGGATTGATACACGACAATCCTTCACTTAACTCCAGATTCCCGGAGTGCGAACTGGAGTATAAAAATACGTCTATGAAGAGGGTGGATCCATCCGCCTAACGACTTCGTCCGTATCTGAACCAAGTTTGAGGAGGGTGGACCCGTCCATCTAACGACCTCACTTGTTAACTCAGGGTGGATGTGATCCAACCATCCACGATCCTGACACACCTTTCGTTCCCAAAGTGCGAGCGAAATCCAAAAACATACAACAGATGTGACTGACCGTCTGTTTATCAACTCCGAACTCCCAGAGTGCGAGTCGAAGTATAAACATCAACTCCAAATTCCCAGAGCCTGAATTGGAGTATAAACCTCAACTCTAAACTCCCAGAGTGTGAGTCGGAGTATAAACATTAACTCTGCATTCCCAGAGTGCGAATTGGAGTATAAACATTAACTCCAAACTCCCAGAGTGCGAGTCGGAGTATAAATGTCGATTCCGAGTCCTCAGAGCGCGGACGTATAATTAAAACTCAAGCCGGCGTGACCAACCGCCAGTAAGCAAATGAGAGTCCCCGGAGTGCGGATATGATCACCAATAATCGAACAAGTATGGATGAACCACTCAATCTCTGCTTGTCTCAGACATCCGTTCGGTGGCACTAGACTCAACGTGTTTTAAGTGAGAAGCAATCGCTGACTGATGTTCTACTACTAACCCCTGAGACTGGGGGGCAGGACTTAAGCATCGACCATTGACTGAAGCGGTGCGACGTCAAAATTCGACTCACTTCCCGGTTGTAAATCATGTCCACAGTTTTCGGACCTAGCAAAAAAAACAAACTTGACTCGGAACCTGATACTTGACAAGTGCACTTCAGATATTGAAACACTTAGGCAAATATACAATAACTGAGAAGAAGCCAAAAAAGAGAAGTTTCATTTCTACTGTTTATAAAGGAAATTCATGTACAAGTTTGTTCCAAAAAAAAATCCAACTAGCAGGGGCCGAACCCGCGTCTGTACACGGCCAACAAAATGAAAGTCAAAATAAACCAAGGAAGCATGTCTAATCTTTCTTCTTCCTCGGCTTCCTTTTCGGTGTAGACCCATTGGAGCCGCCGCTACCCTTCCTCTTTGAGCCTTTGCTTTTCGGTGGTCGGTCTCCAGGTGGGGTCATGATCTCAACATCCTCATCCGAGCTCGAATGAATAGGAATGCTTCCTGCGGGCGGAGTCGGAGGAACAGGATTGAGTGTAAAAGATGGAACGGGCACACTGGTGTCAAAAACTGTACCACTAGGAGATATCATTCTGAGCGGAGCTGGACCGGGTGCCGCCATCCCACCTCCAAAACTGCCACCATGAGTCGCTGCTTCCATTTCAGCATCGATTTCGGCCAATATCTCCTCTTCAGTAACCATTCGAGCCTCGCTGGGAGCATCGGTAGTTGGCATCGAAGAACTTGTAGCAGGAGCGCCTCCACCCATAACAAATGGTAGGTCGGCAAGAGGATCGCCATGACGGCGAAAGAGTTCTTCCATCAGTTGCTCGTCAAATACAAGTGTGCTTCCCTACATTTCGTCGAGTGAGACAGTAGTGGTTACAGTGGTCACTTCGGTAACGATAGCCCCCTGCATGTGATGTGATCCTTGAGTGGCAGGAGGCGCAACTGATGCAGCATCAATCACTGGACAAAAAATAAGAGAACTGTTAGAACTTAATTCGAGTGAAGATTCCGACTTAAGGCAGATATATGGAATGTTCAGAATACCTTCCTCAGTTTGACTTGTAAGCGGCTGAACGGCTTTAGCAACTTGCTCTGAAGCCGAAGACATCTGCGACTGATCCGGATTGTAGGCAGGAACATCTTGAGGATCGACCGCAAGCAAGGATTCAAGCTGGGTTGATGCTGGAAGTTCAAGACTTGCATCATGGTGTTCAACCCCAGAGCCTTCTCCTACTTCCAGGTGCTGGGTGCCAAGTCTCTCTTTCTCATAAGAAATCATTGACTCGTGGAGAATCTTCCTTTCGTCCTCATTCAGCAGACGATTCTCGAGCTCAAACTCATCTATAGACTCACCCAGATGCACCGCTTTCTCCTCCTCTACCAATCGGCCCCAGGCGTTATATAAGTGTGTCGGGTAATCGTCGAGCCTGGCTAGACCCCTGTGCCTCAACACATTGGCATTGTAAACAACAAGAAGATCTTCAATGTCGGCTTCTAGCTTGGACTCAGCCGATCTCACCTTCTCCTCGACCTCAGTCTCCACCTTGCGGACTTTAGCCACGGCCGCATCCCGTTCACCCCGGAGCAGAACAGCCTGTTCACACGCCTCCTGGGCTGCATTGTTTGCATCATCCTTTTCCTTGGCCATGTCGGATAATTTGGCCTTAAGCTCGTTGAGTTCCTTGACTGCTGCATCCCGTTCGGCGGTGACTGTAGTATTTCGGTGGCCCATCTCCTCCACCAAGGAAACATGTGTCTGCCTCAACCTCTCCATCGCCACAGTCGCTTCATCAGCTTTTTTGGTGGCTTCAATTTCAGATATCCGAGAAGACTCGGCCTCGGTGTTGAGGACCTGGATGATTCGGTCCTTTTTAGTGAGTTCGGACTCCTTTTTCTCAATAGCTTTGGCTCGCTCAAAGGCCAGCTTGGAAGCTTTCTCAGCAGCCTTTACCCACTCTCTATACTGGGTGTAGACGTCATGAACATAATCATGCACCGTGTTTTCCACCCCTGATGGAATTCTTTTTAAGTATGGTGGGAAGATGTAGCCGTCGAAGCATATGTTCGGGAACTCCTTCCTCTGCTGAGCAATTTTAATAGCCCCTTCCCCCGTGGGCTCAGTTGGTACCTGCTCTGCAATTATGGAGGCCATGGTTTCGACTCTTTGGAGATGAGTTTCAGATCTAGAAGTATGAGAAGATGGCCTGTGTCGTGGAGGCTCAGGTGGATGTGAAGTCTGAACAGGAGGTGGAGATGGGATTCTAGGAGGTGGAGAGCGGGACCTAGATCGGTGTCTATATTCTCTGTCCCTATCCCGCTCGTACCTCTCTTGACAACCCGCGATCGCGGTCTCTATCCGAGTCTCTCCTGCGGGAATCATAATAATAAGAAGAATATTTTCGAGCCGAGCGAAGGCTCCCAAGCATTGATCCTCTCACGGACATCGTACCTGTGAATGAGAAACAAAGGAAAAGTTAGTGATCTCTTGGGTTGGACAATTTACAGTTATGAATCATGTAGTGCAGTGAAGTGTATGTATGTGCAACCCCCCGACCAACCGGAAATGTCGGCCCTACTCATAACAAGCGACCCGCTCAGCTCAAGAGCATTGTCAAGCTCCCCCATCCCGGTGTCGTGTTGAAACGACACATAATCCGGAATCGGAATATCAGCAAGCCCTTCGAAAGGATTCTCTACTTGCGAGGGAGGAGCTTTCGAAATTCTAATCCCCGGAATGAGCAAATACATAACCACGGATTTCAATCTCACGGATTTAGAATGCTTATGAGCAACTGCCTTGCCTTTTCTCCTTCCTCCTGAATCTTGAAAACTGGAAGAAGGCCCAGCTTGGAGTTCGTTATCAGTGGGCGTTCTCTTCGGATCAACTTCTTCAGCTATTACGACTCCAGGCGCTTTGCGTTTCACCCGCTTCTTCGAGACCGCTCTAAGTGTCCCTTCCAGCCGTATGCTTTGCTTACGTTCAATCAGCCCGACAATTCTCAAGTTTCTGTCGGTTAGAACCAAGTCAATGTGCCTCTCTTCACCCGGAACCGCTTGGAGGATCCGAACTAGCTCTCTAAAATATCCACCATCGGGTCGTGAGATTGCGACTGTAAAGGAAGAGAAGTATGTCAGTTTTGAGGTCGGTTATTATTATCTCGATAATTCATGAGAAAGATTGCAACGCTTACGTCTATCCAACCATCGCTTAGCGAATCCAGGGGGCACCGAACGTAGAACCATTCAGGTTTAAAGTAACTCAGCCTTCCCCAGGACCCAGTTACTATTTGACAGTTCCTAATCGCTTCCAAGAATGTGAAAGAAGGGTTGTCTACACGACTCTTAATGTTAAATAGATATCTAATCTCGATCGGCTTTGGTGGTCGAAAGAGAATTTCCATAAACAGAATGAAAGTGCTATTCAACAAGGCGTATCCATTGGGGTGTAGCTGGGATGGAGCGATTCCAAGGAATGACAGCATTCCCTTATGTACTGATTGAATGGAGGAAGTGTTCCCGCCGTACAAGCATGACGGTTGAAAGCAGTAAACCCCCCCGGGGGAGCATGTGGTCTATCACTTGGCCCTGGCAGTAATACATCGTCGAGCGACAAGCGGTGTCTTAAACAAATCCGTCCCAGCATATCTTCGGAAATGCCGGACGGCACAGAATCTTGTGGATTGCAGATGAACCTGGCACCTGGATACTCGTTCGGGGCTTGGTTTATGACTTCGGCCTCGATGGTCGGTATCTCGATTATTAGAGGGATTGAACCTTGAACTTCCTGCTGTTGTGAACTTGAAGGTTCCATGACTAACTAGCTCATGAAAAATCATCGTTAAACAGATAATAAACCCGTGCATCCCGCAGTGTGAAGTGTGTGAATATGTTGTGCGGTGCAGTGCTGTATATCACTTGAAAAATTCTACAGAGTTAAGGAAAGCATGTAAACGACTTGACTTCGAAATTCAGCTGGAATGACCGTCATCGCTGACCGTCACAACCATGCCATCCATACTTTAGAGACCGATATGAGTTAAAGTTGTGAAAGTTTTGTTAAGTTACAGTGTCATCGACGAGCTTCGAAGGGAAGTCAAATATGCAGTCCAACGGTCAAGTTCAATTATGCCAAAATGAAGCTCTTCGGAGTTAGATGTTCAAATGCATAAGAGTTTTTAAGATCATCGAAGTTAGGCTCATTGTCGATCATCAAAGTTCGAGTTCACATCGATCTGTGCAGTTGTTCGTATCCATCAGGGATACAGGTTCAAATTCATATCGATCGTTCAGGTCCAAATTTGTATCGATCGTTCAGAGACGATTTCGTATCGATCCCATGGCACGTACTTCGTATTGATCAGAAAACATCTACTTCGTATCGATCGGAAAACATCTACTTCGTATCGATCAATATCGTTTCGAAACAGCCGATGCCAAATAACTGTTCCATGATCGATACGAAGTCCAAAGCGAGACAACGATACAAAACTTCCCATCGGGATCGATACAAGGCAAGAAATCTTCTTCCTCCATTGATACGAAGTCGATACCAGAGGTCGAAGGTCGCTAATTTTCGGATCTCCCTCAATTACCCATCTTTTTCTCTAAGCCACCGAGGCGCCATTGGAAAACGCCTCTTTGACCTCGCTCCGGCCCCATCCCAATGTCAACGACATTGGAACTGGCCGACGCCCTGGATGGAAGGGTGTTAAGACTCGAGTCTGGTCGTTTTTGAGAAATATTGATTGATCATCTACCTAGTTTAAAGAGATCGATTCGAAGGATCGATGGGTTGTTTGGTTCAAGAACAGTCTCGATTCTCTCTACACGAAGCGATACGAGAATAAGTGAAAAGTAAAAAGTGAAAAACGACTAAGCCACATTTATTATATGGACTCGAGTATGGAAAGGAGAAACGATTCGCATCCCGGTGGACTCGACCGGCTACGAATGCTTCCCAGAATCGATTCGAAATAACTATTCAAACTCATGAACTTGAGTCTGTATTGATGCATAGTCGTCCCCAAATCCATCGATACGAAGCCCTTATTCGTATCGACCATTTTTCGACTCCATCCCCAATGCAACGATACGAACTACGCAGTTCGAATCCATCGAACCATGGCATCCAGAGGCCGATATTCATCGATACGAAGGCACATTTCATATCCATCTTTGTGACCCACATCGATTTGAAAATGGAGACAACTGCAATGGAGCCCACTGAAGTCCGTAACTATCGATACGAATGATCGTTTCGTATCCATCAAAGCTCATACTTATCAATGCGAATTGTCCATTTCGTATCCATCAGCGCGTTGTATATCGATGTTTTAACCTTTTACATCGATTCAGGAGAGGATCGACATGAAGGAACATTCAAAAACAACCGTCAATTGTTGTTGTAACTCGAAATTCACATTGGTTCAGGAGAGGATCGATATGGGACTCGATAAAAGAAAAACAGACAACGACTCGTGGGCGGGCAATGTCAACGAGAGTCAGATTAACATATATGCATTTATGTCGGATTAATATTCGATTTTCAACATCCACAGGAATTGGATACTTATCTAATAACGATTACTACAACAAACAGCTAATCACCAGCATACAGTAATCAGTTACAACAATACAGGGTACGAAAGTTGACAGTCAATCGTTCACATTACCGAGAAAATCAGTCAAAGATTACAACTTTCAGCGAAAAGACGATAACTGTTCAGAATGAAGATTGCAGCATTTCAAAGCACGTCATGTTTCCACAAAACGTACTTTGGGGGGCAAATGTTATCCCGCCTTTTGGCAAGGCCGTGACACCAAGAACTTGACTAGAAACCAATGACGGTTCGTCTTAGAGATCGGTTATATGCAGGCTCACTATGGATATCGATGAATTTTTTCCGAGTCCGGATCAAGCTACAATTGACAAGACACGACGAGCAAAGCCATGGAAGTCAGCACTCCAAATCTCAAGTCAATCTGAGTTCATATGCTCAAGTTATGATCGATGCAAGATTGGATAAAAAACAATCTCGAGTTCGAATCCATCAACTAGCCACTGTTTGAATCGATCCAGTTCGAATCCATCGACTGGCCACTATTCGAATTGATTGAGTTCGAATCCATCAGGGAAAGCTTTGTTCGAATCGATCGGCCCATGTCCACTTCGTATCGATAGACTTTGCATCCATCAGGTAGCCACAGTTCGACTCGATCATCCAATGTCCACTTCGTATCCATCCAAAAACTCCTACTTCGTATCCATCAGCAAGAAGCATGAGCATCTATTTCGCATCGTTCAATATTAAACTCACTTCGTATCGATCGATCACCAATCGATACGAAATGCACACTTCCCATCGATGCGAAGCAAAGCACAACAATCGATACGAACTAAGGAGCTTTCATCGATACGAACTGTGCAACCTTCATCGATACGAACAGAGCATAGCAATCGATACGAACTAAGGGACTTCCATCGATACGAACTGTGCATCTATTATCGATGCGAACAAGACAAATACCTCGATACGAACAAAGCAAAGATCCTGGAACGACTCGATCAACTCGGCGAAGAAGGTGGATCGATCCGAAGAATGCTCGCCACGTCACCACTTGGTCACATGCGACCATCGATTCGAACAAGATCGAGTCGAAATGATCGAGTCGAACCAATCAGCTTGCCGAAAGTATCCATTTCGAATCGATCATATCTCGCGATCTACAAGTCCAAATGCTATGAAATTTTTACAGGAGCTTACGTGCATGCTAAAGAATGTCCACACCAAATTTCGACTCCATCGGATGCAATCTTGATCGATACGAAATCCGTTCGTAACGATCACGGATCGGGTCGAAACTTCATGGGCTTGGTCGCGTGGGCCCACTCACGTGCCAGAAGAAGTCTCCCGAGATCTGAGCGAAATATCAGCCTCCTACACCTATAAATAGACCCCCAGAGCCTATAGAACAGGGATCTTTGAATTCTCTAACGCCCAGACTCTGCCGGATTCAATTCCATACTCCATTGCTGCTGCTGTCAACGAATTTTACTGCTGTAATTCATTGTTATCTGCTGTAACCTACTGCAATCAATTGTAATCATCAATAAAGAGAACAATTTCATAGTGGACATAGGCAATATGCCGAACCACTCTAAATCCTTATGTTTCTGTGAATTTCTATTATTTTCCTATCTGTTTTTTGGAGTTTTTGTTAGATAATCCTCTTTTTCCATTTAATTTCTTCATTTTATCTCTTCAAAGACTTCCGAAGAGTGTTGTGCCCATTTTTGGTACAAACAGGCATAGCCGCTTTATTTTAGAAAATAGTGTTGAAAATTTATTTTTATGACTGGATTCCAAGTCCTAAACTCAGTTCTTGCCATCACGATCAGTTGATGACCAGTTGTAACCCCGATCCAGTGTCGTTCCTATTTGATGTGAACGGTAGCTGCTCATGTTCCACCGCCGTTGCTCAATTCCTCATGTATCTTGGCAGTTTGCTATTCTTGACATGTTCCCAACCATATCCTTTAAGTGCCAGCATTCCTCTGTGGTGTGTCTATCCAGTTCATCGAATAAGCAATATTTTCCAGTTTTGTGTTCCCGTTCTGTGGGATTCCTTCTTGCCGGTTTTCGATAGGGGAGTTGACCCTTGTACCAAGATAAATTCGTTCCAAACTATCTGTAAAATCCATGTATGTGGTGAACTTTGGTTCCTGATCCTTCCTTCGCTTATTTGATCCATCATATCCATCGTCTAGTTTCTATTTTCCTTCTTCCTTCCCGAATCCCTCTCCAGATGATCCCTCGCCTTATGCGGCATTCATCTCCTCTTTATCGGTCCGTGCATCCTCCTACCGTAGGAAACTCTCCGCCTCATGGAAAAACTCTCCAAGATCCTGTGGTGGATCCCACGCAAATGAATCCTTGAAATCCGTGCCATTGGCAATTCCTGATACAGCTGCCATCAAAACCATGGATGGATCTAGCCGATCCACCGATGTCGCCGCGGTAGAAAACTCCTTAGAGACTCTCCAGTCCTCTATTTTAGTGCTGCAAATGTCATAACATTCTTGGGTCTCGTGTTGTGGACCCGAAACTGCCTCATGAACCGATCTATCAACTCGCTCCATGTCCTTATTAAACCATTCTCCAGCTACCTAAACCAGAGTGCGGCTAACTCTGTCAAATAATGTGGAAATCACCTTATCATGACCTCCTCCGATGCCCCTAGTACTTCCATATGCCATATATATATATATCTCATCATATGCATAGATGGGTCCGACTTTCCGTCACATACTTCCAGCATTGGTAGTTTAAACTCCGGTGGATTTTTAGCATTCTTGGTATTAGGAGTAAAAAGACTTCAATTTACATCCTCCAGATCCCTATTCACCAATTCTCCACTCATAGCTCGCCTGATCATCTCTGCAAACCTACCATTGTTATCCAGCAGTAGTCTCCTATCATCATTTCCAAACTACCCCCCGAGTCCACGAGGGAATTCCGAAACGTACTCCTCCGGACGAGCATCCAAATTTTGATTTGCACCAAGCTCCATGGGATCGACCGTAGGTCCTCCAGCATCACGATCAACCAGACTCGGAGGCATAACCCTTAGCCTTTGGGGATCGATGTCGATCCCTTAGGTGGGACCAGTACCGATCCCTCCAAGATGGCCGGGAACTACCCCCGGCTGCTCTGTTCCATTCCTCTATCCATTAGCTCCGTCTCCATGTTCCCGGTTTTGATTTCCAATGATTCCTGCTACTTCAACTCCTTGATCTATGTTTTCATTAGCTCCTGCTGCTCTACTCCCTTGATTCTGTGCTCCAACCTGTCCAATCCGTCGAAGTAAATTCTACATCATCTCTTCCTTTCTTTTCAGCATCCTTTCTTGCATAGCGTCCATTATTGTTTCCATTTCATCTATGGTGATGTAGATAGATGTTTGATTAGCTCCAGCTCTAGAGGAAGCCTCCCGACTCCCTCCATGGTAACTCCTATCTGCTAATGGTCTCCTTATTGATTGCCTAGCTAATCCTTTCTAGATCCATGTATCCAAGCTTCCGCATCCAAGATCCTGGCTTTCAAATCCGCGGCTGCAAGCCTTCTCAGTGGAAGCACTAAAATGTTGGCAGCAAAAATGGCCACCAATACCCTATTATGTAAAAGCACCAATATCCAGTCACAGATCTCAAATAGTATCTAATGTAGAAAATATAATATGAAGAACAAACAAATTAAAAATGAAAGTAGGTAAAAAGAGACAAGATTTATAGTAGTTCGGCTAACTCCGGCCTACGTTCACTCTAGAATAATCCTTTTTATTATACTGTAGTTTGTTTACAGTTACAATCTAAAATCCAAGAATAAAATTGGCAAAGTGTAGTCTAGTTTGAAGATAAAGAGAAGTAGAAGGAAGATCATTTTTTGATGCCATGTCTGTTGTATTTATAGGGGAAGACGTGCATGGATCGGGATGAAATTTTGGCAGAATAACCTATGGGCCATGACGAGGCCACACAAGAATTTTCAAGCCCATTGGGGCCCATAATAGGGATCGATACTGATACCTATTTTGGTACCCAAATGGCGTGTGATCCCTCTAGAAGGTTCCCTATAATGTTAGCTACCTGCCCTTCAAAATTTCATGTTATTCCGACTTACGGTTTGTGAGATATCGCATTTTCTGTGAAGTGGTGTTGCATGTATTCTAGTTTCAGCCAATCCCTTTGGAGGGATAAGGGCCGATCCCTCCAAAGTATCCTATTTGATGTGCGATCTGTATGGGGTGTTCCACATGTTGTAGTAAGCTTGTGCTCCAAGTTTTATGCAAGTGGATTAGTAGAACTTGAGTTATTGATCAATCTTTATTACAATATGAGTTGTTTCCTGATTCTAGCCGATCCCTATTGAGTGAAGAGGGTCGATCCCTCTTATTTCATTCTTTTAAGGTGCGATCCCTAGGGTAGGCTCCCTAGGGTCCCCACATCTTGCTCATAAAATTTCATATGCATTGTACTTATGAATTTTGAGATATTGTTGCTCTCCATTAAGTTGCAATTGTTTGGCTGAAATATGCTGATCCCTTCTATACGATCCCATTAATATTGATCCCTTTAATACGATCCTTTTTATACTGATCCCTTTCTTAGGTGAAGTAATTCGCCCATAACTTAAGCATACAAACTCCAAACGACTTGAGATTTGAAATATTGCCTCGCGAGACCTTCATTGTCATGCTATATCGATCTCACCCAATTGGAACAAAAATCGATAATATGTACCGATCCTCTAGGGAAAGGGATAGGCACCGATCCCCTACTTGGGGGAGATACTAATCCGTACTTAGAATATTCTAGAGAGTCTATCTCTTGGTCTCAGTTGATCGTCGCTTCATATCATTTCTTGTACTTGATTTCTGGACCTCACAATCATCACTGTGGACTAGTCCGTCTGGCCAAGTCCGATGGTATAATGCCTGGCCAAAAGGTTGTATAACATATACTCTTGATTTTTACTTAAATATAACATCATTACCGATAATGGACTTGTTCACTTCGTCTTTCTCTCTTTCTTTTACACTGAAAGAACCAGTTACGCATCCACATAAACTCAAAACTAACACCAAACCACTTTAAAAAAATAGCATGCGAACTAAAATGGCGAAGCTTTAGCCATTTTTGTTTATACACATCAAACCAATCGCCATCCTTCTTTCTCCATCCTCCTTCCCACATTCTCATTTTCATTTGGGCTAACCAAAATTTTTTTACCCGTTTTTTGTAACGACCAGGTCTTCAACCCTAACGGTAGTGGGTACAACTACTGTGGCACACACTGGTACCTCGCGATTTGCTTTTACAGCCAGCCTCTCAATTGCACCAACCTGGAGGAAATGTAGGAGTAAGAGTCTCTTGCTTGCTGTGATACACAAAGTGAGAGCCCCTTATCATGCTGCACTACATGCCAAAGCAAATCCGATCTCAATTCATTGCTTCAAAACAACACTATTTGAAAAGATTAATTAACTTTAATCATCCTTATTTAAATGATTGATTAACTTTAAATCAGAACTTATTACTTCAATATCATTAATTAAAATGATCAATTAACTTTTAAAACAAGGGTTAGTTATTTCCTACACCTTTATTTAAAATAATTAATTAGCTTTTATCCTAATTCATGCTTGGGCTTCTCATTACAAGTTTTTAACTTTAAACATCTTTGTAAAAATGGTTCGCTAACTTTAAAATACCATTATAAAAAGGATTTAATAACCTAAAACATTATTATTAAATTGATTAATCATCTTTAACCATCATTAATAAGAATGATTAATTATCTTTAAGGGTTAATCACTTAAAAATATCATTAATTTAATTAATTAACAAAGTCTAAAGATAATTAATTACTCTTATTAATGACAATTAAAGATGATTAATAAATTTAATAATAATGTTTTAGGTTGTTAAATCTTTTTTATAATGGTGTTTTAAAGTAAGTGAACAAATTTTACAAAGATGTTTAAAGTTAAAAATTACTAATAAGAAGACCAAGCATGAATTGGGATTAAAGCTAACTTATTATTTTAAATAAAGTTGAATGAAATAATTAACCCCTATTTTAAAAGTTAATTGATCATTTTAAATAATGATATTGAAGTAATAAATTTTGGTTTAAAGTTAATTAATCATTTAAACAACGATGATTAAAGTTAATTACTCTTTTCAAGTAGTGTTGTTTTGAAGCAATGAATTGGGATTGGATTTGCTCCATGCATGCATTCTTGACTTCGGAGGTTCTAGGTTAGATCATTTACCTTTGGTCAAATTCACTTACAACAACAGCTATCAAGCAAGTATCAACATGGCCCCTTTTGAAGCTCTGTATGGTCGTCCATGCTGTTCTCCCTCATATTGGATTGAGTCTGGTGATAGAGTATTCGTGGACCTGAAATGATCTTAGAAGCAAGTGAGAAGGTAGTTGATATCTGAAGGAAGATGAAGGAGGGCAAGATCGACAGAAGTGTTATACAGATCGAAGGCATAGGGACCTTGAGCATTCAGTAGGAGATTCGGTGTTTGTGAAGGTTTCTCCATTGAAGAGTGTTGTGAGGTTTGGGAAATTAGGAAAGTCAGCCCCTCGATTTAGTGGCCTTTTTCCCATTCTAGACTGGGCTGGTAGACTTGCTTATAGAGTGAAGTTACCAGATATACTACCAAATGTGCATAATGTATTTCACGTATCTCATTTATGTAAGTATGTACATAACCTTTCAACGATAGTGGAACCGGCCCAACAAAGAGATTTGGAAATTCAGCCTAACCTAACCATTCTTAAGCAGCCTATTCGGATCATCGATCGAGATATAGAGACATTAGGATGAAGATTGTAAATCTTGTTAAGGTTTAGTGGAGTAAGGATGATAGGGATTGTACATGGGAAACCGAGAACTATATTAAGGATTCTTACCCTGAGTTGATGTTAGGATAATGTTTTTTGTTGGTATGAATTATGTATGCACTATTTGTGATATAATTG
This sequence comes from Allium fistulosum, assembly GCA_030737815.1. Lineage (NCBI taxonomy): Eukaryota > Viridiplantae > Streptophyta > Magnoliopsida > Asparagales > Amaryllidaceae > Allium > Allium fistulosum. The sequence goes on from CM060902.1 coordinate 308,108,155, forward strand.
CTTAGTGTGTATTTGTATTATTGGTTTCATGATATATATATATATATATATATATATATATTCCCTTTTGAGTTATTCTGAGTTATCTCTTTATGGGTGAGTTTCAAGGATGAAATTCCTTTAAAGGGGAGAGTGTAACGACCCATAATTTAACCTCTTTAAAATATGTGTATTTAATATATTTTTAAATATTTAATTAATGGATTTCATAACTAGAATAAAACACTTTAAAATAATGGTGAGTGATGGTGAAAGGGTTTTCAAAAGATTTCTACAAAAATATGTAGTTCAAAGAAAAATCGGAAATGTGACTGGAAATCGTTTTCCAAGTTTTCGACTTTTCGGTGTCTAAAAGTTGTCGGAAAACATTGTGAACATTTGAGTAATATATATGCATATATATAATAACTTAGAATTTATTTTTGATATATATACATGTAACAACCCATATTTTTATATAACATTATTTAGGATATTTAATTAACTAAAATTAAAAAATATAATGTGGAGATTAGTAAGTTGAGAATTGGTTAGCTAAGGGTAGTCATGCCATGTTAATGAGTAAATTAAAATGAGATAACATAAGATAATGTGTTAGGAAATGAGTAAGGGAAATATGAGAAATAGGAAGGGCTTATACCCTAAACCCTTAGGAATGAAACTCAAGTTCATTTTATTTTTACTCTAACTAAAATTATACCAAGGCCGGCCACCATTATTGGTCTCAAGAGAAGAAAAAACTAGGATTCAAGTGAAGGAAGATAATCAACATAATCAACATCAAATCTCACATCTTATAATCTCAAAGCTAAGGTGAATAATTACTACATCCCATTTTCTTATGATTTTCGGTTTTTTGATTAGATCCAAAATGTTTTTGCAAGTATATGCCATGTTTTAATGATTAAAGTTATATTTATGCTTATTGATGAATTATATATGTTCATGTTAGTTTTTATGAAATGTTTGACATGATATTTAAATATAGGTTAGAAATGATATTTTAGAGATGAGTTTCAATTTTCATAATTTTCTGAGTTAATGTGGATTTTATATTAATTTTCTAGTGAAGAAAATGATTTATTGGGTTATAAATTATTTACGGCTGAAATAATTATTATTTGGGTTTAAAGTTTTTATATGTTGGAAAACATATTAAAATAGATTTTTTGGGGTTTTTTTCCAGATTTTTCCTAAGTGATTTGATGAATATATAAAATTATTTGAGGTATGAGACTTTAATGTTCTATATATATTATTAAAGAGAAGGGGCATTTTATAAACTAAAAATATTATTTAATTCTGAAAATAGTGGCAGCACATTTCTGAAAAGTATTTGTTAACTAATAAGAATTTGACAAATAATTGCAGGTTAGTAGAAAATTATCCTTTTTAAGTTAAAAACAAAAAAATCATACTGTTGGCATGTTTCAGCCTTTTACGGCATTAAACCTTTTGACCCAGACCTTCCGACAAAGTCGAAAGGTTAGCTCTCGACAAGGTCAAAGTCCAATGCATATGGTATCAAGTTACTTGGTACGTAATGAATTGGACAGAGTCGAAGGGTTCTAAGTCGAAAGGTTGGTTGCCAAAGAGGTTGAAGTGTGTTTGTTTTATAAACCAAAGATAACTTACTTTGCTTTCGAATAAGAGCTTTGGACTTGGTTACTTTCGACCAGGTTAAATATTTAAATAAAGATTTTTAAACCTTCTGACAAAGTCAAAAGGTTATAGCCGCCTTATTTGTTTTGTTTTGAACCTTCCGACAAAGTCGAAAGGTTTACTTGTTTTAAGATTAGCCACTTCTCTATGCATTCGAAAGGAAGCTTTCGACTTAGGTGATTTACCCTTGTTTTCTAATTGAAGTATGACCAAAGCTTTTGAAGCAAACCTTCCAAAAAGGTCAAAAGGTTGCTTCCAATGAAGTCGAAAGGTTTTAAAAGAAGGTTTTCCACTTGTTTTAAATTGAACCCAGTAAGTCTTCGAAAGGTTTATGTTTTAAGAGGTTTAATGCCTTCGAAAGGTTATTTCCAATGAAGTCGAAAGGTTGTTTATTCAATGGTTTCGAAAGGTTTTAGTTCAATGACTTTGAAGGTTTAATTCAATGGTTTCGAAAGGTTTAGTTCAATGGATTCGAAAGGTTTGAGATGGAAGGTTTTCCAAGATTTTTCTAAGGTAATGTTTTAAAGTAATTCTAAAGGAGGATGTCCAAAGTCTTATTGCTTTCAAAAGGTTAATTTTTCAATAGTTTCGAAAGGTTTGATATCGGTTTTGAAAGAGATGATTTCAAAAGTTTAGAAAGAGGTTCTTTCAAGTGTCTAAATATTTTCATCAACTAAGATTTGAGTAAAGAAGATATATATATAACATGGTGATATGATTTTGAGTAAGGCATAAAGATTATATACTTTTCCTTGTTTAAGTTTGATTTAAAGGTTTTAAATCATTTTGAAAATGTTTTCAAGGAAAATTATGGGAGGGGATCCTTAAGTGAAAATGACTCAGATATCAGAATACCAGATGGGACTAGTGCGGGGTCGCACCTTATACATTAACTATTAATCCCAACTAATTGTTGTCCAAAATTCCAGTGTGTAGGGCTTGGTCACAGGTAGACTAAAATTATGATTACACATCGAAAGGAATATATGTTTGTATACAGATAGGTTATTGGTGAGCCTGAAAAACCATTAGGATCGAAAAGATCTGGGAGATGATTAAGTTAAGGATAGACCGTCCAGAAGTGAAGTATATAACAGATAATTAGGGACAGACCCTCCAGAAGTGAATAGTTTAGCAGATAGTTAAGGATAGATAATCCAAAAGAAGAATAGCTAACAGGTGTTAGATTAATTTTGATTATATTGTCTGGTAGGCCCGAGTCAGCCAAAGGTTAAAGGTTATCTAAACAAAACTTATGTGTTTGAACAGATAGTTCATTATTACTAGATGATTATGTATGTCTACATAATGATGCATTACAGTGTTTAATCAGTTTTGATTGCAGGAAAAAAGTTTTGCAAAGATATGTTTTAAAAGGATATTAGTGAGGGGAAACCCATTCCGCTAAGCGGCGTAGTGTCACTTAGCATATTTATTCCAGGATGCATAGTATTATTCACACCAGGCTTTATGTCTGACTCGAAGTTTATGTTCTCCCCTTAAACTCTCGGATACTCAAAATTAATTTGAGTAGGCTAACGGGTTAAGGTCTTTTTCAGGTTTTAGTATGTTGACGAACAAGCTACCGGAAGCATGCAGGAGGCAAACGGATAGCTATTTAGGAGTTGTAGTTTTTGTTTATGTTTTGATGTATTTCTACCGTGAGTGTATTAGGTCTACTATGACCATATAACTCTGATCATCCAAGGGGGTATCTTCATATACCGCTCTTGGCGTATTTTGTAATAACTATATTTTATCTGTGCCTGGGAACGAATTTGGGATTATGTGTTGGGAAAATGAAACATTTGGTTTTGAAATGTAATGAAGTAAAATTTGTTTTGAAATCTATGTTTTGTTTCATATTTAAGTGCTTCTGATATTATTGATACCAATAACATAGCAGCATCTGTAGCGCTTAGTTTTGGGCCTCTAGATAAGGGATGTTACTGCTTGGTATCAGAGCATGATTTATGAAATACTTTAACTTGGTTTTGAAAACATAATCCTTAGTAATTAAAGTTAAGATCGGGGTATGGGATAACGCTATAGTAACGTAGTTGTATTTGCTATATATATATAAGTATACGCTACATCTCTAAACTCCTATCTTAGTTAGGCTATTCATCTGTATCTCACGGGGTTTGGATATAGATATGGAAGGAAGAAGAGGTAGAGTTAATCTTGGAGGAGATAACACCATCACTAATGGAAATGCCCGACCAAATGCTAGGAGAGGTCCCGGTCAGCCTCAAGATGAAACTGTTGGTGCTGGGGTTCCCCAAGTAGACAGGGGAGCCATGTATCAGTTCTTTGTAAACATGATGCAAGCTGGAATTGCATCTGGAGTTATTGGAGGAAACGCTGCTGGAGGAGGAGCTCAAGAAGATTTGATGGTCAACCAATATGCTAACTGTAGCAGAGGTTATATCAGGCTTGGAGGGAAGCCGTTCATTGGAACTGAAGATGAGATTGAGGTTGAAAGTTGGCTACTACACTGTGAGAATTTTTACTGACTTAGGATTGAATGACGAGCAAAAGAGGAGACTTGCTTCGAGACAGTTCAACTTATTTTGGTAAATTACTAAATGCATTCCATACTAATGGGTATTTTGGTAAATTCCTAAATGCGTTCCATACTAATGGGTATTTTGGTAAATTCCTAAATGCATTCCATATAAAAGAGATTTCATGAATTTTATTTTCATTTTTCACTTCCATTCTCACTCTCTACACCTCCTTCAAGCTCTCTAAAAACACTTCCATGGCTATCATATTTATTTCAAAGTTGTAAAGATCAATTCTTTTTCATTTAAAACTCTTAAAACCATTGTCTAAAATTCTAGTCGTAGAGTTGTAAAATTCCGGTCACATTTTCGATTTTTCTTTGAACTAAATATTTTTGTAAACAAATTTTGAAAACCCTTTCATCGTCACTAACCATTATTTTAAAGAGTTTTATTTTATTTATAAAATCCATTAATTAAATATCTAAAAGTATATTAAATATCCATATTTAAAGAGGTTAAAGTATGGGTCGTTATACTCTTCCCCTTTAAAAGAATTTCGTCCTCGAAATTCACACACAAGGAGATAACTCATAATAACTCAAAAGGAAATATATATCATGAAAACCCTTTCACCATCACTAACCATTATTTTAAAGAGTTTTATTTTAGTTCTAAAATCCATTAATTAATTATTTAAAAATATATTAAATATCCATATTTTAAAGAGGTTAAATTACGGTTCGTTGCATTTTCACTAATGTTTTACACAAAACCCCTAAATCAAAGCAAAAAAATACAATTAAACCTTATTTTTATGATCTACACATGTTGAAATGTATGGATTGATAAAATTTGCAAAAATGTTCATGCATGATGATTCCATATTGTACAAAATTTTAAGGCCCTCATTACTTCTTTTTTTAATATTGGATGGTTAGATGGTAGTTCATAATTGTACTACTAGTCTTAGGTAGTATATAATATATTACAAGTCAATGTATGTCTAGCGTTTGAATCACGCTATGTAGGATTCGAACTTATGACATCACTGATCAAAGCTGGACATGCACACTCTAGCACTCGTGCATCGTATGCAGATTGTTGTTCCTATTGTAGCTCAAGGCTGTACTAATGGTGTCTAATCTATACAATCTTCACATCCAGTTCCTGAAGCTTCTCATGAATCCAAGTTACAGACTTATCTTTATGTCAGAATGCTGACTTCAATCTCGCTCAAACAGAAAACATTTTGTCCTAATGCGCATGCTCAATTTGAAGAGTCTCGTCCTCAAGTATTATAACGGTAAATTCATCATTTCAGAAAAATTTCAAAATATTCAAAATAAGATTTTCAAACATAAATGATGATATTTTGAATTATAAATAATAATGGTAATCTTATTTGGAATAAGTATTCATAAAAATATATACTTTGGTTAAAATATCGGCAAAATAACTGTAACCATTTTATCAGTAAACAACTCTTTATCCATCCGAACTTATGCATGGAGCTGGATACGTACACTCATTTATATATATGAGTATGAATATGTAATAAAATTATTTATTTTATTTTGAACTTTAAATTGCCTTTATAACACTATTATAGATATCATTATTTTGGAATAATTAATTTTGGAATTTAAATTTAGTTTAAATGATTTAATAATTATTTTAATTCTTAGGTAAGCTCTTTTAAATATTATATAATAATGGAAATATTATTTTTAAACTTTTTTTACAAATATGTGTATATTAACTAAGAAGAGAAAATATGATCGGAAATCAAAATCAAAATTCATAACAATTCAACGTGAATAAGTTGTGCAACATTGAGGATTATATGTAACATAAATATGCACATATACATGTACATATACATGAAAACATCCACATGCACATGAACACACATATATACCTATATATATAATATACACATATTACTAAAAATATCTAAGATATTACCTAAACTCCTTAACGCTAAAGCAAGCTCTAAGTCAACAATTACACATGCACATGGGTTGCGCATGGCCTTGACCATGATGGGGTTCACTTCGGGCATGATAAGACGATGGTGGATGAGGTAGGGTGGTGCATGTCAAGGTGATGAAAATGATGATGTATATGAAGATATTTTTCTCCTCTTCCTTGCCTATAAATACCATACACTCTCCACTTCATTTCTACACATCTTCTTCTTCATTTCTAAGCTCTTTTCTCCTCTTTCTACCCACGGCCACCACCAGCTACTCCATAGCCGAGCCTTCCTCCCTCCAAAGCCTAGGCCGTGAGCTTCTTCACCCATTTCAAAGGCAAGGCCGAGCCACCTAGGAGCTAGAGTGCAAGTGATCGTGAGCTAAAAATCCAAGATAACATAGCTATAGCCATTTTTAGGATAATCGTTTAATCCAAGGTGAGAAACTCTTACTTATATTATATTTTTGGACGATTATATGATGTTTGCAATCGATGTTAACTATGCTATGATCATCCAGTTTGGTTGTTTAATATGTTTGTTTGATTGTATTAACAAGTCACGTTTAATACACATCAAAAATCACAAAGGAAATCACTTTCCTTTTATGAATGAAATGGTGTATATGGCATGTTTAAACCTCTTAAAAATGATTTAATATGGTTTAGAAATTTTTTATAAACATTTAAAAGTGTTTTGATAAAGTTTAAATAAATACTGAAAATTTAGTCAAAAATAGGCACATCGTGTAACGGCAGTTCGTGATTTCGCGTCTTAAAATTTATATCCATTTGTAGGATGGATTCGAAGATAGATTTCTTTGAAATAAGAATTTTCCAAACCCTTATAATCATAATTTTCAAACTAAGAAAGAAAATCAAGATTTTGTTTAGTAGATTTTAACATATGAACAAATCAAGTTTTAAATAAAACCGCGACACGGTTTGGAGGCCAAAGTAGTAAATGTTTTAAAATGGATATTTTTAATTCTTTAAAAATATGAAATAAATTCTATAAATCGTTTACAAATTTTTAAAAGATATTTGAGTCATAAATATGGATTTCCAAAAGATAGAAAAATCGTTTTGGTCAATAAGCTTTTAAACACTATTTGTAGCACTATCTAATAACTTTTGCAAACAATGATTTTAACTTAATTATTCTTTTCCTAATCTTTTGTGAACCTTTTCAAATTAAAACATAAGTAATTTAAAAATGATTAAGAGGTCTAAAAATGAGTATGCAGAAACGATTAGTACATTTATTCCATTTGGGAGTGTTAGAGAAAATCCGACCGAGGAATGGAACAGATCGAAGGGAAAGCCCGTATGCTCCAAACAATGTTGGTTCACTTTACTTTCCTAGTCATGTCTTATCAATTGTAGCTCAATCCGGATTCGGACAAAACTCAGCGATATCCATGACAAGCGATATTCGGAATCCAATCAATTTCTTCGGTGTCCGACGTTGCATTTCTAATTACATCGATTGATTTCTATGAACGTATCATCTGTTTGGTGGAAGAGAAGGCAACTTCTCTTAGCTTAACACCCTTTTATGTGACGTATGAACTCAGGAGTTATACATTTGTAGAAACCTGTTGTGTGATTATGGAATGGTAGTGTGGCACTCAAAGTGGAATGTGCTAAGTGAAATGTAATCGTTACCTTAGGCCTCATCACACTGTAATGGCTTAAACATGGTACGTCGTAAGGCTATGTAGTTCACAACCATTAGGGTATAATCATCACCTTTCTAGGTTACTCTTTGAATGTCGAGTATGTGGTGTATGCTATAGGATCCCAGATAGGTCGGTTATGACCAGGTGATGATATATTTGGTTTCTATCCAAGCCATGTCTAAGTGCTAAATAGGGATAGATCGGTCTTGCCAGATGTGGAAGATTGTTTGAGTTTCTCACACCAGTCCCATTACTATCGTGGAGTTTATTCTTCTTTTCCATTAAACTCTAGATGCCCTATTTTTCCAAGCAGCCAAGTAGTTAGATTATTTGGAGCATTTTGGGATGGAGCACGGAGCATGGAGCATTTTAGGTCTTTTGTTGAAATTACCTATCACTTTCCACTATGTCTGTATTATGTATAAGTATCTACTAACACTTGTAGGGATAGGCCGTTATAACTATCCTAGCTGGGTTAGTACTTGCTATGACATCTCATTTTGAGAATGATTGTATGTACTATCTATATGATTACAAGTTTTTATTATGACGTGAGATTCTATTATTATCTTGTCTTCTATCTTTATTTTCTTTTACCTCATGATAATCTGCCTCTCCGGTATTTGGATTTATGGCGTATGAATACCAAGGATGTATTAGTATCGATTTATAAGGATCGAGGAGGCCGATCGTCACATTTGGTATCAGAGCTTACGGTTGAGCAAATACCTAAGCCTGGTTGGGGTCAACTCATTAGAGATAGGTTTAGTTATGCCCTAGAATGAGTTTAGTCTAAGAGAGCGCACATTTGTAAATTTTTATCCGAATAAGTATATTCGAATTTTATGCCATTTCCTAAGATTATCTCATCTATAATCCTAAGGATATTTCCTAACTATATACAAATAGTAGGAGATGAGTGGAAGAAGAGGACGAAGAAGGGGAAGGGGTGGTAGCAGTGCTACGACTACAAATGGTTACACTCCAACTGCTATAGTAATTGAAGAAGTAATGGTTCCAGTACAACCTCAAATTAACTTCGCTACCTTATGCAAGAACTATACCAGTTTGAGTGGCAAACCATTCAAGGGAACATAGTCTATTATAGAAGTTCAAGCTTGGATCCGCTCTTGTGAAAGAATTTTTAAGAGGTTGAATATTGGAGAGGAGCAGAAGAGATTCTTACTTTCTTGGCAACTACAGGATGTGGCTCTTTCCTGGTGGGAGTCCATTACTATGAATGAATCGGAGGACAATTTTTCTTGGGCACAATTCAAGGAGGTCTTGGAAGAACAGTATATGCCAGCAGCTGGAAAATCATGCCTTTATAGGACTTTTATGGATTTAAAATAAGGAGAGATGTCCGTAGAGGAGTATTCTAACAAGTTCAATGAATTGTCACGATTTGGGTCGGGTTTGATAGACACTACTTTGAAGAAGAATGAAATGTTTATCTCTGGACTAAAGAAACAATATCAGGACAGGATGACGACGCATGTGAAGGGGACTTTTGTAGATTTGGTTGACATGGGTTTCCGATATGAAACTCTAAACAAGAAGAATCCGCTCACAATTCAAAGCAATAGCAACAATAATTGGAAGAAAAGGAAGTTTAACTAGCAGGGGAAGAAACTAGGGCAAGGCAAACCAGAAGGAGATCGTTTGAATGATATAGTCTGTTATAATTGCCAACATAAGGGTCACCTTTCCACCAACTGCAAGAATCCTAAAGCACGGAAGGGAACTGACTACAATTGTCACAAACCAGGGCACATGATAATGGAATGCCCACTGATAAAGAAAGGAGGGCAAGCTAGAGTTTTTTCCATCAAAGACGAACCCTCAACTTTGATCGATGCAAAGGGAAAAGGAATTCTGGAAGGTAAAATTGACGTTGATGAAATATTAGTTAGATTATTATTTGATACCGAGGCTTCCCGTAGCTTTATTTCTAAGAAATTAGTTGATAAACTTAAACCAAAAATATTAGATATTCCCATATGCATGTCTAATTCGATAGGCGGTACGACTAATCTCGTTATGATTTGTAAAAGAGTCCAAGTTGCCTACCTATCCTAAATTTTTCCATGTAATATAATTGTCCTCAACTTTAATGAATTTGAAATTTTACTTGGCATGGATTGGTTGTCTAAATATAAAGCTATTATTGATTGTAATAAAAGGATAATGCTACTGCAAAATAGAAGAGGTGAACATTTTAAGATAGTGTGAAAACCCTAGTCCAGTAAAGGAAAGTTATATATGTGCGCTTAATTTGTTCCAAAAACATCTAGAAGAAATGCCAACTGTAAAGGAATTTTTGAACATTTTTGAAGCAGCGAAAAGTCTACCACCCCATCGAGAAATTGAGTTCCACATAAATTTATTCCCTAATAAAAGGCCAGTTGTTCATACGATTCGGAAAATGGCTCCGAAAGAGAATGAGGAATTAAACAAACAAACTGATGAGATATTAAAGAAAGGACTGATAAGACTAAGTCGCTCAAATTGGGGAGCAGCAATGGTCTTTGTTGCAAAATTTGATGGCTCTCTAGATTGTGTATGGACTATAGAGATCTAAACAAACAAACGATAAAAAAATAGATATCATCTACCCCGCATAAATGATATGTTTGACCAACTACATGGTGCTCGAGTATTCTCAAAAATGGACCTAGCTACGTGATTCCATCAGCTAAGGATAGTAGAAGATTTCATTCCTTTAACCGCATTCAGAAGCTCGAATGAATTCTACGGATGGTTGGTTATTCCCTTTGGGCTAACCAATGCTCCCACCTATTTTGTAGAACTTATGGATTGGGTATTTAGAGAAGTACTCAATAAATTTGTATTAGTCTTTGTCGATGACATTCTGATATATTAAAAGACCGAGGAAGAACACGAAGGGCATCTTGAAATCGTGTTAGAAATATTAAGGAGAAATGTGTTGAAAGCTAAATTCTCAAAATGCCTCTTCTGGGAAAAAGTGTTAAGATTCCTTGGGCATGTTGTTTCAGGGGAAGTAAGTGCAGTTGATCCAGCAAAGACTGCAGCTATTCTATACAGAAGCAACCACAAACTCCTAAGGACATTGGCAGTTTCTTAGGATTGGCAGGATATTACCGGAGATTTATTCAAGACTTCTTCAAAATTTCCTCCCATCTAACAAAGTTGACTCTGAAGGATGTAATTTGAATGGACACCAAAATATGAAGAAACATTCCAGGAACTTAAGAAAAAGTTAACTACCACTACAGTCCTAGCTATTACTGATGAATGTCGCGATCTAACCATTTATATCGATGTTTGTGGAGAAGGAGTGGGTGCAGTACTAATGCAGCATGGAAAGGTCGTCGCTTATGCAAGCAGATAATTGAAGATCTATGAGAAAAATTATGCAACACACGACTTAGAACTATTAGCTGTCGTGTTTGCATTAAAAATGTGGAGGCATTATTTACTGGGTAAGGATTTCTCATAGTTCATTTCGATAAACTTTGTTTGACCTTGGTAAATAATATTCCTTCTTTAACTAGGTGAAAAATTCGAGCTCTTTACAGATCACAAATCCTCGAAGTATCTTTTCACCCAGAAGGACTTAAACATGAGGCACCAGCGTTGGCTTGAATTTCTTGCATCTTATGATCTTGATATCTTATATAAAACCGAGAAGGCCAACGTGGTAGCAGATGCATTGAGCTTATCTGGTAGTAACTCCAACTCTTCTAGAAAAAATTGCCAACAAGCAAAAAGAAGATCGATTTCTAAAATAGATTATTAAAGATATAAACAAAGGACAGAGTTCAGGCTTTAAAGTTGACAACCTTGGGATATTACGGTTCAAGGGAAGAATTTGTGTTCCGAATGTTGACAACTTAAGACAAGAAGTGCCGAATGAATGCCATCAATCCAAGCTAAACATTCACCCAGGTGTTAACAAAATGTAAAACAAACATTTTGGTGGAGAAGTATGAAAAGGGACATCTCTATTCATATTAACAAATGTGTGAATTGTTAAATGATAAAAAGCCATCAGCAAAAGAGTGCTGGATTACTTGAACCTCTTGAAATTCCAACTTGGAAATGGGACCAAATATCGATGGATTTCATCGACAGCTTCCTTTGATTGAAAAAGGGAAATGAAGGCATTTGGGTTTTCATAGATCGATTAACCAAAAGCGCACACTTTATCCCAGTAAAACCAACTAGAACTGCTACAAGTCTGGTAGAAATATACATGAGGAAAATATTTTGAATGCATGATGTCCCAAGAAGCATAGTCAGTGATTGAGACCCAATCTTTCCAGTAAGTTCTAGGAGGCATTACAAACAGCTTTGGGAATAAAGCTGAGTATAAGCACCGCATATCATCCGCGTGTGGATGGGAAAACTGAGAGAGTAAATCAGGTATTGGAAGATCTTCTGAGAGCTTGTATCTTAGATTTTGAAGTATCATGGGAAAATTATCTTCATCTTGTTGAGTTCTCCTACAACAACAGCTATCAGGCTAGTATTGGCATGGCCCCATACGAAGCTTTTATGGTCATCCATGTAGATCCTCAACATATTGGATCAAGACCGAAAATCGGTTGGTACTAGGTCCTGACATGATTAGAGAAGCTTCCAAAAAGGTCAACATGATCAGAAAGAAGATGAAAGAAGCCCAGAGCAGGAAAAAGAGTTACGTGGATAGGAGGCGTAGAAATTTGGAATTCTCGGTTGGAGATTATGTATTCCTGAAAGTTTCTCCAATGAGAGGAGTGGTAAGATTTGGTCGGGCAGGGAAGTTAGCACCTTGATTTATTGGACCTTTTTCCATTATCAAGTGGATTGGGCAATTAGATTATCATGTGGAATTGTCCAAAAGGTTGTCTAGTGTGCAAAATGTCTTTCACGTTGTTATCCCGCCTTTTGGCAAGGCCAGGACACCAAGAAATTGATTGGATTGCGAATATCGCTTGTCATGGATATCGCTGAGTTTTGTCCGAATCCGGATCGCGCTACAATTGATAAGACATGACTAGGAAAGTAAAGTGAACCAACATTCCAAGTTTCAAGTCAATCCGAGTTCGTATGCTCAAGCTATGATGGATACAAGTTGGAGGGAAAAGCATATTTTCGTATCCATTCGATATGTTCATTTCACATCCATCAGGGGACTTCGTTTCGTATCGATGGAGGTAGCCATGTTTCGAATCCATCGAGTTCGAATCGATCAGGATCGTGTCCATCGATAGTTAGTGCAATTCATATCAGTTGGCCAAGTGTGTGTTCCGTATCCATCCATCCCGTGTCCATCATCTGCTTCGCATCGGCACGATTTCACGATTTCGTATCGATCGAGTTGGCAATATTTCATACCCATCGAGTTCGTATCGACCAGGTTCGTGTCCCTCAACAGATGACATGTCTCGCAACCATCAGTCAATTTCTACTTCGTATCCATCGAGGCACTACTCTTCGTATCCATCAGAAAACCTTACTTCGAATCCATGCCCAGTGACTTATTCGTATCTAACGAGTCAACCAACTAGGTTGACGTGTCGTCCATCGAAGCAAACAAGGCGAGATACATGGAGTCGAAACGGTCAATACGGAGTGAAGGCCGGATTGAAGCGAAGCGCGCGCGCCACATCATCCCGAGAACACGTGCAGTCATCGACACGAAGTGATGGAGTCGAAGCCATGGAGACGAACCAAGCAGCCTTCGAGAAATCTCAGTTCGTAGCGACCATATCTCGTGATCCACTGATCCAAATCCAATGATATTTTAAGGGAAGCTTGCATACGCACTAAAGAATGTCCCTGCCAAATTTCAGATGAATTGGACATCATCTTGATCGAGGCGAAACTTTTTGGAAATGGTCGCGTGGGTCCCCTCACGTGCCAGACCAAGTCTCCCGAAGTTTGAGCGGAATCTCAGCCTCCTACGCCTATAAATAGAGCCCCAGAGCATACAGAAAAAGGGATCTCTTGATTCTGAAGTGTCCAGACTCTGCCGGATCAAGACTTGCATCATACCTTTGCTGTCAATTTCGAATTCTAATCTGTAATCCGCTGTTGTTTGCTGTAATCGCTTGTAATCATTGAAAGAGAATCAATAAAATCATCAAAACTTCATAGTGGACGTAGGCAATACGCCGAACCACTCTAAATCACTTGTCTTTGTATTTTACATTTCTGTTTGTTGGAGTTTTTGTTAGATAATCTCTATTTTATATTTATATTCTTCATTTTATCTCTTCAAAAAACTTCCAAAGAGTGTTGTGTCCATTTTTGGTACAAACACTTTGGTGCTTTCACTGAGAAAACTAGTTTTTTCTCCTGCTCCTTGGATCTACCGTCGATACCGGATTGCATAAATCCAAGAGGAAGATCCAGATATCTGATTTGGAATCCTACCATTCTATTCAGATTTGCGTAAAATCTAGGAAAGGACTCCATCACTGAAAATGGTTAGCACAAGAACTGCCGCTACCGCCGCTGATCAAGAAGGCCGGAATAGACAGAATCCTACACAGCAGCCTTCTTCCAATCAAGACAACACTGCTCACTCGGATCCATCCGGACCGATCACCCGACAAGAGTTCCAAGTGTTGCTCCAAGAACTGACCCAAAGCCGGCAACAGTTGGCTGAACAATTGCACGCCAATGTTGAATTGACCAACCAACTAAACCGCCAAAGCCGCAGAAGGTCTAGGAGGGATGATGTTTCCCGGGCATCTATTGAGAGTTCAGCTTCGTCTGACTATCTCCACAGGTCTACCCGTCCCCGGCTAGAAGGAAGTCACGCTCAAACTACTGGATATCAACCCGCCTTGACCGTTGGACAGTTAAGGACAGGGCCGTCGATCAGCTTCCAAACAGGGCCCTCAACACAAGGAGGCACTGCTCCACAGTACACCACGGACAACCGCGCTACAACCGCCGCGGTAGAAACGAGGGTTGATATCCGGAATCAATCAGAGCCGAACAATCAACAGCGTGGACATACTCCTGAACCATATGTCCCAGAAGACGCTGAGCCAAGGAGGCGAAATACGGACCGTCGACAGCGCCCGGTCCAAACTCGCACTGTGGAACCCGACCACACCTTAGCTCAGCATGCCCAGAATGTGCCAGCGTCAGATATCTCGACCATGATACGTCAGATGATACGCGAGAGTCAGGGGCTCACTAATGATGATTGGGGAATCTCCCGTAGTCATACCCCTTTCACAGACGAGGTATTATACGCTGAACCCCCTCGGCGATTCAGAATGCCAACTCTCCCAATGTATGAAGGAAATAGTGACCCCAATCAACATATTTTGAAATATGAATGGTCAATGAGTGCTGCAAGGGCTGACGATGCAGTGAAGTGTCAAAGTTTCCCCATCTCTCTGGGGGGAATCGCGACAATGTGGTTTACACGCCTACCACCTAGATCTATTTCTTCATTCGATCAACTGGCCAAGAGATTTGTAGAACAGTTTCGTATGCATGTTGCTAGGCCCAAAGACGTTAATACCCTGTCCAGTGTCACTCAAGCTCATGGAGAGATGCTCAGGCGTTACTTAGAAAGGTTACACGCAGCATGTGTTGAGATTAGTAATCCCAACGATAACTCAATCTTGATGGCTTTGACCAAGGGGATTGATCCCGATTCTGAGTTTGGGAACTGGCTAGCTGGAAAGCCACCCGCATCGTTGGACCATTTCTACTCCAAAGTCGCTCAGTTCTTACGGCAAGAGGACGCGAAACAGTCTAGGAAGCAGGACGATGTGAGGCCCAATATTGAGGGAATACAGAGTAATGTAGCGGTTAAACAGTCCGGTGAGAGTTCTGGAAAAGTTCAACTGAGTATACAGAATAAGCAAACCCAGCCGAGAGGAAACAATGGTCAGGATAAGAAAAGAGATCAGAACCGAGGCCCACGACGTAGGGCTCAAATGTTTGACAATTACACACCGCTAAATACGTCATTGGAAAACGTATACTTACAGACTTGCAACACTGTACAGTATAAGAAACCTGCTCTGAAACCCTCGTCGGAGAGGCAGGTTCAAACAGGGAAGTTCTGTAGATTCCATGAAAGCTACGGCCACAATACCAATGAGTGTCGACACTTGCAGGACCTCATCGAGAAGTTGATCAGAGAAAGGAAGCTAGATCAGTTTGTGCGGGCGCCGCAGTCTGGTGGAGTGGGCCCTTCGAATCAGAATCGTTCACAAAATCAGGAAAGATAGGAAGAACCCGCTCGTACAGGCGGGAGGTTGGTTATCAACATGATAAGTGGTGGTCCCCACCCGGCAGACAGAAGCTTGGGGGAAATGGAGTCGTATGCTAGTTCTATCAGGCATGCGGACTTCGAGTGTTGTAGTAATTGTGAAGACGGAGCTCCGGTTAAACAACAAAAGATAATATCTGATGATATCGTGTTCAGGAGCCGAGACGCTGATAAGGTCGAAGCCCCTACAATCGACCCACTAGTCATATCTGCCCAGGTAGGTCCTGCTTGGATGAAGAGGATCCTGGTTGACAGTGGGAGCTCTGTGAATATCTTCCTTAAACGGGCTTACGACTTAATGAAAATGGAGGCGAAGGATTTGAAACCATGCCTGTCCCGAATCCACGGTTTTAACGGGAGTGCCACGATACCCATTGGAGTAACTGAACTACCGGTTGAGTTGGGGGTTGGAGAACGCCGGAGAGTCCGGATGTTACAATTTGTTGTCTTAGAGATTGATTCACCTTATAATGCGTTTTTGGGCCGGCCGGCCCTAGCTGAGTTCAGGGCGGCCATCGCCCCATGGTGTTTGACTCTGAAGTTCCCCACCGATCGTGGGATTGGAGTCGTTCAAGGAGATCAGGCCACGGGGAGGGCCTATTATGTTGCTGAGCTGCGCGGGGCGCAGCGTAAAGAGAAGGGAAAGGGCGTAGAGGAATCTCTCTGCGTCCGTTCTATTAATAATTGACAATTGATGCTTGGGCCTCGGCCCGGGCACCACAGCCAATTCCTGAAAGACCTTGACCCTAGGGACAATGAGGATAAAGACGAATCTAAGGAGAGTCAAGCTTCTCCGGCCGAACTGACTGTGGATGTCCCAATCAGTAAGGATGATGATTCAAGGATGCTAAAAATTGGGTCTCAACTGAGCAAGCAGACACAATAGGAATTGGTTGAATTTCTCCAGGCGAATCTCGACGTTTTCGCCTGGACAAACTCTGACATGTGCGGGATCTCGCCAAATATTGCAAGTCACTCCCTGAATATAGATCCGCGATATGTCCCGGTCAAGCAGAAAAGGCGCGGTATGGATCCAGAGAGATCTGCCGCCCTTAAGGAGGAGGTTGATAAGTTACAATCGAACGGTTTTATTCGAGATGCCTTGTACCCAGAATGGGTGTCCAACCCCGTACTGGTTCGAAAGCCGAACGGGAAATGGAGAACTTGCGTCGATTACTCTGACTTAAACAAGGCTTTTCCAAAAGATAGTTTCCCGCTTCCTCGAATTGACCAGCTCGTAGATTCGACAGCCGGACATGAATTATTATCTTTTATGGATGCTTATTCTGGCTACAATCAAATACCCATGCATTTGCCTGACCAAGAACATACCAGCTTCGTAACCGATTTGGGGCTCTACTGTTACAAAGTCATGCCATTTGGTCTAAAGAACGCCGGAGCAACATACCAACGCTTAGTCAACCGGATGTTCGCTAATCAGATCGGGAAAACCATGGAGGTTTACGTGGATGACATGCTAGTGAAGTCTCGGTTCTCCACAGATCACGTCAGAGATTTAAATTCGATGTTCAGCATCCTTCGAGAATACGAAATGAAACTTAACCCATTGAAGTGCCACTTTGGCGTTGCATCTGGAAAATTCCTCGGATTCATCGTTACCGCTCGAGGGATAGAAGCAAATCCCGAAAAGATCTGGGCAATAAGGAACCTACAGACCCCGAGAACCATAAAGCAAGTCCAGAGTCTCAATGGGAAAGTGGCAGCATTGAGTAGGTTCATCTTAAAGTCCACCGATAAATGCATTCCTTTCTTTGATCTGATCCGGAAAGGAAGACGAAACTTTGAATGGACCACGGAATGTGAAGGCGCGTTCCGATCGCTAATTCAGCATCTCTCCACACACTCGATCTTGTCAAAACCAGTCGACCACGAGCAACTGTACCTCTATCTGGTAGTGTCAGAGCATGCGATCAGTGCCGCTTTAGTTTGGGAGGAAGACAAAGTGTAGAAACCAGTCTACTATGTTAGTAAACGGCTAACAGGAGCTGAAAGAAACTACCCAAGACTGGAGAAACTGGCTTACTGCCTGGTCGTTGCCTCAAGAAAGCTCCGTCCTTATTTCCAAGCTCATCCTCTTACTGTGTATACCGATCAGCCGTTACGACAGGTCCTCACGTGGCCTGAGACGTCTGGTAGGTTGCTCAAGTGGAACATTGAACTGAGCCAATTCGACATCACTTACGCCCCGCGAAGAGCCATTCAAGGACAAGTCTTGGCAGATTTCATAGCTGAATTTACCGTTCCAGAAGACTTGCCCAAAACCAGTGAATCCCCCGAATACATCTGGAAGCTGTATACTGACGGTGCATCAAACGACCGGTGTTCAGGCGCTGGTGTCGTACTTGAAACTCCCGAAGGCCGATCTATATGTTATGCTTTGAAGTTCGATTTTCATGCAACTAATAATGAAGCTGAATATGAAGCCCTCTTAACCGGCCTAAAACTTGCCAAAGATTTGAGAATTATCGCTGTGGAAATTTACTGCGATTCGCAGTTAGTTGTGTGTCAAGTACGGGGAGAGTATCAAGCCAGGGATCGAAGACTGGCTGCCTACTTGGCCCAAGTTCAGGAGATACTGAATCAGTTTGATTATTATGCCATTTATTATATACCTCGGGAACACAATCAAAGAGCCGATTCATTGGCGAAGTTAGCCAGCACAGGTGAAGCTCAGCAGATGGGACTTGTCCCCGTCGAAACTCTATCCTACCCAAGCGTCGATCAAATAAAGACGAATTTTGTGTTTGAAGCCGCTCCCGGTAGAGAGTCGTGGATGACTCCATATCGGAATTACATTGAGAATGGGACGTTGCCTGAGCATAGAAATGAAAAAAGACAAATTCTACGAAAAGCTTCACGGTTCGTCGTCCAGAACGGAGTCATGTACAGGAGAGGTTATTTCGTTCCTCTCCTCCGATGTATCGCCCACGAGGAAATCAAACAAGTGCTACATGACGTGCACGAAGGAGAGTCTGGCGATCACACCGGGAACAAGCTCTCGCTAAGAAGATACTCCGATATGGGTATTACTGGCCGACAGTGAACCGAGATGCAGCGAACTATGCCAGAAAGTGCGATAGATGCCAGAAACATGCCCGAATTCCAAGAGCCCCGCCTACCGAGATAACCCAAATGGTCAGTCCCTGGCCATTCGCAATGTGGGGCATCGATATCATCGGCACTCTACCTCTGGCGAAAGGCGGTGCGAAGTACGCCATCGTCGTCGTTGACTACTTTACAAAGTGGGCTGAAGCCGAAGCCCTCGCAACATTACGACAAAGAAAGTGATAAATTTCGTGGTTCGCAACATCATCTGTCGATTTGGACTCCCGCATACCATCATCACCGATAACGGAGCCCAATTCGAGAGTGCAGAATTCAAGAATTTCTATCAACGGTTTCATATCCATAAAAAGTTCTCGGCTGTCGCACATCCCTAGGCAAATAGACAGGTTGAAGCTATCAATAAAGTTATAAAGTCCATCCTAAAGAAACGACTGGAAAAGGCCGGGGGCAAATGGGTTGATGAACTTCCTATGGCGTTATGGGCCCATCGAACGACTCACAAAACCGCAACCGTACACACTCCGTTTTCCCTATCTTATGGCTCAGAGGCTGTTATTCCGGTCGAGATGGAAGTGTTTTCCCATCGCGTGACTTACTACGATCCAAAAATGAACGCTATACTGCTGGCCGAATCTTTGGATCTATTGGATGAAAAACGGGAAGAGGCTGATTTGAGAGCAGCCGCATATCGAAGTAGGGTCGCCCGATTGTACAATACCAAAGTTCGACCTCGAACCTTTGAACTCGGTGACCTCGTTCTCAAGAGAATCTATCCAGTTCCTTCACACATGAAGCCGAACTGGGAAGGACCATATGTGATTACACGAAGACTTGGAGATGGCACATTCAAACTATCGACTGTTGACGGTCTTGATTTGCCAAGGGCCTGGAACAGCGAGAGTCTCCGTCGCTATTACACATGATAGGCTTTATTTATTTCATTATATCATTTCGTTTAGCAATTTGTTTCTGCATTTCGAAATTTGAATTTTGTAATAAGGCAACTGACTTTGCCGCATTTTCTTATTTCAGCAATAAAATGCCATCTCTTCGAGCCAGAGCTGTGATTCATTAAGTACGATATACAACATCACGATGCACGAAGAGCAAAATCCCATCACGCAATGGGACTTATTCAAATGGAGAGTGGCTGTGATACGACCAGCCACTCACTAAGTGAAACCCGAGCTCGGGGGCAAGCCATTACACCAATATTGATAGGATTGACACACGACAATCCTGCATTCAACTCCGTATTCCCACAGCGTGAAGCATAGTATAAACATTCAACTCCGTATTCCCAGAGCGCGAAGCGGAGTATAAACATTCAACTCCGTATTCCCAGAGAGCGAAGCGGAGTATAAACATCCAACTCCGTATTCCCAGAGTGCGAAACGAAGTATAAACATTCAACTCCGTATTCCCAGAGCGCGAAGCGGAGTATAAACATTCAACTCCGTATTCCCAGAGCGCGAAGCGGAGTATAAACATCCAACTTCGTATTCCCAGAGTGCGAAACGGAGTTTAAACAGTCGACTCCGAACTCCTGGAGCGCGAGCCGTAGTATGAACAACAACTTACGAGATGACTTGTATCCCCAGAGTGTGGATAAAACGATTCATAAGGAAACAAGTGTAGTTCGATCGCTCGATCCTCACTCCTTGCGATCGCAAACTGGTCACCATAAATTTACCCCGGAACTGGGGGCAGGTTCAAGTGTTAATCACTACCCGAAAATGCATGGTGTTCAAGTCCAAGTCAATCTCCGATCGCAACTCAAGTTCGGGATTTCCAAACTTAGCAGACAAAACGAGCTATGCTTAAACGTTAAAATAATGCAAGTACACCGGACTAAAGTTCGAACACTGCAACATTTAAGCATAGAGGGAATTTAAGTTGAAACAAGAAGACAAAATTTTATTTCGACTAATCAAAAGCAATGGTTCATACATGATCCTTTCCAAAAAATTCCTACTAGCAGGGGCCGAACCCGCATCTAAACACGGCCTACAAAGAGAAAAAGATAACAAAATTCCTGACTACAAAAGGGAAAAGCATGCCTAAAAAAGTCCATTTAGTCTTTCTGCTTCCTCAGATTCTTCTTCCTCAAGGAACCGCTGGAACCACCAGTGATCTTTCGTTTAAAGCTTCTCTCCTTGGACGGGCTTCCCTCGGACGATGGCATGATGTCGACATCATCCTCTGAGCTAGAACCGATGGGGATGCTTCCCGCAGGAGGAGTTGGAGGAACAGGATCTACGGCCGGGGATGGGACTGGCACACTAGCATCAACAAGCGTGTCCCCGGGAGATGCAATCATAAGAGGGGTAGGGCACTGCACTGCTGCTCCGCCATCTAAGCTGCCGCCATGCGCCGCTGCTGCCATCTCGGCATTAATCTCGGCCAACATCGTTGCTTCTCGTTGTGCTCTGGCCTCACTATGTGCCGTAGTGGTCTGAGTTGAAATATCAGGAGTAGACGAGAATCCGCCCGGGCCGAATGGTAAGTCTGCAAAGGGATCACTCTGTCGGCCGAGGAGCTCATTTATCATCTGTTCATCGAAAGAGAGTGAGCTCCCCTGCGTTACTTCGACCGGCGCTATTGTCACAATAGATGTCGCCTCATAGATGATGACCTTCGGTACTTGGCATGATTCCTGGGCTACGGGAGGCATAGCTGGTGCAGCTTCGATCACTGATCAAAGAGGTAGAAACATTTTGTTAGTATACACTTCTATACAAGCTCTTCAGTCCAAATATACAAGAAATCAGTTCAGAGTACCTTACTCGGGTTGGCTCGAGGTCGTCTGAACGATTTCAGAGAGATGCTCCTTAATAGGAGATATATGTGGTCGGTCAGGATCATATGCCGGTATAGGCTGGGAATCGATCACCGGAGTTGGCTCTGATTGAGATGACACGACAATCTCAGAACTCGTAATATGGTGCGCAGCACCAGAGCTTTCTCCAACTTCCTGAGACTGGGCACCAAGCCTCTCCTTCTCGTGAGAAATCATGGATCCATGGAGAACCTTCTTCTCGTCATTATTGAGTATGCGGTTCTCCAGCTCGAATTCATCGATGGCTTCTTCAGGGTGCCCAGATTTCTCCTCCTCAACCAGTAGGTTCCAGGCGTTGTAGAGATGTGTTGGGTAATCATCGAGCCATGTCAAATCTCGGTGCCTTAGCACATTGGCATTGTAGGTGACAAGTAGCTCTTCTACTTCAGCCTCGATCCTGACCTCCGCCTGTCGTACCTTCTCATCAACCCCAGCTTCAGCTTCGCGGACTTTTTCCATAGCCGCTTCCTTCTCCTTCCGGAGCTCCACCGCCTGATCACAGGCCTCCTGAGCAGAGACATTGGCCGCATCCTTCTCCCTCGCCATATCCAAGAATTTTGATTTCAGCTCATTAAGCTCTTTAAGAGCGGCGTCTCTCTCGGCAGTAATGGTGGTATTCCTGTGACCCATGTCCTCAATTGCGGTATAGTGCTCTTGCTTCATCCTGGTCATGGCCGAGTTTACCTCATCGACCTTTTTCAAAGCTTCCATTTCAGACTTACGGGAAGACTCGGCCTCAGTGTTGAGCACTTTCATAATTCGGTCTTTTTGACCCAACTCCTTTTCAAGCTTTTCAATGGCAACGGCCCGATCAAATGCTATTTTGGACGCCTTCCTTGCGGCCCTTACCCACACCTTATACTGAAAAAATATGTCCGCAACATAATCATGGATAGTGTTTTCAGCTGATGGCGGAATCCTCTTTAGATGTGGAGGAAAGACATAACCGTCAAAACAGATATCGGGGAATTCCTTCCTCATCTGTGCCAATTTAAGTGCTCCTTCCCCGGTCGGATCAGTCGCGACCGGTGCAGTAGTTGAAGAGGTGGCTATTTCAGTCCCGCATGGAGGATCGGGCCTCGGAGCTTGAGAAGACGGCTTAGGCCGTGAAGTTTCAGGAGGACGGGCTACTACTACCGTGGGCGGTATGGGAATCCTGGGAGGAGGAGAGCGAGATCGGGATCGGCGCACGTATCCCCTGTCTCTGTCGGACCTCTCCTGGCCAGAGTGTCCTGAATCGTAATCCCTCTCTCCCTCTCTCCTGCGTGGCTCATAATAACGGTGCTTGTTGCGCAAACTGCCCAGCACAGAACCTCATCCAGACATCGTACCTGGAAAATAAAGATACAGAAAGTCAGTAACTGTTCACGATATACTGTTTATAGTTAGAAAACTGTGCTGTGCCGTGAAGAGTGTATGGATGTGTAAACCCCCGGACCAACCAGAAGTGTCGGTCGCGCTAGTAGGAAGAGGCTCGCTAACGTCGAAGGTATGCTGCAGTCCATCCAATTCAACGTCATGTTGTGCGGACTCGAGGTCCGGAATTGGAAGGTCAGCGAGCCCTTCGAACTAATTTTCGGCTTGCAGGGAGGGTGCCTCCGAGATTTTAACTCCTGAAAGGGGGCGGTATAGAACCACAGACTTCCGCCTCCCGGATTTAGGCTGTTTAAATGCCACTGCCTTGCCTTTTCTCTTTTCATCGGAATCCGGGGTAGCATCAGCAGGCTCGACCAGCGGCTCCTCATCAGTATGAGTTCTTTCAGAGTCAGGTTCCTCGATTACTATGACTTTGGGTTTTTTCCGCTTGACTTTTTCCCTGGAGACAGTCTTTAATGCGCCATCAAGCCTTATGCTCTGCCTCCGCCCAATCAACCCGAGAATTCTGAGATTCCAGTCCGTCAATAGCAATTCAATATTCCTTTCTTCACTTGGAATTTCTTGGAGGACCCGGACTATCTCTTTATAGTAACCGCCTTCAGGTCGATGGATTATTGCTGAAAGAGAAGAAATAGGAAATATGAGTTTAATTTCATTCAGAAATTGCCTTGTCAACTACTTGGGAAAGAGACAATACTCACGTCTGAACAGCCATCTTCTGGCAAACCCCGGAGGACATCGGACGTAGAACCACTCCGACTTGAAGTAGCTCAGCCTAGTCCACGACCCTATGACCACTTGGCAGTTTCATACAGACTCCAAAAATGTAAAAGATGGGCTGTCGGTTCGGCTTTTGAAGTTGAACATGTATCTTATCTCGGTCATACGGGGAGGTCGATAGAGGTACTCCATAAATGCGATGAACAAGCTGTTGAGTGAAGCATATCCATTCGGGTGTAACTGAGACGGAGCAATCTCCAGATAAGCCAACGCTTCTCTTATGTAGTCGTTGAATGGAGGAAGTGTCCCGGCTGCGCATGCATGTCGGTTGAAAGCGGTATATCCCTCCGGGGGATTATGCGGTCTGTCGTCCGGTCCCGGCAATAATACGTCGTTTAGAGATAGACCATGCCTCAAGCATATTCTCCCAAGCATATCTTCGGACGCATTTGACGGAACCGAATCAGGTGGACTATTGATGAGAGATGCATCAGGCAATTCATCCGTAGCTGGACCGATCACTTCGGCCTCGATATCCGGGATCTCAAGTCTGGGAGTTTCTTGCTGCTGTGAACTTGACGATTCCATAACTAGCTAACTCACGAGAAACCATCATTAGATGATAAAAAGCCCGTACATTCCCCAGTGTAAAGTGTATGAATGAGTTGTGCAGTGCAAGTGTTGTGCATGATTTGAGCAAAATTCTACAGAATTAAAGGAAATATGCAAAAGACGAAACTTTGAAAGTTAGATCAGAAGTGACCGTCATTGCTGACCGTCGCAACCGCGCCATCCAAATACTAATGATCGATTCAAGTTAAAGTTCATCATACTTCAATTTTTTGTTAGATAGCAGTTCCATTGACGAGCTTCGAAAGTCAGTCAAATATGTAGTTCTGTGACCAAGTTCAATTATGCAAGGCAGAAGCTCGTCGAAGTCAAGTGTTCAAGTATTCGAAATTTCTCTAAGTTCCTCAAAATTTAGGTTAGGAATCGATCGCTGCACTTTGTTTTCGTATCGAGTCAGTGGGATCATGCTGCGCAGCCTGGCCGCGTTCGAATCGATACGTTCGTATCGATCGTCTTGGAATGGAGGTGTTTCGTATCGATCAGGCTGGAGTAAGAATGCTTCGTATCGATCAGGTTCGAATTGATACGTTCGTATCGATCAGGCTGGAGTGAGAGCGCTTCATATCGATCAGATTTGAATCGATACATGTCATATCGATCAAAGGCAAGCCAATTCGCATCGATCAGGTTCGCCGATTTCGCATCGATCTGAGAACAATGGCTTCAGATCCATCACCGCTCTTGTCTCCACGCCGATACGAACGTATGTCATCTGGATCGATTCGAATACTCCCAGTTCAAGTCGATACGAAATAAGGTTAGAGTGATTTCCTCCGTCTCTCCTTCTTCCCCAAAGGATCTCAACTCCATGGCCACGCTCCGTCCCCCAATCTTGTCTTCCATCGTCCAGATCTCAAGTTCGTCAAAACTGGTCGTAGATGCAAAGAGAATGATGGGGATCTCGAGTTTCGTCATTATTAACAAGATTCTATCCATTAATTACCTAATTTTAGCGATTAACACTCAGAGGATCGAAGGTTTGGTTCGAATCGAAGGCAGTTATATCTCTCAATCTATCGATACGAAGGTAAAAAAAAAGAACAGAGAGCAACAGTAAAAATAGAAGGTAAAAAAGTGAAAAATGATGAAGTCCCAGGTATTTATATGGAGCCTAGGGTAGAACCGAGTCGATTCGACTCCCAGTCAACCTGACCGGTCGCAACCAGTCAAACAGCGCATCGAAACGAAGGCTCGTTTCGAATCCACCAGACTTCATCGATTCGAAGTGCACAGAGAAGCCACCTGAAGACGATGGACTCCATCGATTCGAAGCATCCGTTTTATGAGCCATCGATTCACAACAGAACAGGTCTGTCGATACGAACACAATATTCGTATCTATCAGAATCTATCGATACGAATAATTATTTCGTATCCACCAAAGATCATCTATGCGAATCAGAATCCAACCCAAATTGTGACCCTCGATGCGAATGAACATTTCGTATCCATCGATTCAGCCCGCGTCGATACGAAGAAATACCTGTTAGTCTATAGGATAGTGGTTTTGATGACAACAACTATAGAAGTGTTATAAAATATATATGTGCAGGAAATCTATATGCAGGTATCAACAAAAGAAGACTGTACAGTAAAGAAGACAAAATTGATGAAGACAAAGATCAAGAGTTCAAGATTGAAGACTCATGAGATTCAAGATATTCAAGAGTTCAAGACAAATAATATAGTTAGGTTAGATATTTGTTAAAACTTCTTGAAAGCACTATCATTCTTTTTTATCCAATTTACTCGTGGAATGGAATCCACTTCGTTCTTGTTAAAGGGATGGAACCCTAGTGAGATGGAACTCACGAAATATCTAGTGGAACGGATAGTAGCCCTATTTTGTTATCCACTAATTTTGATTCAAAATGATTTTCAAAATTATCTCTTGTTTTATAAAATGATTTTCAAATATTCCTTTTCAAAAGAAAAACCTTCGTTCACATTTCCAAAAATGTTTTAGCCTCAAAATCATATTTATCATTTTGTTATATTTTGATTTCAAAATTGTCCTTGATATTTTAGCCTCAAAATATATTTTAATATTATATTTACTTTAGTTTATTTACTTTGATTTTTAAATATATTTTAGTATATATACATATATACATTCATAAGTATTTCTATTTCTAAATACCTTCTACAAATACATAGAGTCCATTTGAATGAAGTTGCATATGTTTTAAATCATCATTTTCAAAGTAAAGCAAATCATCACTTTTTACTAGACCATGTCGACATCCTCTTTACTTGTCATGTCGACATACTTCCCGTTACAGCAAAGGTTGTTTTCAAAAGAAGTGTTTATTCGTTTAAACCTCTTCGAATGGACACATCCATTCATTCTCTATAAATAGAGACTGTTATGGACGTTTTCAATATACTACTTTCTTCATTTTCTCTCCTCTTTATTCTCTTATCTTATTTTCTAATCATCCTATCCATATTCTGCCGAAATCTTAAGTGAATCAAATCAGAATATCTCTAGTTTGATTCTCTGCCACTCTCTTCAAAGAATCTCAGTGCTTATCAGAGTTATAGATACATTTGTACTCAAAGAAACTTGTATAGGGTTATAAAGGTGTGATCGTGTCCTTGGAAATCGATCGGGTGAACTTGTGTCCTGTGAATCAAGTGGTTCTACCCAGAGACCTGAGAATCTGGAGGGTGTACCTCGTTGCCTTGGAATCGAGGGATTGTAATCTAGATTATTATTGAATAGAAAGCCGTACGGGTTGTGCGGGACTGGATGTAGGGTAACACCGAACCAGTATAAAATTCCTGGTGTGTTCTTTCCTTTACTTGCTTTTTATTTATATTTGCATTTGTTTGTGATTCTGTGATTTGATCTGTGATTGTGTATTTGCATTAAGTTAGTTAATTCAATTTAAATCAAAGAAGTTTTAAAGAAATTCTTAAAACACTATTCACCCCCCCTCTAGTGTTAAATAGCCTTAAGATCATCTTCCGCGTCCCTTTCAATACCTTCCACCTTTTTGCATCGATTCGTGAGAGGATAGTCAAAAACAACCATCAAATGTCGTCTCAACTCAGATTTCAAATCAGTTCGGGAGAGAATCAAGGCGAAATTCAATAACGAGCTAAACTGGCAACGACTCGCGAACTTGCAGCTTTTCAAAGAACGCAATGTTTTCACAAGACGTACTTTGGGGGGCAAAATGTTATCCCGCCTTTTGGCAAGGCCAGGACACCAATAAATTGATTGGATTCCGAATATCGCTTGTCATGGATATCGCTGAGTTTTGTCTGAATCCGGATCGAGCTACAATTGGTAAGACATGACTAGGAAAGTAAAGTGAACCAACATTCCAAGTTTCAAGTCAATCCGAGTTCGTATGCTCAAGCTATGATGGATACAAGTTGGAGGGAAAAGCATATTTTCGTATCCATCCGATATGTTCATTTCGCATCCATCAGGGGACTTCGTTTCGTATCGATGGAGGTAGCCATGTTTCGAATCCATCGAGTTCGAATCGATCAGGATCGTGTCCATCGATAGTTAGTGCAATTCGTACCGGTTGGCCAAGTGTCTATTCCGTATCCATCCAGCCCGTGTCCATCATCTGCTTCGCATCAGCACGATTTCACGATTTCGTATCGATCAAGTTGGCAATATTTCGTACCCATCGAGTTCGTATCGATCAGGTTCGTGTCCCTCAACAGATGACGCGCCTCGCAACCATCAGTCAATGCCTACTTCGTATCCATCGAGGTACTACTCTTCGTATCCATCAGAAAACCTTACTTCGAATCCATGCCCAGTGACTTATTCGTATCTAACGAGTCAACCAACTAGGGTGTGTCGTCCATCGAAGGAAACAAGGCAAGATACATGGAGTCGAAACGGTCAATATGGAGTGAAGGCCGGATCGTAGCGAAGCGCGCGCGCCACATCATCTCGAGAACACGTGCAGTCATCGACACGAAGTGATGGAGTCGAAGCCATGGAGACGAACCAAGCAGCCTTCGAGAAATCTCAGTTCGTATCGACCATATCTCATGATCCACTGATCCAAATCCAATGATATTTTAAGGGAAGCTTGCATACGCACTAAAGAATGTCCCTGCCAAATTTCAGATGAATTGGACATCATCTTGATCGATACGAAATGGATTCGTATCGATCGCAGATCGAGGCGAAACTTTCTGGAAATGGTCGCGTGGGTCCCCTCACGTGCCAGACCAAGTCTCCCGAAGTTTTAGCGGAATCTCAGCCTCCTACGCCTATAAATAGAGCCCCAGAGCATATAGAAAAAGGGATCTCTTGGTTCTGAAGCGTCCAGACTCTGCCGGATCAAGACTTGCATCATACCTTTGCTGTCAATTTCGAATTCTAATCTGTAATCCGCTGTTGTTTGCTATAATCGCTTGTAATCATTGAAAGAGAATCAATAAAATCATCAAAACTTCATAGTGGACGTAGGCAATACGCCGAACCACTCTAAATCGCTTGTCTTTGCATTTTACATTTCTGTTTGTTGGAGTTTTTGTTAGGTAATCTCTGTTTTATATTTATATTCTTCATTTTATCTCTTCAAAAAACTTCCAAAGAGTGTTGTGCCCATTTTTGGTACAAACACACGTATCCCACCTATGAAAATATGTGCATGATCCAGAGCAAATTATAGAAACAGCTTCCAAAGAAGATTTAGAAGTTGAATCTAATTTGGTAGTTATCAGGCGACCAATGTGAATCATAGATCACGATGAGAAGCGGTTAAGAAGGAAGGTTATAAGGTTGGTTAAAGTCCAATGGAGTGGTGATGCAGCAGACTGCACATGGGAAACAGAAGATAGAATGCCGAAAGCATATCCTGAGTTTAGGATTGATACATAGTTATGTGTTGTATCGATGTAGTGTACTCACCCACCTGTGGTGTAGTCACTTACCATATCATATATATATTTCATCTTGTTATATATATATATATTTGTTTTCGAGTTATCTTCTTCTTATTCTTAATTTCAAGGATGAAATTCTTTTAAGAGGGAAGTATGTAACGACCCGTAAATTCATCACTTCAGAAAAATTTCAAAATATTCAAAAATAAGATTTTCAAACATAACTGATGATATTTTGAATTATAAATAATAATGGTAATCTTATTTTGAACAAAAAGTATTGATTAAAATATCGACAAAATACATGTAAATCGTTTTATCAGTAAACAGCTCTTTAGCCATCCGAACTCGTGCACGGAGCTGGATACATACACTCATTTATATATATATATATATATGAGTATGAATATGTAATAAAATTATCTATTTTATTTTGAAATTTAAATTGCCTTTATAACACTATTATAGATATCACTATTTTGGAATAATTGATTTTTGAATTTAAATGATTTAATAATTATTTTAATTATTAAGTAAGCTCTTTTAATTATTAGTAAGCTCTTTTAATTATTATATAACGATGGAAATATTATATTTAAAATTTGTTTACAAATATGTGTATATTAAGTAAGAAGAGAAAATATGACCGAAATCGAAATTGAAACCGAAATTAATAACAATACAACGTGAATAAGTTGTGCAAAGTTGTGGATATATGTAACATACATATGCACATATACATGAAAACATCCACATGCACATGAACACACATATATACCTATAATTAAATATATAGATATATATTAATAAAATATCTAAGATATTTCCTAAACTCCTTAACACTTAAGCATGCTCTAAGTCAACACTTACACATGCACATGGGTTGCACATAGCCTTGACCATGATGAGGGTCACTTCAGCCATGACAAGGTGATGGTGGATGAGGTAGGGTGGTGCATGTGTAGGTGATGAAGATGATGATGTATACGTAGATATTTTTTCCCTCTTCCTTGCCTATAAATACCACACACTCTCCACTTCATTTCTACACATCTTCTTCTTCATTTCTAAGCTCTATTCTCTCCTCTTTCATGGCTTCTACCTTAAATGAAATAATGTCAAAATATTTCTCATGAAGAAACTAAAATAATATAGTGTAATATAGTTAAAACACCTCAAACTCTTTACCAAACCACCTCATTTCTCCTCTTTCTACCCACGGCCACTACCACCTACCCCATAGCCAAGCCTTCCTCCCTCCAAAGTTTAGGCCGTGAGCTCTTTTACCCATTTCAAAGGCAAGCCCGAGCCATCTAAGAGCTAGAGTGCAAGTGATCGTGAGCTAAAAATCCAAGATAGCGAAGCTATAGCCATTTTTAGGTTAATCGTTTAATCCAAGGTGAGAAACTCTTACTTATATTAAATTTTTGGATGATGATATGATGTTTCCAATGGATATTAACTATGTTTTGATCACCAAGTTTGGTTGTTTAATATGGTTTTTTGATTGTATTAACAAGTCACATTTAATACACGTCAAAAATTACAAAGGAAATCACTTTCCTTTTATTAATGAAATGGTGCATATGGAATATTTAAACCACTTAAAAATAATTCAATATGGTTTAAAAATGTTGTATAAACATTTAAAAGTGTTTTGGCAAAGTTTAAATAAATATTGAAAATTTAGTCAAAAATAGGCCTGTCGCGTAACGGTAGTTCGTGATTTCACGTCTTAAAAGTGAAATCCATTTGTAGGATGGATTCGGGCACGGATTTCTTTGAAATAAGAATTTTACGAACCCTTGTAATCATATTTTTCTAAAAAAGAGAGAAAATTAAGATTTCTTTTAGTATATTTTAACATATGAGCAAATTAAGTTTTAAATACAATCGCGCTTTGGCAGTTCGGAGGCCAAAGTAGTTATTTTAAAATGGATATTTTTAATCCTTTAAAAATATGAAATAAATTCTATAAATCTTTTAAAATGTTTTAAAAGTGATTTGGGTCATAAATATGAATTTCCAAAAGATAGAAAAGTCGTTTTGATCAATAAGCTTTTAAAACTCTATTTGCAGCAGTTTTTCGCAGTACTTTTTAGTAACTTTTGCAAACAATGGTTTTAACTTAATTATTCTTTTCTGAATCTTTTGTGAACCTTTTCAAATAAATAAGCAATTTAAAGATGATTTATAGGTTTAAAAATGAGTATGCGAAAACGACTAGTACATTTGTTCCATTTGTGAGTGTTAGAGAAAATCCGACCAAAGAATGGAACAGATCGAAGGGAAAGCTTGGATGCTTTAAAATAATTAAAAGTTAATTATGTATGTTAAAAGATTTAGAGTCAATCAAATAACTTGACCACCTTATGGTAACAGAGAGGTAGTCTCTAGGCTTGGGTTTGGAAAACCACTTGCCTTCCCTCCCTAGCTACCCGAACTGGCCCGACGGAGGGGATAGTAAATTTAGTTTACTCGGATTAAAATTTCACTAAGTACAAGATATAACTTTCCAAATTCAAATAACTTGGATTGCATAGAAATAGTCTTCTTCTACTTGGTATTAAATTCCAAGGAGGAAATTCGTACTATCCGTGAGAATTTAAAAGGTGATCCCACCATTATTTGACAAATAGTAAAGGTTGAATACGGAAATTGATATTGAGTAGAATTCGTATAATTTCCATGGTCCTATTTACTCAATATTGCATTCTAAAATGATTTATGAAACGGATTTGGTAATTCCAAAGTTATGGAGAGGTTTAACAATTCTGTATATACTGGAAAGAATGGTTTAAAGATATATATCTCTAGAAGATATTTTGATTAATCAATCAAAGAATAGTTCCAAATTCACTTAACATATCTTTATCGATGATTGTTTGGAAGAAACCGGAGTCAAATTTTGGTGATTCCTATCCGAAGACCACTTTGAACCCATTTATGCAATCGAAGTAAAGACATGAAATGGTTTGGAAGATGGAATGTAGGGCTGCTTGTCACTGACCCTCAGGGGAAATTTCTCATATCATATTTATGTAGCAGTAGTTCTTCATTTAAGATCTTCGATGCAAGGACTTCTCGGTACTAATCCTAAAGAGTAATTCCCAACAGTATGTGGTAGGAGAGTACCTTCGATTTGTCCTGAACCTGGACAACTTGTATGGACGAATGTTTAATGTTGCATTTCTAATTACACTGATTGATCTCTATGAACGTATCATGGAATGCGGTGTAGCATCCAAAGTGGAGTGTGCTAAGTGAAAGGTAATCATTACCTCGGGCCTCATCACCCGGTAATGGCTTAAACTGGGTACGCCGTAAGGTTATGTGGTTCGCAACCATTAGGGTATGATCATCACCTTTCTAGATTATTCTCTATATGTTGAGTATGTGGTGTAAGCTATGGGATCCCAAATAGGTCGGATACAACTGGGGTAATGACATATTCCATTTCTATCCAGGCCATGTCTGAGTGCCAAATAAGGATAAACCGGTCTTGCCAAATGCGGAGGATTGTTTGTGTATCCTCGGTACATCCCTTTGGAGATGTATTGTATGGAAGGTAGCCCTTATCTACCATTGTATGGAAATCCATTCTCCAATAAGTGCCTTTGGACTTGATTGTAGAACCTACTTTGTAGCTAGTATGCTGGAATTTAATCAATGTAACAATTTCGGCTAAGATTCATAAGTTTATTTGAAAAGTTTTCTAAGAACGTCATCAAAAATAATATCAAATGATTTTATGTAGCAAATGTTTTGGTTATAAGTAAAAACCTGTTCCGTATTTATGTGCGACATGGTCTTATGAGATACCCTTTTGTTTTCAAAACACGTATTTTGAGTTTCTCACCTAGTCCCATGACTGATCTGGAGTTTATTATTCTTTTCCCTCAAACTCTAGGTGTCCTGTTTTTCTTGGTAGCCAAGTAGTTAGATTATTTGGAGCATTTTAGGATGGAGCATAGAGCATGGAGCGTTTTGGGTCTTTCTGTTGAAATTATCCATCACTTTCCATTGTGTTTGTATTATGTATAAGTATCTACCAGCACCTATAGGGATAGGCCGTTATAACCATCCTAGCTGAGTTAGTACTTGCTATGACTCTATATCTCATTTTGAGAATGATTGTATGTACTATCTATATGATTACAAGTTGTTAAATACAATGTGATATTCTATTATTGTCTTTTATTCCATCTTTATTTTCTTTTACCCCATGATAATCTGCCTCTCTGGTACTTGGATTTATGGCACGTGAATACCAAGGATGTATTAGTGTCGATTTCTGAGGAGTGAGGAGGCCAATCATCACAAATATCTTATGATGTAAATGCACAATCTCGTGCGGTTGTTGAAACGTTTGTTGCCCCTCTAAGTGATTGACAACGTTTGAGATGGCAAGATTGAAGGCTTCACTTAATTCATTTCAGCAAATGATGGAGCCAAAGGTAGGATTCTCCAAAAGATTTATGATGCATTAGATTTCAAATATGGTGGTCTAACGTGCAACTATAGTAAAGATAAGAAACTTAATTGAGAGTAGAATCTCAAATCTATTATCGCTATTATCAATGGGTCATTTGAGCTTTTCATTGCTAATAAGCTTTGAAGTGGAAGGAAGAGTGGGTGCCTTTTCCACCAACTTACATTGGATCGGTTCTAAATTTGGCTCGTTTAAGGTAATTCTCACTTGTTGAGATCCCTTAGTTCGAAGGTCATGCGATATCATATAATTTACTTTCTTTGACCTATCCCTTGTTTATATTTTTATTTTGTGCTACTTCCTTGGGCCCAAAAGCTCATTTTGAGTAGTACCATAATTTTCTTTTTTTATCAAAAAAGGAAAATTTTAATTTCTCATTAAATTATATTTCAAAGATTCGAACCAACGAAATTGAACATGCTGATTTATTAAACCGGTCGTGCTTACTTATTAAAAAGACATATAGAATAAGCAATCGTTGAATTATGATAAACTTAGTGAGTTCACTTTAAATTTTATTTGTTACAAATAAAAGATTAGTTATTGAATTTGGATATTTCTTGAAAATAAATTTAATCAAGACATATCTTACTAAGATAATAGCTCTCAAACTAAATAGATATACATTTCTTGATCATTGTAACTAATTATTAATACTCATTATTGTTCATTAGTTTAAATTTTGTATCATTTGTGAAGACATTATCACAAATATTTGAAAATATGTTATTTTCTACCAATAAAATAAATCAAAAT
The DNA here is from genome assembly GCA_030737815.1 of Allium fistulosum. Lineage (NCBI taxonomy): Eukaryota > Viridiplantae > Streptophyta > Magnoliopsida > Asparagales > Amaryllidaceae > Allium > Allium fistulosum. The sequence goes on from CM060902.1 coordinate 308,143,019, forward strand.
TTGAAAATAGATCATGCTCACTAATTCCAAAGCACCGTAGAAATACAAGATCATATGTATATCTTTATTAATAGTTAGAATAGAAACACAATCTTTTAGTCCGACCGTGAAGTTCCCAAAACACCCTTATAAAAAAATAAGAGGTTAGGAGTTCGAATGCTACCGTAAATAAAAATTAACATCTATCTTCAAATTGAACTTTTAAAACATAAACAAGCTTACAAGTTCAAACCCCACTTTAATAGAATTTTTTTTTGTATTTTTCAGTTTATTTTGATTACCAACATAGAAATTTTTATTTTGATAATTTTATAAGAGACTTTTATATGCACGCGCGTTGCACGTGACAAATACTTAGAAATTAAATTTAAGGATCAGTGGCCCTGAACCCCTCCTCCCATCCTCGTACGTAATCCTCATTCAATATTGATTCTTTTGGAAGAAATCCTCTAAATTCCGACGATAGCTTCAAGCCCGTGGCTTCAATGAGATCTCGGAGAATGTAACAGTCCTGAAATGATAGTCTATGTGTTAAAAGGAAAAAACGGGGAAAGTTTGTAGATTTCCAGCCAAGTTCATCAGATGCAACCTTGGGTTCATCGGAGATGGTGGCTGTGGATGTCAGAGGTGGAGCAAGTGCTTATGCTACCATCACCATGGCTTGAGGGGAAAGATACAAGGATGTATCAGCATGTACATATGTGTACATGCCGTATACGTGCACATTGATATAAGCTTATTTCAAGTCTATTGCTTTTATATTTGAAGGTCCTGTATATTTGTGAATGATGTTGAGTAGGTCAGTTTGTATGTGTGGCCCAACCAGTGTGAATTATGGCCTGATTCAGTCAAGTGGTTGAGTCAAGTGATTGAGTCAAGTGATGCAGTGCATGAATATGTATGTGTGTGTGTATATATATATATATATATATATATATATATATATATATATATATATATATATCTGTACAGGCATTGTAAATCAGTGTGTGAAACCAAAAAGTTAATCTTCTTCATTTTCATTTTCAGCTAGTTGTTATCTGAGTTCTTCTTTAAGAGCTTATAATATCTCATTTCTTTCAATTTCAGTTTAATAATACAGTTCAATCTTTTACAATTTATCCTTGTTGTTGATACATTAGATCCTGTTACTTAGATTAGCAGTCTCATTCATTTTTCATGTATTTTGTTCTTGTTCTTAGATTTGCACATTTACATTTCTTTATCTTTGTTCTTTCTTGCTTCTTATTGCCTGTATATCATTTTCTACCATTTACCATTGTTAGTATATGTTGTTATTTCATTTACTTACAAATCATTGCTCTGATGCTTTTCTTTCTTTTTTTCAATTTGTTCTTGTTCATGTAACTCAATTTACATTTCATTAGTAATAACAACACATAAGCTTTGTTCATCACTTTCTATAAGCAATCAGATTTCTTTTCTGTTCATATATCTGTGAACTTAACATCATAGTTCTTGATCAAACTGTTGGGAAATTTGTGGTTCGAGTCGAATCCGACAAATATAATGTCATACTTCTGACTTCAAGGATTTATGGAATAGATTCTTTCATACAATAGTTCAACCCAGCAGGCACAAACGGATTATTGAACTATCGACTTTCAGGATTCAATGAAGCCTTGGAACAGCGTAATCAGATTCAAGATTTGTACAGTTTTGATCTGGTCAAGAACACTTTATTCTGATATGAAATGATGCAAAACACGGAGGTAGAATAGAGTGAAGAAATGAAATGCAGTCTGCAACGCCGCACATGCTTGAAAATTTTTATTGTATTTGCAACACCTTGTAGGCATTACAAATCTGCTGATATGAGAGTGTTCTGTAACACTCTAATGGCGTTGCAGATTTGCATGGGAAGAAGAAGGAGAATTTTTTTCTTTTCTGTGTTGAATAACAGTTTTGGCCAACCTATATATATAGAGATAAGGAGGTGTCTGTTCATCAAGGGTTGCGTCCGTTCGGTTTAGAACCGTTAACATCGGTCGCGCCCGTTTAAATTTCTTATCCGTTCGGTTAAGAACCGTTAACAATGGTCGCGCCCTTTCCAACGTCCAGCTTTGTTTAAATTCTGGGCCCATAACGGGCTAAAATCCGGCCCATTTCTGTTTCCAAAAATTATTATCATTTGACCCGTACCCGGCCTGGTTCGGTTCGGTCGGTCGGTCGGACGGACGGTAGCAGTAGCGCGTCTGTGTGTGGTGGTTATGCATGACTTCCCTCCTCTCAACAAAGCACACATTTGGGAGCCCCAAGGCCCCAACTCCCTCATGAGAAACCCATACTTAAACAAGTATGGTTTCCAATATCCCAAGATGTGGGACTTTGCTTTTCTTCTTTCTTCCCTCTTCCTTTCTTCTCTCTTCATGAAAACAAAAACAAGAGAAAACTTGAAAATATCCAACATTCTCCCCCTATTTTTAAGTTTGGATAATTTAAAAAACATTTTAAGTTTAAAAACAGGAATAGCTGCATCACTTGAGTGATTGCCTACGTACCCAAGTGGGATCAAGCCAAACGTAGTTCAAAGATCAAGAATTGCATCATCGTGAAAACCAACACATAAATAAAAGGTATCTTCTGGATTTGAACTTTTACTTAGTGTAAACCATTCAAAGCTTTATCGAGATTCTATGGTGAACGAATCTTGAACCAAGTATCCCTTATGATAAAACCGGAACAATCACACATGTTGATTTTCTTAGGTAAAGTGTTCAGTATTGCTCAGCACGTTAATGGCCATGTGCTTTTAATCCTGGGTTCATGAGTCTACGTCAGAAAGCGGTCTTATTTTCTTAGGAAACGGCCTGATTTCCATACTTATATAGATAAGTCTCTTAAGGTGTTTTTGCGATACACCTGTTATCCCGTTATCCCGCCTTTTGGTCAAGGCCGGGATATCCACAAATTGGCTGGAAAGGATGGAGATCAATTGGAAACAAGGCTACGATCGATGTCATCAAAATTTGACCGGGCTTCAATCAAGGCAGGATCGATTGGGAATGATGCACAAGGCTAAGAGAGGCTACATGTCAAATTTCAGGTCAATCGGAGTTCGTATGCTCGAGATATGATCGAAACAACTCAAGTAAACAAGCCGTTCGTATCCATCAAAAAACCATTATTCGAGTCAATCTGTTCGAATCCATCCATAACCACGCTGTTCGCATCCATCTATTCATGTCCATCAATTTGCGTCGCTCTGTTTGTATCCATCAAGTGTCCTTATGTTCGAATCCGCCACATAGCCTCTATTTCGTATCCAACTGGCCTGGTTCGATTTCGAATACATCGATGGGAGTCAATTCGTATCATCCGGCCAAGGATCAATATGAATTAAGCATCAAACGAACGATACCAAAATAGCAAAAGGTCTATCGAAATGAAACAACCCCCAACCATCGATACGAACAAAGCAACATGACCGATCGATACGAACAGCGCAACAATGATCGAGTCGAACAGACTTACTCCGATCGATACGAATAGCGCAACAATGATCGAGTCGAACAGACCCACTTCGATCGATACGAACAAAGCCATTGTGAATCGAGTCGAATAAGTATCGATACGAAGGAAACAGCATACGAGAACCCCAAACTTGCATCGATCATAACTCACAATCTACGAGTCCAAATGCTATGAAATTTTCATAGAAGCTTGCGTACATCATCAACAATGTTCATGCTCAATTTCGACTCGATTGGGCCAAATCTTAATCGATACGAAATTGGTTTGTATCGATCACGGACCGAGTGCAAATCACGTGGGATCAATCGCGTGGGCCCACACACATGCCAAAAGAGGTCTTCCGAGATCTGAGCAAGATATTTGCAGCCTACGGCTATAAATAGCATCCCAGAGCCTACAGAAAAGGGACTTTTGATTCTTCTACGTCCAGACTCTGCAGGAACCATCATTGTACTCGAAATTTGCTTTGTAATCAGTTGTAACTCGTTGTAGTCAGCAGGCAAACATCAATAAAATCATCAACTTCAAAATGGATGCAGGCTGGATTGCCGAACCACTATAAACTCTGTGTCCTTTACTGCTTTCCTTTTTATTTTTTGAGTGTTCTTCATTTTTAATTCTCTACATACTTGTTATCTTTTATCTGTGATTGTGAACTGGTGCTTTCATCGACCATTGGGTGTTTATGACCAATTTTGGCGCAAACATTTTGGTGCTTTCACTGAAAACGCTAGTGCTCAGGAATTCTACAACCAGGACTTTGGATCTGAAAGCTTAAAGACTTGGATTTGGAAAGCTATGGCAAGACGGTCAACAAGAAGACAAAGAGCTGGAAGGAGTCAGCATAAAGGGAGCCAGGAGGCTTCCTCTAGAACAAATCACACCTCAATCTTCATCACCCGGGACGATATGGAGATAATGATGGAAGCTATGCGGGAAGGAATGATGAAAAGACAAGAGGAAATGATGCAGAAGCTACTCCAACAAGCTGGACAAGCCAGAATGCAGAATCAAGGGAACGCTGCTGCAGGAGATGCTGGAGATAGAGATCAGGAGCGCGGAACAACCAGAGTTCAGAATGGAGCAGGACCGTCAGGAGCAGCACCAGAACTTGGGGGCACACATCTGGAGGACGTTGATCCAACCTCAGGCAGGGTACCAGATGGAGCTATTCAACATGGATTTGGTAGAGGAATGGATGCCCGTCCAGGATACCAGATTCCAGGATTCCCTTGTGAACTCGGGGGGCAGGTCAGAAGCAACAGATAAGGGCTACAACTTGACGATAGTGATAGATTGGCGGAGATGGTCAGACGAGCCATGAGAGGCGGACTAGTGAATAGAGATCTGGAAGATGTGAATAGGAGTCCCTTTGCTTCTACGATCAGGCAAGCCAGGAATCCACCAGAATTCAAGTTACCAACACTGGAGATGTATGACGGGAGAACAGATCCCGCTGTTCACTTGACAAGGTACATGAGGCATATGGAAGTACTGGGAGCATCAGAGGAGGTCATGGCGCGATGCTTCCCTTTGTATCTGACAGATATAGCGGCGTTATGGTTCAGACAGCTGGAGAGTGGCTCTATTGGCACATGGACGGAGTTGATTGAAAGGTTTATGAGACACTTTCAGGTCCACATAGCCATTCCTAAGAATGTGATGACTTTAACATCAATGAAACAATGGAAAGGAGAATCACTTAGAGATTTCTTGACCAGATTCAATGCGGCAGTGGCTTCGGTGGATCGACCTGATCCGTCGATGGTTTTGATGGCAGCGGTTTCAAGAATTGCAGACAATTCGGATTTCAAGGTATCATTGGAACGGGACCCACCGAGGGATCTTGGGGAGTTCTACCATGAGGCGAAGATATTTCTAAGGCAAGAAGATGCACAGGCTGAGAGAGAAGGCAGAGAGGCTGAAGCTTATGCGGTAAGGGATGGAGATTCACCCAGAGAAAATCCAAACAAAGACGACAAAGGCAAAAGGAAAATGAAAGATAACGGTAGCACTTCAAAAAGGCCATGGAGGGAGTCAAAGTTTTCTTCTTACACGGATCTGACTGAAACTTTGGAAATGATTTATTTGGACACTCGAGGGCGCCTCCAGTATCGAAGGCCAACAAGAAGGGAACCTTCTGATTACGAACGGGCATCGGGAAGGCATTGCCTATTCCATGAGCTGGATGGGCACAACACGAATGAATGTAGGCATTTGAGGGATATCTTTGAGGAGCATGTAAGGAATGGTCATCTACAGCAGTATGTAAGGAATCGAGCTGTGGCAGTGGAACATGAATGGCCACCGCCCACCTTGAACGAGGATGGCACTGGACCTAAGCAATGTCAACTTATTATCAACTAAATAGATTTATGGTTCGGAATAAGTAATAGAACTCGAAGTAATGCGAATAAATCACTTACACATGTACGGGATCGAGGACGGTCCATAGGCATGCTCGGAGACGATGATAAACCGTGTTGCTCGAGTCTGTGAAATCCTGTTTTTCTTTTTCGTTTTCCAGAAAACTTTTGTTTTTTCCTTGGATGTACAGACATTTATTTGGTTTTCCCTGGCTGCAAAAACTCTTATTTTGAATGGTTGGATATGGATCAATGTAATGAATAATACAGGTCTCGCGATTACGGTCCCGACCGGAGAGACGGGGCAGTAATCGCGAATTATGAGTCCCTCCGCCAGAGAGCGATGGAATGGACTCAAACACAATATAAAAGTCCTTGGCCGGTGAGCCGAGGCCGGAGTATATAAAAGTCCTTAGCCGGAGAGCCGAGGCCGGTGAATATAAAGGTCCTTGGCCGGAGAGCCGAGGCCCAAAATATAAAAGTCCTTGGCCGGAGAGCCGAGGCCGGTGAATATAAAAGTCCTTGGGCGGAGAGCTGAGGTCGGTGAATATAAAAGTCCTTGGGCGGAGAGCCAAGGCCGGAGAATATAAAAGTCCTTGGCCGGAGAGCCGAGGCCGGAGAATATAAAAGTCCTTGGCCGGAGAGCCGAGGGCGATGAATATAAAAGTCCTTGACCGGAGAGCCGAGGCCGGTGAATATAAAAGTCCTTGGCCGGAGAGCCGAGGCCGGAGAATGTAAAAGTCCTTGACCGGAGAGCCAAGGCAAGAGAATGTAAAAGTCCTTGGCCGGAGAGTCGAGGCCGGAGAATGTAAAAGTCCTTGGCCGGAGAATATAAAAGTCCTTGGCCGGAGAGCCGAGGCCGGAGAATATAAAAGTCCTTGGTCGGAGAGCCGAGGCTGGCAAATATAAAAAGTCCTTGACCGGAGGGCCAAGGCCGGAGAGCATAGAAGCCCTCGACCGGAGAGTCGGGATCAGAGCAGAACAACACAACCCGGCGAAGTCTATGGTTTTGAAGTCAAACCTCATGATTCGGATTTCGGCTTTGGATAAATGGACCCGGAGGGGTCTTGGATTTGGAAAAGGACTCGGAGCGGTCCCGAATTTGGATATCAACTCAGAAATGTTATGGATTTGGCTATTGGATATTGGATATTGGATATAGATGGATTAAAGCTCGGTTGATGGATTTGGATAGCTATGGAATTGGCTAAGGATTTGGTTACTGAATTCGGAATCGGACATCGACTCGGAGCAGTCGTCAATTTGGATTAGGTTATGGCTGCGGAACTCAGATAGGATGGCTTGGTAATGGATTGGACTAAGAATCGGATGATATGGCTATGGATGAAATATGCACTTCGGATACCGGATTTGGAGCTTTTCAAAACACACCTTCTTACCACACGGCATGTTTTGGGGGGCAAATGTTATCCCGCCTTTTAGTCAAGGATGGGATATCCACAAATTGGCTGGAAAGGATGGATATCAGGAATGGAGATCAATTGGAAACAAGGCTACAATCGATGTCATCAAAATTTGACCGGGCTTTAATCAAGATAGGATCGATTGGGAATGATGCACAAGGCTAGGAGAGGTTACGTCTTGAATTTTAGGTCAATCATAGTTCATATGCTCGAGATATGATCGATACAACTCAAGTAAACAAGCCGTTCGTTACCATCAAAAAACCACTGTTCGAGTCGATCTGTTCGAATCCATCCATAACCACGCTGTTCGCATCCATCTGTTTGTATCCATCAAGTGTCCCTCTGTTCGAATCCGCTACATAGCCTCTATTTTGTATCCAACTGGCCTGGTTCAATTTCGAATCCATTGATGGGAGTCAATTTGTATCATCCAGCCAAGGATCGATACGAATTAAGCATCAAACAAACGATACCAAAATAGCAAAAGGTCTATCGAAACGAAACAGCCCCTATCCATCGATACGAACAGAGCAACATGACCGATCGATACGAACAGCGCAACAATGATCGAGTCGAACAGACTTACTCCGATCGATACGAATAGCGCAACAATGATCGAGTCGAACAGACCCACTTCGATCGATATGAACAAAGCCATTGTGAATCGAGTCGAACAAGTATCGATACGAAGGAAACAACATACGAGAAGCCCAAACTTGCATCGATCATAACTCACAATCTACGAGTCCAAATGCTATGAAATTTTCACAGAAGCTTGCATACATCATCCACAATGTTCATGCTCAATTTCGACTCGATTGGGCCAAATCTTGATCGATACGATATTGGTTCGTATCGATCACGGGCCGAGTGCAAATCACGTGGGATCGATCGCGTGGGCCCACACACATGCCAAAAGAGGTCTCCCGAGATCTGAGCGAGATATTTGCAGCCTACGCCTATAAATAGCATCCCATAGCCTACAGAAAAGGGACTTTTGATTCTTCTACATCCAGACTCTGTAGGAACCATCATTGTACTCGAAATTTGCTGTTGTAATCAGTTGTAACTCGTTGTAGTCAGCAAGAAAACATCAATAAAATCATCAACTGCAAAGTGGATGTAGGCCGGATTGCCGAACCACTATAAACTCTGTGTCCTTTAATGCTTTCCTTTTATTTTCTGAGTGTTCTTCATTTTTAATTCTCTACATACTTGTTATCTGTAATCTGTGATTGTGAACTGGTGCTTTCATCGACCATTGGGTGTTTATGACCAATTTTGACGCAACACCTTTTTAAGGTAACTAAACTTATTAAGGATATATTATCCATCCTTTGTTCTTGCAGAATCCAACACTAAATATTATGGGATTATTGATTTAGTGTTCCATAATCATTCTCTTAACTTGTTGGTACCCATTGAACTTTGTCTATCCTTTTCAAAACATAAGTTAGGTTTCTGTTAAGCATGATCAACCTTCATTCACATACCTTAGTCCCATTTCCTTTGATTTTATAGAAACCATTGCCTTTGGAAGACTCTTTGTGAGTGGGTCAGCCAAGTTTTCTTTGTTTCTATGTAATCGACAGTTATTACTCCACTTTTAAGTAATTGTCTTATCATTTGATGTCTTAGACTCACATGTCTAGACTTCCCATTATATGTCTTATTAGAGACATTGTATATTGTAGCCTGATTATCACAGTTAATCAAGACTGCTGGAGATGGCTTCTTCCATAATGGGATTTATATTAATAAATTCCTAAACCATTCCGCTTCCTTGCATGCATCTTCTAATGCAATCAACTTTGACAACATTGTTGAGTCAAATATATAGGTCTGTTTTTTGGAAACCCAAGACGCAGCAGCACCTCCTAACGTAAAGATCCATCCAGTCATAGACTTGGATTTGGATTCTACATTGTTTCAGGTTGGATCACTATATCCTTCTATTACATCAGGATATCCTTTATAAGATAAACCATAGGTAATGGTTCCTTTCAAATAAACTAAAACTCTGGAAATAGCTTTCCAATGTTCGAAACGTGGATTACTCGTAAATCGACATAACATGCTTACAGCATGTGCTATGTTTGGTCTAGTGCAGTGCATAGCATACATTAGACTCCTAATAATACTGGAATACTCAAGTTAAGAAATGGTACGTCCAGTATTCTGTTCTAATTTAATACTAGGATCTAAAGGAGTAGGTGCTGGTTTGTCATTATAATGACCGCACTTTTGGAGGAACTTCTCAATGTAATGAGATTGTGTTAGTAACAACTCCCCCTCTTTCCTAATAATTTTAATTCCTAAATTGCGTCAGCTTCTCCTAGTTCTTTCATGTCAAACTTAGAAGATAGAAACTTCTTAGTTTCATTCACATAGGATATATTGGAACCAAATATTAGCATGTCATCAATGTATAAACATATTATAACATAATCCTTGTTGTCTGATTTGCTATAAATACATTTATCAGCATCATTAACAATAAATCCATATGACAATGCTATTTTATTAAACTTCTCATGCCATTGCATGGGAGCTTGCATGCTTCAGGCCATAAAGAGACTTTACTAGTTTTCAAACTTTCTTTTCTTGGCCTGAGGTTTTGAAACCTTCAGGTTGTTCTATATATATTTCTTCTTCTAAATCTCCATTTAGAAACGCAGTCTTTACATCCATTTGATGTACGACCAATTTATGAATTGATGCAAGTGCTATTAAACAGCGTATAGAAGATATGCGAGCAACTGGAGCATATATATCAAAATAATCTACTCCATGTCTTTGCTTATATCCCTTAGCAACTAATCTGGCTTTAAACTTATCAATGGATCCATTTGTATTTAACCTTTTCTTAAATATCTATTTACATCCTATAGGTTTAGCACCAAGAGGTAAATTAGTTAAAACCCAAGTTTGGTTTAACAGTATAAAATTCATTTCATCGTTGATAGCTTCTTTCTAGGATATTGAATCTCTGGAACTCATAGCCTTAAAATAAGTTTTAGGGTCATCATCGACATTCATGACATATCTAGTCACATTAAGGACTTCGTTCTTACTACCTTCTATAAGATATGTAATGAAGTCAGGACCATAGTCCTTCTATATTCTTGCTATTTTACTTCTCCTTTGTTCAGTACTATTATCTGGTACTGATACTTCCTTGCTGTTTTGAGCAGGAGCATAGTCATCGTCATTGATATCATCAATCGTATTAGGTTTTGGACTAGGTGATCTCAATGGAATCTCAACAGTTTGATTTTCAAAGAATTCTACATCTATAGATTCTATAACTTCTAAGGTGTCAAGAATTAGGAGCCTATATGTTATACTATTAAGTGAATATCCTATGAAAACACATTTAAATGCCCTATTTCCTAGCTTTGGTCATTTAGGGTCTGGTTTTCTAACATATGCTAAACAACCCCTAACTTTAAGTCTTGTAAGATTATGTTTCCTATTAAACCATAATTCATAAGGGGAAACATTATTCTTTTTAAGTGGTACTCTATTTAAGATATAACATGCAGATAACATAGCATCACCCCATAAGTTATAAGGTAAGTTTGAACTTTTGAGCATGGCATTAACCATTTCTACTAAAGTTCTATTTTTCCTTTCAGCAACATCATTTTGTTGTGGTGTATATGGGGCAGTGCATTGGTGAACTAAACCGTGTTGTTACAAAATAAGGTGAATTCATTTGATAAATATTCACCACCTCGATTTGAATGTAATACTTTTATTTTATCTCCTAATTGTGTTTCGACCTCCGCTTTGTAAATTTTAAATTTATCAAAGGCCTTATCTTTAGTTTTCATTAGATACACATATGTATATCTAGTATAATTATCAATAAATGTTATATAGTATTGGTTACCACCAAAGGTGATATGACTTTTTAAATCACCCACATCACTATATACTAAATCAAGCAAGCCAGTTTTCCTTTCTATAGATTTGAAGGATTTTCGGTGTATTTTTGCTTGAACAAGTATTTCACATTTAGAGATAGTATCGAAATCACAATTAGAAATTAATCCTAATTTATGCATATTTTTAAGGGAATTATAATTAACATGTCCTAGTCTACCATGCCATAAACTAACAGAATCAACAATATAAATAGAAGATTTTTTTTATTAGATTCAACTTAACCATGTCGTTACAAGAGTATCCCTGTCCAATGAATTTGCCGTTCTTGGACAACACTAACTTATCAGATTCATACACCATCTTGAATCCTCGTTTGTTATGAAAGTATTCAGAGACCAAATTCTTACACATATCAGGTACATAAAATACATTAACTAATATAAGAACTTTTCCAGAAGTAAATGTAAGTTTTATAGTGCCTTTTCCCAAAACTTTACTTGGAACCTTATTTGCTCCAGTAACCTTGTCGGCTTCTCCATTATTTTCTTCGTAAGTCTTAAAAAGATTACGGTCTTTACAAATGTGAATGGTTGCTCTAGTATCAAACCACCAATCAATATCAGTTTCACTAACGAAGTTCGCCTCTTGCACTACAGCCACAAGCGAGTCTTCGACCACATTCACCTTTTGTTGTTTCTTCCGTTGACGGCAATCTTGGGCATAGTGGCCGGGCTTGTTACTGTATTAACAAGCGCCTTTCTTTTTGTTGTTGGAATTTTTCTTCTTAAACTGTGTCTCATTCTTAGGCTTTAGCTTGTCAGTAATTTGAACATTATTTACCTTAGAATGGGACTCGGTTGCGGATTATCATCTAGGTCGCGTTTACGAGAGTCCTCTTTAATACGAAGATGACGATGTAAACCGTCTAAATCATAATCCGTTTTCACTTGCTTTAGTTTTTTCTTATAATCATTCTAAGGATTAGGAGGTCTTGAAATTATAACTCCAATAATAAAAGATTCACGGAGATTTATTCCAGCATCTTTAAGTTGATTCACTACCAGTAGAATTTCGCTTACTTGTCCAACTATGGACTTATTGGCAACCATTTTGAAATCCATAAAATTGTAAATAAGGAATTTTTTGTTACTTGCCTCGGATATGCGGTATTTGCTTTCTAGTGCAGCCCAAAGTGCCTTTGCAGTTTCCAAATTCCTATGTGCGTTGTAGACAGGAGTAGATAATGCATGCAGAATGTGCCCTCTACATAGAAAATCATCCTCTTTGAGCTTTGCACGTTTCGCCTTTAGAGCATCGTCATCTTTGTCGGTTTCGTCGGGTATTACTTCCAAGCCATCGTCCAAAACGTAGAACAATTTTACGGTGATCAAGAAGAATTTCATTGTCTCTTGCCAACGAGTAAAATTGTCTCCATCAACCGCTTCGATTGAGTTAAATGTTGATTCATGACTTGCAGGGCGCTCGAACCTTCCATGGTTGAAGGTTATTGTCTGAAAAATTGTTGGGAAATTTATGGTTCGAGTCAAATCCGACAAATATAATGTCGTACTTCTGACTTCAAGGATCTAAGGAATTGATTCTTTTAGACAATAGTTCAACCCAGGAGGTACAAACGGGTTATCAAACTATCGACTTTCAGGATTCAAAGAAGCCGTGGAACAGCGTAACCAGATTAAAAATTTGTACGGTTTTGATCTGGTCAAGAACACTTTATTTTGATCTAAAATGATGCAAAATACGGAAGCAGAATAGAGTGAAGAAATGAAATGCAGTCTGCAACACCGTACAGGCGTGAAATTTTTTACTGGATTTGCAACACCTTGTAGGCGTTACAAATCTGTTGATATAAGAGTGTTCTAAACACTCTAATGGCGTTGCAGATTTGCGTGGGAAGAAGAAGGAGAATTTTTTTTCTTTTCTGTGTTTAATAACAGTTCTGGCCAACCTATATATAGAGATGAGGAGGTGTCTGTTCATCAAGGGTTGCGTCTTCTGTTTCCAAAAATTATTATCATTTGACCCGTCGGCCCGGTTCAGTCGGACGGACGGCGGTGGCGGCGCGCGCGTATGTGGTTATGCATGACTTCCCTCCTCTCAACAAAGCACACATTTAGGAGCCCCAAGGCCCCAACTCCCCCATGAGAAACCTATACTTAAACAAGTATGGTTTCCAATATCCCAAGATGTGGGACTTTGCTTTTCTTCTTTCTTTCCTCTTCCTTTCTTCTCTCTTCATGAAAACAAAAACAAGGGAAAACTTGAAAATATCCAACACAAACCATAAGCTCTATCATCTATTCAATTCACTTTCATTCAAATATGCCTTTTCTTGCATGAATCTTTTGCCTGCACATCCAACATTCCCCATACCATCACTGAATTGCAACCTGTCACCATGAACAAGGAAGCAGTTCAACCCGTGCCTTACAAATTGGTACAAATCCATGTAATTTCCATTCCACTAGCAATTTATATCATACATTTTGATCTTCATTTCCTCAAATTCTTGCAACAATAAAAATCATTTTAGAGAAACTTGATTTCTTCCTTTTTCCTTCACTACAAATCATCATCAAATTGCCATTTTCTTGCTTGCATTGATACTTGTGCATATATAATAGTATATGTGCACAACCATTTCCTCACTTTCACCTTCCCTTTTACAAAACTCCCATCATATCAATTCCCCACTTCATCAAACACCTTCTTCATCATCAGTAAATTCACCATTCCACCATGAGCAAAGATCCAGAGCCACCATGTTCTTCCAGTGAATCTTGATTTCCAAGAAACCAATGGAAAATGGAGGAAAATCAGTACCCATGACTGGCAGGAAAAATGCAATTGAAGGAAACTGCTGTTCAAACAAATGAGATCCATTAAATTGTGGACAAGAACAAATACGATAACAAAATTTGTGTGAAGGGGTAGATCCAAGAAGGGAAACTCCTACTATACAAACATGGAAAGAAATTATAAGAGAGAATCAGGTACCAATTTCTGCTCCACTGTCCTATTTCTAACCTATCGATCTAAACAATCAGAGATGTGCCAAAATATCGGATTTAGTTGTAGAATCAGTTCTCAAGCAGTGTGACAATTCAATAGTATTCTATATTGTTGGATCCAAACCCTATTATTCATATATCGAAGCATACATCTCGCGGGTATGGAAACTATCAGAGGAGTTCAACATTCTCTCAAAAGAAATTTGGTTTTATGTTATAAAATTCAATAATAAAGAAAATTGTGAATGAGTTTTGGAAGGGGGTCCTTACCTTTATGATCGAGATGAAACGATGGATCCCCAGGCTTAATTTAAACAAGGATTTCGTCCAAATAGTCCCCTATGGATGAGATTCCCTAGGTTACCATGGACTACTAGACTATAGAAGGCATTATCCATCTTGCTTTAATATTGGGAATACCGATCAAAATGGATAAATACACAGAAGGTATGATAGGAATATCATATGCGCCTATACTTCTTGAAATTAACAATGATTCAAATTTCCTAAAACAATTATTGATCTTAAATAAAATGGAGCAAATAATAACATAAGAAGTAGAGTACGATTGGAAGCCCCATAGATGTCAAAATTGCAACAGCTTTGGGCATGTTGAAAAATTCTAGGTTCCAAAATAACTCTGGAAATATGGACATGGACTTTGAGACAAACACACAATGTTAAAGTGATCAAGCAAATAAAAATTTAGAAAACTCTACGAATTAAATAAATGTGAGTGCATCAAATGTGCACACAACAAAAGCAATAGCAAGAAATAGGAAAAAATCTCAAACTTAAAGTGCATATCATGAAAAGAATGAACACACACAAGTAAAAATGATGAAATCTCACAAGCAGATCAGAGTAATGTCCAAAATCAAAAGTCCAATTTATAAAGTTCTCATCAAGTCCAAAATAACAGTCCAAATTATATAATTATTTCAGATATGAATTAAAAAAATTTAATGGAAGTCAAGAGCAAGCACATGTTGAGATGCAAATTAAACAAATTCAAAGTGAAATCAATGAAATTCCTAAGGTGCATGGCACGAATAATCCAAGTCAAATGCAAACTGTAGTTGCACATCTGGAAACCATTAGAAGCAACTCAAATATGATAGAGCAAAGAGTTAGTATAAGGTCTAAGAAAGAAGACATACCATTTGAATTCAAGGCAACATAAGCATGAGATGTTATGGCTAACCCTGCATGGCACAACCTTATAAGTCAACTCAAAACAAAGGCAAGAAAATTCCAAAAATCAAAGACAAATGGGGAGCTCCTTCCAACCTAGAACCAAGGAATGAACCAGACTCATTTTAATAATGTCTTTTCTCATTTGGAATATGCAGATGAATGGATCCACCAAACAACTTTATATTTATCAAGTGATTAAAAGCCAAAAAAAATTCATAAGTTTTGCTTATTAGAGAATAAATTGCCATTTACTGAACTTGCATATATAGCTAGAATGCACAATAAAGACTAGAAATCTGTGACTAGAAATCGAGAATATTAATAATGTGGGACCAAATCAATGGATTAATTTAATTCTTCAAAAACCAGACCATTTTATCACAAGTAAATTGATAAACCAGGCGATCAGGTTGTTATTTGTACAATTGTCTATGCTCATAGTCAAGCTAAAAATAAATAATTGTTGAAGGAGTAATAAAGTATGAAGCTTCACAATCTAAAGTTTAATGGATTATACTTGGTATTTTAATGTCACACTATACAACTATGAAAGATTCAGCAATAGCGATATCAGCATCAAAACAGATCTAGAATTTCTGAATTGCATATCATGTTTAGGTTTAATAGAACCACCTTTCTTTGGAAATTTCTATACTTGGAAAGAAGGAAGTGATTATAACACCCATAGTAAGTGCTATCCAGCCTTTTGACCAGGCTATATTAGAACAGACTTAAGCAATAGAATCGGATAAGCGAACAATGGAGAAATGACCCAAGGACTTTAGGAATATAAAAAAGACAAGAAAATCGAAATATCAAAAAATGAGCGAAAAAAGTTGAAAATTTGGAAATTCAAGTTTATGGAAGGGTTGACTCGAAACAAACCCACAAAATCCTCCTCCACGCAAATGAACTTGGGTCGGACTCGGGTCGGACTCGGGTCGGACAGACAAAAATCTCGGGTTTGACTCCAAGTAGGTGAAGGAAAACTCAAAATTCGAAAATCTCAGAGGATCTCCAGGTTGAGTTCCAAGGAAATACTAGAAATTTTCGAGTCGGACTCTAAGCAAGTTCAACCAAAGCCAAAACAACCCAAATCAAGACAATACAACAATGGGATCCTCCAAGTTGGATCGGTACCGACTCCCAAATATAGCTTGGGTGAACCCCATCTTCTTCCTACATGTCAATCTTGATGCCAAGAGCCTATTTACAAGGTTGTTTTGTTGATTTAATGCAATTCTCCATCGATCTCCACGAAATTCTAAATTAGCAAGTCTATTCTTGTACAACTCCATCGATATCTCCAAAAAACACCTAGGTGACTATGCAAATAAGGCTTGGATTCATAACACGAACATCAAAAGGGACAACCATGAGGAGTCGCAAGGTCCCACTTCCCTTCTTCAGGGATGGGGATTGGTACTGAACCCCATACTTAGCACGTATAGGGTCGGTTTTTTTTGGTGGACCTCATCTTGGCAAGGAGCTTCTATAGGCAAATTCTGAGGACGATATTTGTCCATTTACCCCTACAAAAACACCAGGCAAGCTCCATTACACTGATCTTCTCTTTTTTGGCTAACTCCTCCCTAGATAGTCATTAAAATTCATTGTAATCAAGGATCAATACGTATCTCAATCACTTGTAATCATACATTAGTGGAAAACTAATCAAGAACCTTTAAGTGGGCATAAGCGCAGATTGTCGTACCATTATAAAATCTATGTGTAATTGCTTTTCTCTTATTTTTCATTTAAATTCTTTATTCATTCTCTACTCCTTCTCTTTTGGGTGTTTGTGTCATTTTTGTTTCGAACATTTTGGTGCTTCTACTGAGAACCCGACTCTTAGGTTATTTGGATCTTTGTTTACTATTGGATTGCCTAAACTCCAAGGAAGAGATCCAATTTCTTCTCAATTAGTTTCCCTACTACTTAGATTTGAACAAAGTCTATAGGAAGCTATCTTTAATGGCCCCTAGGAAAGATAAGGTTGCTGCTTCCTCAAAAGCTGCTAATGAAGTGGACAATACTAATTTGAACATTCCAGAAGGAGGCACACACTAAGGAGCCATGGATCTCTAGAATCCTTCTGATGTTATCACTAGGGTGGATTTTAAACGTATGATTGAAGAGCTCCATGATAGCCGTGCGGAGTTGAACTGGCAAATCAAAGAGAACAATAACTCAATGACCTAGCTGAATACCCACCGTAGGAGGACTAGGAGAGAGCCACCTCCTTTATACTCAGCAATAGGCAGTTCCTCATCATCCGACCACCTCTGAAGGAACATAAGGCAAAGGACGGATGCATACGAAGCTGGGAGTCAAGGCAGGATTTGAGAGCCTACCCAAACCAAGGCACGGGGGTCGGCATGAATCCCAACATATGGGTCGGTACCGAACCCGCTAAGGGGGTTGGTACCGAACCCACAAACAAGGGTTCGGGTCTTCAATTTGGTGACGGCGTGCAGCATCGGTGTATTGCGATTGACTAGGGCGTCGGAAGTCGAGAGTTTGCAGTTGAATTGCCACTAAGGAATGAATGTAGAGCTGTCGAGCACACGGTTTTTCCAGAGTTAGGGAAATTAGGAAACGAGGCATGAACTAGGATCATTTACCATGCCAAGCACATGGAATAGATTACGATTACCGCAACCCAGTCGGTTTTCAAGTGTTGTACTTCGCTGAGATGGTAAGGAAATTTGTAAGAGAAAAATTAACGATGACTGGGGCACTTTCCTTGGCTAAAATCTCTTTACTAAAGCCATTTTGCGTGAAGAGTATCCACAAAGATTCATTATGCCAACCATGTCGGCATATTCAGGAAAGACTGATCCTAGACAACATCTTATGAAGTACGAGTGGCATAAGTACGAGTGGCATATGGACTCCGCTAGAGCGTCAGATGTAATCAAGTGCAGGTGCTTCTCAATCTTTCTAGAAGGAGTGGCGACCATGTGTTTTACTCGACTACCATCTAGGTCCATCTCTTCTTTCGATCAGCTGGCAAGGAAATTCATTGAGCAGTTCAGAATGCACGTGACTTGCCCAAAGGATGTCATGTCATTGTCTAACTTATTCCAAGGATCACGAGAATCGCTCAAGGACTTTTTACAAAGATCTAATACCGCTGTGACTAAGGTGAGCAACCCTCATGACAAAATAATCTTAATGGCTTTGATCAGGGGGATCCACCCCGATACAAACTTTGGTGAATGGTTATCGAGAAAGCTTCCTACTACTTTGGATTATTTTTTCAACAAAGCAGCCCAGTACATGCGCAAGGAGGAGGCTCTATGGACCATACAAGGAGACATAACAGGCCATTCGACCGAAGGAATTCAAAACAACATTGCCGTAAAAAAGTCCAGAGCAAGTCCCGAGAACATTAACGTGAATGTATAGAACAAGAATATGAATCGGAGAAAAGGCTACAACAGGGGCCCGGACGAGAATTCAGATTCTAGGAGACGATTGAGAGTCCTAAGATTTGACACATATACCCTCTTGAATGATTCGATTGAAAACATCTACTTAACCACTTGCGATTTGGAGGAATACAGGAAACCAGCCTCGAGAGAATCGACTGAAAGTTAGAGGAAGTCTGGAAAGTTTTATAGATTTCATGACACTCATGGTAATGACACAAACGAATGTAGACACCTTGAGATATGATCGAAGAGATGATCTAGAACAAAAGGCTCCAACAATTTGTGAAAGCCCCTCAGGATGGCGGGCAGTGAACATCCGACCCTCAACAAGGACAGACCGCTCATAGTGTTGGCGAACCTAGGTGGCTTGAAAGAAGATTGGTTATAAACTAGACCGCTGACGGTCATCTTCTAGCCGAGAAGGGTTCGAGCAGAATGGAGTAGCAAGCATCTCTGATGCTACTTTGCTTGAGAATAAGACTTATTTCTATTTGTTTTGAAATATTTCATAAGAGGGCTTTGTTATTTTCTGTTTTTAATGAATTTGCTTTCCACTTACGCAACTTTGTCTTTGTGTGCTATATGAATCGTGAAATGTGACCATTCGAATGAAACTTCGTAGGAACAATATAGGTACCCAAAGCTAGGTGCCCACCAAATCTTCATAGCCCATGGCCCAACCTTCGGAGCTCTACCGAGGTAAGCGTGATTCGACCGCTCCTTAGCCAACTCTTGCCTCTGACTCGGGGGTAAGACCGTGATTCAAAGTGGATGTGACTCGACCATCCACTCTCAAATTCATGGCCGAAATTTTTACCAAAACACTTATGCCTTGCTTGAGGCTCAGTAGGCTCGAAATCCAATCCAATATGGACGTGATAAGACTTTCCACGCATTACCTCTTGTCCTTCACGCGGTGCCCAAAACATAATCTGAAATGGATGTGATCGACCGTCCATCTCCTAGCACTTCCCCTTGACCCGACAAGGGGGCATGAAGAATAATATGAGATGGATGTGAATGACCATCCATCTCCTAGCCCTTTCCCTTGACCCAAACGGGGGGGGGGGGGTACAAAACATAATTCGAGATGTATGTGACTGAACATCCATCTCCTAACTCTTTCCCTTGACCCGTCAAGGAGAGTTCAAACCAAAATGAATGTGACTGATCATCCATCAACTTAACTCTATCTCTTGACCTGACAGGGGGAGTTCAAACCAAAATGGATGTGACTGACCATCCATCAACTTAACTCTTTCTCTTGACCCGTCAAGGGGAGTTTAAACATAAAAGGATGTGATCCGACCATCCATTGTCGAACTAGGAATGGATAAGACCTGATCATCTAGCTTCTAGCTCTTTTCCTTGACTCGACAGGAAGAGCGAAAATCATAAAGCGGGCATAACTCAACCATCCGATCCTAGATGGATGTGATCCGACCATCCATCAGCCTACTCTCCCGCTTGATCCAACAGGAGGAGTATGAAATTAGAATGGATGTGATATGACTGTCTATTCGCCAACTTTAACCATCCAAACAAAGACGAATGTGACTTGACCGTTCACTCACCAGCTTCTTCCCTTAACACGGGAGCAGAAGCACAACCCGAGATGGATGTGATCCAACCATCCATCAGCTGACACTACCTACGATCTGGAAATTTGCCAACTCCTACCTTTGATTCGATAGGGAGAGTACCAGTTGAGGATGGGTGTGACTTGACTTGATTGGAAAAATATAACTTCATAAGGATGAGACTCAACCGTCCGTGTGCTAGCCTTATTAACCTAAGACTGGGGGCAGGAGTATAATAACCCAAAAGCTGGATACAACAGCTTAACGCTGCGGCTTGTGCCTAGTGTACAATATGACTTAAGGCTACGATCAAAAGAATGCCTTAGGATAAAAAAACAAAAGAACTTATGATTGCAATCCCATGGAACTTGGCAACGACCTTAGGCATATGAGCATGCTTGGGAGCCATGGCAAAAGTATGTGCATGAGCATAAGAGCGTGTGTGCATACTCGACATGCAATTTCCTGAATTGCCGAGAATTGAATTCTTATTGGGAACTTTCGAAAAAGAAACTGGTTCAGATAACTGGAGCCTACTAGTTCGACCGGCTAGCTTAGTGGAATCAAGCACAGATAGTTACCGAGAGAATACATTTTGATTTTACAATGTCAGATATCGACCAAGCATCACAACCGACAGTTAGAGATATGACTCTTCATGAAATCCACTCGACTGAAGGATAACGAAAATTCGAGGTACTGAGTGAAATCCATTCCGGCAATCGTAACTTGTCTTGATTTAAAGCACACCATGTTTGCAACAATGTATACTTTAGGGACAAATGTTAGCCAGCCTTTTGACAGTCCGTATTTGAACAAACTTAAACAATCGAATCGGACGAGCGAACGACAGATAAATGACCCAAGGACTTTGGAAATATTATAAAAAGGAAAGAAAAAGGAAATATAAAAAAATGAACGATAAAAGTTGAAAATTTGAAAGTTTAAATTTTTGGAAGGGTTGACTCAAAGCTAACCCACAAAATCCTCAGGTCTGACTCCAAGCAAGCGAACTCGGGTCGGACTCGGGTGAGAAACACAAAAGTCTCGGATTTGACTCCAAACAGGCGAAGGAAAACTCAGAACATGAAAATCTCAGAGAATCTCTAAGTCGAGCCTCAAGCAAACACTCAAATTTCTAGAGTCGGACTCCACACAAGTTCAACCAAAGGCAAAACAACCTAAATCAAGAAAACACAACACAACAATGGGTTCCCCGGGTTGGGGATCAATACCGACTCCCACATAGGGATCGGTACTGATTCTTAAATAGAGCTTGGGCAGATCCCATCTTCTTCCTACATGTCAATCTTGACACGAAGAGCCTATTTTTAAGGTTGTTTTGATTATTCAATGCAATTCTCCATCGATCTCCATGAACTCCTGAATCAGCAACTCTGTTCTTCTACAACTCCATCAATATCTCCAAAAAACACCTAGGCGACTATGCAAACAAGGCCTGGATTTATAACACGAACATTGAGAGGGATCACCACGAGGAGTCGTAGGGCCCCACTCCCCTTCTTCAGGGATCGGTATCGATCCCCATATTTAGCATGTATGGGGTCAGTTTTTTCTAGAGGACCTCGTCTTGGGAAGGAGCTCATATAGGCAAATTCTGAGGAAGATATTTGGCCGTTTACCCTTATAAATACACCAGGTAGGCTCCATCACAGGGATCTTCTCTTTTTCGGCTGACTCCTCCCTCCATTAAAATTCATTGTAATCAAAGATCAATACGGATCTCAATCACTTGTAATCACAAATTAGTGGAAAACTTATAGAGATCCTTCAAGTAGACGTAGGCCCAGATTGCCGAACCACTTTAAATCTGTATATAATTGCTTTTCTCTTATTTTTTTATTTACATTTTCATTTTTCATTTGTTCTCTACTCTCTTTCTCTTTTGGGTGTTTGTGCCTTTTTGGTTCAAACGGTAAGACTGACTATGTATTTGTTAATTATGAACGCCACAACACCCTTCCATCTCTTAACATTGAAGCAGTAAGCACCCTAGAAATGATCACATCCCAATCATTATTTCAATTTGCATAAAGAATATAGGCTACAAAAGACACCGCTGACATATAGTAATGCCCGATTTAAAATGAATGGTTATAAACAAATGGTGGAATAATTTGGCAGAAATAATTTTATGGTAACCCATTTTTTAATATAATGAAAAAGTTAAAAGGAATCAAGAATTCTTCAAAAATGTGGCACAAAAGTAATCCTAATTTTTTAGCACTTTGGGAAAACTTGAGAGAAGAAAGAATAACCAAAAGCTGGTTGAAAGCCTCAATAAAGAACTTAACAAGGAAGGATTATAAAAGCTTCAAATATGATGCACAATAAGGCAATCAAAAATATGCAACACAACAAATTCAAGTGGCTCACTCAAGAAGACAAAGCAATCATTTTTTTCACTCAAAGATGGTAAATGTAACACTTCAAGAAAATTAACCTATTGCAACTAGCTATTTACAACAGGCACCATATGATAGTTGCAATAAACGATCATTAACAACTGACATTTCTTGATAGTTGTATTAAATGACCTTCGACAACTGACATTTCCTGACAGTTGCAATAAACATATTTTTAACAACTGTGCTGTCCTGCCAGTTGCAATAAACGTATTTTTAACAATTGCATTTTTCTGCCAATTGCAATAAACATATTTTTAAAATTGCGCTTTCCTACCAGTTGCAATAAATATATTTTTAACAACTGTTCCTTTTAACCAGTTATAATGGAGATTTATAACAATTAATTAATTTTGACTGTTGTAAATATTTATTTATAGCCATTGTTCTATTCATAAGTTCTAAGTGACTGTGTCACCACTTTTAAGTAAACGTTGTTAATTACAAATAATAATTCGAGAGAACACAAAGGTTTCCACTTAGATATTTTAATTAATAACAAATAATTAATATTTACCTAATAATTTGTAAATATTAATTAATAATTATAAATGACAACGTATAATGTCATTATTTATAATTTATTATAATCAACGATTGTCAATAAATAATTTATAATTACTTATTATTATCAATAGTTAATATTATTTCGATATTTAATAATTTATTATAGTTAAGTATTAATGATTAGTAAATTATAGTTAATATTTATTAATTGCGTTCAGTAATTAATAAATATAATTAATTATTATTATTAAATAAATAATGTTTAACATTTAATATTTAATTAATAAGTAATTTTCCTAATTGAGAAGTAATATTTAATACAAAATAATTAATTTTTAATAATTATTGATTAATAATTACTATTAAATAATTAATTATTAATAATTATATAATAATGAAGAATAATATTTAATAATTAATAATAAATTTTAATAATTATGAAGTGATATTTAGTATTTAATAATTAATTCTATATAATTATTAATTAGTAATAACTATTAAAAAATTAATAATCAATAATTAAGACAAATATTTAAAAATTCATAATTAATAAACAATATTAATAATTAAGAAATAAAATTTATTATTTAATATTTTCTAATTAAAATTAAAATTTATATTTAATATTAATCATTTAACAAATTAAAATTTTGAAATTTTCTAAAATAAATTAAAAAACACCTATGATACAAAGTATACTTTTATACACATTTAATATTTATTATTTAATAACAATAGTTGATAATTATATTTAATATTTAAAAATGTAATAATTAATAATTACTAAATAATAAATTATATTGATTATTAATAATTAATATTAAATAATTAATGATTAATAATTAAGACTAATGTTTATCAATATTATTTTAATAATTAATATTAAGAATAAATATTTTTTATTTATTATTTAATAATTATAATTGGTAATTACATTCAATATTTAGTATTAAAAAAGTAATGATTAATAATTAATATTGATTATTTAATAATTAATATTGATTATTTAATAATTAATAATTAATAATTAATATTGATTATTTAATAATTAATAAGTTGCAACTAGCTATTTGTAATTGGTGTCATATGACAGTTGCAATAAATGATTTTTAACAATCATTTTCTATCAGTTGTAATAAATGATATTTAATAACTATCATTTCCTAATAGGTGTAATAAATGTATTTTTAACAACTCTGTTTTCCTGCCAGTTGCAATAAACGTATTTTTAAAAACTGTGTTTTCTTGCCAATTGAAATAAACATATTTTTAACAATTGTGCTTTCCTACTAGTTGCAATAATCATATTCTAAACAACTGCATTTTTCTACCAGTTGTAATAAATATATTTTTAACAACGGTTTCTTCTAGTCGGTTGTAATAGAGATCTATAACAACTAATTAATTTTGATCATTGTAAATATTTATTTATAACCATTGTCCTGCTCACAAGTTTTAATGATTTATTTTAATCGTTGTTAAAGAAGTAGTATTTATTATTTAGTTTTAAATATTTAATAATTTAAATTATAATTATATTTAATATTTCATAAAATTTAAAAACATAAATAAAATTTTAAAGTTTTCAAAAATAAAAATGTGAAGTTTTAAAATTTTCTAAAGTAAATTTAAAAATATTTATAACCAATGATTATTAATAAATAATTTATGATTACTAATTATTATCTATAATCAATAATTATTTTTTAATTTTGCAAATTAATAAATGTATTTGATAAATAATAATTGCTATTAAATAATTTGTAATTATTAATTAAAATTTTGTAATTAATAATTATAATTATTTTTAGTTACTAATAAATAATAATTGCTATTAAATAATAATAATTAATGTTAACTATATATTATTAATTATTAATATTTAATATTTAATAAATTATAAGTAATATTGATTATTTAATAATTATTACTTATAAATAATATTTGATAAAGAATATATAATATTTAATAATCAATATTTGATAACTAAATATTATTAAATACTTAATAATTAATAATTAACCTGTGTATCAATATTTAATAATTAAATTGTAATATTTAATAATTAGTTTTTAATAATTGGTAAAAACTATTAAGTACATAATATTTAATTATATGTTAATAAATAATATTTAATAATTTAGAAGTAATAACTAATATTAAATAGTTAATTATTAAGAGTTAATATTTAAGACTAATATTTAATATCTATTATTTAATAATTAATAATTAATATGTTATCTTTGATAATTAAGAAGTACCATTTATTATTTTGTATGTAATATTTAACAACTATAATTGATATGTAATATTTAGTATGTAATAGCAAATATATAATTTAATATAAATTTAAAAATATTCCTAAAATAAAAATAAAATTTGAAATTTTCATAAAATGCAAAAATGAAGAAATATAAATTTTAATCTTTATTAAATATTCAAAATTTCTAGAAATTCGAAAATTTTATAATTTTTTTTAAAAACATTCAAAATTTAAAAAATTCAAAAATGTTTATAAGGATTCAAAATTTTAAAAATATAAACATTACGTTACAACTTAGGTATGATACAAAATATAATTTCTATATACATCCAGAAGATGTAAATATCATCTTTGAAATGTAAGTTTTTTTGGCTCTAGTTAAAGAAAATTTCGACCCAATCCAAAATTGTGCCTCTAATTTAAAAAAAACTGGCTCCAACCCAAAATATTTGGCACCAATCCAAAATTTTGGCTCTAATTAATGTTCCCTTTTCCCCAAGCCTTTGCCACTGAGCTCGTCATCTTCATTGCTCAAAACTTTCCACCATCGAGCCCACTTCTCCATTTTTCTTAAAATCTCTTTTCCAGTCCCTTTATGTTCTTGATAACTATCCCTATCTTAATCACTATCCAAGCTTCCTCCAGACTCAGCATCGAGATGTGGGATCCAAACACCAACTAAGGGTGTAGCATAAAAGGCAGGGGCCTCAATTTAGAATGGCTACTGTTGGACTGGTAGGCTAATGGGTTGTGATGAGCGTATGGGACTTAAAGGCCCTGTATAGGCTTCTAGTACGTAGAGCAGGCTGGATTTGGAGAGTGTTTGCATGGGGGACCAGGGTGCTGGACCGGACACAGCTATGGATGCAAACCCCATCGCTGCTATGTAGGCATGCACATAACATGGTGAGGGAGGCAAGGTGTGGAGTGGTGGTGTTGGACTTAGCATGTGCTTACTCATTAAAGGAGGTGGTAGTGACTATTGGTAATGTAAATGTTCAATCTGCCATGACAGATTATAGTTTATCTTTCACCTTTTTATCTAATTATTACTTAACTCGGTGTATGTTAATATTATATAGCTGGGAACTAGCAAAAAGAATTTTGAAACTAGATGATTAAAAAAGATCTGTAGCATAATTTATTAGCATCAGACTCAGATATCATTTAACTTTATTTTCCTCACTACTTGGAGTATCATTGTTACTTTGTTTTAGTTTAAGTAAAAGCTCATATAAAATTTTCTCTTTTTCCGATCTTAAAATGCAATTGTTGTCAAATATTGTCTATCATAATTAGCGAACCCGCTTTATAAATCTACACCTTCTTCTTCTTAATTTCTTTCATTCTTTAAAAAATTCATGTTATTTTCCTATAATAGTTCAGTTTAGAAATTGCAGTTTATATCGACAACCATAAAAGAATAACCATAGAATGAACAACCAATGTGGTAAAGACAATATGCAGACGAGAATGAAATGGTAATAGAGTGTTTATACAAGTCATGTGTAGGTGTCTTTCTTGTTATTCATATGCAGTTGTTAGCTTCTTAGCTTTGTGGGGGCGTTTTAAGCTTTCGTTTAGGATGGGAAAAAGGGGAAATGTGAGAAGAGACAACGTGGGTAAGCTAAAGATTTCTACTTTCAAGTAGATCCTTAAGAGTTTTGGTGTGAGGTTGGGGTTGATTGTTGGACCCATTTGTGTTTTTTCTGTCTGTTAAAAGGTTTTCTACTTTTAAGTGTATATTCTACTCATGTGGAAGTATATAGAGGAACGTGTTAATGTATTGTACTACTTTGTATGGAACAATGTTAAGTTATTTAGAATGACAAGTAATTAGTAAAAGTGTTATTATTTGAATCGATTAATTTTATGTATTTAAATTGATTAATTTTATGCATATGAATTGATGAATTTTATTCATTTGAATTTTTGAAATTGTAATTTAATAATAATTGGAATTGTAAAATATATTTTGCAACATTTAAATAGTTGTAATATCATATTTTTTAAATAAATGTTACAGATTTACAACCGACATTGGCCGTTGTAAGTGGACCTATTGCAACTACTTATTATGGTTGTAAAAAACTTCTACCGCAACTCTTTCTTGCAACTGTCAGAAACAGTTGTTAAATGTAATCATCCTATTGCAATTTCATATATTTAGACTGGCGGTTGCTAGTTGCGAAAGGCTTATTACAACTGGCATTGCCAGTTGCGAAATAGGTATTTTGTTGTAGTGTAAAATATATGAAAACAAATTCGTATGATGGGTCAGATTTGCAACGACTACTCTTAGCAATTAAACAGGGAAGGAATCTTATATTACATTGATTTATTTAATAGTTATGCCTTAGTAAAACCATTTCCTTCCATTTTTTATTGTGTGAATATCTATAGTTTCCCTAATATTATTTGTGACAATTTTTTTACGAAAACTTGGAAAAAGGGACTTAGACAAACCATTCAAGGTGGAGGAACCCAAAATGGCAGTCTCTCAAATTGATGAGCATAATTGCCCAGACTATGATATATTGACATATATATACATATACATACACACAAACACACACACACACACATATATGTATGTATGTATGTATGTATAAGTTTTTTCCAAAACTGAAAAGAAAATACTATATATGCATATTATTTAAAACCCAAAAATGTTTTTATTTAAAACCCAAAAAGGAAAAAAACAAATTTGTTTGTTTGTTTAAAACCCGAGAAGATTTTTTTTTAGTAAATACGAAAACAATATAAATTTATATATATATATATATGCTATGAGCAAATACTATAAGAATTAACTATACACACACATGCACTACTATATGAATAATTATACACACACACACACATTATTTTATGTATAATTACATATATGTAAGTTTATTTGTATACAATCATTATTTTTGAAAACATTTTTTTGGCCAAAAAGGGAAACATGATATATGTATACACGTATTTGAAATAATTTTAAAAGGAATGTTCCTCGAATTAGCCAGTTATGGACAAATTGGTTTCTAGCTATTCCTCCTCGTGTCACTATTCCTTTCTCCTTATAATCTTGGTGTGCAAATTCTAATTAAAAAGCTTCAATGGATTTTAATGGAGGCTGGGGTTGTATATTGTTTTGTGTGTTTTGAATAGGGGAAGTTAGGGCTCTTTACAGCAACCAAAAAATATGATATCTCTACCTTTTCATCTTTTGGAGTCCAAATCTATGTTAGAGCAAAATTCTCCCCTCCTCGCCTTGTATGGTCGGCGATACCCTATCATGGGATTCCATGATGCTGGGGCTAATTAATATACCATATATTAATTAATTAAGTCAATAAATTTAATTAAACTAATATATCACATTTATATATTATTTTAATTAATTTTAAGACCTCAAACAAATAACGAAATGCCCTAAAAATTCAACATAACATTTGTATTGATTATTATTATTATTTTATAATATTTATAAGTTTATTAAATTAGTTGAACTTGGAAATTAGATAATAACATAGCCGTATTGACTCCTTGGTGTGAACTCGGTCCTCAGTAATATTTAAACAATTTCAATACTTAGGCCTATACGAGCTTTGCCAAATTACAATATCAGGCATGAATTTAGATGCTTATAGATTATTTAGCCGAAATCCAATATCTAATCATTATTAAACTAAACCATAGTAATATTATTTTATGCATGTTTTCTTTTCATCATCACTATACTACGAAGATACATAGAGTCCGGTCAATGGTAAAAATCCAATAACATCCACAATTAATTACATAGACCGCTTTAAAGTCCTTGGTTCAATTGATAACATTTATCAATTGATCAATTTACTTTAGCCAGAGATTTTGACCTTAAGTTGATTACCAATTATAGTGATATAAAACTTCTACAACGAAGAAGATGGAAAGTAATTCAGCGTGTACCCAACTATGATCCTGACACAATCCTAATATCATGTCATTGATTATAACTAAATTACAATCCAACTACTTAAGATCAATGGTATTCTCAAGTCTAAAGACTATTGTACACCATTACATGAAATCTTCTATTTTGACTTAGTTGTATTAACCTATAGAAGACTCTCGTTGTTTCATTCCGTGATTGTTCCAAATAACCACGAATCCTTTGGTGTTCCTGATGGTCATGAGCAATTCATCATTTTCTCGATGGTATAGAGAGCATTACGTACACTGGTCTCAAAAGATGTATCGATATCTTATTTCTCAATGCATCTTGGCTAGGAACAATTTAAGGATAAGTATTTTGAATATTTAATCAAAAATTCATGGTTACGAACACTTTCGCAACTTTAATCGATAAAATACTTTTCCTAAGGAGTTCTACTTACATATGTTTATTGTACTCATATCATTACTTATATCACAATATTACAACATATGTAAGAGAAAACAGAACCAAAAGCATACTTCATTTTGAAAAAGATTATTATACAAGAGTTAATTTATACAATAAATTACATACTTTCCCCTATGGCATACTCTTGACTATATCAATCCTCAGCACAAATTACATTTTGACTATATAAATATTCTATTTTATGGGATCAGCCACACTTATTCAGGTATGATTCGTACCCTCCAACTAACATTTTGG
Organism: Allium fistulosum; assembly: GCA_030737815.1. NCBI lineage: Eukaryota > Viridiplantae > Streptophyta > Magnoliopsida > Asparagales > Amaryllidaceae > Allium > Allium fistulosum. The sequence goes on from CM060902.1 coordinate 308,173,270, forward strand.
ACCCTAAAAGAAGAAGTGGGGACCAGTATAAATTATTATTCTTTATAGGATCTCAATAATATAAAAGGGTATTCGATGACAGTTTTGTTCAAAAATCAGTTTTGTTTTGTGTATTATCAAAGATATAATTTCATATAAAACTCGATTTTTGGAAATTAAATAGATATCAAAAGCATTTCTTTGGGTATAATTAAGCTTTAGATGATTGAAATATTTTTTGATAACTAAACTGTGGTTGAAACTAAAGTTTTAAAGGATATAATCGATTTAAATCAGTTAAAAACTATGTTTATTTGCTTAATAATATTTTTTGTCTCTTTTTTCCAAGGGGAGAAATATTAAGCATATCGACATGGGGAGTACATAAGTATAGGGGAGTAATAATTTAACAAGAGTTTTGATTTAATTTAATTTTATATAACTCACATGATTATCATCATCAAGAAGGAGGAGATATTAGAAACACGATTTTAACCATTTGATGATAACAACCATAAAAATGCTATTTATGTGTTTATTGAGTATTTAAGGAACAATAGCACGGATATAAAATGTGATATGATGGTGATTGGTAGAAGCTCGACGGATTCAAATATACAAGAAACACAAAATAAATCAAATTGATACATCTTCAATGGAGAACAAGCACTCAAAGACATTTAATAGAGTCAACAAATCTACTTTTATTCTTCTTTAATCCTTGAATTCTGAATCTAATTTATATACAATTCAATTGTTGTATATTTCAAAAAGAAGAAGTCTAAAGAAGAAATTAGGAGTAAGCGTGAATCAAATCCAAAGGAAGGAGGGCAAATTATCTGTGAGTGGAAATCTTAGTTTTTCACTTTTCTTTATTTGTATAGTAGAAGCTTGGATTTTTTTATGCCTTAGGGAATTTTGTACGCGAAAACCATAAACTACAATCCCAAAATTCACCCGAAACGTTATGACAATTCTTATGATTATTAGAATCTCAATTATTTGATATTAAAATAGTAGAATTTGTTTCTGATTGCAATTTTAATATTTTATACTCTATTCCACTTCTAATTTTCTCTATGATGTGCTTAAAGGTTCTAAAAACAAAATAAGTTAGGAAATGATGTGTAACGAATTCTCCTATTTGTAGTTTTCACTTCCTATTTCTGTAATCTAAATATGAGTTCCTTTTTCAATTCAAGTTCATATATGTAAAATTTGAATAGAATAAAAAGGTTTAAATTGTAAGTTTTATTCCTTGAAATAGAGATGTTGGTCTACTATATTAATATAAAGTAAGTTTATATTTAATTCTATTTTATTAATGCAAGTGTAGTGTTTGGCTAAGGATACTTGCTAATTTGTAAGTTATCGTATGGAATTAGACTTATATGAATTGGAAGTTTTGACATTTTAAACAATTAGTATAGGATGTAGAAATATACGCACGCTTAAGAATATTTAGTTAGCCTAAATTATGTATGTATAAATATATTAGCATATAAATATATCATTAATGTATAATTAATAACATATTAATTATATCGCATAGAATAAGTAGGTTAGTAATTAGCATTAAACCGTATAAGTAGGAAGTATGGATAATTATGAAAATTAATCCATAATTGAAGGCAGAACAAGGAGTTTTCCTTATATTGCCTTAATGCGAAATGCGGTGAGTATATATATGGTAGTATGCTAGGAGAGTGGAATTAGGACTAAGTAATAGGGATGCAAGATCGGTCAAAAGCACATAGAAGTCTGCTCAGCTAAGCTGGTTACTAGTAGAGTGACTTTGAGACCGATGTGAGACATCACCTATAAAAAGTACCCACGATGAACACGAGGTTAGTCCCAATTCTGTATGGTAAGAATGTCCAGTTAGTCTGGCTACCAATACCTATGAATAGTTAGACTAATGTGAGTTGTCTCAGTTTGGCTTATGGGTCATAATACGTAGGGCCTGCTTTTAGGTAGGGGGTATTAAATGGTTATTGTAGGGTCCGCCTCCTTCCCACTTAAGAAGTATTTAGTTGTTGAGATTATCATTTATGTGCGGTAGTAGGGAATCTCTAAAGGGGTTTGCTTTGGGATCGAGGTAATAAGTGGCTATTACATGGTCTACCTCTTTCCATAAAGAAGTATTAAATGGCATGATGAGATTTCATGCGATGTCAGTTAAGGAGTAGCAGAGAGGGGTCCGCCTTGGGTTAGGTGTTAAATAACAAGGATCTGCCTAGGATATAGGTATTAAATAGTCATAGTCTGCCTGATTCCCATGTAAGAGTAAGTGGCTCAGGTACTTTCTCTCATATTGTTAGGACATGATTAACGGTAGTTGCGTTGGACTGGGAAGGGCTTTTGGTGAAAAATCCTAATTTGACGCCCGAAAATAAGCATTATTGATGCTGTAATCATCCTTAATGTTATTTCCTCGCTGACAAAATGAGATTGGTTAATTGTATTTATAACATCAAGAGCACATGAATATGAAATTTTAAAACACATTTCATTAATGTACTTTCACATTCATTGCATAATTCATCGATTCCGCGTTCAGAGAAAATATGATTAATACAATTATATTCCAATAGCGACATATGAAGATGCTCCTTGAATGATCAGAGTCTGACTATTTGACAGTTACAAAATTATGTCGTTGCATCCATTCAAACATAGCATAAACTTCAAACCACACAGCAGAAATAAACTCCTAATAATATCTTGCCTCCAGCATGTCTCCAGAAGCTTATTCGTCTAACCTAAAAACCCTATTCCCGATCTACTTAAATGAGTGCCTGAGAGTTCAAGGAGAAAACAGAAATTCGGGTCAGACAAAAAGTCTAGTGTGAATAATATACCATCTCAAACCAAAATAGATATCTAGTGAGACCACGACACAGAACGGAACAGGTTTTCCCCTTACTAGTATTATCAATTATATCAATCTTAACATAAATCATGCATCTACAACCACAATGGTTAAAACAAAACATGATATGATCATATGCATGCAATATGGATAAGTATGACTAGCCTGTCATTAATGGATTATACATTCCCAAAGTTTACCCGTCCTATTAAATTAACTGTCTATCTTAAATCATAGTTTTTCTAGGGTCACTATGAACTTATTAATTTTCATAGGCCAACTAATAAACTATCAGGCTGGCTCATGCCAAACATAACTAGATGTCCTAAAATATCCAAATACTATTAGGGGGAAAATAAATTAAACAATACATTGAGCATATAGAGCTATAAGTTCCTTTTTGTGCGTGCACATCTTTTAGTCTCACTACCGACAAAGCCCTACGCACTGGAACCGTGGAACTTTACCAATCAGGGGCTACTGACTGAAGCATAGGGCGTGACCCTACACCAATCTCACCTAAAATACTATCTAGTTTTAAATCCCTGAGTCATATCTTATCTGGTTTTGATCAGTTCAAGGCATCCTAACACAATTGATCCATCTGATCTCCTAGATGTAATTCTACCCACTCAGGAACTTAGTTTGGCCATATTCACTACTAGAACAACCTAATTGGTAATTCTGTTCCTAAATCCCAAGGTGCAATGTTGGGTACTGAAAATGTGAGTATGACAAATGATAAAATATGTAAATTTAACTGATCGAACGGCAACAAGAACATATAACATCATTCATCAAAGTATGATCAATCAATGGTCATATACATAACAAAATTACTTAAGTTTAAGTAATACTTTCCTTTGGAAAAATTCACATAAAATTAGGCTAAAACCTATTTCATTTCCTTGAAAACATTTATCTTTGGAAATGATAAACTACTTGAAATCATTCCTAAATAATGAAAGCATAGCCCAAGTACTTAGCCAAAATCTTATGCCAAAGCATTATTATTGTTGCATAGCTTTTAAAATAGTTGCTTTCGAAATAGGGTTGTCGAGCCTTTTGAAATCATGGGCTATTGAGCCTCTAAAACATAGCTATCAGGTTTGTAAAACATACGGGTATTAAGCCACTAAAAATATAGTTGTCGAGGAGCTACATGGAAGCTATCGAGTCATTATAATACATGCGGTGTCGAGTTCCTGAAAACATGAGGTATCGAGCCTATAAAACACACAGGGTTGTTGAGCCTCTGTACTTGAGGGTGTCGACCCATAAAATCTTGATGATTCGAGTCATTATAAGACAGGTAGAGTCGAGTTCCTTAAAACATGAGGTGTCGAGCCTCTAAAAGACATAGGGTTGTTGAGCCTTTGTACCTGAATGCATCGAGCCCCTAAAATCTTGAGGATGTCGAGCCTTGTTTTAAAAAGAAGTTGCCGAGTCTCTGAACTATGGGGTTGTCAAGCCTCTTCAATCAAGAGATATCGAACCCCTAAAACAAAAAAATGTCAAGCCCCTATCAAAGCAGATACATCACATCGATATCGAGTAGCCATCACATGCATCAGCCCTTATAGTTGTCGAGCCTCTATGAATTTAGAGGTATCAAACCTCTAAGTTATTATGCCAATGACATTTCTGTAAATAAGTTAAAAATTGATTTGTTTCCTTTTAAAATTAAAACTTTCCACTAACTCTTGCCCCATGTCAAATTATCATAGCATAATAAAATACTTTTCATATGCTTTTGCTAGTAGGTCACGTTCTACCTTCTCAATGAACTTGGCAAAACCCTATAATATAAATCATTAACTCGTATTAATTAAAAGTTTTCTAGAATAACAAATTCATAGAAAATCATAACAGTTAGGGAAAAATCCCCAAAAATCCAGATATCCTTCTTCTTCCATATACAAAAATTTTAGGACTGAAATATTAATTTAATTATCTCTAATAGTTAAAACCCCGAAAATATACATATTTTTTCTCTTAGAAAATTCATAAAATATTCATTTGAACTTGGAAATTATGAAATTGAAAACCCATCTCCAAAACAATGTTTTCCACAATATATTCAAATTTCTAATCACTAGAAGACCAAAAAAAGGTTTTTCCTTTAAAACCCATTAGAACGATTCCATAAAATTTCAAATAAAACATCATTCAATCTAATAATGATATCATCAATCTAAGCATGAAATATTATCACAACTAATTCGGAAATAAATCTTAAATTCGAAAATAAAACATAAACAAATGAGATGGTTAGCTATTATTCAGCTTAGATTAGATAAGATAGATTGAGTTTTGTTGTAGATTAATTCTCTTAAGCTTTCCGTTTTGAATTCCTTAGATTTCCTCTTCTTTTTTTCTACGTAATGGCTGGCCTCTTTGTTTTGTTGGTAGAAAATGAAATGAGAATGAATAAGAGGGGAAGGGTTTATGGAATGAATTAAGGAATTATTCCCATTATGTCTCTCTCATTAATCCCTTTCTATTCTATGTTTAAAACAGTCTTATTAAATGATTAATTAAGTCCTAACCTAAATTTGTAACAAATTCCATTTTCCTTATCAGCACATATTATTCTATTTAATTTATCTAATTAGATTCCCTGAATAATTAGGGGTGTTACAGACTCCCCTCCTTAAAGAATTTCATTCTCGAAATTACAATAAGGAAAAACAACAAGCATAGCAATTATGCAAACATGTGTAACAAACACATAATAATAATACTAGCATATCTTACTAGTAACATGTCTATATCACGGATACAGAACATACCATCAAAACAACTTAGGATAAGTATCCCTAATTCTGTCTTCTATCTCCCAAGTACAGTCTTTCTCATTGTCACACCACTAGACATTCACTAACTTTACGGTCTTGTTTCTTAATTTCCTCTCATCTCTTGCTACAACACAAACATGTTGTCTAACAAAAGTCATATCTGATTCCCCTACTAAATCTTCAAATAAAGTCGGTGCAATAGTAGTCTCTAGATCATGCACACACTTTCTAAGATGAGAAACATTAAAAAAAAATGGAATCCCATCAAACTATTCGGTAAATCTATCCGATAAGAGAGTTTTCCGATCCTTTCTATGATAGGAAACATATCAACATATCTCGGTGTCAATTTTCTTGACTTTCAAAACTGTACCACATCCATCATCGGTGATAATTTAACAAAAACATGGTCTTCGATTGAGAACTCTAAATTCTTACGCTTCTTATCTGTGTAACTTTCTTGCATAGACTGAGTTTCCCTCATCCTTGCTCGGATCAACTCAATCCTTTCTGTCGCTTCTTTCATCATATCTGTGCCAAGAATCAATCTTTCTTTATTCTCTAGCTAACATGCTAGTGATTTGGATGACCTTCCATAAAGAGCTTCGAAAGGTGCCATTTCTATACTAGTTTGATAACTATTATTATAGGAAAACTTGACTAAGTGAAAATGGTCTTCCTGTGACCCTCCAAAGTCTAATACTTAAGCCCTTATCAAATCTTAAAGAGCTTTGTTAACTCTTTCTGTTTGCCCATCCGTTTGTGGATGGTAAACAGTACCCATCTTTAGCTTGGTACCTAACACTTCCTGCAGACTCTTCCAGAATTCACCAGTGAACAAAGCATCTCTATCACTGACTATACTATTAGGAATCCCATGCATTCGTACAATATTCTTCATAAACAACTTTGCCAGAGTAGGTGTCATCCTTGTCGACTTATGGGAATAAAGTGTGCACTTTTGGTAAATCTATCTACCACAACCTAAATACTTTTATTTCCCCTATTCAAACTTGGCAACCCATCAATAAAATCCATGGATACAAGTAGCACTTCTAAAGGAAAGCAATCCAAATGGTTTCTGATGCTCGGCTTATAATTGCTGGCAATTCAAACATTGCTTCACCCATAAGGCTACATCTCTTTTCGTTCCTTTCAAGAAGAAACTCCTCTTCATATGTTGATACATTTTAGTTCCTCTAGGATTGAAAAGCCGATGCAAGTAGCAAAATTAGTAGAATAAGTTGGAAATGCCCCCACCTACTATTTCAGCTTTGTTATGAAAAGAATTATCTTCTAATAAAATGAATAGATGTAGATAGAGCAAACAAAAACCCTTTTTGGGATTTAGAAGTTAATCAAAATGAGAACAGTTATCATGAAACCACTTGTAGTTTCTCTTTAGATCGCCGCCATTACCTTAATAGACCAATTATTTCTGGAATCAAGACTTCCAAAATTATATATTCATTTTTCTTCTTTCTTACTGCTTGCTTGTTAGACATTGGATTAGGTGGATGATCATGATTTTTTTTACAGTTGTCAAATTTATAGTTAATGGTCAATTTAAATGCAGAAATACTCTTTATCTTGATGCATATAACCTTCATATTACTTCTATATACAATTTGCAATTTTTGGTTAGAGAAAGCGGAGATTGGAAGCTCTAGAATGAAGATTTACCTTTAATAAATCCAAACCAGTCAACAAGAGAATCAAACTAATCAAAAGAGTAAGAAAAATCACTAAAATGAAGAAGTAAAAGTGAATCTAAGTAATAAAAAGGTCTAGATAAATAATCCAAATGAAGAAGAAAAAGCGGGTAAAGTGAGTCATACTTCCATTGATACACCTTTATCAAAGCAAAGTAAGAAATGGAAATTTTGTTCTAAAGCTTTTTTGTTGTTTTGTTTTGGTAAACGCTCCTCATTTATGACATACTTTGTATTTGTAAAATAGAAGTTCCAAGTTTGTAAAGCGAATAAGGAAAAAGCACTTTTTCTTAGATCATGTCATGCAGTCACAAATAAATAGACAACATGGTTGTTACTTGTTAATGTGATTATTTGTTGTGTACTGTAAATACTAATTTTGAAAACCATGATGGTTTCAAAGTTATTATAAAGCATATCTCTTCTGAATTTGTTATTAGTTCTTCCTCGGGAAATGTTAAATTCACTGGTTATAATAATAGGCAAGAACCTCCTAGATTACTACGTAAGTGTTTTTCCTATTTATATTTTGCGTTCTTAGTATATATAATGTCTTATCTCTAGTCTCTCATTGTATGCAATTTTTTTATTATATAGGAGAAGATGCCCACTCTATCTGACAATTTCAGAAGCTATAATCTTGTAGCTAAACCTAGTGAGGTAAAGAAAACACTATTTTATTTCTTTATATTATTTGGCCTGGCATGTCTTTGTACTGCAAATTTGCAACCCATTACATCATTGCTCATATCTATGGATACAGTTTATATCAAATACGAGATATAAATACACATCATTTGTTTGTGGTGACACACAGGCCCGGCCCAACAGAAATTGGGGCCCTGGGCAGAAACAATGAATATTTTTAAATTGATAAATTTTCTGTTTTCAAAGCACCATGGCTAGGACTTGAACTCCAGTTGCTAAAACTGCAAACCACCAACATTAGCTGAGAATACATTTTATTACAGCACATGCATTAGTTTTTTTTTTAAGTTCATACATACAAACTTCTTTATTTATTGGGCCCTGACTTAGGATTGGGCCCTGGGCGGTCGCCCAAGCAGCCCAGTGGCAGGGCCGGCTCTGGTGACACATAACAAAGACTTTCATACTCCGTTGCATATTGGATTTCTGTTTATATCGTATTCAGGTCTAGGGACACTATGTGATTGTGTTCATGTTTTGTACCTGTTCCACATAGAAGCAGAGCATTTTATGAATATGCTTTGTAGTATTTTTTCCCTTAATTGTTAAATTATATATATTTTCTTTTCCTTGATTGTTCTTACCAATTATTCGATTTAAAATTAATATTTATTTCATAATATGTACACCTTGTTGAGCATCCATGTTATATTGCCATTTTGTTATATGCATATGTTATCTCGCCTTTTGGTAAGGCTGTGATATCATCGACTTGGCTAGGAACGAATGGTCAACAGCCTTTGGAATCGATTAAGTACAGTAGTATAGACGATGGTTAGGCAGATTTGGACTGGAACCCACTTGAGGTGCAGTCAGCATGGAGTAACTGGCATGGCTCCGTGAAGTTATATTTTAAATTTGGAGTCGATCGGAGTTCATTTGCTCGAGTTACAAACGAAGCAAGGTGCATGGATCGATCAAGAACATCCATAAGATAGTTCAAGTCTGCGGAGAACGCTCAATATCTCAAGATCCACAAGGCCAATCCATTCGAAACTTCCATGACATCAACAAAATGAAGATTGAGGCTTACAAAAACGATCGCGAGTCCAAAAGTTGCATTTAGCATTTGGCCGATCGTTCTGGCCAAGCCCTAAAACCGATCGGTATGTTCCAATGCATAATCCAATTTCGACCAAGTTCGATCCATATCTCCTAAGTTACAAGTCAGAATGATTTCATACTTCAAAAGCAACATCAAGAGACATATGGGACCCTCCAACAACGATCGCACTAAAATTGGAGACAAGAAAAAGGATCGGCTAAACTTAGGCTGATCGTTCCTGATGGTCGAGTTATATATGTCGATCATTATGGTGGGCCCCTATGGACCTAGAGAGCCTTCTCCCGAAATCTTAGTGAAATATCTCATCATCTCTCCCTATAAATACAGGCCCTATGGTTCACATTGGGGGGCTTTTACTTTGCTGGTTACTTTAGCCTTTATTGCAATCAAGTTTTTCCTATTTCTTGCCGCTGTAATCAAATTGTTAGTGGATCAATAAAGATAATCTTCAATGTGGACGTAGGTATACAACATCGAACCACTATAAATTTCTGTGTTCTTGATTATTGCTTTTATTAGCTTGTTGGTTAATTCTACTCCTCAGTTTCAATTTTACTTTCTTCATTTACTTCTCTGCACAAATCTATTCTTGGGTATTTGTGACCAATTTAGTTGCAAACATTTTGGTGCTTTCATCGAGAGACCTGATTCTCAGCCTGCAAGGATCCTCTTTGTTGCTACTGGATTGGATAAATCCCCCAAGGAGATCCGTTGTTATCCTCATAAAGTTGCTTAAACTAATCAGATTTGCTGAAATCTAAATAAGGAGATTGATGGTGGTGAGACATACCAGATCTACTACTCAGAACGTGGATAGAAATGAGACAACTAGCATTCAACAAGGAGATTCAAGCAATCAACCAGCAAATGTGAATGCTGATCCGGTTGAAATTCAAAATCTCATTGATTCTATTACCAGAGCTGAATTTCATAATTTAATGAGAGAGCTGATGGAGAACCGTCGATAGGTAAATCGGTCGATTCAGACCAACATTGACTTAATGAACCAAATCAATCAGCAGCAGCGGGGCAAAGCTAGGAGGGATCCTACTCCTTACTCAACGTTGGAAAGCTCTAGCTCATCAGATGGATACCACGGACATAGGCATTGTAGAATTGATGGATACCAAGTAGAAACTTTAGGACGTCAGCAGGTAGACCATCGCGGTTTGCTAGGAATGATTAGTGTCGGTCCCTCCGCTAGAGAAGGAAATTTACCTATGCATGCTGGGACTCAAACTAAAGTTGCTATGGTTAATTTGGATGATAGAGTCCGATTGAATGTTGATTGGGTTCTTCCCCAGGATGGCGATGAAATCAACGTACAAGATGCAAGTCGCGAAGATGGTGGCTCGAGAAGGCGTGAAACGGCCCGTAGACATCAATCGGACCATACACGTGAGGTGGAACACGACCACCGCTTGGCGCCACCCATCCAAATGCCAGACTTATCAGTAATGGTCAGACAGTTGGTGAAAGAGTACCGAGGCTTGACTAATGATGATTAGGGAATCTCGAGAAGCCATACCACTTTCACGGATAATGTTCTACATGCAGAATACCCGAGGAGATTCAACATGCCGTCAATGCCTGTCCACGAGGGAAAAACCGACCTCAGGTAGCATATTATGAGATACAAATGGCTGATGGATTCTACATGAGCCAATGATGCGACCAAGTGCAGATGCTTTTCTATAACCCTTTCTGGAATAGTGACAATGTGGTTCATGAGACTACCTCCATGATTAATTTCCAGATTCGATGAGTTGGCAACCAAGTTTGTGGAGCAATTCTGAATACACGCGACTCGTCCCAAAGACGTGATGTCCCTTTCCAGTGTGATCCAAGTTCCAGGGGAGTCGTTGAAAGATTATTTGGAGAGATTTCATATAGCTGCTAAGGGAGGTCGGTAATCCGAATGATCATGCAATACTCATGGTCATGACAAGAGGATTGATCCAAAGTCAGAGTTTGGTGACTGGCTGGCTGGTAAACCGCCTTCCACGTTGGAGCGCTTTTATTCAAAGGCAGCTCAGTTTCTGAGAAAGGAGGAAGCCAGGTCCTCCAGAAAAAATAATGTTGTGGGACCGAGAGGAGAAGCAGTACATAGTAACAATGCAATAAAACAATCCGATGACAGTTCTGGAAAAGTCCAAGTAAACATTCAGAATAAGCCAAATCAACAAAAGAGAGGCGGAGATAGGAATCGAGAGCGAAAGAGGGATTCTGGAAGGTTGAAGCCTAGGATTCCAATGTATGATAATTACATGCCACTGAATACGTCCTTGGAAAATATTTATTTGTCTACTTACAATACCATGTAATACAAAAAGTCGCCTCCAAAAGAGTCGTCAGAGAGAAAGAAGCAGACCAGAGAGTTTCACGAGTGTTATGGGCACAATCTAAATGAATGCAGGCATCTCCAGGATGTTATAGAAAAATTGATTCGGGAAAAGAAGTTACAACAGTTTGTGAAAGCCCTGTAGGATGGCGGGCTGGGAACTTCTGACCCCAATCGAGGACAAGTTCCACGTAGGGCCGAGGAGCCTGCACGGACCGGTGGGAGACTAGTGATAAATATGATAGTCAGAGGACCGCACCCAGTGGATAGGAGTTGGCAAGAAATGAAGCGATATGCTAGCGCAATTAGGCATGTAGATTTTGAATTTTGTTCGAGTACGGAAGATGGGACTCTGACAGAATAACAACGTACAATGGCAGATGATATTGTGTTTAGGAATAGGGATGCGAAAAAAGTAGAGGCTCCAACAATCGACCCGATGGTCATTTCAGCTATGATTGGTCCTACATTGGTGAGAAGGATTTTGATTGATTGTGGAAGTTCGGTGAATATAATTTTCAAAAAGGAATATGATCAGATGAAAATGGAAGCCAAAGATTTTAAAACGTTTAAAGCTCATATACATGGTTTTAACGGTATTGCAACCGAAGTTATTGGTTATGTGGAATTTCCTGTTAAATTGGGAGAAGTTGAGCGAAGGAGAGTGCGAATCTTGCCGTTTATTATTTTTGATGTTGACTCTCCGTACAATGTTTTCTGGGCCGACCGGCCCTGGCAGAATTCCGAACAGCTCTTGCCCTATGGTGTTTAACTTTAAAATTTCCTACAGATAATGGTGTAAGAGTTGTTCACGGCGATCAAGCGATTGGACGTGCCTACTATGTGGCTAAGTTGAGGGAAGCTCAGTGCAAGGATAAGGGTAAGGGTGTGGACAAAGTTGTCCGCATCCATGCTGCTAACGATTAACAATTGGCGCCTGAGCCTTGGCTCAGGCGCCACAGTCCGTTATATAAAGATATAGATCCAAGGGATGATGAGGAGGAGCCCAAAGAGACCAAGGTTGCACCAGCTGAGCTGATGATTTATATTACGGTCAGCCATGACGACCCATCGCGAGTCCTAAAGATTGGGTCATAGCTTAGCCCTTTGATGATTAAGGAACTTGCTGGTTTTCTCCGAGCAAATCAAGATGTATTCACTTGGACTCACTCTGACATGTGTGGAATTTCGCCTGCCATTGCGAGCTATGCATTGAATATCGACCCAAAGTATGTTCCGATGAAACCAAAAGGACGCGGCATGGATCCAAAGAGATCTATCACTCTCAAGGAGGAGGTGGATAAACTAAAAGTCAACAGGTTTATCCATGACACCCTCTATCCTGAATAGGTATCAAATCATGTGCTTGTGAAGAAGGCGAATGAGAAATGGAGAACGTGCATTGATTATTCAGATTTGAACAAGGCGTGTCCTAAAGACAATTTTCCCTTTTCGAGGATTGACCAGTTGGTGGATTCAACCGCAAGACATGAATTGCTATCTTTCATGAATGCATACTCGGGATATAACCAAATCCCGATACATATCCCCGATCAATAGCACACCAGTTTCATTACCGACGTTGGATTGTACTGTTACATGGTAATGCCTTTTGGATTAAAGAACGCCGGAGCAACCGACCAGCACTTAGTTAACAGGATGTTTAAAGACCAGATTGGAATAACAACGGAAGTGTATGTGGATGATATGCACGTGAAGTCACGACGATCAAGCACCACATTAGAGACTTGGCAGAAATGTTTGACAGCCTCCGACATTATAAGATGAAGATCAATCCTTTGAAATGTTCTTTTGGTGTTGCATTAGGAAATTTCTTGGGCTTTATCGTCAATGCACGTGGAATAGAAGCTAACCCCGAGAAGATTCAGGCTATTCGTGATATCCAAGCGTCGAGAACCATTAAACAAGTCCAGAGCCTGAATGGGAAGGTTGCTGCCTTAAGTCGATTTATCTCCAGAGCTACCGATAAGTGCATTCCTTTCTTCAATTTGATTAGGAAAGGAAAAGGAAACTTTGAATGGACGCAAGTTGTAAAGATGCGTTTCAAGCTTTGGTGAATCATTTGGAGAGACCTCATATCTTGTCAAAGCCGGTGGATCATGAGGAATTATACATTTATTTGGCTGTATCGACACACGCTATAAGTGTCGCCTTGATTCATGAGGAGGATCGAATCCTAAGGCCAGTGTATTACATCGGTAAACGATTGACAGGAGCAGAAAGGAATTATCCAAAAATAGAAAAATTGGTGTACTATTTACTAATTGCATCACGGAACCTTCGTTCGTACTTCCAGGCACATTTGATGAATGTTTACATCGACCAGCCGTTACGACAGGTCCTACAGTGACCTGAGACGTCTGGCAGGTCACTTAAGTGGAATATTGAGCTCCGCTAATTCGATATTACTTATTTCCCTCGAAAGGCTATCCAGAGTCAAGCATTGGCAAATTTTATAGTAGAGTTTCCTATGCAAGATGATCTTTCAGAAGGTAGCGAAATTCCTACTGTACGATGGAAATTGTATACTGATGGAGCATCTAATGATCATTGTTCGGGAGCTGGGATTATGTTTGTAACCCCTGAAAGCTGGTCAATTTGTTATGCTTTGAAGCTTGATTTCCCAGCAACAAACAATGAAACTGAGAATGAAGCTTTGATTGCTGGGCTTAAACTCGCTAGAGAACTGTGAGTTAATTCTCTTGAAATCTTTTGTGATTCACATTTGGTGGTTTATCAAGTTAGGGGAGACTATCGAGCTAAGGGACAGCGGCTTGCCTCATACTTACCCGAGTTCGGTCGTAGTTGATAGAATTTGAATACTATGACATTTCACGTATCCCACGCGATCAAAATAGAGAGGCTGATTCGTTGGCAAAGTTTGCTAGTAACGAAAATGCACAGTAGATGGGCTTTATTCTGATCGAAGTATTAAATATCCCAAGTATACACATGATGGAAATCAATCAAACGCTGGAAGCGGAATCTGAAAGGGAATCGTGGATGACTCCAATCAAAAACTATTTACTGCGTGGAGCTTACCCGACAAAAGAAATGAAAAGCGACAAGCCGTTCGCAAAGCTTCACAATATATTATGCAAGAAGGAATTATATACAGGAAAGGTTTCTCAGCCCCTCTGCTCCGGTGTATTGCTCATGGTGAAATAAAGCATGTTCTAAAAGAAGTTCATGAAGGAAAATGCGACGATTACACTGGGGGGCAAACTCTAGTAAAGAAAATACTCTGTTATGGGTATTATTGGCCAACCGTGAATCGGGACGCCGCTGGTTATGTGAGACGATTTCATAAATGCCAGATGTATGCAAAAGTTCCAAGAGCTCCGCCAACAGAAATCGTGTAAATGGTCAGCCTATGGCCATTCGTTATATGGGGTACAGACATTATTGATTCTTTACCGATCTCTAAAGGTGGCATGAAGTACGTTATCGTTGTAGTTGATTACTTCACTAAATGGGCCGAAGCAGAACCTTTAGCCACAATCACTACTAAGAAAGTAATCAACTTTATTGTTTGAAGCATCATATGCCGCTTTGGTCTCCCACGAACTATTGTGACAGAAAATGGAATCAATTCAACAGTGTTGAATTCAATGACTTTTGTCAAAGATATCATATTGAAAAGAGATTTGCAGTCGTCGCTCACCCTCAGGCAAATGGACAGGTTGCAGCTGTAAATAAAATCATAAAGTCTATTATGAAGAAACGTTTGGAGAACGCTAGAGGCAAGTGGGTGGATGAACTCGCTATAGCATTATGGGCTTACAGAACCACCCACAAGTCTGCGGCTGGCCATACCACATTTGCCCTTGCTTATGGTTCTGAAGCCGTTATTCATGTTGAACTCGAAGTTCCTTCTCATCGAGTGACTTACTATGATCCTAAAATGAATAAAGATCTCCTCTTGGAGTCTCTTGACTTGATAGATGAGAAGTGCGAAGAAGCCGATTTAAGGACAGTTGCACATCGATATCGAGTTACTCGGTATTACAACACTAAAGTTCGACCTAGAACCTTCAAAATTAGCAATCTTGTCCTGAAACGGGTTTTTCCTACCCCCATCGTACATGAATCTAATCTGGGAAGGACCATATGTCATTGAACAGAGGCTTGGAGAAGGAACTTTCAAGCTAGCAACTGTCGAAGGCATTACACTTCCAAGGGCGTGGAATAGCGAACATCTTTGATGCTATTTTACTTGATTTATTTCCTTTACATTTCAGTTGCATTTATTTTGATAATTTTCTTTAGCATTTGATTTTCCAAATGTGAAATAAGACAGTTTATGTTATTCCTTTCCATTAAACGAATAAAGTTTCAGGCTTCCTTAATATTTGTGTTTGCTATTGCATTATATGCTAATTACATAGCGAAATTGATTAAAGTCGATATGTATGAACAGGCTCCTAGAGTTTGAAATTAATCAATCATGCTAACTCCCAATGAGATTAAACAAGATGAGCTCAATCTACTTGTTTATTTAACAACTCTTATTCACAATCCAAAGGACGGGATACACAATAAGGAACAAATGTGGTCGACAATATGATGATCGAACAACTCCTGCCCAATTATGGAACTGAGATAAAATCAGGGCGATCGTGATATGATCGGTCACTCGCTGAACCAAACCCTGGGAGTCAAATCAATCAACCAAGGGGAGTGTGATCTGACTGTTCTTCGAAACAACTCTAAGTCCCCAGAGTGTGGACTAGAGTATAAACATAAATAGGGTGGAGACCGATCGCCCGCGAAGCAACTCTAAGTCCCCAGAGTGCGGACTGGAGTATAAACATAAACTGGGTAGAGACCGACCGCTCGTGAAACAACTCTAAGCCCATAGAGTGTGGACTGGAGTATAAACATAAATCAGGTGGAGACCGACTACCCGTGAAACAACTCTAAGTCCCCAGAGTACAGACTGGAGTATAAACCTAAATCAGGTAGAGATCGACCTCCCACGAAACAACTATAAGTCCCCAGAGTGTGGACCAGAGTATGAACATAAATCAGGTGCAGACCGACCGTCCGCAAAATAACTCAAAGTCCCTAGAGTGCAGACTGGAGTATGAACTTAGATTGGGTGTGATCCGACCACCCATTAACTAAATCATATCCCAAGAGTGTGGATACGAACATGAATGAATAGTTATGTGGAGTTCGACTGTTCACTATTCAACAAACTCTGGCCCAAAACCGACGAGAGGAGTATAAACTCACTAAGGATAGAGATCGAGCGTATTACATCTGACCCTGCAAAACCAAAGCCAGGGGCAGAAGTATAGTTACTCGAAAAACCGTTGAAATTCGATGGCGTGATATTAAGGCCCGAGCGTAGTGTTTGATACGACTCGAGGCCACGACCTCTGGGAGGCCTTGGGATAGATGAATTAAATCGACGTCTAATACAACGAGCAACAGATCACAAGTGCATAAAATGAAAAATGTGATAGTTTAGACATTTGAATAAGTAAATACAAGAATCATACACAAGAATAAAAGAATTCTCATTTACGCTAAACTGGTTGTACATCATACAAGTCTACCCAAAATGCAAGACAAAAGTGGAAGTCTGTGCCCAAACAAATACAACCAACGAAAATGAGAAGTGATCATCTAAGCTATTTACATGTCGTTCCAATCCGAAGATTATTTCTTAGTTTCCTATCTTTCTTTTGCTTCTTTGGAGTGGCTCTTTCCGAACTACTGCTCGACCCTCTTTTTGGCCCTTTGGCGCTTCAGCTTTTCTTCGAATAAGTATCCTTGGTTGTGTGAATCAAAGCGGTATCATCTTTGGAAGTAGGAGTGATGGAGGCGCTCTCAGCACCAGAAGCAAGGGGAATGTCATCCTGAGGAATTGTCCCGCCAGGAGGGATCATCTGGAGCAGGATGGGAAATGGTTCATCAGAACCTGAATCAGCAGGCTCATTTTTCACCTTCCTTTTCAATAGTTCTTTTTTTCAATATGCTCTTTCATGCTGAGCTCCCCAGTGGGGTCGGAAGAACCTATGACTAGGACATCTTCGTCAAAAGGAATTTCATGGTGCGGGTCACTTCCCTCCTTGAATAATGCCTCCATGAATTGATCATAAAAAACAAAGGCTTCTTTTTGAGCATCTTGAGTAGCTACCGAAGTTTCGACTTTAACAGATTCTATAGCGGCTTCTTGTGACTCCGACCGAGGCTCTTAGGAAGGAAGAGGAGCAACCCCTGATAGGTTCAAAGCTGAGAAAAAATAGCCGAAAAGATTAGAAATATCAACTGATAACACCCCAAATTTGTGAAAGACGGGAAAAGTCGACAGAATACCTTCCTCGGTATGACTTCCAGGTTGAGCCGGAGCATCCTCAGAACTGCGCTCGGGAATTAGGGAACGTTGTGGCTTGTCTGGATCATACCAGGTATAGTCGAAGAGCTTGCTAAAGAACTAGAGATGACCTGGGGAACCGGGGGCAATTCAGTTGTAGTATCAGGTTACACCGACCCGGATCCTTCACCCACCTCATGGGAAGAAACAACAACAGACTCTTTCTGAAGTGAGAGCTGGATATCATGCAATGTTTTGGGTTTGTCGCCCAATAGTATTTCATTTTCAAGTTTAGATAGATTGATGTCCTCTGAGTTAAGAAGTTTTCTCTCTTCCGCAACAAGAAATTCCCACGCACGACAGAGCTGGTAGGGATAGTCTTCATCGAGCCACGTCAAATTCCTATGCTTGAGAACATTAGAATTGTAAAGAACGAGAAGCAGGTCAAGCTCATTCATTATCTCTTCCCTGACTTTGTCCTTGGTGGCTTCCATTTCATGTTGAATGAGTGCATCGGCATTTTTGGCCATCGCAATAGCCGTGTCTCTTTCATGTCTGACGTTTATCGACTCATCGCAGGCATCTTGAGCAAATTTTTGAGCATCAAATTTTTCTTTATTTGCATACTCAAGCTTGGCCTTGAGGTCGGCTATTTCCTTTAAAGATGCCGATTCATTACCGAGCTGTATCCCGCTCAAGCGTTATCTCTTGATTCCGATGATGCGAAACTTGGACCATATCGAGATGGCTGGATTTCATCTCTTCCATGGATTTCATAGCAGCGTTAGATTTTCCTTTGGCTTCTGCTGAGGAGTTTCTAAAGGCCTCTAGCTCATTTATCAAAGTGTCAATGATTCTTTTATCTTGAGCTTCTTGGCATTTTAGTTTTTCAATCTCCACCGCGCACTCGAAGGAAACTTTTAACATCTTTTCTGCTGCCTTCATCCATTTCCGATACTACTTGTGGATGTCAGTGACACAATCAATGGTCCTCTTTTGAACATGATCCAGAACCCTCTTCAAGTTAGGAGGAAAATAAAACCCTTCAAAGCATAAATTCGGAAATTCTCCACGAAGCTGTGCCATGCGAGCAGTTGGATCGATCGTAGAATCTTCAGTAGCAGCTTTGAATTCGGTGCCTTCTTTATCGGGCTTATAAGCAGCAATACATTCTCCATTGATCGCTCGGTCGTTGAGAATGAGATGGAACCAAAGCTGTGGAGGCATTGGAATAGTTGTAGGGCCGCGAGAGGGATCGATAGGCAAATCCCTGCGATCAACTAGTTTTTCGGTGACCTGTGGAGGAGGAGAACTCGATCTCGATCTATGTTTATCCTGGGGTGGCCTATCCTTATCATCTCTGTCTTGATGACCCCGATCATGGCTTGGGCGATAGCTGGAATCGTAGTAATCCCGACTACCGTAGTAAGAGCCAGAGCGTGAACCTAATGATTGGTGATGTATGTCCCGAAGAGAATCAAACATGTTCATCTTCCTCACCATCGTTTATGCAAAGAAAAACAGAAGTTAGTCAACTCTAAGCATTAAAAAGCATGAGTCAAGTACAATGCAGTGTTAGGGGGTGCAAGTGTCCTAGTATAACCCCCCAACGGACCAGGTGCAGGAGCCATGCTCATTGGTGTAACTTCCCCTCCAGAAGTAGGAATCTCAGTGCCAATTCTGATGGGAGATTTCGACCCTTCAATGCTCAAATCAGTAAAATGGAAAGCGTCAAGGTCAAGTGGAATTGGTAGACCGGACAAAGAGTCAAGTGGTAAAATCAAACGCTCTGACGGTTGGGAGGAAGACTCATATTGAACAATTTTAGGAGCCATTGATGACTTGGATTAGGCAGAGAGGCGACTTCTTGGAAGTTTATGTATGAGTGTTTCCTTTTTTCTCCTATCACCAACCAAGGGTTGTGAGGCTTGCGAAGACCCGGTATCAACTCCAGGACTGGATTTGTCGCCATTATGACCAAGTACATCGCCTCTATGTCCTCTGGCGTCAATATCAACAAATTCTTGAGCACTCGTGACTGGTGGCACCACGGGATCGGCTTGATTTTCCCTTTGACCGATTGCAGCCCATGGTCTTATCCATGCCGTCTGGGCAATTTTGGTTAGCTCCACGCTGAGACCCTCCTCTATCAAACAAAAAGTGACGAGGCATTCATCCCTAAGAAAATATTTGATATTCCTGTCCTTGGGTGGAGGATTCTTCAGAATTGATACCACCTCTTCATAAATGTCGCCGCTAGGCCGGGTAACCACACCTGCAAAGGAGTAACATAGTCAGGAAGGCAACCTAGATATCATTTTTTTTGCACTATCATAAAAATGGTGGGTAACACTTATGTTTTTCCAGCCACGGTTGAGCAAAGTCGGGTGGGCAGCGAACAAAAAACCATTTACTTATAAAGGCACTTATCTTGTTCCACGCGCCGATCAGAATCTGGCACCTCTTTGCCGATTCAAGAAATGTAAACGAGAGACTTCATGTCCGTGGCTTGAAAGTAAAAATAAATCAAATTCTTCGATGGTGGGAGGACGGTGCAGGAACTCCATAAATATAAGTACAATTAAGGAGAGCATAGCCATTTGTGTGGAGTTGTGTTGGAGATATCCTTAAATAATGTCGAATCTCCAGAATGTATGAGTTAAAAGGCGGGATGCATCCCGCCCAACACATAAACTTATTGCATGCCGTATACCCTTTAGAGGCTCTGTGAGCCCTATCATCTCACAACGGAACCAACACGTCGTCAAAGGGAATTCCATGCCTTACGCAAATTCTTTGGAGAGCATCTTCTTTAATTTTTGAAGCTACCTAATTAGAAGGATTTCAAGAATGACTGTGTCTTTTAGAGTATCGGGAGCAGGATTTATAACCTCCGGCGGAAAGACATGGACAACTTTAGAGAGATCAAATTAAGGACCCGGACTTTCCAGTTGTTCCGAATGATGACAAGATGATGGACTATCGGACTCAGTTGCCGAAATTGATTTTACGTTAGAGTTATTCCTTTGGGAAGATGATCCAGCCGGCATAGTCGCAAGACGCTCGGAACATCTAGATCTCATTGCTATTAAACTTAGTAAAAATCATAATTAGATAAAGTAACCTATACCCCCCCCCTTATAGTGAGTGCTAGTGTGGTGCGATAAAGTGTTGTTCAATATAGTAATAAGTTGTGCAAAACTGAAGACAGAAAAGACAATGAGACTTTGAAGTTTAACCAGAGAGACCATCATTCCTGACCGTCTCAACTATTTCTGTGTGTCATCGGGAAACGATGCAGCTTGAATTTCACGATTAATCATCAGCCAGCAAAAGTTTGGTTTTTATCTAAGTTACCGGTGAGCTTCAAGATGATTATTAAAGGCATTGGTTCGTGTCACGGTTCTAAGGCAGTTTGCTACCAAGTATGCAGTTCAGATCATATGCAAGTCGTATACAATTTTTAGTGTTTGTCCAAGTATGAAAGGCCAAAGCTTGTCATTTAGTTCAAGTTTACCCATCTAAATTCCATTTTATAAAAAGAAAGGTTCATTTGTAAACTAGGCCAATCATTCATGTATGTGAATTAAGGCCGGTCGTTTCCAAAGACAACATTAGTCGATCGTTCACCATGAGCTTTTCCCACCGCTCGTTTGAATGAACCACCAACTCCAAGGTATAGTCGATCGTTCGTAGGTGATCTTTGAGCCCTAACGTCCCAGAACTTCGCCGATCGACCAAGAACGATCATGGATGATCGATCGTACAACTTCTTCATGTCCAAAGCACCATCTCCATCAGTGAGCAATCAACTAAAGTCGTAATTCATTCATCCCTAGCCACCTTATCTCCATTGCATACGATTGTAAGAATAAAGAAAAGTAGGGATTCATTCATCCCTAAACTCCGTTCTCAAAATTATGAAGCAAGTATAGGATTCGTGCTACCTATGTTTGAATCTGAAGAAGGAGGATTTGAAATTGATAACTACTTTGTGGTGATAGTTGCTTGGATCGGTAGGAAGAAGATGAAGAGGCTCGACTCTTTTTTGCTTCAGAATGGAACGATGGGAAGTGAATGAGAGAAAATGACTAAGTGTAGTGGCTTATATAGGAAAGGGATTTAGCCGATCGTTTTTGGTCTAAAAAATTTAGCCGAACGTCCCAGGCCCGAAGATTTAGCCGATCGTTCCACTTCCAAGCCTTACGCCGATCATTCCACTTCCAAGCCTTATGCCGATCGTTGCACTTCCAAGCCTTATGTCGACCATTACATAACCTAGCTTATGCCGAATTTTTTCATGATCATGAGTAGTTTGAAATTTGTTTTCTAAACAAGGGAAGATTATGGGTATATAAAAACACATGGATTTGAAAAAAAGAAGAAAAAAGTGGGAAAGAGAACATGCTTGAAAGAATGACGACTGGCGGAAACTATTTATAGAAAGCTATCTCCGTTAACTTGACAACGACTCGTGAACGTGTAATCATGATCGGGAGTCAGGTGCTTACAGTATACGTACAAGTATACGTTTCAAAATTTAATTTTCTGAAATCAATATTAAAAAAATCTGAATAGTCACCTGGACCCGATCCAGAGGGAAATTAAAGCTAAGTTGCTGAAGCTTGGGAATTTCTAGAATAAAAATAAGATGATTGTTAACAAGTTGTGATCCCGTGTTTATACTATTGGAAATCGAGCAATCTTCATGGGGAGTAAGGAGACGACCTTCAACAAGAA
Organism: Allium fistulosum; assembly: GCA_030737815.1. NCBI lineage: Eukaryota > Viridiplantae > Streptophyta > Magnoliopsida > Asparagales > Amaryllidaceae > Allium > Allium fistulosum. The sequence goes on from CM060902.1 coordinate 308,195,832, forward strand.
AACTACCCGACGGTATTATAGCGACTATTTGATGAACCAGATGGTTTTTTTTCAGACGGTTCTAGCTTACGATGATTCAAAGCACGACATGTATGATACAAGACGTACCTTGAGGGCAAATGTTATCCCGCCTTCTGAAAAGACCGTGATATCATCGACTTGGCTAGGAACGAATGGTCAACAACCTTAAGAATCGATTACATACAGTAGTATAGACGATGGTTGGGCATATTTGGACCGGAACCTAATCGAGGTGCAGTCGGCATGGAGTAACTAGCATGGCCCCGTGAAGTTATATTTCAAATTTAGAGTCGATCGGAGTTCATATGCTCGAGTTACAGATGAAGCAAGGATTTGCATGATCGATCAAGAACAATCCATAAGATAGTTCAAGTCATCGAAGAACGCTCAATATCTCAAGATCCATAAGGCTAATCCATTTGAATCTTCCAAGACATCAACAAAACGAAGATTTATGCTTACAAAAACGATCGCGAGTCCTAAAGTTGCATTTAGCATTTGGCCGATCATTCTGGCCAAGTCCTTAAAACGATCGGTATGTTCCAGTGCATAATCCAATTTCGATCAAGATCGATCCATATCTTCTAAGTTACAAGTCAGAATGATTCCATACTTCAGAAGCAACATCAAGAGACGTGTGGGACCCTGCAAAAATGATCGCACTAAAATTGGAGACAAGAAAAAGGATCGGCTAAACTTAGGTCGATCGTTCCTGATGGTCGAGTTAGATATACCGATATCTTAGCGAAATATCTCATCGTCTCTCCTTATAAATATAGGCCCCATGGTTCACTTTGGGGGGCTTTTACGCTACTGGTTACTTTAGTCTTTATTGTAATCAATTTTTTCCTATTTCTTGCTGCTGTAATCAGCTTGTTAGTGGATCAATAAAGATAATCTTCAAAGTGGACGTAGGAATACAACGCCGAACCACTATAAAAAAAATTGTTCTTGATTATTGCTTTTATTAGTCTGTTACTTAATTCTACTCCTCGGTTTCAATTTTACTTTCTTCATTTGCTTCTCTAGACAAATCGATTCTTGGGTGTTTGTGACCAATTTGGTTGCAAACAGCAGACTATAGAGAAGAAAGTGGACTCATATATTTATTCCAGTTGGAAAAAAAAATTAGATGGATCACATGATGGCAAAAAATGGATTCATAACTTGCAACATTCAATAATTATGTATGCCAGCAAGGTGGCTAATATATTTCTATACATATTTGATGTTTTTACCTACATACATTCTAGACTAACAGTATTCAGTAGCATTGGGTTGTTTAGTAATGGTTTATACCTTCATATGTAGATTTATTATTAAGTAGTGTGGATACAAATAAATTATATCACATGCAAGGTCTATTTAAGTTTATTATAATCAAATACTATAGGTATATGTTTGTACTGGTGCTCTCTCCAATGGGGTACATCATGACATCTAGTGTTTAATCATCAAAACTGTATATTATAACTGTTTTATCTTTGCTATTGATGATTTTATCCTAATATAAGAGCACCTAATAAACAAACTTTACTCATTGAACGAGAAACTGATAGATATGTACACTTCTCTAGTCCCATCTTTGCCCGGATCTAAGCCATCTGAGTAGTCATTGATCGTGCTTTTCAGTTTCGATTTTGTGAACATGGACAGACCCTTTGTTGGCAATATATACAGACCATCTGAGTAGTATAGTAGGCATAACAGTCAATGTGTTGAGATTGGAAGTGATAGAGCGATGCAAAATTTTAAGATATAAACAAAAATCATGTTATTTCGCCAAAATAAAAACTACAGTTTTACTATCCTACTCAAGACAACATGAAAGAATTTATAGTTCTGCTTTTTATTTTTATATGCTTGTCCAAGTAAATACTACTTAAAAGCATGGAATATCATATCCCATCTAGACTTACAAATTGGGAATTTGGCCGGTGAAGAATTTGGCATATCACATGATTAAATGAAAGATATAAAGAGACAACTGAAATTAACACTCTGTACCAATTTAAGGTAAAATCCATCACATTGTTTCGTTTTTGCATTTACATATTTGGGTTTTCCATATTGCATCCTTATTTATATACTCTTTAAATTTATCAATGTTTGCATACTATTAACATGCTACGATTTATTTTTCTTATATTTTATCATCATACTTTTAACAATTTGAAGTGTTAGTGGAAGTGTTAGTGATTGGTAAAATTAAATTTTCAATTTATTCACTATCATGTTCGATTTGACAGTTTTAATTCAAAGAGTAAGACACAAGCTTTCAAATCTTACCATGCATGCATATTCACTCTCTATTTTTTAACGACCCAAGGTATTTGTTTTTCTATTAAAAAGCAATGCTAGGATTTAAAAGATATATGACTGTTTTTTTAATTTACAGTTATGCTAAATTGCAAAATGAGGCATAATGAACACTGCAAAATCAGGACATGTGAGTTGGTAAAGATGTGTGGTAATGAGGCATGCAGAGTGATGAATATAGTTGAGCAAGGACAGAGTGGCTGAAACAAGAGGAACCGATGAATGTTGCAACTGTTAAAGAGTGCAAATGTTGATGATACGAGCAATTGCATTGTTGAAGAAAGGGCTGCAGGGATGTGAGGCGGTTTTGGTTAGAAAGTGGAGACAAAATTGTTTCGAACTGCGTATGAGAATGATAACCACAAACACCGTTGGACAGTAGTAGCATGGACTGTATTATCATATGATGAAGCAATGGGTGGCATGGGGTGAACTAATACAATTTTGTTCGCACTTTTTTCAAAGTGTGAACAAAACATTTTCCTCCTATTGAAGGAATTTGGAGGGTCACATATGGAATCTCCTGAATTTCACTAATAGGAACCGAGTGTTTTGTTCACACTTTGAAAAAAAGTGTGAACAAAATCACTCTCGGGGTGAAGCAGCTGTAAAGTGGAAAATTAATGCAGAGGATATGTAGTAGGAAGTTGGCAAAATGGTCATCATTAGTATAATGAATATGCAGCAGGTCTGGTGATAACATGAGTAGCATCAAGGCTCGATGTTGTTCGATCTAAATTTCCAGAAAAGATATGTAGTATCCTCGATTTGCACGGCTGTTGAGATTTGTTATTTTGTTCTATTCTTTAGCTTCTCTACAACCTATTCAATTATGATGCTACAAAACAGGATCTGTAGCTTACACGTAGGATCAGAAAGTTCATGTATAAATTATCCTGTAACAACTAATTATATACGTGAAAAAAATAAAAATTCCTTTGGTTTTTATCATGGTATCAGAGCCTCGTTAAATTGCCTGAACTTTTTAATTAACGATGGTTGATTCAGATTCTGAAACATCTGGGATCAAATCAGCCCCTATTATTATTCAATCTGAAGGCTCATCATTCAAACCAGGAATTTTACTAGATGAAACAAATTATAATTTATGGTCTCAGATCATGGAGATGCACATTGCTGAAAAGGAAAAACTCTCTTTCATCCGCGGTAATTCTCCAACACCATCTGAGACGGATGAAAACTACGAAAAATGGTATGCAGAAAATCAAAAGGTGAAAAGGTGGTTACTGATGTCTATGTCTCCTGAAATTATGAAACGATACATTCGTTTACCCACAGCTCGGGATATTTGGAATGCTCTCTCTAAAGTTTTTTATGATGGAGCTGATGAATTGCAGGTATTTGTCCTAAACCAAAGGGCCTTCTCTGCCAAACAAAATGGGAGGGCACTCTCAGTTTATTATGGAGAATTGATCGAGATTTTTGGTGAGTTAGATCATCGTGATAAGGTGATTATGGAGAGTAAAAACGATGTGGAGTCTTACAGGAAATCTATTCAAAGACAGAGGGTATACATTTTTCTTGCTGGATTAGATGACGAACTTGAACAGGTTCGTGGTGAAATTTTAAGAAAGGATCCTATTCCAGAATTAGAATTGTGTTATGCATTGGTCCGTCGTGAATCGGTTCGACGCACAACGATGATCGAGGAATTAGAAAAGATGGAAGCTTCCGCAATGGCTATTAGAAACAAGTCTAATCAAAACCGTTTTTCTCAATCTAAGAATACTAATGGCGCAAATAAATCCTCATATAAATGTACTCACTGTAATCAAACTGGCCATACTAAGAGTCATTGCTTTGAACTTGTTGGATATCCAGAATGGTGGGATCATAATAGAGACTCGCGGAAGAGTAATTCTAAGAAGGTATCGATTAACCCCCCAGATTGTGTTGCTGGACAGACCTCGGCTATAGCAGCACCAGGTAACAATGGTAAGTTTCTAAATATTTCTACACATGTTTGTAATAGTGCTTGGATAATTGATTCTGGGGCTACCGATCATATGACTTTTGATTCTAGACAAGGCTCAATCCTTAAACCATCCTCTCAAAAAACTATTTCCACTGCTAATGGCTCATCGGCCCAAGTTATCGGAGAAAAATCCCTAACCCTTACAAATAATTTAAACTTAGATTCTGTGTTAGTTATTCCAAGTTTGAACTATAATTTGTTGTCAGTCTCCCAAATTACCGCTGCCTTATCTTGTGTTGTAATATTTTAGCCTGATTTTTGTGTGTTCAAGGACATCCAAACGAGACAAACGATTGGTTGTGGTGTTAGACGAGGGAAGCTATACTATTTGGACTTGGGGTCAAAGAGTTCTGATAAGTTGCATCAAGCTTTAACAGTGGATGTTTTTGAAGGGCAGAAGCAGAAATCTAAAATATGGTTATGGCATCGACGTTTAGGACATGCATCATTTGGTTATTTAAAGAAGTTGTTTCCTAATTTATTTGCAAAATTTAATGTTTCTAGTTTTCAATGTGAAGTTTGTGAATTGGCAAAAAGTCATCGTGTTTCATTTCCATTAACCTTGAATAAAAGTTCAATGCCTTTTATGCTTATACATTCTGATGTTTGGGGTCCATCCAAAGTTGCCACCTTTGGCGGATTTCGTTGGTTTGTCACATTTATTGATGACTGTACAAGGATGACTTGGGTATGTTTGATGAAATCAAAAAGTGATGTAAATCAATTATTTCAAAAGTTTCACAAAATGATTAACACACAGTATAATAAACATGTTAAGGTTCTTCGCAGTGACAATGGAGGTGAATATTTGAGCTATGAATTCAAACGGTACTTAGAAACCCATGGAATTATTCATCAGACAACTTGTATACGACTCAACAAAATGGGGTATCCGAGAGAAAAAATCGTCACTTGTTGGAAGTAGTTCGTGCTTCATTAATAGCAGCCCATATGCCATTGTCATATTGGGGTAAAGCACTTACCTCTGCAACATACGTAATCATCGATTACCGTGTAGCACTATTGAATTTAAGACACCATCACAAGCTTTTACTGATGTAGTTGCTGCCCCAAATGTCAGTAATATACCCACTCGTGTCTTTGGTTGTGTTGCATTTGTACACCTCAATAGCATTCGCATAATAAATTGTCTCCTCGAGCACTGCGATGTGTCTTTCTCGGATATGGTGCTTCTCAAAAGGGATATCGATGCTATCACCCTCCAACAAAACGGATGTACATTACAATGGACGTAATTTTCCATGAAAATACGATGTATTTTACTTCTGAGCCTGAATTTCAAGGGGAGTATCAGAAAGAAATTCAAACTCTAATCTATGATGAAGATATATCTGACGGTGTAGTTATATATATTCCAAAAAAAGGGGAAATTTCTGAACTTGTCGGTGAAGGAGGTACTAGAATTGATACAGGTGAAACTATTATGAATAATTTTGATGAATCTAAGTCAAGTAGTGATTCTGAACCCTCCACCGAAGCAGTGACTGAACTGGATCAGAGAAACATTGAACATTTAGACACAGAGATCATGGAATTACCTGCATATGACTCCCTCACACCACACCAATCACTTGCTGAGGATGCTCCTGAACACCCTAGAAGACAATTACCACAACGTAACACCAGAGGTATTCCTAAACCCACTTATGAACCTGATTTTTCTAGTAAAACAAAATACCCCATGAGCCATTATGTGTCTAACCATCGTTTGTCAGAATCGAACCAGTCATTTGTAAATCAGTTATCTGCTGTATCTATTCCTAACAATGTGCAGGAAGCTTTAGCTGATCCAAAGTGGAAAGCTGCTATGAACGAGGAGATGAAATCATTACAAGAGAATAATACCTGGAAACTTGTTAACCGTCCACTAGAAAAAAAGGTAGTTGGATGTCGTTGGGTATATACTATGAAGTACAAAGCAAATGGTGAAATTGAACGTTATAAAGCTAGGTTGGTAGCAAAAGGCTACACCCAAACCTATGGTGTTGACTATACAGATACATTTGCACCTGTAGCTAAAATCAACACAATACGCGTCTTGTTGTCACTTGCAGCAAACTTGGGTTGGCCACTACAACAATTTGATGTAAAAAATGCTTTTCTACATGGTGATTTGTCTGAAGAAGTGTATATGGAACTCCCACCAGGATGTAATATACCGGAAACATATTGTCAAAAGGTGTGCAAATTAAACAAGTCATTATATGGGCTGAAACACTCTCCGAGAGCATGGTTCGGAAGGTTCAGCAAGTCGATGAAAGCTTTTGGTTACTCTCAAACCAATTCAGACCACACTTTATTTCTAAAGAAAAGTGAAGGTAAAATCACTGCATTGATAATATATGTGGATGATATGGTAGTTACAGGGAATGATCCTAACGAGAGGAAAGCTCTACAATGTTATTTGTCCAAAGAATTCGAAATGAAAGATCTCGGCCCCTTAAAATATTTCCTTGGGATTGAAGTATCACGATCCAATAAAGGGATATTTTTATGTCAAAGAAAATATGCTTTAGACTTGTTGCAAGAATCTGGCATGTTAGCATGTCAACCTGCTAATACACCAGTTGAAGAAGGACTGAAGTTACGTGTTGAGCCAAATCAAGTACCGGTTGATAAAGGTAGATACCAGAGACTTGTCGGAAAATTGATGTACTTGGCACACACAAGACCTGATCTTGCTTATGCCTTGAGTATTGTGAGCCAGTTTATGCATAATCCTGGTGAGCAACACATGAATGCAGTTGTGCGTATTTTAAGGTATTTGAAATCAGCTCCAGGAAAAGGAATTTTATTCACAAAAAATGAATGTCATCAATGTGTGGATGCATACACAGATGCTGATTGGGCTGGAGCAGTTGATGACCGTCGTTCTACTTCCGGTTACTTCACTTTTGTAGGAGGAAACCTTGTTACTTGGAGAAGTAAGAAACAAAATGTTGTTGCTAGATCACGTGCAGAGGCTGAATTTCGAGGTATGGCACTTGCAGTGTGTGAGACATTGTGGCTGAAACTACTTCTTGAAGAGTTAGGGTATGCGCCAAGGCAACCAATTCGTGTATATTGTGATAATAAAGCAGCATGTGATATTGCTCATAATCCAGTCCAGCATGATAGAACAAAGCATGTGGAGGTGGATAGATTCTTCATCAAGGAGAAGTTAGATGATATGATTTTGGAGTTGCCAAAGATCCGATCAGAAGATCAGCTGGCTGATATGCTGACTAAAGCAGTGTCTTCTCGACTATTCTTGAAGTTTTTGAGCAAGTTGGGCATGTGTGATATCTTTACACCAACTTGAGGGGGGAGTGTTGAGATTTGTTATTTTGTTCTATTCTTTAGCTTCTCTACAACCTATTCAATTATGATGCTACAAAACAGGATCTGTAGCTTTTACACATAGGATCAGAAAGTTCATATATAAATTATCCTGTAACAACTAATTATATACGTGAAAAAAATAAAAATTCCTTTGGTTTTTATCAACGGCAACACTTATTCCATCAGGTGTAGATCAGAAATCATTTGCAGATCAGTAGTCATAAAGAGGAGCTGATTCTAAATTAGTTAATTCTTGTATCAGTGACTTTACTAATAATTGTATCCATGACTATCAGTTTGTAAGCAATCATTGCCATACCGACTTACATTAACACTGTTCGTTGCTTAGGACAAAGAACAAGTTACTGTAAAATTAATTAATTGACATTTGAAGTGAATTTATGAGAATCGTAACTAATAATTCATGTATCTTAGTGTGAATATCTAATGTGTAACTTGAGATATGATTTATACATGTATATTTGTACTAAATTTATTATAAACATGTATTTCTTAAATGCAATTTGATACCGTTTTAGGTTTTAAAAACCTAAAACGACAATAACTTTTTTGCTTAAAAATTAACATGTGCGTTGGTTGTTGAACCAAAGCAACAGGGGCAAAAAACTGAAGCAAAAGACTCAATCAATTGCTTAAGTTGTTTAAAGAACCGAAGAAAATGGCCCCTGCTGCTTCGGTTCAACAACCGAAGCAACATGTTCTAGCCTTTTGCATCATCTTTATTTGCTTCGGTTGTTGAACCGAAGCAATAGGGGGTAAATAACAGAAGCAAACGACCTGTTTTTGTAGTAGTGTTTGATCGGCTTGTTGGAGCCAAAATCTTTTCCCAATTGGACTTAGCTATTAGATTTCATCAATTGAGGACAGCTGAGGATAACAAGCATAAGAGCGCATTCCGCACTTCAGATAGACTATATGAATAGGAAGTAATGTATTTTGGGGTTGACAAATGCCTTTGCGTGCTTTGTAGATTTGATGAGTAGGTCTTTATGTGGCGGTTAAATAAGTTCGTTGTAGTATGTGTGGACGATATTCTAGTATTCTCTAGAAGTGAAGGTGAGCATGAAATCGCTTAAGGGAGGTACTGGAGACCTTGAGAAGGCACCAACTAAAAGTCAAATTCTTAAAGTGTCATTTTTGGAAGAAGGATGTGAGATTTCTCGGTCATATTGTTTCCGAAAAAGGGTTGCCTGTGGATCCTACGAATGTGGAAGTTATTCCAGATTGGAAGATTCTGAAGAACGCCATGGAAGTTAGAAGTTTTCTTGGGTTGGCGGGTTACTATAGAAAATTCATCAAGGACTTTGCAAAGACAGCAATCCCACTAACTCGCTTAACTAAGAGAAATCTAGTTTTTTTCATGGGATGAGAAATGCACGGAAGTATTCGAGCAGTTAAAGGAACCGTTGACTAGTGTGCCAGTACTTACTATTCTAGATGGGACAAAGCATTTCACTGTTTACACTAACGTATGCGGTACAGGATTAAGAGCTATTCTTATGCAAATGGGAATAGTGATAACCTATGCAAGTAGGCACTTGAAGGACCATGAGAAAAGATACCCAACTCACGACTTGGAGTTCGTGGCTATCATCTTTGCTTTGAAGATGTGGAGGCACTATCTTTTAGGAGAAATGTTTGAGTTATTCACTGACCACAAATCCCTCAAATACCTATTTTTCTGAAAAGATTTGAATCTTAGGCAGTAGAGGTGGATGTAGTTTGTAGGATCATATGACTTTTAGATATAGTGTAACATAGAAAAAGGCAATTTGTTGCCAATGCCCTTAGCTGGAGGCATGCTACTCTATGTGCTATATATGAGTGGAGGTGCTTGAAGTTCCTCTCAAATTTCAATTTCCAACCACCAATAAAACCCACTCTAGGCTATTTAACAGTTAAAGAGGTTAAGCAAGCATTGATGGACCGCATCGGGCTAGAGGAAAATAAAGATGCAACGATAGTAGATATTTTGGAAAAGCTTGGTAGATGAGGGCATTTTCTCTATGGCAGTGGGTATGCAATTGACGAAAAATTATGTTTGAGAAGAGATGGACGCCTTTGTATTCCTATGGTGAAGGGTGTTTTAGAGGAAGTTTTGCCTAAGTGTTACCAATCTCCGATGAACATTCACCCCAGTGGAGATAAAATGTATAAGGATATGACATAAATTTTCTATTAGTCGGGGATGAAGAAGAAGGTAGCAGAGTTTTTCTTTAGATGTTTAACATGCCTAAAGATAAAGGTGGAATAAGGAAAGCCCGGAGGATTGTCATTGCCGTTATAGGTGCTGACTTGGAAGTGAAAGCATATATTGATGGACTTTATAGATGAGATGTCTAGGAGTCAAGGAGGAAATAAAGCTATTTTAGTTATAGTTGATAGACTCACTAAAAGTGCCCACTTTATTCCCATTAGGAATAATAAGACTCGACATCTCTAGTGCAAACTTATGTTAAGGATGTGGTATTACTGCATGGAGTTCCAATTAGCATTGTTAGTGATAAAGACCACTTGTTCACTAGCGAATTTTGGAGGAGTTTACGGTCATCCCTAGGAATGACATTGAATCTTAACACCGCTTACCACCTATATATCGACAGTCAAATGAAAAGGGTTAATAGGAATTTGGAAGATTTGTTGAGGTCTTGCATCATGGATTTTGGAGGACATTGGGAGTAGCATTTACCATTAATAGAGTTCGCGTATAATAATAGTTCCCAAACGATGATTAGCATGATGCCCTTTGAAGCGTTATATAGGAAGCCATGAAAATAGCCAAATTGTTGGTGGGAAACCACCGACAAAATTCTACTTGGATCAAATTTGATCTGCGAGACATTGGAAAAAAATAGAGATGATTAAATGACGAATAAAGGCCGCACAGGATCGTCAAAAGTCCTACGCTGACTGGCAAAGAAAGGAATTGGAGTTTGTGGTACGAGACTTGGTATTTGTTAAAGTTCCCCCTTTTAGGAAGGATATGAGATTTGGTACATCGGGGAAGTTAGCGCCAAGGTTTGTTGGGCGTTGATCTTGGAAAGAATAAGGGAACTTGCTTATCGAGTGGAGCTGCTCAGATAAGTTAGCGGGTATTCATAACGTTTTTAACGTTTCCCGCTTGAGGAAATGCCTGCACAACACCGCCGCTATACTAAAGCCTGATCAGTTAGTAGATATTAGGATGGAGCCAATAGCACCACATGCCACCGCACGCATAGTGGAGCATGAAACCAGGAAGCTCCGCAATAAAGAAATTAGGCTAGTTCGAGTACAATGGGGAGACAATCCAGCGGAAAGCACATGGAAAACTGAAGAGAAGATGAAGGCTTCTCACTCTTGGTTTTCTCTGGTAAACTTTTTTTCTCCAAAATTTAGATTTTTGATCGCGTCGTGGTTGCTAGATTGGATGGTAATGGATGGTTGCCACAATTTTTACTATTATTTGCACTTATGTAAAAATTTATGAATATTTAGGATGCTTGCATACATGCCAATATGTCATGATCTTGCATTCATGCTTGGATTGAACTTACCTATAGTATGTTGCATACATAATCATATTGCACTTTTGGCTGAATAAATGATTGTGTAATAACTTGGTTGTATAACATGGATATTGAGTATGCGGTACACCATATGTCCCATAGGGATTTCGAGGACAAAATCCTTTTAAGGAGGGAGAATGTAACACCCCATAAAAATTAATAAAAAATAATTAATTAATAATAAGGATAAAATAAAAATTTTGCAGATGTCGGAATTTGTCCACAAAAGTTACACCATTGCGTTTATGGAAATTTTCTGACCAATTGTCATATATAAAGTTTTACAATTGGAGCTCAAACGGAAAAATTATTGACGTATGAAGTTTTGGAATTTAAAATAATTCAAAGTGAATTTAAATTTAAAAATTTAATTAATGTTAACGTTTGAAATTTAAAACACTAATAAATATTTTAACATTAATGAGAATCTTAGGGTTTAAGGAAAACGTTAAAGTCAATATTAAAATAGGAAAGAAATTAATTAAAAACGGCAACATTTATATTCGTTGGAAATGTAAAGGACCAGTCGACCGCCTCACTTGGGCCGGTCGACCAGTAAACGTGTGGCGGCTGGGGTTTTGTTAGTCGCGAATGGTCCAAATTTATTATTTTAAACTGACTTAAATCCAATGGTCCGAATGCCTTCTAACCACAATAAATAGGAGGCTAGTCCCGTCACTTTTATTCACAAAAATATTTGGAACGCTAGCGAAGCTCTGTTAGTGTTCTTCCTCGGTTAGATCCAAGAATTCAAATTCAAGGGAAAAAGGTAATAGGTTTAATATATTCATTCTTCGACTTTTATTCTTCTCTAATCCTTAAATTATGAATCTAATTTATACATAATCTAATTGTTGTATATTTCAAAAAGAAGAAGTCTGAAGGAGAAATTAGGAGCAGGCGTGAATCAAATCCAAAGGAAGTCGAGCAAATTATCTATAAGTAAAGTCTTAGTTTTTCACTTTTTAGTATTTGTATAATAGAGATTTGGATTTTTTTATGCCTTAGGTAATTTTGTACATGAAAATCATAAATTAAAACCCTAAAATTCCCCTAAAACGAAATGGCAATTCTTATGATTATTGGAATCTCAATTATTTGATATTAAAATAGTAGAATTTGTTTTGTTATTGCAATTTGAATATTTTATATTCTATCCCACTTCCAATTTTTCTCTATATATGTGCTAAAGGGTTCTTAAAAACAAAATAAGTTAGAAAATGGTATGTAAAGCACAAATTCTCATTCGTGGTTTGTACTGTCTATTTTTGTAATCTAAATATGAATCCCCTTTTTACTTCAAGTTAATGTATGTAAAAATTGAATAGATTATAAGGGGTTTAAATTGTAAGTTTTATTCCTTGAAGTAGGGGTGCTGATTCTACTATATTAATATAAAATAAGTTTGTATTTGACTCTATTTTATTAATGCAAGTCTAATGTTTGGCTAAGGATATTAGCTAATTTGCAAGTTATTGTATGGAGTTAGACTTGTATGAATTGGAAGTTTTGACATTTTCAACGATTAGTATAGGACGTAGAAATCTTCGCATGCTTAGGAAAATTTAATTAGCCTAAATTACGTACGTATAAATATATTAGCATATAAATATATTATTAACATATAATTCATAACGTATTAATCATATCGAATAGAATAAGTATGTTAGTAATTAGCATTAAACCCCATAAGTAGGAAGTAAGGATACTTATGAAAATTAATCCATAATTTAAGGCGGAATAGGGAGTTTTCCTTACATGGCCTTAATGCGAAATGTGGTGAAGTATATATATGGTAGTATGTTAGGACAGTGGAATTAGGACTAGGTTGTAGGGAAGTGACGTCAGTCAGAAGCACGCAGAAGTCTACGCAGCTAAGCTGCCTACCAGTAGTGTAACTTTGAGATTGATGTGAGACATCGCCTATAATAAGTACCCATGGTGGACGTGAGGTTATTTCCAATTCTGTGGAGTAAGTCTGTCCAGTTCATCTGGTTACCAGCACCTATGAATAGTTGGACCAATGTGACATGTCATAGTTTGGCTTACTAGTCATAATACGTAGGGCCTGCTTCTAGGTTTGAGGGTATTAAATGGTTGTTGTAGGGTCCGCCTCCTTCCCACTTAAGAAGTAGTAAATGGTCAAGATTATCATTATGTGCAGTAGTAGGGAATCTCACGAGGGGTCTGCTTTGGGATCGAGGTATTAAGTGGTTATTGCAAGGACCGTCTCTTCCCATAGAAGTATTAAGTGGCATGATGAGATTTCATGCGATGTCAATTAGGGAGTACCAAAGATGGGTCCACCTTGGGTTAGGTATTAAGTAACGGGGATCCGCCTAGGATATAGATATTAAATGGCCAGAGTTGCCTAATTCTTATTAAAAAGTTACTAAGTGGCTCAGGTATTTTCTCTCGTATTGTTAGGACATGATTGATGGTAGTTGCATTAGACTGGAAAGGGCCTTTGGCCCATAGTTGAAGGTACGTAATGGAGTTGGAGTGGAAAAGTCTTTGGGTTGATAGTTGGAGGTATTCTTGCTATGATATATTTTAGGATGCGTAAGACATATTACTTATCTAAATGATACTGCTCAAATACAATTATGGTAAGACTTGAGATATTGTTCCACTAGACATTGTTGTTCTGACCCCCTTCTTATTACAACTCACTGGCTAGGGGAAACGATGTTGATCGATAAGATACAGGTGAAGACGAAGACTTGTGGCAGTTTATCTATCTATTTACGTTTTTAATATATAATGATGTATCCAATTTCAGACATGTTGTTATTTTTGGGATACTGTATTTTGGATAATTAGGATGATATGTTATATTTCTAAGATTTGGATATTTATGAAATGGGTACTTATTTCTGATATTATATTTTATCCTTTCTGTTGTGAGATTTTAATAGCATAGATAGATAGCTCTGTATATTGTTCATTGCATCAATTTTCCGACCAACATCCAGCTTTAGAATGGGCCAAAGGTTCGATGGGCTTTTATTGAATTGAAAATTAGGCCCATTTCAGAGAGGGTTGTTACATTTGGTATCATAGCTTAGGTTACCCGATCAACAGGGATAGATACACTTAAGGGTGCGTATTTGTTATTTTGAAAGTATTTTGCAAAACCATACAATAATATACATACATTCACACACACATACATACACACTTATTTGAACATACAAATACACTATGCAAAACTTTTATTTCAACAAATAATACTATATTAGGAAATTTTAACTAAAAGCTCTAAACTTTAGGTAGTTGATTATGGCTGAAAACCATTCCGCTGAGGCTGGAAACCCCTCCACCCAAGAAATACCGTCAATTCGGGGGATGTCAGAATGGTTCAAGCAATAACTGAGGCATGTAGAGCAAGTTCCTATTCCTTGAGAAGCTACACCAGCGACACCCATTATTCCGCCTGCTAAAGTAGCACCTTGCATAGTAATTCAAACCCATCCACAGTTGCCTATGTACTCCGTCTGCTCATATTTATAGCCTGACGAAGATACCTTAGCGACTAGCAATAGAGATATCAAATTTCAGAAGATGAGTGGTGTATACAGTATAATATAGTAGGAAAATACAAGTACACTCTCCCAATATATCTCCTTTTACCAGATTGATTAAATCAAACCAGTCAACTTGGTCTGAGTGTTGAGCCTAAGCTCTGGTACCAAATGTAACAACCCATCCTTCGTAGTACCTTGAAATCAGTACCGAATGACAACGTTTGACATCCGAATACCACAAAAGACAGATTGTCGAGAAAGAAAATTAATACAAACATTATACTAAGGCATATCGATAAAATCTCACAGCGGAATGACAATATATTATATACTGAATATACATGACTAGAACAGGAAAATGATATATATAAGAGACTGCACTAGCGGAAATAATTGACAAATGAATATCACTACAAAAAGTTGAAATACATCCAACTCCATACAGATGGAGTCCTGAATATAATATCTGATACATCAAGTCTCGTATATAAATACATATCTGTTATGTACGACTACAATATCACATATATATATATATGATGTATCGAGGGTCGCCTCTATTAAATGCTCCAGCTTTCCTAAAAGTGTATCCCCAAAAGCACCCAACTCCCAAACTAATCAACCGGATAGTCGAGAGTTGTCATGACATAAATTGATAAAGACAAAATTCAGGTCATACATAAAGCCTAGTGTAAGAGGAAATATCTCAAATACTGTATGTTAAAACTACATGCAAATAAACAAGATCTACTAAGGCACGGTCGGTCCTCTCCACAATCGCGGCTCAGCGGTAATCCGGACTGTCCATAAACAAACAAAGTAAATCTATCTAAATGATAGGTAATCATACCATAACCTTCTCTCCTCCTGTAATCAACGAGTCGGCACAATTAATATAATGTGACTGAAATGTAACAACATACTATGATAAAGGCAACCAATAATATAAGCCTATTGCGAAGTACATAATGATAATAAATGCAGCAATGACAAAAACAACCAACTAATAACACATACAACAAAACAATGAAAGACAACCAAAGAATACAAATCAATACCCATCATTACTGATGTGAAGTCAGCTATGGCCATCTATTGTGATCCAATGATTCCCTTTGAGGGTTCCAAATAAATAGAGTCAGTACTCAAATGTACCTTGGACCCCGAGCCACATCATCATTAATGGGTCTCGTGTAGATCTTACCTCACCCACTGAAGCAAGATTTGGTGATATATAACTACTCTATTTACTTAAAATCTATATGAACCACACCATACCCTCTACATCGAGTTTTGGTCTCATGTAGATCTCACCGCACCCTCTGAAGCAAGATTTAGTGATATGTGACCTACTCTATTTACTTGAAATCTATAAGGACCACAACGTACCCTCTACATCG
This sequence comes from Allium fistulosum, assembly GCA_030737815.1. NCBI lineage: Eukaryota > Viridiplantae > Streptophyta > Magnoliopsida > Asparagales > Amaryllidaceae > Allium > Allium fistulosum. The sequence continues at coordinate 308,212,006 of CM060902.1, forward strand.
AGCTTTGGTGACATCTAGTCCACTTGTAGATGATTGTCATCATGTGTAAACCACATTATACCCTCTACATCGACCTCTAGTGACATATAGTTCACTCGTGGATGATCGCCATTGTTTCCACTTTATAGTCATCATGGATTTCTCAAGTAATTTATGTTTGCCTCTTATTAAAAAGAGAACGGCGGTCGTGTCCGTGTAATATGCTATCGGGATCACAAAGGAACATCACGTAATCAACTAAGCCTATCACAAACGAGGACCGAAACCACAGCATTGTCTATCTACATGGATAGCCTATATTATAAGATCCAATATCGGTACGACCACTAATATAAGGCCAACACCATTCATCTAACATATCTACCCCAAAGTCAAAGCCAAGAGGCAAAGACTAACTCTGCTGAATTGTTCACGCTCACCAAACATGGCCATGTAACCAATCATTGCATTGATATCATATCCGATATCATTGATCACACATGTATTAATACACATTGCATCCGAATCCTAAGCTTCACATTGCATTCCAATATCTTGAGTAGCCCATACCATTTCTAAAGTCGAGTCACAGTCTCACTTCGCATCACATCTAGATTCGAGGAAAAGTTGCCATAAATCGGCACTCTGCCCATGCCTTGGTTTTACTGCCCAGGCCAGTGCACCATCAGTCTATCGGTAGCTGCCTTTTCCTAGGGAGTAAAGCCCGGGTAGGTAGCCTCTGAGCTGTCGGTTCGAGCCTCGTCATCTCCGTTGCTTCGCTTAATGAATTGCCTAGCTCTCATAGCCTACCTTCGCTGCATCGGACCTCTTTCGGAGATGATTGGTTAATATTTTGAAAGTGGTTTCTTAAGTATTCAAAAACGAATTTCGATACAGAAAATCGCTCTTTTATGCATAGAGTTCCGCGGGACGATTCTTCCGACTCGACCTCCTCTAACACAGCAAATTGAACTCAATTGACCATCTTGCTTCATGTGCCACCTACGCGTGTGCCAATGCACTTATTTTCGCACATTAATACACATACGCATACACAAACACACTTCAATTATATAAATCACGTTTCGGACTTCACCAGAGCGGTTATTCGGCCACGTGTTTATATATAAATAAAGGTATACACATACACATATATACAATAATTCACACACACACACACACATATATATATATATATATAGGCATAACTGCATATGAAAATTCTAGTTACTATAGAAGAATTACTTTGATTATTATACTACTTTAAATACACATATACGTATACCCGCTCATGCACATATAATACACATATATTCGAGTGATTAATTCAATCATTACTTAAATCAAAACATACTTTTATTTACTAAATCTTTTCAACAAAAGTAAACAAGTTTTTATTTTATTGTATAAAATCTCGTATCATTTTATAAAATACAACACTAGCTTATAAATCCATTAGCCTTTGAAATACTAAATCCTTCATTTATAATTAAGTATTCCATTTGTAAATATTTTATAAAACTTTATAACCATCTTATAAAATATCTTCTTCGTATTATTTTATAAAATCTTACCCTCTGATAAAATACCTCATTCATACTATTTTATAAAATATCACTTTCTTACTTTTTATAAAATATCGCTTTTTTACTATATTATAAAATCATTTATTTTGTAAAATATCGCTTTTGTATTATTTTATAAAATCACTTATATTATAAAATATCATCTTTATTCATAAAATTATTTCTTTGCATAAATAATATTTATAAATAAACCATTCGCTTATAAAAATCATTCCTTTACTTGAAATAATATTTATAAGTACTAACTAAGCTTCAATTAAGCCTCTAATCACTTTAATAATAAGTGCAAAGCTCATGACTCGCTTAATTAGCTTACAAACTTCATTTTATAAAATATTCCATTACTTTATAGAATGGTTCCTTCTCTTAAATAACATTTACAAATACTAATTAAGCTTCATTGGGCCTCTAATCACTTTAATAATAAGTGTAAAATTCCTAACTCACTTAAGTAGCTTGTTAACTTCTTTTAGCTCGATTCATATGGTTTAGTTAGTGCTTTTTAATGACATGCACATCATTATATTACTTAGTCACAAATCAAACCATAATATTACATAGAATCATCTAATTAGACCCAAAATCCAATTCTAAGCTTATTGACTTTTCCAAACATCATGATTATGGGTCTAAACAAATAATTAACTAATGGAATCAAGTTTATAATATAAACATAAGCCTAAATCATCACATACATTCTCTAAATCACTGCACATAGCTCCATAATTACTAATAAACAAGTATATGAAGTATAACATGTAAATAAGTTAGGAGAATCATCCCCCTCACATCTTCTTCTCAAAACCAACTCAAAATACCAAAACCCATCATTTTGGTCTCTTTAAATTCGAGATCTCCGCTCATACTTTGATTCAAACTAATTCCTTCATGGGTTTTGTAGAGAATTGTCTCATTCGTTTCTTTCTCAAGAAGTCATTATTCATTCTAAAAATTCATCGACTCCAAACATAGTCAAGTTTATACTTATTTTTCTCGCATCGGAAAAGCGGTCTCAACTGCGGGTGTTTGAAGACCCAATTCATCCATCTCTTAAAAATTGAGTCAACAACATTCCATCAATTAACGATTAAATATTAAAACTAATTATTTAAATATTCGATCATTACAATTGCGGTTTGTTACATTCTCCCCTCCTAGGTAAATTCATCCTTGAAATTCCTATAAGTACAAGAAAGTAACAGGACTGACCAAAATTCATGAACCAATTTCAGAAAATTTCAGAAGTACTTTCCCTTATGCTAGCAACTAGGGGTGTAAATGGGTTGGACCGAACCGGATGAAGATGCGTCCTAGTCCCGTCCTATAAAAGATTAGGATGAACATGGACTGGACAAGCTTTAAGTTCAGACATTGCTTGTACGAGTCGGAAAATGGACGGACAATGTTCGGACAATAGAAAAACATCAAATATTTTTGGACGGACATAATTTCATACACCTTTTCTTGTCCTAATTCGTGTCCTAAATCAGAATCGTACGAACACGGACCAGACGCCTTACAGCCTTGGACTGAGCCCGATGTCGAACAATCGTATAAAATTTACACCTCTACTAGCAGTATTATGGAAACTCCCACATTAGAATGCATCACATAACTAGAAAATATGCAATAGCCTACATTCTCTCATATTTCTCAAAAGTACATACCATTTTTAAGAAAGCTTCTCGCCATTTAAATGCCGATGAAAGCAAAATAAGCATTTAAATAGCTATACTTCGGCTCTCAAGAACCTAATTGTACTATGCAAAGCGGATTACGCACCAACACAACAACAACACAAAACTTAAACATGTATAACTTTCAGTGTGGAAACCGATACTATCACAATTATACATGACTATCGGTTAGAGAGTAGGCTCAAATAAGCCACTATCGAGAAATATCATAGACTCTGAGTCGCATCAAAAGGAAATAGACTCATATAGATCTTATCTCGACCTCTAAAATGGCCTTAGATGACATGTCCTATTTCAGATAGCCATCGCTACCACTCTTCGAACATACTTTAACAGGAAATCAAAATTATCATACAAGCAACCATCCAACAATAGTAAACAAATAAAAAACAAACAACAAGCAATAGTAAGCAACAATCAATCAATAGCAAACAACGATAAGAAACAATAACTAGCATACAAACCATCAAACATCCTAACAAAAAAATCAACAACAATAAAAATCAACCAACAACAAAATCAAACAACATCAACTAGTAGCAAGCAAACATGAGCAATAGCAAACAACAACAACCATTAACAATCAATAATAAACAATTAACATACAAACAATTCTAACACGAACGACTCAAGGCAAGTGCCTATAAGTCATCCGCTTACTCTTTGCTCATTATTGGGCATCTACCGAACCCTACTTGGATACAAATCCAAGTCACACTCCATCGACCAACCCCACTCAACTTCAAAGCTCATGCATCAAGTTCGATGGTAGTACACTTGGTCGCTTCACCTTGGATTTGCAACTAAGGTTACTCATACAAGGTTCATCTTTACCATAGAACTTACTTACTATGAATTATAAAAGGTGTCAACTTTAGCCTATCCACCAAGTAACTAGCAATAGATAGACATACGACTCAGTATTCAGAAGGAACTAGTCAAGAAATCCTTCACCAAACTATCCCAAGTAACCTTGACTATACTATACTATACTTAGAATTTATAATGACTAAAGATCGCCCAAAATGACAGACACATGTTCTAACCCTTCATTTTCTTGCAAGATTGCTTTGTTAAACAGCAGAACTCTGCCTAGTCCAATATTTAAGCCTAGGATAATTGGTTTGGTTTAGTGGGTCGAGATGCGAGGTCAGTAGAGTTACACAACATAACTCTGCCTTTCACATAGAGGCTACCAGCAGTTGTGTATACTTACTACTGATGTGGGACATCTCCAACCATAGAACCAATAAGGAATGGATATGCGTATTAATAGAAAAAAATATACCGAGCGTTCATCTCGGATTTGAAGTATTAAATGGCTCAATACTTTTAAAGAAATGAGGTTTGCTTCATTTCTAATAAGAGGTATTAAGTAACTGAATGGGGCATTTTCCTTGACTTACACTAGGTTAGTCTAACCTGACTTCAACTATGGAAGGTTAACGAACTATGTCGGTATTATTGTTGTACATATAGGCTATGACCACCAGCAGTCCCGAGCACTCGGTAGCAAAGACTCGAGATATGTCATAACAGATTTCGCTTCCTATTATTGTTGGATGTCATTGAGATGTGTTAGTTATACGACAATTATAATATAAAGCCGTATCTATGGGTCATCGGTATATGTAGTTAGGACCGATTGACTAGCGTTTACGTTGCGGAGTGTAACAACCCGCCCCGAAACAGACCTATTTTCGACCATACAAAAGCCCGTCGAATCTTAGGCCCGTCTCAAAGCAAGTTGTTAAGTTGACAAGATTGAAAACAATACATAGTACATTGAGCTATCTATCTGTACTTTCAGAATCTCACAGCGGTATGGATAAAATATAATATCAGAACTAGTAACCATTTCATAAAGAAAATTATTTCAAAAACATAACATATTAAATATTACAACATGTTTGCATAAAGCCTACGTAGTAAAATATTTCAAAATAACATAACTGTTTGAACTTGGTACAATAAAAATACTTAAAAGCATAAATAGATTGATAACTCCCATAAGTCATTATCTCCATCTTCATCTCCAAAATCAGCATTACTCTCTAACCTGTATTGTAATGAGAAGTAGGTTAGAACAACAAATATCCGGTGAAATGAAAATCTAAAGCTTTACCATAACTGTATTTGGACAGTATTATTTAAATAAGAAATATGTCATACGTATTTAAGACAATACCAAATGTACAATCACCCTAAATGGTGATGCTACAAATTCTAATAACTGTAACCGTAAGCCCAAAGGTCTTTCTGGTCCAATTCCAAAATTCTAACGCAACTAACATCAATGATGCAAGAGAAAGCATCCAAACTAATAAATACCTTTATTGGTGATTAGGTAGATGCTAACTATTTAATACTATAAAATAGGCAGGTCCACGTCCTTTAATACCTAACTCATTTCCAAATTCTAATGCAACTATTGTTAATGATGCGAGAGAGAACCTCCAAACCACTTAATATCTCTTTACTGGGGCTTAGACGGACTCTGACCATTTAAGACCAATAAAATAGGCAGTCCCCATCATTTAAGACCTAATCCAAGGCGGGTTCCTACATTGCTCTCACTAACTGACATCGTAAGAAATCTCATCAGGTCACTTAATACTTGTCCTAAAAAGAGGCGGATCCTACCATAGCCATTTAGTACCTCTAACCCGAAACGGACCCCTTTTAAAGATTTCACCTATCGTATCAATAACGTAACTTATGACCCATAACCCAACTGTGACATTTCATATTTACCCGACTATTCGTAGGTACTGGTAGCCAGATTTATTAGGCATATTTACCTTGCAGAATTGGGACTAACCTCATGTCCACTTGGGTTAAGTTATTTATTATAGGCGATGTCTCACATCAGTCCGCAAAGCCACAACGATGGTAGCCAAATTTAACTTAGCAGACTTATATGTAACTTTGAACTGACTTTGCATCCTTACAACTTAGTCATGCTTCATCTGTATAACCATTGTATACATATACCATCCTACAAAATTGATAATTAAGGCCATATAAGGTGTCCCCTTATTACGCTTTTAATTATGGATTAATTCCCATAATTATCATTGACTACCTTCCTAAGAAATTAAAGCATTTACTACCCTATTAATTCTAATCGATACGTTCAATTCGCTATAATTGTTATGCTATTATCACTTTAATAATCAATACATTAATATTATATATTTATACACACACACACACACATACGCACGAGATTCGAATAAAATATTTCCATTCACACGCACAGAAAATGCTTACTAATTAAAATGTCAAACTTATACAAGTCCCAAATTCCAACAAAATATATAGCTAATATCCTTAGCCAACAACTGACTTGTATACAAAAAAGAATAATATTAAACTCATCTCATATATTAACATAGTAAAATTTACCACTTTTATTTCAAGTAAAACAAGTCTTGTAATTTAAACCTTTCATATTCTATTCAACTTTTACATAAAGCACTTTGAAGCGAAAAAGGGCTCATACATGTTCAATTTACAGAAGTAGGCAGTGCAAACTACAATAAAATTCATACTTTGCACACTATCTCTAATTTATTTTCTTTTAGAACCCTTTTATAATTCAAGCGAAATCAAAAGAAATAAAGTGGAATAGATTATGAATTATCTAAATCTCAAGTATAGATCCGATCCTACTATGTTAATACAGATGATTGAAATTCCAACATAATCATAAATTTACATTTATTTTGAGAAATTTTAGGCGTTTTAGATGTTATGTTTTCGTTTACCAAAATTTCTCAAGGCATATATTAAATTCAAATAAATACCGTTCAATTACAAAAATGTGAAAAACTTGATATTTCCGCTCACAGAGAATTGTTTGCTTCCTAAATGGATTTGATTCCACCATGCCTAATTTCCTTTCAGATCTCCCTCTTTTGGAATATACAACAAAGTGGACTGTACATAGAAATTACATCTAGAATCAAAAACGAGAGAGGAATAAAATCAAAAATTAAAAGAATTAAACGTCTAAACCTCTTACCTGAAAATCCTAACTGATTTTGGAATCTAATGAAGAAGAAGATAAGATATGATTTATGCCGCTCCTAATTCTCTGTTTGAACTTTCCCTTTTTTGAATATACAACAAATAAATTGTGTGGGTGTTTGTGTGTGTATTAGATTTTGGTAATCAGAAGATGGGGAGAAGAAGGATTAATTTAAATTAGAGATTATAAATTAGAATTATTTACTAGAAAGTTTACTATTTCTGAAACCCTAAGGGGAAAGAATTTGACAGAGCTTTACTGTTGCTATAGAATTTTACGAAGGAAAAGTGGGAGGGTCTAGGGGTCTATTTATAGAGGTGAGAAGGAACCAGAACTGTCGGATCAAAATAATCAAATCCAGACCGTTAAAAATGACTAAACCCTAGCCGCCATCATCAGGTAGCGGTCGACCACCAACCTCCACCGGTCGTGGTTGAGGGGTCGACCGCTCTCCCCTCTTATGACTATATTTTTTCTATTTCTGTTCTTATTATTTATTACTTAATTTAATTATATTAATTACCCAATTAATCATATGTTAACCCATGTTAACTCAAACGTTAATCTCGGTCAATATTTTAAAATTCAAAATTCAAGCTTTTAATTTCAAATTCAAATATTTAAATTTTAAATATGAAAACTTCAAACATCCATAACTCCTCCGTTTGAACTCCAATTTCAATACATTATATATGGTAATTGATCATAAACTTGCAACGGCCATGATGGTGCAACTTCCGTGACCAAATTTCGATATTTACAAAATTTCCTTTTTTTAAATCTTATTTTAATTATCTAATTTCTAATTAAATTTTACGAGGTGATACATTTTCCCTCTAAGAAGGATTTCACCCCCAAAATCACCAAGGGAAGCTAGTGTAACGCACACTCAACAATCATATTATACAACTAATTTATTTACAATAATCTACACAACCATCGGTTCAACCAAAAATGCAATGTGATTATGTATGCAAACATACTATATGTGAGCTCAATCCTAGCATGAATGCAAGATCGTGACATATAGGTATGTATGCAAACATCCTAAATATACATAAAATTATATATGAGTGTAAAAATAATAGTAAAAAGTGTGGCAACAATTTCCTACCATCCAATCTAACAACCATGATGCAACTAAAAACCTATATTTTTGGAGAGAAAAGTTTATCGGAGAAAAGTTTGGGATGAGAAACATTCATCTTTTCTTCGGCTTCCCATGTGCTTTCCGATGGGTTATCTCCCCATCTACTCTCAAGCCAACCTAATACCCTTGTTACGAAACCTCTTAATACCATTCCCCACAATGCGTGAGGTGGCATGAAGGAGCGATGGGCTTCATTTCAACATCAATTAATTAATCAGGCTCTACTACAGAGGCAATGTCATACTGACATTTTCTCAAGTGTGGAACATGAAAGATGTCATAGACTCCCGCTAACTAGTCTAGAAGCTCCACCCAATAAAAAAGTTTTCCCCACCCTCTCTAAAACTGAAAAAGACCTAAAAAACCCTAGCGCCAAGTTCCCGGATGCACCAAACCTCATAACCTTTCTGAGATGAGAAATTTGAATGAATACCATGTCCCTAACTAAATCCCTTCCTTCGCCTGTCAGCATAGGACTTCTAACGTCCCTGTGCAGTCTTCATTCGTTGTCTAAACACTTCTACCTTTTCCAAGGTCCTCCAAATCCATGATGCAAGCTCTCAGCAAATCTTTTAAATTCAAAGTCGTTTCCAAAGCAGATTACAAACCCCTCCAAAATTCACTAGTGAACAAAGGGTCATTATCACAAGAATGCTAACTTGAACTCCATGTAGTTGCATTAATTCCTTGACATAAATCTATGCTAGAGATGTTGCAGTCCTACTACCCCTAATGGGAACAAAATGAGTCAAGCTAAACAATATCATTGCCCTTTGGACTCCTAGGAAACCTATCTATAAAGTCCATCGATGTATACTCCCAATTCCAAGTCAAAACCTCCAATGGTAATGACAATGCTCTGAGCTTGCCATGCTCAGCTTTAATCCTTTGGCATGTCAAATATATGGAGACAAATTCAACGACTCTCTCTCTTCAACCCTTACCAATTAGAAAATTATCTTCATATCTTTATACACCCTATTACATTCGGAGTGAATGGTAACACTCCACAAGCTTTGGGTTTGAAGCATTCTAACCTAATTTTCTTACTAACTTTCAGTCTTATCTTCGGTTTATCGCTAGTCAAGTGTCCATTTGAAATTTTTTATTTACAATGTTCCTTAATATATATTTATTTATTTTGTGGTTTAGTCCCACCCCTAAAATATACACGGTGATAAAATAGGAACATGCCTTATACCATATCAAACACTTTAATTTCCTAAAGAAGACAGCTAGCGATTACAACCCAAAAACTCTAAAAGAAAATTTTACTGGAAGCTACCATTAATCATCAACTGGTGTTACTGACGTTGGGGTCTTAATGCTCCTTAGCAATTTAAAATGCACGTTCCTAGAATGTCATTCACCATTACCCACCATCTTAAATTTATTTTCTTAGTTCCAATAAATATCCATTACCCATATTAACTGGTCATTAATATCAAAATTGACCGTCTCTAATAAATCATTATTTAATCTCTTTCAATCTCTTACCGCTTACAAAACTTACTGATTATGAGTATTCAATTCCTCCGTAAATGCCATATTAGCTTCCTTAATCAGCCTCTTGTCTAATTCCTTTTTATCCTCTATTAATTACAAATTTATTGACCATTAAATCTGTAATTAATATCCATAAATCCTAGTCCTATAATTACTATGCTATTTATAATTAATAAGAATACCGTTTTGTAAATTATGTTATTTATAAAGTTCTTATTTCTAATTATTACTCACTAAACTAAAACATTCCTTTCCATATTTTATTTTGTCAGAGCCATCCTTTCAAGTAAGATTACCGTTAAAAACTTCCATGAATTAACCACAAGTAATATTTTTGCTTTGTTTAAAATTACAAGGGATTATTTCTTTTTCTTTTATTTAAATAGACAGTGTAAACTATGGAAAAGAATATCCATATCTTACACAACTCTTTTCCTTTTTGGTATATCCCTTATCAATTCAAACTCCGCACCTTTATCCATTTAAGGAATTAGATAATTTATGGAAATTACATGGAGGTGGTCCCAACAAATCAAAATATAGAAATTCATATTCCAAGGGCAACCTAACTTACAATCTGATTATAGATCTGAAATATATTTACAACATCACCAACATTCTATAAATAAATGTTTGAGAAAGATTTCAAATTTTCAGATCAGGTTGTGCATATTATTCTTATTTTATTCATATCCTGGAACCTTTAACCTTCCTTTCCTAGATAGTGTTCCATATCTACTCCATAAAACATAAACGTACAAAACCACATTACACAAGTATGCGACATTTGAAATTTGCAAAAGAATTTACACATCTTGAAAGAAAATTTTTAATCATACTTTTCAAAACAATTTCCAACTTCCAAAATTAGTTTGGGGAATTGAATTTTTAAGAACATCTAGACACCATATTTTATTTTATTGCATATATCTATTCCATTTTTATTAAACAATTGAATAAAACTTTCCAAAAATATTTGAACTCAACTTTTCACAATTTTCGAAATACTTACTGCTTTATTCTTAACCCCAAATTGAAAGGTTCTAAAATTGCTTAGTAAAATAATTTCCCTTCTCAAATACTTTTACCTCGAAGACTTACTTCTTTAAAAGTAGGGTCTTTAACCTAAAAAATTCAAAAACTCAATTATTAAACCAAACTATCAAAATTTCAAAAAGGATTGCTTAATCTCAAAATGAAGCAAAATGATTCCCTTTTTCAAAAAAATTCTACATCAAAGGTTTATTCCTTTAAAAGTTGGTTCTTTTAATTCAAAAATTCAAAATATCTTCTGTAAAGCTAAACAATGAAATGTGGAGTAGATAATGTAAACTCTTATCCATCATTTTTCTATACCATTATCATCACTCCCCTTCTATTCTATCTCTAACTAGATTATTAATCCTATTTTATAAGTTCTTTATGTTATTTCTACCTAAATCTCCCAATATTGCCTCTGTTTATATTTCTCCTACTTAAATTCCTTCTACATCATTTTAATCAAGTTCCATTTTTATTTTTAAAAAGAAGGATTTTAAAGAACTCCCAAATTTATGAAATAGAAAAAATCATCAAGTCCAGTCTATGCTCTATTTTACATATATTTCAAAAAAAAGAAAAATCCCTTTATCGTAAAGTCTTTAAACTAGAAACTTTATAACTCGGCTATTCTTTTAAGTAAGAGTTTCAAAAATGAAAAACCTTTTTTTACCAAAAACACTTTAATTAAAATTTCTAACTCCATGACTTCTTTCTAAATTACGATTTTCCAAATTTCCTTATTTTTTTTCAAAACAACAACTTCTTAATGACTCTTTTAAAAAACCCATTCAAAACATTTCAAAGAAGTTTCCAAAGAAAAACTCTATTAATTTATTTCACAAAGGGTCAGATTTTAAAAAATCTTTTTCAAAGCAGCAACTCCTTTTTAATTGTCTTCTCTATTGCATTTTCTTCTTCCTTCATCCTTTACTTCTAAATGTTTACAACTATACTATTTTGCATTATTTAATTATTATCTAACATGCTAATTTACTATTCCAACAAATTTTGCTTGTTCGTAATAAATTATTGTTATTCTAACCGAACAATTTCAAAAGCTATTTATTTATTCGTTCCAATCTTTCCTATTATCTTTCCATAATTTCCCTAACAATTTCTTTAATCAATCCATTTATATCTCTATTAAGGTTTTGCAACTCCCTATTTATTGCACATTTATTGTGTAACACCCCGTAATTTGGCGTTGGTTATTTAATTAGTTAGTTAGTTAATTAATTAGGCTCCAAAAATGGAATTTGTGCAAACGATGGAATTTGACCATAAAACTTACACCATTGCATTCATGGTGAAATTCTAAGAAACTTTCATATTTGGAGTTTTGCGATCGGAGTCCAAATGAAGAAGTTACAGACGAAAAACAAATTCGGAACGAAAATAAATAAATAAGAAAAATTAATGTTGAGCCCAATCCCATAGGCCGACCTGTCATTAGGATCAGTCGACCTTTAGCGGTTGACTAGTGCTCCATGGGTTGGTGACCGATAGCCTTCAGGCAGCGAGGGTTAACCTAGGTCTAACGGCCCGGATTTAATATATTTTGATCTAGCGGTTCCAGTTGATTCTAGTGCCTATAAATTTAGGTCTACCCCTCACTTCTCTTTTTATATTTTTCTAGAGGTAGTAGCGAAGCTCTACCATTTCCTATTCTCCACTTTCTTTCTAAATTATAAAAATAAGATATTTATATCTATATTCATATAAATTGGAGAAGAATGGAAATCTAATAAAAAGAAAAAGAGAAGAGAATAAACTACGCTTATTTGAGGTAATTTATATATTGATATATATTTGTATCTATTTTCTCTGCCAATCCTGAATCTCTTCTCGGATCTGTAAATCTAATGTATGTATATACCCTTTGTACATATTTCTTGGATAAAAAGGATTTGGAGATGAATCAAATATTCTACTTCAGATCCAAAGATTTAGATCGCTTTTAAAAGGTGAGTTTGAAATTTTATAAGTTGTTATAATATGAAATTATGTTGTTGGTGTTTATTTGATTATTATGTCTAACTGAATAATTGTATATGAGTTGTGGGCAACAAATTGAATATAATCTGAATATAATAAATGCCGCCTAAATATCCTTGTTTATGAATTGATTGGAATATTTTACAACCTGATCCATAAATTAGTCCCAAAAGTATGACTTTAGAATATTGATTTGAATGAAATTTATTCTAGATCTGAAAATAGATTGTATAATTACCCTAATCTTGTTGGAATGTAAACTTCTCTATGTTTGGAATTGTTGGAATTCAGATCCATTTAATATTTGTAAACTAGTTGATTTCTTTCCCTTTTTGAAAAAATACAGCGTTTGATCTAGCGATGGATAGATGCAAATAAAAAGAGAAAGAAACGTATAAAGTATGAATTCATTGTAGTTTACACTGTCTATTTCAGTAATAAAAAGAAATGGTTATTCCTTGTAATTTCAAACGATGCAATCTTTTATATTTTAAAGTTAAATCTTTTGTTTTGGACTAATTTATGGAAATTATAGTGGACAATCTTTTTATATACGATTCCAACAATTGAACATGGAAAAGAATATTCTAATGAAGATGCATAACTAGAATATATTTGATAAAAGTATATATTTGTACGTAGTTTACTATGCCTGTAATAATTAAATAAAAAGCTAATAATGATGCTTACTTGTAATATTCGCGTTTAGGAAAATTAATTAATAGGAAATTAATTTAAAAGGTTGTAACTCTAATAAATAGGAAATAAATGATAATAAATATGGGGGTTGTAATAATTTGATAGGGTGAATGGATTAATGGGACTGATAAATAAAGAAGTTAAATTAATAAAAATGGAATAAATATAAAAGGTTACTAATTTGAAATTAGTAATCATACATAAATGTCTTAGGAAATGTTCGTTAGGATTTTATGGATAAATTGGCATTTATGAGAATAAAATGGGGATTATGGGTAGATAAGTATTTAAGGTAAATCTTATTGCCTTAAATAAAAATGGAATTAGTAACCTACGTCTAATGTCTACTTAAGATAATATATAAAGACTTAGGATGATTAATTGGACTTAGTGGCTTAGTGATGCGAGGTCAGTAGGGTCACTCGACAGAAGATTGCCCTTCACCTTAAGGCTATCAGCAGTCGGGCGCACTTACTACTGATGTGAGATATCACTAATTCTAGGACCCGTGACGATGTGAGAGATTGGACCTGCTTTCTTAATTGGAAAGTATTAAATGGTCCAAATTTGGAATTAGGAGCGATGAGGGATATGTCCATAGGGGTTCGCTTATGGTGTGACGTATTAAGTAGTTGTAGGGTCCGCCTCTCTCCTAAAAGGAAGTATTAAGTAACCTAGTAAGATTCCAAATAAATAAGGATGTCTCTAAAAGAGTTAACTTTAGTTTTGAGGTATTAAGTGGCTGTAGGGCCCGCCTTCCTACCGAAAGAAGTAACCTAATAAGATGTCGTATTTACAATTACGAGTGATAATGGATATCTCGGAAAGGGTTTGCTTTAGGTTTGGAGTATTAAGTGACTGTAGAGTCTGCCTCTTTCCCATAAAAGAAGTATTAAGTAGCCCAATGAGATTTCCAAGCAATGTCAGCTAGATTGTACCAATGAGGAGTCCGCCTTGGGGTTAGGTATTAAATGACAAAGGCCTACCTAAAAATAGGTGTTAAATGGTCAGGGATCTGCTTAGTCCTTATTAATGAAGTATTTAGTGGTTTGGGTATAATCTCTCACATTGCCAAGGGCGTAATAAAGATAGTACCATTGAGGAGCACGCCTTGGAAATAGGTATTAAAAAACGGGGTTTCCTTAGTTAAGGTATTAAATGACCATAGTCTGCCTATTTTCCAATATAAGGTATTAGGTGGCTTAGGTACTGTCTTTTATATGGCTATGATTTTGTGACAGATGCGATAACAGTTGGACATTAAATGTTAGAAGCCTTAATGGTGGTTAGTGGCCTATGTAGCTAGGACCCACCGACCATTGACACACATTTATTCCAAATGGGCAGGAAATTAGAGTATGTATGTCATTATTGTTCGAGAGCAACTTTTTGCTAGGATGCATTCATTGATCACCTCTTTGATGGCAAACGGGACTTTTATTTGAATAGTTAATGTCAATTCCTCAGTCGAAAACTTGTGAGAGAATTTTTATAAAGTATATTTTGGAAATGCCTTAGATTTTGAAAAAAGGTTTTCAAATGATTTCTTTTCCCAAGGGTTTATTTTGGAAATTTTGTTTTGGGAAAGTTTTGAAATTTTAGTTCTCAAAGAAATACGCATACCACTAAGTTGGTCGTGTTAAGAAATTGTTAGTTATAGAAGATTAAATTTTGAAATCTTAAATATATATTATTAAAGGCTTGGTTTTGATTTTTGGCAATGAAATAGTTTTCCAAATTAGGAAATTTGTGTTTTTAAAAGGTTTTTGGAAACCCTAAAACACACGCACACACACACACACATAAATTTAATTTTTAAGGGGAAGCTTTGGTATGAAATAGTTTCTATTTTTTAAAAACAAATATAAAGGAGCATATATTTAGCTCGGTGATTTTCTAGATTATAAAATAGAGGTTCTTAGATTTTCTCTCTTTAAGGTACGGACAAAATAGGAATGGCGTTCAATTTGTTTAGGGTATGTAGTTTGAAGTGTTGTTGTACCCACCAGCTATTGGAAGAAATATTTCTGTATGAAGTAGGTAGGAAATAGCGGTTAGAATATTTTTGGGATTTTATAATTGTTGTTGGTCGCAACAGTTTGGTTGGACCACTGTGAATTGCTGGAGCATGATTAAGGACTAGGCGGTAGGCTTTGAAAACGCTGTGATGAGGATAGGAATTTTTTGGATCATGTCAAATCGAGGGGGACGGGTGAAATGATTATTATTATTTAATCTGATCATAATTAGGTTTAGGTTCAATTAACGTCCAAAGCCCTTTTAGCGGTTGACCACTTGGCGGTAAACCTAGAGTGGTCTAACAGTTAATGAGTTTTGGCACAACTTGAACCTGGAACGGGACTATAAAAGTCGCATATGAATTTCCCTAGTTGCCTTCTTTCGTTCCTCCTTTCTCAACAAGCCGAACCCAATCTCCATCCTCCTCCTCATCCAAGTATCAGCCTCTCTCTTCCCTTTCTCCCCTAGGCAACACCATTTTTCCCTAGGAGCAGCAGCCTTACCTCTCCCCTCGTGCTGGTTTTGCATGTTAGATTTTGCCCCACCATCACTCTAGAACTAAACCCTATTCCCTCTCTCCGACCAATTCTTAGCCCAAGATGCCTTTCCGCATTACCGGTTTTTCCTCGCTCCATTATGGTCTCAACCCTCAAAAAGCCACTTGGCTAGACCGAAATGAGCAAAAGGTTTCACAGCTTTTGGGCTGGAAGAGCTATTCGTCACGGTAGGATTTGCATCGATCCTCTACTTCTAGACCTTTGAGAAGGAATGTTACCCATGCTGCACCTGCCATTTCGATGTCCTATTGGCGCAGAATTTCAATGGAGGCAATAGTCTAATTCGTTCGAGGGTGAATGGTATCTTGATTGAGCTGACTAATGATGATTTAGTTGAGATTTTGGAGGCCTCCATGAAGGACGCGGACTTGGATGATTTCGTAGTGACCGACTCAAAGATTTAGCAGCAGATGTTTTCCTAAGATGTCGGTGTTTGAAAGATGGATAATCTACTTCCGACTGCTCGTCTGATTATGTGCATCATTCGGCACAACGTCATCTCTAAAATGGGAAGTTACGACTGGATTTATCCCTTGGTGCGGAAGACCACCTATACTAGTATTGGCAGCATCGCTATTAATTGGACTCACACCCTTTTGATTCAATGTATTGACCAAGGATTAGCACTGCATATAATCACTTTTTGTATTTTCACCTATCTACTCCAGTCTTTAGGTATTACGAGCGAACCTCCATAGAGAGGCGGTTTAGTAGAAGGTTCCTTCTGCCATCATTAGATCCTTCTTTAGGAAGATGGCAATTCTGAAGCCTTCAGCAACACCAACAATGCCAGCGGCACGAGATTGGGTGTATAACCGCCATGCTATGACCATTCAAGGGTTGCAGAAATGGACCGAGCTTCCGCCGTAGAGCAAGGCATCTCTGTAGGCATTATTTTAGGATTTATGGTGCTATTGTCTTTTCCCTTCCAGCACTTGTTATTTTTCTTTTAGGTTGTTTGGGTTGTAAATGTTAGCTGTCTCTTGTAAAAAGCATGTACGATATTATGAATTTCTACTTATTGACTGTGTTATTATTTCTGGATATGTGAACTGCTCCTGTATATGCATATTAAAGAAACAGTATAAATATGGGAATCTCGTGAAGACACTTGACTAACAGTAAGTGCAGTATTAGATCAAAAGTTTAGAATAGTTGGAAATTTTAGCGAAGGACATGATAAAGCTGTTTTGATATCGCGGGTCATTGCTCTTATTCCTTAAAAGCTAAAAAATTTGAATTATAGATGTAATGGCATTTCTAAATAAAATGTCAAGTTTTTAGGTAAAGATTAGTTGTAGAATTTTGGAATTTGGTTTAGGCATTAGCATATAACCGACTTTCGACTACACTAAAATTGTCGCTTGATTTATCAAAAATTTTGAGAAGGAAATATTTTGAAAAGTTTCCCTTTGATTTGAAAAGCTCACTTTTGAAAAAAAGGGATTTTTTGTTTTAGTTATTTTGACTATTAAATAGTTTTTTGACTTTCTGTTCAAAATTTTATTTCAAGAGAAAATGTGCATCTAAATATTTTGGGATTTATTTTCCAAATGACGTACAGGTTTAAATAGTGAGAAAGATTTTTGTGAAATCTTTGATTTTGAAGGTCATATGTTAGACGTAGGGGGGGCAAATAGAGTTAGAATTTTTGGATTTAGAGGTGCATTAGGATCGACGATGCGATAAATGCAAGTGATAACAAGGGAAAAACTGTTTTATCCTTGGAATTTCTATTCACATACCTTGTCGACGATGCGCGCAAGTCTATTTTTAGACTTAATTCTATTTTAAAGCTTGAAAATAAGCCTCCTTATGTGTTTTGTACATGGAAATTTTGGAGTAAATCTAGGGCAGCGAGAAAATTTCCACTGTACTACGGGATATAGGAAGATTGTAGAGTGGTAAGAATGTTAAATTCTCCATCTAACCATTTTTCGGCTAGAAGTAAAGTTTAGGAAGCGATTTTTCGATGCGTTAGATTATTAGATGGTAGGAAGTGGATGCAAAAATTGGTTGTTTCATACTCTATTCGTAGAGGTATGGGGTTTTGGTTGAAAAGATTTTTCAAAAAGCTGCATACATATAGAACTGCCAGTATATATATAGGTTGTTTGCAAAATGTTTCCAAAAGTATTTTCAAAAGAAATGCATTCATATAGGAGGATCCGATTTAGAATCAACCTACATACATATGTTCTATATGGTGATGCAGAAATACATTTTGCATTTGTGCATGATTGGTTGCAAAATTGGTTGTACACTCATTGGTTGTGTAATTTAGGATAATTAGGAGCAAAAACCCTAAATTGGTTATCGAGGAAATTTCGTGGATGAAATTCTTTTTAGGGGGAAGAATGTAACACCTCGTAATTTGGCGTTAGTTAGTTAGTTAATTAATTAGGCTCTAAAAATGAAATTTGTGCAAACAATGGAATTTGACCATGAAACTTGCACCATTGCGTTATTGGTGAAATTCTGAGCAACTTTCATATTTGAAGTTTTGCGATTGGAGTCCAAATGAAGAAGTTATGGACAAAAAACAAATTCGAATGAAAATAAATAAATAAGAAAAATTAACATTTATTAATTAATCAATTAGGCCCATAGGCCGACCTATCATTGGAACCGATTGAACCCTAGTTGTCGACCGGTGCTCCATGGGCGGTCGATCGGTAGCCTTCAGGCGGCTAGTGTTAGCCTTGGCCCAACGACCCACTTTTAATTTCGATCTAGCGGTTTTGGTTGATTCTAGTGCCTATAAATTCAAACCTAACCCTCCATTCTCTTCTCATATTTTTCTAGAGGCAGTAGCGAAGCTCTGCCATTTCCTATTCTCCACTTTCTTTCTAAATGATAAAAATAAGATATTTGAATCTATATTCATACAAATTAGAGAAGAATGGAAATCTAATAAAAAGGAAAAGAGAACAGAATAAACTATACGCGCATTTGAGGTAATTTATATACTGATATATATTTGTATCTGTTTTCTCTGCCAATCCCAAATCTCTTCTCAGATCTGTAAATCTAATTTATGTATATACCCTTTTATACATATTTCTTGGATTAAAAAGGATTGGGAGATGAATCAAAGGTTCTACTTCAGACCCGAAGATTTAGGTCGCTTTTAAAAGGTGAGTGGGAAATTTTATAGATTGTTATAAAATGAAATTACCTCGTTGGTGTTTATTTGATTATTATGCCTAATTGGATCATTGTTATGGGTTGTAGGCAACAAATTGAATATAATCTGAATATAATAAATATTGCCTACATATCCTTTTTTATGAATTTATTTAGAATTGTTTATAACCTGATCTGGAAATCAATCCTAAAAGTATAAATTTAGAATATTGATTTAATGAAATTTATTCTAGATCTGAAAATAGATTGTATAATTACTCTAATCTTGTTGGAATCTAAACTTCTCTATGTTTGGAATTGTTGGAATTTAGATTCGTTTAATATTTGTAAATTAGTTGATTTCTTTCCCTTTCTGGAAAAATACAATGTTTCATCTAACAAGGGACAGATGCAAATAAAAAGAGAAAAGGACGTATAAGGTATGAATTCATTGTAGTTTACACTGCCTATTTCAGCAATAAAAAGAAATGATTACTCCTTATAATTTCAAACGATGTAAACTTTTATATTTTAAAGTTAAATCTTTTGTTTTGGACTAATTTATGGAAACTATAGCGAACAATATTTTTACATATGATTCCAACAATTGAACATGGAAAAGAATATTCTAGTGAAGATATATATCTAGAATATATTTGATAAAAGTATATATTTGTACGTAGTTTACTACACTTGTAATAATTAAATAAAAAGCTAATAACGGCACTTACTCGTAATACTCACGTTTAGGATAAATAATTAATATGAAGTTACTTTAAAATGTTATAACTCCAATAAATAGGAAATAAATGATAATAAATATGGAAGTTGCAATAATTTGATAGGGTAAATGGATTAATGGGACTGATAAATAAAGAAGTTAAATTAATAAAAATGGAATAGATATAAAAGGTTACTAATTTGAAATTAGTAATCATACATAAATGTCTTAGGAAATGTTCATTAGGATTTTATGGATAAATTGACATTTATGAGCGGGGACTTATGGGTAGATAAGTATTTAAGGTAAATCTTATTGCCTTAAATAAAAAGGGAGTTAGTAAGCTACGTCCATTGTCTACCTAAGATAATATAAGTAAAGACTTAGTATGGTTAATTGGACTTAGTGGCTTAGTGATGCGAGGTCAGTAAGGTCACTCGACAAAAGATTGCCCTTCACTTTGAGGCTACCAGAAGTCGGGTGCACTTACTACTGATGTGAGATATCACTAATTCTAGGACCCATGACAACGTGAGAGATTGGGCCTGCTTTCTTAATTGGAAAGTATTAAATGGTCCTAATTTGGAATTAGGAGCGATGGGAGATATGTCCATAGGGGTTTGATTATGGTGTGACGTGTTAAGTGGCTATAAAGTCCGCCTCTCTCCTAAAGGAAGTATTAATTAACCTAGTGAGATTCCAAATAAATAAGGATGTCTCTAAAAGAGTTTACTTTAGTGTTGAGGTATTAAGTGGCTGTAGGGCCCACCTTCCTACCGAAAGAAGTAATCTAATGAGATGTCATATTTCTAATTAAGAGTGATAATGGATATCTCGGAAAGGGTTCGTTTTATGTTTGGGGGTATTAAGTGACTGTAGAGTCCGCCTCTTACCCATAAAAGAAGTATTAAGTATCCCAATGAGATTTCCGAGCAACGTCAGCTAGATAGTACCAGCAAGGGGTTCGAGGGTTAGGTATTAAATGACAAAGGCCTACCTAAAAATAGGTGCTAAATGGTCAGGGATCTTCCTAGTCCTTATTAATGAAGTGTTAAGTGGCTTGGGTATAGCTATCACATTTTAAGGCCATAATAACGATAGTACCATTGAGGAGCACTCCTTGGAAATAGGTATTAAATAACAGGGTCTGCCTTAATTAGGGTATTAAATGACCATAGTCTGCCTATTTTCCAATAAAAGTTTTTAGGTGGCTTGGGTACTGTCTTTTATATAGCTACGATTTTATTTGTGATAGATGCGGTAATAGTTGGACATTAAATGTCAGTAGTCTTAATGGCGGTTAGAGGTCTTTGTAGTTAGGACCTACCGACCATTGACAACGATGTTAGGAAACGACCCTAGGAATAAGTCTTAAATGACGGGGTCTACCTAGATTTAGGTCTTAAATGATGGGGTCTACCTTGATTGAGGTCTTAAATGGCAGAGTCTGCCTATTTCTCTTTTAAAAGTATTTTATGATGATTATAAAAGCCTGCTTCAAACTTGGACGTATTAAATGGCAAATGGGTTTGAAGGTATTGGATGGTTGATAAGGCTTCATTAGTATTTGTACCTTGGGAAAGGGGTAGGTAAGTAATCGTGTGTGCAATGCAAGGTTAGATTAGAATTGCTAGCCTTAATGAACATAACAATTAAATGGAAACCAATTGTTATAAATTTATGTTACAGACAATTTATAGATTTTCCCGTCAGCAGGACGTTGTTCTGACCCCCTCCTCATTACAACTCACATGTGTGTGTGTGTGTGTGTGTGTTGATTTTTAAAGGGAAGCTTTGGTATGAAATATTTTCTATTATTTAGAAACAAGTATAAAGGAGCATATATTTAGCTCGGTGATTTTTTGGATTATAAAATAGAGGTTCTTAGATTTTCTCTCTTTAAGGTACGGACGAAATAGGAAGGTCGTTCAATTTGTTTGGGGTATGTAGTTTGAAGTGTTGTTGTACCCACCAGCTATTGAAAGAAATATTTTTGTACGAAGTAGGAAGGAAATAGTGGCGGGGATATTTTGGTTTTTTGGAATTGTTGTTGGTCACAACAGTTTGGTTGGGACCACTGTGAATTACTGGAGCATGATTTAAGACCAGGTGGTAGGCTTTGACACTGCCGTGATAAAGATAGGAATTTTCGGATCGTGTCGAATCAAGGGGGATGGAGTGAAACGATTATTATTATTTAATCTGACCTTAATTGGGTTTAGGTTCAATTAACTTCCAAAGCCTGTTTAGCGGTTGACCACTTAGCAGTAAACCTAGAGTAGCCTAACAGTTAACGAGTTTTGGCACAACTTGAACCTGGAACGGGATTATAAAGTCGCATCCGAATTTCCCCAGTTGCTTTTTTCGTTCCTCCTTCCTCAACTAGCCAAACCCAATCTTCATCCTCCTCCTCATCCAAGTATCAGCCTCTCTCTTCTGTTTCTCCCTTAGGCCACACCATTTTTCGCTAGGAGCAGCAGGCTCACCTCCTCCCTCATGCTGGTTTTGCATGTTAGATCTTGCCCCACCATCACTTCAGATCTAAACCCTATTCCCTCTCTCCGACCACTTCTTAGCCCAAGACACCTTTCCGCATTGCCGGTTTTTCCTCGCACCATTATGGTCTCAACCTTAAAAAAGCCATTTGGCTGGACCGAAATGAGCAGAAGTTTTGCCGCTTTTGGGCTGGAAGAGCTATTCGTCGCGGTATGATTTTCACCGATCCTTTGCTTAGAGACCTTTGAACGGGAATGTTATCCGTGTTGTATCTGCCTTTTCGATGTCTCGTTGGTGCAAAATTTCGATGGTGGCAATAGTCTAATTCGTTCAAGGGTGAAGGGTATCTTGATTGAGCTGACTAATAATGATCTCACCGAGATTTTCGAGGCATCCACAAAGGATGTGGACTTGGATGATTTTGAAGTGACCGACTCAAAGATTTTGCAACGGATCTTTTCCTAAGATGTCGGTGTTTGAAAGACGGATAATCTACGTCCGACTACTCGTCTGATTATGTGCAACATTCGACACAATGTCATCCCTAAGATAGGAAGTTTTGACTGGATTTATCCTTTGGTGCGAAAGACCACCTATGCTAGTATTGGTGGCAT
This sequence comes from Allium fistulosum, assembly GCA_030737815.1. Classification (NCBI taxonomy): domain Eukaryota; kingdom Viridiplantae; phylum Streptophyta; class Magnoliopsida; order Asparagales; family Amaryllidaceae; genus Allium; species Allium fistulosum. The sequence goes on from CM060902.1 coordinate 308,235,225, forward strand.
TGCCATCAATTGGACTCGCACCCTTTTGGTTTAATTTGTTGATAAAGGATTAGCACTCCGTAGAGTCACTTTCCGTATTTTCACCTATCTACTCCAGTCATTAGGTATTACAGGCAAACCTCCGTGGAGAGGCGGTTTACTAGAAGGTTCTTTCTACCATCATTAGATCCTTCCTTAGGAAGATGGCAATTCGGAAGCCTTCAGCAACACCAACAGCACCAGCGGCACGAGACTGGATGTATGCCGCCATGCTATGACCATTCATGGGTTGCAGCAATGGACCGAGCTACCGCCATAGAGCAAGACATCTTTGTAGGCATTATTTTAGGATTTATGGTGCTGTTGTCTTTTCCCTTCCAGCATTTGTTCTTTTACTTTTAGGTTGTTTAGGTTTTAACTGTTAGTAGTCTCTTGTAAAAAGAACGTACGATACTATGAGTTTCTATTTATTGACTGTACTATTGTTTCCGGATATGCGAACTGCTCCTATATATGCATATTAAAGAGATAGTATAAATATGGGAATCTCATAAAGACAATTGACTAATAGTAAATGCAGTGTTAGACTGAAAGTTTAGAATAGTTGGAAATTTTAGCGAAGGACGTGATAAAGCTATTTTGATATTGCGGGTCATTTCTTGTGTTCCTTAAAAGCTAAAATTTTTGAATTATAGATGTAATGACATTTTTAAATAAAATGTCAAGTTTTTGGGTAAAGGTTAGCTGTAGAATTTTGGAATTTGCTTTATGCATTAGCGCATAACCGACTTCCGACTACACTAAAATTGTGGCTTGATTTATCAAAAATTTTGAGAAGGAAATATTTCGAAAAGTTTCCCTTTGATTTTAAAAGTTCACTTTTGAAAAAAAAGGAGTTTTGTGTTTTAGTTATTTTGACTCTTAAATTGTTTTTAGACTTTCTGTTCAAAATTTTATTTCAAGGGAAAATATACCTCTAAATATTTTGGGATTTTATTTTTCAAATGACGTACAAATTTGAACAGTGAGAAATATTTTTATTAATCTTTGATTTTGAAGGCGACATGTTAGACGTAGGAGAGGCAAACAGAGTTAGAATTGACGAATTTAGAGGTGCATTAGGATCGACAATGCGATAAATGCAAGCGATAATAAGGGAAAAGCTCTTTTAGCCTTAAAATTTCTATTTCCATGCTTTGTCGACGACGCGTGCAAGTCTATTTTTAGACTTAATTCTGTTTTAAAGCATGAAAGTAAGTCTCCTTATGTGTTTTGTACGTGGAAAATTTGGAGTAAATCTGGGGCAGCGAGAAAATCTCCATTGTACTACGGGATATAGGAAGATTGTAGAGTGGTAAGAATGTTAAATTCTGCATCTAAATTCCTTTTTTTGACATAGGAGTAAAGTTTAGGAAGCGATTTTTCGATGCGTTAGTTTATTGGATGGTAGGAAGTTGATGCAAAAATTGGTTGCTTCATACTTCTATTCGTAGGGGTATGGGATTTTTGGTTGAAAAGATTTTTCAAAAAGCTGCATACATATAGAACTGTCGCTATATATATATGTTGTTTGCATAATCTTTTCAAAAGTACTTTCAAAAGAAATGCATTCAAATAGGAGGATCTGATTTAGAATCATTCTACATACATATGTTCTATGTGGTGATGCAATAATACATTATGCACTTATGCACGTTTGGTTGCAAAATTGGTTGTACACTCATTGGTTGTGTAGTTTAGGATAATTAGGAGCCAAAACCATAAATTGGTCATCAAGGAAATTTCGGGGACGAAATTCTTTTTAGGGGGGAGAATGTAACGCCCCATAATTTGGCGTTAGTTATTTCATTAGTTAGGCTCTAAAAATGGAATTTGTATAAACGTTGGAATTTGACCACGGAACTTGCACCATTGCGTTCTTGGCGAAATTATGAGCAACTTTCATATTTGAAGTTTTGCGATTGGAGTCCAAACGAAGAAGTTACGGACGAAAAACAAATTTGAAATGAAAATAAATATATAAGAAAAATTAACGTTTATTAATTAATCGCTCGGGCCCATAGTCCAACCTACTATTGGGACCGATCGACTCCCCACGGTCGACCAGTGCTCCATAGGCGGTCGATCGGTAACCTTTAGGCGGCTAGTGTTAGTCTAGTCCCAAGGGCCCAGATTTAATTTCGATCTAGCAGTTCTGGTTGATTCTAGTGCCTACAAATTCTGGCCTAACCCTCCCTTCTCTTCTCATATTTTTCTGGAGGCAGTAACGAAGTTCTGTCATTTCCTATTTCCACTTTCTTTCTAAATTATAAAAATAAGATATTTGTATCTATATTCATACAAATTGGAGAAGAATGAAAATCTAATAAAAAGGAAAAGAGAAGAGAATAAACTATATGCGTATTTGAGGTAATTTATATATTGATATATATATATATATTTGTGTCTATTTTCTTATCAAATCCCAAATCTCTTCTCAGATCTGTAAATCTAATGTATGTATATACCGTTTTATACATATTTCTTGGATTAAAAAGGATTTGGAGATGAATCAAAGGTTCCACTCCAGATCCAAAGATTTAGATCGCTTTTAAAAGGTGAGTGAGAAATTTTATAGATTGTTATAATATGAAATTATCCCGTTGGTGTTTATTAGATTATTATGCCTAACTGGATAATTGTATATGAGTTGTAGGCAACAAATTGAATATAATCTGAATATAATAAATACCGCCTACATATCGTTGTTTATGAATTGATTTAGAATTGTTTACAACCTGATCTGGAAATTAGTCCTAAAACTATAAATTAAGAATATTGATTTGAATGAAATTTATTCTAGATCTGAAAATAGATTATATAATTACCCTAATCCTGTTGGAATGTAAACTTCTCTATGTTTGGAATTGCTGGAATTATATCCGTTTAATATTTGTAAATTAGTTGATTCCTTTTCCTGAAAAAATACAGCATTTGATCTAGCAAGGGATAGATGTAAATAAAAAGAGAAAGATACGTGTAAAGTATGAATTCATTGTAGTTTACACTATCTATTCAGTGATAAAAAGAAATGATTATTCCTTGTAATTTCAAACGATGTAATCTTTTATATTTTAAAGTTAAATCTTTTGTTTTGGACTAATTTATGGAAACTATAGCGGACAATATTTTTATATATGATTCCAACAATTGAACACAGAAAAGAATGCTCTAGTGAAGATGTATAACTAGAATATATTTGATAAAAGTATATATTTGTTCGTAGTTTACTACGCCTGTAATAATTAAATAAAAAGCTAATAATGATGCTTACTCGTAATATTCGCGTTTAGGATAATTAATTAATGAGAAATTAATTTAAAAGATTGTAACTCCAATAAATAGGAAATAAATGATAATAAATATGGGAGTTGCAATAATTTGATAGGGTAAATAGATTAATGGGATGACATATTTACAATTATGAGTAATGGTGGATATCTCGGAAAGGGTTCGCTTCAGGTTTGGCGTATTGACTGTTGGGTCCACTCTTTCTTATAAAAGAAGTATTAAATAGCTCAATGAGATTTTCAAGCAATGTCAGCTAGATAGTACCAGTGAGGAGTCCACCTTGGGGTTAGGTATTAAATGACAAAAGCCGACCTATAAATAGGTGTTAAATGGTCAAGGGTCTGCCTAGTCCTTGTTAATGAGGTATTAAGTGGCTTGGGTACAATCTCTCACATTGCTAAGGTCGTAATAACAACAGTATCATTGAGGCCTTGGAAATAGGTAGTAAATAATGGGGTCTGCCTTAATTAAAGTATTAGATAATCATAGTCTACCTATTTTCCAATAAAAGGTATTAAGTAGCTTGGGTGCTGTCTTTTATATGGCTATGATTTTATTTGTGATAGATGTGGTAATAGTTGGACATTAAATGTCGAAAGCCTTAATAGTGGTTAGAGGTCTTTGTAGCTAGGACCCACCGACCATTGACAACATTGTTAGGAAACCACCATGGGAATAGGTCTTAAATAATGGGGTCAACCTTGATTTAGGTCTTAAATAATGAGGTCTACCTTGGTTGAGATCTTAAATGGCAGAGTCTGTCTATTTCTCTTTTAAAAGTATTTTGTGATGATTATATAAGCCTGCATCAATTTAGAAGTATTAAGTGGCAAATGAATTTGAAAGTATTTGGTGGTTGATAAGGCTTCATCGGTATTTTGTACCTTGGGAAGGTGTAGGTGAGTAATCGTGTGTGCAATGCAAGGTTAGATTAGAATTGCAAACTATTACCATCAGTATTCACTTCAACCTTGCCGCAACCAGGAAGAATATAAAGGAAGGATTTATGAAGAGAGATAGCAATAACAGGACCTTTCAAAAGAGTCGAAGGGATGCATCAGAAAAAAATTAGATATGCAAAGCACTTTGAAGAAGTCGAAAGGTGACAAAGCCACCCTTTCGCTTTGATAGACCCCTTTCGAAGCAGTAACTTCCGCACGCTTAAAGGAGTAACGATTTTGTTGAAGCTCCCTTTCGAAGGTGACAGATGGTAGGCTTTTGCATGAGCACTAACCCTTTCGAAACAGTGGTTTCGTCATCACTTACCTTCCACAACAGAATGTATAGCCAAAGCTACCCCTTCAAAAGCATATATTAGCCTTTCGAATCGGTTAGAACCATCCAATTATAAAGGAATGTTTACTTAAATTCAATATACCATTCTCATATACCAAAAATGGGCGTTCCGCATCAGTCAACATGTATGCCTTCGGAAGCTACCTTCTGTGCTTAAACATTCTACTATGTTACGACTCCTTTAAAGACACAGAGATACATCTATCGATAGAGTCGAAAGTTCACATCTTTTCTTACTTGCAACATCATAGCAACACAAAGTGGAGAGTGCACCTACCCCTTTCGATGAAATCAAAAGCAATCAAGTTCTATTTTAAAGCAAAGTAGAAGGGCGCACAAACTTTAGTGGTAGCGAAAGGTCTTCAAGGTACTCCTTTCAACTAGATCGAAAGGTCTGATTCGAAAGGGTTCAATTAGCGCCTATAAATAAGACCCTAGGGGTCTTGTTTTAGGGATTCATTCACTTCATTCTTGTACTTTCTTGAATTTGTAAATCCTAATTCTCAAATTGGGTTGGGGATATGACTACTTTGTATTACTTAAGCTACTAGCAATAAAGGAAAAAGTTAATCAAAACAAGTTCATGGCATTTTGGATATACTAGCTAATTTAATGTTCCTATGAGATTTTGTCTATGATCTGCTTATGTCAACATGATCGATAGGTCACCTTTCGAGGAAGTCGAAACCATTTAGCTCAACTAATGTCCTTAGATCCTTAGGTCCTAACCTCGAGTCATCAAAAGGCCAGCTTTCGAAGAAGTCAGAACCTTCTAATTCAACTTATATCCTTAGATCATTTGAACCAATCCTTGAGTCACCTCAACCACTTCGAAAGGAGGTTTCGAAAGGATACTAAACCAACTTAACTAATTCGAAAGGTATTATAAAAAGGGATTCAGGTGTTTTGACCTTGTCGAAAGGTTATATAAGTAGGAGTTTCAACTGCCACAACCTATTCGAAAGGTGGACTTAAGGGAATCGAAAGGTTTTAACTATCTCTATTTATTTGAAATGTGCTTTCGAAGGAGGCATCTACACTTTAAACTCTGCTTTGGGGTGTTGACAAGTTTTCTTGTTAACATTTTTGTCGCTAAAATGAGGGCTCGAACCTCCGACCTTGTTGAACTTCTAACTTTACTTTCCTCTAATCCAATTCTATTCCAAGCATACCTACTTTAGATTTTACATCATTGTGTTTAACAAAATCAAAAGGTCTGAACAAGGATCCTCATAGCCACACTTAATTGGATTCTCCCTAAGAACAACTAATGATTCTAAACTACATGAAGAGCAAATATTGAGATTGGAGGCTTTAAAAATCATAAAGAAAACGAGAGCTGAATCTTATGATCCAGAAAAATGGAGTTTAAACCCTTTTCACATTGGCCCCACACCCATATTTGCCTTAGGGGGAACAAAAGACGAGAGTGATAAATTGTTTGACCAAATGAAGAAGACAATTCAACTCTATACAAAAGGCACTATCTTCGAAGAGGGAATGATGGCTGATTACAACATCTTTGCAAAAAAATGGCATCAAGCAATATGTGGAACATTGCCTACATGTGAGCTTCAAAAGGTTTTGAAAAGGAAATTGATCGTTGAGGGTGAAACTTCGAAACCAAGTAATAAAAAATCTAGAAACCATCCTCAAAAGACAAGCTTCAAGTCGAGACTTCCCAAGGAATGCAATCTAACTACATCAATCGAGAATGTTTATTTGCTAACCAAGGAAGAACTTAACTATTGGCCATCAAAGAAGAAAAACCCTAAATATAAAAGGAATCGAGGAGGATCCTATTGCCACTATCACATGATGAACGGGCATGAGACAAATCAATGTAGGGCACTTGAAAGAATGGTGATTAACTTTTTCAAACAAGGAAAAATCAATAGATTTGTAAAGAGATCCTAGTCGAATTCAATGTAGCACCACCTTTATAAGAAAAATCTACATGGTCGGGAGTAGAATCCTCCTTAAACTTAGAAATTACCTTAAACGGTCAAAGCCATTGTCCACGCCGAGTTGGCTAGGTCAAAGCGCCACCTAGAGGGAGGTTAGAGTAAGCCTTTAATTGCTCTACGTTATGGCCAGGTTAAAGCACCGACAAGCCCTTGATCGCGCCACGCTATGGCAAGGTCAAGGCACCTCCTGGAGGGAGGTTAGAGTGAGCCTTATCTGTACCATGTTATGGCCAGGTTAAAGCATCAACAAGCCCTTGATCGCACCACGCTATAGGTAGGTCAAGGCACCTCCTGGAGGGAGGACAGGGTAAGCTCTTGGTCCCGCCACGCTATGGCCTGGCCAAGGCACCGAACAAGCCTTCAGCCCTGCTTATAAGTCCTGATTGGAGCACCTCCTGGAAGGAGGTTGGGTTAGTCCTTGGGTCCTACTTGTGGATAAGCTAACTAAGGGCACCAGACAACAACAGATTAAGTCGTCCGAGCTCGAGAAGCGGCATGTCAAACAATGACAACAACGGACTAAGACGTCCGAGCCCAAGAAGCGGCATGTCGAACAACAACATACAAGGCCTAAAGGGTGACACATGTCAAAAGAATCAAAGCCCAAAGAGCAATGTAGGAAAGAAGGCTTAAATAAGAATCTACAGCCTCCGAATGGTTCCCAGATGAGAATTTAAGAACTTCATTTATTAAAACCCGAATCTGGATTTCGGGTCTTTACTGTTAATCTCTGGTCTTCATCATACCCGAATCTGGGTTTCGGGGCTATTACTATTAATTTCTGGACTTCACATTAATGCCCAAATTTGGGCTCTAGACTTCTATTATGGAGACTGTTATCATGAATTTCTGGCTATTATACACTAATACTCGAATATGGGTTTCGAGCCTTTTAACTTTTGAATTTCGTTCTTAATGCCTGAATCTGGTTCCAGAGCAATTGATATTGAGATTTCTATGAATTTATAGTCTTCGATTAAACTCAAGATCTATCTTACTAACGCCCGAATCAGGGTCACTAGACTTCTACTGCAAACTTTCAAATGATGATTTTTGGACTTTTATTAAATGATTATTATTGGCTTTCTATTAGTTATTTCCAGAAGAGGAATTTCTAAACTTCTATAATTGAATCCGGAATTGGATTTCTGGTTCTCTATAATTATATTTTTAGTATTCTGTTAATATAGTGGAAGTTGAATTCCTAGCTCTCTCTCGTCATTACCAAAGATGGGTTTCAAGACATTCAACCATATCCAATTATGGAATTACTTCTCACTTATTATCATATGTTTACATAATGATTTGTTAACTTCCACTAATAACGTGGATAAACTACTATATAGATTTCAAGTTAATGATAAAGAATATTGTTTACTTCGTACTTTTTGGGAAAATGGGATCAGTAAGGAAGACTGAATGAGCCAGCAAATACAAAAACCATAGTCCAAGTTATCATAAAGCAAATTCAGAACCAACATTGTAAGAAAGGACTATAGACTGGGTGATATTTACAAAATTTACATAATTATTTATAAGTATACAGCACAAGTGTATGTTTCACAAATCCTGTACAGCCTTATTCAGAATTTCAGCAAACAAAGGATCGACGATATGTTGAATTGTTGTACAAAGAATCTCTTTAAGCTTCCTTTCCTTTTTTTATTTCCTCAACATCATCGATGGAATCAGTACGAGCCTTTAAAGCATGGTTGAAAGCTTTGTTGGCACCTTTAAGGGTTTTATTCTGTCTCTCTAAATCAGCAATGCGCTTTTGAAGGAGATACTTTTCATGTTCAAGTCTTTGAATCTTAGGTGGTGTTTGGTTTAAAAATGAATTTTGTGTTTTCAATTTTCAATATGTATGTCCAATAAGAGAAGAATAGAGAGACGATGGAGGGGATAAAAGAAAGACGAATGGAAAGACAAAGAGGATAGAGGAACAACGGAAGAATGTATTGTTTTAGTGCTTGTGTTATTTTCCAAAACATGGAAAACAAAAAAAGTTGTTTTCTATTTTATATGTTAACTCTGTTTTCTAAATTGGTCATTTTCGGCAATATACATGCGTCATGTGCATTTTTGTATGGACGAAAACCCAAAACTAAAAACTACAAACCAGACACTACCTTAGCTTCATATTCATTGATGTGTTGGGAATATCTCACATTCTGTTGATCATCAAAATATCTTATCATTTCAAATTTCACTTTCCTACACCATTCACTCACAACTCTCTCGTCTAAACCTGGGGGAGGATTTGTCATAGTAGGAAATTTTTGAATTGCAAGAGATGAAGACCTTCTTGATTTTATGGAAGATGAGGTGATTGGAGAAGTCGGTAAATCAATATTTGGAATGTTATTCCCCATGGTGAATTCCAATGATTTGCATTAAGCTTAACTATCTTTTAACTTAATCTCCAAATCGCTTATCTGCTGAAGAAGCTCAGACATATTATGATCAAAATCAATCGAAGGATTTGATTTAATTTGTCACTTTAATATGGAAATTGTTTCATTCTTATTTTTTATGTCCGCTTCAAGACTAGTGATTTGATCATTAAGGTTTCTAACAATTAGCATTTGAAGCAAACATCTTCTATGCCATTCCAATGCTTTGGCATTGCCTGGGAAACGACTAGACAGAGGATCCTTAAGTAAACGCTACTTTTCAACAACCCACAATCAATCTATCTCTGATGCTAGTGAAGTGGGATAATGAATCCGATGAGAGTGGTGCGATAGCTAGCTGTAAGTCTTATTTAAACAAAAAAGAAAAAGAAAATAAAGTCAAGACTCAAATAACCAATCTTTTTTATTACAACAATAGAGATTACAACTCAAGAAGAAATAAACAAAAAGTACAATCTCGTTGTTATAATCAAACACTCGTTTTACACTTAAAGTTGAGAAACAACATCTTTGACTTGGTTCAAAGAGTTAGCTTGAAGAGTAACTATCAAATCGAAAGGGGCATTAAACCCTTCCGAGGTAATAACTGGAGGATATTTGCTATAGTCCCATTCCCTGGCAGGAGGACTATCATGACCGCATATTAATTTGGTATGTTATGTTCGAATTTCCTTGAGAAGCTTTTCTTTTTCTTCGCCAAGAAAATCGAAATGAAGGCGAGGATTTCCATATAAAGTCTCTATGGGCCTCCAAGAAAGCGGTATCTTGCTAATTTTAAGGTTTCAAGACCGAAGCCTTTTCTAAATAATCTCTTCTTAATTTGACATATTTGCTTAAAAAATTTCTAGAAACAAGACTGCCTGAAAGACATTTATTCTGTGATAATATAATAATATATGACTAAGTATAAAAGGAAACTAGTACAGAAAATTTACAAATCAATATTATTACATAATTACAAATGCTTACCAGTTCATACAAAATTGACTTTTTGAATAACTCGAAAATAAATTTATGCTTATAATATTTGAGTTTTTCGTGAGCCAACTCATGAAGGATTGATTTAACCCGCGGTCAATTCCAGCAAGCCCACGGGTGTGGATCTAATCCAAATTCGTCTAAATATCTCCTATTTAAACGCCTAAGTAGACCCCCACTAAAATCACCTAAGTATGAAAAATCTACTGTTGGGTGTCTGCAATAGGCTTGGTATAAGAAGTCTACTAGGATGTCCCTTTCTTCACCAACATCTAAAAGAGTGTTATTTATTCCTGATTCTCCTCTAAAGTTCATCATATCGAAGGCGTGCCCTCTTCAGTCGGGGGGCAGCTTCCTGGTCTTTAAAGGACGCTAATACCATGACACTTTTATTAAGCTTATGATACTTATCAGAGACTGCATTGTGTTATTTTAATTGCTTATCTAACTCTTTATACAAGCTATTTATTTCTGCTTGTTTTATTTCAAGCTTTGTTTTATAAAGTTGGATATATTTCCTCTCTATCTAAAATAAAAAGATGTCAACTATTGTTATCTTGGAAGCAAAAGCCATTTGGACAAAGAATCTCATACCTGAGAAACAGGAACTAAAGTTTTCGGGACATGCTTTTTCTCCCTTTGTTCTTCGACATTAATATCGGCAGCTTCTTCGTGAAGATCGGAAGGCTCGGGAAGTTCAGTTGGGCTTGTTTCACGATCAGCAAGATCAGGGTTAACTTTTTCTGAAGGCTTGAGGATATCATCGCCGTCCTTTTCATGAGCACCGGCATGACCACCTCCGTTGCCGTCTGAACCCTGGCCTCTATCTTCGTTGTCAAGGTTATTATCATCAATGTCATCATCATTGCCGCCATCCTCTATGGCAACTTCATCATCATCTTCTTCATCGGAATCAGAATCTCCTTCTATGGAAGGGACTTCAAAGGATAAGAGTTTGGCGGCATCAATCTCTTCTCTCCTAGGGACTTCAATTCCTTGCTCCATTTCTTTGATCTTATCCATGAATCTTTTGACTAGAGTAGGATCGAGTGAAGGGAAGCTTAAGTCTGGGCACTTTTCAATGTTGTTGGTATAAGTAAGCATAAGAGTATCTTCGTAGGAATTCATGATAATATCTTTTAGGGAAGTACTAAAAAATTATGACGCCTTTTGCTTGGCTTCGGAAATAGTATTAATAGTCATTATCAAAAAATTCTTCTTCTTCCTCAGCTTCCACTTGAGAGAGGATTGTTTAGCAACCATCCGAGCCTTCTCATGCTCGGACTCCTTTAAAGCCATTTTTAAAGCCAAATTTTCATCAGCTAAGAGTTCTCTTGCTTTCCTCTTCACAGAGATTGTAGATTCTTCTTGAGTGAGAGAGCCCCCCAACCTCTCATGTTCCTTCACTGCATTATTTTTGTCAGTAGAAAGGGAGGTAACCGACTATTCAAATTTAAAATTTCTTCTCGAAGCTTGGATACCTCAGCGGAGGACATCAAAGCGCTTTCTTGAAGAGAGTACCAGCTTTTAGAAATCTGAAAGGAAAGGTACGACATGGGTCAACATTCATTAAGAAATAGTAATGAGAAGGTTAAATAATATGAAATGTACCAGAAGTTGTTGCTCAATTAAAGATCTACAATGACCAATTGGGTCAGGAACAGAAGAAGGTGGATGAATGGAAGTAAATGAGGAAGAACTCAAAATTGACTGTACCATCATCTCAAAATCATTTGGAGAGACTGGTGATCGGGGTCTTGAGGGATTCAACTCCTGAGAAGGAGTTGAAATTCTCAAATCTCTTTGCATTTGCTCGATAACATTAGGAGAATTGGAAATGACAATGTGAGCATGAGATCGTCCTTTGAAAGAGGTGCTTTGGATTGATCAATAGGAGCTTCAAAAATAGGACCCTCTAAAGTTTTACCCACGTCAATAGTTTTACCCTCTTTTGGAGGCGGAGAAGACTAGACATCAACAATCTTAGTTTTCTTAAGAGATGGGCCTGCTGTAGCCATCTCGCCCAATTTTCTTTTGGCGAGCATCTTCGTCCTAGCGATGGCCTAGGTCAAGGATGATGCATTAGGTGTAGAAGTTGGGAGAACTGGATCACTTATAATCAATTCGACCTAAGGAGCAGTTGCTAAAAATTCAAAAGGTATAAGTTAGTGAAGCAATCTAGGAAGTAACACAACAGTAAATTGCAAGTACTACATTTAAGCTTACCAGGATGATCCGGGAAAATTGAAGACATAGGAGAAAAATTCTTGAGATCACTCAAAGACAAGAAATGTTTGCTTCAAGAATTATGTTGGATAAGAGGGGTTGTCCAATAACTCTCTGACCAGTAGGGAGAAGGAAATGTTTTTGAAGATTGGTAAGCAACAGTAGTGTGAGTTTATTCCCAATGCTACTTGAAGCTGTGGTCAACAGCTTACGATTCTTTTATCCTCGTCATTAAGTTCTTTAGGAGCAGGACCTAATCAAAAAACATAATTCAAAAAAAGAAAATAATTGAATAAAGATAAAGATTATGATCAACTTACAGGGAGAAGAGAAGACCCCACTGGTGTTTGGAAAACATTTGACAAAAAAGAACCGCGTCTTCCAGTCACTAAATTTATTTACTCCCTCTGAAATTAGTTTTTTTAGGAGGATTGACTCTGAAAATCTGGCTATTTAGATTGCTAAGCTTAACCATGCGAACTAGATAGTTAAGAACTTCAACGTTTAGTGAAGGAATGCCTGATTCCAAAGCCATAAGTTCCGATGAGATAAGATATGTGTAGACATTTGGTGATAATTGAATAGGTGCTATGCCAAGATGATGCGGGAACTTAGATAAGAAGTCTGGGAAGGGAAGAAATCCACCATGCCAAATGTTAATGGCAGTATAAGCAAAGTATCATTCAGGAGGATTTTGAATAGTATCGCTATCGCCGGGGGAATGACTTCTACTCCAATGATTTCGAAGTCGTTCAAAATGGCATCGACTTGGTCTTGAGAAGATATCAAAGAGTGTTTGGAGATGGCTTCAACCTTTTTTGGTGAAGGTTCTATTTCTGGAGCTATATCTTTTTTAGATTTTTTGGAAATATTCTTCACACCCATGAACCTGACAAGTGAAACCGTTTCATTAAAATATTATAATTTATTTCATTATTAACACCTTTCGAAGATGTCGAAAACCTATTGCAATAACTTAAATATTCACCAAGGTGTATGATTCCATATCTTTGAAAGAGTGTTAAAGCTAATTTGAATCATGGAATTCATTGAGCCTTCGACGATATTGAAGAGGTAAATGGAGTAGAAACAACTAAATACACCCTTCGACAATGTCGGAAGCCAGGGAAAATTTTGCTATTAAAAAGAATAACTAACCCTACATTACTAATTTGAATATATATGTTAAAAACATTCCACAATCAGACCAAATAAACCTTTCGATAACGTCAAAACCCACAAATTTTGTTTTACTCAAAGAATATGAGTATTGCTGAAACACTATATTCTCATAAAGTCGAAAGACTTGGATTCAAGTGATATTAGTACAAGTGAAAGGAATTTGGAATGCTTCGATAGTGTTTGTAAAAAAATGATAGTTAAATCCCAGTTAACTACAATGGGTTTGAGTAAGTCGAAAGGGGTGTAAGGTTTTGAAAGCATACAAACAACTAAAATTATTTCAATATGGGAGGTCTTGATCAAGTCGAAAGGCTTGATTCGGTTTTCAACTTAAATGAAATATACTATTCTCAATCTAATTGACGATAAGAAGTGTAAATTTCTAACTTTCAACACCTTCTAGAGTAAATTAAAATTAAGCATGAATCCAATGACATGTTAAATCCACTTTTATATACATTAGGTTTTGAATCCTTTAAAATAAAAGTTGGGCTTTCGAAGGTATATTAAATATATATGACCATTAAATTAAACCCATTAAGACGACTTCTTTGAAAGGTGTTAGAATACAATGAAACATACTTATGCTTTCGAAGAACTCCATCTCACGTTGACCACATCAACCCCTTCGAAAGGGTCAACTAATAGGTAGATAATGGACTTCCTTTCGACCCCTTCAAAAGAGGTTGAAGAAGTGAAGCAGAGTTAGCCACCTCAACCCCTTTTGAAAGGGTTGAAAAGTCAAGTTACAATATCGAGTTGTGATTAGACTTAATCTTCTCTGTGAAGCGACTGGAAAAAAAATTTCTTTTCTTAGTTCAATTTTTAATCCAATACTTCAAGAAGCCAACGATTAAATTGAGTCGAACATGAATTTACACTCAACGAACCCCAAATTCAAGTTCGGAGCATAATTATTTCAAAAGTAAAATAAGCTAGAATTGAGTGCAATAGAATCGAGCTTGGATTTGTACGTAATAATGGCAAATAACCCCAAATCTGATGGATTCCAAATACAAATTGACGCGGTAAATTGAACAAAATAAGCATAAAAAATAAACTTACGGATAATTACATACGAGCAAGGAACTTGAATCATCTTCAAAAATTAGAACATAAAAATAAGTTTGAACCCAAAGAATTTAAGACTGGAATTAAACATGATAAATCAGTTTGAAGGATAAAACAATAGACACGTACCTTGAATTCGAACTCGTGTTAATGAAAATAAGGATTTAAAGAGAAATTGAAATTTTTTATTCTTGTTGTAAGTTTTTAATCATAGGTAAATGAAAAGGGAGGAAGAAGGAAGCGTGATTTATAAGAAAAGTCAGCATGAAGAACAGACCGTTCGATCAAATTTAAATGGACGACCAAGATTCATGTAAGAATATGAAAATGAAGGAAATCTCTATGCTACAATAAAAGAAGGGTATTGAAGTAGTTGATTGGAAAGTCAAGAGCGTACCTTCACAAGGGGGGCAAGTGTTACCATCAGTATTCACTTCAACCTTGTCGAAACTAGGAAGAATATAAAAGAAGGATTTACAAAGAAAGATAGTAATAACTGGACCTTTTGAAAGAGTCGAAGGAATGCTTCAGCAAAAAATTAGATAAGCCGAGCACTTTCGAAGAGGTCGAAAGGTGACAGATGGTAGGCTTTTTCATGAGCACTAACCCTTTCGAAACAGTGGTTTCTTCATCACTTACCTTCTGCAATAGAATGTATGGCCAAAGCTACACCTTCGAAAGCATATATTAGCCTTTTGAATCGGTTGGAACCATCCATTATAAAGGAAAGTTTACTTAAGTTCGATATAGAATTCTTATATACCAAAAAATGGGGGTTTTGCATCAGTCGACATGTATGCCTTCCAAAGCTACCATACGCGCTTAAACTTTCTGCTATGTTCCGACTCTTTTAAAGACACGGAGATACATCTATCGATAGAATCAAAAGCTCACATCTTTTCTTACTTGCAACGGCATAGAAACATAAAGTGGAGAGTGCACCTACCCCTTTCGATGAAGTCAAAAGCAATCAAATTTTATTTTAAAGCAAAGTAGAAGGGCGCCCAAACTTTAGTGACAGTGAAAGGTCTTCAAGGTACTCCTTTCGACTAGGTCGAAATGTCTGATTCGAAAGGGTTCAACCAGCGCCTATAAATAAGACCCTAGGGGTCTTGTTTTGGGGATCCGATTTCATTCACTTCATTCTTGTACTTTCTTGAATTTGTAATCCCTGATTCTCAAATTGGATTGGGGATTTGACTAATTTGTATTACTTAAGCTACTAGCAATAAAGGAAAAAGATAATCAAAGCAATTTTATGGCATTTTGGATATGTTAGCTGATTTAACGTTCCTATAAGATTCTATTTATGATCTGCTTATGTCAACATGATCGAAAGGTCACCTTTCGAGGAAGTCGAAACAATTTAGCTCACCAATGTCCTTGGATCTTGAGGTCCTAACCTCGAGTCATCGATAGGCTAGTTTTGAACAAGTTTGAACCTTTTAATTCAACTTATATTCTTAGATCATTAGGACCAATCCTCGAGTCTCCTTAACCACTTCGAAAGGAGGTTTCGAAAGGATACTAAACCAACTTAACTAATTCAAAAGGTATTATAAAAAGGGATTCAGGGGTTTCGATCGTGTCGAAAGGTTATATAAGAAGGATTCAACTGCCACAACTTATTCGAAAGGCGGACTTAAGGGAATCGGAAGGTTTTAACCATCTCTATCTGTTTGAAAGGTGCTTTCGAAGGGGACACCTACACTTTAAACTCTGCTTTGGGGTGTTGACCAGTTTTCTTGTCAACACGAACCTTAATGGATATTGCAATTAAATGAAAATCAATCGGTATAAATTTATGTTATGGACAGTTTATAAATTTTCCAATTACCAGAACGTTGTTCTGACTCCCTCCTCATTACAACCCACAGGGTATATTTAGAGGAACGGGTAACTAGAGCTGGATGTGCTGTGTTGTTGGAGAGGTCTTCTTTTCTCTCATCCTCGAGGTTGATGTGACAACTTGTTATCCAAGGAATACCATTAATTCCAAGGTAGTAGTCACAGTCAGTATTGTTGTCATGCTATTGTTTCCGCTATGAGTTTAGATTTATATCAATCTCTGAAAATGCTTATGCTTATTTACAGGTACCAAATCCAACGATCTATGCTTTGATAGACTTGGGTTTCGATTTTTGTCGAAATTTAGGCCCATTGAGGTATGGGATGTTACATATTGTCCTATTAATTTTAGAGTTACATCTTTCTATTTGCATTCCTTACTTTATTTATTTTTCCAACCCATAGTCGCCTCGCCCATCTGTTCGAAATATGGTCCCGACTACTTCTATAGTCGGAATGTATAGAGTAAATTCAAATTAAGTATACGTATATATTTATATACAGTAGGGTTTTTGAAAACACTTTCAAAAGTAACAAATACACCATCATATGTATACCAAACCCTATTGATCAGGTAACCTAAGCTCTGACACCAAGTGTAATAACCCGCCTCGAAACAGATCTAATTTTAACCAAACAAAAGCCCGTCGAACCTTTTGGCCCATCTCAAGGTGAGTTGTTATGTTGATAAGATTAAAATCAGTACACAATACATAGAGTTATCTATTTATACTTTCAGAATCTCACAGCGAAATGGATAAAAAGTAATATTAGAACCCATTTCATAAAGAAAACCATTTCAGAAACATAACATGTTAAGTATTAAAATATGTTTACATAAAGCCTCCATAGTACAATATTTCAAAATAACATAACTATCTGAACTGGGCACGGTAAAAATACTTAAAAAGCATAAATAGATAGGTAATTGTCATAAGTCTTCATCTCCACCTTTGTCTCCTAAATCAGCATTATTCTCTCTAACTTGTGTTGTAACGAGGACTAGGTCGGAACAACAAATGTCCGATGAAATGAAAATCTCAAGATTTACCATAATTGTACTTTGGCACTATTATTTAAATAAGAAATTTGTCTTATGTATTTAAGACTATACCAAATATAACGGTCACTCTAAATGATGGTGCTACAAATACTAATAACTCTAACCATAAGCCTAAAGGCCTTTCCAGTCCAATTCCAAAATTCTAACGCAACTAACATCAATGATGCAAGAGATAGCATCGAAACCAACAAATACCCTTTATTGGTGATTAGGAAAATGCCAACCATATAATACCTATAATATAGGCAAGTCTCCGTCCTTTAATACGTAATCGATTTCCAAATTCTAACGCAGCTATCGTTAACAATGAGAGAGAGAGAGAACCTCCAAACCACTTAATATTGTTTCCTGGGAGTTAGGCAGACTCTGACCATTTAAAACCTATAAAATAGGCAGATCCTGTCATTTAAGACCTAACTCAAGGCAGGTCCCTGCATAGTTCTCAATAACTGACATCGTAAGAAATCCCATCAGGTTGCTTAATACTTCTCCTAAAAAGAGGCGGACCCTAACATAACCACGTAATACCTCTAACCCAAAGCAAACCCCTTATATTTACCTACCGTATGAATAGCGTAACTTATGACCCGTAACCCAACCACAACATCTTAGATCTACCCGACTATTCATAGGTACTGGTAGCCAAATTGAGTAGGTAGATTTACCCTATAGAATTGGGATTAACTTCGCTTCTGCTAAAGTTAGTTATTACAGGCGATGTCTCGCATTAGTATGCAAAGCCGCAATGCTAGTAGCTAGATTTATCTGGGTAGACTTCTATGTAACTTTGAACAGACCTCACATCCTTATAATTTAGTCATACTTTATATGTGTAACCATTATATACATATACCATCCTACAAAATTGATAATTAAGGCCATATAAGGTATTCCCTTATTACATCTTTAATTATGGATTAATTCCCATAATTATCATTAACTACCTTTTAAAGAAATTAACGCTATTTACTACCCTATTAACTTTAATCAATACGTTCAATACACTATCATTATTACGCTATTATCA
The DNA here is from genome assembly GCA_030737815.1 of Allium fistulosum. NCBI lineage: Eukaryota > Viridiplantae > Streptophyta > Magnoliopsida > Asparagales > Amaryllidaceae > Allium > Allium fistulosum. The sequence continues at coordinate 308,253,606 of CM060902.1, forward strand.
CTTTAATAATCAATGCGTTAATATTATATATACACATACGCATGAGATTCAAATAAAATATTTCCAACCACACACAAAGAAAATGCTTACTAATTTAAATGTCAAACTTATACAAGTCTCAAATTCCAACAAAATATATAGCTAATATTTTTAGCCAACAACTGACTTTTATACAAAAGGAATAATACCAAACTCATCTCATATTAACATAATAGAATTCACCTCTTCCATTTCAAGTAAAATAAGTCTTATAATTTAGACCTATCATATTCTATTCAACTTTTACACAAAGCACTTTGAAGCAAATAAGGGCCCATACATGTTTAATTTACAGAAGTAGGAAGTGCAAACTACAATAAAATTCATACTTTGCACACTATTTCTAATTTATTTTCTTTTAGAACCCTTCTTATACTTCAAGCGAAATCAAAAGAAATAAAGTGGAATAGATTATGAATTATCTAAATCTCAAGTACATATCTAATCTTACTATGTTAATACTGACAATTGAAATTCCAACATATTCATAGATTTACATTTATTTAGGGAAATTTTAGGGGTTTTAGATGTTATGTTTTCGTTTACTAAAATTTTCCAAGGCATACATCAAATCCAAATAAATACTATTCAATTACAAAAATGTGAAAATTTTGATATTTTCACTCATAGAGAATTGTTTGCTTCCTAACTTGATTTGATTCCACCACGCCTAATTTCTTTTCAGATCTCCCACTTTTGAAATATACAAAAATGTGAACTATATATAGAAATCAAATCTAGAATCAGAAACTAAAGAGCAATAGAATCAAAAATTAAAAGGATTAAACATCTAAACCTCTTACCTGAAAATCCTAACTAATTCTGGAATCAAAAGAAGAAGAAGATACGATCTGATTTATACTACTCCTAATTCTCTGTTTGAACTTTCCATTTTTTGAATATACAACAAATAGACTGTATATATATATATATGTATGTATGTATATATATATATATATTAGATTTCAGAAATCAAAAGATAGAGAGAAGAAAGATTAATTTAAATTAGAGATTAGAAATTAAAATTACTTACCAAAAAGTTTACTGTTTCTAAAACTTTAAGGGGAAATAATTTGACAGAGCATCGTTGTTGCTATACAATTTTATAAAGGGGAAGTAGGGGGTCTAGGGATCTATTTATAGAGGTGAGTAGGAAATAGATCCGTCAAATCAAAATGATCATATCTAAACCATTAAAAATGACTAAACCTTAGCTGCCGCCATCAGGTAGCGGTCGATTGGTCATGGTCGAGGGGTTGACCGCTCCCCGCTCTTATGACCATATTTATTTGTTTCCGTTCTTTATTACTTAATTTAAGTATATTGATTACCTAATTAATCATATGTTAACCCATGTTAACTCAAACGTTTTCTCAAACATTAACCTCAACCAATATATTAAAATTCAAAATTCAAACTTTTAATTTCAAATTCAAATATTTAAATTTTAAATTTGAAAACTTCAACAGTCCATAACTTCTTCGTTTGAACTCCGATTTCAACATATTATATATGGAAATTGACCATAAAATCACCATGGATGCAAAGGTGCAACTTCCATGATCAAATTCTGACATTTATAAAATTTACATTTTAACCTTATTTTAATTATCAAAATTCTTATTAAATTTTACAGGGTGTTACACGGAGAGCCCGCTTCGGGGTTGAGGTATTAAATGGTTACTGGGTCTGTCTCCTCCCTATTTTAGAAGTATTAGGTGGCCAGAGTTTAGGGTAGTATACGTTCAGAGATATATGTATATAGGCATATATATAGTTATACATCAGGGAAGTTAGGCATATCGTACGTGCATATAGGATTTAACAGATTGGCCTTGAATAACAGACAACACGCTTAAATGGAAATCAGTCGGCATAAATTAAGTGTTATGGGTACAACATGTAATTTTCTAGTCACTAGGATATTGTTCTGACCCCCTCTTCATAACAACCCACAGGATATATTAGAGGGACAAGTTACTGGAGCAAGACGGGAACGGTGGATGGAGAATTCTTCTTATTCATGTTCGACATTAACAAGGCAATTAGATATCTAAGGAATACTATCGATTCCAAGGTAGTAGCCTCAATCGGTATTTATGTTATTATATTTTTCTATTCTGCTGTGAGTTTATGTTGATCGCACTCTAATATACTTATGTTTATTACAGGTTACTGAAACTAACGATTCATGCCCTAATGGACTTGGGTTTCGATTTAGTCAAAATTTGGGCTTATTATGGTGTGGGTTGTTACAGTAAGGTTGCATTCTAAGAGCTAAAAGACCTCTGGTCACCCGCTTGTAATTTCAAAATGGGTCCTAGGCGAGGACTTATTTGTGTATGTAGCTGTAACCGATTAAGCTATCAGCGCATGAGAATAAGAAGATGAATAAAGACTTGTATAGTTCGCTAGAAAACGCTTGTCCAACACCAAGCTATACCACATTCATATAGAAAATTTGGCATATAATTTGCTGATCAAAGTAAGGAAATTGTGTCCTTACTTTTAGGAGTATCCCATCAAGATGTTAACATCAGACCATTAACGTAGACACTTCACAAACTAGAAACGTTAGGCCGTCTATTAAAATGGGCTATCAAACAGAGCCGACACAACATATCGTACTGCCCAATTAATGTTATCAAAGGATAAGCGTTGGCTTATTTCATTATAGAGCTCACTCAACCAACTGAGCAACAGAATGAAGTGGCCATGGAAGCACCCCATTTTTTGTAGTTATATATAGATGGCACACCAAATGAATAAGAGGTAGGCGTAGGTACGTGTCTCTGGACAAATAGAAATTGTATGGCACAATTCAACTTAGGTTCAAGGGAACCAACAACATCGTAGAGTATGAAGTGCTTATTGTCTGACTAAAAATGGCGTAGGTAATGAAAGTAATGCACCTTAAAATTCATCTTTGTAAATCAAGTGCAAGGAAACTATCAAACGAAGAAGCCAACATTTGCAAAATATGTTAAGCTATCCAAATTATTATTGCGACAGTTTAAGTAGTTTGGTATTGAGAAGAATTCCCAAAGAGGAAAATTCTTCTATAGATTCATTAGCCAAACTTGCCAGTGCTAAAACTTCATAGGAAATGAAAGTAGTCCCAATGAGGCATTTGTTTGAACCTAGTTCTCGTAAGTCGACCAGGTTTTAGTCTTGATATAAGCCCGACGTGCTAAGGGTCAAGCTGTAGCAAGCCAAAATAGAATTGTTCCAAACCAAGAAACTCAAACAGCAACCCCAACATAGTTGGACATATAGGAAACATGGATTAACTCTATAAAAGGATTCTTGCTCGAAGATACCTTACTAGCCAATAAAAATGTAGCCAGACAAGTCAGGTATCAACCCCTTACTTTTTATTCTTTGATGGAATATTGTATAAAAGGGGGTACCCAACCTTATATCTCAAATGTGTCACAAAGAGGAAAGGATCAGAGTCATGATAGAGGTTCATGAGGGATACTGCAAAGGTCGTTTTGGAGGATTAAAACTAGAAAATGAGGTAACCCATGGACATAGGATTCCTTAATATTCGGACCTCGTTAATTTTTATGTCTTTACTTTTCATTATTTAATTCCTTATACTCTATGTTAGATTTATTTGAATTTTAATTAATTTACTCAAGCACTTTAACAAATAGTTAACTCACAGACCTCTTAATTATATAAGGATTCAATCAACATAATTATTACTTAACGACAATTTAATATCCCTTAAATTAGATAATTCATAATCATGTAAGCATACAACAACGTGATTACCTTACTCAAACCAAAACCTCCATCCGAATCTCTCAATGAGATATTTAATCACATGTATGAACATATGTATATAAAATTAAAAATTAGATATTACCTATATTATGGCCTTGACGTAGCACCTTGAACGCTAAAAAAGAAAAACTCCTTGAATCAGATACAATCCTTTCAAATAAGCTACTATCCGAAGAGATCGCCCAAACCTTGAATTATATTTGATTTGATTTGTACTTGGATTGGAAATGTAGAGGACATGATGGAAATTATTTTTAGCGAAGATAAGGGTAGATGGAGGCTAGTGTGAAACTAGAAAATGAGGAAGGTGCCGAGTTTATATAGGAAAAAAAGGGGAGATCTAAAACTCACTCTGACCACTTTCTTTTTAAACTAATTCAAACCCATATTTTCAAATAAAATATCACACTCCCCCTTCCAATCATGTCCATCCACGGTAGTAGGCTAATGACCCTATACACATTTTCAAACCTGATCGGTATTTGCATATTTTAAATCCAATTTTAATGTACATCGATATCCTATATCGATACGTGCATATATAACTTTTACATACGTACTGTATTAAATACCGACTCAAATAAGTCAAATAAAAATTTATAATTAATATTTTACAAATATTAATTAATTTAATCAATTTATAACAATTATAATTTAATCAAGTAAAGTGGTATTCAGAGTATTCAACATTGTGATTGTGAGCCTCATTGGTGTAAATTCAATTAGCGATTAATATCAAACAATTCAAATAATAACGTTCACAAGTCACCTTAGTTCGTGGTGTTACATTTTGGTCGAATTTACCTCTTACATAATTTTAGTAAAAATCTAATTTTACTATTTTAATCAGTCCCCGGTAGTGACGATTAATTACAAAAATCCTCTTCGTCAAAATTATATCACATTTGAAGTTATGGAATTTTATTTTGGTCAAAATTCCAATACCATCCACATTCAAGTTGTATACTCCAAACATAAAGTCTTTGGTTTAATAATAACAATTATTATTAACCGAACTGCTCTAGCAAGAGACTTGCGTTGACTATAGTTGACCATGATACTAACCTAATATAACCAAGAAGACGAATCCTTTGTTGAATAGTATTTGACTTCTAATGCTTCAACTCAGACCTAACTATATTTATTCGATGGACATCGTGCCACGATTTAACTACGATTAAAGTAAAGTGTCCACATTGAAGTTAAACAATATTCTTATGTTGAGAGAACAGACTAATATTATTGCTTAAATATTCTCTATTTGATCTTATTTATATTAACCAATGGAAAACTATTAAGTGAGTCCTTCCATAATTATCCAATAATTATCAAGTATGTAATCCCTTGGTGCCCCCAACATTATGAGTAATACACTGCCCAATATTTAGAGGGCATTATGTACTCAACTATCAACGGATGTATCAATATCATGTCTCAATACATCTTGACTAGGAATATTTAAAACATATGTTATTTTCATTGTGATAAACTTCTCATGATTGCAACACCTTGTAATTACTATCAAAAACAAGTTGTTCAAGGATTTTCTATTAAATATACTCAAATCAAATAAATAATCAACATTACACATTATGACAAGTATATAATAGAAACAAAAAACCTTCATTTCAAAGAAATTTTATTGTAAAGTTAATAATTTACAATAAATTATAGAACCGCCCTTAAGGCATTCCCCTAACTGTATCGTGAATTGGGCTGGAGAAATGGAGACCCCCTCACTCCAATGGTTTGGTTTATAAATCATTAATCACCTTAAAAATCCAGCTAATGATCCTTGGAAAAAGAGAAATAGGAGTGGATATAGCCTAGAAAAAAGCAACTTTATGCTTTGGAAGATTGTGCATAATGCTTGCCTTACACAAGATAAGCTTTTGGCTATAGGTTTTATCAATAATTTGAACTACTGTATGTGTGGCAATCACCTAGAAATTAGAAACCATTTGTTCTTTGAGTTTGACGTGATTTACCTGTAGCAGAGGAAAATACTTGAGATAGATGGATACAATATTTGTCTAATGAATGCTGCCCATTACTGGCGTTGGATATTCAATCATATAAGAAAGAAGAATGATGATTCCAATATGCTACTAATTGTTTTGAAGATCTTTATCGCATTTGTTCAGTAATAAAGAAATAATAGGCTTTTCCCCTTCAATGCTTTCTCAAAAAAACAATTAAGCATCAAGATTTTGCAAAGCATCATGCAATCGGTCTCAAAGTTTGGAATGAAAAATGCCTTCAATTCTTCATATAGATGGAGAATTTAGGTCAATTTTTATTCCTATTGAAATTTTGTTTCATGTTCTTTTTGTTTTTTCTCTTTCCTTTTTTCACTTGCTGCTTTCATGGATGTGGGTGAGTCTTTGTATTCACTTTTTTGTTTTAATATAATGGTAGAGGACCATTTAATTCCACTTGCGTTTTTAATAAAAAAATTAAAAAAAGAAAACCCCACCACTTCTTTAATGTTAAAACACAACATATTTAAATTTTGAAATATTTGGAGAAGATTAGATCATGTTTTATCCTAAAACGTGTCTCAAATCATCATAGTTTAATTACCCAAACATAATAAAACATCTATTGCCATTAAAACTTTCTTATCCATTTCAAAACACCAAAACACATCAAACCTGAACCCAAACAGGTTTAAAGATAATTAGGGAAAGTATTACTTGCCTAGACTATGAAGAACTTGATTAAATCTCTTATTTTTTCCTTAAAAATGAAAGCTTTTATCCTCTATTTCAATTTCCTCTTTTTCTTTCTTGAATATGGTGGCTGACCTAAGGTTGGTGGAGTTTTTTTGTTTTCAAAATGAAGTGAGGATGAATGGGGAGAATATGGTTAAGGGTATATTTATTAGTGATTTTAACTTGGGATAAAATCCCTCCTTGCCTAATCTCATTAATTTATTTCTCTTAATATGAAATTCTCTATTTTCTAAATTCAAATTTATTCATTCCTATTAATGAGGTCGAATTTAATTGCACTAATCACTCCCGATTCATTCATTTATTATTTTAAGTGTCCCATATTTAATTAATCAAAATTTCCTTAAGCGATTTTCTCAATTAAATTATCTTAATTAACATTTGATAAATTCTTAATTATAAATTTTATTTTCCATGTATGGAACTCCAAAATATGAGATGCTATAGAAACTCCATATGTTGTCTCATCTTGTTATCTCTAATCTACTAATTTTAGAGTACTTGAGATAATAAGAAGCAAAGAAAATAACCTCGAGTCAAACAACAGGTTGGTATGAGCGATCTATAATCTCAAAATACTATAAAAGTCGATAAAGTAAATAGGAACACAAAGTATATAAATCATACCTGACCTATCCTTACATCCAACAAGTTAGCACATAATATGATATATGTTATACTATCATTATAAGGGTGTACCACACTAAGTACAATATAGGGTGTCGGGGTATCAAACTCACTTGCATCTATATCGCATGACATCTAACCTTGTCATACAAAAGTCAAAGCAAACATGGAAATATAGCACACAGTACACTCAAAGATCACACATTGCATCATCGACTGAGATGTTTTTAGATAACAACTTATATGACCCACGCAGATAGTCAGCGATTACTCAACATCATGTGTATTCAACGCTCGAATGCATGCCATACACAGATAGCTAGGAACCGGACACATGTAGACATCTAATCACATGGGTACACATAGACTACCCAGGGTACACATAGATTACCCTTGAGCATCCCCACCTATTCCTATTTACGAGCACAAATCATCCACATAGTCATCCCATAATACTTTAGCACACACATAAAGAGTAAAACACGTTATACATCCCAATCTAGTACCTTACATCTCCACCCATGCCTCCTTGGACTATTACTAAGTCATATGAATTAACTACACTTGAAGCGCTCGACCAAGACAACACCCATCGTTGAGTCATCAAAGTTTGGAACACCATGCAATGTCCATAGAGTTCTCTCGCGTAAAGCCTGAAGTAACACACTAACTTCCCTGTGCATAGCCTAAAGTAAAACCCTAATACCTTTGTGTCACTTCACGTTTACCACCAGAGCATGGATCGATCATCTTTTGAGAATATACAACATCCACTCATCGAGATCACCTACAATTGATCACAAGGCCTCCCTACATCACAACGACCATCTCATATTGATCACAGCCTACACTGTCCAATAATAATCATTTGATGCCGAACAATATGCTTGGGTACATAGCCAAAATCTCGACTCCCTTCGACTTTCCCTAAAGCAATGTTACACTTTCCTGGAAGCCACTTCACCACTTTCCTATAAATAGAATCGTTTGGTGTCGAAGGATATGGTTCGACATCGACCAATTTAATTTTGGCTAAGTCTAACTCCTTCACTCCAAGTTAATTTTCCCCACACGCTTCCTCAAAGTGTCCATCGTATCTTCCTCCACTTGGCCCGAAGTTCCCTTAACAACTCCAACACATGGTAGATCGATCATCTTTTGCTTCTAACTCACAAACCACTTGGTAAAAAAAATTGCGATCGATTTCATAGCCTCTTTGCGCCATCCTTGATACCCCTTATTGACTGCATCTAATTTGGAGAATTTATGATTGATAGGTATCAATCCATATGGATCGACGCCCATCAACAAACTTTGCCAAATAATCGCTTAAGTCATTTGTGGCCCTTTATGCATCGATCATCATCTAGTTTTCTGCTCCTATCTGAATGCAAACTTCCAAATTCTATTAATACACCTTCAATCTTCTTAGTTCCAATCCATATTAAAGAATTCATATCGATATACCATATTATATTCTAAGAAAATAACACACAAAAACAACTAAACAAGTAATACATCCATACAATACAAGCACCATATCAAGCCATGGTCAAATCTAACATCGATATGATATAACAATGCATGAAATATATACACACATATATATATATCAAATCGATATTAAATGAATTAAAAGCATTCAAATTCATTCATAAAACATTTGTAAACACAATCATTTAAAGATCTCGCTTTTAACTTGGAAAACATTTCAAATTTTTAATTTAAAAACATTTAAAAGTAGTAAGAGATGATAAATCACTCATCTAATCAACAAATGGCACTAAAAATAAGGCGAATCTGAAGTGAACAGTAGATGGCATGAATTCCAAAACACCCAAACAGTATTTAGCTAATCCTTCACTGATCCCCCTACTTATCTCTCTTTAATTGCTTGAATTAATAATAAATTTGATGGCTTTGGGTTAGAAATTAATTAGTGGAGGTTTGAAATAGTTTTTGGGGAGTGGAAAAGTGATCAGGGACTATCCCACTGGCCGTAATTATCTCCAATCCCAAAATGAGTTAGTGGGCAAATTATGGGTCAAGTCTAATTACCCGCTATTATGCCTAAAAACCATCTAACTTCAATGACTATATCTCCTAAATCGTAAGGTCAAAAATTTATTACGATAACTATATGAAAAGAGAAACCATCATATCTTTTATTTGAAAGTGAATTCAGACCATAATTCAACTTCTATCAAAAGTTATAGGCCGTATAAGTTTTTAGGGTTAGAACCGTTCAAAATAAATTCTATAGATAAAAAATGTCAATACTCAATTGTAACATTCCCTATCTTGAGGCCCGAAGCTAAGCACTACAAATGTTGCAGTTATCCATAGTATTAACTTCCGGTGACAAAATAAGGTAATGTTAATGGTATCCATAATATCATAAGCACATGAATATGAAACAAAATAACGAATTCAAAAAACAACTTTACTGATTACATTGTAAAACCATGTTTCATATTCCATTACATAATCCCAAACGGTTCCCAGGTTTTGATCAAATATAATTATTACAAATTACGTCAAGAGCGACATATGAAGATGCCTCCTTAGATGACCAGAGTACTAAATAGACATATCATTCTTAATACAACACAGCGGAAATAAAACTAAATATCTCCTACATAGCTAGCTTTGCCTCCTGCACGTTTTTGGAAGCTTTATTCGTCCAACCTACAAAATCTGCAAAACTTTAACTCTCAATCTACTCAAATTAGTTTTGAGCACCCGAGAGTTTAAGGGAAAAACATAAACTTCAAGCCAGACATAAAGCCTAGTGTGAATAACACTATACTTCTCGGTTATTTGATAATAAGTGAGACCACGCCGCTTAGCGAAACAGGTTTCCCCTCACTAATATCCCTTTAAAACATATCTTTTGCAAAACACAATCCTGCAATCAAACTGATTAAAGCAATCATAGCAATATCATATATGCATATAGATCAGGTAATAAATGGACTATCTGTCCGAACAATATAATTTTGTTTGGCTAACTACTAACCTTTGGCTGACTCGGGCCTACCAGACATAATAAATAATCTAACTTCTGTTAGACACACTTCCAGGCGGTCTTTCCCTAACTTACTTCTCCCAGGGTCAACTGATCCTAATGGTTTTGGGGTTTCACCAATAACCTATCTTTACTCTATATATTCCTTTCTGTATGTAACATCATTTTAGTCTTACCTATGACAAAGCCTTATACATTGGAATTTTGGACTTATATTAGCTAGGGGTTACTAGCTAGAGTATAGGGCATGACCCTATACCAGTCCCATCTGGTATTTATCTGAGTCATTTAATTAGGGTCAACTTCCCCATCAAATTTCCCTTGAAAACATTTCTTTCAAATTGATTTAACCCTTTAAATCATACTTAAACAAGGAAATATACTCTTTTCTTTACTCAAATCTCTTTAGCTCGGCTACTGTCTCGGGTCTCTTCCAATTATTCACCGCCTTGACTTTGGTCGGATCCACAGACAACCCTTTCTCTAAGACTACATGACCAAGAAACTTTACTTTCTTCTTCCAGAAATGACACTTCAAAAATTTTGCTTTCAGTTGGTGCTGCATCAACGTCTCAAGCACCACTCTAAGATGAACCTCATGCTCTCTTTCATCTTTAGAGTATATCAAAATATCATCTATGAACACCAATATGAACCTATCCAAGTGCTCTCGGAAAACTCGGTTCATCAAAGCTACAAAGAATGTTGGCGCATTAGTTAGCCCGAATGGCATTACTAGCCATTCGTACGATCCGTATCTGGTTCTAAACGCCGTAAAAGGAATACTATCATCTGCTACTCTAAGCTGATGGAACCCCGTTGCTAAATCCAACTAGGAAAATACTTTGGCTCCACTCAACTGATTGAACAAATCATCAATTCTAGGTAATGGATATCAGTTCTTTATCATCTTCTCATTCAATTACGATACTCGATACATAATCTCAACGATCCATTCGGCTACTTTGCAAACACTACGGCTGCTCCCCAAGGCGAAATACTTGGTCTGATAAAATTCTTACCTTCTAAATCCACCAACTGCACCTTTAGCTCCCTCATCTTGGTAGGTGTCATTCTGCTTGGTGGTCTACTTACCGGTTCTGCTCCTGGTACTAAATCTATCCAAAACTCAATGGCTTGTTACGGTGCTAGTCCTTCTACGAGTTCAAAGACATCTGCGAATTCTCTAACAACGAAAATCCGATTCAACTCGTCTTCTGCCTCCACAATGCCCAACAAAGCATTAACCTCAAAACTAGGGTTTTCTATGGAGTATATTATCTGATTACTACAATCGGGGTGTCTAAGTGATATTTTCCTATCATAGCAAAATATCCTAGCATCGTATTTACTTAACCAATCCATACCCAAAATAATTCCGAACCCTATGAAATCAAACACATGAAAATTGCAAGCAAATACATGACCTAACAATTCAAACTCTAAGTGGTCACATCTCATCCCAAGCGTCGCATATCCTCCTATCGGATTTGCAACCCTTAAGGAAGTAACTAGGTATGTGGGTTCAAGGTTAAGCTTACCTACCAAACAACGAGATATAAAAGAATGCGATGCACCAGTATCAAATAGAACTGTAACGGACATAACATGAATCAAAAGCGTACCTCCCAACACAGCTTTTCCTTTCTCCTCTGCTGTTGGCGGCCGTCTTGAGGTGGCTGGCTCCAATGTAAACACTTTGCCTTTTCCATCCTTAGCTGGCTCCTTGCACTGGTTCTTATAATGTCCAATTTGATCGCAATTGAAGCATCTAATATTCTTTTTCCCGATCACCTTCTTTCCATCTCCCGAGCGACATTCATTGGCAAAATGCCCATTCTTGTCACATTTATAGCAGATAACCTGCACCTTTCCCTTCTTAGCAGCTTCACTCTTCGCAGCTCCCTTCTTATGGAAAAACTTCCTCTTCTGGTTTTGTCCTCCTCGAACTCCACCTATCTTGTTACCTTTAAGAAAAGCAAGCATCTCCTTTTGTCTTAGAGCCATCTCAACAACTACATCACATGGATCTCTAATATACGATAACGTGGCCTTAGCAAGCTCAGGCTTCAACCCATGAATGAACTTCTCATTTCTTTTGATGACAGTATCAACCGTAGCGTATCCATATCTCGATAACTCCTCAAATCTGGTTGCATACTCAAGCACTGTCATCTCTCCCTGCTCCAATTCTGCAAACTTCCCGAATAGAGTAGACTTAGCAATCTCCGACATAAATCTTTCTTCAAACCTCCTCCTGAACTCAGCCCAAGTCATAGTCTCCTCATTGACTCCGATAGTGACACTGTTCCACCAATACAGTGCTGCTCCTTGCAACTGTCTAGAAGCAAGCCTCCTCTTCTGCTCATCGTTGAGCCCTAAATCAGCAAAGATCCTTTCGTAATGAATTAACCAATTTTCCACTTCAATTGCATCTTCAGTCCCGATAAACGGTTTTCCTCCTAACCTAGCATAATCTCTACTCAGTACAGCATAGTTATTGACCATTGGAGCTTCCTAATTTCCTCCAACTAATCCTACAGCAGCTCCTGCTTGCATCATGTTAACGAAGAACTGATACATAGCTCCCATATCAACTTGCGGCATTCCAACACCCACATTTGCAGCTTGTGCCTGACCTGGGTTTCTCCAAGTATTTGGTCTGGCATTCCCATTGGTTGCGGTGCTTCCTCCACCAATGTTAACTCTTCCCCTTCTAGCATCCATATCTTATGTCCGTAACATCTGCATTCGAGTCTTTGTAAGATACAGAAGAATAGCCTAAGAGAGATAGGAGAATAGAGATAAAGCGTCTTATATATAGCAAATACAAGTACGTTACTATAGCGTTATCTCATTCCCTGATCTTTTCTCTAATTCTTAGGATTATGTTTTCAAAATCATTTTAATTTCAAAATTTCTTTTAAGTTTTTCATAAACCCATGCTCTGATACCAAGTCATAACATCCCCAATCTTAAGGCCCGAAGCTAAGCGCTACAGATGCTGCAGTCATCCATAGTATTAACTTCCGGTGACAAAATACGGTAATGTTAATGGTATCCATAATATCAAAAACACATGAATATGAAACAAAATCACAGATTCAAAAAACAACTTTACTGATTACATTGCAAAACCATGTTTCATATTCCATTACATAATCCCAAATGGTACCCGGGTTTTGATCAAATATAATTATTACAAATTATGCCAAGAGTGGCATACGAAGATGCCCCCTTGGATGACCAAAGTACTAAATAGACATATCAGTCTTAATACAATACATCCGAAATAAAACTAAATAGCTCCTATATAGCTAGATTTGCCTCCTGCACGTCTTTGGAAGTTTTATTCTTCCAACCTACTAAACCTGAATAACCTTAACTCTCAATCTACTCAAATTAATTTTGAGCACCCAAGAGTTTAAGGGGAAAACATAAACTTCGAGTCAGACATAAAGCCTGAGGTGAATAATACTATACATCTCGGTTATTTGATAATAAGTGAGACCATGCCGCTTAGCGGAACGGGTTTCCCCTCACCAATATCCCTTTAAAACATATCTTTTGCAAATCACAATCCTGCAATCAAACTGATTAAAGTAATCATAGCAATATCATATATGCATATAAATCAGGTAATAAATGGACTATCTGTCCAAACAGTATAGTTTTGTTTGGCTAACTACTAACCTTTGGCTTACTCGGGCCAACCAAACATAATAAATAATCTAACTTTTGTTAGACACACTTCTGGACGGTCTGTCCCTAACTTACTTCTCTCAAGGTCAACTGATCCTAATGGTTTTGCAGGCTCACCAATAACCTATCTTTACTCTGTATATTCCTTTCTGTATGTAACATCATTTTAGTCTTACCTGTGACAAAGCCCTACACACTAGAATTTTGGACTTATATTAGCTAGGAGCTACTAGCTAAATTATAAGGCATAACCCTATACCAATCTCATCTGGTATTCTAATATCTGAGTCATTTACTTAGGGTCAACTTTCCCATCAAATTTTCCTTGAAAACATTTCTTTCAAATTGATTTAACCCTTTAAATCATACTTAAACACGGAAAATATACTCTTTGCTTTACTCAAATCTCTTTGCCATGTTATATGTACTTTACTCAAAACAATGTTGATGAAATATATTGAGGGTTATCCATCCCTCCAAAATAAGTTAAAAACCCCTTTTAGCTTAAAAGATCTTAGGCCATAAAGCCAAGGTAAACCATTCGAAACATTTGCTTAAAAAATTTAAACAACCTTTTCGAATCCATTGAAAAGTACCCCTTTCAAAATATATTAACTATTATACCTTGAAACACTAGGCCAAAACATACCTTTCGAAACCTTTATAACAACCTTTCGAAACCATTGAAGGTATCCCTTTGAAACTTATAAACCTTAGACATCCTCTTTTCCAAAACTCTTTAAGCTTGCCTTTCGAAAGCATTTGGAAACCTTTAATTTAAAATACTTTAAGTACCTCTCGAAACCATTGGGGAACCTCCCCTTCGAAACCTTTATTATATACCTTTCGAAATCGATAAGGTCCTTTACTTAATACAAGCCTTTCGAAAGCATTTGGGTTTAAGTAAAAGCTTGTAGAATATAATTTTGAAACCATTTAAAACCATTCTATTCGAAACCTATGGGTTTATCTTTCAATAACAAAGGGTCTTAAAAGAACTAGGTCGAAAGCACTCTTACGAAAGCAATTTCCTAAGTAAAAGAAAGTGGAAGGTTTCGACACCAACCCGAGAAGCGGCTTCTTATTTAAAAGCAAAAGCACCCTTCCGAAACCAATGTTTAAAGGCAAAAGTGGCCTCAAATGGGTTGAAAGGTAGAATGGGGCAATGAGTGTTTCAACCCTGTCGAAAGCTTATTTAAAACAAAAGGCGGCAGCCTCTGTCGAAAGTTATATTAAAACCCTTTCGAAACCCTTCTTTTAAAAGCAAAGCAAGCGGCATCTCTTTTGAAAGCAAAACAAGGTCTCAACCTCTTCGAAAGCACGTTTCGACCCTATACCTTTCGCCCATCTCCAATCGACTATGTACTAAGGCATTGATACCATGTGTATTGGTTTCGACTATGATGGAGGCGGTAGTATGAAGTCGAAAGGTAGCTGCCGTGAGTGGTGAAACAGCAAACCTTTACAAAAACTGAATTTTTACTTTATAAAGTAATATCTTTCCAACTAACTTGCTTATTTGTCATAATATAATTGGTTACCAATTTCTTTTCCAAAATCTTTTCTAAAAGTGCTACCGAATTCAGTGTTTAATAATTTAAAACATTTAGCAATTGTCCCTTCTCCTATTTTAAACATATAAAATATTTAAGTCCCATACCTTAAATAATTTTATGTATTTAATAAAACACTTAGGAAAATTCTCCAAAAATTCCAATAAATTACTTTTTATATGTTTTCTAACATATTTAAATTTCTGATCCAAAGCTAACATATAATAGCTGGAATTAATTTAAACCCAATTTAACCATTTTCTTCACTAGAAAATTCATAATAAATCCACAATAATTCATAAAATTATAAAACTTGAAACCCATCTCTAAAATAATATTTCCGACCTTATATCAAAAACGCAAGTCATTTGGATGTCATTTAATAGGTTTTCCAAATCAATTCTTATCATAAAATCTATATGAAATAGCCTAAATCATCAACAAGCATATATATATATCCAATTAAATAATCAAAACATGGCAAATCATTTGTAAAATAAACATGGGTCTTATCAAAAAACTGAAAGATATATATATATATATATCTTTACTATTAATAAAGAGAATTCAACGGCTAGCAATTCCACGGTGTCTTTTTGAAATTCCGAAAATACCCTTATCCATTAACGAAAACCCACCATCTGTGTGCAACATCCACCACTATCCCTTCTCAACTACCCATCAACGAAATTCTACTACCAATTTGTCACCGAAACCACCAACAAAACAACTTGAAATAAAAGCATTGTGATTACCAAAACATTGTGATTACCAAAACTTTTGCACACACGTGCGTTCTTTACTAGTATATATATAAATGAGATGTAATCTTTATTCATCTTTAGCTTGTGTTAAAGAGGTTGAGATTTGCTCTAGAACTAATTTGATTAAGCTTCCTTCTTGAAATCTGGTTTATCTTCCCCTTATCTTCTTCTAATGGTGGCCGACCAAGTTTGGTATTAAGTTTTAGTTTGTGAATGTGGTAAATGAGAATAAGTTAAGGGTTTAGGGTATAAGAATATAACCTATTCCTATCTTGCCCTTATCTTATTACTTCTTTATTTTCATTTGTTCATTCATTAAGGCACGACTACCTTATAATTCTACAAATCTCAATCTCTTAACCACTTTAACCTTTTCATTATTCTATTCAATTATCTAATTAAATCTCTTGAATAATGTTACTAAAAAATTAGGGGTGTTACATCAATATTCCCCAAAGTTATAACCGGTTTCGACCCAATTCGATTATGACAAATAATATATTTATAATCCTTCGATATGTAAAAATATGGATCTTACACTTATATTTTGAGATGATGTTTTTATGGTATAGAATGATGTGTGCTTGCATTTATATGGAAATATATGCTTGTTATATTTAAGATGTTTTGCATACATGCCTATATGCCATACTATTTATACACATGTAAGAAACCATTAGTTGTAATATTTGCATTTTGATATCATAACATACTCATTTTCATACTCATAGCTATGTATTGCTTTGCCACTTGTTTATCTTGTGTACGCATACTAGCAGATATTTTGTTGTTTGGATGTGCATGCATGTGTGTGTGGATGTATGTATGGATGCATGAATGTATTTTAAAAGTATAACTACATAATGTACACTTTAGTACTAGCAAGCGAGTTATAATTTTTCATCCTTCAAATTTTTGGGGATGAAATTATATTAAGGAGGGAAGAATGTAACACTCCGTAAACTTTAATAATGAATTAAAATTCATTAAAGAATAAAATGGTAAGTTTACCAAAGAGGACAAAATATGTACATTTGTAAATGTAAGAATTAAACAATGAAACAAGCACCTTTTCTAGTCAGGTTAGTATAAATATGTCTAAAATGGTCGAACGAAGTGTAAGTTACTAACAAAAGAATAAATTAAAATAGAAATGGGCTGATTAGGGTTATTGACCTATTAGTACTAATTAATGTATTTATAAATCTTTCCAACCCAGAAGAAGAGTACGTTCATTTCATTTCTTCATTTTCCCAGTCGTCCCTCAACAAACCATAGAGCTAAAAGTTTGGATCCAAAATAAAATCTGCAATCCTCCATCAATTTCAACAAGTAAATAGTTTAAATATAAGAGAAAGAACAGAACTTTTCAAATCTATAAACATCTCGGTGTCATTGGTTTGAAAGATATGGAAAATCAAAGAGTAGGAAGGGAAAGATGATTTCTAAGCTCTTCATATTTAAAGTGAGTTGGATTCTATTTTCTCTGTTATATGGTCTTATTCATGCTATTAATCCATTGTTGATTGTCTAAACAAAATAAAGTTGAGATTTTAATATGAAAAAAAATCCATGGATATACCTGATTGGGATATGAGCATTTTAATTGAGTTTGGATACAGTAATTAACCATTAAATCAAGTTAAGATGTTTACCTATGGAATGAACATGGTTGAAACGATTGAAAATAAGTTATGTAAGATAATAAGTTGTTAATAAAGAAATTTGATAATCTATTTGATACAATATAATTAGGGAACATGATGAATATAGGATAAACTATATCAACAATAAAATTATTAACACAAAGAGGAGAATAAAAGTAAAATGTAAAATGTAATATAACCCAACTGCAATCAATTTGAATGGAATATCATTGTCGAAATGAAGTGAGGCGATTGAGTATGTAAAAAAATACATTAAAAACACGAAAAAATACAACAAACATGCAAATGGTTGACTAAATCCTATCGGTCGACTATCGAATCTCATCGGTTGACTGATCGAATCTCATCGGTCAACAGAATCATACAGTCTAAACCCGAATGAAAACAATGTAAAAATGGAGTAGAACGATCGACTAAACATAAGTCATTGGTCAACTAAATAGGGGACCATCGATCGATCACTTTCAGTCAGTCGACTAATCGACTGTTGTGAAATAAAATTTTAAAATAAATGAAAAGTCGACTGATTGAGTCTAGACAGTCAACTAAACATTATAGATAACGTACATTGAACCTAGATCCGTTAAGGCCAACACGAACGACTGTGACTACTTCGTCTTGAGTAGTTAACAACATTAGAATATTGTATGATGCCTATATGATACATGTGGAAAAACATTGCAAAGCAGATGATGTTAGGAACACTTGTGTTGATATGTGTAGGCTAACATTTAATTATAGATAAACGAGATGACATATAAGACATATGGTTGTTGCCTTATTGAAAGATATATTTTTGGGTTTATACGACGGAAAGGCCGTTGCCTTAATAATAGATCGTGGTGTATACGACATATGGTCGTTGCCTTATGTAATGTATACTCATTGTCTTAACATCATGTGGTGTATACGATGTAAGGTGGTTGCCTTAGGAATCAAAAGATGCATACGTCACGTAGTTGTTGTCTAAATGATCACGCTGGTGTATACGACAAGTGGTCGTTGCCAATGGAACAGACGAGGAATATTAATTGTATTATAGTTTTCCCTATTTAATATATAATTATGATGGACATATAATAATATTATCGAATTGCTAGAGTTGACATATTGTAAGGATGGGTTAAAACATTTAAATAAGTAACCCTGAAATGATAATGGTAGTATTTTCCTTCAGTGATGTTTTACTAGTATGATAGTGTCATACTTAAAGGTATCTTCTCACTTATCAAACTTATATCCAACCCCCTTTATATTTCATTTTTCCTGTATATGTTACGTTGAACGGGATTAGGGAATACTGGACATGAGACTGGGCAAACGGAGATGCTAAAGTTCCTTAGCTATTTATTTATTTGCTATTTACTATTCAACACTTATGTTATGTAGAGCTACAAATCCTTAAGTGATGTTTGAAATTATGTAATAACACTAATGGTTATTTTCGGTTTACTCCAGATACTTATTTTATACATTCTGTTGCGAGTTCATAAAATGTAGTTAAAGTAGACACGTTTATGTACTGTTTATTTTACATTTTATTCCAATGATCCACCTTTTACGATTCTTTGGATTTGTATGTAGAATCAGAGGGCAGTGACAAACAAGTTGTTACAAGTCCTCTTTTAATGTCCTCAGGTGAGTGTGTTGAATCCAATTCGATTGTTCTAACAGTTGTACTATCTTTTTTGTATACTTTCCCCGATTCCGTTGCTATTGCGGGCCTAAACATAAGGACAACTTCAGGATGGATTGGTGTGGTTCCTCTACGCCTAGGACACCGGAATCATGAGCAAAGAAATGCATGAAAATGAGAGAAATATTGGCGCAGTGGAGTGCTGCACTCTAGATGGCGAGAGTCCAATAGCCGAAAACATCACTAGCTTACGCTCTGACCCGAGTAGCATGGGGCACGTGGAATCCCGTGTGAATAAGCAAGGACAACCTTGCAAGGCTAAATACTCCTGGGTGACCGATAGCGAAGTAGTACCGTGAGGGAAAGGTGAAAAGAACCCAACATATCTATGGTTACCGATTCCTACGATTCGAATACACATTAATTCTCGAGCTCCACTGTTATCTGCTACATTCAAAAGGCTCAGAGGTCGAACGTATTGAACAATATAATAGAGAAGTAAAAGCTGTGAATACTGGTACCGTACTTCAAGTGTGGGACGGCATTGCTCGTATTCATGGTCTTGATGAAGTAATGTCAGGTGAGTTAGTAGAATTTGAAGAGGGTACAATATGCATTGCTCTCAATTTGGAACCAAATTTAGTATAAGTTGTACTCTTATCTTCAACAACTGGACCAGCATTCAATGCAGGTCGAAGCATAAGGTTACCCGGTTTGTTAAATGCTATTAATGAAAACAATATTTCACTCTTCTTAACAATAGGTCCGAAAGATTTCTTGGTTCATCATGCAATTGCTCTAAGTTGTAGAAACTCGTTCCTTCGGATGGAATGATGGTTGTTTAGTGAAATTATAAAGGACGGCTTGGGGCTAGACGTAGAACAAAGAGTTCAAACTAGTATAAAATCTACTTTGTGATCTACTTTGTATTTCCACTGTAATTACCATCAGTTACTTTGATTATATACATTCGGTCATATTCGATCCCGACAGTGCGATTTTTCAGCAGCGTGTGACTGTTCATGTAAACTTATTGATCATGTTTCTCATAAAAGTAATAATGCAAAGCAATTTCAAAGTCAACTAATAGACAAATTGCAGAATGCATGCATAAAACATGCCTATGATACATTGGAAAACATGTTTAAATTTGTTATATATATTGAACCAAAATTAATAAAATGTTATATTATTTAGGCGCATGAATTATTATATTATATTAAAGGATGATGAAACTATTGTCATTATTTCTACTACTATAAATCGCACCACGAGCAGCCAATAGCTAGATAAATGTACTTTTTTTTATTCAATTAAAAAATTAGTGGATGAGTGCGTGCTATAAACGCAAAAGCTTTGGGGTCACAATCCCTTCAATTTCAAGCAGTTTTGGTGTCGAATGTAAATTAACAGTAAAATCGAAAATGGAATGCTTATTGAGATTACAAACCGTTAGTGAGATTTTATTGATGGATGAAAGAGTATATTCGAAATTTAAAAAAGACAGCATGCAAATCCCAAGTTCTTTTTATTTTTTATTTGCAGTAGAGATGAAGGTCGACGTCTACGTCCTTTGAATGAAGCAGAAGGCATACATAAAATACAATCTGCGAAGTCAGAAATGCCCTTCACCAATAACAAATTTCAAAGATAAAATACATATGGCCGTTCTCTTCTCGATAGATTTGCATTTTCCACTTCTCCCAGCGGAGATCCCAACACTCGCTCGTCGGATTCTCCAAAGCTCCATTGAAAAACTCCTCACATACTAAATTCTTCCTCTTTCTTGAAACCCAGACCTTACTGAAAAAAAAAATCTAACCCATGTCGTCTCAGGCTCTCACCTGCAATCTCCACTTCCTTTCCTCCTCCATCTCCCACCGCAGAAAGTCTACCTTCGCCAAACCCTCGATTTCCCTCTCTCTCAAACCTCAAATTCCCCGAAGCCTAACCCTATCCAGAAGCATCCCGATCCACCATCTGAGCACCACACGTCGTCTCTCCCCGATCGTGTCTGCTGTCGCTACGCCTTCACCACCGGCTGTTCCTTCCCAGCCCCCATGGCAGGGCGCCGCAATGAAGCCCCTCGCTGCTTCCATCCTCACTGGCGTCATCATCTGGTTCGTTCCTGTCCCTGCTGGTGTCACCCCCAAAGCCTGGCAGCTGCTTGCCATATTTTTGGCAACAATTGTGGGAATCATCACTCAGCCTTTGCCATTGGGCGCTGTTGCATTGATGGGATTGGGTGCATCGGTACTGACGAAGACCCTGCCATTTGCTGCAGCTTTTTCAGCTTTTGGGGATCCAATTCCATGGTTGATTGCGTTGGCATTCTTTTTCGCTCGTGGTTTTATTAAGACGGGGCTTGGTAATCGTGTAGCATATCAGTTTGTGAAGCTATTTGGGAGCTCTAGTCTTGGGTTGGGGTATAGTTTGGTCTTCTCCGAGGCACTTTTGGCTCCTGCTATTCCTTCTGTTTCAGCGCGGGCAGGAGGAATATTCTTGCCATTGGTTAAGTCACTCTGTGTAGCTTGCGGGAGCAATGTAGGTATGATTTCGTTTTTGCCTGTGATCTTAGTAGGTAATTAATATATAATAGTTTGCTAATTCTATCAACACACCATTTCCTTCCTTTCTTTAAAATAATTGACCATTTTACCACTGTAATTATTTAGGCTGATATGATTTTTGTTTTTTCATATTCTCTGTTTTTCTTATTCTTTGCTGTTACTGTAAACACGGATGATTTTAATAACTGAATTACGGTTTTTTTTTGGAATCCACAAATCAAATCAAAAGTGCTACAATCGAGAATAGCTGGAAAATTGTCGAGAGAAATGAAGCGATAAAACAAAGTTGAAGTGGAAATTACCTTGTTTGTGTTTAAATCTAACCTCCATTGGAGTGGAAAATACTTTAAGAAACGGCTGATGTTTTTACCGTGGAAGAAGATAGAACAAAAAAATAGAGAGATAAAACAAGCGAAGGGTATTTTTGGAACAAATTGAGGTGTGAAAAGGAAAAAGTGGGGTGTGTGCTATTTTATGAAATACTAGGGTGAGAAAGGAAGAAAACGGTGTGTTAATAGAATTAGCCATAATAGTTTGGTGCTATATATTTTTGAAACCTAAGTGCAGTTGTTGCACAATATGTTAGTGTATGGATTGGTTGGATGTCGGAGTGATTTTGTGATATGAATTTGTTGGTCATTGGAGTGATTCTGCGATATGGATTTGTTGGATGTTGGAGTGATTCTGTGATGCTTTTGTTTGGTAAGTTAAGTATTTATATTGTTGATGGGTGCAATGCCGGCAAGTTTATTTTATATAGTGTAAAAACATGGTTGAATTTGACCTACACATGGTTAAGTTAACCTTGTGTAAGTTTGGATTCACTAAAAGAGAATGGTTGATCCAACCTACCTGTTAATCCTTGTAGATCTTGAAAACATTGCTCGATCGAAAGTGCTGTTATATGTAATGTCCCACATTGCTTAATATGATAAGAGTGGTAACCAATAAGGCACCCTCCCTTATAAGCTAATTTATAAGCTAATTTTAATGGTGAGTTACACCTAGTTTGGTCATAACAAATGATATTAGAGCCTAACATCACGATAGAAAAAGTTTAAAACCCATTGTCGACATGTATGGGCATGTACGACATTTTCCGCTACTGCTAACTCAAGGCCTTTAGTAGTCGCTTTAGCAATATTAATATGCAAAAGTTGATTTGACTAGTTATCTTTTAAACCAAATTAACAAAGTTATGGTAAAAACCTAATTTTAGACATAAGTGCTCAGTATAAGTTAAAAATCTATTATAGTCTTCAAATCTAGTCCGCATAAATCATGATATTTTTTGATTTTGTTATATAAGATTAAACAATATTTTCTTTTCCTACACAAATGATGTGCGAGTGAGAATAAGTTAACTTTAAATATTTAGTTTTATATCTAAGAAGGCCTTTTGCACTTATGTTATTTTCTGCTATATCTTGCTTTATCCCGCTATAATTTTTTGTACCTCCACCGCTATAGAACCACTAAGCGCTTTAATTGCACAGTGCACACATCACTTAATATGGTACGAGTGATGATTATATAACCAATTAGATACTTTCTTCTTACAAGCTAGCTTTTGGAGGTGAATTATACCTGGTTTGGTTCATAACATAACATCATATGACATCTTGTTGGCATGAAAGCCATAGCTACTGGTTGGAACAAGTACTGACGCGGGCAATGAAGGCAATATATAATATTCATAGCACTTAACAATTGAATCCCTTCATATTTACACATCTCACCTTTTAATATATTGCAAATCAATTCTAATGTCATTTTACTCACTTTTATTACTTGGGCAAGACATTCTATAATCTTCACCTTGACTTGTGCTGGTTGTTTTTCTATGCTGACATGGTGCTCGTTAGCTTCCATTGGTGACAATGTTCATCAGATGTATTTTTTTTCCTTTCACATTTGAATCAATGTACTTATGATAGCTCCAGAAGTTTGAGTCCTTAGGTTCATCAAGCCAACCATCATACTTATGTCTAGTGAACCACAGGTATCCATCATAACATTGAGTTTGATATACAAGCGACATTGATCTTGATAATAGTGCTCAGTCGAGCACCTCTATCTTTGCGCACACTACTCCCACGAACATCTGAATGACACAATCACTTCTTCGAAGTAATGTGAATGCATTTGTAATATATGCGATTGTCATACAACATAAGTGAACTCTCTGTATGTATACTTTGTATAATTCCCTCATATTATTTTTCCGATGTGAGAATATTGTAATTCAAACGAACCACTTTCAAAAAATCTTGCATCTAATTCCCTTTTGATTTTTTTAGCTAGTCTTTTTGTCTACAAATATTCAAACTTTCTATCAAAGACACAATTTATGCGTTGAAGGCTCCACCTAACCTCCATCTTTTAGCTTGGCACTCAGATGCTAAATGGTGTTATAGCATCGTGTTTCATCTTTGATTTTGTAGCTTATGGCATTTTATAATTTAAAAGTTTCAGCGCTTAGCAGTCCACTCCGCTTCACTCTGATTGTAACATGTGCAATAAACAGCATTAACTACATGTAGGCTTGCGCCTTTTTTTCTTCTTCCAGTGAAACTGTTTTGATTATGATAGCAAATATTGGAAAAAAGGATCATTTTGTTTAGTATTTACGAAATAAAACATTTGAGAAGTCAAAGGCTCATTGGTATGCCATTTTTTTAAAAAAAATATCATTCAAGTTTTTTCACAAAACACAGAACGTGCATTTGGTAAATACTTCTCAAAAAATGTTTTTGAAAACATTTATAGCCAAAAATGGATTCAATACACAAAGCACACAAACAGTTTTTAAAATGATTTGATTCTATCTTTTAGAAAACATGGAATTTGCCATTTTAAGTCAATTTTTGTAAACTTTGATTCAAACATGTTTTCTGTTTTTATTTTCGTTTGAAACTAAATAAGCCAACTATGTATTCTGAAACTTAAAATTGAAAATGAATTCAAAGAGCCAAAACTAAAAATTGGAATCTCAAAGCAAAATCAAACTCTACTTGTACTTGATATTGCTAGACGGATTATTTTATCATGATCATTGGTTTACCAGTATGAATCAATATTTGGCATACCCTCTATACATTCACTAATCAGTACTGAACAGTTGTTACTGGGATGTGTTTGTTATATTATGTTTCTATGAATACTAGCATTATTTTGGAATGCATATGTAATTGTTGAATATGAGTCAAATGCATGGCTTTATCGTATGTAAAATTCATCAACAGTTGATGCTCAATTTTTATTTAAAGGTGATAGTTGTATGCCGGCAGGCAATATTATGTCTCAAATTGGCCACATGTATCGTATGGCTTCTTTAAACTGTATGGCTTCTTTAAACAGTTAACAATTATATTCCTATATTAGTCAATGACTGGTTGGGGGTACATGTACAAGTAGTTAATTTTAATTTATACACAGTATTGCTGTCCAGTGCATGATTTCCAAACTTACATAAAAATGCAGGTGATGGGACAGAGCATAAACTGGGTTCTTGGTTGATGCTTACCTGTTTCCAGACTAGTGTGATTTCAAGTTCTATGTTTTTGACGGCTATGGCTGCAAATCCTTTAAGTGCAACTTTGACATTGAATACAATAAACCAGTCGATTGGGTGGACAGATTGGGCTGTGGCAGCAATTGTGCCTGGGCTGGTTTCCTTGATAGTTGTGCCATTGGTATTGTATATCATTTACCCACCAAGTGTGAAGAGTAGTCCAGATGCTCCAAAACTTGCAAAGGAGAATCTGGAGAAGATGGGTCCTATGACAAAGAATGAGATCATTATGGCAGGAACTTTGTTTCTGACGGTAATCCACTTTTTTCCTTCTGCGATCTCATTAGTTCTATCATGTTTGATTGTGGATATTATATATTTGGGTTACTAGGGATGTCTGCTAAATTTTTATTGCATTGAAATTTTGCTAATGATAAAAAATAATTAATTTGTTACAGATTAAAACCTCATCAATGATCATATCAACATTTTGTTTTATTTTAGCTGACGTTGACAATTTTCTTGATTCATCACATTATTTGCGATAGTATGAAACAAATAATGCCGCTAATCTTTGATTTTGAAGTTTAAAAAACTAAAAGAAGAAACATTATCATGAATAATACTAGAAATATCACAAAATTGATATTTTTTCAAAATTGTTTATGGTTAGGATTAATTAAAATAGTGAAAAAACAAAATTAATATGACTGGTAAAATTATCATTACAACTGATTTTTTACATTTATTTACCGTTAACAACGGTAACTTTATCATTACCGTACCGATAGCACTAATATATCAATGTAGCTCAATATTGACTATCGGTTGTTTGGTATTGGTATGGTAATGGTAAATTTATCATTACCATAACAACTTTAGTTTAAACCTCCTTTTATTCCTCATCAATTTTTTTTAAATATAGATAAATTTTCTTTCTTAAAACAAACCTTTCAATCATTTTCTTAAATTATAAAATTACAAAGCAATCTCAGAAGCTATAGGCTCACAAATTTTGTAAAACCTTAAATCATCAAATGGAATTCATATACTGTTATTCTTGCTCGGCAATCATTATTATAACGCGGACCCTCATGCTAGAAAACTAGACATGGCGAGTTAACCATGGCCTATTATGGCAATTCAGTTTGAGCATGCCTAGACATAACGAGGTGACCCCATCATCCATGTTGGGGCATAACGAGGTGCGACTGTAGTCAAACATACTCTCTCTAACATAGTAACAAAAGGCATGCCATGATGCAGTGTGAAATTACCATTTTTTTTGTTCCAATGATGTGATACACATGAAAATACACATCAAATGGCACAAAAGAGACATCATAAAAAATGTGACTTTTTTCTATTTTTTGACTACCTTTTCTAATTTTAACCATACTTTCTTATGATCTGATTACACATAAAATTAGCATTATCATATTACTGTGTTTCAAAATGGATTTCATTCCTTTTTGCACAATGTAAATGGCAAAAAATGATTATCAGATTGTCTACACACTAAAGACTAAAATATGTAGTAATTGATCACGAAAAACTAAATTAAGAGCAATATTCTCAAACAAGTCCGTGTATTTATTATTGTATCATCTAATATGTTATCATGCTTGAAGTGAGTTATTATCATTTCATATATTGTGTAGATGTAAACAAACTAGTTATAATTTTTTACAAATTAACCAGTATAATTGTGTAAATATTTTTTTTATACAAGTATGGACAATATATGTTTTATTATCCAAGTGTTTGCGCCAAAAATGGTCACAAACCCCAGAAGTAGTGAAAGCACCAGTGTTTACACACAAATCCTCAATATCCAATCACAGATTATAGATCCAGGTAATGTAGAGAGCAAAAATGAAGATATAGCAAAATTAAAATGAGTAAGAAAGCAAAGAACATAAGGTTTATAATGGTTCGGCTATCTCCGGCCTACGTCCACTTTGAATCAATCATTTTATTCCTTTTATACTGTAATTACAATTACAAGCCTTTGAAATCAGTAAACAAAAGG
The DNA here is from genome assembly GCA_030737815.1 of Allium fistulosum. Lineage (NCBI taxonomy): Eukaryota > Viridiplantae > Streptophyta > Magnoliopsida > Asparagales > Amaryllidaceae > Allium > Allium fistulosum. The sequence goes on from CM060902.1 coordinate 308,281,265, forward strand.
ACAGAGTTTCGCCTAGAAAAGCCCAAGAAGATCCCTTTTTAGTTGCCATAGAGTTGCTATTTATAGGTGCAAATCTGAAAATATCCGCCCTAAAACCTGGAATACCTCTTCTCATGCGCAGATGGGCCTACCCGATCGATCTGGGGTCGTTTGGGGTCGATCCTGATCGATTCAAGTACAATTCGTATCGATCCAAAAATAGTCCAATGAAGCTGAGATCGATCATGGACGTTCTTGAGTGAATATACAAGCTCATGTGAAAATTTCATAGCATTCGGACTTGTAGAATAAGAGTTATGATCGATCCAAATTTGTTTTTGTGAGTAGGCTGAAGGCTTTGTATCCATGGATTTCGCTCCATCACTTCGTATCCATCAGTCCCCATGTCCATAGCCGTAGCCTTCGTATCCATCCGAGTTCCACGCTTCGATCCATCCAATGCGCTCCTCCCCTTGACCGGCTCCTTTCGTATCGATCGATACGAACATGATCGATACGAAGCATAGTCCTTAGTGCAGTTGCCTTCGTATCCATACCTTTTGTATCCATCTGTGAACACCTGCTGTCTTCTTCGTATCCATCAGCCGCTTCCTTCTTCGTATCGACCAGCCGCTCCCTCCTTCGTATCGATCCCTGAATGTGTCCTTTTGTATCGATCAATGAGTGATCGATACGAAATGCTTTTCCATGTAACCATTGCCTCGCTCTCCGTATCGATCCCAGCCTTGATCGATACGAAGTGCACTGACTTACTTCGTCATCCTTTCGATACGTGCGTATCGATACGAACTACATTGATCCAAAGCAAATGTACAAAAGAAAGTGTGTGTTATCCATAGTCATATCCATCTATATCGATACGAAAGCATCGATTCGAAGTCCATGTCCATTTTGATCGATACGAAATCATTCCTCTCCAATATTGATCAATCCATAACTCGAGCATACGAACCCCGATTGATCTGAAATTTGAAGTGTAGCCTCGCCCATCCTTGTTTATCATTCCCTATCGATCCCACCTTGATTGGAGCCTGGTTCAATTTTGACGGTATCGATCATAGCCTTATTTTCAATCGATCTCCAATCCTGATATCCATCATTTTCAGCCAATTTTGTTGATATCCCGGTATTGTTCAAAAGGCGGGGTAACATTTGCCTCCCAAAACATGCCTTGCAATAGGAAGGTGTGTTTTGAATAGTTTTAAATCCGACATCCAAAGTCCATATTCCATCCATAGCCATATCATTTGATCCATAATCCAATCCATTACCAAGCCATTCTATCCAAGTGCCATAGCCATATCCTTGTCCAAATCCGCGAGTGCTCCGAGTCGATATCTGATTCCGAATCCAGTAACCAAATCCTTAGCCAATTCCATATCCATCCGAACCCGTCAACTTAGTTTTAATCCATTCATATCCAGAATCCAATAACCAAATCCATCACCCCTCCAGGTCGCTTTATCCAAGTCCGGGATCTCGCCGGGTCCAAATCCAAAGCCGGGATTTCTCCGGGTCCAAATCCAAATATGTAGACCTTACCGGGTCATTTTATCCTGCTCCAGCCTCGACTTTCCTGTTGGGGGCTTTTGTATTCTCCGGCCTCGACTCTCCGGTCGAGGATTTTTGTATTCTCCGGCATCGACTCTCCGGTCTAGGACTTTTATATTCTCCGGCCTCGACTCTTCGGTCGATGACTTTTGCATCGCGTTCAAGTCCATTCCATCGCTCTTCGGCGGAGGGACTCGTAACTTGCGATTACTGCCCCGTTTCTCCGGTCGGGACTGTAATCGCGTGACCTGTATTATTTATTACATTAATCCAAATCTAATTAACACAAAGTCCAATTGACAAAAAGTCTGTACAACCAAGAAAATCAAACGTCCATAGTACCAAGAAAGAAACCAGAGTCCACAGAAAACAGAAAGAAAACAAGATTTCATAAACCCGAGCATCACGGTTTATCATCATCTCAGAGCATGCCTAGGGACCGTCCTCGATCTCGTACATGTGCAAGTGACTTAACCGCATCACTTCGGGGTTTATTACTTATTCGAAGCCATAAATCCATTCAGTTGATAATAAGCTGACGATGCCTATATCCAATGCCATCTTCGTTTGAGGTAGGCGGTGGTTGCTTTTGTTCCACTTCCACAGCTCGATTCCTTACGTACTGTTGTAGATGACCATTTCTTACATGCTCCTCAACGATAGCCTTCAAATGCCTGCAATCGTTTGTGCTTGTGCCCATCAAGGTCATGGAATAGGCAATGCTTTTCCGATGTCCGTTCATATTCAGAGGGTTCCCTTTTTGCCGGCCTTCGATACTGGAGGCGCCTTCGAGTATCCAAGTAAATCATTTTTAGAGTTTCAGTTAAATCCGTGGAAGAAGAGAATTTAGATTCCCTTCGTTGCCTTTTCGATGTGCTACCGTTGTCGTTCATTTTCTTTTTGCCTCTATCGTCCTTGTTTGAATCCTCCCTAGACGGACCTCCACATTTTACCGCATAAACTTCATCCTCTCTCCCCTCTCTTTCAGCCTTTGCATCTTCCTGTCGTAAAAACCTTTCTGCCTCGTGATAAAACTCTTCGAGATCCATCGGCGGATCCTGTTCCAATGATATCCTAAAATCTGAATCATCCGCAATTCCTGAGACTGCTGCCATCAAAACCATCGACGGATCGGGTCGATCCATCGAAGCTACTGCCGCATTAAATCTGGTTAAGAAATCCCTAAGTGATTCTCCCTTCCATTATTTCATCGATGTTAAAGTCATCACATTCTTGGGTTTCACGATATGGACCCGAAATTGCCTCATAAATCTCTCAATCAGCTTCGTCCAAGTGCCAATTGAGCCGCTCTCCAGTTGCATGAACCATAGTGCTGCTATATCCGTCAGATACAAAGGGAAGCAGTGAGCCATAACTTCCTCCGATGCCCCCAGTACTTTCATATGCCTCATGTATCTCGTCAAGTGAACAGCGGGATCCGTTCTTCCATCATACATCTCCAGTGTTGGTAGTTTGAAATCCGGTGGGTTCCTAGCCCGTCTGATCACAAGAGTGAAGGGACTCTTGTTCACGTCCTCCAAATCTCTATTCACCAATCCTCCCCTCATAGCCCGTCTGATCATGTCCGCTAACCTGTCGTTGTCATCAAGTGGTAATCTCTGTCTGCGATCTCCAACCCGCCCCCTGAGTCCGCGAGGGAATCCTGAAACCTGTCCTTCTGGACGATCATCCATATCCCGATCAACGTCAAATTGCACAACACCGCCTGGTACCCTTCCTGGAATTGAGCCAACATGATTCGGGGGCGTGCCCCTAGCTCATGGACTATTCCTGATGGTTCCACTCTATCCTGAATCCCGGTTGCTCCATGCTCTTGATCCTGATTCCGAATTGTCTCCGCTCCTGCTGCTCCAGCTTCACGATCCCTGTTTTCAGCATTTCCTGCAGTTACGTTCTCTTGATTTTGCACTCCAGCTTGTCCAACTTGTCCAACTTGTCGGAGTAGGTTCTGCATCATCTCCTCCTGCCTTTTCAGCATTCCTTCCTACATAGCATCCATCATCATCTCTGGTGATGAAAACTGAGGTCTGATTAGCTCCTGAAGAGGTCTTCTAACTTCCTTCATGCTGACTCATTTTCGTTCTCTGTCTCCTTGTTGATTGCTTAGCCATTGCTTCCCAAAATCCAATCCTTTAGCTTTCCAAATCTGAACTCCAAATCCAGTATAGCGGGTGCTAGTTTTTTCGGTGAAAGCACCAAAGTGTTTGCACCAAAAATGGTCACAAACCCCAGAAGTAGTGAATGCACCAGCGTTTACACACAAATCCTCAATATCCAATCACAGATTATAGATCCAGGTAATGTAGAGAGCAAAAATGAAGAAATAACAAAATTAAAATGAGTAAGAAGCAAAGAACACAAGGTTTATAGTGGTTCGGCTATCTCCGGCCTACGTCCACTTTGACTAAATCCTTTTATTCCTTTTATACTGTAATTACAGTTACAAGCCTTTGAAATCAGTAAACAAAATGACAGAGTTTTGCCTAGAAAAGCCCAAGAAGATCCCTTTTTAGTTGCCATAGAGCTGCTATTTATAGGTGCAGATTTGAAAATATCTGCCCTAAAACCTGGAATACCTCTTCTCATGCTCCGGTGGGCCCCCAGATCGATCTGGGGTCGTTTGGGATCGATCCTGATCGATCCAAGTACAATTCGTATCGATCCAAAAATAGTCCAATGAAGCTAAGATCGATCATGGACGTTCTTGAGTGAATAAGCAAGCTCCTGTGAAAATTTCATAGCATTTGGACTTGTAGAATAAGAGCTATGATCGATCCAAGTTTGTTTTTGTGAGTAGGCTGAAGGCTTCGTATCCATGGATTTCGTATCCATCAATTTGCCTCCATCACTTCGTATCCATCAGTCTCCATGGCCATAGCCGTAGCCTTCGTATCCATCCGAGTTCCACGCTTCGATCCATGCAATGCGCTCGTCCCCTTGACCGACTCCTTTCGTATCGATCGATACGAACATGATCGATACGAAGCATAGTTCTTAGTGCAGTTGCCTTCGTGTCCATACCTTTTGCATCCATCCGTGAACACCTGCTGCCTTCTTCGTATCCATCAGTCGCTTTCTTCTTTGTATCGATCAACCGCTCCCTCCTTCGTATCGATCCTTGAATGTGTCCTTCGTATCGATCACTGAGTGATCGATATGAAATGCTTTTTCCTGTAACCATTGCCTCGCTCTTCGTATCGATTCCAGCCTTGATCGATACGAAGTGCACTGACTTACTTCGCCATCCATTCGATACGTGCGTATCGATACGAACTACATTGGTCCAAAGCAAATGTACAAAAGAAAGTGTGTGTTATCCATATTCATATCCATCTATATCGATACGAAAGCATCGATCCAAAGTCCATGTCCATTTTGATCGATACGAAAGTATCGATACGAGTCATTCCTCTCCAATATTGATCCATCCATAACTCGAGCATAGAAACTCTGATTGACCTGAAATTTGAAGTGTAACCTCATCCAGCCTTGTTTATCATTCCCTATCGATCCCACCTTGATTGAAGTCTGGTCCAATTTTGACGGTATCGATCATAGCCTTATTCTCAATCGATCTCCAATTCTGATATCCATCATTTTTAGCCAATTTTGTTGATATCCCGGCCTTTTCCAAAAGGCGGGGTAACATAAAATAAGTCATGTGTTCATCTGTATGATGATGCATCATTTTCTTTTTTAATATGTTTATATTTGGGCGAGTCATCGTTACTTTAAATTACTATATCATGTACTTAAATAAATACACTAAATAGCTACAAAAATTATAAAATAGAAAACACAATAAAAAAAATGAATTTACCAAAATAACACAATACTAACCTCATGAATCATTAGCCCAACCTCTAGAGTTTGGATCTCAAGGTCTTCGATTCAAATTGTTCAGATATTAAGATGCTTACCAACAAAAACTAATTTTTGGATGTTTATCAAACAAAATTCAAATTTATATACATTCATGTCTATAAGAGCAATAAAAAAAATCTAATAAGGCGAGGGGCTTATTTTTGATATGTTGTTTTAGACCGAAAAAGAAACAATTAAGGATGACATCGGGAGGTAGGTTAGTGATTCAGTTACTAATGGTTTCAAACGATGATGGATAATCTTCTATGGTGTTTGTTTGCTTGAGCTTGAATATGATGACTTGAGGGTTGATGAAGGTGGATTTTGTTCTGGAGCTTTGTCTAATGTCGTCCTAGATGAGAGTTGCTTGTTGCGGTGCATCCATTTGAACCACGTCAATTCTTGTTCAATCATGTGGAAACTAGCAAGATCAACGCGTTGCCCTTCAGATATTGAATGATAAGCAAGGAACCTTTTGGTCTGAAAATTCTAGTCAGGAGGGTTCGGACCTATCAAATACAGTTAACTTGCATTTTGGAGGTCTTGTGAGGGTGATGTTGGAATTTGACAGTAGTGGAGGTTGTCGGTTGAGCTTGGTGTTGTTGGTTGAGGCGATGAATAATTGTGGTGGAGACAGAGTAACGGGTTTGTTGAGTCTAGTGGTAATGCCAGCTAGAGATTGTGTAATGTGTTGGAGAGGCTTTGATTTCGGTAATCTCTTTATTGATAGTTGGGTTGGAAGCGCAAACTTTTGGTCCGACCGTGAATTTCCCAAAATACCCTTTACTCATATATAATTTAAGATGATATTCCTATTATTTTTAGCCTATTATTGCTAGGCTGTACTGGAACTATTCAAATTAAGTTAAAACAGTTAAATTTCTTTACAAATTCAAACTATCCCTCTACGCTTAAAAATAAGATCTGACAAATAAACATCATTTACATATTTGTTGTTTATTAATTAATAATATAAACAAAATTCAAACTAATAAAAAATTAAATGTTGCAACTTAGAAATAAAAATTTAAACTAACTACACGTGATTTCAACGTAAAAACATGGTTAAATATCTTTACAAATATATTTTTTATGTGTTAATCATATATAAATAGTGTAAGAACAATTCACGCATAAAGTATATGCCATTATCACGCGCGAAGCGCGTGCCGTAACGCTCATGTCATTTTATTGGTTTTGGAGCATGGTTTCATGAGAACCCAAGGTTGTTTGGGGTTGTCAATGCTTGTAGTTGGTTGATGGTGGTGTTTCGAAAGTGTGGGATGGCTTCATCGAATTAGCTAGTAATAATTAAAATCAAGTGGAAGCATCAAAATAATAAAGATAAGATCTCAGTCGAAGAGGGAAAAATAATAATTTTTAGAGACGAAGAGAGGATCAAGACGGAATCCGAGAATAAGGGTGACTCTTTGAGATAGAGAGAACTTGTAAATAGAGAGTATGATTGGAATAAACTTGTCTGCTTCCATTTCATGACTTCCATACAATAACGTATAGTTTTATTGCTCCTAACACTTAGCTAATAAAACAAACAATTCAAAGACTGAAAAGTAAAAAAAGGGTAATACAATTAAGGTAATACAATTACCAACTAATAGATATATTCTAGAATGCTAAGGAATCCAATGCACCAAAGGCAATGCAATATGCATGATTATTGTGCATATCCATCTCAGCCCACATCATGGTTTGGGTTCGTGCCGCATCACATTGACTTACTTGCCAAGGACGGATGCAACAAGGGACCAACATGGGCATCAATCTCTGCTAAAATTTAAGCAATGGGTTGCTAGAATACTCTTGTACTTTGATTTATTACAACCGATTCCCTTCATCCCAATCTACATCATCATTCTAACTAATAAATTCATTAGTAAACCACAGTCAAAAATTTGTTGCAATTTAAAAAATTCTAGCTATGAATGTATCATTGATCTCTTGAAGCTTTAGTACCAATGCTGAACTTATCTACATTTGTAGTCTTTAGTGGGCAACAATTGTTTGTTGGCATTTAATGCATGTTTCTTTCACTTAATTTTTAGTCTCTATTTTCTAAATCAAAATAAGTGAATGTAATTTTATAGTATAAAATCACTCAAACTAAACATATTATTATTCATTAAATTAAGATCTGGCCAAGCACAAGAAACTTTTTTTTATTCACACGAATCCAAAAGTTTATGAAATCAAAGTAATGAATTACAATTCCCTAATATTATTGTTTTTATACACAAATATTTCTTTTGTTGAATAAATGTACTTTTATTTGCAACAATAATTTGTACATTTGACTAAATTTGTCCCGTAAATTATTTTTTCTATTTCTCAATCTCAGCATCATGTTAAGGTATTAAAAAAAATCAAGCGAAAAAGGTTTATTGTTAACGAGTTATAATAATGACTTGGAATGGGTAGTTTTAAATAATTTGTCAATTAAGGTTACTATGAGTTATTTGCAAAAAAAACCGAGTCTAGAGTATGATTGTTAAATACTTTAAAATAATAATAATATTATTCTTGTAGCACGTAGAACTGTATCGTATTGGTATTTGATATTGAGCCTTTGTCGGACAAATTTCCTAGGTCTACCACTGTTACTTGGCATTATGATTCAGTTACTGTTAGGTTAAATTCTATGAGCTGACATTTCATAATTAGATAGTATAATTTAGAATTAAACTTTCTAACTTACCTTAATTCTGTTGCCAGATGGATCTATTGATTTGACTTTTCTGTTTTTGAAACGGTTAAACATGATATTTTTTGTAGGAAGATAACGTGTTAGGCGTCGAGAAGAGAGATTAAATCAGCCCATCACGTTACTGAAAAAAATTCTATACTCATGACTACTACTTGAATGCACGTTGCATAATAAGTTCATTTTATTTTACCATATTTTACTCTGGCAGCAGGGATGTTAATTAAATGACTGTAAATGTGTGACTATATTATAGTAAAAGTTTTCACTCCAACTTTTTTAGAAAACACAGTCCATATAAAAATTCAGAGTGTAATTTGAATAATTTACCACATGGCATCTTCAAAGTGAGTGAATATAGATCCTTTTGTTTCGTAGAAAGGCGCAAATATAGGGATCAAAAGAAGGATCTACACATGGTATTTATCGATTTGGAGAAAGGTTATGTGGTGACTCTGGAAAAGAAGTGAGTCCTAACAAAATACATTATCTTTATCAAGGATATGTACGATGATGTTGTGACTAGTGTCAGAGCATGCGATGATGAAACCAGTGACTTTCCTATTAATATCTTTCTTCTCCTCTTTTGCGTTTTGTTCTGTTGATTTGACTAAAAACCTTTCTAGTGTCTATTCAGTTCCAAAATCCTAATTGGCAATCTTCTTTGTCATTCGACAATTTCACTTTTAATTTGAGAAAGTACTTGTTAGTAGTTGAAGATAATAGAAGAGAACATGTTTTATTAAGCTAGAGGAATGAGAACAACGAAGAGATATTTTGGATAGATAGAGAGATAGTCTTTTAGTTAAAACCAATGTATGAGGTTCCGGCCGGAACCACGAGATCTCGACGATCTCGTACCGGTTCCGGCAGGTGGCGGGACGGAATTAGGGCAAAATCCCGTCCCGTTCAAAGCAGCGTGCAAAAAAAAAAAAAATTGCAACTGCGCGAAGAATAATTTACCAGAATTAATCTTCAGCATCCCAATCACAGAGACGAGCTTCGAATTAGCGGAGACGAGTTTCGAATTCGCAGAGACGAGCTTCGAAATCACAGAGAAGAGCGTCGAAATTGCCTTCGACTTCGACTGCGAGAGTTTCGACTTCGAAATCGACTTCGAACAGTGAAATTTTTTCTTTTTTCGCTTTGCCGCCTTCGAATTCGCGTTCGACCATTATCTTTTCATTTTTTCTTTTCTTTCGTATATCTGTTGTTCGTAAATTGAATAAGAGAAATAAAATTGGGTTTGGGCTGAGAAGGGTTATTTTTATTTTTTAATGCGGTAATGGGCTTTTCACGTGAAGCTTGCATATAAACGTTAAGCTTGCATTTATTTTTTAAACGTGAAGTAATGCGGTATATAACATTATTATTTTATTGTATACTATATTTCTATATGAATTTGAATCGTTTATCGTTACGTTTTCATTAAAAATGCAAAAATCCAATATCAGGACCGAAACCGAAACAAAGACCGAAACAAGCGAAATTTCCGAAATTGACCGAAACCAACAAAATTTCAAACGACCGAAACCGAGTTCTCGAACCTTGGTTAAAACAACTCTATAAACAAAAATTGTCCGCTTATACATTTTTTTAAAACAAAATTTTACATGTTAATAGTTCCTTTAATTGTTTTAATTCTCATTTTAACAATTTTCCATGTTTTCAAAACTATTATCTTTCTTATTTGCCATAGTAGTTGAGATGGTCAATTGTCATTATAGACAACACTAAAAATATAACATCACCGGTTTCTACAGTTGCATGATTTTATATTTGTAGCAAAAGTCTAGTGCGTAAATGAAAACCACATTAGTATATGATAGATGTTATAAGATGTCAATATTTCATTGGATGTTTTCATCTTCCAAATTATGGTTAGATAATAATCTTTTAGACTTCAAATGATGGAAGTTATGAATTTAATAATGATTGTTTTAGGCGGCTGACGGCTCCCAGTTGGAAGTCCGAGGTATTATTTATTTGTGTATACAAATGGTAATTGAAAATTAAATATTGTCCTATAAACAGGTTGGGCTATGGATATTTGGAGGCATGCTTGGAATTGATGCAGTTACTGCTGCTATTCTTGGATTGTCCGTTCTTCTGATAACAGGTGTGGTAACATGGAAGGAATGTTTAGCTGAATCAGTGGCTTGGGATACTCTTACGTGGTTTGCTGCACTCATAGCAATGGCTGGATATCTGAACAAATATGGTTTGATTTCTTGGTTTAGTCAGACTGTAGTCAAGGTTTGTTTTCTTTTCCCTAGACAAAGTTTTGTTATTTTCTACATCTTTATTTTTATCTGCGTCTTTGATATATTTTCATCAAACCAGTCAATAACTTAATATCTGAATTTGATACAATCTGCATGGATATTGATTTTGATACTGTCTGCCAAACCATAACATATGTGCCAAGTTTAGTTTAGTATAAATGGGTTTGCCAAATTGTTAAGCCTTAACTTACTAAGGCTGCAGTTTGTGGCTATAATGTCATCATAAACTTCCTGTCATGTCAAAATAAATTTCTCAATAATGATTAGCTGTTATATATGGAAGCAGGCTACATGATAACTTGTAAAACAAAATTTGAATCTGAAGGCAGTGAAAACCATTGAATAGTGAGTACAATGGAGGTTAGGGAAAACTAAAATAATATTAGCTTTAAATTGAGAGGAGAAAGAACCTTAAACCTGTTATATTTTTCACGTGGACGGTTGTGATGCTCATGGTAATACCAACAGCACTTGGTATCAAACTAGGTTGATGAATTGTCATTTTAATCCTTTATAAGTGTATATTTACTTTGTAACTCATTACTAATACAATTTGACACTATATTTATTTACAAGTGTTTCATCCATTTGGTTTTGGTTCCGACTAAAATTTAAATTGTTTTGTTTTGACTTAGCTGTCATTATTTTTCTTATTTGGCATTTGAAGTCATTATTTTTGTGAATTATGTTTCGCGTTGGCTGTCACTTGATATCATTTCTTTTTATAGTTGCTTTAGCTTGGCAAAGCCTTTATTTCGGCCGCGCACGCTCACCTAACCCCCCCTCTCCCCCCCACAACACCCATGCACGTATCCGTTGATTGGAAATGTAATTTTAGTAGTCACAAATTTCGAACCTTGGAAATGTAATTTTAGTAGTCACAAATTTCGAACCGATCTAACTTTTTGTGTGGGTGATCTCCGTAGAGATTATATCTGCAAATTTTGTTCCATCTTGAAACATTTTGGCACAAAAGACAAAAAATGGGCTGAGGAGGGGATATATATATATACAAGGGGCTATGAATGGTTGCACTGTCATAATGAGTGATCCATTCTGAGTCCTCTGACATAGGCATATTATGAATGTTGTTTCTATCAATACATAAATATTTTGCCCCAATTTTTCTGTACCCATTCTCATTTATACACTTTTTTTTATAGAAAAAAACCATTATTCTACTTGCATATCTAAAAATATTTATGTGCCAAATTATAATTGTCCACCAACAAGTCCAAATTATCAACTTACATATCAAATACAACCACGCAACATATATGCAACATATAGATCAATTTTTATTATTTTAGAAATTAGATACTTAGATGGCAGTACATAGTTGTAAGATTTTCAAAATGCGATTTAAATTGTAATAAGTAAATTTCAAACTTCAAATCGAAACGGGATCCAAATCATAAATCTTGGATTCGAAAGATCCATATTTTAAGGTATATACACACAACACTTTGAAATTAATTTGAATGTTAAAACCATGGTTTGAGGTACCGGACGGTACCACGAAATTTCGGTGGTAGTCGACGATCCGAAACCGATCAAAAAAATCGATTTCGGTAACTATGTAAATAAAAAAACGAAATCAAATTAACAATCGAAATAAAGCGTAAATTAAAGCAAAACGGATTGAAGATCGAAATCCAAATCCAAATTACCTGAGCTTTGGTCGAGAGTCGAAAACCCTAGCTTTGGCGGGAGTCAAAAGTCGAGTCGAGAGTAAACTAGCTGAGTGCTTTTTTTGCTTTAGCAGCGCTGTTTATTTTTTTGCCCTAGCTTTGGTCGAGATGACTACATGAATGGAAGTGTGCGGCTGATGTTATATGGGCTGTTGTCAAAATTTGGTGAAGTGATATTGGGTTGCTATTAAACTTATGGGCTGAAATTATATTATTTAGTTTAGTACGTTGTTGTGTAGCTTTTGTTTAAGTGGTAATGAAATTATATAATTTGGTTAGGTGATATTGGATTGCAATTAAATTTTTGTTGTAAAGCTTTTGAATGTAATAAAGTCATTTGCAGCTCCAAGATTAATTTTTAAATGTAATAAATTTACAATGTTGCATTTTATTTTCTTATAGACTATATTTTATATTTATCTACAAAGATAATTATTACATTTCCACCATTAAAAATCGAAATTAGGACCGAAACCAAAACCGAAACTTCCGAAATTTCCGAAATTTTCTGAAACTAACAAAATTTTCAATGACCGAAAACGAAACCGAGTTCTCGAACCCTGGTTAAAACTTCTACAACTTAACTTAAAACCAAGATTCGAGAACTTGGTTTCGGTCTCGGCCATTTGAAATTTTGTTAGTTTCGGACGATTTTGAGAAATTTTGGAAGTTTCGGTTCTCAATGGTTTATTAATGAAAATTTTCCTAAAATTATGAACAATGTCATTAGAACATAATTAAACAGATTTAAATTAATTACACTAAGTTAAATAACACTAAACTAAGTTAAATAACACTAAACTAAACTATTTAAAAACCAGCCTCATTTATAATCAGTCCCATTTATAAGCTAGCCTATTAAATAACAATGCCAAAATCTTGGCTAGCATATTGAGAAGCATCATAGCCCTCAAACACAATAAAAAATATCACAAAATCGAGCAAAAGAAGTATGCAAAACTGGCTGAAACAAGAGGCAGAATAATAACACAGGAACAAGGCACAAAACAAGGAACCATAGGTCGACCGTATGGTCAACCTATGTGGCTAGATGGTCGACCTAGGCCACGGAATTGTGCAGGTCGATTTTCTTAGCTCCGATCTGATTTTCGAGAGCAATTTTCACATAGCAAATGAATGTTTCAGGTGATGAAATTTTGCACACTAAAACTACAACATATGGACTACTATCAGAAGAAAATCCAGCAGCATTTCGTTGCCGGAATCGAAAGAAACTCACTCATCTTCAAATCTAAAGCCTTAAATCTCCTTTTCCTTCAAATAAATTGTTGTTTTTGATCAAATCTAAAGACAATACAACAGGTCTGTAACAACCCTGGTTTTGGGCGATTACCTGTAAATATTAAATTAAGTTATAATTTAATATTGTGAATTAAAAATAAATTGGAGATTTAAATTGTTTATTTTAAATAAACAATGGATTTTAGAAATAAAATGTGAAAATAAAGTTCTAAAATTTTCGTAGCACCATCTATAAACCTGCTCCATTTATAAACCAGCCCTAAACTAAACTAAATTAGAACCTAACATCAACCCAACCTTATTTGTAAACCAGTCCAAAACAGAACCCAGCCCACCCAAAATATAACCAAACCCTTCCCAAATTCAAACCGCGACGTCCTTCAATTCAAACCCGAACCGCACCTCCTTCAAAACCGCACCTCGTTCAAAGCCGACCTAAGCAACATCGTCGATGGAAGCTAGGGTTTCTCGAAAGAAAATAAAAGAAAAGGAAGAAGAAGAGGATGCCTGATGAGAGAATATAGTTCAAGAGGGAAAGCAAGTTAATTTTTTTTATGAGGTAAGTATAATCGATTTTCTCTTTTGCATTTTTGTTTTTTCTTTATTTTCGATTGTATAACAGCATCTTCTTGCTGCTCGATTGTCTTGACCTGAAAAAAATCTTTTTTCACTGTCCAGTCCGACACCTGAATTTGGGTCCAGTTCCGAACCAGACAGCAGTGGTGCCGGTTCTGTACCACTGGAATTTCGGGTTACCGGCTGGAACCTAATTCCTTGTTTAAAACTCAGTATTCTTCTATATTACATTTTTATTTTGTTTTGAAAACATTATAACTGGAATTGTGAATCTAAATAAGTATGTTAAATATGTTAGTATAAGTTGAATGTTTTTTTAATTGCAGTTTTGACTAAGTTTAAATCAGAACATTGATTGAATCATAAAGGGAGATGTTTGATCTGAATCGGGATTTAAATCGTGAGAATTTGGCATGGTAACAAAAACTGAAAAAACCAACCTAAAAAATTGAAAGTCGAGATGAAACGGGAATCTACTATTGCGAAAATTATAGGTACTGCTTGAAAAGTAAAATTTGTACTAATTTTTGAATTTTAGTACATTCTTTATAAAACTAATAAAAATATTTGTTAATATTATTATTACGGGTTTTGAATTTATATTGATATTGTTTTCTTACTCAATGATTTCAGTAGATGATTATATGAAATCCAATTCACACGTAATAGCATTATTTTCAGTAATTATAGACGATATGAGTAAATGAACCATCAAGTACAGAAATTAACAAAGTGCGAATCAAGTAAAGAATAACAGAAATTGGTAACCAGTGGTTCATTGATTTACTAATGAACCATGTTTGTTCAATAGATTTTTATATTTGACATAATTTTACTTTTAAATGCAGTATACTAGAGTTATAATATATATCTAAAAACAAACTATAAAATTTAGAAAGGATTTTGATCATATTTGACCAATATTGTCATTTTTCATTAATAAAATATTGCAGGTTCAAAAATATAAAAGAAGTTTACTTTGCTACACTATAGAAAACAACAATTATTTTTAAGTTCATTTGATAGAAAAACGAGCAAGAATATTTTCTTTTTTCTTCACTTGATCTAACACATGAGAGTGTATATTTAATTTTCTTTCAAAAATTACTCTCATTTGAAATCTTAGTAACGATGTCTACCAAAAAGTTCTCATTTACCTCTAAACTTGTTCCTACCAACTTTGAAACATGTTTCCATCAAGATTAGAGTTTTTGGTTTTATAAAAAAATTGTCAAATTGACGCTATGATAGAAAATATTGGTATCCTAAACGATTTCAGCTTCTAAATGCTAGAGCATTGATGAGATATTTCGCAAGAATAAAAATCGAATAATCGTTAATGATGATCTCTCTAAAGAAGCACAAGCTTATAGTTTAAATGACTCCTTTTTTTAGAAGACAAACCAAAGCAAAGATGCATTTTACAAAATAATAAAATTTAAACACTCTACTCATTTGGGGGTCAATAAAGAACAATTAATAACTATATATGTTGTGGACAAACATTTTTTAATAGCAATTAACGCAAAGTAAATTGTAAAACTACTCTATTTGAAATGATTTTAGGCTTGTCAACGAATATTTTCGTATGCATATAGTGTTGTATCCACATCCACATCCAAAATCATTTTAGGATATCGGAAATCCGCATTCGCACATGCAGATGGATGTCGAATATTATCTTATCCATCGAGATTGATAAATCTAAAAACATAATTAGAAATTTTTTATTTAATATAAATTGTTTCAATCCAATTAGGACTGATAATTAGAACAGAGAACCGAACCGACGTAAGAAGAGCCGAACCCGATGGGTTTCTAGTTGGGTCTGAATAATGAAAAATATCACAACGACCCGATCAAACCTGATCTGAACCGACCCAATCCAAAAAATCTGATCAAAAAGAATTAAAATATATGCATTTATAGTGTTATTATCGAACCGGACCCGAACCTCACGTCATGTCGGGTCTAAATTTTAAAATGTATGGTTTGGACCCGACAAAACTTTTTCCCTTAAAAAAAAGAATTTACTAAATCTGTCTAAAACAGAGTCCATGGGGTCAGGTCCGAATTCGTCGGGTCGGGTTTAATTGTCACCCCTAAATCCCATTAACTATAAATGTACAAACAATTTTAAAGTATGATGATACAAATAGTTTTGAATGGTGAATATGCATTAAATGTGTTGATTCATGAGTTTTGATTCATGACACAAGCTTCAGAGATCATACGACGAATTACAAAGAGAATACTATACGAAAGCGACAAAAAGAGAATAAACGTATATTATGCACTACAAAGGAGACAAGACTACAATCCAGAGATTAGTATGAATATTTTATTTTATTGAGTCTTAGAATATTATTAAAATCATTCCTCAAGTAGTCACACACACACAAAAATTGATTTATATTGATATATACATAAATTAGTGTGTACTGTGCAATTGACTACAGGTCGGCTGACCGACCAGAAACCTCGGTCGACCGACTCTGTGTCAAATGCACAGATATACATTTTTCTATGTACGGGTTTGAAACTCAGCTGACCGACCAGAAACCTCGGTCAACCGACCTGAACATAACGGTTAGTTTTCTGAAGAGTTGCGATTGTTCATGAAGAGGAATGTCCTTCAATCCAAGAGATACGGACACAACTTTTGATTGAAACTCTTCATGAAAGATTGTAACTATTCTACAACTATATAAACATGTTCAATTCACTTCTACAACAATAAATTCATGTTTTAATTCTGAAATCTATTCTCTATTATTCTCTGCAAATAAAAAGCATTCATTCTCATTCAATATCACTAGAATCCTTGAATTAATTCATATACTTCGATTCTACGTGATTATCTTCCTTCTAAATCTTCACACACATACATACTCTTGAGGATTTGATTATAGGAAAGTTGTACTATCAAAAGACAATCAGTGTTATTCAGAACACATTCGTCAACAAACTATTTGTATTAAGTTGAAGTCCTCTTCGGCTGTTGAGGCGGAAAATTCCTGTTCGGCTGCTCAGGTGTCGTATACCTATTCCTCCGGGTTAAGTGAGGGGTTTAGTTTAAATCCAGAGGGTATTCTGGGACTGGACGTAGAACGGGAAGTTCGAACCAGTATAAAAATTCCTGGTGTCATTTTACAATACTGCTTTTATATTCCGCACTATTTATAGTATTAATATCATCTCTATACTCTGTATTATTATATATCCATATTACACGGTCCATAGCGCACTTTCATTTGGTATCAGAGCCTGGTATTCTATCGATCGTCACAACATCATAGAATAATGGCTAGAAAAAGATCCGGTCGAAGTACACCCAGCAAAAAGCCTGAAACTATTAGAGCAACGACCAATGAGGACTGTAAAAAGGTACTTTCTGATTTACAAATTTTAGTAAAAGATAATAATGAATTAGTTAGTATAAGCAATAAGATTTCAAAGCTTAATTTTATTATTTTAGGAAAGATGAAATCTGTTGAACTTGAAAATGAGAAATTGAAAAACGAGAAGTTAAAATTAGAAAATCAACTTGGTGATTTAAAGAATAATTTTATAACTCTTACAGATTTTCTAGATAAACAAAATACCATATTTGAAAACGAGAGAGAAAAATTTTCAAAAGAAAATTTTGATTTGAAAAGACAAAATGATTTATTACAATCCTCTTTAGATAATTTAGAATCTCAAAATTTCCTTCTCAAAAATGAGAACGGTACGTTAAAAAATGAGAATTCTGAATTAAATGAGAAAATGGATATTTTAAATAATAGTAATATTTCTTTTGAAAATAATAAGTGTGACTTTAAAGCTAAATTTGATAAACTCAACACTGAAGTCACAAAATTTAATAAAGGTCAAAATGATTTAAACATGATTTTATCTAGTTCTAGACCTTTACATAATAAAAATAGTTTAGGATATAATCATAGAAATAGCACTAGATACGCTTTTATGTATAATAAAAATGTTAGTGCTACTACTAAATTTCGAGTAAAGTCGAAATCAAATTTTTATCGAAATTCAAAAACTGCTATGACCAATAATGTTTATAATTTCTCTAGAAGTACAAAATCATTAACGAGAAATATGAATAAAAATTATCTAAGTATTTGGGTTCCTGTTAATTGGAAAAATAGAGAAAAATGCATTAATAATTATTTTGATATGGTAATCAATAATGAAAATTATATTTATAAAGGTACAACCACACCCAAATGGGTATGGTTTCCTAAAAATTAGGAAATTATAAGAATCTTGGGTATCGCATGCTTTAAATGTTCATTGTTTTCTGATACCTTACAAGTAGTAATTATTTTGTTCTATATTGTTAACACTTGTGTGAAATATAATATTTGTTATCATATAAACTCTCCTTTTCGTCAATGACAAAGGGGAGAAAGATATTGCTCTAACACAATTTTCAAAAATAAACAATGCAAGCACAGATTAAGGGGGAGAAAAGTAAGTGTTACCTTAAAACTCTTATTTGTGATGATGCAATGTATGAATGCTTGTTTCTTTTATTGTTATGTTTTGAATATCTATACATGCATCATATTTTTTTACAACTTGCTATTTCATAATTTCAAGTATTCTGTTTTTTTAACAATATGTCTATTTTTAGATGTTGTGTAGTAAGTAAACATCATCAATATTCCTATTTGGTTTGAGTATGTAATATTTAAACTCGATGTTTTCTTACTTGTGTTACATGTTTCATATTTTTTCATTATTACATCTAATAAGTATTCCTTTTTGTCGATGACAAAGGGGGAGAAATATATGAAAGCTAACAAGTTTTTTGCAGAAAAGTCGCCATATATTCAGGGGAGAATTATAATATATACTACTTCGTCACATAAATATTGTCATCAATCAAAAAGGGGAAGAATGTTGATTTATGAGTTTTGATTCATGACACAAGCTTCAGAGATCATACGATGAATTACAAAGAGAATATTATACGAAAGCGACAAAAAGAGAATAAACGTATATTATGCACTACAAAGGAGACAAGACTACAATCCAGAGATTAGTATGAATATTTTATTTTATTGAGTCTTAGAATATTGTTAAAATCATTCCTCAAGTAGTCACACACACACAAAAATTGATTTATATTGATATATACATAAATTAGTGTGTACTGTGCAATTGACTACAGGTCGGCTGACCGACCAGAAACCTCGGTCGACCGACTCTGTGTCAAATGCACAGATATACATTTTTCTATGTACGGGTTTGAAACTCAGCTGACCGACCAGAAACCTCGGTCAACCGACCTGAACATAACGGCTAGTTTTCTGAAGAGTTGCGATTGTTCATGATGAGGAATGTCCTTCAATCCAAGAGATACGGACACAACTTTTGATTGAAACTCTTCATGAAAGATTGTAACTATTCTACAACTATATAAACATGTTCAATTCACTTCTACAACAATAAATTCATGTTTTAATTCTGAAATCTATTCTCTATTATTCTCTGCAAATAAAAAGCATTCATTTTCATTCAATATCACTAGAATCCTTGAATTAATTCATATACTTCGATTCTACGTGATTATCTTCCTTCTAAATCTTCACACACATACATACTCTTGAGGATTTGATTATAGGAAAGTTGTACTATCAAAAGACAATCAGTGTTATTCAGAACACATTCGTCAACAAACTATTTGTATTAAGTTGAAGTCCTCTTCGGCTGTTGAGGCGGAAAATTCCTGTTCGGCTGCTCAGGTGTCGTATACCTATTCCTCCGGGTTAAGTGAGGGGTTTAGTTTAAATCCAGAGGGTATTTTGGGACTGGACGTAGAACGGGAAGTTCGAACCAGTATAAAAATTCCTGGTGTCATTTTACAATATTGCTTTTATATTCCGCACTATTTATAGTATTAATATCATCTCTATACTCTGTATTATCATATATCCATATTACACGGTCCATAGCGCACTTTCAAAATGTATATAATATAAACTATTATATTAATAAAACAATAAATACATATCAATTATTATACTAAAATACACATAATATAAAGTATAATCTTGAAGAAAAAAACCCGATGGATAATTTTTTGATGCGGGGTACCTTTGTATCAGCATCCATATCCTTTTTGGGGATATCGGGTATCCATTAACGGACTTGGATGATTCTTTTAAGTTTTTCTTGTTTGTATGAGATTGTACTCGTCCTTCTTGAGACCTTTTGATACAATATTTTATTAAATTTTGGGAAATGCCTTGCTTTTTTAGTTTCGATGTCCGCTTATGTTTGTTTTTCTTCATAAAATGCGTATGCATTATGAATAACATATACATTGTGTTTTTTTAATAACAATTTTGATCATCGTGATTAACAAATAAACAATAAGTGCATAACCCTTGCTTTCCACACTGATTTAGTTCTCGTAGAAAAACTTTTAAATGTATATGTATATGCAAAATACATATGTATAATATTGGATTTATTATTGTCTTATTTACAATATTAAATGTTTTTTCATATATTTTTAGTACTAAGAAGAAAATTATAGAAATAAGTTAAATTTATACCTTAAAATTAACATTAAAATTGAAGTAATTCAATATGTATTGTCTCATATTAGAGGTGCACATGGATCGAATCCAATGATCCCAATCGGCCAATCCAATCCAAAAAATTTTGGATCGGAACCAACCCAAAATATTGGATTGGATATAGAATCCAACCACGGTGGATTCCTCTACGGATCTTCATGCTTGGAACCAATTGGATAACTAATCGGTTTATTTTAAATTGTTAAAAATTAAATATTCACATTTGATTTTAAAATTAACCGAGTTGATTGATTGTGATGCAATCTTTTGATTCTTTTTTCATGTAGGGTTTTGAATTCTCACTAAATTTTGTTTGTGCTTTTTTTATTTTAATTTGAACTTTTAATTCATTATATTTTTTCATGTCTTCATATTTTTAAAATTAGCTGTTTATCATATATGAAATTTAAATGCTTGAATTATACCTATTCTATTTTATTTAAAAATTTATTATAGTTCAGATTATACTTAAAAGTGTTGAAGTCAAACAGTTGATTGTAAGTTTTAGGTTGGGTGTATTTATGATAATATCATGAACACAATTTCCTACATGTAAGATGCCTCAACTTGAAATAATGCAATCTTCTTAGGTGTGCAATACTCTCATAAGACTTATTATGCATATGCACAACAACTTGATATAATTTGTGTCTTTAATCAAGGCATGTTATTTGGAGTCAGCTCAATAGATATCTGCATGGGTATGTAAT
This sequence comes from Allium fistulosum, assembly GCA_030737815.1. Taxonomy (NCBI): domain Eukaryota; kingdom Viridiplantae; phylum Streptophyta; class Magnoliopsida; order Asparagales; family Amaryllidaceae; genus Allium; species Allium fistulosum. The sequence goes on from CM060902.1 coordinate 308,302,541, forward strand.
GTTTGCAATGTTAAGTTGAATTTTCGAAAATAAAAACTCAGATATTTTTTGGTGTTTGAAATGTTTCATAAAATGCTTTATTAATGATGCAAGACAATGACGGAAGTATAAATAGTCTAAATATAGTTATTGCACGCAATGCAAGCTATCTTATGGTCATAAGGATTAATTTTTTTTCTATACTCTTGCTCGAAATATCACCTCCAACAACTCTATTAGTGCTCTATAATTACACACCATTTTGCACATACTTAAAAAAAATAGTTTGTTCACCTTAACTTTCTTTTGTGATGTATCAAAGATTCAGAATTTTATGGACAGATTCTTAATTCCCCTAATTTTAATTTTAATCAATGGATTGATGATCAATTCAATCAATTTGTCATTGAAAGAATATTCATGGATTGATTATCATCGATAGAGCTATTGAGTTGAAATTTCATGTTGATTTGTTTTTACCCCTTTCAATTTCTTAGTTTAAGTTGCTCTCTCCTTTATGAGGACTAGTTGTGTGATTTGTTTTGGTTTCTTCACAATAATGATGCATTGCACCAAGAAAGTAATTTTGTGAATGTTTCTCCACTACGAGGTGACGCAGTTAAGTTAGAAACTACAAACGATAAGCCTAGGTGAAAGAAGTTGGTAAGATGTGACCTTTCTGGAAACTCTAGCACAATATTTCATATATATTTTGTGACTGTTTATAATTACTTGTATCAATCTTTGTGCCCTTCTTATTGAACTTGTTAAATTAGTGGGAGTCTTCAACTCATAACTGTGCTAATTTACATAATGATTTAACACCGGTGTCTTCAACTTAAATCTGATACGAACTCCGGTGATATCATATCAGACATCTAATTGGAACTCTCCCTTTGTGCAATGATCCATATTCCATTGTGCTTAGGTGGTGTGCAATCCATTTATCATGACTGATTATGTTTGGATTTTTTTTCTTAGCATGCTGGATCGCTCTTGTTCTTTTACTGAAGTCAATTATATCAACAAACCATTATGTCAATCACAGTAGCAGTGGTCAAATAGGTTATTACCATTAGAATTGACTAAAGGTTGATGACAAGAAACCCTCTAGCAAAATCTTCCACTTATATGTTTGGTAATGTTTTGCTTGCCAACAAAAGTTAGACTTTAAGCCACCTGTTTGCTTGTGATTTTAAGCCACCATATCCAGCCATCATCTATTGATTATTTTTTAATAGCTTTGTGGTGCACGTACAGAATAAAAATAATAATTTGTAAAAAAAAAAAAAGATTTGAGAAGATGGTCATGCCAATGTATGGTGATATACAATGTCATCAAGAATATATTGACAATTTGTGCAAAATATCTAAGCTAACATTTATTTTCCCATAATTTATTAAACTTCAATATATGCACAGTTATGGGTTTTATCCGAGAAAATTGTGATGTTGTAAAACTTGTTTTCCTGCCACCAAAGTGGTTGAATTTTATCCACTTTTCGTACCTTCCATGGTTTAGCTGGGAACAATTCCAGGCACAGATACAGAAGTTGAGTGAATACAACCAATGACATTATGTATTAGTTTTCTTGCCACCTGTGTAGCTGTAGGTAGTTTTTTTTAGTTTACTGTTGTTCTGCAAAAATAAAACATATCCATAGTCACTCAAGTCAAAGAAAATACGATCAATGTTATTGATTCTTGCTTTTGTCTGCCACCATCTTAGTTAAAAACTTTCTTTTCATCTTCCGACATTTAGTAAACAAATTTCAATGGTAGGCACAGTTATGTAAGTTAAGGGAGTATTATTGGGACTTTTTTTGCCTGCCATCGACAGAGTTATGCACCTTGTTCAAGAAACTGATCTAGAACTTGTTTCCTCAATTTCTTGTAATAAATTGAGATTAAGATTTGTGGGCTATATTTTTGTGGACTACTTATTGATATGCTGCCATGGAAGGCATTTTCTACCTTCCTTTTCCCTACTTTCTAGTATTGTTCAAAACTTCCAATATCAAATAGGAGGAAATTAATTTTCTTTCTTAGCATCAATGATTGTTTCCTAGACTTGACTAAGCAACGGCAGTTGATTTCCATCAGTTCAAAAACAAAATAATATAAAAATACTTCCCAATTTGAATAGTTTCTCAAACTGTTGCATGTTAAGTTTTGTCCTTTAGAGTATCTGCAGATCAAAAAGCTCTCAGAAAAACAGTTAAAAGCTTCATGGCAAAATTAGATTGGTTATGTAATGCTACTGGACTTTGTTGATGTATTCATTAATGTTCCATTGAATTTATCAAAAGTACAAGAATATGCATGTATATATGTGTATATGCATGTATGCGAACCTATGTGCCCATGGGTGGTTTACATTTTTGGTTTACATTTTACTGATAACAGAAATCTATTGATTCATGGGTTCCTTATAGTGACAGATCTTTGCATATGTTATTGTATGCCAATGTTGTTCATATCTGCCGTGTATATGCACTTCTGCTAGCAACACTTGATATCAACTGCTACAAAACTGTTGTGCTCTAATATTAATATGCAAATATTACTTCTTCTTTTTCAGTTTGTCGGTGGTCTAGGGCTTTCATGGCAACTATCATTCGGCATCTTAGTGCTCTTATACTTTTACTCCCACTACTTTTTCGCAAGTGGAGCCGCGCACATTGGAGCGATGTTCACTGCCTTCTTATCAGTAGCCAGCGCGTTAGGAACTCCTCCTCTGTTCGGAGCTATGGTCCTCGCCTTCCTCTCCAACTTAATGGGCGGTTTAACCCACTACGGTATCGGATCCGCTCCTGTTTTCTACGGTGCTAATTATGTTCCTCTCTCTAAATGGTGGGGTTACGGTTTCTTAATCTCCGTTGTCAATATCATCATTTGGCTCGGTGTCGGTGGTGTTTGGTGGAAATTCATCGGATTGTGGTGAAACTGCCCATCCATTTTTTTTAATGCTTCTGTTTTTGTTTCTACGAGGAGTACACCTTCTGAAAAATTGTACCTTTTATTCTTTCTAAATTTTGACTTGGGCCTATTTTTACATTTGCTGTAATTATGAACTTCTTCAGGGTATACTGTATAAGCAATGGTGAATGGTGATTTGTTTCTTTTCTTAGCTTTAGTTTGACAATGATATGTATTAGAAAAGGTTAAATGCTAAAAGTTAAGATGTTGGTGGGATACAGTGTTGATCTAGAACTTAAACATTTTGTTAAACAAAGTGGAACAAATCTTGCACTTAAAAATTCCACAGCCTCAAAACTACAGAAATGTAGAAAACACTGGGAGCACAAATGGACCCTGTATGAATGTTTTTGTTCAGATGGAGACAAATATTACACGAATAAACTACAATATCATTGCTTCGCTTTAACAAAACCAATAGTCATGACCAACTATATACTGTACTGTGTAGTTATAATATCATAGATATAGCATTCGTACTACCGTGCACTCCACACGCTCTTCTAAAGTCGTTATTTCATTATCCAGACATCTGATGACCGAACGCACTATCTATCTTTATAATACGATTAAGAGACCGTGGCATTACACTTTGTAATTCATTTTGGGAATTTATCGTGAATCCAGTGCATATTTTCTGAGCTTTTAGGATTGAATGTTCGGCTGCAATGTATGCTCTAATTGGATGCGTTCCGTTGCAATATATATATATATATATATATATATATATATATATATATATATATATATATATATATATGCTCTGGTTGATTTTACGTTGCATCTTACATTTGAGTGAACTGTCCACAAACGACAGACGTAACTAATGGTAATTAGTCATTTTCAACTATGTATTTAGTACTTAATCTCCCTTTCCAATCCATATTAATACTTCGTCTCCTTTTCAAAAAAATAATTAATACTACTAAAATAATTCATTTTTCTTTCGTATATCTCTTTCATCTTATATTATCAGCTACAACTACAAATTTGCTAACTGGTTTTTTTTTATTCACAGGTCTAGGAATTAACTAACCTTTTTAATATAAAACTCTCATGTGTTAAATGAACCTCAGATTATTTTAAAAAATTTAACTGCATTAGAACCATAATACTGCTGGAAGTTAATAAAATAACGAAACCATAAATTTTAGAAATGACTTAAAATTATGGTGGAACGAAGAAGTGATCTTGAACCTGATCGTTCATATATATATATATATATATATATAAAATCTTAATCATGCACAGTTGACTATGATAAGGCTTCTTAACTTTTTAATCTAAGTTATATGATTATGATAAGGCTTCTTAACTTTTTAATCTAAGTTATAATCATATATAATGGCTTTAAACTAATACCAGTGTATTTGCCGATGTGTCTAAATTTGATTTGTAGGTGGTAATGCAGTGGCAGCTCTATGCTAATGATTGGCAGACAAGTCAGCATAACCGAATAGAAGTCACTTGATCATGATTAAATCTTGAATTATAACTTATAGTGGAATGTTTGATTGAACCTAATTTCCAGTGTCCCTTTTTAAGAATATATGATGTACTTTAAATGTTACAGTTCTTAAAAAATATACTGCTTGATGAACTAAACAATGTTCCCCTATTCAACGGTATAACCGACTGCCAAATGTTAAATAATTTTTTAACCAAAACCAGCACCGTGCCAACAGAAAAAAAGTCTCTCATCTTCAACATATTAAAATTGATTTTATTTTCTTTTCATATGGGTGATTTTTAAAAGTTATTACAAAGAAACAACTTTCGATCTATTTTCTAAAGTAATACCATTACTGACCAACTTAACATCACACTATCACACACATATGCTGTCCATATTTTTATACCTAGCAGTCTATCACATTGCCAATAATATTCTCCTATTGCGTTTGTATTTTTTACTTACTTGCACCACAACACCTCTTTGCTATACTCGGTTCTTTATTCTTTATATCTTATCTCTTCAAACCTACAAAACCAAAAAAAATTCATGTACCATATCGTATGTAACTCTTAACCATGTTATTCTTGTACTCCTAATCATCTTCGTGACCTTGAAAATGATTAATATATCATAAAGTGCATTAGACATTCATGAACTAACATTTCACGATTGTCTAAGTACAACTTTGAGAATATATAGAAAGAGCTTGTCTTGCTAATCTATAGACATTTAAAGTATCACTACATATAGTGTGCGGCTTGAGGATGTTCAAGGATCACAAATATGCTTAGTGCTCTACTTGTAAATGTAAATGATAAAAAGTGAAATATTTTTAGTTCAAATTATATGTCTCTTCTCTCCAATGGCCACTCTCTGATAAAAGGGCTACCCAACAATTGACTGTTATACTATTTCCGTTTTCTCTCTCCACTCACCACGTTGATTTCGACCAGGCACCACCATGACTATCGCTTCTTTGCCAATCATCTTCCACAACCGATCGTCTTCACGTATCACTTTCCCCACTCTCATAGAGTTAAGGGTGTATCCTGGATAATTATCTAATTTATTATATAACTTAACTCTTGTACGAGAGTCTTGTTTGGAATAAAGTATGATTTTAGTTTTGTTTTTTATTGTATGTAATATGATCAGAATACATTTAATGTGTACAAATAGAAAATAATCCTTAGAAAAAGTACCTAATCGATTGAAGTTCGAACCTGTTTTGTAATCATGAGTTTTGAAATGAACATTTAAAATATTTATCCTTAAATTGTTCTTAGTCAAGATGCATTGAGAAAATGATAGCAACACATCCGTTGAGTGTAACAATCCGCAAATCTGACACATTAATTAATAACTAAATTTTAAATAAACATATAAATTTAATAGGCGATAAATGATAATTTGAGCATAGTTAATTTTCTTTTTGGAGATTTTGATGCTTCCACTGTGTTTAGAAATATCAAAATCTTGTATTTCGATCTATGATATTTATAGTTTCATTGATGTTCAAAAAATGGGTTTTTCAGACCTTTATGACCGCTTTAGCCCAACACGACACTTCTCGCCTATAAATATGAAGCAACAGAACCCTAACCATCACTCTATTCTTATTTTTTTTATTCCAAATCAAAAAATTCTCTAATATCTCTCTAGTGGTGGCTTAACAAATCAATTAAAAGTCACTAATAATTCAAAGTGCTTGAACCTCCTACATTATAATATACAATTTTCAAACTCTCAACGAATAAAATATGTAGCAAGTGTTCGTTTTTGAAGATGGTGCTCAAGTTAGGCAAAATTTGGTAAAGAATTTTGGACCGTCCATTCTAGGGTTTTTCAATCAACGGTAAAATGGTGACAATTGGAGGATCAAAATCGACGTAGAAACATAGCAAAATTAGTCTGTGTTGGCTGGCGATGAGGGGCTTTCAGGTGGAAGAGGTGAGCAACGTTAGTGTCGCAGAAGGTGGCAGCTATGATGATAGGCTCGTATGGGTCGACAACGGTCCATGGCGGAGTCGGCAGCATCGTGAAGGTTGCGTGAGATAGGTTACGGTGCGATGAGGGAACTATAGCACAATGAAAAATTAATTAATTGAATTATTAAATTAAAAATTCGTCCCTATAACTTCCACTCTTCGTATCTTTTACAAACGAACTTTGATTTACATACGGTTTGTTCCATTGGAGTCATGGTGGAGTATCAGACGATTTGACGCTTGGTTTGCTGAGTTTTGGAGTTGTTTGCAAAATCACGTCGGTATGGTTGTTTAGTTTTAGTTAATCGAGTTTTAAAATATTATATGTATATTCATCAATGAAAATTTATATTTGTTGATTTGTGTTATATTATATTGTTGACTATATAATTATGATGTTTTTGATGTATTGTGCCTCGATTGGTTTATTTATTGTTGATTGTTGTATTATTAGATGTTTAGTTATAATTATTTTGGATTTGGATTGCAAAATGATAACTAAACTGAAATTGTGTAATAATAGATAAAATAGATAGATAAATGAAAGATGAGGCCATTTATGGTTTTAAGTGATATTTGTAGATAAAATCGATGCAATGAATTTTAATGAAATTAAAGTAAGAAATTTAGTAAGATTATTATTTACGAATTCCTGGGGAAATTTATATATAATTATGAGGAGAAAATCTATTTTAAATTCATAATGGGTGTTTATTACTATTAATAAAATAAGCGATATTTTGTAAACAATGATATGATTTTTGAGTAAATGACAACATACCTAATTTTTATGGAGTTTTTTGAAAACTAATATTATTATTATCTTAGTAATAAAATAAAAGGTATTTTGGGAACATATTAATATTAGTAAAAAAATGTGTTTTTCAAAACTATTTTGAATTAAATTATTACTATTTTGAGACAAATAACAACAAAGATTAGTTTGCGGTTCTAGTGTGGTTGACAAGAGGTACTAGCTCGCCAGTAGAGGAAGGTAGTTCAATCTTTGGCAACAGCACTTTAGTGGCTTGTTAATTGCTGGGGCAAGTAATAATCCTTTAAAATGAGTAAAAAAAACTCGAGATTAAAAAGTGCCAATGTGAGAGCCTGACTTAAAAGGGAGTGGGTCTAAGGCAGACCAACCTACATCCCTAGCCTGCAAAAGTAGGTTTTTTATATAGAAGATTGTTATTTTTAAGACAAATAATAAAAATTTATTTTAGAAACTATTAAAATGGTTTTAGTATATATTGTTGTTTTGGCGTAAAATAATAATGTTATCGTTTTGAAAAGTAATCTAATATAAATTACTATTTTGATCATAATATGATGTTTTAAGGTATTTGAAGAAATAAAAGCACAAAAAAAGGATTTTGGTCATACTATCGTTTTGGAAAAACTATTACTGTTTTGAGATGGAATAAATAAAGATGGTTTTATAATAAGCAATAATAAAACGATTTACTTAAAAGGAAAATAACGGTTGTAAATATAATGTTTTGAATGTATGCAATGTGTGATTAATTATTGATTTGAATTATCATATACGTTGTTTTATGAAGATGAATTCGCATTTGGATGCGTGTGCTATATTTTTCATTATTACTATGTTTTGTGTAGTTATTATGATTTTGTTGTGTTGATGTTCGTGTTACTAATATAGTGGGTTAGTACACACTTAATGATTTGATGTTTGTGCTACTAATATAGTGGATTAGTACACAATTGATGAGTTGATGTTTGTGTTACTACTATTGTAGATTAGTACACATTTAGTGATTTGATGTTTTTCTATTAATATAGTGGGTTTATACACATTTGTTTTATTTATACTTGCATTGATAATGTGTTACTAATAGTTAATGATTAGCACATATGTGGGGATATTTGTTGTTGTTAATTTGTTTGATGTTTGAGGTTGACATTGAGCATTGTTAAACTTGTCTGGTGTTCAATTGCTATGTGTTGTCATTATTGTTGTTACCCATAATTATGACGATTTATTATGATGACTTAGTAGGAGTAGTGTTTTCTGCTTGCATTGGTTGCATGGATGTTGTGATTATTATGTGCTAATAAGTATTTGGATATAGGAGAAGAGCATGAAACAAAGCTACTTGGGTTGATCCCTAAAGGGCACGTACACAATCTTTTTCTATGCAATAGCTCTCGAGTCTTTGAACGAAGTGGATAGGGTTAAGCGTGATCCAAATATAACTGAACATATTTCCCCTTCCATGCATTTGTAAAGTTTGTATGTGGAAGTAAAAGAGAGGAAAAGAGACGAATTCAAAAGCCATTTACAGGTTGTCTACTTAAATTATTTTTGTATATTGTTGCTCCTATAGATTTAATAATGATTGATTTATGAGGAATTAAATATATTTTTTATTTATTGTATTAGACCTTGTGTATTTGAGGTGTATGTATTCATTGTTGAGATAAGTATTTATTTAAAATTCCATACCATGAGAACTTTCTCTTTCTTCCCATACCGATTCTAGATTTTAAATTATAAAACCTATGATTCACTATTTTTAATACCTAAGATTAGTTATAAGCATGTTTTTACGACGTTTATAATCAATTTCAGATGTCAAAAATTATGAGGCATCACATTTGGTATCAGTGCTTCGGTTTAGCTACTCCTTGAGCCTTGTGAGTATTTTTACTTAAAGGATACACTTTGATAAATAATGTTGGGAAGGTAGACATTTTTGGGGTAAAGGATTTTGATTGGAAAAACACTCAATTTTGAAAAAGAAAATATTTTAATAAGAATATGTTTGAAATATTTTTATTAGAAAATGATGTATTAGAAAATATCAAGTTTTAAAATACTTTGGAAAAATATTTTACAAGAATGGAAATGATTTTATTCAAAAGTGAATTGTTGAAAATGTAAAATATTTGGTTTAAACAACAAACTTTAGAGATATTTGGTAAAAAGCATTTTTATTAAAAGGATATTTTATCAAATAACATTTTGAGAATCATGAGATTGGACTAAGTGACATAGGATGTTGGACAACTGGGTATGCGAGTTTTATTTTTTCCAAAATCCATTATGATGATGTATATTGTTTGCCTATTATGTATGGCTTTCCCCTAATGTGTTATAGAGATATCTAGTTATTCCGTTCTAGAAAGAGGATATGGATACGAGGTTATGATTACCCATTTTTGATGTATGTGATAGTGACAATTTCCTTGCATGTATCTGGTTACTTTGGGGTGTATTGTTTGCATTGGTCTATTATTTGTTAAGTTAATAGTTATATTAATTTGATTGTTTCATTTGATTGTGTTTGTTTTATGGTCTATGACACGATTGTTTGAATTAAATTATTCTATTTGCATTGTATTTTTTATAGTTTTCTTGTTTGATAATGGTTGTTCATTAATTTATGTTTGGTTTGTTTGAATTAGTTCTTTTTGATTGCACTGTAATTTTGCTGATTATTTGTATTGCTATGATCTGTTTTAATTATTTGTTTGTTTGGTTACATATTTGACTGCCCCATTATGATCGTTTGTATTTTATGCTAGGTTATATTGTTTGTTGTTGTTGATAATTTTATAATGAGATAGTTATCCAATGTTGACATTTAATGGGATGTACATTGGAGAAACTAGTGAGTTGATAAGGGATATATTTGTAGTCCTACTGGGAAGACATAGTTTCCTAAACTGAAAAAGTCTAGATATCGAGATTAACTAAGAGATATGAGATGTTCTTTGAGAATGGGTAATATTAGTTGAAGAGTTTTGGTGACAAGTGGACTTGATGGATACCACCAGCGAATCATTACGATGATGGGAGGTTCATTACGTCACTATTAAAAATTTGGAGTTTAAACAAATACATGTTTGGAACTATGTTTTATACGAGTAATTTACTAGCTTCCATAAGTGTTTCAAATTCAACGAGGAATTCTATTTTGATTTTTGGACGAGTTTATATAGTTTGAACAACAACAACAACTAAGCCATTATTCCCAAACAAGTTAGGGTCGGCTAGAGATGGAACCCACAACTAAATGAAAAAATCAATTTAAAAGTTATAATAATAACAATAACAATAATAAAATAAAGTCAAATAAGTAAATTAATAATAATAACTAAGCAAAATAAAATAAAATAAATATATATATGTATGTATATAAGAGGAAGGATAATAATAATACTAATAACGATAATGATACTAATAGTAATATTGGTCAAAGACCAAACCTACGTCTTAGGCTCCCGTTCCCTAGTCCAATAATCTAAAACTTATAAAACTCAACGCTCATGGTTCTGGTACATGAATCGTTAACCTCCACTCACTCTGATCCGTCACCAGCTCTTCGGATATACCCCAATCCTTCAAATCCCTTTTTACTACTTCCTCTCATGTCAACCTTGGTCGACCTCTACCTCTCTTTGAGCATTCAACGCGGCCTATAATTCCAACACGCACAGGTGCCTCGGACGGCCTTCATTGAAGATGTCCAAACCATCTTTAATAATGACGATGATAGTATTTTGTCAAAAATAGTTTCAAGATTGATTTTGAATAATGACGATGATAGTATTTTGAAAAATAACTTATGACCCGATAATTATATTTTGGGAAAGGATTTTTGTTTGAAAGTAATGTGGAATCTTTAATTTGAAATAGAAAATAATTTGGCAAGTGTTTTTTATTTAAATATGCATTAGAACCTTTACCATTAGAAATGGCTAGTAGATCCATTTTTGATATTTTAGGTAAGTTATCCTTGTCACCAAAAGGAGTTACTATAAAAGGATCGAGGAATCAAGTATTCGATATAATCTACAGAATGAAACAAAGTGGGTTTCGATGTGGATGGGTACCATTGGATCATTATTAACTTGAATATTTGTTGAATGATCGTGGAGCGTTTTGACCCCAAAAATGGATCAATACCCAAATATACATTGTTGAGAACCTATGAGATTTAGATCTAGCAGATAATAGCAACATAACAAAAATAGAACAATAAGACATAAGATTTTTATAATGGTTCAGCAATCTCTGGACTACGTCCACTTTATAGTTTTATTGATTGTTGATTATAGAGAATAGAGGCCACTAGTACAAGGGTTTGACAGGTCCTATTGCTTAGAACTGCCAATAGTATCCTCCTCTATTGAATTAGGAAGATAGGAGATGATGAAGAAGCAAAGTGAAGATCAGCCAAGATCCTTCTTTGGTTGCAGTAGGGTTGATAATTATAGAGAAATAGGTGCACAGGTGCATGAGCCCGTTTGCATTGAAGCCCAGAAGGAAGCCCAATGCTGTACAAGTGATCATGTGTGGCTCATAGGCTTTAAAAACCTCTCGGTACCGACATGACTTGACTTATGCAAAGTCAATTTTTGCACTTCCCTCACTCTTTTATCTCCTATTCGATGTGTTTCAAGTTTTCTTCTATAGATTTTGAGTTGATTCTGGTGATTCTATTGATAATACTTGGATTATCCCTTGCTTTCTTCTCATAAATTCTTAAGGTTGCTCGCCTATTCTTTGAGAGAAACACTTGATCACGAGTGGTTGAGGTAACATATGAAGTATATGGGCTTTACAACACCCAAATTGGTGAAAAGACCTCTCAGTAACGAGAGCTTTCCTTAGCTAAAATTCAAGTGGAATTTCTTGAGTTCCATCTTCTTGTTCTCCTGATCGTGTTTCCAAGTTCTCGAGTCGTTTCATCTTTGTCTTGACCTTCTACTTCTAGTTGAATCCTACTTGGTTAAAAACCCGGTTAACACTTGCCACATAGAGTACGTTTTCGTTGAAAACAAAGTGTGCTCTGGACCGAGACAAGTTATGGATTGTTGTCTCTAGAATTGCAGGTGTTCGATCAAGTATTTCTTTGAGATGTTACTTATGTTTGGTAGATATTCCTCCAACCATTTTATGCAATTAGAATTCCATTATTTATGCTAAGGATCAGATCTACACTGTGGAGATCAGAACTATGCTCTAGGCTAGTGCTCCTCTCTCTGTTTTGAATTTTGCTTGATTTTAGGGAGAGAAAACCTAACGGTATCGAGAGCTTCGTCTCGGTACCGAGATGATTGGTCTCCCCCAAACTCATACTTTAGTCTTTCAAGACTTAGAAATTTTTTGCTCTTTCATTCCTTTTATGACTTTTGCTCTTTGCCCCGAGACGTTTGCACCGACTTCCTTGCACTGATTCCTTTGAGTCTTCCCTAATTTCATCTTGCCGCCTACCATCCTTCAACGCCATGCAACCAACCACCATCGTCGCTTCCTAAGCATCGCCACCAAGTCTCCGCCACCGCCTTACTCCAAATCAGCATAAAGTGAATTCGGGTCCGAGAACTCCAAGCTCCAGCCACCGATCCAAATTCTTGACCATTCGAGGTTGGCGATTGGCGATTGTCAAAGTGATGGTGATGATTTGGGTATGGCCAATTTGTAGTTGAGAGGAGATGGTTGAATTTTTAGTTGCGCTCTATTTATGGTGAACTAGGGTTTTGCCTTGGTTAGGCACTCGCCGTTCCGAAGATAAATTTGACTCTATGACTTCTGCTATCTTTTGTTAACAATTGGCTAAGCCCTTGTTATCGCTTGAATTCCAGTATGACGGATTATTTCGAGGACGGTCGCACTAGATGATTCCATCGCATTGCTTTTCCTTGTTGCTGCCAGTGTAACTGAAAAGAAAAGCTTCCATGTCGCTTTGAATAGAGGCTCTATTATCAATTATTCTCAATAATGGGTAAGTTTCGATATATAATTTCATTGCACGACACAGCTCGTTTTTCTATCACGAGTGAGCTATCTACACAGGATGATCCTTTCATCGTGTACGCGACACAGGACTCATATTGCATAGATTAACACTTCTCACTTGCTCTGGTCAACGCTTAAAATATGATTGGTCAGCATATGTCGACATCCTTTGAAATTTTGACGTTGATCACACGGGCCCATTATTTGAAATAAAACATACCCGATCATGTTGAACGCCAAGTTTTCTGTTTAGCATGATTCGTCGATCACCACGATTCAAGTTCAGTGAGGACACTTCTACTCCTTCGGAAGCTAGATTGTCTACAGCTCAGGCTTCACCAACCGTCCCTGCTTAGCCAAGTCGTCCTATTACATCAGAATGAGAGGGCTCGATTGTCCCAATTGTGGCAGTAGTGAATCAGCCTCCTCTGAATGAGCTCTTGGATCTAAGAATACCGAACGATCCACCAGAACAAGGCCCTATGATTCCGACAACCAGAATGCTGCAAAACATCTATCATCAGCATGGAATTCCCGAAGACGACATTCTTCTCCCCACATGGGCCAAGTTCGCACACAACTCCCCTAAAAGATACACAACATGCAACTAGTACATGTGCTTAAGTGGCGCCATCCCGCCTTTCAATCCTTTCCTTCTAATGGTTCTCCAGGAACTTGGGCAGGCTCCGACCCAAATTCATCCAAACAGATATATCCATTTTAGTTCTCTTTACATCCTCTTCGTGAATCGGTTCAACCGGACTTCAAATTTTCACGAGTTAACTCACCTACTTCACTTTAAGAAGTGGCAAGAATCTCCATCATATATGATAATCAAAGCTTGGTGCCGACGTAAGATCATTGAATATCTTTACAATAAACGCTCGTACTTCAAAAATGAGTATTTTTACGTACGGTGCTCATATGATGTTAACAAAGTCTGGCTTTCAAGAACTAGGCTTTCTTTCCTATGTTCCTTCCATACTTGGATTACTTTAACTCAAGTTATCAATTTGATGTTTACTTCCTTATTGGCATTCCGGTTCGAGATGACAACGAGGAGCACGAGACTACACTCAAGGGTTTTCGTGAAGTTAGATTCCAACAACGCATCGTCACATTCCTTTTGACGAATGAAAACTTAAGGCGGTGCAGTTTGCTGAGCCCTAGTATATTTGCTACTTTTGATTCACCTACTCCTAGCGGTTTTGGAAATCATACACGTTCTTCCATCCCCACTTCCATCTCCGACGAGAATCTTCCTAGGGATATCATTGGCCAATCCGGCATGGTGCACTCAAATGTGCTCGCTAAAAGAGAGTTCGAAGTGCACGTTGGTGGTGGTATCCCGAGCAATAGGGATAAAGATGTTAGGATGTCCTTGATTCCCAAAGAAGACGAGGGATTCAGAAGGAGGGAACGAAAAGAGCTTATGGTTGAAGAGAAAGGGGAGGGCGCCGGTGATAGTGGTAGCAACTATCACGCTAGTAAAGAAGAAGTGGATGAATCGTTCGATGAGATGCCCTATATGAGTCATGATCTTCCCAACATGCCCCGTCAGGAGCACAATGCCATTGAAACTTCCAAAACAGCTAGAGACCAAACTGTATTGCCCTCAGTAGAGATTTCGCCTCGATCCCGCCCCTTTGGCGACATCTTCGTCGGTTTAAGCAACATCGGTGAGATTGACTTTTCTATTCGAGATATTTTGGATGAAATGGGCTCTGGCTTCTGCTTATCTCTAGGAATAAGTATAAATGAAGGTGGAGAAACTCCATCTTTACGCCTATGCGAACATGGTATGTAGAGTATTTAGAGGGTCATCGGTAGTGTACACTTCACTAGGATCACATACACACATTCTTACATTGAATCTCATCCTGATGTTCCCACACTAACACCGTTTTCTTTCTTGTTTCAGGTTCCATGGGTCGTGACATTACGAGAAGAGATCTTACAACGCTAGTGCATACAGAGGCCAGACTCCTGATCCCAATCCACCATGTCACTATGAAACTGATGAGGAGAGGCGAAGGAGGAAGGATCGCGAAGCTGAAAGAGAAAAGGATAAGGAGAGAGAGAAGGAGAAGAAGAAAAGAGAGGCTGAGATTGAGCTGTCCCGCGACACTGCCAAACGCCCAAGAGAATCACCGAGCATCACAACCCTTCTTCAGTCGATGTTCCGCCACACATACAAGCTCAAACTTCTTTAGTACCATAAGTTCCAACATCCCAATCCCTTATTGATGTTGTTTCCCCTTACTCCAAAGGTGTTTCTACTACAAAGTTTACTCTTTCGGCTGGTCCTCCAATCCTACAAGCTGCATTCCATCACCTCTTCTTGCATGACGTCAAGTTTGATCAGGACATCTCAAACACCACGAGAGAGGTAGTGGAGCGAGACTTACATAGTGTCCAAAAGCACGTTGACGAAGGGTTTAAATGGAAGAAGCCTAGTGCCGTCCTTATTGAATTGAATAAGATCAACTACACAAACATTTCCTCCTTCGAGTCCGAGAAGGCTGACTTTGAGCGAATAATTAAGAGTCGAGAGGATGACCTATTCAAGGTCACAAGAGAGAGGGGATGTAACGATCCGTAAGTTAATCACTTTTAAATCTTAATATTTAATATATTTTTAAATAATTAATCAATAAATATTATAACACAAATAAAACTCTTTTAAATAAAAACTGGTGAGGGAAATGATTTTCAAAATTTGTTTAAAAAAATTAGTTCAAAGAAAAATAGAAAATGTGACAAGAAATCGTTTTTTGAATTTTCGGTATCTAAAAGTTGTCAGGAATGTTGTGTACATTATATTTGATGTATATACCTATATTTATTAAATAACTTGAGTATGGTTGGTAAAAATAAGTGGTAGATATTATTTAAGTGAAAAGGAAGGAGATGTGACCTTTTATTAAATTTTTTTAAATAAAAACGACATAAGAAAAAACAAATGTCACATTTTATGACACATAAGTACATGGAAGTATTTTACATGTTGGATAATAGGAGGAGGAGGGTAGTTAACGTGTGTTTGAAGGGATGTAAGGTGTAGATGATGATGTGGTTTCATTTGAATGGAGGGTAATGTGATAAGGGTTAGTTTGGTAATCTTACAATTTCCATTTATATAAAACTAACTTTACGTTTTTCTCTCTTCTTTACCATTTCATTTTCCATCTTTCTAAAAGTTCTTACATCTTCTTTCTAAGCTTTTAAAAGATTCTTAATGGCTTCCATAAAGTTTTCAATGTTTAAATATCACTCCTTTTCACTCTTTTAATTTTAAAAAACCTATTTAAACACTCTCCTTTCTCTTCTTCCACCCTCTTTTCTCAAAAACAAGCCTAAACCCAATTAACTCCCAAGGCCAAACCACTTAAGCCCATCTAAGGTCCAAAAATCCAAGCTTTAGTGTAGAAAAAGGTAGATCGAGTGTTAGTCAAGGTGACGTGGTAGTTCGACTTAGTTTGGTTGCACTTTTGTAACGACCCACTATTTTGGACCATTCAAATCGACAATAAATCCACACATGTCGGACTTGAATAATTCAAAACAATAGATTGTAAATAAAATTTGGCAAAACTCAACATATACAGTAAATAAATATAATCACAGATCACAGACACAGAGTAATATAACAACAATGCAGCGGAAACAAAAGAATAGTAGTTCATGAAGCTACTATATATATATATAACAGAGTTAAACAAGTTACAATAGAAGTCTCGAATACAATAGTCAAATACAATATCAGAATACATCACTGGAATCAACTGAATATCTAAAAGCTAGATAGATAGCTGGATCTCCAAGCGAAGCTCCAACTCCAAAGGTGAGTCTCGAATACTGGTACACTCAGTCTGACCCGAGCGTAAAGAAAACACAAATACTCGAGTCAGGATTAACATTCTTATATCAATAAATCAAACTCAAGTGAAATAACGAATGAAATACAAGTAACTCAAAGGATGTTTGGGATAACCATCCTCTAAGGACCCATTAAACTATCTACTATGTAGTAGTGTACGCTAAGTAGATTATGCCTATCAATAATATAAAGTATCAAAATTGCGTTAAGGCGTTACCATTATCCCCCTTAACACATTTTATATAAGCATCATAGTCTATACAGCACTGTAAACTCCACCGTAAACTGGTGGGCTATCAGGGAGTACTCCATAGGTATAACACAAAACAAATCGTAGTGGTCACGTATAGGGATACAAGTATGACAAGGCACATGAGGCAATACCCAAGGTAGTGAAACCACTACAAGAAAAATTTTGTTTAACAGCTCTATATAACAGCCTTTAAGCTAAAAAGCTGTAATTATTCAATTTTACTTCTATTATATACAATAAAAATCGCTGTTTAATTACAAAAATCGCTGCCTTATTGATTTGGCGGGGCGTCTGCAAATTTTCGCTCCATGTTTTTGCCCTTTTTTCATTTCCCCTCCCAAACCCTTCCTTGTTCATTTCCAAACGAAATACCTTCCCTCCTCAGATACTTTCGCTCACGCTCTTAATTGCTTCCTTCATTTCATTGCCGACCTACCCTCCCTCCTCAGATACGTTAGCTCGCACTGTTAATTGCTTCTCCGACCTCCACATCACATCGATGACACTTCGTAGATTCGTGTAAAAGCTCCATCCATAATCTTGAATTCGGTCCACTCACGTCGCTACGAGTTCTCAGTTGCAATCCTTTTTTAGGTTAGAATTTGTGAATTTCTTTCTGCTCAATTCAGAATTAATTTTTTTTACTATTGTACTGTTAGGTTTACTATTGTACTGTTAAGGAATCCGACTATTATGTAGGCAAATGAATAATTCATGTTTACTTTTTCTAATTGATGTTTCCCTATTAATGTTTTTCAAATTCATTTCCCTTGATAAATTAGGTTTATGTTTTTGCTAGTCAGTTATTACATGATATTATTCTTCACTAAATAGTTATCAGTGGTAGGATTCATTATATTATTGTCAAACTCTTTAAAAGAGTTTATGTTGTTACCATATCCTAGTTTAGATGAAATTGTCATATTATTTTAGTCTCATGGGATCCTCCAAAAAAATGCATGTTCAGAATTTGGGAGATGAAGTCCAATATTTCAGACTAAATGTTTGAAATTTTGTCCAAATTAGGAATGACTGATTTTGGTATTTCACTCAATTACTGTCAAAATATTCCAGCTTCCAATCCCATGATTATTTCAAAAACATAAATTAACAAAAATTATCAAACAATGGATTAAAATTAAACACTTTTTTTCATATTATTGAATATGCCATTGTCATGTGCCTCTGATGAACTTTTTGTCATTCATATTTTACCTTTTGGTTTCTCTTTAATCAATATTGCAACTCTTTGAGATATGGGGCATTAAGCAGTTGGGTGTTAGATTGGCATATCTCTCACCGCTTATAGGATTTATTCCTTCCCAAACGAAAATGATTATCAGAAGAGAGATTGATCATAAAATCTATAAGTGGCATGAATATTGAAGTTTTGAAGTTCAATCACTAGCTGTGAACTTGTATCTCATCAGTTATGGTGTAGATTAACTTTAGATTATAAATATTTGGTCACAGTTTTAAAACTGTTGTAGGAGAGAGAGAAAATAGCAGAGGAACACAAGCAATGTATTGCTGAATTCAGATCGTTTCTCGAGTCATGTGATTTCATTAAGGTGCTGAACATATAGACCATAGTTATTCTTTATTTTTGTATTTTTTTATATTATAGCACTGATTATTTCACTTTCATGCTTAGTTCAACACTACATGGAGGAAAGTTCAGGTTCACATGATGGATGAGGATAATGATAGATGTCGTCAACTTGAATTACTGGACCAATTGGATGTTTTCCAAGTAAGCCAAATTTATTTATTTTCATTTGTAATATCACTTATAATGTGATACTTCCTCTAACTTGCATATGTTTTCAGGAGTACATATATGATCTTGAGAAAGAAGAGGAGCAGCACAAAAAAGTAAGTTTATATCATTATTAATATTTTAACAAAATGGTGATTACAAAAAAGGATAGCTATATTTTGTTTTCAGTTCTGAATATAATTGGAATGTTCTCATTAACCCTTAAAATTCTATTAAGGTGCAACTAAGGCGTGAAGAGCGTAAAAACCGCGACGCATTCCGCAAAATAATGGAAGAAGATGTTTTGTTTGGTTGGCTTACAACTAAAATGCATTGGCGTGATTATTGTGTTAAGGTATGTTAGAAATAACATAGAAATTAGTATTCAAATATATTCCTTTATTTGGAAACATCTTTTTGTGTATTATGATTTTCAAGGTCAAGAATTCAACACCCTATCTGGCAGTAGCATCAAATACTTCAGGTTCTACACCAAAAGACCTTTTTGAGGATTATTCGGAGGATCTTGAAAAGCAGGTACTCTTTACATTAAGTTCGCATACTCTGCAACTTTATGATAAGTTAATTAAAATTATTTTTCTTGGCTTTTGACTGGAAAATGCTATCGGTTTAATTGTACATGTTAGAAAAACTCATCATGGTTTCTTATTTTATTTTATTTTTCTTAGTTTCTTATTTTATTTTATCGCTCAGCTTTATAAACTTTATAACGAAGGTAGACCATTCTTTTTAACTGTTTTCGAGAGGGAACTTTTTTTGTGTTTTGATCTAGTGACCATTTGTATCTATAAGTGCATTCTATACTAAGGGTCGGTAATGATTTGTTGTGTGGTTTCACCTTTTTATTTTACCTTAAATAGCATTCAGACTTCATCGATTGGAAAGGAGAAGTTCCTTTCCGGCACATCTTATTCCATTCTTGTATTTTGGTATTTAATTCAATTTTCTTGTCTTTTGGAAAATAATTATCATTCTTAACTTTTCTATAGCTTGAAACTGCTGAATACTAAGTTGAATTTTTTTCAGGAAAAAAAACAATCATTCATTCACAGTAGATGACTCACCAATATTGTTATCTAACAAATTTATGACCTTTAGTTTAAGGGTGTTAACTACAAGTCTACAATCTACCTCCAGAGATAATTTATTCATAAACATGGAATGAATGACCCACAATATTTTCGAAGCTCGGTCTGCATGTATGCTTATATATTTAGAGCTTCTTTAGTTTTTTTTTCTTGAAAAAAAAATGGGTGAAAAGGGAACTGTTTGTGTGACAGGAGCCTCTGGTTTCGTAGCTTCATGGCTCATAAAGAGACTTCTCGAATCTGGGTATAGCGTCAAAGGAACCGTTAGAAATCCAGGTTTCCTTATATTCCTCTTGTTAATTTTAGTTATTTGTGATTACCAGGTTTTTCTTCTTTTGTACAAACATCGACCAAAAGCTTCTAAACTGACCTTCATATTACATTATGTTAATTATTATACAGGAGATCACAAAAAAGTAGCACACTTATGGGAGCTAGAAGGAGCAAAGGAAAGGCTTCAGTTGGTAACTACTGATCTCATGAAAACAGGTAGTTTTGTTATCTTGAATTGCAATTGGGTTTTCGATTTCTGTTTGAATTTCAATATAGGTAGTTTTGTTATCTTGTTCCAATTGAATTCCACCAATCTTCTTAAGAGGAACTAAAATTCATTCCCTGTAGGGAGCTAGAGGTTTTAGAGGACCATTGGTGGTATTAGCCAAGCCTTGCTGCAATCCCCCCATAGTAAGTTTATGCTAAATTTCCACCAGTCTTCTTAAGAAGAAGCCAGTGGCTCTAAGTATCTTTCTTTGAATTATGGACACTGAGCTAATCTTTGTATGTTAACACAAAGAGACCACTCTTTATATAATTTTTGATAACAGTGTTTTCTAATGATATAACCTTATTTTTGTCTTTGTTGCAATCTGTCATGATAGGTACGTATATTTTTCTCGTACGTTATTTTGTCATATTTCATTTAAGAGTTGGCAGCTACTAAATTGGATAATTTTTTGCACTTGATTTATTTGCAGCACCTAATGTGACCGGAGACTAAGTTCAGTGGATGTTCTGCTAAGAGTTGTAGGAGTAGGTAAGGTTAAGTACTCTCAATCATAGTTAGTCATCTTGCTATTTTGTTATTTGTTATAATTTAATTTTGTAATATTATTTCAGTACTTTTTCTTGTAACGACAGTATATATGCTCTCTCTCATTAACTTTTTTACTTTTTAAAAGAACAAGTAGAGGAATTGGACATGTGCAGTGGCAGCCTGAGCCATCTTGGTTGACAAACAGAGGCATTACATTGTTATTCTGGGCTAAAACTCATAGGTTGTATTTCTAATACTATTTGAGAATTATGGAGCGGTGTTCATCCACTATTTCTCTTTTTTTCCTCCTACTTAATTTATTGCCAAACGAAAATTTGCATATGTCTAGTTGATAGTTCGACCATGTCAGTCTTTACCAATCTGGTTTGAATTTTTCATTGTTTTACTGAAGGGGTAAAAGTGAATTTAATGTAACTTGCATGATACGTACTAAAGAATTATGTATCGACCTGCAGGATTTGAGAAAATGTTACAATCGATTAGTTTAACTAGTATTTGTCTTAATTTAGTCCAAAATAAGTGTGATGTATATTAACTACATATATAAATCTTATTTGATTTATCACAGCCTCACATGCAGGGCCGGCTCCATAGTTCAGGTTGCCCTGTGACGCCTTTCCTACTGATTTTGTAGCCCAACCAACTGTACTAAAGGTGACTTTCATCAGCTTTACATATTATCCTTTATATTTTCTGAATGTGGTCGTTTCTACTCCACCCACCATCGGCTATGGTTGCTCCGTCCGGGGGTTGCCTAGCCTAAAACCGGGCCTGCTCACATGCTACGAAGAGTCAAAAGATTTTGAGGCAAAAGTTTAATTGATAAAGTTGCATAAATAATCAAATCTTGTTGTTCAGTGAGTAAATATTTATAGGCTTGGTGCCTTTTTCCTTCATTTTTGTCACATATAAAAATTATTTCTGTGTGGATACCTGAAAAAAGACAAAAATTACAAAATATTTTGCATTCAGATTAAAAGTAGGCCACAGTAATATCACTCATAAAATATAAACAGAATAGTCTAATCAAGTAGTATATAACTAGTTTCGAATATTAAATTGCCAAGTTAAAGAGATATATCTAATGTTCTTCTAAGAGCATTGGATTAGTTCGTCACGCTCATTCGTTATCTTAATATAGCTTTATTACTTGAGCAATTTTTGGAGCTCTACCGACAATTGAGGAAAAAACAATCTAATCTGGTACCCCTGACTAATCCTTATGTTTCTCACTCAAATTATCGTCATGCCATTCCATACATGCTAATTAGTTGCTTCCATCTTATGTCACTTAGTTAGCATTCTTTAGTTCAGTAGTTTGATTGATCATCATGATATTCAGTTCACATTTCATATTCAGTTCATAGTCCGTTGGCTTTAGAATATTGCTGCTCCAGTTGTCATTATTGTTAAACGCTATTTTATTGCTTCATTTTCTATTCAATTTCTTTGTGAAAGTCATTGCTTGCAGTTGTATTAGTCTTTGTTTCAGCTAATTGCATATGTCAATGCATACTGCCAATACAACAGTCTAATCCTTTTTTGCATTATATTCAGCTGGATACGACAGAACTGGTCACCATTGTTAATTGGTTGCTTCATTCATCTCCTCAGCCCACCTGCTCCATTCTCGAACAAAGGATTATTCAAGGCAAAATCTTGGAAAAATATTTGGTGTTGTTGGAAGGTTTTGATATAAACTTCAACGATTCATATCCCAATAAGTAATTTTGTTGGCCATAATTTATTATTTTCTGCATTATGTTTAACATGGTAAAGAATATAAGAACAAAGTATTATAAAGATATTATGTAAATATGGATATGTTTATTATATATAATGTGTTGAACTATTTAAATGTGTTTATATGATTAATGTTATTGTTTCATTTGAATATGTTTTATACATCTCAGCTAATTCAAGGGTCTGTTCTAGAAAATTAATAAAAATATATGGCTTTCTACAGGGTTTTATCTATGCTGTGAAAAATATTTTTGCAACGTTTTAAAAACGTAGTAATTTACTTTCGCAGCGTTTTAAAAACGCTGTGAAACACATTCGCAGCGTTTTAAAAACGCTGTGAAACACATTCGCAGCGTTTGAAGAATGTGGTTAACAACGAACTATAGTAGGGTTAGGACATATTGCAGCATTTCTGAAACGCTGCAAAAAGGCAAAACGCTGCAATATGGAATATTTCTTACAGCGTTTTCAAAACGCTGCAATATATTCCGACCCTATTACAGCTTGTTGAAAGAGAGCGTTCTTCATAACGCTGCGAAAGCATTTCACAGCGTTTTTAAAACGCTGCGAAAGGCCATTTTTGTTGTAGTGAACTACCGTTTGCCTGATCTGGACTGGTGAGAACGCATCGCCGCAGCGATCGCAACACCGCGAAACAACACTCCCAAATCAAGGGTGCGCACCAATCAAAAACAAGTAATGAGTAGTTACGAAGAAGTGTGTCCGCTAGAGGTAGCTAACCTCACTGGCCCGGCACGGCTCCTGTTTAAGTCATTTCCAATTTGACACAAGTGTCAAGGCTATCCATTATCGTTCTCTTCTTCAAATCCAGCAACGTCATTATTCCAACCACTTCATTCTGGATCACACTCCGCGTATAATAGTTATTAAAGTGGTTTTCGGTTTAGACGGAGAGTATGTCCCTAACCGATCCCGGACTCTTCAATAACTACGTAATTATTACACCGATTGGTCATTTAATAAACTTTCAAAATAGTTTATATTTCAAAACCAAAATATCATTTCCATTTCAAAACCATATCCATACGATATCATTTTCACTTCAAATAGATCCATTTTCAAAATCATATTACTTTCCAAAGTTATATCGCTTTCAAAATCGTAAGTCTTTTAAAATCAAAACACTTTGGAAATCAAAACCTTGAAATTCATAACACTTTGAAACTATAGTTTGAAATCATAACATTTTGGAATTCATAACACTTTCCTCTTAAACTGTTTAGATATTAAAATTAGTGTATATAATAAAATAGTATACAAAATAAAATAATTTATATAAAATAGTTATAAGTTAAAACAATTTATATTAAAATAATTAGTATATTTAAAATAGTTTATATTAAAAATAGTTATATTAAAAATGGTTTATATTAAAAATAGTTTATAACAAAATATAAAATAGTTTTAAATATAATTTAAAATACTTATATAATAAAATAGTTTCCTCAAATTTCACAAATCGATTCAACTCAACTCGGATTCCAAAATTCAAATTAAATCAAATCTCAAATCATTAATTTCAATTCGATTCAGTTTCTAAATAGACCATTTCAAATTATCAATTTCAAATACATATTTGAACCACAAAATAAGCCATTTCAATTTCAATATATTTCAAAGCTTTAAATATTTAACATTTCAAAACTAAATTCGGTAATTTCATATACATATCAAATTCACTTTACTATTATTTAGTTTTGAAATATTTACTTAATTATTTCAATAACATCTAAATACAACTTCAATTTACAAATTTAAATAAACAAAATATCCCATTTAAGTTTATATAAATTTGAAATATTCATTTAAGTTACTTTTAATCAAATTCAAGTTATAAAACATATCTTTAAAATTTCAAATTTAATAAATTCCAAATCAAACTTATTTAAGTAAAATTCTTAAATAAATATAGTTTCAAATCAATTTCAAATCATTATAAACTCTATATTTGAAAATATAGATATTAAATAAATACTTAAACATATTACTTATCAACTTTAATAAATCTTTAAAATCAATATTTATTAAAAACCGTATATTCCTTTCCAAAACCATAGAAATCATTTTCAAAATATTTATATATAGACCAACGGTGTCTGTATAAAATTTTCTATCCTATGGTCAAGTGATACAAATATTTATCATTTCAATCCGCAATTTAAGTATATACGGGTATATATCTTTTCAACCCGCAATCCCAAATTCAATGTCAATGAAAATCGCTTGGGTTTATCATTTCAACCCATGACGATTTTCTCCTATTCTACAGATCGTTCGGGTATGTATCATTCAACCCATAGTGAATTCTATACTAACAGGGAACTTGCAGAGTGATAACAGATATGATAATAATATAACATACATATATCATCAATATAGATAACAGATAATGGTGTCAGGTGTCACATGTGAACAGATACAGATAATGGCATATATATAGCAATATAAATAACAGATAATGGTGTCAGATGTCACAGGTGAGCAGATACAGATAATGGCATATATATAGCAATATAAATAATAGATAATGGTGTCAGATGTCACAGGTGAGCAGATACAGATGATGGCATATGTATAGCAATGTAAATAACTAGCAGTAACATATTTCAATTGTCGTTTCAATTGAAATCAAATTTAATAAATAAAAGAACATTAATCGTGAGTGATTGCTCACCTTTCGAGGTTAGAGGGAATAGACAATGATGGAGTTACGAAATCCAGGCACGAATTACAAAGCAAAGTATGATGGACACGGGCTCGACGAACAAGCTGAAAACTAGGAAGAGACGAATTCAAATCAGAACTGGATCAATGTTGATAAATGGTATAAGTGAGCTTATGTACATATAACCATATATAACTGTATATATAAAGTCATATTCCAAATCCAAAATATATTAAATTAAATAGATATACATATATCTATTATTAAAAATACAAAATACTTACATCCTTGTTATGTCCTTAGCATTTATATTTGAAACAATTTTATAAAATCTTGCTTAAATTTTAATACATATAACTTGCTCTATTAAACTTGTATACTGTACACATATCAAATATGAGTTTATATACTAATATATATAGCTCCTATATAATACAGCTTTTAAAATAAAATGACTGGTATAAAATTAACCAACATATTTATACTTCAAAACTTATCCAACTTAATATACATGCAAGCTAACCTACACTCATATATCAAAACTCGACAGAAAACTGTTTGTAAATTTTACAAAACTAACAAGCTATAAATAAAATAATTTACGCATACAATATAAAATACTATTATACATAACATATATGCAGACACACAGTTCCTACCCATTGTTTATAAAACAGTATGAAATGCGTATCTATCGAATGTGTATATGCAGACCAAATATATTTAAATATATAAATGCAGACTTTATCCATACTCATAATAAACCCAGACATACATGCTACTAAAAAGAAGACATATATCATATAGACTACACTTACAAAAATCCAAATATATACATATGAAAGTATTGACAGCTTTCGAAAGTTTTTTAATATAGATTCCAACATATATATATATATATTTATTTATTACTTATAACATATATCTATATACAAATCGGCCAAAACTTCACTTTTACAATCTATATACCAAAAACCAGGCAGCTTAATATAATAATAGAACAAAAGAACACTTAATACCTATGTGATACCTATATCCCTATATACACAGCTTTTAATATCTATATTAATATATACAACTGCAATATGGATATTTGAACTAACGTATGTATTACTAATATATATAAAACTTTCAAATAGCAAAACTACAAGTCACTAAAATAATATATAATATGATACCTACTTTATAGCCAGAGAAGAAGACTAAGCACGAAGAGAACACGTCAAGGCAAAAGAAAGTGTACGGCTGGCCGATGGTGGCTGCAAACAAAGGCGGGGACGAGTGCTATTGTGGTGGTCTCAGATCAAGGGAGGTCGGAGTAGGGAGGAGCTCGGCTTAAGGCTGGGCGTGGTGTGGATGCGTGCTGTCGATGGAGCACGATGTGGCGACATGCGAAAATAGAAGGGGCAGAGGCCGATGCTAGGTGGAGGGGTTTTGATGGGAAGTTTGGTGAAGTTGCTCGGCAAACGTGGTGGCTGGGTGTACGGCCGGTGGAGGCTCAGGTGGTGGCACGGGAGGCTGAGCGGAGAGTGAAGGCGGCTGCTGTTACTTCGGTGCGAGGCGAGGTGGTCTCGGGTTGGATCTTGGTTGCGTGTGTGGCCAGAGTAGATCGGCTAGCAAGTGGCTGTGTTCAAGTGCTAGGTCGACATAGCTACGGCGGTGGTCATTGGAGGAGGGTGGAAGCGCGAACGTGATGGGGAAGAGGATGCTCGGAAAAATGTCCGGATGTGAGGAAGATGTATGAGGAGACAAATGGAAGCGAGGCCATGCATTGGAAAGGTAGAAGACGTGCAGGCTAGAGAAAAAGAATGAACAGTACCTGTTCATTATTGCTTTTCTCAAAAGGAAGAGTAGAGAATAAATGAACCAGTTTAAAATATTGGAACCGGTGAATACCCAATAGTCAAGCACGAGAATTTAAGAAGTATAAATGCAAACAGCTGTATGGTACTGGACAGGTAGGTAGATAAAGGGACATATGGAACTCAAAAGGTTTTTAAAACGAGTGCCGATACGGTCCAACGTTTTACAGATTTCACCGTCCACCGGACGCCGAAATACACAAAAGAATATACTGCGGAGATCAGCATGACGAGACAATCAAAACGGCATATGGGTATCAGTGGTACGATTTAATTATAAAAATTTGAATTTTCTACTAGCGAAAAATGCAGCAAAAACGCAGAAAAATAAGATCGGCGGAGCTAAAGAGGTCCGAATTTGAAAAAACGAAAAATGACATCTTAGTCAGAAGATTAATTAGAAATTTTCTATGTAAAAATATTCAGGTTTAGAAAATTTTTTATTATCATCAATTTTAACTGATATAAATTGGAATAAAATTACACTAGAAAATAAACTTCCAAATTATCTGATAAAAATTTACCAGTTGCTATAATTAATTAGACGCATTCCAAATATCAAATTTTTATTTCAAAATTTTATAGTTTAAAATTTCACAAAATTTCAACTAATTACGTTATTAAAACAGTTAAAATTTACGGGTCGTTACACTCTCCCCCACTCAAAACTTTTCGTCCCCGAAAAGGAAGGAGGTAGGAGAATAGAAACAATCAGAAAAAAAATAGATTGGAATACAAGTAAAACAATTAATTTAAACCATATAAATTTCAATTTAAATTAATTACTATTTAACAATTTGGTTAAATCCCTTTGAGTTCACTTAAGTTAAATTAATCTATCTATTTCTAAATTCATTATCTTATTATCTAGTCATCCTCAATTAACAATTTCTAAATCATCAATTTGTATAATCATTTATTGTACTCATATTTTATTCAACAAATTTAATTCTTTTATTCCAAATTAATATTAAGTTTATTCCAGTTAATATATCTTATTACATATATTTAAACCATATAAATTAATTTAAACCATATAAATTTCAATTTAAATTAATTTATATTCAATAATTGGTTTAAATTTAAGGTATTTCCATAAGTTGATCTAATTTCAATTTGTCAATTCTTTCAGAACAAAATTTATTATATTCATCTCATTCATTTAACTTATTATTCTATCATCTTTATTAGCATTTTTTATAATTAAAATCTAAGTGTATAACATTTATAATAAACACTCAAATTTTATTTATAAAATCATTTTATATTGTATATTATCCAATTACATTTTAACTTCTGAATAATTTAGGTAAGTTATATTGAAATGCAATTTAGTACTATACAAATAAAATTTTCAAATTCAATTATTTCAAGTTTAAATATTTATCCAAAATTTTTGACTTCAGTTTATAATTGAAATCATCTTTAAATCATAAACTTAAGAATTTAAATCTCCGATTTACTTCAAACAATTTTGAGATAAATATATATAGTATATATCGGATCAAAATTAAATCTTTATATATATATATAATAAATCAGGTCATACCACAGAAATTCAAATCAAATTAAATTTCTGAACAAAGTGTAGCAAAGCTACTGAATGGTCTCCTTCTCTTCGAAACTCGAAAATGAATGTCGATGATGCGGCCGTAATCACCGAAATTATTT
Organism: Allium fistulosum; assembly: GCA_030737815.1. Classification (NCBI taxonomy): domain Eukaryota; kingdom Viridiplantae; phylum Streptophyta; class Magnoliopsida; order Asparagales; family Amaryllidaceae; genus Allium; species Allium fistulosum. The sequence goes on from CM060902.1 coordinate 308,331,729, forward strand.
TCCAGCGACAAAAGAGAAGAGTACTGATTTAAACATTAAAATTCTTTGAAAATCATTTATATTCAAAAAAACTTTATATAATATACATTTTAAGACTTTAAAACAAAGTTTGAAATCACCAGAAATTAAATTCTTAAATTCTCAATTTAAATTCATTTCAATTCCAAATCAATTTATAAACCATGTTTATAAATTCATATGTAGAACAATAAATGATAATCAAATATTATCATTTCAATTAACCAATTTAATTAACTTATTAAATTCCAGAAACTTTTACTTATATATTTATAATATAATCATACAAATTTATTTCATTTACCAAATTTGAAAATATTATGGTGTCAGTTTGCTCTGTTCAAGTGTTTTGGAAATCCTATCGATAGCGTTGATCAGACGAATCGATCGAAAACCCAAATCAACATCAACAACTCAAACTACACAATATAAAACATTTTTAATATAAATTTACAAATACACACCCTCACTTGATGATACAAGAAGGAATTTCAAGGCAAGGATAGAGATCCAAATCAAAGGGGCTTAAATCAAAGAATTCAAATTCGAAGATAGGCTCGATAGGGCGATACGATGATTGAATTTCAAACAGGAAGATGGATAAACTTATACAAATCGCGGGAAACCTTAACCAGGTCAACCGAGACTTCAAGAATAAGATCGATGCAGAATCCAGAGGCAAATCGACATTTGATCGCCATAGATAGAATTCGGGTATAACAAAAGATAACAGCCTCGTAAACCGACGATATAAAATCTCCGGTGAATCAATGCTTATTGTGAAGGAGTTTCACCCATTTACAAATCATTCAGAGATTGGCGAGACCGCCAATTTATTATAGAGGTCATTCAAATTGGAGTTATGGGATACTCCAGAATCAAAAGAGACGAATGGGGAGACACGAATGGACTTTGGAACCGAAGGGAACGTTCCAAAATTCAAAGAAACCGAGTCAAAGAAGAAGGAATTCAAGCTCGAACGAACGTGATTCTGTAATTGAATTTACTCTATATGCTGAGTTTTGCCTAAAACCAGAGCTCTGATACCAACTGTAACGACCCACTATTTTGGACCATTCAAATCGACAATAAATCCACACATGTCGGACTTGAATAATTCAAAACAATAGATTGTAAATAAAATTAGGTAAAACTCAGCATATACAGTAAATAAATATAATCACAGATCACAGATGCAGAGTAATATAACAATAATGCAGCGGAAACAAAAGAATAGTAGTTCATGAAGCTACTATATATATATAACAGAGTTAAACAAGTTACAATAGAAGTCTCGAATACAATAGTCAAATACAATATCAGAATACATCACTGGAATCAACTGAATATCTGAAAGCTGGATAGATAGCTGGATCTCCAAGCGAAGCTCCAACTCCAAAGGCGAGTCTCGAATACTGGTACACTCAGTCTGACCCGAGCGTAAAGAAAACACAAACACTCGAGTCAGGATTAACATTCTTATATCAATAAATCCAACTCAAGTGAAATAATGACTGAAATACAAGTAACTCAAAGGATGTTTGGGATAACCATCCTCTAAGGATCCATTAAACTATCTACTATGTAGTAGTGTACGCTAAGTAGATAATGCCTATCAGTAATATAAAGTATCAAAATAGCGTTAAGGCGTTACCATTATCCCCCTTAACACATTTTATATAAGCATCATAGTCTATACAGCACTGTAAACTCCACCGTAAACTGGTGGGCTATCAGGGAGTACTCCATAGGTATAACACAAAACAAATCGTAGTGGTCGCGTATAGGGATACAAGTATGACAAGGCACATGAGGCAATACCCAAGGTAGTGAAACTACCGTTTGCCTGATCCGGACTGGTTAGAACGCATCGCCGCAGCGATCGCAACACCGCGAAACATCACTCCCAAATCAAGGGTGCGCACCAATCAAAAACAAGTAATGAGTAGTTTACGAAGAAGTGTGTCCGCTAGAGGTAGCTAACCTCACTGGCCCGGCACGGCTCCTGTTTAAGTCATTTCCAATTTGACACAAGTGTCAAGGCTATCCATTATCGTTCTCTTCTTCAAATCCAGCAACGTCATCATTCCAACCACTTCATTCTGGATCACACTCCGCGTATAATAGCAATTAAAGTGGTTTTCGGTTTAGACAGAGAGTATGTCCCTAACCGATCCCGGACTCTTCAATAACTACGTAATTATTACACCGATTGGTCATTTAATAAACTTTCAAAATAGTTTATATTTCAAAACCAAAATATCATTTCCATTTCAAAACCATATCCATACGATACCATTTTCACTTCAAATAGATCCATTTCCTAAATCATATCACTTTCTAAAGTTATATCGCTTTCGAAATCGTAAGTCTTTTAAAATCAAAACACTTTGGAAATCAAAACCTTGAAATTCATAACACTTTGAAACTATAGTTTGAAATCATAACATTTTGGAATTCATAACACTTTCCTCTTAAACTGTTTAGATATTAAAATTAGTGTATATAATAAAATAATATACAAAATAAAATAATTTATATAAAATAGTTATAAGTTAAAACAATTTATATTAAAATAATTAGTATATTTAAAATAGTTTATATTTATAATAGTTATATTAAAAATGGTTTATATTAAAAATAGTTTATAAAATAATATAAAATAATTTTAAATATAATTTTAAATACTTATATAATAAAATTGTTTCCTCAAATTTCACAAATCGATTCAACTCAACTCGGATTCCAAAATTCAAATTAAATCAAATCTCAAATCATCAATTTCAATTCGATTCAGTTTCTAAATAGACCATTTCAAATTATCAATTTCAAATACATATTTGAACCACAAAATAAGCCATTTCAATTTCAATATATTTCAAAGCTTTAAATATTCAACATTTCAAAACTAAATTTGGTAATTTCATATACATATCAAATTCACTTTACTATTATTTAGTTTTGAAATATTTACTTAATTATTTCAATAACATCTAAATACAACTTCAATTTACAAATTTAAATAAACAAAATATCCCATTTAAATTTATATAAATTTGAAATATTCATTTAAGTTACTTTAAATCAAATTCAAGTTATAAAACATGTCTTTAAAATTTCAAATTTAATAAATTCCAAATCAAACTTATTTAAGTAAAATTCTTAAATAAATATAGTTTCAAATCAATTTCAAATCATTATAAACTATATATTTGAAAATATAGATATTAAATAAATACTTAAACATATTACTTATCAACTTTATTTAATCAACTTTAATAAATCTTTAAAATCAATATTTATTAAAAACCGTATATTCCTTTCCAAAACCATAGAAATCATTTTCAAAATATTTATATATAGACCAACGGTGTCTGTATAAAATTTTCTATCCTATGGTCAAGTGATACAGATATTTATCATTTCAATCCATAATTTAAGTATATACGGGTATATATCTTTTCAACCCGCAATCCCAAATTCAATGTCAATGAAAATCGCTTGGGTTTATCATTTCAACCCATAACGATTTTCTCCTATTCTACAGATCGTTCGGGTATGTATCATTTCAACCCATAGTGAATTCTATACTAACAGGGAACTTGCAGAGTGATAACAGATATGATAATAATATAACAGACATATATCATCAATATAGATAACAGATAATGGTGTCAGGTGTCACAGGTGAACAGATACAGATAATGACATATATATAGCAATATAAATAACAGATAATGGTGTCAGATGTCACAGGTGAGCATATTTTTTTTTACAGATAATGGCATATATATAGCAATATAAATAACAGATAATGGTGTCAGATGTCACAGGTGAGCAGATACAGATGATGGCATATGTATAGCAATGTAAATAACTAGCAGCAGCATATTTCAATTGTCGTTTCAATTGAAATCAAATTTAATAAATAAAAGAACATTAATCGTGAGTGATTGCTCACCTTTAGAGGTTAGAGGGAATAGACAATGGATGGAGTTACGAAATCCAGGCACGAATTACAAAGCAAAGTATGATGGACACGGGCTCGACGAACAAGTTGAAAACTAGGAAGAGACGAATTCAAATCAGAACTGGATCAATGTTGATAAATGGTATAAGTGAGCTTATGTACATATAACCATATATAACTGTATATATAAAGTCATATTCCAAATCCAAAATATATTAAATTAAATAGATATACATATATCTATTATTAAAAATACAAAATACTTACATCCTTGTTATGTCCTTAGCATTTATATTTGAAACAATTTTATAAAATCTTTCTTAAATTTTAATACATATAACTTGCTCTATTAAACTTGTATACTGTACACATATCAAATATGAGTTTATATACTAATATATATAGCTCCTATATAATACAGCTTTTAAAACAAAATGACTGGTATAAAATTAACCAACATATTTATACTTCAAAACTTATCCAACTTAATATACATGCAAGCTAACCTACACTCATATATCAAAACTCGACAGAAAACTGTTTGTAAATTTTACAAAACTAACAAGCTATAAATAAAATAATGTACGCATACAATATAAAATACTATTATACATAACATATATGCAGACACACAGTTCCTACCCATTGTTTATAAAACAGTATGAAATGCGTATCTATCGAATGTGTATATGCAGACGAAATATATTTAAATATATAAATGCAGACTTTATCCATACTCATAATAAACCCAGACATACATGCTACTAAAAAGAAGACATATATCATATAGACTACACTTACAAAAATCAAAATATATACATATGAAAGTATTGACAGCTTTCGAAAGTTTTTTAATATAGATTCCAACATATATATATATATATTTATTACTTATAACATATATCTATATACAAATCGGCCAAAACTTAATTAATGAGGACTAAGGTTAATTAATTAACTTAATAATGATATGTTTAGAATTAATTAATTACTTTGTTAATGAGACTTAAACTTAATTAATCATTTTATCTAATGGTGTTTAAGAATAATTAATCATTTAATAATGATGGATTAAAGTTAATTAATCCTTTTAATTAATGGTGTTTAAAATTAATTAACCCTTTGTAATTAATGACTTTTACAGTTAATCAATTAGATTAAATTTAATTAATTTTTTTCTTTAATAATGTTTTAAATTAATTAATCATTTTAATTAAGGGTGTTTAAATTATATTAATTAATTTAATTAATGATATTTAAAATTAATTAATTAATTTAATGATGTTTTCTTTTTAAAAAAAGTGATTAACCCTTTTAACTAATGGAATTTAAAGTTAATTAATCTAATTAATTAACAAAGTTTAAAGATAAATAAATCACTCTTATTAATGACAGTTAAAGTTGATTAATCAATTTAATAAAGATGTTTTTTGTTTTTAAATCCTTTTTATAATGGTGTTTTAAAGTTAATGAACCACTTTAACAAAGTTGTTTAAAGTTAATACTGGTAATGTGAATCCTAAGCATGAATTCGACTTTAAAAGTAAAAGTTTGATTCGTTTATGGAGATGAATTAATTTCTATAAAGCGATATCACTTATATGAAAAGGATTTAGTTGTATACTTAACATTAAATGTCGAAGAGAGACACTCGTCTCTATCCCGATAGTTAAGAATGTACGCTAAGACATGACTTTGAAGTAACACTACCTTAACTTGTCCAACATCATTATTAACCATGGGACAGTACAAGTTTGAAATCGACGAGTGGCGGTGAGTATATAAGATTTAATTTCCATATACGATCGTATTTTTATCTTCTATTATCGGTTTGTCAACTATCGATTACCTCAACCTTCTTTGTATTTCGTCACTCTAAGATGATGTGTTGCTCACTTGAGCTTTGTTATCCTTTGTTGAAAATGACTAAACCCAAAGAGCGAGTGGAAGCCAAGCTATGTGGGGTTGCTTCCATTAGGATATTGTCACATCTACTCTAGATTTGGTTCAGATATTTATGTACTAAGATGTGAAATACTCGGATTCTCGGCTTGGACGTGTCTGAGAGCCAATAGAGTTCTCAAGTATATATTCTAGAGATATACTTCCGGTAAAGGGGGTGCACCCTCCTAGTCATTGTTGAAAAATTTCCTTTTTCCTTGTTGATTCGAACCTTCGGATTTGTTTTCTTAATTGCATCAGGAAGGGTCCGGCACTCTTTGCGATGTTTGATTATTTGTATCCATTCTTTACGTTTGGATGTTGTTCTTGTGAGAGGAAACCCGTTCCACGTTTGGCGACGTAATCTCACATTTTGTTGTTTAATTACACCCACTGTTTTAGAGTTTAGTCATACCAGACACATTGTCTGACCCGAGTTATTTGTTTCCCTATTCTCGGGTACTTATTTTTATTTGAGTAGTCTGAGAGTAGCAGGTCTTTTATGGGCTCTTTTGAAAACTTCGTTCGAGCAGGAGGCCTTTTCTATTTAGTTGTATATTTCCACTGTTTGTTTAATTCATGTAAGTGTATTTTGTTTCAACATGCGTAAAGGTAGGTTGTCATAACTACCTAAGCTTATTGTAGTACTTTTGTGTAACTCTAATAACTCCATGTTAAGGAGTAACCTTATGCACTATTTTACTGTTATGATATATTTAACAGTTTCGTTGTGAGATTTTCTGTTCTGTTCCTTTTATTTTCACCCCAAGACAATTCATCTTCTAGATGCTTGGGCAAGGACACATTAATACCGTGGATGTATTAAGTGTCGTTCGTAGGGGTCCGAATGGTGGGTCATCACAACTCAGCGCTTGAAGGAAAATCCCGCACCTACGAATTAATCGAAGAGATGAAGCGTGCCTAGGTCAACGCTGAGATTGTCTTTGTGTCAGCATGAAGTGTCCACTTAATAATCCAAAGGGCCGACGATGACCATTCCTGCATCCATAGGGGTTAGCTCTAAACTGCTAGTATGATTTCGAATTCTATGATGACTTCTATTTACGAGCCCTACATTCCCCCTTCTACAGGCCAAACCGTGGAGCACATAATAGGGGAAGGGGAATTTGAAGTCGATGTCCGGGAAAGAAGCCCAGGCTCTGGTATTTCTCTTGTCTCTTTAGTGTTCGAGAAGATTCAGTTTTCTTTGGAGTCCATTTATAAACTTTACTATTATGTTTTTCAATTTGTAGGTCAACCGCATCTACCTCCTCCGCCTCTGGCTATACATGGCTCAGGAACTACAACCATCTTTGCTACATCTATCACCATCTCCATGGGGCTTACTGTAACTGCTCCTGCTTCTAGCTCTGGCCCATGACCCGATTCTTAGAAGATAACTGCCCTGGAGAAAATGGAGGATGTTTCGGTGTCCTGGGAGGAAGATGTAACGATGATCAGTGCTTTGAACCCCACCGATCATATGACTGTGGCTGCAAGACTGAAGGCAGATATAGAGAAAATAAAAGTGAAGCAAAAGCCTGGAGTCAACTAGCCTGCTCCCTCCAAGCCAGTAGGCTCGAGACATAATATTCTTGCGTTGAAGATCAGGTCGCCTAAGCATACTGATGACCTTGATGGAAAACCTGGAGAGCTCTGTTCTACTGCTAGCGAAGAGTCCACTCATTCTGAAGGTGAGATTCCTCCGGCAAGGTACTTAAAGATGAAAAGAAAAAGCACAAGAGTCGTCCCTCCGGTGGTAAAAGCGGAAGAAAGGGAAAGAAATGAGAAGTGTTTGAGGACGATAGGCGTGACAGTCTGTCTTTTGTGTTGGTTATTCCCGAGTTTGTATTTTTTGTCCTTTTGTTTTGGACAAGCCGAGCTTATGCAGGTACGACCCCCAGTTTTTGATTGTACACAAAACGGTTGGTAATGAAATAATAACTTTGTTCTGCAATCTCTCTTCAGTTAACTTGTCTCCATTTTATGTTCTATGCCTGTTTATGTACTACTGCCTATGTATATAATATAACTACCTGCTCTGCAATTTTTCTTATATTATATACCTTTTGTTTCTATGCAATATGCTTATTTACCGCAAGTCTGTGCATGTAAATAGTATTTCTACTATTGCTTCAGTTATATCTGTCACTTAGCCCTGTTTATAGCTGCCAAAATACTCTATTTGGAAAAATGGAACTGTTGTTTAGCCGACTCTGCGGCTAGTCCCGTTCGGGCTTAGTCGATTTCTTTTCGACCAAGTATTTGTGTGTATGCCCCTACTCTCAAGGTTGATTATTCCAAGTGCTAGAGTTCGATCACTTGTATAAACACCATGGGCAATCCGTCCGCTTGCCCTCGGTCCAGTTCTCAATCCTATTTTGGGATTAGATAAGTTTGATAGTTTCGAAAATTGATTCTCTACGACTATCCTTGCTTACCGTCGCCTGAGTGCATCTTACTCGATCGCTAGCGTTGTTGTAGAAATCATGTTTGCTCAATAGTTCCTACCTCCAGGAACTAGTGACTTCTCCGCTCGATTCCAAATGTTATGTCCTCAATGCGGCCAATCTTCGGGCTGCAATTGAATTCTTCCGAGTTGAAAATGTCATTCTAGATGTATATAATGTGAAGATGCATCATCATCATCTTCCATCATAACAAATTCTTCCAAGTTCAGCGTTGAGAATCCGGTCGTATTCTTGTTTCTATCTCAGGGAAGTAGAATACCAATGGTTGTATTCTAGGGACTTCTCCTTAACGTTGCCTATCTCTGGGAAATGATTGACATCTGCAAGTTAGAGTCGAATGACCTGATCAACTCGAGAACAATTTCACCTCCCTGTCATCGCCTGCCTCTGGGCAATGGTAGGATCCTGAGGGTTGTAGAGTTCAATCGGGGGTTGGCTTCTATCTTGGGAAGTTAGCGCATTAATAGTTTAAATCCGTAGATTCTTTCTCCACGTCGCATATCTTTGGATGATAATGAATCCATGTACATTAGGATCAAATTATCCAATCGATCCTTGAGTTCTCCAACCTTCTCTTCATCACCTATCTCCTGGCTACGTCGAATATCGGTAGGTTGCGGTCGATTTTCACCGTCGATCCGGCAGTTTAGACCTTCCAGATGTTGCCTATTTCCAAGCAACATCACTTCTCATAAGGTTAGGGTCAATTTTCAACATTGACCCAGCGGTTTGGACCTTCCTGGTGTCTTCTATCTCTAGGCAATGTCGGTTTTCTTGGAAGGTTAGGGTCGATTTTCACCGTCGATCCGACGATTTTGATCTTCTCGGTGTCGCCTATCTCCGGGCAACACTGGTTCTTAGAAGATTGTGGTTCGATTTTCCCATCGACCCGGTAGTTTTGACCTTCTCGGCGTCGCCTATCTCCAAGAAACACCAGTTTTCAGAAGGTTGTTGTTCGATTTTCCTCGTCGAACCGGCTGTTTTGACCTTCCCGGAATCGCCTATCTCTGGGCAACACTGGTTCTCAAAAGGTTATGGGTCGATTTCCCCGTCAAGTCGACGGTTTTGACTTTCCTGGCATCACCAATCTCTAGAAAACACTGGTTCTAAAAAAGTTGTGGGTCAATTTTCCCTGTCGACTCGACGGTTTTGACCTTCCTGGTGTCACCTATCTCAAGGCAACATCGATTCTCAAAAGGTCGGTGCTACTAGTCACGTAGCACTGGAGTATTACTTACAAGAACACGGTTCCATAGGTTCGAGAAGCTAACTTTATTGATAAGTAAAATAAATGGCTAGTCCTTCCTATTTACAATGCCTCCAAAATCTTCGGATAGCTTATTTGAGAGAAACAAAATAACGAAAGCTAGATGTAATAATGCCGGAGCAGGTCACTATTCCAAGCACGCGGGATCGGGACTCCGTTAATGGTTGCTAGCTTGAAAGTGCCGTCTCTAAGCTTCTGGTCAATTGCATAGGGTTCTTCCCAGTTTGGACCAACTGCCCCTGTGCCCAGGAGAACTGGTTTTAGAACGAAATCTCCTACCTTAAAAATATGGCTGCAGACCTTGGAGTTGAAGTGACGTGCTACCCTTTTCTGTTAAGAAGCTAGCTACCATTAGCTCAGCTTGTTCCTGCTTCTCATCGACCAGGTCGAGGGACTCGAGTAGTAGTTCCTCGTTTTATCTTTGGTTGAAATGTCTTCTACGATGAGATGAGACTTCTAGTTCCACTGGGACCATATCTTCTGAACCATATGCCAAAGCGAACAACGAGTGTCCTGTCGTCGACTTATGTGTTGTCCTATAAGCCCATAGTGATAGTGGAAGCCCATCAACCCAATTGCTCTTAGCTTTAATCAGTCGCTTCTTTAGGGTGGATTTGATGATTTGTTTCACTACTTCCACTTGTCCGTTCGCTTGCGGATGCGCCACTACAGAGAAGCTCTTTTCGATTCGATACCATTTGTAAAAGTCTTTGAACTCATCACTTTCGATTTGAGTTCCATTATCTAGACGATCTTCTAAGGTACTCCGAAGCTACAAATAATTTTCTTCAATACAAAATTGATTACCATTTTAGTTGCAATTATGGCAAGCGGTTCCGCTTCAACCCACTTTGTAAAGTACTCCACTGCAACGATAGCATATCTGGTCCTCCTTTCACTATTAGCAGCACATCGATGAGGTTAATTCCCCAAATCGCGGATAGCCATGGGCTGACCATCTACGTAAGCTCTGAAGATGGGGCTCTAGGAATCTTTTCAAACCTCTAACATCGGTCACGCCGTTTGGTATAGTCGGTAGCATCTCGATTTACTATCGCCAGAAATATCCATAACGGAGCACTTTGTTCGCTAGAGTTTCCCCCTCGGTGTGATCATCACAGCTGCCTTCATGGACTTCCATGAGGATCTTCCTAACTATATCCTTGGTTACACACCGAAGCAAGGGCATAGAGAACCCTCTCATGTACATTATTCCACCTTGTATCACAAATCGCGGCGCTTTTCGAAGGAGTTTCTACCGCTCATTCATGTCTATGGGGAGTATAGCCCTTAGTCCTTGATAGGAGTCATCCACGATTGCGCTTCCTCCGTTGTCTTCAAAATCCAATCAACATCCATTTGATCAATGCTTGAAGCCGTCGGAATCTCCACCAAACCAATCCCATCAGTTATGCTTCTCCAGAACTATCTAGCTTAGCTAGTGAGTCATCCTTTGTGTTATCTTTGGGAATATGAGTTATCGTGTAATGCTCTATATTTTCAAGCAGTTCCAGTGCCTTCGACAGGTAAGGAGCTAGTCTCGTGCCCTTAGGCTGATATTCCTTCCTGATTTGGTAGACAACCAGTTGGGAATTACTAAATATGTGTAGCATCTTTATTGCTAGTTCCATTGCTATTTTCAATCCTACTATCAGCGCCTCGTACTTAGCTTCATTATTAATAGTAGTGAATTCTAGTTTTAGTGCGCATCAAATCGATCGTCCTTTCGGCATTTCAAACACTACTGCTGCCCCTGAGCTAAATTCATTTGAAGCACCATCGACAAATAATTTCCAATGAGAAGTCGCGACCACAGTATCCTCCTCCTCTTCCTCTCCATCCCACATGGTAATTTCAGTGATGAAGTCTACCAACACTTTCCCGTTTATCGCTCTCCTCAGATTGTAAGTGATGTCGTACTGACTCAACTCGATATTCCACTTTAGCAACCTTTCTGAAGTTTCGAGTTGATATAATACCTGCTTCAGAGGTTGATCTATTAGTGCTTTGATTAGATGAGCTTGAAAATATGATCGTAACTTAATTGATGCAATCAGCAAGCAATATGCGAGTTTCTCCAAGTTTGAATGGTTCTTTTATGCTCCTGTAAACCGCCTGTTAATGTAGTAGACCGGTCTTTGAACTCTTGCCTCCTTACGTATCAAAGCTTCACTTAGTGCATAAGCAAACATGGCTTTGTAAACAAATAAGTCCTCTCTATCCAATGGTTTGGATAAGACCGGTGGTGTAACCATATGCCTCAGCAACTCCTTGAAGGCATTCTGGCAATCCTAATTCCATTCAAAATTCCTTTTACCTTTCTTGAAGGCATCAAAGAAAGATGTGCACTTATCCATTTCCCTTGAGATGAATCGACTCAAAACAGCGATCTTTCCATTTAAGCTTTGAAGTTATTTCTTCATGATTGGGGTAGCTACGTTCCTCTAGGCAGCAATCTACTCTGGATTGGCCTTAAAGCCTTGTGCATTGACGATAAATCCCAGAAACTTCTTGGATGCTAATCTAAAAGAACATTTTAATGGATTTAGCCTCATCCCGTATTTTCGTAGAATCTCGAACATATCTGAGAGATCATCCAAATTATATTGAGACACCCGTGACTTCACAAGCATATCGTCCATGTATATCTTCGTCATCCATCCAATTTGATTCTTGAAATCATTGGTACATAGTTTCGACATTCTTCAAACCTAACGGCATTACCTGGTAGTGGTACAATCTCAAATCCATGATAAAGTTAGTATTCTCTTGATCCGGCTCATGCATTATGATCTGATTGTATCCAAAATAAGCATCCATAAATGAGAGCAATTCATGCTCCGCTATTCCATTGACAAGCTGGTCAATTCTCGGCAAAGGAAAGTTGTCTTTCAAGAAAGGTTTGTTTAGATCCGAGTAATCGATGCACGTTCGCCACTTTCCCTTTGACTTCTTGACCAATATGGGGTTAAATATCCATTGAGGGTACAAAGCATCGCGGATAAATCCGTTAGCCAATAATGTATGCACTTTTTCCTTCAATGTAGTGGATCGCTCCGGGCCTAGGCTGTGCCTTTTCTGTTTTGCTTATGTAAACATGGGATCGATATTTAGTGCACGACACGCTATCTCCGGCGATATCCCACACAGATCAGAATGCATTCAAGCAAACACATCTAGATTTGCTTGAAGGAAATTAATTAGCTCTTTCCATAATCCAATTCCAAGTTGAGAACCAATCTCAATACTCGAGCCGGGTCATCCATATCAATATGGACACTCATCGTAAGCTTCGCCGGTGCTGCCCGTACTTCACCTGACTTCTTTCGACGATCCATAAACCTGTCAAATCGTCTATGGTCCCCAAGCTAGGGGCAGTTCTGTAATTGGTATGCTTGCAGTTCCTGAATGTGGAGAGTCTTCACCACGTTCTTTCCTTTCTCCCGATATTTATCTTCTTGTAGTTCTACAACATAGCATTCTCTTACCGCGCTTTAGTCCCCTCACACCACTCCAATTTTATTCTCCATTGGGAACTTTATCGTTAAACTCTACGGAGGTAAAGCAGTCCTAAAATCAGCTAGGGCCGGTCGAGCCAAGAATGTGTTGTATGCTGAGTACTCATCAATAATAACAAATGTTTGGATGTGCACCACCTTACGTTCTCCTTCACCAAGCTCTACAAGCAAATCGATCATCCCAATCGGCTGTTTAGCTTCACCTGTAAATCCCTGAAACTTCGTCTTGTAGGCAGTCACATCCTTTGTACTGATTTTCATCTAATCGAAAGTCTTTCTGAACTGAATGTTAATTGAGCTTCTGTTATCCACCAAAACTCGACGCACCTGCTGGTCCAATTCTGATTGATACCACCATGGGATCAAAGTTTGGTGCCTCAACTCCATTAGAATTTTGGTTTCTACACACGATGTCATCTTTTATCATCTTCTGTTGCTTAGCCAGAGTTCCGTCTTCAACGGCGTAGCAACTTTCCTGTGGTGTGCGTTTCAATGAACTCGCATATCTTTCAATCTCACTCTGGCTTCTCTTCGTTGGGTGAGGTCCTCCATTTATAGTATTAATCACTACTCTTTCATCCGTACTTGTAGGACCCTCTCTACTGGGTCCAGGTGGTTTTCCTTGAGCTGATGGGCCATGGGGTCTGGCGTCTTGGTCAGAGTTTTGTTATTCCTTCACGTACTGCTAGAGCTTGTTCTTCCGTACTAGCTCCTCAATCAAGTCCTTTAAGTGATGACATTCGTTGGTGTTATTCCCATGCATTTCATGGAAGCGGTAGTACTTCTCAGATCGCTTCTACTGTTCCATCGCTTCCCTCCTGACCAATTTCTTATATTGCTCAGTCCCTTGAGTATCAAGATGAATATTCTCCAGCGTATCATTCAGAGGAGTGTAATCTTCCGATCTCAAATTCCTTGACGTTTCTTGCTATCGTTACGTTTGTTGTCGGGCCTTGATTCCATTTCTTATGGTTTCTAGAATTTCCAGCATTAGTTCTCCCATTATCAGTGTTATTCCTAAATTGCTTAACTGTTACATTATTTTAGATAATTTCCTTTGACTATGCACCATCAACATTCCCCAAGGCCAAGCTCGCTTCCTCCAAGCATATAAATTGATTTGTATTCCGATGGAATTCCTCTATGGTAGTTGGTTGTTTCATCTTCAGCCACCTACCAAAATCCATGTCTAGATGAATGCCTGGACCAAGGTCATGAATATGAGATCTTCCTTCGGATTGCTAACCTTAGTAACAATGATATAGAATCGGTTCAAGATACCCTTTAGTGACTCTTTGGGTCCTTGAGAGAAGCCAAATATAGACATCACGTCCTTCGGTTGGGTAGCATGCAGCCGGGACTGCTCCAAAAACTTCTTGGCTAACTCATCAAAGGTAGATATGAACTTCGGCACGAGCTTAGTGAACCACATCGAGGCAAGTCCTTTCAAGAAAATGGAAAAGCATCTACAATGAACGACATCCGTAGCTCTTGCTCCATCAATATGCCATTCATACTTGAGTAAGTGTTGTTTGGGGTCGGCAGTTTCATTTTATGATGGTATCATTGGCATCATGAACTTTCTAGGGTATTCTTCGCTCAGAATATTTTCGATAAACAGAGTTCTACTAGGTGCGGAGCCCCAATCTTCATTCTTTCTGCCTCTGCTTTCCTTAATCAACCGTTTAACCATATCAGCTTTGTACTACTCACTAGCATGGTAATCCAAAGGTCGACTATCAAGGGCTACACCAAGCGTTTGGCTTCGCAAACGGTCCCAGTTTGCCAGCTGACGTCTTGGTCCTCCTGTCTCTGGGGGAACCATCCCTTCGGTATTTCGTGGGCGTGCGGCTTGTTGTGCTATAGCTATCTAAAATCTACCTTCGCTGGCATCAAACCAACTCCAAATCATCATCATCAAGTTGCAAGTCCACCTCCTCATCAGAATCCATCATTGCATCCACTTCCCAGACACCATCCATTCGTAAATTCCTATCCGTACCGAGAGAAATTCTTTCAGTACCGGTTGGTTTTCTTATGGGGTGAAGACTTCTACTTCCTCCTACAAGCCCCTCAACTGCTCCAGAGTTTCCTATCTTTTATTTATGCTTCCCACCTCTTTTGTTTTGGCCAGAAATTGAGGAATTCTCTTGTTCTATCGCAAGTGAAGTTTCCCTTCTAGTTCTTCTAGCTCTTGGTGGTTACAAGATTAGCAAAATATCCATCTTATCCAACAAAGCTTTATGGCTATCCACCATTTTCTGGTTCAACCCCTGTAGCATTTTATCAAGCTCTCCTCTAGTAACTACTTCTTGTTGAGCAGAGGACCATGGAATTGCTTGTTGATTATTAACTTCAACTTGGTATGCATCCCCTTCATTAGCTCTAGTCACAACTCCCGAGGACCTTCCAGATCTCCTTGGTGTCATGGCTTTCTATTAGCAATCCTTCAGGTTCTTCAAGAAAGTTTTATGGATCTAACTTTTGGATCTTTCCAACCCAAAGTAGAGAGCTAGATCTAAGCCTGGGTTTAGTTTTCTCAATGAAAGCACCAAAATGTTGACGCAAAAAATGAATCAACACCCAAAGATACATTGTAGGGAACCTGTGAGACCGAGATCTAACAGATAATAACAAAATAATAGAAATAGAACTGTAAAACATAAGATTTTTATAGTGGTTTAGTAATTTATGGCCTATGTCCACTTATAGTTTTTTTGATAATTGATTATAGGGAATAGAAGTTACTAGAAAAAGAGTTTAACATGTCCTATTGCTTAGAACTGCCAATAGTAGCCTCTTATGTGACTATTGAATGAGAAAGATAGGAGATGATGTTGAAGCAGAGTGAAGATCGGCCAAGATCATTCTTTAGCTGCAGTAGGATTGATATTATAGAGAGGTTGAGGTAACATATAAAGTATATGGGCTTTAGCGCACCCAAATTGGAGAAAAGACCTCTCGGGACCGAGAGGTTCCTCTCGATATCGAGAGCTTTCCTTAGCTAAAGTTCAAGTGGAATTTCTTGAGTTTGATCTTCTTGTTCTTCTGATCGTTTTTTTCAAATTCTCGAGTCATTTCGTCTTCGTCTTGACCTTATACTTTCGGTTGAATTTTTCTTCATTAAAAACCAGTTAACAGAGCGAGGGTGTGCGATAGTGTTAACCTATGCATCCTAGACCGCAGTGATGCTCTAACTCGCCTTAGTGATGGCATGTGATCGAGCACCGATTTGATTACAACATAGTGTGTCATTGACCTTAGTGGTTGTCATTTGAGTTAACTCTATATCTAATGGCATATTCATAGTGCATGATATGAGACCTTAATGGTGGTATGAGACCTTAATGGTGGTATGAGACCTTAATGGTGGCCTAATTCGCCTTAGCGGTGGCGATATGTGTTCGATACAAGACCTTAGTGGGCATCTAATTCGCCTTAGTGGTGGCGAGGAGTGTTTGGTATGAGACCTCGGTGATGGTCTAGTTCGGCTTAGTGATGGCAAGGGGCTACTTCCGGTATTAGTGATGCTGCGGTGTTAAGTAGTTACTGAACTTAGTGATGGTCACATGAGTTACTATATATATATATATCCAAGCTTGCTTGGTAAGAGACCTTAGTGATGGTTTATACTTTTTGGCTATATTTGTGGGTTTAGAATGATGCAAGTGCAACATTATTTTAAAGATGTAGCCATGAGTGGGAACATATATCAATTTTGATGGGGTATGTATGAGATGGTACACCGATTATTTTGAGATAATACCATGATAAAGTTCAATGACATTTTTGAAGATATACATATTATGGTAGATGTGTATTCAACATATAGATTAATGCATATAAGCTATTTATTGGTATGATAATGTGATGTTGCGTGTGCATTTTATTTTGATGTGTTATGCTGATTGTTAATGTATGTATATTTATTTGTTTGTGCATGCATGTTTGGATCAGCATGAGCTTTGTTGTGAATTTTTGTTATGGGCAAGTATGGTTGAATTTTTGAGATGCTTGATATGGCTCACAACGGAGTTGATCTATGGTTGGGACCGTTTCACCCTTTATTCACAGAGTGCATTTTTATGTTCTATAGTTTGATTGCATGATTAAGGAAAAATGTACGTGTTGCTATAGTATATGTACGTAGAAAGTTAAGTTCATTATTGTAAACGAATTTTACCATGTCAAACTGATTGTGCTCTATGGTTGTCGTATACTGCCTTATAAATGATTAGATTATGGTTAATATACCTCCACATGTTTTTTGGATAAACTTATGATGATGTCTTATTGACTTGATTGAAGATTTTTTTTTGGGAATTGCCAAGGAGCAATTCCAAGAGGCATAGAGAAAATTCCTCACCATTTAGAGTCTTCACTTTCTCAAAACTAGGAAAATGGAAGAATCTATGAAACATATGCTCAATATGTTTACTGAAATTGAGATTCTTCAAAATAATTAAATAATAAACAAGAAGCAATGGTGAATGATTAGGAACATCCAAAGCCACTTAATCAACAACCAAACTGAATCGATCATCATTATTGAACCCGTATCAACACCCTATACTCCTTAATAAGATAATTATCTACACATAACTTTTTTTAAACACTAATTTTTGTTGACGACAAAGGAGGGGAGAAAAAGTTATATATTAGTTAAAACCATAGGTCTATGGAGAGTTAATAGATGCATTAACTCAAGGGGTAGTTAATGCATCTATGGGGAGTTAACTAGAAGATTAATATAACGTTGTTATATTTTTTTTAAATCACCTTACTCCGTAGAGCAGAGCTAGGGAATTTGGTAGGCTTGCCCCAACCGACCGTCCATTTTAGCCGGGCTCTCGCAGAGACACTTTTCGATCTCGAGATTTTCAACTCATTTTAATGGATTATTATATGCCTTCGCAAATTACAAACTGCTAAAGTGTAGCTGTCAGAGCTCGAACCCTCTCCCATTGTTGAAGAGTTGGAAACCTTGCCGACTCCACTAGAGCTGCAGACAACATTGTTATATTTTATATCAAGAATCTTTAATTGTTTTCCATCATCAAAAAATGAGGGATTGGTAATACTATAGGTATTGATTTTGATGGTAGCAACTATATAAATATTGCTACTGATGAGTTTTCAAGCTGTGTAGACAATAGTGTAGGAAATACATGTATACTACTCAGAATATTGCAGGGATATACAAATACAGATGAATTATACTTTGAAATAGATCAGTATAAGGATTCAATAAGAAAATCAAGGAGATCAAGTGAAATCAAGGCTAAGAGGACAAGGACATGACTAGAAGAATACAAATGATTCAAGGACAAGGCTAAGAGGATACAAGAGGCATAAGAAACAAAAACTAGAAAGCACAAGGCATTCAATTGTCAAAAATGTTTGTAAAGGCCTTAGAAATATTTTTTAAAGACTCTGTAGCACATCTTTGAAATCTCTTTTTTAAAGATCTTTATTTTCGTCTCTAGATTTTATTTTTACAGAAGTACAATGTTGGTTATAAAAGTTATAAAGTTAAGTGTTTTCCAAAATCAACTAGCATATGTGAACATCCTTTCATACCTTCAACAAAAGACACTTCTCTTCATCTTCTATGTAAAGACTCTGTAAAACAAACTTTTATAACAATTCTCATTCTTTTCTTTACTCTTTCTTCTTTTCTACTTTATGATCAAGTTATCTTATTACTTTACACATATACTTTGCAAATTCATATTCTTTCACTCTTATTCTTCACAAATTCGCAAACAATAAAAAATCAGAGAGTTCTTATTTTAATTCTCTATCATTCGATCTATGATTTCATCCTATTCGTCTTAGAATTTAATTACAAATTACTACCAGAGATCTAAAGAATCATTGTACTAAAGACTATGAGATTTTGTATTTGAATAATACGATTTGTTGTAGAGTGACTACTACTTGAACTATAAAAGTGTATCCTACCACCTGTAGAAAGTTAGAATATAGATGTTCTGACCATCCATGGAAGGTCAAGAGGTTAGGTGTGTCTTGCCATCCGTAGAAAGTTTGGATGGCTAGATTAATTCATAGCCAAGTTATGTAGGTGCACTTTCCACTTGAGAAGCTGCAAGTTATAGTCGAATTCTATATGGGGTACATGACTGGATGTTGGATTGGGAATCCAAACCGGTATAAAAATTCCCGATGTCTCTCTTTTTACTTTACCATTTTTTATTACTACATTTACTTATATCTATTTATGAATATCTGTGATTTTAAATTGAATAATCTAAAATTTACAAGTTAAACATTAATAACTTTAAAAATACTTTTCACCCCCTTTTGTTATAATAACATCAAGATCCATTTCGCACAAGTATTAGGCTATCTCACATAACCCACATACCTAACTATGGTCATAACATGCTTGCAATGTCATGTGATGCTATAATCAAAGTATAGCTTAACTACTTAAGTACTCTCAAGTCTAAAGACTATTGAATAGTAAGGTCTTCTATTTTGACTTAGTTGTATTACCTTATAGAAGATGCTATGCGGTTGTTCTAAACAACCACAAGTACGTAATTCCTAGGGGTCTTCAACGTTCATGAGTAATTCAGTGCCAATCATACGGAGAGCATTACGTATACTACTCTCAATAGATGTATTGATATATTTTCTCGATACATCTTGAATATGAACATTTATGTAACAAGTGTTTGAATATTAATTCAAAACTCATGGTTACAAAAACATTCACAACTGCAATCGATAAATACTATATTAAGGATTTTTTTACTTTTATATATATATATATTTAACAACGTGCACAAAACATTGTTTATATCCAATATAACAATACATATATTAGAAAAGTAAAACCAGAAGCATAATTCTTTTTTGAACAAGATTCTTTTAAAGAGTCAAACATAATTGGTCCTAATGAACACCTTAACGCTATCAACTATAACCAGGGGACACCAATCCGTGAAAAGTATTCAGCGTCTCCAACATTTTCGCACACTCTTCAAACCCATTACTAATTGCACGAGGATCAGAGGTTGTTCGTCAACCAATTTTTTGGTTTTCCCACGTATAGTTCAATTGATTTTGATACAACATAAAATAAATTTAAAAACGCGTTTGTCCACTTTTTTATGGTTTTCATTCCCGAATCGGTAGGCCAATTACAAACCTAATTGGCATCAAACTCTTGAGGAATTATTTTAATAGCTTTGAAGAACGATTGTTTCAATTCGGTGGAGTAGCAATCTTTTCGTACTTTTCTGTGTTTATGCAAACCTCCAATATATTTCACACTAGTCTGCTCATCAATCACCTATTCACCTTCATAAAAGCGAAGCGTAGAAATAAATGTTTAAGTCATCAATTCAGAAAGTGATATCATTTTACTAGATCTCACGGTCATCAATCACAAATTTCATCAAAAATTCAGATTACCGATCAATTACTTCTACCACAACGAAACCAAATCATGAACCAACAAACAAAAGTAAAGTGTATAAATCTTACCTTCCAACCATTGGCGTTCAATAGCACACAATCACATATAGCCTATTTCATGTTCAAAAGTTGCCAGCAGTTACATAATCCGATGCCTTTTGAAAACCTGCTAGGCTAATACTTTTTCTAACAAAAATAGGCTTCTCACTTCTGTTCGTAATTACTATGGGAACATATTTATTCTGTGTTGCAAGTTTCAAAAAAACTTAGAATTCAATAAAAAAACGCTAACAAATACAATTCAATTAATAAAACAACAGCCGCAAGAAAAGACCAAAAGCAATGGTGGGGTTATGATTAGCTTCGTTGGAATCCTAGTAGGCTAAGCATTTAT
Organism: Allium fistulosum; assembly: GCA_030737815.1. Classification (NCBI taxonomy): domain Eukaryota; kingdom Viridiplantae; phylum Streptophyta; class Magnoliopsida; order Asparagales; family Amaryllidaceae; genus Allium; species Allium fistulosum. Next base: position 308,352,754 of record CM060902.1, read on the forward strand.
GTTCGTTGCTACTTTTGGGTCTTTAAATAACGTATGAATTTGTTCATCATACATGAAAAAAGGAAAAGGAAGCTTGATGCTAATGTTAAAAGTTTAGTTTGATTCTAGGTACAATCTTCCAATACCTCCTCGTCTTGAGAGTTCGCGAACTAATTCAGGTATGTTCTTCATCTGCATTTTAGTCTTCTCAACTTTAATTTCAAGTAAATTCATATGCAATCCTCAAATTATTCATGACTAGTTGCTTCTCGCATGTTGAATAATATGGTTTACATTAACATTATCTACTCACCCAAACTTACAATAAAATTGCACTAGAGATTCTTTTTTGCTTTTGTTTCATGTAACCTATAATGTGGATATGGCCGATTGCAGATGAACTATTAAATTCAGTACCTAGTGATAGTTAAATGTCACTAGCAAGTTGATTTGTTTTAATGATCCTATGTTTTGAAGATGAGATAATTTAGGTATGAATGGATACATGCACGAGAAATATTAGGATTATGATGAAAGTGAGAGAAAACATAATAGATATGAGATGAAATTTCTAGCCCACTTGATTTGTGAAAAGCCTAATTTGTCTGTCTTTCAATAGATATAACTAAAATTTTAGGACATACCTACCACAAATTTGGCTATATATACATATATAAAGGAAATAGTGTTGATGTACCTGTTGCACATTATGAAATCAAGGAACAAGAATGTGTTCTTGATGCTGAATCCATCTATTGCTCGGTAAGCTTCTTACTCTTTGCTTCTACTGGGCTTTATTACCTTTTCTTCTTCTTAACAATCGATCATATGCGTACAATGTTTTCATAAAATTATATTTATACTAAGTTTTTTGTGTAATATTGCACTAAAATATTGGGCTGTGTGTTTCGTTTAGCACCCATTTACTGAATTGCTTGGGATGCCCGTAACAATGTTTTTTTGGGCTTTGTTTTGGGGGCTAAGTACCAATTTTAAGTGTGGTTTCTGAATGTAGCGTTCCTAAATTTACTAAAGTTTCACAAATAATAAAGACATTACATCAAATTTATATTGTTTTTATTACTTTCTTTCTTGGATGTTTACAGATGTATCGACATATAGTTTACCTGAAAGTTAAAAAGAAAAAAACAGTTATTTATTTATTTGTCCAAAATAAATACTAAAAACAAAATTTGATTAACAACCACTATCTAATGTATATATTCTAGAGCTATTTGATTCGAAATTCCGAGACTTCAAAAATAAATATTCTGCTTAAATAAAGTACACTTTATTCTAAAAAAGAAAAGAGCAAAACTTGCACACATTTATTTTCCAACGTCATTCTAGATATCAATCGAGTAAATAAAAATAAAACTTCGATAGGCTACTTATCACCATGAATAAAAACTAGCATTTAAAGTTCAACGACACATCATTAACATTGGACCAACCTCTACAACAAAAGTCATATCGTGCACGACAAACTCAACAAACAGAAGACTACGTACGGCAAACACACGTAATCAGGTTGCTTTAGTAAAATAGGCCACACGCCATCAACCTAAAACGACAAATTTGGATATCGAAAGAACTAAACAATTTAAGTAATTAAGTCGTACATGTCCAAGCATATATTACAATGTCAGACGGAACCAATTAAATATATCATTGTTTCACGATAGACACAAAAATTTAAATTGAAATTTTTACAGTAGATACATTCATTAATCTATTATTGCTATAAAAGAAAATTTAAAATTATAAAACTACTTTTAGAAAGGAAATTAAAGTGCCTTTACCTTTTCGTACTAAGTTACATCCAACAACTCTTAGTCTAAAACATCCAACAAAAGACGTGGAAAATTATTCTAGAATACAACACCGAGCTAACAAAAGGTACAAGTTTTTAGTCTGTTGCAAGGTTTTTGTCTTGTACTGCATCTAGATGCCACGTGTTACTTTTAATTTGTTATAATCTTTTGTTTAATTTGTACATATAAACACTGTTTTTTTCAACGAACCTCTATAACATATGGTTATTAAGCAATGATAATAAAAAGAAATGGATAGATTATATTCATTTTATTATTCAACAAAAATTTCTTTTAGAAAGATATTATGCATTTTCATCAATTCATTTTTAATTTGTTATAATCTTTTGTTTAATAAGTAAACATATTATGCATTTATAAATTTTCTCGTAGTAGTTAATTACATTGGTAAAATTATGATATTGATAATATAAACAAATTGTTTTCGTTATACAAATAGTCATTGATTACCTACTAATTAATCTCTTCTACATCTATTTAAGTCAGTGGCTTATACCGATCACCTTTCAGTGAGCTTAAAATTCCATCATCTTCAAATCAAGGTACGCAGTTCCCCTTCTTCTAATTCCTATACTATATTTTCATCTTTATTATTTTATTTTTCTACTTTATGTTGCTTGCCTGATTTTGTGAAATGCACATGAATTAAGACGACTTTAAGCAATGTAACTTGATCTTTGTTTAGCTTTTTCTTCGAGCCGCTTAGAATCTTACATTTATTATCTATTAAATCAAGGATCACATCCTTTTATTTTTTATTGAATTATGTAAAATAATCACTGATATAAGAGTTCTAACTTTTTTTTTTTTTTTTGCACCAAATGATAAATAGTAACATGCATTCTTGAACTGTATGAAAAATTATTAAAGTTGCAATTATTTGATTTCATGAGTTTATTTTGTGAAATCATTTATTTCACATATGGTGCAATGTGTAAACTGTAAAAAATCTTTGCCAGAGATCTTCTTCTTTGCTCAGAAAAGAATTCACTTTGACATCTCAGCCATTGGGTTTCTGTAAATTAACGGCCTAGATCAAATTAAAGTATATTTGTAATATTTGAAGTTTGTCAGGATTAAAAAACAATATTTTGATTTGGATGGATGAACTCCTCTATTTTATAGTGTACAAGAAGATACAAATCAGAAAAACACAAGAAAATTTCGAAGTACTAACTAATGTTACATCTTTTGAAACTACCATGCATGAAATTGATTGAGTCCAGAATAAAGTATAACTTGCAGTTTCATCAACGCAGTTATATGATAAAATCCTCCTATTCCCAACAAATATAACCTTCACTTTGTTTAAAAATAGATTCTCCTATGTACCATTATCTTTATATTAATAACTATTAACAAACTAAAAAATTTCAATTGCAATGTTTAGAACTAGAAGGGTGCTAGGCTTTAACCCTCATTTCTCATGTGACTATCCAAATCACAACCAATTTTTTAATCATAAATTAAGTCAATTAGTTTAAAGAAAGGGTGTTAAAGAAGAAGAGTTTAAACTGAATAAATACAAGGAGACAACTTATTTGGAAACGGTCGAAAATGGCACAAAGTGGAAGACATAGCCTATTTTATTTTTAATGATTGATATAGAAATGCATTGATGAATGCGTCTTCTTATAAACTTTGTTTATTCCTCCTCCTCCTTAATTTACTCATATGTGAGATTTACAAGTATAAAACCATTGTATAAGTATAATTATTTACCACCAAAAAAAAGTTCATCTTGCCAAATCATTGTGATGTTAGATTGAATAATCTAATTTGAGTGACAAAAGTAAATCTCTTTGTTAATTGTTTGGAATATGAATCTCTACACTATTCTGAATTTAGGAACAATATTACATTTAGTAAAACTAAGACCCCGTTTGGTTTGCCTTTTTTAGTTTTGTGTTTTCGTTTAAACAAAAATGCGCAGTTCTTATACATTGTTGGAAAACACGCAATTTTGAAAAATGAAATTAGCATATAAATAAATAACAAGTTTATTTGATTTTTCGTATTTTGAGACATAACAAAAGGACGAAAAACAATTCATCCCCTCAATTTCCCGTCGATCGTCGTAATGGCTAAGAATTATAAAAGGATTTCCCTTATTTTTCTGTATTTTGTATTGTATGTTGAAAACACAAAATGCAAAACTAAAAACGAAACCAAACAGACCCTAAGTATTCAAAAAATAATATTACACTTTTCAGCATTAAGATACATAAATCAATAAATAGAATTAAATCAGTGCATAATATATATTTAATTGTGAAAAGCTATGCTATTAATAACTAAACAAAGTTCATACATTCAGGTGAAACACGGGACCGCAATTTATCATTTTTAATCTTAATTTTTGAGGAGTGTTTTCGGTAAGTTTGAAAATAAGCGGTGGATCTTAATTTTTTACTAAATTTTAATGCCTAATTCTTATTGGCCGAATTGTAGCGACAAGTAATCCCTGAAGGAAAGACAATAATATACACTTGTGTGTGTAATGTCACCTTTTTTCTTTACAAGTTCTTTTAAAATCGACAGTATAAATCAAAGTTGTATTATTAGATTCTGAATATTGGAAAATCATAATTTTGAAAAGGGTGGAGTTGAGAGAATAATTTTCAAGAATAGCTTAAAAACCTTCAAAACCAGTACTTAAAAAAGCTACAAAATCTGGCTTTCAGTACTTTTCATATATGAAGTGTCCAATAACAACCATGATGTGAAAATGTAAAACTATTTTGAATAATATTTAGATCCATTTTCATGTAGCTATTAAAATAATGTTTGAATAATAATGTATAAATGTTCATTTACAGGCTTAGTTGATTAAGTGGTTAAAGGAGAATTCCAACTTGAATTTCTTGACCTATAGATATGAAAGCAGTGGCATCCAACAAAGAAAACCAGGATGCAAATAATTTGTCAAAACTTGTAGAAACTGTAGAGAATGACAGAGAACAGGTGGATGCACAAAAATCTTTAGAAGGGGAAGAAGTGGCAAAAACTGCAGAAACTGCAGAGAATAATGAAGAAGAAGATGATGTAAAAAAATCGTCCAATGACAATGAAGTCACAGAAACTGTAGAAACTGCAGAAAATAATGGAGAAGATAAGGATGCAAAAAAACCGTTAGAAGGCAAAGAAGTTGCAAAAACTGTACAAAAAGCAGAAAATAATGAAGAACAAGATGATGCTGAGAAACCATTAGAAGGTGAAGTGACGAAAACTGTAGAAACTGCAGTTAATGGGGAACATAAGGATACTAAAACTTCATCAGAAGGCTCGCAAGTAACAAAACTGGTGAATGGTGAAAACAAAAAGGATGTTCAAACTGAGATCCCAATTGCAAAGAAGAAGACTGGCCTTCATTTATTTTTCATGAACATAAGGTATTCATTTTATTTTATTTTCTTTATTGTGAATTCTTAGATGAAGAGTTTGTTTGCTGTAGAAGTATAAAAAATTTGCATCTAAAATTGCATAGATTATTATACAGAACAGCAAGGCAGGCTTTTTATACTTTGGCGCCATGGGTGCAAATTTAAAATAAGCACCTTTTCTTTATAAATATAATTAAGGAACATAATATAACTTGTAGAGAACAATGAAATCATTTTTTTTTCTGCAGCAGCTAATTTATTTTTCATCAAATAACATTTGAAATTACATTTAAGAAAAGAGAATTAACAATAGTTTGCAATTCTTTTAAGAAGTTTCTTTAGTGGTCATTTTTAATAAGCTCCGATTTTTACTAAGATATAAAAGCTCATCAGACTAACAAGCTTCAAACATCAGTGCAGAAATTCAAGGAATTGGATCAATTTCTACATTTTTACACCAAATAAGTGGTGACTCATCAAATCTTTTAATTGAATTTCAAAGTCAATGTTTCTAATTAAAGTGGTTGTTCTACATCCCAATAGCATTATTCTTGTGTACATTTCATCTTGCAATGATATTGAGTTATACAACATGCCTCTAATCCTTGAATGTCACTCTTTCATCCCTTATGACTCATGATTCTTTAGAATGTGTTAACTATTTATAGAATAGTCGAATTGAAGATATGTTATAACCATTAAATTATATATTTCATGGGGTTGTAATGATATGTGTTGCACATAGATAAGAAATAAAATTAAGTCAATTTTTCCAGTAAGAAAGTTCAAATTTTCTTCAGGATGAGATTTTAACTTTCATTGGATAAAAATGAAATTAAACTTAGAGAAGTATAGGAAGGGGGAAAAAAAATCTTTCAATTATAAAGACATGAGTTAAACTTCACCAAGGAAGTTACTGAAGTTGATCGTTCTTTGATAAAGAATGTATCATGAGGGGAAGAAAATCAAAACTTTCTTCCATTAGAAGAAAGTTCAACTCTATCGAGAAACAAAGGAAATTTCCTTCAAAAAAATGAAGTATAACTAACTTCATAAGAAAGTTGAGCTCTTTTCCTGAAGATTTGACCCCTTACAAGAAATCAGAGAAACTAAACTTCCTTTAGGACGTTGTAAAAGTTAAACATAATTGAGAGGACGTTAAAAATAAAAAGAAGATTCAAATTTGAAAGAAGTTCGACCTCTCTTTAGAGAGGAAATTCAACTTTTTGCTCAAAAAAGGATCCATTTCTTAAAAGGGAGAAAGCTGAAAAGATTCTTAATAAAGATGCTCAACATTTCTCAAATAAGTACTTTTAACTTTCTTTTGTGAAAAAAGCCTAACTTTCTATTTGAACAAAAAAAGTGAAAGTTTCTTGTTTAACCAAAGGAAAAAAAAAAAAAACTTTCTTACTTGGAAGGATGAAGTTTCCACCAGATCAGATGATTTGATCCAGTGATAATTCGCTTATAACCGAGCCCTCTAAAAATTAGAATTGTTTTTTAGCTTTCTCAGACCAGCCATAAAGGCCATAAGAATGTGAAACTGTATACCTGGTTGGATTAATCCTATAAAATCAGTGCAAACTATGGTAATCAAGGTGTTGGCAATAAACATTTACCTCAGGACTTAATTATACAGTTCAAAGTTCAGAAGTATTTTATATGTGATATTATAGCAACCCCTTCCATGAATTTAATTTAACAGCCGTGTGTACAAATTGGATGAGCTGGGATCAGAAATAGCAAGGATTGCAGTTCCAGCAGCTTTGGCCTTAGCAGCTGATCCACTTGCTTCTCTTATTGATACAGCTTTTATTGGCCACATTGGTATTTTTTTCCCTTTCTATATCACCGCATTAAAGTTCTATATAATCTGTAAATTAACTTATTTTTCATTCTCGTTCATTTCATATACATTTACGTATATTCTCATTGCATGTAGGTTCTGTGGAGCTTGCTGCTGTAGGCGTTTCAATTTCTATATTTAATCAAGCCTCAAAAGTTGCAATTTATCCTCTTGTTAGTGTCACAACATCATTTGTGGCCGAAGAAGCTGCAACTTGTGGTGAAATTGTGAAAGAAAATGAGGATCTTGAAAAGTCTTCTAATGAAAGCAGTAAGAAAACAAAAGAATTTTCTATCTATATAGCATACACAGATACTTAACTTTGGTACACTTATATGATGCCATATTCCTTGCATTTTGTTTTTTAGGTTCAGTCTCGGAGAAGTGCTTTAATTTATTACGACCTAATCGCAACCGCAGATATATTCCTTCTGTATCGTCTGCAATAGTTTTTGGTGTAATTCTTGGATTACTCCTGGCCATTCTTCTTCTTTTTGCAGCAAAACCTTTACTAGGTCTCATGGGTGTAAAATCTGTAAGTATAGTACTATATACATATATTTTTCTGAAGAAAGCAATTGCCTAATTCTAGTTATATCAATATATATTACAATTAGGATACACATGTCTTACCACTTAAATAGTTGTCCTTAACTCCTTGCTATATTGTGCTTGCAAATATTAAAATTATAGTATAACAATTGTGTTTACCAGGATTCACCGATGTTACCTTATGCATATCGATACTTGACTGTGAGGTCATTGGGTGCTCCAGCAGTTCTGTTATCATTAGCAATGCAAGGCGTATTTCGAGGATTTAAAGACACAAAAACTCCTCTTTATGCCACTGGTAATTTCTACCATTACTTGTTTATTAATTTGACGCATAAGAATTTGATTTAAATACCAAATGAATGCAGTGGCGGGAGATTTAAGCAACATAGTTTTGGATGCTATTCTGATAGTTACACTTCGTAAGGGTGTTACAGGAGCAGCCATTGCTCATGTTGTTTCTCAGTAAGTTTTTTTTTTTCCCACTTACTGATCTCCTCTAACTAAACAACAAAAAAATAAAACACGACTGTTCATTGCAGATACCTTATAGTATTGATATTGCTGTTCAAACTTGTGAAGCAAGTTGATCTCATTCCACCAAGTTTCAAATCTCTCAATCTTACTCGATTTTTTCGATGTGGTACGTATATCTCTTACTGTATTCAACAAAAACCGAAGAAGTAATAGACAATATTGAAAATTTTATGGTTGGCAATGTAGGAGTGTTATTGTTGGCAAGAGTGATATCAGTGACATTCTGCACGACTTTGGCATCATCACTAGCTACACACCAAGGTGCTACATCCATGGCAGCATTTCAGATTTGTTTACAGGTTTGGCTGTCATCTTCTTTGCTTGCTGATGGACTTGCCGTTGCTGCACAGGTAATTAATATGTTCTTTAAAACAAGGGCAAGGATCTTATGTTCATGTTAAAACTACATTTGATCTGGATAATATGATCTAATATTAGCTCTTTGTCATGCATGATGCTATGATATAGGCGATACTCGCTACTGCATTTGCCGAGGGTGACTATCGCAAAGTTACTGCAACTGCTGCACGTGTCCTCCAGGTATGTCCTTCTCATGTTTTTCTTTTTTTCTCCCCCCCCCCCCCCCCTTTTTAGCATGGTCTTTCCGTTTTTTGTTCCCTAAACTGAATTTAATACTTTGAAACATAGCTTTAATTAAACGTTAAAATCAATTATGAACAAACAGCTTAGCATAGTTCTTGGTGTCATCCTTGCTATTGTGCTTGGCATCGGGATTGGGTTTGGAACTGGAATTTTCACAAAGGATATCAATGTGGTGAAAATAGTACATATAGGCTTACCGGTAAATCTTTTCATTTTGCAAAATAATGCATTTGCAGAATATATGTACTTATGAATATGAATCAAGCATTTATCTTTTTTATTTTCAGTTTGTTGCTGCAACTCAGCCTTTGAACTCTCTAGCTTTTGTATTTGATGGCATCAACTTTGGAGCATCGGATTACACTTTTGCAGCATATTCTATGGTAAGTTATATTGAAATTCAAATATTTTTGAAACAATCTCATGAACTTTGTTGAACATGCTTAAAATGTGTACATTTACAGGTTATAGTCGCGGCTGTAAGTATTCCAAGCATGATTTTTCTTTCGAAGGGTCTTGGATTTATAGGAATTTGGACAGGACTGACAATATACATGACATTAAGAACAATGGCTAGCATTTGGAGGTAATGGAAAAAGGAAATAAAAATGAAAATTTGAAATGAAAATACCAGTGTTTTAACAGATTCATACTATGAAAAATGATGAACTATTGATATGTGTATATTTATACACTATCTAGCTAATAATTTTTCTTTTTCTTTTTGTAGGATGGCTGCGGCGAGAGGACCATGGACTTTCATTCGTAAATAACTGGAGATCTGATGAAGGCTTAATATCAAGAAGCATACTATATCACTATATTTTTAATAATTTATGGTAGACATATTTACATTTCTTTTTACCTCCTACCGTTTCATTATGAGAATATAGAAACTTGTGTATGAGCTCCTTCCCCTCTTGATCAGGATGAAATTTGTTGTATTTTACATGTTTAGTGTTATATGTATGAGTAGTATTTTGACTTTGAGGGTATTAAACCTTTGTATAGATGCTTTATTTTGGTCATATATTTTGATTCTCTTTTAAAACGGGCAAAGTAATTACCGTTTTAATGCATAATACATTAAAACGGCAAAGAGATTGCCGTTTCAATGCATATTGATTGATTTATTTTATATTTTAATCTATATTTTTTTTAAAAATTTGGTTTTGTGGTTGGTATGAGTATTTCTGGATGTATGGGTTGTTTTGTTCAATTTCTTTGATGTAAATGGTCTCAACTAACAAAATCTTCCACTTGTATATTCGAATTTTGCATTCATATCTTGTATATTTCAATGCCTCATCACTAAGAAAGTAATACACAAAAAATTAACATGGCCCATGTGCAAGGATGACACGTACAAATCGAGAAATGATCCAAAAAGAAAGTGATTAGTTGGGGTGAATTTGTGGTAGACCTCACCAACTTAGTACAAATCCTTTAGTTTGTTTAGAGAGCAAGTTGACATTAGATGATTGGCATTATCGTCTTAGGTGTTCAAGCTTATACAAATTAATGTTTTTATAACGAAATTCATTTAAATATACTAATTCATCTTGCCTAAGATCACTATTACTGTTGCTAAGACAAAAATCTTGGAAATGAGTAAGTTGGTAAGATCTAGCTAGTGTGGAGTATACCAGAATTTAGTTGCCCAAAATCTAACAAGGACTAATACCAAAATCTTATAACATTATCACCTAGATCACAATTTATTTTAATTAAAAATAATATTCAAACACAAAATTGATGGTGATGGCAGTTCCAAACACACAAACCAATCGAAAAGGTTCCATCAACCTACTCTCTTTGTTGATTCTCAAAAATAATTAATTAAAAATAATCTATCAAATAAAATTATAAAGTAAACAAAACATTAAATAGAATCAGTAACACGATTGAGAATGGATCTTGATCTCTAATTGACAACGTCTTCTTGATGTTTGGAGAATAAGAGTAAAGTTTGAAGAAGAAAGAAACCTCTAGTTTTTCATAATTTTCTACATCATAATTAGTAATAATGGCGCCCCCGCCCAAGACCATGTCCCAATGATAAGTTGCTTGGACTTTGAGTCTGGGTCATGAGTTCGAATTTTGTGTATCATGATTTGAACCTTGGACATATTTAAACATGCGAAATGTATATACCAACTAATACTTGTAGTATCATTAGATATTACCCTCTTCTAAGAACCAATTTCAAAATAAGAATAAACATAATGCGGCCTCTGTTTTTAATAATCAGTTATTTGTTGCTTAAGTCATCATGTATACAACAACAAATAAATTGTTGCATTCAATTATAAAGAGAAAAAAGTCCTTCTTTTTTATGTAATACGCATATCCATATAGGCAATATCAATCTTGAAAAATCCAAATTTATGTTTTTTCTTTTGTAAATTCAGTTTCTCTTTTAAATGTGATTTTGTTTTGCATAAATTTAACACTCTACCTTGACGTAAAATAACTATCTCAAAAATGTACTCAATGTGACGACCTCCCTCCATCTTCGGTATCCAAATACCAACAATCCTGTGGTAGCGATACAATGGTACCCGAACGATGGAGGGAAACCGACAAGGTAACAATGCAACTGAACAATCAATAATCCGTCGTATATCTCACAACACATAGAAAAAAGTATAATATCAAACATATATTTATAACATGTGAGACAATAACATAATCAAATGAACCCAGATACCATACATCATCAGAGCGCAACAAGATTATACATTACAGAGTATATATGTGAGTTTATACATCTCAAGTACATCATAAAATGCATAATATAAAACTATCTGTATATAAAATAAAGTGTTGATAGCTCCATAGCATTATACAGCGAAATAAACGGTAGTAGCCCCATAATATAGTATGTGACTAAGCATGAGCTTCGTGCTCATCCTCTACACAACTACATGCGCTATCATCATGCATGTCTCTCACTCTACTCATTTAAGAGTACCCGAGAATATAAGAAGCGGTACAAAAATAACCTTTGGTCAAACAACAATATGGTATGATTGATCTATATAGCTTAAAAATAATAGATATAAGTCGATATATCGTAAATAAAAGCAATATGGCATGGAAAGTCAAACCTCACATGCTTTTGCATCTAACGAGTTAGCATATAATAACATCATATACTAATATACTGTCATCAGTATAGGTATACAACTCTATATCAGTACATATTTGGGTGACAGGGTATTAAACTCGATAATACCTACATCACATAGATAACCATAACAACTATTAAACATCAAACGATCAAGCATCTTTTACACTCACAGTGCACTTGGATATATGGTAACACAAATGACAATGTCGTAAGGTCAGCTACTACTCAACATCGTGACTACATCAAAGCTCAGATCGTTGCCCACTCAAATGGTTAGGACCTAGACCCACTCATATTGTCTAGAGATATGGATCCACTCAGACAATCCACAGTGAACATCCCTACCCACTCCTTCTTTACGAGCATAAATCAAAGCCTTTGGCCATTAACGATCCCTTGGCACACCTACAGATATTATACCCCTTATTCCACTCTAAGATCATCATCATATAGACCTTACCTACTCATATGATCCCTATATGCTTTAGCTAGTCATCCACTATAACCAACATCAATCCCCTACTGTAGCATGGATCCACTACAAGAAAATCAGTATTTAGTTGCACTCATTGGCAGCGTTTGAAATCCAAATGCAACTAATATTATTATAAGATTTTTTGTTAGGTATATTTTATTTTATTCAACGCTACCAAAATTTACCGCCCGCGCCCGCCAATAGTTGAACAATTAAGTTGCTGCTTCTTCATTGTCACGTTTCCTACCTTTTTTGCCTCTTCCCTTCAAAAAAATTCATCTCGCTACAACGTCTCCTCCAACATTGCACTACTTCTTTGCGTCAATTAACTTCTCTCCACTTTGTCGATTCACTTCTCCAATTCAACCGTTTACTTGCTAGAGATTTCTACACAAGCCCTAGATCAATATCCAGAACAAAATGAGGTCTATCGAAAAAAGGTACATTATCAGGCGAACCTTAATTTTTGTCCCATATTTTATTCGATGCTTCTATAATAATGGATTTACTCCTCCAACCAATATATTCCTATACTAATTGTTGTTACCTTATCACAAGATTTTGTCATTGGATTTTAGGATAAAAAATTAATTATTTGTCTTCGCAACGTGGGGATTCAGAAACTGCTGCATCACTTGAGTTTGCTGTGAATGACCTTGACGTGAATATCCAAATTATTCATAGTATACATTGTGAAGAAATTGTTGGCTCTTAGAGTTATTAGGATAGGGTAGTGAACACCTTGAAAGATTATATGGTAGAGGCTCCTGTCGACACCATCGATCATTTAGGTTTTGTCTCATCTAAAGTGAATGGTTTTGTTGATGAAAGAGTGGATGGAGTTTCTAACTTAGAGCATCTTGTATTAAACAAGTAACCTTGTTCGCGCTTATCCTAGATGCACCATCACTAAAAATTTTCCCGAGTATCTTGTATTAAGCAGAAAGTAATATCTTTCCGAGTAAGGTTACCATCACTAATTTTTGGCTATATCATAGTTTTTTGATTACATTCCTGATTGAATCCTCTTCTCTGGTAAAAAAACCAAAGATATTCACCTATGATCTAAACTATTGGATCTTGAAATATGTATCTCACAAAAAATTATGCGTATAGAGAACTCGTTTTGGATCAAAATGGTGCATTTTATCATCGAACTTGATTCATGTTAATTGAGCAACACCTTTTTTAAACCTAGAATTCAGACTTTATGTTCTGATGACCCGGATCTTTAGATGGCTTCCTTATTTGGGAGTAACCAGAGTAGAGGACCAAATCCAATCACATTATTTGCCACAAATACAGAAGAAAATTTAAAGATTATAATATCCTTTTTACACAAAAATAGTTACCAGGCCAAGGTTATGAACTGTGATAAATAACATCACCAACTTCAATTCCAACTTCTTCCCATGTTTCCCTTTGAACCGCCCCTTCTAAACTTTACCCTGGCCAATGCATAACAAGATTACAAGAGTACTAAATTTATGTTTTTGGTTGGTAACCATAAAAGAGCAGGGGCTGCATCAATCCAAATATAAAATGTGAAGAAAACAAATTAAAGTGGTTAGACAATTTTTCAGTAAGGGTCATCACTTGGTCATAGTATTCTTTTCAGACACATATCAAATGTCTTTTTAATCCATTCGACAAATCTTATAGAAACGGGAAAATTTTCATTTTCTGCTAACGTTCAATGCTCATTGCACATTTTGGCAAGTTTTGAAACGATTTGCAATTATTGATTTTTGTCAAGTCAGCGCTGCTGTATCGTAGTTTTTTCTTCTCGCATAGGCACGGTTGTGAGTTGTCTCCATATTTTGTAAAATTGGCACAACTTGCGCAAATATGGTTTTGCACGGGTGCTACTGGAAATTACTCTAATGTAAAAAATGTGGTTGTAATTCACAATGTGACCATAAGCTGATTTTTTCTAATGAGATTACCACTACACCGCTGATGTGAGTCTGTGACAAAAATAAGCATATACTTGCAAACTGATTTTTATTTTTTTCTTTTAATGAGAATGCCACTATAGCATTGTGAGTGAGACAAAAATAAGCCTATGCTTGCAAACAGTTTTAAAACTAGCCAAAAAGTACATGAAGTTTCGAAAATTAGCCTAGAATGAAATCGTGTCCTATAGAAACTGAACATAGTGGCTTATTGCTACGTGTCTATTTACCATAACTAGGCATCGAAACCGTGTACAAATTACCTAGAAATATGCTTAAATATACTTTAGTGAACTTTGAATTCAAAATGAATGTAATGCCTAATAGAAATGGAAAAAATTCAACCAGATAATATGGTGCACCTTAAATTTTCATCAAATGTAATTACATTTCAAATATATCTTGCATTAATTCAGGTTCTCCGCGTACATTTAGCACTTCACTATATATACCTAACCTATTTGATTTTTTATCATCACACTCGAAAAGGACGAAAAAAGGAAAAGAAGAGAAATTAATTCACGGATTATTCTGATTGAGGAGAAGATGCTCAATTCATGGATATAGAAGAACGAATTTTGCTTTTGATTTCAGAAGATGAAAACAAACTAGAGAACCAATATTCTTTTGACAACCAGTTAAACAAAACTTACACTGAAGTAGTTGCCAAATAGAAGACCATTGATAGAAGCAGGTAGGTTTTCGATTTTGCCTGACATTACAGTTGTAGAGTCAAAAATGTTTGGTTGGAGAATGGAGTCGAAGTTGAAGGGTAAATTAACCGAGTTTTCATCCTACGGTTACCTGCTTCTGTCAACGAGGGAAGGAAGAGGGTTCAAGCAAGGGTTTCTTTTGTTTCAAACTAAACAGTAGTAATGGCTGATGAGATGAGTTTTTTGTTTGTTTGTTTTGAATTGGGTAATTTTGAGACGGGTTCTTTTTCTATTAATAAAATAACGAGATTATACATGTTTCTTAATAAGATCGTATACTTTGATTCATATTTAGATTTTACATGTTGTCCTAGTAACTTGTATTGCATTTTATGTGAATGGAAACTGCAAAAATATATTGATTATTGTCATTAGCTTAGTATGTTTTGATGAATCAAATTATGATTATTTGACTTTTTACTTCATATTTTCTTCCGAGGGTAATTGTAACGACCACGACTTTCTCTCCATAGAAAGTCGTGGTCGTTACAGTGGTATCAGAGCATAGGTTGAGCGAATGCCTAAGCTTTTGGTTAAGTGAATATCAGAACACTAGGTTGAGTGAATACCTAGGTTCAGAAGGATTGTTCATTAGAGATAGGATCTGTAGCAACCTATTTGGGTCTGAGTATATATATATATACGAGAGCGCGTATTTGTTAGTTATATAAAATGGTTTTATATTGTGTTAATTGATCGGTTGAGTGGTATATGGATTCTGGTCAATACGAGTAGCTAACGTTATTGATAGGGATCTCTAAACACTTGAACCAGGCCAACAGACACAATATTGTTTTAAAGAGGTAGATGAAATAATTTTACCCAGAAATAATTTCTATATAAAAAAAAAATATTATTTTAAATATATATATTTATGTATTTCTACCTATTTATTGGGTTACCTGTTCGGGTTTTCCAATATAAGTTATAAAGGTAGATAAGGTGGTAGTGTGTGTAACACAATTACCAATAGCTGGAGTATTGAACTCAGGTGATAAGGAAGGACTCGTGATTTTTCGAGTGATTTTGCGAGGGAGACTCGGGGAAATTAGGGTGGCGACTCGAAGTGATTTAGGTTGGGCTCGAGTACTTTGGTGGTTGACAGGTTTTTAAAACTGTCTGTTTCTAAACTTTAAACTGGTTTTAAATTTGTAAATTTTAAACTTAAATCATTTCTTCCTCACTGCCTTAATTTGATTTCTAATAATTTTCCTTATATCCATGATCATCCCACTATCCTTACTGAAGAATTCAACATCCCAGTTTCATTGAGATAATCAAAATTACCAAAAATTCATTTCTAACTTAAGCTAGAACTGCTCCTTCAATTCGAAACTAAAAATTATGATTTATATTTTAAAAATCGAATTTTAGTATAAGAACTCAACTTATACTCCTGGAATAATGAATCTAGACTTTTGAATTTTTCACTTACAAGATATTTGCTCTGTTATATTTCTTTACAGAGACATCAGTTTTTATTTTATATTTAATAAAATTTCAACTAACATCTATGTTATATACTCATACTTGGTTTAATCTTAAGCCATCATAAGGATTTGAGCATGAAATAATTTATTTTGATCAGGATTTTAAAACTGGCATATTAGAACAGGCAATAACATATCAAAACATACATGCATTCCAATCTCTACATATTACAGAGAATTTCATCACTTACACACATGATTATCACAGGAGAATCAAGCAACTACATTTATTTAAGTTAGTTTGAAATAAAAACTGTTACTCACCAGGAATTAAACAGAGAGCAGTTCTTTTAAGTTGAAATCTGGAACTTGAATTGCTCAGGTTTGAAATAGTTGCTTGTTGATTTATTGTACTTGAAGAATTTGAAATTGAAACTTGCATCTTCGTTTGAAGTTGAGTTGATCTTCATTATGGTTTGCAGATTCCAGATTGAAGATGAAATTAGGTTGTTGAATTTTTGATTTTACTTTCTTTTGATTTTTGGTTTTCAGCTTTTAGTTTTTAAGAAGAAAAGAATTTGAGACAGTAAGTTCAACGATTTTGAACTGAAATCAAATGGCCAGGTTTCTTCTACATTTAATTAAATTTTAGAGAAAATAAAATTTTGCCACTTGTTTTATTACAAATTAGACAAATGTACATTCATGGTTTACATTTCTTACAAGTGTTAAAACAAGTATAATTATGTCTAAACCCTTATTACAAAAGTATTTATGTTATATTAATTATGTAAATATAGATTTATATAAATTCATGTTTTATTTATTTATTTACAAACTATTTAGTTTAAGTACCTACATTTTATTATTTATGAAATGAATTTAATTAACTTATGTTATATTTATTTATTTTTACAAACCTTCTAAATTCAAAAGATATTTAAAAAGAAAGTTTATTTTAAACCTTAACATATAAATTTATAAACCATTTTTAGTTTAATACTTTTTAAAAGAAAACAAGATAAAATAAATCTTTTATTAAATCTTATTTAAACTATCATACTTTAGAAATAATAATTATCTTATATTTTGAAAATAATGGACTTAATCTAAACTAAACTTTGAAAAATATTAATTTTAAAACAAAGCTTTAAATCATACTTCATACATATATAAATTACCAAATTAAATTAAAATTATAAAGAAAATTTATCAATCCAATTAAATTATCAATACTGATTATTAAATTTATATTGCTCAAAATCCCGGGATATCACATTTTTATTTCAAATCTTTAAGATTCAAAACCAACTTGAATCTATGTAGTTAAACTTTGATTTGAACTGGAGGAGCAATGGAGCAGGAGGCTTCAGCGTTGTAGATATAGATAGTAGTTTCCGCTGTGTTGATCTTGTTTAGATCTTTGTTTTGTATTGAGATGTAATAACTAGACAGATGTTTATAACTGTCTAGTATATGATATGTAATCTGTGTAACTCTGATTAGTGTTGTATATGATACTATGTAATATTTATGTGATATAATATATTTTGTTCGTTTCCGCTGTGAGTATTTGTGTTTGTTTCTTTTCTCTTCTTCTCTTTTCTACTTCTCACCCCTTTCTTTCTTATTAGCGATACGACTTTCTATGGAGAGAAAGTCGTGGT
Organism: Allium fistulosum; assembly: GCA_030737815.1. NCBI lineage: Eukaryota > Viridiplantae > Streptophyta > Magnoliopsida > Asparagales > Amaryllidaceae > Allium > Allium fistulosum. The sequence continues at coordinate 308,370,862 of CM060902.1, forward strand.
CGTTACAGTAATGATGTATGTTTTCTTTTACTGGGTGTTTAACATTACACATCTAACAGAGACGTACCTTATGGGCCTGATCCACCCATATAACCTAAGCTCGCTAGATAACAAGATTGAATGCATGCTCCTTCTAAGGAGATTTAACTTATTTTCAGTGGAGAGCTTACACTTGCAACTTTTGAAGTTTTATTAGGTTCACATACATACATTCCACTTCTTTATCATTATTGTCTTCATGGTTTATGTATCATGTTTTCCCCTCTTTATTTAAGTTAAAAGGAACCCATTTCGTCAAAATTTATATAGCTAAAAAAAGAATTACAACTATTTTTTCAACTTCATATATATTTCAATCCAAAAGTGTACTATAAGTTTAGGTTGGAAGAATACTTCAAATTATTAGTCTTAAACATACACAATAATTCTTTGAATCTGAAGTCATGACTTTGGCTGTGTAGGCACATCTCTATCGTAGTTCATTGCAGATAATATAATTCATTATTCACGGATTAATTTATATGTCGCCTACGGACAACTGGATCACATAATATTATTGGAGTTTTATGTGTTGGTAAAGTTGGTGCCATCACCACCCTTTTTAATTCTTTCATTCATCTGAAATATCATATGATTTCATGTTAGTGACTAAAAATCACTTTGCTCTTGACTATGTGTATGGTTAGTTGCATAAAAATACAAAATGCGCCTTTTTGTCACTTCAGCTTTTGTATTATTTTGGATGGCAAAAGTTTGATTAAATTTTGACTAAGGACTTTATTTGTTGATGTTGTACAATTTGGGATTACCATTCTCATTTTGCCACTGCACCAAATTTATGTTATACATGCAAAGAATTAACTAGGCTTGAAACATTAAAGTGTCACTTGTTATCTCTTACTATTTATATTAAATATATTATATTACCTACATGATATTATTCCAATTACATCTTCTCATGCACCACATATGTTAAGTTAAACATGTAGACACTTGTATCTATTGATAAACACATACAAATTAAACATGTTTTGACATTATATCTGAAAATCACTTGTTACAAAGCCAATTAATAATGGTAAATCCTTAATTTTGAGCATTTATATAGAATCTATTATATCATCATCATTATTATTTTTAAAGGAAGGGAAAAAACAGATTCACTTCCCTTATTGAGTGTAAAAAAACAGTAATGTACTTTGTCGACAGGGGTCATTGCCTCCATTGGCCACTACCTAGGTCCACCCTTGCTTATTGTTGCAAGGTCAGAAACTTGGTTTATTCGCTGATATAAATTAATGCATGCATATAAGCTTTTTTTTTCTTCAAAGATGGTCCATTTCTTAAAATTTTCTTCTGGCATGCTAAGCCATATATATAATCTTGCATTATGTTACAAATTGATTCTGAAGAATCCTCTTCTTATGTGGAGGTGCCTTTATTGACTTAGGAAAGACAATTTCAGAAAGCTTATTTCTACAATCTGCACTTCATTATGCAAATTATTTTTATCACTTATCCTTTAATTATAAAATACTCAATCAGGAGACAAGAGTCTTCTATCTATTTAAGAGCACCTTTGCGTACGACCATGAGCAGCGGTGGTCTAACAAGTGCCATTGTAACTTCTTCTGTGTTAGAGTCGGTAAGTTCAGACTATAGTTTTCTTACCAACTCATGTTGTATCACCAATAATTTTGCTGTGAGTTTGACAAGGTTATACACAACTTTTATTATGCCTAGGTCAAAAGTGGTGGCCTTACTGCATATGGTTTGATACCAGAATTTATTGGAAGGTTCCCGATGCTCATCGGTCTTTCCGTCCTAACGGAGGATCAACTTATGGAGGTATATATTTGAATGCACTACAAGAAAAACTATTTTTTGTTGCATTAATTGGTGGCGTTTTAAATTTTGTGCAACTGTTGGTAATTTTACAATATAAAAATAAACAAAGAAACGCCGCTAAAATTCTCCCGCCAGTAATTCGTGTAACTTTTTGCTAAATTTTGTTGTGGCCGCTCAAATTTCCTTTACCACTTTTTCTTCTCTCAAACTACTCCATAGAAAAAAATTGTTCGGCTCTTCTGATTTACTCCACAAGCCCTAATTTTCCTAATTCTCCCACTCTCAAATCAATCTGAAATCGAAAATGAAAAAACGGAAAAAGAAAAATACGCGAACAACATCGCGACTAGAGGAGGGCAACGCGATGGCAGGAGATGACGGTGACGTCACGAAGGGCTGGAAGCTCACGATGTCGTAGGGCGAGGTGGAGGCTGGATGCCTAAACGACGATGGAGCAGGCGGCTAAGGCTAGCGTGCGGATGAATTACGGAGACCTGAACTGAGGTAATTTCTTTGCAGGGCAAAATTATATTTGAATTTGGGGGAAATCTGTCAATTATCGCCTTGATGTTTTTACCAAGCCACTTTTCAATGGCGCATCAATTTTATCTACAACAACATCAGTCTTAAACCAAAAACAAGTCCCATCCTTGATTTTTCTCCAACGAAGTGGTATACTCGGTGCTTGCAGTAGTTGCTCTAACCGAACAGTTATCTTAGTTTAATTTAAGGATTATTTTTCTCATTAATAATAACTAAAAATCTCGTTTTAAATTTTATATATCTCATTTGAAATTTTATTTGATGCTTAAATTGTTTTTTCATCTTCATCATAAACAATACATAATGTTTCTTTCATAGAATTATAAGAACTTGTGTTTAGGAAATTCAAAATTTGCTAATTTTGCATGATTGTATATAGCAGAACTAAACTTTTAATCAAATTTGATTAACTATTAGAAACAAATTATTACCTATTTGTTTTTCTCAATGTTAATAGCTTTTATCTTGATTGTGCATATTGTACAGTCTTGTTATTTATAATTAAAACTTAAGTAATATATCTTAAGTATTATTGCGAACTGTGCTGGTAATCCATTTATCATTATCTTTCTATATAATTGCATGCTTATATTTTCAAACGGTCAATCTGATGAAGTAATTCTAATTTACTTGTTCTTATTGCCAAAAAAAATGGTGCTGGGCAAATGAGGAAACTTTTAGAAACAAATGGGTAATTTGCGTCTGAGGCAATCCTTTGATGCCTACATTTTGGAGATCTGATGCCCATGTTCCATACAAGTTTTTGTTTTATTTTTAACTTTGAGATGAATATTAGACAGGCAGAAGAATGAAATGATGAATAGTGATTAGTTTCCCTATTGTGCTGTATTTCGATCTCTTCATCAACTGGATCGAGAAAAACAAATGAAAATAAATTATAGGTCTCCTAATGCCATTTAAGATACAGACATAAACCCCACAATCACATGTCAAATGTCTGTACACCAGACTATATATAAATACATACTTCCCTTCCATATTATCCAACCAGCGAAATCAAACTTCATCCTTTTTTTATACACCATTGTTTTTTGTTCAAGTTGTTCACATTTACAGATGGCTTTGTTCAAGAGTTGTAACAAGAAATCACAAAAGCCAGTGTTAAAGAAAATACTGAATAGATGTTCAAGCTTAGGAAGGCACAATGTGGGTCCCTTTGATGTTCCTAAAGGCCATTTTGTGGTGTACGTTGGTGAAAATATAAGTAGATTTGTAGTGCCTATATCTTATCTTAGCCACCCAGACTTCCAATTTCTGTTGAGACAGGCAGAAGAAGAGTTTGGATACAATCATGATATGGGACTAATCATTCCTTGTGAAGAGGTCATGTTTAAATCACTTACTTCTATGATCAGATGATATGGCACTAGTGTTAAAGAATATATTGTTGATCAAGGAGAGGAGCAAGTCGGAAGAACTGAATGACGATCGAGTGTGCCAAGTGTGGGATTTTCTTGGCGATTTATTAAATCCGTATGTCGTAGCTTTACCCAGAACCGTGTAGACTATTGGTTGGGTTGGATTTGTATATAATTGAAGACACTTTTGATCAATAAAAGGATGGATTTAATCCCTTTCTTTTACAAAGTTGTCATTTTTTTCTTCTAGTGGTTTATAGATCAGCTGTGACGTAGATGATGCTAAAGATTATAGCCGCGTGATATAGGGTAGCTGGTGCTATATGAGTGTTTTTGCACCCGCGGCCAGTGACGAAATCAGAAATTTTAGATGAGATAGACGAAACAGTTGATATTTAAATACTTTTAAACAGTGCTAATTATTTGAAATTGCATTAAAAAGAAAATAATAACATAAATAAAGAGGTTTTATTTGGGTTAAAATGTCTTCTTTGATATTTGCATTAAAAATAGATCGGTCTGGTAATATCAGATACATAAAGGTAGTGGATATGTCAGGCTTTGGAAAATATGAGTTTTAAATATATAAGTTATATATATATAAAGTCTTAAAGTATACGTGGTTTTGAATATATGCCACCTTCGTATATATCAGGTTTTGAATCACATAAAAGGGCTTCCAGTACACATGTACCATGCCTTGTAGTACAAAACCACATGGTCATTGTAACGTATTACTATTAAAATAGAGGAATAGGCTCCCAGCCATTTGTTAAACGTCATTCTACCTTCTTTCCAATTCATAGTTTTACCTTCATGATATGCTCTCCCGCCATTAGACTTTGGAACTTGGAAATTAGAGACTCTAATGGACATATTGGCACTAATCACCAGTATAAATTTAAACTGGAAGACCATGAACAATGATTCTTAAGCATATCATAACTTATATCTATATTCTGTTTTTATTATTTGGCACTTGATTGATCCAAACATGAAGTTCATCAAATTATTCACTTATGACGCTGATACTTTTGCAAAAAACAGTTATCAATTAGGTAACTGAGTATCCAAAACAAATGCATTGATCTTGTGGTCGTTATTTCACATCTTATTGACACTACTATATCTTTTGCAGAGTTCATTTCTCTATGATGCTGAACTAAGTAGTGTATGTACTCTGTAGTTTATTGCTGCATAACGTACACAATATACTAGGACAATGAGGGATGGTCTTCAAGCTGAACGAGGTAGGTAGTCATATCCACTATTTTTGTTCTTTCTATATGTTCATCTTTGGCCAAAAAAAACATTTGTGCTGCAATAGTTGGCTGCCTTTTCCTGTATGTTTGTCAGGTTTTTAAAAAATAGAAACATGGGAACTAAATTGGAAGGTTCGAGTAGAATCTGGTTCTTTTAGGAAAGGTAAGTTTTGTCCAAATTTCTTATAAGTAAAACTATTATTCTGAGTTGTAGAAAAAAAGTGTATAACTTTGATAATTTATATGACATCATTTATAGTAGGATATACTGGTATAATGTTGTAGATGTTTGATCCCATATTTGAAGTTCTACGAGTTAACGTAATTGTTTGACTATTTATTGTGCTTTCACTTGTGTAGGCATCGGACTTTTGAAGAGAGCAAATTTGGACTTGATGATGCTAGCTTTCACTTGTGTATACAACAAAGAATTATGGGTAATCAAACGTTTTGTTAGCACTAGTTAGATATAACATTTATTAGTATCCGATGTTGTGAGTTTTTATACAAATGGTTATTGTATGTGAGTTGTAAGGACCCGATTCTTCGACTTTCGAAAATCGATATCGATACGTCCACTGTATCAACTGCCGAGCAACGAATGCCGGAAAACCGAATTCTTAGGGTTTTAGAAAGAAGAAAACAGAAGAAAAGAGAGAAGAGAAAGAAAGAACAACAACAGAAACAGAAACAATATCAGAATCTTACACATCGCAGCGGAACAATATATAATAGATAATCATTAGTCTTTTAAAACAAAGAACTATATCAGTTTATACATACATCAATCAGAGTCATATACAACAATGGACAGTTATATAACTTGTCCTCATACAGAATACACAGCGGAATAAATAATATCAGATACAAATACAACGTCTCGTCCTCCAGCTTATCTTCAAAGCTCCAGAATATCCTGATAACATAACTCTAGGCTGCCCGTGTGGAAATTGGTGGGCACCCAGAGTTTAGAAGGGAACAATAAACTCCGAGTCAGTCATGGTGACTGGTGTGAGATCGTAAAACAGTTATTTTTAAAATAAAAATGGGATAATTTTCAAAGTCAATTCGAAATGCTTTTGGAAAATGAAACTACCATAAGACCTCCCGCCACACACACAATGCAAACGCAGAATTGGAGGAGATTTCTTCTTATGATAGTCAAAGATGCTTACTACGCAAAATCAAATCCTTTTTGATATTATTATTAGTGCATAGTGTAGAAAACATTTCGAAAGTGTAATATTAATCTTAGCCAACATACGACCAGTATCGTATGCCTACTATAGCTACCATGTTCAATAGCAGGTTACCGCCACATTCCATGGCAGGTAATACAACTAAAACCGTACAAGTCACGTATTGTTTCTTTGGATTTCCAACAAATGGTCAGGCTAAGGAACTTCCTATGCCACGATGGGTACGTCCCTGGAATAGACGACCCGAGAACCTAACCGGATCTCTGCCAACACAAGGCTGGGTTACCTCTGCAAAAATAGGTAACTACTGACACGCGTATGTCATCCCCCGATCGTCACCGATCTTCCCGAGGATCCCCGATTTGCAACAACCACAAAGTAATAAATTTGCAGCAACCACAGAGGTTAAGTATCTGGGCTCCATACCATGATACCACCTTTATCCAGAAGGAATGACATACACTAAGGGGCGCTACTCCCTAGAACATTGCCGCATCCTTCCTGTTTTGACCATTTCCGGGGTGTGAGGCTCGACGAAGTCTCGTCCACAAAGCTACGCTTTCTACAAAGCCATGCTTCGGGTCAACCAAAATGATCAACCTATGATCACAAAGATATAAGATCAAACAAATGATCATATCGCAAATGATCAAACACTGATCATTTCACAGCAACACTCAGTATGCCACGTTACCAAATTGGGAGTATATCGCTGATAAATTTCAACTACATAACCTCTGAGCTCGTACGTCTCAGAGAAGGGTGTTAAGCTAAGAGAATAAATTCTCCGCCACCAACAGAAATGTATTTGAAAGAAATCAGCTTTATATCTCAAATTGTAACGTCAGACATACAATCCATACAAGTCTGTTCCGGGATCGAACAGAACCGAAGGTACTTCTCACGAAGCCCTTGCAATTCCGGATAATTTTCAATCACGTCAGGACTTCCCGTCACTAAGGGTGATAAAACCTCTAAATCGGAGATCAGCCGATGTAGAGTAACTCGACGGTAATCCTTCCGTTTTCAAAAATATCCGGTCTTCAACACCGGTCTTCGAATGCGATTCATAACGACGTATCACATATTCGGAATGGGTTATACGACCCCATGGTCCTTTCCCGGCTAACCCGAATAGTGAGCGTTTATTTAAAAACAAGTGTGGCATTCAAATTCATCCAATTCACAACAAATACCATATTCAAGGTAATTATTGATAGTCGGTTATTTAACTATCAATAAAGATGCGTAACATCATCAGATTCCAAATAATTTTCCCAAATTATTTTATCTTCCAAAATATCTTTACTAGATATAAAATTTCCACACTTCAAAAATAAATCAACATTTATTTTTAAACACTTCCCTTTCTTTTATAAATTCCATAGTGAATTTATATTTCAAAATATCTTCTGATATACGATTTTCAAATCGATTTCAATATTCATTTTCAATTTATCTTTAAGAAGATAAAATCTCAAAACGTTTCATTTCATTTTGGAAATGCATTTCCCTACTTATTTAATAATAAGTATTTCACAAATCACTTATTTTCAACACTTGGAAAATATTCTATATACTTAAATCAAAATTAAGTATATATTTCATTCTTTAAGGAAATCATTTACTATAACAACATTTATTTGAGTCAAAACGAATGTTACGTAAAACATCGTTACGACGACTCAAAATCACTAGTATAAGGATTCGGATTTTGATAGATATATAAATCCCAATACTATATAAAAACATTTCCTTTCGGAAATCATTTACTATAACAACAGTGTTATAGTCCATCATTTCCTTCTTCCTCGAAAACGTCTATTTCAACAATAAATGTTGAAATCTATGGTTTCGATATTTAACACGTTTTAAAACATCTTTTAAAACAATTAACTTCATTTATAATATCGCTTTCCCAAACATAACCATTTTTTTTCAATAATATATTCACTGTCCAAAATCGTGAATATACTTCAATAACCAAATTTCAATCTTTTCTACACATTTATTTCAAGAATTATCCACTGTCCAAAATCGTGGATAAAATTCCCTTAATAATCTCTATATTTAAAATCAATCAAATTTGATTTATTTTCGAATTTATAAAAACAATGTTTATAAATCCCATTTCCATTTTATAACAACTTCGATTTATACATCTTCTTTAATGACCCATTCAATTTATAAGTTAATATAACTTATAATTCATTTATTTTAAAAGAAATCGTTCTTTTAAACTTCACAAAATTTAAAACTTATAGAAACTTGTCTTATAATCCCAATATTTCAAATTTATAAATATCCATTTTTGTACATCTTTTAAATAAACCGTTTATAATACTAGAAATCCCAATTTAAACCATTTCATAAATTTCTTAATTTTTATTTCAAAAATCACACTTTGATTTTATTTCACAAAAATCTTAACTTTTATAACTTAAAAATTTTAGACGTTTATTTATTTGAAATAAATCAATTCAAAAATTCAATAAAACGTCTACTTTCAAAAATCACTTTAAAATCCTTTTAAAGTAAAAGTCGTTATTTTTTAACTTTAAAACTTGAATCCGATGATGCAACAGCACCAATTAGTCAATCACAACAACAAACATCATATATCAACATATGATAACAGAATATACATCAATATCTGTAAATAAATAAATACTGGTGAGGAATCCAGTTGGATCCCTCCAACCTGTTTCCCTGCATCCACAGACGTTAGCACAATACCAATTCCACTTCGAGGTGGAATATCGCGGTATATGGGTTTTATAAAAATAATCCGCTTACTAACGGCGCAATAGGGTCTCATCCGCTATACGAGGCGGGAAATCAATCAATCCAATATATACATATGCCAATATGTATATATTGCTATATATATATAGATATATCCTACTATATCTAATATCACATCCAATAGCAATCAATTAGTCAATAACTGCAATCCATTTTGAGTGAGAAGATCTCACCTTAGCTTTTTAATTTGCCATCCATTTTCCAATTTGACCATTTCTCCAAATTTTGACCTTGTATAAATAAATTTTATACAATCGATTAATATTTGAAATAAATCGAACCATCCGTTTCCATTTAGTAAAATTTTATTTTATCTAATCAATTCAATTTCAAACAAATTTCCGTTTAAATAATTTTAATCATTCATTTAACTAAGATTTTGTTTTAGACTATAATTTAATTTAACATCTTTAAACTAATAATTTCCTATAACACATTATTTCCTGTATATACATTTCTTTTAAACTAAATATATTTTCTTAACTGAAACAGAACTATCTTTATATATTTACTGTAAAAATTATTTCCTGCATACATACCTACATTAAAATTTTAAACTGCTTATATATATATTTTCAACCGCGTATATATATTATTCTTAACTTATCTATATATAAATTAAATTGTATAAATAAGATTTTATACCTTCACTGCTTGATTTCACTGCCGATACCCTATTCAAAACCCAGCCTTGCTAATCACGAACGACACATCGCGATAAGCTTCCATCACCTGACATCACATCCCAAACCACGGCGCTGCCTCGTCTTCGATTTCGAGCTCGTCTTCAGCCCGCGCTCCACGCCATGACTTCGAACGCCACCAATTGCCGCCCCTAAGCGAGTCGCCCCAAATCGATCTGCAGCCTCGTCGAATTCGAACAGAGCCCCCCTACTGCCATCACCACCGGTTGCCACGAGCTTCGCCTATGAGCTCGACCGCCATCCAGTCGCAAGCTCTACCCTTCGACGCTGCAACTTCATTGCCATCGTCTTGAGATGCTCGCGAAACCCTAATTCGCGCCCTAGCTACGCTTTGTCACGATTTCATTTCGAAGATATTGGGGAAGGAGTCTTCGTTGTTGGAAATGAATAAAAGAGGGGAGGGATTCGAATTCGTTTTCGTATCCTATACGTTTTGATGAGGATGGGTTTGATACTGAGGAGAACGGCCATTAACTTGAATTAGGTTTTAGGATTCACTTTGTTTTCGAACAGACAAAAAGAAGAGGGGAACGAGATGCTTAAAAGTTGAACGAGGCATGGATTACACGATGTCTTTCGTGTACTTCTGCGCGATTTTAGGCAGAGACAACGATGCGTGTTTAAAGGGAAATAACGTGGTGTGTTGACCGATGATTTAAATTTTAAATTGAATTTGTTTTAGAATCAAATGCGTTCTCTCACCATGTGCTTACGTATTAACACAAAAAAATACGAAATTTGAAATCCGGTAATAACAAACTATTACGGACCCAATGGAACCGGTTTCGTCGAATTCCGAGACTGTTTGAAAAATGACTATTTTTAAATATCGATTCGAACAATATAATTTCAAACTGAACAATTCACTCCCAAATTCGATTCTGAAGCTTCTGTTATCTTCAGTAATATCAATACGAATTTTAAAAGCTTTCGAAATATTTTTCTTCAACTTAAAATTGAAGATTCAAATTTTTATTCAACTCTCAATATATTAAATTATATAATTTAACCGTCAAATTCAAAGTTACATTCGGGATTCAAATTAAATCATCGTTTAAATATTTAAAATAAATTAAATACTTCCAATTTAAATTGTTCAAAATTCTGGGTCGTTACAAACTTCCCTCCTTAAAAGAATTTCGTCCCGAAATTACAAGTCAGGAAGAAAAAGTCCTTAGCTCGTCTACTATTTTTCACAATTCAATAGTTTTATCAATTTATCAAAACAAATCTTTCTACTAAAGATTCGTTATTATTTCAACTAACTTTCCAAACACTTTCATAGTTTTCAAGCAACATTGTTTACTTCAAAATTCAAATTTTAAACTTTCAAAAATTTCTCAAAAATTTCTAACACTCTAAATTTTCGAAAAATTTCGCCAGCGTCTCCTTTGCGCGGCTAATACGGCACTACTACAAAACGTCCCTACGGACTCTCAGATTTCAAAAAGAAAAGAAAAAGCCAAGCGGCTAGACAAGAAAATCATCAAATCTCATATAAAAATTTAAATACTTACCTTTTTGTCGAGCAATTCAAATTTATCTTTGCAATTCAATTCCAATTTATAACACCTGTATATCCTACTAGCCATAATATCTAGTTACATATCCAAACCATTTTGCAAATTCTATTACAAAATTTTCAATATCAACTACTTATATATCTTTAGCTTACTTCACTGTTGAAGTTACATATTCATATCCATTCAATTTTACATTTCTAATCTCATTTGAATTCAATTCTCAATTTTAATTCTATTGGAATTCAATTTATCTTCAATTCCGAATATTGAATTTTATCGATTATCTTTCATTCATAACTGCACCATTTTAAATTAGTTTCAGTTACTAATCCATTTCAAATTCTAATCCACTTATTCAAATTTGTTTTCAACATTCAGTTTCAATTCCAGTTTTATTCTTTTGTTCGTTCCCAAAATTTATTTACAATCCACTATTTTGGTTTATAATCACTTATATTAAACTGGATTTCCATTCGAATTCAATTTACATTCATGTACTTGCAATTGCAAATTGATTCATTTATTCACAATTTTATTTTCATAATTCAATACTCAATTCCAGAGTCTTTTCAACCTTTTCAAAACCATTTTTGAAAACAATTCAAATTTATCTTTTGAATTTCCAAAACAAAACCCAAATTTTCCAACAACTTTCATTTAAAACAATTTGGCAGCAATTCCTCTTTTGAAAACCCGAAAATGAACACCGGTGATGTCGCGATCATCATCGGAATTATTTTCCAGCGACCGGAAAGAGTTTAGAGCTTTTCATTCCTTCAAAACATTTTTCCAAAATCCTTTGAAATTCATTTTCAAATCAAAAAGATTTTAAACTTTCCAAATCTCCAAAATTTTCAAATTCTTTTCAAAACATTTCCAAATACTTCTCTGGAATTCCATTTTAAATTATAAATTACATTTATAATTAACATTCTCAAATTTCATTTATATGTGAATTTATTTCTTAACTTTGGAGTTACAATTCCAATTTCTTATTTAATTTCAATGATAATAGATTAATATTATCACTTCTAACAACCATGCAACCATATACTATAGTACTTCATAGAAAAACATTTCTTTTCTATACAAAAATAGTTTTGGGCAAAATTATTTCATTCACCCTATTTAAAACAATATTGTGCCGAATTGTTCTATTCGAGTGTTTAGAGATCCCTATCAATGATCGTTAATTACTCGTATTGACCAGAATCCATATACCACTCAACAAATCAATCATCACAATATAAAACAATTTTATATTCACTAACAAATACGCGCTCGTATATATTATTACACTCAAACTCATTCTAGAGTACTGCTGACTCTATCTCTAATGAGTAACACCCAACAGAGCAGGGTTGTCGCTTAACCATATGCTCTGATACCACGTTGTAAGGACCCGATTCTTCGACTTCCGAAAATCGACATCGATACGTCCACTGTATCAACTGCCGAGCAACGAATGCCGGAAAACCGAATTCTTAGGGTTTTAGAAAGAAGAAAACAGAAGAAAAGAGAGAAGAGAAAGAAAGAACAACAACAGAAACAGAAACAATATCAGAATCTTACACATCGCAGCGGAACAATATATAATAGATAATCATTAGTCTTTTAAAACAAAGAACTATATCAGTTTATACATACATCAATCAGAGTCATATACAACAATGGACAGTTATATAACTTGTCCTCATACAGAATACACAGCGGAATAAATAATATCAGATACAAATACTACGTCTCGTCCTCCAGCTTATCTTCAAAGCTCCAGAATATCCTGATAACATAACTCTAGGCTACCCGTGTGGAAATTGGTGGGCACCCAGAGTTTAGAAGGGAACAATAAACTCCGAGTCAGTCATGGTGACTGGTGTGAGATCGTAAAACAGTTATTTTTAAAATAAAAACGGGATAATTTTCAAAGTCAATTCGAAATGCTTTTGGAAAATGAAACTACCATAAGACCTCCCGCCACACACACAATGCAAACGCAGAATTGGAGGAGATTTCTTCTTATGATAGTCAAAGATGCTTACTACGCAAAATCAAATCCTTTTTGATATTATTATTAGTGCATAGTGTAGAAAACATTTCGAAAGTATAATATTAATCTTAGCCAACATACGACCAGTATCGTATGCCTACTATAGCTACCATGTTCAATAGCAGGTTACCGCCACATTCCATGGCAGGTAATACAACTAAAACCGTACAAGTCACGTATTGTTTCTTTGGATTTCCAACAAATGGTCAGGCTAAGGAACTTCCTATGCCACGATGGGTACGTCCCTGGAATAGACGACCCGAGAACCTAACCGGATCTCTGCCAACACAAGGCCGGGTTACCTCTGCAAAAATAGGTAAATACTGACACGCGTATGTCATCCCCCGATCGTCACCGATCTTCCCGAGGATCCCCGATTCGCAACAACCACAAAGTAATAAATTTGCAGCAACCACAGAGGTTAAGTATCTGGGCTCCATACCATGATACCACCTTTATCCAGAAGGAATGACATACACTAAGGGGCGCTACTCCCTAGAACCTTGCCGCATCCTTCCTGTTTTGACCATTTCCGGGGTGTGAGGCTCGACGAAGTCTCGTCCACAAAGCTACGCTTTCTACAAAGCCATGCTTCGGGTCAACCAAAATGATCAACCTATGATCACAAAGATATAAGATCAAACAAATGATCGTATCGCAAATGATCAAACACTGATCATTTCACAGCAACACTCAGTATGCCACGTTACCGAATTGGGAGTATATCGCTGATAAATTTCAACTACATAACCTCTGAGCTCGTACGTCTCAGAGAAGGGTGTTAAGCTAAGAGAATAAATTCTCCGCCACCAACAGAAATGTATTTGAAAGAAATCAGCTTTATATCTCAAATTGTAACGTCAGACATACAATCCATACAAGTCTGTTCCGGGATCGAACAGAATCGAAGGTACTTCTCACGAAGCCCTTGCAATTCCGGATAATTTTCAATCACGTCAGGACTTCCCGTCACTAAGGGTGACAAAACCTCTAAATCGGAGATCAGCCGATGTAGAGTAACTCGACGGTAATCCTTCCGTTTTCAAAAATATCCGGTCTTCAACACCGGTCTTCGAATGCGATTCATAACGACGTATCACATATTTGGAATGGGTTATACGACCCCATGGTCCTTTCCCGGCTAACCCGAATAGTGAGCGTTTATTTAAAAACAAGTGTGGCATTCAAATTCATCCAATTCACAACAAATACCATATTCAAGGTAATTATTGATAGTCGGTTATTTAACTATCAATAAAGATGCGCAACATCATCAGATTCCAAATAATTTTCCCAAATTATTTTATCTTCCAAAATATCTTTACTAGATATAAAATTTCCACACTTCAAAAATAAATCAACATTTATTTTTAAACACTTCCCTTTCTTTTATAAATTCCATAGTGAATTTATATTTCAAAATATCTTCTGATATACGATTTTCAAATCGATTTCAATATTCATTTTCAATTTATCTTTAAGAAGATAAAATCTCAAAACGTTTCATTTCATTTTGGAAATGCATTTCCCTACTTATTTAATAATAAGTATTTCACAAATCACTTATTTTCAACACTTGGAAAATATTCTATATACTTAAATCAAAATTAAGTATATATTTCATTCTTTAAGGAAATCATTTACTATAACAACATTTATTTGAGTCAAAACGAATGTTACGTAAAACATCGTTACGACGACTCAAAATCACTAGTATAAGGATTCGGATTTTGATAGATATATAAATCCCAATACTATATAAAAACATTTCCTTTCGGAAATCATTTACTATAACAACAGTGTTATAGTCCATCATTTCCTTCTTCCTCGAAAACGTCTATTTCAACAATAAATGTTGAAACTATGGTTTCGATATTTAACACGTTTTAAAACATCTTTTAAAACAATTAACTTCATTTATAATATCGCTTTCCCAAACATAACCATTTTTTTTCAATAATATATTCACTGTCCAAAATCGTGAATATACTTCAATAACCAAATTTCAATCTTTTCTACACATTTATTTCAAGAATTATCCACTGTCCAAAATCGTGGATAAAATTCCCTTAATAATCTCTATATTTAAAATCAATCAAATTTGATTTATTTTCGAATTTATAAAAACAATGTTTATAAATCCCATTTCCATTTTATAACAACTTCGATTTATACATCTTCTTTAATGACCCATTCAATTTATAAGTTAATATAACTTATAATTCATTTATTTTAAAAGAAATCGTTCTTTTAAACTTCACAAAATTTAAAACTTATAGAAACTTGTCTTATAATCCCAATATTTCAAATTTATAAATATCCATTTTTGTATGTAACATCCCGTATTTTTAAGCTATTGAATTTGAACATTTAATTCGTTTTAAATGTTAATGTGGATCCTTAATTGATTTTGAAAGGGATGGATTCGGGTTCAATCAATAAAATAAGTTATAATTTTTAATAAGATAATTCAATTGAAATAGAATAATAATTAAATATTCGAAATTTAGATAAAAGGTGAATTTGGGGTAAATGATTATAAAAATGGTGTTTAAATGTATTTTTAGGTTCGATTGGTTATAAATAATATTATTGGATTTTTAGATGAATTTTAAAGTTGATAAATTAATATTTGGAATTTTATATTAATTTAAAAATGAATTTAATATTATTAAAATGCAATTTAATCAGATTTTGGTCTAGAATGAGCCAGAATGACTTTTAACATGTTTATAAATTTTAATATGATTTATTATTGAGTTATTAAAATTTTAAAAGTGAATTTTTAAGTGTTTCTGATAATTTCAGAAAATCGTCTGATTTAATAGACAAGTTAAAATAGCCTTTCAGGGCACAGTCTCAGAATTCGACGAAACCAGTTCCATTGGATCCGTAATAGTTAGTTATTATCGAATTTCAATTTTCGTAGCAATCGGAGTTGTCGTTTGACCGTGGCAGCTCGAAACGCATCGAAATCGATTTAACCGATTTAATTTTAAATTGATCGTTTTATTCCGTATCTCGCGCATACGATCGAATCACCTTACGAAACCTGTTCCATTGTGTCCGGAACATGGAAAAACCCCAGGGTAGCCTGTCGAAACGTGAGAATTGGATGTCGTTTGTATTAACGGTTAAATTGAGATATTTTATTAATTTAATAATATTAAAACTATTATATATATTCATTTATAAATCAAAACCCTAGAGTCTATTAGCAGCCGCCACCGTTCATATTTATTCTATGGCCGATGTTCTCCCTCCTTCCCTTCCATTTTTCGCTCAATCCATTAACTTTCACAAAAAGTTTTCAACTAGTAAATCGAAGCGCCCATCGAGATGAAGAGATCTATACGGTCGAGATCGAGTTTCGTTGAGAATAGAGGGGATGAGGCAGCCGCGTTCACTGCACGTTCAAACGAGTGTCTCGTCACCTAAGGGTGACCGAGCTTGGGCAGATCACGGCTGGGGGTAGAGGTCGCGTGTAGCTTCGAGATGGGAGGTTCCGATCGATGTCACGTCGAGTGAAGCGGAGGCGGTTTCAAACCCTAGCGAACGAACGATGGGTTCATTTGTCTCCGTGATTACCTGGAACGCGCGTGCGTGAGGGAGAAGAAGCAGGCTCGTTTCGTGATGAAGGGCTGAGATTTTGAGATTGTATAGTTTTAAATTAAAAAGGGAATTTGATTTAAAATGTTGTTCAAACTTTATAAAATCATAACTAATTCATACGTTATCAGATTTTAACGAGATTTGCGACGCTAGGATCGCAGAGAGGAACACTACGCAGTGGTGCAATTCTAGAATTATTCCGGGCAAGTAGAAATTTTAAGTTAAATCGGACACCGTTCGGTTTAATTTAAATTTCAAACGCTCGCCGAACTCAAGGTGAGTTATTCTCACTCACATCTGGATGCTAGACATTTTAAATAATTGATATTTAAAAATCTGAGTGATTGGTTGAATATATCTGCTGTTATCAGTCTGTGTTGATATTTATATTGTGATGTGCTAATATTTGTGATGCAGGGAGAAACAGGTTGGAGGGATCCAACTGGATTCCTCACAATGTAGCAATTATTTTATAATTTATAATGATGCCTGTTTATATTGTTGTGATTGATAAATCTGAAATTAAACTGCATTGTGATAATTATTGAATAAATTACAATTACAGAATTTAATTTTAAATGTATAAAATTGGGTTTTTATGAATTAAAATGAATTATTGAAATAAGAGAGTTTCAAAGAATAAATTTTGAAATCTGTTTGGGATGGAAAATGAAATTAGTAAATTGGGTTTCAAAATATAATGGAAAATCTATCAATCAATAAATGTGAAGTATAGATTTCTGGAAATGAATTCTATAGAATTGTAAATATATTAAAATAACGATGGGTTATCTTAATAATGAATATTGCTATTCGGAAAAATTTAAAATATGTATAATAAAGTTTCAAATATAAATCTGCAAATTTAAGTGTTAATAGAATGTGTTGAAAGCTGTGTCATCTATTGGAATTATTTTTAAGTAAATTGAAAATATGTTTTCATTTAAGAATTCTCCAATGTTTATTTAAAAATGTTTAAAACTATATTAAAAAAATGAATTTCCGGAAATGAAAAAAATTGTGATTTAACTTCGGAGGAAGTTATAGTTGAGTATGGAATTGGAAATTTATGTTGAAATCATAAATTGACTTGAAATAAATCAGTGGATTTATGCGAAAGAGTACTTTGAAATGTTTTGGAACGGGAAGGTGTTTCCCTGGGAAAACCAAGTTAGTGTTTTTAAAGATTTTATTTAATTTGAAAGTTAAGTTTTAAAATTTGTTTAAAGAGTATTTTTAAGAAATTGTTATTTTTAAAGTAACAAACTAATAATTTAGAAATCGTAATGATTTGAGAATATATTAGTAAATATTTTTACGAATGGATTATTTAAAGGTTGGGTTTGACTTAAGTTATTGAAATTAGCATTTTTCTTCTTATAACGCTATTTGAATTTAGTTAAACTAAAACCCTTATTTTTAAATCAAAGTTTATGTGTTAATAACTAGTTTTCTTCACATATTTTAAATTTATATTTTGAGTAAATAAATAGAAGTAATTTTCATATTTTAAAGTATATTTCAGTATAAAGTATTTTTAACTGTTTTAAATGCAAATTGTTTTATACTTGGTTATTCCCGATGGGAATAAAGGGTAAAAGATTTACCTTGTAAAGGAAGAGGGAAAATTGTTTTCAAATGGGTTTTGAAAATGTGAAAATATATCTTTGAAAGATATTAGAAGAAAATAAATAATATGGAGATTATTTATTGTGTGGTGGATGTGTATGGATGTTTGTGAACATTAATTGATAGTTAAATCACCGACTATCAATATTGGCCAAATGCGTTGATCGTTTCGAAGAGACCGGGATCGAGTTTCCGTATACCGGGATTCTAGGTCTGGAGACTCGAATACCACTTCGATCCGGTTTGTACGTTTCGTGTAACGTGTTCGGAGTCGAAGATGGAGCAGTGAAGTGCAAGGGCTAGTCGCTACTAATCCTGAGGATATTTCCAAAATGGATGTAGTAGGAGTAGTGCCTTCGGTTCCGTTCGGACCCGGGACGGACTTGTATGGACGAATGCTTTCGTGACATCGTCAGGTGGACGATGGGCATTCAAAGTGAAATGTTCTGTAAAGGTATCGTTTAGCCTCGAGCCTCATCAACCGGGAATGACTGAAAATCAGGGGTTATGCAGCAAGGCTTCGTGGGTAGCCCCCACTTGAGAGTAAGGTCATCCCTGTCTAGATGTCCCTTTTATTTCGGCTTAGTGGTGCGGTTGTTGATCACAACCGTGGGGTGATTTTACTTGGAATTATCCAGTAAGGGATGATTCCGGTCTTGTGTTGCAGGGGAGCGGGCGTACTCCTCGGTACTGTGATCTAGGCCACGTACTGTGACAGGTGGTACCCCAGTGCCTAGTCATTCGTTGGAAATCCATTCTCCCTACGTGCCTTGTACGAGTTTTGTTTGTATTACCCACTTTGTGGCTAGTATGCCGGAATTTAATAGATGTAGCAATTTCGGCTATTTTATAAGTATTTGTAAATAGACACTATTATAATATCAGAGGATTTGATATAAAAAGTGTTTTAGCTATCGTAAGGTAAAAACCCGACATGTTTATTTGTGGCGTGGTCTTACGAGATGCTTTTGATTTTCAAAGGATTTTTGAAACTTTAATAATCAATTGGGTGTATTTATGATGCGCTGGTATTCCAGACTGACTCGGGTGTTATTTTATTATAATGCTCGGGTCAGACCGAGTATATTTCAGGATAGGTTGCTATGGAGCTCAGGAGAGGAGCTGGAGTCCGAGACGTATTTCTCGTACTTGTATTATTCCGCTGCTGTGATTGTTGAGATTGTTTGACTGGTTATGGTTGGTTGTATTGATATACTCTGATGATGATGTATTGTATATAAACAGATATAGTTTTGATTTGTGTAAAGTTCTGTTCTATATATTATATTTTATTCCGCTGCGACTGTGAGGTTTTGATGTTGTTTAGTTCATTCTTCTTCTTCTACCTTCTTTCTTTTCCTACAGTCTGTCTTTTCCGGCGTTCGATCGTCGGCATATTATACTGTTGAGTATTTTGTGTCGATTTTCGAGGGTCGAGAAGGGCGGGTCGTGACACTTGGTATCAGAGCTTAGATTGGCGACAACCTAGGCTTTGGTGGGAAAATTACTCATTTTTAAATAGAGTCAGAAGTACTCTATAATGAGTTGAGTGTACTAATAGCTATGAGAGCGTACTTGTTAGTGGATATAAAATTGTTTTTGTACTGTGTTGACTTATCGGTTGAGTGTTTATGAATTCTGGTCGGTGCGGGAAGTACAACCGTATCGATAGGGGTTTCTAAACTCTTAAACAAGGTAAACCGACATAGTATTGTTTTAAAGTGGGTAAATGAAATAATTTCACCCAAAATTGTATTTTAATATAAAGAAATAATTTTCTAAATTATTATATATATTGGATGCTTGTTTGGTTGTTTCTTCTATAATCAAATAAGAAATTAAAACATGATCTAAAATTTGAAATGATATATATAAGAAAATAAGAAGTTAAAATATTAAAATGGTTTATAACCAAATAGAGTTAACTCAATATGTTTAAATAAGAAAAGTAAAAATTAAAATTTGATTTAAACTAGAATTTTGACCCCGGAAATTTTGAAAGGAATTTCAAATGGAATTAAACAAAGTTTTGGGAGTTTGACTTTGTGGAAATGTTAGAAATGTTTTCAAAAGCATTTGTAAGAATGGAGTATATTTTGGGAAAATATTTTGAATGGAAATTGAGTTGAGATGAATTTTGGAAGTAAAGGAAGCATTGAACTCACTTCAGTCGCTGGAAAATAATCCTGATGATGCTGGCCACATCATTAGAATTCATTTTCGAGTTTCTAGAGTGATGGATTGCTACCAAAATAGTTGGTTATGACATTGTTTGGACTTGTTTGGGAAACAAGTGATTTTGGAATTTTCAAAGGAAAATTGTTTGATAAAAGCAATTTGTTTTGGAATTTGGTATTTGATTTGGATATCAAATGGAAATGTGTTGATTTATATTTCAAAGTGGTTTTGAAATAAATCCGGGTAAATTGAATTCTGGAAATCCTGTTTAAATAAAAATGTGAAAGTTGAAATGATTCAACTATATAACTTATAAAGGAAAGTGGATTTAAAGAAGAATTGAGTATATATGGAATGTAAATCTACTTTGAATAAATGAAGGTGAATGGAATATATCTGGATTTAACTTATGATAAGTTAAATAAAACTAAGAATTTGAAATGAAATTAAATCTAAATGAATTGGAATTAACTGGAAGTTGAGATAATGGTGAAATGTAAATGCTTATGATTGTGCAAATGAATTCATATTCTTAAGCTATTAAGTGTTAAAATTTGACATTGTGATTATAAAAATGTGGATTGGTTTGAAATGAGCAATATAAACTTATAAGTAAATAAGTTGGAGAACTTGAGAATGGAAGATTTGATTTTAACTCAAGTAAAATGGAATTATAATCACAAATGGAAATAATAAATGGAATGGTGAATTCGAACTTAATCTTAAATGGAATGCAAAGTAAGGTGAAACAATTATAAAATATAAAAGAGGTAAGTGAACTGAAGTTAGTAAATAAGTTGAACTTGGATATGGAGAATTAAGATTAAATTGAATTTGGTTTAACTTCGACTAAGATGGAATTAAGCTGAATATTAAAATTTCTGTTGTGTTATGAATAAGAATGAATGTAATTAAATTCTTATTTAAAGTAGTAAAGGAAATGGTTTAAATTCAGGTGGGCTAAATAAAATCTAGACGAACTTGAATAAATTCTGGAAAGGAATTAAATTGAAAATGCATATATAATTTAGTTAACCTTGAATTAAAATGGGATAAGAATTGAGTTTAATGGAAATTTAATTCAGTTGGGATGATGTTGAATGGAGTAAATGCTTACTCAATTAAATCCAAAATGATTGTTTGGAAATAAATCTTGTGTAAGCTAAATTAAATGGAATTTGTATTGCAATAAATAGAATTTTGATAGTTTAGTCAAAATTTGAAAGGTAAATAAAACGCCTGATTTGGATTAGGGTTTAATTTTGATAATAAATGTTGAGAGTGTGAATGAATAATGGAATTAGCTATAATAATGATGAATTTGAATTGTAAATAAAATTCAAATGAGAGAAATAATTTAAATGGTATCTTTGTTGATAAAATAAATCTAAAATGGATTGGATAAATAAACGAAGAGCATTAAACTTTGTAAATGAATTGAAATTGGTTGGATGAGAATCAGATGGAAATAAAATTAAATAGATAATGGTAATATTGTGAAACTACTTAAGCAAATTGAAAGAAACAAATGATTGTGGATGAGCTTTATTAAGAAATTTGAATGGAATTTGTTGAATAATAAAATTGAATTGAAAGTGAAATGATATTCATTAATTATTATGGTAAATTAAGAATGTATGAGTTGAATATAACCCAGGATCGAAAGATATTAATATAAACTTGAATTTGGTTAATGGAAATAAAGATGTAAGGAAAATGTAATTTAACAATTACATTGGAAAGAGAAAATATTTGGTTTGTGAACCTTGTAATGGGATAAAATTTATATGAATCCAAGTTGGAAATAATTTTAAATGGTTATAAGCTTAAGTGGCAATTGTTTTGCTTGAATGACATGGAAATTTGCATGTATTTGCAATTGAGTGTTTAAAAGCAATTGGAATTGAATTGTGAATAAATTGATATGAATGGGAACCCAATTCAAAGAGTTTTGTATATGAATGCAAGTGAATTGGTTTAAAATAGTAAATGAAATTGATTTTGAATCAATAGGAATGAATTGACCTCTTAATGAGTAATGTTTGCATATGAATGGAAATGGATCATAATTGAAATGCAAATGTTTCAAGTTTAAAATGAAATTTGATTGTAAATCAAATTTGGAATGTAAGTAAAATTAAAAGGTAAGAAAGGCATATGTAATCATATTGAAGTGGAAATGAATTGGTTGAGATAAATATGAATTGTATGTAGTGAACTTGAATTTAAAGCATTCAAATGAAATAAAATGAAGTAGACTTGAATAAGTGATTCGAAAGTGATTCAAACTTTGAATTGCTGATAAAATATGGTTAACATAGTTAAATTATGAACTATGCTTGGTTTGGTTATGCAATGAATATGTTTGGTTTGCATTTGTATTGGAAATATTATGAAAATGCTCATATCTTGAAACTGATGAGTTTGCTTGAGTAAGTACAGGTACGAGAGGCATTCGAGAGTGTTGGAGCGCGTATATGCGATATATTAGCCGCTCGCTATTAAAATTTGCTAAAGAGGTACGCCTACGCATATATAATTGGGAAATGATATATATATTGTGATATATTTTGGTTTCCGGCCATGTGAGCCGATGTATATATATTTGTGTATCCTGCGATATCGCAGAAGCTCCTCCGTACAAAGGAGACTTCGCCAAAAATTTTCAAAAATTTTGGGAGTTAGAAAATTTTTGGGTTTTTTGAGAAATTTTTAATAACTAGTAAAGTTATTTTGGAAGCGAATGTTAAAATGAAGGCTTTAAAGTAAAGAAAGCAAAGGGTTTTGAAATGGAGCTGAAACTTTTTGGGAAAGTGAATATAAGCTTTTAACTAAGAAAATTGGATAAGTAAATGAGTTTGAGAGTATGTTTCTACCTTAGCAAATTTCGGGGACGAAATTTTTATAAGGGGGAAGGAATGTAACATCCCGTATTTTTAAGCTATTGAATTTGAACATTTAATTCGTTTTAAATGTTAATGTGGATCCTTAATTGATTTTGAAAGGGATGGATTCGGGTTCAATCAATAAAATAAGTTATAATTTTTAATAAGATAATTCAATTGAAATAGAATAATAATTAAATATTCGAAATTTAGATAAAAGGTGAATTTGGGGTAAATGATTATAAAAATGGTGTTTAAATGTATTTTTAGGTTCGATTGGTTATAAATAATATTATTGGATTTTTAGATGAATTTTAAAGTTGATAAATTAATATTTGGAATTTTATATTAATTTAAAAATGAATTTAATATTATTAAAATGCAATTTAATCAGATTTTGGTCTAGAATGAGCCAGAATGACTTTTAACATGTTTATAAATTTTAATATGATTTATTATTGAGTTATTAAAATTTTAAAAGTGAATTTTTAAGTGTTTCTGATAATTTCAGAAAATCGTCTGATTTAATAGACAAGTTAAAATAGCCTTTCGGGGCACAGTCTCAGAATTCGACGAACCCAGTTCCATTGGATCCGTAATAGTTAGTTATTATCGAATTTCAATTTTTGTAGCAATCGGAGTTGTCGTTTGACCGTGGCAGCTCGAAACGCATCGAAATCGAATTAACCGATTTAATTTTAAATTGATCGTTTTATTCCGTATCTCGCGCATACGATCGAATCACCTTACGAAACCTGTTCCATTGTGTCCGGAACATGGAAAAACCCCAGGGTAGCCTGTCGAAACGTGAGAATTGGATGTCGTTTGTATTAACGGTTAAATTGAGATATTTTATTAATTTAATAATATTAAAACTATTATATATATTCATTTATAAATCAAAACCCTAGAGTCTATTAGCAGCCGCCACCGTTCATATTTATTCTATGGCCGATGTTCTCCCTCCTTCCCTTCCATTTTTCGCTCAATCCATTAACTTTCACAAAAAGTTTTCAACTAGTAAATCGAAGCGCCCATCGAGATGAAGAGATCTATACGGTTGAGATCGAGTTTCGTTGAGAATAGAGGGGATGAGGCAGCCGCGTTCACTGCGCGTTCAAACGAGTGTCTCGTCACCTAAGGGTGACCGAGCTTGGGCAGATCACGGCTGGGGGTAGAGGTCGCGTGTAGCTTCGAGATGGGAGGTTCCGATCGATGTCACGTCGAGTGAAGCGGAGGCGGTTTCAAACCCTAGCGAACGAACGATGGGTTCGTTTGTCTCCGTGATTACCTGGAACGCGCGTGCATGAGGGAGTAGAAGCGGGCTCGTTTCGTGATGAAGGGCTGAGATTTTGAGATGGTATAGTTTTAAATTAAAAAGGGAATTTGATTTAAAATGTTGTTCAAACTTTATAAAATCATAACTAATTCATACGTTATCAGATTTTAACGAGATTTGCGACGTTGGGATCGCAGAGACGAACACTACGCAGTGGTGCAATTCTAGAATTATTCCGGGCAAGTAGAAATTTTAAGTTAAATCGGACACCGTTCGGTTTAATTTAAATTTCAAACGCTCGCCGAACTCAAGGTGAGTTATTCTCACTCACATCTGGATGCTAGACATTTTAAATAATTGATATTTAAAAATCTGAGTGATTGGTTGAATATATCTGCTGTTATCAGTCTGTGTTGATATTTATATTGTGATGTGCTAATATTTGTGATGCAGGGAGAAACAGGTTGGAGGGATCCAACTGGATTCCTCACAATGTAGCAATTATTTTATAATTTATAATGATGCCTGTTTATATTGTTGTGATTGATAAATCTGAAATTAAACTGTATTGTGATAATTATTGAATAAATTACAATTACAGAATTTAATTTTAAATGTATAAAATTGGGTTTTTATGAATTAAAATGAATTATTGAAATAAGAGAGTTTCAAAGAATAAATTTTGAAATCTGTTTGGGATGGAAAATGAAATTAGTAAATTGGGTTTCAAAATACAATGGAAAATCTATCAATCAATAAATGTGAAGTATAGATTTCTGGAAATGAATTCTATAGAATTGTAAATATATTAAAATAACGATGGGTTATCTTAATAATGAATATTGCTATTCGGAAAAATTTAAAATATGTATAATAAAGTTTCAAATATAAATCTGCAAATTTAAGTGTTAATAGAATGTGTTGAAAGCTGTGTCATCTATTGGAATTATTTTTAAGTAAATTGAAAATATGTTTTCATTTAAGAATTCTCCAATGTTTATTTAAAAATGTTTAAAACTATATTAAAAAAATGAATTTCCGGAAATGAAAAAAATTGTGATTTAACTTCGGAGGAAGTTATAGTTAAGTATGGAATTGGAAATTTATGTTGAAATCATAAATTGACTTGAAATAAATCAGTGGATTTATGCGAAAGAGTACTTTGAAATGTTTTGGAACGGGAAGGTGTTTCCCTGGGAAAACCAAGTTAGTGTTTTTAAAGATTTTATTTAATTTGAAAGTTAAGTTTTAAAATTTGTTTAAAGAGTATTTTTAAGAAATTGTTATTTTTAAAGTAACAAACTAATAATTTAGAAATCGTAATGATTTGAGAATATATTAGTAAATATTTTTACGAATGGATTATTTAAAGGTTGGGTTTGACTTAAGTTATTGAAATTAGCATTTTTCTTCTTATAACGCTATTTGAATTTAGTTAAACTAAAACCCTTATTTTTAAATCAAAGTTTATGTGTTAATAACTAGTTTTCTTCACATATTTTAAATTTATATTTTGAGTAAATAAATAGAAGTAATTTTCATATTTTAAAGTATATTTCAGTATAAAGTATTTTTAACTGTTTTAAATGCAAATTGTTTTATACTTGGTTATTCCCGATGGGAATAAAGGGTAAAAGATTTACCTTGTAAAGGAAGAGGGAAAATTGTTTTCAAATGGGTTTTGAAAGTGTGAAAATATATCTTTGAAAGATATTAGAAGAAAATAAATAATATGGAGATTATTTATTGTGTGGTGGATGTGTATGGATGTTTGTGAACATTAATTGATAGTTAAATCACCGACTATCAATATTGGCCAAATGCGCTGATCGTTTCGAAGAGACCGGGATCGAGTTTCCGTATACCGGGATTCTAGGTCTGGAGACTCGAATACCACTTCGATCCGATTTGTACGTTTCGTGTAACGTGTTCGGAGTCGAAGATGGAGCAGTGAAGTGCAAGGGCTAGTCGCTACTAATCCTGAGGATATTTCCAAAATGGATGTAGTAGGAGTAGTGCCTTCGGTTCCGTTCGGACCCGGGACGGACTTGTATGGACGAATGCTTTCGTGACATCGTCAGGTGGACGATGGGCATTCAAAGTGAAATGTTCTGTAAAGGTATCGTTTAGCCTCGAGCCTCATCAACCGGGAATGACTGAAAATCAGGGGTTATGCAGCAAGGCTTCGTGGGTAGCCCCCACTTGAGAGTAAGGTCATCCCTGTCTAGATGTCCCTTTTATTTCGGCTTAGTGGTGCGGTTGCTGATCACAACCGTGGGGTGATTTTACTTGGAATTATCCAGTAAGGGATGATTCCGGTCTTGTGTTGCAGGGGAGCGGGCGTACTCCTCGGTACTGTGATCTAGGCCACGTACTGTGACAGGTGGTACCCCAGTGCCTAGTCATTCGTTGGAAATCCATTCTCCCTACGTGCCTTGTACGAGTTTTGTTTGTATTACCCACTTTGTGGCTAGTATGCCGGAATTTAATAGATGTAACAATTTCGGCTGTTTTATAAGTATTTGTAAATAGACACTATTATAATATCAGAGGATTTGATATAAAAAGTGTTTTAGCTATCGTAAGGTAAAAACCCGACATGTTTATTTGTGGCGTGGTCTTACGAGATGCTTTTGATTTTCAAAGGATTTTTGAAACTTTAATAATCAATTGGGTGTATTTATGATGCGCTGGTATTCCAGACTGACTCGGGTGTTATTTTATTATAATGCTCGGGTCAGACCGAGTATATTTCAGGATAGGTTGCTATGGAGCTCAGGAGAGGAGCTGGAGTCCGAGACGTATTTCTCGTACTTGTATTATTCCGCTGCTGTGATTGTTGAGATTGTTTGACTGGTTATGGTTGGTTGTATTGATATACTCTGATGATGATGTATTGTATATAAACAGATATAGTTTTGATTTGTGTAAAGTTCTGTTCTATATATTATATTTTATTCCGCTGCGACTGTGAGGTTTTGATGTTGTTTAGTTCATTCTTCTTCTTCTACCTTCTTTCTTTTCCTACAGTCTGTCTTTTCCGGCGTTCGATCGTCGGCATATTATACTGTTGAGTATTTTGTGTCGATTTTCGAGGGTCGAGAAGGGCGGGTCGTGACATTGTACATCTTTTAAATAAACCGTTTATAATACTAGAAATCCCAATTTAAACCATTTCATAAATTTCTTAATTTTTATTTCAAAAATCACACTTTGATTTTATTTCACAAAAATCTTAACTTTTATAACTTAAAAATTTTAGACGTTTATTTATTTGAAATAAATCAATTCAAAAATTCAATAAAACGTCTACTTTCAAAAATCACTTTAAAATCATTTTAAAGTAAAAGTCGTTATTTTTAAACTTCAAAACTTGAATCCGATGATGCAACAGCACCAATTAGTCAATCACAACAACAAACATCATATATCAACATATGATAACAGAATATACATCAATATCTGTAAATAAATAAATACTGGTGAGGAATCCAGTTGGATCCCTCCAACCTGTTTCCCTGCATCCACAGACGTTAGCACAATACCAATTCCACTTCGAGGTGGAATATCGCGGTATATGGGTTTTATAAAAATAATCCGCTTACTAACGGCGCAATAGGGTCTCATCCGCTATACGAGGCGAGAAATCAATCAATCCAATATATACATATGCCAATATGTATATATTGCTATATATATAGATATATCCTACTATATCTAATATCACATCTAATAGCAATCAATCAGTCAATAACTGCAATCCATTTTGAGTGAGAAGATCTCACCTTAGCTTTTTAATTTGCCATCCATTTTCCAATTTGACCATTTCTCCAAATTTTGACCTTGTATAAATAAATTTTATACAATCGATTAATATTTGAAATAAATCGAACCATCCGTTTCCATTTAGTAAAATTTTATTTTATCTAATCAATTCAATTTCAAACAAATTTCCGTTTAAATAATTTTAATCATTCATTTAACTAAGATTTTGTTTTAGACTATAATTTAATTTAACATCTTTAAACTAAAATTTTCCTATAACACATTATTTCCTGTATATACATTTCTTTTAAACTAAATATATTTTCTTAACTGAAACAGAACTATCTTTATATATTTACTGTAAAAATTATTTCCTGCATACATACCTACATTAAAATTTTAAACTTCTTATATATATATATTTTCAACCACGTATATATATTATTCTTAACTTATCTATATATAAATTAAATTGTATAAATAAGATTTTATACCTTCACTGCTTGATTTCACTGCCGATACCCTATTCAAAACCCAGCCTTGCTAATCACGAACGACACATCGCGATAAGCTTCCATCACCTGACATCACATCCCAAACCACGGCGCTGCCTCGTCTTCGATTTCGAGCTCGTCTTCAGCCCGCGCTCCACGCCATGACTTCGAACGCCACCAATTGCCGCCCCTAAGCGAGTCGCCCCAAATCGATCTCCAGCCTCGTCGAATTTGAACAGAGCCCCCCTACTGCCATCACCACCGGTTGCCACGAGCTTCGCCTATGAGCTCGACCGCCATCCAGTCGCGAGCTCTGCCCTTCGACGCCGCAACTTCATTGCCATCGTCTCGAGATGCTCGCGAAACCCTAATTCGCGCCCTAGCTACGCTTTGTCACGATTTCATTTCGAAGATATTGGGGAAGGAGTCTTCGTTGTTGGAAATGAATAAAAGAGGGGAGGGATTCAAATTCGTTTTCGTATCCTATACGTTTTGATGAGGATGGGTTTGATACTGAGGAGAACGGCCATTAACTTGAATTAGGTTTTAGGATTCACTTTGTTTTCGAACAGACAAAAAGAAGAGGGGAACGAGATGCTTAAAAGTTGAACGAGGCATGGATTACACGATGTCTTTCGTGTACTTCTGCGCGATTTTAGGCAGAGACAACGATGCATGTTTAAAGGGAAATAACGTGGTGTGTTGACCGATGATTTAAATTTTAAATTTTAAATTGAATTTGTTTTAGAATCAAATGCGTTCTCTCACCGTGTGCTTACGTATTAACACAAAAAATACGAAATTTAAAATCCGGTAATAACAAACAATTACGGACCCAATGGAACCGGTTTCGTCGAATTCCGAGACTGTTTGAAAAATGACTATTTTTAAATATCGATTTGAACAATATAATTTCAAACTGAACAATTCACTCCCAAATTCGATTCTGAAGCTTCTGTTATCTTCAGTAATATCAATACGAATTTTAAAAGCTTTCGAAATATTTTTCTTCAACTTAAAATTGAAGATTCAAATTTTTATTCAACTCTCAATATATTAAATTATATAATTTAACCGTCAAATTCAAAGTTACATTCGGGATTCAAATTAAATCATTGTTTAAATATTTAAAATAAATTAAATATTTCCAATTTAATTTGTTCAAAATTCTGGGTCGTTACATGAGTTATGTCATTTTGTCGAAAAACTATTGTATTGGAATGGTTATGGATATTTTAGTTGATTATATGGTTAATGTGTTTTTTAACTTATTTGAATATGATGATTATGTGAGTGATTGTTGATTGATATAATAGGACCAAAATAGACCATTAATAGGAAATAATAGCATGAAAAAATGGTGTAAATAATAAACAACTTTTAGTAGCGTTTCAAAAACGCTACCGAAATATATATAGTGGCGTTGAGTAAATGCAACCGTAAAACAGGGGTAAAGTTGGCAATTCTATTAGTAGCGCCAAAAAATCTTTTGGTGCCATTTTTTAAACGCTACAAAAAGATTTATGGTGGCATTTGAAAACGCTGCCAAAAATACATTTATAGTGGCGTTAAAATAAATGCAACAAAAAATCATGGATTTTTAGTGGCATGTTTTCTCGTAACGATTATCGGAACGCCACTAAAAGTTTTTGTAGCGTTTTTTGAGCGCCATAAAAAATAAAATTTCTTGTAGTGATGATGTCATCATATGATTATGATACATCAAACAAACATTTGGATCATGTGCTTGATTACCTAGTTTGAGTAATGTTAACATTTTTTGATTTCCTGCCTTTTGGTTCTTTTGGAGCTAAGAAAAAGCACTCGACAAACAATATAAAAATTTGTTTCTCATGAATAATGTAAATAATTGGGAAAGATTATCCAAGGTATGTGAATATTTGTATGCTTACTTTGTTGACAATTGATGGCTTAGTTGATTATGCTAGGTCAAATTGCATTTCACTGAGGCGACTCTATGGTTGATTGCGAAGAGGGCTATTACTAAAAACTGTAGAGCTCGAGGTCTGCGATCAATATTCGAGAAAATTTTGATAGAAGCAATGTACGAGGTAAAGTTTGATGAAAGGTTATGTTGTGGAAACTTTTCTAAACTGTTACTCTAATAATAATCCACTCTTTTAAAGAAACTTAGCTTCTGCTTTGCATGGTGTTTAGTCTTCTAAATTTTATCAACGGTTGTTTTCTCAATACATCGAAACTCTCTAATAAACAATGAACTTCTCCGAAGAAATTATCAGTTGCTTAAGGTATTTGCTTAGCTAGTTGTTTATGGTATTTGCTTAGCTAGTCATCCACGTATGGATTTTACGGTAGTTCAGTTGTTTATTTCATTTTGTTTTTGGTATTTCAGTTGTATAAACTTCTCTACGTATGGATTTTATGTTAACTTTTGTCTTGAAACTACTATATTTATGTACTAGTTGTGTGACTATGTACGGTTATGTACTACTTCTGTATCTATGTATGGTAATGTACTACTTGTGTTTATGGTAGTTCATTTGTTCATGTATTTTTTTGTTTATTATTGAACTATTTATTATTACTATTTAATATAAATTATGAATAAAGTGAATTGGAGAGTGAACGAGCTAGCAGAATGTGAGAAATAGACATAGAAAAGCAAAAATATTTAGTGGCGTTTATCAAACGCTGCGGAAAAAATATAATGGCAGAAAAAAAACACAACAAAAAAATTATTGCTGCGGTGAAAGCCTTTAAAATGATCAATCTATAACAGCGTCTATTTAGTGGCATTTAGAAAACGCTACGGAAAAAATATGTTGAAAAAAATCGCTGCCAAAAAATATGGTGGCAGAAAAAAAACGCGACGAAAAAAAATATTGTTGCGGCGAAATATATATTGTGGCATATAATAAACGCAGCTATAAGGTTTGGGATAGTTGTAAGCCAAACATCACTTTTGGTGGCGTTTCAACATGCTACAAAAAAAGATTTACGGTGGCGTTTTTTTGCCGCCGCACTACGGCACATTATAACGGCGTTTACAAAAACGCAACCAAAAATATTGGTTTTTTAGTTGCATGTCGTATGGCGACATTCTCTAAAACACCACCATAAGTTATGGTTGCATTTTTGTGCGCCACCAAAAGTACTTTTTGGTGTAGTGATCGGTACCGATCTATCATGGATTGGTGCCAGTCCATATACTTAGCCAAATTTTCCTTCGATTGACTATTTTCTCTTTCTCTTTCTCTTTCTCTATCTCAAAATGCCCATTTGGCCACACACGATCAATTAGACTGATCCATCATGGTTCAATGTCGACCAATTTTCTTAGCTAAATTTCCCATCGTTTGACTTGCAATCGAACCTGCTATCTTCTAATTCGAAAATGTTGAGTCCTCCATCGATCGCCAAAGATCGACGTTGATCCATATGGTTCAGTACCGATTCATCATGGATCGGCACCGATCCATACACTTAGTAAATTTTCACTAAGTATTTTCGACACTCATTCCAACAACTGCTCCATCTTCACCTTGTTATTTCGATCTGTGTGCATCTATCTATTGCAGCGATCAACTCCAAACACTCTAGAGCCGATCCATCGAAGTATTATATGATTTTGAACTCCCCATCCCAGTGCAATCCATCGAAGACTCAATCATATATAGCCTTCCCATGCACTTGGAATTTCTCCATCCATAGGATAAATCATCTCAATATCACTCAATGCCAGTGTTTCATCCATACATACCAACGTGCAATCACAATAACAACAAACATCATCATATCAAGTCATACAAATCACTTAAGCATTTCCACATATACCTAAGATGCATATACAAGTCCATATCATCCAAATATATGATCTACTCTATTTAAAATCATTTAAACATGTTTTATTCACGTTTTCAAATCAGGTCAAAATTCAAAAACATAGTTTTTAGCTTGAAAGATGGATCTAAAACACTTTTAAACATACATTTCAACATATAATAGTAAGAGGTTATAAACCACTCACCTACTGATGGGAATACGATAAATCGACCCTAAATCGATGTGAATCTGAAATGAACAGCAAAAACCAACGAATCTCCCACCCAAAACGATGGTACGATGATCTCTAATGGTTCCCCTAAGCTTGATCCTTTAATCTCTTTATTATAGCCCTAAATAATAAGTTTCTAAGTTGATTTACGTGGAATACGTTAATGATGGGTTTAGCATGAGTTTAGATCTGAAATAGAATGAGACACTGATTGTTCTATTCCCTAGTTACCCCCAAATCCCATAATTAACACATCAAGCCAAAAATATGAGCTTTTGAGCCTTATTACAAAACCTGCCTAAATTTAAGACGGTCATATCTCTCAAATGGCTATGTTAAATTGTTGGATCAGATGCATTGACAATGGGGTTAAAAAAGTAAATTTCAAAGTTTTTACCTTTTATTAAATTGCACAAGATCTTTGTGTCGTGTTTGTGTAAATGATATTTTGTTTATACTAAATAAAATTTAAAATTTTATTAATTAAAGAGATTTGAAATATTTAATTTAATTAATTTGACTAAAATATTTATTTAATGTCAATGTTTTAAAATAAATTTATTAATAATTTAATTTAAAATTAGTTTATCGATTTATTTTAAATTATATTTAATATGTTATGATATCCATATTCATAATATTAACATCACAATAATATATACATATAACCTATACTAGGGATTCATGGGAAAATTTACTACTTTGTCTTACGGTCAATAAGATGTATAAGTGTTACACACACACATATATAATATTAAATAATATAAAATGTATAAAAATTAAATTATCATTAAACAAATATTAAGTAAAAATTTTCAACTATTAATATTTTATAACTAACATTTATATTTAAAATAAGTATATATATATAAATAAATATATAATTTGAAATATATATATATATATATATATAATAATTCTATTCGATGTAAAAAAATATTAACTAAATTTGTATACAAATTGTGAACCAGGTTTTTAATCCAATAGAATTCGAAGGAAGTTAGAACATCTACAACAATTCAAAACATCTTAAGAATCAATCAAAAAGACCAGAAGAAGGAACTAAGAAGGACCCAAAAGGAAAGATGCCAAAATAAGCTAAGGCGACGGTCCATCGCCTATAGATTGCTAGCGATCCATAATGCTTGTGTTATCCCACCTTTTGGTCAAAGATGGAATATCAACAAAATTGGCAAGGAAAGATGGATATCAGGATTAGAGATCAATTGGAAACAAGGCTGCAATGGATGTCGTCGAAATTTGGCCGGGCTATGATCGGGACGGAATCAATTGGAGATGATGATGAGGACTAGAAAAGGCTATGTTTCAATTTTCAGGTTAATTGGAGTTCGTATGGACAAGATATGATCGATTCAAATTAGAGAAAGTATGCCATTCGTATCCATCAAAGAGTCGATAAGATGTTCTATTCGAACCCATCGGATTTGTATGTTTTGTTCGAATCCATCGGGTTCTACATACTTCAAATCGATCGAGTTCGAATCGATCAGTAACATGATATCGGTCTGTTCGAATCATTCGGTTTCAAATCGATCAAATAGACATCACCTCACTCTATTCGAATCCATCGGATTCGTATCCATCAGGAAATCATGGCATTGGCTTGTTCGAGTCGAGTGGTTTCGTATCCACCAGAATGGCGTCGCCTTCATGCAATACGTATCCATCTTGTTTGTATCATGCCGACGCATCGATATTGTTTGCATCCTTCTGAACCACGCATTTCGTATCGATCCCCAGACAGCCATTTCGTATCGATCGATCAATGGTCGAATCGATGCGAAACATAACCACAGTTGATCGATGCAAATAAGATAACGAACGATGCAAATGCTATCGATGTAGAGTCAACGCGAACAAGATGCAATATGACTTAAACTTCAATCTTGGAATGAACAAAGAGGAAGCAACCCAGTCAACACGCCACAGAGATCGGATCGATCCAGGAAATTAGCGCCACATCACTACGCGCGCGTGCTTCTGATCGATACGACAGGAATGGATACGAAATCATGGTTTCGAACTCGGCAACATGCGAAAATTGAAATTTCGTATCGATCATATCTCCCAAACCACAGATCCAAATGTAACGAAATTTTCACAGTAGCTTACGCACAAGGTAAAGAATGTCTCTACCAAGTTTCAGCTCGATTGGATCATTTTTTAATGGATACGAAATGGTTTCGTATCGATCACAGATCGAGTCGAAACTTGGTGAGGTCGGTCGCGTGGGCCCCCTCACGTGCCAGAAGAAGTCTCCCGAAGTTTGAGCACGATCTCAGCCTCCTACGCCTATAAATTACCCCCTGAAGCCTGCAGAAAAAGGATCTTTTGGCCATCCAACGTCCAGACTCTGCCGGATTCAATTCTACGCTTCAACACAATCCTTGTACTCGAAATCCTTCATTGTAACTGCTGTAATCATCTGTAACCAGCAAGGATAATCAATAAAAGATAAAACTTTGAAGTGGACGTAGGCCGGAGATAGCCGAACCACTATAAATTGTGTGTTTCTGTTCATTATTTCGGGATTGATGTTTGTTGCTAGCTTAGATCTGAGATTTATGTTTGAATATTGCTGATTTGTATTCATACACGGGTGCTTTCACGATATTTGGGATTTGTGACCATTTTTGGCGCAAACACTTTGGTGCTTTCACTGAGAACAACTAGCACCCGCTACGCAAGATTTGAAGTTTAGATTTGAAAGCTTGAAGATTTGAAAGACAATGACTCGACAAACAAGTAGAAGGCAAAGAGCTGAGAGAAGCCAACAAGGAGGAAGTCAAGAGGCGTCCTCTGGAGCTGGAGAAGGACAAGCTTCTGTCTACATCACCAGAGACGAAATGGAAGCTATGGCAAATTCGTTGCATGAGAGGTTGCTGAAAAGTCAACAGGATATGATGCAAACCTTCTTCGAACAGATGAGAGCTGCAGGGATGCAGAACGTAGGACCAGCCACAGCGGATGTTAATGTGGAACAAGGAGCTAGGGTTATGGATCCCAATGGAGGACAGAATACAGAACCGGAAGACAATCAACAAGGGCTTGGGGGCAGGCCCACCGGATCCAACACAGGAGGACCTTTGGAAGGAGTTCAACAGGCTAAGGCCGAAATTGCTGCTAATGAACCACATGAAGAATATGTGCCGGAGTTCCCTCGGGAGCAAGGGGGGCAACCCCTGACCAACAATGCTGGATTAATGGAAATCATTAGGAAGACTATGCGTGGAGGTTTGACCAATAGAGATTTGGAAGGAGTGAACAGGAGTCCGTTCGCTCGGGAAATCAGGATAGCTCAGAATCCACCTAAGTTCAAGTTACCTAGCGTGGAAGTATATAATGGCAAGGCTGACCCAACTGATCACTTGATGAGATACACTAGACACATGGAAGTTCTGGGGGCATCGGAGGAAGTGATGGCCAGATGTTTCCCGTTGTATTTGACAGATCTAGCCGCAATGTGGTTTAGGAAGCTGGAAGAAGGATCTATCAGGACTTGGAGGGAATTGGTGGATAGGTTTTTGGGACAGTTTCGGGTTTATATCAAAAGACCTAAGAACGTGATGACGTTAACATCGGTAAAGCAAAGGACGGATGAATCGCTCAGAGCATTTCTAACTCGATTCAATGCGGCAGTTGCTTCGGTGGATCGGCCGAATCCATCGATGGTTTTAATGGCGGCGGTGTCAGGAGTCAGGGAGGATTCAGATTTCAAGGTATCTTTAATACAAGACCCACCTCTGGATCTCGGAGAATTTTTTCATGAGGCTGAGAGGTTCCTCCGACAAGAGGATGCATGTTCGGATTTAAAGTTGAAGGAAGTGAATGCAACTAAGGGTGGGGGACCATCCAGTAGAGGTTCGGATAAAGATAAAGAGAAAAGGAAGTTGGATGATGATTCTGAAAAAGCTAGGAAGTGATGGAAGGATCCAAAGTTTTCCACATACACGAGATTAAACGAGACACTAGAGCGTATATACATGGAAACCCGGAATCGCCTTCCTTACCGGAGGCCGGCTAGGAGAGAACCATCCGAGCGGGAGAGGGCATCAGGAGGGCATTGTCTCTTCCACGATTTGGATGGACATGATACCAACAGCTGCAGGCACTTAAAGGATATAGTTGAGGAGCATGTGAGGAATGGACAATTAAGGCAGTATGTTGGGGCTCAGAATGCAGCGGCAGGGCAGGAGCAACCGCCGCCTACCTCAAGCCATGAGGGTGTGAGGCCCAGGAATGATGGTCGATTGGTCATCAATTGACCGGGGTAATATGAAATAAGTAACAATCCATTGGCGAGCAACCAAGTCATTTACACATGTATGGGGACGGAGATAGCCCCTAGGCATGCTCTGAATGATGATAAACTGCGAAGCCATGGTTTGCGAAATCTGTCTTTTGTTTTTTGGATTGGACACTTGGTTTTCTGGTTTGGTTTTGGAGTTTGGTTTGAACTCCTGGTTTTGTTTGCTTTCTGTTTTGGATTTTCGTTTGGATAACTGGTTTTTGTTTTGGATGCTGGTTTGGATTTCTGATTTTTTGGTTTGACTTGGATTTTGGATTGGATTTTGACTGGATTTTTGTTTGGGTTTTGATAAACGGTCATCGGGTATGAATTATACCTGGCAAGGGGTGAGTCGTATTTGCTCGAACGCGGTGAAGTGACTCATTCAGGTCGTTGAGTATGGACTATGCTCAACAGGGGTCCGGAGTGACTAGGATTCGGCTTAGGACTTAAGCCACGGCATTACTTACGTCCAGGGACACTGGACCGAGGCCGTCAAGTGTGGGTTGCGCTTGGCAAGAACCCGGAGAGGTTAGCTCAACGTCCAGGGACACTGGACCAAGGTCGTCAGGTGTGGATTGCGCTTGGCAAGAACCCGGAGAGGTTAGCTCAACGTCCAGGGACATTGGACCACGGTCGTCAGGTGTGGATTGCGCTTGGCAAGAGCCCGAAGAGGTTATGGATTTGGATGTCGGCCCGGAGAGGTCCTGGATTCGGTTATTGGCTAGTGGATAAGGATGGATTGAAACTCGGTTATCGAGTTTGGATGGGCATGGAATTGGCTATGGACTTTGGATATCGGATTCAGAGTTATTCAAAACATGCCTTATTATCACAAGGCATGTTTTGGGGGGAAAATGTTATCCCACCTTTTGGTCAAAGATGGAATATCAACAAAATTGGCAAGGAAAGATGGATATCAGGATTAGAGATCAATTGGAAACAAGGCTGCAATGGATGTCGTCGAAATTTGGCCGGGCTACGGTCGAGACGGAATCAATTGGAGATGATGATGAGGACTAGAAAAGGCTATGTTTCAATTTTCAGGTTAATTGGAGTTCGTATGGACAAGATATGATCGATTCAAATTAGAGAAAGTATGCCGTTCGTATCCATCAAAGAGTCGAGAAGATGTTCTATTCGAACCCATCGGATTTGTATGTTTTGTTCGAATCCATCGGGTTCTACATACTTCAAATCGATCGAGTTCGAATCGATCAGTAACATGATATCGGTCTGTTCGAATCATTCGGTTTCAAATCGATCAAATAGACATCGCCTCACTCTATTCGAATCCATCGAATTCGTATCCATCAGGAAATCATGGCATTGGCTTGTTCGAGTCGAGTGGTTTCGTATCCACCAGAATGGCGTCGCCTTCATGCAATACGTATCCATCTTGTTCGTATCATGCCAACGCATCGATATTGTTTGCATCCTTCTGAACCACGCATTTCGTATCGATCCCCAGACAGCCATTTCGTATCGATCGATCAATGGTCGAATCGATGCGAAACATAACCACAGTTGATCGATGCAAATAAGATAACGAACGATGCAAATGCTATCGATGCAGAGTCAACGCGAACAAGATGCAATATGACTTAAACTTCAATCTTGGAACGAACGAAGCGGAAGCAACCTAGTCAACATGCCACAGAGATCGGATTGATCCAGGAAATTAGCGCCACATCACTGCGCGCGCGTGCTTCTGATCGATACGACAGGAATGGATACGAAATCATGGTTTCGAACTCGGTAACATGCGAAAATTGCAATTTTGTATCGATCATATCTCCCAAACCACAGATCCAAATGTAACGAAATTTTCACAGTAGCTTACGCACAAGGTAAAGAATGTCTCTACCAAGTTTCAGCTCGATTGGATCATTTTTTGATGGATACGAAATGGTTTCATATCGATCACAGATCGAGTCGAAACTTGGTGAGGTCGGTCGCATGGGCCCCCTCACGTGCCAGAAGAAGTCTCCCGAAGTTTGAGCGCGATCTCAGCCTCCTACGCCTATAAATAGCCCCCTTAAGCCTGCAGAAAAAGGATCTTTTGACCATCCAACGTCCAGACTCTGTCGGATTCAATTCTACGCTTCAACACAATCCTTGTACTCGAAATCCTTCATTGTAACTGCTGTAATCATTTGTAACCTGCAAGGATAATCAATAAAAGATAAAACTTTGAAGTGGACGTAGGCCAGAGATAGCCGAACCACTATAAATTGTGTGTTTCTGTTCATTATTTCGGGATTGCTGTTTGTTGCTAGCTTAGATCTGAGATTTATGTTTGAATATTGCTGATTTGTATTCATACACTGGTGCTTTCACGATATTTGGGGTTTGTGACCATTTTTGGCGCAAACAGATTGCTCATGGACCCTCCAAACTTCTTGCATCATCATCCAATATCTTTTCTAGGGATGTCTGCCAAGTTTCATGATATTCCAAGCAAGCTAGTTCAAGAAGTGAGCAGTCAGCTGATTCCAATCATAGTCCAATGCAACTTTATACGAATCACCATCAAAACAAGGCAACTAGTTACCATATTACATGGAGAGCATCTATAGAAGGCAAGGAGCGCAACCCAAGTGCAGCGATCCAGGAATATTCTAACTACATGGATCGCTAGCGATCCATGCGCTATGGATCACTAGAAATCCATCACGTTAAGTTGGATCGCTGTGAAACTTTTGGAGCACTTTCGTATTGTCATGTTTAGGTCTTTGGCAAAGAGGCCTAGCCCAATAGCTCTCCAACCCCTATAAATACAATCCTACCTGCAACATAAACAGGATCTTCTGTATTG
Source organism: Allium fistulosum (assembly GCA_030737815.1). Lineage (NCBI taxonomy): Eukaryota > Viridiplantae > Streptophyta > Magnoliopsida > Asparagales > Amaryllidaceae > Allium > Allium fistulosum. The sequence continues at coordinate 308,411,177 of CM060902.1, forward strand.
GCTGTTGAACTCTGTAAAACTATTCTTCACTCTTCCTATCCCATACAACAGTCACCTAGGGGTTCATTGTGATTCTCTACTAACTCTTGCACTTGTGACTTGATCTAACTTAGGAGATTGAATCATATTGTAATCTAATTTCACTTGTAGCAGCGTCCAGTTAATAGAAAGTTATAAAGTGGACGTAGGCTTCATTAAGAGCCGAACCACTATAAAAGTCTTCTTGTTCCTTTACTTTTTCTGCGATCCACTATTGCTTTTTTTATTTTATTTTCCTCGATAAACAAGAATGGTGCTTTCACACTCAATCCAGGGTGTTGATCCATTTTTTGGGTTAACATTTTGGTGCTTTCACTGAGAACCCAACTCGGACTTGGATCTAGCTATCTACTTTGGATCAGATAGGTTCAGAAGTTAGATCCTCAATCTCTGCTTAGAAAATTTGCTGTTGAGAATCAGTGGCATCAGAAAGAAAGAGAACTGCTTCAGGAAGATCCATAGGAGCTATAATAGCTGGAGAGGAAACTAATCTTTAGCAAGTTGAAGTCAATGGCACCAACACAGAAGATCAGATGTCAGGATCTTCTATCCAGCATGAAGTTGTCACTAGAGGCGAGTTAAACAAGATGGTTGAAGAAATCAATCAAAAGATGGAGAATAGCCAGAAATCCATTATGGAAAAACTAAATGCCCTCCTGACCTTGCAATCACTGGCTACTTTGAGAACCATGCCAGTGCCTGCGGCTGCTGCAGAGCAGGAAAACTCTTCCATTTTTGGCCTAAACAGGAGAAATGGAAAATAGCAGCAAAAGAGAGTAGTAGGTGGAGCTGCAGGAATCACCATAGAAGGAAACACAACACTCCACCAACTACAAAGTAGCCCGCCATGAACTTGAATCTGGGGACGAAAACCCTATGGAAAGATACAACAGTGGATCCCTCCGACTCCGAAGATTGTGAGCAACTTTACGACAACTTGAAAGAAAACATTAACGCACTCAATACCGACAGAGAGGTCCAAACTACCCCTATACAACCAACCGCAAGCTAATGGAACTCTGAGGGAGTGGCTCTCCTGAAGATAGAAGAGCCTAGGCTTCAGCCCACTTACCAAGACCATTTACAAAATCAAGCACTTGGTATAGTCAATGACAGCCAATCCACGAATTACCGGACATCCGAGGCATATATCGTAGACATGATCAAGCGCCTAATAGACAAAAGTAAGAATAAGAGAGATGATGAATGGGGATCCGCTCCAAGCCAGACTCCCATTACCGATGACATTCTGAATGAACAATATCCTAAAATGTTCACTATGCCGACTATTCTATCCTACGATGGAACTAGAGATCTAAAACATCACTTGTACAAGTACAGTTGGTACATGGACGGAGCGAATGTTTCAAATGTTGTTCGGTGTAGATGTTTTCCAATCTTTCTGGAGGGAATTGCTTCCATGTGGTTCACCAGGCTCCCATCTAAACCCATCTCTACTTTCGATGAATTAGCAACAAAGTTCTTTGACCAGTTTAGGCTTTACACGACACAACCGAATGACGTAATGTCCTTATTGGGCCTATTCAAAGGACGAAATGAAATCTTTGAAATCCTTCATGAGTTTGTTTAACACCGCGGTCACTGAAGTAAGCAACCTAAACGAAGGTATGGTCTTCATGGCCCTGGTCTGCGCCATCCATCCCAATACTAAATTCGAAAAGTGGACCAAGATGAAACAATCTACTACCAAGAAGGACTTTAATTGAAAGGTGAGCCAGTACTTGAGATTGGAAGAGGCAGAAGAGCTAGAAGGAAAACTTGCTAACCTACAACCAACCAACGTTGGGCAGAATGCTATGTCGCTAAACCAAGATGCAAATACCTTCGAGACTGCTGTGGGAATGGACGAAAATCAGAAAAGGAAGAATCAGAATTCCAACAAGCAAAATGGAAGTAGCAAGCGACTTAAAGGCTTGAGGCCCGAAGACTACACTCCACTCAATGATACTCCAGAGAACGTTTACCCCACGACACAAGGGACGGAAGAGTACAAGAAGCCGCCTAAAAAGGAAGCGACTGAACAGTAAAAGCGTTCCGGAAAGTACTGCCTCTTCCATGAAACACATGGTCACAACACGAATGAGCACCGTCACTTAAAAAAATTGATTGAAGAGCTGATTCAGGAGAATAAGCTTTAGCAGTATGTGAGGAAACCACAAAATCCCGACTAGCCTGTAGCACCCCAAGCTCCTAGAGACTGGGGAAACCAAGCTGGAACCAGCGAAGAGGGATCTCGATGGACCGATCGAAGACTTACTATCGGAACAATATCTGGAGGACCTCATTCCACACAGAGGAGTTGGGGAGAAATGGAGCGATATGCAAGCTCACTAAGACACGCTTCGAGAGATTCGTGCTTCGCGGTTGAAGATGGAACTCCTGCCAAGTAGCAGAGAACCTTGAACGATGACATAGTGTTCCGGAATCGAGACACTGAAGGAATAAAAGCTTCAACCCTCGACCCCATGGTCATGATGGTAGGGATCGGACAAGCCATGGTCCGACGTGTATTGGTGGACAGTAGCAGCTCTGTGAATATCCTGTTCAAACACACGTTTGACCACATGAAGATAAGAATAAAGGACGTATCCGCTTGCCGAACGAAGATCCAGGGATTCACTAGTGAACCTAAACAACCTGTCGGAACAATCGATTTACCTGCAGAACCGGGAGAAAGTGACCGAAGAGTTGCCCTCATCCAAACCTTTATGATTGTAGATGGAATATCCACCTACAATGCTTTCTTGGGTTGGCCCGCTTTGGCAGATTTCAGGATTGCTTTACCTCAGTGGTGTCAAACCATGAAATTCCCAACAGATAATGGAGTTAGGGTAATCAAAGGAGACCAAAGCATCGCTAGGGAATGCTACATCGGAGAACTACGCGAGTCTATAAGAAAAGAAAAGGGAGGTGAGGATAACTCTCTACATTCATGAACCTACCGAATAGCAACTACAGAGCCTCCCCTGGCTTGGAGACCATAACTGATTTGACAAGGCTTTGGACCTTAGAAAGAAGAGTTCAGGGGAGGAACGGACAACACTGGTAGAATTGACGGTTTCTGTCCTAGTCGATATGGATGACCCAACACGGGTCCTGAAATTTGGATCACATCTTGGAAACAAGATGCGACTAGATCTCATCAAATTTCTTCGCGCCAACCTGGACTTATTCGCTTTGACACATTCCGATATGCGTGGGGTTTCACCGGAGATTGCATGCCATACACTTAATATTGATCCCAAGTATACACCAATGAAGCAGAAGAGACGTAGCCTAGGACCTAAATGGTCCAAAGCGCTGAGAGAAGAAGTGGATAAGTTGATGGCAAATGGTTTAATCCGCGATGCAACTTACCCCGAATGGGTATCCAACCCGGTCTTCGTCAAGAAGTCCAATGGAAAATGGCAAACTTATATCGACTACTCGGACCTAAACAAAGCTTGTCCAAAATAAAACTTTCCTCTGCCTAGAATCGACCAACTTGTGGACAGGATAGCTGGACATGAACTACTATCATTTATGGATGCTTATTCGGGGTACAACCAGATCATGATGCATGAACCTGGCTAGGAAGATACCAGCTTCATTACTGATCTGGGACTATAGTGCTACAAAGTGATGTCATTTGGCTTAAAGGATGCTGGGGCAACCTAACAACAACTAGTGAACTCCATGTTTAAGCATCAGATTGGGACGACTATGGAAGTTTATGTAGACGATATGTTGGTTAAATCATGCATAGCTGCAAATCACTTGGACAACCTCACCGAAATGTTTGAAATACTATGCAAATATGGAATAACTCAATCCACTTAAATGTCACTTTGGGGTAGCCTCTGTAAGTTCTTGGGATTCATAGTAAGCGCCAGAGGCATCGAAGTAAATCCCAAACAAATTACCGCTTTACGGGAGGTCGAGGCCCCAAGGAACAGGAAAGAATTACAAAGCTTGAATGGAAAGGTTGCAGAGCTGAGCCGGTTCATCTCAAAAGCAACCAACAAATGTATACCGTTCTTTGATGTGCTAAAGAAGGGAAAGAAGAACTTCAAATAGAATCAAGCCTGTCAAACTACATTCGAAGAGCTGCTGCCCGCCAATCCTGTCCAAACTGGTAGACAAAGAAGATTTGTACATCTACTTAGCAGTCTTGCCCCATGCATTAAGTGCCGCACTCGTACGAGAAGAAGCTAAGATCCAGCGATCTGTATATTACATCAGTAAATGGTTCGCTGGAGCAGAGAAGCCGAAATTGGAAAAACTGGCATATTGCCTCTTGATCACATCCAAAAATTTATGACCCTACTTCCAGGCACAGCCGATCAAAGTGCTGACAGATCAACCTTTGAAGCAAGTGTTATACCGTCTCGAGACCTCTGGATGACTTATCCAATAAAACATCGAACTAAGTCAGTACAAAATCACTTACCATCCCTAAAAGGCGATCAATGGGCAGGCTCTAGCAGATTTCATTGCCGAGTTTATAATATGAGACAACGAGGAAGAAATGACTCTGGAAGTGGAGACACATTGGAAGTTGTTCGTCGATGGTGCATCTAATGACTTCTACTCGGGGGCAGGAGTAGTGCTCGAAACTCCCGAAGGACGATCCGTTTACTATGCCTTGCACTTGTAATTCCCTGCAACAAATAACGAAGCGGAATCCAAAGCATTGATAGCCAAGCTGAAAGTTGTGAAGGAACTCAGGATAAAGTCTGTACACATTTATAGTGACTCTCAGCCAATCGTCTGCCAGGTGAAAGGCGAATACCAGGCTTGGGGAGAGAATCTCGACCTGTATCTATCTAAAGTGCAGGAACTACTAAATGACATCGAACATTACACCATAACTCATATCCCGAGGGAACAAAACACAAAGGCAGACTATCTAGCCAAACTAGCCAGTTCTGAAGAAGCTTAGTCATTGGGACTGGTCCCAGTTGAAACGCTAACTGCTCCTAGCGTAAGCGAGATGGATATCGAGTAGATCTTTGAGACAGCCGGAGAACTAGAAACGTGGATGACACCGATCAAAGACTACCCTCTTAGAGGAACACTCCCTATAGACAAGAATCAACTGAAAAAGCTCCTTCGAAAGGCATCACAGTTTGTAGTACAGGATGGGATGCTCTATCGAAGGGGATTCTCTACCCCCTTGCTTAGGTGTGTGACCAAAGACGAAGCCCGAAGAATCCTCCGGGAAGTTCATAAAGGTGACTGCGGAGATCACACCGAGGGGAAAACCCTCACAAAGAAAGTCCTCCGGTATGGTATTTTTGGCCAATAGTAAACCGCGACACAGTAGATTATGCCAGACAGTGCGACCAATGCCAAATATTCGACAAGATCAAAAGAACTCCTTTGACAGAGCTGACACAAATGGTCAGCCCGTAGCCATTCATGATCTGGGGAATTGATTTGATTGGTGTATTACCAATGGCTAAAGGAGGAGCCAAATATGCTATAGTTGTTGTTCACTATTTCACCAAATGGGCCGAAGCGGAACCGCTGGCCATTACTACTATAAAGAAAGTTATTAATTTTATCACTAAAAACATTATTTTGTAGGTCTGGAGTGCAACAAAAAATCATCACGGACCATGGGACTCAATCGAAAGCGCCGAGTTCAAGAACTTTTGCAAACGCTTCCGAATCGAGAAGAGCTTTTCCACTGTTGCACATCCACAGGCAAACATGCAAGTGGAAGCAGTGAACAAGATCATCAAGTCCACTATCAAAAAACAGATAACTAAAGCTAAAGGAAAATGGGTTGATGAACTTCCACTTGCACTATGGGCTTATAGGACAACGCATAAATTTGCAACCGGGCACTCCTCGTTCGCCCTAGCATATGGTTCATAAGCAATGATCCCAGTCGAGTTAGAAGTCCCTTCTCATTGAAGGAAAAACTTTAATCAAAGGAAAAACGAGTAGCTCTTACTTGAGTCGGTCGATATGGTCGATGAGAAGAGGGAAGAAGCCGAGTTAAGGACCGTGCTCACCGGAAAAGGGTCGCACGATATTTTAATTTCAAAGTCCGTAACCGCACTTTTGAAGTGGGAGACCTTGTCCTCAAACGGGTCTACCCTATACCAGGAACATTCAGACCAACTTGGAAAGGGCCCTATTTGATCGACCGGAAGCTAAGGGATGGCACATTCAAGCTAACAACCGTTGATGGAACCCAAGTTCCCCAAGCTTGGAACAGCGAATCGCTGTGTCGTTACTTTATCTAAGACTATCTTATGTATTTCCTCTTTCCTACAAATAAACCATCCCAGAATACCAGAGGCAATGTAAATAGGCAGAACTTGCCTAAATTTTATTAAAATTGCTTTGCTTTCTAAACCAATAAAATTGTGTTCACAAAAGTAACATGCTGAATCAATGGGGTCAAATCGACTCAAAACCATCCAATCACTGCTTGAGATAGTGAAACCACGCTCAAGTGCACCCATCTACCTGCCGAGTCGACGGAAGCAAATCGACTCCAACCATTGGGTCGACGGAACTCGATCCCTACCTTCTAATAACCGGTGTTGCTCCGGCAACATCGGGAAGGCCCAAATCAAAGCCGCGCATTCCATAAGCTGCACGCTGCTTCTTGGGTTGTGGAATCACGCCCAAGCAAATACAGTTACTTAAGTCGCGCACACTTATAAGCTGCGCATCACTTCTTAAGCTGTGGAACCACTCTCGAAGCATGAACTCATCACGTTACCTGAAGATTGGTAACATCGAGAAATTCCAAACCGTTCCGGATCGATGGGTCAAATCGATCCCATAAGCTGCGCATTTCGTAAGCCACACTCTTAAAAGCCGTGCATTTCATAAGACACGCACTCCTAAAAGCCGTGTACTCTGCGCAAGCACTACTCGATGTTGCTTCGGCGCCATAAGAAAGCCTCGAGTCACAAGTCCCCAAAAATAGGAACCGTAAGGTAGATTCGACGAGGAATCGCTCAGATCAACAGGTTATTTGTCAAGTGTTCGAAAAAACAACCCTGTAAAGTAGGGGGCATGCATATATCAACATTTAGTTGAAAGGAAAACTACTCCACAGGTCTGTTTATCCAAATAAAGAATTTTGACAATCACAACAGATCTAGTTATAAAAGTTAAAAGTGCATATGTAATGCGTGAAATCACAGAAGTAAAGGCATCGTATACCATGAAACACGGCACGACAATGTGAAGTATAGAAATTACAGAACAAGCAATCGTGTCATGTGCATACATAAGTAGTGTAAAAGCAAGTTAAGTACATGCCAAATAAGGAACAACATAGAAGAGATGATAGTTGAAACATCAATCTTTTCATTTCTTATAACATTTTCTATACAAAGTCCAAAATGTGGGGGCTGTACCCACACAATATCAACCAAAAAAAGAAAAGTACAGATGCTACAACAACAAAAGCGATAAGTGCAGACTCTGCACTTGTACAATATACATGTCAAAACAAATCAGAATGTTCCAATATCCGACTCCACTGTTACTCGAGCCTGTCAATGGTTCTCTCCACCACTTCCCTTCCCACCTTTGGTCGAAAGTTTCTTCTTCTTCTCAGAATGCCCACCAGGAGTTGTGTCGCTGCCTGAAATATCAATTATCGCCTCCGTGCCCATGTCTCCTTCTTGTTCTTCGACCCTCTCAGAGGACCCCCCCTTGGTCTTGCGCTTCCGGGAGCTCCTCGAAGACTTCGTCTCCTTAATTTTTTCCCTCTTAACTGCCACCATCTGCTGTTCAGTTTTACTTAGCTGGCCAGTTTTGTGTGCTTGCTCTCGAGTGTCAACCGCTGTTAAATTGCCCTCCGGAGATAAGGTAGGGTCATCCAGGCCATGCCACACAGCAATCTTCTAAGATTCCGACCTTGGTTGTGAGCCAGACACGGGCGTAGCGATAGAGGCGGCTACAAAAACAAGCATTGAGGTAGTCGAAATAGCAGCAGGCCCCGAGACTAAAGAAATTGGCAGTTCAGTAGGCAAAGAAAACAGACCTATAAGATCAAAAATGAAAGCATTCAATTCGTGTTGTTCTTGCGGCGTGAGCTGAAAGTTCTCAAACTCATGAAAAATAAGAAGGTTACCTGCATCGGAAAGGTGACCGAGAATTCTGACCTCATACTCCTCACCGTCTCCTTCTTTGGATGGCTGCACGATCTTTGGCGAAGTTCCAGGATCACCCAAGGCTTATGAAACAGCTGCTGAAGAAACATACAACAAAGCAGTACCGGTTGAACCGGGAATAGTTCCTCACTAGTCATGAGGTTGCCTTGATGATTCGCCTGGCCCAGAAATGAAAGGCTATGATAACGCTTTTATAGTGCTCCCTCTCAGCCCAAATAATCTCACGACCCTTTATCAAAGCCTTCTTTGACTCTTCGTTAAGGTAGACATCCTCCAACTCTTGCTCGGTGTATACATCCCCGTTCTCTCAGAAACAGGCCAGGACTTCTTCCCAAACTACAGCAAGAGTGCTTGGGAATTTGGGGCTCAAATATCTAAGGTTGCCCTGATGCAGCAAGGAGTTAACATAGAAATTCAAGATGGTGTCATCCATCTTCTCCATCTTCCTTTCAAAAGTATCCTGCAGCTCCAAGTAGTCCACCGTCACGGCGATCTTTTCACCTTCAACTTAGGTCTTTTCAGCTTTAAGCTGCGCGACTTTTTCCTAAAGCGAAGCAATCATTTGAGCCTGGTCAGAAATGGTCTTGTCACGGGATTCCACCATTCCCGCATAACCATCGATTGTCTTTTAATGTGCTTCGATGGCTTCGTCATGGCCAGTGATAGTTTTCTTTTGAGCCTCGATGATCATGTCTCAAATTTTAGGCTCCTTTTTCAGCTTAACTTCATTAGTGTGGGCTTTCTTGATTTGCCTCTGAACACGATCTCGATTTTTGTGTGGGCCTCTTTGAATTCCTTCAGCAAGCTAGCGTTGCTCTTACTCTCCCTAATTACAACATCCCTCTCCTTTTTCAGTTGCTCAATTCTGACGTCACGTTCCATTAACATCCTCTCATAATCATCCTTTTCTAACTTGAAGGAAAAGATCTCTTGGTAGTTGTTACGATTTTGTGCCCGCCAGTTGCTTACATAATTTCTCCCATCCTTCAGCCTGATCCAAATCGCTTTGAATCGCCTGGATATGGGGCATGTAAGAATCTTTACGGATCGGGCGCAGGTCACGATCAAATTTAACTCCCTTCAGAAACCATCCGGGGAGTGCAGCCTCAAGCTTAGGAGGATCAGACGGGAGAATATAAGCCAACCTCCTGTGGGGGCGTGAAGAACCAGAAACATGCACTACGTAGGTTGACGGAGCCTGGATTGATGGAGAGACTTGAACAGTAGAAGTCAGAGCTTCAGTTCCAATAGAGACTGGAGTCGGGGCAAATGCTTGGTGCTCGAAAGGATGAGAACCATGGTATACCTTCGATTTCTTGGATGGTTCTTCCCGATCGTCTAGAGTATTCCTACTCTCATAACTACTCCTATAAACTCTGCCTCGGTCTCTGTCGTCCCGACGATGAACTTCGACTTCAGAAACTTTCCTCCTTCTCCACTTTTCCTTAGTTTCTCGGGGCCGATGGCGGCTTAAAGTCCATCTTGACTCGTGTTGTACATCAGTAAACTGTTCAAGGTCCTCATAAAGTAAATAACCTCTCATAGTACCTGATAAAAAATAAATGAAGAACTTTAGCGACAGAAAATGAACTCAAATAGTGCATATGTAAGTGTATGTGACCCTAGTGAAATGTGTAACGTGTCGAAGGTGGTCTAAAAGGACTTCACCAACCAGATCGGGAAGCCACCATAGTGGGAATCAGGCTAACTCTAGATACGACATGACGGGGTGAGAAGATAGTCCTTCGAACTCGATATCGTCTCCCATGAGTTCATTGATATCAACATAAATGTTGCTCAAGTCCTCAAAGTTAATATCGGTTTCCTTAGGCGGAGAACCATGAATTTGCTCAACTGCTTGGGGAGCATATTTAGCAATAATTTCTTGGGGAGGCGAACTCGGGAGAATAGGACTCATTCTTGAAGTTTCATCGCACGTCGAAGTCTCCTTTACTGGAACTTGCATCAAATTCCTCATCATTAGAGGAGGAATCATAGCTACTACCGCTCTTAATTTCACCCTCCTCCCTTTCCGTGATCACCACGGCCTTGCCCTCATGCTGCTTGAACTCCTCTTCCCCCTCCTCTAAGATTAGGGGCATCCTAATCGGGCAACTGTCTCCGACCATAACACCTTTACCTTCATCAATTTCTTCAGTTGACCTGCCAGATAGGCCTTCTCCTTCTGGTAGATCATCCTCTTTGGAGTCGTGCGATGAAGAAGTGGAGCATGTTCGAATCCTAGAATAGGAAGGAGATAGAACTTCAACAACTACGGTAGATCTCCCGGGATGCAACAGCTCGTACCGGAGCAAATTCTCATCCATTAGTAAAAACTTGACTGATCTCTCTTTAGCGTCTACGGCCTTTAGTGTATGGAAAATGGGATCAAGTGATGGATCTATGTTTGGCCTTGGAATAACCACAAGGAGTATTCGGTCTATTAAAAATCCCGCATCATCATATTAAATCTCAACAATAAAAGAGAAGACTGATTCCTTATCGTTCAAAGACGATTAAATGCCTCAAGACACCTCACGAAAAAATATTGGGTCTTGAATTGGGACAGGTTACTTTGAAGCTGCATCACGGTTTTGCAATTTCTTTGAGCTTCAATGATCACAAGGGACAGACATTCATCTCTCTTCTTGAAGGAGACGAAATATCTCAACTCATCAAAGTTTGGGGCAGGATTGAATGTCCGCATAAATAGAACGTGAAGACAAGTCAAAATCGCGTATCCGTTGTGGTGAATTTGAAGTGGAGCAATTTCCAAGTTCAGAAGAGTCTCTCTCAAGAAGTGATTGAAGGGGGCACTACTCCATTCAAACATATGTACCGGTGGTAGGCGGTGTACCCTGAAGGTGGCATATGTGCAAACTCATTTTTCAATGTAAGGCGTATGTTATCATCCGGAATGCCATGCTGTAAACAAATGTTATGCAGAACTTTAGCAGAGATTACGTAGGAAACTCTCTCTGGAGGGTTGAGTAACACTCTAAATTTTGGAGGATTTTGATCTACAACCGGACCAACTGGAACCAATTGACCGTATTCAGCTGGCGGTGCTGAAGAAGTAAGCGCTGCTGAAACCGTTTGTGGAGGCATAACTGATGTCGATTTAGCTTCTGAGAGTGCCGGACTTCCACCACTGGATTTACGATGGGATGACAGGTGCTTCATTCTATACAACAGAACTTATATCTAACGCGGTCAGGTAATTCTATTTATAACTAAAAGCCCCCTATGTTTAACACTTAAACTCCAAAAAAATTCGATTTATGCCGACTCATCGAATTTCAAGCTTTGACTAGGGCAAGTGCGGTGTATTATCCATGTGGGATGGGCTCGATGTCTTGAAACACTACAAACGCTCTATCTTGTGTAGATAGTTCACTCACAACGAAGAAAGAAAAGAGCTTTTCGTATCATTCATTAAAGTTATTTCTCCTACACTTACCAGTTATCGATCAACGATCGATAACGGATCCGCTGTTCGGAGCGACACAGAAAGCTCTTCCAATTCCAGGTACACTAATGGTGCAATGCCAGGACCAATCCAAAGTGAGCAACTATAGATCAATGGGTCTGAATTGAGTAGAGAATTCTCAGCATAAGTCGATTTTAGTTTTCTGGAAAGTGATGACAACATGAGCTGCATACGAGACGCTACCCTAAGCTGTTATCACCTCCCAGAAAAACCAAAATCAATGCGCAAGATGTCATACCGGATTAATGGTGTAACTCGGTGCAAGTTAATTCTGATTCTATAGACGAAGATAGCAAAACATATCAAGCACCGGGGTAAAACTCGAGCTTCGTTCCATGAAGAATTCAAGACTCGATTTACTATCTTCTTCCACAAAATCGTAATCAACTCGAATTCTACATTGCATCAGTCACCAACACAACTTCATCACCAAATTATTAAATAAACGCCAAAATCCACATCACCCACCTCAAGTCAAAAGGCGAATACGATCAATCTCAAGTTATTGGCGATCCAAGGTAGCCAAGATTGGCGGCGGTCAAGGTGGACAAGATCGGCAGCGATCTAAGTTGGTGGTGTTTCAGGAACTAAGGGCTAGCTCAAGGTGATAGCGAAGTCAAGCGGGGTCGGTGGCAAGAAGCTTTGACAATGGAAATCGACGACGGCGATGGTAGGAGACAATTTAGGGTTTGTAGGCACTGGATCGGGTCGCAAGACAAATGGCTCAGTGCGCAAATGAAAACGTGAATGGGGGAAGGTCAACTCGTACAAAATTAAATAGGGGATTGAATGGAAAAATTTCTGCTAAGTCCTTGGATCGCTAGCGATCCATGGACTATGGATCCCTAGCAATCCATAAAATTGCAACCAATCTTCCCCAAACTCGCCAAGTATGGTCCACGTGTTATTTGCAAGTATCTGGAAAGTTGTGGGGTCGAAATTAGTTCATAGTTACGAGCAACTACAATTCACATCGGAGCTTAACAAACGGCTGGATAGCCAAAGCCAAATTCATATGATAGCCTCAACACGATCAATTAAACTTCACGAAATGGGAACTAAAAAGTAGTTACTTCTAGAGTACACCTTGTTTCCAACGAATGCGTACTCTGGAGGGCAAATGTTAACCGTGTTTTTAAACCAATAGAACTCAAAGGAAGTTAGAACATCTACGGCAAGTCGAAACATCTCAAGAATCAACCAAAAATACCAAAAGAAGGAACTAAGAAGGTCCCAAAAGGAAAGATGCCAAAACAGGCTAAGGCGATGGATCGCTAACGATCCATCACCTGTGGATCGCTAGCGATCCATAATGCTTGCTCATGGACCCTCCAAACTTCTTGCATCATGATCCAATATCTTTCCTAGGGATGTCTACCAAGTTTCATGATATTCCAAGCAAGCTAGTTCAAGAAGTGACCAGTCAGCTGATTCCAGTCACAGCCCAATGCAACTTGTATACGAATCACCATCAAAACAAGGAAAATATTTACCATATTACATGGAGAGCATCTACAGAAGGCAAAGAGTGCAACCCAAGTGCAGCGATCCAAGAATATTCTAACTGCATGGATCACTAGCGTTCCATCACGTTAAGTTGGATCGCCGTGAAACTTTTGGAGCACTTTCGTATTGTCATGTTTAGGTCTTTGACAAAGTGATCTAGCCCAATAGCTCTCCAACCCCTATAAACAAAATCCTTCCTGCAAAATAAACATGATCTTCTGGACTGGCTGTTGAAACTCTGCATAAACTATTCTTCAATCTTCTCCTCCCAGACAACAGTCACCTAGGGGTTTACTATGATTCTCCAGTAACTCTTGCACTTGTGACTTGATCTAACATAGGGGATTAATCATATTGTAGTCTGATTTCACTTGTAGCAGCAGTCGGTTAACAGAAAGTTATAAAGTAGACGTAGGTTTCATTAACAGCCGAACCACTATAAAAATCTTCTTGTTCCTTTACCTTTTCTACGATATACAATTGCTTTTTCTATTTTATTTGCCTTGATAAACAGGGCTGATGCTTTTACACTCAATACAGGGTGTTGATCCATTTTTTGGGTTAACATAAATATGTATATTTAATTTATTTTTGGCTATATATAATTATAATTAGTTTTAAAAGTCAAATTAATTTTTTTTGAATCAATCAAAACATTTTTTTAAATTTTAATTTCTACAACCATCATCATATTTAAAATAAAATTTTAAATTAAATAGTTTTGATCGAAATTATTTACTTTGAATAATCCAAATAGATTTGATTTTAAAGCTTTTTGACTTAGTAAATAAAATTAGTGTTTTGTTATTATAGTAAGCTAAAAAGAAAATATATTTTTCAGTTATTTTGTTTTTGTCTTTCATGGTTTCCTCCTTTTCTTCTCTCATACCCCCACCTCACTTCCACCTTCAACCGACCATCAACTATCATCTCTCCCTCTCCCAATTACTAATCCTGCTCCTCTCCTTAAACTACCTCCCCTCCCACCTCCAACCCTACCCATCACCCTGACTTCCACCTTCTCCCCTATCATCCTACCTTTACCTCCAGAACCTTCTGACCTCCTTACCTCCTCTTCCACACTGACTAACTCTATCCCAATCATCCCTTTGCTCCATCAATCTTGGAGCTCTCTGTTTAAATTTAAATCAAAAAATGCTGGCATGTTTATTTTGACTAATTTCAACCTCTCTTATGAAGGTACCCCATTATCTATCCCTGATTCTGTTAAAAGATGTATGGATTGACTATTGGAAAGATCATCTGGTGGGTTTTTCCTATATGGAAACCTGTCCTACATGACTGTCTTAACACACTTGCAAAATACTGGAAACTCAAAGGTAGATACAAGGTGATATCTTACAAAATACATTTCTACTTTGAATTCTCATATCAAGAAGATAGACAAGCTATTCTAGAATATGATCCTATTTTCATTAGAGGCAAAATGTTTATTATCACATCATAGCAACCAAGTTTTGGCAACATGCACAATGTTGTTAGATCTGTCCCAATCCGGGTGCATATTTATAAAATACCTCTCTTAACATGGGCTTTCTTGGGTATAAACTGGTTGGCTTGCCATCTAGGCAAATTAATCTATTTTAATGAAGCCACTAAGAAGCTCTCTAGATTTGAATATGCAAAGTGTCTAATTGAAATTAAACCAGATAAAGAACTGCCTAGCTTTATCAGATTTAATGAAGGAGATAACTATAGTTTTTCTGAAATAGCTTATGATTGGCAACCACAAATTTGTATGATTTTCAAATGTTTTGGTCACACCACAGATGCCTGTTTTGCTACATATAAGGTAGTTGTTGGAAATGAGATTGAACCTAATGTTATAGGACAACGGACTGCTACCAAAAAGTATATGCAAATACAAGCAATAACAAGAACTTGATACACTTTAAGAAACCGGTTAGTAAAAAGTAGAAAAGAAAACAAGATGCTGAGGCTACTGTAAAAGCAGCTATTGGAAATGATCAAAATATAAATATGGCTACTAAGCATGATGCTCATGTGCATACCCTGCCATCTATCAGCTCCATATTGGGTTCCCCTCCTTTGGGAATTCCTCAAATAAATAGTTTGGTTTCTATTGATTAATTTAATTGCATGGCTGCTGATGTGCATACTTCCCCCTCTCATGCAAGACCAATTCCTCTGTCCTCATCTTCTGTGCCTCCCTGTCCCAGCAAGATCTCCACCATCCATTATTTATAATAATATAATAATTGGTGGGACCCACACTTAGAATGAATGGTATAGATCTTATGGGAACAGGGGACACACAAATATGGGAATAGAGGCACATGCACTGACTAATATTCAAATGCATGCACAAGGAAATATCCATTCAGTATTTCAGCCAATAGCTAATTGCATTTCCCATGCACCGTCCCCAACTATTTTAAATTCTCATGCACCTTCCATGTATACCGCCATCACCACTTCATGTCCCCTTCCCACCACTAATATATTTGTTGCCTTGGCTGATCCTATCAACAATGAATATGCTCTTATACCCCTTTCAACCCTTTCTTCAACAACATTCAATCCCCTCCTCCTCTCCTCTCCCATAATCTCTTCCTGTGATTATGTCCCACCTTTTCCAACCATCCCTCCCATTTCTCCTCCCTACAACCGATCTCCTACACCTTTCTTCTCTACCAAACATTACTAATCCTCCTCCCTCTAATCTTGTTAATCGAACAAACTCTTTCTCCCCCTATCTCAACATCAAACTTCCTACACACATCACCAAATTCTTATCTGAAAACAACATCAACTTCTCTACCTATTCCGACCCTCTTCTTTCTTCCTCTATTCAACATGTCCCTGTGTCTTCCGTTCCTCCTCATTCATCCCCTTTGATCCCTCCTTCCTTCTTTCTCTCTTTCTCTTTTTATCCTGAGATTCTAGCTAATGACATCCCATCTACTCTTGACAACTAAGCTTCCGTTAAGGACCATCCTACAAATGTTTCATCAACAGTAACTAAAAACAAAAAGTCCAGAAAAAGTAAAGTTCTCACCTCTATCCACTTTGATTCAAACTATGGCAATGGGATTACCTATGGTCTTCAGCAACTGTTCAATGAAACACAACAATGCAATCAAGAACGAGATGGCTCCTCCTCTTGTAGAATTACTAAACATAGTGCCCTTGATAAATCCAAAAAAGGCATGCTAGATATCATTGCTACATGGAATGTCAGAGGGGCTCACCTTCAAGTGAAGCAAAATGAAATAAAGACCTTATCACTCAACTTAATCTCCAACTTCTTGGCATTCTTGAAACTAAGTTAGATGCTTCTCTAACAAAATAATCTGCTAATTATATTAATGGCAGCTGGCATTATGAAGACAACATAGAATATGTGCCTTATGGTTGCATTCTTGTAATGTGGAGCCCAAAAATCCTTTGGCCTCAACACTATCACCAAACATAGCCAGTTCATCCATCTTAAGCTTATTCATATTCCCACAGCTACCTCCTTTGCTCTCACAATTGTTTATGCTTTTAACCAAACCTCTTCTAGACAATCTTTTCTTGACATTATTCCACTACTCTCCACTAACAATTCTCCTTGGATTTGCCTGAGAGATTTCAACTGCATGTTTAAGACCTCTTAGAAATTTGGAGGGAACTTGCTCTCTCAAAGACACAGTACTCCTCTAAATCAAGCCTTAGACCTATCTGGTTTAACAGAATAAACACTCTGGCCTGCCTTATACCTGGAACAATAAAAAATCCAATGGACAAAGCAAGGTTCAAAATTCCGTTTTCCGTTTTCGTTTCAGTCATTGGTAATTTTAAAATTTCCAGTTCCATTCCGAAAATTCCGAAAGTTCCGCTTTAATTCCGTTTTACTAATTCCGATACTTTTTGCTTTAATTTGCTATATATGCTAATAAATATTCAATATTGTCATAAATTTATTGTACATTTTTTACATTACATATAAAATACACACTTTAATTAAAAATTCATTGTGTAAGATTTTGTATTGTTCATTTGAGATTTAAAACTTTGATTAATTTTGAAAATTTGAATTTTTTATTATGATTTGATGTAAATTAACAAAAGTATAACAACTTTTTTATAAAACTACATGATTTCTTCTCCATTGATTTATTGTCCCGATTAATTTGTTTTCTTTTTTTAATTACTATATGTTTGTTGTATTTTTTTATTTTTTATATGATTTTTCAATATTTGAAAAGCAAATCCGGAATTTAGATCGAAACTGAAATTTCGACCGGATTCCGTTTCGGTTATAAGAGGAACCGGAATGGAATCAACAGAATAACCGGAATGCCACCGAAATTTTGAACCATGGGACAAAGAACTTTCTGCAAGATTAATCATTCTTTTTTTAACAATGAAGTACTTCTTGGCATACCTTGCACACCCTCATCCCTAATCCAGGAATCTTTGATCATAGCCATCTCATTCTCTCTTGGACTGGAGACACTATCAAAAACCCTTCCTCATTTAAAATTTTCAATTTTTGGACTAAAAAATCTGATTTTCATGAAGTTTTCTTCCAGGGCTTGAATATATTGGTACATGGTAACCCTATGTTTGTGCTTCAAAAAAAGCTTAAAAATACAAAAAACAGTCTCAGAAGTTAGGCCCAAAATAACTTTGGCACTGGTTCAGAAAAATCGCAAGACCTCTCTGAACAGCTCAATAGTATTCAAAGTGATCTTTTCCATAACCCCTCTGACCTGCAACTCTCTCTTACTAAACATTAGATAAATAAACTTCTTATTAAGGCCTTGTAGGATGAATTAGACATGATGAAATAAAAACTTGGCAAAGATTATTTTTTTGATTGTGATAGGAATAAAAAATTCTTCCATACTTCTCTAAAATGAAAAACTCTACTTCTAGAACACACCCATTAAAAGAGATGCATAGACAATCTCAAAATGATCAACTCTACATTAGCCATGCATTACCAGATTGCTTTACTGCCAGTTTTAATACTGATATGAATCCACTTCAATATCTTCCATTTAAAATGACAATCTTCCTACCATAGACCGTAATGAAGCACCTTCCCTCATCACACAAATTTTAGATAGTGAAATCAAGGAGGCCCTCTTTAGTTTGAATTCGGAAAGCTCAGGAGGACCTGATGAATTTTAACTCCTATTTCTTCAAGTTCACATGTAATTCTATTTCAATATTTCTACAATCTTCTGTAAAGCAATTCATCACTTCTTCAAAACCAATCATCTTCTAAGTGGTATTAATTTAACTAACCTTGCCATTATACCAAAAGTGAATAATCCTACTTCTATTAAACACTTCAGACCTATCGCCTATTATTCTATCATATACAAATGCATCACTAAGATCATTGCTTCTAGAGTTAAACCCATCCTCCCAAGGATCATATCTCCAAACCAGGTGGCTTTTCTTCCTTACAAGAATATACTTGATAATATTCTCTTGACTCATGAACTATTGAAAGGCTATAATACTAAAAACATTAGTCCTAGATGTATGATGAAACTTGATATACAAAAAGCATTTGATTCTCATAATTGGATCTTTGGTTGCTATTATGAGCAAAATGAAATTTCCAAAGGCCTTGATTGCATGCATCCATACCTGTATCTTAGCTCTTTCCTTCTCCATTATCTTTAATGGATCTCCCATGGGTTATTTTAAATCCAAACATGGTATTAGATTGGGGGAACCTCTATTTGCCTACCTGTTTAACCTATCTACAGAATTATTCACTTGCATGCTGGAAAAGAGTTAGAATGATGGATTCAAAGCTGTATTGCCTCTTATTCTACAATATACTATATTTCTCAAATATGGGCTTTGGGCTTGTGATAATAGATCATCCCACTTATGTATTGTTGCATTATATAAGCCAGTGTAGTAGAATACAGAATGTATCTGAGATATCAAATAAAATTCTCTATTACAATTTATCTTACAATACCTTTATTCTCCTATCATCATTCTTGCTATCAATACAGTTTCATCAATTCTGTAAGAAATCTAATATGGTATCAGAGCCTCAAAAATCTGTCACACGACAGTGATCCTCATCAGAGAATCATAGCATCAGCACCGAGCCATCCAAGGAGATGTCAAAGAGCTGTCATTATCCACCATCCTGGTTGCTCTCAGAATATTGCTATCTCATCATCTAAGGGTTAAAGCTTACCTATCCCCCCATCAAGAACTCCCTGTAAAAGTGCCTCGCCAAGATTCTTGAATCAAGAACATCGGCTGCACCATCAGATCAAGAGTATCAGATAATCTCAACTACACTTCCCTATAATCCACCATGGCAGGAGATGATGACACTGCATCATCAGCAACCAGTGGAGTGAAGAACCAGGAAGGGTCAAGATCAAGAAACCAAGATTCATCAAATACTGGAACAAATTCCTGCAAGATCATAAAGCCAAAGAACAGTTTAGTAACCACAACACTCGATGAAAATAACTTCATACTATGGAAGTATCAAGTTGAAACTAGTATAAGAGGGTATGGTATGGAAGATTTTCTCTATGGAACTACTACTGTACCAGCAATGATGGTAACTGACAGCACAGGAGAAAGGGTCACCAACAAAGAATTCATCAATCACCAGAGACAAGACAGTCTACTGGCAGCATGGCTACTTTCATCCATCAGTTCAAATCTAATGTCATAGATCGTTGGATGCAAGACATCATTCGAAATATGGTCTGCAATACAACAAAACTTCAATACACAATCAGCTGCAAGAATCATGTATTACAAGAGGCAATTACAGAATCTCAAGAAAGAAAACATGTCAATGAGAGAATATCTGACTAAAGCAAAATCATACTATGACATTCTTGACACAGCTGGACACAAAGCATCAGAGACCGAGCAGATACTAACCATCTTGAATGGTCTGGATAGTGAATACGAATCTGTAGTAGCAATCATTTCATCACAACAAGAACTACCTAACATGCAGTATGTCAATTCAACACTACTAGCTCATGAAGGAAGAATTGAACAAAGAAAAGAAAATAACACAGAATTATCTCTCAATTATGCCTTAAATTCAAGAAATAAGAGCCAAGGGAGGAAACAAGAAAATCAGAATACCAGACAAGACAACTTCAATCAGAGAAAAAACATTGCTCAGAGAGGTAGAGGAAGAAATGGAAGATGGAACAACAACAGAGCAAGATGCCATATTTGTGAAAAACCAGGACATACTGCCAAACAATGCTACTTCAGACTCAACACTGACTACTACTCAAATCAACAAAATCAGCAAAGTCAGAGAAATCAAAACTCCAGTGCAAATGTAGCACATATTGATCAAAGGCAAGGCAATCATACAGAAAGTTCAAGAACTCAGAACTTAAACTCAAAAAGACTTACCAGATCTGAGGAGATAGCTGAAGAAGATTGGTATCCAGACTCAGGTGCAACGAATCACCTCACAAACAACTTGCACAATCTCAATCTTGGCAACAAAGAATACACAGGTATGCACTCTATTCTTATGGGAAATGGTGAAGCTCTAAAAATCACACATGTTGGAACCAGCAGTGTTCCAGGTAAAAGAATTCTTTACCTTAATAATCTATTAAGAGTACCACAGATCAAGAAAAATCTATTGAGTGTATCTCAATTTGCCAATGATAATAATCTGTATTTTGAGTTTCACCCTAAATTCTGCCTAGTTAAGGATCTACTAAGTCAGAACATATTATTACAGGGTAAACTGGACAAGGGATTGTACAAATTCAACCTTGGGAATACAAGAAAGAGCAACTTTAGAAATATGCATTGTAAAAGTATAGAATCTCATGTTACAAGTAATCAAGAAGTTTTTACTCATTGGAATTATAAACTAGGACATCCAAATGTAAACACTGTAAAACAAGTACTCTTGAGTAATAATATTCCTGTTGATGTTTCTATGCCATTTGTATGTACTTATTGTCAACTAGGCAAGAGCCACAAATTGCCATTTGCAGATTCAACAACTATTATAAACAAACCACTACAGGTGATTGCTACAGACTTATGGGGTCCATCCCCTATAAATTCAGATTACGGCTACAGGTACTATATATCATTTGTTGACTTGTTCTCTAGATATACATGGATATATTTCTTAAAGTCAAAGTCAGATACACAACAAACTTTAATACAGTTTATAACTCAAATAGAGAAACAACTGGGTAATGAAGTCAAAACTATACAAACAGATGGTGGGGGTGAATATAAGCCACTGAAAGAATATTTTCAAAAAAGAGGCATCATTCACAGAACAACTTGCCCACACACATCTGAGCAAAATGGAATAGCAGAAAGAAAACATAGACATATAGTAGAAACTGGCTTACCTTTACTGGCTCAGGCATCTTTACATATGAAATTATGGCCAGAAGCCTTTAATACTGCTGTATATTTAATTAACAGACTTCCTACTAAAATTCTTAAGCATCTAATTCCCATAGAAGTGCTATTTGGGGTGAAACTAGATTATACAAGTCTAAAGACCTTTGGCTGCTTATGTTTTCCCTGTCTTAGACCATATAACAAACACAAGTTAAGTCTCAGGTCTACCCCATGCACCTTTATATGGTATGGGAATAATCAGAAAGGATACAGATGCTTAAGCAATGATGGTAGGATCTATGTGTCAAGACATGTGGTATTTAATGAGACTATTTTTCCTTTTGCAGATACAAATATACAGACAACCAAGAAGGTCTACAGTAAAAACAGCTGTATGGAACAAATCTGATGAAAGTGTGCAGGAAGATCAGGAACCACAACACACTATATCCAGGAGTGATACTGGATCAGGTCGGGATTCACCTAAATCTTCCAACTCCTTCCACAATGCAAGTCAAAGGAGTAATGCCAATCCAGATCAAGGAGAATCCTCCCCATCAATGTCTCAACATACTGATGAGAACACTCATATTCAAGAGCCACCACTTGAGATGCCAAAACACCACATGATTACAAGATCAAAAAGTGGAATATTTAAACCAAAGACATACAATGTGCAACTTGATACAACTGAGCCAAGAAACTACAGTGAAGCCACTACAAACAACAACTGGAAGCAAGCCATGGATAATGAATATGAGGCTCTTATCAAAAATAAGACATGGAGTCTTGTACCACCACCAAAATATAACAACATAGTGGGATGCAAGTGGACCTACAAGGTCAAAAGGAACCCAGATGGAAGTATTGCAAAGTTTAAAGCAAGGCTGGTAGCTAAGGGATATAACCAGCAGTATGGGTTCGATTTTAATGAAACATTCTCACCAGTTGTCAAGCCAACCACAATAAGAATTATCTTAACCATAGCTCTTCATAGAGGATGGAAGATCAGGCAACTAGATGTAAATAATGCATTTCTTAATGGAGACTTGCAAGAGAATGTATACATGGAACAACCAGAGGGTTACAAAAAAGGGGACAATAACAATCTAGTATGCAAACTTCACAAGGCCATTTATGGATTGAAGCAAGCCCCACGTGTATGGAATGAGAAACTTAAGTCGACACTAATAAACTTGGGATTCAATCCAACAAGATCAGACAACTCTCTATATGTGCAATTCAAACAAGAAAAAGTCACATATATTTTGGTATATGTAGATGACATCATAGTCACTGGTAATGATACTCAAACAATAAATCAGATAATCAACCACCTTGATAAAATGTTCTCTATAAAAGACCTAGGTGACTTACATTACTTTCTTGGTGTAGAAGTCATCAGAAAATCAAACTCAGAGATGTTTCTATGTCAGAAGCGATATATACAGGACCTACTAAAACGAACAAACATGGATCAGGCAAAACAACTTCCAACTCCTATGACCAGTGGTCTCAGACTGTCAAGAAACTCAGGAGAAACCATAACAAATGAAAAACAATACAGAAGTATTGTAGGAGCACTACAGTATATCACAATAACCAGACTAGATCTAAGCTATAGTGTAAACAAAGTATGTCAATTCATGCACAAACCACTTAGTCATCACTGGAAAGCAGTAAAGCGAATATTACGATACCTGAGAGGAACTATGAGTCATGGTCTACATCTCAACAATGAAAAGGATTTGAACATACAAGCTTACAGTGATGCAGACTGGGCCTCAGATCCAGACGATAGAAGATCGACTACAGGATTCTGCATCTACCTTGGTTGCAACCCGATCTCTTGGAGCTCAAAGAAACAGGCTACAACTTCACGCTCCAGTACTGAAGCGGAATACAGAGCAATTGCCAGCACTACTGCCGAGATCACCTGGATCATGTCACTTCTCACCGAAATTAAAATCAACCCCAAAAATACCCCAATAATTTGGTGCGACAATCTAAGCTCTGTATCACTTTCATCGAATCCAGTTCAGCACACACGAACGAAGCACATCGAGATAGATCTTCATTTCGTTCGTGAAAAAGTTCTAGAAGGGAAACTGAGAGTCAATCATGTACCAGCTCAGTTTCAGAGAGCCGATATACTAACAAAGCCTCTCTCGACAAAAAATTTCATTCGATTAATGAGGGATATAAGAATTGAAGATGGCGGCGCTAAAATGGGGACGAGAGAAGGAACCCCTAGATGAAACTGAAGGGGAGAGTTAGAATGATGGATTCAAAGCTGTATTGCCTCTTATTCTACAATACACTGTATTTCTCAAATATGGGCTTTGGGCTTGTGATAATAGATCATCCCACTTATGTATTGTTGCATTATATAAACCAGTGTAGTAGAATACATAATGTATCTGAGATATCAAATAAAATTCTCTATTATAATTTATCTTACAATACCTCTATTCTCCTATCATCATTCTTGCTATCAATACAGTTTCATCAATTCTGTAAGAAATCTAATAAAAAGGAAGTCATCTCTAAGTCCTTGAATCTACATCTAAAATGCAAAAATCTTTTGATAACTTGCCTCATGTTCATTGATGATCTTTTTATATTTACTAAGCCAGATGAAAAATCAATCTTTTTGATTAAGTCTTCCATTCAGTGCTTTCACCAATCTATTGGCCTACAGGTTAACTACTCTTAATCCAATATCATGATTGTTGGTCTGTATTACCTAGATCAATCGCATATTGTTGCCATATCTTCACTTGAACCAATTCCTTCTAACTCCATTTACTTGGGTATACTTGTAACTACCTTTAGAATTTCCTCTACTGAATGCATGCCCATGTATGAGGCCATTATCAACAAGCTCAACTCTTGGCCCACCCATTCTCTTTCCCATGCTGGTCATCTCACTATCATTAACTCCATTTGCACTGCTATGACTACCTACTTTTCTCGTACTTTCATCCTCCCCAAGAAGTTAATTTTCATGATAAACAAGTTCTTAACCACTTTCTTTGGAGTGGGGACTACTACCCTAGAAAACCCATCTTGTCTCCTTCAAGAAAACTAATATCCCTAAGGTATATGGGGGACTTAGGATCTTAAACTTATATACCTAGAATCAGGCTACTGCATCAATACACATCGATTCTATTCTGTCTCAATCTGACTCCATGTGGTGTGCTTAGATGCAGAAGAACCATCCAAACAACAGAAAATTTTGGACTATGCCTTCCAATGATTATGGAAGTTAGTTTTGGAGATGTCTTCTAAAATTGAGATCTGCTATCCTTCCTCTAGTTAAGTACAATGCTAATTCTTCTACTAATCGCTTATTTTGGCATATCCCTAGGGTTGACTTTGGTATCATTCTTAACAATCTCCTAACTTAAAGTGAAAAACATACTACAGGGATTCCTGATGGGGGCATTAGCAAAAAATTACATTCATTTTGGTCACATCATGCTCCCCTACTCTAGTTCTTCTTCTGTCAGGAACTTATGGAATAAGATAATAAAGGCACCATATGAAAATCATGATCAATCTATTCTCTGGACTAAACGAAAATCTTCTCACTGCATAAAGCACATCTACATTGCCTTAATGCAAGCAAACAATGATAACACTTACCTTGGCACAAATGTATTTGGCATAAATAAGAAAATGCTAAAGACAGTCTCCTGCTTTGGAAATTTTTAACCAATTCTTTGCTTACTCAAGAAAAGCTCATAAATAGAGGTATCTTACAAATCACTCACTGTTTTTTCTGTAACTCTTGTGTTGAAACCAGGTCTCACCTCTTTTTTAAATGCACTTTCGTTTTTGACCTTTGGACAAGAACCTTAGCTTTCTATGGATAGCCACAACCTAGACACAGTTTTGATGATGAATGGTTTTCTATTTTTCGAAGAACTAGAATGAAGAGTTTCTCTAACAGAATCCTAATTGCTATCCTAAGGAGATTTGCTAGCACAGTGTGGCGTGAATTAAATGAAAGGATATTTGCTTTGAAACTACTACAGCTGGTTAATGCTTTACTCTAATTACCTCATCAATCAGACGTATCGGGCACTTCATGGAAGAAATAGAGTGTTAAATACTTCTCCTTTTCGCAGTATTTAGCCCTAAAATTTTGCTTCCGTTTTTTGGGCTTTTGTTTGACTTCATGGGCCGATCTGCCCATTGTCTTATTTTTCTTTACTTTTTTTCCTTTGTTTCCTTTCTTTTTTCTATCCTTGTAACTTCTTTTGTCTTTAATAAATTATGGTAGGGTTGCTTTGCTAAAATAAATTATGGTAGGATCCATTCAATCCCGCTTTCCTTTCAAAATAATATTAATAAATTTATTTGTTCAAAAGGAACATATGACTCAAATTTATTTCTGTATCGATCATGATATATGTAATAACTCGAGCATCTATTTCAAACGCATATCTTATTTTTTGCATAGAAAAGTTATGAAAATCCACGATAAGCAACAACCAAGCAAATTGTATGCACCAATTGCTATTTAGCTAATAAGCCCGTGGATATTAAAGTTCCGCAAGCTATACTTCCTAACACTGTATTTGAAGCAGCTGTTCGAATTCCTTATGATATGCAAGTGAAGCAAGTCCTTGCAAATGGTAAAAAGTGGCTTTGAGCATGAAAAAGAAAAATATAATTTTTTTAAAAACCAAAATCAAAATTTTACAAAATTGGTTTTTGTTATATATAAATTAATAAATTTTTTCAGTTTTAGAAAACAATTGTTGTCGAAAATAAGTTTTGATATATATGTGTGTGTGTGTGCGCGCGCGTACGCGTACGCGTATCCATGTAGGTTTAAAACATTTTAAAAGCAATATCTAAATATATATATATAATATATATATATTTATAATCATATATATATATATATACAAATAAAAAATAAATTTATTATTATTAAAATAAATATGGCCAAAATACGTTTAATAAGCTTATTCATATGAAATAAAGCTAGATCAGAGAATATTACCTTTTTCGAAATGAGCTAGCCGAGAGTTAGTATTTTATTTGTTCAAAATGTCCACTTGGGGCACCACCATCTTCTCTTTCTCTTCAAGTTGCAAAGATGATGAAATAGCTTCACCAAGAAAGGGATAAGCAACTAAGGCTTGGGGCAGAACACCAGAAGAAAAAAAATCTTGAATTATGGTGGAGGTTGTTCTATTTATAGGTGAGGTTTGCCCTTTATTCTCCACCATATCCTCTAGACTTGGAGACTTGGTAAAGCATCAAATATCCCTTATATGTGGTTGGTCCTAACATTGACTAAACATCCCATTGACTCCTATTTGAATCATTATTTAAATAATTAACTTATCACTCTTCAGTCGACCAAACTGTTCTATAATTTGTATACATCGTTCTGTCCAATTTTAAACTTTAAATAAATAATTAAAACATCCACATATATTAATACAACATTTTATTAATTTATTATTAATTGCTAACATTTATAAATTAATTTTATTCTTGGTCGAACTCGGAAATAACTGACAACGCGGTTGTATTGACTTTCTAGTGTGAACTCGATTCACAGTCAATATTTGAACAATTTAAATACTAAAACCTGTATGGACTTTGTTGAAGCACAGTATAGGTTCTGGTTTAATGCTTATAGACCATTTAGGTGAAACCATATTTCTAATATAATATAAGCTCACCTAGTAACGATAGTTTACATGCGTATTCTTTTTGTCATTACCGTATCACCTAGATATCTAAAGTTTGGTCAAATGTAACGACCCGTAAATTAATTGCTTTGTATTTGAATATTTAAATCATTTTTAAATATGTAAATAATAGATTTTAATAACCAAATAAAAATATTTTAAACATTAACTAATGATATTAAAATCATTTTCAAATTTTGTTTACCAAAATAATTAGTTCGAATAAAGATAGAAAACATGACCGAAAAACGTTTTTCTAAAATTCGACTTTTCGGCATCGAAAAAGTCATCGAAAACATTGTGGACTTTTTGTATCACTCATATACACATGCACATACAGGCACATATGTCATGTGATAAGATAATCAATGTGTTAAAATTAATAATCAAGCTTAGTTTAAATATAAAACTTGATTTGACATTAAATGCACAAAAATACATTAAATAACCTTAGGAAATTAATTAAATACCATAACTATAACTTGAAAAAGTACCTAAAGCATGGTGTAGGTGGACTTGGGGGGGGGGGTGTAATGTGTGCTCTAAGGTGAAAGGGGATGCATGGAAGCATGTTATATGAATACATTTTGTTATTTTATATTAATAAGTTATTTTAATCACCACTACATCTCTTTTGCCAATAAATACTCCTCATATCCACACATTTTCCACTTTACATATTCATTTCTATCTTCATTTCTTATCTCTGCATATACAAAAATACTTCCATGGCTTCCAAGAGAAATTCTCAAGCCAAAAACTAGCGAATACACTTCTAAAAATCAAGTTAAACTCCATATATTCACCTACAAACACTCCTCTACCAAAACCAAAGCCATTTCCACCTCAAAACCCCAAGGCCGAGCGCCATATTACTCAGGCCGAATCCAAACTCTGCCCATTAAGGGCCCAAAAGTACAAGTTAAGGTGTCATGACGATAGTGCGTGAGCTCGGTAACTTGTTGCGATGATCCGATTAAGTTAGAAGTGTTTTTGTGAGTAAAGCTTCAACCTTTAAACCAAAAATTTAAAACTATATTTATGTTCATAATTACGACCTATGAATGCTTGTTGTACATGTATAGTGATGATTTGGAAGTTGGTTTGGTTCATGTTGCAAAAAGTTGTCGCATTTGGAAGTTAGTTTGCGTGTAGTAAGCAAATATGAAAAGTTTATGGCTAAAGTAATTATATTGCTAGTAAATACTTATTACATGTTGAATCATAGAGAATTAGTTTGTATACGTGATCATACCCTTGCTTTGTGATGGTTGGTTGTATTGATAATGTCATATACTCGAATTCCGAACTGCCCGTATAGCGATAGCCGCTATATCGGCACTTTCGAAAAATCACCTTTTATCAAAACCGTCTGGTTTCATATCATGCTTGAAATTATTTTACAAGTTAAGCAAGTTTTTGATTAATGATGTTTTCAAAAATAATTAATTATTTTAGTAATGGTTATTTAATTTAATTAATTAATTATTTAATTAATAAGGATTAAGGTTAACTAATTAATTAATGATGTGTATTTAAATTTAACTAATTACTTATTTAATGATGTTTTAAACTTAATTAATCACTTTATTTAATGATATTTAAGGCTAATTAATCTTTTGATAATAATGGATTAAAGTTAATTAATAAATTAATTAATGATGTTTTTCTTAATTAATCTTTTTAATTAATCACTTTTAAAGGAAATCAACTTGTTTTAACTTTAATTAATCTTTCCTTTAATGATATTTTAAATTGATTAATCATTTTAAATAATGATATTTGATTATTTATTTATTAATTTAATTAATTATTAAATATTATTATTAATTAATTGAATTAATGATGATTTAAAAGCGATTTACCTTTTTAATCAAAGGCATTGAAGTGAATTTATCAACTTAATTAATGAAGTTTTAAAGTTGATTAATAAAGGTAATAAGAATATTTTAAGTTATTAAATCCTTTTTAATGATGTATTGGAGTTAGGGAACTGTATTAACAAAGTGTTTCTAAAGCTAATACTTGTAATGTGAAGCCAAGTACGGGTTTGGTTTTTTAAAAAGAAAATGTTTGATTCATTTATGGAAATGAATTAATTTCTATAAAGTGATTCACTTATATGGAAATAATTTATTTGTATAATTAGCACTAAACATCGAAGAAGTAGACTTGTTGCTATTTCGAAAGTTAAGAATAACCATGAGATATGACTTTGAGGTAACACTACCTTGACTTGTCCGATACTATTGTTAACCAAGAAATAGTACAAGTTTGAATTAGATGGGTGGTGGTAACTATACAAGACTTAATTTCCATATACGATTGTTTTATATCCTCGATAGTTAGTTTCTCAGCTATTGGTTATTTCAGTTTCTTTGTTATCATCATTCTAAGATGATGTGTTGCTCCATAGAGCTTTGTTACCTTTGTCAGAAATGACTAAATCAAAGCGCGTGTTTTTGGGGGCTAAGTTATGTGGGGTTGCTCCCATTAGGGTATTTTCACATCTCATCTAGATTGGATTCGATTTTCCGCATTTAGATGTGAAATACTCGGATTCTCAGTAAGGATTAGTGGGGTCCGGCTTGGAGTTCCCCGAGTTTTCAAGTATATTTCTAGAGGTATAGTTCTTTTGAGGGGGATGCACCCTCCTAGTCATTTGTTGTAGATTTTCCTTTTCTTATTTGACTCGAACCTTCAAATTTATTTCCCTATTTGCATTGGGAAGAGTCAACCACTTTCACGGAGTTTAATTATTTATCCATTCTTTACGTTTGGATGTTGATTTATGTGAGAGTAAACCCATTCTTTGTTCAGCAGTGTGGTCTCACATGTTTGTGTTTAATTTCACATCTATTTTTTAAAAGTTTTACTCATACCAGACATATCATCTGACTCGAGTTGTTTGTTTTTCCCATAAATTCTCAAGTACTCATTTTATTTGAGTAGTCCGAGAGTAGCTGGTCTTTGTTGGGCTCTTTTGAAGATGTCGTTCGAGCAAAAGGATTTCATCTTCTTAGTTATCTATTCCGCTGTATTATCTTGTTTGTGTAAGTGTATTTTGTTTCAGCATATGTAAAGGCAGGGTGTTATAACTGCCTAAGTTGATTCGTAGTAATTTTTTGTAACTCTGATAACTTTCTGTTAAGGAGTAACTTGATGTACTATTGACTGTTATGGTTTATGTTCCTGTTTCATTGTGAGGTTTTCTATTCTGTTATTTATTTTACCCTACGATGTTCATCTTTCCTATGCTTGGGTAACGACACACGAACATCGAAGATGTGTTAAGTGTCGTTCCTAGGGGTTAGAAAGGTGGGTCGTCATAGTTGGTATCAGAGCTTCGGTTGAACGAACACCTTAGTCTGATTGGGGTAAAACTCAATAGAGATAGGGTGAGTAGAGCCCTATAATGAGTTAATCTTGAGAGAGCATTTTATTTTTCTCACCTAAAAGTCTGGTTTTAGACCCTTTGTTGTAGTTTCCCTTTTATCATCTTTGACCCTATCTTTGTATTCTAATGATGCCTGTCACTTGTCCAGGTTATTGAAAATGAGTACAAGAGGAAAAAGAGGGAGGGGATCTGGAACACCACGACTACAAATTAAAGAACTCCTAGAAATAAGCCAGATGTAGAGCCCGTAGTAGAAGAAGAGGTGCAAGTTCAGCCATCTTAGAACTTTACGACCTTGTGTAAGAATTACACTACTTTAGGTGGTAAGCCTTTCTATGGAACTGAAGATATTTTAGGAGTTCAAACATGGCTCCACTCTTGTGAAAGGATATTTAGGGTTCTTTAGTTGGGAGATGTTAGAAAGAGATTGTTGGCATTGCGTTAGCTTTAGAAAGCAGCAATGGATTGGTGGGATTCGGTCACAATGAATACACCAAAAGAAGATTTCACTTAGGCATGATTTAAGGAGGTTTTTGAAGCTCAGTTTATCCCAGAGGAGGGAAGGACTCAGTTGTTCAAAAGTTTATGGATTTGAAACAAAGTGAGATGACAGTGGCGCAATATGAGCATAGGTTCAATGCATTGTCTCGCTTTAGACTGGGATTGATTGATACGCCACTCAAAAAGAATGAAATGTTCGTGAAACGAATGCGAATAGAGTTTCATCGGGAAATGACCAATCATCTCAACGGTACCTTTACCAATCTTATTGGTATGGCTTTGAGGTTTGAAGCTCTTGATATTGAGCAAGGAGTTCAGAAAGAGTAGTGCCGATGGTTAATTCCCAACCTTTATCAGTTATCCCAGTTGCAAGCAAGCCATTTTTCAAGCGCAAAGGGAATAAGAAGTTGTTAGGAAAGAGCCCTGGGGGTGGAGCTCCAGCATAGAAGAAGCAATTCAATTCTTCCATATTCTGCATTTTAAGTGCAACAAAATGGGCCACTTTGAAAATCATTGCTTGAAACCTAATAGTGAATCAATCTGCTACAATTGTCACAAGCCTGGACATATAATGAACAAGTGCCCTTTTCCAAAGAAGGGATCACAAGGATAGTCTTTTGCTATCAAGGAGATACCATCTACTTCTACGGATCCAAAAGGAAAGCAGGTATTGTATGGTACATTATCCATTTATGATATTCCTATAAGAGTGTTGTTTGATTCCGTTGCATCCTATAGTTTAATTTCAATTGATCTTGTTGATAAGCTTAACCTTAAACCTGTTCTTCTAAATAATTTATCTTTGTGTATCAAACCTAATTGGGGGTTCAGTAGATCTTGACACTATGTGTCTATATATGCCTATCTTTTATCAAAACTACTCTTTCCCCTTTGATTTGTTTGTACTAGGGTTTATAGGTTTTGGTTTATTGTTAGGGATGGATTGGTTAACTAAGTTTAGAGCGATCATAAATTGCAATCGAAGGATTGTTAGAGTTAGTGATGTTGGGGTAGATATTTATTGTGGGAAACCTAATAAGTTAATGAGCAGTTTTCTCTTTTCGCTCGAAGTACCCAAAGAGGAGACAAGGAATATACCAATTTTTCGGGACTTCAAGGATATTTTTGAAGAAGTGCAAGGTTTAGCTCCTCACCGGGAAGTAGAGTTCCCCATTGATTTGATTCCAAGAACCAAATCAATTGTTCAACCTCCTCGAAGGTTGGCTCCAAAGGGAAGAAGAGAGTTAGAGAAGCAAAATTTTGATTCATTGCAGAAGGGTTTGATCAGATGCAACACATCGAGTTGGCGATCGCCAGTGGTTTTCGTTATCAAGGCGGATGGTTCTCTTAGATTATGTGTAGATTACCGAGAGTTAAATAAGAGGACTATCAAGAATAAGTATACCTAGGATTGATGACATGTTTGACCAACTCCACGGAGCTCGGATATTTTCTCAATTGGATCTTACCACTGGTTTTCACCAATTAAGGGTAGCAGAGGAGAGTGTACCCTTAACAGCTTTCTGTACCCTGATAGTTTTTACGAATGGTTAGTCATGCTGTTCGGAGTGACTAACGCACCCGCTGATTTTGTGGATTTGATGAATGTAGTGTTTTAGGATTTTCTTAATAAGTTTGTCCTAGTCTTCATTGATGACATCCTTATTTATTCTAAAACGGAGGAAGAGCATAAATACCATCTTCAAATTGTTCTATGTACCTTAAGAAGTCATGTTTTAAAAGCAAAGTTTTCTAAGTGCCATTTCTGGAAATTCGAAGTTAGATTTCTAGGGCATGTAGTTTCGAGAGAAGGCATATCAGTGGACCCAACTAAAGTAGTTGCGGTTCAAGATTGGAAGAAACTAGAAAGTGCAACCGAGGTCAGAAGTTTCTTAGAATTGGTAGGTTTCTATAGAGGATTTGTTAAAGATTTCCCAAAGATTGCTTCTCATCTAAAAAAGCTAATGAAAAAGGATGCTAAGTTTGTTTGGATACCCAAGTGTGATCCAAGCATTCAATGAGTTAAAGGAGAAGTTGACAAGTGCTCCCGTTTTAACTATTCCAGATAGGAGTGAAGGATTAACAGTTTACACGGATGCTAGTAGGACCGAATTATGAGCAGTTTTGATGTAGAATGGTAAAGTAATAGCATATGCGAGTCGACAATTGAAACCTCATGAGAAGAATTACGCTACGCATGATCTGTAGCTTTTGGCAACAGTCTTTGCATTGAAGGCGTGGAGGCACTATCTTTTGGGTGAAAAGTTTGAGTTATATGCAGATCACAAGTCATTAAAGTATCTTTTTACATAAAAGGACTTGAACTTGAGGCAGAAAGAATGGCTGGAATTTCTTGTGTCTTATGACCTAGAGATTTTTTATACCCCAGGGAAAGCAAACGTCGTTGTTGATGCGTTAAGTAGGAATGTGGCGAGGATTATAAATTTGGAAGTTAAGCCAGCGCTAATGGAGAGAATTGCTTATTTCCAAGAAGAAGATCCTATTCTAGATCAGCTTAAGAGGAGCGTTGAAGAGGGAATTGTTTCTAGTTTTCAAATTGAATCCCGAGGCATTTTAAGAGTGAATGGACGGATTTGTGTGCCTGATGTTAATGGAATTAGATAGAATGTGCCGAGAGAGTGCCATCGGTCAAGGTTATCAATCCACCCTGGAGTAACTAAAATGTTTCAAAATATAAGAAGACCTTTTGGTGGAAAGAGATGAAGAAAGACATTTCAATTTTCGTAAGTCGGTGTGCGAATTGTCAATAGGTCAAGAGTGACCAGTAGAAAACTGCTACGTTGCTCCAACCATTGGAGATATCGAATTGGAAGTGGGAGAAAGTATCCATGGACTTTATCGATAGGTTGTCCAGAACAAAAGGAGGTAATGAAGGCATTTGGGTAATTTTAGATCGATTAACAAAGAGCGCCCACTTTATTCCGGTAAAGTCAACAAGAACTGCAGCTTCTTTGGCAGGGATTTATTTGAGGGAGATCATTCGACTGCATGGAATTCCAGTAAGTATAGTTAGTGATTGAGATCCCATCTTCACCAGTCATTATGGGGAGCATTGCAAGCCGCTTTAGAGATAGAGTTGAATTTGAGCATGGCCTATCACCCGCAAACAGATGGATAAACTGAATGGGTGAACCGAATTTTGGAGGATCTCTTGAGAGCATGCATTTTTGATTTTGGAGGTTCTTGGGAAGATCATCTGCATTTGGTAGAGTTCTCTTATAACAATAGTTACCAAGCTAGCATTGGCATGGCACCCTATGAGGCTTTGTATGGACGGCCATGTAAATAACCTTCATGTTGGGTTGAGACTGAAGACCGACTAATTCTTGGACCATAAATAATTCAAGAAGCATCAAAGAAAGTGGCTATGATCAAGGAAAGGATGAAAGAATCCCAAGATCGATAGAAATGTTATGTCGACCAACGAAGAAGGGACTTAGAGTTTGCGGTCGGGGATTTGGTATTATTGAAAGTTCCCCCAATTAAAGGAGTTGTAAGATTCAGAAGAACAGGAAAGCTGGAACCTAGATTCATTGGACCATTTAGAATCCTTGAGACAATTGGATCATTGGCCTATAGAGTAGGATTGCCTGAAAGATTGTCAGAAGTTCATAATGTCTTTCATGTATCTCATCTGAGAAAGCATGTTCATGTTCCGTCGCTGATTGTAGAGACGTCTGTTCAAGAAGACTTGGAAATAGAACCGAATTTGATAGTAATTTGACACCCAACTCATACGGTAGATCAGGATGAAAGGAAATTAAGGAACAAGGTGGTGAAGCTTGTGAAGGTTCAGTGGGGCGATGATCCCCGCGATTGTACTTGGGAGTCTGAGGATCATATTAGGAAAACTTACCCTGATGTAATGTCAGGTTAGTTGTTTGTTATTTGAATGCATTATGTATGTTCTTGTATGGCATAGTTGCTTTTCATTGTTATATGAATTTCTAGGTATAATACATACCTTTTGGATTGTCTTTTGTGTATTAATTTCGGGGACGAAATTTGTAACGACCTTCATTTTTGTACGGTTTAAATTGATGATAAACCACACACGTCTGAATCAAACCATTCAAAAGGGCAGATTGTTATGCGGTAAATAAGAAAAAGAGGAGAAAGAAAATCTCACAGCGGAATGACAAAATACAATAATCAAATAAACAGTTCATGAAGCTGTTTTACAAATAACATTTGATTACACGTTTACATTTAGAATCAGAGTTACATTCAACATAAATAAATAACAAATGCAGTGGAATAACATGAGGCAGTGGTATGAATATAATAAATAGTAATAGTACAAATCTTCATCTTCGTCCTCCAGAAAACAGTCTTCGATACACTGAAAGGCTCAGACTGACCCGAGCGAATTGAAAAGGCAAAACACTCGAGTCAGAACTAAAAGATCTTATGTAAG
The DNA here is from genome assembly GCA_030737815.1 of Allium fistulosum. Classification (NCBI taxonomy): domain Eukaryota; kingdom Viridiplantae; phylum Streptophyta; class Magnoliopsida; order Asparagales; family Amaryllidaceae; genus Allium; species Allium fistulosum. The sequence continues at coordinate 308,446,794 of CM060902.1, forward strand.
TTCAATCAATAATAGATACGAGTGTAACGGCGTCGGAGATGTTTACGGGTTTTGACATCTCCTATCCAGTGTCAAACGTGAGTGCAATTACTTAAGAGATGTTCGGGATTTACATCTCCTAAGGGTCTGTTAAACTATCTACATACATAGTACAATACGCTATTATAATAGTGTCTGCAGTAAAGTAAAGTATTAAAATAGCGTTAAGGCGTTACCCATATCCCCCTTAACACATTTTATATAATGTCGTAGTCTATACAGATACTGTAAACTCCATCGTAAATTGGTGGGCTATCAAGGAGCAGTCTATAGGTATGACATAAAACAAACTCGTAGAAGGCGCGATACGACATGTGAACACGGCATTCGAGGCAATGCCAGGGTATATATACCAATTGCACTCCCGGAATGGTGGTAACGCATAGCAGCTACTACCGCCCACCTCGGACACACTCCCATAATCAAAATCGAGGGGTGGCCACCAAATCAATCACAAAGTCATAATATGGTATCGAAGAAATGTGCCCGATAGGAGGAATGATCTCACTTGGCCCGGTATAGCTCCTGTTTTAGTCACATCTAAGCTGACTCACGGGAGTCTGGGTCACATAAATACCTCCACAGAATCGTTCGCCAAACCATCCTACTTCATTTCTAGAATCTCCACCACGTACACAGTTGTTAAAGTGGTTTTCGGTATTGGCAGAGAGTATGACAATATCCGATCCCGATCTCTTTAACAACCAAACGCTTATTTCACACCAGATGGTTCTTTTACATTTCCAAAACCATTTCATATTGATATCAAAATATCATATTCAATTCAAACCATATCACTTTCAAAATCATACTTACTTCCAAAATCATATTTACTTAAATATGTCGTTTCACCAGCAAATATCATTTCAAATCTTAGCTTATGGTATAGCATTTTTAAACCTTATTCGCTTTAAAATCAAGGTTTTAATTATAAACATTTCCACTTTACACCATCTGAAATTTAGAAAATAGTTTAGATAGTTATAAATAGTTTAATTAGTTTAATATAGTTTAAAAATAGATATAAATTAGGTTAAATAGGTTTAAAATAGATTAAATAAATTTAAAATATATTAAAATACTTTAAATAGATTTTAAAATAGTTTAAATGGTTTAAAATAGATTAAATAGGTTTATTATGGATTAATTAGATTTAAAGTAGATTAAATGAATTTAAAACAGATTAAATAGTTTAAAATAAATTAAAATAGTTTAAAATAAATTAAAATAGTTTAAAATAAATTAAAGTAGTTTAATATAGTTTAATAAAGTTTAAATGATTCAAAATAGATTAAAATATATTAAAATAGTTTAAAATGAATTAAAATAGATTAAGATAGATTAAATAGGTTAATTAGTTTAAAATAGGTTAAATTTGATTAAAATAAATTAAATAGTTTAAATTAATTAAGTTGGTTTAAAATAGATTAACTTATTTTAATAGTTGGAAATCTAAAATTTTAGAATTTAAAAGAACATTTACAGTTTATATTGAGATAATAAATTTGAAACTAGCATCAAATTTAACTATTTCAATTTTAATAGATTTTCAAAATTACATTTCCAACATTTCAATAACTCAATTTCGATAATTTTGTTTATACTTCAAATTCAACTTTAGAATTCCAATTTAAATCCTTTAAATAATTACTTAAAACAATTCAATTTATATCAGTCAAATTCTATTTTAATTATTTTTTAACTCGATTCAATGTTTAAAGATTTAAAATCATTAAATATAACCAATCCGGGTCCGTATATAATTCTCTACCCTATGGTCAAGTGATACAGATATTTATCATTTCAATTCGTAAATATTTAGATTTACGGGTATATATCATTTCAACCTGCAATCCCAAATTTATTTCTGTGAAAATCGCTTGGGTTTATCATTTCAACCCATAACGATTTTCCCCTATTCTATATGATCGTTCGGGTATGTATCATTTCAACCCATGGGGAAACTTGCAGTGTTATAACAATATAAAATGTAACATCCAGTCATCCAATATCAGCAAATCAAACATACATCACATCATCATCCAAATCAACCAATAAACATTAATAGATAAATGATTATCATTAGTAGGTATTCAATTGACAATTAAATTCAATAATAAATTAAATGACTGTAACAACCCGCATATTTATCGGTTGTATATTTAAATATTTTATTTAAATATGACATCGTTCGTCGGATTATAGTCCGAAAAGCTACTTTTTGCAAACAGTCGAATTGAGACTCGAGACCACTTCCATTGAGTTCAAAATGCCGTTTGCGATCTGTTTGAGTATAAACTTTGATATATTTGGAGTAAGTTGAAATTTGCTACTTTTTATAGTTGGGTTTGGGTTTGGGTTCAGCCCACTAGCTAACTAAACTCACTTAACCCTCTAACTCAGCCCTCTCCTCTCCATTCTCTCATCCCCACTCTCCAAACTTAAGTAAAAACTGAAATGGGGGAAAGGAAGAGGAAATAGAAATTGCAAACCCTAGTTTCTTCTTGCATCTTGATTTCTTGCTCCAAAATCATAGTGAAGCCATAGGTAAGCCTCCTCTCCATCTTCTCCAACTCTTTCTCCTTCAATTTCAGGAAGTTTCCTAAACCTAATTTGGGAAATATGTGTTGTCTTCTTAGATTGAAGCTTGTAGAATTGAAGTGGAGTGTGATTGGTTGTTTCTTTGCAATTGAGCTTCTTCTTCTTTGCTTGTGTGTAAAAATGTGAGTTTTGAACTCACATCTACCTCTCTTGATATCATTGATGTTGGGTATGAATTCCTAACAAGTATTCATGTGCTATTTCTTTTGATTTGGAAAGAATTGGTATTCATTGATAGGGCAAGAAGTGCTGGAAATCAGGCCCCGGCCGACCGAATGCAGGGTCCGGTCGACCGACCTGCTACTTGAGCACTTCCCTGCCTCTGTTTTGGGAGTGCAGGAATTTTGGCTCCGGCTGACCGACCAGGAAGTCCGGTCGACCGACCTGCTTCCCGAGAATTTTTCAGAACAGTGTCCGGTCGACCGAGCTCTGATAACGGCCGATTGACCTGCTCCTATTTTCCCTATTTTGCCTATTTTTGCTCATTTTGATTGGTTTTCCAAAGTTTATCGATCCAAGTTGGTTCTTAGTGGTTGATATTGCATCTTTGGCTTTGATAACTTACCTTTGACTTCATTTACGGTTTTTATAAATAATCCCTCTAAATCATATTAAAAGCTCCCTTCTCCGCTTTATAAATTTCTATTTAAACACACACAATTTTGCACTTCGAACGAAGTGGAAAGGAGATTAAATGGTTAGGTAAAACACGGACCATGAATCCACGCGTTCACCTTTCCGATTAATCCCCGACCTATTCGATTGATCGTTTTGACCTTTGTGTCTGGTTTACCGATGAGATGAGGTAAACATTGTAAATGCTTTGAGTGTGAAATTGGCTAATGGATAGTAAACCGTTTAGTGCGAACGAGTGGTTATGGGACTCACATTAACACTTTTCGGGTTCCTTTCTGGAAGTTTGTGACACATGCTACCTTTGGGATAGTGTCTTCGGACTGTCTCCTTCTGGCTTGTTGCCTTTAATATCTCTATTGGAGTTGGTCCTTTTCCCTAGCTCGAGAGATATTTGGGATTGTTGTTGCCTTTGGGATAGTGTCTTTGGACTGTCTCCTTTTGGCTTGTTGCTTTTATAGCGCTTTCGGAGTGGTTTCTTCACCACCGCTCGAGAGATATTGGAGTGGTTTCTTCACCACCGCTCGAGAGATATGGGAGTGGTTTCTTCACCACCGCTCTAGAGATATTGGAGTGGTTTCTTCACCACCGCTCAAGAGATATTTGGGTTTGTTGCAAGCGGTATTTGTTAATTGCCTTTGGCTTGATTTGGGATATGATATCCTTTGCTTGTTGAGATGCCGATGATATGAGGCTTGTTTTGTTATGATTCATCTTATGTTAGATGATTGAATTATCTCCTTTAGAGATAATTGTTATACTATATGATCTTGCAGGTTCATTATTGTTCAGTTTATCTAACTGATTTGTTTAGCTAGACTGACCCGTGTATTTTATACTCGGGTCAGACCGAGTTGTTTCAGGTTAGGTGCTTTTGGACTTAGCCTCTTTTGCTTCCGCATGGACTATTCCGCTAGCTCCTTTTTGTCTTAGCTTTTTGTTTAGTCCTTATCTGTTGTAACTCTGATATGTATTCTGTGAACTCGTCTGTATATTGTGTTTTGCTATACCACTTGACATGTATCATTTTGTATACTCTGCTTTGTATCAGTAAATGTGTTTATGATGATCCGCTGTTCTGTGATGTATATTACATTGAGTTGTTATATTCTGTTCTGATAGATCGTTCAGCCACCTATGGCTTTGTGTTAAGTATTTATTGGATATGTCGATCCACTTGAGAAAAATATAGATATATGCTACCTTGTCGACGTATTCAGTAGATAATTAAGGCAAGGCTATAGATGGTCGCTCCTAAACAGCTCTATTCTCCACATTAGCAGACGGTGTTACCTTGTAATACTCTTTGCTAATGTGGGTCTCGGAGTGGGGCGTCACAATGACGATTAAATGCAATAAAAGTCGTATTTAACTAGAATGACAATTATAAATATACCAAACATCAACCAATCAATTTCTAATTACATCATAAATTTAATTTAACTAACATAAGATAATCTAGAAGTTGTGAGTGGGTTAAAACATTCACCTTTGGTTCGATTTGAAATCCAAGTAAAGGCCTAAAATTCAACTATCTTAGAATTCATCCAAACCAGCGTCAAAATGTCCGGAATTTTGATACGATCGCAGAGGTGAAAACCGCGCGTGAATCCGACCAATTATGTGAAAGTTATTGATGTTAGAACATTTTACATTTTAAAATTAAAATAAAATAAATAGTGCCAATTAGAGATTACCACGTCGCCATCAACTCTCTCTCTCCCCCTCACGCAACAAAACATCGATTTCGAACCTACCATGCTTCAGCCGCCAGCGCTTGTGCCCGGATCGACGACGCTATACGCCACGTGACCACAATCGACCATCGCCATTGGAACCACCGTGGTCTGTCGCACCTTCGCCTATCTCCGCCTGACCTCCGACCACCCCCACACGTCAGTGCCGCCGTGTCGTATCATGCCCATTTTTGGCAAATTCTGGCCATGTGACGATGCACGAAGACCACCCAAGGACCTGCTCAATCTCCTCTTCCCAGCGCCGCTTCCCGATCGTCGATCGGGCGACGATCCACTGTTGGATCGTCAAAACCCTAGTATGAACGGCTGAGGTTCAACCTCGATTTCTGAACAAACGGTGGTTCGATGGCAAAAATGAATTGCAGATCTGGTTTATGCTTGTCGAGAGCTTCGAAACAACATATAATATGTCAGGGTTTTGAGGAGTTTAAAATTTGAAATTGATTTGAAATTTTGGAATTAGGGTTTGTAATTTGAAATTGGTTTCTGCCATTGAGAAGGAGAAGCAAGAGAATTGTACGTATAGTAATGAGGAATAAAAAGGCTACTAGGGTTTGGAGAGATCTAATTATATCAACACAACCCGATAAGAAATATAAACGCATATTGGATTGGTACGAACGACAAATAGCGACCCAAAAAACCCATTCTGCCTCCGGAACGAAAGTGGGTCAATCCATATATCAAAATATATGTTTTCGATAGTTTTAAACTTAATGGGACAGGTTTAAAGTCCTAATCCCATCGTATAAAGAGGTTAGCTTTAAAGTCAGTTTATTTCAAATTGAATTCAATTAAATTGATTTCTACGCGTTTCAGGTCCGTACGATCAAACGACAAGTCCGATCGCTACGAAACTTGAAATCCTAAAATAATTCACCGTTATGGATCCAATGAAACTGGTTTCGTCGAAATCTGGGACAGTGGCCAAATTGGCTATTTTTACATTAATTAAATAACTTAATATTAAATTAATTAATCACTTTTTCCATTCAAATTTGATAATTAACAAATTTCATCATTTTTGATCACTTAGACATTTACAATGATTTAATACAAAGTTACATATCAATTCTATGTTAAATATTACACTAACTTCATTGTTCAATTTCAACTGTAATTAAATCCAATTAATTATAATTTAATTACAATAAATTGATTTAGTTTGATTTCAATCTTTTTATTCAATCAATGATTACTCTATAGACATAGTTAACATTTGTTTATATCTTATTGCACTAACATTCTACAATTATCATCTTTTACCATATTAGTTGCAACATTTCAATTGCATTAATTTTTTGTCAATTTTATTAAAATTTTAAATCCTAATAAATTAACTTATCTTGGTTTCAATCTTTTATTTAAATCAATTATTGCCTCATGAATATAATTGAAATTTCTGTACATTTTATTGCATTCACCTCTTACAGTTATCGGCTTAACTCATTTTACGTAACATTAATTTCATTTAATTAAAATTGATTAAATAAATTGGTAACAAATAACAATTGTCACCATTTCTATTTTTAAATGTTTGTTATCTACACACAAATGTTATAGTTATTTACACAACGCTAATTTTATTCAATTACAATTTATTACTTACTATTTCATTTATTAATACAACATTTAAATTATCAATTACTCTTTTAATCCAATTATCAATTAATACACACATTATTACAATTAATTTCAATCTATAACCAATTATAACTTTTTAATCATTTCAATTAATTGGAATTACATTTAAAGCATTTATCAATTACCTTAAATTTATACTATTACATTCCATTCCAGTTATATTCTTATTATTAGGTCACAAATTTTTATTTCTTCAAATTTTAAATCACAAAACTTAATTAAATTGACTATTTTTAATTATCCAAAATTACGGGTTGTTACACTCTCCCCCACCCAAAACTTTTCGTCCTCGAAAAGGGAAAGAAGCAATCAAGAAATTAATATATCTTATTCAAAATATTAAATTTATAAACAATTAGTTTACATAATTAAATAATTTAAATAAAATATATCAATTTATAAACAATTAAATCCTTAACATTTAAGTAAATAAAAGTTTTAAAAACATTTCACAAAATTTTCTATGTCCAAAATTCACAGAAAATTTCGGCAGTGTCTCCTTTGTATAGAGGGGTTCGGAGAAATAATAATATCAATAATAACAATATATATCATATATTTCAAAATAAAATATCCCAAACCACGGGAAAAACAATATAATATTGCTATAAAACCATAATTTGAAAACGTTCCTATTTGTCAGGCAAACAACGCTTAATTATGAAACCAAAAGTAGAGCTATTGCTTCCATAACCTGTATTTCACTCTTATATAATCCAAAGAGGTTAATAATTATATAAAAGATAAATATTTAAGTTGTTTCAATTATTAACAAACAAAACATCACAACATAACCACAATTACCTACAACAAATCATACAATCATCACATGCAGTCAAAGAAATCAATTATTCATCCATAGCAATCAAAACAAAGGGTTTGTTCGGGTTTAGAAGCTTTTAATCGTATAAAATGACCAATAAACTACTAAGTATACCATACACTCAACAGTCTTATATAACTTAATAGATTATTTATACTTCTTAAACAATTTAAAGGATCACCTCCCAAACATTCCATAAGCCAAAACAAACAATAATTTTCAAATGTCGTTAAGTTTATTCTTACAAATTTCTTCTTATATTATTTACTGCTTGTTTATTTTCATTCATTACTTACAAAATTAATATTCCATTTATTTATACGATGCCATGTTCTCTTTTCATTATTTTACATTCATTGTTTACATATGTTGTTTTTTTTCTTTTCCCTTTTTCCCCCAGTTATTTAAATAATCAATGAATTCATTATTTAAGCATTACATACATTTTATTTCAGTTTGCTTCACATTTATTATTTACTGATATATTTGATTTCAAATAAATAAACATTTCATACTTAATATTTCTACCTTAAATTTACATTTACACTTTCCTTTTTGTAAATTCAATTGAATATTAAGTCTATCTCTTAATCATTTCAACATTTTCAGAAGTTATAATCATTTACTTACAGTATTCCTGTTAAATTCAATTACTAGCATTTCAAATTGTTAACTTAAGTTTATAATCATATACTTTCAATATTCACTTTTTTTCTCTATTAATTTTAATTACTAGCATCTCAAATTATTACTTAAGTTTATAATATCCTATACATCTTAATTCTTCGTTATAAACATAATTCCATTGCACACTTTCATTTCCTAAGTTTTACTTGTATAATATTCTATTACATATTCTTATTAACATTTCAACTTTTAATAGTTTTTTAAGTTATATATATGTTTTAAGAATGCAATTGAAAGTTACACAAGTTATCTCATTTATGTTAATTAGCAAAATGTTCAAAAGTTACATTTTCTTATTTTCATTACTTAATTTATAAGTGACAACCTTCTATTTCTTTATATTTCATTAATCTTTTAACATCTAGTTTCTTATTTTCCATTTTAGCAGCCTCCAACTATTAAAATAGTTAAGATTACATTCTACTACAATAACTGAAAACAACTAATTATCAGAAAGTTTAAGAACTAAATCCCGGATCTATTTCAGTCAAATTGAAAATAATATATATATATATGCTTTATAGATCAAATCATATTTAGAAATAGAATTAAGATTTGTTGGTCAAAACAAATGGGTAGTAAAACTACTACAACCGTCTACCCACTTTGAAACTCGAAAATGATGTTGATGATGCGTGCACTCATCACCAAAATTATTTTCCAGCGACAGAGAGGGGAGTACAAAACTTATTTCCTTCAAAAATTTCTTTTTATAACATTTCTTTCAAATCATCTTGAAATATTTATATCATAAAATACTTCTATATAATATTATTATTATATTCCAAAATCATTCAAAAGAAATTTCCAAACTCCCGAAACTTGAGTTCTCAACTTTCAATTAATATTCATTTTATTTACAATATCATTTTACAACAAATGTTTATAAAATTTTGACTTTCTATCAAACAACATATAACATCCAACTATATCATTTACAAAATTTATTATTTTATATACAAAATATATAATAGGCAAAATTATTTCATTTACCTATATTTCAAAAAAATATTGTGTCGGTCTGTCCTATTAAGTGTTTAGAAATTCCTATCGATACCATAGTGTCCTATGCACCTACCAGAATTTATAAATACGAAACAGAACAATTAACACAATACAAAAACCTTTTATAACACTAACAAATACGCTCTCTCATATATATACACTCAGCGACTCATTCTAGGGTTTTACCACCCTACTTCTTATGAGTCAGATCCCACAAAGCTAAGGTTATCGCTAAACCAAAGCTTTGATACCACTTGTAACGACCTGCCATTTTGTATGGTTTAAATCGACGATAAACCACACACGTCAGACTCAAACCATTCAAAAGGGCAGATTATTATGGGGTAAATAAGAAAAAGAGGAGAAAGAAATAAAACATACACAAAATCTCACAGCGGAATAACAAAATATAATAATCAAATAAATAGTTCATGAAGCAGTTTTACAAATTACATTTGATTACACGTTTACATTTCAGAATTAGAGTTACATTCAACATAAATAAATAACAAATGCAGCAGAATAACATGACGCGGTGGTATGAATATAATAAATAGTAATAGTACAAATCTTCATCTTCGTCCTCCAGAAAGCAGTCTTCGATACACTAAAAGGCTCAGACCGACCCGAGCGAATTGAAAAGACAAAACACTCGAGTCATAACTAAAAGATCTTATGTAAGTTAAATCAACAATAGATACGAGTGTAACTACGTCAGAGATGTTTACAGGTTTTGACATCTCCTATCCAATGTCAAACGTGAGTGCAATAACTTAAGAGATGTTCGGGATTTACATCTCCTAAGGGTCCGTTAAACTATCTACATACATAGTACAATACGCTATTATAATAGTGTCTACAGTAAAGTAAAGTATTAAAATAGCATTAAGGCATTACCCATATCCCCCTTAACACATTTTATATAATGCCGTAGTCTATACAGATACTGTAAACTCCACCGTAAACTGGTGGGCTATCAGGGAGCACTCCATAGGTACGACATAAAACAAACTCGTAGAAGGCGCGATACGACATGTGAACACGGCACTCGAGGCAATGCCAGTGTAGCCATACCAATTGCACTCTCGGACTGGTGGTAATGCATAGCAGCTACTACCGCCCAGCTCAGACATACTCCCATAATCAAAATCGAGGGGTGGCCACCAAATCAATCACAAACTCATAATATGGTATCGAAGAAATGTGCCCGATAGGAGGAATGACCTCACTTGGCCCGGTATAGCTCCTATTTTAGTCACATCCAAGCCGACTCACGAGAGTCGGGGTCACGTAAATACCTCTACAGAATCATTCGCCAAACCATCCTACTTCATTTTCGGAATCTCCACCGCGTACACAGTTGTTAAAGTGGTTTTCGGTATTGCCAGAGAGTATGACAATATCCGACCCGGTCTCTTTAACAACAAAAAGCTTATTTCACACCGGATGGTTCTTTTACATTTCCAAAACCATTTCATATTGATATTAAAATATCATATTCAATTCAAACCATATCACTTTTGAAATCATACTTACTTCCAAAATCATATTTACTTAAATATGTCGTTTCACCAGCAAATATCATTTCAAATCCCAACTTATGTTATAGCATTTTTAAACCTTATTCGCTTTAAAATCAAGGTTTTAATTATAAACATTTCCACTTTACACCATCTGAAATTTTGAAAATAGTTTAGATAGTTATAAATAGTTTAATTAGTTTAACATAGTTTAAAAATAGATATAAATTAGGTTAAATAGGTTTAAAATAGATTAAATAAATTTAAAATAGATTAAAATACTTTAAATATATTTTAAAATAGTTTAACTGGTTTAAAATAGATTAAATAGGTTTATTATGGTTTAATTAGATTTAAAATAGATTAAATGAATTTAAAATAAATTAAATAGTTTAAAATAAATTAAAATAGTTTAATATAGTTTAATAAAGTTTAAATGATTCAAAATAGATTAAAATAGTTTAAAATGAATTAAAATAGATTTAGATAGATTAAATAGGCTAATTAGTTTAAAATAGGTTAAATTTAATTAAAATAAATTAAATAGTTTAAACTGATTAAGTTTGTTTAAAATAGATTAACTTATTTTAATAGTTGGAAATCTAAAATTTTAGAATTTAAAAGAACATTTATAGTTTATATTGAGATAATAAATTTGAAATTAACATATAATTTAACTATTTCAATTTTAATAGATTTTCAAAATTACAGTTCCAACATTTCAATAACTCAATTTCGATAATTTCGTTTATACTTCAAATTCAACTTTAGAATTCCAATTTAAATCCTTTAAATAATTACTGAAAACAATTCAATTTATATTAGTCAAATTCTATTTCAATTATTGTTTAACTGGATTCAATGTTTAAAGATTTAAAATCATTAAATTTAACCAATCCAGTGTCCATATATAATTCTCTACCCTATGGTCAAGTGATACGGATATTCATCATTTCAATCCGTAAATATTTAAATTTACGGGTATATCTCATTTCAACCCGCAATCCCAAATTTATTTCATCGAAAATCGCTTGGGTTTATCATTTCAACCCATAACGATTTTCCCCTATTTTATATATGATCGTTCGGGTATGTATCATTTCAACCCATAGGGAAACTTGCAATGTTATAACAATATAAAATGTAACATCCAATCATCCAATATCAGCAAATCGAACATACATCACATCATCATCCAATTCAACCAATAAACATTAATAGATAAATGATTATCATTAGTAGGTATTCAATTAACAATTAAATTCAATAATAAATTAAATGACGATTAAATGCAATAAAAGTCGTATTTAATTGGAATGACAATTTTAATTATACCAAACATCAACCAATCAATTTCTAATTACATCATAAATTTAATTTAACTAACATAAGATAATCTAGAAGTTGTGAGTGGGTCAACACACTCACCTTTGGTTTCAAATCGATTTGAAATCCAAATAAATCCCCGAATTTCAATAGTCTCAGAATTCCTCCAAACTAGGGTCAAAATGTCTGAAATTTCGATACGATCGCAGTGGAGAAAACCCCGCGTGAATCCGACCTCGTATGAGAAATTTATTGATGTTAGAACATTTTACATTTTAAAATTAAAATAAAATAAACAGAGCCAATCGGAGATTACCACGTCGCCATCAACTCTCTCTCCCTCACGCAACAAAACGTCGACTTCGAACTTACCCTGCTTCAGCCGCCAGCGCTTGTGCCCAGATCAACGATGCTATACGCCACGTGACCACAATCGGCCATCGCCATTGGAACCACCGTGGCCTGCCACACCTTCGCCTATCTCCGCCTGACCTCCGGCCACCCCCACGCGTCAGCACCACCGCGCCGTATCACGCCATTTTCTGACGAATTCTGGCCATGTGACGACGCACGAAGACCACCCAAGGACCTGCTCAATCTCCTCTTCCCAGTGTCGCTTCCCGATCGTCGATCAGGCGACGATCCACCGTTGGATCGTCAAAACCCTAATATGAACGGCTGAGGTTCAACCTCGATTTCTGGACAAACCGTGATTTGGTGGCAAAAACGAATTGCATATCTGGTTACGCTTGTCGAGAGCTTCGAAACAGCATATAATATGTCAGGGTTTTGAGGAGTTTAAATTTTGAAACTGATTTGAAATTTTGGAATTAGGGTTTGTAATTTGAAATTGGTTTCTACCATTGAGAAGGAGAAGCAAGAGAATTGTACATACAGTAATGAGGAATAAAAAGGCTGCTAGGGTTTGGACAGATCTATTTATATCAACACAACCCGATAAGAAATATAAACGAATATTGGATTGGTACGAACGACAAATAGCGACCAAAAAAGCCCGTTCTACATCCGAAACGAAAGTGGGTCAATCCATATATCAAAATATATGTTTTTGATAGTTTCAAACTCAATGGGACAGGTTTAAAGTCCTAATTCCATCTTATAAAGAGGTTAGGTTTAAAGTCAGTTTATTTCAAATTGAATTCAATTAAATTGATTTCTACGCGTTTCACGTACGTACGATCAAACGACAAATTCTGTCGCTACGAAACTTGAAATCCTACAATAATTCACCGTTACGGATCCGATGAAACTAGTTTCGTCAAAATCCGGAACAGTGGCCAATATGGCTATTTTTACATTAGTTAAATAAATTAATATTAAATTAATTAAATCACTTTTTCCATTCAAATTTGATAATTAACAAATTTCATCATTTTTGATCACTTAGACATTTACAATGATTTAATACAAACTTACATATCAATTCTGTGTTAAATATTACACTAACTTCATTGTTCAATTTCAACTGTAATTAAATCCAATGAATTATAATTTAATTCTAATAAATTGATTTAATTTGATTTCAATCTTTTTATTCAATCAATGATTACTCTATAGACATAGTTAATATTTGTTTATATCTTATTGCACTAACATTCTGCAATTATCATCTATTATCATATTAGTTGCAATATTTCAATTGCATTCAAATTTTGTCAATTTTATTAAAATTTTAAATCCCAATAAATTAACTTATCTTAGTTTCAACCTTTTATTTAAATCAATTATTGCCTCATGAATATAATTGAAATTTCTGTACATTTTATTGCATTCACCTCTTACAGTTATCGTCTTAACTCATTTTACGTAACATTAATTTCATTTAATTAAAATGATTAAATAAATTGGTAATAAATAACAATTATCATCATTTCTATTTTTAATAACATTTGTATGTTTGTTATCTATACACAAATGTTATAGTTATTTACACAACGCTAATTTTATTCAGTTACAATTTATTACTTACTATTTCATTTATTAATATAACATTTAAATTATTAATTAGTCTTTCAATCCAATTATCAATTAATACACACATTATTATAATTAATTTCAATCTATAACCAATTATAACTTTTTAATCATTTCAATTAATTGGAATTATATTTAAAGCAGTTATCAATTACCTTAAATTTATACTATTACATTCCATTCCAGTTATATTCTTATTATTAAGTCATAAATTTTTATTTCTTCAAATTTTAAATCTCAAAACTAAATTAAATTGACAATTTTTAATTATCGAAAATTTCAGGTCATTACAAATTCTCCTAAGGGGGGAAAGTGTAATGACCGGTAAATTAATCGCTTTGTATTTGAATATTCAAATCATTTTTAAATATTTAAATAATAGATTTTAATAACAAATAAACATATTTTAAACATTAATTAATGATATTAAATTAATTTTCAAATTTTTTTTACCAAAATAATTAGTTCAAATAAAAATAGAAAATGTGACCGAAAAAGGTTTTCCGAAAATTCAACTTTTCGGCATCGAAAAGTCATCAAAAAAATTGTGCACATTTTGTATCACTCATATACACATGCACGCACGGGCACATATGTCATGTGATAAGATAATCAATGTGTTAAAGTTAATAATCAAGCTTAGTTTAAATATAAAACTTGATTTGACATTAAATGCACAAAAATACATTAAATAACCTTAGAAAATTAATTAAATACCCGAACCATAACCTAAACAAGTACCTAAAGCATGGTGTAAGTGGACCTAAGAGGGGGTAACGTGTGCTCTAAGGTGAGGGGGGAGGCATGAAAGCATGTTACATGAATACATTTTGTTATTTTACATTAATAAGTTATTTTAATCACCACTACATCTCCTTTTCCTATAAATTTTCCTTATCTCCACTCATTTTCCACTTTACATATTTATTTATATCTTCATTTCTTATCTCTTCATATACATGAATACTTCCATGGCTTCCAAGTGAAATTCCCAAGCCAAAAACTAGTACACTATAAAAATCAAGTTAAACTCCATATATTCACCTACAAACACTCCTCTACCAAAGCCAAAGCCATTTCCACCTCGAAACCCTATGGCCGAACCCCATATTGCTTGGGTTGAACCCAAACCCAGCCCATTAAGGGCCCAAAAGTCCAAGTTAAGGTGTCGTGATGATAGTGCGTGAGTTCGGCAACTTATTGCGGTGATCCGGTTAAGTTAGAAGTGTTTTTGTGAGTAAAGCCTCAACCTTTAAACCAAAAGTTTTAAACTATATTTATGTTCATAATTATGACCTATGAATGCTTGTTGTATATGTATAGTGATGGTTTGGAAGTTGGTTTGGTTCTTGTTGCAAAAAGTTGTCGCATTTGGAAGTTAGTTTGCGTGTAGTAAGCAAATATGAAAAGTTTATGGCTAAAGTAATTATATTGCTAGTAAATACTTATTGCATGTTGAATCATAGAGAATTAGCTTGTATATGTGATCATACCCTTTCTTTGTGATGGTTGGTTGTATTGATAATGTCATATACTCGAATTTTGAACTGCCCGTATAGCGATAGTCAAATCGGCACTTTCGGAAAATCACCTTTTATCGAAACCGTTTGGTTTCATATCGTGCTTGAAATTATTTTACAAGTTAAGAAAGTTTTTGATTAATGATGTTTTCAAAAATAATTAATTATTTTAGTAATGGTTAATTAATTAATTAATTAATAAGCATTAAGTTAACTAATTAACTTATTAATGATGTGTATTTAAATTTAACTAATTACTTATTTAATGATGTTTTAAACTTAATTAATCATTTTATTTAATGATGTTTAAGGCTAATTAATCTTTTGATAATGATGGATTAAAGTTGATTAATAAATTAATCAATGATGTTTTTCTTAATTAATCTTTTTAATTAATGACTTTTAAAGGAAATCAACTTGTTTTAACTTTAATTAATCTTTCTTTTAATGATATTTTAAGTTGACTAATCATTTTAAATAATGATATTTGATTATTAATTAATTAATTTAATTAATTATTAAATATTATTATTAATTAATTGAATTAATGATGATTTAAATGTGATTTACCCTTTTTAATCAAAGGCATTGAAGTGAATTTATCAACTTAATTAATGAAGTTTTAAAGTTGATTAATAAAGGTAATAAGAATATTTTAAGTTATTAAATCCTTTTTAATGATGTTTTGGAGTTAGGGAACTTTATCAACAAAGTGTTTCCAAAGCTAATACTTGTAATTGAAGCCAAGTACGAGTTCGGTTTTTTAAAAAGAAAATGTTTGATTCGTTTATGGAAATGAATTAATTTCCATAAAGCGATTCACTTATATGGAACAATTTATTTGTATAATTAGCACTAAACATCGAAGAAGTAGACTTGTTATTATTTTGAAAGTTAAGAATAACCGTGAGATATGACTTTGAGGTAACACTATCTTGACTTGTCTGGTACTATTGTTAACCAAGAAATGTACAAGTTTGAATTCGATGGGTGGTGGTAAGTATACAAAACTTAATTTCCATATACGATCGTTTTATATCCTCGATAGTTGGTTTCTTAGCTATCGGATTTTTGCTTCTTTTATATTTTCATTCTAAGATGATATGTTTCTCCGTAGAGCTTTGTTATCCTTTGTTGGAAACGACTAAATCAAAGTGTGTGTTTTTGGGAGCCAAGTTATGTGGGTTGCTCCCATTAGGGTATTTTCACATCTCATCTAGATTGGATTCGGTTTTGTGCATTTAGATGTGAAATGCTCAGATTCTCGATAAGGATTGGTGGGGTCTAGTTTGGAGTTCTCGGCATTTTCAAGTATATTTCTAGAGGTATACTTCTTTTAAGGGGGATGCGCCCTCCTAGTCATTTGTTGGAGGTTTTCCTTTTCTTATTTGATTCGAACTTCAAAGTTATTTCCCTATTTGCATCGAGAAGTGTCAACCACTCTTCGCGGAGTTTAATTATTTATCCATTCTTTACGTTTGGATGTTGATTTATGTGAGAGCAAACTCATTCCGTGTTCAACGGCGTGGTCTCACATGTTTGTGTTTAATTTCACACCTATTGTTTTAAAGTTTTACTCATACCAGACATATCATCTGACCTAAGTTATTTTTTTCCCCTAAACTCTCGAGTACTCATTTTATTTGAGTAGTCCGAGAGTGGCAAGTCTTTTTTTGGGCTCTTTTGAAGACGACGTTTGAGCAGGAGGCTTTCATCTTTAGTTATCTATTCCACTGTATTATCTTGTTTTTGTAAGTGTATTTTTTTCAGCATATATAAAGGCAGGGTGTTATAACTACCTAAGCTAATTTGTAGTACTTTTGTGTAACTTTGATAACTCCCTGTTAAGGAGTAACCGGATGTACCATTGACTGTTATAGTTTATTTTGCAATTTTGTTGTGAGGTTTTCTATTTTGTTCCTTATTTTACCCCACGACGATTCATCTTTCTGATGCTTGGACAACGACACACGAACACCAAGGATGTGTTAAGTGTCATTCCTAGGGGTCACAAAGGTGGGTTGTCACATCTAAGGTCAAAAACTCCGTTAACATCCATATTAATTGCATAGTTATTTTTAGAGTCCATGGTTCAATCCGATAATGTATATTAGTTAACTGATTTACTCTAGCCAGTGATTTTTACTTTAGTTTGACTTACCATTTACGGTGATATCAACCTTCTATAATAAAGAAGATGAATCCTCTCTTGAATAGTGCTTCACTTCGAGTAGTTCAACATGTACCCAACTATGGCCGCAATATGGTCGATATGTCATGTGGTTAACCATAGTCAAAGTACAATCCATTTACTTAAGAATGACAATACTGTCAAATCAGAAGACTACTATACGACGTAGCATGGTTATGAGTAAATCACCATCCATCATATGAAGAGCATTACATATACTAGTCTCAACAAACGTATCGATATTCTTTTCTTAAAACATCCTGACTATGAATATTTAAGGAGTAAGTGTTTTATTTTCATATATCTGTATGTATGTATGTATGTGTGTGTATGTATGTATGTATATACATACATACATACATTTATCTCTGTGTATGTATGTATATATATCGATTCAATATTCATGATTACGAATACATTCGACTATAATCGATAAAATACTTCTCCTAAGGATGTTCTACTTATATATATTTAAAGTATTTAATTCATTATTAAGTTTTGTAATTAATTACATAATTGCACCTAGGGCACACCCTTAACTCTATCGATTCCCACTTGCACTTGAAGCCAATTATGGTGCTTTCTGTCCATACCTTCTGTAACATCTTGCTTAGGAACATAATAAATAAATATAATCAAATACGTTTTTGAGATTAAATTGGGAATTTTGAACAATGATATGGATTTTTGAAAAGAAAATTTAGAATTTCAGGAATATTAGCCGGTTTAAATTTGGAAAATAATTTAAATAAAATTAAAAGGTTGAACTATTTGGTAAACGTTGTTGGAAATATCATTTTGGACTTTTATTTGAAATAGGTTTAGTTAAATAGCAGTTTGAAATTGATTTGTGAGAAATTAATATTGTATAACGTACTAAATATTGAATTAAATTTCATATTAGAATATAAAAATAAGTTTTATGGATTAAAATTAAATGAAAATTTATATTTGATGAATAAAATTATAAAAGCAAATATAAAATATTTTTCGAAGGGTAAAAATGGAATTCTCGCATTGAAAAATTGTTTTGGGTTGAAATAAAAATTTGGAAAAATATTTTCATATTTTAGAAAAAAATCATGTCTAAAATGAGTTAAAAATACACGGATACAAGTTGAATTAAAAATGAAGAAATACAATTCTTTTTGTGTAAATGGGCTTTTGGGTGCAAACAAGGCCCAAAAACTGAAGGAACATGGCCAGTCGAAAGCGAGATGAATGCATGAATTCCAAAAAATTTCCATTTTGATCATTATTAGGTATATGAAACCTAAATTGATTTTAGATCCAATCTAAAAGTTTTTAAATAAAATCTTTATTTTATTCATTTTTGTTTAAAAGTTCTTTTTTTCTTTATTTACAAGTATATCAAATATACTTATTTATATGAAATGCATGTGCTGCAAATAAAAGTGTACACAATTAATGGATACATATGTAGGTATTGGGATTTATGCCGCAACGGATCCATTCCCCCTCTACACATTCCTTTGTCATCTATGATATTGATTTTAAAATATATGTATATTTTGGACCATTTCTCGATTTCTGCGTGTCATTCTTGCGCAGGGACCATTTCTCGATATGTGTATGTGTGTGAATGTATATATATTAAAATCACATTAGACGAGTTTATGTAATTAAAACCAAAATTAACATTAATAAATTTGGTTTCAATTAAAGAATTGCTTGACCTTAAAGGTTACACAATTATTCCAGATTATTTTATAGGTTTGAAATAAAACAACATATGTACGATTCCATATATATATATGTGTGTGTGTGTGTGTGTGTGTGTGAAGTTGCAATTTAACATTTTTGATTTGAAAACATATATTTATGAATATTGTATTTATATTATATATATAAACATATGTAAATAAGTTGGATTTAAAAGTAAATAATGAAGGATCAATTTTAATTTAGAAATGAAGTTAGAGTTCAGGAAAGTTTTTTTAAAACAATAAATTTAGAAGAGAAAGAGAAAAGGTATATTTAAAATTTGCACAAAAGTTCACTTGTAAAATTCAGACAAAAAACTTTCATTCTAACATGAATGATATTCAAATGTTTGTATCCAAAAGTTTCCATTTAATTATAGGAATTAATCATTAAGGAATAATAAATAGTTAGCACAAACAATTTATTTACAATTGAGTATATAAATTTTATAAAAGTATAAAATAGATCCAAGTCAAAATTAAATTTCAAATTTTCCTTTTTTAAGCTAAAACACCAAAACAAAAGAAAAAGGAAGTGGACGAGTTAGACACATGTAAATTCATTATACGACCAAATAGATCTAAACATTAAGCAGAATAACAACAAATAAGCAAAGGTGATGAAGAATCCAATCTAATCAATTTGAGATAAACATATATAATAGAGGGGTGAAGAACCTATGTGAATCTGAAATAAAACAATACAATTGTCATGTTCGGAATGGATTTTTTATCGATTAAAAAACCGCCTAATTTAATAAAATAAAACACCGCAAGCACACGGTGTACAATTGTAGTACATATGCGAATATGGGTCGATCTAACGAGGAAAGCACTGATTTCAAAATTACTCAATCAAATTATCCCAAGAGTTTGAAAATGTGTTAACTAAAAAGTGTAAAAAACTAAAGAAAAATTGGAATAAAAACTATGAGATTAAAAGGCAATTTAGAGGTAAATCAACTTTCACTTTCATATAAATCAACACAAAATAAATTTATAATCTCTCTTTTCTATCATATGTAGAATTAGTTGATGTATTTATTATAAGTATAGCCTATTTGTGATATTAACTAACACAACCTAAAGCATCAAACTTTAATACATCATCCAAACCCACTTGTCAAATCTAATGAAAATGATTATGAAATTAAAAATAAAATATAATTTAAGCATGATCTATTTACCTTTATTTATCAAGTAACATAAAACATCAAATTTTGATTCTATTTTCACTTTCATTATCAGAATCAATTAGTTAGATGGAAATGTAATTTGTGTTTATATTTGATTAAGTATAGCCTATTTGTAATTAACAACATAGACTATCAAATTCTATAATAAACAACAAACTTTCATTAACATCAAAATTTGCATTAAGCACCAAAGAAGAGATCATAAATGAAACCATCATGTTAATTTACATGATTCATGAGAGCTTCATTGCCCCTAAACTGAAGGGGTATCGCTTTTCATACTTGAATTCATTTCAACATAAATTGATTTCAACAATAAAAAGAAAATGAGAGGAAAAACTAATAAAAAGGAAGGAGAGCTAATTGAAAAGAAGTAGAGAGCTAACTAATTGTATAAAAAATAAATGTACACTAATTGCATAAGGTAAATCTAATCTACTAATATGAAATAAAATAGCATAAAAAAAGAGCATGAAATAAGAGTGCATAAAATAAAAGAGAAGACTTAGAAGCCATTAAAGATAAGAGAACTTTTATTTCTATTTGGTGGCTAGAACTATGCATAAAAGATGAGATCTATTACATAAAACATAAGATGATATTTATACAAGTCTGAAACCCTAATCTATTTTTAAGGAACTACTAAAAATTCCCTTGACTTTGTGTGGCCTCCAAGTCATCATTAATGTTTAATTAATCTCCCATTAACTGTGCTTTTGCTTTTAAATGGGGTTCATTAGCAAGTGGATAAATGGGCTCCTCCATGTTGATTTAATTCCTTCTTTTCTTCATTCTTTTCGCTTTCACTACTTGTGTATGCATATATCTATGAATCCTCTTCTAATTTTCACTCAATTTCCTACAAAATTAAATTAAATTGTGCAAACAAATTTTCTGAAAATAAATGCACACGCAAAATGACCATTTTTCTCAAATGTATATGAGTGAATGATGATTTGAAAACACTTTTGTATTTTGGTTAAAACATGTAAAAATACCCTAATATGTCCTTTATTTTAATAAAATAAGATTAAGCATTAGAGTAAAAATATACATTTTTAAATGCACATCAAATACCACTGCACTTATCTTTTTATTCATCCTCAAATATAAAACTAAGATAAATCCACTTTCATAGGGAGCACGATTGCATTGAGCGTATGCAACAAACCATTAAACCTCTAGGTGTCCCTAGTAGGACGAGTGTTGTCTCATGGGGATTTTCAGTGGATACTACATACAAAATCCAAATGGATATGCAAAGTTCCTAATGCAAGTTTTATTTACAAAGATATGAATGCAAATTTTTATTTGCAAAATGAAGAACTTACTTTTTAAATTGGCACGAAATATTAATATATAAGTTTCGGTCATCATTAAGAAATTCAGCCTTTTACTAATCAAAACATCCAACCAAAATTAAGTTATCATCACAATTGGACTCTAGCTTGGCTAGTTGTTTCAGTTGTTAACATAGTGCAACTATGAAATAAATTCTCTAATTGATTGCCAAAGTTTGCAAAGTGGTACCTTCATTTCCTTTTGTATAACAAGTCAAATCGGTAAAGTCAGGATAATGCTTGGGTTTTAATTGCTTACTCCCTCTTTATTTGAAAAAATATCAACATTATTAATTTACATATACCTAACTTGGAAAACCGAGGCCAGCTATATCATCACTGCCTTTTGGGCTTACGTGAGAAGAGTACAAAGCGTAGCGAGTGTACACACTTATGTGTGAACACCTAACTCTAGGTGTTTATTATTATTATTATTATTATTATTTATATACATACACCTAACTCAAAAAACTGAGGCTAGATATACCATTCATGCACTGCCTTCCGGTTTACGTGAGAAGGTTATAGAGCGTAGCGGGTGTACACACTTACATGTGTACACTAACTCTAGGTGTTTTTGTTTTTGTTTTTTTTGAATTTTTTTGAATTTTTTTATAGAGAATAGAGAGTTATGTAAAATTATCTTAGCACCACTTAACTTTAAAGATTAAAAATATTAACGCATGTACTTTTAATCAACCGCTTTTTAAACGAAGACTACAATTTATAATAACTTCATAACCATCACTTATGAATCTCCATGAATACTAGTTACACCATAGTTGCTTGTAATTTAAACTTTTCTTTCTATTATTCGTTTGAGTTAAGTAATTTTCCAAAAATTTCAATCTCATGACCAAAACTGTATACTTACTCTTTCATGCCTATTCAAAAGTAAATTCTTATGCAATTTTTTTTCTTGGAATTTTATTTACAAAAAAATTTAAAAGCATTTTATGAGTTTTTTTTGAAAAAAAGGAAGAAAAATGCAAATCAAAGCATGTAAAATCAAAATAAACATGAGACACCCCCACACTTGATTTTGACAGTGTCCCTACAGTAAATGCATGGTATAATGAGTGTAAAGGAGAAAAAATATATACATATTTACAAGAGAGGGTTAAAATTCCTTACTAGACGTAGTGTGGCTTATGAAGAATCATGAACTCCTCCTCTCGGTCACTTGCCATTCCAAGTAAGGCTTTAAACGATGACCATTGACCTTAAAAATTGATCCATCCCTAGGTTTTTCTATTTCTATGGCACCATGTGGAAAAATAGTACATACCACATATGGTTCTATCCATCTCGATTTTAATTTCTCAGGGAATAAATGAAGTCGAGAGTCATACAAAAGAATTTTCTTATTTGGCAAAAACTTTTTTCTTAGGATTGACTTGTCATGAAGAACTTTTATTTTTTCCTTGTAAATTTTCGCATTTTTATATACATAATTCCTAATCTCTTCTATTTCAGTGAGCTGCAATTTTCTGTTTTCGCCAGCCTTTTCAAGATCAAAGTTTATGTACTTTATTGCCCATAACGCTTTATGTTCAAGCTGGACTGGTAAGTGACATGCTTTACCATTACTAATCGAAAATGGGACATCCCAAGGTTAGTTTTAAAAGCAGTTCTGTAAGCCCAAAGCCCATCTGTCAATTTTTGAAACCAATCTTTCTGATTTTTATTAATATTTTTCTCCAAAATTTGTTTGATTTGTCGATTTGAAACTTCGACTTGACCACAAGTTTGAGGATGATAAGGAGTGGATAACTTGTAGGTTATCGGGTATTTCTTCATTAAAGATTGGAAAGATTGATTACAAAAATGGGTTCCGATTGTCACTTATTATCGTACGAGGTGTTCCAAACCTAGCAAAGATGTTTTCTTTTATGAATTTCACCACTACTTCGTGATCATTTTTTTTACATGGAACAACTTCAACCCATTTAGAAACGTAATCAATGGCAAGAAGAATGTAAAGATATCCAAAGAGTTAGGAAATGGTCCCATAAATTCAGTCCCCCAAACGTCAAAGATTTCGATCGTAAGGATGGAGGTTAAAGGCATCATGTTTAATTTTGTGATTTTTTCTAACATTTGACAATGATCACATATTTTACAAAACTCGAACGGATCTTTGAAAAGTGTAGGCCAATACAAGCCACATTGAAGCACCTTTTCTGTGATTTTCTTAGGACTGAAATGTCCACCACATGCTTGGTCATGACAGAACGAAAGAACACTCTTGATTTTGCTATCCGAAATATATCGTCGAATGATTTGGTTGGAATAATACTTAAACAAGTATGGATCGTCCCACTAGAATTATTTCACTTGGGAAATTTGTATTTATCTTGTTTGGACCAAAATGAAGGAGTTTCTTTAGTGACTAAATAGTTCACTATATCGACAAACCATGGATCGATGGACACTGAAAAGAGTTGTTCGTTGGGAAAGTTCTCATTAATGGGTAAAGAAGATGCTGTGTTTGGAAGATGAGACAAGCAATCGGCTATGACACTGTCAGATCATTTTTATCTTTGATTGTAAGATCAAATTGTTGAAGTAATAGGATCCAACGAGTCAAACAAGACTTAGCATTCTTTTAGCAAAAAGGTACCTAAGTGTGGAATGGTCAGTGTAGACCGTGATGTGTGAGCCTATCAAATAAAGTCGAAACTTTTCTAGTGCAAAAACTATGGCTAGAAGTTCTTTTTAGGTGGCTGTGTAATTGAGTTGAGCACATTCAAAGTAATACTAGCATAGCAGATGACGTGGAGGATTTTATTAATGCGTTGTCCTAGGACAACACCAACCATAAAGTTAGAACATCACATATTATTTTAAAAGGAAGATCCCAATTAGGTGAGCAAATGATTGCAGCAGAAATGAGTTCATTTTTAAGATGTTCAAAAGAAGAGACACAATCAGAGTTGAAATCGAAAGGAACATCTTTTCCTAAATGAGTAGTCAAAGGTTGAGTAATTTTTATAAAATCTTTTACAAAGCATCGATAAAAGCCAACGTGTCCTAGAAATAACCGAATATCCTTAATGGATTTGAGAATGCGTAGGTTTGAAATGACATCAAATTTTGCTTTATATACCTCGATGCCCTTATTTGAAATGACATGTCCGAGGACTATGCCTTGTTTGACCTGGGTACTCGAAGAAATTTGAAAAATCTATATTATAAATATAAACTTATGACTTTTTTGAGTTATTAGAATAGCTGATATTTTGTTAATAACTGATTTTATTCCGAAATTGGAAAATCCATAGGGCCGTTCTTTTTAGTTTTAGAGTTTATTTGTTCGAGAAGTATTTTTTTCCATAATTTAACATAACATCTCGAATGATCTGTTGAAGATTTTAATTAGATTTAAGGAAATGGATTTTATTTTCTTTTTTTTTGTTTTAGAA
Organism: Allium fistulosum; assembly: GCA_030737815.1. NCBI lineage: Eukaryota > Viridiplantae > Streptophyta > Magnoliopsida > Asparagales > Amaryllidaceae > Allium > Allium fistulosum. The sequence continues at coordinate 308,472,220 of CM060902.1, forward strand.
ATTTCTTTCACCCCATAGGATAGAGGGGCGAAATAACTTAAATTCTTTATAATATAAGACTTTTTTCTAAAAACTTATTTACTTTTCCCTAGATACACACATAAAAAATATTTTGTACCATTGAGCCAATGGCTATTCATGATTCCATATTGAATCAATTGCATACTGTTTCAAAATAAAATTTAAAATGAGAGGAGTGTTATGGTAAAACTTCGTTTAAAACAATGTGGTAGAAAACAGCGTGCGACTTGAAGGATATAATTCACTGTGGATTCTTACATCCGCCATTTTCTATAGGAATGAAGATGCTCTTGAATCGACATAGTTTGTTCTATTCCTATTAGGAACCCAATTTGTATTGGGTTGATAAATAGGAATAGTCCATGGTGGAGCTTGAGCAAAATGTATTGATTCATTTATGGGGGGGGCGAACCCTGGGTTAGTAACAATTAATAAATTAGACTACTTTGTTAAGTATATCCTCAATATAGAAATTAAAATTTTAATTGTAGGATTCAAATGCCAACAAGTTTGAAATAAAATAAATAATATTTTTTATATTACATTACAAGGGAAAAAATCGTTCATATTATCTTTCCATAGAAGGAAATAATAAAAAACAAAGTTAAATGTTTCTCTCTACATCGATTTAGAACCAGCTCAAGGTGATGTAAGCATTCGGAAAAAGAGTCTCCAAAGATAGAGAAACCATCCGTGAAAACTTCAAGAAAGCGTTCGATCATGTCAGAAAGATGCCAACCATGCATCATTGGAAAGTCGCAGGGGCATTACAAAGTATGAATAGCATATTCCAATAAGCAAAGGTTTCGAAAGGACATGTGAAAGTCATTTTTTAATCTTCGAGAGCGATTGGGATTTGGTTATAACCAAAATAACCATCAAGGAAACAATAGGATTCGTGATCGGCTAACCGTTCAAGCAATTGGTCGCTGAAAGGAAGAGGGAAATGATCTTTACGTGTTGTAGAATTTAATTTTTGATAACCAATGCAAACACGCCAACCTGTTTGAGTATGAGTTGGAATGAGTCCGTTAGCGTCATTCATGATAACGGTGAGTTCGGATTTTTTAGGCACGACGTGAGTTGGGCTAACCCATGAGCTATCGGATATGGGATAAATGATACCGTTATCAAGGAGCTTAAGAATTTCTTCTCGAACCATCTTTCAATTTGGGGTTAAGCCTTCGTTGCGCATCATGAGTAGGCTTGGCTTCGTTAATTAAGTGAATGCGACGTTGAACAAATGCAGGGCTAATTCCCTTAACGTCGATAATCAACCACCCAATTGCTTCTTTGTTTTTTGAAAGAATTGAAAGAAGAGATGCTTCTTGGTCAAGAGAAAGATCAGAAGAAATTATTACGGGAAAAGTTTCATTGTCACCTAAGTGAGCGTACTTAAGGTAAGATGGTAAGGTTTGAGCTCTAATCTAGGAGATTGCTCAATCAAAGAAATCGGTTGAGTTTCGGACTCAATCGTAAGAGGTTCGAAAGGAAGCATGTCTACGATCTCGTTTTGCACATCTTGAAACAATTTTTCATACTCCACCTCGTGTTCATTATTAAGGTCGATTGTTTTGTTTTCAAAGTTTTCGTGAATAGAGCTAACTTCCAAAGTGTGGTCGTATGGTTCGTTTGATTGATTTCTAAATTGAAGATGTTAAGATCTATGGTCATGTTACCAAAGAAAATTTTCATTGAACCATTTCGACAGTTGATCAATGCATTCAAAGTGGCTAAAAAAGGTCGTCCTTAAATCAAAGGAATTTGACTTGTGAGATTAATTACAGGTTGTGTTTCTATGACAACGAAATCGACAGGGACAATAAATTCTCCTACTTTGATCAACACATCCTCAATCTCACCTACTGGTTTTTTTACAGAACGATCAGCTAATTGAAGGGTGACTTTTGTTGGTTTAAGCTCATCTAGACCTAGTTGTTGGTAAACTGAATATTGGAGCAAGTTTACGTTAGCACCTAGATCTAAAAGACATTTATTGATTTTTTTGTCTCCTATCGTACATGAGATTGTGGGGGTAACCGGGATCTTTGTATTTCACAGGAATGGATTGAGACAAGACTTCACTTAGACCAGCCGCTAAGAAGACTTTTTTAGGTACTTGAGTGTGTCATTCTAAGTGCATAAGTCCTTCAAAATTTGGCATAGGTTGGGACTTGTTGAATTATGTCTAAAAGAGGAATGTTGACCTTGACTTGCTTAAATAATTTCTAACACTTTTTCTATTTGTTCCGAACGTTTCTTAGCATGAAGTCTACGGGGAAATAGAGCTTGCAGCTTAGTAGGTTGGTCTACTTAAGTGGTGAAGGATGAGATTCAGAATTGGATTCAATGTTTGGGTTGGACTCGGTCGAGGGTATTGGAGATTTGGAAGAAATTTCCAGTAAGTCATTAGGATTGAAAATTTGGTTATCGATTTGCTTACTGGATCGCATACTAGTGATAGTATTCATTTGATTCAATTGCTATCTTGAGCGATATGAGCTTGTGTTTTGATTTATAGGGTTTGGAATAGGTTGACTCGGGAATGTACCTCTTTCCCGTTCACTCACATAAGTGGCTAACCGACTCATTTGTGTTTTGAGTTTAGTAATCGATTGACTCATATTATGCATGTATGGGGTTAGCAAATTTTGTAAATTGTTGTTCGATTGAAGATTTTAAGTGGTTGTTTTAGCCAAAGTTCCAAACTTTTCTCAAGTGATGTCATTTGTTTGTCATGAGGAACAAACGATTACTGCGCTTGGTTTTGAGAAGGTCGCGCAAAGTTTTGTTGAAATTGATTTGGTTGAAAAGGAGGATTTGAAGCATTATTTAAAAATGCTTGAAAAGATGGTCGAACCAAAATTTTATGTTTGAATTGTTTTGGTTCCAAGCGAAGTTTGGATGATTTCTCTAACCGGGACTATATGTTGGAGAGAACGGATCATTCCTAACTTTGTTAAAAATGTTGATTTGTTCTACCGAGTGAGGACATTGACTGGCAATGTGATTTGGATCATTACATTTATAACATGAGATTTGAGAAGCTTGGTTTATTTGATTAGATGAAAGAACATTATCAAATTTGTTTATCATCGCATTGATTTTTGCTTCTAAGGCTAATGATGATCCTATCAAATGTGCACTTGATCTTGAATAGTTTGATTTCTTGTTAGATCGTTTCCATTGAGATAACATTTCGGTTTGGTTTTTAAGAAAGGGGTTTTTTGTATAAAGGACAAAATTTTGTATTTTTTAGCCTCAAGGATACAACCTCAATATTTTAGCCACAAGGAAAAACATTCTCACAAAATTAGCAATAAGGACAAACATTTTTCCAAAATTAGTCATAAGGACAAACAACCAAAATTATCAACCACCACTCATCGCACCACCACTCACCGCCATCACCTGGACCAACAGCCTCGCCACCGCCCCCAACATCACCGGCCTCCATCACATGCTACCGATAACTCTTAACTTAAAAACTGATACCTTAAAACTGCTACCGGTAACCAAAAACTGATACCTAAACACTGCTACCGACCACTAAAACTGATACATGACAGCTGATACTCAAATAAACCACCCATAATCTCCTAGGTTCTCAAATTTATCAAATTCAATCACCATTATCTAAGTTTACAGTTCATTCTTGAACAAGCATTTCAGTTATAACAATCATCCTTGTAGAAAATCAGTTCGTCATCATATTTAAAGCATAAATAGACCACCCATAATAGACATCTATCCAGCTTATGAAATTGCATCGTTATCTCATATAACGATGCTTTGACTCAAGCATCTCCATTCTTCGATGCAAGCTAGATCAAGTGGCTCCACTCTAGCATAAGCATGGATTCCATTCAACTAAGGTAGTGTGCACAATGGCGAGCACGACAGCGGTTCATCTCTATGTAAAAAATAAAACAGTTTTTACAAAAATGATACCTACTGTCATTTAAACCGATACCTAAAAACTGATTCTCAAATTAATAGTAAAACTGATACTCAAACAAAATTCATTAAATATTTGATAGTAACGAAATACTAATTCAGCCCAATAGTCGTCATATTTACTATGTAACAACTTCATTTTTTTATATAATCAAACAAACAAAACAGTAAAAAAACTTCTACACTGCATTATTTTAAGAAATGATACTTAGAAAAAACAAAAATGATACCTAAAAACCGATCCTCACTAAACTCAACACAACAATACATTACCAATCAAACCAATATGAATGCAAGAAAATAAAATAACAACTAAAAATATTTGCTGCAAAATGTGAATTTATGAAAGTATAATAATTTTGTTATACAACAAAAATCACAAACTCAAAAATAACAAATATTTTCGAAAATGATACCTACAAACTGGAAAACTGATACCTAACAGCTGATACCATTTCTTCTCCCTTAATTCTTCCATGGCTTGCTCTTCTTCTTCCTCGACTTGCTCTTCTTCTTCCTCGACTTGCTCTTCTTCTTCCTCGAATTGTTGTTTCTCCTAAAACACCACTTCACCACAGCGTCCTTGCCACCAGAGCCATTAATTTTCCATCACCAGATGACTTCAAATCGAGCTACTTCAAAACCCTAGCTGTTGCCATCCATCGTCGAACCAACCACCCTCGCAGCCAACGCCATCGCAGCAACCACCCTCGCCAACAATGTTGTCCAAGCTTGACACGCTCCAAACTCATTTGTGTGTTTGTCCTGATCGTTACTCCGAATTGAAATTCAAAAGTTGTCTTCCATGTTAAAATACTGAAGGCCGGTCCTTGAGGTTAAAATATTGAGAAATTTTGTCCTTGACACTATATTCATGTTTAAGAAATTGCCAAGCAGCATCATGATGTTGTGATAAAAAGTTTCCTTGACACATTGATTCAAGCATCGTTCAAGAGCTATTTTCAAGTCCATCGTTTAAAATTTGGTAAAGAGTCCATTTTCAAAATTGTGATGTGGACATTTTGATTAAAAGTCCCGTAAATTTTTCAAAATATTTTCCAAAGGATTCACCCTCAAATTGATGAAAATTTCTAATTTCATTTCGAATTTTGGTCATCTTTTCTAAAAGGTAAAATTTCATTAAGAAAAACTTTTACAAATTCATCCCAAATTCTAATCGAATTTGAAGGCAAGCTATACAACTATTTTTTGGCGTGGTCGGTAAGCGCAAATGGAATTAACCTAAGTTTTATTTCATCGCCGCATAATTGTTGAAGTTTTATAGATGAACAAACTTTTTCAAATTCCATTAAAAAGATGAAAGGATCATCGTTATCAAAATTGCCAACTTTTGGAAGCTTGTTAATGTGACTTGAATGAATTTCAAAGTGATTACCCGGTTGGGAGGGGGGGTCAAATTGATGCAAGAAGAGACAGAAACTCAATTAGGAAATTTTTTGTCCATGAGAGTACGAGGTGGATTGTTTGTTCGAGCTATGCGGTTTGTTGAATTGTCAGGATTCCAAATAGTCATGCACAAGAGAGAAGATTAAAGGGAGAAAGTGGTGAATAACAAGGGTAAGAGGATAAGAGTGAAAGTTTTTTTTGAGAGAGAGAGAGGGAATTTTTTTTCTTTTTTTAAGTGAAAAGGTAAGAAAACTATGTTCTTTACAAAAGGAAAATGTTTTATTTTTGGATTTTTTTTTGTTTTTTTTGTTTTTTCATATATGCAGGAAACTAATGCAACTAAATGAATGCAAGGACTCAATCAAAAATTTTCTATTCTTAGTAGCTCCTAATCCAAAATTGTATAATCACACTTTGACTTAATTCAACAAAACAGTTCTTAGCCAGGTAACAGACATGGGTTATTAGTGCACCACAAGTTACCGTTGCAATGCAGCTGAAGGTTTAAGTACCTTTAGAGAAATAATCACTATAATATATTATGAATCACTATAATAATTATAAATGATTATTGCTCTGCCGATGGCTTAGACACTAAGAAATAGCTTGTTAAAAGAAATCAACTTGTTAAAATATAAATTTGCCCTAGATGAGCTTGTGACACTCTTAAGTCCAATGTCTAATCTTTATTACTTCATTAAATTTTATATAATAAATGCAATTTGTGGGTCAAAAAAAGGGTGATAAAATCCCCATCTTATGTGAAGTTGGGTGTTGCCCTTAGAAAATAAAAAAAATATGAAATGATGCAAAACAGAAATTGAACGTGTGTTATCAATGCAACTTCAAATATATTTTTTGTTTTTTTATAAATGGGAGCAACCAACAATGCAAGAAAATAAAAACAGAAGATAAGAATACGATACCAGAGCGTGTAGAATTATTTATTTAAAAGCAGCGGATTTTTTTAGCGCATTTTTTTTGCAAGCAAAGCAGAGCAATTCGTCTCCGTTTTCTTTTGCAACCTGAAAAAGCATTGAATAAGATATATTTTTTTACAAGGATTAAACAAAAGCAAAAACAATTTTTTCTCGTTTTACCAAAACAAAACTCAACCCAATTACAAAATAAAACTCAACAATTTAAAAAAACAACACAATTTTTTTTCCTTTTTTTCTCTCTCTTTTTTTAGAGAAAAGAAAATCATAAGTAAAAAAAAACAAAGATGTGTGACACAAGAGCAACAAGTGAACTAGATAAGTTAACAAAACACAAAACAAATGCACGACACAATTTTTGTTATGGTTTTTTTTGTTTTTTGTTTTAATAACACAAAATAAAATAAAATAAATATAATCTGAAGAGTAAAATTAAAATTAAATTGCTTTTCCCGGCAATGGCACCAAAAACTTGTTGGGAATGGATTTTTTATCGATTAGAAAACCATCGAATTTAATAAAATAAAATACCGTAAGGGCACGGCGTACAATCGTAATACGTATGCGAATACAGGTCGATCTCATGAGGAAAGCACTAATTTCAAAATTACTCAATTAAATTATCCAAAGAGTTTGAAATTGTGTTAACTAAAAAGTGTAAAAAGCTAAAGAAAATTGGAATAAAAACTATGAGATTAAAGGGTAATTTAGAGGTAAATCCACTTTCACTTTCATATAAATTACATAAAATAAATTTACAATCTCTCTTTCTATCACATGTAGAATTAGTTGATATATTTATTATAAGTATGGTCTATTTATGATATTAACTAACACAACTTAAACAATAAAACTTTAATACATCATCCCAACCCACTTGTCAAATCTAATGAAAATGATTATGAAATTAAAAATAAAATCTAATTTAAGCATGATCTATTTACATTGTTTTTTATCAAGTAACATAAAACGTCAAATTTTGATTCTATTTTTCACTTTCATTATCAAAATCAATTAGTTAGATAAAAACGTAATTTGTATTTATATTTGATTAAGTATAGCATATTTGCAATTAACAAAATAAACTATCAAATTCACTAATAAACAACAAACTTTCATTAACATCAAAATTTACATTAAATGCCAAAGAAGAGATCATAAATAAAATCATTATGTTGATTTTACATGATTCATGAGAGCTTCATTACCCCTAAATTGAAGGGGTTTAGCGTTTCATACTTGAGTTCATTTCAACATAAATTGATTTCAACAATAAAAAGAAAATGAAAGGAAAAACTAGTAAAAAGGGAAGAGAGCTAATTGAAAAGAAGTAGAGAGCTAACTAATTGCATAAAAAATAAAAATACACTAATTGCATAAGATAAATCTAATCTAATAACACGAAATAAAAAGGGACATGAAATAAAATAGCCTAAAAAAAGAGCATAAAATAAGAGTGCGTATAATAAAAGAGAAGGCTAAGAAGCATTAAAGATAAGAGAACTTTTATTTCTATTTGGTGGCTATAACCATGCATAAAAGATGAGATCTATTACATGAAACATAAGATAATATTTATACAAGTCTAAAACCCTAATCTCTTTTTAGGGAGCTACTAAAAATCCCTTGACTTTGTGTGGCCTTCAAGTCATCATTCCCACTAATTGTGCTTTTGCTTTTAAATGTGATCCATTAGCAAGTGGGTAAATGGGCTCCTCCATGTTGATTTAATTAATTCATTCTTTTCTTCATTCTTTCGTCTTCCACTACTTGTGCATGCATATATCCATGAATCTTTATCTAATTTGCACTCAATTTCCTACAAAATAATATTAAACCGTGCACATAAATTTTCTGAAAATAAATGCACACACAAAATGACCGTTTTTCCCAAATGTAGATGAGTGAATAATAGTTTGAAAACACTTTTGTATTTTGGTTAAAACATGCAAAAATATCCTAATATGTCCTTTATTTTAATGAAAGAAGATTAAGCATGAGAATAAAAATATACATTTTTACATGCACATCATGTCACATAATCAACTGAGTTGAAAGAAGATTTCAATAGGATCAATTGAACACATGATAATCTTACAAAATCAAAGCATATGAAATAAATTAATTAAAGAATTACCTTGGTTTTTTGATATAAATCACACCTTAAAATGATGAATCAAAAGCATTTAGACTTAGTATAATCAATCTTCGGAATTTGCAGGAATCAAGAGATGAGAACCACCTTTTGTTTTTTTGTTTCATTTGATTTTTGATTTTGGAATTTTTAGCCCCTATAACCAATAAAATTTTCGAACATAACAGATAGGAGAGGAAGATTGAAAGAGCAAGGAAAAGGATTATGTCAGGAAGAAATGTATCAATGAAAGAATGAAGCTAGATTTGTTTTAAAGGAATGATAGAAACCTTTCATGTTCATTCCTTAAGACCTTCCCCTTTTAATTCTTTATTAAATCTCAATAAAATCCTCTCTCTTTTCTACATGCAATGTCGACCATAAATGGTGCCACATGGGCCCTTAAAAAAATTTCAAAATCACATTATTATCCTATTTAAATCTGATTTAAATGTTTCACTAATATCATATATCCTACGCGCGTTTATAACATTTGTATGCACACTTTATTGAATATTAATGGTATTCAAACATCAAATAAAATTTAATAATAATTAATATTTCATAAATATTAATTAATTTAATTAGTTCAAAAACACTCTTAGTATTTATTCTATTCAAATATTTTGCAGCAGCATAATATATCTATATGCACGTTTATAACTTTTATATATGTATATCATTAAATATTACTAGTATTTAAACAAATAAAATAAATTTTAATAGGTATATAATTAATTTACAACAGTTACAAATTAATTAAATTGTGTGGTTTATTCGAAATAGTCATCACTTCGATTTTGTGATTCAAAGGTGTAAATTCAATCAACGATTAATATCGAACAATTCGAATATTAACGTCCATACCTCACCTTAGCTAGTGGTGTGACATTTTGGCTGAATTTATTGATAATACATCTTTCGGTAAAATCCAATTTTACTTGTTATAAACGATACCTAGTAGTAATGATTATTTATACCAATTCTCTTCATTAAAGCTATATCACATTCGAACTTATGGAATTTGGTTTTTGTCAAAATTCCAACATCGCCCATATTCAACTTTGCAATTCAAAACACAAAACACTTGATTCGATAATGATAATTTTTATTAATCACACTGCACTGGCAATACTTTTAGTTTGAGTTGACTATAGTTGAATGTGATACTAACCTTACGTAACCGAGGAGATGAATTTTCTATTGAATAGTGTTTCACTTCCAATGCTTCAACTTAGACCTTACTATAGTCGTTTGATTGATGTCATACCAAAATTTAACTATGTTTAAGGTGGAGTATGCACTTTCCAGTATATTCTCAAGTCGAGGGAACTGTGCAACATCGTCATTTCGAAATTGCCTGTTTGACCTTAGTTATATTAAATAAAAGAGAACTCTCAAGTCAGTCATTCCATAGTTATCCAATAACTATTAGTATGTATCCCCTTAGCGCCCCTAATGGCCATGACGAATACACTGCTCAACATTTGGAGAGCATTACATACTCTAGTCTCAATAGATAAATCGATATCCTTTCTTGAAACATCTCATCAAGAAAGATTTAAAATAATATGTTATTTTTTCAATGTGATAAAATTCTCATGATTAAAACACATTGTACTTACTATCACATAATATATTATTTAGGGATTTTCTATCCAATATACTTTAAATTAATTACTTAGTTAATTATATCACAATATACAAAAAAAATATAATAGAAAGAAAACGCCTTTTATTTCAAACAAGATTGGTTATCAAGTTAGATATATGTTACAAATTACATAATTGTCCGTACGGCGTACCCTTAACTCTGTCAATCTCCCACTTGCACTTAGGGTCAATTATGGAATCTTATTCCAACTACTTCCATGGGTTTACTCAAAACTAATCGGGTAAGTACCTTAGTGAATGGGTATGCTATTTTGTTATAATTATCTACCCTGTCAATCAACTCTCCCTGTCATCAATAAACTACCTTTATCATGTGGAACTATCCGAAGTATGTCTCTCAACTTCAAGTGAGCTCTATGTTCTTATTCTAACTATATTGCAGCATTGTTATCATATAACAATATCATGAGAATATCAACATTTAGAATCACCCCTAGCTCAGTTATAAATTTGTGCATTAATTTGCACTTCTTTTATTCTAGCGTTATTCAAGGCGATGCACTCGGCCTTTGGTTGGATCAGCTACCACTTATTGTTTGGACCATTTCCAACTTAAAGTTCTTAACTTAAGGTTGAACAAGAACTTAGGATTGACACACTTTACTAAATATTACTTACAAAGCTCGAGTCCGCACACACCTTCATAAGGAGTTTGTTGTTTCTACAAACAATTCTCTAGTATTTCATAAATACTCGAGAGCACTCTCAATTTTCATATAGTAATCTTCCTTTATATCAAATACATAAAAGAATGTGATATTGTAGATAATATATCATTTATGATCATTCCTATTGCCAATGCATAAGGAACTCATCTTACATGCTCCATATTAAACATTTTATATATTGTATCTGCGTATATCATTTGGAGCAATCCCAATATCCTTTTATACTAATTATAAAAGAAGTCATTTTCAAACCCAATGTCAAGTGCTAAATAATCAAACTAACATGATTTTAAGTTAAATGCATTGTTAACATTCATAAATTTGTTGTTCACTTATAGTTTTAAAAATATTTTATACCTATTAAAATTCTTTCTTACAGACACACGTTTCCTCTACATTTTCATTGAAAATCAAATTATTTGATTTCTTTATCAAAATGTTTGCTTAATGCTGATGCTAATCGAATGATACTTTTTATCACTCCTTGGATCATATCCAAATACCTACAAACTCAGAATTGCTCCCACTAACTTCGAGACACTTTGGTTATTAAGCACAAACAACACTTTCCAAATCATTATTCAGAATTTTTCATATACCAAAACTCAAAATCATATCGAGCGATAATTTTGTGAGTAAAATTAAAATTAACTTAAGTGCATTGAATGATGAATTTGTTACATTAATTTCAACAGTTGAAACTTATGTTGTTATTCGTTTCAACATGACTTGCTATATTCCCACTGCATTGGTCGTTTTCTCAAAAACACTATTGCAGCAAATGGATCATATTCTTTTGGGTACAACCATCAAAATTATATTTTGATAATGTACTTGGAATCCATTTCGGATCCTCACATCACGACATATGATAGAGTCAATACTCGTAATGGTTTATTAACAACTGGGGAAATTCTTTTTATCGACATTTATAAGAAATCAAAGTTTCTCTTTAATATGCGAGAGATCTTATTAGACATTCTAAATAGTTGTGTCCATTTAGTTTGGTCAATTTCATTCCATCCTTTATAATAAACTTTATCTTTGGATCATTTCCAAATTCATTTTACCACCAATAATTTCTAAAAGAAATTCCTTCATTATGAAGCTGGTGTTTGTTGAAATAACAATTGTTTCTCAGTGCAACAAAATAGTATTCATAAATATTTTATGAGTTTCCTATATATATGTGTGTATAAAATAGATTTGGTTTTAGATTTACAAACTTATGTTCATAACATAAATTGGTTAATCAACATTGGTTGGCCCTAAACTGGTTTGGTGTAGTTAAGACAAGATTTCTCATAGGTAAATATTACGTGTATTCTCTCGACTCACACAACCTATCAAGTCTTTGACCTAGGATATGTAGAGGTTGTTTCATCAACTCCTATCTTGTATGATTTTGTAACTTTGTTTTAGATGAAATTGAAATTAACCTTATGTACTTACTTTTAAGTACTCGACCATACAGGAAGAAATTAACTCAAATTTATTCATTATCGGTCATACTTTGTTCAACAAAGTCTGACTACTCCTTATCAATACATAATTATGTATTATAGAGAGTTGTGAGTTTTGAGATCGAATCATTCTCATTTTTAGGTACTTTTGGAATCATTTTCATACATACTCGCATATTTGATGAAGTCGAATTTTCTTATTTTCTTTGCATATTACGTTTTATACTTATGTTTTATATTCAATGAACTTACCACAAATACATTACTTATGTATGAAATACAGTCGTTCATTTTATGTTAATTCATATGTGAATTAAACGAAGTATGTAATGACCCACCTTTTTGGACGGTTTAAATCGATAATAAACCACACATGTCAGACTTAAACCATTCAAAGGGGAGGATTGTTGTGACGCCCCACCTCTATACCCATGCTAGACAAGAAAACTACGGAGTAATGCTGTCGACTAGCACGGAGAATAAGGCTGTTGAGGAGCGACCATCCATGTAACTTCTTTGTGCGAGCACCGATATGTCAGATAGTATAGCATGCATTTCATTTAAGGAGGGAATCCGACATACCGATACAAACTCAAAGCTATCACACAGTGGCTATATATAATCTTCGGAAACAAACATAGAAATAAACATAACACAAATCAGTGACAGACATCCATATCACAAAGGCGGAAAAAGTTATGAATATATAACACATGAAAGTGTATATCAGAGTAGTGGTCTGAAAGATCCACGATAATACAAAAGGATAGCTACAAGCTACAAGCTACACAAAAGCATAAGTATACATCACGGAGTCTCTATCTCAATGTATACAACAAAAACTACTAATCTAAGTAGTTAGCCAAAAGTCAGAGTAATCCCAGAAGAGAAGTCAAGCAGAAGCACCTGTAACATCTCGGTCTGACCCGAGTATTATTTATAAGAAAATAATAAACGGATCAGTCTAGCTATAAATATCAGATGATATGGTATAGAATAAAAGATATGGCATGAACATTTAATAACCATAATGGCATACTACTATAAGTACGTAATTGAAAATCAACAAGAGATTAATCAATATCACAAGAATCTTCTCAAAGATAAAATGGGGTATCATACCCTAAACTTGTATTCATAACAAGTCAATGACACACAAATTCACCAATGCACAAAAATTGATAAAACTTATCAATGGAAATCACGAAAATTGGTGAAGCACAAAATTCCAGAAATCATCATAAGAAATCCAAAAATCACAAGAAGGGGGAGGCCTATCACAAAACGGGAGTATGAAAACTCACCAACACGTGTAACACAAAACGAGACGCTATCTCATGGTAGCTAACCATTAATTTTGAGCCGAAGCTCCACAAGAATGGCTCGAAGACCGTGGGGCGCTACCCCACATATGTGACGTAGAAACATCACACAAACGGGGTTTAGTCTCCCTCGTAGACAAAGAGACATCGCACAATTGCTAGTCTAAATCACAAAAATGATCTTTATGATCATCAAGAAGTGTCAATCACACCAAGTTAGTAAATATATGAGTTTAGCTTCATGTCCCATAACCACTTGCTTAACTTAAATATTTACGAACAAACTGTAGATCTTCACTAGAAAATTGTCACAAAAGGTTCAATCGAACAAGTCCAAGAATTAACCAACGAAGTGAACGCAAGCGTTTCATACCACTTGTTTTACTAAGCCGTTTAATTAGATTTCCCATCCGAGTGAGGTAAAGGCTTGTATATACTAATAGATTGGAAATCGGTTTAAGAAAAAGAGTTTTGTAATAAGATAGTGTTGAAATTGCTTTGATGAAAGAGTTTTGATATTTACTACTAGTATTGAAACCTTCATATTTTTAAAGTGACAAACCACAAAACGATTGTTGAAACAAATCGAATCACAAAAATTCACATTCGAAGACGTGAGTAAAGTCCAAAGACATCAATTCCAAAACCATCAAAGTAGGAATGCCCGTGAGAACGAACATGGCCGAGCTAAAGTGATGCGCGATCTAACGTAGCCGAGCTAAAGAATGCAAGCAGGTTGAACGACTTAAGGTGTTGGCTGAGCATGCGACCTAACAGGGCCGGTCTAAGCTGCAAGCGACCTAAAAAGAAGACAGGTCGAGCGACCTAGGTGAGCGACCTAAGCATGAAGCGCGACCTATAATGTCAGATCGACCTAACTAAGCAAGCGACCTAAGGGAGATAGGTCGAGCTATTACCGAGCGACCTAACAACAAGTGTGAGTATATTAGGTCGAACGACCTAACTGCAAATGTTTTAAGGTAAAGAGCCGAGCGACCTAAAGACTCGCGACCTAGCTGAGACAAGGACGAGCGACTTAACTCATGGCGAGCTAAACGTAGGCAGAACGAACGACCTAACGGCTAGCGACCTAAGCATGGCCGAGCTAGCGACCTAATAGCGAGATGACTTTCCCACCAGAACGACCTATAGCCGAACGAGCTAAGGCATAAACGAGCTAGAGAAGAACGACCTAAGTCCAGAACGAGCTAAATGCAGGTAGAGATTTCTCCATGCGCGAGCTAATCAAGGCAGAACGACTTAAGTCCCGATTTTTGCCAAAAACACACGAAAAATTGGGGTTTTCACCAATTCAATCCAAACCAAATGCAAATGTACATTCTAAAGTGATAGGAACTCATTCCCAACAATCCAAGATAGTTATAGACAAGAATGTGAGATAAAATCTCACCTTTTCACGAAATTGATGATGGAGAAGCTTAAAAGCAATGGAAGGAGCTTGAATCCAATGTCTTTACTTTGAATTTGGAGTTAGTTGCTGGATTTGCAAATGAACAAGAGCTTTGGAGTTTTAATTTCCCATTCCCTCCTCCATTTTTGATGAAGCTTCTATGTTTAGGAAATGAAGAATGAAGTGATGAAGAAGAGATGGGTTGGGGCTGAATTAGTAAGTGGTTCAACCCAAACCAAAGCCCTAGGCGAAAAAGTGGCGAAAATTCCACTATCTCCAAACATATCGAAGTTTACACTCAAAAAGACCGCAAACGTCATTTTGAACTCAATGGAGGTGGTTTCAAGTCCTAATTTGACGGTATGCAAAAAGTAGCTTTTCGGACTAAAATCCGACTAACGATAAAATATTTAAATAAAATATTTAAATAAAAAATCGACAAATATGCGGGTTGTTACAGACTCCCCTCCTTAAAGAAATTGCGTCCTCGCAATATATAAGATGGAAATAAAAAGTAACAACCATAAAAACATATTAACACAAAAGAAATTTGAAATAAGAAGTTTACCTCAAGGAGCATGAGAAAGTAAGTCCGGATGTGTTCGCTCGATGAATTCTCTAGATTCCCAAGAACAATCTTTAGGATTTGAGGACCATTGAACCTTCACAAGCAGAACATCTTTATTTCGAAGTCGTTTGACCTCTAAAGCAATAATTCGAATAGGATGCTGCTCATAAGTTAAATTAGGCGAAACTTCAATCTCTTCCACCACACCGGGCTCAAGAATAGAATCGGAATCCCGAAGGCACTTCCGTAATTGAGAAACGTGAAACACGTCATGAATAGCAGAGAATTGAGCCGGTAACAAAAGGCGATAAGCCATGGAACCAATACGTTCAGTGATAGGAAATGGCCCAATATATCGAGGCGCTAATTTTCCCGATCGACTGAAGCGTACAACACCCTTCATAGGTGAAACACAAACAAATACAAGATCCCCAACAGAAAATTCTAATTTCCTTCTTTGGTTATCGACATAGGATTTTTGTCTACTCTGGGCTTCTTTCATCCTATGTCGAATAAGGTCAATCTTCTCTATGGAATCCCGAATAAAATCTGGACCTAAAACCAGCTTCTCACCAGCCTCAAGCCAACAAGAAGGAGATCGTCATGGCCTTCCATAGAGTGCTTCGAAAGGTGCCATACCAATACTAGATTGGAAGCTATTATTATAGGAAAACTCAACGAGAGAAATATGATCTTCCCAACTTCCACCGAAATCAAGCACACAAGCACGTAGAAGATCTTCAAGAGTTTGATTCACACGCTCTGTTTGTCCATCGGACTGGGGGTGATAAGCGGTGCTAAAATTAAGCTTCGTTCCCAAAGCTTTTTGAAGACTCTTCCAGAATCCACTAGTAAACAATGGATCACGATCACTAACAATAGAAGTAGGAACTCCATGCAATTTAACAATTTCTTTGATAAAGAGTTTGGCCAGAAGAGGAACGGTTCGGTTCGACCGAACGGGAATAAAATGGGCGGATTTAGTAAGCCTATCAACAATCACCCACAAGCTATTATGACCCGAACGAGAACGGGGAAGGCCATCAATAAAATCCATGGAAATTTGATCCCACTTCCAAATTGGAATTTCCAAAGGTTGCAATAACCCACTGGGCCTTTGATGTTCAGCCTTGACAAGTTGGCAAGTCATGCAACACTTAACAAAGTTAGCAATATCAGATTTCATTGCCTCCCAGTAATAAAGTCGCTTCATATCCGCGTACATTTTACTACTACCGGGATGAATGGAAAATTTGGAACGATGAGAATCTACTAAAATATCTTTACGAAGATCTCTAATATTTGGTACGATAAGTCTATTAAATTTTCGAATGCCGCCACGAGAATCAATATCAAAGTCTTTCAAACCTTCAATATCGGTTTTATCCTTAATATTCTGGCTAAGAAGAGCCAATTCGGGATCTAGCCTTTGAGCTTCAAGAATGCGGTCCAAAAGAGAAGGACGAGCCTAAAGGCTGCATAAAACAAAAGATGAACATAAATCGGATACACGATCTCTAATCTCACAAGTGGATAAAACCTCGAGATCATGCCATTCGGATATCATCATAGAAACAACCGCTTGTTGCTTACGTCTAAGAGCATCAACAACTCGATTTCCCTTTCCGGGAGTATAAAGAATATCAAGATCATAAGAGGCAAGGAATTCTAGCCAACGCTGTTGACGCAAATTAAGTTCCTTTTGAGAAAATAAATATTTCAAAGACTTATGATCAGTATAAAGTATAAACTTTTCTCCCAAAAGATAATGTCGCCAAATTTGAAGGGCAAAAACGATAGTCGCGAGTTCTAAATCATGTGTGGCATATCTAGTCTCAGCCAGCTTTAATTGCCTAGAAGCATAAGCAATAACACGTTCTTTTTGCATAAGAACGGCACCCAAACCAACGCGACTAGCATTGGTATAAACAATAAAATCTTGATTCCCTTCGGGAATAACAAGAATAGGAGCATCAGAAAGGAGTTCTTTTAATTTTTGAAAAGAAGTTTCACATTTGTCCGACCAAATGTATTTAACACCTTTCTTTGTTAAGCCAGTAAGAGGCACGGCAATTTTAGAATAGTCTTTTATGAAACGGAGGTAATAACCTGCCAATCCGAGAAAGCTACGGATTTCAGTCACGCTCTCCGGTCTCTTCCAATTTTGAATCGCTTCAATCTTTGAAGGATCCACTGATATTTCGAATTCGGAAATAATATGACCGAGAAACTTCACACTAGATTGCCAAAAGTGTCATTTAGAAAATTTTGCTTTTAATTGATTACTCCTAAGAGTTTCCAATACAATCCGAAGATGCTTTTCATGTTCCTCCTCGGTTTTAGAATACACAAGAATATCATCAATAAAGATGAGAACAAACCGATTGTGGAAATCTTTGAAAACTCGATTCATAAGGTCAACGAAATAAGCCGGAGCATTCGTTAAACCAAATGGCATAACCAGCCATTCATTAGATCCATATCAAGTACGGAATGAAGTTAAAGGAATACTATCCTCTGCAATCCGAAGCTAATGAAAACAGGTAGCCAAGTCCAATTGTGAAAAGACTCTAGCACTACTAAGCTGGTCAAATAGATCATCAATCCGAGGTAAATGATATTTATTCTTAATAGTAAGGTCATTAAGCTTGCGGTAGTCGACGCAAAGCCTAAGTGTTCCATCGGATTTCTTCACGAAATTGCTGAAGCTCCCAAAGGCGAGGAACTAGAGCGAATAAATTGCTTCGTCTCCAATTCGGACAATTGCTTGCGCATCTCTTCATTCTCCTTATTGGACATGCGATAAGGAGGACGAGTAATAGGTTGAGCTCCAAGTATAAGGTTAATTTTGAACTCAATTGCTCGCTTAGATGGTAATCCTAAAACGGGCTCGAATATGTCGGAAAATTCACGAACGACGTGAATACGAGAAATGACATCTTCCTCATCATCATTATCATCATCACGAGGATTTAAAGAATATAAATATGCAGCTAAAGTGGAATCCGAATCTTTAAGAATAATAGAAATCTGCTTCACAGATTGCGAATGTCGGAGATAAATAGTCCGCTCAGGACATATGATATGAGCTTCATAACGGTTAAGCCAATCCATACCCAAAATCATTCCAAAGCCTAAATAACGCATGACATGCAAATCGGCTAGGAAAGGAAAATCACACAAAATAATCTCCACATCTTTACAAAGCAAACTAAGAGTTGCGGATCCACCAACCGGATTCGCAATTCTCAAAGAAGTCATTAAAGCAACAACACTTAAGGAAAAAGTATCGACAAGTTCCTTTGATATAAAAGAATGGGATGCACCCGTATCAAAGAAAACTTTAATAGGTTGATCATGAAATATAATAATGCCATCAAGGACAGAATGAGACATACCTTGACCGCGAGATGTGTTGCCAGGGGCTTGAGCTACATTAAGCTTTCCCTCCTTCTTGTCTTGAAGTCTGGGGCATAAATGTATATAATGATCTGGGTTTTTACAATAGCGACAAGAACGTGGCTTTGAACACTTGTTCGCAAAATGGTCCTTATAACCACAGCTATAGCATTGCCCGCTACTAGGGGTAGAAGTCTTTGCTGCCAGAGGTGCAGGTTTACCCTTTTTGTTGGGATAAGGACCTTTGATTTTGTTTGGCCTCTTCTTGTTGTTGAAGTTTGGTTTGGCACCCACCACTTCAACATCACTTTCCCTATCCGCCTCTTCAAGACGAAGAGCGATATCAATGAGTTGATCGAAAGAAACTTCCAATTTTAGAAGTAATGGCTTCTTGAGATTCTTGTTTAAGCCATAGACGAATCATTGATTCTTCTTCAATGGGGTGTTGATGTATTCAACCCCATATTTAGACAGTGACTCGAAGGATGCGACATAATCTGTCACAGAGGATTCACCTTGAACAAGGTCTATGAAACGTCGAGCCAATGTCACTTTCTCTACTTCTGGTATGAATTTTAATTCGAAGCGTTCCCAGAAATGCTCCCAGGTGAGATCCGCTTCATTAATTTCAGAAATAAGAAGTTCGTACCAATCCAATGCTCTCTCTTGGAGCATACTGGAGGCCACCTGAACACGGTGAAGATCGATAAGATTCATGCGAGAAAAGATTCAATCGCATGTTCTTAACAAAGCCTGGACCTCAATAATAGTTTCGGAACCTTTGAATGATTTCCCACCCAAGTTGGTATAATCGTTGCACAAGCGTGCAAATCCAGACTTAGGATGAGTAGGTTCCTGATTAGGACCAGCTGCTTGAGCATTCTTTACTAAATCAAGTAGCTGCTGAGCAGTCATGAAAACTCCATCTGGGGAGTAACAGTAGATGGTCCGGCTCTGGGACGGCCTGGTCTAGACATTCTCTTCTTTAAGGAAGAGAAAAGAAGAAAAGTTATTCTCCAAATAAATATCAAGAAAATCTTGACAGATAAAACAAGGATACATAAAAGGAAATAGGATGAATCGGTACGAAGACTCGAATTAAATCCTAAGGCACGACTCCTAAGTTGGACTTAGGACGATGATCCTTGTTAAGTTATTCTACATTGTTCCGAAGTTTGGCTCTGATACCAAGCTGTGACGCCCCACCTCTATACCCATGCTAGAAAAGAACACTACAGAGTAATGCTGTCGACTAGCACGGAGAATAAGGCTGTTGAGGAGCGACCATCCATGTAACTTCTTTGTGCGAGCACCGATATGTCAGATAGTATAACATGCATTTCATTTAAGGAGGGAATCCGACATACCAATACAAACTCAAAGCTATCACACAGTGGCTATATATAATCTTCGGAAACAAACATAGAAATAAACATAACACAAATCAGTGACAGACATCCATATCACAAATGCGGAAAAAGTAATGAATATATAACACATGAAAGTGTACATCAGAGTAGTGGTCTGAAAGATCCACGATAATACAAAAGGATAGCTACAAGCTACACAAAAGCATAAGTATACATCACGGAGTCTATATCTCAATGTATACAACAAAAACTACTAATCTAAGTAGTTAGCCAAAAGTCAGAGTAATCCCAAAAGAGAAGTCAAGCAGAAGCACCTGTAACATCTCGGTCTGACCCGAGTATTATTTATAAGAAAATAATAAACGGATCAGTCTAGCTATAAATATCAGATGATATGGTATAGAATAAAAGATATGGCATGAACATTTAATAACCATAATGGCATACTACTATAAGTACGTAATTGAAAATCAACAAGAGATTAATCAATATCACAAGAATCTTCTCAAAGATAAAATGGGGTATCATACCCTAAACTTGTATTCATAACAAGTCAATGACACACAAATTCACCAATGCACAAAAATTGATAAAACTTATCAATGGAAATCACGAAAATTGGTGAAGCACAAAATTCCAGAAATCATCATAAGAAATCCAAAAATCACAAGAAGGGGGAGGCCTATCACAAAACGGGAGTATGAAAACTCACCAACACGTGTAACACAAAACGAGACGCTATCTCATGGTAGCTAACCATTAATTTTGAGCCGAAGCTCCACAAGAATGGCTCGAAGACCGTGGGGCGCTACCCCACATATGTGACGTAGAAACATCACACAAACGGGGTTTAGTCTCCCTCGTAGACAAAGAGACATCGCACAATTGCTAGTCTAAATCACAAAAATGATCTTTATGATCATCAAGAAGTGTCAATCACACCAAGTTAGTAAATATATGAGTTTAGCTTCATGTCCCATAACCACTTGCTTAACTTAAATATTTACGAATAAACTGTAGATCTTCACTAGAAAATTGTCACAAAAGGTTCAATCGAACATGTAACGACCCGTAAATTTCAACTGTTTTAATAACGTAATTAGTTGAAATTTTGTGAAATTTTAAAACGATAAAATTTCGAAATAAAAAAAATTGATATTTGGAATACGTCTAGTTAAACATAGCGACTGGTAAATTTTCGTCCAAAAAAATGAAAGTTTATTTCGCGCGTAAATTCACTTCAATTTAATCAGTTAAAAAGCGATGAAAATAAAATGGTTTCAAAACCAAAATATTTTTACATAGAAAAATTCTAAACCATCTTCTGAGCAAGATGTCAGTTTGTCGTTTTTCCAAATTTGGACATCTTTGGCTCCGTCGTTCTTATTTTCTGCAAAATGCAGCATTCTGGTACCGATATCGATTTTTATCGGATGATCGTACCACTGATTTCTATATACCGTTTTGATCGTCTCGTCGTGCTGATCTCTACGGTATATTCGATTGTCAAATTCGGAGTTCCATTGTACGTTGCACTTTGCGTAACGCCTACCGATCGGTAGCCGTACCGATAATCGTTTCAGTTTTATTTCCTCTGCGCCTTTCCATTTTCTAAAGTAGTAAACGCTGTTTGTTGTTATTATATTCCATTGTTATTTACTAAAAATTTTGTCATTATTATTTTTGAATTCAAACGGGCTATTTATCTTCCCATCGTGCGTATCTATATAGCCATCAGCTATTAATATGTCATTCAATTGGCACAAACTTTTATTATTCTAAACTGTTCATCTTATATTGAGTTGTCCCTTCACATTTCTGGTTCGTTCAAAAAAAAAAATTTCGGTTCTCTGTATTTTCCATTCTTCCATGAAATAATATAAATTAATAAGTGAGACATTGATATTGTTAAACTTTTTCCTTCTCTATTGTAATTGACAACAACCACTCCTCTCAAGCGCAGAAACCCATCCTTCTTCCTCCTCTTTCACCCTTCCTCCCCTCTCGCGCAGCCATCACCCACTTCCATCTTCGACCCCGCTAGCTTGCACTTCTCTCACTTTCCCCAGCCGTTCACTCGAACCCAGAGCACCCGACCACCTCCCTCACCATGCTGCCATCAACCACCAGTTCATCGCCACCCGTGAGCCATCTCACCACCGAGCTTGTTGCACGATATTCCCTTGGCGCTTGTAGCCTCACCGCTGCCGGCCGAGACTCTTCTATGCGAGCAACTCCCGATCCCACTCACCTCACCGAACCGTTCCTCCCCCATCGCATGCCCCTCTTCTTCCACCTGCTGTGAAGTTGAGCACAACCTAGTCTTGCCCGTCCCAACCTTCATCACTTCACCATTCCAAAGCTCGGCAGTACCTCTGTTGAATTGGTAGGTGAATGTATATATTATTATATATATAGTTTATATATATAGTTTGAGACCTAGCTGTTGCACATAAATTATATAAGTTATACCATCTGTTGTATATATGTATAAGGTCGTATATAGATTTTTATAAGGTCAGTGTTCTGCCTAGTTATATATTTTGCATGATTAAGTTATGTATATTTTACATGTTTTAAAACTATATAGTCTGTTTGTTTGTATAAGTATATATAAAGCAGTTTGTTTATATTTAAGTTATATAGTTTTTATATTGTGTATATATAATCTACTGTAATATGTTATTGTACATATACTTTAATAACCTATATTTCTAAATTTTATAATATAAAGTAAAATTTGTTTGCATGTATGTCGTGTTTTGCTGGGTCTGTAGTACCAGGTTATTTCATAGATACGTCAGTTTATATCATTTGTTATTC
The DNA here is from genome assembly GCA_030737815.1 of Allium fistulosum. Classification (NCBI taxonomy): domain Eukaryota; kingdom Viridiplantae; phylum Streptophyta; class Magnoliopsida; order Asparagales; family Amaryllidaceae; genus Allium; species Allium fistulosum. Next base: position 308,495,375 of record CM060902.1, read on the forward strand.
ATTTATAAATAAGCCTGTTCGCATAATCTGTGAGTTATTTGTTTGTGTGACATAAATTTAAGAAGGAAATTTTAGAAAAAGTACATTTTATACATGCTATTTGTATATATATGTAAGACAGTGTTGTTTTATTGATGTATAAGTATATATATGAGTCATACTATTATTTTGAAATATATATATATATATATATATAACATTTTGAAAGGAATAAGTTATAATATAAGTATTTTTCATTTTTATAAGTATATATATTTATAAGTAGTTATCCCAAATTTTATGATGTATATATGTTGAGTTTAATATATGTGTTTAATTTACAACGATGGATTTTGAAATACATATATATTTAATTTAATATATGTTTGAATTTAGAATATGATTTATATATATAGTTATATATAGTTAGATATATAAGTTCACTTATACCATTTATCTTCATCGATCTAGTTCTGATTTGAATTCGTCTATTACTATTTATCAGTTTTGCTCGTCGAATTCGTGCCAATCTAGCTTTGCTTTGGGATTCATACTTGGATTCATAGCTCATTTTTGTCTATCTCCTCTAGCTTCAAAAGGTGAGCAATCACTCACGATTAATGTTCTTTTATTTATTAAATTTGATTTCAATTGAAACGACAATTGAAATATGCTGCTGTTAGTTAATTACACTGTTAAATATGCTTATTACCTATATCAGTTCACCTGTGATATCTGACACCATTATCTGTTAATTATTTATGCGATGATAATACAGTTTGGCTGATAATTGATTGATTGTTGATGTTTATATTGGACGTTAAATTGTAAATGATGTAAGTGATAAATAATTTGAAATTGAAATTGACGTAGGATAGTTAGATTTAATATATGTGTAAATTTGATTAAATGACATTTGTATAATATGACCCCTTTTAATTGTTAAATTAATTGACATATCGAATAGCGATAATTACACTTTGAACCATCGACGTATATTGGATAAATTGTTGTAGTGTAGAAATTGAAATTGAATGACAAGTGAAAACCGTAATGTAATAATCTTTAATCTACGTGAAATGATAGTGTAGATTCTAGAAATAATTATATTAATTCGTACAAATAACAATGCGAATTAATACGGTTATTTCGGGATTATTTGAATTGATTATTGGATTGATATTGATTGTTGTTATTGCTTGTTTATTTACTTTGACACCATCCCAGTTATCACACTGCAAGTTCCCTTTGTTATGCTTTGATTTTTGAATTGAATTGGAATCGGGTTGAAATGATAAATACCCAAATTAAAACTTTGACCTAGGATAGAAAATTAAATAAAACCGATTGGTCAAATAATTTGATTTAAAATAAAATAAAGATTTTATTTGAACAAATGATAAGGTTTTGAAATGAAGTTGAAACTTGAATTTTTATGAAAAGAAATGTTAATATTTACTAATCTGAAACAAAAAGATTTACAATGTAATTAATGAAAGAATGTTGTTTAATTTGGGAAATGATGGAATTAAGTTGAAATTATAATTAAGTTTGAAATTATTAAACTTTGAAATGATTTAATAATTAAGTTTGAAATTATAATTAAGTTTGAAATTATTAAACTTTGAAATTATTTAATAATTAAGTTTTGAATTATTTAATAATTAAATAAGATTGAATTATTTAATGATTAAATTGAATTGGATTTTTAAGTAAGAAAATTGAACTTTTGAATAAGTGAATTTACTTTGTAAATAATTGAAATTGAGTTTTCTTTATTAATTAAGTTTTGGAAAATTATTTAAGTAAGTAAATAAGTGAAATTGAATTTCTTTAACAAGAAATAAAAATGCGATTTATTGAAATTAATGTAAGACTTGAAATTTAAAGAATTTGGTTTGATGAATTTAATTTAATTCAATTTGTAAGTTTTGATTTAAGGAAGTTGAATCTAAATAATGGATTTAATGAATTGGAAATTTAATGGAAATTGCTTTGAATAACAAATTTACTTAACGAATATTAAATGAAATCGATAAATGAATTTAAATTGATTTGAAAGTTAAGTAAAATTTATTTACAAGATTTCGGAATGAAACTTATATTCGAACTTGAATCAATATTTGAATTGTTTTAAAGGAAATTGAAAGTGAATTATAAGATCTTGAAATGGTAAATTGGAAGTTTTGAAATGTAAATTTTGGAAATTGGTTTAGAAAGACGAATGAAATGTTGATTTATGGATTCTATTCGGATTTGAAATTGATTTGGTTTTGAAATAAACAAACGACCAATCGGTGTAATAATTACGAAAGTTATTAAAGAGACCGGAATTCGGTTATGGATATACTCTCTATCTAAATCGAAAACCACTTTAATAACTATACGCGGAGTGATGATCCAGAATGAAGTGGTTGGAATGATGTACGTGTTGATTGAAGAAAGAGAACGATAATGGATAGCCTTGACACTTGTGTCAAATTGGAAATGACTAAAACAGGAGCTGTGCCGGGCCAATGGAGGATTGATACCTCAAGTGGACACACTTCTTCGAACTACTTATACTTGTTATCGATTGGTGCACCCTTGATTTTGGGAGTGTTGTCTCACGGTGTTGCGGGCGCTGCGGCGTTGCGTTCTCACCAGTCCGGATCAGGCGAACGGTAGTATCACTACCTTGGGTATAGCCTCATGTGCCTTGTCATACTTGTATTCCATTTATGCGCGACCACTACGAATTTGTTTTGTACCTTGAGTATATGGATTTCCCTCTGGTGACTTCCGGTTTTGGGGAAACTACGGTCTTGTATATGCTTGTGGGAATAAAAATGTGTTAAGGGTGGAATGGGCCATGACTTAACGCTATTTTGATATCTTTATATTACTGATAGACATTATCTACTTATCGTACACTACTACATAGTAGATAGTTTAACGGATCCTTGAAGGATGGTTATTCCAAACATCCTTTGAGTTACTTGTATTTCAATTGCTATTTCACTTGAGTTGGATTTATTAATATAAGAATGTTAATCCTGACTCGAGTGTCTTGTGTTTTTGCTTTACGCTCGGGTCAGACTGAGTGTACCAGTATTCGAGACTCACCTTTGGAGTTGGAGCTTTGCTTGAAGATCCAGCCTTCTATTCTGCTTCAGTATTCGATGATTCCAGTGATGTACTCTGATTTGTATCTGATGTACCGTATTACTCTTCTGTTGTAAACTCTGATGTATTTTATATATTCATATAGTAGCTTCATGAACTACTATCTCTTTTAGTTCCGCTGCACTTATTACTCTGTGTCTGTGATCTGTGATTATTTATTTACTGTATATGTTCAGTTTTGCCAAATTTAAATTAACAACGCGGTATTTTGAGAAATTCCAATCCGACATGTGTGTCTGCCTATGCACTTATAATGGATGCGAATGGTCCAAAATATCGGGTCGTTATAGTTGGTATCAGAGCTTTGGTAGCTCTAGGCAAAACTTAACATATAGGGTAAATGTATTTACAGAATCACTCTCATTCGAGTTTCAATCTCTTCTCTTGACTCAATTCCTTTGAATTTTGGAACGTTCCCCTCGGTTCCGAAATTCATTCGTGTCCTTCACTATTCGTCTTCTTTCAAATTCTGGAGCACCCCATAACTCCATTTTTAATGTTATCTATAATAGATCGGCGGTCTCGCCAATCTTAGAATGATTCGTAAAGGAGTAAACTCCTTTATAATAGGCATTGATTTATCGGAGAGTTCGGTATCCTCGGTTTACGATGCTATCTATTACCTGCTATACCTGAATTCCATCTCTTGGGATCGAGTGTTGATTTACCTCGGAATTCAGCATCGATCTTATTCTTGAAGTTACGGACGATCCGGTTAAGATTGCCCGTAAATTAAATAAGTTTATCCAACCCGATTCTGTCAATTTAATCATCTTATCTTTTCTTTCGAACTTGTATTTAAATCGGAATTCTCTTTAACTTGAGTCCATAAAATTTTGAATCCCTATCCTTATTTTGAAAATCCATTCTTGTATCGTCAAGCAAGGAAGTGCATTTGCAAATTTATATTTAAAAATGTTTTAATATATATTGTGTTGTTTGAGTTGTTGATGCTGACTTGGGTTTCCGATCGATTCGTCTGATCAACGCTATCGATAGGATTTCCAAAACACTTGAACAGAGCAAACTGACACAATATTATTTTCAAATTTGGAAAATGAAATAAATTAGTTTGATTATATTGTGAAAGTATAAGTAAAATTTTCTGGAATTTAGTGGGTTAATTAAATTGTTTGCTTGAAATGATAATATTTGATTTTCATTTATTGTTCTAAATAAATTTATAAATACGGTTTATAAATTAATTTGGAATTTGAAATGAATTTAACTCAGAAAATTTGAGAATTTAGTTTCCGGTGATTTGGAACCTTGGTTTTTAAATCTTTAAAATGTATATTATTGAAGGTATTTTCAAATAGAAACCATTTTCAAAGAATTTTAATATATTCAAATCAATGCTCTTCTCTTTGTCGCTGGAAAATAATTTCGGTGATGGCGGCCGCATCATCGACATTCATTTTCGAGTTTCAAAGTGGAGATACTATTCTGTAGCTTTGCTACGGTTGTTTTGAAAAGATTTTGATTTGAATTTCTTTAGTATAATTTGATTTATATATATATAGGTATCTTATTTTAAAATTTAATTTGATTTGATATAAATATATTATATATATCTCTAAATTGTTTAAAGTTAATCGGAAATCTAATTCTTCAATTTTGTTAAAGGATGATTTACTTATAAATAAACCCAAATTTTGGAATAAACATTTAAACTTGAATAATTGAATTGGGAAAATTTTATTTGTATATTGTTCAACTACATTCTAATACAACTTACCTAAATCATCCAGAAGTTGACTATGTAATTGGATAATATATAAGATAAATTGAATTTATAAATAAAATTTGAGTGTTTATAATAAATGTTATACACTAAATTTTGATTATAAAGATGTTAATAGAGTTAGATAGGATAATAAGTAAACTCAGTTAATAATGAAATAAATTTGTTTTGAAAGAATTCAAAATTTGGTTTGAAAGAATTAATAAATTGGAATTTGATCAACATATGAAAATACCTTGAAATTTAAAAGAAATTAATAGATGTAAATTAATTTAAATCGAAACTTTTATGGTTTAAATTAATTTATATGGGTTAAATATATGTGATTAGATATATTAAGTAGAAAATTTTAACAATAATTTGGAAAAAGAAGAATTTAAATTGTGAAAAAAAAATATGATTATAATAAAAGGCTATTCAAATTTACGGTTTTAGAAATTATAAATTGAAGATAATTGGATAATAAGATAATGAATTTAGAAATAGTTGAGATTGATTTTAGTGAAAGCAAATGGATTAAATAAATTATTGAATATCAATTAATTTAAATTTGAATTTATATGGTTTAAATTAATTGTTATTTTGTATTTCAAATTGTTTTTTTCTTTCTGGTTGTTTCTATTCTCCTACCTCGTTCCTTTTCGGGGAAGAAAAGTTTTGAGTGGGGGAGAGTGTAACGACCCGTAAATTTCAACTGTTTTAATAACGTAATTAGTTGAAATTTTGTGAAATTTTAAAACGATAAAATTTCGAAATAAAAAAAAATTGATATTTGGAATACGTCTAGTTAAACATAGCGACTGGTAAATTTTCGTCCAAAAATATGAAAGTTTATTTCGCGCGTAAATTCACTTCAATTTAATCAGTTAAAAAGCGATGAAAATAAAATGGTTTCAAAACCAAAATATTTTTACATAGAAAAATTCTAAACCATCTTCTGAGCAAGATGTCAGTTTGTCGTTTTTCCAAATTTGGACATCTTTGGCTCCGTCGTTCTTATTTTCTGCAAAATGCAGCATTCTGGTACCGATATCGATTTTTATCGGATGATCGTACCACTGATTTCTATATACCGTTTTGATCGTCTCGTCGTGCTGATCTCTACGGTATATTCGATTGTCAAATTCGGAGTTCCATTGTACGTTGCACTTTGCGTAACGCCTACCGATCGGTAGCCGTACCGATAATCGTTTCAGTTTTATTTCCTCTGCGCCTTTCCATTTTCTAAAGTAGTAAACGCTGTTTGTTGTTATTATATTCCATTGTTATTTACTAAAAATTTTGTCATTATTATTTTTGAATTCAAACGGGCTATTTATCTTCCCATCGTGCGTATCTATATAGCCATCAGCTATTAATATGTCATTCAATTGGCACAAACTTTTATTATTCTAAACTGTTCATCTTATATTGAGTTGTCCCTTCACATTTCTGGTTCGTTCAAAAAAAAAATTTCGGTTCTCTGTATTTTCCATTCTTCCATGAAATAATATAAATTAATAAGTGAGACATTGATATTGTTAAACTTTTTCCTTCTCTATTGTAATTGACAACAACCACTCCTCTCAAGCGCAGAAACCCATCCTTCTTCCTCCTCTTTCACCCTTCCTCCCCTCTCGCGCAGCCATCACCCACTTCCATCTTCGACCCCGCTAGCTTGCACTTCTCTCACTTTCCCCAGCCGTTCACTCGAACCCAGAGCACCCGACCACCTCCCTCACCATGCTGCCATCAACCACCAGTTCATCGCCACCCGTGAGCCATCTCACCACCGAGCTTGTTGCACGATATTCCCTTGGCGCTTGTAGCCTCACCGCTGCCGGCCGAGACTCTTCTATGCGAGCAACTCCCGATCCCACTCACCTCACCGAACCGTTCCTCCCCCATCGCCTGCCCCTCTTCTTCCACCTGCTGTGAAGTTGAGCACAACCTAGTCTTGCCCGTCCCAACCTTCATCACTTCACCATTCCAAAGCTCGGCAGTACCTCTGTTGAATTGGTAGGTGAATGTATATATTATTATATATATAGTTTATATATATAGTTTGAGACCTAGCTGTTGCACATAAATTATATAAGTTATACCATCTGTTGTATATATGTATAAGGTCGTATATAGATTTTTATAAGGTCAGTGTTCTGCCTAGTTATATATTTTGCATGATTAAGTTATGTATATTTTACATGTTTTAAAACTATATAGTCTGTTTGTTTGTATAAGTATATATAAAGCAGTTTGTTTATATTTAAGTTATATAGTTTTTATATTGTGTATATATAATCTACTGTAATATGTTATTGTACATATACTTTAATAACCTATATTTCTAAATTTTATAATATAAAGTAAAATTTGTTTGCATGTATGTCGTGTTTTGCTGGGTCTGTAGTACCAGGTTATTTCATAGATACGTCAGTTTATATCATTTGTTATTCATTTATAAATAAGCCTGTTCGCATAATCTGTGAGTTATTTGTTTGTGTGACATAAATTTAAGAAGGAAATTTTAGAAAAAGTACATTTTATACATGCTATTTGTATATATATGTAAGACAGTGTTGTTTTATTGATGTATAAGTATATATATGAGTCATACTATTATTTTGAAATATATATATATATATATATATATAACATTTTGAAAGGAATAAGTTATAATATAAGTATTTTTCATTTTTATAAGTATATATATTTATAAGTAGTTATCCCAAATTTTATGATGTATATATGTTGAGTTTAATATATGTGTTTAATTTACAACGATGGATTTTGAAATACATATATATTTAATTTAATATATGTTTGAATTTAGAATATGATTTATATATATAGTTATATATAGTTAGATATATAAGTTCACTTATACCATTTATCTTCATCGATCTAGTTCTGATTTGAATTCGTCTATTACTATTTATCAGTTTTGCTCGTCGAATTCGTGCCAATCTAGCTTTGCTTTGGGATTCATACTTGGATTCATAGCTCATTTTTGTCTATCTCCTCTAGCTTCAAAAGGTGAGCAATCACTCACGATTAATGTTCTTTTATTTATTAAATTTGATTTCAATTGAAACGACAATTGAAATATGCTGCTGTTAGTTAATTACACTGTTAAATATGCTTATTACCTATATCAGTTCACCTGTGATATCTGACACCATTATCTGTTAATTATTTATGCGATGATAATACAGTTTGGCTGATAATTGATTGATTGTTGATGTTTATATTGGACGTTAAATTGTAAATGATGTAAGTGATAAATAATTTGAAATTGAAATTGACGTAGGATAGTTAGATTTAATATATGTGTAAATTTGATTAAATGACATTTGTATAATATGACCCCTTTTAATTGTTAAATTAATTGACATATCGAATAGCGATAATTACACTTTGAACCATCGACGTATATTGGATAAATTGTTGTAGTGTAGAAATTGAAATTGAATGACAAGTGAAAACCGTAATGTAATAATCTTTAATCTACGTGAAATGATAGTGTAGATTCTAGAAATAATTATATTAATTCGTACAAATAACAATGCGAATTAATACGGTTATTTCGGGATTATTTGAATTGATTATTGGATTGATATTGATTGTTGTTATTGCTTGTTTATTTACTTTGACACCATCCCAGTTATCACACTGCAAGTTCCCTTTGTTATGCTTTGATTTTTGAATTGAATTGGAATCGGGTTGAAATGATAAATACCCAAATTAAAACTTTGACCTAGGATAGAAAATTAAATAAAACCGATTGGTCAAATAATTTGATTTAAAATAAAATAAAGATTTTATTTGAACAAATGATAAGGTTTTGAAATGAAGTTGAAACTTGAATTTTTATGAAAAGAAATGTTAATATTTACTAATCTGAAACAAAAAGATTTACAATGTAATTAATGAAAGAATGTTGTTTAATTTGGGAAATGATGGAATTAAGTTGAAATTATAATTAAGTTTGAAATTATTAAACTTTGAAATGATTTAATAATTAAGTTTGAAATTATAATTAAGTTTGAAATTATTAAACTTTGAAATTATTTAATAATTAAGTTTTGAATTATTTAATAATTAAATAAGATTGAATTATTTAATGATTAAATTGAATTGGATTTTTAAGTAAGAAAATTGAACTTTTGAATAAGTGAATTTACTTTGTAAATAATTGAAATTGAGTTTTCTTTATTAATTAAGTTTTGGAAAATTATTTAAGTAAGTAAATAAGTGAAATTGAATTTCTTTAACAAGAAATAAAAATGCGATTTATTGAAATTAATGTAAGACTTGAAATTTAAAGAATTTGGTTTGATGAATTTAATTTAATTCAATTTGTAAGTTTTGATTTAAGGAAGTTGAATCTAAATAATGGATTTAATGAATTGGAAATTTAATGGAAATTGCTTTGAATAACAAATTTACTTAACGAATATTAAATGAAATCGATAAATGAATTTAAATTGATTTGAAAGTTAAGTAAAATTTATTTACAAGATTTCGGAATGAAACTTATATTCGAACTTGAATCAATATTTGAATTGTTTTAAAGGAAATTGAAAGTGAATTATAAGATCTTGAAATGGTAAATTGGAAGTTTTGAAATGTAAATTTTGGAAATTGGTTTAGAAAGACGAATGAAATGTTGATTTATGGATTCTATTCGGATTTGAAATTGATTTGGTTTTGAAATAAACAAACGACCAATCGGTGTAATAATTACGAAAGTTATTAAAGAGACCGGAATTCGGTTATGGATATACTCTCTATCTAAATCGAAAACCACTTTAATAACTATACGCGGAGTGATGATCCAGAATGAAGTGGTTGGAATGATGTACGTGTTGATTGAAGAAAGAGAACGATAATGGATAGCCTTGACACTTGTGTCAAATTGGAAATGACTAAAACAGGAGCTGTGCCGGGCCAATGGAGGATTGATACCTCAAGTGGACACACTTCTTCGAACTACTTATACTTGTTATCGATTGGTGCACCCTTGATTTTGGGAGTGTTGTCTCACGGTGTTGCGGGCGCTGCGGCGTTGCGTTCTCACCAGTCCGGATCAGGCGAACGGTAGTATCACTACCTTGGGTATAGCCTCATGTGCCTTGTCATACTTGTATTCCATTTATGCGCGACCACTACGAATTTGTTTTGTACCTTGAGTATATGGATTTCCCTCTGGTGACTTCCGGTTTTGGGGAAACTACGGTCTTGTATATGCTTGTGGGAATAAAAATGTGTTAAGGGTGGAATGGGCCATGACTTAACGCTATTTTGATATCTTTATATTACTGATAGACATTATCTACTTATCGTACACTACTACATAGTAGATAGTTTAACGGATCCTTGAAGGATGGTTATTCCAAACATCCTTTGAGTTACTTGTATTTCAATTGCTATTTCACTTGAGTTGGATTTATTAATATAAGAATGTTAATCCTGACTCGAGTGTCTTGTGTTTTTGCTTTACGCTCGGGTCAGACTGAGTGTACCAGTATTCGAGACTCACCTTTGGAGTTGGAGCTTTGCTTGAAGATCCAGCCTTCTATTCTGCTTCAGTATTCGATGATTCCAGTGATGTACTCTGATTTGTATCTGATGTACCGTATTACTCTTCTGTTGTAAACTCTGATGTATTTTATATATTCATATAGTAGCTTCATGAACTACTATCTCTTTTAGTTCCGCTGCACTTATTACTCTGTGTCTGTGATCTGTGATTATTTATTTACTGTATATGTTCAGTTTTGCCAAATTTAAATTAACAACGCGGTATTTTGAGAAATTCCAATCCGACATGTGTGTCTGCCTATGCACTTATAATGGATGCGAATGGTCCAAAATATCGGGTCGTTATAGTTGGTATCAGAGCTTTGGTAGCTCTAGGCAAAACTTAACATATAGGGTAAATGTATTTACAGAATCACTCTCATTCGAGTTTCAATCTCTTCTCTTGACTCAATTCCTTTGAATTTTGGAACGTTCCCCTCGGTTCCGAAATTCATTCGTGTCCTTCACTATTCGTCTTCTTTCAAATTCTGGAGCACCCCATAACTCCATTTTTAATGTTATCTATAATAGATCGGCGGTCTCGCCAATCTTAGAATGATTCGTAAAGGAGTAAACTCCTTTATAATAGGCATTGATTTATCGGAGAGTTCGGTATCCTCGGTTTACGATGCTATCTATTACCTGCTATACCTGAATTCCATCTCTTGGGATCGAGTGTTGATTTACCTCGGAATTCAGCATCGATCTTATTCTTGAAGTTACGGACGATCCGGTTAAGATTGCCCGTAAATTAAATAAGTTTATCCAACCCGATTCTGTCAATTTAATCATCTTATCTTTTCTTTCGAACTTGTATTTAAATCGGAATTCTCTTTAACTTGAGTCCATAAAATTTTGAATCCCTATCCTTATTTTGAAAATCCATTCTTGTATCGTCAAGCAAGGAAGTGCATTTGCAAATTTATATTTAAAAATGTTTTAATATATATTGTGTTGTTTGAGTTGTTGATGCTGACTTGGGTTTCCGATCGATTCGTCTGATCAACGCTATCGATAGGATTTCCAAAACACTTGAACAGAGCAAACTGACACAATATTATTTTCAAATTTGGAAAATGAAATAAATTAGTTTGATTATATTGTGAAAGTATAAGTAAAATTTTCTGGAATTTAGTGGGTTAATTAAATTGTTTGCTTGAAATGATAATATTTGATTTTCATTTATTGTTCTAAATAAATTTATAAATACGGTTTATAAATTAATTTGGAATTTGAAATGAATTTAACTCAGAAAATTTGAGAATTTAGTTTCCGGTGATTTGGAACCTTGGTTTTTAAATCTTTAAAATGTATATTATTGAAGGTATTTTCAAATAGAAACCGTTTTCAAAGAATTTTAATATATTCAAATCAATGCTCTTCTCTTTGTCGCTGGAAAATAATTTCGGTGATGGCGGCCGCATCATCGACATTCATTTTCGAGTTTCAAAGTGGAGATACTATTCTGTAGCTTTGCTACGGTTGTTTTGAAAAGATTTTGATTTGAATTTCTTTAGTATAATTTGATTTATATATATATAGGTATCTTATTTTAAAATTTAATTTGATTTGATATAAATATATTATATATATCTCTAAATTGTTTAAAGTTAATCGGAAATCTAATTCTTCAATTTTGTTAAAGGATGATTTACTTATAAATAAACCCAAATTTTGGAATAAACATTTAAACTTGAATAATTGAATTGGGAAAATTTTATTTGTATATTGTTCAACTACATTCTAATACAACTTACCTAAATCATCCAGAAGTTGACTATGTAATTGGATAATATATAAGATAAATTGAATTTATAAATAAAATTTGAGTGTTTATAATAAATGTTATACACTAAATTTTGATTATAAAGATGTTAATAGAGTTAGATAGGATAATAAGTAAACTCAGTTAATAATGAAATAAATTTGTTTTGAAAGAATTCAAAATTTGGTTTGAAAGAATTAATAAATTGGAATTTGATCAACATATGAAAATACCTTGAAATTTAAAAGAAATTAATAGATGTAAATTAATTTAAATCGAAACTTTTATGGTTTAAATTAATTTATATGGGTTAAATATATGTGATTAGATATATTAAGTAGAAAATTTTAACAATAATTTGGAAAAAGAAGAATTTAAATTGTGAAAAAAAAATATGATTATAATAAAAGGCTATTCAAATTTACGGTTTTAGAAATTATAAATTGAAGATAATTGGATAATAAGATAATGAATTTAGAAATAGTTGAGATTGATTTTAGTGAAAGCAAATGGATTAAATAAATTATTGAATATCAATTAATTTAAATTTGAATTTATATGGTTTAAATTAATTGTTATTTTGTATTTCAAATTGTTTTTTTCTTTCTGGTTGTTTCTATTCTCCTACCTCGTTCCTTTTCGGGGAAGAAAAGTTTTGAGTGGGGGAGAGTGTAACGACCCGTAAATTTCAACTGTTTTAATAACGTAATTAGTTGAAATTTTGTGAAATTTTAAAACGATAAAATTTCGAAATAAAAAAAAATTGATATTTGGAATACGTCTAGTTAAACATAGCGACTGGTAAATTTTCGTCCAAAAATATGAAAGTTTATTTCGCGCGTAAATTCACTTCAATTTAATCAGTTAAAAAGCGATGAAAATAAAATGGTTTCAAAACCAAAATATTTTTACATAGAAAAATTCTAAACCATCTTCTGAGCAAGATGTCAGTTTGTCGTTTTTCCAAATTTGGACATCTTTGGCTCCGTCGTTCTTATTTTCTGCAAAATGCAGCATTCTGGTACCGATATCGATTTTTATCGGATGATCGTACCACTGATTTCTATATACCGTTTTGATCGTCTCGTCGTGCTGATCTCTACGGTATATTCGATTGTCAAATTCGGAGTTCCATTGTACGTTGCACTTTGCGTAACGCCTACCGATCGGTAGCCGTACCGATAATCGTTTCAGTTTTATTTCCTCTGCGCCTTTCCATTTTCTAAAGTAGTAAACGCTGTTTGTTGTTATTATATTCCATTGTTATTTACTAAAAATTTTGTCATTATTATTTTTGAATTCAAACGGGCTATTTATCTTCCCATCGTGCGTATCTATATAGCCATCAGCTATTAATATGTCATTCAATTGGCACAAACTTTTATTATTCTAAACTGTTCATCTTATATTGAGTTGTCCCTTCACATTTCTGGTTCGTTCAAAAAAAAAATTTCGGTTCTCTGTATTTTCCATTCTTCCATGAAATAATATAAATTAATAAGTGAGACATTGATATTGTTAAACTTTTTCCTTCTCTATTGTAATTGACAACAACCACTCCTCTCAAGCGCAGAAACCCATCCTTCTTCCTCCTCTTTCACCCTTCCTCCCCTCTCGCGCAGCCATCACCCACTTCCATCTTCGACCCCGCTAGCTTGCACTTCTCTCACTTTCCCCAGCCGTTCACTCGAACCCAGAGCACCCGACCACCTCCCTCACCATGCTGCCATCAACCACCAGTTCATCGCCACCCGTGAGCCATCTCACCACCGAGCTTGTTGCACGATATTCCCTTGGCGCTTGTAGCCTCACCGCTGCCGGCCGAGACTCTTCTATGCGAGCAACTCCCGATCCCACTCACCTCACCGAACCGTTCCTCCCCCATCGCCTGCCCCTCTTCTTCCACCTGCTGTGAAGTTGAGCACAACCTAGTCTTGCCCGTCCCAACCTTCATCACTTCACCATTCCAAAGCTCGGCAGTACCTCTGTTGAATTGGTAGGTGAATGTATATATTATTATATATATAGTTTATATATATAGTTTGAGACCTAGCTGTTGCACATAAATTATATAAGTTATACCATCTGTTGTATATATGTATAAGGTCGTATATAGATTTTTATAAGGTCAGTGTTCTGCCTAGTTATATATTTTGCATGATTAAGTTATGTATATTTTACATGTTTTAAAACTATATAGTCTGTTTGTTTGTATAAGTATATATAAAGCAGTTTGTTTATATTTAAGTTATATAGTTTTTATATTGTGTATATATAATCTACTGTAATATGTTATTGTACATATACTTTAATAACCTATATTTCTAAATTTTATAATATAAAGTAAAATTTGTTTGCATGTATGTCGTGTTTTGCTGGGTCTGTAGTACCAGGTTATTTCATAGATACGTCAGTTTATATCATTTGTTATTCATTTATAAATAAGCCTGTTCGCATAATCTGTGAGTTATTTGTTTGTGTGACATAAATTTAAGAAGGAAATTTTAGAAAAAGTACATTTTATACATGCTATTTGTATATATATGTAAGACAGTGTTGTTTTATTGATGTATAAGTATATATATGAGTCATACTATTATTTTGAAATATATATATATATATATAACATTTTGAAAGGAATAAGTTATAATATAAGTATTTTTCATTTTTATAAGTATATATATTTATAAGTAGTTATCCCAAATTTTATGATGTATATATGTTGAGTTTAATATATGTGTTTAATTTACAACGACGGATTTTGAAATACATATATATTTAATTTAATATATGTTTGAATTTAGAATATGATTTATATATATAGTTATATATAGTTAGATATATAAGTTCACTTATACCATTTATCTTCATCGATCTAGTTCTGATTTGAATTCGTCTATTACTATTTATCAGTTTTGCTCGTCGAATTCGTGCCAATCTAGCTTTGCTTTGGGATTCATACTTGGATTCATAGCTCATTTTTGTCTATCTCCTCTAGCTTCAAAAGGTGAGCAATCACTCACGATTAATGTTCTTTTATTTATTAAATTTGATTTCAATTGAAACGACAATTGAAATATGCTGCTGTTAGTTAATTACACTGTTAAATATGCTTATTACCTATATCAGTTCACCTGTGATATCTGACACCATTATCTGTTAATTATTTATGCGATGATAATACAGTTTGGCTGATAATTGATTGATTGTTGATGTTTATATTGGACGTTAAATTGTAAATGATGTAAGTGATAAATAATTTGAAATTGAAATTGACGTAGGATAGTTAGATTTAATATATGTGTAAATTTGATTAAATGACATTTGTATAATATGACCCCTTTTAATTGTTAAATTAATTGACATATCGAATAGCGATAATTACACTTTGAACCATCGACGTATATTGGATAAATTGTTGTAGTGTAGAAATTGAAATTGAATGACAAGTGAAAACCGTAATGTAATAATCTTTAATCTACGTGAAATGATAGTGTAGATTCTAGAAATAATTATATTAATTCGTACAAATAACAATGCGAATTAATACGGTTATTTCGGGATTATTTGAATTGATTATTGGATTGATATTGATTGTTGTTATTGCTTGTTTATTTACTTTGACACCATCCCAGTTATCACACTGCAAGTTCCCTTTGTTATGCTTTGATTTTTGAATTGAATTGGAATCGGGTTGAAATGATAAATACCCAAATTAAAACTTTGACCTAGGATAGAAAATTAAATAAAACCGATTGGTCAAATAATTTGATTTAAAATAAAATAAAGGTTTTATTTGAACAAATGATAAGGTTTTGAAATGAAGTTGAAACTTGAATTTTTATGAAAAGAAATGTTAATATTTACTAATCTGAAACAAAAAGATTTACAATGTAATTAATGAAAGAATGTTGTTTAATTTGGGAAATGATGGAATTAAGTTGAAATTATAATTAAGTTTGAAATTATTAAACTTTGAAATGATTTAATAATTAAGTTTGAAATTATAATTAAGTTTGAAATTATTAAACTTTGAAATTATTTAATAATTAAGTTTTGAATTATTTAATAATTAAATAAGATTGAATTATTTAATGATTAAATTGAATTGGATTTTTAATTAAGAAAATTGAACTTTTGAATAAGTGAATTTACTTTGTAAATAATTGAAATTGAGTTTTCTTTATTAATTAAGTTTTGGAAAATTATTTAAGTAAGTAAATAAGTGAAATTGAATTTCTTTAACAAGAAATAAAAATGCGATTTATTGAAATTAATGTAAGACTTGAAATTTAAAGAATTTGGTTTGATGAATTTAATTTAATTCAATTTGTAAGTTTTGATTTAAGGAAGTTGAATCTAAATAATGGATTTATTGAATTGGAAATTTAATGGAAATTGCTTTGAATAACAAATTTACTTAACGAATATTAAATGAAATCGATAAATGAATTTAAATTGATTTGAAAGTTAAGTAAAATTTATTTAAAAGATTTCGGAATGAAACTTATATTCGAACTTGAATCAATATTTGAATTGTTTTAAAGGAAATTGAAAGTGAATTATAAGATCTTGAAATGGTAAATTGGAAGTTTTGAAATGTAAATTTTGGAAATTGGTTTAGAAAGACGAATGAAATGTTGATTTATGGATTCTATTCGGATTTGAAATTGATTTGGTTTTGAAATAAACAAACGACCAATCGGTGTAATAATTACGAAAGTTATTAAAGAGACCGGAATTCGGTTATGGATATACTCTCTATCTAAATCGAAAACCACTTTAATAACTATACGCGGAGTGATGATCCAGAATGAAGTGGTTGGAATGATGTACGTGTTGATTGAAGAAAGAGAACGATAATGGATAGCCTTGACACTTGTGTCAAATTGGAAATGACTAAAACAGGAGCTGTGCCGAGCCAATGGAGGATTGATACCTCAAGTGGACACACTTCTTCGAACTACTTATACTTGTTATCGATTGGTGCACCCTTGATTTTGGGAGTGTTGTCTCACGGTGTTGCGGGCGCTGCGGCGTTGCGTTCTCACCAGTCCGGATCAGGCGAACGGTAGTATCACTACCTTGGGTATAGCCTCATGTGCCTTGTCATACTTGTATTCCATTTATGCGCGACCACTACGAATTTGTTTTGTACCTTGAGTATATGGATTGCCCTCTGGTGACTTCCGGTTTTGGGGAAACTACGGTCTTGTATATGCTTGTGGGAATAAAAATGTGTTAAGGGTGGAATGGGCCATGACTTAACGCTATTTTGATATCTTTATATTACTGATAGACATTATCTACTTATCGTACACTACTACATAGTAGATAGTTTAACGGATCCTTGAAGGATGGTTATTCCAAACATCCTTTGAGTTACTTGTATTTCAATTGCTATTTCACTTGAGTTGGATTTATTAATATAAGAATGTTAATCCTGACTCGAGTGTCTTGTGTTTTTGCTTTACGCTCGGGTCAGACTGAGTGTACCAGTATTCGAGACTCACCTTTGGAGTTGGAGCTTTGCTTGAAGATCCAGCCTTCTATTCTGCTTCAGTATTCGATGATTCCAGTGATGTACTCTGATTTGTATCTGATGTACCGTATTACTCTTCTGTTGTAAACTCTGATGTATTTTATATATTCATATAGTAGCTTCATGAACTACTATCTCTTTTATTTCCGCTGCACTTATTACTCTGTGTCTGTGATCTGTGATTATTTATTTACTGTATATGTTCAGTTTTGCCAAATTTAAATTAACAACGCGGTATTTTGAGAAATTCCAATCCGACATGTGTGTCTGCCTATGCACTTATAATGGATGCGAATGGTCCAAAATATCGGGTCGTTATAGAACAAGTCCAAGAATTAACCAACGAAGTGAACGCAAGCGTTTCATACCACTTGTTTTACTAAGCCGTTTAATTAGATTTCCCATCCGAGTGAGGTAAAGGCTTGTATATACTAATAGATTGGAAATCGGTTTAAGAAAAAGAGTTTTGTAATAAGATAGTGTTGAAATTGCTTTGATGAAAGAGTTTTGATATTTACTACTAGTATTGAAACCTTCATATTTTTAAAGTGACAAACCACAAAACGATTGTTGAAACAAATCGAATCACAAAAATTCACATTCGAAGACGTGAGTAAAGTCCAAAGACATCAATTCCAAAACCATCAAAGTAGGAATGCCCGTGAGAACGAACATGGCCGAGCTAAAGTGATGCGCGACCTAACGTAGCCGAGCTAAAGAATGCAAGCAGGTTGAACGACTTAAGGTGTTGGCTGAGCATGCGACCTAACAGGGCCGGTCTAAGCTGCAAGCGACCTAAAAAGAAGACAGGTCGAGCGACCTAGGTGAGCGACCTAAGCATGAAGCACGACCTATAATCACAGATCGACCTAACTAAGCGAGCGACCTAAGGGAGATAGGTCGAGCTATTACCGAGCGACCTAACAACAAGTGTGAGTATATTAGGTCGAACGACCTAACTGCAAACGTTTTAAGGTAAAGAGCCGAGCGACCTAAAGACTCGCAACCTAAAGACTCGCGACCTAACTGAGACAAGGACGAGCGACTTAACTCGTGGCGAGCTAAACGTAGGCAGAACGAACGACATAACGGCTAGCGACCTAAGCATGGCCGAGCTAGCGACCTAATAGCGAGATGACTTTCCCACCAGAACGACCTATGGCTGGAACGACCTATAGCCGAACGAGCTAAGGCATAAACGAGCTAGGGACGAACGACCTAAGTCCAGAACGAGCTAAATGCAGGCAGAGACTTCTCCACGCGCGAGCTAATCAAGGCAGAACGACTTAAGTCCCGATTTTTGCCAAAAACACATGAAAAATTGGGGTTTTCACCAATTCAATCCAAACCAATTGCAAATGTTCATGCTAAAGTGATAGGAACTCATTCCCAACAATCCAAGATAGTTATAGACAAGAATGTGAGATAAAATCTCACCTTTTCATGAAATTAATGATGGAGAAGCTTAAAAGCAATGGAAGGAGCTTGAATCCAATGTCTTTACTTTGAATTTGGAGTTAGTTGTTGGATTTGCAAATGAACAAGAGCTTTGGAGTTTTAATTTCCCATTCCCTCCTCCATTTTTGATGAAGCTTCTATTTTTAGGAAATGAAGAATGAAGTGATGAAGAAGAGATGGGTTGGGGCTGAATTAGTAAGTGGTTCAACCCAAACCAAAGCCCTAGGCGAAAAAGTGGCGAAAATTCCACTATCTTCAAACATATCGAAGTTTACACTCAAAAAGATCGCAAACGTCATTTTGAACTCAATGGAGGTGGTTTCAAGTCCTAATTTGACCGTATGCAAAAAGTAGCTTTTCGGACTAAAATCCGACTAACGATAAAATATTTAAATAAAATATTTAAATAAAAAATCGACAAATATGCGGGTTGTTACAGACTCCCCTCCTTAAAGAAATTGCGTCCTCGCAATATATAAGATGGAAATAAAAAGTAACAACCATAAAAACATATTAACACAAAAGAAATTTGAAATAAGAAGTTTACCTCAAGGAGCATGAGAAAGTAAGTCCGGATGTGTTCGCTCGATGAATTCTCTAGATTCCCAAGAACAATCTTTAGGATTTGAGGACCATTGAACCTTCACAAGCAGAACATCTTTATTTCGAAGTCGTTTGACCTCTGAAGCAATAATTCGAATAGGATGCTGCTCATAAGTTAAATTAGGCGAAACTTCAATCTCTTCCACCACACCGGGCTCAAGAATAGAATCAGAATCCCGAAGGCCCTTCCGTAATTGAGAAACGTGAAACATGTCATGAATAGCAGAGAATTGAGCCGGTAACAAAAGGCGATAAGCCATGGAACCAATACGTTCTGTGATAGGAAATGGCCCAATATATCGAGGCGCTAATTTTCCCGATCGACTGAAGCATACAACACCCTTCATAGGTGAAACACAAACAAATACAAGATCCCCAACAGAAAATTCTAATTTCCTTCTTCGGTTATCGACATAGGAGTTTTGTCTACTCTGGGCTTCTTTCATCCTATGTCGAATAAGGTCAATCTTCTCTGTGGAATCCCGAATAAAATCTGGACCTAAAACCAGCTTCTCACCGGCCTCAAGCCAACAAGAAGGAGATCGTCATGGCCTTCCATAGAGTGCCTCGAAAGGTGCCATACCAATACTAGATTGGAAGCTGTTATTATAGGAAAACTCAACGAGAGAAATATGATCTTCCCAACTTCCACCGAAATCAAGCACACAAGCACGCAGAAGATCTTCAAGAGTTTGATTCACACGCTCTGTTTGTCCATCGGACTGGGGTGATAAGCAGTGCTAAAATTAAGCTTCGTTCCCAAAGCTTTTTGAAGACTCTTCCAGAATCCACTAGTAAACAATGGATCACGATCACTAACAATAGAAGTAGGAACTCCATTCAATTTAACAATTTCTTTGATAAAGAGTTTGACCAGAAGAGGAACGGTTCGGTTCGACCGAACGGGAATAAAATGGGCGGATTTAGTAAGCCTATCAACAATCACCCATAAGCTATTATGACCCGAACGAGAACAGGGAAGGCCATCAATAAAATCCATGGAAATTTGATCCCACTTCCAAATTGGAATTTCCAAAGGTTGCAATAACCCACCGGGCCTTTGATGTTCAGCCTTGACAAGTTGGCAAGTCATGCAACACTTAACAAAGTTAGCAATATCAGATTTCATTCCCTCCCAGTAATAAAGTCGCTTCATATCCGCGTACATTTTACTACTACCGGGATGAATGGAAAATTTGGAACGATGAGAATCTACTAAAATATCTTTACGAAGATCTCTAATATTTGGTACGATAAGTCTACCAAATTTTCGAATGCCGCCACGAGAATCAATATCAAATTCTTTCAAACCTTCAATATCAGTTTTATCCTTAATATTCTGGCTAAGAAGAGCCAATTCGGGATCTAGCCTTTGAGCTTCAAGAATGCGGTCCAAAACAGAAGGACGAGCCTCAAGGCTACATAAAACAAAAGATGAACATAAATCGGATATACGATCTCTAATCTCACAAGTGAATAAAACCTCGAGATCATGCCATTCGGATATCATCATAGAAACAACCACTTGTTGCTTACGACTAAGAGCATCAGCAACTCGATTTCCCTTTCCGGGAGTATAAAGAATATCAAGATCATAAGAGGCAAGGAATTCTAGCCAACGCTGTTGACGCAAATTAAGTTCCTTTTGAGAAAATAAATATTTCAAAGACTTATGATCAGTATAAAGTATAAACTTTTCTCCCAAAAGATAATGTCGCCAAATTCGAAGGGCGAAAACGATAGCCGTGAGTTCTAAATCATGTGTGGCATATCTAGTCTCAGCCGGCTTTAATTGCCTTGAAGCATAAGCAATAACATGTTCTTTTTGCATAAGAACGGCACCCAAACCAACGCGACTAGCATTGGTATAAACAACAAAATCTTGATTCCCTTCGGGAATAACAAGAATAGGAGCATCAGAAAGGAGTTCTTTTAATTTCTGAAAAGAAGTTTCACATTTGTCCGACCAAATGTATTTAACACCTTTCTTTGTTAAGCCAGTAAGAGGCACGCCAATTTTAGAATAGTCTTTTATGAAACGGCGGTAATAACCTGCCAATCCGAGAAAGCTACGGATTTTAGTCACGCTCTCCGGTCTCTTCCAATTTTGATTCGCTTCAATCTTTGAAGGATCCACTGATATTCCGGATTCGGAAATAATATGACCGAGAAACTTCACACTAGATTTCCAAAAGTGGCATTTAGAAAATTTTGCTTTTAATTGATTACTCCTAAGAGTTTCCAATACAATCCGAAGATGCTTTTCATGTTCCTCCTCGGTTTTAGAATACACAAGAATATCATCAATAAAGATGAGAACAAACCGATCGTGGAAATCTTTGAAAACTCGATTCATAAGGTCAACGAAATAAGCCGGAGCATTCGTTAAACCAAATGGCATAACCAGCCATTCATAAGATCCATATCGAGTATGGAACGAAGTTAAAGGAATACTATCCTCTGCAATCCGAAGCTGATGAAAACCGTTAGCAAAGTCCAATTGTGAAAAGACTCTAGCACCACTAAGCTGATCAAATAGATCATCAATCCGAGGTAAAGGATATTTATTCTTAATAGTAAGGTCATTAAGCTTGCGGTAGTCGACGCAAAGCCTAAGTGTTCCATCGGATTTCTTCACGAAAATTGCTGAAGCTCCCCAAGACGAGGAACTAGAGCGAATAAATTGCTTCGTCTCCAATTCGGATAATTGCTTGCGCATCTCTTCATTCTCCTTATTGGACATGTGATAAGGAGGACGAGTAATAGGTTGAGCTCCAGGTATAAGGTTAATTTTGAACTCAATTGCTCGCTTAGGTGGTAATCCTAAAACGGGCTCGAATATGTCGGAAAATTCACGAACGACGTGAATACGAGAAATGACATCTTCCTCATCATCATTATCATCATCACGAGGATTTAAAGAATATAAAGATGCAGCTAAAGTGGAATCCGAATCTTTAAGAATAATAGAAATCTGCTTTACAGATTGTGAATGTCGGAGATAAATAGTCCGCTCAGGACATTGGATATGAGCTTCATAACGGTTAAGCCAATCCATACCCAAAATCATTCCAAAGCCTAAATAACGCATGACATGCAAATCGGCTAGGAAAGGAAAATCACACAAAATAATCTCCACATCTTTACAAAGCAAACTAAGAGTTGCGGATCCACCAACCGGATTCGCAATTCTCAAAGAAGTCATTAAAGCAACAACACTTAAGGAAAAAGTATCGACAAGTTCCTTTGATATAAAAGAATGGGATGCATCCGTATCAAAGAAAACTTTAATAGGTTGATCATGAAATATAATAATGCCATCAAGGACAGAATGAGACATACCTTGACCGCGAGATGTGTTGCCAGGGGCTTGAGCTACATTAAGCTTTCCCTCCTTCTTGTCTTGAAGTCTAGGGCATAAATGTATATAATGATCCGGGTTTTTACAATAGCGACAAGAACGTGGTTTGAACACTTGTTCGCAAAATGGTCCTTAGAACCACAGTTATAGCATTGCCCGCTACTAGGGGTAGAAGTCTTTGCTGCCGGAGGTGCAGGTTTACCCTTTTTGCTGGGATAAGGACCTTTGAATTTGTTTGGCCTCTTCTTGTTGTTGAAGTTTGGTTTGGCACCCACCACTTCAACATCACTTTCCCTATCCGCCTCTTCAAGATGAAGAGCGATATCAATGAGTTGATCGAAAGAAACTTCCAATTTTAGAAGTAATGGCTTCTTGAGATTCTTGTTTAAGCCATAGACGAATCTTTGATTCTTCTTCAATGGGGTGTTGATGTATTCAACCCCATATTTAGACAGTGACTCGAAGGATGCGACATAATCTATCACAGAGGATTCACCTTGAACAAGGTCTATGAAACGTCGAGCCAATGTCACTTTCTCTGCTTCTGGTACGAATTTTAATTCGAAGTGTTCCCGGAATTGCTCCCAGGTGAGATCCGCTTCATTAATTTCAGAAATAAGAAGTTCGTACCAATCCAATGCTCTCTCTTGGAGCATACTGGAGGCCACTTGAACATGGTGAAGATCGATAAGATTCATGCGAGAAAAGATTCGATCGCATGTTCTTAACCAAGCCTGGACCTCAATAATAGTTTCGGAACCTTTGAATGGTTTCCCACCCAAGTTGGTATAATCGTTGCACAAGCGTGCAAATCCAGACTTAGGATGAGTAACTTCTTTGTGCGAGCACCGATATGTCAGATAGTATAGCATGCATTTCATTTAAGGTGGGAATCCGACATACCGATACAAACTCAAAGCTATCACACAGTGGCTATATATAATCTTCGGAAACAAACATAGAAATAAACATAACACAAATCAGTCACAAACATCCATATCACAAAGGCGGAAAAAGTTATGAATATATAACACATGAAAGTGTACATCAGAGTAGTGGTCTGAAAGATCCACGATAATACAAAAGGATAGCTACAAGCTACACAAAAGCATAAGTATACATCACGGAGTCTGTTCTCAATGTATACAACAAAAACTACTAATCTAAGTAGTTAGCCAAAAGTCAGAGTAATCCCAGAAGAGAAGTCAAGCAGAAGCACCTGTAACATCTCGGTCTGACCCGAGTATTATTTATAAGAAAATAATAAACGGATCAGTCTAGCTATAAATATCAGATGATATGGTATAGAATAAAAGATATGGCATGAACATTTAATAACCATAATGGCATACTACTATAAGTACGTAATTGAAAATAACAAGAGATTAATCAATATCACAAGAATCTTCTCAAAGATAAAATGGGGTATCATACCCTAAACTTGTATTCATAACAAGTCAATGACACACAAATTCACCAATGCACAAAAATTGATAAAACTTATCAATGGAAATCACGAAAATTGGTGAAGCACGAAATTCCAGAAATCATCATAAGAAATCCAGAAATTACAAGAAGGGGGAGGCCTATCACAAAACGGGAGTATGAAAACTCACCAACATGTGTAACACAAAACGAGACGCTATCTCATGGTAGCTAACCATTAATTTTGAGCCGAAGCTCCACAAGAATGGCCCGAAGACCGTGGGGCGCTACCCCACATATGTGATGTAGAAACATCACACAAACGGGGTTTAGTCTCCCTCGTAGACAAAGAGACATCGCACAATTGCTAGTCTAAAACACAAAAATGATCGTCATGATCATCAAGAAGTGTCAATCACACCAAGTTAGTAAATATATGAGTTTAGCTTCATGTCCCATAACCACTTGCTTAACTTAAATATTTACGAACAAACTGTAGATCTTCACTAGAAAATTGTCATAAAAGGTTCAATCGAACAAGTCCAAGAATTAACCAATGAAGTGAACACAAGCGTTTCATACCACTTGTTTTACTAAGCCGTTTAATTAGATTTCTAATTCGAGTGAGGTAAAGGCTTGTATATACTAATAGATTGGAAATCGGTTTAAGAAAAAGAGTTTTGTAATAAGATAGTGTTGAAATTGCTTTGATGAAAGAGTTTTGATATTTACTACTAGTATTGAAACCTTCATATTTTTAAAGTGACAAACCTTAAAAAGATTGTTGAAACAAATCGAATCACAAAAATGCACATTCGAAGACATGAGTAAAGTCCAAAGACATCAATTCCAAAACCATCAAAGTAGGAATGCCCGTGAGAACGAACATGGCCGAGCTAAAGTGATGCGCGACCTAACGTAGCCGAGCTAAAGAATGCAAGCAGGTTGAACGACTTAAGGTGTTGGCTGAGCATGCGACCTAATAGGGCCGGTCTAAGCTGCAAGCGACTTAAAAAGAAGACAGGTCGAGCGACCTTGGTGAGCGACCTAAGCATGAGGCGCGACCTATAATGTCAGATCGACCTTACTAAACGAGCGACCTAAGGGAGATAGGTCGAGCTATTACCGAGCGACCTAACAACAAGTGTGAGTATATTAGGTCGAACGACCTAACTGCAAACGTTTTAAGGTAAAGAGCCGAGCGACCTAAAGACTCGCGACCTAAAGACTCGCGACCTAACTGAGACAAGGACGAGCGACTTAACTCGTAGCGAGCTAAACGTAGGCAGAACGACCTAACGGCTAGCGACCTAAGCATGGCCGAGCTAGCGACCTAATAGCGAGATGACTTTCCCACCAGAACGACCTATGGCTGGAACGACCTATAGCCGAACAAGCTAAGGCGTAAACGAGCTAGGGACGAACGACCTAAGTGCAGAACGAGCTAAATGTAGGCAGAGACTTCTCCACGTGCGAGCTAATCAAGGCAGAACGACTTAAGTCCCGATTTTTGCCAAAAACTCACGAAAAATTGGGGTTTTCACCAATTCAATCCAAACCAAATGCAAATGTTCATGCTAAAGTGATAGGAACTCATTCCCAACAATCCAAGATAGTTATAGACAAGAATGTGAGATAAAATCTCACCTTTTCACGAAATTGATGATGGAGAAGCTTAAAAGCAATGGAAGGAGCTTGAATTCAATGTCTTCACTTTGAATTTGGAGTTAGTTGTTGGATTTGCAAATGAACAAGAGCTTTGGAGTTTTAATTTCGCATTCCCTCCTCCATTTTTGATGAAGCTTGTATGTTTAGGAAATGAAGAATGATGTGATGAAGAAGAGATGGGTTGGGGCTGAATTAGTAAGTGGTTCAGCCCAAACCAAAGCCCTAGGCGAAAAAGTGGCGAAAATTCCACTATCTCCAAACATATCGAAGTTTACACTCAAAAAGATCGCAAACGTCATTTTGAACTCAATGGAGGTGGTTTCAAGTCCTAATTTGACCGTATGCAAAAAGTAGCTTTTCGGACTAAAATCCGGCTAACGATAAAATATTTAATATAAAATCGACAAATATGCGGGTTGTTACAATTGTTATAGGGTAAATAAGAAAAAAGAAGAGAAAAGAAAGAAAAAAACGCAGAATCTCACAGCGGAATGAAAAAATATAATAATCAAATATATAGTTCATGAAGCTGTTTTACAAATAACATTTGATTACACTTTTACAATACAGAATCAGAGTACATACAGCAGGAATAAATAAATAACGCAGCGGAACAACATGATTCAGTGGAATAAATAAAATAAATAATATAGTATACAAATCTCTGTCTTCGTCCTCCAGAAAAGCAGTCTTCGATACACTGAAAAGCTCAGACTGGCCCGAGCGTAATCAAATGACAAAACACTCGAGTCAGATCCAAGAGACCTTATGTAAGTCAAATCAATAGTAAATAAATACAACTGTAACGGCGTCATAGATATTTACGGGGTTTGACATCTCCTATCTAGTGTTAACGTGAATGCAATAAATTAAGAGATGTTCGGGATTTCCATCTCCTAAGGATCCATTAAACTATCTACATACATAGTACAATACTCTATTATAATAGTGTCTACAATAAAGTAAAGTATTAAAATAGCATTAAAGCGTTACCCATATCCCCCTTAACATATTTTATATAAATGCCGTAGTCCATACAGTACTGTAAACTCCACCGTAAACCGGTGGGCTATCAGGGAGCACTCCATAGGTACGACATAAACCAAACTCGTAATGGGCACGATAAGGCATGTGACAAGGCATGCGAGGCAATGCCCAGGGTAGGATACTACCGTTTTGCGGATCTAGACCAGTGGTAACGCATAGCAGCTACTATCGCCCACCTCGGAAAACACTCCCATAATCAAATCTAGGGGTGGCCACCAAATCAATCATAGTCATAATATGGTATCAAAGAAGCATGTCCGACCGGAGATGCGACCTCACTTGTCCCGGTGTGGCTCCTATTTTAGTCACATCAAGCTGACTCACGGGAGTCAAGGCTAAGTTAATACCTCATACAGAATCGTTCGCCAAACCATCCTACTTCATTCTGGATTCTTCACCACGTACACAGTTGTTAAAGTGGTTTACGGTATTTGCAAAGAGTATGACAATATCCGATCCCAGTCTCTTTAACAACCAAACGCTTATTTCACACCGTATGGTTCTTTTACATTTCCAAAATCAATTCATACTTGATATCAAAATATCATATTCTCAAAATCACTTTCGAAATCATATCACCTTTGAAATCATATTCCCAAATAGGTTAAACTCTCATTTCAAATCATCATATTTACTCAAAATATGTCATTTCACTAGAAAATATCATTTCAAATCCTAACTTAGGTTATAACATCATTTAACTATGTTCTCTTTTAAATCAAGGATTTAAATATAAACACTTCAACTTTACACAGTCTGAAATTCAGAAAATAGTTTAGATAGTCTTAAATAGTTTTAAATAGTTAAAAATAGTTTTAATAGTTTAAAGCAGTTTAAAATAATTAAAATAGTTTAAAATAGATTACAATAGCTTAAAATAGTTTAATTTTTTTAAAATAGATTAAGTTAGATTAAAATAGTTAAAATAGTTTAAAATAGATTCAATTAGATTAAAATAGTTTGAAATAGTTTTAAAATAGATTAAAAATAGTTTTAAAGTTTAAATAGATTAGAATAGTTAAAATAGTTTAAAATAGAATAAAATAGTTTAAAATAGATTAACTATCTTAAAATAGATTAAATAGGTTAAATGGTTTAAAATAGTTAAAATAGGTTTAACATAGTTTAATATAAAATAGTTTGAAATCTAAATAAATCTGAATTTAAAATAATATATTTTAAACAATTTACATTAAAATAATAAATTTGAAATTATTATCAAATTCAATTGTTTCTCCCATTTCAACAAACCTGGACCATATTCAGTTTCCAAATCAACAAAACCCAATTTTAAATCTTTCAGTTCAGATTCTCAATTAAAACCATTTAATCAATATCGATTTCAAATCCACGTTCGAACTATAAATTTAAACTATTTCAAATTAGTAGATTTTAAAGTTAAAATATTCAAATATTTCAATAACTCAATTTCGATAAATTTCATTTGTACTTCAAATCCAACTTTAAAATTTCAATTTAAATTCTTTAAACAATTCATTTAAACCAATTCCAATTCCAACGTTCAAAGCTTGGATTTTCGAAAATAATTCAGTTTATATAAATCAAAGTTTTATTTCGAAATATCATTTAACTGGATTCAAAAATTTAAGGTTTTAAAATCATTTAACTTAACCAATCCGTTGTCAGTATATAATTTTCTACCCTATGGTCAAGTGATACAGATATATATCATTTCAACCCGCAATAAATTTGAAATTTACGGGTATATATCATTTCAACCTGCAATCCCGAATTTAACTTCAAATCCATGAAATCGCTCGAGCCTATCATTTCAACCCAAAACGATTTCTCCCTATTCTATCATATCATTCGGGTATGTATCATTTCAACCCATAGGGATTTCTAACAATAAACTAAGGGAACTTGCAGTGTGATATCAATATATATAAAATAACATAACATCCTGTCATCCAATATCAACCATTAAACATCCATCACAATCATCATTCAAATCAACAATAAATTATATCAATTAACTGATTATCAATAACAGGTATTTAACAGGCAATTTAAAATTCAATATTAAATTAAATGACGATTTAATTAAATAAAAGTCAGATTTAACTGGAATGACAATTTAAATATATGAAATAGCAATAAGTCAACTTCTAATCACATCATAAACTTAATTTAACTAACATAAGATAATTTAGTCGTCCAAACCAGTTCCATAATGTCTGGAATTTTGACACGATCGTAATGGAGAAAACCGCACATGAATCCGACCTCGTATGCAAAAGATATTAAGTTTTGAAGTTATTCTATTTATAATATAAAAATAAATAAAATAAAGAAATAAATAAGACAAAGCAACACGTCAACACCTCCTATCGTTCACACGCATGTAAATCAGCAGGTCGACCACCAGAACCCGCCCTTTGACCCTCGACCGCGCCACCTACGCGCCTCTACAGGCCGTGGCACCACCACCAATCCACAGGCCTAGCCACCACCTACTCGCCGACCAGCTTCGACCCCCTCTACTGCAAGCCGCCGCCACCCAGTTCTAGGGTTTGCCGAACCCTAAACGGCCAAATCCAGGAGCCTCAGGCCACTACACAACCTCCGACCACCATCAAACTACTCTACGTGCCAATCTCTCCAATACCCATAAACCATTTCTCCGATCGTTGCCGCAATCAAAAGCGCCCAATTCCACGCTTAGGGTTCGCTGATTCAGACTTTGACCGATATTTCCGATTAATTCGTGCATTGTTATGAAAAATGAACACTTTCTGTAGATTCCATTCATCGAGATCTTTATAATGATATATAATATGATATAGTTTGAGAAGTTTTAATTTTTCGATTTGATTTTGATTTGCAATTGAATCTAGGAATTAGAGTTTCTGCCATTTGAGAAGAAGGAACAAACAAATGGGATTGTACGTACTGTAATAAGAAATAGAAAGGCTGCTAGGGTTTAGAAGAATCTATTTATATAGGCAAGGCCCGATAAGAAAGAATGAACATATCAAATCGGTTTGAAATGACAATAACGACCCGAAAAGCCCGTTTCGCTTCCGAAACGAAAGTGGCTCATCCAATATATCGAAATAAATTTTTTCGATATTTTTAAATTCAATGGAACAGGTTTCAAGTCTTAATTCCATTATATGAAGAAGTTAGCTTTTAAAATCAGCTTATTTCAAATTAAATTCAATAAATTGGTTTCTGAGCGTTTTGAGCCCGCACGATCAAACGACACGTCCGATCTCTATGAAACTTGAAATCCTACAATAATTCACTATTACGGATCCGATGAAACTGGTTTCGTCGAAATCCAAGACAATGGCCAAAATGGCTATTTTCACGCTAATTAAAAGAAATTATTATTAAATTAATTTTATCACCTTTCAAATTCAAATTTAATAACTAACAATTTTTATCATTTTTGATTACCTATAAACTTATGATCTTTTAAAACGAATTTTCCATGTTAAATCCTATGTTAACTATTTCATTAATTACAGTGTACAATTTCAATTGCAATAAATTCATTAGTTATAATTTAAAATCCAATAAATTCATTTGTTTCGATTTACATCTTCTTATTCCATCAATCATTACTTTATGGATATAGCTAACATTGGTTTACATCTTATTACATTAATCTTCTACAGTTATCATTTTAATTTACATTAACTGCAATATTTAAGTATATTACGTGCAATTTATTTCCAATTTATTTCAACGAATTAAATAGTGAATTTATAATTAAACCTTTGTTACAACTTACCAATTCAAACATATTTTTATGTTTATTATTTACAACCAAGCTAATCAATTCACATACTGGTTCCATATTAACCAATTTCAACCAATTACATACAATTTCACCGTTTAATACAATATTTAATTTATTTCCTTATTTACAATTTATAACCAATTATAACTTTACAATCATTTCAATCAATTGAAA
The DNA here is from genome assembly GCA_030737815.1 of Allium fistulosum. NCBI lineage: Eukaryota > Viridiplantae > Streptophyta > Magnoliopsida > Asparagales > Amaryllidaceae > Allium > Allium fistulosum. The sequence continues at coordinate 308,526,637 of CM060902.1, forward strand.
TTACATTAAAATAGTGAGCAATTACCTTAAATTAACATTATTAAAATTACATTCTAGTTATTTTCTCATTATTAAATCTTAAATTTTTAATTTTTCACAACATTAAATTACAAAACTTATTTAATTAATAAATTTAATTAACGAAAATTACGGGTCGTTACAAAGTATGTGGAACTATGTTTTGTATCATTAGAACTTTTTGACTATGTACATCTTTATGTATCAATCTGAAAAGTTCACCAACTCTTATGTCGCTCCTACTAAACATGCATTTTGTCCTTAATTCCAAAATAATTGTAACAAATTATAGATAATTCCACGTTATTTAGCTAACGCAATAAATATTGTTATTCTAATAGGTTTATTTCAAATGAATATTCAAAACATTCATAACAAAATAAAACTATATTCACTTCCAGTTAATACTAAAAATAATAATTATTTTATAAACTATATTGGGTACGTTTATGAAAACATTTTTTTTCGTATTTTGATGCATCCGCTGATAAGTATTATATGACATGCTCTCATTATTTGCGCCATTATTATAATAGCATATGATATGAAGATCCATTAAACTACTTATTATTGGCTATTTATTTCTATTGAGATAACTAGTTTACTGTTGAGAATATTCGATCAAGTATCTTAAACTCAAAGAAATGAATTTTATAGAAAATAATTTTCTGTATGATAAACGTAATTGGAATAAAAATTAGATTCTTATTCTATATCAAATACTACTTGTATTTTATACAACTCTCGTTTCTGATATCACTTCATGTAGTAGAGTTAACTATTCACTCTCTTCATCCCAACCATACCCAAGTTACATCCACTCTTGTACATTCTCTTTCCTTTTCTAAAATGGTCGAACTGTTCAAAGGAAATCCATATTATAATCAATTGTATTGAATACATGATTTCACATTATGGTTTGTTTGCTTATTTCCAATGTATTAATTTCATTGAAGTTTCATACATTACGAACCACAATTGTTCACCATATAACATTTATAAGAGATTGAAAATGGATCATATCCATAATCTTCTATTGCTATTAGAATACGATACTCATGGAAGACAATGCACAGTCTCAGACAAACTAACACTAAAGCGAACGAGACATGAATATTTTAGTGGTTATGTAAATTGGTTCTTGCATGGGTTTTGAAATAACAGAATGTCAAAAGATTTATTGGTAAGTATATTTTCTATTTCTATGTCAATCTTAATTTAGCTCATTTGTATATTTTAACTGATAAACATTTTATCAATTTTTTAAGCTGCAGAAATTTATCGATGTAGATTATTTTAACTTTATATAGCATAAGTTCTTACAATATTAGAAAGGTTAAATGTTACTATATAATTTTTCTAATAAGGGTCCCATTAGATTTTTATATTTCTCTAAACCCTAAGAAAAACATAGAAATCTTTCGATTTCTCAAGTGAGTGTTAAGACTATCATGCCATGGGATTCCGACCTTAAGGAAACTCAACAAATCATAGGCCCACATGCGATGGATAACACATTATCGGTTGTATCATGTACAACCCCTAACCTATAGTCTTTATCCTAATCTCATCTCGACCTTATGAAAAATCAACAAATCGAAAGAGATTATTCACTCGTACCCACTATTTCATGATGACCTAAGTATAATGCACACACCTTGAGGAAACTTAACAAATTCATGCGTGTATCTTACATCGTCTAGTCAACATATTAATAGTACTACATATAACATCTCTAGCTTGAGGAAATTCAATAACTAAAGAATATGTAAGTAATCTATTAATATATACATGGTGGAGGATAACTTATATTAGGGTTTCATAACTTTAATATACATTTATTTGAGTGATATTGATTTAAGGAATAATGCATTTCTTATAAAATACCCTCGTTATTTAAGTGTCAGACATATAAGAAATTATGATATACGTACAATATGTACGTATTTATTCCTTAAATCTAATTTAGTTTTCTTTCCACTTCTACTTAATTTCATACATATATGGTTATATAAGTATTAATTTATTTATAACTTTTATAATTTAATTTATTTATATATTATATACGTGTATCTCGTTAATTAAATAAGATTTAATTAACACTAATTTAATCTTATCAATTAAATCATATTTAGTTAATTATTTAATTAACATTTTAATCAATGTAATTTAAATTTCAACAATTATATTTTAAATTATTCATTCGTAATAATTTAAAGATGAAGATAGACTATAACATTTATAGTAGTTATATACATATATTATTATACATGTATATAATTTATTAATTAAATTTTAATTAATTAATTAATTAAAATAATTTTTAATTAAAATTACATTAATTAAATTCAACGGTTTATCTTTATTTACCCTAATTAAGATAAATATACATATATCATTATATATGTTTTAATTTAATCAATTAACTTTTCTTTATTTATTTAATCTAATTAATTAAATAATTAAGATAAAGATTTTGAGATTAACATATTAACTCTTCAAAGTCAATTTTGAAATGTTTATAATATTTATAACATATCATATTTTAAACTTAACTTTTAAATTTAAAATATAATTTTTTATATGAAAAATTAGCCCAAGGCCCAAAATCAATTTGGTCATATATATTGATGATAACCTTTGGGCTTACTTCATCCTTTGGATCAGGGCAGTAGCCAGGTAGGATAGACTACTTGATTACCCAAATCCAGTCCTTCAACACTACCTTTCTACACACCCTATTAAATGGGTAGACTATATTCAGTTAGTCCTAACATTGCTAATTTAGATTACATAGACTTTGTCTTTGATACCATTAAAGAAACTGGACCAGCCGAAAGCGGGTTAGTGGATTTCATAAATTTTCCATTTTGATCTTTGTTAGGTCTATGAACTCTAAATGGAGTTTAGATCCAATCTAAAAGGTTTTAAATAATATCTTCAATTTATTCAGTTATTCTAAAGTTCTTTTTTTATTTGTTTACAAGTATATCAAATATACTTGTTTGTGTAAAGTGCACGTGTTGTAGATAAAAGTATGCCTAGTTGATAGGTACGTATGTAGATGCTGTGATTCACGCTACAATGGACCAATTTTCCGTTTACACATGCCTTTGTCATCCATGATATTGATTTAATATATATATATATATAAGTATACATACATACATCTACATACATACATACATACATACACATACACATACACAGACACACACAGACACACACATCACATTAGATGATTTTATGTAACTAAAATCCAAGATTAACATTAATGAATTTGGTTTTAATTAAGGAAAGTTTTGACCAAAAAATTAAATAATTATACAAGTGTCACAAACGGGATTTTCGACCTTCGAAAATCGAGATAAATACGTTCACCATATAATATGCCGCATAATCAAGTGCCAGAAATTCCGATTACTAGGGCTAAAGAAGAAAAGGATAGATGAAAAAACAGAAACAACAGCACAGAATCTCACAATCGCAGCGGAACAAATATAATATATAATAACATATCTTTATACAAGAAAATGTAACTGTTTTATATTTACAATCATCAGAGTACAACAATCAATCCATCAATTTGGATAGTTATAGTAATTTGTCTTGATATACATAACTCACACATCGGAAATAACCAAGTACGTGATATACGTCTGAAATCCTTCAGCTCATCTCCTGTGCTCCATAGTATCCTAACCTGAATCTGTAATACTCAGTCTGACCTGAGCATTATAATAAAATAACACCCGAGTCAGTCTGGAAAACCAGCGTGAGAAAAACACATTCAATTTGAATTATTACCATTATAAAAATCCTTTGAAAAAAAAGGTATCTCGTAAGATCACGTGACACATAAACACGACGGGTTTTTACCTTACAATAACCAAAATATTTTATATCAGAATCATCTGATATTATAGTAGTGTCTAAGTACCAATACTTATTCAAATAGCCGAAATTGTTACATTATTAAATTCAAGCATACTAGGCTCTATAACCAAAACCGTAAAGGGCACGTGTAGGAGAATGGGTTTCCATACAATGACTAGGCACTAGGGTACCACCTATCACGGTACACATCTAGAAAAATGTACCCAGGACCTCGTCGGGACCCCCTACAACACATGACCGGCCATACCCCTAACCTGGATAGAACCGAATATGTTATCACCCAGGGTGTTCCTACCCTTACCGAGCTCCTTCTAATATACCGTATGAATAATATATCCGAGGGTATCTAGAAAGGTGATAACATACCCTAATTGGGTGCGACCCACTTAGCGTTGCTGCATCTCCCTTGATTTTCAGTCATTCCGGTTGATGAGGCTTGAGGCTACGATTGCCTTTTTATAGGATTTCCACTTAGAATGTTCATTGTCCTCCAATGACAATGTGTTGAAAACATTCATCCATACAAGCCGTTCTGGGTCTGAACGAAACCAAAGGCACTATTCCTACTACATCCATTTTGGAATCATCCTCAGGATTAGTAGCGATTAGCCATTGCACTTCAATGCTCCACCTTCAATTACATGCTCTTGTCTTCACTTCGAAACAAATTCGTTGGATCGAAGTGGTTTTCGGATAATTAAATCTGATCCCGGTCTCTTCGAAACAATCAACGAAGTTGGCTAATATTTGATAGTCGGTTATTTAACTATCAATATAACATCCATAAGCAGTCACTAGGCCATTATTATATTTTCTTTAAAACATTCATTTCAAAATATCTTTATAAAGATATATATTCAAATATCTTTTCAAATTTATCAATATTTGAAAACATTTCTGAATACTTGTTTCCATATCAAGATATCTTCACCCGTACCTCACTTCAACACTTAGTGGAATATTTCCAACTTCGATTTCTAATCCATTTCTTAGAGCATATCTCGATATAAATCCTTCATCTCTAATATTTTCAAAAACCTTCCATTTCAACACATAGGAAAATATTCTAAGTCCATTTTCCGAAATCATTTCTAATATAAATACTTAGGAGTTTTTCTTATCCTATCTCCTACATTTGCGGAATTTATATTAATTCCTTTTACATTTTCCAAAGTCGATTATACTCACTTGTAATCTCGTCTATCCATTTAAAACTTCTAAAATCATATCTGTTCACATCTCGAGAGAGTTTATAAATAAATTAAAATCATTACAAAACCACATATATATAATAAATATTTAAAAGAATAATAATTTATTTTTAAAACATGTTCAAATAATTATTTGAAATATCAAACACCTTTTTTTAATAAAACATTAATAACTCATTTCCAACCCATCTTTAATTAAAACTGATTGATTTACAAAACTTGTTATAAAAGTTAGAATTTATTTCAATAAAAATTTATGTTTGAATAACTAACTTATTGAAAATTCCAATACTAACTAGTTTACAATTTCATAGTTAAATAAATAAAATTTTCCTATCTAAAATAAAACTTAACTTCCTAATAATACATACATACATATATATATATATATATATAATTTTTTCTAAAAATCCCAATAACCAAATTTCAATTTATAAATTCCTCTCGATTCACGACACATCGATTTCTTTTCCAATTTCCTAACCATTTCACTTTCCAAAAATAGACTCCACAATTTCTCCTAATAACTATTTCCATATCTCGATATAAATTTACACTATGAATTTTTATTCCAATGTATCAACTAATATCATTTTCCTTATTTACAAACATCGTTTATAAATTTTATAACTCATTTCCAAATCTATGACAGTTTACATTAATCACTCCATTTATAAATCGATTTCAATTAAAATCCCGTTTACAAATTTATTACTCAATAAATCCCAATTATTTCTTGAACTCGTTTAAAATTCAAATTCCAACTTCCTCGCCATATTTTCAGGAATATCATTTAAAAATCCATTATGAAATATTCTTTACATGAATTTTTTTTAAACTCTATTTTAAACCATTTTTTTACAAATAGTTAAGTAGAACTCCCAATTTATTTTTTATCCAAATCAATATCTTTTTAAAATAAATCCCATTTCCGATATAAATAATTTTATATCCAAATTTATTTTTTAAATTCCTTCAAATTTAAAAATAATAATTATGGTATTTAAAATACCAAAATTAAGCCCAGTGCTAATATAGCGTCCAATAATTCACATCACAACAATAATCTATAACAGATTATCCTAGCACATCATATATTATTATATATGAAAAACAATCAATAAAATTTTGAGAAATCCAATTGGATCCCTCCAACCTGTTTCCCTGCATCCACAGATGTTAATACAACATAAAAATACCAATCCTACATCGAGGGGTATATCACGGTATATAGGGTCATCCGCTATTATGCGGGACGCGTAGGGTCTCATCCGCTATTATATGCGGGAATAATCACTCCAATTACTAATATATATACTACTTTATATAATATATCATTCAACAGATAATAATTAATAAATTCAACCACGCATCAAACAATTTATTTTAACTATTTAAAATAAATTTTAGTAATCCAAATGAGTGAGAATTTCTTACCTTGTTTTTTTAATCGCAATCCATTCCAAATTTATTTTCTTTTTGCATAGCTTCCATTCAATTTAAACCTCGTACAAATTTAATATGAATTAGTGAAATTCCAAATAAATTAATTGATTATCAAATTTTAAAAATTGTTTTCATCTTAAATTATCTTCCAAGCTCAAACCTCTATTTAATTCTCACTACAACATTGTCAACTTCCAACACTATCACAGCACACCCATCTACCCACGCCCTCCACCCAAAGCAGAGAATCACTGTCGCTCCATCCCCCTCGTCGCCAACGACCCTCACTAGCTGTCGTCTCCACCTCCAGTTGCCACCGTACCATCAAGCATCGCGCCCAAACCTTCCTAGTCGAACATGAATCCAAACCCAATCGACCACGACACCTCAAACTCACGGCCAAACCTAGCTCGTCGCGTTACTTCTTTTTTTCACATCGCCGATCGCCGACCCGCCTTCCCCAATCGCGCACACACGCAAACGAATAGACACCTCAAATCGCGAAACCTATGCCAACGCCGCTATCAACCCCCCCACGACATCGTCCACCATTCGTGAGCGCAGACCAATTGATTCCTCTCGCACACCATTTTTATCTTTTTCGGTTTCTCTTTTTTTCGATTTGATTTCGTGAGAAGAGCTGAAATGATTTAGAGACAGGTATGTTCTAAAAAGGTACGATCTCGTGATTTTATGAACTGAAAGAATGAGGGTTGCATGTGTAACGACCCCGGATTTTATATAAATTTAAACTGATAATTAAATTAAATTTTGAATTAAAATTGTATAATTAAACGATAAATGGATAGCGAGTTTCCCCGATCGTAATAAATTTGATATAAATCATTTTAATTTAATTAAAATTGTAAATATTGTACATATATATGTATATATTGGATATAAGTGTATAGAATAGAAATTTATAAAGTAGTAAGTATAAGACATACAAGACAATTAAATATTTAGGTTGGGAATAGAAAAAATAAAATAAAATCAATCTTATCAATGCAAACATAAGTATAAATACATAAACATAAGAACTATGATATTAACATAAGTTAAAATTTATAACCAATAACTAGAACAAAACAAAAATATATTTGTACATAGGGTAATGGAGCAGTGCATAACCAAGTAAACAAAGTAAAGAAATGTTATGCAGGCAAGAATAGAAAAGAAGACAAGTATGAAAACAGAAAGTAAAAGCAAACCAGGCTTTGTATATTTGTATGTTGACTGTAAAGCTTAGAAATGAAGGCAAGATCAAAGTAAATAAAATATCTATGTACATGCTAGACATAAAAGGTAAGGTTGTAGACATAAGGTACCATTGCATTTAATGCTTTCAAACTCTAGCACATAACCAAGTCAATTCGAAATGTAGAGCATCATTTCAGTTTCTAAAGTATAGCCTGGTCTGATAAAAAAAGAAAAGAAAAGATCTCTGAACAAATATATGTTGTACCAGCTAATACTTATCTCCAGCAAACACTCTTCTCTATATTTATATATTCTTACTTCATTCGTTCATCACAACTAAGCAAACCAGAAAAATAGAATTCAAAAACAAAAGTAATTTTAAAGCCTTCGAACCTGGAGATGAAGATCAAATCTATATCAAGCAAAGTTTTCAGATTTAAGAACTAAAAGCTCTACTCTTCTTTCTCTGTTCTTCTTTTGGGTAAACAAAAGTGAGCAAACTTCAATTTTTAGACTAGTTTCTTTTGAATCTTATATGAAGATGTTGATGGATGTGAATTTTTTGGCTGGTTTATATGAACATATATATGTGTGTTGCTGATTTCTGGAAGCTTTATGTTCTTTACTGCTTTAAGCTTCTGAACAAAGAAGTGGTCAGCATAGTAATACTTCTTCACTTAAATCAATATGAACCTAGGAATTTAAGTTAATTTAGTATGTTTAACTTAAATCATAAGCCTGGGAATTTATTTGAAGCATAACAGTATGATAAGAGGTACTGTTTTATCAAGTTACCGTAAAAACAAAAAGAAAAGGGAATCATAAGCTAAAATTCGAATGTTTTAATTTGATAATCTGATCCCATATCTTGATGTAACCCACAAAATTAAGATTTTTGAAACAAGAATGATGCTTTTTAAATCTATATACACGGTGCAGTTCGTGATGAACTAAAAACTCATTTTTTGTCAATTTCGGTTAGTTTAACAAATCTTAGAGGTTGAAAATTGTTGTATAGATAGTTTGTTAATGTATGAACATAGGACAAATATTGAAAAAAATTTCTAATGCAAGGATTAGTTGGTTGGATCGAAAGTAGGGTTTTGGGTTTGATGTTTTTGGGTTCTGTACATTTGATGATTTCGTCGCCAAGGAGTGACCGAGTTGCACGCAATGTTGGGTGAAGGAAGAATGGAGGTAGGCGAAGCAGTAGCCGGAGGCGCCGAGCCTCTGGTGGCCAGAGTTGTGATCGCGAAGCGTTTTGGGTTGGTAGTCTGGGTGGAGGTTACTCGAGCTATGCTCGATTTTGATCAAGTGCCTATTCGAGCTTGTTGACGATCGGGGAGGGTTGCTGTGGTGTTCGTCGATGGATCGAGATCGTCGAGGTCGGTCGGAGTTCACTGGCGAGATGGTGCACGTGCACGATGTCGTTTTTATGTCAGAAGCTTGTGGGGTGAGAGACTCGAGTGGATGCTCGAGAAAATGAATGGGTTGCTTCGGGTAACGCCTGAGCGTGCGAGAGTGTTTTCTGATATTCAATTTTAAACTTAAACGTAAATAAAAAGAAGAAGAAATGTATGAGGAAGAGAGGGGAACACTGGAAAAGGTCAAGGGAACTCGAGTTTTACTCTAGCAAACGCGTTGATTTCTTCGGGTTTCAAAATTTCTAGGCGTTAGCCTAATAAATCTTAAGTCATCTTGTTAAACAAAGTTTGGTGTTAACTAAGTTTTAAAATGATTTAAAGATATACATAAACTTTTATTTTGAAAAAGTTTAACTCAATAATATTAAGGATTTATTTAAAGAATGTTGAAACGGTTAATTAACTTTTTAAAAGTTTTAGTTAAATTTATTTGTTAAACGAAATTAATTACCTGAAGTTAATGACCTAATAAAAGTGAGTAAGATAAATAAACTAATGAATTTAAGTTTGATTAATCAAAAGTAATTAACTAATGATTTAAGTTAAATAATCAAGTGATTAAGATTTATTTTTAGATTTATTTTTGATTAAGGATACTCATTTATTAATTAAGAATAATTAATTAAAATGATGATCAATTAGGAGGTTGATTAATTTATTTAAAGATAATTAATTAAAGGATAATTAAACAATTAAGGTTAATTATTTAATGATTAAAGATTGATTCAATTTTTAATTACGGTTGATTTATTTAATAATTGAAGGTTAATTAATTTGTTATTAATGATAAATAAATAAATGACTAAAGAATAATTAATCAAGATAATTTGTAAATTATTAAAGTTAATTAACCAGGATTAGTAGTAAATGCACAAGAAATTAATATGATTTGAATTAATCCGACAATTGATTTGATCTTACTTATGAATGTTTGAATTGTATTGAATGGTTGAATTGTTTGATATCCTTGATATATGATCATTTGTGATATACCCTGATTTATGTTGTGCTGAGCTGTAATTTCTATTTCTGTGATATATTACTTTGTGAATATGAAACCCTTGGCCCATAAAACGACACTTTAATTTCGATGCGACAGGGAGTCGGATTCCGGTTGGATATCCGAAACCCACATCGAATTATAATTGTGAATCTTTGTGACTGATAAATTTATTTTATCTATTAATCTGTGAATGAAGATAAGCGTTATCGATTTTACCGCTTATCGATATATCTGTGATGATTGATGTTGTGCACTATTGTGTGTAAAACCCCTGGACTACACCATACACACACAAATATGGATTTCACGTGGGAATCGGTTAAGTCACAGATAGTGTAAATTTAATGTTTTTGAAATTGAAATTTTAGTTTCAATTGATTTTGAAATTGGAGATTTGGGTTTAAAGTGAAAAGCTTTTGAAATAGGATTTCAAAGATAAAAGTTATTTTGAATAACTTAATCGAGTTTCGAAAATTTAAATAATTTGATTTAAATTTGAATTCAAGTTTGAAATTGAATCCTATGCTGTATAAGTTATATTTGGGTTAAACCATTTTAAAGGTATTGATTTGGGAATTTGATTTTTAATTCAAGGGGTTTTAACTCGTGTAAATATAACTGGATTTTTCTGAAACGAAACTATTTGTTTTTGAATAGTAAAATCTTTCACATAAGTAATGAACTTCCAAATTGTGTTGAAAGAATTTCAAGTTTGAAATGGAATTAAAATGTTTTGAAAACTATGAAATGAGTCTTTGATTTCAAAGACCGGATGAGTTAATCTAACTTGAAATGGAATTGAAATGTTTTGAAAACTATGAAATGAGTCTTTGATTTCAAAGACCGGATGAGTTAATCTAACTTGAAATGGAATCGTTTTGAAAGACTATGAATGAATCTTTGGAAATGAGTTTTGAAAGCTATAAGTTAAATCTTGATTTAAAGATTTAACGAGTTAATTCAATTGAAATGGAAATTGATTTGAAAATCCATAAATGGATCTTTGTGAACGGGGCGAACTTTGTGAATTGAATCTTTTTGTTTAAAAGATTAAAAGTGTGGAAATTGTTTAAACCATTGAAGGTTTTTGAAATGAATCTTTTTGTTTAAAAGATTGGAAATGGTAATTTGTTTTAACCATTCGAATGAAAAGTTTTGGGCTTTAAGCTGTGATTTAACTGAGACCCCAGTATCCATACGATTTTTAATTGCGCTCGTTATTCGGTTTAGCCGGGAAAGGACCTTTGTGTCATATAACCCATTCTGAATAATGATACGACGTATATGGATGGCATTTGAAGACCGGTGGTGAAGACCGGATACTTTCGAAAACGAAAGGATTACCATTGATTGTCTCTGCATCGGCTGATCCCCGGTATAGAGATTTTATTACCCTTTAGTGATGGGAAGTCCGGACGTGATTAGAAATTATCCAGATTTGCAAGGGCTTTTTCGGAAGTGCCTTCGGTTCTGTTCGAACCCGGAACAGACTTGTATGGATGTGTGTCTGACGTTACACTTTGAGATGTAAAGCTGGTTTCTATCAAATACATTTCTGTTGGTGGCGGAGAATTTATTCTCTTAGCTTAACACCCTTCTCTGAGACGTACGAGCTCAGAGGTTATGTAGTTGATGGTTACTAGTGATACATTCCCAATTTGGTAATGTGGCATACGAAGTGCTGATGATCATTTGTTGGTCAAAGCGTTGCTTTGTGAAAAAGCGTTGCTTTGTGAAAAAGTGTGCTTTGTGAAAAAGCGTAGTTTTGTGGACGAGACTTCATCGAGCCTCACAACCCGGTAATGGTCGAAACAGGAATGTTGCGGCAAAGGTTTGTAGGGGTAGCGCCCCTAGGGTATGTCATTTCCTTCTGGATAAAGGATGGTATCATGGTATGGAGCCCAGATACTTAACTCGTGTGGACACGGTAATTTATTACTGTATGATGTTGCTTTGTTGGTTTTCGGGATCCCGGATAAAGGTCGGTAACGACCGGGGAATGACATAGCTCGTGTGTTAGTTACCTAGTTACAGCTGTACAGCGTGAGGTAGCGTCGGCCTTGTGTTTGCAGAGATCCGGTTAGGTTCTCGGGGCGTCTTTCCAGAGGCGTTTCTATTTCGGTAAGGAAGTTCCTTAGCCTGATCATTTGTTGGAAATCCAAAGAAACAATACGAACCCTGTACGGTTTTAGTTGTATTACCTGCTATGGAATGTGGCGGTAACCTGCTATTGAACGTAGTAGCTATAGCAGGCATACAACAATGGTTGTATGCTGGCTAAGATTAATATTATATTTTCGAAATGGTTTTCGACACTATGCACTAATGATAATAATATCGAATGATTTTGCGTAGTAAGCATTTTTGACTATCATAAGAAGAAATCTCCTCCAATTCTGGGATTGCATTGTGTGTGTGGTGGGAGGTCTTATGGTAGTTTCATTTTCGAAAAGCATTGCGGGTTTCAATGTTTAAAAGCCTTTTGTGTTTGTTTTAAAGATAAACTGTTTTTGTTGCTCACACCAGTCCCATGACTGACCCGGAGTTTATTGTTCCCTTCCTAAACTCTGGGTGCCCACTATTTTCCACACGGGCAGTCTAGAGTTGGGTTTTTCAGATATTCAGGTTTAGTAGATTATCTGGAGCTGGTTCAGTTCTTGGAGTTCATGGACTGACGTTGCCTATCTTGGAGCATTCTATTGGAGACATTCTATCCGCTGCTGATGTTATCTTTTCTTTTCCGCTGCTATTTCTTGTATCATATCTCTGATGTATATTGATATTCATTGTATCACTCTGTTGTATCTGATGTTGTATATCTATATTCTTTTTCTTTCTTCCGCTGTGTTGTTATACTTAATGGTGTTATAAGCTCCGTCGACTCGGATTTGAACGGTCGAATCTACGGCATTCGAGTACGATGTAAAGTATGGATGTCGATTTTCGAGCGGGCAATATCCATATCGTTACAGCATGTTTGAATGGTTTTGAGGGCGGCTCTGAGTTTGACTTTGATTTGAACCTATATTTTTTTATTCCAAATATTCCACTTTACATATCACGAAATTTTGAACCCTTATGGAGGCGTGCCGCCAGGCGTTTCTAATGTTATAACCCCATTCCGAACGCAATGGAAAAGGTTTCAAGCCCTAATTCGATCGTATGGAGAAGATAGCTTTTTAAATCGACTATTTAAATTAAATTCAATTGAATTATTTCTATGCGTTTCTACCTCGTACGACCAACCAGTAAATCCAAACATCACGAAAATTAGAATCCGATAATAATACACTATTACGGATCCAATGGAACTGGTTTCGTCGAATCCCGAGACTGTGCCCCGGATCGCTATTTTAATCGTCGATCAAATCGACGATTTCTAAAATTTACGAAATCGCTTGAAATTCCAGTTTTAAAAACTTATTAACTCAATTCTAATTCGAATAGAATTTAAATCAACATTAGAAATCGTTTTGATTTCATATTCAACTCAGATTTTAATTATCTAAACGATTTTCAATTATTAATTCAACAATTAATTTATTCAATAAATCGCTGTATTTGAATTCTTAAATTCATTCTAAAATCTTCAATTAGAATCGTCGTATCTGAAAACCAATTTATACTCCAAATTCAATATTTAAATTCATTTAAATATTCTAAATCAATTGATGAAAAATTCGGGTCGTTACATTCCTCCCCCCTTAAAAGAATTTCGTCCCCAAAATTGTTAAGGCGGGAAAAACGCTCCAAACCCATTAACTTATCAAAACCTACTTAGTTAAAACTCAATATTCACTTTGCTAAACCCTTTAGTTCTAACCAAACAACTAATTTTCCCTTTCTAATTCAAGCTCTTTATTTTCATTACAATTCAAAAATTAAGGGCCCGTTTGGTTTGCTGTTTTTAGTTTTGTGTTTTCATCTAAACAAAAATGCGCATTTCTTATGCATTATTGGAAAACACACAATTTTGAAAAATGAAATTAACATAGAAAATAGAAAACAAGTTTATTTGATTTTTCGTGTTTTGAGACATAATAAAAGGACGGAAAACAATTCTTCCCCTCCATTTCTCGTCCATCGTTGTAATGGCTAAGAATTGTAAAAAAATTTCTCATGTTTTCTTGCATTTTGTAGTGTATGTTGAAAACACAAAACCCAAAACTCAAAACGAAACCAAACGGGCCCTAACTTTTCGTTAACAAAAATTTTCCAAAAATTTTCAAAATTTTTCTTACACCCTAAATTCCCGAAATTTTTTGGTACGCCTTTTTGTACGGAGGACCTTTTGCAATATGGAAAAACAGATAAATATATATACATCGACCCACACGGTCGGAAAACAAGATATATATCAACATTTATATATTTTGCGATATTTAATCCGAAAACGTACCTTATTTAGCGTTTTTAAGCATTATTAAGCAAACATTTACTTCAAAAGCAATTTTGCAACCCAAATCTAGCCAAATAGTCCCTCTGTACCTGTACTTACTCAATTTTAAACACATAAGTACCAAAACATGAAATTATAATAACGTTTCATTTATTCAACTAGTTAACACATGAATTTCATAAGCAATGCATGCTAAACATATATTTATAAGCAATTATGAGGTTCCAACACTAATTTAATTACTTCCAATCAATCCATATACCATTTCATTCAATTTAAATGATTTACAACTCACTTTTCATGCATTCAATTTATTTTTATACCAAACAAACTCATATCCATTCAATTGATTTAGAAATCAATTTATTCACTTCCTATTAATTCATAGAATGTTATTTACTTCCGTTTGCATCAAACGACAATTTTTCTATGCAAATTTGGCGATATTCATTCAATAAAATAACCATTTCAGTTTATAGTTATTTTAAACTGATTCCAAATCAATTTATATTTAATTCTATTCCATTTCAAATTGATTCTCAATCAATTTATTTACATTCCATTCATATCCACACTTGTTATATTCAACAACACCAATTCATGCCATTTAATATATGTATTTCTTCATAAAATTATATTTAAATGTACTGTGACCCTTTTTCATCACTTATATACATTTCCACTTTCAATTTTAATTCCATATTCAAATTCATCCTCGAATTCATATAAATAATATCCCAAGTCATATTCAATTTATTTACACTTAAATTGAGTTTATTTATAACTCAAGTCATTGCTATTTCAATCCAATTCTATTTTATTTGATCACATTTCAAATATATCTAATTCGCTTCCATTTAAGTCGAATTTTATTTATAACTAAAGTTCCATTTCCAATATCCACTTTTAATCCACAATCCAATTTACTTAACCAAGTTAAGTTTCATTTCCATATTCAATTCACTAATTAATTCATCAAATTAGTTCACTTCCAATTTATAACTCAATATCTGATTTTTTTTATATTCAGAAATCACTTTATTTAAGTTACTTGGGTTCAAATTTATTTTATAATTCAAGTCTGGATTTAAATTTCGTTGCCAAAATATCAAACTATTTTTATTTTGGTCGTTCTATCTCATTTTTTAATTTTATAAGTTCGCAACTTTATTTTTCACATTTCCATCACTTTCTATACTTGAGTATATTCACATTTTATTATTTACTCAAGATTATACAACACTTTATAGCTTAAATATATAATTATTCCATTAACTCCAACTTTTGTAAGCTATTCAAACTTATTTATTCACAATTCCAGAATTCAACACCCGGTTTTAACTTCAAATTATTTTGAAACCGATATATAGCTTTTTGGTTTTAACAAACCATTTCTTTGAAATTTCAAAGTCATTCTGATTTTATCCAAAATAATTCCTTTCAGAATTTCCAAACAACACTTGTTTTTAAACAAAAATCTCATATCAAATTACTACGGTAGCAAATCCGTCACCTAAAAACTCGAAAATGAACACTGATGATGCGACCGTCATCACCACAGTTATTTTCCAGCGACTGTAGTGAGTTCAGTGCTATATCTCTTCCAAATCCATTTTCTGTTCAACCAAAACTCAATTTTTAATACTCCATTATTCTTCCAACCACTTTGGAAAACATTTTCAAAATTTCTGAGATTTCAATATTCCCAAATACTTTGTTCAAACCATTTAAAACATTCCTCAAAGCTTTCGGGTTTTTAAATTCCCAAATTCTGGTTTGAATCCATTTTTATTTATAATTCACTTGTATAATTCATTCTTATACAAATTTCATTTGGTTATATATAACCATTTCAATTTTATAATCTTGTCTCGATTATAATAACAACAACCAAGCACTCCAATATACTATAATAATTTTTAGAAAATTATTTCTTTTATATCAAAATATAATTTGGGTAAAATTATTTCATTACCCGCTTCAAAACCATATTGTGTCAGTTTATCGTGTTCAAGTGTTAAGAAACTCATATCGAATTTGTGGCATCCCACTATTCGACCAGAATTTATAAGCCACTCAACAGATAAGTCAACACAATATAAAACAATTTATATTCACTAACAAATACACGCTCATATCTATTAACACACTCAAACTCATTCTAGGGTTCTACTGACCCTGTCTATAATGAGTAATCCCAACCAAAGCCAAGGTTCTCACTTAACCTTCAACTCTGATACCAAATGTCACAAACGGGATTTTCGACTTTCAAAAATCGACATAAATATGTTCAGTGTATAATATGCCGCATAATCAAGTGCCGGAAATTTCGATTGCTAGGGGTAAAGAAGAAAAGGATAGATGAAAAAACAGAAAAAACAACACAGAATCTCACAATTACAACGGAATAAATATAATATATAATAACATATCTTTATATAAGAAAATGTAACTGTTTTATATTTACAATCATCAGAGTACAACAATCAATCCATCAATCTGGACAATTATAATAACTTGTCCTGATATACATAACTCACACAGCGGAAATAACCAAGTACGTGATATATGTCTGAAATCCTCTAGCTCGTCTCCTGAGCTCCATAGTACCCTAACCTGAATTTGAAATACTCGGCCTGACCCGAGCATTATAATAAAATAACACCCGAGTTAGTTTGGAAAACCAGCATGAGAAAAACACATTTAGTTTGAATTATTACCATTATCAAAATCCTTTGAAAAACAAAGGTATCTCGTAAGACCAAGTCACACATAAACACGATGGGATTTTACCTTACGATAACCAAAATATTTTATATCCAAATCATCTGATATTATAATAGTGTCTAAGTACAAATACTTACTCAAATAGCCGAAATTGTTACATTATTAAATTCCAGCATACTAGGCTCTACAACCAAAATCGTAAAGGGCACGTATAAGAGAATGGGTTTCCATACAATGACTAGGCACTAGGGTACCACCTATCACGGTACACATCTAGAAAAATGTACCAAGGACCTCGCCGGGATCCCCTACAACACAAGACTGGCCCTACCCCTAACCTGGATAGAACTGAATATGTTATCACCTTGGGTGTTCCCATCCTTACCGAGCTCCTTCCAACGTACCGTATGAATAATATATCCGAGGGTATCTAGTAAGGTGATAACATACCCAAATTGGGTGGTACCCACTTAGCCTTGCTGCATCTCCCCTGATTTTTAGTCATTTCGGTTGAAGAGGCTTGAGGCTACGATTACCTTTTTATAGGATTTCCACTTAGAATGTTCATTGTCCTCCAATGATAATGTGTTGAAAACATTCATCCATACAAGCCGTTCTGGGTCTGAACGAAACTGAAGGCACTATTCCTACTACATCCATTTTGGAATCATCCTCAGGATTAGTAGCGATTAGCCCTTGCACTTTAATGCTTCACCTTCAATTACACGCTCTTGTCTTCACTTCGAAACGAATTCATTGGTCGAAGTAGTTTTCGGATAATTAAATCCGATCTCAGTCTCTTCGAAACAATCGACGAAGTTGGCCAATATTTGATAGTCGGTTATTTAACTATCAATATAACATCCATAAGCAGTCACTAGGCCATTATTATATTTTCTTTAAAACATTCATTTCAAAATATCTTTACAAAGATATATATTCAAATCTCTTTTCAAATTTATCAATATTTGAAAACATTTCTGAATACTTGTTTCCATATCTAGATATCTTCACCCGTACCTCACTTCAATACTTAGTGGAATATTTCCAACTTCGATTTTTAATCCATTTCTTAGAAAATATTTCTCTAATATTTTCAAAAACCTTCCATTTCAACACATAGGAAAATATTCTAAGTCTATTTTCCAAAATCATTTCTAATATAAATACTTATGAGTTTTTCTTATCCTATTTCCTACATTTGCGGAATTTAAATTAATTCCTTTTTACATTTTCCAAAGTCGATTATACTCACTTGTAATCTCGTCTATCCATTTAAAACTTCTAAAATCATATATGTTCACATTTCGAGAGAGTTTATAAATAAATTAAAATCATTATAAAACTATATATATATATAATAAGTATTTAAAAGAATAATAATTTATTTTTAAAACATGTTCAAATAATTATTTGAAATATCAAACACCTTTTTTTTGATAAAACATTAATAACTCATTTCCAACCCATCTTTAATTAATACTGGTTGATTTACAAAACTTGTTATAAAGTTTAGAATTTATTTCAATAAAAATTTATGTTTGAATAACTCACTTTCTGAAAAAAATTCCAATGCTAACTAGTTTAAAATTTCATAGTTAAATAAATAAAATTTTCCTTTTCTAAAATAAAACTTAACTTCCTAATATATATATATATATATATATATATAATTTTTTCTAAAAATCCCAATAACCAAATTTCAATTTATAAATTCCTCTCGATTCACGACACATGAATTTCTTTTCCAATTTCCTAACCATTTCACTTTCCAAAATAGACTCCACTATTTCTCCCAAGAACTATTTCCATATCTCGATATAAATTCACACCATGAATTGTTATTCCAATTTATCAACTAATACCATTTTCCTTATTTATAAACATCGTTTATAAATTTTATAACTCATTTCCAAATCTATAACAGTTTACATTAATGACTCCATTTATAAATCGATTTCAATTAAAATCCCATTTACAAATTTATTACTCAATACATCCCAATTATTTCTTGAACTCGTTTAAAATTCAAATTCCAACTTCCTTGCCATATTTTCAGCAATATCATTTAAAAATCCATTATGAAATATTCTTTATATGATTTTTTTTAAAACTCTATTTTAACCATTTTTTTACGAATAGTTAAGTACAACTCCCAATTTTTGTTTTATCCAAATCAATTTCTTTTTAAAATAAATCCCATTTCCGATATAAATAATTTTATATTCAAATTTCTTTTTTAAATTCCATCAAATTTAAAAATAATAATTATGGTATTTAAAATACCAAAATTAAGCCCAATGCTAATATAGCATCCAATAATTCACATCACAACAATAATCTATAACATATTATCCTATCACATCATATATTATTATATATGGAAAACAATCAATAAAATTTTTAGGAATCCAGTTGGATCCCTCCAACCTATTTCCCTGCATCCACAGATGTTAATACAACATAAAAATACCAATCCCACTTCGAGGGGGATATCGCGGTATATAGGGTCATCCGCTATTATGCGGGGCGCATAGCGTCTCATCTGCTAAAATATGCGGGAACAATCACTCCAATTACTAATATATACTACTATATATATATATAATATCATTCAATAGATAATAATTAATAAATTCAACCAAGCATTCAACAATTTATTTTAACTATTTAAAATAAATTCTAGTAATCCAAATGAGTGAGAATTTCTCACCTTGTTTTTTTAATCGCAATCCATTCCAAATTTATTTTCTTTTTTCACAGCTTCCATTCAATTTAAACGTCGTACAAATTTAATATGAATTAGTGAAATTCCAAATAAATTAATTTATTATCAAATTTTAAATTTTAAAAATTGTTTTCATCTTAAATTACCTTACAAGCTCAAACCTGCATTTAATTCTCACTGCAACATTGTCAACTTCCAACACTATCATATCACACCCATCCACCCACGCCCTCCACCCAAAGCCGAGTATCACTGTCGCTAGGGATGGCAATGGGGCGGGTCTAGGGTCCAAACCCGATTGACCCACCCCTGTTTTAGCCCGCCTAGACCCGCCCCATTGGGTCATTGGGGCGGGTAGACCCGTGACCCGTTCTTGGGAGCTTCGGGTCTAGGGTCGGGGCTTGGCTGACCCTCCCCAACCCGACCCGCACTACTGAGATCTCATAAAATCGGTTTAGTATTATAATGATAGTTTGTTAATACACACACACACATGTATTTGTGTGTGTGATTATGACATGGATATTATAATATTCCAATCAATAAGCTATAAAATTTTATAGTATTAAGCTGCATCATTGATATTATACAATAACATATGCATATATTTTTGAACTATTTGGTACATCATATTTTTATTATCTTCCCTTATCATTGGAAATACATTGTTATTTGTATTTAATGTATCATTTAGTAACAACAAATATAAATATATGTACATTAGTACACAATTTTGAATCGATAAAAAAACCTCATCGGGTCTCGGGGCGGGGCGGGTCTACCCTGACCCGTATGGGTTTCGGGTTCGGGGCAAAATTCCGGACCTGCACCGGGTCTACGGGGCGGGGTCTAAAAAACCCGGGGCGGGTCTGGGGCACAGGAAACCCGCCCCAACCCGCCCCATTGCCATTCCTAACTGTCGCTCTATCCCCCTCATTGCCAGCGACCCTCACTGGTTGTCGTCTCCACCTCCAGTTGCCACCGTACCATCAAGCATTGCGCCCAAACCTTCCTAGTCGAATATGGATCCAAACCCAATCGACCACGACACCTCAAACTCACGGTCGAACACACCTCGTCGCGTTACTTCTTTTTTTCACATCGCCGACCTGCCTTCCCCAATCGCGCGTGCACGCAAATGAACAGAAACCCCAAATCGCAAAACCTATACCAACGCCACTGTCAACCCCTCTCCCCCCATGACATCTGTAAAGACCCGCCACTCATTCCACAGAATGACGCATCATTAATAAGAAAGAAAGGGGTAGAAAATAGAAAAGAAGAGAAGAGAAGAAAGAAACAACAACAACGATCTCACAACGGAACGAATAAATTATATTAATAACATAAACTATTACATAGTATACAACACTTATCAGAGTTACACAACATATACATCACATACTAGTCAGTTATAAACATCTGTCTAGACATTACAACTCAATACACTACAGAGATACAGACACAGCGGAACTACTATATATATCTACAATGCTGAAGCCTCCTGCTCCATTGCTCCTCCACAAATCATCAAAGCTAAACCTGAATCCCTTGGCTACTCGTAAAAAATTTGAGTACCCAAGAGTTTAGAAAACAGAAATAAACACTTGGGTCAGACATGGGTCTGGTGTGAGTAATAGGTTAAACTTGTTTAACTTTGAAAACCATTTGGAAAGAAAAGGTATTACGTAAGACTCCCCACAAATAAACATGGGTAAGTTTTTACCTT
Organism: Allium fistulosum; assembly: GCA_030737815.1. Taxonomy (NCBI): domain Eukaryota; kingdom Viridiplantae; phylum Streptophyta; class Magnoliopsida; order Asparagales; family Amaryllidaceae; genus Allium; species Allium fistulosum. The sequence continues at coordinate 308,548,419 of CM060902.1, forward strand.
ACGCTAACCAAAACATTTGATAGGAAATTCGATTTTATTATAATAGGGTCTAGGGTTTTCAAATAAATATGAAATAGCCGAAATTGTTACATTATTAAATTCCAGCATACATAAGTATACAATCAAGTCCGTTATCACTTATTGAAATTTGGATTTCCATACAATGGCAGAGCTACCGGGGTACCGCTCATCACAGTACGGGGCCTAGATCACCGTATCGAGGATCACTCCCAATCCCCTGCAACACAAAGCCGGAACCATCCCTTACTGGATAATTCCGAATAAAATCACCCCACAGATGGCCGTCGCCAACTGCACCACTAAGCCGAAATAAAAGAAGGAACTCTCTAGACAGGGATGACCTTACTCTCAGTGGGTGCTACCCACGAAGCCTTGCTGCACCTCCCCTGTTTTAGCCATTCCCGGTTGATGAGGCTTGAGGTCACGATTTACCTTTAAATCAGAACACATCACTTAGAATGCTCATCGTCCACCTGACGATGTTCTGAAAGCATTCAATCCATACAAGTTCGTTCCGGGTTCGAACGAAACCGAAGGCATTATCTCGTTACACTCGTTTTGGAATCACCCTCAGAGTTAACGACAATAACCCTTGCACTTTGAATCTTCATCTTCACTTGAGATTCACGACCTATCGTTAATTTGGATCGATGTGGTATTCGGGTCTCCAGACCTGGAATTCCGGTATACGGAAACCCGATCCCGGTCTCATCGAAATCCAAAACGTATCTTTTTAAGGGCCAAGTTGTTTTAAGGTTAAAACAATTCAATTCTTATCTATATACACAAAGATAGATAATTCAATAGATAATCTACATTATCATCCCAGACAGATAATTCACATTATCATTATAATTCAACCAAACATCCATATCATATATCAATCATATCTTATCAGAGATATCAAACAAAGAAATACATTCAATCTCATTCATCCATCCTTAAGCAATGATTTATATCATCTAATTAATTTAAAGTGAATTAAACTAATTACTTCATTCTATAAATCCTGCTTACTTAATTATTAATTAAACCAATTAATTTATCATTACTCTAAGTATCCATCTTAATTAATCATTCCTGATTAATAATCCTTTAATTACTTTAAGTAATTAACTCTTAATTAATTTCACAAATTAATTAACTTAAACCATTTCAGTAATTAATCTTAAATTACTTCATTAATTAATTAATTACTTTAATCCTTTATTATTGATTAATTAATTTTAATTAACCAATCCTTAATTACATCATTTAAATTAATTATATTTAATAATTAATTCTTAATTAAACCACATTTATTAATCACCTTTGATTAATCACATCTAGTAATTAACTACCCTTAATTACACTTCCATAAATTAATTACTTCTTAATTAATTATCTTTTAATTAATCCCTTGATTAATTATTCAAAGTAATTAAACTCAAATTACTTTCATTAAACCATCTTTAGTTAATTACATCCACTAACTAACTTTAATTACTTTCCTAAGTAATTACACTTCACTAATTACATTTAAGTAATTATATTTATCATATCTCTAAATGATTATCTTAAATTAATTTAATTAATTAATTTAACTTAATCAAATTTATTTAATTAATTACCTTAAGTAATTAATTACCTTAATTACTTCCATTAAGTAATTATACTTAACCCATTTTCATATTAACTAATTAATCTAATTGATTATCAAATTTAATCATGTTAATTAATTAATTAATTAATTATCTAATAATCTCTAATTAATGATCTTTCATTAATTATTAACAATTCTTTAACTACTTCCTAAGTAATTAAACTTTAATCAACTATTTATAAATTACAACTAAATAAATTCTTAATTACCAATTAATTTAACTCTATTACTTAATTAATTGCTAAACAAACCTTTAATCACTTGATAAATAAATTTCTAATCATTTATTAAAATCTATACTTATCTAAATAAATGATTCTTAATCCCAAATTAATTAACCCTTAATTAATTTAACTTATAATCTTAATTATTTAATTAATTAACACTAAACCATTAATTAATCAAATTATTAAATTATTCTTTAATTATCCTATTAATTTAATGACTCATATATCATTAAACCTTAATTACTTTCTAAATTAAAGTATTAACCTTTAGCTACTTTAATTATCATTTACAAAAGGCTTTGAAATCTTTTACTTTTAAACCTTTCTTTTATTTCATTTCAAATTAAAGTTTTAAAATAAATTATAAATTTAACTTTAAGCAAATTTAAATCAAATTTATCAAACCCCGTTTTAAAACCAAATGTTAAAGAAACACTTAACATTTGTAAAAGAAATTTATATTCATTTAAATTAAAACTCTTTTTAAACTATACTTTAAACATTTTAAAGATGTTTAAATATTATAAAATAAAAACTTATTTATTTTTACAACTGGGATTCAAGTTCAAATTGAATCCATACTTTAAAATTTTATTTTAAACTTTGTTTAAATTTCTGTTTCCAAATTTTAAATCAATTTTAAAATTTAAAAACAAACAGGCTTTAAAACCTGTAACCATTCAATTTACCCGAGCCAACCACTTGAAATGCTTCGAGTAAAAACTTTAACTGCTTCGAGTCACGCACTCAAAAATCTCGAGTACCACTCTCTGCTTCGAGCAAAACTCTTGAGCAACTCGAGTTCTTCCCGAGTCCTAGCTGCACCCCCAACGACAGTTATCCCTATGTGAACGTGCACGTGCACAGAGCTCTGACGAACTCTGGTCGACTTCGCCACCTTCCACACATCAGTGATGAACTCCTCGAGCCTCGTGATCACCCAGGAACCCCGAACGACGACGAACTCGAAATATGGCCTACCCATCCAAGCTGGAACAAAACTTGATCGACTAAATCGATTCGTTCCGCCACCCACGATCACCAGAAATCATGCAATCCTGTCTGGAGCTTCCTCACACCCTCACGCAAAGTTTCCCCCTGGTCCGATCGATCTCGGTCGATCATCGACGCCGCATTTTTCCTGGAACCCACAGTCGTCCAAAACTGCCCTTAAACCCTAGATCACCCACGTTCGGCCACCACAATTGAATAAAAATTCCACTAGCATTTTTCCCTATAGCACTACCACCTAGGCCACCTTCAACTAAAACATCAACCCCCCTGGTCTTGACAATCGATGGCAAACGACAAAGGAAACAAACCCGATCAACTCGAGAAACCCCACTATTCTCAGCACTAAAAATCATACTTTTTGTTTTAAAAATCATGGTTTGATTTACGTATTCAAATTATAATACTGGATTTGTAAAAGAACATATTTGGGTTTTAGCTTAAATGAGAAATTTCTCTGTACTGTTTGATTTCCTGGTATGTCCCAGTTATTTCAACTTACATGAACATTTACACTTTAGTTTATATTAAACCAACAGTCTTTGCCTTACTCCTAAGTTCAAGACAACAAATAGGTCAACAGATAATTGGATTCGGTTTAAACCTAGGATTAGAAACTAAGAACAGAGAATATTACCAGAAACATTCATGTACACACATATTCATATATATACACAGACATACACCAATATATATGTACGTACGACTATTCAAATATATATATATGAACATGCAATAGGTTTATTTTACTGAGACTTTTTAAATAAAAAGTTACTCACCATTTTTAAAAGCAGAGAAATTTCCCAGGCTTTTAATTTTGATCTGGCAATTTCTTTTGATTTAAAACTTGAATTGTTTTGATCTGAAAAGCTTGTTGCAGAGATTACTGCTTGATTCCAGACTTGCTTTTGATTATCTGCTACAGGCCCTTTCTCTTTAATTTTTGAAAATGCTTTGCATGCTCCAATTTTTGATGTTGAAAAAGAATTGCAGGTTGAAGAAATGTTTACAGACTTGTTTTGAAAATGAATTACAGAGTTGGAAGAAGCTTTTCAGAGGATTGATAATCTCTGGTTTATGAGGAAGGTTTGATTACAGGTTTCGGTTTTGATAATTTTGGTTTATAGGAGTGTTTGATTACAGATTTGATAAATTTATGGTTTGGAAGTTTTTGAGTTACAGATTGTTTTGAAAATTTGTCTCCGGCTGAAGATTTTGAAAATGAGAAGATAAGGGAAGAAATAGAAGAGAGGGGAGGTGTATGTTTATATAAGTTAATTTGTAGTTTATTTAAAATAAAAGAAAACTAAAAATTTTAAAAACTTGACATTTGTCCTTCTCATATCCTAATCTTATAACACCTATTATATTAAAGTCTTAGGAACTAACACATGTCCCTTTAATTTATTATTTTTATTTATTTTAAATATAAAAACCTTTTTCTTAACTTATTAAATACATATCTATATATATTAATTATAAAGAAATAAAACTAATTATTATAAATAAAAGTTTACATATATTTTGAAATCCAAACTATTTGAATATTACCTCTTTTTGAATTCAAAATTAAATCTAAATTCAAATTCAAATTATATTTAAAATCCAATTTAAAGTCAATTTAAAACAACACATTCAAATTGAAAAAAACAAATCTTATTTACATTAAAATCTATTTATTTAAAAACAATACACTATTAATATTGTTTGAAAATAACACATTTATCAATTTAAAAATAATTTATAAAAGAGATTATAAATTTCTATTATTATTAAATGAATTAACATATCATATGTAAATTGTATTTCAAACCAAAGCTTATCTATTTACAATATACACACATATATATACACATTATAAATAGAAATCATTTTATTAGTTTTTAAAAGATAAAATTCACTAATTAAATATTTATTCAATTAGATTATTAAACCAATTCAAATATTTATTATCAAAGATTAACAAATCGATTTAATTATTTAAACAGATTATTAAATTGATATTGCCCCAAATTTCCGGGATATTACAACATCGTCCACCATTCTTAAGCGTAGACCAGTTGATTCCTCTCACATGCCATTTTTATCCTTTTCGGTTTCTTTTTTTTTTCAATTTGATTTCGTGAGAAGAGCTGAAACGATTTAGAGACAGGCGTGTTCTAAAAAGAGACAAGCTCGTGATTTTATGAACTAAAAGAATGAGGGTTGCGTGTTTGAATGGTTTTGAGGGCAGCTCTGAGTTTGACTTTGATTTGAACCTATTTTTTTTATTCCAAATATTTCACTTTACATATCATGAAATTTTGAACCCTTATGGAGGCGTGCCGCCAAGAGTTCCTAATTTTATAGCCCCATTCCGAACGCAATGGAAAAGGTTTCGAGTCCTAGCGATCGTATGGAGAAAATAGTTTTTTAAATCGACTGTTTAAATTAAATTCAATTAAATTATTTCTATGCGTTTCTACCTTGTACGACCAACTGGTAAATCCAAATGCCACGAAAATTGAAATTCGATAGTAATAACCTATTATAGATCCAATGGAACTTGTTTCGTCAAATTTCGAGACTGTGCCCCGGATCACTATTTTCAATCGTCGATCAAATCGACGATTTCTAAAATTTACGAAATCGCTTGAAATTCCAGTTTTAAAAACTTATTAACTCAATTCTAATTTGAATAAAATTTATATCAACATTAGAAATCGTTTCGATTTCATATTCAACTCAGAGTTCAATTATTTAAACGATCTTCAATTATTATTTCAACAATTAATTTATTCAATAAATCGTTGTATTTGAATTCTTAAATTCATTCTAAAATCTTCAATTACACTCCTCGTATCTAAAAACCAATTTATACTCCAAATTCAATATTTAAATTCATTTAAATATTCTAAATCAATTGACGAAAAATCCGGGTCCTTACAACAAGATTTGAAATAAAACAACATATATACAATTCTAAATATACGTATGTAAAGTTGCAATTTAACTTTTTTGGTTTAAAAACATATATTTGTGAATATTGTATTTGTAAGATATATGTATGTATGTGTGTGTGTGTCTATATATATATATATATGTGTGTATATATATATATCTCCGTGTGTGTATAAACAAACATATATGTAAATAAGTGGGATTTAAAGCAAACAATGCACGATAGATTTTAATTTAGAAATAAAGCTAGAGTTTAGGAAAAAAGTTTAAATAATAAATTTAGAAGGGAAAAAATATATTTAAAATTTGCACAAAAGTCCACTTTTAAAATTTAGACCAAAAACTTTCATTCTTACATGAATAATATTCAAATGTTTGTATCCAAAAGTTAATCATATATTTATAGAAATTAATCTTTAAGGAATAATAAATAGTTACCCAAAAATTCATTTCAAGTTGAGTATTTAAATTTTATAAAGGCGTAAAATAGATCTAACTCAAAATTAACATTCAAATTTCCCTTTTGCTAAAACAAAAACACCAAAATAAAAGAAAATGATTTTTTCAAGTTAGGCACAACTAAATTCGTTATAAGACCAAACAGATCTAGATATTACATAGAATAACAACAATGAGCAAACGTGATGAGGAATTCAATCAAATCAATTTGAGATAAACATATATAATACATGGGTAAAGAACATATATGGATCTAAAATAAAATAATACAATTGTAACATAATCAATTGAGACAAAAGACGATTTCCAAACGATCAATTGAACACATGGAAAATCTTACAAAATCAAACCATATGAAGGATAAAACATATATAAATAAATTAATTGAAGAATTGCATTATATGCTGCCTGTAAATTACACCTTTAAACAATGAATCAATAGCTCCTAGACTCGACAGGAAGCTGTCGAAAGTTGATGTAATAAAAGGATGTCGCAAATTGATGCAAAAGGAAGCTATAGAAAGTTGATGTAATAGGAAGCTACCGCAAGCTGATGCAATAGGAAGCTATTGCAAGTTGACGCAATATGAAGCTATCGCAAGTTGATGTAATAATGAGCTATCACTAGTTGATGCAATAGGAAGCTATCGCAAGTTGGTGATAATAATGAAGCTATCGTAAGATGATCATTTCAATGAAGTTGTCGCAAGTTGATATCCATGAAGCTATCGTAATATAGTACTAATGAGCTTGTCACAAGATGACGTCCATGAAGCTATCACAAGTTGATAATGTTGATGAAGCTATTGCAGATTTACAGTTGAAGTTATCGCATGTAGAAGAATTCATCTAAAATCAACAATCTAGCTATCAACCTGCCATTCTCCGATTGGATTAGCTATGCCACATCACAATGAAGAAATTGGAGGAGGATTGTGCCACATGTCAAACCGATCATGTGGCACATTAGCAAATCATGACCGTTCATTTTCTACAAGTAATACATGTTAAAAATCCAAAGGTCTGAATTCTCTATAGATAGGCATGTACCCCCTTACTAAAAATGAAGAATTTGGAATTTTACTTCTTCCTCATTTTTCATTTTTGTCAAAGTGTAAATAAAAGCTTGTATTTGGGACTTTAATGACCGCTGGGTCAAAATGAAATTAAAACTTTATGACCAAGGACATGGACAATATCCTATTTGCATAAATAACTTCTTAACGGACTTTGAACAAGCATACTTGCCTATTACTCGAGTACCATTGATTCTCTTTGACAAAAGTGTTTGCACCAAAATTGGTCACAAACACCCAATTACTGATGAAAGCACCCGTTCACAATCACAGATCACAGATAGCAAGTATGTAGAGAATATAAATATGAAGAACACTCAAAATTTAAAAGGAAAGCAGTAGAAACACAAGATTTATAGTGGTTCGGCGTTGTAGCCTACGTCCACTTTGAAGAGTCACTGTTTTATTGATTATAACTCGCTGGTTTCAAAGGTTAACAACAGTACAACGGAGTTATAACAATGATTCCGGCAGAGTATCGGTGTAGAAGAGCCAAAAAAGATCCCCTTTCTGATGCTCTTAGACTGCTATTTATAGGTGTTTGTTGCAAATATCTCACCCAGATCTCGGAAGACTCCTTCTCTCACGTGGGCGGGCCCACGTGATCGATCCCCTGACATTTCGACTCGATCCATGATCGATACATACCAATTTCGTATCGATCTAAAATAGCCCTTTTTGGGTTGGGATCAATCATGGACATTCTTGAGGTTGTACGTAAGCTCCTGTGAAAATTTGGTGGCATTTGGACTTGTAGATTTTGAGTTATGATCGATGCAAATTTGGATCTTCAATGTGCAGCCGAGCTTCATATCGATACATTCGTATCGCTCTCATTTGTATCCATGAGATGCATGTGATGACCAGATGACATGGCGCTATCTTCTAGGATCGATCCTCTTTTCATGTCGAGTGACCGAGTCCCCCTCTCTTCTAGGCTTTGTTCATATCCATTGGTGTTACCTCGTTCGTATCCATCTAGTGTGCATCATTTCGTATCGATTGTCTAGAGGCATTTTCGTATCCATACCCATATACAATTTCGTATCGATCGATGCTGGCACGTGTATTTCGTATCGATCGTTTTAGTGGTGGATTTCGTATCGGTCATTTGTTGATTGATACATAGTGGATGTTTTATGAACCCAGACTGAAATTTGAGGGATACGAAGGAAGAATGTGTTGGATACGAAACTATATCGATATGAATAAGGGGACTATATGATGGATACAAAATGATATGAATCCATGGTCGTTGATCGATCCTCTTGAAGTAGCCGCTTGTCTGACCAAAAGTAGACCTGCTAGTGACTCGAAGCAAGTGTTGAGGCGACTAGGAGCGGCTTGTAAACATGTCACTCTATCCAAGACTCGAATTGGACCCTCCTCCGACTCGAAGCAAGCTGTCTACAAACCCGAAGCAAATAGGAAAGTGACTCGAAGCAGATGCCAAGCAGTTTGAAACAACTCGATCTTTGTTGAAACCATATTTTAAACATATTATGGTGTTTGTTTGTCTACTATGCTATGTCTTGTGCGTTTGATTAGGTTAAATCCGCCGGTATATTGCCTTGCCAGAAGGCGGGTTAACAAAAAGCATATAGGTTAGGGCCAAATTTTGACATAATATTTTGTGGTGCTTTCATTGAGAATTAAACTCAGGTAAAACAACCTATTGACCTTTGTATTTGTAATGACCCTAAAATAAAATAAAAATAAAATGAAAGATACATTTATATTAAGAAATTCTGAAATTATAAAATATATATATATATAATGCATTAAAACAGAAAAGAAAAATTGGCAATAAATAAAATTGCATGGGAGCTTCTGTTTGATAAAATGCAAGGAGTTAGGTGATTAAAAGAAAATTGGAACTCAAAATAAATATAGTTCTATGTCCAAAGAATTATATAAATACATACATTTAATATATAGGGTGTTTTCTGTTTTATTTAAAGATAGAATAAAATGAAGTTTAATAAAAAGGTTTAAATGTCTTATATTTGTGCTAGAAATAATTAGCATAATATATGTGATTTTTTTTATAAAGATATAGGAGGAGTTACTGTTTTGACAAAAAGGCAGAGATATATATACATACAGGATCAAATAAAAATTTCCATATCTTATATTTATTTCAAGCAAATAACATGGTGTGAATGATTTTACATTACATGATTAGGTATGATAGTATGTATGATTGAATGGAAATGATAGATAGGTAGAAAATACAAAGGGGATTTTCAGATTCTTTAAACTTATAAAAAAATAATAAACCAAGGGTCACATGCTTATGGCATGAGTAAAATAGAGTCATGAAAATAGTATGGAGTGTTTAAAATGCTTGATTCCCGAAATAACTAATTAAGGTAACCAACAATGTACATTTCCAATTAAGGACCACACAGAGAAATGATTTGTGCATGAGTATCTAAGGGCATCAAGGAAATTACCCATATTTCTTAAACCCTAGAATGGTTTTATAAATAACTGCACATAACCATATCCATCATTCTCTCGGGATCAAAACAAAAATAAAATAAACTAGGAGAAACACTAGCTTGAGACTATGGGGGATTTGCTGTTCAGGGGATTAAGTCAGTAAAAGGAGAACACAGGGTGAGTATTTATCCTTTGTATGCAATGGCATTAAGTCCTCTTGTAGGCTGCCTAAAATGTTATAAGTTATTTGAAGTCTCTGAAATGATTTGTTATGGGTGAGATGAATGTTTGTGTGTGCATTCTTGTTTGGAGTTCAAATCTGTATATTTTTTTTAGTTAAAAATGATTTGAGTATTTTTGTTCTATTTTTTTTTATGAAGTATGGATCTAAATCATTTAGGAAATAGGCAGCAAGACAGTATTCTTGCTTATGTTTATTTCTTGGATAATGAAGCATTAAACTAAAATACTCAAGACACAAGTCAAAGGAGGATTTCTGGGTTTTTGGGGTATTTCTTTATTCATACCCTTATCCATACATTCACAAAAACATGGAAGAAAGATAGTAGGATCATGATGTTTAAAATATTCTTAGGAAAAAAAACTATAGGCAAACTGGGGGTATTTTCTGTAATAAGGAACATAAATGGGGAACATGGGGTTGAACTAGAAAGTATTAAGGAAGATAAGCCTTTCTGAAACATGAATGAACTGTGATTTTTATTATTAAATTCATAAGTAGAAGCTTAATAAAATAAGATGAAACTAGAAGGAGGATTTATCAAAGAAAATTAAACTGGTCATTTGGAGTTAGTCAATGATCTGCTTGCTTCAGGTGGGAGCAAGTATATGCATGGTGCAATTGCACCCTGAGGCCTTTGTGTGATGGAATAAATTAAATAACCTGGGAGTTTCCTTCACAATGCATACATGGTGTTCATTTGACAAGGAGTTAAAGACCATAAAATAAATGGGGATTGGGGTTTAAAAAAATCTGGATCATAAATATCCAGACATGGTGTTAAATTAATCAAGATAAATATTGTGCTTTGATTAATTGCTGGGTGAAATTGGGAGTACAAAATCTGAGTTTACTTATTTAGAAATGGAGAAAATGAATCAAGAATTGTACATATATTTATTTTAACTGTTTGCTGTGTGTTGTTTAAATAAATGAATGTGTCTTTGTATCACTTGGTATTAACCAAAACATGCTAAGTATAAAAATCTGTTAAACTAGGAAGACATTGCAAGATTACCAAAAAAATTATGAATATGTATACAAATTTGATAAATGCTCATACCAGTGAAAACTGACCCTTTTGGTTGCCCTTGCAATCATCTGGGTGTCTCATTAAAATTGGGGCAGCTCAGTGAATTGCTTGCAGGGAATTGAAGTTGGATTGATGGATGAAGAAGGCAATTAGCTGCTAGTATAAATAAAAAGGAACCAGTCTTAAATTTGCAGTTGCATTGTAATGAATTTACTAGTCAAAATTCATTTTGTAATTGAAGTTACTTGTAGGAAACTTTCTAAGTATTTGGATTGAAAATATGTACTTAAGTAAACCTGTTGTGAGTGATTATTGATGATGTTTGGTTAACTACCAATTTTTATGGATGTCTGATTTGGAGAAATAAGGGGATAGACATATCATATACATATGATATGTGCATATATATTTGATCTCTGATTTTTATTGCTTGAATTTATATTTTTGACTTTATGGAAATTAAAGAGCTAAGGTGGTTGATTTTAAAAATGAACTCTCAAGATTTTAGTAGGGATATTCAAGTGAAATGAATTTGTGCATGGAAGGTAAGTAATACAGGCATGTGCATGAATTCTGGAGATTTACCTGTATTTGTGTATTTAATTTCAAATAAAAATTATGAAAGAAATAAACTTGGAAGTTTTTATATTTTGAATAATGGATTGAATACATAAAAGGATGCATTTCCAGGAAATTTAAACTAGGCAAAAAAAACATGTTTGTGTTAGGAGTAGCTCTTTGTAGAAGTTTGTTAATATGAGAGATATGGGTTTGCAAGTGGTAAAAGAGGGACTATGGCCGACCTAGATGGCCATGGGTCAAACTCTTGGAGCCTGGAACCATTTCATTTCAATTAATGAAGTGTAAGTGCTTCCGGGACAAAACAAAAGAAAACACCAAGCAACCCTCAAATAACACCAAGCATATCCAATAAAACACCAAGTATGTAAGTCTGCACCATGTTAAACTTAAAAATGCAAAAAGACCTCAACTGTTCAACCTGAAATGATAAATGGAAATTAGTTCCAATATTCATGCCTGCAAGTATAATTTTTGTAGTAAATTCATACAAGTACTTGATAACTATCTTAAGGTCAATTAAATACCATTTTAGTGTTAATAAAATTATTTAGGCATAAAGTCTAGAAAGCATAAGAAAAATGCACTGTGCATTGCAATATTAAAAAAAATCTCTATCTCTGGAAGAAGAACAATATAAATTTAGGGAAGAATTAAAAGGTTATGTTGTCAAAACATATGATAATTTGGTTTCCTGTTTGATTCAAACTCTCTTTGCAAATTTGTTAGCTCTGAATGGCAAAGGGAAACAATTATATATCTTCAAATATATAATTGTCTTAATTTGTTTGTGCACTGATATGATTATATTAGTAAATCCAGGGTCTTGGGAAAAATATTTGGAAATTGTACAAATATTCAAATATAAAAGAAATGGGGTTTAGTGGTGAATTCCTTTTGAATGTAAAAAAAAAATCTATGTGTTTTAGAGTGAGGGTCACCACAGTTGGTATCAGAGCTATGTTTTCAATAACATAGTAAATATTGTTGGATGCGTATGGATGTTTGAATGCATTATTTGAATTACTGGTGTTGAATGCTTTTGTTTTATAAAAATATATGTGTGCATATGATACATGCACAGTGTGCACAGAAATAAAATGAACAAAGTAAAGACACCAAGAATGATGGGGGTAAATAAACTAACATAGAAATCATATTTATAGCAATATGGTAGGGCCAAGACATCACACAGGTGCAGGACCATCACGTGAGCCACCTGTGATAAACATGGAGGATTTCGTGAGAGCTCTGAGAGATGGAATAGCACCAAGGCATGACAACCCTCATGAGGAGCTCTCCAAACTGTTTAAGACATGCACCAATTTGGGAGGAAAGGATTTTGACGGCACTGAAGGAGCTATGGGTGTTCAAACTTGGATAAGGACTATGGAAAGGGTCTTTGCAGATATGCAAGTCAATGACCAAAGGAAGAGACAGATAGCTTCAAGGAGATTGAAGGGGTTGCACTGGATTGGTGGGAAGTTGTGATGGCAGGAAGGCCAGAGAATGACATCACTTGGGATGAATTTAAGACCATGCTTGAGGCTAGGTTTGTCCCAGCATCTGCTAAGGCCACACTGCTAGAAGACTTTATTAGATTAAGGCAAGGAAGCATGAGTTTGAATGAGTACACTTAGAAATTTGAAGGATTGTCCAAGTATGGAATGGTGTTAATAGGGAATGAAGAAGCAAAGAATGCAAGGTATATTCAAGGCTTGAACCCTAGTCTGTCAAGAGCAATGTTGCCATATAAGGATAAAACCTTTGATCAAGTAATTGATCTAACTCTCTCCTTTGAGCAACATGATGCCACCAGAGTGAAATTCAGGAACATGAAGTTCAACAAGAAGAAGGGAGGACAGAACAAAGTACAACCTTATGACAAGAACAAGGCAAACAAAGGAGTTAAGAAGGGGGAAGGAGCAGTAGCACCTGAAAGCAAGAAACTCACTCATTGTTTTAATTGTGGAAAAGCTGGACATTATAGTAACCAATGCCCTGACCCTAAAATACCTAGAGGAGGCTGTTATAATTGTGGAAAAGTGGGTCATCTAAAGAAGGATTGCCCAGAGACTAATAAAAGAACAACAAGGATAGGAGCTTTGGCAGCCAACAACACTGGAAATGTTGGGCAACTTGAAGGTATAATTTTTATTCATACCCAACCAATATCAGTAATATATGACACTGGTGCCTCACATTCACTAATATCTCTGGAAATTACAAAGAAATTAGCACTTGCATGTGTTTCTATTGATCAGCCCTTAATTGTACACAGTCCCATAGGGAGTCATTGTATGTTAGGGATGAAGTGTATGGGTCTGAAATTAATTATAGGGGGTTATGAATTTAATTCAGATCTATATACTTTAAATTATCCTGGTATTGGGGTAATTTTGGGGGTGGATTGGTTAATGAAAAATAAAGCAATTTTAAATTTAGAAAATCTTACTATTTCTTTGGAGACAAATGAAGGCAAAAGAATTACCATCTTAAGTGAAATAGCAAAGAATACATGTTTTAATAAAATCTGGAGTATTAATGAAGTCCAAAAGGAATTAAGAATAGAGGAAATTAGTAGTCAATAAATATATAGATGTGTTTGGAGAAGTGAGGGGAATTCCTCAAAACAGACCAGTTGAATTCAAAATAAAATTAATGCCAGGAACTAGCCCAATCATTAAGAAGCCTTATAGAATGGGTCCAAAAGAGTTAGTAGAATTAAAACACCAACTAGAAGAGTTAGAAGAGAAGGGGTTCATAAGATCAAGCAGTTCTAGTTGGGGTTCCCCAGTGCTCTTTGTCAAGAAACATGATGGAACAATGAGGATGTGTGTGGACTATAGGGATTTAAATAAGGTGACTATCAAGAATAAGTATCCACTGCCTAGAATAGATGATCTATTTGATCAACTGCATGGAGCTAAAATATTTTCAAGGCTAGACTTAGCCTCTGGATTTCACCAAATGAAGGTTGCAGAGGAAAGCATTGAGTACACGGCCTTTAACACAAGATATGGCCTTTATGAATTTCTAGTAATGCCATTTGGTTTAACCAATGCTCCCTCCTATTTCATAGATTTGATGAATAGAATTTTTATAGACTTTCTGGATAAATTTGTCTTGGTATTTATAGATGACATATTAATTTATTCAAAGTCAGAAAATGATCATGCTATGCATCTACATTTAGTATTATCCAGACTTAGAGAACATGAATTAAAAGCCAAGTATTCAAAGGGTATATTTTGGCAACATGAAGTGAAATTCTTAGGACACATAGTGTCACAACAAGGAGTGAGTGTGGATCCAAGCAAGGTCATGGCAGTTCAATCATGGAGTAGACCCAAAACAGTAACTGAAGTGAGATCATTCTTAGGTTTGGCAGGGTATTATAGGAGGTTCATCAAGGATTTTTCAAGAATAGTCGCACCAATGACCAAGCTAACAAAGAAGAACCAACCATATGTGTGGACTGAACAGTGTGATCAAGCCTTTGAAAAGTTGAAGCAAGCATTGGTAGAGGCTCCTGTCTTGCAAATCCTAGAGGTAAATGAAGGAATGGTTGTATACACTGATGCTAGTGGATCTGGGTTAGGTGCAGTGCTCATGCAACATGGCAAGGTGGTGGCATATGCATCAAGACAGCTTAAACCCAATGAGACCAAATATGCAACTCATGATTTAGAACTAGCTGCAATAGTGTTTGCATTAAAACTATGGAGGCATTATTTGCTTGGGGCAAAATTTGAATTGTACACAGATCATCAAGCATTGAAGTATTTATTTTCTCAAAAAGATTTAAATATGAGGCAAGCAAGGTGGTTGGAGTTTCTAGCTGCATATGATTTAGATATTTTGTACACCCCTGGGAAAGCTAATAGGGTGGTAGATGCTTTGAGTAGAAATCATATTAGATTAGCAAGTTTGATGATTGATGAATTTAAAAACCTTGCAGTGCTTGGGGAGGCAGATATTTATAGCAGGGATGGAGAAAATTTAAAGAGCATGGTGATATGGTGGAGTATGGTACACTGGGATTAATCACAGTGAAATCTAACCTGGTGGAGAAAATTGGTGGCATGCAAGATCAAGATCAAAATTTAAAGGAGAAGAAAGAAATGTTATTGAATAACATTGAGATGGAGAATTTTAAAATAGATCCCAAGGGATATTTGAGGAAAAATGAAAAGCTTTGTGTACCAGACTTTGCAGAGTTAAAGGAAGAAATCATGAATGAGCATCACAAGACCAAGTACACCATACACCCTGGTGGTACCAAAATGTATCATGATTTGAAAAGGACCTATTGGTGGCCAGGAATGAAACAAGCAGTGGCAAAATATGTGGCAAAGTGTTTCACCTGCCAGCAAGTCAAGGCAGACTATCAAAAGCCCTCTGGCATGTTGCAACCTTTGGAGGTACCTCAGTGGAAATGGGAAAGTATTTCCATGGATTTTGTGGATGGTTTGCCTAGGACTAAGAAAGGTAATGACAGTATATGGGTAATTGTTGATAGACTCACCAAGTTTGCTCACTTTGTCCCTGTCAGGTCAGACAGAAATGCACATAGGCTTGCACAATTATTCATTAAGGAGGTGGTAAGATTGCATGGCATACCAAAGACCATTGTAAGTGATAGAGACACTTTGTTCACCTCAAGATTTTGGGAAAGTTTCCAGGAAGCAATGGGAACTCAACTTTGTTTAAGCACTGCCTACCATCCTCAAAGTGATGGGCAAACAGAGATAGTGAATAAAATATTGGAAGATTTACTTAGAGCATGTGTACTGGATTTTGGGGGTAATTGGGAGGACCATATCCACTTAGCAGAATTCACTTACAACAATAGCTATCAGTCAACAATAGGAATGGCTCCCTTTGAAGCCTTATATGGGAGACCCTGCATGTCTCCTGCCTGTTGGTTGGATGTGGGAGAGGGTGTAATATTGGGGCCAGATCATGTTAAAGAAACTTCCAACATGATTGAGTTAGTTAGGCATAGGATGAAGACAGCACAATCAAGACAAAAATCTTACGCAGATAGAAAGAGGAAGCCAATGGAGTTTGAAGTAGGAGAGTATGTTTTTCTGAAGGTATCACCAATGAAGAAGGTGTTCAGGTTTGGGAAATCTGGTAAGCTCTCACCAAGATTTGTAGGACCATATGAAGTCATACAGAGAATTGGTACCATGGCTTATAAGCTTAAGTTACCAGAAGAATTGAGTGGTGTACATCCAGTGTTTCACGTTTCTCAATTGAGAAAGTGGATACATGATGAAGGAGCAATTTTAGAGTCACCTACTCAAATTCAAATTGATAAGAACTTGGTCTATGCAAATGAGCCAGTGGGGATTGTTGCTAGGGAAGAAAAGAGGCTGGGAAACAAGGTGATTAAACTGGTAAAAATTCAATGGAGCTTGGATCCCAATGATTGTACATGGGAGGTTGAAGACAAAATGAGGGCTAAATACCCCAATTTGTTTTCTGATGGAGAGGTATGTTTAAGTAGCTTTATGAAGGTTTTCTGATTAATTTTATATATTGCTTACTTTTATAAAAATGTGAGTATGGGGTTGTGGAATTAAACCAGACTATGGATTAGTGCTTTTATTTGAAGAATTAGAAAGAAATTATGGGGACATAATTCCTTTAAGGGGGAGGGTATGTAATGACCCTAAAATAAAATAAAAATAAAATGAAAGATACATTTATATTAAGAAATTCTGAAATTATAATATATATATATATAATGCATTAAAACAGAAAAGAAAAATTGGCAATAAATAAAATTGCATGGGAGCCACTGTTTGATAAAATGGAAGGAGTTAAGGTGATTAAAAGAAAATTGGAACTCAAAATAAATATAGTTCTATGTCCAAATAATTATATAAATACATACATT
Organism: Allium fistulosum; assembly: GCA_030737815.1. Classification (NCBI taxonomy): domain Eukaryota; kingdom Viridiplantae; phylum Streptophyta; class Magnoliopsida; order Asparagales; family Amaryllidaceae; genus Allium; species Allium fistulosum. The sequence goes on from CM060902.1 coordinate 308,566,001, forward strand.
TAATATATGGGGTGTTTTCTGTTTTATTTAAAGATAGAATAAAATGAAGTTTAATAAAAAGGTTTAAATGTCTTATATTTGTGCTAGAAATAATTAGCATAATATATGTGATTTTTTTTATAAAGATATAGGAGGAGTTACTGTTTTGACAAAAAGGCAGAGATATATATACATACAGGATCAAATAAAAATTTCCATATCTTATATTTATTTCAAGCAAATAACACGGTGTGAATGATTTTACATTACATGATTAGGTATGATAGTATGCATGATTGAATGGAAATGATAGATAGGTAGAAAATACAAAGGGGATTTTCAGATTCTTTAAACTTATTAAAAAATAATAAACCAAGGGTCACATGCTAATGGCATGAGTAAAATAGAGTCATGAAAATAGTATGGAGTGTTTAAAATGCTTGATTCCCGAAATAACTAATTAAGGTAACCAACAATGTACATTTCCAATTAAGGACCACACAGAGAAATGATTTGTGCATGAGTATCTAAGGGCATCAAGGAAATTACCTATATTTCTTAAAACCTAGAATGGTTTTATAAATAACTGCACATAACCATATCCATCATTCTCTCGGGATCAAAACAAAAATGAAATAAACTAGGAGAAACACTAGCTTGAGACTTTGGGGGATTTGCTGTTCAGGGGATTAAGTCAGTAAAAGGAGAACACAGGGTGAGTATTTATCCTCTATATGCAATGGCATTAAGTCCTCTTGTAGGCAGCCTAAAATGTTATAAGTTATTTGAAGTCTTTGAAATGATTTGTTATGGGTGAGATGAATGTTTGTGTGTGCATTCTTGTTTGGAGTTCAAATCTGTATTTTTTTTTAGTTAAAAATGATTTGAGTATTTTTGTTCTATTTTTTTATGAAGTATGGATCTAAATCATTTAGGAAATAGGCAGCAAGACAGTATTCTTGCTTATGTTTATTTCTTGGATAATGAAGCATTAAACTAAAATACTCAAGACACAAGTCAAAGGAGGATTTCTGGGTTTTTGGGGGATTTCTTTATTCATACCCTTATCCATACATTCACAATAACATGGAAGAAAGATAGTAGAATCATGATGTTTAAAATATTCTTAGGAAGAAAAAAACTATAGGCAAACTGGGGGTATTTTCTGTAATAAGGAACATAAATAGGGAACATGGGGTTGAACTAGAAAGTATTAAGGAAGATAAGCCTTTCTGAAACATGAATGAACTGTGAGTTTTATTATTAAATTCATAAGTAGAAGCTTAATAAAATAAGCTGAAACTAGAAGGGGGATTTATCAAAGAAAATTAAACTGGTCATTTGGAGTTAGTCAATGATCTGCTTGCTTTAGGTGAGAGCAAGTATATGCATGGTGCAATTGCACCCTGAGGCCTTTGTGTGATGGAATAAATTAAATAACCTGGGAGTTTCCTTCACAATGCATACATGGTGTTCATTTGACAAGGAGTTAAAGACCATAAAATAAATGGGGATTGGGGTTTAAAAAAATCTGGATCATAAATATCTAGACATGGTGTTAAATTAATCAAGATAAATATTGTGCTTTGATTAATTGCTGGATGAAATTGGGAGTACAAAATCTGAGTTTACTTATTTAGAAATGGAGAAAATGAATCAAGAATTGTACATATATTTATTTTAACTGTTTGTTGTGTGTTGTTTAAATAAATGAATGTGTCTTTGTATCACTTGGTATTAACCAAAACATGCTAAGTATAAAAATCTATTAAACTAGGAAGACACTGCAAGATTACCAAAAAAATTATGAATATGTATACAAATTTGATAAATGCTCATACCAGTGAAAACTGACCCTTTTGGTTGCCCTTGCAATCATCTGGGTGTCTCATTAAAATTGGGGCAGCTCAGTGAATTGCTTGCAGGGAATTGAAGTTGGATTGATGGATGAAGAAGGCAATTAGCTGCTAGTATAAATAAAAAGGAACCAGTCTTAAATTTGCAGTTGCATTGTAATGAATTTACTAGTCAAAATTCATTTTGTAATTGAAGTTACTTGTAGGAAACTTTCTAAGTATTTGGATTGAAAATATGTACTTAAGTAAACCTGTTGTGAGTGATTATTGATGATGTTTGGTTAACTACCAATTTTTATGGATGTCTGATTTGGAGAAATAAGGGGATAGACATATCATATACATATGATATGTGCATATATATTTGATCTCTGATTTTTATTGCTTGAATTTATATTTTTGACTTTATGGAAATTAAAGAGCTAAGGTGGTTGATTTTAAAAATGAACTCTCAAGATTTTAGTAGGGATATTCAAGTGAAATGAATTTGTGCATGGAAGGTAAGTAATACAGGCATGTGCATGAATTCTGGAGATTTACCTGTATTTGTGTATTTAATTTCAAATAAAAATTATGAAAGAAATAAACCTGGAAGTTTTTATATTTTGAATAATGGATTGAATACATAAAAGGATGCATTTCCAGGAAATTTAAACTAGGCAAAAAAAACATGTTTGTGTTAGGAGTAGCTCTTTGTAGAAGTTTGTTAATATGAGAGATATGGGTTTGAAAGTGGTAAAAGAGGGACTATGGCCGGCCTAGATGGCCATGGGTCAAACTCTTGGAGCCTGGAACCATTTCATTTCAATTAATGAAGTGTAAGTGCTTCCGGGACAAAACAAAAGAAAACACCAAGCAACCCTCAAATAACACCAAGCATATCCAATAAAACACCAAGTATGTAAGTCTGCACCATGTTAAACTTAAAAATGCAAAAAGACCTCAACTGTTCAACCTGAAATGATAAATGGAAATTAGTTCCAATATTCATGCCTGCAAGTATAATTTTTGTAGTAAATTCATACAAGTACTTGATAACTATCTTAAGGTCAATTAAATACCATTTTAGTGTTAATAAAATTATTTAGGCAGAAAGTCTAGAAAGCATAAGAAAAATGCATTGTGCATTGCAATATTAAAAAAAAATCTCTATCTCTTGAAGAAGAACAATATAAATTTAGGGAAGAATTAAAAGGTTATGTTGTCAACACATATGATAATTTGGTTTCCTGTTTGATTCAAACTCTCTTTGCAAATTTGTTAGCTCTGAATGGCAAAGGGAAACAATTATATATCTTCAAATATATAATTGTCTTAATTTGTTTATGCACTGATATGATTATATTAGTAAATCCAGGGTCTTGGGAAAAATATTTGGAAATTGTACAAATATTCAAATATAAAAGAAATGGGGTTTAGTGGTGAATTCCTTTTGAATGTAAAAAAAAAATCTATGTGTTTTAGAGTGAGGGTCACCACAGTGTTCTTGAAAAATGGAAAGATCAACCAATAAGTTTAATGTTCAAGTACAAGAAGAAGCTATGCATCATACCAACCTTAAAGAAAATGTGACCCTTCAGTTCAATATTGAGAACATTGAAACGTGGCAAGCATCGCTACCTATAAAGACATCGGATGAAGAAAACGACATTAAAACTAAGAAGAAACAGCTCTAGACTATAAATGAGCTAATTGAAATGTTCATTTCTCATAAGTCTTCAAGAACGCCTCGAAGAACAAAGGGAAATGACAAGGAAGAAGTTGAATCCCCCAAAGAAATGTCGATGATTCAATCTTGAAAAGTAAAAATGTTGAGAAAAGAACTCTGGAACCATAGAAAAAAGATGGTAACCGCCCATCTCAAAAGCTAAACAAAGAACCATGATCTCACTTTGCCAATTTGCTAGTTTAGCTTCCCAAAAAGAATATTAACAAGAGTGGAAGGACTATAGCGATGAAAGATATGGCTAACAAAATGATAGCAGACATAAAAGGGAAAAGGACGATGGAACCCAAGGTGAATACTCACTTTAGGGGGCGCCATTTATTGAGGAAATTATGGAAGTTCCATTACCATCATATGCCAAAATCTCGTCAATTAAGTTGACGATTTAGCTGACCCAGATGACTAGTTGATGGCTTTTGAAAGCTAAATGGACTTGTAAGATGTCCCGGTAGTAGTAAGTTGCAGACTGTTTCCTACCACTTTCTTTGTAGCGGCTGCAAAATGGTATGACACTATCATGAAAAGAGCATATACTCATAGGAGCAATTTTATTGTAACGACCCGCTATTTTGGACCATTCAAATCGACAATAAATCCACACATGTCCGACTTGAATAATTCAAAATATCAGATTGTTAATTTAAATTTGGCAAAACTCAGCATATACAGTAAATAAATCAATCACAGTATCACAAACACAGAGTAATACAATAATACGCAGCGGAATAGATAAAATAGTAGTTCATGAAGCTACTATATAAACATTAGAGTTAGAAATAAAATACAACAGAATATCTCAAATACAGTGAAGTCTTCAGTACAACAGATGACTTCTCTGAACAAATCAACTAGAAGAGCTGAAAGCTGAGGCGATAGTTGGATCTCCAAAGGAAGCTCCAAACTCCAAAGGTAAGTCTCAGATGCTGTATCACTCGGTCTGACCCGAGCGTAAAGCAAAACACAAAACACTCGAGTCAGGATTAACATTCTTATACTAATAAATCCAACTCAAGTGAAATATCAATTGAAATACAAGTAACTTAAAGGATGTTTGGGATAACCATCCTCTAAGGATCTTCAGAACTATCTACAAGGTGGAAATATACATTATAACACCGTGGTCATTTCAATTTAATTTATACTTCAAACATTCCAATTTAATTTATACTTCAAAACCCAAATATCATTTCATTTCAAATATAACTATTTTCCAAGATAGTATATATATTAATTTATTTATAAAGTAAAGCATTTATAATTTCCTCAGGTTTCACAAATCGGTTCAAATCAACTCAATTTCCAAATTTCAATTTAATTCGATCTAAATTTTCCATTTTAATTCAATTCAGTTTCTAAATAACAAATTCAAATTATATTGATTTCAAATACAGATCTGAATCACAAAAGAACCATTTAAATTCCAATATATTTCAAAGCTTTAATATGCAACAATTTCAAATTTAAATTTAACAGTTTCATATAGCTCTTGATTTAACTTCATTTATTATTTAATCAGGGAATATTCACTTAATAAATTCAATATCATTTAACTAGCCTTAAATTACATTTTTCTAAATATTTCCTTAAACTTTATTTAAACAAGAAATATTCATTAGATTACTTATAAATCAAACTCAAGTTATAAATCATATCTCACATCTCAATTTCAATAAGTTTCAAATCGGTTTAATTAAATAAAATTCTTTATTGAATACAATTTCAACTAAATTCAAATTATCTTTCTAACCTTAACTTATTCAAATTATTACCAAAATCTATTTTTTTTGAAATATATTTTAAATACTCAACATATTATATGTATTTAAATCAATCATTTCCATTTATATATAATAATTTAAGGCTCAACATTTATTAAACATATATTTCTTTCCAAAACCATAGAATTCATTTTTAAAATATTTATATATATGGACCAACGGTGTCTGTATATATATTTATCATATGGTTAAGTGATACGGATATTTATCATTTCATCCGAAATTTAAATATATACGGGTAGATATCATTTCGACCCGTAATCCCAATTTCAATTCAAATGAAAATCGCTTGGGTTTATCATTTCAACCCATAATGAATTCTATACTAACAGGGAACTTGCAGAGTGATAACAGATACTAAAAATATAACAACAGGCATATATCATCAATATAAATAACAGATACTGGTGTCAGATGTCATAGGTGAACATATACAGATAATAGTAATAACAGGCATATAAATACTAGATACTGGTGTCAGATGTCACAGGTGAACATGTACAGATAATAGCATATATAACAATTTAAATAACTACATCATCATATTTCAATTGTCATTTCAATTGAAATCAAATTTAATAAATACAAGAATGTTAATCGTGAGTGATTGCTCACCTTTCGAGGCTAGAGAAAAGAATGGAATGGGATGAGTTATGGATCCAAACACGAACTTCAAAACAAAGCTAGATCGGCACGAATTTGATGAACTAGGCTGGTAAATAGAAATTTATAAAACGAATCAGAACCAACTTGATAAATATAGAAAAAATATATTTTATTTCAACAATCAATTTCAATACGTATTTCAAATTGGTAATTTTAACTTTAACACATGTATATGAAAATAAATATGCAGACATTTGAAATCCAAAAATCATGTGAACTAAAATATATACATTTTAAAACAGTATACTATATCTTAAACTGAAAGTGCAACTCATAACAAATAGTATAG